>OY776121.1:14704316-17519933 GCA_963675135.1 Galeopsis tetrahit | reverse complement strand
TGCCATAGGTTCGACATAAGTAAATTTAGAAGCAGGAACACGTCGGGTGCGATCATACCAGCACTAATGCACCGGATCCCATCAGAACTCCGAAGTTAAGCGTGCTTGGGCGAGAGTAGTACTAGGATGGGTGACCCCCTGGGAAGTCCTCGTGTTGCACCCCTTTTTGTCTCAATTTTTGACCCTTCCGGCATTTTTTTTTTTTTTTTTTTTTTTTTGCGTCACAAAGGCATTAGATGCGTGTGGCGAGAAATTTTGCCTCGAAAGGGAAATCCTTGGCGACCAAGTGGACGAGGTCGATTGGATTCAATTTGGAACGTCGTTCTGCTTCTAGAAAGGTATTATAATAACAATTCCGAGTTTGACTCCAACAGATACACTTGTTTCAATTCGTACCGACGAACAATCTTCGCTATATGCTCCGAGCAAGAAATTTACCTCCAAAGGGAAATCCTTGATGACCAAGTGGACGAGGTCGATTCGAGATTCGCGTTGATATGCGGTGGCAAGCGTAACTCAAGACGTGTCGAAAGTTAGACTCGAATGCTGAGTGTGTGCCATAGGTTCGACATAAGTAAATTTAGAAGCAGGAACACGTCGGGTGCGATCATACCAGCACTAATGCACCGGATCCCATCATCAGAACTCCGAAGTTAAGCGTGGTTGGGCGAGAGTAGTACTAGGATGGGTGACCCCCTGGGAAGTCCTCGTGTTGCACCCCTTTTTGTCTCAATTTTTGACCCTTCCGGCATTTTTTTTTTTTTTTTTTTTTTTTGCGTCACAAAGGCATTAAATGCGTGTGGCGAGAAATTTTGCCTCGAAAGGGAAATCCTTGGCGACCAAGTGGACGAGGTCGATTGGATTCAATTTGGAACGTCGTTCTGCTTCTAGAAAGGTATTATAATAACAATTCCGAGTTTGACTCCAACAGATACACTTGTTTCAATTCGTACCGACGAACAATCTTCGCTATATGCTCCGAGCAAGAAATTTACCTCCAAAGGGAAATCCTTGATGACCAAGTGGACGAGGTCGATTCGAGATTCGCGTTGATATGCGGTGGCAAGCGTAACTCAAGACGTGTCGAAAGTTAGACTCGAATGCTGAGTGTGTGCCATAGGTTCGACATAAGTAAATTTAGAAGCAGGAACACGTCGGGTGCGATCATACCAGCACTAATGCACCGGATCCCATCAGAACTCCGAAGTTAAGCGTGCTTGGGCGAGAGTAGTACTAGGATGGGTGACCCCCTGGGAAGTCCTCGTGTTGCACCCCTTTTTGTCTCAATTTTTGACCCTTCCGGCATTTTTTTTTTTTTTTTGCGTCACAAAGGCATTAGATGCGTGTGGCGAGAAATTTTGCCTCGAAAGGGAAATCCTTGGCGACCAAGTGGACGAGGTCGATTGGATTCAATTTGGAACGTCGTTCTGCTTCTAGAAAGGTATTATAATAACAATTCCGAGTTTGACTCCAACAGATACACTTGTTTCAATTCGTACCGACGAACAATCTTCGCTATATGCTCCGAGCAAGAAATTTACCTCCAAAGGGAAATCCTTGATGACCAAGTGGACGAGGTCGATTCGAGATTCGCGTTGATATGCGGTGGCAAGCGTAATTCAAGACGTGTCGAAAGTTAGACTCGAATGCTGAGTGTGTGCCATAGGTTCGACATAAGTAAATTTAGAAGCAGGAACACGTCGGGTGCGATCATACCAGCACTAATGCACCGGATCCCATCAGAACTCCGAAGTTAAGCGTGGTTGGGCGAGAGTAGTACTAGGATGGGTGACCCCCTGGGAAGTCCTCGTGTTGCACCCCTTTTTGTCTCAATTTTTGACCCTTCCGGCATTTTTTTTTTTTTACAAAGGCATTAGATGCGTGTGGCGAGAAATTTTGCCTCGAAAGGGAAATCCTTGGCGACCAAGTGGACGAGGTCGATTGGATTCAATTTGGAACGTCGTTCTGCTTCTAGAAAGGTATTATAATAACAATTCCGAGTTTGACTCCAACAGATACACTTGTTTCAATTCGTACCGACGAACAATCTTCGCTATATGCTCCGAGCAAGAAATTTACCTCCAAAGGGAAATCCTTGATGACCAAGTGGACGAGGTCGATTCGAGATTCGCGTTGATATGCGGTGGCAAGCGTAACTCAAGACGTGTCGAAAGTTAGACTCGAATGCTGAGTGTGTGCCATAGGTTCGACATAAGTAAATTTAGAAGCAGGAACACGTCGGGTGCGATCATACCAGCACTAATGCACCGGATCCCATCAGAACTCCGAAGTTAAGCGTGCTTGGGCGAGAGTAGTACTAGGATGGGTGACCCCCTGGGAAGTCCTCGTGTTGCACCCCTTTTTGTCTCAATTTTTGACCCTTCCGGCATTTTTTTTTTTTTTTGCGTCACAAAGGCATTAGATGCGTGTGGCGAGAAATTTTGCCTCGAAAGGGAAATCCTTGGCGACCAAGTGGACGAGGTCGATTGGATTCAATTTGGAACGTCGTTCTGCTTCTAGAAAGGTATTATAATAACAATTCCGAGTTTGACTCCAACAGATACACTTGTTTCAATTCGTACCGACGAACAATCTTCGCTATATGCTCCGAGCAAGAAATTTACCTCCAAAGGGAAATCCTTGATGACCAAGTGGACGAGGTCGATTCGAGATTCGCGTTGATATGCGGTGGCAAGCGTAATTCAAGACGTGTCGAAAGTTAGACTCGAATGCTGAGTGTGTGCCATAGGTTCGACATAAGTAAATTTAGAAGCAGGAACACGTCGGGTGCGATCATACCAGCACTAATGCACCGGATCCCATCAGAACTCCGAAGTTAAGCGTGGTTGGGCGAGAGTAGTACTAGGATGGGTGACCCCCTGGGAAGTCCTCGTGTTGCACCCCTTTTTGTCTCAATTTTTGACCCTTCCGGCATTTTTTTTTTTTTTTTTTTTTTACAAAGGCATTAGATGCGTGTGGCGAGAAATTTTGCCTCGAAAGGGAAATCCTTGGCGACCAAGTGGACGAGGTCGATTGGATTCAATTTGGAACGTCGTTCTGCTTCTAGAAAGGTATTATAATAACAATTCCGAGTTTGACTCCAACAGATACACTTGTTTCAATTCGTACCGACGAACAATCTTCGCTATATGCTCCGAGCAAGAAATTTACCTCCAAAGGGAAATCCTTGATGACCAAGTGGACGAGGTCGATTCGAGATTCGCGTTGATATGCGGTGGCAAGCGTAACTCAAGACGTGTCGAAAGTTAGACTCGAATGCTGAGTGTGTGCCATAGGTTCGACATAAGTAAATTTAGAAGCAGGAACACGTCGGGTGCGATCATACCAGCACTAATGCACCGGATCCCATCAGAACTCCGAAGTTAAGCGTGCTTGGGCGAGAGTAGTACTAGGATGGGTGACCCCCTGGGAAGTCCTCGTGTTGCACCCCTTTTTGTCTCAATTTTTGACCCTTCCGGCATTTTTTTTTTTTTTTTTTTTTTTTTTGCGTCACAAAGGCATTAGATGCGTGTGGCGAGAAATTTTGCCTCGAAAGGGAAATCCTTGGCGACCAAGTGGACGAGGTCGATTGGATTCAATTTGGAACGTCGTTCTGCTTCTAGAAAGGTATTATAATAACAATTCCGAGTTTGACTCCAACAGATACACTTGTTTCAATTCGTACCGACGAACAATCTTCGCTATATGCTCCGAGCAAGAAATTTACCTCCAAAGGGAAATCCTTGATGACCAAGTGGACGAGGTCGATTCGAGATTCGCGTTGATATGCGGTGGCAAGCGTAACTCAAGACGTGTCGAAAGTTAGACTCGAATGCTGAGTGTGTGCCATAGGTTCGACATAAGTAAATTTAGAAGCAGGAACACGTCGGGTGCGATCATACCAGCACTAATGCACCGGATCCCATCAGAACTCCGAAGTTAAGCGTGGTTGGGCGAGAGTAGTACTAGGATGGGTGACCCCCTGGGAAGTCCTCGTGTTGCACCCCTTTTTGTCTCAATTTTTGACCCTTCCGGCATTTTTTTTTTTTTTGCGTCACAAAGGCATTAGATGCGTGTGGCGAGAAATTTTGCCTCGAAAGGGAAATCCTTGGCGACCAAGTGGACGAGGTCGATTGGATTCAATTTGGAACGTCGTTCTGCTTCTAGAAAGGTATTATAATAACAATTCCGAGTTTGACTCCAACAGATACACTTGTTTCAATTCGTACCGACGAACAATCTTCGCTATATGCTCCGAGCAAGAAATTTACCTCCAAAGGGAAATCCTTGATGACCAAGTGGACGAGGTCGATTCGAGATTCGCGTTGATATGCGGTGGCAAGCGTAACTCAAGACGTGTCGAAAGTTAGACTCGAATGCTGAGTGTGTGCCATAGGTTCGACATAAGTAAATTTAGAAGCAGGAACACGTCGGGTGCGATCATACCAGCACTAATGCACCGGATCCCATCAGAACTCCGAAGTTAAGCGTGCTTGGGCGAGAGTAGTACTAGGATGGGTGACCCCCTGGGAAGTCCTCGTGTTGCACCCCTTTTTGTCTCAATTTTTGACCCTTCCGGCATTTTTTTTTTTTTTTTGCGTCACAAAGGCATTAGATGCGTGTGGCGAGAAATTTTGCCTCGAAAGGGAAATCCTTGGCGACCAAGTGGATGAGGTCGATTGGATTCAATTTGGAACGTCGTTCTGCTTCTAGAAAGGTATTATAATAACAATTCCGAGTTTGACTCCAACAGATACACTTGTTTCAATTCGTACCGACGAACAATCTTCGCTATATGCTCCGAGCAAGAAATTTACCTCCAAAGGGAAATCCTTGATGACCAAGTGGACGAGGTCGATTCGAGATTCGCGTTGATATGCGGTGGCAAGCGTAACTCAAGACGTGTCGAAAGTTAGACTCGAATGCTGAGTGTGTGCCATAGGTTCGACATAAGTAAATTTAGAAGCAGGAACACGTCGGGTGCGATCATACCAGCACTAATGCACCGGATCCCATCAGAACTCCGAAGTTAAGCGTGGTTGGGCGAGAGTAGTACTAGGATGGGTGACCCCCTGGGAAGTCCTCGTGTTGCACCCCTTTTTGTCTCAATTTTTGACCCTTCCGGCATTTTTTTTTTTTTTTTTGCGTCACAAAGGCATTAGATGCGTGTGGCGAGAAATTTTGCCTCGAAAGGGAAATCCTTGGCGACCAAGTGGACGAGGTCGATTGGATTCAATTTGGAACGTCGTTCTGCTTCTAGAAAGGTATTATAATAACAATTCCGAGTTTGACTCCAACAGATACACTTGTTTCAATTCGTACCGACGAACAATCTTCGCTATATGCTCCGAGCAAGAAATTTACCTCCAAAGGGAAATCCTTGATGACCAAGTGGACGAGGTCGATTCGAGATTCGCGTTGATATGCGGTGGCAAGCGTAACTCAAGACGTGTCGAAAGTTAGACTCGAATGCTGAGTGTGTGCCATAGGTTCGACATAAGTAAATTTAGAAGCAGGAACACGTCGGGTGCGATCATACCAGCACTAATGCACCGGATCCCATCAGAACTCCGAAGTTAAGCGTGCTTGGGCGAGAGTAGTACTAGGATGGGTGACCCCCTGGGAAGTCCTCGTGTTGCACCCCTTTTTGTTTTAATTTTTGACCCTTCCGGCATTTTTTTTTTTTTGCGTCACAAAGGCATTAGATGCGTGTGGCGAGAAATTTTGCCTCGAAAGGGAAATCCTTGGCGACCAAGTGGACGAGGTCGATTGGATTCAATTTGGAACGTCGTTCTGCTTCTAGAAAGGTATTATAATAACAATTCCGAGTTTGACTCCAACAGATACACTTGTTTCAATTCGTACCGACGAACAATCTTCGCTATATGCTCCGAGCAAGAAATTTACCTTCAAAGGGAAATCCTTGATGACCAAGTGGACGAGGTCGATTCGAGATTCGCGTTGATATGCGGTGGCAAGCGTAACTCAAGACGTGTCGAAAGTTAGACTCGAATGCTGAGTGTGTGCCAGAGGTTCGACATAAGTAAATCCCATCAGAACTCCGAAGTTAAGCGTGGTTGGGCGAGAGTAGTACTAGGATGGGAGACCCCCTGGGAAGTCCTCGTGTTGCACCCCTTTTTGTCTCAATTTTTGACCCTTCCGGCATTTTTTTTTTTTTTGCGTCACAAAGGCATTAGATGCGTGTGGCGAGAAATTTTGCCTCGAAAGGGAAATCCTTGGCGACCAAGTGGACGAGGTCGATTGGATTCAATTTGGAACGTCGTTCTGCTTCTAGAAAGGTATTATAATAACAATTCCGAGTTTGACTCCAACAGATACACTTGTTTCAATTCGTACCGACGAACAATCTTCGCTATATGCTCCGAGCAAGAAATTTACCTCCAAAGGGAAATCCTTGATGACCAACTGGACGAGGTCGATTCGAGATTCGCGTTGATATGCGGTGGCAAGCGTAACTCAAGACGTGTCGAAAGTTAGACTCGAATGCTGAGTGTGTGCCATAGGTTCGACATAAGTAAATTTAGAAGCAGGAACACGTCGGGTGCGATCATACCAGCACTAATGCACCGGATCCCATCAGAACTCCGAAGTTAAGCGTGGTTGGGCGAGAGTAGTACTAGGATGGGTGACCCCCTGGGAAGTCCTCGTGTTGCACCCCTTTTTGTCTCAATTTTTGACCCTTCCGGCATTTTTTTTTTTTTTTTTTTGCGTCACAAAGGCATTAGATGCGTGTGGCGAGAAATTTTGCCTCGAAAGGGAAATCCTTGGCGACCAAGTGGACGAGGTCGATTGGATTCAATTTGGAACGTCGTTCTGCTTCTAGAAAGGTATTATAATAACAATTCCGAGTTTGACTCCAACAGATACACTTGTTTCAATTCGTACCGACGAACAATCTTCGCTATATGCTCCGAGCAAGAAATTTACCTCCAAAGGGAAATCCTTGATGACCAAGTGGACGAGGTCGATTCGAGATTCGCGTTGATATGCGGTGGCAAGCGTAACTCAAGACGTGTCGAAAGTTAGACTCGAATGCTGAGTGTGTGCCATAGGTTCGACATAAGTAAATTTAGAAGCAGGAACACGTCGGGTGCGATCATACCAGCACTAATGCACCGGATCCCATCAGAACTCCGAAGTTAAGCGTGCTTGGGCGAGAGTAGTACTAGGATGGGTGACCCCCTGGGAAGTCCTCGTGTTGCACCCCTTTTTGTCTCAATTTTTGACCCTTCCGGCATTTTTTTTTTTTTTTTTTTTGCGTCACAAAGGCATTAGATGCGTGTGGCGAGAAATTTTGCCTCGAAAGGGAAATCCTTGGCGACCAAGTGGACGAGGTCGATTGGATTCAATTTGGAACGTCGTTCTGCTTCTAAAAAGGTATTATAATAACAATTCCGAGTTTGACTCCAACAGATACACTTGTTTCAATTCGTACCGACGAACAATCTTCGCTATATGCTCCGAGCAAGAAATTTACCTCCAAAGGGAAATCCTTGATGACCAAGTGGACGAGGTCGATTCGAGATTCGCGTTGATATGCGGTGGCAAGCGTAACTCAAGACGTGTCGAAAGTTAGACTCGAATGCTGAGTGTGTGCCATAGGTTCGACATAAATAAATTTAGAAGCAGGAACACGTCGGGTGCGATCATACCAGCACTAATGCACCGGATCCCATCAGAACTCCGAAGTTAAGCGTGGTTGGGCGAGAGTAGTACTAGGATGGGTGACCCCCTGGGAAGTCCTCGTGTTGCACCCCTTTTTGTCTCAATTTTTGACCCTTCCGGCATTTTTTTTTTTTTTTTTTTTTTTTGCGTCACAAAGGCATTAGATGCGTGTGGCGAGAAATTTTGCCTCGAAAGGTAAATCCTTGGCGACCAAGTGGACGAGGTCGATTGGATTCAATTTGGAACGTCGTTCTGCTTCTAGAAAGGTATTATAATAACAATTCCGAGTTTGACTCCAACAGATACATTTGTTTCAATTCGTACCGACGAACAATCTTCGCTATATGCTCCGAGCAAGAAATTTACCTCCAAAGGGAAATCCTTGATGACCAAGTGGACGAGGTCGATTCGAGATTCGCGTTGATATGCGGTGGCAAGCGTAACTCAAGACGTGTCGAAAGTTAGACTCGAATGCTGAGTGTGTGCCATAGGTTCGACATAAGTAAATTTAGAAGCAGGAACACGTCGGGTGCGATCATACCAGCACTAATGCACCGGATCCCATCAGAACTCCGAAGTTAAGCGTGCTTGGGCGAGAGTAGTACTAGGATGGGTGACCCCCTGGGAAGTCCTCGTGTTGCACCCCTTTTTGTCTCAATTTTTGACCCTTCCGGCATTTTTTTTTTTTTTTTTTTTTTGCGTCACAAAGGCATTAGATGCGTGTGGCGAGAAATTTTGCCTCGAAAGGGAAATCCTTGGCGACCAAGTGGACGAGGTCGATTGGATTCAATTTGGAACGTCGTTCTGCTTCTAGAAAGGTATTATAATAACAATTCCGAGTTTGACTCCAACAGATACACTTGTTTCAATTCGTACCGACGAACAATCTTCGCTATATGCTCCGAGCAAGAAATTTACCTCCAAAGGGAAATCCTTGATGACCAAGTGGACGAGGTCGATTCGAGATTCGCGTTGATATGCGGTGGCAAGCGTAACTCAAGACGTGTCGAAAGTTAGACTCGAATGCTGAGTGTGTGCCATAGGTTCGACATAAGTAAATTTAGAAGCAGGAACACGTCGGGTGCGATCATACCAGCACTAATGCACCGGATCCCATCAGAACTCCGAAGTTAAGCGTGCTTGGGCGAGAGTAGTACTAGGATGGGTGACCCCCTGGGAAGTCCTCGTGTTGCACCCCTTTTTGTCTCAATTTTTGACCCTTCCGGCATTTTTTTTTTTTTTTTTTGCGTCACAAAGGCATTAGATGCGTGTGGCGAGAAATTTTGCCTCGAAAGGGAAATCCTTGGCGACCAAGTGGAAGAGGTCGATTGGATTCAATTTGGAACGTCGTTCTGCTTCTAAAAAGGTATTATAATAACAATTCCGAGTTTGACTCCAACAGATACACTTGTTTCAATTCGTACCGACGAACAATCTTCGCTATATGCTCCGAGCAAGAAATTTACCTCCAAAGGGAAATCCTTGATGACCAAGGGACGAGGTCGATTCGAGATTCGCGTTGATATGCGGTGGCAAGCGTAACTCAAGACGTGTCGAAAGTTAGACTCGAATGCTGAGTGTGTGCCATAGGTTCGACATAAGTAAATTTAGAAGCAGGAACACGTCGGGTGCGATCATACCAGCACTAATGCACCGGATCCCATCAGAACTCCGAAGTTAAGCGTGGTTGGGCGAGAGTAGTACTAGGATGGGTGACCCCCTGGGAAGTCCTCGTGTTGCACCCCTTTTTGTCTCAATTTTTGACCCTTCCGGCATTTTTTTTTTTTTTTTTTTTTGCGTCACAAAGGCATTAGATGCGTGTGGCGAGAAATTTTGCCTCGAAAGGTAAATCCTTGGCGACCAAGTGGACGAGGTCGATTGGATTCAATTTGGAACGTCGTTCTGCTTCTAGAAAGGTATTATAATAACAATTCTGAGTTTGACTCCAACAGATACACTTGTTTCAATTCGTACCGACGAACAATCTTCGCTATATGCTCCGAGCAAGAAATTTACCTCCAAAGGGAAATCCTTGATGACCAAGTGGACGAGGTCGATTCGAGATTCGCGTTGATATGCGGTGGCAAGCGTAACTCAAGACGTGTCGAAAGTTAGACTCGAATGCTGAGTGTGTGCCATAGGTTCGACATAAGTAAATTTAGAAGCAGGAACACGTCGGGTGCGATCATACCAGCACTAATGCACCGGATCCCATCAGAACTCCGAAGTTAAGCGTGCTTGGGCGAGAGTAGTACTAGGATGGGTGACCCCCTGGGAAGTCCTCGTGTTGCACCCCTTTTTGTCTCAATTTTTGACCCTTCCGGCATTTTTTTTTTTTTTTTTTTTTTTTGCGTCACAAAGGCATTAGATGCGTGTGGCGAGAAATTTTGCCTCGAAAGGGAAATCCTTGGCGACCAAGTGGACGAGGTCGATTGGATTCAATTTGGAACGTCGTTCTGCTTCTAGAAAGGTATTATAATAACAATTCCGAGTTTGACTCCAACAGATACACTTGTTTCAATTCGTACCGACGAACAATCTTCGCTATATGCTCCGAGCAAGAAATTTACCTCCAAAGGGAAATCCTTGATGACCAAGTGGACGAGGTCGATTCGAGATTCGCGTTGATATGCGGTGGCAAGCGTAACTCAAGACGTGTCGAAAGTTAGACTCGAATGCTGAGTGTGTGCCATAGGTTCGACATAAGTAAATTTAGAAGCAGGAACACGTCGGGTGCGATCATACCAGCACTAATGCACCGGATCCCATCAGAACTCCGAAGTTAAGCGTGGTTGGGCGAGAGTAGTACTAGGATGGGTGACCCCCTGGGAAGTCCTCGTGTTGCACCCCTTTTTGTCTCAATTTTTGACCCTTCCGGCATTTTTTTTTTTTTTTTTTTTTTTGCGTCACAAAGGCATTAGATGCGTGTGGCGAGAAATTTTGCCTCGAAAGGTAAATCCTTGGCGACCAAGTGGACGAGGTCGATTGGATTCAATTTGGAACGTCGTTCTGCTTCTAGAAAGGTATTATAATAACAATTCCGAGTTTGACTCCAACAGATACACTTGTTTCAATTCGTACCGACGAACAATCTTCGCTATATGCTCCGAGCAAGAAATTTACCTCCAAAGGGAAATCCTTGATGACCAAGTGGACGAGGTCGATTCGAGATTCGCGTTGATATGCGGTGGCAAGCGTAACTCAAGACGTGTCGAAAGTTAGACTCGAATGCTGAGTGTGTGCCATAGGTTCGACATAAGTAAATTTAGAAGCAGGAACACGTCGGGTGCGATCATACCAGCACTAATGCACCGGATCCCATCAGAACTCCGAAGTTAAGCGTGGTTGGGCGAGAGTAGTACTAGGATGGGTGACCCCCTGGGAAGTCCTCGTGTTGCACCCCTTTTTGTCTCAATTTTTGACCCTTCCGGCATTTTTTTTTTTTTTTTTTTTTGCGTCACAAAGGCATTAGATGCGTGTGGCGAGAAATTTTGCCTCGAAAGGTAAATCCTTGGCGACCAAGTGGACGAGGTCGATTGGATTCAATTTGGAACGTCGTTCTGCTTCTAGAAAGGTATTATAATAACAATTCCGAGTTTGACTCCAACAGATACACTTGTTTCAATTCGTACCGACGAACAATCTTCGCTATATGCTCCGAGCAAGAAATTTACCTCCAAAGGGAAATCCTTGATGACCAAGTGGACGAGGTCGATTCGAGATTCGCGTTGATATGCGGTGGCAAGCGTAACTCAAGACGTGTCGAAAGTTAGACTCGAATGCTGAGTGTGTGCCATAGGTTCGACATAAGTAAATTTAGAAGCAGGAACACGTCGGGTGCGATCATACCAGCACTAATGCACCGGATCCCATCAGAACTCCGAAGTTAAGCGTGCTTGGGCGAGAGTAGTACTAGGATGGGTGACCCCCTGGGAAGTCCTCGTGTTGCACCCCTTTTTGTCTCAATTTTTGACCCTTCCGGCATTTTTTTTTTTTTTTTTTTTTTGCGTCACAAAGGCATTAGATGCGTGTGGCGAGAAATTTTGCCTCGAAAGGGAAATCCTTGGCGACCAAGTGGACGAGGTCGATTGGATTCAATTTGGAACGTCGTTCTGCTTCTAGAAAGGTATTATAATAACAATTCCGAGTTTGACTCCAACAGATACACTTGTTTCAATTCGTACCGACGAACAATCTTCGCTATATGCTCCGAGCAAGAAATTTACCTCCAAAGGGAAATCCTTGATGACCAAGTGGACGAGGTCGATTCGAGATTCGCGTTGATATGCGGTGGCAAGCGTAACTCAAGACGTGTCGAAAGTTAGACTCGAATGCTGAGTGTGTGCCATAGGTTCGACATAAGTAAATTTAGAAGCAGGAACACGTCGGGTGCGATCATACCAGCACTAATGCACCGGATCCCATCAGAACTCCGAAGTTAAGCGTGGTTGGGCGAGAGTAGTACTAGGATGGGTGACCCCCTGGGAAGTCCTCGTGTTGCACCCCTTTTTGTCTCAATTTTTGACCCTTCCGGCATTTTTTTTTTTTTTTTTTTTTTGCGTCACAAAGGCATTAGATGCGTGTGGCGAGAAATTTTGCCTCGAAAGGTAAATCCTTGGCGACCAAGTGGACGAGGTCGATTGGATTCAATTTGGAACGTCGTTCTGCTTCTAGAAAGGTATTATAATAACAATTCCGAGTTTGACTCCAACAGATACACTTGTTTCAATTCGTACCGACGAACAATCTTCGCTATATGCTCCGAGCAAGAAATTTACCTCCAAAGGGAAATCCTTGATGACCAAGTGGACGAGGTCGATTCGAGATTCGCGTTGATATGCGGTGGCAAGCGTAACTCAAGACGTGTCGAAAGTTAGACTCGAATGCTGAGTGTGTGCCATAGGTTCGACATAAGTAAATTTAGAAGCAGGAACACGTCGGGTGCGATCATACCAGCACTAATGCACCGGATCCCATCAGAACTCCGAAGTTAAGCGTGCTTGGGCGAGAGTAGTACTAGGATGGGTGACCCCCTGGGAAGTCCTCGTGTTGCACCCCTTTTTGTCTCAATTTTTGACCCTTCCGGCATTTTTTTTTTTTTTTTTGCGTCACAAAGGCATTAGATGCGTGTGGCGAGAAATTTTGCCTCGAAAGGGAAATCCTTGGCGACCAAGTGGACGAGGTCGATTGGATTCAATTTGGAACGTCGTTCTGCTTCTAAAAAGGTATTATAATAACAATTCCGAGTTTGACTCCAACAGATACACTTGTTTCAATTCGTACCGACGAACAATCTTCGCTATATGCTCCGAGCAAGAAATTTACCTCCAAAGGGAAATCCTTGATGACCAAGTGGACGAGGTCGATTCGAGATTCGCGTTGATATGCAGTGGCAAGCGTAACTCAAGACGTGTCGAAAGTTAGACTCGAATGCTGAGTGTGTGCCATAGGTTCGACATAAGTAAATTTAGAAGCAGGAACACGTCGGGTGCGATCATACCAGCACTAATGCACCGGATCCCATCAGAACTCCGAAGTTAAGCGTGGTTGGGCGAGAGTAGTACTAGGATGGGTGACCCCCTGGGAAGTCCTCGTGTTGCACCCCTTTTTGTCTCAATTTTTGACCCTTCCGGCATTTTTTTTTTTTTTTTTTTTTTTGCGTCACAAAGGCATTAGATGCGTGTGGCGAGAAATTTTGCCTCGAAAGGTAAATCCTTGGCGACCAAGTGGACGAGGTCGATTGGATTCAATTTGGAACGTCGTTCTGCTTCTAGAAAGGTATTATAATAACAATTCCGAGTTTGACTCCAACAGATACACTTGTTTCAATTCGTACCGACGAACAATCTTCGCTATATGCTCCGAGCAAGAAATTTACCTCCAAAGGGAAATCCTTGATGACCAAGTGGACGAGGTCGATTCGAGATTCGCGTTGATATGCGGTGGCAAGCGTAACTCAAGACGTGTCGAAAGTTAGACTCGAATGCTGAGTGTGTGCCATAGGTTCGACATAAGTAAATTTAGAAGCAGGAACACGTCGGGTGCGATCATACCAGCACTAATGCACCGGATCCCATCAGAACTCCGAAGTTAAGCGTGCTTGGGCGAGAGTAGTACTAGGATGGGTGACCCCCTGGGAAGTCCTCGTGTTGCACCCCTTTTTGTCTCAATTTTTGACCCTTCCGGCATTTTTTTTTTTGCGTCACAAAGGCATTAGATGCGTGTGGCGAGAAATTTTGCCTCGAAAGGGAAATCCTTGGCGACCAAGTGGACGAGGTCGATTGGATTCAATTTGGAACGTCGTTCTGCTTCTAGAAAGGTATTATAATAACAATTCCGAGTTTGACTCCAACAGATACACTTGTTTCAATTCGTACCGACGAACAATCTTCGCTATATGCTCCGAGCAAGAAATTTACCTCCAAAGGGAAATCCTTGATGACCAAGTGGACGAGGTCGATTCGAGATTCGCGTTGATATGCGGTGGCAAGCGTAACTCAAGACGTGTCGAAAGTTAGACTCGAATGCTGAGTGTGTGCCATAGGTTCGACATAAGTAAATTTAGAAGCAGGAACACGTCGGGTGCGATCATACCAGCACTAATGCACCGGATCCCATCAGAACTCCGAAGTTAAGCGTGGTTGGGCGAGAGTAGTACTAGGATGGGTGACCCCCTGGGAAGTCCTCGTGTTGCACCCCTTTTTGTCTCAATTTTTGACCCTTCCGGCATTTTTTTTTTTTTTTTTTTTTTTGCGTCACAAAGGCATTAGATGCGTGTGGCGAGAAATTTTGCCTCGAAAGGTAAATCCTTGGCGACCAAGTGGACGAGGTCGATTGGATTCAATTTGGAACGTCGTTCTGCTTCTAGAAAGGTATTAAAATAACAATTCCGAGTTTGACTCCAACAGATACACTTGTTTCAATTCGTACCGACGAACAATCTTCGCTATATGCTCCGAGCAAGAAATTTACCTCCAAAGGGAAATCCTTGATGACCAAGTGGACGAGGTCGATTCGAGATTCGCGTTGATATGCGGTGGAAAGCGTAACTCAAGACGTGTCGAAAGTTAGACTCGAATGCTGAGTGTGTGCCATAGGTTCGACATAAGTAAATTTAGAAGCAGGAACACGTCGGGTGCGATCATACCAGCACTAATGCACCGGATCCCATCAGAACTCCGAAGTTAAGCGTGCTTGGGCGAGAGTAGTACTAGGATGGGTGACCCCCTGGGAAGTCCTCGTGTTGCACCCCTTTTGTCTCAATTTTTGACCCTTCCGGCATTTTTTTTTTTTTTGCGTCACAAAGGCATTAGATGCGTGTGGCGAGAAATTTTGCCTCGAAAGGGAAATCCTTGGCGACCAAGTGGACGAGGTCGATTGGATTCAATTTGGAACGTCGTTCTGCTTCTAGAAAGGTATTATAATAACAATTCCGAGTTTGACTCCAACAGATACACTTGTTTCAATTCGTACCGACGAACAATCTTCGCTATATGCTCCGAGCAAGAAATTTACCTCCAAAGGGAAATCCTTGATGACCAAGTGGACGAGGTCGATTCGAGATTCGCGTTGATATGCGGTGGCAAGCGTAACTCAAGGCGTGTCGAAAGTTAGACTCGAATGCTGAGTGTGTGCCATAGGTTCGACATAAGTAAATTTAGAAGCAGGAACACGTCGGGTGCGATCATACCAGCACTAATGCACCGGATCCCATCAGAACTCCGAAGTTAAGCGTGCTTGGGCGAGAGTAGTACTAGGATGGGTGACCCCCTGGGAAGTCCTCGTGTTGCACCCCTTTTTGTCTCAATTTTTGACCCTTCCGGCATTTTGTTTTTTTTTTTTTTTTTGCGTCACAAAGGCATTAGATGCGTGTGGCGAGAAATTTTGCCTCGAAAGGGAAATCCTTGGCGACCAAGTGGACGAGGTCGATTGGATTCAATTTGGAACGTCGTTCTGCTTCTAGAAAGGTATTATAATAACAATTCCGAGTTTGACTCCAACAGATACACTTGTTTCAATTCGTACCGACGAACAATCTTCGCTATATGCTCCGAGCAAGAAATTTACCTCCAAAGGGAAATCCTTGATGACCAAGTGGACGAGGTCGATTCGAGATTCGCGTTGATATGCGGTGGCAAGCGTAACTCAAGACGTGTCGAAAGTTAGACTCGAATGCTGAGTGTGTGCCATAGGTTCGACATAAGTAAATTTAGAAGCAGGAACACGTCGGGTGCGATCATACCAGCACTAATGCACCGGATCCCATCAGAACTCCGAAGTTAAGCGTGGTTGGGCGAGAGTAGTACTAGGATGGGTGACCCCCTGGGAAGTCCTCGTGTTGCACCCCTTTTTGTCTCAATTTTTGACCCTTCCGACATTTTTTTTTTTTTTTTTTTTTTGCGTCACAAAGGCATTAGATGCGTGTGGCGAGAAATTTTGCCTCGAAAGGGAAATCCTTGGCGACCAAGTGGACGAGGTCGATTGGATTCAATTTGGAACGTCGTTCTGCTTCTAGAAAGGTATTATAATAACAATTCCGAGTTTGACTCCAACAGATACACTTGTTTCAATTCGTACCGACGAACAATCTTCGCTATATGCTCCGAGCAAGAAATTTACCTCCAAAGGGAAATCCTTGATGACCAAGTGGACGAGGTCGATTCGAGATTCGCGTTGATATGCGGTGGCAAGCGTAACTCAAGACGTGTCGAAAGTTAGACTCGAATGCTGAGTGTGTGCCATAGGTTCGACATAAGTAAATTTAGAAGTAGGAACACGTCGGGTGCGATCATACCAGCACTAATGCACCGGATCCCATCAGAACTCCGAAGTTAAGCGTGGTTGGGCGAGAGTAGTACTAGGATGGGTGACCCCTTGGGAAGTCCTCGTGTTGCACCCCTTTTTGTCTCAATTTTTGACCCTTCCGGCATTTTTTTTTTTTTTTTTTTTGCGTCACAAAGGCATTAGATGCGTGTGGCGAGAAATTTTGCCTCGAAAGGGAAATCCTTGGCGACCAAGTGGACGAGGTCGATTGGATTCAATTTGGAACGTCGTTCTGCTTCTAGAAAGGTATTATAATAACAATTCCGAGTTTGACTCCAACAGATACACTTGTTTCAATTCGTACCGACGAACAATCTTCGCTATATGCTCCGAGCAAGAAATTTACCTCCAAAGCGAAATCCTTGATGACCAAGTGGACGAGGTCGATTCGATATTCGCGTTGATATGCGGTGGCAAGCGTAACTAAAGACGTGTCGAAAGTTAGACTCGAATGCTGAGTGTGTGCCATAGGTTCGACATAAGTAAATTTAGAAGCAGGAACACGTCGGGTGCGATCATACCAGCACTAATGCACCGGATCCCATCAGAACTCCGAAGTTAAGCGTGCTTGGGCGAGAGTAGTACTAGGATGGGTGACCCCCTGGGAAGTCCTCGTGTTGCACCCCTTTTTGTCTCAATTTTTGACCCTTCCGGCATTTTTTTTTTTTTTTTTTTGCGTCACAAAGGCATTAGATGCGTGTGGCGAGAAATTTTGCCTCGAAAGGGAAATCCTTGGCGACCAAGTGGACGAGGTCGATTGGATTCAATTTGGAACGTCGTTCTGCTTCTAGAAAGGTATTATAATAACAATTCCGAGTTTGACTCCAACAGATACACTTGTTTCAATTCGTACCGACGAACAATCTTCGCTATATGCTCCGAGCAAGAAATTTACCTCCAAAGGGAAATCCTTGATGACCAAGTGGACGAGGTCGATTCGAGATTCGCGTTGATATGCGGTGGCAAGCGTAACTCAAGGCGTGTCGAAAGTTAGACTCGAATGCTGAGTGTGTGCCATAGGTTCGACATAAGTAAATTTAGAAGCAGGAACACGTCGGGTGCGATCATACCAGCACTAATGCACCGGATCCCATCAGAACTCCGAAGTTAAGCGTGCTTGGGCGAGAGTAGTACTAGGATGGGTGACCCCCTGGGAAGTCCTCGTGTTGCACCCCTTTTTGTCTCAATTTTTGACCCTTCCGGCATTTTGTTTTTTTTTTTTTTTTTGCGTCACAAAGGCATTAGATGCGTGTGGCGAGAAATTTTGCCTCGAAAGGGAAATCCTTGGCGACCAAGTGGACGAGGTCGATTGGATTCAATTTGGAACGTCGTTCTGCTTCTAGAAAGGTATTATAATAACAATTCCGAGTTTGACTCCAACAGATACACTTGTTTCAATTCGTACCGACGAACAATCTTCGCTATATGCTCCGAGCAAGAAATTTACCTCCAAAGGGAAATCCTTGATGACCAAGTGGACGAGGTCGATTCGAGATTCGCGTTGATATGCGGTGGCAAGCGTAACTCAAGACGTGTCGAAAGTTAGACTCGAATGCTGAGTGTGTGCCATAGGTTCGACATAAGTAAATTTAGAAGCAGGAACACGTCGGGTGCGATCATACCAGCACTAATGCACCGGATCCCATCAGAACTCCGAAGTTAAGCGTGGTTGGGCGAGAGTAGTACTAGGATGGGTGACCCCCTGGGAAGTCCTCGTGTTGCACCCCTTTTTGTCTCAATTTTTGACCCTTCCGACATTTTTTTTTTTTTTTTTTTTTTGCGTCACAAAGGCATTAGATGCGTGTGGCGAGAAATTTTGCCTCGAAAGGGAAATCCTTGGCGACCAAGTGGACGAGGTCGATTGGATTCAATTTGGAACGTCGTTCTGCTTCTAGAAAGGTATTATAATAACAATTCCGAGTTTGACTCCAACAGATACACTTGTTTCAATTCGTACCGACGAACAATCTTCGCTATATGCTCCGAGCAAGAAATTTACCTCCAAAGGGAAATCCTTGATGACCAAGTGGACGAGGTCGATTCGAGATTCGCGTTGATATGCGGTGGCAAGCGTAACTCAAGACGTGTCGAAAGTTAGACTCGAATGCTGAGTGTGTGCCATAGGTTCGACATAAGTAAATTTAGAAGTAGGAACACGTCGGGTGCGATCATACCAGCACTAATGCACCGGATCCCATCAGAACTCCGAAGTTAAGCGTGGTTGGGCGAGAGTAGTACTAGGATGGGTGACCCCTTGGGAAGTCCTCGTGTTGCACCCCTTTTTGTCTCAATTTTTGACCCTTCCGGCATTTTTTTTTTTTTTTTTTTTGCGTCACAAAGGCATTAGATGCGTGTGGCGAGAAATTTTGCCTCGAAAGGGAAATCCTTGGCGACCAAGTGGACGAGGTCGATTGGATTCAATTTGGAACGTCGTTCTGCTTCTAGAAAGGTATTATAATAACAATTCCGAGTTTGACTCCAACAGATACACTTGTTTCAATTCGTACCGACGAACAATCTTCGCTATATGCTCCGAGCAAGAAATTTACCTCCAAAGCGAAATCCTTGATGACCAAGTGGACGAGGTCGATTCGATATTCGCGTTGATATGCGGTGGCAAGCGTAACTAAAGACGTGTCGAAAGTTAGACTCGAATGCTGAGTGTGTGCCATAGGTTCGACATAAGTAAATTTAGAAGCAGGAACACGTCGGGTGCGATCATACCAGCACTAATGCACCGGATCCCATCAGAACTCCGAAGTTAAGCGTGCTTGGGCGAGAGTAGTACTAGGATGGGTGACCCCCTGGGAAGTCCTCGTGTTGCACCCCTTTTTGTCTCAATTTTTGACCCTTCCGGCATTTTTTTTTTTTTTTTTTTGCGTCACAAAGGCATTAGATGCGTGTGGCGAGAAATTTTGCCTCGAAAGGGAAATCCTTGGCGACCAAGTGGACGAGGTCGATTGGATTCAATTTGGAACGTCGTTCTGCTTCTAGAAAGGTATTATAATAACAATTCCGAGTTTGACTCCAACAGATACACTTGTTTCAATTCGTACCGACGAACAATCTTCGCTATATGCTCCGAGCAAGAAATTTACCTCCAAAGGGAAATCCTTGATAACCAAGTGGACGAGGTCGATTCGAGATTCGCGTTGATATGCGGTGGCAAGCGTAACTCAAGACGTGTCGAAAGTTAGACTCGAATGCTGAGTGTGTGCCATAGGTTCGACATAAGTAAATTTAGAAGCAGGAACACGTCGGGTGCGATCATACCAGCACTAATGCACCGGATCCCATCAGAACTCCGAAGTTAAGCGTGGTTGGGCGAGAGTAGTACTAGGATGGGTGACCCCCTGGGAAGTCCTCGTGTTGCACCCCTTTTTGTCTCAATTTTTGACCCTTCCGGCATTTTTTTTTTTTTTTTTTTTTTTGCGTCACAAAGGCATTAGATGCGTGTGGCGAGAAATTTTGCCTCGAAAGGGAAATCCTTGGCGACCAAGTGGACGAGGTCGATTGGATTCAATTTGGAACGTCGTTCTGCTTCTAGAAAGGTATTATAATAACAATTCCGAGTTTGACTCCAACAGATACACTTGTTTCAATTCGTACCGACGAACAATCTTCGCTATATGCTCCGAGCAAGAAATTTACCTCCAAAGGGAAATCCTTGATGACCAAGTGGACGAGGTCGATTCGAGATTCGCGTTGATATGCGGTGGCAAGCGTAACTCAAGACGTGTCGAAAGTTAGACTCGAATGCTGAGTGTGTGCCATAGGTTCGACATAAGTAAATTTAGAAGCAGGAACACGTCGGGTGCGATCATACCAGCACTAATGCACCGGATCCCATCAGAACTCCGAAGTTAAGCGTGCTTGGGCGAGAGTAGTACTAGGATGGGTGACCCCCTGGGAAGTCCTCGTGTTGCACCCCTTTTTGTCTCAATTTTTGACCCTTCCGGCATTTTTTTTTTTTTTTTTTTTTGCGTCACAAAGGCATTAGATGCGTGTGGCGAGAAATTTTGCCTCGAAAGGGAAATCCTTGGCGACCAAGTGGACGAGGTCGATTGGATTCAATTTGGAACGTCGTTCTGCTTCTAGAAAGGTATTATAATAACAATTCCGAGTTTGACTCCAACAGATACACTTGTTTCAATTCGTACCGACGAACAATCTTCGCTATATGCTCCGAGCAAGAAATTTACCTCCAAAGGGAAATCCTTGATGACCAAGTGGACGAGGTCGATTCGAGATTCGCGTTGATATGCGGTGGCAAGCGTAACTCAGGACGTGTCGAAAGTTAGACTCGAATGCTGAGTGTGTGCCATAGGTTCGACATAAGTAAATTTAGAAGCAGGAACACGTCGGGTGCGATCATACCAGCACTAATGCACCGGATCCCATCAGAACTCCGAAGTTAAGCGTGCTTGGGCGAGAGTAGTACTAGGATGGGTGACCCCCTGGGAAGTCCTCGTGTTGCACCCCTTTTTGTCTCAATTTTTGACCCTTCCGGCATTTTTTTTTTTTTTTTTTTTTTGCGTCACAAAGGCATTAGATGCGTGTGGCGAGAAATTTTGCCTCGAAAGGGAAATCCTTGGCGACCAAGTGGACGAGGTCAATTGGATTCAATTTGGAACGTCGTTCTGCTTCTAGAAAGGTATTATAATAACAATTCCGAGTTTGACTCCAACAGATACACTTGTTTCAATTCGTACCGACGAACAATCTTCGCTATATGCTCCGAGCAAGAAATTTACCTCCAAAGGGAAATCCTTGATGACCAAGTGGACGAGGTCGATTCGAGATTCGCGTTGATATGCGGTGGCAAGCGTAACTCAAGACGTGTCGAAAGTTAGACTCGAATGCTGAGTGTGTGCCATAGGTTCGACATAAGTAAATTTAGAAGCAGGAACACGTCGGGTGCGATCATACCAGCACTAATGCACCGGATCCCATCAGAACTCCGAAGTTAAGCGTGGTTGGGCGAGAGTAGTACTAGGATGGGTGACCCCCTGGGAAGTCCTCGTGTTGCACCCCTTTTTGTCTCAATTTTTGACCCTTCCGGCATTTTTTTTTTTTTTTTTTTTTGCGTCACAAAGGCATTAGATGCGTGTGGCGAGAAATTTTGCCTCGAAAGGGAAATCCTTGGCGACCAAGTGGACGAGGTCGATTGGATTCAATTTGGAACGTCGTTCTGCTTCTAGAAAGGTATTATAATAACAATTCCGAGTTTGACTCCAACAGATACACTTGTTTCAATTCGTACCGACGAACAATCTTCGCTATATGCTCCGAGCAAGAAATTTACCTCCAAAGGGAAATCCTTGATGACCAAGTGGACGAGGTCGATTCGAGATTCGCGTTGATATGCGGTGGCAAGCGTAACTCAAGACGTGTCGAAAGTTAGACTCGAATGCTGAGTGTGTGCCATAGGTTCGACATAAGTAAATTTAGAAGCAGGAACACGTCGGGTGCGATCATACCAGCACTAATGCACCGGATCCCATCAGAACTCCGAAGTTAAGCGTGGTTGGGCGAGAGTAGTACTAGGATGGGTGACCCCCTGGGAAGTCCTCGTGTTGCACCCCTTTTTGTCTCAATTTTTGACCCTTCCGGCATTTTTTTTTTTTTTTTTTTTGCGTCACAAAGGCATTAGATGCGTGTGGCGAGAAATTTTGCCTCGAAAGGGAAATCCTTGGCGACCAAGTGGACGAGGTCGATTGGATTCAATTTGGAACGTCGTTCTGCTTCTAGAAAGGTATTATAATAACAATTCCGAGTTTGACTCCAACAGATACACTTGTTTCAATTCGTACCGACGAACAATCTTCGCTATATGCTCCGAGCAAGAAAAATTTACCTCCAAAGGGAAATCCTTGATGACCAAGTGGACGAGGTCGATTCGAGATTCGCGTTGATATGCGGTGGCAAGCGTAACTCAAGACGTGTCGAAAGTTAGACTCGAATGCTGAGTGTGTGCCATAGGTTCGACATAAGTAAATTTAGAAGCAGGAACACGTCGGGTGCGATCATACCAGCACTAATGCACCGGATCCCATCAGAACTCCGAAGTTAAGCGTGGTTGGGCGAGAGTAGTACTAGGATGGGTGACCCCCTGGGAAGTCCTCGTGTTGCACCCCTTTTTGTCTCAATTTTTGACCCTTCCGGCATTTTTTTTTTTTTTTTTTTTTTGCGTCACAAAGGCATTAGATGCGTGTGGCGAGAAATTTTGCCTCGAAAGGGAAATCCTTGGCGACCAAGTGGACGAGGTCGATTGGATTCAATTTGGAACGTCGTTCTGCTTCTAGAAAGGTATTATAATAACAATTCCGAGTTTGACTCCAACAGATACACTTGTTTCAATTCGTACCGACGAACAATCTTCGCTATATGCTCCGAGCAAGAAATTTACCTCCAAAGGGAAATCCTTGATGACCAAGTGGACGAGGTCGATTCGAGATTCGCGTTGATATGCGGTGGCAAGCGTAACTCAAGACGTGTCGAAAGTTAGACTCGAATGCTGAGTGTGTGCCATAGGTTCGACATAAGTAAATTTAGAAGCAGGAACACGTCGGGTGCGATCATACCAGCACTAATGCACCGGATCCCATCAGAACTCCGAAGTTAAGCGTGGTTGGGCGAGAGTAGTACTAGGATGGGTGACCCCCTGGGAAGTCCTCGTGTTGCACCCCTTCTTGTCTCAATTTTTGACCCTTCCGGCATTTTTTTTTTTTTTTTTTTTTGCGTCACAAAGGCATTAGATGCGTGTGGCGAGAAATTTTGCCTCGAAAGGGAAATCCTTGGCGACCAAGTGGACGAGGTCGATTGGATTCAATTTGGAACGTCGTTCTGCTTCTAGAAAGGTATTATAATAACAATTCCGAGTTTGACTCCAACAGATACACTTGTTTCAATTCGTACCGACGAACAATCTTCGCTATATGCTCCGAGCAAGAAATTTACCTCCAAAGGGAAATCCTTGATGACCAAGTGGATGAGGTCGATTCGAGATTCGCGTTGATATGCGGTGGCAAGCGTAACTCAAGACGTGTCGAAAGTTAGACTCGAATGCTGAGTGTGTGCCATAGGTTCGACATAAGTAAATTTAGAAGCAGGAACACGTCGGGTGCGATCATACCAGCACTAATGCACCGGATCCCATCAGAACTCCGAAGTTAAGCGTGGTTGGGCGAGAGTAGTACTAGGATGGGTGACCCCCTGGGAAGTCCTCGTGTTGCACCCCTTCTTGTCTCAATTTTTGACCCTTCCGGCATTTTTTTTTTTTTTTTTTTTTGCGTCACAAAGGCATTAGATGCGTGTGGCGAGAAATTTTGCCTCGAAAGGGAAATCCTTGGCGACCAAGTGGACGAGGTCGATTGGATTCAATTTGGAACGTCGTTCTGCTTCTAGAAAGGTATTATAATAACAATTCCGAGTTTGACTCCAACAGATACACTTGTTTCAATTCGTACCGACGAACAATCTTCGCTATATGCTCCGAGCAAGAAATTTACCTCCAAAGGGAAATCCTTGATGACCAAGTGGATGAGGTCGATTCGAGATTCGCGTTGATATGCGGTGGCAAGCGTAACTCAAGACGTGTCGAAAGTTAGACTCGAATGCTGAGTGTGTGCCATAGGTTCGACATAAGTAAATTTAGAAGCAGGAACACGTCGGGTGCGATCATACCAGCACTAATGCACCGGATCCCATCAGAACTCCGAAGTTAAGCGTGCTTGGGCGAGAGTAGTACTAGGATGGGTGACCCCCTGGGAAGTCCTCGTGTTGCACCCCTTTTTGTCTCAATTTTTGACCCTTCCGGCATTTTTTTTTTTTTTTTTTTTTTTGCGTCACAAAGGCATTAGATGCGTGTGGCGAGAAATTTTGCCTCGAAAGGGAAATCCTTGGCGACCAAGTGGACGAGGTCGATTGGATTCAATTTGGAACGTCGTTCTGCTTCTAGAAAGGTATTATAATAACAATTCCGAGTTTGACTCCAACAGATACACTTGTTTCAATTCGTACCGACGAACAATCTTCGCTATATGCTCCGAGCAAGAAATTTACCTCCAAAGGGAAATCCTTGATGACCAAGTGGACGAGGTCGATTCGAGATTCGCGTTGATATGCGGTGGCAAGCGTAACTCAAGACGTGTCGAAAGTTAGACTCGAATGCTGAGTGTGTGCCATAGGTTCGACATAAGTAAATTTAGAAGCAGGAACACGTCGGGTGCGATCATACCAGCACTAATGCACCGGATCCCATCAGAACTCCGAAGTTAAGCGTGCTTGGGCGAGAGTAGTACTAGGATGGGTGACCCCCTGGGAAGTCCTCGTGTTGCACCCCTTTTTGTCTCAATTTTTGACCCTTCCGGCATTTTTTTTTTTTTTTTTTTTTTTTGCGTCACAAAGGCATTAGATGCGTGTGGCGAGAAATTTTGCCTCGAAAGGGAAATCCTTGGCGACCAAGTGGACGAGGTCGATTGGATTCAATTTGGAACGTCGTTCTGCTTCTAGAAAGGTATTATAATAACAATTCCGAGTTTGACTCCAACAGATACACTTGTTTCAATTCGTACCGACGAACAATCTTCGCTATATGCTCCGAGCAAGAAATTTACCTCCAAAGGGAAATCCTTGATGACCAAGTGGACGAGGTCGATTCGAGATTCGCGTTGATATGCGGTGGCAAGCGTAACTCAAGACGTGTCGAAAGTTAGACTCGAATGCTGAGTGTGTGCCATAGGTTCGACATAAGTAAATTTAGAAGCAGGAACACGTCGGGTGCGATCATACCAGCACTAATGCACCGGATCCCATCAGAACTCCGAAGTTAAGCGTGGTTGGGCGAGAGTAGTACTAGGATGGGTGACCCCCTGGGAAGTCCTCGTGTTGCACCCCTTTTTGTCTCAATTTTTGACCCTTCCGGCATTTTTTTTTTTTTTTTGCGTCACAAAGGCATTAGATGCGTGTGGCGAGAAATTTTGCCTCGAAAGGGAAATCCTTGGCGACCAAGTGGACGAGGTCGATTGGATTCAATTTGGAACGTCGTTCTGCTTCTAGAAAGGTATTATAATAACAATTCCGAGTTTGACTCCAACAGATACACTTGTTTCAATTCGTACCGACGAACAATCTTCGCTATATGCTCCGAGCAAGAAATTTACCTCCAAAGGGAAATCCTTGATGACCAAGTGGACGAGGTCGATTCGAGATTCGCGTTGATATGCGGTGGCAAGCGTAACTCAAGACGTGTCGAAAGTTAGACTCGAATACTGAGTGTGTGCCATAGGTTCGACATAAGTAAATTTAGAAGCAGGAACACGTCGGGTGCGATCATACCAGCACTAATGCACCGGATCCCATCAGAACTCCGAAGTTAAGCGTGCTTGGGCGAGAGTAGTACTAGGATGGGTGACCCCCTGGGAAGTCCTCGTGTTGCACCCCTTTTTGTCTCAATTTTTGACCCTTCCGGCATTTTTTTTTTTTTTTTTTTTTGCGTCACAAAGGCATTAGATGCGTGTGGCGAGAAATTTTGCCTCGAAAGGGAAATCCTTGGCGACCAAGTGGACGAGGTCGATTGGATTCAATTTGGAACGTCGTTCTGCTTCTAGAAAGGTATTATAATAACAATTCCGAGTTTGACTCCAACAGATACACTTGTTTCAATTCGTACCGACGAACAATCTTCGCTATATGCTCCGAGCAAGAAATTTACCTCCAAAGGGAAATCCTTGATGACCAAGTGGACGAGGTCGATTCGAGATTCGCGTTGATATGCGGTGGCAAGCGTAACTCAAGACGTGTCGAAAGTTAGACTCGAATGCTGAGTGTGTGCCATAGGTTCGACATAAGTAAATTTAGAAGCAGGAACACGTCGGGTGCGATCATACCAGCACTAATGCACCGGATCCCATCAGAACTCCGAAGTTAAGCGTGGTTGGGCGAGAGTAGTACTAGGATGGGTGACCCCCTGGGAAGTCCTCGTGTTGCACCCCTTCTTGTCTCAATTTTTGACCCTTCCGGCATTTTTTTTTTTTTTTTTTTTTGCGTCACAAAGGCATTAGATGCGTGTGGCGAGAAATTTTGCCTCGAAAGGGAAATCCTTGGCGACCAAGTGGACGAGGTCGATTGGATTCAATTTGGAACGTCGTTCTGCTTCTAGAAAGGTATTATAATAACAATTCCGAGTTTGACTCCAACAGATACACTTGTTTCAATTCGTACCGACGAACAATCTTCGCTATATGCTCCGAGCAAGAAATTTACCTCCAAAGGGAAATCCTTGATGACCAAGTGGATGAGGTCGATTCGAGATTCGCGTTGATATGCGGTGGCAAGCGTAACTCAAGACGTGTCGAAAGTTAGACTCGAATGCTGAGTGTGTGCCATAGGTTCGACATAAGTAAATTTAGAAGCAGGAACACGTCGGGTGCGATCATACCAGCACTAATGCACCGGATCCCATCAGAACTCCGAAGTTAAGCGTGCTTGGGCGAGAGTAGTACTAGGATGGGTGACCCCCTGGGAAGTCCTCGTGTTGCACCCCTTTTTGTCTCAATTTTTGACCCTTCCGGCATTTTTTTTTTTTTTTTTTTTTGCGTCACAAAGGCATTAGATGCGTGTGGCGAGAAATTTTGCCTCGAAAGGGAAATCCTTGGCGACCAAGTGGACGAGGTCGATTGGATTCAATTTGGAACGTCGTTCTGCTTCTAGAAAGGTATTATAATAACAATTCCGAGTTTGACTCCAACAGATACACTTGTTTCAATTCGTACCGACGAACAATCTTCGCTATATGCTCCGAGCAAGAAATTTACCTCCAAAGGGAAATCCTTGATGACCAAGTGGACGAGGTCGATTCGAGATTCGCGTTGATATGCGGTGGCAAGCGTAACTCAAGACGTGTCGAAAGTTAGACTCGAATGCTGAGTGTGTGCCATAGGTTCGACATAAGTAAATTTAGAAGCAGGAACACGTCGGGTGCGATCATACCAGCACTAATGCACCGGATCCCATCAGAACTCCGAAGTTAAGCGTGCTTGGGCGAGAGTAGTACTAGGATGGGTGACCCCCTGGGAAGTCCTCGTGTTGCACCCCTTTTTGTCTCAATTTTTGACCCTTCCGGCATTTTTTTTTTTTTTTTTTTTTTTTGCGTCACAAAGGCATTAGATGCGTGTGGCGAGAAATTTTGCCTCGAAAGGGAAATCCTTGGCGACCAAGTGGACGAGGTCGATTGGATTCAATTTGGAACGTCGTTCTGCTTCTAGAAAGGTATTATAATAACAATTCCGAGTTTGACTCCAACAGATACACTTGTTTCAATTCGTACCGACGAACAATCTTCGCTATATGCTCCGAGCAAGAAATTTACCTCCAAAGGGAAATCCTTGATGACCAAGTGGACGAGGTCGATTCGAGATTCGCGTTGATATGCGGTGGCAAGCGTAACTCAAGACGTGTCGAAAGTTAGACTCGAATGCTGAGTGTGTGCCATAGGTTCGACATAAGTAAATTTAGAAGCAGGAACACGTCGGGTGCGATCATACCAGCACTAATGCACCGGATCCCATCAGAACTCCGAAGTTAAGCGTGGTTGGGCGAGAGTAGTACTAGGATGGGTGACCCCCTGGGAAGTCCTCGTGTTGCACCCCTTTTTGTCTCAATTTTTGACCCTTCCGGCATTTTTTTTTTTTTTTTGCGTCACAAAGGCATTAGATGCGTGTGGCGAGAAATTTTGCCTCGAAAGGGAAATCCTTGGCGACCAAGTGGACGAGGTCGATTGGATTCAATTTGGAACGTCGTTCTGCTTCTAGAAAGGTATTATAATAACAATTCCGAGTTTGACTCCAACAGATACACTTGTTTCAATTCGTACCGACGAACAATCTTCGCTATATGCTCCGAGCAAGAAATTTACCTCCAAAGGGAAATCCTTGATGACCAAGTGGACGAGGTCGATTCGAGATTCGCGTTGATATGCGGTGGCAAGCGTAACTCAAGACGTGTCGAAAGTTAGACTCGAATACTGAGTGTGTGCCATAGGTTCGACATAAGTAAATTTAGAAGCAGGAACACGTCGGGTGCGATCATACCAGCACTAATGCACCGGATCCCATCAGAACTCCGAAGTTAAGCGTGCTTGGGCGAGAGTAGTACTAGGATGGGTGACCCCCTGGGAAGTCCTCGTGTTGCACCCCTTTTTGTCTCAATTTTTGACCCTTCCGGCATTTTTTTTTTTTTTTTTTTTTTTGCGTCACAAAGGCATTAGATGCGTGTGGCGAGAAATTTTGCCTCGAAAGGGAAATCCTTGGCGACCAAGTGGACGAGGTCGATTGGATTCAATTTGGAACGTCGTTCTGCTTCTAGAAAGGTATTATAATAACAATTCCGAGTTTGACTCCAACAGATACACTTGTTTCAATTCGTACCGACGAACAATCTTCGCTATATGCTCCGAGCAAGAAATTTACCTCCAAAGGGAAATCCTTGATGACCAAGTGGACGAGGTCGATTCGAGATTCGCGTTGATATGCGGTGGCAAGCGTAACTCAAGACGTGTCGAAAGTTAGACTCGAATGCTGAGTGTGTGCCATAGGTTCGACATAAGTAAATTTAGAAGCAGGAACACGTCGGGTGCGATCATACCAGCACTAATGCACCGGATCCCATCAGAACTCCGAAGTTAAGCGTGGTTGGGCGAGAGTAGTACTAGGATGGGTGACCCCCTGGGAAGTCCTCGTGTTGCACCCCTTTTTGTCTCAATTTTTGACCCTTCCGGCATTTTTTTTTTTTGCGTCACAAAGGCATTAGATGCGTGTGGCGAGAAATTTTGCCTCGAAAGGGAAATCCTTGGCGACCAAGTGGACGAGGTCGATTGGATTCAATTTGGAATGTCGTTCTGCTTCTAGAAAGGTATTATAATAACAATTCCGAGTTTGACTCCAACAGATACACTTGTTTCAATTCGTACCGACGAACAATCTTCGCTATATGCTCCGAGCAAGAAATTTACCTCCAAAGGGAAATCCTTGATGACCAAGTGGACGAGGTCGATTCGAGATTCGCGTTGATATGCGGTGGCAAGCGTAACTCAAGACGTGTCGAAAGTTAGACTCGAATGCTGAGTGTGTGCCATAGGTTCGACATAAGTAAATTTAGAAGCAGGAACACGTCGGGTGCGATCATACCAGCACTAATGCACCGGATCCCATCAGAACTCCGAAGTTAAGCGTGGTTGGGCGAGAGTAGTACTAGGATGGGTGACCCCCTGGGAAGTCCTCGTGTTGCACCCCTTTTTGTCTCAATTTTTGACCCTTCCGGCATTTTTTTTTTTTTTTGCGTCACAAAGGCATTAGATGCGTGTGGCGAGAAATTTTGCCTCGAAAGGGAAATCCTTGGCGACCAAGTGGACGAGGTCGATTGGATTCAATTTGGAACGTCGTTCTGCTTCTAGAAAGGTATTATAATAACAATTCCGAGTTTGACTCCAACAGATACACTTGTTTCAATTCGTACCGACGAACAATCTTCGCTATATGCTCCGAGCAAGAAATTTACCTCCAAAGGGAAATCCTTGATGACCAAGTGGACGAGGTCGATTCGAGATTCGCGTTGATATGCGGTGGCAAGCGTAACTCAAGACGTGTCGAAAGTTAGACTCGAATGCTGAGTGTGTGCCATAGGTTCGACATAAGTAAATTTAGAAGTAGGAACACGTCGGGTGCGATCATACCAGCACTAATGCACCGGATCCCATCAGAACTCCGAAGTTAAGCGTGCTTGGGCGAGAGTAGTACTAGGATGGGTGACCCCCTGGGAAGTCCTCGTGTTGCACCCCTTTTTGTCTCAATTTTTGACCCTTCCGGCATTTTTTTTTTTTTTTTTTTTGCGTCACAAAGGCATTAGATGCGTGTGGCGAGAAATTTTGCCTCGAAAGGGAAATCCTTGGCGACCAAGTGGACGAGGTCGATTGGATTCAATTTGGAACGTCGTTCTGCTTCTAGAAAGGTATTATAATAACAATTCCGAGTTTGACTCCAACAGATACACTTGTTTCAATTCGTACCGACGAACAATCTTCGCTATATGCTCCGAGCAAGAAATTTACCTCCAAAGGGAAATCCTTGATGACCAAGTGGACGAGGTCGATTCGAGATTCGCGTTGATATGCGGTGGCAAGCGTAACTCAAGACGTGTCGAAAGTTAGACTCGAATGCTGAGTGTGTGCCATAGGTTCGACATAAGTAAATTTAGAAGCAGGAACACGTCGGGTGCGATCATACCAGCACTAATGCACCGGATCCCATCAGAACTCCGAAGTTAAGCGTGCTTGGGCGAGAGTAGTACTAGGATGGGTGACCCCCTGGGAAGTCCTCGTGTTGCACCCCTTTTTGTCTCAATTTTTGACCCTTCCGGCATTTTTTTTTTTTTTTTTTTTTTTGCGTCACAAAGGCATTAGATGCGTGTGGCGAGAAATTTTGCCTCGAAAGGGAAATCCTTGGCGACCAAGTGGACGAGGTCGATTGGATTCAATTTGGAACGTCGTTCTGCTTCTAGAAAGGTATTATAATAACAATTCCGAGTTTGACTCCAACAGATACACTTGTTTCAATTCGTACCGACGAACAATCTTCGCTATATGCTCCGAGCAAGAAATTTACCTCCAAAGGGAAATCCTTGATGACCAAGTGGACGAGGTCGATTCGAGATTCGCGTTGATATGCGGTGGCAAGCGTAACTCAAGACGTGTCGAAAGTTAGACTCGAATGCTGAGTGTGTGCCATAGGTTCGACATAAGTAAATTTAGAAGCAGGAACACGTCGGGTGCGATCATACCAGCACTAATGCACCGGATCCCATCAGAACTCCGAAGTTAAGCGTGCTTGGGCGAGAGTAGTACTAGGATGGGTGACCCCCTGGGAAGTCCTCGTGTTGCACCCCTTTTTGTCTCAATTTTTGACCCTTCCGGCATTTTTTTTTTTTTTTTTTTTTTGCGTCACAAAGGCATTAGATGCGTGTGGCGAGAAATTTTGCCTCGAAAGGGAAATCCTTGGCGACCAAGTGGACGAGGTCGATTGGATTCAATTTGGAACGTCGTTCTGCTTCTAGAAAGGTATTATAATAACAATTCCGAGTTTGACTCCAACAGATACACTTGTTTCAATTCGTACCGACGAACAATCTTCGCTATATGCTCCGAGCAAGAAATTTACCTCCAAAGGGAAATCCTTGATGACCAAGTGGACGAGGTCGATTCGAGATTCGCGTTGATATGCGGTGGCAAGCGTAACTCAAGACGTGTCGAAAGTTAGACTCGAATGCTGAGTGTGTGCCATAGGTTCGACATAAGTAAATTTAGAAGCAGGAACACGTCGGGTGCGATCATACCAGCACTAATGCACCGGATCCCATCAGAACTCCGAAGTTAAGCGTGCTTGGGCGAGAGTAGTACTAGGATGGGTGACCCCCTGGGAAGTCCTCGTGTTGCACCCCTTTTTGTCTCAATTTTTGACCCTTCCGGCATTTTTTTTTTTTTTTTTTTTTTGCGTCACAAAGGCATTAGATGCGTGTGGCGAGAAATTTTGCCTCGAAAGGGAAATCCTTAGCGACCAAGTGGACGAGGTCGATTGGATTCAATTTGGAACGTCGTTCTGCTTCTAGAAAGGTATTATAATAACAATTCCGAGTTTGACTCCAACAGATACACTTGTTTCAATTCGTACCGACGAACAATCTTCGCTATATGCTCCGAGCAAGAAATTTATCTCCAAAGGGAAATCCTTGATGACCAAGTGGACGAGGTCGATTCGAGATTCGCGTTGATATGCGGTGGCAAGCGTAACTCAAGACGTGTCGAAAGTTAGACTCGAATGCTGAGTGTGTGCCATAGGTTCGACATAAGTAAATTTAGAAGCAGGAACACGTCGGGTGCGATCATACCAGCACTAATGCACCGGATCCCATCAGAACTCCGAAGTTAAGCGTGCTTGGGCGAGAGTAGTACTAGGATGGGTGACCCCCTGGGAAGTCCTCGTGTTGCACCCCTTTTTGTCTCAATTTTTGACCCTTCCGGCATTTTTTTTTTTTTTTTTTGCGTCACAAAGGCATTAGATGCGTGTGGCGAGAAATTTTGCCTCGAAAGGGAAATCCTTGGCGACCAAGTGGACGAGGTCGATTGGATTCAATTTGGAACGTCGTTCTGCTTCTAGAAAGGTATTATAATAACAATTCCGAGTTTGACTCCAACAGATACACTTGTTTCAATTCGTACCGACGAACAATCTTCGCTATATGCTCCGAGCAAGAAATTTACCTCCAAAGGGAAATCCTTGATGACCAAGTGGACGAGGTCGATTCGAGATTCGCGTTGATATGCGGTGGCAAGCGTAACTCAAGACGTGTCGAAAGTTAGACTCGAATGCTGAGTGTGTGCCATAGGTTCGACATAAGTAAATTTAGAAGCAGGAACACGTCGGGTGCGATCATACCAGCACTAATGCACCGGATCCCATCAGAACTCCGAAGTTAAGCGTGCTTGGGCGAGAGTAGTACTAGGATGGGTGACCCCCTGGGAAGTCCTCGTGTTGCACCCCTTTTTGTCTCAATTTTTGACCCTTCCGGCATTTTTTTTTTTTTGCGTCACAAAGGCATTAGATGCGTGTGGCGAGAAATTTTGCCTCGAAAGGGAAATCCTTGGCGACCAAGTGGACGAGGTCGATTGGATTCAATTTGGAACGTCGTTCTGCTTCTAGAAAGGTATTATAATAACAATTCCGAGTTTGACTCCAACAGATACACTTGTTTCAATTCGTACCGACGAACAATCTTCGCTATATGCTCCGAGCAAGAAATTTACCTCCAAAGGGAAATCCTTGATGACCAAATGGACGAGGTCGATTCGAGATTCGCGTTGATATGCGGTGGCAAGCGTAACTCAAGACGTGTCGAAAGTTAGACTCGAATGCTGAGTGTGTGCCATAGGTTCGACATAAGTAAATTTAGAAGCAGGAACACGTCGGGTGCGATCATACCAGCACTAATGCACCGGATCCCATCAGAACTCCGAAGTTAAGCGTGCTTGGGCGAGAGTAGTACTAGGATGGGTGACCCCCTGGGAAGTCCTCGTGTTGCACCCCTTTTTGTCTCAATTTTTGACCCTTCCGGCATTTTTTTTTTTTTTTTTTTTTTGCGTCACAAAGGCATTAGATGCGTGTGGCGATAAATTTTGCCTCGAAAGGGAAATCCTTGGCGACCAAGTGGACGAGGTCGATTGGATTCAATTTGGAACGTCGTTCTGCTTCTAGAAAGGTATTATAATAACAATTCCGAGTTTGACTCCAACAGATACACTTGTTTCAATTCGTACCGACGAACAATCTTCGCTATATGCTCCGAGCAAGAAATTTACCTCCAAAGGGAAATCCTTGATGACCAAGTGGACGAGGTCGATTCGAGATTCGCGTTGATATGCGGTGGCAAGCGTAACTCAAGACGTGTCGAAAGTTAGACTCGAATGCTGAGTGTGTGCCATAGGTTCGACATAAGTAAATTTAGAAGCAGGAACACGTCGGGTGCGATCATACCAGCACTAATGCACCGGATCCCATCAGAACTCCGAAGTTAAGCGTGCTTGGGCGAGAGTAGTACTAGGATGGGTGACCCCCTGGGAAGTCCTCGTGTTGCACCCCTTTTTGTCTCAATTTTTGACCCTTCCGGCATTTTTTTTTTTTTGCGTCACAAAGGCATTAGATGCGTGTGGCGAGAAATTTTGCCTCGAAAGGGAAATCCTTGGCGACCAAGTGGACGAGGTCGATTGGATTCAATTTGGAACGTCGTTCTGCTTCTAGAAAGGTATTATAATAACAATTCCGAGTTTGACTCCAACAGATACACTTGTTTCAATTCGTACCGACGAACAATCTTCGCTATATGCTCCGAGCAAGAAATTTACCTCCAAAGGGAAATCCTTGATGACCAAATGGACGAGGTCGATTCGAGATTCGCGTTGATATGCGGTGGCAAGCGTAACTCAAGACGTGTCGAAAGTTAGACTCGAATGCTGAGTGTGTGCCATAGGTTCGACATAAGTAAATTTAGAAGCAGGAACACGTCGGGTGCGATCATACCAGCACTAATGCACCGGATCCCATCAGAACTCCGAAGTTAAGCGTGCTTGGGCGAGAGTAGTACTAGGATGGGTGACCCCCTGGGAAGTCCTCGTGTTGCACCCCTTTTTGTCTCAATTTTTGACCCTTCCGGCATTTTTTTTTTTTTTTTTTTTTTGCGTCACAAAGGCATTAGATGCGTGTGGCGATAAATTTTGCCTCGAAAGGGAAATCCTTGGCGACCAAGTGGACGAGGTCGATTGGATTCAATTTGGAACGTCGTTCTGCTTCTAGAAAGGTATTATAATAACAATTCCGAGTTTGACTCCAACAGATACACTTGTTTCAATTCGTACCGACGAACAATCTTCGCTATATGCTCCGAGCAAGAAATTTACCTCCAAAGGGAAATCCTTGATGACCAAGTGGACGAGGTCGATTCGAGATTCGCGTTGATATGCGGTGGCAAGCGTAACTCAAGACGTGTCGAAAGTTAGACTCGAATGCTGAGTGTGTGCCATAGGTTCGACATAAGTAAATTTAGAAGCAGGAACACGTCGGGTGCGATCATACCAGCACTAATGCACCGGATCCCATCAGAACTCCGAAGTTAAGCGTGCTTGGGCGAGAGTAGTACTAGGATGGGTGACCCCCTGGGAAGTCCTCGTGTTGCACCCCTTTTTGTCTCAATTTTTGACCCTTCCGGCATTTTTTTTTTTGCGTCACAAAGGCATTAGATGCGTGTGGCGAGAAATTTTGCCTCGAAAGGGAAATCCTTGGCGACCAAGTGGACGAGGTCGATTGGATTCAATTTGGAACGTCGTTCTGCTTCTAGAAAGGTATTATAATAACAATTCCGAGTTTGACTCCAACAGATACACTTGTTTCAATTCGTACCGACGAACAATCTTCGCTATATGCTCCGAGCAAGAAATTTACCTCCAAAGGGAAATCCTTGATGACCAAGTGGACGAGGTCGATTCGAGATTCGCGTTGATATGCGGTGGCAAGCGTAACTCAAGACGTGTCGAAAGTTAGACTCGAATGCTGAGTGTGTGCCATAGGTTCGACATAAGTAAATTTAGAAGCAGGAACACGTCGGGTGCGATCATACCAGCACTAATGCACCGGATCCCATCAGAACTCCGAAGTTAAGCGTGCTTGGGCGAGAGTAGTACTAGGATGGGTGACCCCCTGGGAAGTCCTCGTGTTGCACCCCTTTTTGTCTCAATTTTTGACCCTTCCGGCATTTTTTTTTTTTTTTTTTTTTTGCGTCACAAAGTCATTAGATGCGTGTGGCGAGAAATTTTGCCTCGAAAGGGAAATCCTTGGCGACCAAGTGGACGAGGTCGATTGGATTCAATTTGGAACGTCGTTCTGCTTCTAGAAAGGTATTATAATAACAATTCCGAGTTTGACTCCAACAGATACACTTGTTTCAATTCGTACCGACGAACAATCTTCGCTATATGCTCCGAGCAAGAAATTTACCTCCAAAGGGAAATCCTTGATGAACAAGTGGACGAGGTCGATTCGAGATTCGCGTTGATATGCGGTGGCAAGCGTAACTCAAGACGTGTCGAAAGTTAGACTCGAATGCTGAGTGTGTGCCATAGGTTCGACATAAGTAAATTTAGAAGCAGGAACACGTCGGGTGCGATCATACCAGCACTAATGCACCGGATCCCATCAGAACTCCGAAGTTAAGCGTGCTTGGGCGAGAGTAGTACTAGGATGGGTGACCCCCTGGGAAGTCCTCGTGTTGCACCCCTTTTTGTCTCAATTTTTGACCCTTCCGGCATTTTTTTTTTTTTTGCGTCACAAAGGCATTAGATGCGTGTGGCGAGAAATTTTGCCTCGAAAGGGAAATCCTTGGCGACCAAGTGGACGAGGTCGATTGGATTCAATTTGGAACGTCGTTCTGCTTCTAGAAAGGTATTATAATAACAATTCCGAGTTTGACTCCAACAGATACACTTGTTTCAATTCGTACCGACGAACAATCTTCGCTATATGCTCCGAGCAAGAAATTTACCTCCAAAGGGAAATCCTTGATGACCAAGTGGACCAGGTCGATTCGAGATTCGCGTTGATATGCGGTGGCAAGCGTAACTCAAGACGTGTCGAAAGTTAGACTCGAATGCTGAGTGTGTGCCATAGGTTCGACATAAGTAAATTTAGAAGCAGGAACACGTCGGGTGCGATCATACCAGCACTAATGCACCGGATCCCATCAGAAATCCGAAGTTAAGCGTGCTTGGGCGAGAGTAGTACTAGGATGGGTGACCCCCTGGGAAGTCCTCGTGTTGCACCCCTTTTTGTCTCAATTTTTGACCCTTCCGGCATTTTTTTTTTTTTGCGTCACAAAGGCATTAGATGCGTGTGGCGAGAAATTTTGCCTCGAAAGGGAAATCCTTGGCGACCAAGTGGACGAGGTCGATTGGATTCAATTTGGAACGTCGTTCTGCTTCTAGAAAGGTATTATAATAACAATTCCGAGTTTGACTCCAACAGATACACTTGTTTCAATTCGTACCGACGAACAATCTTCGCTATATGCTCCGAGCAAGAAATTTACCTCCAAAGGGAAATCCTTGATGACCAAGTGGACGAGGTCGATTCGAGATTCGCGTTGATATGCGGTGGCAAGCGTAACTCAAGACGTGTCGAAAGTTAGACTCGAATGCTGAGTGTGTGCCATAGGTTCGACATAAGTAAATTTAGAAGCAGGAACACGTCGGGTGCGATCATACCAGCACTAATGCACCGGATCCCATCAGAACTCCGAAGTTAAGCGTGCTTGGGCGAGAGTAGTACTAGGATGGGTGACCCCCTGGGAAGTCCTCGTGTTGCACCCCTTTTTGTCTCAATTTTTGACCCTTCCGGCTTTTTTTTTTTTTTTTTTTTTGCGTCACAAAGGCATTAGATGCGTGTGGCGAGAAATTTTGCCTCGAAAGGGAAATCCTTGGCGACCAAGTGGACGAGGTCGATTGGATTCAATTTGGAACGTCGTTCTGCTTCTAGAAAGGTATTATAATAACAATTCCGAGTTTGACTCCAACAGATACACTTGTTTCAATTCGTACCGACGAACAATCTTCGCTATATGCTCCGAGCAAGAAATTTACCTCCAAAGGGAAATCCTTGATGACCAAGTGGACGAGGTCGATTCGAGATTCGCGTTGATATGCGGTGGCAAGCGTAACTCAAGACGTGTCGAAAGTTAGACTCGAATGCTGAGTGTGTGCCATAGGTTCGACATAAGTAAATTTAGAAGCAGGAACACGTCGGGTGCGATCATACCAGCACTAATGCACCGGATCCCATCAGAACTCCGAAGTTAAGCGTGCTTGGGCGAGAGTAGTACTAGGATGGGTGACCCCCTGGGAAGTCCTCGTGTTGCACCCCTTTTTGTCTCAATTTTTGACCCTTCCGGCATTTTTTTTTTTTTTTTTTGCGTCACAAAGGCATTAGATGCGTGTGGCGAGAAATTTTGCCTCGAAAGGGAAATCCTTGGCGACCAAGTGGACGAGGTCGATTGGATTCAATTTGGAACGTCGTTCTGCTTCTAGAAAGGTATTATAATAACAATTCCGAGTTTGACTCCAACAGATACACTTGTTTCAATTCGTACCGACGAACAATCTTCGCTATATGCTCCGAGCAAGAAATTTACCTCCAAAGGGAAATCCTTGATGACCAAGTGGACGAGGTCGATTCGAGATTCGCGTTGATATGCGGTGGCAAGCGTAACTCAAGACGTGTCGAAAGTTAGACTCGAATGCTGAGTGTGTGCCATAGGTTCGACATAAGTAAATTTAGAAGCAGGAACACGTCGGGTGCGATCATACCAGCACTAATGCACCGGATCCCATCAGAACTCCGAAGTTAAGCGTGCTTGGGCGAGAGTAGTACTAGGATGGGTGACCCCCTGGGAAGTCCTCGTGTTGCACCCCTTTTTGTCTCAATTTTTGACCCTTCCGGCATTTTTTTTTTTTGCGTCACAAAGGCATTAGATGCGTGTGGCGAGAAATTTTGCCTCGAAAGGGAAATCCTTGGCGACCAAGTGGACGAGGTCGATTGGATTCAATTTGGAACGTCGTTCTGCTTCTAGAAAGGTATTATAATAACAATTCCGAGTTTGACTCCAACAGATACACTTGTTTCAATTCGTACCGACGAACAATCTTCGCTATATGCTCCGAGCAAGAAATTTACCTCCAAAGGGAAATCCTTGATGACCAAGTGGACGAGGTCGATTCGAGATTCGCGTTGATATGCGGTGGCAAGCGTAACTCAAGACGTGTCGAAAGTTAGACTCGAATGCTGAGTGTGTGCCATAGGTTCGACATAAGTAAATTTAGAAGCAGGAACACGTCGGGTGCGATCATACCAGCACTAATGCACCGGATCCCATCAGAACTCCGAAGTTAAGCGTGCTTGGGCGAGAGTAGTACTAGGATGGGTGATCCCCTGGGAAGTCCTCGTGTTGCACCCCTTTTTGTCTCAATTTTTGACCCTTCCGGCATTTTTTTTTTTTTGCGTCACAAAGGCATTAGATGCGTGTGGCGAGAAATTTTGCCTCGAAAGGGAAATCCTTGGCGACCAAGTGGACGAGGTCGATTGGATTCAATTTGGAACGTCGTTCTGCTTCTAGAAAGGTATTATAATAACAATTCCGAGTTTGACTCCAACAGATACACTTGTTTCAATTCGTACCGACGAACAATCTTCGCTATATGCTCCGAGCAAGAAATTTACCTCCAAAGGGAAATCCTTGATGACCAAGTGGACGAGGTCGATTCGCGTTGATATGCGGTGGCAAGCGTAACTCAAGACGTGTCGAAAGTTAGACTCGAATGCTGAGTGTGTGCCATAGGTTCGACATAAGTAAATTTAGAAGCAGGAACACGTCGGGTGCGATCATACCAGCACTAATGCACCGGATCCCATCAGAACTCCGAAGTTAAGCGTGCTTGGGCGAGAGTAGTACTAGGATGGGTGACCCCCTGGGAAGTCCTCGTGTTGCACCCCTTTTTGTCTCAATTTTTGACCCTTCCGGCATTTTTTTTTTTTGCGTCACAAAGGCATTAGATGCGTGTGGCGAGAAATTTTGCCTCGAAAGGGAAATCCTTGGCGACCAAGTGGACGAGGTCGATTGGATTCAATTTGGAACGTCGTTCTGCTTCTAGAAAGGTATTATAATAACAATTCCGAGTTTGACTCCAACAGATACACTTGTTTCAATTCGTACCGACGAACAATCTTCGCTATATGCTCCGAGCAAGAAATTTACCTCCAAAGGGAAATCCTTGATGACCAAGTGGACGAGGTCGATTCGAGATTCGCGTTGATATGCGGTGGCAAGCGTAACTCAAGACGTGTCGAAAGTTAGACTCGAATGCTGAGTGTGTGCCATAGGTTCGACATAAGTAAATTTAGAAGCAGGAACACGTCGGGTGCGATCATACCAGCACTAATGCACCGGATCCCATCAGAACTCCGAAGTTAAGCGTGCTTGGGCGAGAGTAGTACTAGGATGGGTGACCCCCTGGGAAGTCCTCGTGTTGCACCCCTTTTTGTCTCAATTTTTGACCCTTCCGGCTTTTTTTTTTTTTTTTTTTTTTTCGCGTCACAAAGGCATTAGATGCGTGTGGCGAGAAATTTTGCCTCGAAAGGGAAATCCTTGGCGACCAAGTGGACGAGGTCGATTGGATTCAAGTTGGAACGTCGTTCTGCTTCTAGAAAGGTATTATAATAACAATTCCGAGTTTGACTCCAACAGATACACTTGTTTCAATTCGTACCGACGAACAATCTTCGCTATATGCTCCGAGCAAGAAATTTACCTCCAAAGGGAAATCCTTGATGACCAAGTGGACGAGGTCGATTCGAGATTCGCGTTGATATGCGGTGGCAAGCGTAACTCAAGACGTGTCGAAAGTTAGACTCGAATGCTGAGTGTGTGCCATAGGTTCGACATAAGTAAATTTAGAAGCAGGAACACGTCGGGTGCGATCATACCAGCACTAATGCACCGGATCCCATCAGAACTCCGAAGTTAAGCGTGCTTGGGCGAGAGTAGTACTAGGATGGGTGACCCCCTGGGAAGTCCTCGTGTTGCACCCCTTTTTGTCTCAATTTTTGACCCTTCCGGCATTTTTTTTTTTTTTTTTTTTTTGCGTCACAAAGGCATTAGATGCGTGTGGCGAGAAATTTTGCCTCGAAAGGGAAATCCTTGGCGACCAAGTGGACGAGGTCGATTGGATTCAATTTGGAACGTCGTTCTGCTTCTAGAAAGGTATTATAATAACAATTCCGAGTTTGACTCCAACAGATACACTTGTTTCAATTCGTACCGACGAACAATCTTCGCTATATGCTCCGAGCAAGAAATTTACCTCCAAAGGGAAATCCTTGATGACCAAGTGGACGAGGTCGATTCGAGATTCGCGTTGATATGCGGTGGCAAGCGTAACTCAAGACGTGTCGAAAGTTAGACTCGAATGCTGAGTGTGTGCCATAGGTTCGACATAAGTAAATTTAGAAGCAGGAACACGTCGGGTGCGATCATACCAGCACTAATGCACCGGATCCCATCAGAACTCCGAAGTTAAGCGTGCTTGGGCGAGAGTAGTACTAGGATGGGTGACCCCCTGGGAAGTCCTCGTGTTGCACCCCTTTTTGTCTCAATTTTTGACCCTTCCGGCATTTTTTTTTTTTTTTTTTTTTTTTGCGTCACAAAGGCATTAGATGCGTGTGGCGAGAAATTTTGCCTCGAAAGGGAAATCCTTGGAGACCAAGTGGACGAGGTCGATTGGATTCAATTTGGAACGTCGTTCTGCTTCTAGAAAGGTATTATAATAACAATTCCGAGTTTGACTCCAACAGATACACTTGTTTCAATTCGTACCGACGAACAATCTTCGCTATATGCTCCGAGCAAGAAATTTACCTCCAAAGGGAAATCCTTGATGACCAAGTGGACGAGGTCGATTCGAGATTCGCGTTGATATGCGGTGGCAAGCGTAACTCAAGACGTGTCGAAAGTTAGACTCGAATGCTGAGTGTGTGCCATAGGTTCGACATAAGTAAATTTAGAAGCAGGAACACGTCGGGTGCGATCATACCAGCACTAATGCACCGGATCCCATCAGAACTCCGAAGTTAAGCGTGCTTGGGCGAGAGTAGTACTAGGATGGGTGACCCCCTGGGAAGTCCTCGTGTTGCACCCCTTTTTGTCTCAATTTTTGACCCTTCCGGCTTTTTTTTTTTTTTTTTTTTTTGCGTCACAAAGGCATTAGATGCGTGTGGCGAGAAATTTTGCCTCGAAAGGGAAATCCTTGGCGACCAAGTGGACGAGGTCGATTGGATTCAATTTGGAACGTCGTTCTGCTTCTAGAAAGGTATTATAATAACAATTCCGAGTTTGACTCCAACAGATACACTTGTTTCAATTCGTACCGACGAACAATCTTCGCTATATGCTCCGAGCAAGAAATTTACCTCCAAAGGGAAATCCTTGATGACCAAGTGGACGAGGTCGATTCGAGATTCGCGTTGATATGCGGTGGCAAGCGTAACTCAAGACGTGTCGAAAGTTAGACTCGAATGCTGAGTGTGTGCCATAGGTTCGACATAAGTAAATTTAGAAGCAGGAACACGTCGGGTGCGATCATACCAGCACTAATGCACCGGATCCCATCAGAACTCCGAAGTTAAGCGTGCTTGGGCGAGAGTAGTACTAGGATGGGTGACCCCCTGGGAAGTCCTCGTGTTGCACCCCTTTTTGTCTCAATTTTTGACCCTTCCGGCAATTTTTTTTTTTTTGCGTCACAAAGGCATTAGATGCGTGTGGCGAGAAATTTTGCCTCGAAAGGGAAATCCTTGGCGACCAAGTGGACGAGGTCGATTGGATTCAATTTGGAACGTCGTTCTGCTTCTAGAAAGGTATTATAATAACAATTCCGAGTTTGACTCCAACAAATACACTTGTTTCAATTCGTACCGACGAACAATCTTCGCTATATGCACCGAGCAAGAAATTTACCTCCAAAGGGAAATCCTTGATGACCAAGTGGACGAGGTCGATTCGAGATTCGCGTTGATATGCGGTGGCAAGCGTAACTCAAGACGTGTCGAAAGTTAGACTCGAATGCTGAGTGTGTGCCATAGGTTCGACATAAGTAAATTTAGAAGCAGGAACACGTCGGGTGCGATCATACCAGCACTAATGCACCGGATCCCATCAGAACTCCGAAGTTATGCGTACTTGGGCGAGAGTAGTACTAGGATGGGTGACCCCCTGGGAAGTCCTCGTGTTGCACCCCTTTTTGTCTCAATTTTTGACCCTTCCGGCATTTTTTTTTTTTTTTGCGTCACAAAGGCATTAGATGCGTGTGGCGAGAAATTTTGCCTCGAAAGGGAAATCCTTGGCGACCAAGTGGACGAGGTCGATTGGATTCAATTTGGAACGTCGTTCTGCTTCTAGAAAGGTATTATAATAACAATTCCGAGTTTGACTCCAACAGATACACTTGTTTCAATTCGTACCGACGAACAATCTTCGCTATATGCTCCGAGCAAGAAATTTACCTCCAAAGGGAAATCCTTGATGACCAAGTGGACGAGGTCGATTCGAGATTCGCGTTGATATGCGGTGGCAAGCGTAACTCAAGACGTGTCGAAAGTTAGACTCGAATGCTGAGTGTGTGCCATAGGTTCGACATAAGTAAATTTAGAAGCAGGAACACGTCGGGTGCGATCATACCAGCACTAATGCACCGGATCCCATCAGAACTCCGAAGTTAAGCGTGCTTGGGCGAGAGTAGTACTAGGATGGGTGACCCCCTGGGAAGTCCTCGTGTTGCACCCCTTTTTGTCTCAATTTTTGACCCTTCCGGCATTTTTTTTTTTTTTTTTTTTTGCGTCACAAAGGCATTAGATGCGTGTGGCGAGAAATTTTGCCTCGAAAGGGAAATCCTTGGCGACCAAGTGGACGAGGTCGATTGGATTCAATTTGGAACGTCGTTCTGCTTCTAGAAAGGTATTATAATAACAATTCCGAGTTTGACTCCAACAGATACACTTGTTTCAATTCGTACCGACGAACAATCTTCGCTATATGCTCCGAGCAAGAAATTTACCTCCAAAGGGAAATCCTTGATGACCAAGTGGACGAGGTCGATTCGAGATTCGCGTTGATATGCGGTGGCAAGCGTAACTCAAGACGTGTCGAAAGTTAGACTCGAATGCTGAGTGTGTGCCATAGGTTCGACATAAGTAAATTTAGAAGCAGGAACACGTCGGGTGCGATCATACCAGCACTAATGCACCGGATCCCATCAGAACTCCGAAGTTAAGCGTGCTTGGGCGAGAGTAGTACTAGGATGGGTGACCCCCTGGGAAGTCCTCGTGTTGCACCCCTTTTTGTCTCAATTTTTGACCCTTCCGGCATTTTTTTTTTTTGCGTCACAAAGGCATTAGATGCGTGTGGCGAGAAATTTTGCCTCGAAAGGGAAATCCTTGGCGACCAAGTGGACGAGGTCGATTGGATTCAATTTGGAACGTCGTTCTGCTTCTAGAAAGGTATTATAATAACAATTCCGAGTTTGACTCCAACAGATACACTTGTTTCAATTCGTACCGACGAACAATCTTCGCTATATGCTCCGAGCAAGAAATTTACCTCCAAAGGGAAATCCTTGATGACCAAGTGGACGAGGTCGATTCGAGATTCGCGTTGATATGCGGTGGCAAGCGTAACTCAAGACGTGTCGAAAGTTAGACTCGAATGCTGAGTGTGTGCCATAGGTTCGACATAAGTAAATTTAGAAGCAGGAACACGTCGGGTGCGATCATACCAGCACTAATGCACCGGATCCCATCAGAACTCCGAAGTTAAGCGTACTTGGGCGAGGGTAGTACTAGGATGGGTGACCCCCTGGGAAGTCCTCGTGTTGCACCCCTTTTTGTCTCAATTTTTGACCCTTCCGGCATTTTTTTTTTTTTTTTTTTTGCGTCACAAAGGCATTAGATGCGTGTGGCGAGAAATTTTGCCTCGAAAGGGAAATCCTTGGCGACCAAGTGGACGAGGTCGATTGGATTCAATTTGGAACGTCGTTCTGCTTCTAGAAAGGTATTATAATAACAATTCCGAGTTTGACTCCAATAGATACACTTGTTTCAATTCGTACCGACGAACAATCTTCGCTATATGCTCCGAGCAAGAAATTTACCTCCAAAGGGAAATCCTTGATGACCAAGTGGACGAGGTCGATTCGAGATTCGCGTTGATATGCGGTGGCAAGCGTAACTCAAGACGTGTCGAAAGTTAGACTCGAATGCTGAGTGTGTGCCATAGGTTCGACATAAGTAAATTTAGAAGCAGGAACACTTCAGGTGCGATCATACCAGCACTAATGCACCGGATCCCATCAGAACTCCGAAGTTAAGCGTGCTTGGGGGAGAGTAGTACTAGGATGGGTGACCCCCTGGGAAGTCCTCGTGTTGCACCCCTTTTTGTCTCAATTTTTGACCCTTCCGGCATTTTTTTTTTTTTTTTTTGCGTCACAAAGGCATTAGATGCGTGTGGCGAGTAAATTTTGCCTCGAAAGGGAAATCCTTGGCGACCAAGTGGACGAGGTCGATTGGATTCAATTTGGAACGTCGTTCTGCTTCTAGAAAGGTATTATAATAACAATTCCGAGTTTGACTCCAACAGATACACTTGTTTCAATTCGTACCGACGAACAATCTTCGCTATATGCTCCGAGCAAGAAATTTACCTCCAAAGGGAAATCCTTGATGACCAAGTGGACGAGGTCGATTCGAGATTCGCGTTGATATGCGGTGGCAAGCGTAACTCAAGACGTGTCGAAAGTTAGACTCGAATGCTGAGTGTGTGCCATAGGTTCGACATAAGTAAATTTAGAAGCAGGAACACGTCGGGTGCGATCATACCAGCACTAATGCACCGGATCCCATCAGAACTCCGAAGTTAAGCGTGCTTGGGCGAGAGTAGTACTAGGATGGGTGACCCCCTGGGAAGTCCTCGTGTTGCACCCCTTTTTGTCTCAATTTTTGACCCTTCCGGCATTTTTTTTTTTTTTGCGTCACAAAGGCATTAGATGCGTGTGGCGAGAAATTTTGCCTCGAAAGGGAAATCCTTGGCGACCAAGTGGACGAGGTCCATTGGATTCAATTTGGAACGTCGTTCTGCTTCTAGAAAGGTATTATAATAACAATTCCGAGTTTGACTCCAACAGATACACTTGTTTCAATTCGTACCGACGAACAATCTTCGCTATATGCTCCGAGCAAGAAATTTACCTCCAAAGGGAAATCCTTGATGACCAAGTGGACGAGGTCGATTCGAGATTCGCGTTGATATGCGGTGGCAAGCGTAACTCAAGACGTGTCGAAAGTTAGACTCGAATGCTGAGTGTGTGCCATAGGTTCGACATAAGTAAATTTAGAAGCAGGAACACGACGGGTGCGATCATACCAGCACTAATGCACTGGATCCCATCAGAACTCCGAAGTTAAGCGTGCTTGGGCGAGAGTAGTACTAGGATGGGTGACCCCCTGGGAAGTCCTCGTGTTGCACCCCTTTTTGTCTCAATTTTTGACCCTTCCGGCATTTTTTTTTTTTTTTGCGTCACAAAGGCATTAGATGCGTGTGGCGAGAAATTTTGCCTCGAAAGGGAAATCCTTGGCGACCAAGTGGACGAGGTCGATTGGATTCAATTTGGAACGTCGTTCTGCTTCTAGAAAGGTATTATAATAACAATTCCGAGTTTGACTCCAACAGATACACTTGTTTCAATTCGTACCGACGAACAATCTTCGCTATATGCTCCGAGCAAGAAATTTATCTCCAAAGGGAAATCCTTGATGACCAAGTGGACGAGGTCGATTCGAGATTCGCGTTGATATGCGGTGGCAAGCGTAACTCAAGACGTGTCGAAAGTTAGACTCGAATGCTGAGTGTGTGCCATAGGTTCGACATAAGTAAATTTAGAAGCAGGAACACGTCGGGTGCGATCATACCAGCACTAATGCACCGGATCCCATCAGAACTCCGAAGTTAAGCGTGCTTGGGCGAGAGTAGTACTAGGATGGGTGACCCCCTGGGAAGTCCTCGTGTTGCACCCCTTTTTGTCTCAATTTTTGACCCTTCCGGCTTTTTTTTTTTTTTTTTTTTTTTTTTTGCGTCACAAAGGCATTAGATGCGTGTGGCGAGAAATTTTGCCTCGAAAGGGAAATCCTTGGCGACCAAGTGGACGAGGTCGATTGGATTCAATTTGGAACGTCGTTCTGCTTCTAGAAAGGTATTATAATAACAATTCCGAGTTTGACTCCAACAGATACACTTGTTTCAATTCGTACCGACGAACAATCTTCGCTATATGCTCCGAGCAAGAAATTTACCTCCAAAGGGAAATCCTTGATGACCAAGTGGACGAGGTCGATTTGAGATTCGCGTTGATATGCGGTGGCAAGCGTAACTCAAGACGTGTCGAAAGTTAGACTCGAATGCTGAGTGTGTGCCATAGGTTCGACATAAGTAAATTTAGAAGCAGGAACACGACGGGTGCGATCATACCAGCACTAATGCACTGGATCCCATCAGAACTCCGAAGTTAAGCGTGCTTGGGCGAGAGTAGTACTAGGATGGGTGACCCCCTGGGAAGTCCTCGTGTTGCACCCCTTTTTGTCTCAATTTTTGACCCTTCCGGCATTTTTTTTTTTTTTTGCGTCACAAAGGCATTAGATGCGTGTGGCGAGAAATTTTGCCTCGAAAGGGAAATCCTTGGCGACCAAGTGGACGAGGTCGATTGGATTCAATTTGGAACGTCGTTCTGCTTCTAGAAAGGTATTATAATAACAATTCCGAGTTTGACTCCAACAGATACACTTGTTTCAATTCGTACCGACGAACAATCTTCGCTATATGCTCCGAGCAAGAAATTTACCTCCAAAGGGAAATCCTTGATGACCAAGTGGACGAGGTCGATTCGAGATTCGCGTTGATATGCGGTGGCAAGCGTAACTCAAGACGTGTCGAAAGTTAGACTCGAATGCTGAGTGTGTGCCATAGGTTCGACATAAGTAAATTTAGAAGCAGGAACACGTCGGGTGCGATCATACCAGCACTAATGCACCGGATCCCATCAGAACTCCGAAGTTAAGCGTGCTTGGGCGAGAGTAGTACTAGGATGGGTGACCCCCTGGGAAGTCCTCGTGTTGCACCCCTTTTTGTCTCAATTTTTTACCCTTCCGGCATTTTTTTTTTATTTTTTTTTTGCGTCACAAAGGCATTAGATGCGTGTGGCGAGAAATTTTGCCTCGAAAGGGAAATCCTTGGCGACCAAGTGGACGAGGTCGATTGGATTCAATTTGGAACGTCGTTCTGCTTCTAGAAAGGTATTATAATAACAATTCCGAGTTTGACTCCAACAGATACACTTGTTTCAATTCGTACCGACGAACAATCTTCGCTATATGCTCCGAGCAAGAAATTTACCTCCAAAGGGAAATCCTTGATGACCAAGTGGACGAGGTCGATTCGAGATTCGCGTTGATATGCGGTGGCAAGCGTAACTCAAGACGTGTCGAAAGTTAGACTCGAATGCTGAGTGTGTGCCATAGGTTCGACATAAGTAAATTTAGAAGCAGGAACACGTCGGGTGCGATCATACCAGCACTAATGCACCGGATCCCATCAGAACTCCGAAGTTAAGCGTGCTTGGGCGAGAGTAGTACTAGGATGGGTGACCCCCTGGGAAGTCCTCGTGTTGCACCCCTTTTTGTCTCAATTTTTGACCCTTCCGGCATTTTTTTTTTTTTTTTTTTTTTTGCGTCACAAAGGCATTAGATGCGTGTGGCGAGAAATTTTGCCTCGAAAGGGAAATCCTTGGCGACCAAGTGGACGAGGTCGATTGGATTCAATTTGGAACGTCGTTCTGCTTCTAGAAAGGTATTATAATAACAATTCCGAGTTTGACTCCAACAGATACACTTGTTTCAATTCGTACCGACGAACAATCTTCGCTATATGCTCCGAGCAAGAAATTTACCTCCAAAGGGAAATCCTTGATGACCAAGTGGACGAGGTCGATTCGAGATTCGCGTTGATATGCGGTGGCAAGCGTAACTCAAGACGTGTCGAAAGTTAGACTCGAATGCTGAGTGTGTGCCATAGGTTCGACATAAGTAAATTTAGAAGCAGGAACACGTCGGGTGCGATCATACCAGCACTAATGCACCGGATCCCATCAGAACTCCGAAGTTAAGCGTGCTTGGGCGAGAGTAGTACTAGGATGGGTGACCCCCTGGGAAGTCCTCGTGTTGCACCCCTTTTTGTCTCAATTTTTGACCCTTCCGGCTTTTTTTTTTTTTTTTTTTTTTTTTTTTGCGTCACAAAGGCATTAGATGCGTGTGGCGAGAAATTTTGCCTCGAAAGGGAAATCCTTGGCGACCAAGTGGACGAGGTCGATTGGATTCAATTTGGAACGTCGTTCTGCTTCTAGAAAGGTATTATAATAACAATTCCGAGTTTGACTCCAACAGATACACTTGTTTCAATTCGTACCGACGAACAATCTTCGCTATATGCTCCGAGCAAGAAATTTACCTCCAAAGGGAAATCCTTGATGACCAAGTGGACGAGGTCGATTCGAGATTCGCGTTGATATGCGGTGGCAAGCGTAACTCAAGACGTGTCGAAAGTTAGACTCGAATGCTGAGTGTGTGCCATAGGTTCGACATAAGTAAATTTAGAAGCAGGAACACGTCGGGTGCGATCATACCAGCACTAATGCACCGGATCCCATCAGAACTCCGAAGTTAAGCGTGCTTGGGCGAGAGTAGTACTAGGATGGGTGACCCCCTGGGAAGTCCTCGTGTTGCACCCCTTTTTGTCTCAATTTTTGACCCTTCAAGCATTTTTTTTTTTTTTTTTTTTTTTGCGTCACAAAGGCATTAGATGCGTGTGGCGAGAAATTTTGCCTCGAAAGGGAAATCCTTGGCGACCAAGTGGACGAGGTCGATTGGATTCAATTTGGAACGTCGTTCTGCTTCTAGAAAGGTATTATAATAACAATTCCGAGTTTGACTCCAACAGATACACTTGTTTCAATTCGTACCGACGAACAATCTTCGCTATATGCTCCGAGCAAGGAATTTACCTCCAAAGGGAAATCCTTGATGACCAAGTGGACGAGGTCGATTCGAGATTCGCGTTGATATGCGGTGGCAAGCGTAACTCAAGACGTGTCGAAAGTTAGACTCGAATGCTGAGTGTGTGCCATAGGTTCGACATAAGTAAATTTAGAAGCAGGAACACGTCGGGTGCGATCATACCAGCACTAATGCACCGGATCCCATCAGAACTCCGAAGTTAAGCGTGCTTGGGCGAGAGTAGTACTAGGATGGGTGACCCCCTGGGAAGTCCTCGTATTGCACCCCTTTTTGTCTCAATTTTTGACCCTTCCGGCATTTTTTTTTTTTTTTTTTTTTGCGTCACAAAGGCATTAGATGCGTGTGGCGAGAAATTTTGCCTCGAAAGGGAAATCCTTGGCGACCAAGTGGACGAGGTCGATTGGATTCAATTTGGAACGTCGTTCTGCTTCTAGAAAGGTATTATAATAACAATTCCGAGTTTGACTCCAACAGATACACTTGTTTCAATTCGTACCGACGAACAATCTTCGCTATATGCTCCGAGCAAGAAATTTACCTCCAAAGGGAAATCCTTGATGACCAAGTGGACGAGGTTGATTCGAGATTCGCGTTGATATGCGGTGGCAAGCGTAACTCAAGACGTGTCGAAAGTTAGACTCGAATGCTGAGTGTGTGCCATAGGTTCGACATAAGTAAATTTAGAAGCAGGAACACGTCGGGTGCGATCATACCAGCACTAATGCACCGGATCCCATCAGAACTCCGAAGTTAAGCGTGCTTGGGCGAGAGTAGTACTAGGATGGGTGACCCCCTGGGAAGTCCTCGTGTTGCACCCCTTTTTGTCTCAATTTTTGACCCTTCCGGCATTTTTTTTTTTTTTTTTTTGCGTCACAAAGGCATTAGATGCGTGTGGCGAGAAATTTTGCCTCGAAAGGGAAATCCTTGGCGACCAAGTGGACGAGGTCGATTGGATTCAATTTGGAATGTCGTTCTGCTTCTAGAAAGGTATTATAATAACAATTCCGAGTTTGACTCCAACAGATACACTTGTTTCAATTCGTACCGACGAACAATCTTCGCTATATGCTCCGAGCAAGAAATTTACCTCCAAAGGGAAATCCTTGATGACCAAGTGGACGAGGTCGATTCGAGATTCGCGTTGATATGCGGTGGCAAGCGTAACTCAAGACGTGTCGAAAGTTAGACTCGAATGCTGAGTGTGTGCCATAGGTTCGACATAAGTAAATTTAGAAGCAGGAACACGTCGGGTGCGATCATACCAGCACTAATGCACCGGATCCCATCAGAACTCCGAAGTTAAGCGTGCTTGGGCGAGAGTAGTACTAGGATGGGTGACCCCCTGGGAAGTCCTCGTGTTGCACCCCTTTTTGTCTCAATTTTTGACCCTTCCGGCATTTTTTTTTTTTTTTTTTTTTGCGTCACAAAGGCATTAGATGCGTGTGGCGAGAAATTTTGCCTCGAAAGGGAAATCCTTGGCGACCAAGTGGACGAGGTCGATTGGATTCAATTTGGAACGTCGTTCTGCTTCTAGAAAGGTATTATAATAACAATTCCGAGTTTGACTCCAACAGATACACTTGTTTCAATTCGTACCGACGAACAATCTTCGCTATATGCTCCGAGCAAGAAATTTACCTCCAAAGGGAAATCCTTGATGACCAAGTGGACGAGGTCGATTCGAGATTCGCGTTGATATGCGGTGGCAAGCGTAACTCAAGACGTGTCGAAAGTTAGACTCGAATGCTGAGTGTGTGCCATAGGTTCGACATAAGTAAATTTAGAAGCAGGAACACGTCGGGTGCGATCATACCAGCACTAATGCACCGGATCCCATCAGAACTCCGAAGTTAAGCGTGCTTGGGCGAGAGTAGTACTAGGATGGGTGACCCCCTGGGAAGTCCTCGTGTTGCACCCCTTTTTGTCTCAATTTTTGACCCTTCAAGCATTTTTTTTTTTTTTTTTTTTTTTGCGTCACAAAGGCATTAGATGCGTGTGGCGAGAAATTTTGCCTCGAAAGGGAAATCCTTGGCGACCAAGTGGACGAGGTCGATTGGATTCAATTTGGAACGTCGTTCTGCTTCTAGAAAGGTATTATAATAACAATTCCGAGTTTGACTCCAACAGATACACTTGTTTCAATTCGTACCGACGAACAATCTTCGCTATATGCTCCGAGCAAGGAATTTACCTCCAAAGGGAAATCCTTGATGACCAAGTGGACGAGGTCGATTCGAGATTCGCGTTGATATGCGGTGGCAAGCGTAACTCAAGACGTGTCGAAAGTTAGACTCGAATGCTGAGTGTGTGCCATAGGTTCGACATAAGTAAATTTAGAAGCAGGAACACGTCGGGTGCGATCATACCAGCACTAATGCACCGGATCCCATCAGAACTCCGAAGTTAAGCGTGCTTGGGCGAGAGTAGTACTAGGATGGGTGACCCCCTGGGAAGTCCTCGTATTGCACCCCTTTTTGTCTCAATTTTTGACCCTTCCGGCATTTTTTTTTTTTTTTTTTTTTGCGTCACAAAGGCATTAGATGCGTGTGGCGAGAAATTTTGCCTCGAAAGGGAAATCCTTGGCGACCAAGTGGACGAGGTCGATTGGATTCAATTTGGAACGTCGTTCTGCTTCTAGAAAGGTATTATAATAACAATTCCGAGTTTGACTCCAACAGATACACTTGTTTCAATTCGTACCGACGAACAATCTTCGCTATATGTTCCGAGCAAGAAATTTACCTCCAAAGGGAAATCCTTGATGACCAAGTGGACGAGGTTGATTCGAGATTCGCGTTGATATGCGGTGGCAAGCGTAACTCAAGACGTGTCGAAAGTTAGACTCGAATGCTGAGTGTGTGCCATAGGTTCGACATAAGTAAATTTAGAAGCAGGAACACGTCGGGTGCGATCATACCAGCACTAATGCACCGGATCCCATCAGAACTCCGAAGTTAAGCGTGCTTGGGCGAGAGTAGTACTAGGATGGGTGACCCCCTGGGAAGTCCTCGTGTTGCACCCCTTTTTGTCTCAATTTTTGACCCTTCCGGCATTTTTTTTTTTTTTTTTTTGCGTCACAAAGGCATTAGATGCGTGTGGCGAGAAATTTTGCCTCGAAAGGGAAATCCTTGGCGACCAAGTGGACGAGGTCGATTGGATTCAATTTGGAACGTCGTTCTGCTTCTAGAAAGGTATTATAATAACAATTCCGAGTTTGACTCCAACAGATACACTTGTTTCAATTCGTACCGACGAACAATCTTCGCTATATGCTCCGAGCAAGAAATTTACCTCCAAAGGGAAATCCTTGATGACCAAGTGGACGAGGTCGATTCGAGATTCGCGTTGATATGCGGTGGCAAGCGTAACTCAAGACGTGTCGAAAGTTAGACTCGAATGCTGAGTGTGTGCCATAGGTTCGACATAAGTAAATTTAGAAGCAGGAACACGTCGGGTGCGATCATACCAGCACTAATACACCGGATCCCATCAGAACTCCGAAGTTAAGCGTGCTTGGGCGAGAGTAGTACTAGGATGGGTGACCCCCTGGGAAGTCCTCGTGTTGCACCCCTTTTTGTCTCAATTTTTGACCCTTCCGGCATTTTTTTTTTTTTTGCGTCACAAAGGCATTAGATGCGTGTGGCGAGAAATTTTGCCTCGAAAGGGAAATCCTTGGCGACCAAGTGGACGAGGTCGATTGGATTCAATTTGGAACGTCGTTCTGCTTCTAGAAAGGTATTATAATAACAATTCCGAGTTTGACTCCAACAGATACACTTGTTTCAATTCGTACCGACGAACAATCTTCCCTATATGCTCCGAGCAAGAAATTTACCTCCAAAGGGAAATCCTTGATGACCAAGTGGACGAGGTCGATTCGAGATTCGCGTTGATATGCGGTGGCAAGCGTAACTCAAGACGTGTCGAAAGTTAGACTCGAATGCTGAGTGTGTGCCATAGGTTCGACATAAGTAAATTTAGAAGCAGGAACACGTCGGGTGCGATCATACCAGCACTAATACACCGGATCCCATCAGAACTCCGAAGTTAAGCGTGCTTGGGCGAGAGTAGTACTAGGATGGGTGACCCCCTGGGAAGTCCTCGTGTTGCACCCCTTTTTGTCTCAATTTTTGACCCTTCCGGCATTTTTTTTTTTTTTTGCGTCACAAAGGCATTAGATGCGTGTGGCGAGAAATTTTGCCTCGAAAGGGAAATCCTTGGCGACCAAGTGGACGAGGTCGATTGGATTCAATTTGGAACGTCGTTCTGCTTCTAGAAAGGTATTATAATAACAATTCCGAGTTTGACTCCAACAGATACACTTGTTTCAATTCGTACCGACGAACAATCTTCGCTATATGCTCCGAGCAAGAAATTTACCTCCAAAGGGAAATCCTTGATGACCAAGTGGACGAGGTCGATTCGAGATTCGCGTTGATATGCGGTGGCAAGCGTAACTCAAGACGTGTCGAAAGTTAGACTCGAATGCTGAGTGTGTGCCATAGGTTCGACATAAGTAAATTTAGAAGCAGGAACACGTCGGGTGCGATCATACCAGCACTAATGCACCGGATCCCATCAGAACTCCGAAGTTAAGCGTGCTTGGGCGAGAGTAGTACTAGGATGGGTGACCCCCTGGGAAGTCCTCGTGTTGCACCCCTTTTTGTCTCAATTTTTGACCCTTCCGGCATTTTTTTTTTTTTTTTGCGTCACAAAGGCATTAGATGCGTGTGGCGAGAAATTTTGCCTCGAAAGGGAAATCCTTGGCGACCAAGTGGACGAGGTCGATTGGATTCAATTTGGAACGTCGTTCTGCTTCTAGAAAGGTATTATAATAACAATTCCGAGTTTGACTCCAACAGATACACTTGTTTCAATTCGTACCGACGAACAATCTTCGCTATATGCTCCGAGCAAGAAATTTACCTCCAAAGGGAAATCCTTGATGACCAAGTGGACGAGGTCGATTCGAGATTCGCGTTGATATGCGGTGGCAAGCGTAACTCAAGACGTGTCGAAAGTTAGACTCGAATGCTGAGTGTGTGCCATAGGTTCGACATAAGTAAATTTAGAAGCAAGAACACGTCGGGTGCGATCATACCAGCACTAATACACCGGATCCCATCAGAACTCCGAAGTTAAGCGTGCTTGGGCGAGAGTAGTACTAGGATGGGTGACCCCCTGGGAAGTCCTCGTGTTGCACCCCTTTTTGTCTCAATTTTTGACCCTTCCGGCATTTTTTTTTTTTTTTTGCGTCACAAAGGCATTAGATGCGTGTGGCGAGAAATTTTGCCTCGAAAGGGAAATCCTTGGCGACCAAGTGGACGAGGTCGATTGGATTCAATTTGGAACGTCGTTCTGCTTCTAGAAAGGTATTATAATAACAATTCCGAGTTTGACTCCAACAGATACACTTGTTTCAATTCGTACCGACGAACAATCTTCGCTATATGCTCCGAGCAAGAAATTTACCTCCAAAGGGAAATCCTTGATGACCAAGTGGACGAGGTCGATTCGAGATTCGCGTTGATATGCGGTGGCAAGCGTAACTCAAGACGTGTCGAAAGTTAGACTCGAATGCTGAGTGTGTGCCATAGGTTCGACATAAGTAAATTTAGAAGCAGGAACACGTCGGGTGCGATCATACCAGCACTAATGCACCGGATCCCATCAGAACTCCGAAGTTAAGCGTGCTTGGGCGAGAGTAGTACTAGGATGGGTGACCCCCTGGGAAGTCCTCGTGTTGCACCCCTTTTTGTCTCAATTTTTGACCCTTCCGGCATTTTTTTTTTTGCGTCACAAAGGCATTAGATGCGTGTGGCGAGAAATTTTGCCTCGAAAGGGAAATCCTTGGCGACCAAGTGGACGAGGTCGATTGGATTCAATTTGGAACGTCGTTCTGCTTCTAGAAAGGTATTATAATAACAATTCCGAGTTTGACTCCAACAGATACACTTGTTTCAATTCGTACCGACGAACAATCTTCGCTATATGCTCCGAGCAAGAAATTTACCTCCAAAGGGAAATCCTTGATGACCAAGTGGACGAGGTCGATTCGAGATTCGCGTTGATATGCGGTGGCAAGCGTAACTCAAGACGTGTCGAAAGTTAGACTCGAATGCTGAGTGTGTGCCATAGGTTCGACATAAGTAAATTTAGAAGCAGGAACACGTCGGGTGCGATCATACCAGCACTAATGCACCGGATCCCATCAGAACTCCGAAGTTAAGCGTACTTGGGCGAGAGTAGTACTAGGATGGGTGACCCCCTGGGAAGTCCTCGTGTTGCACCCCTTTTTGTCTCAATTTTTGACCCTTCCGGCATTTTTTTTTTTTTTTTTTTTTTGCGTCACAAAGGCATTAGATGCGTGTGGCGAGAAATTTTGCCTCGAAAGGGAAATCCTTGGCGACCAAGTGGACGAGGTCGATTGGATTCAATTTGGAACGTCGTTCTGCTTCTAGAAAGGTATTATAATAACAATTCCGAGTTTGACTCCAACAGATACACTTGTTTCAATTCGTACCGACGAACAATCTTCGCTATATGCTCCGAGCAAGAAATTTACCTCCAAAGGGAAATCCTTGATGACCAAGTGGACGAGGTCGATTCGAGATTCGCGTTGATATGCGGTGGCAAGCGTAACTCAAGACGTGTCGAAAGTTAGACTCGAATGCTGAGTGTGTGCCATAGGTTCGACATAAGTAAATTTAGAAGCAGGAACACGTCGGGTGCGATCATACCAGCACTAATGCACCGGATCCCATCAGAACTCCGAAGTTAAGCGTGCTTGGGCGAGAGTAGTACTAGGATGGGTGACCCCCTGGGAAGTCCTCGTGTTGCACCCCTTTTTGTCTCAATTTTTGACCCTTCCGACATTTTTTTTTTTTTTTTTTTTTGCGTCACAAAGGCATTAGATGCGTGTGGCGAGAAATTTTGCCTCGAAAGGGAAATCCTTGGCGACCAAGTGGAAGAGGTCGATTGGATTCAATTTGGAACGTCGTTCTGCTTCTAGAAAGGTATTATAATAACAATTCCGAGTTTGACTCCAACAGATACACTTGTTTCAATTCGTACCGAAGAACAATCTTCGCTATATGCTCCGAGCAAGAAATTTACCTCCAAAGGGAAATCCTTGATGACCAAGTGGACGAGGTCGATTCGAGATTCGCGTTGATATGCGGTGGCAAGCGTAACTCAAGACGTGTCGAAAGTTAGACTCGAATGCTGAGTGTGTGCCATAGGTTCGACATAAGTAAATTTAGAAGCAGGAACACGTCGGGTGCGATCATACCAGCACTAATGCACCGGATCCCATCAGAACTCCGAAGTTAAGCGTGCTTGGGCGAGAGTAGTACTAGGATGGGTGACCCCCTGGGAAGTCCTCGTGTTGCACCCCTTTTTGTCTCAATTTTTGACCCTTCCGGCATTTTTTTTTTTTTTTTTTGCGTCACAAAGGCATTAGATGCGTGTGGCGAGAAATTTTGCCTCGAAAGGGAAATCCTTGGCGACCAAGTGGACGAGGTCGATTGGATTCAATTTGGAACGTCGTTCTGCTTCTAGAAAGGTATTATAATAACAATTCCGAGTTTGACTCCAACAGATACACTTGTTTCAATTCGTACCGACGAACAATCTTCGCTATATGCTCCGAGCAAGAAATTTACCTCCAAAGGGAAATCCTTGATGACGAAGTGGACGAGGTCGATTCGAGATTCGCGTTGATATGCGGTGGCAAGCGTAACTCAAGACGTGTCGAAAGTTAGACTCGAATGCTGAGTGTGTGCCATAGGTTCGACATAAGTAAATTTAGAAGCAGGAACACGTCGGGTGCGATCATACCAGCACTAATGCACCGGATCCCATCAGAACTCCGAAGTTAAGCGTGCTTGGGCGAGAGTAGTACTAGGATGGGTGACCCCCTGGGAAGTCCTCGTGTTGCACCCCTTTTTGTCTCAATTTTTGACCCTTCCGGCATTTTTTTTTTTTTTTTGCGTCACAAAGGCATTAGATGCGTGTGGCGAGAAATTTTACCTCGAAAGGGAAATCCTTGGCGACCAAGTGGACGAGGTCGATTGGATTCAATTTGGAACGTCGTTCTGCTTCTAGAAAGGTATTATAATAACAATTCCGAGTTTGACTCTAACAGATACACTTGTTTCAATTCGTACCGACGAACAATCTTCGCTATATGCTCCGAGCAAGAAATTTACCTCCAAAGGGAAATCCTTGATGACGAAGTGGACGAGGTCGATTCGAGATTCGCGTTGATATGCGGTGGCAAGCGTAACTCAAGACGTGTCGAAAGTTAGACTCGAATGCTGAGTGTGTGCCATAGGTTCGACATAAGTAAATTTAGAAGCAGGAACACGTCGGGTGCGATCATACCAGCACTAATGCACCGGATCCCATCAGAACTCTGAAGTTAAGCGTGCTTGGGCGAGAGTAGTACTAGGATGGGTGACCCCGTGGGAAGTCCTCGTGTTGCACCCCTTTTTGTCTCAATTTTTGACCCTTCCGGCATTTTTTTTTTTTTTTGCGTCACAAAGGCATTAGATGCGTGTGGCGAGAAATTTTGCCTCGAAAGGGAAATCCTTGGCGACCAAGTGGACGAGGTCGATTGGATTCAATTTGGAACGTCGTTCTGCTTCTAGAAAGGTATTATAATAACAATTCCGAGTTTGACTCCAACAGATACACTTGTTTCAATTCGTACCGACGAACAATCTTCGCTATATGCTCCGAGCAAGAAATTTACCTCCAAAGGGAAATCCTTGATGACGAAGTGGACGAGGTCGATTCGAGATTCGCGTTGATATGCGGTGGCAAGCGTAACTCAAGACGTGTCGAAAGTTAGACTCGAATGCTGAGTGTGTGCCATAGGTTCGACATAAGTAAATTTAGAAGCAGGAACACGTCGGGTGCGATCATACCAGCACTAATGCACCGGATCCCATCAGAACTCCGAAGTTAAGCGTGCTTGGGCGAGAGTAGTACTAGGATGGGTGACCCCCTGGGAAGTCCTCGTGTTGCACCCCTTTTTGTCTCAATTATTGACCCTTCCGGCATTTTTTTTTTTTTTTTTTGCGTCACAAAGGCATTAGATGCGTGTGGCGAGAAATTTTGCCTCGAAAGGGAAATCCTTGGCGACCAAGTGGACGAGGTCGATTGGATTCAATTTGGAACGTCGTTCTGCTTCTAGAAAGGTATTATAATAACAATTCCGAGTTTGACTCCAACAGATACACTTGTTTCAATTCGTACCGACGAACAATCTTCGCTATATGCTCCGAGCAAGAAATTTACCTCCAAAGGGAAATCCTTGATGACCAAGTGGACGAGGTCGATTCGAGATTCGCGTTGATATGCGGTGGCAAGCGTAACTCAAGACGTGTCGAAAGTTAGACTCGAATGCTGAGTGTGTGCCATAGGTTCGACATAAGTAAATTTAGAAGCAGGAACACGTCGGGTGCGATCATACCAGCACTAATGCACCGGATCCCATCAGAACTCCGAAGTTAAGCGTGCTTGGGCGAGAGTAGTACTAGGATGGGTGACCCCCTGGGAAGTCCTCGTGTTGCACCCCTTTTTGTCTCAATTTTTGACCCTTCCGACATTTTTTTTTTTTTTTTGCGTCACAAAGGCATTAGATGCGTGTGGCGAGAAATTTTGCCTCGAAAGGGAAATCCTTGGCGACCAAGTGGACGAGGTCGATTGGATTCAATTTGGAACGTCGTTCTGCTTCTAGAAAGGTATTATAATAACAATTCCGAGTTTGACTCCAACAGATACACTTGTTTCAATTCGTACCGACGAACAATCTTCGCTATATGCTCCGAGCAAGAAATTTACCTCCAAAGGGAAATCCTTGATGACGAAGTGGACGAGGTCGATTCGAGATTCGCGTTGATATGCGGTGGCAAGCGTAACTCAAGACGTGTCGAAAGTTAGACTCGAATGCTGAGTGTGTGCCATAGGTTCGACATAAGTAAATTTAGAAGCAGGAACACGTCGGGTGCGATCATACCAGCACTAATGCACCGGATCCCATCAGAACTCCGAAGTTAAGCGTGCTTGGGCGAGAGTAGTACTAGGATGGGTGACCCCCTGGGAAGTCCTCGTGTTGCACCCCTTTTTGTCTCAATTATTGACCCTTCCGGCATTTTTTTTTTTTTTTTTTTGCGTCACAAAGGCATTAGATGCGTGTGGCGAGAAATTTTGCCTCGAAAGGGAAATCCTTGGCGACCAAGTGGACGAGGTCGATTGGATTCAATTTGGAACGTCGTTCTGCTTCTAGAAAGGTATTATAATAACAATTCCGAGTTTGACTCCAACAGATACACTTGTTTCAATTCGTACCGACGAACAATCTTCGCTATATGCTCCGAGCAAGAAATTTACCTCCAAAGGGAAATCCTTGATGACCAAGTGGACGAGGTCGATTCGAGATTCGCGTTGATATGCGGTGGCAAGCGTAACTCAAGACGTGTCGAAAGTTAGACTCGAATGCTGAGTGTGTGCCATAGGTTCGACATAAGTAAATTTAGAAGCAGGAACACGTCGGGTGCGATCATACCAGCACTAATGCACCGGATCCCATCAGAACTCCGAAGTTAAGCGTGCTTGGGCGAGAGTAGTACTAGGATGGGTGACCCCCTGGGAAGTCCTCGTGTTGCACCCCTTTTTGTCTCAATTTTTGACCCTTCCGACATTTTTTTTTTTTTTTGCGTCACAAAGGCATTAGATGCGTGTGGCGAGAAATTTTGCCTCGAAAGGGAAATCCTTGGCGACCAAGTGGACGAGGTCGATTGGATTCAATTTGGAACGTCGTTCTGCTTCTAGAAAGGTATTATAATAACAATTCCGAGTTTGACTCCAACAGATACACTTGTTTCAATTCGTACCGACGAACAATCTTCGCTATATGCTCCGAGCAAGAAATTTACCTCCAAAGGGAAATCCTTGATGACCAAGTGGACGAGGTCGATTCGAGATTCGCGTTGATATGCGGTGGCAAGCGTAACTCAAGACGTGTCGAAAGTTAGACTCGAATGCTGAGTGTGTGCCATAGGTTCGACATAAGTAAATTTAGAAGCAGGAACACGTCGGGTGCGATCATACCAGCACTAATGCACCGGATCCCATCAGAACTCCGAAGTTAAGCGTGGTTGGGCGAGAGTAGTACTAGGATGGGTGACCCCCTGGGAAGTCCTCGTGTTGCACCCCTTTTTGTCTCAATTTTTGACCCTTCCGGCATTTTTTTTTTTTTTTTTTTTTGCGTCACAAAGGCATTAGATGCGTGTGGCGAGAAATTTTGCCTCGAAAGGGATATCCTTGGCGACCAAGTGGACGAGGTCGATTGGATTCAATTTGGAACGTCGTTCTGCTTCTAGAAAGGTATTATAATAACAATTCCGAGTTTGACTCCAATAGATACACTTGTTTCAATTCGTACCGACGAACAATCTTCGCTATATGCTCCGAGCAAGAAATTTACCTCCAAAGGGAAATCCTTGATGACGAAGTGGACGAGGTCGATTCGAGATTCGCGTTGATATGCGGTGGCAAGCGTAACTCAAGACGTGTCGAAAGTTAGACTCGAATGCTGAGTGTGTGCCATAGGTTCGACATAAGTAAATTTAGAAGCAGGAACACGTCGGGTGCGATCATACAAGCACTAATGCACCGGATCCCATCAGAACTCCGAAGTTAAGCGTGCTTGGGCGAGAGTAGTACTAGGATGGGTGACCCCCTGGGAAGTCCTCGTGTTGCACCCCTTTTTGTCTCAATTTTTGACCCTTCCGGCATTTTTTTTTTTTTTTTTTTTGCGTCACAAAGGCATTAGATGCGTGTGGCGAGAAATTTTGCCTCGAAAGGGAAATCCTTGGCGACCAAGTGGACGAGGTCGATTGGATTCAATTTGGAACGTCGTTCTGCTTCTAGAAAGGTATTATAATAACAATTCCGAGTTTGACTCCAACAGATACACTTGTTTCAATTCGTACCGACGAACAATCTTCGCTATATGCTCCGAGCAAGAAATTTACCTCCAAAGGGAAATCCTTGATGACCAAGTGGACGAGGTCGATTCGAGATTCGCGTTGATATGCGGTGGCAAGCGTAACTCAAGACGTGTCGAAAGTTAGACTCGAATGCTGAGTGTGTGCCATAGGTTCGACATAAGTAAATTTAGAAGCAGGAACACGTCGGGTGCGATCATACCAGCACTAATGCACCGGATCCCATCAGAACTCCGAAGTTAAGCGTGCTTGGGCGAGAGTAGTACTAGGATGGGTGACCCCCTGGGAAGTCCTCGTGTTGCACCCCTTTTTGTCTCAATTTTTGACCCTTCCGGCATTTTTTTTTTTTTTTTTTTGCGTCACAAAGGCATTAGATGCGTGTGGCGAGAAATTTTGCCTCGAAAGGGAAATCCTTGGCGACCAAGTGGACGAGGTCGATTGGATTCAATTTGGAACGTCGTTCTGCTTCTAGAAAGGTATTATAATAACAATTCCGAGTTTGACTCCAACAGATACACTTGTTTCAATTCGTACCGACGAACAATCTTCGCTATATGCTCCGAGCAAGAAATTTACCTCCAAAGGGAAATCCTTGATGACCAAGTGGACGAGGTCGATTCGAGATTCGCGTTGATATGCGGTGGCAAGCGTAACTCAAGACGTGTCGAAAGTTAGACTCGAATGCTGAGTGTGTGCCATAGGTTCGACATAAGTAAATTTAGAAGCAGGAACACGTCGGGTGCGATCATACCAGCACTAATGCACCGGATCCCATCAGAACTCTGAAGTTAAGCGTGCTTGGGCGAGAGTAGTACTAGGATGGGTGACCCCGTGGGAAGTCCTCGTGTTGCACCCCTTTTTGTCTCAATTTTTGACCCTTCCGGCATTTTTTTTTTTTTTTGCGTCACAAAGGCATTAGATGCGTGTGGCGAGAAATTTTGCCTCGAAAGGGAAATCCTTGGCGACCAAGTGGACGAGGTCGATTGGATTCAATTTGGAACGTCGTTCTGCTTCTAGAAAGGTATTATAATAACAATTCCGAGTTTGACTCCAACAGATACACTTGTTTCAATTCGTACCGACGAACAATCTTCGCTATATGCTCCGAGCAAGAAATTTACCTCCAAAGGGAAATCCTTGATGACGAAGTGGACGAGGTCGATTCGAGATTCGCGTTGATATGCGGTGGCAAGCGTAACTCAAGACGTGTCGAAAGTTAGACTCGAATGCTGAGTGTGTGCCATAGGTTCGACATAAGTAAATTTAGAAGCAGGAACACGTCGGGTGCGATCATACCAGCACTAATGCACCGGATCCCATCAGAACTCCGAAGTTAAGCGTGCTTGGGCGAGAGTAGTACTAGGATGGGTGACCCCCTGGGAAGTCCTCGTGTTGCACCCCTTTTTGTCTCAATTATTGACCCTTCCGGCATTTTTTTTTTTTTTTTTTGCGTCACAAAGGCATTAGATGCGTGTGGCGAGAAATTTTGCCTCGAAAGGGAAATCCTTGGCGACCAAGTGGACGAGGTCGATTGGATTCAATTTGGAACGTCGTTCTGCTTCTAGAAAGGTATTATAATAACAATTCCGAGTTTGACTCCAACAGATACACTTGTTTCAATTCGTACCGACGAACAATCTTCGCTATATGCTCCGAGCAAGAAATTTACCTCCAAAGGGAAATCCTTGATGACCAAGTGGACGAGGTCGATTCGAGATTCGCGTTGATATACGGTGGCAAGCGTAACTCAAGACGTGTCGAAAGTTAGACTCGAATGCTGAGTGTGTGCCATAGGTTCGACATAAGTAAATTTAGAAGCAGGAACACGTCGGGTGCGATCATACCAGCACTAATGCACCGGATCCCATCAGAACTCCGAAGTTAAGCGTGCTTGGGCGAGAGTAGTACTAGGATGGGTGACCCCCTGGGAAGTCCTCGTGTTGCACCCCTTTTTGTCTCAATTTTTGACCCTTCCGACATTTTTTTTTTTTTTTTTGCGTCACAAAGGCATTAGATGCGTGTGGCGAGAAATTTTGCCTCGAAAGGGAAATCCTTGGCGACCAAGTGGACGAGGTCGATTGGATTCAATTTGGAACGTCGTTCTGCTTCTAGAAAGGTATTATAATAACAATTCCGAGTTTGACTCCAACAGATACACTTGTTTCAATTCGTACCGACGAACAATCTTCGCTATATGCTCCGAGCAAGAAATTTACCTCCAAAGGGAAATCCTTGATGACGAAGTGGACGAGGTCGATTCGAGATTCGCGTTGATATGCGGTGGCAAGCGTAACTCAAGACGTGTCGAAAGTTAGACTCGAATGCTGAGTGTGTGCCATAGGTTCGACATAAGTAAATTTAGAAGCAGGAACACGTCGGGTGCGATCATACCAGCACTAATGCACCGGATCCCATCAGAACTCCGAAGTTAAGCGTGCTTGGGCGAGAGTAGTACTAGGATGGGTGACCCCCTGGAAAGTCCTCGTGTTGCACCCCTTTTTGTCTCAATTATTGACCCTTCCGGCATTTTTTTTTTTTTTTTTTTGCGTCACAAAGGCATTAGATGCGTGTGGCGAGAAATTTTGCCTCGAAAGGGAAATCCTTGGCGACCAAGTGGACGAGGTCGATTGGATTCAATTTGGAACGTCGTTCTGCTTCTAGAAAGGTATTATAATAACAATTCCGAGTTTGACTCCAACAGATACACTTGTTTCAATTCGTACCGACGAACAATCTTCGCTATATGCTCCGAGCAAGAAATTTACCTCCAAAGGGAAATCCTTGATGACCAAGTGGACGAGGTCGATTCGAGATTCGCGTTGATATGCGGTGGCAAGCGTAACTCAAGACGTGTCGAAAGTTAGACTCGAATGCTGAGTGTGTGCCATAGGTTCGACATAAGTAAATTTAGAAGCAGGAACACGTCGGGTGCGATCATACCAGCACTAATGCACCGGATCCCATCAGAACTCCGAAGTTAAGCGTGCTTGGGCGAGAGTAGTACTAGGATGGGTGACCCCCTGGGAAGTCCTCGTGTTGCACCCCTTTTTGTCTCAATTTTTGACCCTTCCGACATTTTTTTTTTTTTTTGCGTCACAAAGGCATTAGATGCGTGTGGCGAGAAATTTTGCCTCGAAAGGGAAATCCTTGGCGACCAAGTGGACGAGGTCGATTGGATTCAATTTGGAACGTCGTTCTGCTTCTAGAAAGGTATTATAATAACAATTCCGAGTTTGACTCCAACAGATACACTTGTTTCAATTCGTACCGACGAACAATCTTCGCTATATGCTCCGAGCAAGAAATTTACCTCCAAAGGGAAATCCTTGATGACCAAGTGGACGAGGTCGATTCGAGATTCGCGTTGATATGCGGTGGCAAGCGTAACTCAAGACGTGTCGAAAGTTAGACTCGAATGCTGAGTGTGTGCCATAGGTTCGACATAAGTAAATTTAGAAGCAGGAACACGTCGGGTGCGATCATACCAGCACTAATGCACCGGATCCCATCAGAACTCCGAAGTTAAGCGTGGTTGGGCGAGAGTAGTACTAGGATGGGTGACCCCCTGGGAAGTCCTCGTGTTGCACCCCTTTTTGTCTCAATTTTTGACCCTTCCGGCATTTTTTTTTTTTTTTTTTTTTGCGTCACAAAGGCATTAGATGCGTGTGGCGAGAAATTTTGCCTCGAAAGGGATATCCTTGGCGACCAAGTGGACGAGGTCGATTGGATTCAATTTGGAACGTCGTTCTGCTTCTAGAAAGGTATTATAATAACAATTCCGAGTTTGACTCCAATAGATACACTTGTTTCAATTCGTACCGACGAACAATCTTCGCTATATGCTCCGAGCAAGAAATTTACCTCCAAAGGGAAATCCTTGATGACGAAGTGGACGAGGTCGATTCGAGATTCGCGTTGATATGCGGTGGCAAGCGTAACTCAAGACGTGTCGAAAGTTAGACTCGAATGCTGAGTGTGTGCCATAGGTTCGACATAAGTAAATTTAGAAGCAGGAACACGTCGGGTGCGATCATACAAGCACTAATGCACCGGATCCCATCAGAACTCCGAAGTTAAGCGTGCTTGGGCGAGAGTAGTACTAGGATGGGTGACCCCCTGGGAAGTCCTCGTGTTGCACCCCTTTTTGTCTCAATTTTTGACCCTTCCGGCATTTTTTTTTTTTTTTTTTTGCGTCACAAAGGCATTAGATGCGTGTGGCGAGAAATTTTGCCTCGAAAGGGAAATCCTTGGCGACCAAGTGGACGAGGTCGATTGGATTCAATTTGGAACGTCGTTCTGCTTCTAGAAAGGTATTATAATAACAATTCCGAGTTTGACTCCAACAGATACACTTGTTTCAATTCGTACCGACGAACAATCTTCGCTATATGCTCCGAGCAAGAAATTTACCTCCAAAGGGAAATCCTTGATGACCAAGTGGACGAGGTCGATTCGAGATTCGCGTTGATATGCGGTGGCAAGCGTAACTCAAGACGTGTCGAAAGTTAGACTCGAATGCTGAGTGTGTGCCATAGGTTCGACATAAGTAAATTTAGAAGCAGGAACACGTCGGGTGCGATCATACCAGCACTAATGCACCGGATCCCATCAGAACTCCGAAGTTAAGCGTGCTTGGGCGAGAGTAGTACTAGGATGGGTGACCCCCTGGGAAGTCCTCGTGTTGCACCCCTTTTTGTCTCAATTTTTGACCCTTCCGGCATTTTTTTTTTTTTTTTTTTTGCGTCACAAAGGCATTAGATGCGTGTGGCGAGAAATTTTGCCTCGAAAGGGAAATCCTTGGCGACCAAGTGGACGAGGTCGATTGGATTCAATTTGGAACGTCGTTCTGCTTCTAGAAAGGTATTATAATAACAATTCCGAGTTTGACTCCAACAGATACACTTGTTTCAATTCGTACCGACGAACAATCTTCGCTATATGCTCCGAGCAAGAAATTTACCTCCAAAGGGAAATCCTTGATGACCAAGTGGACGAGGTCGATTCGAGATTCGCGTTGATATGCGGTGGCAAGCGTAACTCAAGACGTGTCGAAAGTTAGACTCGAATGCTGAGTGTGTGCCATAGGTTCGACATAAGTAAATTTAGAAGCAGGAACACGTCGGGTGCGATCATACCAGCACTAATGCACCGGATCCCATCAGAACTCCGAAGTTAAGCGTGCTTGGGCGAGAGTAGTACTAGGATGGGTGACCCCCTGGGAAGTCCTCGTGTTGCACCCCTTTTTGTCTCAATTTTTGACCCTTCCGGCATTTTTTTTTTTTGCGTCACAAAGGCATTAGATGCGTGTGGCGAGAAATTTTGCCTCGAAAGGGAAATCCTTGGCGACCAAGTGGACGAGGTCGATTGGATTCAATTTGGAACGTCGTTCTGCTTCTAGAAAGGTATTATAATAACAATTCCGAGTTTGACTCCAACAGATACACTTGTTTCAATTCGTACCGACGAACAATCTTCGCTATATGCTCCGAGCAAGAAATTTACCTCCAAAGGGAAATCCTTGATGACCAAGTGGACGAGGTCGATTCGAGATTCGCGTTGATATGCGGTGGCAAGCGTAACTCAAGACGTGTCGAAAGTTAGACTCGAATGCTGAGTGTGTGCCATAGGTTCGACATAAGTAAATTTAGAAGCAGGAACACGTCGGGTGCGATCATACCAGCACTAATGCACCGGATCCCATCAGAACTCCGAAGTTAAGCGTGCTTGGGCGAGAGTAGTACTAGGATGGGTGACCCCCTGGGAAGTCCTCGTGTTGCACCCCTTTTTGTCTCAATTTTTGACCCTTCCGGCATTTTTTTTTTTTTTTTTTTGCGTCACAAAGGCATTAGATGCGTGTGGCGAGAAATTTTGCCTCGAAAGGGAAATCCTTGGCGACCAAGTGGACGAGGTCGATTGGATTCAATTTGGAACGTCGTTCTGCTTCTAGAAAGGTATTATAATAACAATTCCGAGTTTGACTCCAACAGATACACTTGTTTCAATTCGTACCGACGAACAATCTTCGCTATATGCTCCGAGCAAGAAATTTACCTCCAAAGGGAAATCCTTGATGACGAAGTGGACGAGGTCGATTCGAGATTCGCGTTGATATGCGGTGGCAAGCGTAACTCAAGACGTGTCGAAAGTTAGACTCGAATGCTGAGTGTGTGCCATAGGTTCGACATAAGTAAATTTAGAAGCAGGAACACGTCGGGTGCGATCATACCAGCAGTAATGCACCGGATCCCATCAGAACTCCGAAGTTAAGCGTGCTTGGGCGAGAGTAGTACTAGGATGGGTGACCCCCTGGGAAGTCCTCGTGTTGCACCCCTTTTTGTCTCAATTTTTTACCCTTCCGGCATTTTTTTTTTTTTTTTTTGCGTCACAAAGGCATTAGATGCGTGTGGCGAGAAATTTTGCCTCGAAAGGGAAATCCTTGGCGACCAAGTGGACGAGGTCGATTGGATTCAATTTGGAACGTCGTTCTGCTTCTAGAAAGGTATTATAATAACAATTCCGAGTTTGACTCCAATAGATACACTTGTTTCAATTCGTACCGACGAACAATCTTCGCTATATGCTCCGAGCAAGAAATTTACCTCCAAAGGGAAATCCTTGATGACCAAGTGGACGAGGTCGATTCGAGATTCGCGTTGATATGCGGTGGCAAGCGTAACTCAAGACGTGTCGAAAGTTAGACTCGAATGCTGAGTGTGTGCCATAGGTTCGACATAAGTAAATTTAGAAGCAGGAACACGTCGGGTGCGATCATACCAGCACTAATGCACCGGATCCCATCAGAACTCCGAAGTTAAGCGTGCTTGGGCGAGAGTAGTACTAGGATGGGTGACCCCCTGGGAAGTCCTCGTGTTGCACCCCTTTTTGTCTCAATTTTTTAACCTTCCGGCATTTTTTTTTTTTTGCGTCACAAAGGCATTAGATGCGTGTGGCGAGAAATTTTGCCTCGAAAGGGAAATCCTTGGCGACCAAGTGGACGAGGTCGATTGGATTCAATTTGGAACGTCGTTCTGCTTCTAGAAAGGTATTATAATAACAATTCCGAGTTTGACTCCAACAGATACACTTGTTTCAATTCGTACCGACGAACAATCTTCGCTATATGCTCCGAGCAAGAAATTTACCTCCAAAGGGAAATCCTTGATGACCAAGTGGACGAGGTCGATTCGAGATTCGCGTTGATATGCGGTGGCAAGCGTAACTCAAGACGTGTCGAAAGTTAGACTCGAATGCTGAGTGTGTGCCATAGGTTCGACATAAGTAAATTTAGAAGCAGGAACACGTCGGGTGCGATCATACCAGCAGTAATGCACCGGATCCCATCAGAACTCCGAAGTTAAGCGTGCTTGGGCGAGAGTAGTACTAGGATGGGTGACCCCCTGGGAAGTCCTCGTGTTGCACCCCTTTTTGTCTCAATTTTTTACCCTTCCGGCATTTTTTTTTTTTTTTTTTGCGTCACAAAGGCATTAGATGCGTGTGGCGAGAAATTTTGCCTCGAAAGGGAAATCCTTGGCGACCAAGTGGACGAGGTCGATTGGATTCAATTTGGAACGTCGTTCTGCTTCTAGAAAGGTATTATAATAACAATTCCGAGTTTGACTCCAATAGATACACTTGTTTCAATTCGTACCGACGAACAATCTTCGCTATATGCTCCGAGCAAGAAATTTACCTCCAAAGGGAAATCCTTGATGACCAAGTGGACGAGGTCGATTCGAGATTCGCGTTGATATGCGGTGGCAAGCGTAACTCAAGACGTGTCGAAAGTTAGACTCGAATGCTGAGTGTGTGCCATAGGTTCGACATAAGTAAATTTAGAAGCAGGAACACGTCGGGTGCGATCATACCAGCACTAATGCACCGGATCCCATCAGAACTCCGAAGTTAAGCGTGCTTGGGCGAGAGTAGTACTAGGATGGGTGACCCCCTGGGAAGTCCTCGTGTTGCACCCCTTTTTGTCTCAATTTTTTAACCTTCCGGCATTTTTTTTTTTTTGCGTCACAAAGGCATTAGATGCGTGTGGCGAGAAATTTTGCCTCGAAAGGGAAATCCTTGGCGACCAAGTGGACGAGGTCGATTGGATTCAATTTGGAACGTCGTTCTGCTTCTAGAAAGGTATTATAATAACAATTCCGAGTTTGACTCCAACAGATACACTTGTTTCAATTCGTACCGACGAACAATCTTCGCTATATGCTCCGAGCAAGAAATTTACCTCCAAAGGGAAATCCTTGATGACCAAGTGGACGAGGTCGATTCGAGATTCGCGTTGATATGCGGTGGCAAGCGTAACTCAAGACGTGTCGAAAGTTAGACTCGAATGCTGAGTGTGTGCCATAGGTTCGACATAAGTAAATTTAGAAGCAGGAACACGTCGGGTGCGATCATACCAGCACTAATGCACCGGATCCCATCAGAACTCCGAAGTTAAGCGTGCTTGGGCGAGAGTAGTACTAGGATGGGTGACCCCCTGGGAAGTCCTCGTGTTGCACCCCTTTTTGTCTCAATTTTTGACCCTTCCGGCATTTTTTTTTTTTTTTGCGTCACAAAGGCATTAGATGCGTGTGGCGAGAAATTTTGCCTCGAAAGGGAAATCCTTGGCGACCAAGTGGACGAGGTCGATTGGATTCAATTTGGAACGTCGTTCTGCTTCTAGAAAGGTATTATAATAACAATTCCGAGTTTGACTCCAACAGATACACTTGTTTCAATTCGTACCGACGAACAATCTTCGCTATATGCTCCGAGCAAGAAATTTACCTCCAAAGGGAAATCCTTGATGACCAAGTGGACGAGGTCGATTCGAGATTCGCGTTGATATGCGGTGGCAAGCGTAACTCAAGACGTGTCGAAAGTTAGACTCGAATGCTGAGTGTGTGCCATAGGTTCGACATAAGTAAATTTAGAAGCAGGAACACGTCGGGTGCGATCATACCAGCACTAATGCACCGGATCCCATCAGAACTCCGAAGTTAAGCGTGCTTGGGCGAGAGTAGTACTAGGATGGGTGACCCCCTGGGAAGTCCTCGTGTTGCACCCCTTTTTGTCTCAATTTTTGACCCTTCCGGCATTTTTTTTTTTTTTTTTTGCGTCACAAAGGCATTAGATGCGTGTGGCGAGAAATTTTGCCTCGAAAGGGAAATCCTTGGCGACCAAGTGGACGAGGTCGATTGGATTCAATTTGGAACGTCGTTCTGCTTCTAGAAAGGTATTATAATAACAATTCCGAGTTTGACTCCAACAGATACACTTGTTTCAATTCGTACCGACGAACAATCTTCGCTATATGCTCCGAGCAAGAAATTTACCTCCAAAGGGAAATCCTTGATGACAAAGTGGACGAGGTCGATTCGAGATTCGCGTTGATATGCGGTGGCAAGCGTAACTCAAGACGTGTCGAAAGTTAGACTCGAATGCTGAGTGTGTGCCAGAGGTTCGACATAAGTAAATTTAGAAGCAGGAACACGTCGGGTGCGATCATACCAGCAGTAATGCACCGGATCCCATCAGAACTCCGAAGTTAAGCGTGCTTGGGCGAGAGTAGTACTAGGATGGGTGACCCCCTGGGAAGTCCTCGTGTTGCACCCCTTTTTGTCTCAATTTTTGACCCTTCCGGCATTTTTTTTTTTTTTTTTTTGCGTCACAAAGGCATTAGATGCGTGTGGCGAGAAATTTTGCCTCGAAAGGGAAATCCTTGGCGACCAAGTGGACGAGGTCGATTGGATTCAATTTGGAACGTCGTTCTGCTTCTAGAAAGGTATTATAATAACAATTCCGAGTTTGACTCCAACAGATACACTTGTTTCAATTCGTACCGACGAACAATCTTCGCTATATGCTCCGAGCAAGAAATTTACCTCCAAAGGGAAATCCTTGATGACCAAGTGGACGAGGTCGATTCGAGATTCGCGTTGATATGCGGTGGCAAGCGTAACTCAAGACGTGTCGAAAGTTAGACTCGAATGCTGAGTGTGTGCCATAGGTTCGACATAAGTAAATTTAGAAGCAGGAACACGTCGGGTGCGATCATACCAGCACTAATGCACCGGATCCCATCAGAACTCCGAAGTTAAGCGTGCTTGGGCGAGAGTAGTACTAGGATGGGTGACCCCCTGGGAAGTCCTCGTGTTGCACCCCTTTTTGTCTCAATTTTTGACCCTTCCGGCATTTTTTTTTTTTTTTTTTGCGTCACAAAGGCATTAGATGCGTGTGGCGAGAAATTTTGCCTCGAAAGGGAAATCCTTGGCGACCAAGTGGACGAGGTCGATTGGATTCAATTTGGAACGTCGTTCTGCTTCTAGAAAGGTATTATAATAACAATTCCGAGTTTGACTCCAACAGATACACTTGTTTCAATTCGTACCGACGAACAATCTTCGCTATATGCTCCGAGCAAGAAATTTACCTCCAAAGGGAAATCCTTGATGACAAAGTGGACGAGGTCGATTCGAGATTCGCGTTGATATGCGGTGGCAAGCGTAACTCAAGACGTGTCGAAAGTTAGACTCGAATGCTGAGTGTGTGCCAGAGGTTCGACATAAGTAAATTTAGAAGCAGGAACACGTCGGGTGCGATCATACCAGCAGTAATGCACCGGATCCCATCAGAACTCCGAAGTTAAGCGTGCTTGGGCGAGAGTAGTACTAGGATGGGTGACCCCCTGGGAAGTCCTCGTGTTGCACCCCTTTTTGTCTCAATTTTTGACCCTTCCGGCATTTTTTTTTTTTTTTTTTTGCGTCACAAAGGCATTAGATGCGTGTGGCGAGAAATTTTGCCTCGAAAGGGAAATCCTTGGCGACCAAGTGGACGAGGTCGATTGGATTCAATTTGGAACGTCGTTCTGCTTCTAGAAAGGTATTATAATAACAATTCCGAGTTTGACTCCAACAGATACACTTGTTTCAATTCGTACCGACGAACAATCTTCGCTATATGCTCCGAGCAAGAAATTTACCTCCAAAGGGAAATCCTTGATGACCAAGTGGACGAGGTCGATTCGAGATTCGCGTTGATATGCGGTGGCAAGCGTAACTCAAGACGTGTCGAAAGTTAGACTCGAATGCTGAGTGTGTGCCATAGGTTCGACATAAGTAAATTTAGAAGCAGGAACACGTCGGGTGCGATCATACCAGCACTAATGCACCGGATCCCATCAGAACTCCGAAGTTAAGCGTGCTTGGGCGAGAGTAGTACTAGGATGGGTGACCCCCTGGGAAGTCCTCGTGTTGCACCCCTTTTTGTCTCAATTTTTGACCCTTCCGGCATTTTTTTTTTTTTTTTTTGCGTCACAAAGGCATTAGATGCGTGTGGCGAGAAATTTTGCCTCGAAAGGGAAATCCTTGGCGACCAAGTGGACGAGGTCGATTGGATTCAATTTGGAACGTCGTTCTGCTTCTAGAAAGGTATTATAATAACAATTCCGAGTTTGACTCCAACAGATACACTTGTTTCAATTCGTACCGACGAACAATCTTCGCTATATGCTCCGAGCAAGAAATTTACCTCCAAAGGGAAATCCTTGATGACCAAGTGGACGAGGTCGATTCGAGATTCGCGTTGATATGCGGTGGCAAGCGTAACTCAAGACGTGTCGAAAGTTAGACTCGAATGCTGAGTGTGTGCCATAGGTTCGACATAAGTAAATTTAGAAGCAGGAACACGTCGGGTGCGATCATACCAGCACTAATGCACCGGATCCCATCAGAACTCCGAAGTTAAGCGTGCTTGGGCGAGAGTAGTACTAGGATGGGTGACCCCCTGGGAAGTCCTCATGTTGCACCCATTTTTGTCTCAATTTTTGACCCTTCCGGCATTTTTTTTTTTTTTTTTTGCGTCACAAAGGCATTAGATGCGTGTGGCGAGAAATTTTGCCTCGAAAGGGAAATCCTTGGCGACCAAGTGGACGAGGTCGATTGGATTCAATTTGGAACGTCGTTCTGCTTCTAGAAAGGTATTATAATAACAATTCCGAGTTTGACTCCAACAGATACACTTGTTTCAATTCGTACCGACGAACAATCTTCGCTATATGCTCCGAGCAAGAAATTTACCTCCAAAGGGAAATCCTTGATGACCAAGTGGACGAGGTCGATTCGAGATTCGCGTTGATATGCGGTGGCAAGCGTAACTCAAGACGTGTTGAAAGTTAGACTCGAATGCTGAGTGTGTGCCATAGGTTCGACATAAGTAAATTTAGAAGCAGGAACACGTCGGGTGCGATCATACCAGCACTAATGCACCGGATCCCATCAGAACTCCGAAGTTAAGCGTGCTTGGGCGAGAGTAGTACTAGGATGGGTGACCCCCTGGGAAGTCCTCGTGTTGCACCACTTTTTGTCTCAATTTTTGACCCTTCCGGCATTTTTTTTTTTTTTTTTTGCGTCACAAAGGCATTAGATGCGTGTGGCGAGAAATTTTGCCTCGAAAGGGAAATCCTTGGCGACCAAGTGGACGAGGTCGATTGGATTCAATTTGGAACGTCGTTCTGCTTCTAGAAAGGTATTATAATAACAATTCCGAGTTTGACTCCAACAGATACACTTGTTTCAATTCGTACCGACGAACAATCTTCGCTATATGCTCCGAGCAAGAAATTTACCTCCAAAGGGAAATCCTTGATGACCAAGTGGACGAGGTCGATTCGAGATTCGCGTTGATATGCGGTGGCAAGCGTAACTCAAGACGTGTCGAAAGTTAGACTCGAATGCTGAGTGTGTGCCATAGGTTCGACATAAGTAAATTTAGAAGCAGGAACACGTCGGGTGCGATCATACCAGCACTAATGCACCGGATCCCATCAGAACTCCGAAGTTAAGCGTGCTTGGGCGAGAGTAGTACTAGGATGGGTGACCCCCTGGGAAGTCCTCGTGTTGCACCCCTTTTTGTCTCAATTTTTTACCCTTCCGGCATTTTTTTTTTTTTTTTTTTTGCGTCACAAAGGCATTAGATGCGTGTGGCGAGAAATTTTGCCTCGAAAGGGAAATCCTTGGCGACCAAGTGGACGAGGTCGATTGGATTCAATTTGGAACGTCGTTCTGCTTCTAGAAAGGTATTATAATAACAATTCCGAGTTTGACTCCAACAGATACACTTGTTTCAATTCGTACCGACGAACAATCTTCGCTATATGCTCCGAGCAAGAAATTTACCTCCAAAGGGAAATCCTTGATGACCAAGTGGACGAGGTCGATTCGAGATTCGCGTTGATATGCGGTGGCAAGCGTAACTCAAGACGTGTCGAAAGTTAGACTCGAATGCTGAGTGTGTGCCATAGGTTCGACATAAGTAAATTTAGAAGCAGGAACACGTCGGGTGCGATCATACCAGCAGTAATGCACCGGATCCCATCAGAACTCCGAAGTTAAGCGTGCTTGGGCGAGAGTAGTACTAGGATGGGTGACCCCCTGGGAAGTCCTCGTGTTGCACCCCTTTTTGTCTCAATTTTTGACCCTTCCGGCATTTTTTTTTTTTTTTTTTTTGCGTCACAAAGGCATTAGATGCGTGTGGCGAGAAATTTTGCCTCGAAAGGGAAATCCTTGGCGACCAAGTGGACGAGGTCGATTGGATTCAATTTGGAACGTCGTTCTGCTTCTAGAAAGGTATTATAATAACAATTCCGAGTTTGACTCCAACAGATACACTTGTTTCAATTCGTACCGACGAACAATCTTCGCTATATGCTCCGAGCAAGAAATTTACCTCCAAAGGGAAATCCTTGATGACCAAGTGGACGAGGTCGATTCGAGATTCGCGTTGATATGCGGTGGCAAGCGTAACTCAAGACGTGTCGAAAGTTAGACTCGAATGCTGAGTGTGTGCCAGAGGTTCGACATAAGTAAATTTAGAAGCAGGAACACGTCGGGTGCGATCATACCAGCAGTAATGCACCGGATCCCATCAGAACTCCGAAGTTAAGCGTGCTTGGGCGAGAGTAGTACTAGGATGGGTGACCCCCTGGGAAGTCCTCGTGTTGCACCCCTTTTTGTCTCAATTTTTGACCCTTCCGGCATTTTTTTTTTTTTTTTTTTTGCGTCACAAAGGCATTAGATGCGTGTGGCGAGAAATTTTGCCTCGAAAGGGAAATCCTTGGCGACCAAGTGGACGAGGTCGATTGGATTCAATTTGGAACGTCGTTCTGCTTCTAGAAAGGTATTATAATAACAATTCCGAGTTTGACTCCAACAAATACACTTGTTTCAATTCGTACCGACGAACAATCTTCGCTATATGCTCCGAGCAAGAAATTTACCTCCAAAGGGAAATCCTTGATGACCAAGTGGACGAGGTCGATTCGAGATTCGCGTTGATATGCGGTGGCAAGCGTAACTCAAGACGTGTCGAAAGTTAGACTCGAATGCTGAGTGTGTGCCATAGGTTCGACATAAGTAAATTTAGAAGCAGGAACACGTCGGGTGCGATCATACCAGCACTAATGCACCGGATCCCATCAGAACTCCGAAGTTAAGCGTGCTTGGGCGAGAGTAGTACTAGGATGGGTGACCCCCTGGGAAGTCCTCGTGTTGCACCCCTTTTTGTCTCAATTTTTGACCCTTCCGGCATTTTTTTTTGCGTCACAAAGGCATTAGATGCGTGTGGCGAGAAATTTTGCCTCGAAAGGGAAATCCTTGGCGACCAAGTGGACGAGGTCGATTGGATTCAATTTGGAACGTCGTTCTGCTTCTAGAAAGGTATTATAATAACAATTCCGAGTTTGACTCCAACAGATACACTTGTTTCAATTCGTACCGACGAACAATCTTCGCTATATGCTCCGAGCAAGAAATTTACCTCCAAAGGGAAATCCTTGATGACCAAGTGGACGAGGTCGATTCGAGATTCGCGTTGATATGCGGTGGCAAGCGTAACTCAAGACGTGTCGAAAGTTAGACTCGAATGCTGAGTGTGTGCCATAGGTTCGACATAAGTAAATTTAGAAGCAGGAACACGTCGGGTGCGATCATACCAGCACTAATGCACCGGATCCCATCAGAACTCCGAAGTTAAGCGTGCTTGGGCGAGAGTAGTACTAGGATGGGTGACCCCCTGGGAAGTCCTCGTGTTGCACCCATTTTTGTCTCAATTTTTGACCCTTCCGGCATTTTTTTTTTTTTTTTTGCGTCACAAAGGCATTAGATGCGTGTGGCGAGAAATTTTGCCTCGAAAGGGAAATCCTTGGCGACCAAGTGGACGAGGTCGATTGGATTCAATTTGGAACGTCGTTCTGCTTCTAGAAAGGTATTATAATAACAATTCCGAGTTTGACTCCAACAGATACACTTGTTTCAATTCGTACCGACGAACAATCTTCGCTATATGCTCCGAGCAAGAAATTTACCTCCAAAGGGAAATCCTTGATGACCAAGTGGACGAGGTCGATTCGAGATTCGCGTTGATATGCGGTGGCAAGCGTAACTCAAGACGTGTTGAAAGTTAGACTCGAATGCTGAGTGTGTGCCATAGGTTCGACATAAGTAAATTTAGAAGCAGGAACACGTCGGGTGCGATCATACCAGCAGTAATGCACCGGATCCCATCAGAACTCCGAAGTTAAGCGTGCTTGGGCGAGAGTAGTACTAGGATGGGTGACCCCCTGGGAAGTCCTCGTGTTGCACCCCTTTTTGTCTCAATTTTTGACCCTTCCGGCATTTTTTTTTTTTTTTTGCGTCACAAAGGCATTAGATGCGTGTGGCGAGAAATTTTGCCTCGAAAGGGAAATCCTTGGCGACCAAGTGGACGAGGTCGATTGGATTCAATTTGGAACGTCGTTCTGCTTCTAGAAAGGTATTATAATAACAATTCCGAGTTTGACTCCAACAGATACACTTGTTTCAATTCGTACCGACGAACATTCTTCGCTATATGCTCCGAGCAAGAAATTTACCTCCAAAGGGAAATCCTTGATGACCAAGTGGACGAGGTCGATTCGAGATTCGCGTTGATATGCGGTGGCAAGCGTAACTCAAGACGTGTCGAAAGTTAGACTCGAATGCTGAGTGTGTGCCATAGGTTCGACATAAGTAAATTTAGAAGCAGGAACACGTCGGGTGCGATCATACCAGCACTAATGCACCGGATCCCATCAGAACTCCGAAGTTAAGCGTGCTTGGGCGAGAGTAGTACTAGGATGGGTGACCCCCTGGGAAGTCCTCGTGTTGCACCCCTTTTTGTCTCAATTTTTGACCCTTCCGGCATTTTTTTTTTTTTTTTTTTTTTGCGTCACAAAGGCATTAGATGCGTGTGGCGAGAAATTTTGCCTCGAAAGGGAAATCCTTGGCGACCAAGTGGACGAGGTCGATTGGATTCAATTTGGAACGTCGTTCTGCTTCTAGAAAGGTATTATAATAACAATTCCGAGTTTGACTCCAACAGATACACTTGTTTCAATTCGTACCGACGAACAATCTTCGCTATATGCTCCGAGCAAGAAATTTACCTCCAAAGGGAAATCCTTGATGACCAAGTGGACGAGGTCGATTCGAGATTCGCGTTGATATGCGGTGGCAAGCGTAACTCAAGACGTGTCGAAAGTTAGACTCGAATGCTGAGTGTGTGCCATAGGTTCGACATAAGTAAATTTAGAAGCAGGAACACGTCGGGTGCGATCATACCAGCACTAATGCACCGGATCCCATCAGAACTCCGAAGTTAAGCGTGCTTGGGCGAGAGTAGTACTAGGATGGGTGACCCCCTGGGAAGTCCTCGTGTTGCACCCATTTTTGTCTCAATTTTTGACCCTTCCGGCATTTTTTTTTTTTTTTTTTGCGTCACAAAGGCATTAGATGCGTGTGGCGAGAAATTTTGCCTCGAAAGGGAAATCCTTGGCGACCAAGTGGACGAGGTCGATTGGATTCAATTTGGAACGTCGTTCTGCTTCTAGAAAGGTATTATAATAACAATTCCGAGTTTGACTCCAACAGATACACTTGTTTCAATTCGTACCGACGAACAATCTTCGCTATATGCTCCGAGCAAGAAATTTACCTCCAAAGGGAAATCCTTGATGACCAAGTGGACGAGGTCGATTCGAGATTCGCGTTGATATGCGGTGGCAAGCGTAACTCAAGACGTGTCGAAAGTTAGACTCGAATGCTGAGTGTGTGCCATAGGTTCGACATAAGTAAATTTAGAAGCAGGAACACGTCGGGTGCGATCATACCAGCACTAATGCACCGGATCCCATCAGAACTCCGAAGTTAAGCGTGCTTGGGCGAGAGTAGTACTAGGATGGGTGACCCCCTGGGAAGTCCTCGTGTTGCACCCCTTTTTGTCTCAATTTTTGACCCTTCCGGCATTTTTTTTTTTTTTTTTTTTGCGTCTCAAAGGCATTAGATGCGTGTGGCGAGAAATTTTTCCTCGAAAGGGAAATCCTTTGCGACCAAGTGGACGAGGTCGATTGGATTCAATTTGGAACGTCGTTCTGCTTCTAGAAAGGTATTATAATAACAATTCCGAGTTTGACTCCAACAGATACACTTGTTTCAATTCGTACCGACGAACAATCTTCGCTATATGCTCCGAGCAAGAAATTTACCTCCAAAGGGAAATCCTTGATGACCAAGTGGACGAGGTCGATTCGAGATTCGCGTTGATATGCGGTGGCAAGCGTAACTCAAGACGTGTCGAAAGTTAGACTCGAATGCTGAGTGTGTGCCATAGGTTCGACATAAGTAAATTTAGAAGCAGGAACACGTCGGGTGCGATCATACCAGCACTAATGCACCGGATCCCATCAGAACTCCGAAGTTAAGCGTGCTTGGGCGAGAGTAGTACTAGGATGGGTGACCCCCTGGGAAGTCCTCGTGTTGCACCCCTTTTTGTCTCAATTTTTGACCCTTCCGGCATTTTTTTTTTTTTTGCGTCACAAAGGCATTAGATGCGTGTGGCGAGAAATTTTGCCTCGAAAGGGAAATCCTTGGCGACCAAGTGGACGAGGTCGATTGGATTCAATTTGGAACGTCGTTCTGCTTCTAGAAAGGTATTATAATAACAATTCCGAGTTTGACTCCAACAGATACACTTGTTTCAATTCGTACCGACGAACAATCTTCGCTATATGCTCCGAGCAAGAAATTTACCTCCAAAGGGAAATCCTTGATGACCAAGTGGACGAGGTTGATTCGATATTCGCGTTGATATGCGGTGGCAAGCGTAACTCAAGACGTGTCGAAAGTTAGACTCGAATGCTGAGTGTGTGCCATAGGTTCGACATAAGTAAATTTAGAAGCAGGAACACGTCGGGTGCGATCATACCAGCACTAATGCACCGGATCCCATCAGAACTCCGAAGTTAAGCGTGCTTGGGCGAGAGTAGTACTAGGATGGGTGACCCCCTGGGAAGTCCTCGTGTTGCACCCCTTTTTGTCTCAATTTTTGACCCTTCCGGCATTTTTTTTTTTTTTTTTTTTTGCGTCACAAAGGCATTAGATGCGTGTGGCGAGAAATTTTGCCTCGAAAGGGAAATCCTTGGCGACCAAGTGGACGAGGTCGATTGGATTAAATTTGGAACGTCGTTCTGCTTCTAGAAAGGTATTATAATAACAATTCCGAGTTTGACTCCAACAGATACACTTGTTTCAATTCGTACCGACGAACAATCTTCGCTATATGCTCCGAGCAAGAAATTTACCTCCAAAGGGAAATCCTTGATGACCAAGTGGACGAGGTCGATTCGAGATTCGCGTTGATATGCGGTGGCAAGCGTAACTCAAGACGTGTCGAAAGTTAGACTCGAATGCTGAGTGTGTGCCATAGGTTCGACATAAGTAAATTTAGAAGCAGGAACACGTCGGGTGCGATCATACCAGCACTAATGCACCGGATCCCATCAGAACTCCGAAGTTAAGCGTGCTTGGGCGAGAGTAGTACTAGGATGGGTGACCCCCTGGGAAGTCCTCGTGTTGCACCCCTTTTTGTCTCAATTTTTGACCCTTCCGGCATTTTTTTTTTTTGCGTCACAAAGGCATTAGATGCGTGTAGCGAGAAATTTTGCCTCGAAAGGGAAATCCTTGGCGACCAAGTGGACGAGGTCGATTGGATTCAATTTGGAACGTCGTTCTGCTTCTAGAAAGGTATTATAATAACAATTCCGAGTTTGACTCCAACAGATACACTTGTTTCAATTCGTACCGACGAACAATCTTCGCTATATGCTCCGAGCAAGAAATTTACCTCCAAAGGGAAATCCTTGATGACCAAGTGGACGAGGTCGATTCGAGATTCGCGTTGATATGCGGTGGCAAGCGTAACTCAAGACGTGTCGAAAGTTAGACTCGAATGCTGAGTGTGTGCCATAGGTTCGACATAAGTAAATTTAGAAGCAGGAACACGTCGGGTGCGATCATACCAGCACTAATGCACCGGATCCCATCAGAAATCCGAAGTTAAGCGTGCTTGGGCGAGAGTAGTACTAGGATGGGTGACCCCCTGGGAAGTCCTCGTGTTGCACCCCTTTTTGTCTCAATTTTTGACCCTTCCGGCATTTTTTTTTTTTTTTTTTTTTGCGTCACAAAGGCATTAGATGCGTGTGGCGAGAAATTTTGCCTCGAAAGGGAAATCCTTGGCGACCAAGTGGACGAGGTCGATTGGATTCAATTTGGAACGTCGTTCTGCTTCTAGAAAGGTATTATAATAACAATTCCGAGTTTGACTCCAACAGATACACTTGTTTCAATTCGTACCGACGAACAATCTTCGCTATATGCTCCGAGCAAGAAATTTACCTCCAAAGGGAAATCCTTGATGACCAAGTGGACGAGGTCGATTCGAGATTCGCGTTGATATGCGGTGGCAAGCGTAACTCAAGACGTGTCGAAAGTTAGACTCGAATGCTGAGTGTGTGCCATAGGTTCGACATAAGTAAATTTAGAAGCAGGAACACGTCGGGTGCGATCATACCAGCACTAATGCACCGGATCCCATCAGAACTCCGAAGTTAAGCGTGCTTGGGCGAGAGTAGTACTAGGATGGGTGACCCCCTGGGAAGTCCTCGTGTTGCACCCCTTTTTGTCTCAATTTTTGACCCTTCCGGCATTTTTTTTTTTTTTTTTTTTTTGCGTCACAAAGGCATTAGATGCGTGTGGCGAGAAATTTTGCCTCGAAAGGGAAATCCTTGGCGACCAAGTGGACGAGGTCGATTGGATTCAATTTGGAACGTCGTTCTGCTTCTAGAAAGGTATTATAATAACAATTCCGAGTTTGACTCCAACAGATACACTTGTTTCAATTCGTACCGACGAACAATCTTCGCTATATGCTCCGAGCAAGAAATTTACCTCCAAAGGGAAATCCTTGATGACCAAGTGGACGAGGTCGATTCGAGATTCGCGTTGATATGCGGTGGCAAGCGTAACTCAAGACGTGTCGAAAGTTAGACTCGAATGCTGAGTGTGTGCCATAGGTTCGACATAAGTAAATTTAGAAGCAGGAACACGTCGGGTGCGATCATACCAGCACTAATGCACCGGATCCCATCAGAACTCCGAAGTTAAGCGTGCTTGGGCGAGAGTAGTACTAGGATGGGTGACCCCCTGGGAAGTCCTCGTGTTGCACCCCTTTTTGTCTCAATTTTTTACCCTTCCGGCATTTTTTTTTTTTTTTTTTGCGTCACAAAGGCATTAGATGCGTGTGGCGAGAAATTTTGCCTCGAAAGGGAAATCCTTGGCGACCAAGTGGACGAGGTCGATTGGATTCAATTTGGAACGTCGTTCTGCTTCTAGAAAGGTATTATAATAACAATTCCGAGTTTGACTCCAACAGATACACTTGTTTCAATTCGTACCGACGAACAATCTTCGCTATATGCTCCGAGCAAGAAATTTACCTCCAAAGGGAAATCCTTGATGACCAAGTGGACGAGGTCGATTCGAGATTCGCGTTGATATGCGGTGGCAAGCGTAACTCAAGACGTGTCGAAAGTTAGACTCGAATGCTGAGTGTGTGCCATAGGTTCGACATAAGTAAATTTAGAAGCAGGAACACGTTGGGTGCGATCATACCAGCACTAATGCACCGGATCCCATTAGAACTCCGAAGTTAAGCGTGCTTGGGCGAGAGTAGTACTAGGATGGGTGACCCCCTGGGAAGTCCTCGTGTTGCACCCCTTTTTGTCTCAATTTTTGACCCTTCGGGCATTTTTTTTTTTTTTTTTTGCGTCACAAAGGCATTAGATGCGTGTGGCGAGAAATTTTGCCTCGAAAGGGAAATCCTTGGCGACCAAGTGGACGAGGTCGATTGGATTCAATTTGGAACGTCGTTCTGCTTCTAGAAAGGTATTATAATAACAATTCCGAGTTTGACTCCAACAGATACACTTGTTTCAATTCGTACCGACGAACAATCTTCGCTATATGCTCCGAGCAAGAAATTTACCTCCAAAGGGAAATCCTTGATGACCAAGTGGACGAGGTCGATTCGAGATTCGCGTTGATATGCGGTGGCAAGCGTAACTCAAGACGTGTCGAAAGTTAAACTCGAATGCTGAGTGTGTGCCATAGGTTCGACATAAGTAAATTTAGAAGCAGGAACACGTCGGGTGCGATCATACCAGCACTAATGCACCGGATCCCATCAGAACTCCGAAGTTAAGCGTGCTTGGGCGAGAGTAGTACTAGGATGGGTGACCCCCTGGGAAGTCCTCGTGTTGCACCCCTTTTTGTCTCAATTTTTGACCCTTCCGACATTTTTTTTTTTTTTTTTTTTGCGTCACAAAGGCATTAGATGCGTGTGGCGAGAAATTTTGCCTCGAAAGGGAAATCCTTGGCGACCAAGTGGACGAGGTCGATTGGATTCAATTTGGAACGTCGTTCTGCTTCTAGAAAGGTATTATAATAACAATTCCGAGTTTGACTCCAACAGATACACTTGTTTCAATTCGTACCGACGAACAATCTTCGCTATATGCTCCGAGCAAGAAATTTACCTCCAAAGGGAAATCCTTGATGACCAAGTGGACGAGGTCGATTCGAGATTCGCGTTGATATGCGGTGGCAAGCGTAACTCAAGACGTGTCGAAAGTTAGACTCGAATGCTGAGTGTGTGCCATAGGTTCGACATAAGTAAATTTAGAAGCAGGAACACGTCGGGTGCGATCATACCAGCACTAATGCACCGGATCCCATCAGAACTCCGAAGTTAAGCGTGCTTGGGCGAGAGTAGTACTAGGATGGGTGACCCCCTGGGAAGTCCTCGTGTTGCACCCCTTTTTGTCTCAATTTTTGACCCTTCCGGCATTTTTTTTTTTTTTCCGTCACAAAGGCATTAGATGCGTGTGGCGAGAAATTTTGCCTCGAAAGGGAAATCCTTGGCGACCAAGTGGACGAGGTCGATTGGATTCAATTTGGAACGTCGTTCTGCTTCTAGAAAGGTATTATAATAACAATTCCGAGTTTGACTCCAACAGATACACTTGTTTCAATTCGTACCGACGAACAATCTTCGCTATATGCTCCGAGCAAGAAATTTACCTCCAAAGGGAAATCCTTGATGACCAAGTGGACGAGGTCGATTCGAGATTCGCGTTGATATGCGGTGGCAAGCGTAACTCAAGACGTGTCGAAAGTTAGACTCGAATGCTGAGTGTGTGCCATAGGTTCGACATAAGTAAATTTAGAAGCAGGAACACGTCGGGTGCGATCATACCAGCACTAATGCACCGGATCCCATCATAACTCCGAAGTTAAGCGTGCTTGGGCGAGAGTAGTACTAGGATGGGTGACCCCCTGGGAAGTCCTCGTGTTGCACCCCTTTTTGTCTCAATTTTTGACCCTTCCGGCATTTTTTTTTTTTTTTTGCGTCACAAAGGCATTAGATGCGTGTGGCGAGAAATTTTGCCTCGAAAGGGAAATCCTTGGCGACCAAGTGGACGAGGTCAATTGGATTCAATTTGGAACGTCGTTCTGCTTCTAGAAAGGTATTATAATAACAATTCCGAGTTTGACTCCAACAGATACACTTGTTTCAATTCGTACCGACGAACAATCTTCGCTATATGCTCCGAGCAAGAAATTTACCTCCAAAGGGAAATCCTTGATGACCAAGTGGACGAGGTCGATTCGAGATTCGCGTTGATATGCGGTGGCAAGCGTAACTCAAGACGTGTCGAAAGTTAGACTCGAATGCTGAGTGTGTGCCATAGGTTCGACATAAGTAAATTTAGAAGCAGGAACACGTCGGGTGCGATCATACCAGCACTAATGCACCGGATCCCATCAGAACTCCGAAGTTAAGCGTGCTTGGGCGAGAGTAGTACTAGGATGGGTGACCCCCTGGGAAGTCCTCGTGTTGCACCCCTTTTTGTCTCAATTTTTGACCCTTCCGGCATTTTTTTTTTTTTTTTTTTGCGTCACAAAGGCATTAGATGCGTGTGGCGAGAAATTTTGCCTCGAAAGGGAAATCCTTGGCGACCAAGTGGACGAGGTCGTCGTTCTGCTTCTAGAAAGGTATTATAATAACAATTCCGAGTTTGACTCCAACAGATACACTTGTTTCAATTCGTACCGACGAACAATCTTCGCTATATGCTCCGAGCAAGAAATTTACCTCCAAAGGGAAATCCTTGATGACCAAGTGGACGAGGTCGATTCGAGATTCGCGTTGATATGCGGTGGCAAGCGTAACTCAAGACGTGTCGAAAGTTAGACTCGAATGCTGAGTGTGTGCCATAGGTTCGACATAAGTAAATTTAGAAGCAGGAACACGTCGGGTGCGATCATACCAGCACTAATGCACCGGATCCCATCAGAACTCCGAAGTTAAGCGTGCTTGGGCGAGAGTAGTACTAGGATGGGTGACCCCCTGGGAAGTCCTCGTGTTGCACCCCTTTTTGTCTCAATTTTTGACCCATCCGGCATTTTTTTTTTTTTTTTTTTTTGCGTCACAAAGGCATTAGATGCGTGTGGCGAGAAATTTTGCCTCGAAAGGGAAATCCTTGGCGACCAAGTGGACGAGGTTGATTGGATTCAATTTGGAACGTCGTTCTGCTTCTAGAAAGGTATTATAATAACAATTCCGAGTTTGACTCCAACAGATACACTTGTTTCAATTCGTACCGACGAACAATCTTCGCTATATGCTCCGAGCAAGAAATTTACCTCCAAAGGGAAATCCTTGATGACCAAGTGGACGAGGTCGATTCGAGATTCGCGTTGATATGCGGTGGCAAGCGTAACTCAAGACGTGTCGAAAGTTAGACTCGAATGCTGAGTGTGTGCCATAGGTTCGACATAAGTAAATTTAGAAGCAGGAACACGTCGGGTGCGATCATACCAGCACTAATGCACCGGATCCCATCAGAACTCCGAAGTTAAGCGTGCTTGGGCGAGAGTAGTACTAGGATGGGTGACCCCCTGGGAAGTCCTCGTGTTGCACCCCTTTTTGTCTCAATTTTTGACCCTTCCGGCATTTTTTTTTTTTTTTTTTTTTGCGTCACAAAGGCATTAGATGCGTGTGGCGAGAAATTTTGCCTCGAAAGGGAAATCCTTGGCGACCAAGTGGACGAGGTCGATTGGATTCAATTTGGAACGTCGTTCTGCTTCTAGAAAGGTATTATAATAACAATTCCGAGTTTGACTCCAACAGATACACTTGTTTCAATTCGTACCGACGAACAATCTTCGCTATATGCTGCGAGCAAGAAATTTACCTCCAAAGGGAAATCCTTGATGACCAAGTGGACGAGGTCGATTCGAGATTCGCGTTGATATGCGGTGGCAAGCGTAACTCAAGACGTGTCGAAAGTTAGACTCGAATGCTGAGTGTGTGCCATAGGTTCGACATAAGTAAATTTAGAAGCAGGAACACGTCGGGTGCGATCATACCAGCACTAATGCACCGGATCCCATCAGAACTCTGAAGTTAAGCGTGCTTGGGCGAGAGTAGTACTAGGATGGGTGACCCCCTGGGAAGTCCTCGTGTTGCACCCCTTTTTGTCTCAATTTTTGACCCTTCCGGCATTTTTTTTTTGCGTCACAAAGGCATTAGATGCGTGTGGCGAGAAATTTTGCCTCGAAAGGGAAATCCTTGGCGACCAAGTGGACGAGGTCGATTGGATTCAATTTGGAACGTCGTTCTGCTTCTAGAAAGGTATTATAATAACAATTCCGAGTTTGACTCCAACAGATACACTTGATTCAATTCGTACCGACGAACAATCTTCGCTATATGCTCCGAGCAAGAAATTTACCTCCAAAGGGAAATCCTTGATGACCAAGTGGACGAGGTCGATTCGAGATTCGCGTTGATATGCGGTGGCAAGCGTAACTCAAGACGTGTCGAAAGTTAGACTCGAATGCTGAGTGTGTGCCATAGGTTCGACATAAGTAAATTTAGAAGCAGGAACACGTCGGGTGCGATCATACCAGCACTAATGCACCAGATCCCATCAGAACTCCGAAGTTAAGCGTGCTTGGGCGAGAGTAGTACTAGGATGGGTGACCCCCTGGGAAGTCCTCGTGTTGCACCCCTTTTTGTCTCAATTTTTGACCCATCCGGCATTTTTTTTTTTTTTTTTTTTTTTTGCGTCACAAAGGCATTAGATGCGTGTGGCGAGAAATTTTGCCTCGAAAGGGAAATCCTTGGCGACCAAGTGGACGAGGTCGTCGTTCTGCTTCTAGAAAGGTATTATAATAACAATTCCGAGTTTGACTCCAACAGATACACTTGTTTCAATTCGTACCGACGAACAATCTTCGCTATATGCTCCGAGCAAGAAATTTACCTCCAAAGGGAAATCCTTGATGACCAAGTGGACGAGGTCGATTCGAGATTCGCGTTGATATGCGGTGGCAAGCGTAACTCAAGACGTGTCGAAAGTTAGACTCGAATGCTGAGTGTGTGCCATAGGTTCGACATAAGTAAATTTAGAAGCAGGAACACGTCGGGTGCGATCATACCAGCACTAATGCACCGGATCCCATCAGAACTCCGAAGTTAAGCGTGCTTGGGCGAGAGTAGTACTAGGATGGGTGACCCCCTGGGAAGTCCTCGTGTTGCACCCCTTTTTGTCTCAATTTTTGACCCTTCCGGCATTTTTTTTTTTTTTTTTTTGCGTCACAAAAGCATTAGATGCGTGTGGCGAGAAATTTTGCCTCGAAAGGGAAATCCTTGGCGACCAAGTGGACGAGGTCGATTGGATTCAATTTGGAACGTCGTTCTGCTTCTAGAAAGGTATTATAATAACAATTCCGAGTTTGACTCCAACAGATACACTTGATTCAATTCGTACCGACGAACAATCTTCGCTATATGCTCCGAGCAAGAAATTTACCTCCAAAGGGAAATCCTTGATGACCAAGTGGACGAGGTCGATTCGAGATTCGCGTTGATATGCGGTGGCAAGCGTAACTCAAGACGTGTCGAAAGTTAGACTCGAATGCTGAGTGTGTGCCATAGGTTCGACATAAGTAAATTTAGAAGCAGGAACACGTCGGGTGCGATCATACCAGCACTAATGCACCAGATCCCATCAGAACTCCGAAGTTAAGCGTGCTTGGGCGAGAGTAGTACTAGGATGGGTGACCCCCTGGGAAGTCCTCGTGTTGCACCCCTTTTTGTCTCAATTTTTGACCCATCCGGCATTTTTTTTTTTTTTTTTTTTTTTGCGTCACAAAGGCATTAGATGCGTGTGGCGAGAAATTTTGCCTCGAAAGGGAAATCCTTGGCGACCAAGTGGACGAGGTCGTCGTTCTGCTTCTAGAAAGGTATTATAATAACAATTCCGAGTTTGACTCCAACAGATACACTTGTTTCAATTCGTACCGACGAACAATCTTCGCTATATGCTCCGAGCAAGAAATTTACCTCCAAAGGGAAATCCTTGATGACCAAGTGGACGAGGTCGATTCGAGATTCGCGTTGATATGCGGTGGCAAGCGTAACTCAAGACGTGTCGAAAGTTAGACTCGAATGCTGAGTGTGTGCCATAGGTTCGACATAAGTAAATTTAGAAGCAGGAACACGTCGGGTGCGATCATACCAGCACTAATGCACCGGATCCCATCAGAACTCCGAAGTTAAGCGTGCTTGGGCGAGAGTAGTACTAGGATGGGTGACCCCCTGGGAAGTCCTCGTGTTGCACCCCTTTTTGTCTCAATTTTTGACCCATCCGGCATTTTTTTTTTTTTTTTTTTTTTGCGTCACAAAGGCATTAGATGCGTGTGGCGAGAAATTTTGCCTCGAAAGGGAAATCCTTGGCGACCAAGTGGACGAGGTTGATTGGATTCAATTTGGAACGTCGTTCTGCTTCTAGAAAGGTATTATAATAACAATTCCGAGTTTGACTCCAACAGATACACTTGTTTCAATTCGTACCGACGAACAATCTTCGCTATATGCTCCGAGCAAGAAATTTACCTCCAAAGGGAAATCCTTGATGACCAAGTGGACGAGGTCGATTCGAGATTCGCGTTGATATGCGGTGGCAAGCGTAACTCAAGACGTGTCGAAAGTTAGACTCGAATGCTGAGTGTGTGCCATAGGTTCGACATAAGTAAATTTAGAAGCAGGAACACGTCGGGTGCGATCATACCAGCACTAATGCACCGGATCCCATCAGAACTCCGAAGTTAAGCGTGCTTGGGCGAGAGTAGTACTAGGATGGGTGACCCCCTGGGAAGTCCTCGTGTTGCACCCCTTTTTGTCTCAATTTTTGACCCTTCCGGCATTTTTTTTTTTTTTTTTTTGCGTCACAAAGGCATTAGATGCGTGTGGCGAGAAATTTTGCCTCGAAAGGGAAATCCTTGGCGACCAAGTGGACGAGGTCGATTGGATTCAATTTGGAACGTCGTTCTGCTTCTAGAAAGGTATTATAATAACAATTCCGAGTTTGACTCCAACAGATACACTTGTTTCAATTCGTACCGACGAACAATCTTCGCTATATGCTCCGAGCAAGAAATTTACCTCCAAAGGGAAATCCTTGATGACCAAGTGGACGAGGTCGATTCGAGATTCGCGTTGATATGCGGTGGCAAGCGTAACTCAAGACGTGTCGAAAGTTAGACTCGAATGCTGAGTGTGTGCCATAGGTTCGACATAAGTAAATTTAGAAGCACGAACACGTCGGGTGCGATCATACCAGCACTAATGCACCGGATCCCATCAGAACTCTGAAGTTAAGCGTGCTTGGGCGAGAGTAGTACTAGGATGGGTGACCCCCTGGGAAGTCCTCGTGTTGCACCCCTTTTTGTCTCAATTTTTGACCCTTCCGGCATTTTTTTTTTGCGTCACAAAGGCATTAGATGCGTGTGGCGAGAAATTTTGCCTCGAAAGGGAAATCCTTGGCGACCAAGTGGACGAGGTCGATTGGATTCAATTTGGAACGTCGTTCTGCTTCTAGAAAGGTATTATAATAACAATTCCGAGTTTGACTCCAACAGATACACTTGTTTCAATTCGTACCGACGAACAATCTTCGCTATATGCTCCGAGCAAGAAATTTACCTCCAAAGGGAAATCCTTGATGACCAAGTGGACGAGGTCGATTCGAGATTCGCGTTGATATGCGGTGGCAAGCGTAACTCAAGACGTGTCGAAAGTTAGACTCGAATGCTGAGTGTGTGCCATAGGTTCGACATAAGTAAATTTAGAAGCAGGAACACGTCGGGTGCGATCATACCAGCACTAATGCACCGGATCCCATCAGAACTCCGAAGTTAAGCATGCTTGGGCGAGAGTAGTACTAGGATGGGTGACCCCCTGGGAAGTCCTCGTGTTGCACCCCTTTTTGTCTCAATTTTTGACCCTTCCGGCATTTTTTTTTTTTTTTTTGCGTCACAAAGGCATTAGATGCGTGTGGCGAGAAATTTTGCCTCGAAAGGGAAATCCTTGGCGACCAAGTGGACGAGGTCGATTGGATTCAATTTGGAACGTCGTTCTGCTTCTAGAAAGGTATTATAATAACAATTCCGAGTTTGACTCCAACAGATACACTTGTTTCAATTCGTACCGACGAACAATCTTCGCTATATGCTCCGAGCAAGAAATTTACCTCCAAAGGGAAATCCTTGATGACCAAGTGGACGAGGTCGATTCGAGATTCGCGTTGATATGCGGTGGCAAGCGTAACTCAAGACGTGTCGAAAGTTAGACTCGAATGCTGAGTGTGTGCCATAGGTTCGACATAAGTAAATTTAGAAGCAGGAACACGTCGGGTGCGATCATACCAGCACTAATGCACCGGATCCCATCAGAACTCCGAAGTTAAGCGTGCTTGGGCGAGAGTAGTACTAGGATGGGTGACCCCCTGGGAAGTCCTCGTGTTGCACCCCTTTTTGTCTCAATTTTTGACCCTTCCGGCATTTTTTTTTTTTTTTTTTTTTGCGTCACAAAGGCATTAGATGCGTGTGGCGAGAAATTTTGCCTCGAAAGGGAAATCCTTGGCGACCAAGTGGACGAGGTCGATTGGATTCAATTTGGAACGTCGTTCTGCTTCTAGAAAGGTATTATAATAACAATTCCGAGTTTGACTCCAACAGATACACTTGTTTCAATTCGTACCGACGAACAATCTTCGCTATATGCTCCGAGCAAGAAATTTACCTCCAAAGGGAAATCCTTGATGACCAAGTGGACGAGGTCGATTCGAGATTCGCGTTGATATGCGGTGGCAAGCGTAACTCAAGACGTGTCGAAAGTTAGACTCGAATGCTGAGTGTGTGCCATAGGTTCGACATAAGTAAATTTAGAAGCAGGAACACGTCGGGTGCGATCATACCAGCACTAATGCACCGGATCCCATCAGAACTCCGAAGTTAAGCGTGCTTGGGCGAGAGTAGTACTAGGATGGGTGACCCCCTGGGAAGTCCTCGTGTTGCACCCCTTTTTGTCTCAATTTTTGACCCTTCCGGCATTTTTTTTTTTTTTTTTTGCGTCACAAAGGCATTAGATGCGTGTGGCGAGAAATTTTGCCTCGAAAGGGAAATCCTTGGCGACCAAGTGGACGAGGTCGATTGGATTCAATTTGGAACGTCGTTCTGCTTCTAGAAAGGTATTATAATAACAATTCCGAGTTTGACTCCAACAGATACACTTGTTTCAATTCGTACCGACGAACAATCTTCGCTATATGCTCCGAGCAAGAAATTTACCTCCAAAGGGAAATCCTTGATGACCAAGTGGACGAGGTCGATTCGAGATTCGCGTTGATATGCGGTGGCAAGCGTAACTCAAGACGTGTCGAAAGTTAGACTCGAATGCTGAGTGTGTGCCATAGGTTCGACATAAGTAAATTTAGAAGCAGGAACACGTCGGGTGCGATCATACCAGCACTAATGCACCAGATCCCATCAGAACTCCGAAGTTAAGCGTGCTTGGGCGAGAGTAGTACTAGGATGGGTGACCCCCTGGGAAGTCCTCGTGTTGCACCCCTTTTTGTCTCAATTTTTGACCCATCCGGCATTTTTTTTTTTTTTTTTTTTTTTTTGCGTCACAAAGGCATTAGATGCGTGTGGCGAGAAATTTTGCCTCGAAAGGGAAATCCTTGGCGACCAAGTGGACGAGGTCGATTGGATTCAATTTGGAACGTCGTTCTGCTTCTAGAAAGGTATTATAATAACAATTCCGAGTTTGACTCCAACAGATACACTTGTTTCAATTCGTACCGACGAACAATCTTCGCTATATGCTCCGAGCAAGAAATTTACCTCCAAAGGGAAATCCTTGATGACCAAGTGGACGAGGTCGATTCGAGATTCGCGTTGATATGCGGTGGCAAGCGTAACTCAAGACGTGTCGAAAGTTAGACTCGAATGCTGAGTGTGTGCCATAGGTTCGACATAAGTAAATTTAGAAGCAGGAACACGTCGGGTGCGATCATACCAGCACTAATGCACCGGATCCCATCAGAACTCCGAAGTTAAGCGTGCTTGGGCGAGAGTAGTACTAGGATGGGTGACCCCCTGGGAAGTCCTCGTGTTGCACCCCTTTTTGTCTCAATTTTTGACCCTTCCGGCATTTTTTTTTTTTTTTGCGTCACAAAGGCATTAGATGCGTGTGGCGAGAAATTTTGCCTCGAAAGGGAAATCCTTGGCGACCAAGTGGACGAGGTTGATTGGATTCAATTTGGAACGTCGTTCTGCTTCTAGAAAGGTATTATAATAACAATTCCGAGTTTGACTCCAACAGATACACTTGTTTCAATTCGTACCGACGAACAATCTTCGCTATATGCTCCGAGCAAGAAATTTACCTCCAAAGGGAAATCCTTGATGACCAAGTGGACGAGGTCGATTCGAGATTCGCGTTGATATGCGGTGGCAAGCGTAACTCAAGACGTGTCGAAAGTTAGACTCGAATGCTGAGTGTGTGCCATAGGTTCGACATAAGTAAATTTAGAAGCAGGAACACGTCGGGTGCGATCATACCAGCACTAATGCACCGGATCCCATCAGAACTCCGAAGTTAAGCGTGCTTGGGCGAGAGTAGTACTAGGATGGGTGACCCCCTGGGAAGTCCTCGTGTTGCACCCCTTTTTGTCTCAATTTTTGACCCTTCCGGCATTTTTTTTTTTGCGTCACAAAGGCATTAGATGCGTGTGGCGAGAAATTTTGCCTCGAAAGGGAAATCCTTGGCGACCAAGTGGACGAGGTCGATTGGATTCAATTTGGAACGTCGTTCTGCTTCTAGAAAGGTATTATAATAACAATTCCGAGTTTGACTCCAACAGATACACTTGTTTCAATTCGTACCGACGAACAATCTTCGCTATATGCTCCGAGCAAGAAATTTACCTCCAAAGGGAAATCCTTGATGACCAAGTGGACGAGGTCGATTCGAGATTCGCGTTGATATGCGGTGGCAAGCGTAACTCAAGACGTGTCGAAAGTTAGACTCGAATGCTGAGTGTGTGCCATAGGTTCGACATAAGTAAATTTAGAAGCAGGAACACGTCGGGTGCGATCATACCAGCACTAATGCACCGGATCCCATCAGAACTCCGAAGTTAAGCGTGCTTGGGCGAGAGTAGTACTAGGATGGGTGACCCCCTGGGAAGTCCTCGTGTTGCACCCCTTTTTGTCTCAATTTTTGACCCTTCCGGCATTTTTTTTTTTTTTTTTGCGTCACAAAGGCATTAGATGCGTGTGGCGAGAAATTTTGCCTCGAAAGGGAAATCCTTGGCGACCAAGTGGACGAGGTCGATTGGATTCAATTTGGAACGTCGTTCTGCTTCTAGAAAGGTATTATAATAACAATTCCGAGTTTGACTCCAACAGATACACTTGTTTCAATTCGTACCGACGAACAATCTTCGCTATATGCTCCGAGCAAGAAATTTACCTCCAAAGGGAAATCCTTGATGACCAAGTGGACGAGTTCGATTCGAGATTCGCGTTGATATGCGGTGGCAAGCGTAACTCAAGACGTGTCGAAAGTTAGACTCGAATGCTGAGTGTGTGCCATAGGTTCGACATAAGTAAATTTAGAAGCAGGAACACGTCGGGTGCGATCATACCAGCACTAATGCACCGGATCCCATCAGAACTCCGAAGTTAAGCGTGCTTGGGCGAGAGTAGTACTAGGATGGGTGACCCCCTGGGAAGTCCTCGTGTTGCACCCCTTTTTGTCTCAATTTTTGACCCTTCCGGCATTTTTTTTTTTGCGTCACAAAGGCATTAGATGCGTGTGGCGAGAAATTTTGCCTCGAAAGGGAAATCCTTGGCGACCAAGTGGACGAGGTCGATTGGATTCAATTTGGAACGTCGTTCTGCTTCTAGAAAGGTATTATAATAACAATTCCGAGTTTGACTCCAACAGATACACTTGTTTCAATTCGTACCGACGAACAATCTTCGCTATATGCTCCGAGCAAGAAATTTACCTCCAAAGGGAAATCCTTGATGACCAAGTGGACGAGGTCGATTCGAGATTCGCGTTGATATGCGGTGGCAAGCGTAACTCAAGACGTGTCGAAAGTTAGACTCGAATGCTGAGTGTGTGCCATAGGTTCGACATAAGTAAATTTAGAAGCAGGAACACGTCGGGTGCGATCATACCAGCACTAATGCACCGGATCCCATCAGAACTCCGAAGTTAAGCGTGCTTGGGCGAGAGTAGTACTAGGATGGGTGACCCCCTGGGAAGTCCTCGTGTTGCACCCCTTTTTGTCTCAATTTTTGACCCTTCCGGCATTTTTTTTTTTGCGTCACAAAGGCATTAGATGCGTGTGGCGAGAAATTTTGCCTCGAAAGGGAAATCCTTGGCGACCAAGTGGACGAGGTCGATTGGATTCAATTTGGAACGTCGTTCTGCTTCTAGAAAGGTATTATAATAACAATTCCGAGTTTGACTCCAACAGATACACTTGTTTCAATTCGTACCGACGAACAATCTTCGCTATATGCTCCGAGCAAGAAATTTACCTCCAAAGGGAAATCCTTGATGACCAAGTGGACGAGGTCGATTCGAGATTCGCGTTGATATGCGGTGGCAAGCGTAACTCAAGACGTGTCGAAAGTTAGACTCGAATGCTGAGTGTGTGCCATAGGTTCGACATAAGTAAATTTAGAAGCAGGAACACGTCGGGTGCGATCATACCAGCACTAATGCACCGGATCCCATCAGAACTCCGAAGTTAAGCGTGCTTGGGCGAGAGTAGTACTAGGATGGGTGACCCCCTGGGAAGTCCTCGTGTTGCACCCCTTTTTGTCTCAATTTTTGACCCTTCCGGCATTTTTTTTTTTTTTTTTGCGTCACAAAGGCATTAGATGCGTGTGGCGAGAAATTTTGCCTCGAAAGGGAAATCCTTGGCGACCAAGTGGACGAGGTCGATTGGATTCAATTTGGAACGTCGTTCTGCTTCTAGAAAGGTATTATAATAACAATTCCGAGTTTGACTCCAACAGATACACTTGTTTCAATTCGTACCGACGAACAATCTTCGCTATATGCTCCGAGCAAGAAATTTACCTCCAAAGGGAAATCCTTGATGACCAAGTGGACGAGTTCGATTCGAGATTCGCGTTGATATGCGGTGGCAAGCGTAACTCAAGACGTGTCGAAAGTTAGACTCGAATGCTGAGTGTGTGCCATAGGTTCGACATAAGTAAATTTAGAAGCAGGAACACGTCGGGTGCGATCATACCAGCACTAATGCACCGGATCCCATCAGAACTCCGAAGTTAAGCGTGCTTGGGCGAGAGTAGTACTAGGATGGGTGACCCCCTGGGAAGTCCTCGTGTTGCACCCCTTTTTGTCTCAATTTTTGACCCTTCCGGCATTTTTTTTTTTTTTTTTTTTTGCGTCACAAAGGCATTAGATGCGTGTGGCGAGAAATTTTGCCTCGAAAGGGAAATCCTTGGCGACCAAGTGGACGAGGTCGATTGGATTCAATTTGGAACGTCGTTCTGCTTCTAGAAAGGTATTATAATAACAATTCCGAGTTTGACTCCAACAGATACACTTGTTTCAATTCGTACCGACGAACAATCTTCGCTATATGCTCCGAGCAAGAAATTTACCTCCAAAGGGAAATCCTTGATGACCAAGTGGACGAGGTCGATTCGAGATTCGCGTTGATATGCGGTGGCAAGCGTAACTCAAGACGTGTCGAAAGTTAGACTCGAATGCTGAGTGTGTGCCATAGGTTCGACATAAGTAAATTTAGAAGCAGGAACACGTCGGGTGCGATCATACCAGCACTAATGCACCGGATCCCATCAGAACTCCGAAGTTAAGCGTGCTTGGGCGAGAGTAGTACTAGGATGGGTGACCCCCTGGGAAGTCCTCGTGTTGCACCCCTTTTTGTCTCAATTTTTGACCCTTCCGGCATTTTTTTTTTTTTTTGCGTCACAAAGGCATTAGATGCGTGTGGCGAGAAATTTTGCCTCGAAAGGGAAATCCTTGGCGACCAAGTGGACGAGGTTGATTGGATTCAATTTGGAACGTCGTTCTGCTTCTAGAAAGGTATTATAATAACAATTCCGAGTTTGACTCCAACAGATACACTTGTTTCAATTCGTACCGACGAACAATCTTCGCTATATGCTCCGAGCAAGAAATTTACCTCCAAAGGGAAATCCTTGATGACCAAGTGGACGAGGTCGATTCGAGATTCGCGTTGATATGCGGTGGCAAGCGTAACTCAAGACGTGTCGAAAGTTAGACTCGAATGCTGAGTGTGTGCCATAGGTTCGACATAAGTAAATTTAGAAGCAGGAACACGTCGGGTGCGATCATACCAGCACTAATGCACCGGATCCCATCAGAACTCCGAAGTTAAGCGTGCTTGGGCGAGAGTAGTACTAGGATGGGTGACCCCCTGGGAAGTCCTCGTGTTGCACCCCTTTTTGTCTCAATTTTTGACCCTTCCGGCATTTTTTTTTTTGCGTCACAAAGGCATTAGATGCGTGTGGCGAGAAATTTTGCCTCGAAAGGGAAATCCTTGGCGACCAAGTGGACGAGGTCGATTGGATTCAATTTGGAACGTCGTTCTGCTTCTAGAAAGGTATTATAATAACAATTCCGAGTTTGACTCCAACAGATACACTTGTTTCAATTCGTACCGACGAACAATCTTCGCTATATGCTCCGAGCAAGAAATTTACCTCCAAAGGGAAATCCTTGATGACCAAGTGGACGAGGTCGATTCGAGATTCGCGTTGATATGCGGTGGCAAGCGTAACTCAAGACGTGTCGAAAGTTAGACTCGAATGCTGAGTGTGTGCCATAGGTTCGACATAAGTAAATTTAGAAGCAGGAACACGTCGGGTGCGATCATACCAGCACTAATGCACCGGATCCCATCAGAACTCCGAAGTTAAGCGTGCTTGGGCGAGAGTAGTACTAGGATGGGTGACCCCCTGGGAAGTCCTCGTGTTGCACCCCTTTTTGTCTCAATTTTTGACCCTTCCGGCATTTTTTTTTTTGCGTCACAAAGGCATTAGATGCGTGTGGCGAGAAATTTTGCCTCGAAAGGGAAATCCTTGGCGACCAAGTGGACGAGGTCGATTGGATTCAATTTGGAACGTCGTTCTGCTTCTAGAAAGGTATTATAATAACAATTCCGAGTTTGACTCCAACAGATACACTTGTTTCAATTCGTACCGACGAACAATCTTCGCTATATGCTCCGAGCAAGAAATTTACCTCCAAAGGGAAATCCTTGATGACCAAGTGGACGAGGTCGATTCGAGATTCGCGTTGATATGCGGTGGCAAGCGTAACTCAAGACGTGTCGAAAGTTAGACTCGAATGCTGAGTGTGTGCCATAGGTTCGACATAAGTAAATTTAGAAGCAGGAACACGTCGGGTGCGATCATACCAGCACTAATGCACCGGATCCCATCAGAACTCCGAAGTTAAGCGTGCTTGGGCGAGAGTAGTACTAGGATGGGTGACCCCCTGGGAAGTCCTCGTGTTGCACCCCTTTTTGTCTCAATTTTTGACCCTTCCGGCATTTTTTTTTTTTTTTTTTGCGTCACAAAGGCATTAGATGCGTGTGGCGAGAAATTTTGCCTCGAAAGGGAAATCCTTGGCGACCAAGTGGACGAGGTCGATTGGATTCAATTTGGAACGTCGTTCTGCTTCTAGAAAGGTATTATAATAACAATTCCGAGTTTGACTCCAACAGATACACTTGTTTCAATTCGTACCGACGAACAATCTTCGCTATATGCTCCGAGCAAGAAATTTACCTCCAAAGGGAAATCCTTGATGACCAAGTGGACGAGTTCGATTCGAGATTCGCGTTGATATGCGGTGGCAAGCGTAACTCAAGACGTGTCGAAAGTTAGACTCGAATGCTGAGTGTGTGCCATAGGTTCGACATAAGTAAATTTAGAAGCAGGAACACGTCGGGTGCGATCATACCAGCACTAATGCACCGGATCCCATCAGAACTCCGAAGTTAAGCGTGCTTGGGCGAGAGTAGTACTAGGATGGGTGACCCCCTGGGAAGTCCTCGTGTTGCACCCCTTTTTGTCTCAATTTTTGACCCTTCCGGCATTTTTTTTTTTTTTTTTTTTGCGTCACAAAGGCATTAGATGCGTGTGGCAAGAAATTTTGCCTCGAAAGGGAAATCCTTGGCGACCAAGTGGACGAGGTCGATTGGATTCAATTTGGAACGTCGTTCTGCTTCTAGAAAGGTATTATAATAACAATTCCGAGTTTGACTCCAACAGATACACTTGTTTCAATTCGTACCGACGAACAATCTTCGCTATATGCTCCGAGCAAGAAATTTACCTCCAAAGGGAAATCCTTGATGACCAAGTGGACGAGGTCGATTCGAGATTCGCGTTGATATGCGGTGGCAAGCGTAACTCAAGACGTGTCGAAAGTTAGACTCGAATGCTGAGTGTGTGCCATAGGTTCGACATAAGTAAATTTAGAAGCAGGAACACGTCGGGTGCGATCATACCAGCACTAATGCACCAGATCCCATCAGAACTCCGAAGTTAAGCGTGCTTGGGCGAGAGTAGTACTAGGATGGGTGACCCCCTGGGAAGTCCTCGTGTTGCACCCCTTTTTGTCTCAATTTTTGACCCATCCGGCATTTTTTTTTTTTTTTTTTTTTTTTTGCGTCACAAAGGCATTAGATGCGTGTGGCGAGAAATTTTGCCTCGAAAGGGAAATCCTTGGCGACCAAGTGGACGAGGTCGATTGGATTCAATTTGGAACGTCGTTCTGCTTCTAGAAAGGTATTATAATAACAATTCCGAGTTTGACTCCAACAGATACACTTGTTTCAATTCGTACCGACGAACAATCTTCGCTATATGCTCCGAGCAAGAAATTTACCTCCAAAGGGAAATCCTTGATGACCAAGTGGACGAGGTCGATTCGAGATTCGCGTTGATATGCGGTGGCAAGCGTAACTCAAGACGTGTCGAAAGTTAGACTCGAATGCTGAGTGTGTGCCATAGGTTCGACATAAGTAAATTTAGAAGCAGGAACACGTCGGGTGCGATCATACCAGCACTAATGCACCGGATCCCATCAGAACTCCGAAGTTAAGCGTGCTTGGGCGAGAGTAGTACTAGGATGGGTGACCCCCTGGGAAGTCCTCGTGTTGCACCCCTTTTTGTCTCAATTTTTGACCCTTCCGGCATTTTTTTTTTTTTTTGCGTCACAAAGGCATTAGATGCGTGTGGCGAGAAATTTTGCCTCGAAAGGGAAATCCTTGGCGACCAAGTGGACGAGGTTGATTGGATTCAATTTGGAACGTCGTTCTGCTTCTAGAAAGGTATTATAATAACAATTCCGAGTTTGACTCCAACAGATACACTTGTTTCAATTCGTACCGACGAACAATCTTCGCTATATGCTCCGAGCAAGAAATTTACCTCCAAAGGGAAATCCTTGATGACCAAGTGGACGAGGTCGATTCGAGATTCGCGTTGATATGCGGTGGCAAGCGTAACTCAAGACGTGTCGAAAGTTAGACTCGAATGCTGAGTGTGTGCCATAGGTTCGACATAAGTAAATTTAGAAGCAGGAACACGTCGGGTGCGATCATACCAGCACTAATGCACCGGATCCCATCAGAACTCCGAAGTTAAGCGTGCTTGGGCGAGAGTAGTACTAGGATGGGTGACCCCCTGGGAAGTCCTCGTGTTGCACCCCTTTTTGTCTCAATTTTTGACCCTTCCGGCATTTTTTTTTTTGCGTCACAAAGGCATTAGATGCGTGTGGCGAGAAATTTTGCCTCGAAAGGGAAATCCTTGGCGACCAAGTGGACGAGGTCGATTGGATTCAATTTGGAACGTCGTTCTGCTTCTAGAAAGGTATTATAATAACAATTCCGAGTTTGACTCCAACAGATACACTTGTTTCAATTCGTACCGACGAACAATCTTCGCTATATGCTCCGAGCAAGAAATTTACCTCCAAAGGGAAATCCTTGATGACCAAGTGGACGAGGTCGATTCGAGATTCGCGTTGATATGCGGTGGCAAGCGTAACTCAAGACGTGTCGAAAGTTAGACTCGAATGCTGAGTGTGTGCCATAGGTTCGACATAAGTAAATTTAGAAGCAGGAACACGTCGGGTGCGATCATACCAGCACTAATGCACCGGATCCCATCAGAACTCCGAAGTTAAGCGTGCTTGGGCGAGAGTAGTACTAGGATGGGTGACCCCCTGGGAAGTCCTCGTGTTGCACCCCTTTTTGTCTCAATTTTTGACCCTTCCGGCATTTTTTTTTTTTTTTTTGCGTCACAAAGGCATTAGATGCGTGTGGCGAGAAATTTTGCCTCGAAAGGGAAATCCTTGGCGACCAAGTGGACGAGGTCGATTGGATTCAATTTGGAACGTCGTTCTGCTTCTAGAAAGGTATTATAATAACAATTCCGAGTTTGACTCCAACAGATACACTTGTTTCAATTCGTACCGACGAACAATCTTCGCTATATGCTCCGAGCAAGAAATTTACCTCCAAAGGGAAATCCTTGATGACCAAGTGGACGAGTTCGATTCGAGATTCGCGTTGATATGCGGTGGCAAGCGTAACTCAAGACGTGTCGAAAGTTAGACTCGAATGCTGAGTGTGTGCCATAGGTTCGACATAAGTAAATTTAGAAGCAGGAACACGTCGGGTGCGATCATACCAGCACTAATGCACCGGATCCCATCAGAACTCCGAAGTTAAGCGTGCTTGGGCGAGAGTAGTACTAGGATGGGTGACCCCCTGGGAAGTCCTCGTGTTGCACCCCTTTTTGTCTCAATTTTTGACCCTTCCGGCATTTTTTTTTTTTTTTTTTTTGCGTCACAAAGGCATTAGATGCGTGTGGCGAGAAATTTTGCCTCGAAAGGGAAATCCTTGGCGACCAAGTGGACGAGGTCGATTGGATTCAATTTGGAACGTCGTTCTGCTTCTAGAAAGGTATTATAATAACAATTCCGAGTTTGACTCCAACAGATACACTTGTTTCAATTCGTACCGACGAACAATCTTCGCTATATGCTCCGAGCAAGAAATTTACCTCCAAAGGGAAATCCTTGATGACCAAGTGGACGAGGTCGATTCGAGATTCGCGTTGATATGCGGTGGCAAGCGTAACTCAAGACGTGTCGAAAGTTAGACTCGAATGCTGAGTGTGTGCCATAGGTTCGACATAAGTAAATTTAGAAGCAGGAACACGTCGGGTGCGATCATACCAGCACTAATGCACCGGATCCCATCAGAACTCCGAAGTTAAGCGTGCTTGGGCGAGAGTAGTACTAGGATGGGTGACCCCCTGGGAAGTCCTCGTGTTGCACCCCTTTTTGTCTCAATTTTTGACCCTTCCGGCATTTTTTTTTTTTTTTTTTGCGTCACAAAGGCATTAGATGCGTGTGGCGAGAAATTTTGCCTCGAAAGGGAAATCCTTGGCGACCAAGTGGACGAGGTCGATTGGATTCAATTTGGAACGTCGTTCTGCTTCTAGAAAGGTATTATAATAACAATTCCGAGTTTGACTCCAACAGATACACTTGTTTCAATTCGTACCGACGAACAATCTTCGCTATATGCTCCGAGCAAGAAATTTACCTCCAAAGGGAAATCCTTGATGACCAAGAGGACGAGGTCGATTCGAGATTCGCGTTGATATGCGGTGGCAAGCGTAACTCAAGACGTGTCGAAAGTTAGACTCGAATGCTGAGTGTGTGCCATAGGTTCGACATAAGTAAATTTAGAAGCAGGAACACGTCGGGTGCGATCATACCAGCACTAATGCACCGGATCCCATCAGAACTCCGAAGTTAAGCGTGCTTGGTCGAGAGTAGTACTAGGATGGGTGACCCCCTGGGAAGTCCTCGTGTTGCACCCCTTTTTGTCTCAATTTTTGACCCTTCCGGCATTTTTTTTTTTTTTTGCGTCACAAAGGCATTAGATGCGTGTGGCGAGAAATTTTGCCTCGAAAGGGAAATCCTTGGCGACCAAGTGGACGAGGTCGATTGGATTCAATTTGGAACGTCGTTCTGCTTCTAGAAAGGTATTATAATAACAATTCCGAGTTTGACTCCAACAGATACACTTGTTTCAATTCGTACCGACGAACAATCTTCGCTATATGCTCCGAGCAAGAAATTTACCTCCAAAGGGAAATCCTTGATGACCAAGTGGACGAGGTCGATTCGAGATTCGCGTTGATATGCGGTGGCAAGCGTAACTCAAGACGTGTCGAAAGTTAGACTCGAATGCTGAGTGTGTGCCATAGGTTCGACATAAGTAAATTTAGAAGCAGGAACACGTCGGGTGCGATCATACCAGCACTAATGCACCGGATCCCATCAGAACTCCGAAGTTAAGCGTGGTTGGGCGAGAGTAGTACTAGGATGGGTGACCCCCTGGGAAGTCCTCGTGTTGCACCCCTTTTTGTCTCAATTTTTGACCCTTCCGGCATTTTTTTTTTTGCGTCACAAAGGCATTAGATGCGTGTGGCGAGAAATTTTGCCTCGAAAGGGAAATCCTTGGCGACCAAGTGGACGAGGTCGATTGGATTCAATTTGGAACGTCGTTCTGCTTCTAGAAAGGTATTATAATAACAATTCCGAGTTTGACTCCAACAGATACACTTGTTTCAATTCGTACCGACGAACAATCTTCGCTATATGCTCCGAGCAAGAAATTTACCTCCAAAGGGAAATCCTTGATGACCAAGTGGACGAGGTCGATTCGAGATTCGCGTTGATATGCGGTGGCAAGCGTAACTCAAGACGTGTCGAAAGTTAGACTCGAATGCTGAGTGTGTGCCATAGGTTCGACATAAGTAAATTTAGAAGCAGGAACACGTCGGGTGCGATCATACCAGCACTAATGCACCGGATCCCATCAGAACTCCGAAGTTAAGCGTGCTTGGGCGAGAGTAGTACTAGGATGGGTGACCCCCTGGGAAGTCCTCGTGTTGCACCCCTTTTTGTCTCAATTTTTGACCCTTCCGGCATTTTTTTTTTTTTTTTTGCGTCACAAAGGCATTAGATGCGTGTGGCGAGAAATTTTGCCTCGAAAGGGAAATCCTTGGCGACCAAGTGGACGAGGTCGATTGGATTCAATTTGGAACGTCGTTCTGCTTCTAGAAAGGTATTATAATAACAATTCCGAGTTTGACTCCAACAGATACACTTGTTTCAATTCGTACCGACGAACAATCTTCGCTATATGCTCCGAGCAAGAAATTTACCTCCAAAGGGAAATCCTTGATGACCAAGTGGACGAGTTCGATTCGAGATTCGCGTTGATATGCGGTGGCAAGCGTAACTCAAGACGTGTCGAAAGTTAGACTCGAATGCTGAGTGTGTGCCATAGGTTCGACATAAGTAAATTTAGAAGCAGGAACACGTCGGGTGCGATCATACCAGCACTAATGCACCGGATCCCATCAGAACTCCGAAGTTAAGCGTGCTTGGGCGAGAGTAGTACTAGGATGGGTGACCCCCTGGGAAGTCCTCGTGTTGCACCCCTTTTTGTCTCAATTTTTGACCCTTCCGGCATTTTTTTTTTTTTTTTTTTTGCGTCACAAAGGCATTAGATGCGTGTGGCGAGAAATTTTGCCTCGAAAGGGAAATCCTTGGCGACCAAGTGGACGAGGTCGATTGGATTCAATTTGGAACGTCGTTCTGCTTCTAGAAAGGTATTATAATAACAATTCCGAGTTTGACTCCAACAGATACACTTGTTTCAATTCGTACCGACGAACAATCTTCGCTATATGCTCCGAGCAAGAAATTTACCTCCAAAGGGAAATCCTTGATGACCAAGTGGACGAGGTCGATTCGAGATTCGCGTTGATATGCGGTGGCAAGCGTAACTCAAGACGTGTCGAAAGTTAGACTCGAATGCTGAGTGTGTGCCATAGGTTCGACATAAGTAAATTTAGAAGCAGGAACACGTCGGGTGCGATCATACCAGCACTAATGCACCGGATCCCATCAGAACTCCGAAGTTAAGCGTGCTTGGGCGAGAGTAGTACTAGGATGGGTGACCCCCTGGGAAGTCCTCGTGTTGCACCCCTTTTTGTCTCAATTTTTGACCCTTCCGGCATTTTTTTTTTTTTTTTTTGCGTCACAAAGGCATTAGATGCGTGTGGCGAGAAATTTTGCCTCGAAAGGGAAATCCTTGGCGACCAAGTGGACGAGGTCGATTGGATTCAATTTGGAACGTCGTTCTGCTTCTAGAAAGGTATTATAATAACAATTCCGAGTTTGACTCCAACAGATACACTTGTTTCAATTCGTACCGACGAACAATCTTCGCTATATGCTCCGAGCAAGAAATTTACCTCCAAAGGGAAATCCTTGATGACCAAGAGGACGAGGTCGATTCGAGATTCGCGTTGATATGCGGTGGCAAGCGTAACTCAAGACGTGTCGAAAGTTAGACTCGAATGCTGAGTGTGTGCCATAGGTTCGACATAAGTAAATTTAGAAGCAGGAACACGTCGGGTGCGATCATACCAGCACTAATGCACCGGATCCCATCAGAACTCCGAAGTTAAGCGTGCTTGGTCGAGAGTAGTACTAGGATGGGTGACCCCCTGGGAAGTCCTCGTGTTGCACCCCTTTTTGTCTCAATTTTTGACCCTTCCGGCATTTTTTTTTTTTTTTGCGTCACAAAGGCATTAGATGCGTGTGGCGAGAAATTTTGCCTCGAAAGGGAAATCCTTGGCGACCAAGTGGACGAGGTCGATTGGATTCAATTTGGAACGTCGTTCTGCTTCTAGAAAGGTATTATAATAACAATTCCGAGTTTGACTCCAACAGATACACTTGTTTCAATTCGTACCGACGAACAATCTTCGCTATATGCTCCGAGCAAGAAATTTACCTCCAAAGGGAAATCCTTGATGACCAAGTGGACGAGGTCGATTCGAGATTCGCGTTGATATGCGGTGGCAAGCGTAACTCAAGACGTGTCGAAAGTTAGACTCGAATGCTGAGTGTGTGCCATAGGTTCGACATAAGTAAATTTAGAAGCAGGAACACGTCGGGTGCGATCATACCAGCACTAATGCACCGGATCCCATCAGAACTCCGAAGTTAAGCGTGCTTGGGCGAGAGTAGTACTAGGATGGGTGACCCCCTGGGAAGTCCTCGTGTTGCACCCCTTTTTGTCTCAATTTTTGACCCTTCCGGCATTTTTTTTTTTTTTTTTGCGTCACAAAGGCATTAGATGCGTGTGGCGAGAAATTTTGCCTCGAAAGGGAAATCCTTGGCGACCAAGTGGACGAGGTCGATTGGATTCAATTTGGAACGTCGTTCTGCTTCTAGAAAGGTATTATAATAACAATTCCGAGTTTGACTCCAACAGATACACTTGTTTCAATTCGTACCGACGAACAATCTTCGCTATATGCTCCGAGCAAGAAATTTACCTCCAAAGGGAAATCCTTGATGACCAAGTGGACGAGTTCGATTCGAGATTCGCGTTGATATGCGGTGGCAAGCGTAACTCAAGACGTGTCGAAAGTTAGACTCGAATGCTGAGTGTGTGCCATAGGTTCGACATAAGTAAATTTAGAAGCAGGAACACGTCGGGTGCGATCATACCAGCACTAATGCACCGGATCCCATCAGAACTCCGAAGTTAAGCGTGCTTGGGCGAGAGTAGTACTAGGATGGGTGACCCCCTGGGAAGTCCTCGTGTTGCACCCCTTTTTGTCTCAATTTTTGACCCTTCCGGCATTTTTTTTTTTTTTTTTTTTGCGTCACAAAGGCATTAGATGCGTGTGGCGAGAAATTTTGCCTCGAAAGGGAAATCCTTGGCGACCAAGTGGACGAGGTCGATTGGATTCAATTTGGAACGTCGTTCTGCTTCTAGAAAGGTATTATAATAACAATTCCGAGTTTGACTCCAACAGATACACTTGTTTCAATTCGTACCGACGAACAATCTTCGCTATATGCTCCGAGCAAGAAATTTACCTCCAAAGGGAAATCCTTGATGACCAAGTGGACGAGGTCGATTCGAGATTCGCGTTGATATGCGGTGGCAAGCGTAACTCAAGACGTGTCGAAAGTTAGACTCGAATGCTGAGTGTGTGCCATAGGTTCGACATAAGTAAATTTAGAAGCAGGAACACGTCGGGTGCGATCATACCAGCACTAATGCACCGGATCCCATCAGAACTCCGAAGTTAAGCGTGCTTGGGCGAGAGTAGTACTAGGATGGGTGACCCCCTGGGAAGTCCTCGTGTTGCACCCCTTTTTGTCTCAATTTTTGACCCTTCCGGCATTTTTTTTTTTTTTTTTTTGCGTCACAAAGGCATTAGATGCGTGTGGCGAGAAATTTTGCCTCGAAAGGGAAATCCTTGGCGACCAAGTGGACGAGGTCGATTGGATTCAATTTGGAACGTCGTTCTGCTTCTAGAAAGGTATTATAATAACAATTCCGAGTTTGACTCCAACAGATACACTTGTTTCAATTCGTACCGACGAACAATCTTCGCTATATGCTCCGAGCAAGAAATTTACCTCCAAAGGGAAATCCTTGATGACCAAGAGGACGAGGTCGATTCGAGATTCGCGTTGATATGCGGTGGCAAGCGTAACTCAAGACGTGTCGAAAGTTAGACTCGAATGCTGAGTGTGTGCCATAGGTTCGACATAAGTAAATTTAGAAGCAGGAACACGTCGGGTGCGATCATACCAGCACTAATGCACCGGATCCCATCAGATCTCCGAAGTTAAGCGTGCTTGGGCGAGAGTAGTACTAGGATGGGTGACCCCCTGGGAAGTCCTCGTGTTGCACCCCTTTTTGTCTCAATTTTTGACCCTTCCGGCATTTTTTTTTTTTTTTTTTTGCGTCACAAAGGCATTAGATGCGTGTGGCGAGAAATTTTGCCTCGAAAGGGAAATCCTTGGCGACCAAGTGGACGAGGTCGATTGGATTCAATTTGGAACGTCGTTCTGCTTCTAGAAAGGTATTATAATAACAATTCCGAGTTTGACTCCAACAGATACACTTGTTTCAATTCGTACCGACGAACAATCTTCGCTATATGCTCCGAGCAAGAAATTTACCTCCAAAGGGAAATCCTTGATGACCAAGTGGACGAGGTCGATTCGAGATTCGCGTTGATATGCGGTGGCAAGCGTAACTCAAGACGTGTCGAAAGTTAGACTCGAATGCTGAGTGTGTGCCAGAGGTTCGACATAAGTAAATTTAGAAGCAGGAACACGTCGGGTGCGATCATACCAGCACTAATGCACCGGATCCCATTAGAACTCCGAAGTTAAGCGTGCTTGGGCGAGAGTAGTACTAGGATGGGTGACCCCCTGGGAAGTCCTCGTGTTGCACCCCTTTTTGTCTCAATTTTTGACCCTTCCGGCATTTTTTTTTTTTTTTTTTTTTTGCGTCACAAAGGCATTAGATGCGTGTGGCGAGAAATTTTGCCTCGAAAGGGAAATCCTTGGCGACCAAGTGGACGAGGTCGATTGGATTCAATTTGGAACGTCGTTCTGCTTCTAGAAAGGTATTATAATAACAATTCCGAGTTTGACTCCAACAGATACACTTGTTTCAATTCGTACCGACGAACAATCTTCGCTATATGCTCCGAGCAAGAAATTTACCTCCAAAGGGAAATCCTTGATGACCAAGTGGACGAGGTCGATTCGAGATTCGCATTGATATGCGGTGGCAAGCGTAACTCAAGACGTGTCGAAAGTTAGACTCGAATGCTGAGTGTGTGCCATAGGTTCGACATAAGTAAATTTAGAAGCAGGAACACGTCGGGTGCGATCATACCAGCACTAATGCACCGGATCCCATCAGAACTCCGAAGTTAAGCGTGCTTGGGCGAGAGTAGTACTAGGATGGGTGACCCCCTGGGAAGTCCTCGTGTTGCACCCCTTTTTGTCTCAATTTTTGACCCTTCCGGCATTTTTTTTTTTTTTGCGTCACAAAGGCATTAGATGCGTGTGGCGAGAAATTTTGCCTCGAAAGGGAAATCCTTGGCGACCAAGTGGACGAGGTCGATTGGATTCAATTTGGAACGTCGTTCTGCTTCTAGAAAGGTATTATAATAACAATTCCGAGTTTGACTCCAACAGATACACTTGTTTCAATTCGTACCGACGAACAATCTTCGCTATATGCTCCGAGCAAGAAATTTACCTCCAAAGGGAAATCCTTGATGACTAAGTGGACGAGGTCGATTCGAGATTCGCGTTGATATGCGGTGGCAAGCGTAACTCAAGATGTGTCGAAAGTTAGACTCGAATGCTGAGTGTGTGCCATAGGTTCGACATAAGTAAATTTAGAAGCAGGAACACGTCGGGTGCGATCATACCAGCACTAATGCACCGGATCCCATCAGAACTCCGAAGTTAAGCGTGCTTGGGCGAGAGTAGTACTAGGATGGGTGACCCCCTGGGAAGTCATCGTGTTGCACCCCTTTTTGTGTCAATTTTTGACCCTTCCGGCATTTTTTTTTTTTGCGTCACAAAGGCATTAGATGCGTGTGGCGAGAAATTTTGCCTCGAAAGGGAAATCCTTGGCGACCAAGTGGACGAGGTCGATTGGATTCAATTTGGAACGTCGTTCTACTTCTAGAAAGGTATTATAATAACAATTCCGAGTTTGACTCCAACAGATACACTTGTTTCAATTCGTACCGACGAACAATCTTCGCTATATGCTCCGAGCAAGAAATTTACCTCCAAAGGGAAATCCTTGATGACCAAGTGGACGAGGTCGATTCGAGATTCGCGTTGATATGCGGTGGCAAGCGTAACTCAAGACGTGTCGAAAGTTAGACTCGAATGCTGAGTGTGTGCCATAGGTTCGACATAAGTAAATTTAGAAGCAGGAACACGTCGGGTGCGATCATACCAGCACTAATGCACCGGATCCCATCAGAACTCCGAAGTTAAGCGTGGTTGGGCGAGAGTAGTACTAGGATGGGTGACCCCCTGGGAAGTCCTCGTGTTGCACCCCTTTTTGTCTCAATTTTTGACCCTTCCGGCATTTTTTTTTTTTTTTTTTGCGTCACAAAGGCATTAGATGCGTGTGGCGAGAAATTTTGCCTCGAAAGGGAAATCCTTGGCGACCAAGTGGACGAGGTCGATTGGATTCAATTTGGAACGTCGTTCTGCTTCTAGAAAGGTATTATAATAACAATTCCGAGTTTGACTCCAACAGATACACTTGTTTCAATTCGTACCGACGAACAATCTTCGCTATATGCTCCGAGCAAGAAATTTACCTCCAAAGGGAAATCCTTGATGACCAAGTGGACGAGGTCGATTCGAGATTCGCGTTGATATGCGGTGGCAAGCGTAACTCAAGACGTGTCGAAAGTTAGACTCGAATGCTGAGTGTGTGCCATAGGTTCGACATAAGTAAATTTAGAAGCAGGAACACGTCGGGTGCGATCATACCAGCACTAATGCACCGGATCCCATCAGAACTCCGAAGTTAAGCGTGCTTGGGCGAGAGTAGTACTAGGATGGGTGACCCCCTGGGAAGTCCTCGTGTTGCACCCCTTTTTGTCTCAATTTTTTATCCTTCCGGCATTTTTTTTTTTTTTTTGCGTCACAAAGGCATTAGATGCGTGTGGCGAGAAATTTTGCCTCGAAAGGGAAATCCTTGGCGACCAAGTGGACGAGGTCGATTGGATTCAATTTGGAACGTCGTTCTGCTTCTAGAAAGGTATTATAATAACAATTCCGAGTTTGACTCCAACAGATACACTTGTTTCAATTCGTACCGACGAACAATCTTCGCTATATGCTCCGAGCAAGAAATTTACCTCCAAAGGGAAATCCTTGATGACCAAGTGGACGAGGTCGATTCGAGATTCGCGTTGATATGCGGTGGCAAGCGTAACTCAAGACGTGTCGAAAGTTAGACTCGAATGCTGAGTGTGTGCCATAGGTTCGACATAAGTAAATTTAGAAGTAGGAACACGTCGGGTGCGATCATACCAGCACTAATGCACCGGATCCCATCAGAACTCCGAAGTTAAGCGTGCTTGGGCGAGAGTAGTACTAGGATGGGTGACCCCCTGGGAAGTCCTCGTGTTGCACCCCTTTTTGTCTCAATTTTTGACCCTTCCGACATTTTTTTTTTTTTTTTTTGCGTCACAAAGGCATTAGATGCGTGTGGCGAGAAATTTTGCCTCGAAAGGGAAATCCTTGGCGACCAAGTGGACGAGGTCGATTGGATTCAATTTGGAACGTCGTTCTGCTTCTAGAAAGGTATTATAATAACAATTCCGAGTTTGACTCCAACAGATACACTTGTTTCAATTCGTACCGACGAACAATCTTCGCTATATGCTCCGAGCAAGAAATTTACCTCCAAAGGGAAATCCTTGATGACCAAGTGGACGAGGTCGATTCGAGATTCGCGTTGATATGCGGTGGCAAGCGTAACTCAAGACGTGTCGAAAGTTAGACTCGAATGTTGCGTGTGTGCCATAGGTTCGACATAAGTAAATTTAGAAGCAGGAACACGTCGGGTGCGATCATACCAGCACTAATGCACCGGATCCCATCAGAACTCCGAAGTTAAGCGTGCTTGGGCGAGAGTAGTACTAGGATGGGTGACCCCCTGGGAAGTCCTCGTGTTGCACCCCTTTTTGTCTCAATTTTTGACCCTTCCGGCATTTTTTTTTTTTTTTTGCGTCACAAAGGCATTAGATGCGTGTGGCGAGAAATTTTGCCTCGAAAGGGAAATCCTTGGCGACCAAGTGGACGAGGTCGATTGGATTCAATTTGGAACGTCGTTCTGCTTCTAGAAAGGTATTATAATAACAATTCCGAGTTTGACTCCAACAGATACACTTGTTTCAATTCGTATCGACGAACAATCTTCGCTATATGCTCCGAGCAAGAAATTTACCTCCAAAGGGAAATCCTTGATGACCAAGTGGACGAGTTCGATTCGAGATTCGCGTTGATATGCGGTGGCAAGCGTAACTCAAGACGTGTCGAAAGTTAGACTCGAATGCTGAGTGTGTGCCATAGGTTCGACATAAGTAAATTTAGAAGCAGGAACACGTCGGGTGCGATCATACCAGCACTAATGCACCGGATCCCATCAGAACTCCGAAGTTAAGCGTGCTTGGGCGAGAGTAGTACTAGGATGGGTGACCCCCTGGGAAGTCCTCGTGTTGCACCCCTTTTTGTCTCAATTTTTGACCCTTCCGGCATTTTTTTTTTTTTTGCGTCACAAAGGCATTAGATGCGTGTGGCGAGAAATTTTACCTCGAAAGGGAAATCCTTGGCGACCAAGTGGAAGAGGTCGATTGGATTCAATTTGGAACGTCGTTCTGCTTCTAGAAAGGTATTATAATAACAATTCCGAGTTTGACTCCAACAGATAGACTTGTTTCAATTCATACCGACGAACAATCTTCGCTATATGCTCCGAGCAAGAAATTTACCTCCAAAGGGAAATCCTTGATGACCAAGTGGACGAGGTCGATTCGAGATTCGCGTTGATATGCGGTGGCAAGCGTAACTCAAGACGTGTCGAAAGTTAGACTCGAATGCTGAGTGTGTGCCATAGGTTCGACATAAGTAAATTTAGAAGCAGGAACACGTCGGGTGCGATCATACCAGCACTAATGCACCGGATCCCATCAGAACTCCGAAGTTAAGCGTGCTTGGGCGAGAGTAGTACTAGGATGGGTGACCCCCTGGGAAGTCCTCGTGTTGCACCCCTTTTTGTCTCAATTTTTTACCCTTCCGGCATTTTTTTTTTTTTTTTTTTTTGCGTCACAAAGGCATTAGATGCGTGTGGCGAGAAATTTTTCCTCGAAAGGGAAATCCTTGGCGACCAAGTGGACGAGGTCGATTGGATTCAATTTGGAACGTCGTTCTGCTTCTAGAAAGGTATTATAATAACAATTCCGAGTTTGACTCCAACAGATACACTTGTTTCAATTCGTACCGACGAACAATCTTCGCTATATGCTCCGAGCAAGAAATTTACCTCCAAAGGGAAATCCTTGATGACCAAGTGGACGAGGTCGATTCGAGATTCGCGTTGATATGCGGTGGCAAGCGTAACTCAAGACGTGTCGAAAGTTAGACTCGAATGCTGAGTGTGTGCCATAGGTTCGACATAAGTAAATTTAGAAGCAGGAACACGTCGGGTGCGATCATACCAGCACTAATGCACCGGATCCCATCAGAACTCCGAAGTTAAGCGTGCTTGGGCGAGAGTAGTACTAGGATGGGTGACCCCCTGGGAAGTCCTCGTGTTGCACCCCTTTTTGTCTCAATTTTTTAACCTTCCGGCATTTTTTTTTTTTGCGTCACAAAGGCATTAGATGCGTGTGGCGAGAAATTTTGCCTCGAAAGGGAAATCCTTGGCGACCAAGTGGACGAGGTCGATTGGATTCAATTTGGAACGTCGTTCTGCTTCTAGAAAGGTATTATAATAACAATTCCGAGTTTGACTCCAACAGATACACTTGTTTCAATTCGTACCGACGAACAATCTTCGCTATATGCTCCGAGCAAGAAATTTACCTCCAAAGGGAAATCCTTGATGACCAAGTGGACGAGGTCGATTCGAGATTCGCGTTGATATGCGGTGGCAAGCGTAACTCAAGACGTGTCGAAAGTTAGACTCGAATGCTGAGTGTGTGCCATAGGTTCGACATAAGTAAATTTAGAAGCAGGAACACGTCGGGTGCGATCATACCAGCACTAATGCACCGGATCCCATCAGAACTCCGAAGTTAAGCGTGCTTGGGCGAGAGTAGTACTAGGATGGGTGACCCCCTGGGAAGTCCTCGTGTTGCACCCCTTTTTGTCTCAATTTTTGACCCTTCCGACATTTTTTTTTTTTTTTTTTTGCGTCACAAAGGCATTAGATGCGTGTGGCGAGAAATTTTGCCTCGAAAGGGAAATCCTTGGCGACCAAGTGGACGAGGTCGATTGGATTCAATTTGGAACGTCGTTCTGCTTCTAGAAAGGTATTATAATAACAATTCCGAGTTTGACTCCAACAGATACACTTGTTTCAATTCGTACCGACGAACAATCTTCGCTATATGCTCCGAGCAAGAAATTTACCTCCAAAGGGAAATCCTTGATGACCAAGTGGACGAGTTCGATTCGAGATTCGCGTTGATATGCGGTGGCAAGCGTAACTCAAGACGTGTCGAAAGTTAGACTCGAATGCTGAGTGTGTGCCATAGGTTCGACATAAGTAAATTTAGAAGCAGGAACACGTCGGGTGCGATCATACCAGCACTAATGCACCGGATCCCATCAGAACTCCGAAGTTAAGCGTGCTTGGGCGAGAGTAGTACTAGGATGGGTGACCCCCTGGGAAGTCCTCCTGTTGCACCCCTTTTTGTCTCAATTTTTGACCCTTCCGGCATTTTTTTTTTTTTTTTTTTTTGCGTCACAAAGGCATTAGATGCGTGTGGCGAGAAATTTTGCCTCGAAAGGGAAATCCTTGGCGACCAAGTGGACGAGGTCGATTGGATTCAATTTGGAACGTCGTTCTGCTTCTAGAAAGGTATTATAATAACAATTCCGAGTTTGACTCCAACAGATACACTTGTTTCAATTCGTACCGACGAACAATCTTCGCTATATGCTCCGAGCAAGAAATTTACCTCCAAAGGGAAATCCTTGATGACCAAGTGGACGAGGTCGATTCGAGATTCGCGTTGATATGCGGTGGCAAGCGTAACTCAAGACGTGTCGAAAGTTAGACTCGAATGCTGAGTGTGTGCCATAGGTTCGACATAAGTAAATTTAGAAGCAGGAACACGTCGGGTGCGATCATACCAGCACTAATGCACCGGATCCCATCAGAACTCCGAAGTTAAGCGTGCTTGGGCGAGAGTAGTACTAGGATGGGTGACCCCCTGGGAAGTCCTCGTGTTGCACCCCTTTTTGTCTCAATTTTTTACCCTTCCGGCATTTTTTTTTTTTTTTTTTTTGCGTCACAAAGGCATTAGATGCGTGTGGCGAGAAATTTTGCCTCGAAAGGGAAATCCTTGGCGACCAAGTGGACGAGGTCGATTGGATTCAATTTGGAACGTCGTTCTGCTTCTAGAAAGGTATTATAATAACAATTCCGAGTTTGACTCCAACAGATACACTTGTTTCAATTCGTACCGACGAACAATCTTCGCTATATGCTCCGAGCAAGAAATTTACCTCCAAAGGGAAATCCTTGATGACCAAGTGGACGAGGTCGATTCGAGATTCGCGTTGATATGCGGTGGCAAGCGTAACTCAAGACGTGTCGAAAGTTAGACTCGAATGCTGAGTGTGTGCCATAGGTTCGACATAAGTAAATTTAGAAGCAGGAACACGTCGGGTGCGATCATACCAGCACTAATGCACCGGATCCCATCAGAACTCCGAAGTTAAGCGTGCTTGGGCGAGAGTAGTACTAGGATGGGTGACCCCCTGGGAAGTCCTCGTGTTGCACCCCTTTTTGTCTCAATTTTTTAACCTTCCGGCATTTTTTTTTTTTGCGTCACAAAGGCATTAGATGCGTGTGGCGAGAAATTTTGCCTCGAAAGGGAAATCCTTGGCGACCAAGTGGACGAGGTCGATTGGATTCAATTTGGAACGTCGTTCTGCTTCTAGAAAGGTATTATAATAACAATTCCGAGTTTGACTCCAACAGATACACTTGTTTCAATTCGTACCGACGAACAATCTTCGCTATATGCTCCGAGCAAGAAATTTACCTCCAAAGGGAAATCCTTGATGACCAAGTGGACGAGGTCGATTCGAGATTCGCGTTGATATGCGGTGGCAAGCGTAACTCAAGACGTGTCGAAAGTTAGACTCGAATGCTGAGTGTGTGCCATAGGTTCGACATAAGTAAATTTAGAAGCAGGAACACGTCGGGTGCGATCATACCAGCACTAATGCACCGGATCCCATCAGAACTCCGAAGTTAAGCGTGCTTGGGCGAGAGTAGTACTAGGATGGGTGACCCCCTGGGAAGTCCTCGTGTTGCACCCCTTTTTGTCTCAATTTTTTAACCTTCCGGCATTTTTTTTTTTTGCGTCACAAAGGCATTAGATGCGTGTGGCGAGAAATTTTGCCTCGAAAGGGAAATCCTTGGCGACCAAGTGGACGAGGTCGATTGGATTCAATTTGGAACGTCGTTCTGCTTCTAGAAAGGTATTATAATAACAATTCCGAGTTTGACTCCAACAGATACACTTGTTTCAATTCGTACCGACGAACAATCTTCGCTATATGCTCCGAGCAAGAAATTTACCTCCAAAGGGAAATCCTTGATGACCAAGTGGACGAGGTCGATTCGAGATTCGCGTTGATATGCGGTGGCAAGCGTAACTCAAGACGTGTCGAAAGTTAGACTCGAATGCTGAGTGTGTGCCATAGGTTCGACATAAGTAAATTTAGAAGCAGGAACACGTCGGGTGCGATCATACCAGCACTAATGCACCGGATCCCATCAGAACTCCGAAGTTAAGCGTGCTTGGGCGAGAGTAGTACTAGGATGGGTGACCCCCTGGGAAGTCCTCGTGTTGCACCCCTTTTTGTCTCAATTTTTTAACCTTCCGGCATTTTTTTTTTTTTTTTTGCGTCACAAAGGCATTAGATGCGTGTGGCGAGAAATTTTGCCTCGAAAGGGAAATCCTTGGCGACCAAGTGGACGAGGTCGATTGGATTCAATTTGGAATGTCGTTCTGCTTCTAGAAAGGTATTATAATAACAATTCCGAGTTTGACTCCAACAGATACACTTGTTTCAATTCGTACCGACGAACAATCTTCGCTATATGCTCCGAGCAAGAAATTTACCTCCAAAGGGAAATCCTTGATGACCAAGTGGACGAGGTCGATTCGAGATTCGCGTTGATATGCGGTGGCAAGCGTAACTCAAGACGTGTCGAAAGTTAGACTCGAATGCTGAGTGTGTGCCATAGGTTCGACATAAGTAAATTTAGAAGCAGGAACACGTCGGGTGCGATCATACCAGCACTAATGCACCGGATCCCATCAGAACTCCGAAGTTAAGCGTGCTTGGGCGAGAGTAGTACTAGGATGGGTGACCCCCTGGGAAGTCCTCGTGTTGCACCCCTTTTTGTCTCAATTTTTGACCCTTCCGGCATTTTTTTTTTTTTTTTTTGCGTCACAAAGGCATTAGATGCGTGTGGCGAGAAATTTTGCCTCGAAAGGGAAATCCTTGGCGACCAAGTGGACGAGGTCGATTGGATTCAATTTGGAACGTCGTTCTGCTTCTAGAAAGGTATTATAATAACAATTCCGAGTTTGACTCCAACAGATACACTTGTTTCAATTCGTACCGACGAACAATCTTCGCTATATGCTCCGAGCAAGAAATTTACCTCCAAAGGGAAATCCTTGATGACCAAGTGGACGAGGTCGATTCGAGATTCGCGTTGATATGCGGTGGCAAGCGTAACTCAAGACGTGTCGAAAGTTAGACTCGAATGCTGAGTGTGTGCCATAGGTTCGACATAAGTAAATTTAGAAGCAGGAACACGTCGGGTGCGATCATACCAGCACTAATGCACCGGATCCCATCAGAACTCCGAAGTTAAGCGTGCTTGGGCGAGAGTAGTACTAGGATGGGTGACCCCCTGGGAAGTCCTCGTGTTGCACCCCTTTTTGTCTCAATTTTTGACCCTTCCGGCATTTTTTTTTTTTTTTTTGCGTCACAAAGGCATTAGATGCGTGTGGCGAGAAATTTTGCCTCGAAAGGGAAATCCTTGGCGACCAAGTGGACGAGGTCGATTGGATTCAATTTGGAATGTCGTTCTGCTTCTAGAAAGGTATTATAATAACAATTCCGAGTTTGACTCCAACAGATACACTTGTTTCAATTCGTACCGACGAACAATCTTCGCTATATGCTCCGAGCAAGAAATTTACCTCCAAAGGGAAATCCTTGATGACCAAGTGGACGAGGTCGATTCGAGATTCGCGTTGATATGCGGTGGCAAGCGTAACTCAAGACGTGTCGAAAGTTAGACTCGAATGCTGAGTGTGTGCCATAGGTTCGACATAAGTAAATTTAGAAGCAGGAACACGTCGGGTGCGATCATACCAGCACTAATGCACCGGATCCCATCAGAACTCCGAAGTTAAGCGTGCTTGGGCGAGAGTAGTACTAGGATGGGTGACCCCCTGGGAAGTCCTCGTGTTGCACCCCTTTTTGTCTCAATTTTTGACCCTTCCGGCATTTTTTTTTTTTTTTTTTTTGCGTCACAAAGGCATTAGATGCGTGTGGCGAGAAATTTTGCCTCGAAAGGGAAATCCTTGGCGACCAAGTGGACGAGGTCGATTGGATTCAATTTGGAACGTCGTTCTGCTTCTAGAAAGGTATTATAATAACAATTCCGAGTTTGACTCCAACAGATACACTTGTTTCAATTCGTACCGACGAACAATCTTCGCTATATGCTCCGAGCAAGAAATTTACCTCCAAAGGGAAATCCTTGATGACCAAGTGGACGAGGTCGATTCGAGATTCGCGTTGATATGCGGTGGCAAGCGTAACTCAAGACGTGTCGAAAGTTAGACTCGAATGCTGAGTGTGTGCCATAGGTTCGACATAAGTAAATTTAGAAGCAGGAACACGTCGGGTGCGATCATACCAGCACTAATGCACCGGATCCCATCAGAACTCCGAAGTTAAGCGTGCTTGGGCGAGAGTAGTACTAGGATGGGTGACCCCCTGGGAAGTCCTCGTGTTGCACCCCTTTTTGTCTCAATTTTTGACCCTTCCGGCATTTTTTTTTTTTTTTTTTGCGTCACAAAGGCATTAGATGCGTGTGGCGAGAAATTTTGCCTCGAAAGGGAAATCCTTGGCGACCAAGTGGACGAGGTCGATTGGATTCAATTTGGAACGTCGTTCTGCTTCTAGAAAGGTATTATAATAACAATTCCGAGTTTGACTCCAACAGATACACTTGTTTCAATTCGTACCGACGAACAATCTTCGCTATATGCTCCGAGCAAGAAATTTACCTCCAAAGGGAAATCCTTGATGACCAAGTGGACGAGGTCGATTCGAGATTCGCGTTGATATGCGGTGGCAAGCGTAACTCAAGACGTGTCGAAAGTTAGACTCGAATGCTGAGTGTGTGCCATAGGTTCGACATAAGTAAATTTAGAAGCAGGAACACGTCGGGTGCGATCATACCAGCACTAATGCACCGGATCCCATCAGAACTCCGAAGTTAAGCGTGCTTGGGCGAGAGTAGTACTAGGATGGGTGACCCCCTGGGAAGTCCTCGTGTTGCACCCCTTTTTGTCTCAATTTTTTACCCTTCCGGCATTTTTTTTTTTTTTTTTTTTGCGTCACAAAGGCATTAGATGCGTGTGGCGAGAAATTTTGCCTCGAAAGGGAAATCCTTGGCGACCAAGTGGACGAGGTCGATTGGATTCAATTTGGAACGTCGTTCTGCTTCTAGAAAGGTATTATAATAACAATTCCGAGTTTGACTCCAACAGATACACTTGTTTCAATTCGTACCGACGAACAATCTTCGCTATATGCTCCGAGCAAGAAATTTACCTCCAAAGGGAAATCCTTGATGACCAAGTGGACGAGGTCGATTCGAGATTCGCGTTGATATGCGGTGGCAAGCGTAACTCAAGACGTGTCGAAAGTTAGACTCGAATGCTGAGTGTGTGCCATAGGTTCGACATAAGTAAATTTAGAAGCAGGAACACGTCGGGTGCGATCATACCAGCACTAATGCACCGGATCCCATCAGAACTCCGAAGTTAAGCGTGCTTGGGCGAGAGTAGTACTAGGATGGGTGACCCCCTGGGAAGTCCTCGTGTTGCACCCCTTTTTGTCTCAATTTTTGACCCTTCCGGCATTTTTTTTTTTTTTTTTTTTTGCGTCACAAAGGCATTAGATGCGTGTGGCGAGAAATTTTGCCTCGAAAGGGAAATCCTTGGCGACCAAGTGGACGAGGTCGATTGGATTCAATTTGGAACGTCGTTCTGCTTCTAGAAAGGTATTATAATAACAATTCCGAGTTTGACTCCAACAGATACACTTGTTTCAATTCGTACCGACGAACAATCTTCGCTATATGCTCCGAGCAAGAAATTTACCTCCAAAGGGAAATCCTTGATGACCAAGTGGACGAGGTCGATTCGAGATTCGCGTTGATATGCGGTGGCAAGCGTAACTCAAGACGTGTCGAAAGTTAGACTCGAATGCTGAGTGTGTGCCATAGGTTCGACATAAGTAAATTTAGAAGCAGGAACACGTCGGGTGCGATCATACCAGCACTAATGCACCGGATCCCATCAGAACTCCGAAGTTAAGCGTGCTTGGGCGAGAGTAGTACTAGGATGGGTGACCCCCTGGGAAGTCCTCGTGTTGCACCCCTTTTTGTCTCAATTTTTGACCCTTCCGGCATTTTTTTTTTTTTTTTTTGCGTCACAAAGGCATTAGATGCGTGTGGCGAGAAATTTTGCCTCGAAAGGGAAATCCTTGGCGACCAAGTGGACGAGGTCGATTGGATTCAATTTGGAACGTCGTTCTGCTTCTAGAAAGGTATTATAATAACAATTCCGAGTTTGACTCCAATAGATACACTTGTTTCAATTCGTACCGACGAACAATCTTCGCTATATGCTCCGAGCAAGAAATTTACCTCCAAAGGGAAATCCTTGATGACCAAGTGGACGAGGTCGATTCGAGATTCGCGTTGATATGCGGTGGCAAGCGTAACTCAAGACGTGTCGAAAGTTAGACTCGAATGCTGAGTGTGTGCCATAGGTTCGACATAAGTAAATTTAGAAGCAGGAACACGTCGGGTGCGATCATACCAGCACTAATGCACCGGATCCCATCAGAACTCCGAAGTTAAGCGTGCTTGGGCGAGAGTAGTACTAGGATGGGTGACCCCCTGGGAAGTCCTCGTGTTGCACCCCTTTTTGTCTCAATTTTTGACCCTTCCGGCATTTTTTTTTTTTTTTTTTTTTGCGTCACAAAGGCATTAGATGCGTGTGGCGAGAAATTTTGCCTCGAAAGGGAAATCCTTGGCGACCAAGTGGACGAGGTCGATTGGATTCAATTTGGAACGTCGTTCTGCTTCTAGAAAGGTATTATAATAACAATTCCGAGTTTGACTCCAACAGATACACTTGTTTCAATTCGTACCGACGAACAATCTTCGCTATATGCTCCGAGCAAGAAATTTACCTCCAAAGGGAAATCCTTGATGACCAAGTGGACGAGGTCGATTCGAGATTCGCGTCGATATGCGGTGGCAAGCGTAACTCAAGACGTGTCGAAAGTTAGACTCGAATGCTGAGTGTGTGCCATAGGTTCGACATAAGTAAATTTAGAAGCAGGAACACGTCGGGTGCGATCATACCAGCACTAATGCACCGGATCCCATCAGAACTCCGAAGTTAAGCGTGCTTGGGCGAGAGTAGTACTAGGATGGGTGACCCCCTGGGAAGTCCTCGTGTTGCACCCCTTTTTGTCTCAATTTTTGACCCTTCCGGCATTTTTTTTTTTTTTTTTTTTTGCGTCACAAAGGCATTAGATGCGTGTGGCGAGAAATTTTGCCTCGAAAGGGAAATCCTTGGCGACCAAGTGGACGAGGTCGATTGGATTCAATTTGGAACGTCGTTCTGCTTCTAGAAAGGTATTATAATAACAATTCCGAGTTTGACTCCAACAGATACACTTGTTTCAATTCGTACCGACGAACAATCTTCGCTATATGCTCCGAGCAAGAAATTTACCTCCAAAGGGAAATCCTTGATGACCAAGTGGACGAGGTCGATTCGAGATTCGCGTTGATATGCGGTGGCAAGCGTAACTCAAGACGTGTCGAAAGTTAGACTCGAATGCTGAGTGTGTGCCATAAGTTCGACATAAGTAAATTTAGAAGCAGGAACACGTCGGGTGCGATCATACCAGCACTAATGCACCGGATCCCATCAGAACTCCGAAGTTAAGCGTGCTTGGGCGAGAGTAGTACTAGGATGGGTGACCCCCTGGGAAGTCCTCGTGTTGCACCCCTTTTTGTCTCAATTTTTGACCCTTCCGGCATTTTTTTTTTTTTTTTTTTTTGCGTCACAAAGGCATTAGATGCGTGTGGCGAGAAATTTTGCCTCGAAAGGGAAATCCTTGGCGACCAAGTGGACGAGGTCGATTGGATTCAATTTGGAACGTCGTTCTGCTTCTAGAAAGGTATTATAATAACAATTCCGAGTTTGACTCCAACAGATACACTTGTTTCAATTCGTATCGACGAACAATCTTCGCTATATGCTCCGAGCAAGAAATTTACCTCCAAAGGGAAATCCTTGATGACCAAGTGGACGAGTTCGATTCGAGATTCGCGTTGATATGCGGTGGCAAGCGTAACTCAAGACGTGTCGAAAGTTAGACTCGAATGCTGAGTGTGTGCCATAGGTTCGACATAAGTAAATTTAGAAGCAGGAACACGTCGGGTGCGATCATACCAGCACTAATGCACCGGATCCCATCAGAACTCCGAAGTTAAGCGTGCTTGGGCGAGAGTAGTACTAGGATGGGTGACCCCCTGGGAAGTCCTCGTGTTGCACCCCTTTTTGTCTCAATTTTTGACCCTTCCGGCATTTTTTTTTTTTTTTTTTTGCGTCACAAAGGCATTAGATGCGTGTGGCGAGAAATTTTGCCTCGAAAGGGAAATCCTGGGCGACCAAGTGGACGAGGTCGATTGGATTCAATTTGGAACGTCGTTCTGCTTCTAGAAAGGTATTATAATAACAATTCCGAGTTTGACTCCAACAGATACACTTGTTTCAATTCGTACCGACGAACAATCTTCGCTATATGCTCCGAGCAAGAAATTTACCTCCAAAGGGAAATCCTTGATGACCAAGTGGACGAGGTCGATTCGAGATTCGCGTTGATATGCGGTGGCAAGCGTAACTCAAGACGTGTCGAAAGTTAGACTCGAATGCTGAGTGTGTGCCATAGGTTCGACATAAGTAAATTTAGAAGCAGGAACACGTCGGGTGCGATCATACCAGCACTAATGCACCGGATCCCATCAGAACTCCGAAGTTAAGCGTGCTTGGGCGAGAGTAGTACTAGGATGGGTGACCCCCTGGGAAGTCCTCGTGTTGCACCCCTTTTTGTCTCAATTTTTTACCCTTCCGGCATTTTTTTTTTTTTTTTTTTGCGTCACAAAGGCATTAGATGCGTGTGGCGAGAAATTTTGCCTCGAAAGGGAAATCCTTGGCGACCAAGTGGACGAGGTCGATTGGATTCAATTTGGAACGTCGTTCTGCTTCTAGAAAGGTATTATAATAACAATTCCGAGTTTGACTCCAACAGATACACTTGTTTCAATTCGTACCGACGAACAATCTTCGCTATATGCTCCGAGCAAGAAATTTACCTCCAAAGGGAAATCCTTGATGACCAAGTGGACGAGGTCGATTCGAGATTCGCGTTGATATGCGGTGGCAAGCGTAACTCAAGACGTGTCGAAAGTTAGACTCGAATGCTGAGTGTGTGCCATAGGTTCGACATAAGTAAATTTAGAAGCAGGAACACGTCGGGTGCGATCATACCAGCACTAATGCACCGGATCCCATCAGAACTCCGAAGTTAAGCGTGCTTGGGCGAGAGTAGTACTAGGATGGGTGACCCCCTGGGAAGTCCTCGTGTTGCACCCCTTTTTGTCTCAATTTTTTAACCTTCCGGCATTTTTTTTTTTTTGCGTCACAAAGGCATTAGATGCGTGTGGCGAGAAATTTTGCCTCGAAAGGGAAATCCTTGGCGACCAAGTGGACGAGGTCGATTGGATTCAATTTGGAACGTCGTTCTGCTTCTAGAAAGGTATTATAATAACAATTCCGAGTTTGACTCCAACAGATACACTTGTTTCAATTCGTACCGACGAACAATCTTCGCTATATGCTCCGAGCAAGAAATTTACCTCCAAAGGGAAATCCTTGATGACCAAGTGGACGAGGTCGATTCGAGATTCGCGTTGATATGCGGTGGCAAGCGTAACTCAAGACGTGTCGAAAGTTAGACTCGAATGCTGAGTGTGTGCCATAGGTTCGACATAAGTAAATTTAGAAGCAGGAACACGTCGGGTGCGATCATACCAGCACTAATGCACCGGATCCCATCAGAACTCCGAAGTTAAGCGTGCTTGGGCGAGAGTAGTACTAGGATGGGTGACCCCCTGGGAAGTCCTCGTGTTGCACCCCTTTTTGTCTCAATTTTTGACCCTTCCGGCATTTTTTTTTTTTTTTTTTGCGTCACAAAGGCATTAGATGCGTGTGGCGAGAAATTTTGCCTCGAAAGGGAAATCCTTGGCGACCAAGTGGACGAGGTCGATTGGATTCAATTTGGAACGTCGTTCTGCTTCTAGAAAGGTATTATAATAACAATTCCGAGTTTGACTCCAACAGATACACTTGTTTCAATTCGTACCGACGAACAATCTTCGCTATATGCTCCGAGCAAGAAATTTACCTCCAAAGGGAAATCCTTGATGACCAAGTGGACGAGGTCGATTCGAGATTCGCGTTGATATGCGGTGGCAAGCGTAACTCAAGACGTGTCGAAAGTTAGACTCGAATGCTGAGTGTGTGCCATAGGTTCGACATAAGTAAATTTAGAAGCAGGAACACGTCGGGTGCGATCATACCAGCACTAATGCACCGGATCCCATCAGAACTCCGAAGTTAAGCGTGCTTGGGCGAGAGTAGTACTAGGATGGGTGACCCCCTGGGAAGTCCTCGTGTTGCACCCCTTTTTGTCTCAATTTTTGACCCTTCCGGCATTTTTTTTTTTTTTTTTGCGTCACAAAGGCATTAGATGCGTGTGGCGAGAAATTTTGCCTCGAAAGGGAAATCCTTGGCGACCAAGTGGACGAGGTCGATTGGATTCAATTTGGAATGTCGTTCTGCTTCTAGAAAGGTATTATAATAACAATTCCGAGTTTGACTCCAACAGATACACTTGTTTCAATTCGTACCGACGAACAATCTTCGCTATATGCTCCGAGCAAGAAATTTACCTCCAAAGGGAAATCCTTGATGACCAAGTGGACGAGGTCGATTCGAGATTCGCGTTGATATGCGGTGGCAAGCGTAACTCAAGACGTGTCGAAAGTTAGACTCGAATGCTGAGTGTGTGCCATAGGTTCGACATAAGTAAATTTAGAAGCAGGAACACGTCGGGTGCGATCATACCAGCACTAATGCACCGGATCCCATCAGAACTCCGAAGTTAAGCGTGCTTGGGCGAGAGTAGTACTAGGATGGGTGACCCCCTGGGAAGTCCTCGTGTTGCACCCCTTTTTGTCTCAATTTTTGACCCTTCCGGCATTTTTTTTTTTTTTTTTTTGCGTCACAAAGGCATTAGATGCGTGTGGCGAGAAATTTTGCCTCGAAAGGGAAATCCTTGGCGACCAAGTGGACGAGGTCGATTGGATTCAATTTGGAACGTCGTTCTGCTTCTAGAAAGGTATTATAATAACAATTCCGAGTTTGACTCCAACAGATACACTTGTTTCAATTCGTACCGACGAACAATCTTCGCTATATGCTCCGAGCAAGAAATTTACCTCCAAAGGGAAATCCTTGATGACGAAGTGGACGAGGTCGATTCGAGATTCGCGTTGATATGCGGTGGCAAGCGTAACTCAAGACGTGTCGAAAGTTAGACTCGAATGCTGAGTGTGTGCCATAGGTTCGACATAAGTAAATTTAGAAGCAGGAACACGTCGGGTGCGATCATACCAGCACTAATGCACCGGATCCCATCAGAACTCCGAAGTTAAGCGTGCTTGGGCGAGAGTAGTACTAGGATGGGTGACCCCCTGGGAAGTCCTCGTGTTGCACCCCTTTTTGTCTCAATTTTTGACCCTTCCGGCATTTTTTTTTTTTTTTTTGCGTTACAAAGGCATTAGATGCGTGTGGCGAGAAATTTTACCTCGAAAGGGAAATCCTTGGCGACCAAGTGGACGAGGTCGATTGGATTCAATTTGGAATGTCGTTCTGCTTCTAGAAAGGTATTATAATAACAATTCCGAGTTTGACTCCAACAGATACACTTGTTTCAATTCGTACCGACGAACAATCTTCGCTATATGCTCCGAGCAAGAAATTTACCTCCAAAGGGAAATCCTTGATGACCAAGTGGACGAGGTCGATTCGAGATTCGCGTTGATATGCGGTGGCAAGCGTAACTCAAGACGTGTCGAAAGTTAGACTCGAATGCTGAGTGTGTGCCATAGGTTCGACATAAGTAAATTTAGAAGCAGGAACACGTCGGGTGCGATCATACCAGCACTAATGCACCGGATCCCATCAGAACTCCGAAGTTAAGCGTGCTTGGGCGAGAGTAGTACTAGGATGGGTGACCCCCTGGGAAGTCCTCGTGTTGCACCCCTTTTTGTCTCAATTTTTGACCCTTCCGGCATTTTTTTTTTTTTTTTTTGCGTCACAAAGGCATTAGATGCGTGTGGCGAGAAATTTTGCCTCGAAAGGGAAATCCTTGGCGACCAAGTGGACGAGGTCGATTGGATTCAATTTGGAACGTCGTTCTGCTTCTAGAAAGGTATTATAATAACAATTCCGAGTTTGACTCCAACAAATACACTTGTTTCAATTCGTACCGACGAACAATCTTCGCTATATGCTCCGAGCAAGAAATTTACCTCCAAAGGGAAATCCTTGATGACGAAGTGGACGAGGTCGATTCGAGATTCGCGTTGATATGCGGTGGCAAGCGTAACTCAAGACGTGTCGAAAGTTAGACTCGAATGCTGAGTGTGTGCCATAGGTTCGACATAAGTAAATTTAGAAGCAGGAACACGTCGGGTGCGATCATACCAGCACTAATGCACCGGATCCCATCAGAACTCCGAAGTTAAGCGTGCTTGGGCGAGAGTAGTACTAGGATGGGTGACCCCCTGGGAAGTCCTCGTGTTGCACCCCTTTTTGTCTCAATTTTTGACCCTTCCGGCATTTTTTTTTTTTTTTTTTGCGTTACAAAGGCATTAGATGCGTGTGGCGAGAAATTTTGCCTCGAAAGGGAAATCCTTGGCGACCAAGTGGACGAGGTCGATTGGATTCAATTTGGAATGTCGTTCTGCTTCTAGAAAGGTATTATAATAACAATTCCGAGTTTGACTCCAATAGATACACTTGTTTCAATTCGTACCGACGAACAATCTTCGCTATATGCTCCGAGCAAGAAATTTACCTCCAAAGGGAAATCCTTGATGACCAAGTGGACGAGGTCGATTCGAGATTCGCGTTGATATTCGGTGGCAAGCGTAACTCAAGACGTGTCGAAAGTTAGACTCGAATGCTGAGTGTGTGCCATAGGTTCGACATAAGTAAATTTAGAAGCAGGAACACGTCGGGTGCGATCATACCAGCACTAATGCACCGGATCCCATCAGAACTCCGAAGTTAAGCGTGCTTGGGCGAGAGTAGTACTAGGATGGGTGACCCCCTGGGAAGTCCTCGTGTTGCACCCCTTTTTGTCTCAATTTTTGACCCTTCCGGCATTTTTTTTTTTTTTTTTTTGCGTCACAAAGGCATTAGATGCGTGTGGCGAGAAATTTTGCCTCGAAAGGGAAATCCTTGGCGACCAAGTGGACGAGGTCGATTGGATTCAATTTGGAACGTCGTTCTGCTTCTAGAAAGGTATTATAATAACAATTCCGAGTTTGACTCCAACAGATACACTTGTTTCAATTCGTATCGACGAACAATCTTCGCTATATGCTCCGAGCAAGAAATTTACCTCCAAAGGGAAATCCTTGATGACCAAGTGGACGAGTTCGATTCGAGATTCGCGTTGATATGCGGTGGCAAGCGTAACTCAAGACGTGTCGAAAGTTAGACTCGAATGCTGAGTGTGTGCCATAGGTTCGACATAAGTAAATTTAGAAGCAGGAACACGTCGGGTGCGATCATACCAGCACTAATGCACCGGATCCCATCAGAACTCCGAAGTTAAGCGTGCTTGGGCGAGAGTAGTACTAGGATGGGTGACCCCCTGGGAAGTCCTCGTGTTGCACCCCTTTTTGTCTCAATTTTTGACCCTTCCGGCATTTTTTTTTTTTTGCGTCACAAAGGCATTAGATGCGTGTGGCGAGAAATTTTGCCTCGAAAGGGAAATCCTTGGCGACCAAGTGGACGAGGTCGATTGGATTCAATTTGGAACGTCGTTCTGCTTCTAGAAAGGTATTATAATAACAATTCCGAGTTTGACTCCAACAGATACACTTGTTTCAATTCGTACCGACGAACAATCTTCGCTATATGCTCCGAGCAAGAAATTTACCTCCAAAGGGAAATCCTTGATGACCAAGTGGACGAGGTCGATTCGAGATTCGCGTTGATATGCGGTGGCAAGCGTAACTCAAGACGTGTCGAAAGTTAGACTCGAATGCTGAGTGTGTGCCATAGGTTCGACATAAGTAAATTTAGAAGCAGGAACACGTCGGGTGCGATCATACCAGCACTAATGCACCGGATCCCATCAGAACTCCGAAGTTAAGCGTGCTTGGGCGAGAGTAGTACTAGGATGGGTGACCCCCTGGGAAGTCCTCGTGTTGCACCCCTTTTTGTCTCAATTTTTGACCCTTCCGGCATTTTTTTTTTTTTTTTTTGCGTCACAAAGGCATTAGATGCGTGTGGCGAGAAATTTTGCCTCGAAAGGGAAATCCTTGGCGACCAAGTGGACGAGGTCGATTGGATTCAATTTGGAACGTCGTTCTGCTTCTAGAAAGGTATTATAATAACAATTCCGAGTTTGACTCCAACAAATACACTTGTTTCAATTCGTACCGACGAACAATCTTCGCTATATGCTCCGAGCAAGAAATTTACCTCCAAAGGGAAATCCTTGATGACGAAGTGGACGAGGTCGATTCGAGATTCGCGTTGATATGCGGTGGCAAGCGTAACTCAAGACGTGTCGAAAGTTAGACTCGAATGCTGAGTGTGTGCCATAGGTTCGACATAAGTAAATTTAGAAGCAGGAACACGTCGGGTGCGATCATACCAGCACTAATGCACCGGATCCCATCAGAACTCCGAAGTTAAGCGTGCTTGGGCGAGAGTAGTACTAGGATGGGTGACCCCCTGGGAAGTCCTCGTGTTGCACCCCTTTTTGTCTCAATTTTTGACCCTTCCGGCATTTTTTTTTTTTTTTTTGCGTTACAAAGGCATTAGATGCGTGTGGCGAGAAATTTTGCCTCGAAAGGGAAATCCTTGGCGACCAAGTGGACGAGGTCGATTGGATTCAATTTGGAATGTCGTTCTGCTTCTAGAAAGGTATTATAATAACAATTCCGAGTTTGACTCCAACAGATACACTTGTTTCAATTCGTACCGACGAACAATCTTCGCTATATGCTCCGAGCAAGAAATTTACCTCCAAAGGGAAATCCTTGATGACCAAGTGGACGAGGTCGATTCGAGATTCGCGTTGATATTCGGTGGCAAGCGTAACTCAAGACGTGTCGAAAGTTAGACTCGAATGCTGAGTGTGTGCCATAGGTTCGACATAAGTAAATTTAGAAGCAGGAACACGTCGGGTGCGATCATACCAGCACTAATGCACCGGATCCCATCAGAACTCCGAAGTTAAGCGTGCTTGGGCGAGAGTAGTACTAGGATGGGTGACCCCCTGGGAAGTCCTCGTGTTGCACCCCTTTTTGTCTCAATTTTTGACCCTTCCGGCATTTTTTTTTTTTTTTTTTGCGTCACAAAGGCATTAGATGCGTGTGGCGAGAAATTTTGCCTCGAAAGGGAAATCCTTGGCGACCAAGTGGACGAGGTCGATTGGATTCAATTTGGAACGTCGTTCTGCTTCTAGAAAGGTATTATAATAACAATTCCGAGTTTGACTCCAACAGATACACTTGTTTCAATTCGTATCGACGAACAATCTTCGCTATATGCTCCGAGCAAGAAATTTACCTCCAAAGGGAAATCCTTGATGACCAAGTGGACGAGTTCGATTCGAGATTCGCGTTGATATGCGGTGGCAAGCGTAACTCAAGACGTGTCGAAAGTTAGACTCGAATGCTGAGTGTGTGCCATAGGTTCGACATAAGTAAATTTAGAAGCAGGAACACGTCGGGTGCGATCATACCAGCACTAATGCACCGGATCCCATCAGAACTCCGAAGTTAAGCGTGCTTGGGCGAGAGTAGTACTAGGATGGGTGACCCCCTGGGAAGTCCTCGTGTTGCACCCCTTTTTGTCTCAATTTTTGACCCTTCCGGCATTTTTTTTTTTTTGCGTCACAAAGGCATTAGATGCGTGTGGCGAGAAATTTTGCCTCGAAAGGGAAATCCTTGGCGACCAAGTGGACGAGGTCGATTGGATTCAATTTGGAACGTCGTTCTGCTTCTAGAAAGGTATTATAATAACAATTCCGAGTTTGACTCCAACAGATACACTTGTTTCAATTCGTACCGACGAACAATCTTCGCTATATGCTCCGAGCAAGAAATTTACCTCCAAAGGGAAATCCTTGATGACCAAGTGGACGAGGTCGATTCGAGATTCGCGTTGATATGCGGTGGCAAGCGTAACTCAAGACGTGTCGAAAGTTAGACTCGAATGCTGAGTGTGTGCCATAGGTTCGACATAAGTAAATTTAGAAGCAGGAACACGTCGGGTGCGATCATACCAGCACTAATGCACCGGATCCCATCAGAACTCCGAAGTTAAGCGTGCTTGGGCGAGAGTAGTACTAGGATGGGTGACCCCCTGGGAAGTCCTCGTGTTGCACCCCTTTTTGTCTCAATTTTTTACCCTTCCGGCATTTTTTTTTTTTTTTTTTGCGTCACAAAGGCATTAGATGCGTGTGGCGAGAAATTTTGCCTCGAAAGGGAAATCCTTGGCGACCAAGTGGACGAGGTCGATTGGATTCAATTTGGAACGTCGTTCTGCTTCTAGAAAGGTATTATAATAACAAATCCGAGTTTGACTCCAACAGATACACTTGTTTCAATTCGTACCGACGAACAATCTTCGCTATATGCTCCGAGCAAGAAATTTACCTCCAAAGGGAAATCCTTGATGACCAAGTGGACGAGGTCGATTCGAGATTCGCGTTGATATGCGGTGGCAAGCGTAACTCAAGACGTGTCGAAAGTTAGACTCGAATGCTGAGTGTGTGCCATAGGTTCGACATAAGTAAATTTAGAAGCAGGAACACGTCGGGTGCGATCATACCAGCACTAATGCACCGGATCCCATCAGAACTCCGAAGTTAAGCGTGCTTGGGCGAGAGTAGTACTAGGATGGGTGACCCCCTGGGAAGTCCTCGTGTTGCACCCCTTTTTGTCTCAATTTTTTAACCTTCCGGCATTTTTTTTTTTTGCGTCACAAAGGCATTAGATGCGTGTGGCGAGAAATTTTGCCTCGAAAGGGAAATCCTTGGCGACCAAGTGGACGAGGTCGATTGGATTCAATTTGGAACGTCGTTCTGCTTCTAGAAAGGTATTATAATAACAATTCCGAGTTTGACTCCAACAGATACACTTGTTTCAATTCGTACCGACGAACAATCTTCGCTATATGCTCCGAGCAAGAAATTTACCTCCAAAGGGAAATCCTTGATGACCAAGTGGACGAGGTCGATTCGAGATTCGCGTTGATATGCGGTGGCAAGCGTAACTCAAGACGTGTCGAAAGTTAGACTCGAATGCTGAGTGTGTGCCATAGGTTCGACATAAGTAAATTTAGAAGCAGGAACACGTCGGGTGCGATCATACCAGCACTAATGCACCGGATCCCATCAGAACTCCGAAGTTAAGCGTGCTTGGGCGAGAGTAGTACTAGGATGGGTGACCCCCTGGGAAGTCCTCGTGTTGCACCCCTTTTTGTCTCAATTTTTGACCCTTCCGGCATTTTTTTTTTTTTTTTTGCGTCACAAAGGCATTAGATGCGTGTGGCGAGAAATTTTGCCTCGAAAGGGAAATCCTTGGCGACCAAGTGGACGAGGTCGATTGGATTCAATTTGGAACGTCGTTCTGCTTCTAGAAAGGTATTATAATAACAATTCCGAGTTTGACTCCAACAGATACACTTGTTTCAATTCGTACCGACGAACAATCTTCGCTATATGCTCCGAGCAAGAAATTTACCTCCAAAGGGAAATCCTTGATGACCAAGTGGACGAGGTCGATTCGAGATTCGCGTTGATATGCGGTGGCAAGCGTAACTCAAGACGTGTCGAAAGTTAGACTCGAATGCTGAGTGTGTGCCATAGGTTCGACATAAGTAAATTTAGAAGCAGGAACACGTCGGGTGCGATCATACCAGCACTAATGCACCGGATCCCATCAGAACTCCGAAGTTAAGCGTGCTTGGGCGAGAGTAGTACTAGGATGGGTGACCCCCTGGGAAGTCCTCGTGTTGCACCCCTTTTTGTCTCAATTTTTGACCCTTCCGGCATTTTTTTTTTTTTTTTTTGCGTCACAAAGGCATTAGATGCGTGTGGCGAGAAATTTTGCCTCGAAAGGGAAATCCTTGGCGACCAAGTGGACGAGGTCGATTGGATTCAATTTGGAACGTCGTTCTGCTTCTAGAAAGGTATTATAATAACAATTCCGAGTTTGACTCCAACAGATACACTTGTTTCAATTCGTACCGACGAACAATCTTCGCTATATGCTCCGAGCAAGAAATTTACCTCCAAAGGGAAATCCTTGATGACCAAGTGGACGAGGTCGATTCGAGATTCGCGTTGATATGCGGTGGCAAGCGTAACTCAAGACGTGTCGAAAGTTAGACTCGAATGCTGAGTGTGTGCCATAGGTTCGACATAAGTAAATTTAGAAGCAGGAACACGTCGGGTGCGATCATACCAGCACTAATGCACCGGATCCCATCAGAACTCCGAAGTTAAGCGTGCTTGGGCGAGAGTAGTACTAGGATGGGTGACCCCCTGGGAAGTCCTCGTGTTGCACCCCTTTTTGTCTCAATTTTTTACCCTTCCGGCATTTTTTTTTTTTTTTTTGCGTCACAAAGGCATTAGATGCGTGTGGCGAGAAATTTTGCCTCGAAAGGGAAATCCTTGGCGACCAAGTGGACGAGGTCGATTGGATTCAATTTGGAACGTCGTTCTGCTTCTAGAAAGGTATTATAATAACAATTCCGAGTTTGACTCCAACAGATACACTTGTTTCAATTCGTACCGACGAACAATCTTCGCTATATGCTCCGAGCAAGAAATTTACCTCCAAAGGGAAATCCTTGATGACCAAGTGGACGAGGTCGATTCGAGATTCGCGTTGATATGCGGTGGCAAGCGTAACTCAAGACGTGTCGAAAGTTAGACTCGAATGCTGAGTGTGTGCCATAGGTTCGACATAAGTATATTTAGAAGCAGGAACACGTCGGGTGCGATCATACCAGCACTAATGCACCGGATCCCATCAGAACTCCGAAGTTAAGCGTGCTTGGGCGAGAGTAGTACTAGGATGGGTGACCCCCTGGGAAGTCCTCGTGTTGCACCCCTTTTTGTCTCAATTTTTGACCCTTCCGGCATTTTTTTTTTTTTTTTTTTTGCGTCACAAAGGCATTAGATGCGTGTGGCGAGAAATTTTGCCTCGAAAGGGAAATCCTTGGCGACCAAGTGGACGAGGTCGATTGGATTCAATTTGGAACGTCGTTCTGCTTCTAGAAAGGTATTATAATAACAATTCCGAGTTTGACTCCAACAGATACACTTGTTTCAATTCGTACCGACGAACAATCTTCGCTATATGCTCCGAGCAAGAAATTTACCTCCAAAGGGAAATCCTTGATGACCAAGTGGACGAGGTCGATTCGAGATTCGCGTTGATATGCGGTGGCAAGCGTAACTCAAGACGTGTCGAAAGTTAGACTCGAATGCTAAGTGTGTGCCATAGGTTCGACATAAGTAAATTTAGAAGCAGGAACACGTCGGGTGCGATCATACCAGCACTAATGCACCGGATCCCATCAGAACTCCGAAGTTAAGCGTGCTTGGGCGAGAGTAGTACTAGGATGGGTGACCCCCTGGGAAGTCCTCGTGTTGCACCCCTTTTTGTCTCAATTTTTGACCCTTCCGGCATTTTTTTTTTTTTTTTTTTTGCGTCACAAAGGCATTAGATGCGTGTGGCGAGAAATTTTGCCTCGAAAGGGAAATCCTTGGCGACCAAGTGGACGAGGTCGATTGGATTCAATTTGGAACGTCGTTCTGCTTCTAGAAAGGTATTATAATAACAATTCCGAGTTTGACTCCAACAGATACACTTGTTTCAATTCGTACCGACGAACAATCTTCGCTATATGCTCCGAGCAAGAAATTTACCTCCAAAGGGAAATCCTTGATGACCAAGTGGACGAGGTCGATTCGAGATTCGCGTTGATATGCGGTGGCAAGCGTAACTCAAGACGTGTCGAAAGTTAGACTCGAATGCTGAGTGTGTGCCATAGGTTCGACATAAGTAAATTTAGAAGCAGGAACACGTCGGGTGCGATCATACCAGCACTAATGCACCGGATCCCATCAGAACTCCGAAGTTAAGCGTGCTTGGGCGAGAGTAGTACTAGGATGGGTGACCCCCTGGGAAGTCCTCGTGTTGCACCCCTTTTTGTCTCAATTTTTGACCCTTCCGGCATTTTTTTTTTTTTTTTTTTTTGCGTCACAAAGGCATTAGATGCGTGTGGCGAGAAATTTTGCCTCGAAAGGGAAATCCTTGGCGACCAAGTGGACGAGGTCGATTGGATTCAATTTGGAACGTCGTTCTGCTTCTAGAAAGGTATTATAATAACAATTCCGAGTTTGACTCCAACAGATACACTTGTTTCAATTCGTACCGACGAACAATCTTCGCTATATGCTCCGAGCAAGAAATTTACCTCCAAAGGGAAATCCTTGATGACCAAGTGGACGAGGTCGATTCGAGATTCGCGTTGATATGCGGTGGCAAGCGTAACTCAAGACGTGTCGAAAGTTAGACTCGAATGCTGAGTGTGTGCCATAGGTTCGACATAAGTAAATTTAGAAGCAGGAACACGTCGGGTGCGATCATACCAGCACTAATGCACCGGATCCCATCAGAACTCCGAAGTTAAGCGTGCTTGGGCGAGAGTAGTACTAGGATGGGTGACCCCCTGGGAAGTCCTCGTGTTGCACCCCTTTTTGTCTCAATTTTTGACCCTTCCGGCATTTTTTTTTTTGCGTCACAAAGGCATTAGATGCGTGTGGCGAGAAATTTTGCCTCGAAAGGGAAATCCTTGGCGACCAAGTGGACGAGGTCGATTGGATTCAATTTGGAACGTCGTTCTGCTTCTAGAAAGGTATTATAATAACAATTCCGAGTTTGACTCCAACAGATACACTTGTTTCAATTCGTACCGACGAACAATCTTCGCTATATGCTCCGAGCAAGAAATTTACCTCCAAAGGGAAATCCTTGATGACCAAGTGGACGAGGTCGATTCGAGATTCGCGTTGATATGCGGTGGCAAGCGTAACTCAAGACGTGTCGAAAGGTAGACTTGAATGCTGAGTGTGTGCCATAGGTTCGACATAAGTAAATTTAGAAGCAGGAACACGTCGGGTGCGATCATACCAGCACTAATGCACCGGATCCCATCAGAACTCCGAAGTTAAGCGTGCTTGGGCGAGAGTAGTACTAGGATGGGTGACCCCCTGGGAAGTCCTCGTGTTGCACCCCTTTTTGTCTCAATTTTTGACCCTTCCGGCATTTTTTTTTTTTTTTTTTTGCGTCACAAAGGCATTAGATGCGTGTGGCGAGAAATTTTGCCTCGAAAGGGAAATCCTTGGCGACCAAGTGGACGAGGTCGATTGGATTCAATTTGGAACGTCGTTCTGCTTCTAGAAAGGTATTATAATAACAATTCCGAGTTTGACTCCAACAGATACACTTGTTTCAATTCGTACCGACGAACAATCTTCGCTATATGCTCCGAGCAAGAAATTTACCTCCAAAGGGAAATCCTTGATGACCAAGTGGACGAGGTCGATTCGAGATTCGCGTTGATATGCGGTGGCAAGCGTAACTCAAGACGTGTCGAAAGTTAGACTCGAATGCTGAGTGTGTGCCATAGGTTCGACATAAGTAAATTTAGAAGCAGGAACACGTCGGGTGCGATCATACCAGCACTAATGCACCGGATCCCATCAGAACTCCGAAGTTAAGCGTGCTTGGGCGAGAGTAGTACTAGGATGGGTGACCCCCCCTGGGAAGTCCTCGTGTTGCACCCCTTTTTGTCTCAATTTTTGACCCTTACGGCATTTTTTTTTTTTTTTTTGCGTCACAAAGGCATTAGATGCGTGTGGCGAGAAATTTTGCCTCGAAAGGGAAATCGTTGGCGACCAAGTGGACGAGGTCGATTGGATTCAATTTGGAACGTCGTTCTGCTTCTAGAAAGGTATTATAATAACAATTCCGAGTTTGACTCCAACAGATACACTTGTTTCAATTCGTACCGACGAACAATCTTCGCTATATACTCCGAGCAAGAAATTTACCTCCAAAGGGAAATCCTTGATGACCAAGTGGACGAGGTCGATTCGAGATTCGCGTTGATATGCGGTGGCAAGCGTAACTCAAGACGTGTCGAAAGTTAGACTCGAATGCTGAGTGTGTGCCATAGGTTCGACATAAGTAAATTTAGAAGCAGGAACACGTCGGGTGCGATCATACCAGCACTAATGCACCGGATCCCATCAGAACTCCGAAGTTAAGCGTGCTTGGGCGAGAGTAGTACTAGGATGGGTGACCCCCTGGGAAGTCCTCGTGTTGCACCCCTTTTTGTCTCAATTTCTGACCCTTCCGGCATTTTTTTTTTTTTTTTTTTTGCGTCACAAAGGCATTAGATGCGTGTGGCGAGAAATTTTGCCTCGAAAGGGAAATCCTTGGCGACCAAGTGGACGAGGTCGATTGGATTCAATTTGGAACGTCGTTCTGCTTCTAGAAAGGTATTATAATAACAATTCCGAGTTTGACTCCAACAGATACACTTGTTTCAATTCGTACCGACGAACAATCTTCGCTATATGCTCCGAGCAAGAAATTTACCTCCAAAGGGAAATCCTTGATGACCAAGTGGACGAGGTCGATTCGAGATTCGCGTTGATATGCGGTGGCAAGCGTAACTCAAGACGTGTCGAAAGTTAGACTCGAATGCTGAGTGTGTGCCATAGGTTCGACATAAGTAAATTTAGAAGCAGGAACACGTCGGGTGCGATCATACCAGCACTAATGCACCGGATCCCATCAGAACTCCGAAGTTAAGCGTGCTTGGGCGAGAGTAGTACTAGGATGGGTGACCCCCTGGGAAGTCCTCGTGTTGCACCCCTTTTTGTCTCAATTTTTGACCCTTCCGGCATTTTTTTTTTTGCGTCACAAAGGCATTAGATGCGTGTGGCGAGAAATTTTGCCTCGAAAGGGAAATCCTTGGCGACCAAGTGGACGAGGTCGATTGGATTCAATTTGGAACGTCGTTCTGCTTCTAGAAAGGTATTATAATAACAATTCCGAGTTTGACTCCAACAGATACACTTGTTTCAATTCGTACCGACGAACAATCTTCGCTATATGCTCCGAGCAAGAAATTTACCTCCAAAGGGAAATCCTTGATGACCAAGTGGACGAGGTCGATTCGAGATTCGCGTTGATATGCGGTGGCAAGCGTAACTCAAGACGTGTCGAAAGGTAGACTTGAATGCTGAGTGTGTGCCATAGGTTCGACATAAGTAAATTTAGAAGCAGGAACACGTCGGGTGCGATCATACCAGCACTAATGCACCGGATCCCATCAGAACTCCGAAGTTAAGCGTGCTTGGGCGAGAGTAGTACTAGGATGGGTGACCCCCTGGGAAGTCCTCGTGTTGCACCCCTTTTTGTCTCAATTTTTGACCCTTCCGGCATTTTTTTTTTTTTTTTTTTGCGTCACAAAGGCATTAGATGCGTGTGGCGAGAAATTTTGCCTCGAAAGGGAAATCCTTGGCGACCAAGTGGACGAGGTCGATTGGATTCAATTTGGAACGTCGTTCTGCTTCTAGAAAGGTATTATAATAACAATTCCGAGTTTGACTCCAACAGATACACTTGTTTCAATTCGTACCGACGAACAATCTTCGCTATATGCTCCGAGCAAGAAATTTACCTCCAAAGGGAAATCCTTGATGACCAAGTGGACGAGGTCGATTCGAGATTCGCGTTGATATGCGGTGGCAAGCGTAACTCAAGACGTGTCGAAAGTTAGACTCGAATGCTGAGTGTGTGCCATAGGTTCGACATAAGTAAATTTAGAAGCAGGAACACGTCGGGTGCGATCATACCAGCACTAATGCACCGGATCCCATCAGAACTCCGAAGTTAAGCGTGCTTGGGCGAGAGTAGTACTAGGATGGGTGACCCCCCCTGGGAAGTCCTCGTGTTGCACCCCTTTTTGTCTCAATTTTTGACCCTTACGGCATTTTTTTTTTTTTTTTGCGTCACAAAGGCATTAGATGCGTGTGGCGAGAAATTTTGCCTCGAAAGGGAAATCGTTGGCGACCAAGTGGACGAGGTCGATTGGATTCAATTTGGAACGTCGTTCTGCTTCTAGAAAGGTATTATAATAACAATTCCGAGTTTGACTCCAACAGATACACTTGTTTCAATTCGTACCGACGAACAATCTTCGCTATATACTCCGAGCAAGAAATTTACCTCCAAAGGGAAATCCTTGATGACCAAGTGGACGAGGTCGATTCGAGATTCGCGTTGATATGCGGTGGCAAGCGTAACTCAAGACGTGTCGAAAGTTAGACTCGAATGCTGAGTGTGTGCCATAGGTTCGACATAAGTAAATTTAGAAGCAGGAACACGTCGGGTGCGATCATACCAGCACTAATGCACCGGATCCCATCAGAACTCCGAAGTTAAGCGTGCTTGGGCGAGAGTAGTACTAGGATGGGTGACCCCCTGGGAAGTCCTCGTGTTGCACCCCTTTTTGTCTCAATTTCTGACCCTTCCGGCATTTTTTTTTTTTTTTTTTTGCGTCACAAAGGCATTAGATGCGTGTGGCGAGAAATTTTGCCTCGAAAGGGAAATCCTTGGCGACCAAGTGGACGAGGTCGATTGGATTCAATTTGGAACGTCGTTCTGCTTCTAGAAAGGTATTATAATAACAATTCCGAGTTTGACTCCAACAGATACACTTGTTTCAATTCGTACCGACGAACAATCTTCGCTATATGCTCCGAGCAAGAAATTTACCTCCAAAGGGAAATCCTTGATGACCAAGTGGACGAGGTCGATTCGAGATTCGCGTTGATATGCGGTGGCAAGCGTAACTCAAGACGTGTCGAAAGTTAGACTCGAATGCTGAGTGTGTGCCATAGGTTCGACATAAGTAAATTTAGAAGCAGGAACACGTCGGGTGCGATCATACCAGCACTAATGCACCGGATCCCATCAGAACTCCGAAGTTAAGCGTGCTTGGGCGAGAGTAGTACTAGGATGGGTGACCCCCCCTGGGAAGTCCTCGTGTTGCACCCCTTTTTGTCTCAATTTTTGACCCTTCCGACATTTTTTTTTTTTTTTTTTGCGTCACAAAGGCATTAGATGCGTGTGGCGAGAAATTTTGCCTCGAAAGGGAAATCCTTGGCGACCAAGTGGACGAGGTCGATTGGATTCAATTTGGAACGTCGTTCTGCTTCTAGAAAGGTATTATAATAACAATTCCGAGTTTGACTCCAACAGATACACTTGTTTCAATTCGTACCGACGAACAATCTTCGCTATATGCTCCGAGCAAGAAATTTACCTCCAAAGGGAAATCCTTGATGACCAAGTGGACGAGGTCGATTCGAGATTCGCGTTGATATGCGGTGGCAAGCGTAACTCAAGACGTGTCGAAAGTTAGACTCGAATGCTGAGTGTGTGCCATAGGTTCGACATAAGTAAATTTAGAAGCAGGAACACGTCGGGTGCGATCATACCAGCACTAATGCACCGGATCCCATCAGAACTCCGAAGTTAAGCGTGCTTGGGCGAGAGTAGTACTAGGATGGGTGACCCCCTGGGAAGTCCTCGTGTTGCACCCCTTTTTGTCTCAATTTTTGACCCTTACGGCATTTTTTTTTTTTTTTTTGCGTCACAAAGGCATTAGATGCGTGTGGCGAGAAATTTTGCCTCGAAAGGGAAATCGTTGGCGACCAAGTGGACGAGGTCGATTGGATTCAATTTGGAACGTCGTTCTGCTTCTAGAAAGGTATTATAATAACAATTCCGAGTTTGACTCCAACAGATACACTTGTTTCAATTCGTACCGACGAACAATCTTCGCTATATACTCCGAGCAAGAAATTTACCTCCAAAGGGAAATCCTTGATGACCAAGTGGACGAGGTCGATTCGAGATTCGCGTTGATATGCGGTGGCAAGCGTAACTCAAGACGTGTCGAAAGTTAGACTCGAATGCTGAGTGTGTGCCATAGGTTCGACATAAGTAAATTTAGAAGCAGGAACACGTCGGGTGCGATCATACCAGCACTAATGCACCGGATCCCATCAGAACTCCGAAGTTAAGCGTGCTTGGGCGAGAGTAGTACTAGGATGGGTGACCCCCTGGGAAGTCCTCGTGTTGCACCCCTTTTTGTCTCAATTTCTGACCCTTCCGGCATTTTTTTTTTTTTTTTTTGCGTCACAAAGGCATTAGATGCGTGTGGCGAGAAATTTTGCCTCGAAAGGGAAATCCTTGGCGACCAAGTGGACGAGGTCGATTGGATTCAATTTGGAACGTCGTTCTGCTTCTAGAAAGGTATTATAATAACAATTCCGAGTTTGACTCCAACAGATACACTTGTTTCAATTCGTACCGACGAACAATCTTCGCTATATGCTCCGAGCAAGAAATTTACCTCCAAAGGGAAATCCTTGATGACCAAGTGGACGAGGTCGATTCGAGATTCGCGTTGATATGCGGTGGCAAGCGTAACTCAAGACGTGTCGAAAGTTAGACTCGAATGCTGAGTGTGTGCCATAGGTTCGACATAAGTAAATTTAGAAGCAGGAACACGTCGGGTGCGATCATACCAGCACTAATGCACCGGATCCCATCAGAACTCCGAAGTTAAGCGTGCTTGGGCGAGAGTAGTACTAGGATGGGTGACCCCCTGGGAAGTCCTCGTGTTGCACCCCTTTTTGTCTCAATTTTTGACCCTTCCGGCATTTTTTTTTTTTGCGTCACAAAGGCATTAGATGCGTGTGGCGAGAAATTTTGCCTCGAAAGGGAAATCCTTGGCGACCAAGTGGACGAGGTCGATTGGATTCAATTTGGAACGTCGTTCTGCTTCTAGAAAGGTATTATAATAACAATTCCGAGTTTGACTCCAACAGATACACTTGTTTCAATTCGTACCGACGAACAATCTTCGCTATATGCTCCGAGCAAGAAATTTACCTCCAAAGGGAAATCCTTGATGACCAAGTGGACGAGGTCGATTCGAGATTCGCGTTGATATGCGGTGGCAAGCGTAACTCAAGACGTGTCGAAAGTTATACTCGAATGCTGAGTGTGTGCCATAGGTTCGACATAAGTAAATTTAGAAGCAGGAACACGTCGGGTGCGATCATACCAGCACTAATGCACCGGATCCCATCAGAACTCCGAAGTTAAGCGTGCTTGGGCGAGAGTAGTACTAGGATGGGTGACCCCCTGGGAAGTCCTCGTGTTGCACCCCTTTTTGTCTCAATTTTTGACCCTTCCGGCATTTTTTTTTTTTGCGTCACAAAGGCATTAGATGCGTGTGGCGAGAAATTTTGCCTCGAAAGGGAAATCCTTGGCGACCAAGTGGACGAGGTCGATTGGATTCAATTTGGAACGTCGTTCTGCTTCTAGAAAGGTATTATAATAACAATTCCGAGTTTGACTCCAACAGATACACTTGTTTCAATTCGTACCGACGAACAATCTTCGCTATATGCTCCGAGCAAGAAATTTACCTCCAAAGGGAAATCCTTGATGACCAAGTGGACGAGGTCGATTCGAGATTCGCGTTGATATGCGGTGGCAAGCGTAACTCAAGACGTGTCGAAAGTTAGACTTGAATGCTGAGTGTGTGCCATAGGTTCTACATAAGTAAATTTAGAAGCAGGAACACGTCGGGTGCGATCATACCAGCACTAATGCACCGGATCCAATCAGAACTCCGAAGTTAAGCGTGCTTGGGCGAGAGTAGTACTAGGATGGGTGACCACCTGGGAAGTCCTCGTGTTGCACCCCTTTTTGTCTCAATTTTTGACCCTTACGGCATTTTTTTTTTGCGTCACAAAGGCATTAGATGCGTGTGGCGAGAAATTTTGCCTCGAAAGGGAAATCCTTGGCGACCAAGTGGACGAGGTCGATTGGATTCAATTTGGAACGTCGTTCTGCTTCTAGAAAGGTATTATAATAACAATTCCGAGTTTGACTCCAACAGATACACTTGTTTCAATTCGTACCGACGAACAATCTTCGCTATATGCTCCGAGCAAGAAATTTACCTGCAAAGTGAAATCCTTGATGACCAAGTGGACGAGGTCGATTCGAGATTCGCGTTGATATGCGGTGGCAAGCGTAACTCAAGACGTGTCGAAAGTTAGACTCGAATGCTGAGTGTGTGCCATAGGTTCGACATAAGTAAATTTAGAAGCAGGAACACGTCGGGTGCGATCATACCAGCACTAATGAACCGGATCCCATCAGAACTCCGAAGTTAAGCGTGCTTGGGCGAAAGTAGTACTAGGATGGGTGACCCCCTGGGAAGTCCTCGTGTTGCACCCCTTTTTGTCTCAATTTTTTACCCTTCCGGCATTTTTTTTTTTTTGCGTCACAAAGGCATTAGATGCGTGTGGCGAGAAATTTTGCCTCGAAAGGGAAATCCTTGGCGACCAAGTGGACGAGGTCGATTGGATTCAATTTGGAACGTCGTTCTGCTTCTAGAAAGGTATTATAATAACAATTCCGAGTTTGACTCCAACAGATACACTTGTTTCAATTCGTACCGACGAACAATCTTCGCTATATGCTCCGAGCAAGAAATTTACCTCCAAAGGGAAATCCTTGATGACCAAGTGGACGAGGTCGATTCGAGATTCGCATTGATATGCGGTGGCAAGCGTAACTCAAGACGTGTCGAAAGTTAGACTCGAATGCTGAGTGTGTGCCATAGGTTCGACATAAGTAAATTTAGAAGCAGGAACACGTCGGGTGCGATCATACCAGCACTAATGCACCGGATCCCATCAGAACTCCGAAGCTAAGCGTGCTTGGGCGAGAGTAGTACTAGGATGGGTGACCCCCTGGAAAGTCCTCGTGTTGCACCCCTTTTTGTCTCAATTTTTTACCCTTCCGACATTTTTTTTTTTTTTTTGCGTCACAAAGGCATTAGATGCGTGTGGCGAGAAATTTTGCCTCGAAAGGGAAATCCTTGGCGACCAAGTGGACGAGGTCGATTGGATTCAATTTGTAACGTCGTTCTGCTTCTAGAAAGGTATTATAATAACAATTCCGAGTTTGACTCCAACAGATACACTTGTTTCAATTCGTACCGACGAACAATCTTCGCTATATGCTTCGAGCAAGAAATTTACCTCCAAAGGGAAATCCTTGATGACCAAGTGGACGAGGTCGATTCGAGATTCGCGTTGATATGCGGTGGCAAGCGTAACACAAGACGTGTCGAAAGTTAGACTCGAATGCTGAGTGTGTGCCATAGGTTCGACATAAGTAAATTTAGAAGCAGGAACACGTCGGGTGCGATCATACCAGCACTAATGCACCGGATCCCATCAGAACTCCGAAGTTAAGCGTGCTTGGGCGAGAGTAGTACTAGGATGGGTGACCCCCTGGGAAGTCCTCGTGTTGCACCCCTTTTTGTCTCAATTTTTTACCCTTCCGACATTTTTTTTTTTTTTTGCGTCACAAAGGCATTAGATGCGTGTGGCGAGAAATTTTGCCTCGAAAGGGAAATCCTTGGCGACCAAGTGGACGAGGTCGATTGGATTCAATTTGGAACGTCGTTCTGCTTCTAGAAAGGTATTATAATAACAATTCCGAGTTTGACTCCAACAGATACACTTGTTTCAATTCGTACCGACGAACAATCTTCGCTATATGCTCCGAGCAAGAAATTTACCTCCAAAGGGAAATCCTTGATGACCAAGTGGACGAGGTCGATTCGAGATTCGCGTTGATATGCGGTGGCAAGCGTAACTCAAGACGTGTCGAAAGTTAGACTCGAATGCTGAGTGTGTGCCATAGGTTCGACATAAGTAAATTTAGAAGCAGGAACACGTCGGGTGCGATCATACCAGCACTAATGCACCGGATCCCATCAGAACTCCGAAGCTAAGCGTGCTTGGGCGAGAGTAGTACTAGGATGGGTGACCCCCTGGGAAGTCCTCGTGTTGCACCCCTTTTTGTCTCAATTTTTGACCCTTCCGGCATTTTTTTTTTTTTTTTTGCGTCACAAAGGCATTATATGCGTGTGGCGAGAAATTTTGCCTCGAAAGGGAAATCCTTGGCGACCAAGTGGACGAGGTCGATTGGATTCAATTTGGAACGTCGTTCTGCTTCTAGAAAGGTATTATAATAACAATTCCGAGTTTGACTCCAACAGATACACTTGTTTCAATTCGTACCGACGAACAATCTTCGCTATATGCTCCGAGCAAGAAATTTACCTCCAAAGGGAAATCCTTGATGACCAAGTGGACGAGGTCGATTCGAGATTCGCGTTGATATGCGGTGGCAAGCGTAACTCAAGACGTGTCGAAAGTTAGACTCGAATGCTGAGTGTGTGCCATAGGTTCGACATAAGTAAATTTAGAAGCAGGAACACGTCGGGTGCGATCATACCAGCACTAATGCACCGGATCCCATCAGAACTCCGAAGTTAAGCGTGCTTGGGCGAGAGTAGTACTAGGATGGGTGACCCCCTGGGAAGTCCTCGTGTTGCACCCCTTTTTGTCTCAATTTTTGACCCTTCCGGCATTTTTTTTTTTTTTTTTGCGTCACAAAGGCATTAGATGCGTGTGGCGAGAAATTTGTCCTCGAAAGGGAAATCCTTGGCGACCAAGTGGACGAGGTCGATTGGATTCAATTTGAAACGTCGTTCTGCTTCTAGAAAGGTATTATAATAACAATTCTGAGTTTGACTCCAACAGATACACTTGTTTCAATTCGTACCGACGAACAATCTTCGCTATATGCTCCGAGCAAGAAATTTACCTCCAAAGGGAAATCCTTGATGACCAAGTGGACGAGGTCGATTCGAGATTCGCGTTGATATGCGGTGGCAAGCGTAACTCAAGACGTGTCGAAAGTTAGACTCGAATGCTGAGTGTGTGCCATAGGTTCGACATAAGTAAATTTAGAAGCAGGAACACGTCGGGTGCGATCATACCAGCACTAATGCACCGGATCCCATCAGAACTCCGAAGCTAAGCGTGCTTGGGCGAGAGTAGTACTAGGATGGGTGACCCCCTGGGAAGTCCTCGTGTTGCACCCCTTTTTGTCTCAATTTTTGACCCTTCCGGCATTTTTTTTTTTTTTTGCGTCACAAAGGCATTATATGCGTGTGGCGAGAAATTTTGCCTCGAAAGGGAAATCCTTGGCGACCAAGTGGACGAGGTCGATTGGATTCAATTTGGAACGTCGTTCTGCTTCTAGAAAGGTATTATAATAACAATTCCGAGTTTGACTCCAACAGATACACTTGTTTCAATTCGTACCGACGAACAATCTTCGCTATATGCTCCGAGCAAGAAATTTACCTCCAAAGGGAAATCCTTGATGACCAAGTGGACGAGGTCGATTCGAGATTCGCGTTGATATGCGGTGGCAAGCGTAACTCAAGACGTGTCGAAAGTTAGACTCGAATGCTGAGTGTGTGCCATAGGTTCGACATAAGTAAATTTAGAAGCAGGAACACGTCGGGTGCGATCATACCAGCACTAATGCACCGGATCCCATCAGAACTCTGAAGTTAAGCGTGCTTGGGCGAGAGTAGTACTAGGATGGGTGACCCCCTGGGAAGTCCTCGTGTTGCACCCCTTTTTGTCTCAATTTTTGACCCTTCCGGCATTTTTTTTTTTTTTTGCGTCACAAAGGCATTATATGCGTGTGGCGAGAAATTTTGCCTCGAAAGGGAAATCCTTGGCGACCAAGTGGACGAGGTCGATTGGATTCAATTTGGAACGTCGTTCTGCTTCTAGAAAGGTATTATAATAACAATTCCGAGTTTGACTCCAACAGATACACTTGTTTCAATTCGTACCGACGAACAATCTTCGCTATATGCTCCGAGCAAGAAATTTACCTCCAAAGGGAAATCCTTGATGACCAAGTGGACGAGGTCGATTCGAGATTCGCGTTGATATGCGGTGGCAAGCGTAACTCAAGACGTGTCGAAAGTTAGACTCGAATGCTGAGTGTGTGCCATAGGTTCGACATAAGTAAATTTAGAAGCAGGAACACGTCGGGTGCGATCATACCAGCACTAATGCACCGGATCCCATCAGAACTCCGAAGTTAAGCGTGCTTGGGCGAGAGTAGTACTAGGATGGGTGACCCCCTGGGAAGTCCTCGTGTTGCACCCCTTTTTGTCTCAATTTTTGACCCTTCCGGCATTTTTTTTTTTTTTTTTGCGTCACAAAGGCATTAGATGCGTGTGGCGAGAAATTTGTCCTCGAAAGGGAAATCCTTGGCGACCAAGTGGACGAGGTCGATTGGATTCAATTTGGAACGTCGTTCTGCTTCTAGAAAGGTATTATAATAACAATTCCGAGTTTGACTCCAACAGATACACTTGTTTCAATTCGTACCGACGAACAATCTTCGCTATATGCTCCGAGCAAGAAATTTACCTCCAAAGGGAAATCCTTGATGACCAAGTGGACGAGGTCGATTCGAGATTCGCGTTGATATGCGGTGGCAAGCGTAACTCAAGACGTGTCGAAAGTTATACTCGAATGCTGAGTGTGTGCCATAGGTTCGACATAAGTAAATTTAGAAACAGGAACACGTCGGGTGCGATCATACCAGCACTAATGCACCGGATCCCATCAGAACTCCGAAGTTAAGCGTGCTTGGGCGAGAGTAGTACTAGGATGGGTGACCCCCTGGGAAGTCCTCGTGTTGCACCCCTTTTTGTCTCAAATTTTGACCCTTCCGGCATTTTTTTTTTTTTGCGTCACAAAGGCATTAGATGCGTGTGGCGAGAAATTTTGCCTCGAAAGGGAAATCCTTGGCGACCAAGTGGACGAGGTCGATTGGATTCAATTTGGAACGTCGTTCTGCTTCTAGAAAGGTATTATAATAACAATTCCGAGTTTGACTCCAACAGATACACTTGTTTCAATTCGTACCGACGAACAATCTTCGCTATATGCTCCGAGCAAGAAATTTACCTCCAAAGGGAAATCCTTGATGACCAAGTGGACGAGGTCGATTCGAGATTCGCGTTGATATGCGGTGGCAAGCGTAACTCAAGACGTGTCGAAAGTTAGACTCGAATGCTGAGTGTGTGCCATAGGTTCGACATAAGTAAATTTAGAAGCAGGAACACGTCGGGTGCGATCATACCAGCACTAATGCAACGGATCCCATCAGAACTCCGAAGTTAAGCGTGCTTGGGCGAGAGTAGTACTAGGATGGGTGACCCCCTGGGAAGTCCTCGTGTTGCACCCCTTTTTGTCTCAATTTTTGACCCTTCCGGCATTTTTTTTTTTTTTTTTGCGTCACAAAGGCATTAGATGCGTGTGGCGAGAAATTTGTCCTCGAAAGGGAAATCCTTGGCGACCAAGTGGACGAGGTCGATTGGATTCAATTTGGAACGTCGTTCTGCTTCTAGAAAGGTATTATAATAACAATTCCGAGTTTGACTCCAACAGATACACTTGTTTCAATTCGTACCGACGAACAATCTTCGCTATATGCTCCGAGCAAGAAATTTACCTCCAAAGGGAAATCCTTGATGACCAAGTGGACGAGGTCGATTCGAGATTCGCGTTGATATGCGGTGGCAAGCGTAACTCAAGACGTGTCGAAAGTTATACTCGAATGCTGAGTGTGTGCCATAGGTTCGACATAAGTAAATTTAGAAACAGGAACACGTCGGGTGCGATCATACCAGCACTAATGCACCGGATCCCATCAGAACTCCGAAGTTAAGCGTGCTTGGGCGAGAGTAGTACTAGGATGGGTGACCCCCTGGGAAGTCCTCGTGTTGCACCCCTTTTTGTCTCAAATTTTGACCCTTCCGGCATTTTTTTTTTTTTGCGTCACAAAGGCATTAGATGCGTGTGGCGAGAAATTTTGCCTCGAAAGGGAAATCCTTGGCGACCAAGTGGACGAGGTCGATTGGATTCAATTTGGAACGTCGTTCTGCTTCTAGAAAGGTATTATAATAACAATTCCGAGTTTGACTCCAACAGATACACTTGTTTCAATTCGTACCGACGAACAATCTTCGCTATATGCTCCGAGCAAGAAATTTACCTCCAAAGGGAAATCCTTGATGACCAAGTGGACGAGGTCGATTCGAGATTCGCGTTGATATGCGGTGGCAAGCGTAACTCAAGACGTGTCGAAAGTTAGACTCGAATGCTGAGTGTGTGCCATAGGTTCGACATAAGTAAATTTAGAAGCAGGAACACGTCGGGTGCGATCATACCAGCACTAATGCACCGGATCCCATCAGAACTCCGAAGTTAAGCGTGCTTGGGCGAGAGTAGTACTAGGATGGGTGACCCCCTGGGAAGTCCTCGTGTTGCACCCCTTTTTGTCTCAATTTTTGACCCTTCCGGCATTTTTTTTTTTTTTTGCGTCACAAAGGCATTAGATGCGTGTGGCGAGAAATTTTGCCTCGAAAGGGAAATCCTTGGCGACCAAGTGGACGAGGTCGATTGGATTCAATTTGGAACGTCGTTCTGCTTCTAGAAAGGTATTATAATAACAATTCCGAGTTTGACTCCAACAGATACACTTGTTTCAATTTGTACCGACGAACAATCTTCGCTATATGCTCCGAGCAAGAAATTTAACTCCAAAGGGAAATCCTTGATGACCAAGTGGACGAAGTCGATTCGAGATTCGCGTTGATATGCGGTGGCAAGCGTAACTCAAGACGTGTCGAAAGTTAGACTCGAATGCTGAGTGTGTGCCATAGGTTCGACATAAGTAAATTTAGAAGCAGGAATACGTCGGGTGCGATCATACCAGCACTAATGCACCGGATCCCATCAGAACTCCAAACTTAAGCGTGCTTGGGCGAGAGTAGTACTAGGATGGGTGACCCCCTGGGAAGTCCTCGTGTTGCACCCCTTTTTGTCTCAATTTTTGACCCTTCCGGCATTTTTTTTTTTTTTGCGTCACAAAGGCATTAGATGCGTGTGGCGAGAAATTTTGCCTCGAAAGGGAAATCCTTGGCGACCAAGTGGACGAGGTCGATTGGATTCAATTTGGAACGTCGTTCTGCTTCTAGAAAGGTATTATAATAACAATTCTGAGTTTGACTCCAACAGATACACTTGTTTCAATTCGTACCGACGAACAATCTTCGCTATATGCTCCGAGCAAGAAATTTACCTCCAAAGGGAAATCCTTGATGACCAAGTGGACGAGGTCGATTCGAGATTCGCGTTGATATGCGGTGGCAAGCGTAACTCAAGACGTGTCGAAAGTTATACTCGAATGCTGAGTGTGTGCCATAGGTTCGACATAAGTAAATTTAGAAGCAGGAACACGTCGGGTGCGATCATACCAGCACTAATGCACCGGATCCCATCAGAACTCCGAAGTTAAGCGTTCTTGGGCGAGAGTAGTACTAGGATGGGTGACCCCCTGGGATGTCCTCGTGTTGCACCCCTTTTTGTCTCAATTTTTGACCCTTCCGGCATTTTTTTTTTTTTTTGCGTCACAAAGGCATTAGATGCGTGTGGCGAGAAATTTTGCCTCGAAAGGGAAATCCTTGGCGACCAAGTGGACGAGGTCGATTGGATTCAATTTGGAACGTCGTTCTGCTTCTAGAAAGGTATTATAATAACAATTCCGAGTTTGACTCCAACAGATACACTTGTTTCAATTCGTACCGACGAACAATCTTCGCTATATGCTCCGAGCAAGAAATTTACCTCCAAAGGGAAATCCTTGATGACCAAGTGGACGAGGTCGATTCGAGATTCGCGTTGATATGCGGTGGCAAGCGTAACTCAAGACGTGTCGAAAGTTAGACTCGAATGCTGAGTGTGTGCCCTAGGTTCGACATAAGTAAATTTAGAAGCAGGAACACGTCGGGTGCGATCATACCAGCACTAATGCACCGGATCCCATCAGAACTCCGAAGTTAAGCGTGCTTGGGCGAGAGTAGTACTAGGATGGGTGACCCCCTGGGAAGTCCTCGTGTTGCACCCCTTTTTGTCTCAATTTTTGACCCTTCCAGCATTTTTTTTTTTTTTGCGTCACAAAGGCATTAGATGCGTGTGGCGAGAAATTTTGCCTCGAAAGGGAAATCCTTGGCGACCAAGTGGACGAGGTCGATTGGATTCAATTTGGAACGTCGTTCTGCTTCTAGAAAGGTATTATAATAACAATTCCGAGTTTGACTCCAACAGATACACTTGTTTCAATTCGTACCGACGAACAATCTTCGCTATATGCTCCGAGCAAGAAATTTACCTCCAAAGGGAAATCCATGATGACCAAGTGGACGAGGTCGATTCGAGATTCGCGTTGATATGCGGTGGCAAGCGTAACTCAAGACGTGTCGAAAGTTAGACTCGAATGCTGAGTGTGTGCCATAGGTTCGACATAAGTAAATTTAGAAGCAGGAACACGTCGGGTGCGATCATACCAGCACTAATGCACCGGATCCCATCAGAACTCCGAAGTTAAGCGTGCTTGGGCGAGAGTAGTACTAGGATGGGTGACCCCCTGGGAAGTCCTCGTGTTGCACCCCTTTTTGTCTCAATTTTTGACCCTTCCGGCATTTTTTTTTTTTTTTTGCGTCACAAAGGCATTAGATGCGTGTTGCGAGAAATTTTGCCTCGAAAGGGAAATCCTTGGCGACCAAGTGGACGAGGTCGATTGGATTCAATTTGGAACGTCGTTCTGCTTCTAGAAAGGTATTATAATAACAATTCCGAGTTTGACTCCAACAGATACACTTGTTTCAATTCGTACCGACGAACAATCTTCGCTATATGCTCCGAGCAAGAAATTTACCTCCAAAGGGAAATCCTTGATGACCAAGTGGACGAGGTCGATTCGAGATTCGCGTTGATATGCGGTGGCAAGCGTAACTCAAGACGTGTCGAAAGTTAGACTCGAATGCTGAGTGTGTGCCATAGGTTCGACATAAGTAAATTTAGAAGCAGGAACACGTCGGGTGCGATCATACCAGCACTAATGCACCGGATCCCATCAGAACTCCGAAGTTAAGCGTGCTTGGGCGAGAGTAGTACTAGGATGGGTGACCCCCTGGGAAGTCCTCGTGTTGCACCCCTTTTTGTCTCAATTTTTGACCCTTCCGGCATTTTTTTTTTTTGCGTCACAAAGGCATTAGATGCGTGTGGCGAGAAATTTTGCCTCGAAAGGGAAATCCTTGGCGACCATGTGGACGAGGTCGATTGGATTCAATTTGGAACGTCGTTCTGCTTCTAGAAAGGTATTATAATAACAATTGCGAGTTTGACTCCAACATATACACTTGTTTCAATTCGTACCGACGAACAATCTTCGCTATATGCTCCGAGCAAGAAATTTACCTCCAAAGGGAAATCCTTGATGACCAAGTGGACGAGGTCGATTCGAGATTCGCGTTGATATGCGGTGGCAAGCGTAACTCAAGACGTGTCGAAAGTTAGACTCGAATGCTGAGTGTGTGCCATAGGTTCGACATAAGTAAATTTAGAAGCAGGAACACGTCGTGTGCGATCATACCAGCACTAATGCACCGGATCCCATCAGAACTCCGAAGTTAAGCGTGCTTGGGCGAGAGTTGTACTAGGATGGGTGACCCCCTGGGAAGTCCTCGTGTTGCACCCCTTTTTGTCTCAATTTTTGACCCTTCCGGCATTTTTTTTTTTTTTGCGTCACAAAGGCATTAAATGCGTGTGGCGAGAAATTTTGCCTCGATAGGGAAATCCTTGGCGACCAAGTGGACGAGGTCGATTGGATTCAATTTGGAACGTCGTTCTGCTTCTAGAAAGGTATTATAATAACAATTCCGAGTTTGACTCCAACAGATACACTTGTTTCAATTCGTACCGACGAACAATCTTCGCTATATGCTCCGAGCAAGAAATTTACCTCCAAAGGGAAATCCTTGATGACCAAGTGGACGAGGTCGATTCGAGATTCGCGTTGATATGCGGTGGCAAGCGTAACTCAAGACGTGTCGAAAATTAGACTCGAATGCTGATTGTGTGCCATAGGTTCGACATAAGTAAATTTAGAAGCAGGAACACGTCGGGTGCGATCATACCAGCACTAATGCACCGGATCCCATCAGAACTCCGAAGTTAAGCGTGCTTCGGCAAGAGTAGTACTAGGATGGGTGACCCCCTGGGAAGTCCTCGTGTTGCACCCCTTTTTGTCTCAATTTTTGACCCAACCGACATTTTTTTTTTTTTGCGTCACAAAGGCATTAGATGCGTGTGGCGAGAAATTTTGCCTCGAAAGGGAAATCCTTGGCGACCAAGTGGACGAGGTCGATTGGATTCAATTTGGAACGTCGTTCTGCTTCTAGAAAGGTATTATAATAACAATTCCGAGTTTGACTCCAACAGATACACTTGTTTCAATTCGTACCGACGAACAATCTTCGCTATATGCTCCGAGCAAGAAATTTACCTCCAAAGGGAAATCCTTGATGACCAAGTGGACGAGGTCGATTCGAGATTCGCGTTGATATGCGGTGGCAAGCGTAACTCAAGACGTGTCGAAAGTTAGACTCGAATGCTGAGTGTGTGCCATAGGTTCAACATAAGTAAATTTAGAAGCAGGAACACGTCGGCTGCGATCATACCAGCACTAATGCACCGGATCCCATCAGAACTCCGAAGTTAAGCGTGCTTGGGCGAGAGTAGTACTAGGATGGGTGACCCCCTGGAAAGTCCTCGTGTTGCACCCCTTTTTGTCTCAATTTTTGACCCTTCCGGCATTTTTTTTTTTTTTTGCGTCACAAAGGCATTAGATGCGTGTGGCGAGAAATTTTGCCTCGAAAGGGAAATCCTTGGCGACCAAGTGGACGAGGTCGATTGGATTCAATTTGGAACGTCGTTCTGCTTCTAGAAAGGTATTATAATAACAATTCCGAGTTTGACTCCAACAGATACACTTGTTTCAATTCGTACCGACGAACAATCTTCGCTATATGCTCCGAGCAAGAAATTTACCTCCAAAGGGAAATCCTTGATGACCAAGTGGACGAGGTCGATTCGAGATTCGCGTTGATATGCGGTGGCAAGCGTAACTCAAGACGTGTCGAAAGTTAGACTCGAATGCTGAGTGTGTGCCATAGGTTCGACATAAGTAAATTTAGAAGCAGGAACACGTCGGGCGCGATCATACCAGCACTAATGCACCGGATCCCATCAGAACTCCGAAGTTAAGCGTGCTTGGGCGAGAGTAGTACTAGGATGGGTGACCCCCTGGGATGTCCTCGTGTTGCACCCCTTTTTGTCTCAATTTTTTACCCTTCCGGCATTTTTTTTTTTTTTGCGTCACAAAGGCATTAGATGCGTGTGGCGAGAAATTTTGCCCCGAAAGGGAAATCCTTGGCGACCAAGTGGACGAGGTCGATTGGATTCAATTTTGAACGTCGTTCTGCTTCTAGAAAGGTATTATAATAACAATTCCGAGTTTGACTCCAACAAATACACTTGTTTCAATTCGTACCGACGAACAATCTTCGCTATATGCTCCGAGCAAGAAATTTACCTCCAAAGGGAAATCCTTGATAACCAAGTGGACGAGGTCGATTCGAGATTCGCGTTGATATGCGGTGGCAAGCGTAACTCAAGACGTGTCGAAAGTTAGACTCGAATGCTGAGTGTGTGCCATAGGTTCGACATAAGTAAATTTAGAAGCAGGAACACGTCGGGTGCGATCATACCAGCACTAATGCACCGGATCCCATCAGAACTCCGAAGTTAAGCGTGCTTGGGCGAGAGTAGTACTAGGATGGGTGACCCCCTGGGAAAGAAGTTAAGCGTGCTTGGGCGAGAGTAGTACTAGGATGGGTGACCCCCTGGGAAGTCCTCGTGTTGCACCCCTTTTTGTCTCAATTTTTGACCCTTCCGACATTTTTTTTTTTTTTTTTTTTGCGTCACAAAGGCATTAGATGCGTGTGGCGAGAAATTTTGCCTCGAAAGGGAAATCCTTGGCGACCAAGTGGACGAGGTCGATTGGATTCAATTTGGAACGTCGTTCTGCTTCTAGAAAGGTATTATAATAACAATTCCGAGTTTGACTCCAACAGATACACTTGTTTCAATTCGTACCGACGAACAATCTTCGCTATATGCTCCGAGCAAGAAATTTACCTCCAAAGGGAAATCCTGGATGACCAAGTGGACGAGGTCGATTCGAGATTCGCGTTGATATGCGGTGGCAAGCGTAACTCAAGGCGTGTCGAAAGTTAGACTCGAATGCTGAGTGTGTGCCATAGGTTCGACATAAGTAAATTTAGAAGCAGGAACACGCCGGGTGCGATCATACCAGCACTAATGCACCGGATCCCATCAGAATTCCGAAGTTAAGCGTGCTTGGGCGAGAGTAGTACTAGGATGGGTGACCCCCTGGGAAGTCCTCGTGTTGCACCCCTTTTTGTCTCAATTTTTGACCCTTCCGGCATTTTTTTTTTTTTTTGCGTCACAAAGGCATTAGATGCGTGTGGCGAGAAATTTTGCCTCGAAAGGGAAATCCTTGGCGACCAAGTGGACGAGGTCGATTGGATTCAATTTGGAACGTCGTTCTGCTTCTAGAAAGGTATTATAATAACAATTCCGAGTTTGACTCCAACAGATACACTTGTTTCAATTCGTACCGACGAACAATCTTCGCTATATGCTCCGAGCAAGAAATTTACCTCCAAAGGGAAATCCTTGATGACCAAGTGGACGAGGTCGATTCGAGATTCGCGTTGATATGCGGTGGCAAGCGTAACTCAAGACGTGTCGAAAGTTAGACTCGAATGCTGAGTGTGTGCCATAGGTTCGACATAAGTAAATTTAGAAGCAGGAACACGTCGGGTGCGATCATACCAGCACTAATGCACCGGATCCCATCAGAACTCCGAAGTTAAGCATGCTTGGGCGAGAGTAGTACTAGGATGGGTGACCCCCTGGGAAGTCCTCGTGTTGCACCCCTTTTTGTCTCAATTTTTGACCCTTCCGGAATTTTTTTTTTTTTTGCGTCACAATGGCATTAGATGCGTGTGGCGAGAAATTTTGCCTCGAAAGGGAAATCCTTGGCGACCAAGTGGACGAGGTCGATTGGATTCAATTTGGAACGTCGTTCTGCTTCTAGAAAGGTATTATAATAACAATTCCGAGTTTGACTCCAACAGATACACTTGTTTCAATTCGTACCGACGAACAATCTTCGCTATATGCTCCGAGCAAGAAATTTACCTCCAAAGGGAAATCCTTGATGACCAAGTGGACGAGGTCGATTCGAGATTCGCGTTGATATGCGGTGGCAAGCGTAACTCAAGACGTGTCGAAAGTTAGACTCGAATGCTGAGTGTGTGCCATAGGTTCGACATAAGTAAATTTAGAAGCAGGAACACGTCGGGTGCGATCATACCAGCACTAATGCACCGGATCCCATCAGAACTCCGAAGTTAAGCGTGCTTGGGCGAGAGTAGTACTAGGATGGGTGACCCCCTGGGAAGTCCTCGTGTTGCACCCCTTTTTGTTTCAATTTTTGACCCTTCCGACATTTTTTTTTTTTTTGCGTCACAAAGGCATTAGATGCGTGTGGCGAGAAATTTTGCCTCGAAAGGGAAATCCTTGGCGACCAAGTGGACGAGGTCGATTGGATTCAATTTGGAACGTCGTTCTGCTTCTAGAAAGGTATTATAATAACAATTCCGAGTTTGACTCCAACAGATACACTTGTTTCAATTCGTACCGACGAACAATCTTCGCTATATGCTCCGAGCAAGAAATTTACCTCCAAAGGGAAATCCTTGATGACCAAGTGGACGAGGTCGATTCGAGATTCGCGTTGATATGCGGTGGCAAGCGTAACTCAAGACGTGTCGAAAGTTAGACTCGAATGCTGAGTGTGTGCCATAGGTTCGACATAAGTAAATTTAGAAGCAGGAACACGTCGGGTGCGATCATACCAGCACTAATGCACCGGATCCCATCAGAACTCCGAAGTTAAGCGTGCTTGGGCGAGAGTAGTACTAGGATGGGTGACCCCCTGGAAAGTCCTCGTGTTGCACCCCTTTTTGTCTCAATTTTTGACCCTTCCGGCATTTTTTTTTTTTTTTTGCGTCACAAAGGCATTAGATGCGTGTGGCGAGAAATTTTGCCTCGAAAGGGAAATCCTTGGCGACCAAGTGGACGAGGTCGATTGGATTCAATTTGGAACGTCGTTCTGCTTCTAGAAAGGTATTATAATAACAATTCCGAGTTTGACTCCAACAGATACACTTGTTTCAATTCGTACCGACGAACAATCTTCGCTATATGCTCCGAGCAAGAAATTTACCTCCAAAGGGAAATCCTTGATGACCAAGTGGACGAGGTCGATTCGAGATTCGCGTTGATATGCGGTGGCAAGCGTAACTCAAGACGTGTCGAAAGTTAGACTCGAATGCTGAGTGTGTGCCATAGGTTCGACATAACTAAATTTAGAAGCAGGAACACGTCGGGCGCGATCATACCAGCACTAATGCACCGGATCCCATCAGAACTCCGAAGTTAAGCGTGCTTGGGCGAGAGTAGTACTAGGATGGGTGACCCCCTGGGATGTCCTCGTGTTGCACCCCTTTTTGTCTCAATTTTTTACCCTTCCGGCATTTTTTTTTTTTTTGCGTCACAAAGGCATTAGATGCGTGTGGCGAGAAATTTTGCCCCGAAAGGGAAATCCTTGGCGACCAAGTGGACGAGGTCGATTGGATTCAATTTTGAACGTCGTTCTGCTTCTAGAAAGGTATTATAATAACAATTCCGAGTTTGACTCCAACAAATACACTTGTTTCAATTCGTACCGACGAACAATCTTCGCTATATGCTCCGAGCAAGAAATTTACCTCCAAAGGGAAATCCTTGATAACCAAGTGGACGAGGTCGATTCGAGATTCGCGTTGATATGCGGTGGCAAGCGTAACTCAAGACGTGTCGAAAGTTAGACTCGAATGCTGAGTGTGTGCCATAGGTTCGACATAAGTAAATTTAGAAGCAGGAACACGTCGGGTGCGATCATACCAGCACTAATGCACCGGATCCCATCAGAACTCCGAAGTTAAGCGTGCTTGGGCGAGAGTAGTACTAGGATGGGTGACCCCCTGGGAAAGAAGTTAAGCGTGCTTGGGCGAGAGTAGTACTAGGATGGGTGACCCCCTGGGAAGTCCTCGTGTTGCACCCCTTTTTGTCTCAATTTTTGACCCATCCGACATTTTTTTTTTTTTTTTTTTTGCGTCACAAAGGCATTAGATGCGTGTGGCGAGAAATTTTGCCTCGAAAGGGAAATCCTTGGCGACCAAGTGGACGAGGTCGATTGGATTCAATTTGGAACGTCGTTCTGCTTCTAGAAAGGTATTATAATAACAATTCCGAGTTTGACTCCAACAGATACACTTGTTTCAATTCGTACCGACGAACAATCTTCGCTATATGCTCCGAGCAAGAAATTTACCTCCAAAGGGAAATCCTGGATGACCAAGTGGACGAGGTCGATTCGAGATTCGCGTTGATATGCGGTGGCAAGCGTAACTCAAGGCGTGTCGAAAGTTAGACTCGAATGCTGAGTGTGTGCCATAGGTTCGACATAAGTAAATTTAGAAGCAGGAACACGCCGGGTGCGATCATACCAGCACTAATGCACCGGATCCCATCAGAATTCCGAAGTTAAGCGTGCTTGGGCGAGAGTAGTACTAGGATGGGTGACCCCCTGGGAAGTCCTCGTGTTGCACCCCTTTTTGTCTCAATTTTTGACCCTTCCGGCATTTTTTTTTTTTTTTGCGTCACAAAGGCATTAGATGCGTGTGGCGAGAAATTTTGCCTCGAAAGGGAAATCCTTGGCGACCAAGTGGACGAGGTCGATTGGATTCAATTTGGAACGTCGTTCTGCTTCTAGAAAGGTATTATAATAACAATTCCGAGTTTGACTCCAACAGATACACTTGTTTCAATTCGTACCGACGAACAATCTTCGCTATATGCTCCGAGCAAGAAATTTACCTCCAAAGGGAAATCCTTGATGACCAAGTGGACGAGGTCGATTCGAGATTCGCGTTGATATGCGGTGGCAAGCGTAACTCAAGACGTGTCGAAAGTTAGACTCGAATGCTGAGTGTGTGCCATAGGTTCGACATAAGTAAATTTAGAAGCAGGAACACGTCGGGTGCGATCATACCAGCACTAATGCACCGGATCCCATCAGAACTCCGAAGTTAAGCGTGCTTGGGCGAGAGTAGTACTAGGATGGGTGACCCCCTGGGAAGTCCTCGTGTTGCACCCCTTTTTGTCTCAATTTTTGACCCTTCCGGAATTTTTTTTTTTTTTGCGTCACAATGGCATTAGATGCGTGTGGCGAGAAATTTTGCCTCGAAAGGGAAATCCTTGGCGACCAAGTGGACGAGGTCGATTGGATTCAATTTGGAACGTCGTTCTGCTTCTAGAAAGGTATTATAATAACAATTCCGAGTTTGACTCCAACAGATACACTTGTTTCAATTCGTACCGACGAACAATCTTCGCTATATGCTCCGAGCAAGAAATTTACCTCCAAAGGGAAATCCTTGATGACCAAGTGGACGAGGTCGATTCGAGATTCGCGTTGATATGCGGTGGCAAGCGTAACTCAAGACGTGTCGAAAGTTAGACTCGAATGCTGAGTGTGTGCCATAGGTTCGACATAAGTAAATTTAGAAGCAGGAACACGTCGGGTGCGATCATACCAGCACTAATGCACCGGATCCCATCAGAACTCCGAAGTTAAGCGTGCTTGGGCGAGAGTAGTACTAGGATGGGTGACCCCCTGGGAAGTCCTCGTGTTGCACCCCTTTTTGTTTCAATTTTTGACCCTTCCGACATTTTTTTTTTTTTTTGCGTCACAAAGGCATTAGATGCGTGTGGCGAGAAATTTTGCCTCGAAAGGGAAATCCTTGGCGACCAAGTGGACGAGGTCGATTGGATTCAATTTGGAACGTCGTTCTGCTTCTAGAAAGGTATTATAATAACAATTCCGAGTTTGACTCCAACAGATACACTTGTTTCAATTCGTACCGACGAACAATCTTCGCTATATGCTCCGAGCAAGAAATTTACCTCCAAAGGGAAATCCTGGATGACCAAGTGGACGAGGTCGATTCGAGATTCGCGTTGATATGCGGTGGCAAGCGTAACTCAAGGCGTGTCGAAAGTTAGACTCGAATGCTGAGTGTGTGCCATAGGTTCGACATAAGTAAATTTAGAAGCAGGAACACGCCGGGTGCGATCATACCAGCACTAATGCACCGGATCCCATCAGAATTCCGAAGTTAAGCGTGCTTGGGCGAGAGTAGTACTAGGATGGGTGACCCCCTGGGAAGTCCTCGTGTTGCACCCCTTTTTGTCTCAATTTTTGACCCTTCCGGCATTTTTTTTTTTTTTTTGCGTCACAAAGGCATTAGATGCGTGTGGCGAGAAATTTTGCCTCGAAAGGGAAATCCTTGGCGACCAAGTGGACGAGGTCGATTGGATTCAATTTGGAACGTCGTTCTGCTTCTAGAAAGGTATTATAATAACAATTCCGAGTTTGACTCCAACAGATACACTTGTTTCAATTCGTACCGACGAACAATCTTCGCTATATGCTCCGAGCAAGAAATTTACCTCCAAAGGGAAATCCTTGATGACCAAGTGGACGAGGTCGATTCGAGATTCGCGTTGATATGCGGTGGCAAGCGTAACTCAAGACGTGTCGAAAGTTAGACTCGAATGCTGAGTGTGTGCCATAGGTTCGACATAAGTAAATTTAGAAGCAGGAACACGTCGGGTGCGATCATACCAGCACTAATGCACCGGATCCCATCAGAACTCCGAAGTTAAGCGTGCTTGGGCGAGAGTAGTACTAGGATGGGTGACCCCCTGGGAAGTCCTCGTGTTGCACCCCTTTTTGTCTCAATTTTTGACCCTTCCGGAATTTTTTTTTTTTTTGCGTCACAATGGCATTAGATGCGTGTGGCGAGAAATTTTGCCTCGAAAGGGAAATCCTTGGCGACCAAGTGGACGAGGTCGATTGGATTCAATTTGGAACGTCGTTCTGCTTCTAGAAAGGTATTATAATAACAATTCCGAGTTTGACTCCAACAGATACACTTGTTTCAATAAGTACCGACGAACAATCTTCGCTATATGCTCCGAGCAAGAAATTTACCTCCAAAGGGAAATCCTTGATGACCAAGTGGACGAGGTCGATTCGAGATTCGCGTTGATATGCGGTGGCAAGCGTAACTCAAGACGTGTCGAAAGTTAGACTCGAATGCTGAGTGTGTGCCATAGGTTCGACATAAGTAAATTTAGAAGCAGGAACACGTCGGGTGCGATCATACCAGCACTAATGCACCGGATCCCATCAGAACTCCGAAGTTAAGCGTGCTTGGGCGAGAGTAGTACTAGGATGGGTGACCCCCTGGGAAGTCCTCGTGTTGCACCCCTTTTTGTTTCAATTTTTGACCCTTCCGACATTTTTTTTTTTTTGCGTCACAAAGGCATTAGATGCGTGTGGCGAGAAATTTTGCCTCGAAAGGGAAATCCTTGGCGACCAAGTGGACGAGGTCGATTGGATTCAATTTGGAACGTCGTTCTGCTTCTAGAAAGGTATTATAATAACAATTCCGAGTTTGACTCCAACAGATACACTTGTTTCAATTCGTACCGACGAACAATCTTCGCTATATGCTCCGAGCAAGAAATTTACCTCCAAAGGGAAATCCTGGATGACCAAGTGGACGAGGTCGATTCGAGATTCGCGTTGATATGCGGTGGCAAGCGTAACTCAAGGCGTGTCGAAAGTTAGACTCGAATGCTGAGTGTGTGCCATAGGTTCGACATAAGTAAATTTAGAAGCAGGAACACGCCGGGTGCGATCATACCAGCACTAATGCACCGGATCCCATCAGAATTCCGAAGTTAAGCGTGCTTGGGCGAGAGTAGTACTAGGATGGGTGACCCCCTGGGAAGTCCTCGTGTTGCACCCCTTTTTGTCTCAATTTTTGACCCTTCCGGCATTTTTTTTTTTTTTTTGCGTCACAAAGGCATTAGATGCGTGTGGCGAGAAATTTTGCCTCGAAAGGGAAATCCTTGGCGACCAAGTGGACGAGGTCGATTGGATTCAATTTGGAACGTCGTTCTGCTTCTAGAAAGGTATTATAATAACAATTCCGAGTTTGACTCCAACAGATACACTTGTTTCAATTCGTACCGACGAACAATCTTCGCTATATGCTCCGAGCAAGAAATTTACCTCCAAAGGGAAATCCTTGATGACCAAGTGGACGAGGTCGATTCGAGATTCGCGTTGATATGCGGTGGCAAGCGTAACTCAAGACGTGTCGAAAGTTAGACTCGAATGCTGAGTGTGTGCCATAGGTTCGACATAAGTAAATTTAGAAGCAGGAACACGTCGGGTGCGATCATACCAGCACTAATGCACCGGATCCCATCAGAACTCCGAAGTTAAGCGTGCTTGGGCGAGAGTAGTACTAGGATGGGTGACCCCCTGGGAAGTCCTCGTGTTGCACCCCTTTTTGTCTCAATTTTTGACCCTTCCGGAATTTTTTTTTTTTTTGCGTCACAATGGCATTAGATGCGTGTGGCGAGAAATTTTGCCTCGAAAGGGAAATCCTTGGCGACCAAGTGGACGAGGTCGATTGGATTCAATTTGGAACGTCGTTCTGCTTCTAGAAAGGTATTATAATAACAATTCCGAGTTTGACTCCAACAGATACACTTGTTTCAATTCGTACCGACGAACAATCTTCGCTATATGCTCCGAGCAAGAAATTTACCTCCAAAGGGAAATCCTTGATGACCAAGTGGACGAGGTCGATTCGAGATTCGCGTTGATATGCGGTGGCAAGCGTAACTCAAGACGTGTCGAAAGTTAGACTCGAATGCTGAGTGTGTGCCATAGGTTCGACATAAGTAAATTTAGAAGCAGGAACACGTCGGGTGCGATCATACCAGCACTAATGCACCGGATCCCATCAGAACTCCGAAGTTAAGCGTGCTTGGGCGAGAGTAGTACTAGGATGGGTGACCCCCTGGGAAGTCCTCGTGTTGCACCCCTTTTTGTTTCAATTTTTGACCCTTCCGACATTTTTTTTTTTTTTTTTTTTGCGTCACAAAGGCATTAGATGCGTGTGGCGAGAAATTTTGCCTCGAAAGGGAAATCCTTGGCGACCAAGTGGACGAGGTCGATTGGATTCAATTTGGAACGTCGTTCTGCTTCTAGAAAGGTATTATAATAACAATTCCGAGTTTGACTCCAACAGATACACTTGTTTCAATTCGTACCGACGAACAATCTTCGCTATATGCTCCGAGCAAGAAATTTACCTCCAAAGGGAAATCCTGGATGACCAAGTGGACGAGGTCGATTCGAGATTCGCGTTGATATGCGGTGGCAAGCGTAACTCAAGGCGTGTCGAAAGTTAGACTCGAATGCTGAGTGTGTGCCATAGGTTCGACATAAGTAAATTTAGAAGCAGGAACACGCCGGGTGCGATCATACCAGCACTAATGCACCGGATCCCATCAGAATTCCGAAGTTAAGCGTGCTTGGGCGAGAGTAGTACTAGGATGGGTGACCCCCTGGGAAGTCCTCGTGTTGCACCCCTTTTTGCCTCAATTTTTGACCCTTCCGGCATTTTTTTTTTTTTTTTGCGTCACAAAGGCATTAGATGCGTGTGGCGAGAAATTTTGCCTCGAAAGGGAAATCCTTGGCGACCAAGTGGACGAGGTCGATTGGATTCAATTTGGAACGTCGTTCTGCTTCTAGAAAGGTATTATAATAACAATTCCGAGTTTGACTCCAACAGATACACTTGTTTCAATTCGTACCGACGAACAATCTTCGCTATATGCTCCGAGCAAGAAATTTACCTCCAAAGGGAAATCCTTGATGACCAAGTGGACGAGGTCGATTCGAGATTCGCGTTGATATGCGGTGGCAAGCGTAACTCAAGACGTGTCGAAAGTTAGACTCGAATGCTGAGTGTGTGCCATAGGTTCGACATAAGTAAATTTAGAAGCAGGAACACGTCGGGTGCGATCATACCAGCACTAATGCACCGGATCCCATCAGAACTCCGAAGTTAAGCGTGCTTGGGCGAGAGTAGTACTAGGATGGGTGACCCCCTGGGAAGTCCTCGTGTTGCACCCCTTTTTGTCTCAATTTTTGACCCTTCCGGCATTTTTTTTTTTTTTTGCGTCACAATGGCATTAGATGCGTGTGGCGAGAAATTTTGCCTCGAAAGGGAAATCCTTGGCGACCAAGTGGACGAGGTCGATTGGATTAAATTTGGAACGTCGTTCTGCTTCTAGAAAGGTATTATAATAACAATTCCGAGTTTGACTCCAACAGATACACTTGTTTCAATTCGTACCGACGAACAATCTTCGCTATATGCTCCGAGCAAGAAATTTACCTCCAAAGGGAAATCCTTGATGACCAAGTGGACGAGGTCGATTCGAGATTCGCGTTGATATGCGGTGGCAAGCGTAACTCAAGACGTGTCGAAAGTTAGACTCGAATGCTGAGTGTGTGCCATAGGTTCGACATAAGTAAATTTAGAAGCAGGAACACGTCGGGTGCGATCATACCAGCACTAATGCACCGGATCCCATCAGAACTCCGAAGTTAAGCGTGCTTGGGCGAGAGTAGTACTAGGATGGGTGACCCCCTGGGATGTCCTCGTGTTGCACCCCTTTTTGTCTCAATTTTTGACCCTTCCGGCATTTTTTTTTTTTTTTGCGTCACAAAGGCATTAGATGCGTGTGGCGAGAAATTTTGCCTCGAAAGGGAAATCCTTGGCGACCAAGTGGACGAGGTTTACCTCCAAAGGGAAATCCTTGATGACCAAGTGGACGAGGTCGATTTGAGATTCGCGTTGATATGCGGTGGCAAGCGTAACTCAAGACGTGTCGAAAGTTAGACTCGAATGCTGAGTGTGTGCCATAGGTTCGACATAAGTAAATTTAGAAGCAGGAACACGCCGGGTGCGATCATACCAGCACTAATGCACCGGATCCCATCAGAACTCCGAAGTTAAGCGTGCTTGGGCGAGAGTAGTACTAGGATGGGTGACCCCCTGGGAAGTCCTCGTGTTGCACCCCTTTTTGTCTCAATTTTTGACCCTTCCGGCATTATTTTTTTTTGCGTCACAAAGGCATTAGATGCGTGTGGCGAGAAATTTTGCCTCGAAAGGGAAATCCTTGGCGACCAAGTGGACGAGGTCGATTGGATTCAATTTGGAACGTCGTTCTGCTTCTAGAAAGGTATTATAATAACAATTCCGAGTTTGACTCCAACAGATACACTTGTTTCAATTCGTACCGACGAACAATCTTCTATATATGCTCCGAGCAAGAAATTTACCTCCAAAGGGAAATCCTTGATGACCAAGTGGACGAGGTCGATTCGAGATTCGCGTTGATATGCGGTGGCAAGCGTAACTCAAGACGTGTCGAAAGTTAGACTCGAATGCTGAGTGTGTGCCATAGGTTCGACATAAGTAAATTTAGAAGCAGGAACACGTCGGGTGCGATCATACCAGCACTAATGCACCGGATCCCATCAGAACTCCGAAGTTAAGCATGCTTGGGCGAGAGTAGTACTAGGATGGGTGACCCCCTGGGAAGTCCTCGTGTTGCACCCCTTTTTGTCTCAATTTTTGACCCTTCCGACATTTTTTTTTTTTTTTGCGTCACAAAGGCATTAGATGCGTGTGGCGAGAAATTTTGCCTCGAAAGGGAAATCCTTGGCGACCAAGTGGACGAGGTCGATTGGATTCAATTTGGAACGTCGTTCTGCTTCTAGAAAGGTATTATAATAACAATTCCGAGTTTGACTCCAACAGATACACTTGTTTCAATTCGTACCGACGAACAATCTTCGCTATATGCTCCGAGCAAGAAATTTACCTCCAAAGGGAAATCCTTGATGACCAAGTGGACGAGGTCGATTCGAGATTCGCGTTGATATGCGGTGGCAAGCGTAACTCAAGACGTGTCGAAAGTTAGACTCGAATGCTGAGTGTGTGCCATAGGTTCGACATAAGTAAATTTAGAAGCAGGAACACGTCGGGTGCAATCATACCAGCACTAATGCACCGGATCCCATCAGAACTCCGAAGTTAAGCGTGCTTGGGCGAGAGTAGTACTAGGATGGGTGACCCCCTGGGAAGTCCTCGTGTTGCACCCCTTTTTGTCTCAATTTTTGACCCTTCCGGCATTTTTTTTTTTTTGCGTCACAAAGGCATTAGATGCGTGTGGCGAGAAATTTTGCCTCGAAAGGGAAATCCTTGGCGACCAAGTGGACGAGGTCGATTGGATTCAATTTGGAACGTCGTTCTGCTTCTAGAAAGGTATTATAATAACAATTCCGAGTTTGACTCCAACAGATACACTTGTTTCAATTCGTACCGACGAACAATCTTCGATATATGCTCCGAGCAAGAAATTTACCTCCAAAGGGAAATCCTTGATGACCAAGTGGACGAGGTCGATTCGAGATTCGCGTTGATATGCGGTGGCAAGCGTAACTCAAGACGTGTCGAAAGTTAGACTCGAATGCTGAGTGTGTGCCATAGGTTCGACATAAGTAAATTTAGAAGCAGGAACACGTCGGGTGCAATCATACCAGCACTAATGCACCGGATCCCATCAGAACTCCGAAGTTAAGCGTGCTTGTGCGAGAGTAGTACTAGGATGGGTGACCCCCTGGGAAGTCCTCGTGTTGCACCCCTTTTTGTCTCAATTTTTGACCCATCCGGCATTTTTTTTTTTTTTTGCGTCACAAAGGCATTAGATGCGTGTGGCGAGAAATTTTGCCTCGAAAGGGAAATCCTTGGCGACCAAGTGGACGAGGTCGATTGGATTCAATTTGGAACGTCGTTCTGCTTCTAGAAAGGTATTATAATAACAATTCCGAGTTTGACTCCAACATATACACTTGTTTCAATTCGTACCGACGAACAATCTTCGCTATATGCTCCGAGCAAGAAATTTACCTCCAAAGGGAAATCCTTGATGACCAAGTGGACGAGGTCGATTCGAGATTCGCGTTGATATGCGGTGGCAAGCGTAACTCAAGACGTGTCGAAAGTTAGACTCGAATGCTGAGTGTGTGCCATAGGTTCGACATAAGTAAATTTAGAAGCAGGAACACGTCGGGTGCGATCATACCAGCACTAATGCACCGGATCCCATCAGAACTCCGAAGTTAAGCGTGCTTGGGCGAGAGTAGTACTAGGATGGGTGACCCCCTGGGATGTCCTCGTGTTGCACCCCTTTTTGTCTCAATTTTTGACCCTTCCGGCATTTTTTTTTTTTTTGCGTCACAAAGGCATTAGATGCGTGTGGCGAGAAATTTTGCCTCGAAAGGGAAATCCTTGGCGACCAAGTGGACGAGGTCGATTGGATTCAATTTGGAACGTCGTTCTGCTTCTAGAAAGGTATTATAATAACAATTCCGAGTTTGACTCCAACAGATACACTTGTTTCAATTCGTACCGACGAACAATCTTCGCTATATGCTCCGAGCAAGAAATTTACCTCCAAAGGGAAATCCTGGATGACCAAGTGGACGAGGTCGATTCGAGATTCGCGTTGATATGCGGTGGCAAGCGTAACTCAAGGCGTGTCGAAAGTTAGACTCGAATGCTGAGTGTGTGCCATAGGTTCGACATAAGTAAATTTAGAAGCAGGAACACGCCGGGTGCGATCATACCAGCACTAATGCACCGGATCCCATCAGAATTCCGAAGTTAAGCGTGCTTGGGCGAGAGTAGTACTAGGATGGGTGACCCCCTGGGAAGTCCTCGTGTTGCACCCCTTTTTGTCTCAATTTTTGACCCTTCCGGCATTTTTTTTTTTTTTTTTGCGTCACAAAGGCATTAGATGCGTGTGGCGAGAAATTTTGCCTCGAAAGGGAAATCCTTGGCGACCAAATGGATGAGGTCGATTGGATTCAATTTGGAACGTCGTTCTGCTTCTAGAAAGGTATTATAATAACAATTCCGAGTTTGACTCCAACAGGTACACTTGTTTCAATTCGTACCGACGAACAATCTTCGATATATGCTCCGAGCAAGAAATTTACCTCCAAAGGGAAATCCTTGATGACCAAGTGGACGAGGTCGATTCGAGATTCGCGTTGATATGCGGTGGCAAGCGTAACTCAAGACGTGTCGAAAGTTAGACTCGAATGCTGAGTGTGTGCCATAGGTTCGACATAAGTAAATTTAGAAGCAGGAACACGTCGGGTGCAATCATACCAGCACTAATGCACCGGATCCCATCAGAACTCCGAAGTTAAGCGTGCTTGGGCGAGAGTAGTACTAGGATGGGTGACCCCCTGGGAAGTCCTCGTGTTGCACCCCTTTTTGTCTCAATTTTTGACCCTTCCGGTATTTTTTTTTTTTTTTGCGTCACAAAGGCATTAGATGCGTGTGGCGAGAAATTTTGCCTCGAAAGGGAAATCCTTGGCGACCAAGTGGACGAGGTCGATTGGATTCAATTTGGAACGTCGTTCTGCTTCTAGAAAGGTATTATAATAACAATTCCGAGTTTGACTCCAACAGATACACTTGTTTCAATTCGTACCGACGAACAATCTTCGCTATATGCTCCGAGCAAGAAATTTACCTCCAAAGGGAAATCCTGGATGACCAAGTGGACGAGGTCGATTCGAGATTCGCGTTGATATGCGGTGGCAAGCGTAACTCAAGACGTGTCGAAAGTTAGACTCGAATGCTGAGTGTGTGCCATAGGTTCGACATAAGTAAATTTAGAAGCAGGAACACGCCGGGTGCGATCATACCAGCACTAATGCACCGGATCCCATCAGAATTCCGAAGTTAAGCGTGCTTGGGCGAGAGTAGTACTAGGATGGGTGACCCCCTGGGAAGTCCTCGTGTTGCACCCCTTTTTGTCTCAATTTTTGACCCTTCCGGCATTTTTTTTTTTTTTTGCGTCACAAAGGCATTAGATGCGTGTGGCGAGAAATTTTGCCTCGAAAGGGAAATCCTTGGCGACCAAGTGGACGAGGTCGATTGGATTCAATTTGGAACGTCGTTCTGCTTCTAGAAAGGTATTATAATAACAATTCCGAGTTTGACTCCAACAGATACACTTGTTTCAATTCGTACCGACGAACAATCTTCTATATATGCTCCGAGCAAGAAATTTACCTCCAAAGGGAAATCCTTGATGACCAAGTGGACGAGGTCGATTCGAGATTCGCGTTGATATGCGGTGGCAAGCGTAACTCAAGACGTGTCGAAAGTTAGACTCGAATGCTGAGTGTGTGCCATAGGTTCGACATAAGTAAATTTAGAAGCAGGAACACGTCGGGTGCGATCATACCAGCACTAATGCACCGGATCCCATCAGAACTCCGAAGTTAAGCATGCTTGGGCGAGAGTAGTACTAGGATGGGTGACCCCCTGGGAAGTCCTCGTGTTGCACCCCTTTTTGTCTCAATTTTTGACCCTTCCGGCATTTTTTTTTTTTTTTTTGCGTCACAAAGGCATTAGATGCGTGTGGCGAGAAATTTTGCCTCGAAAGGGAAATCCTTGGCGACCAAGTGGATGAGGTCGATTGGATTCAATTTGGAACGTCGTTCTGCTTCTAGAAAGGTATTATAATAACAATTCTGAGTTTGACTCCAACAGATACACTTGTTTCAATTCGTACCGACGAACAATCTTCGCTATATGCTCCGAGCAAGAAATTTACCTCCAAAGGGAAATCCTTGATGACCAAGTGGACGAGGTCGATTCGAGATTCGCGTTGATATGCGGTGGCAAGCGTAACTCAAGACGTGTCGAAAGTTAGACTCGAATGCTGAGTGTGTGCCATAGGTTCGACATAAGTAAATTTAGAAGCAGGAACACGCCGGGTGCGATCATACCAGCACTAATGCACCGGATCCCATCAGAACTCCGAAGTTAAGCGTGCTTGGGCGAGAGTAGTACTAGGATGGGTGACCCCCTGGGAAGTCCTCGTGTTGCACCCCTTTTTGTCTCAATTTTTGACCCTTCCGGCATTTTTTTTTTGCGTCACAAAGGCATTAGATGCGTGTGGCGAGAAATTTTGCCTCGAAAGGGAAATCCTTGGCGACCAAGTGGACGAGGTCGATTGGATTCAATTTGGAACGTCGTTCTGCTTCTAGAAAGGTATTATAATAACAATTCCGAGTTTGACTCCAACAGATACACTTGTTTCAATTCGTACCGACGAACAATCTTCGCTATATGCTCCGAGCAAGAAATTTACCTCCAAAGGGAAATCATTGATGACCAAGTGGACGAGGTCGATTCGAGATTCGCGTTGATATGCGGTGGCAAGCGTAACTCAAGACGTGTCGAAAGTTAGACTCGAATGCTGAGTGTGTGCCATAGGTTCGACATAAGTAAATTTAGAAGCAGGAACACGCCGGGTGCGATCATACCAGCACTAATGCACCGGATCCCATCAGAACTCCGAAGTTAAGCGTGCTTGGGCGAGAGTAGTACTAGGATGGGTGACCCCCTGGGAAGTCCTCGTGTTGCACCCCTTTTTGTCTCAATTTTTGACCCTTCCGGCATTTTCTTTTTTTTTTTTGCGTCACAAAGGCATTAGATGCGTGTGGCGAGAAATTTTGCCTCGAAAGGGAAATCCTTGGCGACCAAGTGGATGAGGTCGATTGGATTCAATTTCGAACGTCGTTCTGCTTCTAGAAAGGTATTATAATAACAATTCCGAGTTTGACTCCAACAGGTACACTTGTTTCAATTCGTACCGACGAACAATCTTCGCTATATGCTCCGAGCAAGAAATTTACCTCCAAAGGGAAATCCTTGATGACCAAGTGGACGAGGTCGATTCGAGATTCGCGTTGATATGCGGTGGCAAGCGTAACTCAAGACGTGTCGAAAGTTAGACTCGAATGCTGAGTGTGTGCCATAGGTTCGACATAAGTAAATTTAGAAGCAGGAACACGTGTGGCGAGAAATTTTGCCTCGAAAGGGAAATCCTTGGCGACCAAGTGGACGAGGTCGATTGGATTCAATTTGGAACGTCGTTCAGCTTCTAGAAAGGTATTATAATAACAATTCCGAGTTTGACTCCAACAGATACACTTGTTTCAATTCGTACCGACGAACAATCTTCGCTATATGCTCCGAGCAAGAAATTTACCTCCAAAGGGAAATCATTGATGACCAAGTGGACGAGGTCGATTCGAGATTCGCGTTGATATGCGGTGGCAAGCGTAACTCAAGACGTGTCGAAAGTTAGACTCGAATGCTGAGTGTGTGCCATAGGTTCGACATAAGTAAATTTAGAAGCAGGAACACGCCGGGTGCGATCATACCAGCACTAATGCACCGGATCCCATCAGAACTCCGAAGTTAAGCGTGCTTGGGCGAGAGTAGTACTAGGATGGGTGACCCCCTGGGAAGTCCTCGTGTTGCACCCCTTTTTGTCTCAATTTTTGACCCTTCCGGCATTTTTTTTTTTTTGCGTCACAAAGGCATTAGATGCGTGTGGCGAGAAATTTTGCCTCGAAAGGGAAATCCTTGGCGACCAAGTGGATGAGGTCGATTGGATTCAATTTGGAACGTCGTTCTGCTTCTAGAAAGGTATTATAATAACAATTCCGAGTTTGACTCCAACAGATACACTTGTTTCAATTCGTACCGACGAACAATCTTCGCTATATGCTCCGAGCAAGAAATTTACCTCCAAAGGGAAATCCTTGATGACCAAGTGGACGAGGTCGATTTGAGATTCGCGTTGATATGCGGTGGCAAGCGTAACTCAAGACGTGTCGAAAGTTAGACTCGAATGCTGAGTGTGTGCCATAGGTTCGACATAAGTAAATTTAGAAGCAGGAACACGTCGGGTGCGATCATACCAGCACTAATGCACCGGATCCCATCAGAACTCCGAAGTTAAGCGTGCTTGGGCGAGAGTAGTACTAGGATGGGTGACCCCCTGGGAAGTCCTCGTGTTGCACCCCTTTTGGTCTCAATTTTTGACCCTTCAGGCATTTTTTTTTTTTTTTTTGCGTCACAAAGGCATTAGATGCGTGTGGCGAGAAATTTTGCCTCGAAAGGGAAATCCTTGGCGACCAAGTGGACGAGGTCGATTGGATTCAATTTGGAACGTCGTTCTGCTTCTAGAAAGGTATTATAATAACAATTCCGAGTTTGACTCCAACAGATACACTTGTTTCAATTCGTACCGACGAACAATCATCTATATATGCTCCGAGCAAGAAATTTACCTCCAAAGGGAAATCCTTGATGACCAAGTGGACGAGGTCGATTCGAGATTCGCGTTGATATGCGGTGGCAAGCGTAACTCAAGACGTGTCGAAAGTTAGACTCGAATGCTGAGTGTGTGCCATAGGTTCGACATAAGTAAATTTAGAAGCAGGAACACGTCGGGTGCGATCATACCAGCACTAATGCACCGGATCCCATCAGAACTCCGAAGTTAAGCATGCTTGGGCGAGAGTAGTACTAGGATGGGTGACCCCCTGGGAAGTCCTCGTGTTGCACCCCTTTTTGTCTCAATTTTTGACCCTTCCGGCATTTTCTTTTTTTTTTTGCGTCACAAAGGCATTAGATGCGTGTGGCGAGAAATTTTGCCTCGAAAGGGAAATCCTTGGCGACCAAGTGGACGAGGTCGATTGGATTCAATTTGGAACGTCGTTCTGCTTCTAGAAAGGTATTATAATAACAATTCCGAGTTTGACTCCTACAGATACACTTGTTTCAATTCGTACCGACGAACAATCTTCGCTATATGCTCCGAGCAAGAAATTTACCTCCAAAGGGAAATCCTTGATGACCAAGTGGACGAGGTCGATTCGAGATTCGCGTTGATATGCGGTGGCAAGCGTAACTCAAGACGTGTCGAAAGTTAGACTCGAATGCTGAGTGTGTGCCATAGGTTCGACATAAGTAAATTTAGAAGCAGGAACACGCCGGGTGCGATCATACCAGCACTAATGCACCGGATCCCATCAGAACTCCGAAGTTAAGCGTGCTTGGGCGAGAGTAGTACTAGGATGGGTGACCCCCTGGGAAGTCCTCGTGTTGCACCCCTTTTGGTCTCAATTTTTGACCCTTCAGGCATTTTCTTTTTTTTTTTTGCGTCACAAAGGCATTAGATGCGTGTGGCGAGAAATTTTGCCTCGAAAGGGAAATCCTTGGCGACCAAGTGGACGAGGTCGATTGGATTCAATTTGGAACGTCGTTCTGCTTCTAGAAAGGTATTATAATAACAATTCCGAGTTTGACTCCAACAGATACACTTGTTTCAATTCGTACCGACGAACAATCTTCTATATATGCTCCGAGCAAGAAATTTACCTCCAAAGGGAAATCCTTGATGACCAAGTGGACGAGGTCGATTCGAGATTCGCGTTGATATGCGGTGGCAAGCGTAACTCAAGACGTGTCGAAAGTTAGACTCGAATGCTGAGTGTGTGCCATAGGTTCGACATAAGTAAATTTAGAAGCAGGAACACGTCGGGTGCGATCATACCAGCACTAATGCACCGGATCCCATCAGAACTCCGAAGTTAAGCATGCTTGGGCGAGAGTAGTACTAGGATGGGTGACCCCCTGGGAAGTCCTCGTGTTGCACCCCTTTTTGTCTCAATTTTTGACCCTTCCGGCATTTTTTTTTTTTTTTGCGTCACAAAGGTATTAGATGCGTGTGGCGAGAAATTTTGCCTCGAAAGGGAAATCCTTGGCGACCAAGTGGATGAGGTCGATTGGATTCAATTTGGAACGTCGTTCTGCTTCTAGAAAGGTATTATAATAACAATTCCGAGTTTGACTCCAACAGATACACTTGTTTCAATTCGTACCGACGAACAATCTTCGCTATATGCTCCGAGCAAGAAATTTACCTCCAAAGGGAAATACTTGATGACCAAGTGGACGAGGTCGATTAAAGATTCGCGTTGATATGCGGTGGCAAGCGTAACTCAAGACGTGTCGAAAGTTAGACTCGAATGCTGAGTGTGTGCCATAGGTTCGACATAAGTAAATTTAGAAGCAGGAACACGCCGGGTGCGATCATACCACCACTAATGCACCGGATCCCATCAGAACTCCGAAGTTAAGCGTGCTTGGGCGAGAGTAGTACTAGGATGGGTGACCCCCTGGGAAGTCCTCGTGTTGCACCCCTTTTTGTCTCAATTTTTGACACTTCCGGCATTTTTTTTTTTTTTTGCGTCACAAAGGCATTAGATGCGTGTGGCGAGAAATTTTGCCTCGAAAGGGAAATCCTTGGCGACCAAGTGGATGAGGTTGATTGGATTCAATTTGGAACGTCGTTCTGCTTCTAGAAAGGTATTATAATAACAATTCCGAGTTTGACTCCAACAGATACACTTGTTTCAATTCGTACCGACGAACAATCTTCGCTATATGCTCCGAGCAAGAAATTTACCTCCAAAGGGAAATCCTTGATGACCAAGTGGACGAGGTCGATTTGAGATTCGCGTTGATATGCGGTGGCAAGCGTAACTCAAGACGTGTCGAAAGTTAGACTCGAATGCTGAGTGTGTGCCATAGGTTCGACATAAGTAAATTTAGAAGCAGGAACACGTCGGGTGCGATCATACCAGCACTAATGCACCGGATCCCATCAGAACTCCGAAGTTAAGCGTGCTTGGGCGAGAGTAGTACTAGGATGGGTGACCCCCTGGGAAGTCCTCGTGTTGCACCCCTTTTGGTCTCAATTTTTGACCCTTCCGGCATTTTTTTTTTTTTTTTTGCGTCACAAAGGCATTAGATGCGTGTGGCGAGAAATTTTGCCTCGAAAGGGAAATCCTTGTCGACCAAGTGGACGAGGTCGATTGGATTCAATTTGGAACGTCGTTCTGCTTCTAGAAAGGTATTATAATAACAATTCCGAGTTTGACTCCAACAGATACACTTGTTTCAATTCGTTCCGACGAACAATCTTCGCTATATGCTCCGAGCAAGAAATTTACCTCCAAAGGGAAATCCTTGATGACCAAGTGGACGAGGTCGATTCGAGATTCACGTTGATATGCGGTGGCAAGCGTAACTCAAGACGTGTCGAAAGTTAGACTCGGATGCTGAGTGTGTGCCATAGGTTCGACATAAGTAAATTTAGAAGCAGGAACACGCCGGGTGCGATCATACCAGCACTAATGCACCGGATCCCATCAGAACTCCGAAGTTAAGCGTGCTTGGGCGAGAGTAGTACTAGGATGGGTGACCCCCTGGGAAGTCCTCGTGTTGCACCCCTTTTTGTCTCAATTTTTGACCCTTCCGGCATTTTTTTTTTTTTTGCGTCACAAAGGCATTAGATGCGTGTGGCGAGAAATTTTGCCTCGAAAGGGAAATCCTTGGCAACCAAGTGGACGAGGTCGATTGGATTCAATTTGGAACGTCGTTCTGCTTCTAGAAAGGTATAATAATAACAATTCCGAGTTTGACTCCAACAGATACACTTGTTTCAATTCGTACCGACGAACAATCTTCGCTATATGCTCCGAGCAAGAAATTTACCTCCAAAGGGAAATCCTTGATGACCAAGTGGACGAGGTCGATTCAAGATTCGCGTTGATATGCGGTGGCAAGCGTAACTCAAGACGTGTCGAAAGTTAGACTCGAATGCTGAGTGTGTGCCATAGGTTCGACATAAGTAAATTTAGAAGCAGGAACACGCCGGGTGCGATCATACCAGCACTAATGCACCGGATCCCATCAGAACTCCGAAGTTAAGCGTGCTTGGGCGAGAGTAGTACTAGGATGGGTGACCCCCTGGGAAGTCCTCGTGTTGCACCCCTTTTTGTCTCAATTTTTGACCCTTCCGGCATTTTTTTTTTTTTTTGCGTCACAAAGGTATTAGATGCGTGTGGCGAGAAATTTTGCCTCGAAAGGGAAATCCTTGGCGACCAAGTGGATGAGGTCGATTGGATTCAATTTGGAACGTCGTTCTGCTTCTAGAAAGGTATTATAATAACAATTCCGAGTTTGACTCCAACAGATACACTTGTTTCAATTCGTACCGACGAACAATCTTCGCTATATGCTCCGAGCAAGAAATTTACCTCCAAAGGGAAATCCTTGATGACCAAGTGGACGAGGTCGATTTGAGATTCGCGTTGATATGCGGTGGCAAGCGTAACTCAAGACGTGTCGAAAGTTAGACTCGAATGCTGAGTGTGTGCCATAGGTTCGACATAAGTAAATTTAGAAGCAGGAACACGTCGGGTGCGATCATACCAGAACTAATGCACCGGATCCCATCAGAACTCCGAAGTTAAGCGTGCTTGGGCGAGAGTAGTACTAGGATGGGTGACCCCCTGGGAAGTCCTCGTGTTGCACCCCTTTTGGTCTCAATTTTTGACCCTTCCGGCATTTTCTTTTTTTTTTTGCGTCACAAAGGCATTAGATGCGTGTGGCGAGAAATTTTGCCTCGAAAGGGAAATCCTTGGCGACCAAGTGGACGAGGTCGATTGGATTCAATTTGGAACGTCGTTCTGCTTCTAGAAAGGTATTATAATAACAATTCCGAGTTTGACTCCAACAGATACACTTGTTTCAATTCGTTCCGACGAACAATCTTCGCTATATGCTACGAGCAAGAAATTTACCTCCAAAGGGAAATCCTTGATGACCAAGTGGACGAGGTCGATTCGAGATTCGCGTTGATATGTGGTGGCAAGCGTAACTCAAGACGTGTCGAAAGTTAGACTCGAATGCTGAGTGTGTGCCATAGGTTCGACATAAGTAAATTTAGAAGCAGGAACACGCCGGGTGCGATCATACCAGCACTAATGCACCGGATCCCATCAGAACTCCGAAGTTAAGCGTGCTTGGGCGAGAGTAGTACTAGGATGGGTGACCCCCTGGGAAGTCCTCGTGTTGCACCCCTTTTTGTCTCAATTTTTGACCCTTCCGGCATTTTTTTTTTTTTTGCGTCACAAAGGCATTAGATGCGTGTGGCGAGAAATTTTGCCTCGAAAGGGAAATCCTTGGCAACCAAGTGGACGAGGTCGATTGGATTCAATTTGGAACGTCGTTCTGCTTCTAGAAAGGTATTATAATAACAATTCCGAGTTTGACTCCAACAGATACACTTGTTTCAATTCGTACCGACGAACAATCTTCGCTATATGCTCCGAGCAAGAAATTTACCTCCAAAGGGAAATCCTTGATGACCAAGTGGACGAGGTCGATTCAAGATTCGCGTTGATATGCGGTGGCAAGCGTAACTCAAGACGTGTCGAAAGTTAGACTCGAATGCTGAGTGTGTGCCATAGGTTCGACATAAGTAAATTTAGAAGCAGGAACACGCCGGGTGCGATCATACCAGCACTAATGCACCGGATCCCATCAGAACTCCGAAGTTAAGCGTGCTTGGGCGAGAGTAGTACTAGGATGGGTGACCCCCTGGGAAGTCCTCGTGTTGCACCCCTTTTTGTCTCAATTTTTGACCCTTCCGGCATTTTTTTTTTTTTTTGCGTCACAAAGGTATTAGATGCGTGTGGCGAGAAATTTTGCCTCGAAAGGGAAATCCTTGGCGACCAAGTGGATGAGGTCGATTGGATTCAATTTGGAACGTCGTTCTGCTTCTAGAAAGGTATTATAATAACAATTCCGAGTTTGACTCCAACAGATACACTTGTTTCAATTCGTACCGACGAACAATCTTCGCTATATGCTCCGAGCAAGAAATTTACCTCCAAAGGGAAATCCTTGATGACCAAGTGGACGAGGTCGATTTGAGATTCGCGTTGATATGCGGTGGCAAGCGTAACTCAAGACGTGTCGAAAGTTAGACTCGAATGCTGAGTGTGTGCCATAGGTTCGACATAAGTAAATTTAGAAGCAGGAACACGTCGGGTGCGATCATACCAGAACTAATGCACCGGATCCCATCAGAACTCCGAAGTTAAGCGTGCTTGGGCGAGAGTAGTACTAGGATGGGTGACCCCCTGGGAAGTCCTCGTGTTGCACCCCTTTTGGTCTCAATTTTTGACCCTTCCGGCATTTTCTTTTTTTTTTTGCGTCACAAAGGCATTAGATGCGTGTGGCGAGAAATTTTGCCTCGAAAGGGAAATCCTTGGCGACCAAGTGGACGAGGTCGATTGGATTCAATTTGGAACGTCGTTCTGCTTCTAGAAAGGTATTATAATAACAATTCCGAGTTTGACTCCAACAGATACACTTGTTTCAATTCGTTCCGACGAACAATCTTCGCTATATGCTACGAGCAAGAAATTTACCTCCAAAGGGAAATCCTTGATGACCAAGTGGACGAGGTCGATTCGAGATTCGCGTTGATATGTGGTGGCAAGCGTAACTCAAGACGTGTCGAAAGTTAGACTCGAATGCTGAGTGTGTGCCATAGGTTCGACATAAGTAAATTTAGAAGCAGGAACACGCCGGGTGCGATCATACCAGCACTAATGCACCGGATCCCATCAGAACTCCGAAGTTAAGCGTGCTTGGGCGAGAGTAGTACTAGGATGGGTGACCCCCTGGGAAGTCCTCGTGTTGCACCCCTTTTTGTCTCAATTTTTGACCCTTCCGGCATTTTTTTTTTTTTTTGCGTCACAAAGGCATTAGATGCGTGTGGCGAGAAATTTTGCCTCGAAAGGGAAATCCTTGGCAACCAAGTGGACGAGGTCGATTGGATTCAATTTGGAACGTCGTTCTGCTTCTAGAAAGGTATTATAATAACAATTCCGAGTTTGACTCCAACAGATACACTTGTTTCAATTCGTACCGACGAACAATCTTCGCTATATGCTCCGAGCAAGAAATTTACCTCCAAAGGGAAATCCTTGATGACCAAGTGGACGAGGTCGATTCAAGATTCGCGTTGATATGCGGTGGCAAGCGTAACTCAAGACGTGTCGAAAGTTAGACTCGAATGCTGAGTGTGTGCCATAGGTTCGACATAAGTAAATTTAGAAGCAGGAACACGCCGGGTGCGATCATACCAGCACTAATGCACCGGATCCCATCAGAACTCCGAAGTTAAGCGTGCTTGGGCGAGAGTAGTACTAGGATGGGTGACCCCCTGGGAAGTCCTCGTGTTGCACCCCTTTTTGTCTCAATTTTTGACCCTTCCGGCATTTTTTTTTTTTTTTGCGTCACAAAGGTATTAGATGCGTGTGGCGAGAAATTTTGCCTCGAAAGGGAAATCCTTGGCGACCAAGTGGATGAGGTCGATTGGATTCAATTTGGAACGTCGTTCTGCTTCTAGAAAGGTATTATAATAACAATTCCGAGTTTGACTCCAACAGATACACTTGTTTCAATTCGTACCGACGAACAATCTTCGCTATATGCTCCGAGCAAGAAATTTACCTCCAAAGGGAAATCCTTGATGACCAAGTGGACGAGGTCGATTTGAGATTCGCGTTGATATGCGGTGGCAAGCGTAACTCAAGACGTGTCGAAAGTTAGACTCGAATGCTGAGTGTGTGCCATAGGTTCGACATAAGTAAATTTAGAAGCAGGAACACGTCGGGTGCGATCATACCAGAACTAATGCACCGGATCCCATCAGAACTCCGAAGTTAAGCGTGCTTGGGCGAGAGTAGTACTAGGATGGGTGACCCCCTGGGAAGTCCTCGTGTTGCACCCCTTTTGGTCTCAATTTTTGACCCTTCCGGCATTTTCTTTTTTTTTTTGCGTCACAAAGGCATTAGATGCGTGTGGCGAGAAATTTTGCCTCGAAAGGGAAATCCTTGGCGACCAAGTGGACGAGGTCGATTGGATTCAATTTGGAACGTCGTTCTGCTTCTAGAAAGGTATTATAATAACAATTCCGAGTTTGACTCCAACAGATACACTTGTTTCAATTCGTTCCGACGAACAATCTTCGCTATATGCTACGAGCAAGAAATTTACCTCCAAAGGGAAATCCTTGATGACCAAGTGGACGAGGTCGATTCGAGATTCGCGTTGATATGTGGTGGCAAGCGTAACTCAAGACGTGTCGAAAGTTAGACTCGAATGCTGAGTGTGTGCCATAGGTTCGACATAAGTAAATTTAAAAGCAGGAACACGTCGGGTGCGATCATACCAGCACTAATGCACCGGATCCCATCAGAACACCGAAGTTAAGTGTGCTTGGGCGAGAGTAGTACTAGGATGGGTGACCCCCTGGGAAGTCCTCGTGTTGCACCCCTTTTTGTCTCAATTTTTGACCCTTCCGGCATTTTTTTTTTTTTTGCGTCACAAAGGCATTAGATGCGTGTGGCGAGAAATTTTGCCTCGAAAGGGAAATCCTTGGCGACCAAGTGGACGAGGTCGATTGGATTCAATTTGGAACGTCGTTCTGCTTCTAGAAAGGTATTATAATAACAATTTCGAGTTTGACTCCAACAGATACACTTGTTTCAATTCGTACCGACGAACAATCTTCGCTATATGCTCCGAGCAAGAAATTTACCTCCAAAGGGAAATCCTTGATGACCAAGTGGACGAGGTCGATTCGAGATTCGCGTTGATATGCGGTGGCAAGCGTAACTCAAGACGTGTCGAAAGTTAGACTCGAATGCTGAGTGTGTGCCAAAGGTTCGACATAAGTAAATTTAGAAACAGGAACACGTCGGGTGCGATCATACCAGCACTAATGCACCGGATCCCATCAGAACTCCGAAGTTAAGCGTGCTTGGGCGAGAGTAGTACTAGGATGGGTGACCCCCTGGGAAGTCCTCGTGTTGCACCCCTTTTTGTCTCAATTTTTGACCCTTCCGGCATTTTTTTTTTTTTGCGTCACAAAGGCATTAGATGCGTGTGGCGAGAAATTTTACCTCGAAAGGGAAATCCTTGGCGACCAAGTGGACGAGGGTGATTGGATTCAATTTGGAACGTCGTTCTGCTTCTAGAAAGGTATTATAATAACAATTCCGAGTTTGACTCCAATAGATACACTTGTTTCAATTCGTACCGACGAACAATCTTCGCTATATGCTCCGAGCAAGAAATTTACCTCCAAAGGGAAATCATTGATGACCAAGTGGACGAGGTCGATTCGAGATTCGCGTTGATATGCGGTGGCAAGCGTAACTCAAGACGTGTCGAAAGTTAGACTCGAATGCTGAGTGTGTGCCATAGGTTCGACATAAGTAAATTTAGAAGCAGGAACACGCCGGGTGCGATCATACCAGCACTAATGCACCGGATCCCATCAGAACTCCGAAGTTAAGCGTGCTTGGGCGAGAGTAGTACTAGGATGGGTGACCCCCTGGGAAGTCCTCGTGTTGCACCCCTTTTTGTCTCAATTTTTGACCCTTCCGGCATATTTTTTTTTTTTTTTTGCGTCACAAAGGCATTAGATGCGTGTGGCGAGAAATTTTGCCTCGAAAGGGAAATCCTTGGCGACCAAGTGGACGAGGTGGATTGGATTCAATTTGAAACGTCGTTCTGCTTCTAGAAAGGTATTATAATAACAATTCCGAGTTTGACTCCAACAGATACACTTGTTTCAATTCGTACCGACGAACAATCTTCGCTATATGCTCCGAGCAAGAAATTTACCTCCAAAGGGAAATCCTTGATGACCAAGTGGACGAGGTCGATTCGAGATTCGCGTTGATATGCGGTGGCAAGCGTAACTCAAGACGTGTCGAAAGTTAGACTCGAATGCTGAGTGTGTGCCATAGGTTCGACATAAGTAAATTTAGAAGCAGGAACACGTCGGGTGCGATCATACCAGCACTAATGCACCGGATCCCATCAGAACTCCGAAGTTAAGCGTGCTTGGGCTAGAGTAGTAGTAGGATGGGTGACCCCCTGGGAAGTCCTCGTGTTGCACCCCTTTTTGTCTCAATTTTTGACCCTTCCGGCATTTTTTTTTTTTGCGTCACAAAGGCATTAGATGCGTGTGGCGAGAAATTTTGCCTCGAAAGGGAAATCCTTGGCGACCAAGTGGACGAGGGCGATTGGATTCAATTTGGAACGTCTTTCTGCTTCTAGAAAGGTATTATAATAACAATTCCGAGTTTGAATCCAACAGATACACTTGTTTCAATTCGTACCGACGAACAATCTTCGCTATAGGCTCCGAGCAAGAAATTTACCTCCAAAGGGAAATCCTTGATGACCAAGTGGACGAGGTCGATTCGAGATTCGCGTTGATATGCGGTGGCAAGCGTAACTCAAGACGTGTCGAAAGTTAGACTCGAATGCTGAGTGTGTGCCATAGGTTCGACATAAGTAAATTTAGAAGCAGGAACACGCCGGGTGCGATCATACCAGCACTAATGCACCGGATCCCATCAGAACTCCGAAGTTAAGCGTGCTTGGGCGAGAGTAGTACTAGGATGGGTGACCCCCTGGGAAGTCCTCGTGTTGCACCCCTTTTTGTCTCAATTTTTGACCGTTCCGGCATTTTTTTTTTTTTTTTGCGTCACAAAGGCATTAGATGCGTGTGGCGAGAAATTTTGCCTCGAAAGGGAAATCCTTGGCGACCAAGTGGACGAGGTCGATTGGATTCAATTTGGAACGTCGTTCTGCTTCTAGAAAGGTATTATAATAACAATTCCGAGTTTGACTCCAACAGATACACTTGTTTCCGTACCGACGAACAATCTTCGCTATATGCTCCGAGCAAGAAATTTACCTCCAAAGGGAAATCCTTGATGACCAAGTGGACGAGGTCGATTCGAGATTCGCGTTGATATGCGGTGGCAAGCGTAACTCAAGACGTGTCGAAAGTTAGACTCGAATGCTGAGTGTGTGCCATAGGTTCAACATAAGTAAATTTAGAAGCAGGATCACGTCGGGTGCGATCATACCAGCACTAATGCACCGGATCCCATCAGAACTCCGAAGTTAAGCGTGCTTGGGCGAGAGTAGTACTAGGATGGGTGACCCCCTGGGAAGTCCTCGTGTTGCACCCCTTTTTGTCTCAATTTTTGACCCTTCCGGCATTTTTTTTTTTTGCGTCACAAAGGCATTAGATGCGTGTGGCGAGAAATTTTGCATCGAAAGGGAAATCCTTGGCGACCAAGTGGACGAGGGCGATTGGATTCAATTTGGAACGTCGTTCTGCTTCTAGAAAGGTATTATAATAACAATTCCGAGTTTGACTCCAACAGATACACTTGTTTCAATTCGTACCGACGAACAATCTTCGCTATATGCTCCGAGCAAGAAATTTACCTCCAAAGGGAAATCCTTGATGACCAAGTGGACGAGGTCGATTCGAGATTCGCGTTGATATGCGGTGGCAAGCGTAACTCAAGACGTGTCGAAAGTTAGACTCGAATGCTGAGTGTGTGCCATAGGTTCGACATAAGTAAATTTAGAAGCAGGAACACGCCGGGTGCGATCATACCAGCACTAATGCACCAGATCCCATCAGAACTCCGAAGTTAAGCGTGCTTGGGCGAGAGTAGTACTAGGATGGGTGACCCCCTGGGAAGTCCTCGTGTTGCGCCCCTTTTTGTCTCAATTTTTGACCCTTCCGGCATTTTTTTTTTTTTGCGCCACAAAGGCATTAGATGCGTGTGGCGAGAAATTTTGCCTCGAAAGGAAAATCCTTGGCGACCAAGTGGACGAGGTCGATTGGATTCAATTTGGAACGTCGTTCTGCTTCTAGAAAGGTATTATAATAACAATTCCGAGTTTGACTCCAACAGATACACTTGTTTCAATTCGTACCGACGAACAATCTTCGCTATATGCTCCGAGCAAGAAATTTACCTCCAAAGGGAAATCCTTGATGACCAAGTGGACGAGGTCGATTCGAGATTCGCGTTGATATGCGGTGGCAAGCGTAACTCAAGACGTGTCGAAAGTTAGACTCGAATGCTGAGTGTGTGCCATAGGTTCGACATAAGTAAATTTAGAAGCAGGAACACGTCGGGTGCGATCCTACCAGCACTAATGCACCGGATCCCATCAGAACTCCGAAGTTAAGCGTGCTTGGGCGAGAGTAGTACTAGGATGGGTGACCCCCTGGGAAGTCCTCGTGTTGCACCCCTTTTTGTCTCAATTTTTGACCCTTCCGGCATTTTTTTTTTTTTTGCGTCACAAAGGCATTAGATGCGTGTGGCGAGAAATTTTGCCTCGAAAGGGAAATCCTTGGCGACCAAGTGGACGAGGGCGATTGGATTCAATTTGGAACGTCGTTCTGCTTCTAGAAAGGTATTATAATAACAATTCCGAGTTTGACTCCAACAGATACACTTGTTTCAATTCGTACCGACGAACAATCTTCGCTATATGCTCCGAGCAAGAAATTTACCTCCAAAGGAAAATCCTTGATGACCAAGTGGACGAGGTCGATTCGAGATTCGCGTTGATATGCGGTGGCAAGCGTAACTCAAGACGTGTCGAAAGTTAGACTCGAATGCTGAGTGTGTGCCATAGGTTCGACATAAGTAAATTTAGAAGCAGGAACACGTCGGGTGCGATCATACCAGCACTAATGCACCGGATCCCATCAGAACTCCGAAGTTAAACGTGCTTGGGCGAGAGTAGTACTAGGATGGGTGACCCCCTGGGAAGTCCTCGTGTTGCACCCCTTTTTGTCTCAATTTTTGACCCTTCCGGCATTTTTTTTTTTTTGCGTCACAAAGGCATTAGATGCGTGTGGCGAGAAATTTTGCCTCGAAAGGGAAATCCTTGGAGACCAAGTGGACGAGGGCGATTGAATTCAATTTGGAACGTCGTTCTGCTTCTAGAAAGGTATTATAATAACAATTCCGAGTTTGACTCCAACAGATACACTTGTTTCAATTCGTACCGACGAACAATCTTCGCTATATGCTCCGAGCAAGAAATTTACCTCCAAAGGGAAATCCTTGATGACCAAGTGGACGAGGTCGATTCGAGATTCGCGTTGATATGCGGTGGCAAGCGTAACTCAAGACGTGTCGAAAGTTAGACTCGAATGCTGAGTGTGTGCCATAGGTTCGACATAAGTAAATTTAGAAGCAGGAACACGCCGGGTGCGATCATACCAGCACTAATGCACCGGATCCCATCAGAACTCCGAAGTTAAGCGTGCTTGGGCGAGAGTAGTACTAGGATGGGTGACCCCCTGGGAAGTCCTCGTGTTGCACCCCTTTTTGTCTCAATTTTTGACCCTTCCGGCATTTTTTTTTTTTTGCGTCACAAAGGCATTAGATGCGTGTGGCGAGAAATTTTGCCTCGAAAGGGAAATCCTTGGCGACCAAGTGGACGAGGTCGATTGGATTCAATTTGGAACGTCGTTCTGCTTCTAGAAAGGTATTATAATAACAATTCCGAGTTTGACTCCAACAGATACACTTGTTTCAATTCGTACCGACGAACAATCTTCGCTATATGCTCCGAGCAAGAAATTTACCTCCAAAGGGAAATCCTTGATGACCAAGTGGACGAGGTCGATTCGAGATTCGCGTTGATATGCGGTGGCAAGCGTAACTCAAGACGTGTCGAAAGTTAGACTCGAATGCTGAGTGTGTGCCATAGGTTCGACATAAGTAAATTTAGAAGCAGGAACACGCCGGGTGCGATCATACCAGCACTAATGCACCGGATCCCATCAGAACTCCGAAGTTAAGCGTGCTTGGGCGAGAGTAGTACTAGGATGGGTGACCCCCTGGGAAGTCCTCGTGTTGCACCCCTTTTTGTCTCAATTTTTGACCCTTCCGGCATTTTTTTTTTTTTGCGTCACAAAGGCATTAGATGCGTGTGGCGAGAAATTTTGCCTCGAAAGGGAAATCCTTGGCGACCAAGTGGACGAGGTCGATTGGATTCAATTTGGAACGTCGTTCTGCTTCTAGAAAGGTATTATAATAACAATTCCGAGTTTGACTCCAACAGATACACTTGTTTCAATTCGTACCAACGAACAATCTTCGCTATATGCTCCGAGCAAGAAATTTACCTCCAAAGGGAAATCCTTGATGACCAAGTGGACGAGGTCGATTCGAGATTCGCGTTGATATGCGGTGGCAAGCGTAACTCAAGACGTGTCGAAAGTTAGATTCGAATGCTGAGTGTGTGCCATTGGTTCAACATAAGTAAATTTAGAAGCAGGAACACGCCGGGTGCGATCATACCAGCACTAATGCACCGGATCCCATCAGAACTCCGAAGTTAAGCGTGCTTGGGCGAGAATAGTACTAGGATGGGTGACCCCCTGGGAAGTCCTCGTGTTGCACCCCTTTTTGTCTCAATTTTTGACCCTTCCGGCATTTTTTTTTTTTTTGCGTCACAAAGGCATTAGATGCGTGTGGCGAGAAATTTTGCCTCGAAAGGGAAATCCTTGGCGACCAAGTGGACGAGGTCGATTGGATTCAATTTGGAACGTCGTTCTGCTTCTAGAAAGGTATTATAATAATAATTCCGAGTTTGACTCCAACAGATACACTTGTTTCAATTCGTACCGACGAACAATCTTCGCTATATGCTCCGAGCAAGAAATTTACCTCCAAAGGGAAATCCTTGATGACCAAGTGGACGAGGTCGATTCGAGATTCGCGTTGATATTCGGTGGCAAGCGTAACTCAAGACGTGTCGAAAGTTAGACTCGAATGCTGAGTGTGTGCCATAGGTTCGACATAAGTAAATTTAGAAGCAGGAACACGCCGGGTGCGATCATACCAGCACTAATGCACCGGATCCCATCAGAACTCCGAAGTTAAGCGTGCTTGGGCGAGAGTAGTACTAGGATGGGTGACCCCCTGGGAAGTCCTCGTGTTGCACCCCTTTTTGTCTCAATTTTTGACCGTTCCGGCATTTTTTTTTTTTTTTGCGTCACAAAGGCATTAGATGCGTGTGGCGAGAAATTTTGCCTCGAAAGGGAAATCCTTGGCGACCAAGTGGACTAGGTCGATTGGATTCAATTTGGAACGTCGTTCTGCTTCTAGAAAGGTATTATAATAACAATTCCGAGTTTGACTCCAACAGATACACTTGTTTCAATTCGTACCGACGAACAATCTTCGCTATATGCTCCGAGCAAGAAATTTACCTCCAAAGGGAAATCCTTGATGACCAAGTGGACGAGGTCGATTCGAGATTCGCGTTGATATGCGGTGGCAAGCGTAACTCAAGACGTGTCGAAAGTTAGACTCGAATGCTGAGTGTGTGCCATAGGTTCGACATAAGTAAATTTAGAAGCAGGAACACGTCGGGTGCGATCATACCAGCACTAATGCACCGGATCCCATCAGAACTCCGAAGTTAAGCGTGCTTGGGCGAGAGTATTACTAGGATGGGTGACCCCCTGGGAAGTCCTCGTGTTGCACCCCTTTTTGTCTCAATTTTTGACCCTTCCGGCATTTTTTTTTTTTTGCGTCACAAAGGCATTAGATGCGTGTGGCGAGAAATTTTACCTCGAAAGGGAAATCCTTGGCGACCAAGTGGACGAGGGCGATTGGATTCAATTTGGAACGTCGTTCTGCTTCTAGAAAGGTATTATAATAACAATTCCGAGTTTGACTCCAACAGATACACTTGTTTCAATTCGTACCGACGAACAATCTTCGCTATATGCTCCGAGCAAGAAATTTACCTCCAAAGGGAAATCATTGATGACCAAGTGGACGAGGTCGATTCGAGATTCGCGTTGATATGCGGTGGCAAGCGTAACTCAAGACGTGTCGAAAGTTAGACTCGAATGCTGAGTGTGTGCCATAGGTTCGACATAAGTAAATTTAGAAGCAGGAACACGCCGGGTGCGATCATACCAGCACTAATGCACCGGATCCCATCAGAACTCCGAAGTTAAGCGTGCTTGGGCGAGAGTAGTACTAGGATGGGTGACCCCCTGGGAAGTCCTCGTGTTGCACCCCTTTTTGTCTCAATTTTTGACCCTTCCGGCATATTTTTTTTTTTTTGCGTCACAAAGGCATTAGATGCGTGTGGCGAGAAATTTTGCCTCGAAAGGGAAATCCTTGGCGACCAAGTGGACGAGGTGGATTGGATTCAATTTGAAACGTCGTTCTACTTCTAGAAAGGTATTATAATAACAATTCCGAGTTTGACTCCAACAGATACACTTGTTTCAATTCGTACCGACGAACAATCTTCGCTATATGCTCCGAGCAAGAAATTTACCTCCAAAGGGAAATCCTTGATGACCAAGTGGACGAGGTCGATTCGAGATTCGCGTTGATATGCGGTGGCAAGCGTAACTCAAGACGTGTCGAAAGTTAGACTCGAATGCTGAGTGTGTGCCATAGGTTCGACATAAGTAAATTTACAAAGGCATTAGATGCGCGTGGCGAGAAATTTTGCCTCGAAAGGGAAATCCTTGGCGACCAAGTGGACAAGGTCGATTGGATTCAATTTGGAACGTCGTTCTGCTTCTAGAAAGGTATTATAATAACAATTCCGAGTTTGACTCCAACAGATACACTTGTTTCATTTCGTACCGACGAACAATCTTCGTTATATGCTCCGAGCAAGAAATTTACCTCCAAAGGGAAATCCTTGATGACCAAGTGGACGAGGTCGATTCGAGATTCGCGTTGATATGCGGTGGCAAGCGTAACTCAAGACGTGTCGAAAGTTGGACTCGAATGCTGAGTGTGTGCCATAGGTTCGACATAAGTAAATTTAGAAGCAGGAACACGTCGGGTGCGATCATACCAGCACTAATGCACCGGATCCCATCAGAACTCCGAAGTTATGCGTGCTTGGGCGAGAGTAGTACTAGGATGGGTGACCCCCTGGGAAGTCCTCGTATTGCATCCCTTTTTGTCTCAATTTTTGACCCTTCCGGCAATTTTTTTTTTTTGCGTCACAAAGGCATTAGATGCGCGTGGCGAGAAATTTTGCCTCGAAAGGGAAATCCTTGGCGACCAAGTGGACGAGGTCGATTGGATTCAATTTGGAACGTCCTTCTGCTTCTAGAAAGGTATTATAATAACAATTCCGAGTTTGACTCCAACAGATACACTTGTTTCAATTCGTACCGACGAACAATCTTCGCTATATGCTCCGAGCAAGAAATTTACCTCCAAAGGGAAATCCTTGATGACCAAGTGGACGAGGTCAATTCGAGATTCGCGTTGATATGCGGTGGCAAGCGTAACTCAAGACGTGTCGAAAGTTAGACTCGGATGCTGAGTGTGTGCCATAGGTTGGACATAAGTAAATTTAGAAGCAGGAACACGTCGGGTGCGATCATACCAGCACTAATGCACCGGATCCCATCAGAACTCCGAAGATAAGCGTGCTTGGGCGAGAGTAGTACTAGGATGGGTGACCCCCTAGGAAGTCCTCGTGTTGCACCCCTTTTTGTCTCAATTTTTGACCCTTCCGGCAATTTTTTTTTTTTTGCGTCACAAAGGCATTAGATGCGCGTGGCGAGAAATTTTGCCTCGAAAGGGAAATCCTTGGCGACCAAGTGGACGAGGTCGATTGGATTCAATTTGGAACGTCGTTCTGCTTCTAGAAAGGTATTATAATAAAAATTCCGAGTTTGACTCCAACAGATACACTTGTTTCAATTCGTACCGACGAACAATCTTCGTTATATGCTCCGAGCAAGAAATTTACCTCCAAAGGGAAATCCTTGATGACCAAGTGGACGAGGTCGATTCGAGATTCGCGTTGATATGCGGTGGCAAGCGTAACTCAAGACGTGTCGAAAGTTGGACTCGAATGCTGAGTGTGTGCCATAGGTTCGACATAAGTAAATTTAGAAGCAAGAACACGTCGGGTGCGATCATACCAGCACTAATGCATCGGATCCCATCAGAACTCCGAAGTTAAGCGTGCTTGGGCGAGAGTAGTACTAGGATGGGTAACCCCCTGGGAAGTCCTCGTATTGCATCCCTTTTTGTCTCAATTTTTGACCCTTCCGGCAATTTTTTTTTTTTGCGTCACAAAGGCATTAGATGCGCGTGGCGAGAAATTTTGCCTCGAAAGGGAAATCCTTGGCGACCAAGTGGACGAGGTCGATTGGATTCAATTTGGAACGTCCTTCTGCTTCTAGAAAGGTATTATAATAACAATTCCGAGTTTGACTCCAATAGATACACTTGTTTCAATTCGTACCGACGAACAATCTTCGCTATATGCTCCGAGCAAGAAATTTACCTCCAAAGGGAAATCCTTGATGACCAAGTGGATGAGGTCGATTCGAGATTCGCGTTGATATGCGGTGGCAAGCGTAACTCAAGACGTGTCGAAAGTTAGACTCGAATGCTGAGTGTGTGCCATAGGTTCGACATAAGTAAATTTAGAAGCAGGAACACGTCGGGTGCGATCATACCAGCACTAATGCATCGGATCCCATCAGAACTCCGAAGTTAAGCGTGCTTGGGCGAGAGTAGTACTAGGATGGGTAACCCCCTGGGAAGTCCTCGTATTGCATCCCTTTTTGTCTCAATTTTTTACCCTTCCGGCAATTTTTTTTTTTTGCGTGACAAAGGCATTAGATGCGCGTGGCGAGAAATTTTGCCTCGAAAGGGAAATCCTTGGCGACCAAGTGGACGAGGTCGATTGGATTCAATTTGGAACGTCCTTCTGCTTCTAGAAAGGTATTATAATAACAATTCCGAGTTTGACTCCAATAGATACACTTGTTTCAATTCGTACCGACGAACAATCTTCGCTATATGCTCCGAGCAAGAAATTTACCTCCAAAGGGAAATCCTTGATGACCAAGTGGATGAGGTCGATACGAGATTCGCGTTGATATGCGGTGGCAAGCGTAACTCAAGACGTGTCGAAAGTTAGACTCGAATGCTGAGTGTGTGCCTTAGATTCGACATAAGTAAATTTAGAAGCAGGAACACGTCGGGTGCGATCATACCAGCACTAATGCACCGGATCCCATCAGAACTCCGAAGATAAGCGTGCTTGGGCGAGAGTAGTACTAGGATGGGTGACCCCCTGGGAAGTCCTCGTGTTGCACCCCTTTTTGTCTCAATTTTTGACCCTTCCGGCAATTTTTTTTTTTTTGCGTCACAAAGGCATTAGATGCGCGTGGCGAGAAATTTTGCCTCGAAAGGGAAATCCTTGGCGACCAAGTGGACGAGGTCGATTGGATTCAATTTGGAACGTCGTTCTGCTTCTAGAAAGGTATTATAATAAAAATTCCGAGTTTGACTCCAACAGATACACTTGTTTCAATTCGTACCGACGAACAATCTTCGCTATATGCTCCGAGCAAGAAATTTACCTCCAAAGGGAAATCCTTGATGACCAAGTGGACGAGGTCGATTCGAGATTCGCGTTGATATGCGGTGGCAAGCGTAACTCAAGACGTGTCGAAAGTTAGACTCGAATGCTGAGTGTGTGCCATAGGTTCGACATAAGTAAATTTAGAAGCAGGAACACGTCGGGTGCGATCATACCAGCACTAATGCACCGGATCCCATCAGAACTCCGAAGATAAGCGTGTTTGGGCGAGAGTAGTGCTAGGATGGGTGACCCCCTGGGAAGTCCTCGTGTTGCACCCATTTTTGTCTCTATTTTTTACCCTTCCGACAATTTTTATTTTTGCGTCACAAAGGCATTACATGCGCGTGGCGAGAAATTTTGCCTCGAAAGGAAAATCCTTGGCGACCAAGTGGACAAGGTCTATTGGATTCAATTTGGAACGTCGTTCTGCTTCTAGAAAGGTATTATAATAACAATTCCGAGTTTGACTCCAACAGATACACTTGTTTCAATTCGTACCGACGAACAATCTTCGTTATATGCTCCGAGCAAGAAATTTACCTCCAAAGGGAAATCCTTGATGACCAAGTGGACGAGGTCGATTCGAGATTCGCGTTGATATGCGGTGGCAAGCGTAACTCAAGACGTGTCGAAAGTTAGACTCGAATGCTGAGTGTGTGCCATAGGTTCGACATAAGTAAATTTAGAAGCAGGAACACGTCGGGTGCGATCATACCAGCACTAATGCACCGGATCCCATCAGAACTCCGAAGTTAAACGTGCTTGGGCGAGAGTAGTACTAGGATGGGTGACCCCCTGGGAAGTCCTCGTGTTGCACCCCTTTTTGTCTCAATTTTTGACCCTTCCAGCAAATTTTTTTTTTTGCGTCACAAAGGCATTAGATGCGCGTGGCGAGATATTTTGCCTCGAAAGGGAAATCCTTGGCGACCAAGTGGACGAGGTCGATTGGATTAAATTTGGAACGTCGTTCTGCTTCTAGAAAGGTATTATAATAACAATTCCGAGTTTGACTCCAACAGATACACTTGTTTCAATTCGTACCGCAGAACAATCTTCGCTATATGCTCCGAGCAAGAAATTTACCTCCAAAGGGAAATCCTTGATAACCAAGTGGACGAGGTCGATTCTAGATTCGCGTTGATATGCGGTGGCAAGCGTAACTCAAGACGTGTCGAAAGTTAGACTCGAATGCTGAGTGTGTGCCATAGGTTCGACATAAGTAAATTTAGAAGCAGGAACAGGTCGGGTGCGATCATACCAGCACTAATGCACCGAATCCCATCAGAACTCCGAAGTTAAGCGTGCTTTGGGCGAGTGTAGTACTAGGATGGGTGACCCCCTGGGAAGTCCTCGTGTTGCACCCCTTTTTGTCTCAATTTTTTACCCTTCCGGCAATTTTTTTTTTTTGCGTCACAAAGGCATTAGATGCGCGTGGCGAGAAATTTTGCCTCGAAAGGGAAATCCTTGGCGACCAAGTGGACGAGGTCGATTGGATTCAATTTGGAACGTCGTTCTCCTTCTAGAAAGGTATTATAATAACAATTCCGAGTTTAACTCCAACAGATACACTTGTTTCAATTCGTACCGCAGAACAATCTTCGCTATATGCTCCGAGCAAGAAATTTACCTCCAAAGGGAAATCCTTGATGACCAAGTGGATGAGGTCGATTCGAGATTCGCGTTGATATGCGGTGGCAAGCGTAACTCAAGACGTGTCGAAAGTTAGACTCGAATGCTGAGTGTGTGCCATAGGTTCGACATAAGTAAATTTAGAAGCAGGAACACGTCGGGTGCGATCATACCAGCACTAATGCATCGGATCCCATCAGAACTCCGAAGTTAAGCGTGCTTGGGCGAGAGTAGTACTAGGATGGGTAACCCCCTGGGAAGTCCTCGTATTGCATCCCTTTTTGTCTCAATTTTTTACCCTTCCGGCAATTTTTTTTTTTTGCGTCACAAAGGCATTAGATGCGCGTGGCGAGAAATTTTGCCTCGAAAGGGAAATCCTTGGCGACCAAGTGGACGAGGTCGATTGGATTCAATTTGGAACGTCCTTCTGCTTCTAGAAAGGTATTATAATAACAATTCCGAGTTTGACTCCAATAGATACACTTGTTTCAATTCGTACCGACGAACAATCTTCGCTATATGCTCCGAGCAAGAAATTTACCTCCAAAGGGAAATCCTTGATGACCAAGTGGATGAGGTCGATACGAGATTCGCGTTGATATGCGGTGGCAAGCGTAACTCAAGACGTGTCGAAAGTTAGACTCGAATGCTGAGTGTGTGCCTTAGATTCGACATAAGTAAATTTAGAAGCAGGAACACGTCGGGTGCGATCATACCAGCACTAATGCACCGGATCCCATCAGAACTCCGAAGATAAGCGTGCTTGGGCGAGAGTAGTACTAGGATGGGTGACCCCCTGGGAAGTCCTCGTGTTGCACCCCTTTTTGTCTCAATTTTTGACCCTTCCGGCAATTTTTTTTTTTTTGCGTCACAAAGGCATTAGATGCGCGTGGCGAGAAATTTTGCCTCGAAAGGGAAATCCTTGGCGACCAAGTGGACGAGGTCGATTGGATTCAATTTGGAACGTCGTTCTGCTTCTAGAAAGGTATTATAATAAAAATTCCGAGTTTGACTCCAACAGATACACTTGTTTCAATTCGTACCGACGAACAATCTTCGCTATATGCTCCGAGCAAGAAATTTACCTCCAAAGGGAAATCCTTGATGACCAAGTGGACGAGGTCGATTCGAGATTCGCGTTGATATGCGGTGGCAAGCGTAACTCAAGACGTGTCGAAAGTTAGACTCGAATGCTGAGTGTGTGCCATAGGTTCGACATAAGTAAATTTAGAAGCAGGAACACGTCGGGTGCGATCATACCAGCACTAATGCACCGGATCCCATCAGAACTCCGAAGATAAGCGTGTTTGGGCGAGAGTAGTGCTAGGATGGGTGACCCCCTGGGAAGTCCTCGTGTTGCACCCATTTTTGTCTCTATTTTTTACCCTTCCGACAATTTTTATTTTTGCGTCACAAAGGCATTACATGCGCGTGGCGAGAAATTTTGCCTCGAAAGGAAAATCCTTGGCGACCAAGTGGACAAGGTCTATTGGATTCAATTTGGAACGTCGTTCTGCTTCTAGAAAGGTATTATAATAACAATTCCGAGTTTGACTCCAACAGATACACTTGTTTCAATTCGTACCGACGAACAATCTTCGTTATATGCTCCGAGCAAGAAATTTACCTCCAAAGGGAAATCCTTGATGACCAAGTGGACGAGGTCGATTCGAGATTCGCGTTGATATGCGGTGGCAAGCGTAACTCAAGACGTGTCGAAAGTTAGACTCGAATGCTGAGTGTGTGCCATAGGTTCGACATAAGTAAATTTAGAAGCAGGAACACGTCGGGTGCGATCATACCAGCACTAATGCACCGGATCCCATCAGAACTCCGAAGTTAAACGTGCTTGGGCGAGAGTAGTACTAGGATGGGTGACCCCCTGGGAAGTCCTCGTGTTGCACCCCTTTTTGTCTCAATTTTTGACCCTTCCAGCAAATTTTTTTTTTTGCGTCACAAAGGCATTAGATGCGCGTGGCGAGATATTTTGCCTCGAAAGGGAAATCCTTGGCGACCAAGTGGACGAGGTCGATTGGATTAAATTTGGAACGTCGTTCTGCTTCTAGAAAGGTATTATAATAACAATTCCGAGTTTGACTCCAACAGATACACTTGTTTCAATTCGTACCGCAGAACAATCTTCGCTATATGCTCCGAGCAAGAAATTTACCTCCAAAGGGAAATCCTTGATAACCAAGTGGACGAGGTCGATTCTAGATTCGCGTTGATATGCGGTGGCAAGCGTAACTCAAGACGTGTCGAAAGTTAGACTCGAATGCTGAGTGTGTGCCATAGGTTCGACATAAGTAAATTTAGAAGCAGGAACAGGTCGGGTGCGATCATACCAGCACTAATGCACCGAATCCCATCAGAACTCCGAAGTTAAGCGTGCTTTGGGCGAGTGTAGTACTAGGATGGGTGACCCCCTGGGAAGTCCTCGTGTTGCACCCCTTTTTGTCTCAATTTTTTACCCTTCCGGCAATTTTTTTTTTTTGCGTCACAAAGGCATTAGATGCGCGTGGCGAGAAATTTTGCCTCGAAAGGGAAATCCTTGGCGACCAAGTGGACGAGGTCGATTGGATTCAATTTGGAACGTCGTTCTCCTTCTAGAAAGGTATTATAATAACAATTCCGAGTTTAACTCCAACAGATACACTTGTTTCAATTCGTACCGCAGAACAATCTTCGCTATATGCTCCGAGCAAGAAATTTACCTCCAAAGGGAAATCCTTGATGACCAAGTGGACGAGGTCGATTCTAGATTCGCGTTGATATGCGGTGGCAAGCGTAACTCAAGACGTGTCGAAAGTTAGACTCGAATGCTGAGTGTGTGCCACAGGTTCGACATAAGTAAATTTAGAAGCAGGAACACGTCGGGTGCGATCATACCAGCACAAATGCACCGGATCCCATCAGAACTCTGAAGTTAAGCGTGCTTTGGGCGAGAGTAGTACTAGGATTGGTGACCCCCTGGGAAGTCCTCGTGTTGCACCCCTTTTTGTCTCAATTTTTTACCCTTCTTGCAATTTTTTTTTTTTTTTGCGTCACAAAAGCATTAGATGCGCGTGGCGAGAAATTTTTCCTCGAAAGGGAAATCCATGGCGACCAAGTGGACGAGGTCGATTGGATTCAATTTGGAACGTCATTCTGCTTCTAGAAAGGTATTATAATAACAATTCCGAGTTTGACTCCAACAGATACACTTGTTTCAATTCGTACCGCAGAACAATCTTCGCTATATGCTCCGAGCAAGAAATTTACCTCCAAAGGGAAATCCTTGATGACCAAGTGGATGAGGTCGATTCTAGATTCGCGTTGATATGCGGTGGCAAGCGTAACTCAAGACGTGTCGAAAGTTAGACTAGAATGCTGAGTGTGTGCCACAGGTTCGACATAAGTAAATTTAGAAGCAGGAACACGTCGGGTGCGATCATACCAGCACAAATGCACCGGATCCCATCAGAACTCCGAAGTTAAGCGTGCTTTGGGCGAGAGTAGTACTAGGATTGGTGACCCCCTGGGAAGTCCTCGTGTTGCACCCCTTTTTGTCTCAATTTTTTACCCTTCTGGCAATTTTTTTTTTTTTTTGCGTCACAAAAGCATTAGATGCGCGTGGCGAGAAATTTTGCCTCGAAAGGGAAATCCATGGCGACCAAGTGGAAGAGGTCGATTGGATTCAATTTGGAACGTCATTCTGCTTCTAGAAAGGTATTATAATAACAATTCCGAGTTTGACTCCAACAGATACACTTGTTTCAATTCGTACCGCAGAACAATCTTCGCTATATGCTCCGAGCAAGAAATTTACCTCCAAAGGGAAATCCTTGATAACCAAGTGGACGAGGTCGATTCTAGATTCGCGTTGATATGCAGTGGCAAGCGTAACTCAAGACGTGTCGAAAGTTAGACTCGAATGCTGAGTGTGTGCCATAGGTTCGACATAAGTAAATTTAGAAGCAGGAACAGGTCGGGTGCGATCATACCAGCACTAATGCACCGAATCCCATCAGAACTCCGAAGTTAAGCGTGCTTTGGGCGAGTGTAGTACTAGGATGGGTGACCCCCTGGGAAGTCCTCGTGTTGCACCCCTTTTTGTCTCAATTTTTTACCCTTCCGGCAATTTTTTTTTTTTTTGCGTCACAAAGGCATTAGATGCGCGTGGCGAGAAATTTTGCCTCGAAAGGGAAATCCTTGGCGACCAAGTGGACGAGGTCGATTGGATTCAATTTGGAACGTCGTTCTCCTTCTAGAAAGGTATTATAATAACAATTCCGAGTTTAACTCCAACAGATACACTTGTTTCAATTCGTACCGCAGAACAATCTTCGCTATATGCTCCGAGCAAGAAATTTACCTCCAAAGGGAAATCCTTGATGACCAAGTGGACGAGGTCGATTCTAGATTCGCGTTGATATGCGGTGGCAAGCGTAACTCAAGACGTGTCGAAAGTTAGACTCGAATGCTGAGTGTGTGCCACAGGTTCGACATAAGTAAATTTAGAAGCAGGAACACGTCGGGTGCGATCATACCAGCACAAATGCACCGGATCCCATCAGAACTCCGAAGTTAAGCGTGCTTTGGGCGAGAGTAGTACTAGGATTGGTGACCCCCTGGGAAGTCCTCGTGTTGCACCCCTTTTTGTCTCAATTTTTTACCCTTCTGGCAATTTTTTTTTTTTTTTGCGTCACAAAAGCATTAGATGCGCGTGGCGAGAAATTTTGCCTCGAAAGGGAAATCCATGGCGACCAAGTGGACGAGGTCGATTGGATTCAATTTGGAACGTCATTCTGCTTCTAGAAAGGTATTATAATAACAATTCCGAGTTTGACTCCAACAGATACACTTGTTTCAATTCGTACCGCAGAACAATCTTGGATATATGCTCCGAGCAAGAAATTTACCTCCAAAGGGAAATCCTTGATGACCAAGTGGACGAGGTCGATTCGAGATTCGCGTTGATATGCGGTGGCAAGCGTAACTCAAGACGTGTCGAAAGTTAGACTCGAATGCTGAGTGTGTGCCATAGTTTCGACATAAGTATATTTAGAAGCAAGAACACGTCGGGTGCGATCATACCAGCACTAATGCACCGGATCCCATTAGAACTTCGAAGTTAAGCGTGCTTTGGGCGAGAGTAGTACTAGGATGGGTGACCCCCTGGGAAGTCCTCGTGTTGCACCCCTTTTTGTCTCAATTTTTGACCCTTTCGGCAATTTTTTTTTTGCGTCACAAAGACATTATATGCGCGTGGCGATAAATTTTGCCTCGAAAGGGAAATCCTTGGCGACCAAGTGGACGAGGTCGATTGGATTCAATTTGGAATGTCGTTCTGCTTCTAGAAAGGTATTATAATAACAATTCCGAGTTTGACTCCAATAGATACACTTGTTTCAATTCGTACCGACGAACAATCTTCGCTATATGCTCCGAGCAAGAAATTTACCTCCAAAGGGAAATCCTTGATGACCAAGTGGACGAGGTCGATTCGAGATTCGCGTTGATATGCGGTGGCAAGCGTAATTCAAGACGTGTCGAAAGTTAGACTCGAATGCTGAGTGTGTGCCATAGGTTCGACATAAGTAAATTTAGAAGCATGAACACGTCGGGTGCGATCATACCAGCACTAATGCACCGGATCCCATCAGAACTTCGAAGTTAAGCGTGCTTTGGGCGAGAGTAGTACTAGGATGGGTGATCCCCTGGGAAGTCCTCGTGTTGCACCCCTTTTTGTCTCAATTTTTGACCCTTTCGGCAATTTTTTTTTTTGCGTCACAAAGACATTATATGCGCGTGGCGATAAATTTTGCCTCGAAAGGGAAATCCTTGGCGACCAAGTGGACGAGGTCGATTGGATTCAATTTGGAATGTCGTTCTGCTTCTAGAAAGGTATTATAATAACAATTCCGAGTTTGACTCAAATAGATACACTTGTTTCAATTCGTACCGACGAACAATCTTCGCTATATGCTCCGAGCAAGAAATTTACCTCCAAAGGGAAATCCTTGATGACCAAGTGGACGAGGTCGATTCGAGATTCGCGTTGATATGCGGTGGCAAGCGTAACTCAAGACGTGTCGAAAGTTAGACTCGAATGCTGAGTGTGTGCCATAGGTTCGACATAAGTAAATTTAGAAGCAGGAACACATCGGGTGCGATCATACCAGCACTAATGCACCGGATCCCATCAGAACTCCGAAGTTAAGCGTGCTTTGGGCGAGAGTAGTACTAGGATGGGTGACCCCCTGGGAAGTCCTCGTGTTGCACCCCTTTTTGTCTCAATTTTTGACCCTTCTGGTATTTTTTTTTTTTTTGCGTCACAAAGGCATTAGATGCGCGTGGCGAGAAATTTTGCCTCGAAAGGGAAATCCTTGGCGACCAATTGGACGAGGTCGATTGGATTCAATTTGGAACGTCGTTCTGCTTCTAGAAAGGTATTATAATAACAATTCCGAGTTTGACTCCAACAGATACATTTGTTTCAATTCGTACCGACGAACAATCTTCGCTATATGCTCCGAGCAAGAAATTTACCTCCAAAGGGAAATCCTTGATGACCAAGTAGACGAGGTCGATTCAAGATTCGCTTTGATATGCGGTGGCAAGCGTAACTCAAGACGTGTTGAAAGTTAGACTCGAATGCTGAGTGTGTGCCATAGGTTCGACAAAAGTAAATTTAGAAGCAGGAACACGTCGGGTGCGATCATACCAGCACTAATGCACCGGATCCCATCAGAACTCCGAATTTAAGCGTGCTTGGGCGAGAGTAGTACTAGGATGGGTGACCACCTGGGAAGTCCTCGTGTTGCACCCCTTTTTGTCTCAATTTTTGACCCTTCCGGCAATTTTAATTTTTTTGCGTCACAAAGGCATTAGATGCGCGTGGCGAGAAATTTTGCCTCGAAAGGGAAATCCTTGGCGACCAAGTGGAAGAGGTCGATTGGATTCAATTTGGAGCGTCGTTCTGCTTCTAGAAACGTATTATAATAACAATTCCGAGTTTGACTCCAACAGATACACTTGTTTCAATTCGTACCGACGAACAATCTTCGCTATACGCTCCGAGCTAGAAATTTACCTCCAAAGGGAAATCCTTGATGACCAAGTGGACGAGGTCGATTCGAGATTCGCGTTGATATGCGGTGGCAAGCGTAACTCAAGACGTGTCGAAAGTTAGACTCGAATGCTGAGTGTGTGACATAGGTTCGACATAAGTAAATTTAGAAGCAGGAACACGTCGGGTGCGATCATACCAGCACTAATGCACCGGATCCCATCAGAACTCCGAAGTTAAGCGTGCTTGGGCGAGAGTAGTACTAGGATGGGTGACCCCCTGGGAAGTCCTCGTGTTGCACCCCTTTTTGTCTCAATTTTTGACCCTTCCGGCATTTTTTTTTTTTTTGCGTCACAAAGGCATTAGATGCGCGTGGTGAGAAATTTTGCCTCGAAAGGGAAATCCTTGGCGACCAAGTGGACGAGGTCGATTGGATTCAATTTGGAACGTCGTTCTGCTTCTAGAAAGGTATTATAATAACAATTCCGAGTTTGACTCCAACAGATACACTTGTTTCAATTCGTACCGACGAACAATCTTCGCTATACGCTCCGAGCTAGAAATTTACCTCCAAAGGGAAATCCTTGATGACCAAGTGGACGAGGTCGATTCGAGATTCGCGTTGATATGCGGTGGCAAGCGTAACTCAAGACGTGTCGAAAGTTAGACTCGAATGCTGAGTGTGTGACATAGGTTCGACATAAGTAAATTTAGAAGCAGGAACACGTCGGGTGCGATCATACCAGCACTAATGCACCGGATCCCATCAGAACTCCGAAGTTAAGCGTGCTTGGGCGAGAGTAGTACTAGGATGGGTGACCCCCTGGGAAGTCCTCATGTTGCACCCCTTTTTGTCTACATTTTTTACCCTTCCGACAATTTTTTTTTTTGCGTCACAAAGGCATTAGATGCGCGTGGCGAAAATTTTTTCCTCGAAAGGGAAATCCTTGGTGACCAAGTGGACGAGGTCGATTAGATTCAATTTGGAACGTCGTTCTGCTTCTAGAAAGGTATTATAATAATAATTCCGAGTTTGTCTCCAACAGATACACTTGTTTCAATTCGTACCGACGAACAATCTTCGCTATATGCTCCGAGCAAGAAATATACCTCCAAAGGGAAATCCTTGATGACCAAGTGGACGAGGTCGATTCTAGATTCACGTTGATATGCGGTGGCAAGCGTAACTCAAGACGTGTCGAAAGTTAGACTCGAATGCTGAGTGTGTGTCATAGGTTCGACATAAGTAAATTTAGAACTAGGAACACGTCGGGTGCGATCATACCAGCACTAATGCACCGGATCCCATCAGAACTCCGAAGTTAAGCGTGCTTGGGCGAGAGTAGTACTAGGATGGGTGACCCCCTAGGAAGTCCTCGTGTTGCACCCCTTTTTGTCTCAATTTTTGACCCTTCCGGCAATTTTTTTTTTTTTGCGTCACAAAGGCATTAGATGCGCGTGGTGAGAAATTTTGCCTCGAAAGGGAAATCCTTGGTGACCAAGTGGACGAGGTCGATTGGATTCAATTTGGAACGTCGTTCTGCTTCTAGAAAGGTATTATAATAACAATTCCGAGTTTGACTCCAACAGATACACTTGTTTCAATTCGTACCGACGAACAATCTTCGCTATATGCTCCGAGCAAGAAATTTACCTCCAAAGGGAAATCCTTGATGACCAAGTGGACGAGGTCGATTCGAGATTCGCGTTGATATGCGGTGGCAAGCGTAACTCAAGACGTGTCGAAAGTTAGACTCGAATGCTGAGTGTGTGTCATAGGTTCGACATAAGTAAATTTAGAAGCAGGAACATGTCGGGTGCGATCATACCAGCACTAATGCACCGGATCCCATCAGAACTCCGAAGTTAAGAGTGCTTGGGCGAGAGTAGTACTAGGATGGGTGACCCCCTGGGAAGTCCTCGTGTTGCACCCCTTTTTGTCTCAATTTTTGACCCTTCCGGCAATTTTTTTTTTTGCGTCACAAAGGCATTAGATGCGCGTGGCAAGAAATTTTGCCTCGAAAGGGAAATCCTTGGCGACCAAGTGGACGAGGTCGATTGGATTCAATTTGGAACGTCGTTCTGCTTCTAGAAAGGTATTATAATAACAATTCCGAGTTTGACTCCAACAGATACACTTGTTTCAATTCGTACCGACGAACAATCTTCGCTATATGCTCTGAGCAAGAAATTTACCTCCAAAGGGAAATCCTTGATGACCAAGTGGACGAGGTCGATTCGAGATTCGCGTTGATATGCGGTGGCAAGCGTAACTCCAGACGTGTCGAAAGTTAGACTCGAATGCTGAGTGTGTGCCATAGGTTCGACATAAGTAAATTTAGAAGCAGGAACACGTCGGGTGCGATCATACCAACACTAATGCACCGGATCCCATCAGAACTCCGAAGATAAGCGTGCTTGGGCGAGAGTAGTACTAGGATGGGTGACCCCCTGGGAAGTCCTCGTGTTGCACCCCTTTTTGTCTCAATTTTTGACCCTTCCGGCAATTTTTTTTTTTTTGCGTCACAAAGGCATTAGATGCGCGTGGCGAGAAATTTTGCCTCGAAAGGGAAATCCTTGGCGACCAAGTGGACGAGATCGATTGGATTCAATTTGGAACGTCGTTCTGCTTCTAGAAAGGTATTATAATAACAATTCCGAGTTTGACTCCAACAGATACACTTGTTTCAATTCGTACCGACAAACAATCTTCGCTATATGCTCCGAGCAAGAAATTTACCTCCAAAGGTAAATCCTTGATGACCAAGTGGACGAGGTCGATTCTAGATTCGCGTTGATATGCGGTGGCAAGCGTAACTCAAGACGTGTCGAAAGTTAGACTCGAATGCTGAGTGTGTGCCATAGGTTCGACATAAGTAAATTTAGAAGCAGGAACACGTCGGGTGCGATCATACCAGCACTAATGCACCAGATCCCATCAGAACTCTAAAGTTAAGCGTGCTTGGACGAGAGTAGTACTAGGATGGGTGACCCCCTAGGAAGTCCTCGTGTTGCACCCCTTTTTGTCTCAATTTTTGACCCTTTCGGCAATTTTTTTTTTTTTTTTTGCGTCACAAAGGCATTAGATGCGCGTGGTGAGAAATTTTTCCTCGAAAGGGAAATCCTTGGCGACCAAGTGGACGAGGTCGATTGGATTCAATTTGGAACGTCGTTCTGCTTCTAGAAAGGTATTATAATAACAATTCCGAGTTTGACTCCAACAGATACACTTGTTTCAATTCGTACCGACGAACAATCTTCGCTATATGCTCCGAGCAAGAAATTTACCTCCAAAGGGAAATCCTTGATGACCAAGTGGACGAGGTCGATTCGAGATTCGCGTTGATATGCGGTGGCAAGTGTAACTCAAGACGTGTCGAAAGTTAGACTCGAATGCTGAGTGTGTGTCATAGGTTCAACATAAGTAAATTTAGAAGCAGGAACACGTCGGGTGCGATCATACCAGCACTAATGCACCGGATCCCATCAGAACTCCGAAGTTAAGAGTGCTTGGGCGAGAGTAGTACTAGGATGGGTGACCCCCTGGGAAGTCCTCGTGTTGCACCCCTTTCTGTCTCAATTTTTGACCCTTCCGGCAATTTTTTTTTTTTGCGTCACAAAGGCATTAGATGCGCGTGGCGAGAAATTTTGCCTCGAAAGGGAAATCCTTGGCGACCAAGTGGACGAGGTCGATTGGATTCAATTTGGAACGTCGTTCTGCTTCTAGAAAGGTATTATAATAACAATTCCGAGTTTGACTCCAATAGATACACTTGTTTCAATTCGTACCGACGAACAATCTTCGCTATATGCTCCGAGCAAGAAATTTACCTCCAAAGGGAAATCCTTGATGACCAAGTGGACGAGGTCGATTCGAGATTCGCGTTGATATGCGGTGGCAAGCGTAACTCCAGACGTGTCGAAAGTTAGACTCGAATTCTGAGTGTGTGCCATAGGTTCGACATAAGTAAATTTAGAAGCAGGAACACGTCGGGTGCGATCATACCAGCACTAATGCACCGGATCCCATCAGAACTCCGAAGTTAAGCGTGCTTGGGCGAGAGTAGTACTAGGATGGGTGACCCCCTGGGAAGTCCTCGTGTTGCACCCCTTTTTGTCTCAATTTTTGACCCTTCCGACAATTTTTTTTTTTTGCGTCACAAAGGCATTAGATGCGCGTGGCGAGAAATTTTGCCTCGAAAGGGAAATCCTTGGCGACCAAGTGGACGAGGTCGATTGGATTCAATTTGGAACGTCGTTCTGCTTCTAGAAAGGTATTATAATAACAATTCCGAGTTTGACTCCAACAGATACACTTGTTTCAATTCGTACCGAAGAACAATCTTCGCTATATGCTCCGAGCAAGAAATTTACCTCCAAAGGGAAATCCTTGATGACCAAGTGGACGAGGTCGATTCTAGATTCGCGTTGATATGCGGTGGCAAGCGTAACTCAAGACGTGTCGAAAATTAGACTCGAATGCTGAGTGTGTGCCATAGGTTCGACATAAGTAAATTTAGAAGCAGGAACACGTCGGGTGCGATCATACCAGCACTAATGCACCGGATCCCATCAGAACTCCGAAGTTAAGCGCTCTTGGGCGAGAGTATTACTAGGATGGGTGACCCCCTGGGAAGTCCTCGTGTTGCACCCCTTTTTGTCTCAATTTTTGACCCTTCCGGCATTTTTTTTTTTTTTTGCGTCACAAAGGCATTAGATGCGTGTGGCGAGAAATTTTGCCTCGACAGGGAAATCCTTAACTACCAAGTGGACGAGGTCGATTGGATTCAATTTGGAACGTCGTTCTGCTTCTAGAAAGGTATTATAATAACAATTCCGAGTTTGACTCCAACAGATACTCTTGTTTTAATTCGTACCGACGAACAATCTTCGCTATATGCTCCGAGCAAGAAATTTACCTCCAAAGGGAAATCCTTGATGACCAAGTGGACGAGGTCGATTCGAGATTTGCGTTGATATGCGGTGGCAAGCGTAACTCCAGACGTGTCGAAAGTTAGACTCGAATGCTGAGTGTGTGCCATAGGTTCGACATAAGTAAATTTAGAAGCAGGAACACGTCGGGTGCGATCATACCAGCACTAATGCACTGGATCCCATCAGAACTCTGAAGTTAAGCGTGGTTGGGCGAGAGTAGTACTAGGATGGGTGACCCCCTGGGAAGTCCTCGTGTTGCACCCCTTTTTGTCTCAATTTTTGACCCTTCCGGCAATTTTTTTTTGCTTCACAAAGGCATTAGATGCGCGTGGCGAGAAATTTTGCCTCGAAAGGGAAATCCTTGGCGACCAAGTGGACGAGGTCGATTGGATTCAATTTGGAACGTCGTTCTGCTTCTAGAAAGGTATTATAATAACAATTCCGAGTATGACTCCAATAGATACACTTGTTTCAATTCGTACCGACGAACAATCTTCGCTATATGCTCCGAGCAAGAAATTTACCTCCAAAGGGAAATCCTTGATGACCAAGTGGACGAGGTCGATTCGAGATTCACGTTGATATGCGGTGGCAAGCGTAACTCAAGACGTGTCGAAAGTTAGACTCGAATGCTGAGTGTGTGTCATAGGTTCGACATAAGTAAATTTAGAACTAGGAACACGTCGGGTGCGATCATACCAGCACTAATGCACCGGATCCCATCAGAACTCCGAAGTTAAGCGTGCTTGGGCGAGAGTAGTACTAGGATGGGTGACCCCCTAGGAAGTCCTCGTGTTGCACCCCTTTTTGTCTCAATTTTTGACCCTTCCGGCAATTTTTTTTTTTTGCGTCACAAAGGCATTAGATGCGCGTGGTGAGAAATTTTGCCTCGAAAGGGAAATCCTTGGTGACCAAGTGGACGAGGTCGATTGGATTCAATTTGGAACGTCGTTCTGCTTCTAGAAAGGTATTATAATAACAATTCCGAGTTTGACTCCAACAGATACACTTGTTTCAATTCGTACCGACGAACAATCTTCGCTATATGCTCCGAGCAAGAAATTTACCTCCAAAGGGAAATCCTTGATGACCAAGTGGACGAGGTCGATTCGAGATTCGCGTTGATATGCGGTGGCAAGCGTAACTCAAGACGTGTCGAAAGTTAGACTCGAATGCTGAGTGTGTGTCATAGGTTCGACATAAGTAAATTTAGAAGCAGGAACACGTCGGGTGCGATCATACCAGCACTAATGCACCGGATCCCATCAGAACTCCGAAGTTAAGAGTGCTTGGGCGAGAGTAGTACTAGGATGGGTGACCCCCTGGGAAGTCCTCGTGTTGCACCCCTTTTTGTCTCAATTTTTGACCCTTCCGGCAATTTTTTTTTTTGCGTCACAAAGGCATTAGATGCGCGTGGCAAGAAATTTTGCCTCGAAAGGGAAATCCTTGGCGACCAAGTGGACGAGGTCGATTGGATTCAATTTGGAACGTCGTTCTGCTTCTAGAAAGGTATTATAATAACAATTCCGAGTTTGACTCCAACAGATACACTTGTTTCAATTCGTACCGACGAACAATCTTCGCTATATGCTCTGAGCAAGAAATTTACCTCCAAAGGGAAATCCTTGATGACCAAGTGGACGAGGTCGATTCGAGATTCGCGTTTATATGCGGTGGCAAGCGTAACTCCAGACGTGTCGAAAGTTAGACTCGAATGCTGAGTGTGTGCCATAGGTTCGACATAAGTAAATTTAGAAGCAGGAACACGTCGGGTGCGATCATACCAGCACTAATGCACCGGATCCCATCAGAACTCCGAAGATAAGCGTGCTTGGGCGAGAGTAGTACTAGGATGGGTGACCCCCTGGGAAGTCCTCGTGTTGCACCCCTTTTTGTCTCAATTTTTGACCCTTCCGGCAATTTTTTTTTTTTTTTGCGTCACAAAGGCATTAGATGCGCGTGGCGAGAAATTTTGCCTCGAAAGGGAAATCCTTGGCGACCAAGTGGACGAGGTCGATTGGATTCAATTTGGAACGTCGTTCTGCTTCTAGAAAGGTATTATAATAACTATTCCGAGTTTGACTCCAACAGATACACTTGTTTCAATTCGTACCGACAAACAATCTTCGCTATATGCTCCGAGCAAGAAATTTACCTCCAAAGGTAAATCCTTGATGACCAAGTGGACGAGGTCGATTCTAGATTCGCGTTGATATGCGGTGGCAAGCGTAACTCAAGACGTGTCGAAAGTTAGACTCGAATGCTGAGTGTGTGCCATAGGTTCGACATAAGTAAATTTAGAAGCAGGAACACGTCGGGTGCGATCATACCAGCACTAATGCACCAGATCCCATCAGAACTCTAAAGTTAAGCGTGCTTGGACGAGAGTAGTACTAGGATGGGTGACCCCCTAGGAAGTCCTCGTGTTGCACCCCTTTTTGTCTCAATTTTTGACCCTTTCGGCAATTTTTTTTTTTTTTTTTGCGTCACAAAGGCATTAGATGCGCGTGGTGAGAAATTTTTCCTCGAAAGGGAAATCCTTGGCGACCAAGTGGACGAGGTCGATTGGATTCAATTTGGAACGTCGTTCTGCTTCTAGAAAGGTATTATAATAACAATTCCGAGTTTGACTCCAACAGATACACTTGTTTCAATTCGTACCGACGAACAATCTTCGCTATATGCTCCGAGCAAGAAATTTACCTCCAAAGGGAAATCCTTGATGACCAAGTGGACGAGGTCGATTCGAGATTCGCGTTGATATGCGGTGGCAAGTGTAACTCAAGACGTGTCGAAAGTTAGACTCGAATGCTGAGTGTGTGTCATAGGTTCAACATAAGTAAATTTAGAAGCAGGAACACGTCGGGTGCGATCATACCAGCACTAATGCACCGGATCCCATCAGAACTCCGAAGTTAAGAGTGCTTGGGCGAGAGTAGTACTAGGATGGGTGACCCCCTGGGAAGTCCTCGTGTTGCACCCCTTTCTGTCTCAATTTTTGACCCTTCCGGCAATTTTTTTTTTTTGCGTCACAAAGGCATTAGATGCGCGTTGCGAGAAATTTTGCCTCGAAAGGGAAATCCTTGGCGACCAAGTGGACGAGGTCGATTGGATTCAATTTGGAACGTCGTTCTGCTTCTAGAAAGGTATTATAATAACAATTCCGAGTTTGACTCCAATAGATACACTTGTTTCAATTCGTACCGACGAACAATCTTCGCTATATGCTCCGAGCAAGAAATTTACCTCCAAAGGGAAATCCTTGATGACCAAGTGGACGAGGTCGATTCGAGATTCGCGTTGATATGCGGTGGCAAGCGTAACTCCAGACGTGTCGAAAGTTAGACTCGAATTCTGAGTGTGTGCCATAGGTTCGACATAAGTAAATTTAGAAGCAGGAACACGTCGGGTGCGATCATACCAGCACTAATGCACCAGATCCCATCAGAACTCTAAAGTTAAGCGTGCTTGGACGAGAGTAGTACTAGGATGGGTGACCCCCTAGGAAGTCCTCGTGTTGCACCCCTTTTTGTCTCAATTTTTGACCCTTTCGGCAATTTTTTTTTTTTTTTTTGCGTCACAAAGGCATTAGATGCGCGTGGTGAGAAATTTTTCCTCGAAAGGGAAATCCTTGGCGACCAAGTGGACGAGGTCGATTGGATTCAATTTGGAACGTCGTTCTGCTTCTAGAAAGGTATTATAATAACAATTCCGAGTTTGACTCCAACAGATACACTTGTTTCAATTCGTACCGACGAACAATCTTCGCTATATGCTCCGAGCAAGAAATTTACCTCCAAAGGGAAATCCTTGATGACCAAGTGGACGAGGTCGATTCGAGATTCGCGTTGATATGCGGTGGCAAGTGTAACTCAAGACGTGTCGAAAGTTAGACTCGAATGCTGAGTGTGTGTCATAGGTTCAACATAAGTAAATTTAGAAGCAGGAACACGTCGGGTGCGATCATACCAGCACTAATGCACCGGATCCCATCAGAAATCCGAAGTTAAGAGTGCTTGGGCGAGAGTAGTACTAGGATGGGTGACCCCCTGGGAAGTCCTCGTGTTGCACCCCTTTCTGTCTCAATTTTTGACCCTTCCGGCAATTTTTTTTTTTTGCGTCACAAAGGCATTAGATGCGCGTTGCGAGAAATTTTGCCTCGAAAGGGAAATCCTTGGCGACCAAGTGGACGAGGTCGATTGGATTCAATTTGGAACGTCGTTCTGCTTCTAGAAAGGTATTATAATAACAATTCCGAGTTTGACTCCAATAGATACACTTGTTTCAATTCGTACCGACGAACAATCTTCGCTATATGCTCCGAGCAAGAAATTTACCTCCAAAGGGAAATCCTTGATGACCAAGTGGACGAGGTCGATTCGAGATTCGCGTTGATATGCGGTGGCAAGCGTAACTCCAGACGTGTCGAAAGTTAGACTCGAAATCTGAGTGTGTGCCATAGGTTCGACATAAGTAAATTTAGAAGCAGGAACACGTCGGGTGCGATCATACCAGCACTAATGCACCGGATCCCATCAGAACTCCGAAGTTAAGCGTGCTTGGGCGAGAGTAGTACTAGGATGGGTGACCCCCTGGGAAGTCCTCGTGTTGCACCCCTTTTTGTCTCAATTTTTGACCCTTCCGACAATTTTTTTTTTTTTGCGTCACAAAGGCATTAGATGCGCGTGGCGAGAAATTTTGCCTCGAAAGGGAAATCCTTGGCGACCAAGTGGACGAGGTCGATTGGATTCAATTTGGAACGTCGTTCTGCTTCTAGAAAGGTATTATAATAACAATTCCGAGTTTGACTCCAACAGATACACTTGTTTCAATTCGTACCGAAGAACAATCTTCGCTATATGCTCCGAGCAAGAAATTTACCTCCAAAGGGAAATCCTTGATGACCAAGTGGACGAGGTCGATTCTAGATTCGCGTTGATATGCGGTGGCAAGCGTAACTCAAGACGTGTCGAAAATTAGACTCGAATGCTGAGTGTGTGCCATAGGTTCGACATAAGTAAATTTAGAAGCAGGAACACGTCGGGTGCGATCATACCAGCACTAATGCACCGGATCCCATCAGAACTCCGAAGTTAAGCGCTCTTGGGCGAGAGTAGTACTAGGATGGGTGACCCCCTGGGAAGTCCTCGTGTTGCACCCCTTTTTGTCTCAATTTTTGACCCTTCCGGCATTTTTTTTTTTTTTTTTGCGTCACAAAGGCATTAGATGCGTGTGGCGAGAAATTTTGCCTCGACAGGGAAATCCTTAACTACCAAGTGGACGAGGTCGATTGGATTCAATTTGGAACGTCGTTCTGCTTCTAGAAAGGTATTATAATAACAATTCCGAGTTTGACTCCAACAGATACTCTTGTTTTAATTCGTACCGACGAACAATCTTCGCTATATGCTCCGAGCAAGAAATTTACCTCCAAAGGGAAATCCTTGATGACCAAGTGGACGAGGTCGATTCGAGATTTGCGTTGATATGCGGTGGCAAGCGTAACTCCAGACGTGTCGAAAGTTAGACTCGAATGCTGAGTGTGTGCCATAGGTTCGACATAAGTAAATTTAGAAGCAGGAACACGTCGGGTGCGATCATACCAGCACTAATGCACTGGATCCCATCAGAACTCTGAAGTTAAGCGTGGTTGGGCGAGAGTAGTACTAGGATGGGTGACCCCCTGGGAAGTCCTCGTGTTGCACCCCTTTTTGTCTCAATTTTTGACCCTTCCGGCAATTTTTTTTTTGCTTCACAAAGGCATTAGATGCGCGTGGCGAGAAATTTTGCCTCGAAAGGGAAATCCTTGGCGACCAAGTGGACGAGGTCGATTGGATTCAATTTGGAACGTCGTTCTGCTTCTAGAAAGGTATTATAATAACAATTCCGAGTATGACTCCAATAGATACACTTGTTTCAATTCGTACCGACGAACAATCTTCGCTATATGCTCCGAGCAAGAAATTTAACTCCAAAGGGAAATCCATGATGACCAAGTGGACGAGGTCGATTCTAGATTCGCGTTGACATGCGGTGGCAAGCGTAACTCAAGACGTGTCGAAAGTTAGACTCGAATGCTGAGTGTGTGCCATAGGTTCGACATAAGTAAATTTAGAAGCAGGAACACGTCGGGTGCGATCATACCAGCACTAATGCACCGGATCCCATCAGAACTCCGAAGTTAAGCGTGCTTGGGCGAGAGTAGTACTAGGATGGGTGACCCCCTGGGAAGTCCTCGTGTTGCACCCCTTTTTGTCTCAAATTTTGACCCTTCCGACAATTTTTTTTTTGCGTCACAAAGGCATTAGATGCGCGTGGCGAGAAATTTTGCCTCGAAAGGGAAATCCTTGGCGACCAAGTGGACGAGGTCGATTGGATTCAATTTGGAACGTCGTTCTGCTTCTAGAAAGGTATTATAATAACAATTCCGAGTTTGACTCCAACAGATACACTTGTTTCAATTCGTACCGACGAACAATCTTCGCTATATGCTCCGAGCAAGAAATTTACCTCCAAAGGGAAATCCTTGATGACCAAGTGGACGAGGTCAATTCGAGATTCGCGTTGATATGCGGTGGCAAGCGTAACTCAAGACGTGTCGAAAGTTAGACTCGGATGCTGAGTGTGTGCCATAGGTTGGACATAAGTAAATTTAGAAGCAGGAACACGTCGGGTGCGATCATACCAGCACTAATGCACCGGATCCCATCAGAACTCCGAAGTTAAGCGTGGTTGGGCGAGAGTAGTACTAGGATGGGTGACCCCCTGGGAAGTCCTCGTGTTGCACCCCTTTTTGTCTCAATTTTTGACCCTTCCGACAATTTTTTTTTTTTTTTGCGTCACAAAGGCATTAGATGCGCGTGGCGAGAAATTTTGCCTCGAAAGGGAAATCCTTGGCGACCAAGTGGACGAGGTCGATTGGATTCAATTTGGAACGTCGTTCTGCTTCTAGAAAGGTATTATAATAACAATTCCGAGTTTGACTCCAACAGATACACTTGTTTCAATTCGTACCAACGAACAATCTTCGCTATATGCTCCGAGCAAGAAATTTACCTCCAAAGGGAAATCCTTGATGACCAAGTGGACGAGGTCAATTCGAGATTCGCGTTGATATGCGGTGGCAAGCGTAACTCAAGACGTGTCGAAAGTTAGACTCGGATGCTGAGTGTGTGCCATAGGTTGGACATAAGTAAATTTAGAAGCAGGAACACGTCGGGTGCGATCATACCAGCACTAATGCACCGGATCCCATCAGAACTCCGAAGTTAAGCGTGCTTGGGCGAGAGTAGTACTAGGATGGGTGACCCCCTGGGAAGTCCTCGTGTTGCACCCCTTTTTGTCTCAATTTTTGACCCTTCCGGGATTTTTTTTTTGCGTCACAAAGGCATTAGATGCGCGTGGCGAGAAATTTTTCCTCGAAAGGGAAATCCTTGGCGACCAAGTGGACGAGGTCGATTGGATTCAATTTGGAACGTCGTTCTGCTTCTAGAAAGGTATTATAATAACAATTCCGAGTTTGTCTCCAACAGATACACTTGTTTCAATTCGTACCGACGAACAATCTTCGCTATATGCTCCGAGCAAGAAATTTACCTCCAAAGGAAATCCTTGATGACCAAGTGGACGAGGTCAATTCGAGATTCGCGTTGATATGCGGTGGCAAGCGTAACTCAAGACGTGTCGAAAGTTAGACTCGGATGCTGAGTGTGTGCCATAGGTTGGACATAAGTAAATTTAGAAGCAGGAACACGTCGGGTGCGATCATACCAGCACTAATGCACCGGATCCCATCAGAACTCCGAAGTTAAGCGTGCTTGGGCGAGAGTAGTACTAGGATGGGTGACCCCCTGGGAAGTCCTCGTGTTGCACCCCTTTTTGTCTCAATTTTTGACCCTTCCGGGATTTTTTTTTTTGCGTCACAAAGGCATTAGATGCGCGTGGCGAGAAATTTTCCTCGAAAGGGAAATCCTTGGCGACCAAGTGGACGAGGTCGATTGGATTCAATTTGGAACGTCGTTCTGCTTCTAGAAAGGTATTATAATAACAATTCCGAGTTTGACTCCAACAGATACACTTGTTTCAATTCGTACCGACGAACAATCTTCGCTATATGCTCCGAGCAAGAAATTTACCTCCAAAGGGAAATCCTTGATGACCAAGTGGACGAGGTCGATTCGAGATTCGCGTTGATATGCGGTGGCAAGCATAACTCAAGACGTGTCGAAAGTTAGACTCGAATGCTGAGTGTGTGCCATAGGTTCGACATAAGTAAATTTAGAAGCAGGAACACGTCGGGTGCGATCATACCAGCACTAATGCACCGGATCCCATCAGAACTCCGAAGTTAAGCGTGCTTGGGCGAGAGTAGTACTAGGATGGGTGACCCCCTGGGAAGTCCTCGTGTTGAACCCTTTTTTGTCTCAATTTTTTACCCTTCCAGCAATTTTTTTTTGCGTCACAAAGACATTAAATGCGCGTGGCGAGAAATTTTGCCTCGAAAGGGAAATCCTTGGCGACCAAGTGGACGAGGTCGATTGGATTCAATTTGGAACGTCGTTCTGCTTCTAGAAAGGTATTATAATAACAATTCCGAGTTTGACTCCAACAGATACACTTGTTTCAATTCGTACCGACGAACAATCGTCGCTATATGCTCCGAGCAAGAAATTTACCTCCAAAGGGAAATCCTTGATGACCAAGTGGACGAGGTCGATTCGAGATTCGCGTTGATATGCGGTGGCGAGTGTAACTCAAGACGTGTCGAAAGTTAGACTCGAATGCTGAGTGTGTGTCATAGGTTCAACATAAGTAAATTTAGAAGCAGGAACACGTCGGGTGCGATCATACCAGCACTAATGCACCGGATCCCATCAGAACTCCGAATTTAAGAGTGCTTGGGCGAGAGTAGTACTAGGATGGGTGACCCCCTGGGAAGTCCTCGTGTTGCACCCCTTTCAGTCTCAATTTTTGACCCTTCCGGCAATTTTTTTTTTTTGCGTCACAAAGGCATTAGATGCGCGTGGCGAGAAATTTTGCCTCGAAAGGGAAATCCTTAGCGACCAAGTGGACGAGGTCGATTGGATTCAATTTGGAACGTCGTTCTGCTTCTAGAAAGGTATTATAATAACAATTCCGAGTTTGACTCCAATAGATACACTTGTTTCAATTCGTACCGACGAAAATCTTCGCTATATGCTCCGAGCAAGAAATTTACCTCCAAAGGGAAATCCTTGATGACCAAGTGGACGAGGTCGATTCGAGATTCGCGTTGATATGCGGTGGCAAGCGTAACTCCAGACGTGTCGAAAGTTAGACTCGAATGCTGAGTGTGTGCCATAGGTTCGACATAAGTAAATTTAGAAGCAGGAACACGTCGGGTGCGATCATACCAGCACTAATGCACCGGATCCCATCAGAACTCCGAAGTTAAACGTGCTTGGGTGAGAGTAGTACTAGGATGGGTGACCCCCTGGGAAGTCCTCGTGTTGCACCCCTTTTTTTCTCAATTTTTGACCCTTCCGACAAATTTTTTTTTTTTGCGTCACAAAGGCATTAGATGCGCGTGGCGAGAAATTTTGCCTCGAAAGGGAAATCCTTGGCGAACAAGTGGACGAGGTCGATTGGATTCAATTTGGAACGTCGTTCTGCTTCTAGAAAGGTATTATAATAACAATTCCGAGTTTGACTCCAACAGATACACTTGTTTCAATTCGTACCGAAGAACAATCTTCGCTATATGCTCCGAGCAAGAAATTTACCTCCAAAGGGAAATCCTTGATGACCAAGTGGACGAGGTCGATTCTAGATTCGCGTTGATATGCGGTGGCAAGCGTAACTCAAGACGTGTCGAAAATTAGACTCGAATGCTGAGTGTGTGCCATAGGTTCGACATAAGTAAATTTAGAAGCAGGAACACGTCGGGTGCGATCATACCAGCACTAATGCACCGGATCCCATCAGAACTCCGAAGTTAAGCGCTCTTGGGCGATAGTAGTACTAGGATGGGTGACCCCCTGGGAAGTCCTCGTGTTGCACCCCTTTTTGTCTCAATTTTTTACCCTTCCGGCATTTTTTTTTTTTTTTTTTGCGTCACAAAGGCATTAGATGCGTGTGGCGAGAAATTTTGCCTCGAAAGGGAAATCCTTAACGACCAAGTGGACGAGGTCGATTGGATTCAATTTGGAACGTCGTTCTACTTCTAGAAAGGTATTATAATAACAATTCCGAGTTTGACTCCAACAAATACTCTTGTTTTAATTCGTACCGACGAACAATCTTCGCTATATGCTCCGAGCAAGAAATTTACCTCCAAAGGGAAATCCTTGATGACCAAGTGGACGAGGTCGATTCGAGATTTGCGTTGATATGCGGTGGCAAGCGTAACTCCAGACGTGTCGAAAGTTAGACTCGAATGCTGAGTGTGTGCCATAGGTTCGACATAAGTAAATTTAGAAGCAGGAACACGTCGGGTGCGATCATACCAGCACTAATGCACCGGATCCCATCAGAACTCTGAAGTTAAGCGTGGTTGGGCGAGAGTAGTACTAGGATGGGTGACCCCCTGGGAAGTCCTCGTGTTGCACCCCTTTTTGTCTCAATTTTTAACCCTTCCGGCAATTTTTTTTTGCTTCACAAAGGCATTAGATGCGCGTGGCGAGAAATTTTGCCTCGAAAGGGAAATCCTTGGCGACCAAGTGGACGAGGTCGATTGGATTCAATTTGAAACGTCGTTCTGCTTCTAGAAAGGTATTATAATAACAATTCCGAGTTTGACTCCAACAGATACACTTGTTTCAATTCGTACCGACGAACAATCTTCGCTATATGCTCTGAGCAAGAAATTTACCTCCAAAGGGAAATCCTTGATGACCAAGTGGACGAGGTCGATTCGAGATTCGCGTTGATATGCGGTGGCAAGCATAACTCAAGACGTGTCGAAAGTTAGACTCGAATGCTGAGTGTGTGCCATAGGTTGGACATAAGTAAATTTAGAAGCAGGAACACGTCGGGTGCGATCATACCAGCACTAATGCACCGGATCCCATCAGAACTCCGAAGTTAAGCGTGCTTGGGCGAGAGTAGTACTAGGATGGGTGACCCCCTTGGAAGTCCTCGTTTTGCACCCCTTTTTGTCTCAATTTTTGACCCTTCCGGGATTTTTTTTTTGCGTCACAAAGGCATTAGATGCGCGTGGCGAGAAATTTTTCCTCGAAAGGGAAATCCTTGGCGACCAAGTGGACGAGGTCGATTGGATTCAATTTGGAACGTCGTTCTACTTCTGGAAAGGTATTATAATAACAATTCCGAGTTTGACTCCAACAGATACACTTGTTTCAATTCGTACCGACAAACAATCTTCGCTATATGCTCCGAGCAAGAAATTTAACTCCAAAGGGAAATCCATGATGACCAAGTGGACGAGGTCGATTCTAGATTCGCGTTGACATGCGGTGGCAAGCGTAACTCAAGACGTGTCGAAAGTTAGACTCGAATGCTGAGTGTGTGCCATATGTTCGACATAAGTAAATTTAGAAGCAGGAACACGTCGGGTGCGATCATACCAGCACTAATGCACCGGATCCCATCAGAACTCCGAAGTTAAGCGTGCTTGGGCGAGAGTAGTACTAGGATGGGTGACCCCCTGGGAAGTCCTCGTGTTGCACCCCTTTTTGTCTCAAATTTTGACCCTTCCGACAATTTTTTTTTTTGCGTCACAAAGGCATTAGATGCGCGTGGCGAGAAATTTTGCCTCGAAAGGGAAATCCTTGGCGACCAAGTGGACGAGGTCGATTGGATTCAATTTGGAACGTCGTTCTGCTTCTGGAAAGGTATTATAATAACAATTCCGAGTTTGACTCCAACAGATACACTTGTTTCAATTCGTACCGACGAACAATCTTCGCTATATGCTCCGAGCAAGAAATTTACCTCCAAAGGGAAATCCTTGATGACCAAGTGGACGAGGTCAATTCGAGATTCGCGTTGATATGCGGTGGCAAGCGTAACTCAAGACGTGTCGAAAGTTAGACTCGGATGCTGAGTGTGTGCCATAGGTTGGACATAAGTAAATTTAGAAGCAGGAACACGTCGGGTGCGATCATACCAGCACTAATGCACCGGATCCCATCAGAACTCCGAAGTTAAGCGTGCTTGGGCGAGAGTAGTACTAGGATGGGTGACCCCCTGGGAAGTCCTCGTGTTGCACCCCTTTTTGTCTCAATTTTTTACCCTTCCGGGATTTTTTTTTTTGCGTCACAAAGGCATTAGATGCGCGTGGCGAGAAATTTTCCTCGAAAGGGAAATCCTTGGAGACCAAGTGGACGAGGTCGATTGGATTCAATTTGGAACGTCGTTCTGCTTCTAGAAAGGTATTATAATAACAATTCCGAGTTTGACTCCAACAGATACACTTGTTTCAATTCGTACCGACGAACAATCTTCGCTATATGCTCCGAGCAAGAAATTTACCTCCAAAGGGAAATCCTTGATGACCAAGTGGACGAGGTCGATTCGAGATTCGCGTTGATATGCGGTGGCAAGCATAACTCAAGACGTGTCGAAAGTTAGACTCGAATGCTGAGTGTGTGCCATAGGTTCGACATAAGTAAATTTAGAAGCAGGAACACGTCGGGTGCGATCATACCAGCACTAATGCACCGGATCCCATCAGAACTCCGAAGTTAAGCGTGCTTGGGCGAGAGTAGTACTAGGATGGGTGACCCCCTGGGAAGTCCTCGTGTTGAACCCTTTTTTGTCTCAATTTTTGACCCTTCCAGCAATTTTTTTTTGCGTCACAAAGACATTGAATGCGCGTGGCGAGAAATTTTGCCTCGAAAGGGAAATCCTTGGCGACCAAGTGGACGAGGTCGATTGGATTCAATTTGGAACGTCGTTCTGCTTCTAGAAAGGTATTATAATAACAATTCCGAGTTTGACTCCAACAGATACACTTGTTTCAATTCGTACCGACGAACAATCTTCGCTATATGCTCCGAGCAAGAAATTTACCTCCAAAGGGAAATCCTTGATGACCAAGTGGACGAGGTCGATTCGAGATTCGCGTTGATATGCGGTGGCGAGTGTAACTCAAGACGTGTCGAAAGTTAGACTCGAATGCTGAGTGTGTGTCATAGGTTCAACATAAGTAAATTTAGAAGCAGGAACACGTCGGGTGCGATCATACCAGGACTAATGCACCGGATCCCATCAGAACTCCGAAGTTAAGAGTGCTTGGGCGAGAGTAGTACTAGGATGGGTGACCCCCTGGGAAGTCCTCGTGTTGCACCCCTTTCTGTCTCAATTTTTGACCCTTCCGGCAATTTTTTTTTTTGCGTCACAAAGGCATTAGATGCGCGTGGCGAGAAATTTTGCCTCGAAAGGGAAATCCTTAGCGACCAAGTGGACGAGGTCGATTGGATTCAATTTGGAACGTCGTTCTGCTTCTAGAAAGGTATTATAATAACAATTCCGAGTTTGACTCCAATAGATACACTTGTTTCAATTCGTACCGACGAACAATCTTCGCTATATGCTCCGAGCAAGAAATTTACCTCCAAAGGGAAATCCTTGATGACCAAGTGGACGAGGTCGATTCGAGATTCGCGTTGATATGCGGTGGCAAGCGTAACTCCAGACGTGTCGAAAGTTAGACTCGAATGCTGAGTGTGTGCCATAGGTTCGACATAAGTAAATTTAGAAGCAGGAACACGTCGGGTGCGATCATACCAGCACTAATGCACCGGATCCCATCAGAACTCCGAAGTTAAACGTGCTTGGGTGAGAGTAGTACTAGGATGGGTGACCCCCTGGGAAGTCCTCGTGTTGCACCCCTTTTTTTCTCAATTTTTGACCCTTCCGACAATTTTTTTTTTTTGCGTCACAAAGGCATTAGATGCGCGTGGCGAGAAATTTTGCCTCGAAAGGGAAATCCTTGGCGAACAAGTGGACGAGGTCGATTGGATTCAATTTGGAACGTCGTTCTGCTTCTAGAAAGGTATTATAATAACAATTCCGAGTTTGACTCCAACAGATACACTTGTTTCAATTCGTACCGAAGAACAATCTTCGCTATATGCTCCGAGCAAGAAATTTACCTCCAAAGGGAAATCCTTGATGACCAAGTGGACGAGGTCGATTCTAGATTCGCGTTGATATGCGGTGGCAAGCGTAACTCAAGACGTGTCGAAAATTAGACTCGAATGCTGAGTGTGTGCCATAGGTTCGACATAAGTAAATTTAGAAGCAGGAACACGTCGGGTGCGATCATACCAGCACTAATGCACCGGATCCCATCAGAACTCCGAAGTTAAGCGCTCTTGGGCGATAGTAGTACTAGGATGGGTGACCCCCTGGGAAGTCCTCGTGTTGCACCCCTTTTTGTCTCAATTTTTTACCCTTCCGGCATTTTTTTTTTTTTTTTGCGTCACAAAGGCATTAGATGCGTGTGGCGAGAAATTTTGCCTCGAAAGGGAAATCCTTAATGACCAAGTGGACGAGGTCGATTGGATTCAATTTGGAACGTCGTTCTACTTCTAGAAAGGTATTATAATAACAATTCCGAGTTTGACTCCAACAAATACTCTTGTTTTAATTCGTACCGACGAACAATCTTCGCTATATGCTCCGAGCAAGAAATTTACCTCCAAAGGGAAATCCTTGATGACCAAGTGGACGAGGTCGATTCGAGATTTGCGTTGATATGCGGTGGCAAGCGTAACTCCAGACGTGTCGAAAGTTAGACTCGAATGCAGAGTGTGTGCCATAGGTTCGACATAAGTAAATTTAGAAGCAGGAACATGTCGGGTGCGATCATACCAGCACTAATGCACCGGATCCCATCAGAACTCTGAAGTTAAGCGTGGTTGGGCGAGAGTAGTACTAGGATGGGTGACCCCCTGGGAAGTCCTCGTGTTGCACCCCTTTTTGTCTCAATTTTTGACCCTTCCGGCAATTTTTTTTTGCTTCACAAAGGCATTAGATGCGCGTGGCGAGAAATTTTGCCTCGAAAGGGAAATCCTTGGCGACCAAGTGGACGAGGTCGATTGGATTCAATTTGGAACGTCGTTCTGCTTCTAGAAAGGTATTATAATAACAATTCCGAGTATGACTCCAATAGATACACTTGTTTCAATTCGTACCGACGAACAATCTTCGCTATATGCTCCGAGCAAGAAATTTAACTCCAAAGGGAAATCCATGATGACCAAGTGGACGAGGTCGATTCTAGATTCGCGTTGACATGCGGTGGCAAGCGTAACTCAAGACGTGTCGAAAGTTAGACTCGAATGCTGAGTGTGTGCTATAGGTTCGACATAAGTAAATTTAAAAGTAGGAACACGTCGGGTGCGATCATACCAGCACTAATGCACCGGATCCCATCAGAACTCCGAAGTTAAGCGTGCTTGGGCGAGAGTAGTACTAGGATGGGTGACCCCCTGGGAAGTCCTCGTGTTGCACCCCTTTTTGTCTCAAATTTTGACCCTTCCGACAATTTTTTTTTTTGCGTCACAAAGGCATTAGATGCGCGTGGCGAGAAATTTTGCCTCGAAAGGGAAATCCTTGGCGACCAAGTGGACGAGGTCGATTGGATTCAATTTGGAACGTCGTTCTGCTTCTAGAAAGGTATTATAATAACAATTCCGAGTTTGACTCCAACAGATACACTTGTTTCAATTCGTACCAACGAACAATCTTCGCTATATGCTCCGAGCAAGAAATTTACCTCCAAAGGGAAATCCTTGATGACCAAGTGGACGAGGTCAATTCGAGATTCGCGTTGATATGCGGTGGCAAGCGTAACTCAAGACGTGTCGAAAGTTAGACTCGGATGCTGAGTGTGTGCCATAGGTTGGACATAAGTAAATTTAGAAGCAGGAACACGTCGGTTGCGATCATACCAGCACTAATGCACCGGATCCCATCAGAAATCCGAAGTTAAGCGTGGTTGGGCGAGAGTAGTACTAGGATGGGTGACCCCCTGGGAAGTCCTCGTGTTGCACCCCTTTTTGTCTCAATTTTTGACCCTTCCGACAATTTTTTTTTTTGCGTCACAAAGGCATTAGATGCGCGTGGCGAGAAATTTTGCCTCGAAAGGGAAATCCTTGGCGACCAAGTGGACGAGGTCGATTGGATTCAATTTGGAACGTCGTTCTGCTTCTAGAAAGGTATTATAATAACAATTCCGAGTTTGACTCCAACAGATACACTTGTTTCAATTCGTACCGACGAACAATCTTCGCTATATGCTCCGAGCAAGAAATTTACCTCCAAAGGGAAATCCTTGATGACCAAGTGGACGAGGTCGATTCGAGATTCGCGTTGATATGCGGTGGCAAGCGTAACTCAAGACGTGTCGAAAGTTAGACTCGAATGTTGAGTGTGTGCCATAGGTTCGACATAAATAAATTTAGAAGCAGGAACACGTCGGGTGCGATCATACCAGCACTAATGCACCGGATCCCATCAGAACTCCGAAGTTAAGCGTGCTTGGACGAGAGTAGTACTAGGATGGGTGACCCCCTGGGAAGTCCTCGTGTTGCACCCCTTTTTGTCTCAATTTTTGACCCTTCCGGCATTTTTTTTTTGCGTCACAAAGGCATTAGATGCGCGTGGCGAGAAATTTTGCCTCGAAAGGGAAATCCTTGGCGACCAAGTGGACGAGGTCGATTGGATTCAATTTGTAACGTCGTTCTGCTTCTAGAAAGGTATTATAATAACAATTCCGAGTTTGACTCCAACAGATACTCTTGTTTCAATTCGTACCGACGAACAATCTTCGCTATATGCTTCGAGCAAGAAATTTACCTCCAAAGGGAAATCCTTAATGACCAAGTGGACGAGGTCGATTCGAGATTCGCGTTGATATGCGGTGGCAAGCGTAACTGAAGACGTGTCGAATGTTAGACTCGAATGCTGAGTGTGTGCCATAGGTTCGACATAAGTAAATTTAGAAGTAGGAACACGTCGGGTGCGATCATACCAGCACTAATGCACCGGATCCCATCAGAACTCCGAAGTTAAGCGTGCTTGGGCGAGAGTAGTACTAGGATGGGTGACCCCCTGGGAAGTCCTCGTGTCGCACCCCTTTTTGTCTCAATTTTTGACCCTTCCGGCATTTTTTTTTATTTTTGCGTCACAAAGGCATTAGATGCGCGTGGCGAGAAATTTTACCTCGAAAGGGAAATCCTTGGCGACCAAGTGGACGAGGTCGATTGGATTCAATTTGTAACGTCGTTCTGCTTCTAGAAAGGTATTATAATAACAATTCCGAGTTTGACTCCAACAGATACTCTTGTTTCAATTCGTACCGACGAACAATCTTCGCTATATGCTTCGAGCAAGAAATTTACCTCCAAAGGGAAATCCTTAATGACCAAGTGGACTAGGTCGATTCGAGATTCGCGTTGATATGCGGTGGCAAGCGTAACTGAAGACGTGTCGAAAGATAGACTCGAATGCTGAGTGTGTGCCATAGGTTCGACATAAGTAAATTTAGAAGCAGGAACACGTCGGGTGCGATCATACCAGCACTAATGCACCGGATCCCATCAGAACTCCGAAGTTAAGCATGCTTGGGCGAGAGTAGTACTAGGATGGGTGACCCCCTGGGAAGTCCTCGTGTCGCACCCCTTTTTGTCTCAATTTTTTACCCTTCCGACATTTTTTTTTTTTGCGTCACAAAGGCATTAGATGCGCGTGGCGAGAAATTTTGCCTCGAAAGGGAAATCCTTGGCGACCAAGTGGACGAGGTCGATTGGATTCAATTTGGAACGTCGTTCTGCTTCTAGAAAGGTATTATAATAACAATTCCGAGTTTGACTCCAACAGATACACTTGTTTCAATTCGTACCGACGAACAATCTTCGCTATATGCTCCGAGCAAGAAATTTACCTCCAAAGGGAAATCCTTGATGACCAAGTGGACGAGGTCGATTCGAGATTCGCGTTGATATGCGGTGGCAAGCGTAACTGAAGACGTGTCGAAAGTTAGACTCGAATGCTGAGTGTGTGCCATAGGTTCGACATAAGTAAATTTAGAAGCAGGAACACGTCGGGTGCGATCATACCAGCACTAATGCACCGGATCCCATCAGAACTCCGAAGTTAAGCGTGCTTGGACGAGAGTGGTACTAGGATGGGTGACCCCCTGGGAAGTCCTCGTGTTGCACCCCTATTTGTCTCAATTTTTGACCCTTCCGACATTTTTTTTTTGCGTCACAAAGGCATTAGATGCGCGTGGCGAGAAATTTTGCCTCGAAAGGGAAATCCTTGGCGACCAAGTGGACGAGGTCGATTGGATTCAATTTGGAACGTCGTTCTGCTTCTAGAAAGGTATTATAATAACAATTCCGAGTTTGACTCCAACAAATACACTTGTTTCAATTCGTACGGACGAACAATCTTCGCTATATGCTCCGAGCAAGAAATTTACCTCCAAAGGGATATCCTTGATGACCAAGTGGACGAGGTCGATTAGAGATTCGCGTTGATATGCGGTGGCAAGCGTAACTCAAGACGTGTCGAAAGTTAGACTCGAATGCTGAGTGTGTGCCATATTTTCGACATAAGTAAATTTAGAAGCAGGAACACGTCGGGTGCGATCATACCAGCACTAATGCATCGGATCCCATCAGAACTCCGAAGTTAAGCGTGCTTGGGCGAGAGTAGTGCCAGGATGGGTGACCCCCTGGGAAGTCCTCGTGTTGCACCCCTTTTTGTCTCAATTTATGACCCTTCCGGCAATTTTTTTTTTGCGTCACAAAGGCATTAGATGCGCGTGGCGAGAAATTTTGCCTCGAAAGGGAAATCCTTGGCGACCAAGTGGACGAGGTTGATTGGATTCAATTTGGAACGTCGTTCTGCTTCTAGAAAGGTATTATAATAACAATTCCGAGTTTGACTCCAACAGATACACTTGTTTCAATTCGTACCGACGAACAACCTTCGGTATATGCTCCGAGCAAGAAATTTACCTCCAAAGGGATATCCTTGATGACCAGGTGGACGAGGTCGATTAGAGATTCGCGTTGATATGCGGTGGCAAGCGTAACTCAAGACGTGTCGAAAGTTAGACTCGGATGCTGAGTGTGTGCCATAGGTTTGACATAAGTAAATTTAGAAGCAGGAACACGTCGGGTGCGATCATACCAGCACTAATGCACCGGATCCCATCAGAACTCCGAAGTTAATCGCGCTTGGGCGAGAGAAGTACAAGGATGGGTGACCCCCTGGGAAGTCCTCGTGTTGCACCCCTTTTTGTCTGAATTTTTTACCCTTCCGACAATTTTTTTTTTTTGCCTCACAAAGGCATTAGATGCGCGTGGCGAGAAATTTTGCCTCGAAAGGGAAATCCTTGGCGACCAAGTGGACGAGGTCGATTGGATTCAATTTGGAACGTCGTTCTGCTTCTAGAAAGGTATTATAATAACAATTCCGAATTTGACTCCAACAGATACACTTGTTTCAATTCGTACCGACGAACAGTCTTCGCTATATGCTCCGAGCAAGAAATTTACCTCCAAAGGTAAATCCTTGATGACCAAGTGGACGAGGTCGATTCGAGATTCGCGTTGATATGCGGTGGCAAGCGTAACTCAAGACGTGTCGAAAGTTAGAATCGAATGCTCAGTGTGTGCCATAGGTTCGACATAAGTAAATTTAGAAGCAGGAACACGTCGGGTGCGATCATACCAGCACTAATGCACCGGATCCCATCAGAACTCCGAAGTTAATCGTGCTTGGGCGAGAGAAGTACTAGGATGGGTGACCCCCTGGGAAGTCCTCATATTGCACCCCTTTTTGTCTCAATTTTTTACCCTTCCGGCAATTTTTTTTTTTTTGCGTCACAAAGGCATTAGATGCGCGTGGCGAGAAATTTTGCCTCGAAAGGGAAATCCTTGGCGACCAAGTGGACGAGGTCGATTGGATTCAATTTGGAACGTCGTTCTGCTTCTAGAAAGGTATTATAATAACAATTCCGAGTTTGACTCCAACAAATACACTTGTTTCAATTCGTACCGACGAACAGTCTTCGCTATATGCTCCGAGCAAGAAATTTACCTCCAAAGGGAAATCCTTGATGACCAAGTGGACGAGGTCGATTAGAGATTCGCGTTGATATGCGGTGGCAAGCGTGACTCAAGACGTGTCGAAAGTTAGACTCGGATGCTGAGTGTGTGCCATAGGTTCGACATAAGTAAATTTAGAAGCAGGAACACGTCGGGTGCGATCATACCAGCACTAATGCACCGGATCCCATCAGAACTCCGAAGTTAAGCATGCTTGGGCGAGAGTAGTACTAGGATGGGTGACCCCCTGGGAAGTCCTCGTGTTGCACCCCCTTTTTGTCTCAATTTTTTACCCTTCCGACAATTTTTTTTTTGCGTCACAAAGGCATTAGATGCGCGTGGCGAGAAATTTTGCCTCTAAAGGGAAATCCTTGGCGACCAAGTGGACGAGGTCGATTGGATTCAATTTGGAACGTCATCTGCTTCTAGAAAGGTATTATAATAACAATTTTGAGTTTGACTCCAATAGATACACTTGTTTCAATTCGTACCGACGAACAATCTTCGGTATATGCTCCGAGCAAGAAATTTACCTCCAAAGGGAAATCCTTGATGACCAAGTGGACGAGCTCGATTCGAGATTCGCGTTGATATGCGTTGGCAAGCGTAACTCAAGACGTGTCGAAAGATAGACTCGAATGCTGAGTGTGTGCCATAGGTTCGACATAAGTAAATTTAGAAGCAGGAACACGTCGGGTGCGATCATACCAGCACTAATGCACCGGATCCCATCAGTACTCCGAAGTTCAGCGTGCTTGGGCGAGAGTAGTACTAGGATGGGTGACCCCCTGGGAAGTCCTCGTGTTGCACCCCTTTTTGTCTCAATTTTTGACCCTTCCCGCAATTTTTTTTTTTTTGCGTCACAAAGGCATTAGATGCGCGTGGCGAGAAATTTTGCCTCGAAAGGGAAATCCTTCGCGACCAAGTGGACGAGGTCGATTGGATTCAATTTGGAATGTCGTTCTGCTTCTAGAAAGGTATTATAATAACAATTCCGAGTTTGTCTCCAACAGATACACTTGTTTCAATTCGTACCGACGAACAGTCTTCGCTATATGCTCCGAGCAAGAAATTTACCTCCAAAGGGAAATCCTTGATGACCAAGTGGACGAGGTCGATTAGAGATTCGCATTGATATGCGGTGGCAAGCGTAACTCAAGACGTGTCGAAAGTTAGACTCGGATGCTGAGTGTGTGCCATAGGTTGGACATAAGTAAATTTAGAAGCAGGAACACGTCGGGTGCGATCATACCAGCACTAATGCACCGGATCCCATCAGAACTCTGAAGTTAAGCGTGCTTGGGCGAGAGTAGTACTAGGATGGATGACCCCCTGGGAAGTCCTCGTGTTGCACCCCTTTTTGTCTCAATTTTTTACCCTTCCGGGATTTTTTTTTTGCGTCACAAAGGCATTAGATGCGCGTGGCGAGAAATTTTTCCTCGAATGGGAAATCCTTGGCGACCAAGTGGACGAGGTCGATTGGATTCAATTTGGAACGTCGTTCTGCTTCTAGAAAGGTATTATAATAACAATTCCGAGTTTGACTCCAACAGATACACTTGTTTCAATTCGTACCGACGAACAATCTTCGCTATATGCTCCGAGCAAGAAATTTACCTCCAAAGGGAAATCCATGATGTAAAGTGGACGAGGTCGATTCGAGATTCGCGTTGATATGCGGTGGCAAGCATAACTCAAGACGTGTCGAAAGTTAGACTCGAATGCTGAGTGTGTGCCATAGGTTCGACATAAGTAAATTTAGAAGCAGGAACACGTCGGGTTCGATCATACCAGCACTAATGCACTTGATCGCATCAGAACTCCGAAGTTAAGCGTGCTTGGGCGAGAGTAGTACTAGGATGAGTGACCCCCTGGGAAGTCCTCGTGTTGCACCCCTTTTTGTCTCAATTTTTGACCCTTCCAGCAATTTTTTTTTTTGCGTCACAAAGACATTAGATGCGCGTGGCGAGAAATTTTGCCTCAAAAGGGAAATCCTTGGCGACCAAGTGGACGAGGTCGATTGGATTCAATTTGGAACGTCGTTCTGCTTCTAGAAAGGTATTATAATAACAATTCCGAGTTTGACTCCAACAGATACTCTTGTTTCAATTCGTACCGACGAACAATCTTCGCTATATGCTTCGAGCAAGAAATTTACCTCCAAAGGGAAATCCTTGATGACGAAGTGGACGAGGTCGATTCGAGATTCGCGTTGATATGCGGTGGCAAGCGTAACTCAAGACGTGTCGAAAGTTAGACTCGAATGCTCAGTGTGTGCTATAGGTTCGACATAAGTAAATTTAGAAGCAGGAACACGTCGGGTGCGATCATACCAGCACTAATGCACCGGATCCCATCAGAACTCCGAAATTAAGCGTGCTTGGGCGAAAGTAGTACTAGGATGGGTGACCACCTGGGAAGTCCTCGTGTTGCACCCCTTTTTGTCTCAATTTTTTACCCTTCCGGCAATTTTTTTTTTGCGTCACAAAGGCATTAGATGCGCGTGGCAAGAAATTTTGCCTCGAAAGGGAAATCCTTGGCGACCAAATGGACGAGGTCGATTGGATTCAATTTGGAACGTCGTTCTGCTTCTAGAAAGGTATTATAATAACAATTCCGAGTTTGACTCCAACAGATACTCTTGTTTCAATTCGTACCGACGAACAATCTTCGTTATATGTTTCGAGCAAGAAATTTACCTCCAAAGGGAAATCCTTGATGACCAAGTGGACGAGGTCGATTCGAGATTCGCGTTGATATGCGGTGGCAAGCGTAACTCAAGACGTGTCGAAAGTTAGACTCGAATGCTGAGTGTGTGCCATAGGTTCGACATAAGTAAATTTAGAAGCAGGAACACGTCGGGTGCGATCATACCAGCACTAATGCACCGGATCCCATCAGAACTCCGAAGTTAAGCGTGCTTGGGCGAGAGTAGTACTAGGATGGGTGACCCCCTGGGAAGTCCTCGTGTTGCACCCCTTTTTGTCTCAATTTTTGACCCTTGCGGCATTTTTTTTTTGCGTCACAAAGGCATTAGATGCGCGTGGCGAGAAATTTTGCCTCGAAAGGGAAATCCTTGGCGACCAAGTGGACGAGGTCGATTGGATTCAATTTGGAACGTCGTTCTGCTTCTAGAAAGGTATTATAATAACAATTCCGAGTTTGACTCCAACAGATACTCTTGTTTCAATTCGTACCGACGAACAATCTTCGCTATATGCTTCGAGCAAGAAATTTACCTCCAAAGGGAAATCCTTGATGACCAAGTGGACGAGGTCGATTCGAGATTCGCGTTGATATGCGGTGGCAAGCGTAACTCAAGACGTGTCGAAAGTTAGACTCGAATGCTGAGTGTGTGCCATAGGTTCGACATAAGTAAATTTAGAAGCAGGAACACGTCGGGTGCGATCATACCAGCACTAATTCACCGGATCCCATCAGAACTCCGAAATTAAGCATGCTTGGGCGAGAGTAGTACTAGGATGGGTGACCCCCTGGGAAGTCCTCGTGTTGCACCCCTTTTTGTCTCAATTTTTGACCCTTCCGGCAATTTTTTTTTTTGCGTCACAAAGGCATTAGATGCGCGTGGCGAGAAATTTTGCCTCGAAAGGGAAATCCTTGGCGACCAAGTGGACGAGGTCGATTGGATTCAATTTGGAACGTCGTTATGCTTCTAGAAAGGTATTATAATAACAATTCCGAGTTTGACTCCAACAGATACTCTTGTTTCAATTCGTACCGACGAACAATCTTCGTTATATGTTTCGAGCAAGAAATTTACCTCCAAAGGGAAATCCTTGATGACCAAGTGGACGAGGTCGATTCGAGATTCGCGTTGATATGCGGTGGCAAGCGTAACTCAAGACGTGTCGAAAGTTAGACTCGAATGCTGAGTGTGTGCCATAGGTTCGACATAAGTAAATTTAGAAGCAGGAACACGTCGGGTGCGATCATACCAGCACTAATGCACCGGATCCCATCAGAACTCCGAAGTTAAGCGTGCTTGGGCGAGAGTAGTACTAGGATGGGTGACCCCCTGGGAAGTCCTCGTGTTGCACCTCTTTTTGTCTCAATTTTTGACCCTTGCGGCATTTTTTTTTGCGTCACAAAGGCATTAGATGCGCGTGGCGAGAAATTTTGCCTCGAAAGGGAAATCCTTGGCGACCAAGTGGACGAGGTCGATTGGATTCAATTTGGAACGTCGTTCTGCTTCTAGAAAGGTATTATAATAACAATTCCGAGTTTGACTCCAACAGATACTCTTGTTTCAATTCGTACCGACGAACAATCTTCGCTATATGCTTCGAGCAAGAAATTTACCTCCAAAGGGAAATCCTTGATGACCAAGTGGACGAGGTCGATTCGAGATTCGCGTTGATATGCGGTGGCAAGCGTAACTCAAGACGTGTCGAAAGTTAGACTCGAATGCTGAGTGTGTGCCATAGGTTCGACATAAGTAAATTTAGAAGCAGGAACACGTCGGGTGCGATCATACCAGCACTAATTCACCGGATCCCATCAGAACTCCGAAATTAAGCATGCTTGGGCGAGAGTAGTACTAGGATGGGTGACCCCCTGGGAAGTCCTCGTGTTGCACCCCTTTTTGTCTCAATTTTTGACCCTTCCGGAAATTTTTTTTTTTGCGTCACAAAGGCATTAGATGCGCGTGGCGAGAAATTTTGCCTCGAAAGGGAAATCCTTGGCGACCAAGTGGACGAGGTCGATTGGATTCAATTTGGAACGTCGTTCTGCTTCTAGAAAGGTATTATAATAACAATTCCGAGTTTGACTCCAACAGATACTCTTGTTTCAATTCGTACCGACGAACAATCTTCGCTATATGTTTCGAGCAAGAAATTTACCTCCAAAGGGAAATCCTTGATGACCAAGTGGACGAGGTCGATTCTTGATTCGCGTTGATATGCGGTGACAAGCGTAACTCAAGACGTGTCGAAAGTTAGACTCGAATGCTGAGTGTGTGCCATAGGTTCGACATAAGTAAATTTAGAAGCAGGAACACGTCGGGTGCGATCATACCAGCACTAATGCACCGGATCCCATCAGAACTTCGAAGTTAGGCATGCTTGGGCGAGAGTAGTACTAGGATGGGTGACCCCCTGGGAAGTCCTCGTGTTGCACCCCTTTTTGTCTCAATTTTTGACCCTTCCAGCATTTTTTTTTTGCGTCTCAAAGGAATTAGATGCGCGTGGCGAGAAATTTTGCCTCGAAAGGGAAATCCTTGGCGACTAAGTGGACGAGGTCGATTGGATTCAATTTGTAACGTCGTTCTGCTTCTAGAAAGGTATTATAATAACAATTCCGAGTTTGACTCCAACAGATACTCTTGTTTCAATTCGTACCGACGAACAATCTTCGCTATATGTTTCGAGCAAGAAATTTACCTCCAAAGGGAAATCCTTGATGACCAAGTGGACGAGGTCGATTCTTGATTCGCGTTGATATGCGGTGACAAGCGTAACTCAAGACGTGTCGAAAGTTAGACTCGAATGCTGAGTGTGTGCCATAGGTTCGACATAAGTAAATTTAGAAGCAGGAACACGTCGGGTGCGATCATACCAGCACTAATGCACCGGATCCCATCAGAACTTCGAAGTTAGGCGTGCTTGGGCGAGAGTAGTACTAGGATGGGTGACCCCCTGGGAAGTCCTCGTGTTGCACCCCTTTTTGTCTCAATTTTTGACCCTTCCAACATTTTTTTTTTTGCGTCTCAAAGGCATTAGATGCGCGTGGCGAGAAATTTTGCCTCGAAAGGGAAATCCTTGGCGACCAAGTGGACGAGGTCGATTGGATTCAATTTGTAACGTCGTTCTGCTTCTAGAAAGGTATTATAATAACAATTCCGAGTTTGACTCCAACAGATACTCTTGTTTCAATTCGTACCGACGAACAATCTTCGCTATATGCTTCGAGCAAGAAATTTACCTCCAAAGGGAAATCCTTGATGACCAAGTGGACGAGGTCGATTCGAGATTCGCGTTGATATGCGGTGGCAAGCGTAACTCAAGACGTGTCGAAAGTTAGACTCGAATGCTGAGTGTGTGCCATAGGTTCGACATAAGTAAATTTAGAAGCAGGAACACGTCGGGTGCGATCATACCAGCACTAATGCACCGGATCCCATCAGGACTCCGAAGTTAAACGTGCTTGGGCGAGAGTAGTACTAGGATGGGTGACCCCCTGGGAAGTCCTCGTGTTGCACCCCTTTTTGTCTCAATTTTTGACCCTTCCAGCATTTTTTTTTTGCGTCACAAAGGCATTAGATGCGCGTGGCGAGAAATTTTGCCTCGAAAGGGAAATCCTTGGCGACCAAGTGGACGAGGTCGATTGGATTCAATTTGTAACGTGGTTCTGCTTCTAGAAAGGTATTATAATAACAATTCCGAGTTTGACTCCAACAGATACTCTTGTTTCAATTCGTACCGACGAACAATCTTCGCTATATGCTTCGAGCAAGAAATTTACCTCCAAAGGGAAATCCTTGATGACCAAGTGGACGAGGTCGATTCGAGATTCGCGTTGATATGCGGTGGCAAGCGTAACTCAAGACGTGTCGAAAGTTAGACTCGAATGCTGAGTGTGTGCCATAGGTTCGACATAAGTAAATTTAGAAGCAGGAACACGTCGGGTGCGATCATACCAGCACTAATGCACCGGATCCCATCAGGACTCCGAAGTTAAACGTGCTTGGGCGAGAGTAGTACTAGGATGGGTGACCCCCTGGGAAGTCCTCGTGTTGCACCCCTTTTTGTCTCAATTTTTGACCCTTCCAGCATTTTTTTTTGCGTCACAAAGGCATTAGATGCGCGTGGCGAGAAATTTTGCCTCGAAAGGGAAATCCTTGGCGACCAAGTGGACGAGGTCGATTGGATTCAATTTGGAACGTCGTTCTGCTTCTAGAAAGGTATTATAATAACAATTCCGAGTTTGACTCCAACAGATACTCTTGTTTCAATTCGTACCGACGAACAATCTTCGCTATATGTTTCGAGCAAGAAATTTACCTCCAAAGGGAAATCCTTGATGACCAAGTGGACGAGGTCGATTCTAGATTCGAGTTGATATGCGGTGACAAGCGTAACTCAAGACGTGTCGAAAGTTAGACTCGAATGCTGAGTGTGTGCCATAGGTTCGACATAAGTAAATTTAGAAGCAGGAACACGTCGGGTGCGATCATACCAGCACTAATGCACCGGATCCCATCAGGACTCCGAAGTTAAACGTGCTTGGGCGAGAGTAGTACTAGGATGGGTGACCCCCTGGGAAGTCCTCGTGTTGCACCCCTTTTTGTCTCAATTTTTGACCCTTCCAGCATTTTTTTTTTGCGTCACAAAGGCATTAGATGCGCGTGGCGAGAAATTTTGCCTCGAAAGGGAAATCCTTGGCGACCAAGTGGACGAGGTCGATTGGATTCAATTTGTAACGTGGTTCTGCTTCTAGAAAGGTATTATAATAACAATTCCGAGTTTGACTCCAACAGATACTCTTGTTTCAATTCGTACCGACGAACAATCTTCGCTATATGCTTCGAGCAAGAAATTTACCTCCAAAGGGAAATCCTTGATGACCAAGTGGACGAGGTCGATTCGAGATTCGCGTTGATATGCGGTGGCAAGCGTAACTCAAGACGTGTCGAAAGTTAGACTCGAATGCTGAGTGTGTGCCATAGGTTCGACATAAGTAAATTTAGAAGCAGGAACACGTCGGGTGCGATCATACCAGCACTAATGCACCGGATCCCATCAGGACTCCGAAGTTAAACGTGCTTGGGCGAGAGTAGTACTAGGATGGGTGACCCCCTGGGAAGTCCTCGTGTTGCACCCCTTTTTGTCTCAATTTTTGACCCTTCCAGCATTTTTTTTTTGCGTCACAAAGGCATTAGATGCGCGTGGCGAGAAATTTTGCCTCGAAAGGGAAATCCTTGGCGACCAAGTGGACGAGGTCGATTGGATTCAATTTGTAACGTCGTTCTGCTTCTAGAAAGGTATTATAATAACAATTCCGAGTTTGACTCCAACAGATACTCTTGTTTCAATTCGTACCGACGAACAATCTTCGCTATATGCTTCGAGCAAGAAATTTACCTCCAAAGGGAAATCCTTGATGACCAAGTGGACGAGGTCGATTCGAGATTCGCGTTGATATGCGGTGGCAAGCGTAACTCAAGACGTGTCGAAAGTTAGACTCGAATGCTGAGTGTGTGCCATAGGTTCGACATAAGTAAATTTAGAAGCAGGAACACGTCGGGTGCGATCATACCAGCACTAATGCACCGGATCCCATCAGGACTCCGAAGTTAAACGTGCTTGGGCGAGAGTAGTACTAGGATGGGTGACCCCCTGGGAAGTCCTCGTGTTGCACCCCTTTTTGTCTCAATTTTTGACCCTTCCAGCATTTTTTTTTTGCGTCACAAAGGCATTAGATGCGCGTGGCGAGAAATTTTGCCTCGAAAGGGAAATCCTTGGCGACCAAGTGGACGAGGTCGATTGGATTCAATTTGTAACGTGGTTCTGCTTCTAGAAAGGTATTATAATAACAATTCCGAGTTTGACTCCAACAGATACTCTTGTTTCAATTCGTACCGACGAACAATCTTCGCTATATGCTTCGAGCAAGAAATTTACCTCCAAAGGGAAATCCTTGATGACCAAGTGGACGAGGTCGATTCGAGATTCGCGTTGATATGCGGTGGCAAGCGTAACTCAAGACGTGTCGAAAGTTAGACTCGAATGTTGAGTGTGTGCCATAGGTTCGACATAAGTAAATTTAGAAGCAGGAACACGTCGGGTGCGATCATACCAGCACTAATGCACCGGATCCCATCAGAACTCCGAAGTTAAACGTGCTTGGGCGAGAGTAGTACTAGGATGGGTGACCCCCTGGGAAGTCCTCGTGTTGCACCCCTTTTTGTCTCAATTTTTTACCCTTCCGGCATTTTTTTTTTTTTTGCGTCACAAAGGCATTAGATGCGCGTGGCGAGAAATTTTGCCTCGAAAGGGAAATCCTTGGCGACCAAGTGGACGAGGTCGATTGGATTCAATTTGTAACGTCGTTCTGCTTCTAGAAAGGTATTATAATAACAATTCCGAGTTTGACTCCAACAGATACTCTTGTTTCAATTCGTACCGACGAACAATCTTCGCTATATGTTTCGAGCAAGAAATTTACCTCCAAAGGGAAATCCTTGATGACCAAGTGGACGAGGTCGATTCTAGATTCGAGTTGATATGCGGTGACAAGCGTAACTCAAGACGTGTCGAAAGTTAGACTCGAATGCTGAGTGTGTGCCATAGGTTCGACATAAGTCAATTTAGAAGCAGGAACACGTCGGGTGCGATCATACCAGCACTAATGCACCGGATCCCATCAGAACTTCGAAGTTAGGCGTGCTTGGGCGAGAGTAGTACTAGGATGGGTGACCCCCTGGGAAGTCCTCGTGTTGCACCCCTTTTTGTCTCAATTTTTGACCCTTCCAGCATTTTTTTTTTGCGTCACAAAGGCATTAGATGCGCGTGGCGAGAAATTTTGCCTCGAAAGGGAAATCCTTGGCGACCAAGTGGACGAGGTCGATTGGATTCAATTTGGAACGTCGTTCTGCTTCTAGAAAGGTATTATAATAACAATTCCGAGTTTGACTCCAACAGATACTCTTGTTTCAATTCGTACCGACGAACAATCTTCGCTATATGTTTCGAGCAAGAAATTTACCTCCAAAGGGAAATCCTTGATGACCAAGTGGACGAGGTCGATTCTAGATTCGAGTTGATATGCGGTGACAAGCGTAACTCAAGACGTGTCGAAAGTTAGACTCGAATGCTGAGTGTGTGCCATAGGTTCGACATAAGTAAATTTAGAAGCAGGAACACGTCGGGTGCGATCATACCAGCACTAATGCACCGGATCCCATCAGGACTCCGAAGTTAAACGTGCTTGGGCGAGAGTAGTACTAGGATGGGTGACCCCCTGGGAAGTCCTCGTGTTGCACCCCTTTTTGTCTCAATTTTTGACCCTTCCAGCATTTTTTTTTTGCGTCACAAAGGCATTAGATGCGCGTGGCGAGAAATTTTGCCTCGAAAGGGAAATCCTTGGCGACCAAGTGGACGAGGTCGATTGGATTCAATTTGTAACGTGGTTCTGCTTCTAGAAAGGTATTATAATAACAATTCCGAGTTTGACTCCAACAGATACTCTTGTTTCAATTCGTACCGACGAACAATCTTCGCTATATGCTTCGAGCAAGAAATTTACCTCCAAAGGGAAATCCTTGATGACCAAGTGGACGAGGTCGATTCGAGATTCGCGTTGATATGCGGTGGCAAGCGTAACTCAAGACGTGTCGAAAGTTAGACTCGAATGCTGAGTGTGTGCCATAGGTTCGACATAAGTAAATTTAGAAGCAGGAACACGTCGGGTGCGATCATACCAGCACTAATGCACCGAATCCCATCAGAACTCCGAAGTTAAACGTGCTTGGGCGAGAGTAGTACTAGGATGGGTGACCCCCTGGGAAGTCCTCGTGTTGCACCCCTTTTTGTCTCAACTTTTGACCCTTCCAGCATTTTTTTTTTTGCGTCACAAAGGCATTAGATGCGCGTGGCGAGAAATTTTGCCTCGAAAGGGAAATCCTTGGCGACCAAGTGGACGAGGTCGATTGGATTCAATTTGTAACGTCGTTCTGCTTCTAGAAAGGTATTATAATAACAATTCCGAGTTTGACTCCAACAGATACTCTTGTTTCAATTCGTACCGACGAACAATCTTCGCTATATGCTTCGAGCAAGAAATTTACCTCCAAAGGGAAATCCTTGATGACCAAGTGGACGAGGTCGATTCGAGATTCGCGTTGATATGCGGTGGCAAGCGTAACCCAAGACGTGTCGAAAGTTAGACTCGAATGCTGAGTGTGTGCCATAGGTTCGACATAAGTAAATTTAGAAGCAGGAACACGTCGGGTGCGATCATACCAGCACTAATGCACCGGATCCCATCAGAACTTTGAAGTTAGGCGTGCTTGGGCGAGAGTAGTACTAGGATGGGTGACCCCCTGGGAAGTCCTCGTGTTGCACCCCTTTTTGTCTCAATTTTTGACCCTTCCAGCATTTTTTTTTTTGCGTCACAAAGGCATTAGATGCGCGTGGCGAGAAATTTTGCCTCGAAAGGGAAATCCTTGGCGACCAAGTGGACGAGGTCGATTGGATTCAATTTGTAACGTCGTTCTGCTTCTAGAAAGGTATTATAATAACAATTCCGAGTTTGACTCCAACAGATACTCTTGTTTCAATTCGTACCGACGAACAATCTTCGCTATATGCTTCGAGCAAGAAATTTACCTCCAAAGGGAAATCCTTGATGACCAAGTGGACGAGGTCGATTCGAGATTCGCGTTGATATGTGGTGGCAAGCGTAACTCAAGACGTGTCGAAAGTTAGACTCGAATGCTGAGTGTGTGCCATAGGTTCGACATAAGTAAATTTAGAAGCAGGAACACGTCGGGTGCGATCATACCAGCACTAATGCACCGGATCCCATCAGAACTCCGAAGTTAAACGTGCTTGGGCGAGAGTAGAACTAGGATGGGTGACCCCCTGGGAAGTCCTCGTGTTGCACCCCTTTTTGTCTCAATTTTTGACCCTTCCAGCATTTTTTTTTTGCGTCACAAAGGCATTAGATGCGCGTGGCGAGAAATTTTGCCTCGAAAGGGAAATCCTTGGCGACCAAGTGGACGAGGTCGATTGGATTCAATTTGTAACGTTGTTCTGCTTCTAGAAAGGTATTATAATAACAATTCCGAGTTTGACTCCAACAGATACTCTTGTTTCAATTCGTACCGACGAACAATCTTCGCTATATGCTTCGAGCAAGAAATTTACCTCCAAAGGGAAATCCTTGATGACCAAGTGGACGAGGTCGATTCGAGATTCGCGTTGATATGCGGTGGCAAGCGTAACTCAAGACGTGTCGAAAGTTAGACTCGAATGCTGAGTGTGTGCCATAGGTTCGACATAAGTAAATTTAGAAGCAGGAACACGTCGGGTGCGATCATACCAGCACTAATGCACCGGATCCCATCAGAACTTCGAAGTTAGGCGTGCTTGGGCGAGAGTAGTACTAGGATGGGTGACCCCCTGGGAAGTCCTCGTGTTGCACCCCTTTTTGTCTCAATTTTTTACCCTTCCAGCATTTTTTTTTTTTGCGTCACAAAGGCATTAGATGCGCGTGGCGAGAAATTTTGCCTCGAAAGGGAAATCCTTGGCGACCAAGTGGACGAGGTCGATTGGATTCAATTTGTAACGTCGTTCTGCTTCTAGAAAGGTATTATAATAACAATTCCGAGTTTGACTCCAACAGATACTCTTGTTTCAATTCGTACCGACGAACAATCTTCGCTATATGCTTCGAGCAAGAAATTTACCTCCAAAGGGAAATCCTTGATGACCAAGTGGACGAGGTCGATTCGAGATTCGCGTTGATATGCGGTGGCAAGCGTAACTCAAGACGTGTCGAAAGTTAGACTCGAATGCTGAGTGTGTGCCATAGGTTCGACATAAGTAAATTTAAAAGCAGGAACACGTCGGGTGCGATCATACCAGCACTAATGCACCGGATCCCATCAGAACTTCGAAGTTAGGCGTGCTTGGGCGAGAGTAGTACTAGGATGGGTGACCCCCTGGGAAGTCCTCGTGTTGCACCCCTTTTTGTCTCAATTTTTGACCCTTCCAGCATTTTTTTTTTTTGCGTCACAAAGGCATTAGATGCGCGTGGCGAGAAATTTTGCCTCGAAAGGGAAATCCTTGGCGACCAAGTGGACGAGGTCGATTGGATTCAATTTGTAACGTCGTTCTGCTTCTAGAAAGGTATTATAATAACAATTCCGAGTTTGACTCCAACAGATACTCTTGTTTCAATTCGTACCGACGAACAATCTTCGCTATATGCTTCGAGCAAGAAATTTACATCCAAAGGGAAATCCTTGATGACCAAGTGGACGAGGTCGATTCGAGATTCGCGTTGATATGCGGTGGCAAGCGTAACTCAAGACGTGTCGAAAGTTAGACTCGAATGCTGAGTGTGTGCCATAGGTTCGACATAAGTAAATTTAGAAGCAGGAACACGTCGGGTGCGATCATACCAGCACTAATGCACCGGATCCCATCAGAACTCCGAAGTTAAACGTGCTTGGGCGAGAGTAGTACTAGGATGGGTGACCCCCTGGGAAGTCCTCGTGTTGCACCCCTTTTTGTCTCAATTTTTGACCCTTCCAGCATTTTTTTTTTGCGTCACAAAGGCATTAGATGCGCGTGGCGAGAAATTTTGCCTCGAAAGGGAAATCCTTGGCGACCAAGTGGACGAGGTCGATTGGATTCAATTTGTAACGTGGTTCTGCTTCTAGAAAGGTATTATAGGATGGGTGACCCCCTGGGAAGTCCTCGTGTTGCACCCCTTTTTGTCTCAATTTTTTACCCTTCCGGCATTTTTTTTTTTTGCGTCACAAAGGCATTAGATGCGTGTGGCGAGAAATTTTGCCTCGAAAGGGAAATCCTTGGCGACCAAGTGGACGAGGTCGATTGGATTCAATTTGGAACGTCGTTCTGCTTCTAGAAAGGTATTATAATAACAATTCCGAGTTTGACTCCAACAGATACACTTGTTTCAATTCGTACCGACGAACAATCTTCGCTATATGCTCCGAGCAAGAAATTTACCTCCAAAGGGAAATCCTTGATGACCAAGTGGACGAGGTCGATTCGAGATTCGCGTTGATATGCGGTGGCAAGCGTAACTCAAGACGTGTCGAAAGTTAGACTCGAATGCTGAGTGTGTGCCATAGGTTCGACATAAGTAAATTTAGAAGCAGGAACACGTCGGGTGCGATCATACCAGCACTAATGCACCGGATCCCATCAGAACTCCGAAGTTAAGCGTGCTTGGGCGAGAGTAGTACTAGGATGGGTGACCCCCTGGGAAGTCCTCGTGTTGCACCCCTTTTTGTCTCAATTTTTTACCGTTCCGGCAATTTTTTTTTTTTTGCGTCACAAAGGCATTAGATGCGCGTGGCGAGAAATTTTGCCTCGAAAGGGAAATCCTTGGCGACCAAGTGGACGAGGTAGATTGGATTCAATTTGGAACGTCGTTCTGCTTCTAGAAAGGTATTATAATAACAATTCCGAGTTTGACTCCAACTGATACACTTGTTTCAATTCGTACCGACGAACAATCTTCGCTATATGCTCCGAGCAAGAAATTTACCTCCAAAGGGAAATCCTTGATGAACAAGTGGACGAGGTCGATTCGAGATTCGCGTTGATATGCGGTGGCAAGCGTAACTCAAGACGTGTCGAAAGTTAGACTCGAATGCTGAGTGTGTGCCATAGGTTCGACATAAGTAAATTTAGAAGCAGGAACACGTCGGGTGCGATCATACCAGCACTAATGCACCGGATCCCATCAGAACTCCGAAGTTAAGCGTGCTTGGGCGAGAGTAGTACTAGGATTTGTGACCCCCTGGGAAGTCCTCGTGTTGTACCCCTTTTTGTCTCAATTTTTTACCCTTCCGGCAATTTTTTTTTTTTGCGTCACAAAGGCATTAGATGCGCGTGGCGAGAAATTTTGCCTCGAAAGGGAAATCCTTGGCGACCAAGTGGACGAGGTCGATTGGATCCAATTTGGAACGTCGTTCTGCTTCTAGAAAGGTATTATAATAACAATTCCGAGTTTGACTCCAACAGATACACTTGTTTCAATTCGTACCGACGAACAATCTTCGCTATATGCTCCGAGCAAGAAATTTACCTCCAAAGGGAAATCCTTGATGACCAAGTGGACGAGGTCGATTCGAGATTCGCGTTGATATGCGGTGGCAAGTGTTGGGATATGAATCCTTGAAACAATGTTCTAGATGATTAAAGTATGTTTTGATGGCCAAAAGCAACTTAAAGTTAGTGATATATGTGGTGCTAAGTCATCTTAACTAAGTCATTTGATGAGAAACTTAAATTGAGATTACTGATGTTAATAATATCTGAAATAAGTTTACTGATCTTGTTTAGTAATATTAAGAGTAAGATTACTGATCTTAACTGAGTCATTTGAAATAAGATTACTGATCTGAGTATGGAAACTGAGAATAATTTTAGTGATCTTATATGAGATATTTGAATTTGTGTTACTGATCTTATATGCTTACTGATCTTATATGTAAGTTACTGATCTTATTGTTTACTGATCTGATATATGAACTGTTAGGAACTAAGCTGATGTTTTGTATTGTATAGACAGCTTATAGTGTAGGACTTAGATATACTCTTCTGTATATAGTTCAGTTGATGTATAGATAGGTTTTATATTTGTAAAGTTGTATTTTATTGTAATCAGCAGTGTAAAAGTTCAGAACAGTAGATTAGGAATAGATTAGAAGAAGATCAGAAGACCAAAGAAGACTCAGAGGACTACTTCAGAATAAGAAGACTTCAAAGAAGAGTTGAAGAAGAGCTTAGAAGAAATCTGGAGAAGTTTTGAACAGTTTTAAGTTACTGTGCTGACTGACTCAGCAGAGTAAAAATCCGAAGAGTAAAAATCAGAACAGTAAGTTACTGTGCTGATTTGGTGAAATTGAAGAATAAGTTTGGAAAGCTTATTTAAAGAGTAACTGAAGATTTATTGAAGATATGCTGACTTGGAAGGAAGTTACAAAGTCGGTTACAAGAAGAAGTTACAAAAACAGTTTTAGAGTTAGTTGAGAGTTAGTTCACAAACTGCTAACTGTCATACTAAGTTCTATAAATACTGTGTGATCTCCTACTACTTAGACTACTGATCTTAAAGCATTCACAAGCAATCTAAGTCTACAGAGCACAAGAAGAACTCACAGAGTTGAAGGAGATTAAAGAAGAGAAGAGCCACTGAATTGAAGAGAAGAATCAAAGGCTATTCAAAGAGAAGTTTTACTTTTCAAGTTTAACTTTGTATTGTGTAAAACAAGTGTGCTAGTTACTTGGAGAATTACTAGTAGATCGAAGATATACCTGGTGGTATAATCGATAAGATCACAGTCTTAATCTTGGGACTTTAAGCCACAAGAAACTCAAGAAGGAAGAGTTAATAAAACTTCACAACTGGAGTTGTGAGAGTGGATGTAGACTTTTGTCGAACCACTATAAAATTCTGTGTTCTTTACATTTTCTGATTGATATTTGGTTGAATTGTTTAACTAAGAACATTAAGAATTAACAAAGATAAAGATCTAAAGAAAAGTTGAGTATAAACTAGTAAGGCCCATATTGTTTTTAAAAGTACTGATCTGAGCTAAGTAAGCACAGTACAGTACATAAGAAGACTAAATTCCGCATTGCATATTCTGATATTTTGAAAGATTTTTGAAAGTCTATTAACCCCTCCCCTCTAGACTTTCTTAGCTTACTCAATCTTAACTCAACTTGGGACCAACAAGTGGTATCAGAGCAGTAGTTCTTTGGACTGCTGTTTCTTGATAACCTTGCAGATCTTGAGGAAAATCTTACTGATCTTGCTACTCTTTCTTGATATCTGTCACTATCTGAATACTTGAAATCTATCTGCTATACTACTGATCCTATTTATCTAATCAAACATGAACGACACTAATGTGAACAAACTGCCTAAGTTCTAGATTGCAGATTATGACTACTGGAAGCTTAGGATGGAGGCCATCTTCAACTCAACCCATGATCTAATGGTGTCTGTGGTGACTGAAGGACCAATTGTCATCACGGTGGAAAACACTGCTGTTCTGGATCCATCTAAACCAGTTGGAGCACTGGTCCCTAAACCAAGGTCAGAACTGACTTCGGAAGAAATGAAACAAAACAATTTGGACAGTCTTGCCAAGAATTACATTTTACACACCTTACCAAACGAGTATCTTGGTAAAGTACTAAAATGTAAGACTGCAAAACAAATGTGGGACAAATTGGCTATTCTTTGTGAAGGTACTACACTGATCAAAGAAAGCAAGTTATCCACTGCTGTCCAAAGGTTTGAATCATTTAAGATGAAGCCAGGAGAATCAATTGATGAGTTGGATACTCGATTTACCAAAATTATGAATGATCTTGATGTATTAGGAAAGACTTATACTGACAGAGAAGTTAACCTGAGAATCTTGAAAGCTTTGGATGAAAGGTGGAAAATGGTCAAGATGATCATTAAAACCACACAAGACATTGATTCTTGGCCAGCAGAAACTATGTTCCAAACACTTAAGGCACATGAGTTTGAGTTAGATGAAGAAGATCCTATTACTGTGATTCATAAGGATAAGGATGCCTCTAAGGACATAGCTTTTAAAGCCTCTACCTCTAAGGGGTCTAGATCATCTAAGTCTAAGGCCTCAAGCATAAAAGATGAACTAGATAGTTCTGATCTTAGTCTGAAAGATCAGATGAGCCTTATGATCAAAAGATTTGATAAACTGAATAAGAGGTATGGTAGGTACAAGAGATTCTATAAGGAAACTAAGGGTTCTAATAACAGGGACTCTTCTGTGAACAGAAGGGATCAAAACTCTTCTGAAAGAAGGGATGAGATCTCTAATGAGAACAGGAGAGATAGGAACTCATCTGAAAAGAGAGATAGAAAGTATTCTGATAAGAAAGACAGGAACTCAATTGACAAGCATGACAGGAACAGAAAACATTCTCCTCCTAAAAGAACTTCTAACAATCCTGTTTGCTATAATTGTGATAAGCCAGGTCATTATGCTTATGAATGTCCTGATCTGAGTTCTGAAGATCGAGAAGAAAGGAAAGTCAGAAGAGATCGAAAATATGCCAAGGGTAAGAAGGCAATGATGGCTTACAATGACTCTGATTTGGAATCAGAAGAGTTACCATCATCTTCATCTGACTACCCCTCTAGCAATGAAGATGAAGCCTTCATAGCAGATGATGGACTGGTAATGATGGCCAAAATAAATGATGAGGTATCATCTGCTAACTCTTTTCAATCTTGCTACAATTCTGACACTAATGAAAGTGATGCTGCTGTTAGCAGTGTAGGAAGTAGTCTTCATCATTCCCAAGGAGTGACTGAAGAAGACCTTCTACAAGCTAACAAAGCATTCATTGAAATTAGTGATGAGAATATAACTTTAAAGCAAGAAATCATTAATCTGAAAGAAGCTCAGTCAAAAGTAGATCCTAATATAGCTGTCATAAATGCAAGGCTATCAGAAGAGTTGTCCCAACTCCAAGAAAAGTATGCATCCATTGACAAACTATATCAGGGTATGCTTAAAACTCAAGCCAAAGAGACTAATGAATTCAATGATTTAAAGATTAAGTGTGAAAAACTTGAAGAGCGCAATAGATTCTTAGAATCTGAAGTAGTGAGCCTAGATCGAAAGCTATCTGGGATGATTAACTCTACTAGAATTAATCAAACTATCTCAGACAGATATAGAGCTCCAAATGATAAAAGTGGAATAGGTACTGATCTGCCTAGTTCATCTACTTCAGAATTTAAGAACACTAATGGAGCTAGTACAAGTTCTTTGCAACTAGATAAAGGAAAAGAACCTATGACTTATGATGATGATCCAAAACTTAAAGTACAGTCTAAATACATCCCTCCCACTACCAAGAATGGTAAAATGAAGAATGTATTAAGACCAGTACAGTCAAGACCATACCAGAAGAGTTATACTCCTCTGACCAGATCAGATCAGTCCTGGAATCAGAAGAGACAAACTCAGAACTGTAGGTCAAGACAAGCACAGGCAAGTTGGGAACAGCCTAGACCTCCTTTCATAAGGCAGTCTCAGCTGTATTCAACTAAACCTAGGAGATTTGTGCCTCATTATCATAACAAACCTGTTATTTATCCTCCTCCTTTATCTTACAATATCATTGGTGAGGAAAGACCAAAACGCATCTATAAGCCGTATGGTCCACATGCTTTTAGACCTTATTCAAACTATTACAGGCATACTGATCTTACTGAAAAAGGGATAGAACCAAGGAAAGACTATCTCAGAAAAATAGATCCTAAGTCTGCTGATAATTCTGAATTGGTTAATAAAGTACTGTTCTGTGATAAATTTGGAAGGAAACTGAAGAGGTCCCATTTATTCAAATCCTCAATGTTCATTTGGGTACCTCTCACTACTAACCCCCAAGGACCCCAATAAACTAGGGTACCTAAGTTATTAAGATCACTACCTTGCAGGATCGATTGGACTTATACAAGAAAGGTGGTTCAGTTGGTGAGACCTGGTACATAGACAGTGGGTGTTCACACCATATGACTGGTACCAAGGCCTTACTTACTGACTATCATGAGAAGGAAGGACCAAAAGTCATCTTTGGTGATAGCTCAATAGCAATCACAAAAGGATTTGGATTCATCAAGAATGGAGATGTTGAAATCCATGATGTCTCCTATGTTGAAGGTTTGAAATATAATTTGTTATCTGTATCTCAATTCTGTGACAGGGGATACAAAGTTCAGTTCAAGACCAGAAGATGTGAAATAATAGATAAAAGGACTCACAATGTTCTACTTGTTGGCACAAGACAAGGAAGTGTATACATTGTAAATTGGAATAGCTGTCCTAAGAATGCCTGTCTTATTACTAAGAGTCCTAAAGAAAACAGTTGGCTCTGGCATAAACGCCTCTGCCACCTGAACTTTAAGATAATCAACAAGATTGCTAGAGAACATCTTGTTGAGGGCATTCCTAATGAAATCTATTCCAAATCACAAGTATGTGATTCCTGTCAAAAAGGTAAACAGGTAAAGGTTTCATTTAAGTCCATTCCAACTCTTTCAACAAGCAGAGTTTTAGAACTCTTGCATATGGATCTTCATGGTCCTATCAACCCTCCTACATTGAATGGAAGAAGGTATACTCTAGTTGTAGTAGATGATTACTCTAAGTTTACTTGGGTAGTCTTTCTACACAAAAAGAGTGATACACAAACACTACTTCCAGATCTATTGAAGAGGTTGCAGGTTGAAAAAGGTCATCCCATTGTCAAGATTAGGAGTGATAAGGGGACTGAATTTATTAATTGTTACATCTCTGACTACTGTTCTAAGTCTGGCATACAGCATTTGACAAGTGCAGCCAGAACCCCTCAACAAAATGGTGTTGCAGAAAGGAGAAACAGAACACTAAAAGAAGCTTGCAGAGCCATGATTGCAGAATTCAACACACCTCAGAAATTTTGGGCAGAAGCTATTAACACAGCTTGCCACTCCCAAAACAGAAGTGCTCTTAATAAGGTGCATGGTAAAACACCTTATGAGGTATGGAAAGGCAGAAAACCAAGAGTTTCTTATTTTCATATTTTTGGATGTAAGTGTTTCATACATAACAATGGCAAAAGTAAATTAAATGCTTTTGATGTAAAAGCTGATGAAGGGATATTCTTAGGATACTCTTCTGTAAGCAAAGCATTTAGAGTGTTTAATTACTCTACCCTATGTGTGGAAGAAACACCCCATGTATTCTTTGATGAGAATGTGCAGGACTCTGCTGATCATCAGCTCAGTAAGAAAATAGACAAATTACAGCTTCAAATCAACAATGAAGATGATGATACAGGAATATATGAATCTGTACAAGCATATAATCCTTTCCTGAAAGTCCTAGATCAAGATTCTGATAAAGAAAAGGTAAAAGACAAAGGTGAGTCATCTAAAACTTCTGAAATACAAGAATTGAATGACTGCTCTCCTGTGAACAAATCTGCTGATATAAATGATACTGATCTGCATGATAATTTGCATGATAAAAATGAAGATAACATTTCTGTTAAGAATAGAAGGACATGGAAGTCTGCTCATTCTACTGATCTGATTCTAGGTGATTCAAGTATATGTGTTAAAACTAGAAAACAATTGTTTGATTCCAAGGAAGAACCTAGTAAGTCTCTATTTTGCTGGTGTTGTTTTCTATCATCTATTGAGCCTAAAACTGTGATTGAAGCTTTAAGTGATAGTAACTGGATTATAGCCATGCAGGAAGAACTTAATCAGTTCACTAGAAATGAAGTTTGGGAACTTGTTGATAGACCTAGTAATCATAATATTGTAGGCACTAAGTGGATTTTCAAGAACAAAAGGGATGAAAATGATCTTGTAATTAGAAATAAAGCTAGATTAGTTGCTCAGGGCTACTCTCAAGCTGCGGGTATTGATTATGATGAAACTTTTGCCCCTGTAGCTAGACTAGAAGCTATAAGATTGTTCCTTGCTTATGCTGCACATATGAAATTTACTGTGTATCAAATGGATGTGAAAAGTGCATTTTTGAATGGTATACTTGCTGAAGAAGTTTATGTGGAACAACCACCTGGTTTTGAAGTGAATAGTCACCAAGTATACAGGTTAAAGAAAGCACTCTATGGATTGAAACAAACCCCAAGAGCGTGGTATGATACTCTTTCTCTATTCTTACTTGAAAATGTTTTTACTAAAGGCAAGGTTGATAGAACTTTGTTTAGAAGACAAGAAGGTAATGATATATTACTTGTTCAAATTTATGTGGATGATATTATTTTTGGATCACCCAACAAAACCTTGAGTGAAAGCTTTTCTACACTCATGCAAAGTAAATTTGAAATGTCTATGATGGGAGAAATGACATATTTTCTTGGTCTTCAAGTAAAACAAACTAAAGAAGGTATTTTTATAAATCAAGCAAAGTACACTAAGAATTTGCTAGATAAATTTGGTATTAAAACCTGTAAGACAGTTGGTGTGCCCATGCAACCTACATACAGAATGGATCCTGATGAAGGAGTTAAGTCTTCTGACCAACCTCACTATCGTGCTTTAATTGGCTCTCTACTCTATCTAACTGCCAGCAGACCTGATATTGCTTTTTCTGTTGGAGTATGTGCAAGATTTCAAGCAAACCCCAAGGAAAGTCATCTGGAAGCAGCCAAAAGGATATTGAAATATCTAAAGGGGACCATTAATCGAGGATTATGGTATCCTGCAGATGATGATATATCTTTAAGTGGTTATTCAGACTCGGACTTTGGAGGTTGCAAAATAGATAGAAAATCTACTCCAGGTTCATGTCAATTCTTAGGAACTAAGCTCATTTCATGGTTTTCAAAGAAACAAACAAGTGTGGCAACTTCTACTACTGAAGGAGAATATATGGCTGCAGGTAGTTGTTGTAGTCAACTTCTTTGGCTAATACAACAACTCAGAGACTACAATGTTGTAGAATCTAATGTACCTATATATTGTCACAGTAATAGTGCCATTGCCATCACACAAAATCCTGTTCTACATACTAGATGCAAACATGTTGACATTAGGCATCATTTTATTAGGGATCATGTTGAAAAGAAGAATATTAGGATGGAAAAGATTCATACTGATATTCAAAGAGCTGACATTTTTACAAAACCATTGGCTGAAGTGAGATTCAGAGAATTGTGCATTAGTTTAGGATTGATAGATATGGATTCTGTATGTGTATAGAATTGTGCTAACATTTCAGGTACTGATCTTATACCAAGAGGAATATGAAGCAGAAACTAAGAGCAGTACATCAAAACTCAAAATTCAGAAGAGATGGGATCCGGTGCATTAGTGCTGGTATGATCGCACCCGACGTGTTCCTGCTTCTAAATTTACTTATGTCGAACCTATGGCACACACTCAGCATTCGAGTCTAACTTTCGACACGTCTTGAGTTACGCTTGCCACCGCATATCAACGCGAATCTCGAATCGACCTCGTCCACTTGGTCATCAAGGATTTCCTTTTGGAGGTAAATTTCTTGCTCGAAGCATATAGCGAAGATTGTTCGTCGGTACGAATTGAAACAAGAGTATCTGTTGGAGTCAAACTCGGAATTGTTATTATAATACCTTTCTAGAAGCAGAACAACGTTACAAATTGAATCCAATCGACCTCGTCCACTTGGTCGCCAAGGATTTCCCTTTCGAGGCAAAATTTCTCGCCACGCGCATCTAATGCCTTTGTGACGCAAAAAAAAAAATGTTGGAAGGGTCAAAAATTGAGACAAAAAGGGGTGCAACACGAGGACTTCCCAGGGGGTCACCCATCCTAGTTCTACTCTCGCCCAAGCACGTTTAACTTCGGAGTTCTGATGGGATCCGGTGCATTAGTGCTGGTATGATCGCACCCGACGTGTTCCTGCTTCTAAATTTACTTATGTCGAACCTATGGCACACACTCAGCATTCGAGTCTAACTTTCGACACGTCTTGAGTTACGCTTGCCACCACATATCAACGCGAATCTCGAATCGACCTCGTCCACTTGGTCATCAAGGATTTCCCTTTGGAGGTAAATTTCTTGCTCGAAGCATATAGCGAAGATTGTTCGTCGGTACGAATTGAAACAAGAGTATCTGTTGGAGTCAAACTCGGAATTGTTATTATAATACCTTTCTAGAAGCAGAACCACGTTAAAAATTGAATCCAATCGACCTCGTCCACTTGGTCGCCAAGGATTTCCCTTTCGAGGCAAAATTTCTCGCCACGCGCATCTAATGCCTTTGTGACGCAAAAAAAAAAATGCTGGAAGGGTCAAAAATTGAGACAAAAAGGGGTGCAACACGAGGACTTCCCAGGGGGTCACCCATCCTAGTACTACTCTCGCCCAAGCACGCCTAACTTCGAAGTTCTGATGGGATCCGGTGCATTAGTGCTGGTATGATCGCACCCGACGTGTTCCTGCTTCTAAATTTACTTATGTCGAACCTATGGCACACACTCAGCATTCGAGTCTAACTTTCGACACGTCTTGGGTTACGCTTGCCACCGCATATCAACGCGAATCTCGAATCGACCTCGTCCACTTGGTCATCAGGGATTTCCCTTTGGAGGTAAATTTCTTGCTCGAAGCATATAGCGAAGATTGTTCGTCGGTACGAATTGAAACAAGAGTATCTGTTGGAGTCAAACTCGGAATTGTTATTATAATACCTTTCTAGAAGCAGAACGACGTTACAAATTGAATCCAATCGACCTCGTCCACTTGGTCGCCAAGGATTTCCCTTTCGAGGCAAAATTTCTCGCCACGCGCATCTAATGCCTTTGTGACGCAAAAAAAAATGCTGGAAGGGTCAAAAATTGAGACAAAAAGGGGTGCAACACGAGGACTTCCCAGGGGGTCACCCATCCTAGTACTACTCTCGCCCAAGCACGTTTAACTTCGGAGTTCTGATGGGATTCGGTGCATTAGTGCTGGTATGATCGCACCCGACGTGTTCCTGCTTCTAAATTTACTTATGTCGAACCTATGGCACACACTCAGCATTCGAGTCTAACTTTCGACACGTCTTGAGTTACGCTTGCCACCGCATATCAACGCGAATCTCGAATCGACCTCGTCCACTTGGTCATCAAGGATTTCCCTTTGGAGGTAAATTTCTTGCTCGAAGCATATAGCGAAGATTGTTCGTCGGTACGAATTGAAACAAGAGTATCTGTTGGAGTCAAACTCGGAATTGTTATTATAATACCTTTCTAGAAGCAGAACCACGTTACAAATTGAATCCAATCGACCTCGTCCACTTGGTCGCCAAGGATTTCCCTTTCGAGGCAAAATTTCTCGCCACGCGCATCTAATGCCTTTGTGACGCAAAAAAAAAATGCTGGAAGGGTCAAGAATTGAGACAAAAAGGGGTGCAACACGAGGACTTCCCAGGGGGTCACCCATCCTAGTACTACTCTCGCCCAAGCACGTTTAACTTCGGAGTTCTGATGGGATCCGGTGCATTAGTGCTGGTATGATCGCACCCGACGTGTTCCTGCTTCTAAATTTACTTATGTCGAACCTATGGCACACACTCAGCATTCGAGTCTAACTTTCGACACGTCTTGAGTTACGCTTGCCACCGCATATCAACGCGAATCTCGAATCGACCTCGTCCACTTGGTCATCAAGGATTTCCCTTTGGATGTAAATTTCTTGCTCGAAGCATATAGCGAAGATTGTTCGTCGGTACGAATTGAAACAAGAGTATCTGTTGGAGTCAAACTCGGAATTGTTATTATAATACCTTTCTAGAAGCAGAACGACGTTACAAATTGAATCCAATCGACCTCGTCCACTTGGTCGCCAAGGATTTCCCTTTCGAGGCAAAATTTCTCGCCACGCGCATCTAATGCCTTTGTGACGCAAAAAAAAAAAATGCTGGAAGGGTCAAAAATTGAGACAAAAAGGGGTGCAACACGAGGACTTCCCAGGGGGTCACCCATCCTAGTACTACTCTCGCCCAAGCACGCCTAACTTCGAAGTTCTGATGGGATCCGGTGCATTAGTGCTGGTATGATCGCACCCGACGTGTTCCTGCTTTTAAATTTACTTATGTCGAACCTATGGCACACACTCAGCATTCGAGTCTAACTTTCGACACGTCTTGAGTTACGCTTGCCACCGCATATCAACGCGAATCTCGAATCGACCTCGTCCACTTGTTCATCAAGGATTTCCCTTTGGAGGTAAATTTCTTGCTCGAAGCATATAGCGAAGATTGTTCGTCGGTACGAATTGAAACAAGAGTATCTGTTGGAGTCAAACTCGGAATTGTTATTATAATACCTTTCTAGAAGCAGAACGACGTTACAAATTGAATCCAATCGACCTCGTCCACTTGGTCGCCAAGGATTTCCCTTTCGAGGCAAAATTTCTCGCCACGCGCATCTAATGCCTTTGTGACGCAAAAAAAAAAAATGCTGGAAGGGTCAAAAATTGAGACAAAAAGGGGTGCAACACGAGGACTTCCCAGGGGGTCACCCATCCTAGTACTACTCTCGCCCAAGCACGCCTAACTTCGAAGTTCTGATGGGATCCGGTGCATTAGTGCTGGTATGATCGCACCCGACGTGTTCCTGCTTCTAAATTTACTTATGTCGAACCTATGGCACACACTCAGCATTCGAGTCTAACTTTCGACACGTCTTGAGTTACGCTTGCCACCGCATATCAACGCGAATCTCGAATCGACCTCGTCCACTTGGTCATCAAGGATTTCCCTTTGGAGGTAAATTTCTTGCTCGAAGCATATAGCGAAGATTGTTCGTCGGTACGAATTGAAACAAGAGTATCTGTTGGAGTCAAACTCGGAATTGTTATTATAATACCTTTCTAGAAGCAGAACAACGTTACAAATTGAATCCAATCGACCTCGTCCACTTGGTCGCCAAGGATTTCCCTTTCGAGGCAAAATTACTCGCCACGCGCATCTAATGCCTTTGTGACGCAAAAAAAAAATGCTGGAAGGGTCAAAAATTGAGACAAAAAGGGGTGCAACACGAGGACTTCCCAGGGGGTCACCCATCCTAGTTCTACTCTCGCCCAAGCACGTTTAACTTCGGAGTTCTGATGGGATCCGGTGCATTAGTGCTGGTATGATCGCACCCGACGTGTTCCTGCTTCTAAATTTACTTATGTCGAACCTATGACACACACTCAGCATTCGAGTCTAACTTTCGACACGTGTTGAGTTACGCTTGCCACCGCATATCAACGCGAATCTCGAATCGACCTCGTCCACTTGGTCATCAAGGATTTCCCTTTGGAGGTAAATTTCTTGCTCGAAGCATATAGCGAAGATTGTTCGTCGGTACGAATTGAAACAAGAGTATCTGTTGGAGTCAAACTCGGAATTGTTATTATAATACCTTTCTAGAAGCAGAACAACGTTACAAATTGAATCCAATCGACCTCGTCCACTTGGTCGCCAAGGATTTCCCTTTCGAGGCAAAATTTCTCGCCACGCGCATCTAATGCCAATTCGTACCGACGAACAATCTTCGCTATATGCTTCGAGCAAGAAATTTACCTCCAAAGGGAAATCCTTGATGACCAAGTGGACGAGGTCGATTCGAGATTCGCGTTGATATGCAGTGGCAAGCGTAACTCAAGACGTGTCGAAAGTTAGACTCGAATGCTGAGTGTGTGCCATAGGTTCGACATAAGTAAATTTAAAAGCAGGAACACGTCGGGTGCGATCATACCAGCACTAATGCACCGGATCCCATCAGAACTTCGAAGTTAGGCGTGCTTGGGCGAGAGTAGTACTAGGATGGGTGACCCCCTGGGAAGTCCTCGTGTTGCACCCCTTTTTGTCTCAATTTTTTACCCTTCCAGCATTTTTTTTTTTTGCGTCACAAAGGCATTAGATGCGCGTGGCGAGAAATTTTGCCTCGAAAGGGAAATCCTTGGCGACCAAGTGCACGAGGTCGATTGGGTTCAATTTGTAACGTCGTTCTGCTTCTAGAAAGGTATTATAATAACAATTCCGAGTTTGACTCCAACAGATACTATTGTTTCAATTCGTACCGACGAACAATCTTCGCTATATGCTTCGAGCAAGAAATTTACCTCCAAAGGGAAATCCTTGATGACCAAGTGGACGAGGTCGATTCGAGATTCGCGTTGATATGCGGTGGCAAGCGTAACTCAAGACGTGTCGAAAGTTAGACTCGAATGCTGAGTGTGTGCCATAGGTTCGACATAAGGCATTAGATGCGCGTGGCGAGAAATTTTGCCTCGAAAGGGAAATCCTTGGCGACCAAGTGGACGAGGTCGATTGGATTCAATTTGTAACGTCGTTCTGCTTCTAGAAAGGTATTATAATAATAATTCCGAGTTTGACTCCAATAGATACTCTTGTTTCAATTCGTACCGACGAACAATCTTCGCTATATGCTTCGAGCAAGAAATTTACCTCCAAAGGGAAATCCTTGATGACCAAGTGGACGAGGTCGATTCGAGATTCGCGTTGATATGCGGTGGCAAACGTAACTCAAGACGTGTCTAAAGTTAGACTCGAATGCTGAGTGTGTGCCATAGGTTCGACATAAGTAAATTTAGAAGCAGGAACACGTCGGGTGCGATCATACCAGCACTAATGCACCGGATCCCATCAGAACTCCGAAGTTAAACGTGCTTGGGCGAGAGTAGTACTAGGATGGGTGACCCCCTGGGAAGTCCTCGTGTTGCACCCCTTTTTGTCTTAATTTTTGACCCTTCCAGCATTTTTTTTTTTGCGTCACAAAGGCATTAGATGCGCGTGGCGAGAAATTTTGCCTCGAAAGGGAAATCCTTGGCGACCAAGTGGACGAGGTCGATTGGATTCAATTTGTAACGTCGTTCTGCTTCTAGAAAGGTATTATAATAACAATTCCGAGTTTGACTCCAACAGATACTCTTGTTTCAATTCGTACCGACGAACAATCTTCGCTATATGCTTCGAGCAAGAAATTTACCTCCAAAGGGAAATCCTTGATGACCAAGTGGACGAGGTCGATTCGAGATTCGCGTTGATATGCGGTGGCAAGCGTAACTCAAGACGTGTCGAAAGTTAGACTCGAATGCTGAGTGTGTGCCATAGGTTCGACATAAGGCATTAGATGCGCGTGGCGAGAAATTTTGCCTCGAAAGGGAAATCCTTGGCGACCAAGTGCACGAGGTCGATTGGATTCAATTTGTAACGTCGTTCTGCTTCTAGAAAGGTATTATAATAACAATTCCGAGTTTGACTCCAACAGATACTCTTGTTTCAATTCGTACCGACGAACAATCTTCGCTATATGCTTCGAGCAAGAAATTTACCTCCAAAGGGAAATCCTTGATGACCAAGTGGACGAGGTCGATTCGAGATTCGCGTTGGTATGCGGTGGCAAGCGCAACTCAAGACGTGTCGAAAGTTAGACTCGAATGCTGAGTGTGTGCCATAGGTTCGACATAAGTAAATTTAGAAGCAGGAACACGTCGGGTGCGATCATACCAGCACTAATGCACCGGATCCCATCAGAACTTCGAAGTTAGGCGTGCTTGGGCGAGAGTAGTACTAGGATGGTTGACCCCCTGGGAAGTCCTCGTGTTGCACCCCTTTTTGTCTCAATTTTTGACCCTTCCAGCATTTTTTTTTTGCGTCACAAAGGCATTAGATGCGCGTGGCGAGAAATTTTGCCTCGAAAGGGAAATCCTTGGCGACCAAGTGGACGAGGTCGATTGGATTTAATTTGTTACGTCGTTCTGCTTCTAGAAAGGTATTATAATAACAATTCCGAGTTTGACTCCAACAGATACTCTTGTTTCAATTCGTACCGACGAACAATCTTCGCTATATGCTTCGAGCAAGAAATTTACCTCCAAAGGGAAATCCGTGATGACCAAGTGGACGAGGTCGATTCGAGATTCGCGTTGATATGCGGTGGCAAGCGTAACTCAAGACGTGTCGAAAGTTAGACTCGAATGCTGAGTGTGTGCCATAGGTTCGACATAAGTAAATTTAGAAGCAGGAACACGTCGGGTGCGATCATACCAGCACTAATGCACCGGATCCCATCAGAACTCCGAAGTTAAGCGGCCTTGGGCGAGAGTAGTACTAGGATGGGTGACCCCCTGGGAAGTCCTCGTGTTGCACCCCTTTTTGTCTCAATTTTTGACCCTTCCGGCAATTCTTTTTTTTTTTTGCGTCACAAAGGCATTAGATGGGCGTGGCGAGAAATTTAGCCTCGAAAGGGAAATCCTTGGAGACCAAGTGGACGAGGACGATTGGATTCAATTTGGAACGTCGTTCTTCTTCTAGAAAGGTATTATAATAACAATTCCGAGTTTGACTCCAACATATACACTTGTTTCAATTCGTACCGACGAACAATCTTCGCTATATGCTCCGAGCAAGAAATTTACCTCCAAAGGGAAATCCGTGATGACCAAGTGGACGAGGTCGATTCGAGATTCGCGTTGATATGCGGTGGCAAGCGTAACTCAAGACGTGTCGAAAGTTAGACTCGAATGCTGAGTGTGTGCCATAGGTTCGACATAAGTAAATTTAGAAGCAGGAACACGTCGGGTGCGATCATACCAGCACTAATGCACCGGATCCCATCATCACACCGAAGTTAAGCGTCCTTGGGCGAGAGTAGTACTAGGATGGGTGACCCCCTGGGAAGTCCTCGTGTTGCACCCCTTTTTGTCTCAATTTTTGACCCTTCAGGCAATTTTTTTTTTTTTGCGTCACAAAGGCATTAGATGCGCGTGGCGAGAATTTTTGCCTCGAAAGGGAAATCCTTGGCGACCAAGTGAACGAGGTCGATTGGATTCAATTTGGAACGTCGTTCTGCTTCTAGAAAGGTATTATAATAACAATTCCGAGTTTGACTCCAACAGATACTCTTGTTTCAATTCGTACCGACGAACAATCTTCGCTATATGCTTCGAGCAAGAAATTTACCTCCAAAGGGAAATCCTTGATGACCAAGTGGACGAGGTCGATTCGAGATTCGCGTTGATATGCGGTGGCAAGCGTAACTCAAGACGTGTCGAAAGTTAGACTCGAATGCTGAGTGTGTGCCATAGGTTCGACATAAGTAAATTTAGAAGCAGGAACACGTCGGGTGCGATCATACCAGCACTAATGCACCGAATCCCATCAGAACTCCGAAGTTAAACGTGCTTGGGCGAGAGTAGTACTAGGATGGGTGACCCCCTGGGAAGTCCTCGTGTTGCACCCCTTTTTGTCTCAATTTTTGACCCTTCCAGCATTTTTTTTTGCGTCACAAAGGCATTAGATGCGCGTGGCGAGAAATTTTGCCTCGAAAGGGAAATCCTTGGCGACCAAGTGGACGAGGTCGATTGGATTCAATTTGTAACGTCGTTCTGCTTCTAGAAAGGTATTATAATAACAATTCCGAGTTTGACTCCAACAGATACTCTTGTTTCAATTCGTACCGACGAACAATCTTCGCTATATGCTTCGAGCAAGAAATTTACCTCCAAAGGGAAATCCTTGATGACCAAGTGGACGAGGTCGATTCGAGATTCGCGTTGATATGCGGTGGCAAGCGTAACTCAAGACGTGTCGAAAGTTAGACTCGAATGCTGAGTGTGTGCCATAGGTTCGACATAAGTAAATTTAGAAGCAGGAACACGTCGGGTGCGATCATACCAGCACTAATGCACCGGATCCCATCAGGACTCCGAAGTTAAACGTGCTTGGGCGAGAGTAGTACTAGGATGGGTGACCCCCTGGGAAGTCCTCGTGTTGCACCCCTTTTTGTCTCAATTTTTGACCCTTCCAGCATTTTTTTTTTGCGTCACAAAGGCATTAGATGCGCGTGGCGAGAAATTTTGCCTCGAAAGGGAAATCCTTGGCGACCAAGTGGACGAGGTCGATTGGATTCAATTTGTAACGTGGTTCTGCTTCTAGAAAGGTATTATAATAACAATTCCGAGTTTGACTCCAACAGATACTCTTGTTTCAATTCGTACCGACGAACAATCTTCGCTATATGCTTCGAGCAAGAAATTTACCTCCAAAGGGAAATCCTTGATGACCAAGTGGACGAGGTCGATTCGAGATTCGCGTTGATATGCGGTGGCAAGCGTAACTCAAGACGTGTCGAAAGTTAGACTCGAATGCTGAGTGTGTGCCATAGGTTCGACATAAGTAAATTTAGAAGCAGGAACACGTCGGGTGCGATCATACCAGCACTAATGCACCGAATCCCATCAGAACTCCGAAGTTAAACGTGCTTGGGCGAGAGTAGTACTAGGATGGGTGACCCCCTGGGAAGTCCTCGTGTTGCACCCCTTTTTGTCTCAATTTTTGACCCTTCCAGCATTTTTTTTTTTGCGTCACAAAGGCATTAGATGCGCGTGGCGAGAAATTTTGCCTCGAAAGGGAAATCCTTGGCGACCAAGTGGACGAGGTCGATTGGATTCAATTTGTAACGTCGTTCTGCTTCTAGAAAGGTATTATAATAACAATTCCGAGTTTGACTCCAACAGATACTCTTGTTTCAATTCGTACCGACGAACAATCTTCGCTATATGCTTCGAGCAAGAAATTTACCTCCAAAGGGAAATCCTTGATGACCAAGTGGACGAGGTCGATTCGAGATTCGCGTTGATATGCGGTGGCAAGCGTAACTCAAGACGTGTCGAAAGTTAGACTCGAATGCTGAGTGTGTGCCATAGGTTCGACATAAGTAAATTTAGAAGCAGGAACACGTCGGGTGCGATCATACCAGCACTAATGCACCGGATCCCATCAGGACTCCGAAGTTAAACGTGCTTGGGCGAGAGTAGTACTAGGATGGGTGACCCCCTGGGAAGTCCTCGTGTTGCACCCCTTTTTGTCTCAATTTTTGACCCTTCCAGCATTTTTTTTTTGCGTCACAAAGGCATTAGATGCGCGTGGCGAGAAATTTTGCCTCGAAAGGGAAATCCTTGGCGACCAAGTGGACGAGGTCGATTGGATTCAATTTGTAACGTGGTTCTGCTTCTAGAAAGGTATTATAATAACAATTCCGAGTTTGACTCCAACAGATACTCTTGTTTCAATTCGTACCGACGAACAATCTTCGCTATATGCTTCGAGCAAGAAATTTACCTCCAAAGGGAAATCCTTGATGACCAAGTGGACGAGGTCGATTCGAGATTCGCGTTGATATGCGGTGGCAAGCGTAACTCAAGACGTGTCGAAAGTTAGACTCGAATGCTGAGTGTGTGCCATAGGTTCGACATAAGTAAATTTAGAAGCAGGAACACGTCGGGTGCGATCATACCAGCACTAATGCACCGAATCCCATCAGAACTCCGAAGTTAAACGTGCTTGGGCGAGAGTAGTACTAGGATGGGTGACCCCCTGGGAAGTCCTCGTGTTGCACCCCTTTTTGTCTCAATTTTTGACCCTTCCAGCATTTTTTTTTTTGCGTCACAAAGGCATTAGATGCGCGTGGCGAGAAATTTTGCCTCGAAAGGGAAATCCTTGGCGACCAAGTGGACGAGGTCGATTGGATTCAATTTGTAACGTCGTTCTGCTTCTAGAAAGGTATTATAATAACAATTCCGAGTTTGACTCCAACAGATACTCTTGTTTCAATTCGTACCGACGAACAATCTTCGCTATATGCTTCGAGCAAGAAATTTACCTCCAAAGGGAAATCCTTGATGACCAAGTGGACGAGGTCGATTCGAGATTCGCGTTGATATGCGGTGGCAAGCGTAACCCAAGACGTGTCGAAAGTTAGACTCGAATGCTGAGTGTGTGCCATAGGTTCGACATAAGTAAATTTAGAAGCAGGAACACGTCGGGTGCGATCATACCAGCACTAATGCACCGGATCCCATCAGAACTTCGAAGTTAGGCGTGCTTGGGCGAGAGTAGTACTAGGATGGGTGACCCCCTGGGAAGTCCTCGTGTTGCACCCCTTTTTGTCTCAATTTTTGACCCTTCCAGCATTTTTTTTTTTTGCGTCACAAAGGCATTAGATGCGCGTGGCGAGAATTTTTGCCTCGAAAGGGAAATCCTTGGCGACCAAGTGAACGAGGTCGATTGGATTCAATTTGGAACGTCGTTCTGCTTCTAGAAAGGTATTATAATAACAATTCCGAGTTTGACTCCAACAGATACTCTTGTTTCAATTCGTACCGACGAACAATCTTCGCTATATGCTTCGAGCAAGAAATTTACCTCCAAAGGGAAATCCTTGATGACCAAGTGGACGAGGTCGATTCGAGATTCGCGTTGATATGCGGTGGCAAGCGTAACTCAAGACGTGTCGAAAGTTAGACTCGAATGCTGAGTGTGTGCCATAGGTTCGACATAAGTAAATTTAGAAGCAGGAACACGTCGGGTGCGATCATACCAGCACTAATGCACCGAATCCCATCAGAACTCCGAAGTTAAACGTGCTTGGGCGAGAGTAGTACTAGGATGGGTGACCCCCTGGGAAGTCCTCGTGTTGCACCCCTTTTTGTCTCAATTTTTGACCCTTCCAGCATTTTTTTTTGCGTCACAAAGGCATTAGATGCGCGTGGCGAGAAATTTTGCCTCGAAAGGGAAATCCTTGGCGACCAAGTGGACGAGGTCGATTGGATTCAATTTGTAACGTCGTTCTGCTTCTAGAAAGGTATTATAATAACAATTCCGAGTTTGACTCCAACAGATACTCTTGTTTCAATTCGTACCGACGAACAATCTTCGCTATATGCTTCGAGCAAGAAATTTACCTCCAAAGGGAAATCCTTGATGACCAAGTGGACGAGGTCGATTCGAGATTCGCGTTGATATGCGGTGGCAAGCGTAACTCAAGACGTGTCGAAAGTTAGACTCGAATGCTGAGTGTGTGCCATAGGTTCGACATAAGTAAATTTAGAAGCAGGAACACGTCAGGTGCGATCATACCAGCACTAATGCACCGGATCCCATCAGGACTCCGAAGTTGAACGTGCTTGGGCGAGAGTAGTACTAGGATGGGTGACCCCCTGGGAAGTCCTCGTGTTGCACCCCTTTTTGTCTCAATTTTTGACCCTTCCAGCATTTTTTTTTTGCGTCACAAAGGCATTAGATGCGCGTGGCGAGAAATTTTGCCTCGAAAGGGAAATCCTTGGCGACCAAGTGGACGAGGTCGATTGGATTCAATTTGTAACGTGGTTCTGCTTCTAGAAAGGTATTATAATAACAATTCCGAGTTTGACTCCAACAGATACTCTTGTTTCAATTCGTACCGACGAACAATCTTCGCTATATGCTTCGAGCAAGAAATTTACCTCCAAAGGGAAATCCTTGATGACCAAGTGGACGAGGTCGATTCGAGATTCGCGTTGATATGCGGTGGCAAGCGTAACTCAAGACGTGTCGAAAGTTAGACTCGAATGCTGAGTGTGTGCCATAGGTTCGACATAAGTAAATTTAGAAGCAGGAACACGTCGGGTGCGATCATACCAGCACTAATGCACCGAATCCCATCAGAACTCCGAAGTTAAACGTGCTTGGGCGAGAGTAGTACTAGGATGGGTGACCCCCTGGGAAGTCCTCGTGTTGCACCCCTTTTTGTCTCAATTTTTGACCCTTCCAGCATTTTTTTTTTTGCGTCACAAAGGCATTAGATGCGCGTGGCGAGAAATTTTGCCTCGAAAGGGAAATCCTTGGCGACCAAGTGGACGAGGTCGATTGGATTCAATTTGTAACGTCGTTCTGCTTCTAGAAAGGTATTATAATAACAATTCCGAGTTTGACTTCAACAGATACTCTTGTTTCAATTCGTACCGACGAACAATCTTCGCTATATGCTTCGAGCAAGAAATTTAACTCCAAAGGGAAATCCTTGATGACCAAGTGGACGAGGTCGATTCGAGATTCGCGTTGATATGCGGTGGCAAGCGTAACCCAAGACGTGTCGAAAGTTAGACTCGAATGCTGAGTGTGTGCCATAGGTTCGACATAAGTAAATTTAGAAGCAGGAACACGTCGGGTGCGATCATACCAGCACTAATGCACCGGATCCCATCAGAACTTCGAAGTTAGGCGTGCTTGGGCGAGAGTAGTACTAGGATGGGTGACCCCCTGGGAAGTCCTCGTGTTGCACCCCTTTTTGTCTCAATTTTTGACCCTTCCAGCATTTTTTTTTTTGCGTCACAAAGGCATTAGATGCGCGTGGCGAGAAATTTTGCCTCGAAAGGGAAATCCTTGGCGACCAAGTGGACGAGGTCGATTGGATTCAATTTGTAACGTCGTTCTGCTTCTAGAAAGGTATTATAATAACAATTCCGAGTTTGACTCCAACAGATACTCTTGTTTCAATTCGTACCGACGAACAATCTTCGCTATATGCTTCGAGCAAGAAATTTACCTCCAAAGGGAAATCCTTGATGACCAAGTGGACGAGGTCGATTCGAGATTCGCGTTGATATGCGGTGGCAAGCGTAACTCAAGACGTGTCGAAAGTTAGACTCGAATGCTGAGTGTGTGCCATAGGTTCGACATAAGTAAAATTAGAAGCAGGAACACGTCGGGTGCGATCATACCAGCACTAATGCACCGGATCCCATCAGAACTCCGAAGTTAAACGTGCTTGGGCGAGAGTAGAACTAGGATGGGTGACCCCCTGGGAAGTCCTCGTGTTGCACCCCTTTTTGTCTCAATTTTTGACCCTTCCAGCATTTTTTTTTTTGCGTCACAAAGGCATTAGATGCGCGTGGCGAGAAATTTTGCCTCGAAAGGGAAATCCTTGGCGACCAAGTGGACGAGGTCGATTGGATTCAATTTGTAACGTGGTTCTGCTTCTAGAAAGGTATTATAATAACAATTCCGAGTTTGACTCCAACAGATACTCTTGTTTCAATTCGTACCGACGAACAATCTTCGCTATATGCTTCGAGCAAGAAATTTACCTCCAAAGGGAAATCCTTGATGACCAAGTGGACGAGGTCGATTCGAGATTCGCGTTGATATGCGGTGGCAAGCGTAACTCAAGACGTGTCGAAAGTTAGACTCGAATGCTGAGTGTGTGCCATAGGTTCGACATAAGTAAATTTAGAAGCAGGAACACGTCGGGTGCGATCATACCAGCACTAATGCACCGAATCCCATCAGAACTCCGAAGTTAAACGTGCTTGGGCGAGAGTAGTACTAGGATGGGTGACCCCCTGGGAAGTCCTCGTGTTGCACCCCTTTTTGTCTCAATTTTTGACCCTTCCAGCATTTTTTTTTTTGCGTCACAAAGGCATTAGATGCGCGTGGCGAGAAATTTTGCCTCGAAAGGGAAATCCTTGGCGACCAAGTGGACGAGGTCGATTGGATTCAATTTGTAACGTCGTTCTGCTTCTAGAAAGGTATTATAATAACAATTCCGAGTTTGACTCCAACAGATACTCTTGTTTCAATTCGTACCGACGAACAATCTTCGCTATATGCTTCGAGCAAGAAATTTACCTCCAAAGGGAAATCCTTGATGACCAAGTGGACGAGGTCGATTCGAGATTCGCGTTGATATGCGGTGGCAAGCGTAACCCAAGACGTGTCGAAAGTTAGACTCGAATGCTGAGTGTGTGCCATAGGTTCGACATAAGTAAATTTAGAAGCAGGAACACGTCGGGTGCGATCATACCAGCACTAATGCACCGGATCCCATCAGAACTTCGAAGTTAGGCGTGCTTGGGCGAGATTAGTACTAGGATGGGTGACCCCCTGGGAAGTCCTCGTGTTGCACCCCTTTTTGTCTCAATTTTTGACCCTTCCAGCATTTTTTTTTTTGCGTCACAAAGGCATTAGATGCGCGTGGCGAGAAATTTTGCCTCGAAAGGGAAATCCTTGGCGACCAAGTGGACGAGGTCGATTGGATTCAATTTGTAACGTCGTTCTGCTTCTAGAAAGGTATTATAATAACAATTCCGAGTTTGACTCCAACAGATACTCTTGTTTCAATTCGTACCGACGAACAATCTTCGCTATATGCTTCGAGCAAGAAATTTACCTCCAAAGGGAAATCCTTGATGACCAAGTGGACGAGGTCGATTCGAGATTCGCGTTGATATGTGGTGGCAAGCGTAACTCAAGACGTGTCGAAAGTTAGACTCGAATGCTGAGTGTGTGCCATAGGTTCGACATAAGTAAAATTAGAAGCAGGAACACGTCGGGTGCGATCATACCAGCACTAATGCACCGGATCCCATCAGAACTCCGAAGTTAAACGTGCTTGGGCGAGAGTAGAACTAGGATGGGTGACCCCCTGGGAAGTCCTCGTGTTGCACCCCTTTTTGTCTCAATTTTTGACCCTTCCAGCATTTTTTTTTTTGCGTCACAAAGGCATTAGATGCGCGTGGCGAGAAATTTTGCCTCGAAAGGGAAATCCTTGGCGACCAAGTGGACGAGGTCGATTGGATTCAATTTGTAACGTTGTTCTGCTTCTAGAAAGGTATTATAATAACAATTCCGAGTTTGACTCCAACAGATACTCTTGTTTCAATTCGTACCGACGAACAATCTTCGCTATATGCTTCGAGCAAGAAATTTACCTCCAAAGGGAAATCCTTGATGACCAAGTGGACGAGGTCGATTCGAGATTCGCGTTGATATGCGGTGGCAAGCGTAACTCAAGACGTGTCGAAAGTTAGACTCGAATGCTGAGTGTGTGCCATAGGTTCGACATAAGTAAATTTAGAAGCAGGAACACGTCGGGTGCGATCATACCAGCACTAATGCACCGGATCCCATCAGAACTTCGAAGTTAGGCGTGCTTGGGCGAGAGTAGTACTAGGATGGGTGACCCCCTGGGAAGTCCTCGTGTTGCACCCCTTTTTGTCTCAATTTTTGACCCTTCCAGCATTTTTTTTTTTGCGTCACAAAGGCATTAGATGCGCGTGGCGAGAAATTTTGCCTCGAAAGGGAAATCCTTGGCGACCAAGTGGACGAGGTCGATTGGATTCAATTTGTAACGTCGTTCTGCTTCTAGAAAGGTATTATAATAACAATTCCGAGTTTGACTCCAACAGATACTCTTGTTTCAATTCGTACCGACGAACAATCTTCGCTATATGCTTCGAGCAAGAAATTTACCTCCAAAGGGAAATCTTTGATGACCAAGTGGACGAGGTCGATTCGAGATTCGCGTTGATATGTGGTGGCAAGCGTAACTCAAGACGTGTCGAAAGTTAGACTCGAATGCTGAGTGTGTGCCATAGGTTCGACATAAGTAAAATTAGAAGCAGGAACACGTCGGGTGCGATCATACCAGCACTAATGCACCGGATCCCATCAGAACTCCGAAGTTAAACGTGCTTGGGCGAGAGTAGTACTAGGATGGGTGACCCCCTGGGAAGTCCTCGTGTTGCACCCCTTTTTGTCTCAATTTTTGACCCTTCCAGCATTTTTTTTTTGCGTCACAAAGGCATTAGATGCGCGTGGCGAGAAATTTTGCCTCGAAAGGGAAATCCTTGGCGACCAAGTGGACGAGGTCGATTGGATTCAATTTGTAACGTGGTTCTGCTTCTAGAAAGGTATTATAATAACAATTCCGAGTTTGACTCCAACAGATACTCTTGTTTCAATTCGTACCGACGAACAATCTTCGCTATATGCTTCGAGCAAGAAATTTACCTCCAAAGGGAAATCCTTGATGACCAAGTGGACGAGGTCGATTCGAGATTCGCGTTGATATGCGGTGGCAAGCGTAACTCAAGACGTGTCGAAAGTTAGACTCGAATGCTGAGTGTGTGCCATAGGTTCGACATAAGTAAATTTAGAAGCAGGAACACGTCGGGTGCGATCATACCAGCACTAATGCACCGAATCCCATCAGAACTCCGAAGTTAAACGTGCTTGGGCGAGAGTAGTACTAGGATGGGTGACCCCCTGGGAAGTCCTCGTGTTGCACCCCTTTTTGTCTCAATTTTTGACCCTTCCAGCATTTTTTTTTTTGCGTCACAAAGGCATTAGATGCGCGTGGCGAGAAATTTTGCCTCGAAAGGGAAATCCTTGGCGACCAAGTGGACGAGGTCGATTGGATTCAATTTGTAACGTCGTTCTGCTTCTAGAAAGGTATTATAATAACAATTCCGAGTTTGACTCCAACAGATACTCTTGTTTCAATTCGTACCGACGAACAATCTTCGCTATATGCTTCGAGCAAGAAATTTACCTCCAAAGGGAAATCCTTGATGACCAAGTGGACGAGGTCGATTCGAGATTCGCGTTGATATGCGGTGGCAAGCGTAACCCAAGACGTGTCGAAAGTTAGACTCGAATGCTGAGTGTGTGCCATAGGTTCGACATAAGTAAATTTAGAAGCAGGAACACGTCGGGTGCGATCATACCAGCACTAATGCACCGGATCCCATCAGAACTTCGAAGTTAGGCGTGCTTGGGCGAGATTAGTACTAGGATGGGTGACCCCCTGGGAAGTCCTCGTGTTGCACCCCTTTTTGTCTCAATTTTTGACCCTTCCAGCATTTTTTTTTTTGCGTCACAAAGGCATTAGATGCGCGTGGCGAGAAATTTTGCCTCGAAAGGGAAATCCTTGGCGACCAAGTGGACGAGGTCGATTGGATTCAATTTGTAACGTCGTTCTGCTTCTAGAAAGGTATTATAATAACAATTCCGAGTTTGACTCCAACAGATACTCTTGTTTCAATTCGTACCGACGAACAATCTTCGCTATATGCTTCGAGCAAGAAATTTACCTCCAAAGGGAAATCCTTGATGACCAAGTGGACGAGGTCGATTCGAGATTCGCGTTGATATGTGGTGGCAAGCGTAACTCAAGACGTGTCGAAAGTTAGACTCGAATGCTGAGTGTGTGCCATAGGTTCGACATAAGTAAAATTAGAAGCAGGAACACGTCGGGTGCGATCATACCAGCACTAATGCACCGGATCCCATCAGAACTCCGAAGTTAAACGTGCTTGGGCGAGAGTAGAACTAGGATGGGTGACCCCCTGGGAAGTCCTCGTGTTGCACCCCTTTTTGTCTCAATTTTTGACCCTTCCAGCATTTTTTTTTTTGCGTCACAAAGGCATTAGATGCGCGTGGCGAGAAATTTTGCCTCGAAAGGGAAATCCTTGGCGACCAAGTGGACGAGGTCGATTGGATTCAATTTGTAACGTTGTTCTGCTTCTAGAAAGGTATTATAATAACAATTCCGAGTTTGACTCCAACAGATACTCTTGTTTCAATTCGTACCGACGAACAATCTTCGCTATATGCTTCGAGCAAGAAATTTACCTCCAAAGGGAAATCCTTGATGACCAAGTGGACGAGGTCGATTCGAGATTCGCGTTGATATGCGGTGGCAAGCGTAACTCAAGACGTGTCGAAAGTTAGACTCGAATGCTGAGTGTGTGCCATAGGTTCGACATAAGTAAATTTAGAAGCAGGAACACGTCGGGTGCGATCATACCAGCACTAATGCACCGGATCCCATCAGAACTTCGAAGTTAGGCGTGCTTGGGCGAGAGTAGTACTAGGATGGGTGACCCCCTGGGAAGTCCTCGTGTTGCACCCCTTTTTGTCTCAATTTTTGACCCTTCCAGCATTTTTTTTTTTGCGTCACAAAGGCATTAGATGCGCGTGGCGAGAAATTTTGCCTCGAAAGGGAAATCCTTGGCGACCAAGTGGACGAGGTCGATTGGATTCAATTTGTAACGTCGTTCTGCTTCTAGAAAGGTATTATAATAACAATTCCGAGTTTGACTCCAACAGATACTCTTGTTTCAATTCGTACCGACGAACAATCTTCGCTATATGCTTCGAGCAAGAAATTTACCTCCAAAGGGAAATCTTTGATGACCAAGTGGACGAGGTCGATTCGAGATTCGCGTTGATATGTGGTGGCAAGCGTAACTCAAGACGTGTCGAAAGTTAGACTCGAATGCTGAGTGTGTGCCATAGGTTCGACATAAGTAAAATTAGAAGCAGGAACACGTCGGGTGCGATCATACCAGCACTAATGCACCGGATCCCATCAGAACTCCGAAGTTAAACGTGCTTGGGCGAGAGTAGAACTAGGATGGGTGACCCCCTGGGAAGTCCTCGTGTTGCACCCCTTTTTGTCTCAATTTTTGACCCTTCCAGCATTTTTTTTTTTGCGTCACAAAGGCATTAGATGCGCGTGGCGAGAAATTTTGCCTCGAAAGGGAAATCCTTGGCGACCAAGTGGACGAGGTCGATTGGATTCAATTTGTAACGTTGTTCTGCTTCTAGAAAGGTATTATAATAACAATTCCGAGTTTGACTCCAACAGATACTCTTGTTTCAATTCGTACCGACGAACAATCTTCGCTATATGCTTCGAGCAAGAAATTTACCTCCAAAGGGAAATCCTTGATGACCAAGTGGACGAGGTCGATTCGAGATTCGCGTTGATATGCGGTGGCAAGCGTAACTCAAGACGTGTCGAAAGTTAGACTCGAATGCTGAGTGTGTGCCATAGGTTCGACATAAGTAAATTTAGAAGCAGGAACACGTCGGGTGCGATCATACCAGCACTAATGCACCGGATCCCATCAGAACTTCGAAGTTAGGCGTGCTTGGGCGAGAGTAGTACTAGGATGGGTGACCCCCTGGGAAGTCCTCGTGTTGCACCCCTTTTTGTCTCAATTTTTGACCCTTCCAGCATTTTTTTTTTTGCGTCACAAAGGCATTAGATGCGCGTGGCGAGAAATTTTGCCTCGAAAGGGAAATCCTTGGCGACCAAGTGGACGAGGTCGATTGGATTCAATTTGTAACGTCGTTCTGCTTCTAGAAAGGTATTATAATAACAATTCCGAGTTTGACTCCAACAGATACTCTTGTTTCAATTCGTACCGACGAACAATCTTCGCTATATGCTTCGAGCAAGAAATTTACCTCCAAAGGGAAATCCTTGATGACCAAGTGGACGAGGTCGATTCGAGATTCGCGTTGATATGCGGTGGCAAGCGTAACCCAAGACGTGTCGAAAGTTAGACTCGAATGCTGAGTGTGTGCCATAGGTTCGACATAAGTAAATTTAGAAGCAGGAACACGTCGGGTGCGATCATACCAGCACTAATGCACCGGATCCCATCAGAACTTCGAAGTTAGGCGTGCTTGGGCGAGAGTAGTACTAGGATGGGTGACCCCCTGGGAAGTCCTCGTGTTGCACCCCTTTTTGTCTCAATTTTTGACCCTTCCAGCATTTTTTTTTTTGCGTCACAAAGGCATTAGATGCGCGTGGCGAGAAATTTTGCCTCGAAAGGGAAATCCTTGGCGACCAAGTGGACGAGGTCGATTGGATTCAATTTGTAACGTCGTTCTGCTTCTAGAAAGGTATTATAATAACAATTCCGAGTTTGACTCCAACAGATACTCTTGTTTCAATTCGTACCGACGAACAATCTTCGCTATATGCTTCGAGCAAGAAATTTACCTCCAAAGGGAAATCCTTGATGACCAAGTGGACGAGGTCGATTCGAGATTCGCGTTGATATGTGGTGGCAAGCGTAACTCAAGACGTGTCGAAAGTTAGACTCGAATGCTGAGTGTGTGCCATAGGTTCGACATAAGTAAATTTAGAAGCAGGAACACGTCGGGTGCGATCATACCAGCACTAATGCACCGGATCCCATCAGAACTCCGAAGTTAAACGTGCTTGGGCGAGAGTAGAACTAGGATGGGTGACCCCCTGGGAAGTCCTCGTGTTGCACCCCTTTTTGTCTCAATTTTTTACCCTTCCAGCATTTTTTTTTTGCGTCACAAAGGCATTAGATGCGCGTGGCGAGAAATTTTGCCTGGAAAGGGAAATCCTTGGCGACCAAGTGGACGAGGTCGATTGGATTCAATTTGTAACGTTGTTCTGCTTCTAGAAAGGTATTATAATAACAATTCCGAGTTTGACTCCAACAGATACTCTTGTTTCAATTCGTACCGACGAACAATCTTCGCTATATGCTTCGAGCAAGAAATTTACCTCCAAAGGGAAATCCTTGATGACCAAGTGGACGAGGTCGATTCGAGATTCGCGTTGATATGCGGTGGCAAGCGTAACTCAAGACGTGTCGAAAGTTAGACTCGAATGCTGAGTGTGTGCCATAGGTTCGACATAAGTAAATTTAGAAGCAGGAACACGTCGGGTGCGATCATACCAGCACTAATGCACCGGATCCCATCAGAACTTCGAAGTTAGGCGTGCTTGGGCGAGAGTAGTACTAGGATGGGTGACCCCCTGGGAAGTCCTCGTGTTGCACCCCTTTTTGTCTCAATTTTTGACCCTTCCAGCATTTTTTTTTTTGCGTCACAAAGGCATTAGATGCGCGTGGCGAGAAATTTTGCCTCGAAAGGGAAATCCTTGGTGACCAAGTGGACGAGGTCGATTGGATTCAATTTGTAACGTCGTTCTGCTTCTAGAAAGGTATTATAATAACAATTCCGAGTTTGACTCCAACAGATACTCTTGTTTCAATTCGTACCGACGAACAATCTTCGCTATATGCTTCGAGCAAGAAATTTACCTCCAAAGGGAAATCCTTGATGACCAAGTGGACGAGGTCGATTCGAGATTCGCGTTGATATGCGGTGGCAAGCGTAACTCAAGACGTGTCGAAAGTTAGACTCGAATGCTGAGTGTGTGCCATAGGTTCGACATAAGTAAATTTAAAAGCAGGAACACGTCGGGTGCGATCATACCAGCACTAATGCACCGGATCCCATCAGAACTTCGAAGTTAGGCGTGCTTGGGCGAGAGTAGTACTAGGATGGGTGACCCCCTGGGAAGTCCTCGTGTTTCACCCCTTTTTGTCTCAATTTTTGACCCTTCCAGCATTTTTTTTTTTTGCGTCACAAAGGCATTAGATGCGCGTGGCGAGAAATTTTGCCTCGAAAGGGAAATCCTTGGCGACCAAGTGGACGAGGTCGATTGGATTCAATTTGTAACGTCGTTCTGCTTCTAGAAAGGTATTATAATAACAATTCCGAGTTTGACTCCAACAGATACTCTTGTTTCAATTCGTACCGACGAACAATCTTCGCTATATGCTTCGAGCAAGAAATTTACATCCAAAGGGAAATCCTTGATGACCAAGTGGACGAGGTCGATTCGAGATTCGCGTTGATATGCGGTGGCAAGCGTAACTCAAGACGTGTCGAAAGTTAGACTCGAATGCTGAGTGTGTGCCATAGGTTCGACATAAGTAAATTTAGAAGCAGGAACACGTCGGGTGCGATCATACCAGCACTAATGCACCGGATCCCATCAGAACTCCGAAGTTAAACGTGCTTGGGCGAGAGTAGTACTAGGATGGGTGACCCCCTGGGAAGTCCTCGTGTTGCACCCCTTTTTGTCTCAATTTTTGACCCTTCCAGCATTTTTTTTTTGCGTCACAAAGGCATTAGATGCGCGTGGCGAGAAATTTTGCCTCGAAAGGGAAATCCTTGGCGACCAAGTGGACGAGGTCGATTGGATTCAATTTGTAACGTGGTTCTGCTTCTAGAAAGGTATTATAATAACAATTCCGAGTTTGACTCCAACAGATACTCTTGTTTCAATTCGTACCGACGAACAATCTTCGCTATATGCTTCGAGCAAGAAATTTACCTCCAAAGGGAAATCCTTGATGACCAAGTGGACGAGGTCGATTCGAGATTCGCGTTGATATGCGGTGGCAAGCGTAACTCAAGACGTGTCGAAAGTTAGACTCGAATGCTGAGTGTGTGCCATAGGTTCGACATAAGTAAATTTAGAAGCAGGAACACGTCGGGTGCGATCATACCAGCACTAATGCACCGGATCCCATCAGAACTTCGAAGTTAGGCGTGCTTGGGCGAGAGTAGTACTAGGATGGGTGACCCCCTGGGAAGTCCTCGTGTTGCACCCCTTTTTGTCTCAATTTTTGACCCTTCCAGCATTTTTTTTTTGCGTCACAAAGGCATTAGATGCGCGTGGCGAGAAATTTTGCCTCGAAAGGGAAATCCTTGGCGACCAAGTGGACGAGGTCGATTGGATTCAATTTGTAACGTCGTTCTGCTTCTAGAAAGGTATTATAATAACAATTCCGAGTTTGACTCCAACAGATACTCTTGTTTCAATTCGTACCGACGAACAATCTTCGCTATATGCTTCGAGCAAGAAATTTACCTCCAAAGGGAAATCCTTGATGACCAAGTGGACGAGGTCGATTCGAGATTCGCGTTGATATGTGGTGGCAAGCGTAACTCAAGACGTGTCGAAAGTTAGACTCGAATGCTGAGTGTGTGCCATAGGTTCGACATAAGTAAATTTAGAAGCAGGAACACGTCGGGTGCGATCATACCAGCACTAATGCACCGGATCCCATCAGAACTCCGAAGTTAAACGTGCTTGGGCGAGAGTAGAACTAGGATGGGTGACCCCCTGGGAAGTCCTCGTGTTGCACCCCTTTTTGTCTCAATTTTTTACCCTTCCAGCATTTTTTTTTTTGCGTCACAAAGGCATTAGATGCGCGTGGCGAGAAATTTTGCCTCGAAAGGGAAATCCTTGGCGACCAAGTGGACGAGGTCGATTGGATTCAATTTGTAACGTTGTTCTGCTTCTAGAAAGGTATTATAATAACAATTCCGAGTTTGACTCCAACAGATACTCTTGTTTCAATTCGTACCGACGAACAATCTTCGCTATATGCTTCGAGCAAGAAATTTACCTCCAAAGGGAAATCCTTGATGACCAAGTGGACGAGGTCGATTCGAGATTCGCGTTGATATGCGGTGGCAAGCGTAACTCAAGACGTGTCGAAAGTTAGACTCGAATGCTGAGTGTGTGCCATAGGTTCGACATAAGTAAATTTAGAAGCAGGAACACGTCGGGTGCGATCATACCAGCACTAATGCACCGGATCCCATCAGAACTTCGAAGTTAGGCGTGCTTGGGCGAGAGTAGTACTAGGATGGGTGACCCCCTGGGAAGTCCTCGTGTTGCACCCCTTTTTGTCTCAATTTTTGACCCTTCCAGCATTTTTTTTTTTGCGTCACAAAGGCATTAGATGCGCGTGGCGAGAAATTTTGCCTCGAAAGGGAAATCCTTGGCGACCAAGTGGACGAGGTCGATTGGATTCAATTTGTAACGTCGTTCTGCTTCTAGAAAGGTATTATAATAACAATTCCGAGTTTGACTCCAACAGATACTCTTGTTTCAATTCGTACCGACGAACAATCTTCGCTATATGCTTCGAGCAAGAAATTTACCTCCAAAGGGAAATCCTTGATGACCAAGTGGACGAGGTCGATTCGAGATTCGCGTTGATATGCGGTGGCAAGCGTAACTCAAGACGTGTCGAAAGTTAGACTCGAATGCTGAGTGTGTGCCATAGGTTCGACATAAGTAAATTTAAAAGCAGGAACACGTCGGGTGCGATCATACCAGCACTAATGCACCGGATCCCATCAGAACTTCGAAGTTAGGCGTGCTTGGGCGAGAGTAGTACTAGGATGGGTGACCCCCTGGGAAGTCCTCGTGTTGCACCCCTTTTTGTCTCAATTTTTGACCCTTCCAGCATTTTTTTTTTTTGCGTCACAAAGGCATTAGATGCGCGTGGCGAGAAATTTTGCCTCGAAAGGGAAATCCTTGGCGACCAAGTGGACGAGGTCGATTGGATTCAATTTGTAACGTCGTTCTGCTTCTAGAAAGGTATTATAATAACAATTCCGAGTTTGACTCCAACAGATACTCTTGTTTCAATTCGTACCGACGAACAATCTTCGCTATATGCTTCGAGCAAGAAATTTACATCCAAAGGGAAATCCTTGATGACCAAGTGGACGAGGTCGATTCGAGATTCGCGTTGATATGCGGTGGCAAGCGTAACTCAAGACGTGTCGAAAGTTAGACTCGAATGCTGAGTGTGTGCCATAGGTTCGACATAAGTAAATTTAGAAGCAGGAACACGTCGGGTGCGATCATACCAGCACTAATGCACCGGATCCCATCAGAACTCCGAAGTTAAACGTGCTTGGGCGAGAGTAGTACTAGGATGGGTGACCCCCTGGGAAGTCCTCGTGTTGCACCCCTTTTTGTCTCAATTTTTGACCCTTCCAGCATTTTTTTTTTGCGTCACAAAGGCATTAGATGCGCGTGGCGAGAAATTTTGCCTCGAAAGGGAAATCCTTGGCGACCAAGTGGACGAGGTCGATTGGATTCAATTTGTAACGTGGTTCTGCTTCTAGAAAGGTATTATAATAACAATTCCGAGTTTGACTCCAACAGATACTCTTGTTTCAATTCGTACCGACGAACAATCTTCGCTATATGCTTCGAGCAAGAAATTTACCTCCAAAGGGAAATCCTTGATGACCAACTGGACGAGGTCGATTCGAGATTCGCGTTGATATGCGGTGGCAAGCGTAACTCAAGACGTGTCGAAAGTTAGACTCGAATGCTGAGTGTGTGCCATAGGTTCGACATAAGTAAATTTAGAAGCAGGAACACGTCGGGTGCGATCATACCAGCACTAATGCACCGAATCCCATCAGAACTCCGAAGTTAAACGTGCTTGGGCGAGAGTAGTACTAGGATGGGTGACCCCCTGGGAAGTCCTCGTGTTGCACCCCTTTTTGTCTCAATTTTTGACCCTTCCAGCATTTTTTTTTTGCGTCACAAAGGCATTAGATGCGCGTGGCGAGAAATTTTGCCTCGAAAGGGAAATCCTTGGCGACCAAGTGGACGAGGTCGATTGGATTCAATTTGTAACGTCGTTCTGCTTCTAGAAAGGTATTATAATAACAATTCCGAGTTTGACTCCAACAGATACTCTTGTTTCAATTCGTACCGACGAACAATCTTCGCTATATGCTTCGAGCAAGAAATTTACCTCCAAAGGGAAATCCCTGATGACCAAGTGGACGAGGTCGATTCGAGATTCGCGTTGATATGCGGTGGCAAGCGTAACCCAAGACGTGTCGAAAGTTAGACTCGAATGCTGAGTGTGTGCCATAGGTTCGACATAAGTAAATTTAGAAGCAGGAACACGTCGGGTGCGATCATACCAGCACTAATGCACCGGATCCCATCAGAACTTCGAAGTTAGGCGTGCTTGGGCGAGAGTAGTACTAGGATGGGTGACCCCCTGGGAAGTCCTCGTGTTGCACCCCTTTTTGTCTCAATTTTTGACCCTTCCAGCATTTTTTTTTTGCGTCACAAAAGCATTAGATGCGCGTGGCGAGAAATTTTGCCTCGAAAGGGAAATCCTTGGCGACCAAGTGGACGAGGTCGATTGGATTCAATTTTTAACGTGGTTCTGCTTCTAGAAAGGTATTATAATAACAATTCCGAGTTTGACTCCAACAGATACTCTTGTTTCAATTCGTACCGACGAACAATCTTCGCTATATGCTTCGAGCAAGAAATTTACCTCCAAAGGGAAATCCTTGATGACCAAGTGGACGAGGTCGATTCGAGATTCGCGTTGATATGTGGTGGCAAGCGTAACTCAAGACGTGTCGAAAGTTAGACTCGAATGCTGAGTGTGTGCCATAGGTTCGACATAAGTAAATTTAGAAGCAGGAACACGTCGGGTGCGATCATACCAGCACTAATGCACCGGATCCCATCAGAACTCCGAAGTTAAACGTGCTTGGGCGAGAGTAGAACTAGGATGGGTGACCCCCTGGGAAGTCCTCGTGTTGCACCCCTTTTTGTCTCAATTTTTGACCCTTCCAACATTTTTTTTTTTTGCGTCACAAAGGCATTAGATGCGCGTGGCGAGAAATTTTGCCTCGAAAGGGAAATCCTTGGCGACCAAGTGGACGAGGTCGATTGGATTCAATTTGTAACGTCGTTCTGCTTCTAGAAAGGTATTATAATAACAATTCCGAGTTTGACTCCAACAGATACTCTTGTTTCAATTCGTACCGACGAACAATCTTCGCTATATGCTTCGAGCAAGAAATTTACATCCAAAGGGAAATCCTTGATGACCAAGTGGACGAGGTCGATTCGAGATTCGCGTTGATATGCGGTGGCAAGCGTAACTCAAGACGTGTCGAAAGTTAGACTCGAATGCTGAGTGTGTGCCATAGGTTCGACATAAGTAAATTTAGAAGCAGGAACACGTCGGGTGCGATCATACCAGCACTAATGCACCGGATCCCATCAGAACTCCGAAGTTAAACGTGCTTGGGCGAGAGTAGTACTAGGATGGGTGACCCCCTGGGAAGTCCTCGTGTTGCACCCCTTTTTGTCTCAATTTTTGACCCTTCCAGCATTTTTTTTTTGCGTCACAAAGGCATTAGATGCGCGTGGCGAGAAATTTTGCCTCGAAAGGGAAATCCTTGGCGACCAAGTGGACGAGGTCGATTGGATTCAATTTGTAACGTGGTTCTGCTTCTAGAAAGGTATTATAATAACAATTCCGAGTTTGACTCCAACAGATACTCTTGTTTCAATTCGTACCGACGAACAATCTTCGCTATATGCTTCGAGCAAGAAATTTACCTCCAAAGGGAAATCCTTGATGACCAACTGGACGAGGTCGATTCGAGATTCGCGTTGATATGCGGTGGCAAGCGTAACTCAAGACGTGTCGAAAGTTAGACTCGAATGCTGAGTGTGTGCCATAGGTTCGACATAAGTAAATTTAGAAGCAGGAACACGTCGGGTGCGATCATACCAGCACTAATGCACCGAATCCCATCAGAACTCCGAAGTTAAACGTGCTTGGGCGAGAGTAGTACTAGGATGGGTGACCCCCTGGGAAGTCCTCGTGTTGCACCCCTTTTTGTCTCAATTTTTGACCCTTCCAGCATTTTTTTTTTGCGTCACAAAGGCATTAGATGCGCGTGGCGAGAAATTTTGCCTCGAAAGGGAAATCCTTGGCGACCAAGTGGACGAGGTCGATTGGATTCAATTTGTAACGTCGTTCTGCTTCTAGAAAGGTATTATAATAACAATTCCGAGTTTGACTCCAACAGATACTCTTGTTTCAATTCGTACCGACGAACAATCTTCGCTATATGCTTCGAGCAAGAAATTTACCTCCAAAGGGAAATCCCTGATGACCAAGTGGACGAGGTCGATTCGAGATTCGCGTTGATATGCGGTGGCAAGCGTAACCCAAGACGTGTCGAAAGTTAGACTCGAATGCTGAGTGTGTGCCATAGGTTCGACATAAGTAAATTTAGAAGCAGGAACACGTCGGGTGCGATCATACCAGCACTAATGCACCGGATCCCATCAGAACTTCGAAGTTAGGCGTGCTTGGGCGAGAGTAGTACTAGGATGGGTGACCCCCTGGGAAGTCCTCGTGTTGCACCCCTTTTTGTCTCAATTTTTGACCCTTCCAGCATTTTTTTTTTGCGTCACAAAAGCATTAGATGCGCGTGGCGAGAAATTTTGCCTCGAAAGGGAAATCCTTGGCGACCAAGTGGACGAGGTCGATTGGATTCAATTTTTAACGTGGTTCTGCTTCTAGAAAGGTATTATAATAACAATTCCGAGTTTGACTCCAACAGATACTCTTGTTTCAATTCGTACCGACGAACAATCTTCGCTATATGCTTCGAGCAAGAAATTTACCTCCAAAGGGAAATCCTTGATGACCAAGTGGACGAGGTCGATTCGAGATTCGCGTTGATATGTGGTGGCAAGCGTAACTCAAGACGTGTCGAAAGTTAGACTCGAATGCTGAGTGTGTGCCATAGGTTCGACATAAGTAAATTTAGAAGCAGGAACACGTCGGGTGCGATCATACCAGCACTAATGCACCGGATCCCATCAGAACTCCGAAGTTAAACGTGCTTGGGCGAGAGTAGAACTAGGATGGGTGACCCCCTGGGAAGTCCTCGTGTTGCACCCCTTTTTGTCTCAATTTTTGACCCTTCCAACATTTTTTTTTTTTGCGTCACAAAGGCATTAGATGCGCGTGGCGAGAAATTTTGCCTCGAAAGGGAAATCCTTGGCGACCAAGTGGACGAGGTCGATTGGATTCAATTTGTAACGTCGTTCTGCTTCTAGAAAGGTATTATAATAACAATTCCGAGTTTGACTCCAACAGATACTCTTGTTTCAATTCGTACCGACGAACAATCTTCGCTATATGCTCCGAGCAAGAAATTTACCTCCAAAGGGAAATCCTTGATGACCAAGTGGACGAGGTCGATTCGAGATTCGCGTTGATATGCGGTGGCAAGCGTAACTCAAGACGTGTCGAAAGTTAGACTCGAATGCTGAGTGTGTGCCATAGGTTCGACATAAGTAAATTTAGAAGCAGGAACACGTCGGGTGCGATCATACCAGCACTAATGCACCGGATCCCATCAGAACTTCGAAGTTAGGCGTGCTTGGGCGAGAGTAGTACTAGGATGGTTGACCCCCTGGGAAGTCCTCGTGTTGCACCCCTTTTTGTCTCAATTTTTGACCCTTCCAGCATTTTTTTTTTGCGTCACAAAGGCATTAGATGCGCGTGGCGAGAAATTTTGCCTCGAAAGGGAAATCCTTGGCGACCAAGTGGACGAGGTCGATTGGATTCAATTTGTTACGTCGTTCTGCTTCTAGAAAGGTATTATAATAACATTTCCGAGTTTGACTCCAACAGATACTCTTGTTTCAATTCGTACCGACGAACAATCTTCGCTATATGCTTCGAGCAAGAAATTTACCTCCAAAGGGAAATCCGTGATGACCAAGTGGACGAGGTCGATTCGAGATTCGCGTTGATATGCGGTGGCAAGCGTAACTCAAGACGTGTCGAAAGTTAGACTCGAATGCTGAGTGTGTGCCATAGGTTCGACATAAGTAAATTTAGAAGCAGGAACACGTCGGGTGCGATCATACCAGCACTAATGCACCGGATCCCATCAGAACTCCGAAGTTAGGCGTCCTTGGGCGAGAGTAGTACTAGGATGGGTGACCCCCTGGGAAGTCCTCGTGTTGCACCCCTTTTTGTCTCAATTTTTGACCCTTCCGGCAATTCTTTTTTTTTTTTGCGTCACAAAGGCATTAGATGGGCGTGGCGAGAAATTTAGCCTCGAAAGGGAAATCCTTGGAGACCAAGTGGACGAGGTCGATTGGGTTCAATTTGGAACGTCGTTCTGCTTCTAGAAAGGTATTATAATAACAATTCCGAGTTTGACTCCAACAGATACTATTGTTTCAATTCGTACCGACGAACAATCTTCGCTATATGCTTCGAGCAAGAAATTTACCTCCAAAGGGAAATCCTTGATGACCAAGTGGACGAGGTCGATTCGAGATTCGCGTTGATATGCGGTGGCAAGCGTAACTCAAGACGTGTCGAAAGTTAGACTCGAATGCTGAGTGTGTGCCATAGGTTCGACATAAGTAAATTTAGAAGCAGGAACACGTCGGGTGCGATCATACCAGCACTAATGCACCGGATCCCATCATAACACCGAAGTTAAGCGTCCTTGGGCGAGAGTAGTACTAGGATGGGTGACCCCCTGGGAAGTCCTCGTGTTGCACCCCTTTTTGTCTCAATTTTTGACCCTTCAGGCAATTTTATTTTTTTTTGCGTCACAAAGGCATTAGATGCGCGTGGCGAGAATTTTTGCCTCGAAAGGGAAATCCTTGGCGACCAAGTGAACGAGGTCGATTGGATTCAATTTGGAACGTCGTTCTGCTTCTAGAAAGGTATTATAATAACAATTCCGAGTTTGACTCCAACAGATACACTTGTTTCAATTCGTACCGACGAACAATCTTCGCTATATACTCCGAGCAAGAAATTTACCTCCAAAGGGAAATCCTTGATGACCAAGTGGACGAGGTCGATTCGAGATTCGCGTTGATATGCGGTGGCAAGCGTAACTCAAGACGTGTCGAAAGTTAGACTCGGATGCTGAGTGTGTGCCATAGGTTCGACATAAGTAAATTTAGAAGCAGGAACACGTCGGGTGCGATCATACCAGCACTAATGCACCGGATCCCATCAGAACTCCGAAGTTAAGCGTGCTTGGGCGAGAGTAGTACTAGGATGGGTGACCCCCTGGGAAGTCCTCGTGTTGCACCCCTTTTTGTCTCAATTTTTTACACTTCCGGCAATTCTTTTTTTTTTTTGCGTCACAAAGGCATTAGATGGGCGTGGCGAGAAATTTAGCCTCGAAAGGGAAATCCTTGGAGACCAAGTGGACGAGGTCGATTGGATTCAATTTGGAACGTCGTTCTGCTTCTAGAAAGGTATTATAATAACAATTCCGAGTTTGACTCCAACAGATACACTTGTTTCAATTCGTACCGACGAACAATCTTCGCTATATGCTCCGAGCAAGAAATTTACCTCCAAAGGGAAATCCGTGATGACCAAGTGGACGAGGTCGATTCGAGATTCGCGTTGATATGCGGTGGCAAGCGTAACTCAAGACGTGTCGAAAGTTAGACTCGAATGCTGAGTGTGTGCCATAGGTTCGACATAAGTAAATTTAGAAGCAGGAACACGTCGGGTGCGATCATACCAGCACTAATGCACCGGATCCCATCATAACACCGAAGTTAAGCGTCCTTGGGCGAGAGTAGTACTAGGATGGGTGACCCCCTGGGAAGTCCTCGTGTTGCACCCCTTTTTGTCTCAATTTTTGACCCTTCAGGCAATTTTTTTTTTTTTGCGTCACAAAGGCATTAGATGCGCGTGGCGAGAATTTTTGCCTCGAAAGGGAAATCCTTGGCGACCAAGTGAACGAGGTCGATTGGATTCAATTTGGAACGTCGTTCTGCTTCTAGAAAGGTATTATAATAACAATTCCGAGTTTGACTCCAACAGATACACTTGTTTCAATTCGTACCGATGAACAATCTTCGCTATATACTCCGAGCAAGAAATTTACCTCCAAAGGGAAATCCTTGATGACCAAGTGGACGAGGTCGATTCGAGATTCGCGTTGATATGCGGTGGCAAGCGTAACTCAAGACGTGTCGAAAGTTAGACTCGGATGCTGAGTGTGTGCCATAGGTTCGACATAAGTAAATTTAGAAGCAGGAACACGTCGGGTGCGATCATACCAGCACTAATGCACCGGATCCCATCAGAACTCCGAAGTTAAGCGTGCTTGGGCGAGAGTAGTACTAGGATGGGTGACCCCCTGGGAAGTCCTCGTGTTGCACCCCTTTTTGTCTCAATTTTTTACACTTCCGGCAATTTTTTTTTTTGCGTCACAAAGGCATTATATGCGCGTGGCGAGAAATTTTGCCTCGAAAGGGAAATCCTTGGCGACCAAGTGGACGAGGTCGATTGGATTCAATTTGGAACGTCGTTCTGCTTCTAGAAAGGTATTATAATAACAATTCCGAGTTTGACTCCAACAGATACACTTGTTTCAATTCGTACCGACGAACAATCTTCGGTATATGCTCCGAGCAAGAAATTTACCTCCAAAGGGAAATCCGTGATGACCAAGTGGACGAGGTCGATTCGAGATTCGCGTTGATATGCGGTGGCAAGCGTAACTCAAGACGTGTCGAAAGTTAGACTCGAATGCTGAGTGTGTGCCATAGGTTCGACATAAGCAAATTTAGAAGCAGGAACACGTCGGGTGCGATCATACCAGCACTAATGCACCGGATCCCATCATAACACCGAAGTTAAGCGTCCTTGGGCGAGAGTAGTACTAGGATGGGTGACCCCCTGGGAAGTCCTCGTGTTGCACCCCTTTTTGTCTCAATTTTTGACCCTTTAGGCAAATTTTTTTTTTTTGCGTCACAAAGGCATTAGATGCGCGTGGCGAGAATTTTTGCCTCGAAAGGGAAATCCTTGGCGACCAAGTGAACGAGGTCGATTGGATTCAATTTGGAACGTCGTTCTGCTTCTAGAAAGGTATTATAATAACAATTCCGAGTTTGACTCCAACAGATACACTTGTTTCAATTCGTACCGACGAACAATCTTCGCTATATACTCCGAGCAAGAAATTTACCTCCAAAGGGAAATCCTTGATGACCAAGTGGACGAGGTCGATACGAGATTCGCGTTGATATGCGGTGGCAAGCGTAACTCAAGACGTGTCGAAAGTTAGACTCGGATGCTGAGTGTGTGCCATAGGTTCGACATAAGTAAATTTAGAAGCAGGAACACGTCGGGTGCGATCATACCAGCACTAATGCACCGGATCCCATCAGAACTCCGAAGTTAAGCGTGCTTGGGCGAGAGTAGTACTAGGATGGGTGACCCCCTGGGAAGTCCTCGTGTTGCACCCCTTTTTGTCTCAATTTTTTACACTTCCGACAATTTTTTTTTTTTGCGTCACAAAGGCATTAGATGCGCGTGGCGAGAAATTTTGCCTCGAAAGGGAAATCCTTGGCGACCAAGTGGACGAGGTCGATTGGATTCAGTTTGGAACGTCGTTCTGCTTCTAGAAAGGTATTATAATAACAATTCCGAGTTTGACTCCAACAGATACACTTGTTTCAATTCGTACCGACGAACAATCTTCGGTATATGCTCCGAGCAAGAAATTTACCTCCAAAGGGAAATCCTTGATGACCAAGTGGACGAGGTCGATTCGAGATTCGCGTTGATATGCGGTGGCAAGCGTAACTCAAGACGTGTCGAAAGTTAGACTCGGATGCTGAGTGTGTGCCATAGGTTCGACATAAGTAAATTTAGAAGCAGGAACACGTCGGGTGCGATCATACCAGCACTAATGCACCGGATCCCATCAGAACTCCGAAGTTAAGCGTGCTTGGGCGAGAGTAGTACTAGGATGGGTGACCCCCTGGGAAGTCCTCGTGTTGCACCCCTTTTTGTCTCAATTTTTGACCCTTCCGGCAATTTTTTTTTTTTTTGCGTCACAAAGATATTAGATGCGCGTGGCGAGAAATTTTGCCTCGAAAGGGAAATCCTTGGCGACCAAGTGAACGAGGTCGATTGGATTCAATTTGGAACGTCGTTCTGCTTCTAGAAAGGTATTATAATAACAATTCCGAGTTTGACTCCAACAGATACACTTGTTTCAATTCGTACCGACGAACAATCTTCGCTATATGCTCCGAGCAAGAAATTTACCTCCAAAGGGAAATTCTTGATGACCAAGTGGACGAGGTCGATTCGAGATTCGCGTTGATATGCGGTGGCAAGCGTAACTCAAGACGTGTCGAAAGTTAGACTCGGATGCTGAGTGTGTGCCATATGTTCGACATAAGTAAATTTAGAAGGAGGAACACGTCGGGTGCGATCATACCAGCACTAATGCACCGGATCCCATCAGAACACCGAAGTTAAGCGTGACTGGGCGAGAGTAGTACTAGGATGGGTGACCCCCTGGGAAGTCCTCGTGTTGCACCCCTTTTTGTCTCAATTTTTTACCCTTCCGGCAATTTTTTTTTTTTGCGTCACAAAGGCATTAGATGCGCGTGGCGAGAAATTTTGCCTCGAAAGGGAAATCCTTGGCGACCAAGTGGACGAGGTCGATTGGATTCAATTTGGAACGTCGTTCTGCTTCTAGAAAGGTATTATACTAACAATTCCGAGTTTGACTCCAACAGATTCACTTGTTTCAATTCGTACCGACGAACAATCTTCGCTATATGCTCCGAGCAAGAAATTTACCTCCAATGGGAAATCCGTGATGACCAAGTGGACGAGGTCGATTCGAGATTCGCGTTGATATGCGGTGGCAAGCGTAACTCAAGACGTGTCAAAAGTTAGACTCGGATGCTGAGTGTGTGCCATAGGTTCGACATAAGTAAATTTAGAAGCAGGAACACGTCGGGTGCGATCATACCAGCACTAATGCACCGGATCCCATCAGAACTCCGAAGTTAAGCGTGATTGGGCGAGAGTAGTACTAGGATGGGTGACCCCCTGGGAAGTCCTCGTGTTGCACCCCTTTTTGTCTCAATTTTTGACCCTTCCGGCAATTTTTTTTTTTTGCGTCACAAAGGCATTAGATGCGCGTGGCGAGAAATTTTGCCTCGAAAGGGAAATCCTTGGCGACCAAGTGGACGAGGTCGATTGGATTCAATTTGGAACGTCGTTCTGCTTCTAGAAAGGTATTATAATAACAATTCCGAGTTTGACTCCAACAGATTCACTTGTTTCAATTCGTACCGACGAACAATCTTCGCTATATGCTCCGAGCAAGAAATTTACCTCCAATGGGAAATCCGTGATGACCAAGTGGACGAGGTCGATTCGAGATTCGCGTTGATATGCGGTGGCAAGCGTAACTCAAGACGTGTCAAAAGTTAGACTCGGATGCTGAGTGTGTGCCATAGGTTCGACATAAGTAAATTTAGAAGCAGGAACACGTCGGGTGCGATCATACCAGCACTAATGCACCGGATCCCATCAGAACTCCGAAGTTAAGCGTGCTTGGGCGAGAGTAGTACTAGGATGGGTGACCCCCTGGGAAGTCCTCGTGTTGCACCCCTTTTTGTCTCAATTTTTGACCCTTCCGACAATTTTTTTTTTTGCGTCACACAGGCATTAGATGCGCGTGGCGAGAAATTTTGCCTCGAAAGGGAAATCCTTGGCGACCAAGTGGACGAGGTCGATTGGATTCAATTTGGAACGTCTTTCTGCTTCTAGAAAGGTATTATAATAACAATTCCGAGTTTGACTCCAACAGATACACTTGTTTCAATTCGTACCGACGAACAGTCTTCGCTATATGCTCCGAGCAAGAAATTTACCTCCAAAGGGAAATCCTTGATGACCAAGTGGACGAGGTCGATTCGAGATTCGCGTTGATATGCGGTGGCAAGCGTAACTCAAGACGTGTCGAAAGTTAGACTCGGATGCTGAGTGTGTGCCATAGGTTCGACATAAGTAAATTTAGAAGCAGAAACACGTCGGGTGCGATCATACCAGCACTAATGCACCGGATCCCATCAGAACTCCGAAGTTAATCGTGCTTGGGCGAGAGAAGTACTAGGATGGGTGACCCCCTGGGAAGTCCTCGTGTTGCACCCCTTTTTGTCTCAATTTTTTACCCTTCCGGCAATATTTTTTTTTTGCGTCACAAAGGCATTAGATGCACGTAGCGAGAAATTTTGCCTCGAAAGGGAAATCCTTGGCGACCAAGTGGACGAGGTCGATTGGATTCAATTTGGAACGTCGTTCTGCTTCTAGAAAGGTATTATAATAACAATTTTGAGTTTGACTCCAACAGATACACTTGTTTCAATTCGTACCGACGAACAGTCTTCGCTATATGCTCCGAGCAAGAAATTTACCTCCAAAGGGAAATCCTTGATGACCAAGTGGACGAGGTCGATTAGAGATTCGCGTTGATATGCGGTGGCAAGCGTGACTCAAGACGTGTCGAAAGTTAGACTCGGATGCTGAGTGTGTGCCATAGGTTCGACATAAGTAAATTTAGAAGCAGGAACACGTCGGGTGCGATCATACCAGCACTAATGCACCGGATCCCATCAGAACTCCGAAGTTAATCGTGCTTGGGCGAGAGAAGTACTAGGATGGGTGACCCCCTGGGAAGTCCTCGTGTTGCACCCCTTTTTGTCTCAATTTTTTACCCTTCCGGCAATTTTTTTTTTTTTGCGTCACAAAGGCATTAGATGCGCGTGGCGAGAAATTTTGCCTCGAAAGGGAAATCCTTGGCGACCAAGTGGACGAGCTCGATTGGATTCAATTTGGAACGTCGTTCTGCTTCTAGAAAGGTATTATAATAACAATTCCGAGTTTGACTCCAACAGATACACTTGTTTCAATTCGTACCGACGAACAATCTTCGCTATATACTCCGAGCAAGAAATTTACCTCCAAAGGGAAATCCTTGATGACCAAGTGGACGAGGTCGATTCGAGATTCGCGTTGATATGCGGTGGCAAGCGTAACTCAAGACGTGTCGAAAGTTAGACTCGGATGCTGAGTGTGTGCCATAGGTTCGACATAAGTAAATTTAGAAGCAGGAACAAGTCGGGTGCGATCATACCAGCACTAATGCACCGGATCCCATCAGAACTCCGAAGTTAAGCGTGCTTGGGCGAGAGTAGTACTAGGATGGGTGACCCCCTGGGAAGTCCTCGTGTTGCACCCCTTTTTGTCTCAATTTTTTACACTTCCGGCAATTTTTTTTTTTTTTTGCGTCACAAAGGCATTAGATGCGCGTGGCGAGAAATTTTGCCTCGAAAGGGAAATCCTTGGCGACCAAGTGGACGAGGTCGATTGGATTCAATTTGGAACGTCGTTCTGCTTCTAGAAAGGTATTATAATAACAATTCCGAGTTTGACTCCAACAGATACACTTGTTTCAATTCGTACCGACGAACAGTCTTCGGTATATGCTCCGAGCAAGAAATTTACCTCCAAAGGGAAATCCTTGATGACCAAGTGGACGAGGTCGATTCGAGATTCGCATTGATATGCGGTGGCAAGCGTAACTCAAGACGTGTCGAAAGTTAGACTCGGATGTTGAGTGTGTGCCATAGGTTCGACATAAGTAAATTTAGAAGCAGGAACACGTCGGGTGCGATCATACCAGCACTAATGCACCGGATCCCATCAGAACGCCGAAGTTAAGCGTGCTTGGGCGAGAGTAGTACTAGGATGGGTGACCCCCTGGGAAGTCCTCGTGTTGCACCCCTTTTTGTCTCAATTTTTGACCCTTCCGGCAATTTTTTTTTTTTGCGTCACAAAGATATTAGATGCGCGTGGCGAGAAATTTTGCCTCGAAAGGGAAATCCTTGGCGACCATGTGAACGAGGTCGATTGGATTCAATTTGGAACGTCGTTCTGCTTCTAGAAAGGTATTATAATAACAATTCCGAGTTTGACTCCAACAGATACACTTGTTTCAATTCGTACCGACGAACAGTCTTCGCTATATGCTCCGAGCAAGAAATTTACCTCCAAAGGGAAATCCTTGATGACCAAGTGGACGAGGTCGATTCGAGATTCGCGTTGATATGCGGTGGCAAGCGTAACTCAAGACGTGTCAAAAGTTAGACTCGGATGCTGAGTGTGTGCCATAGGTTCGACATAAGTAAATTTAGAAGCAGGAACACGTCGGGTGCGATCATACCAGCACTAATGCACCGGATCCCATCAGAACTCCGAAGTTAAGCGTGCTTGGGCGAGAGTAGTACTAGGATGGGTGACCCCCTGGGAATTCCTCGTGTTGCACCCCTTTTTGTCTCAATTTTTTACCCTTCCGGCAATTTTTTTTTTTTGCGTCACAAAGGCATTAGATGCGCGTGGCGAGAAATTTTGCCTCGAAAGGGAAATCCTTGGCGACCAAGTGGACGAGGTCGATTGGATTCAATTTGGAACGTCATTCTGCTTCTAGAAAGGTATTATAATAACAATTCCGAGTTTGACTCCAACAGATTCACTTGTTTCAATTCGTACCGACGAACAATCTTCGCTATATGCTCCGAGCAAGAAATTTACCTCCAATGGGAAATCCGTGATGACCAAGTGGACGAGGTCGATTCGAGATTCGCGTTGATATGCGGTGGCAAGCGTAACTCAAGACGTGTCAAAAGTTAGACTCGGATGCTGAGTGTGTGCCATAGGTTCGACATAAGTAAATTTAGAAGCAGGAACACGTCGGGTGCGATCATACCAGCACTAATGCACCGGATCCCATCAGAACTCCGAAGTTAATCGTGCTTGGGCGAGAGAAGTACTAGGATGGGTGACCCCCTGGGAAGTCCTCGTGTTGCACCCCTTTTTGTCTCAATTTTTGACCCTTCCGGCAATTTTTTTTTTTTTTGCGTCACAAAGATATTAGATGCGCGTCGCGAGAAATTTTGCCTCGAAAGGGAAATCCTTGGCGACCAAGTGAACGAGGTCGATTGGATTCAATTTGGAACGTCGTTCTGCTTCTAGAAAGGTATTATAATAACAATTCCGAGTTTGACTCCAACAGATACACTTGTTTCAATTCGTACCGACGAACAGTCTTCGCTATATGCTCCGAGCAAGAAATTTACCTCCAAAGGGAAATCCTTGATGACCAAGTGGACGAGGTCGATTCGAGATTCGCGTTGATATGCGGTGGCAAGCGTAACTCAAGACGTGTCGAAAGTTAGACTCGGATGCTGAGTGTGTGCCATAGGTTCGACATAAGTAAATTTAGAAGCAGGAACACGTCGGGTGCGATCATACCAGCACTAATGCACCGGATCCCATCAGAACTCCGAAGTTAATCGTGCTTGGGCGAGAGAAGTACTAGGATGGGTGACCCCCTGGGAAGTCCTCGTGTTGCACCCCTTTTTGTCTCAATTTTTTACCCTTCCGGCAATTTTTTTTTTTTGCGTCACAAAGGCATTAGATGCGCGTGGCGAGAAATTTTGCCTCGAAAGGGAAATCCTTGGCGACCAAGTGGACGAGGTCGATTGGATTCAATTTGGAACGTCGTTCTGCTTCTAGAAAGGTATTATAATAACAATTTTGAGTTTGACTCCAACAGATACACTTGTTTCAATTCGTACCGACGAACAGTCTTCGCTATATGCTCCGATCAAGAAATTTACCTCCAAAGGGAAATCCTTGATGACCAAGTGGACGAGGTCGATTAGAGATTCGCGTTGATATGCGGTGGCAAGCGTGACTCAAGACGTGTCGAAAGTTAGACTCGGATGCTGAGTGTGTGCCATAGGTTCGACATAAGTAAATTTAGAAGCAGGAACACGTCGGGTGCGATCATACCAGCACTAATGCACCGGATCCCATCAGAACTCCGAAGTTAAGCATGCTTGGGCGAGAGTAGTACTAGGATGGGTGACCCCTTGGGAAGTCCTCGTGTTGCACCCCCTTTTTGTCTCAATTTTTGACCCTTTCGACAATTTTTTTTTTGCGTCACAAAGGCATTAGATGCGCGTGGCGAGAAATTTTGCCTCTAAAGGGAAATCCTTGGCGACCAAGTGGACGAGGTCGATTGGATTCAATTTGGAACGTCGTTCTGCTTCTAGAAAGGTATTATAATAACAATTTTGAGTTTGACTCCAACAGAAACACTTGTTTCAATTCGAACCGACGAACAATCTTCGCTATATGCTCCGAGCTAGAAATTTACCTCCAAAGGGAAATCCTTGATGACCAAGTGGACGAGGTCGATTCGAGATTCGCGTTGATATGCGGTGGCAAGCGTAACTCAAGACGTGTCGAAAGTTAGACTCGAATGCTGAGTGTGTGCCATAGGTTCGACATAAGTAAATTTAGAAGCAGGAACACGTCGGGTGCGATCATACCAGCACTAATGCACCGGATCCCATCAGTACTCCGAAGTTCAGCGTGCTTGGGCGAGAGTAGTACTAGGATGGGTGACCCCCTGGGAAGTCCTTGTGTTGCACCCCTTTTTGTCTCAATTTTTGACCCTTCCGGCAATTTTTTTTTTTTTTTGCGTCACAAAGGCATTAGATGCGCGTGGCGAGAAATTTTGCCTCGAAAGAGAAATCCTTGGCGACCAAGTGGACGAGGTCGATTGGATTCAATTTGGAATGTCGTTCGGCTTCTAGAAAGGTATTATAATAACAATTCCGAGTTTGACTCCAACAGATACACTTGTTTCAATTCGTACCGACGAACAGTCTTCGCTATATGCTCCGAGCAAGAAATTTACCTCCAAAGGGAAATCCTTGATGACCAAGTGGACGAGGTCGATTAGAGATTCGCGTTGATATGCGGTGGCAAGCGTAACTCAAGACGTGTCGAAAGTTAGACTCGGATGCTGAGTGTGTGCCATAGGTTCGACATAAGTAAATTTAGAAGCAGGAACACGCCGGGTGCGATCATACCAGCACTAATGCACCGGATCCCATCAAAACTCTGAAGTTAAGCGTGCTTGGACGAGAGTAGTACTAGGATGGGTGACCCCCTGGGAAGTCCTCGTGTTGCACCCCTTTTTGTCTCAATTTTTTACCCTTCCAACAATTTTTTTTTTGCGTCACAAAGGCATTAGATGCGCGTGGCGAGAAATTTTGCCTCGAAAGGGAAATCCTTGGCGACCAAGTGAACGAGGTCGATTGGATTCAATTTGGAACGTCGTTCTGCTTCTAGAAAGGAGAAGGTCCCTGAGATTGAGGAAGAGGCAGTAGAAGGCATTGGGAAAGGCAAAGGCCCAATGAACATTGAAGACTTGACTGAGGAAGAACAGATTCAAATTGCTGTCAAAGAGTCCATGATGTCTGCAATGGAAAGTCAGGCAAGGAAGCAACAAAGGCCTGGTGGTGAGTCAGCAGGACTTGAACCTAAAGAGAAGGTTGCTGAAGTAAGGGGGAAGGTGACAAGGTCATCTGAAAAAAAGAGGAAGGTGTAGATGAAGTCTTTGTGCAGTTCATGTTTGAGAACCATAGGGACCTCTACCAGAAGTTGTTTGCAGCAGCTGAGATAGCTAGAATTGAATTCAAGGCCCCTGGTCCCATTCTGTACATGCCTCCTAAGTTCAATGGGAACTTAATTGATGAGGGAAAGATACTTGAAGAATTCATCAACATCATGAGGATGGAGAAGCTGAAGCCTGGCCCTAGAGGAACCAACAAAGAGATCTGGGAACTGAAGAAGAGAGTATGGGCTCAGTATGGCATTGCTCCCCAAGATGATGGATAAGTTCACTGTTTCCCTATTTTGCTGTTATGATTTCTGTTGTTATTTTACAATCCTAGACTAGTGAGTTCTTTTTTTATTTTCAGCTCTGTAATGCTCTATCACTTATATAAAAGGATCACTATGTTTCTATCAAGAGATAACAACTCATTATCTCAACTAACCTATCATGACATATCTTACTTGATTTATTGTGCTAACAGTTTCTTTCAGGCAAGTTGACCAGTTCACTCTCCCTGAAGGTAATGTTTAATATAAGTCAAGTTCCCTTTGTAATAGGTTTTGGCATCATCAAAAAGGGGGAAATTGTTGGGAATAAAATGATTTTGATCTAGATACCAAAACCCCTGATTGATGATGTTCAGATTAGTTGAGATAAGCTCAAGTCTAGTTCAGGCAAGGTGTCTCAGGTCACTTGAATGTGTAGATTGCTTAAGAGAAAAAATCTCAGGAATGTTGTGAGATTTTAGTTCAGGATAGTTGTCCAAAGCTGGAATGTTAGGCAGCTTGATAAGTCTTTAGGACAAAGCTGCTGAACCCTCAAGACAGACTGAACAAGTGGACAACTTAGCTGAAGAGACCAAGAGCAGTAAAGCAATGCTCATAAATGCAAATGATCAAGTCAGTTGTAGTACAAATGATCAAGAGCATTGAATGTCAAAATCCAAAAGACACATTCATTGCAGCATTTATTGCCAATCATGCCTGAACCAAGCATTGAAGACTTGAAGCATTAAAGAGTGAAGCATTGAATGAATGATGGAATATTCTCAATTGCAGCAGGAATATTCAGGGAGGTTGTCCCATCTGACCGTTGGATGAGTATAGCTTCTGCCCCAAATCAACCTTGGGAAATGTGCATATTTAGAAACTGACACAAGTCATCTCAGCCGCATTTTTCAGAAGTCAACACATTCATTCAAGCAACCATTGAAGAGGCCTTTTACACAGTGGATAAAGGGATGCCAAGCTTTATAGCCGTTTCAATGGTGCTGCAAATAGACAAGTTTGAAATGCTATCCCTCAAACGGTTAGCTGCTCAAATTTGCCTATAAATACAGAAGTGATCAAAGGATTCAATAATCCAACTACAAGCTATCAAACTATCACCAAGCTTTCAAAGGAAACCAAGTTGTTCTGTAGAATTCCAAGTTTCCTGAATCACTTCTTATAGCTAAGCCAATCTTTGTAAACATCCAAAGCTTAGCATTGAGATATCCTAAGCCTTTACACTGTTCTTATTGTAAAGGATATCTCTACTAGTTGGAACCAAACCTCAAACCCTTATCTCATTAAGTGAAGATAGAGTTTGTTGTAGAAGTGAGGAGTTAAGGACTGTTAGTGTTAAACACAGTCTTAACTCAGAGAGATTGAGCACTAGGACTCAAGTTATCCTAGGGATCAAAATACTAAGAGAGTGTTGTTGATCAGTGCACCTTGGCACTATAAAACAAGCTAATTCCATTGAGAAGGAATTATCCTGTTCAATCAGGGAAAGTGGATGTAGGAGCTTGAGTCTCTGAACCACTATAAATTTGTGTGCCATTTACTTACTGCATTCCTTATTTCACTTACACTCAAACATATTTTAAAGAAACACAACTCTGTAAGTAAGGAAATCTGTTTTGGACAAAGTCCCTGATAACCTGTTTTTTTTCAGAAATTAACTTGGAGTATTTCTTTAAGTCAAAGGCCAACCACATTCCGCACCTAGCAACTCCTTTAGATATTTAGCCAAGTGATCACTCAATAGTAATCAGTAGGACAAGTATCTATCAAAGTTCATACTCAGGCCAGTTGTGAGACAACTTGCCTGATAGACCAGTTTGTCAAAAATAAAAAGAATTTGCATACACAAGTGTATTCCCCCCCCATACACTTGTGTTATACTCCACCAAGGACCAACAAGTGGTATCAGAGCGGGGGTTCTCAGACCACTGCTTCTGAAAATCATTGATTCTCAAAATCTCACTTTCTGTGGTCACTGAACTGATCCAAATTTCTGAAAAACCTACTTGTATTTTCCTTTGTCTATCTGTATAAGAATGGCTAACAATGCAGTTCCAGGAGATGCTGCCAACACCACCAACAACATGGGTCCAAACCAAGTCAATCATATATCTCATCACAAACTACCAATGTTCTCAATTGAGAATTATGATTTCTGGAAAATTAGGATGAGAGCACATCTTGCCTGCCAGCATGATGAAATGCTCAAAGTCATCACTAGAGGACCATTCACCTTCACCAAGCTCAATCCCAAGGTCACTGATGCTCAAAAAGCAGATCCAAGGGAGCTGTTGCCAAAAGATGAGGATGAGCTGACAGCAGAAGAGAGCAAAAGGCACAACCTGAACTACATTGCCATGAACACCTTGTACCAGACCATTCCAGATGTAGTGATGGGAAGAGTGTATCACTGCACCACAGCAAAGAAGATCTGGGATACCCTTGCACTTATGTGTGAAGGTACTCAAAAGATAAAGGAAAATAAGCTTCAAGTGGCTATCCAAAAGTATGAACAATTCACTATGGAGCCAAATGAAACTATAGATCATCTTGATGGCAGATTCACTGACATCATGAATGAGATGAATTCTTTGGGCAAGTTCTATGCCAAAAGAGAAGTTGCTTTGAAAATTCTGAGAAGTCTCACATCAAAGTGGGATATATATTCGGTCATGATGCAAAATACCAGCAATCTTGACAACATGCCTATGCAGCAAGTCTTTTCTGAACTCAAAGCATATGAGTTTGATCTCAACAGAAAGAAGGTGCATGATGAGCCATCTTCCTCAGGCAAAGGTGTTGCCTTCAAAGCCACTGAAACAGAGAAGAAAAATACTCAAAGATCTTCTCAATCTGTCTCAAAATCAGAAATGAAGGAGGAGCTGGCACTCATGGCTAGAAGATTTGAGAAGCTGAACTCCAGATTTGGTAGATACAAGAAGTTCTACCAAGATAACAGAACTAGAAGGAGATTCAGTTCTCCTGATAACAAATCAGAGGACAAAGTCTCTGATGAGAAGAAAGAAGACAGATATGCTAATAAAAAGAAATATAGCAAAGGTGAACCATCATCATCAAGGAGGAAGGAGTCCTCAAGCAAGAAAAATGATGATGAAGATGTGTGTTACAACTGCCAGAAAAAGGGTCATTTTCAGTATGATTGTCCTGACCTTAGTGCCAAAGAAAGAAAAGAAAGGCAAAACAAGAGAGACAAGAGGATGAACAACAGAAAGGCCATGGTAGCTGGAGAATCAGCAAGTGAAGAGAGTGTCTACTCTTCTGATGATGGACTGTTCTCCAACAGTGAAAGTGATGAAGACTGCCAAATGGCATTTGAAAATGAAGAGGTATGTTCATCATCCAATATTTCAATTAACACACATGAATCTAGTGAAATCCAACTTGACTTTGAAAAATTGCTAGAAGATTTCACCAGAATGCAAGAAGTATGCAATATGACACTGAGAGAAAATGAACAGTTGAGGTCTAAAATTAAAATGCCCAATCTTCCTGAATCTGAGGTTGACATTAAATCATTTGAGTTGTATCAGCAGATTATGAGAGAACATGGAGAAATGTCTCTCAGAATCTCTGAACAACAAAAGCTGATTGATGAACAAACTCTGACTCTAAAGAAAAATGATTTTGAACTTAGAACTCTTCAAGCCAAATTTAACAATCTCTCAAGTGAATTTGATACTCTGAAATTAAGTGAGGGGAGCTTAAAAATGAAAATGTCTGCCTTGAACAAATCTGCTAAGGCAATAGAGGAAATTCAAGGGTTTCAAAGACAATTTGCTCAAAAGGATGGATTAGGCTATAATCCATTTGAACCCTCACCTGGTCTTAGTATTGCCTCCTCAAGCAATTCTAAGATGACTTTTGTAAGACCAGTGGCACAACAAAATGAAATGGAAGTAAATCAACCACTGATCAAGGATAAGGGAAAAGGAATTTTTATACTAACTCAAGTAAACAATGTCCCTAAACCCATACCTAAGGAAAAGGTTAAAGACATTGCTTACAGGAGAAATGAGGGTTAGAAAGGTAGAACCAATGGAAGGCCAACCTATCTGAATCCTTATCAGAGAAGTTGTCCAAAATCTGTTCAGAAAAGGCCAACTCAAAAGAGGCAACCTCAACTGAATGGATTAAGGCCAGTCCCCTCGGATAGGTATAAAACATTCAGGAAACCTGAACCTTTCTTGACAAAAGGAATAGGCCATCCAAACCCCTATCCACAAAGGTCTTTCCAAGCTGCACCTAAGTCTAGTAACTTCAGGAGAAATGTCCCAAGGAAATTCACCAACCCTCCTGAACCTTACAAGACCAACACTTATACACAGAAGGCACCCAAGGCATTTAAGGATCAAACTGTGTATGTAGATGTAAATGGAAACCAAGTCAGTCACTTTGAGTCAATCAGAGTTATCAGGCAGATTTGGATTCCAAAAGGTACAGCTAACCCTCTAGGACCCAACACTCAAAGGGTACCTAAATTTTGACTTTACAGGGCTGCAAGGACCCCAAAAAAAGAGAAGCATCAACAAGAAAACAGCATGGTACCTGGACAGTGGGTGTTCAAGGCACATGACTGGAAACAAGGAGCTTCTCTCAGATTTCATAGAAAAAGATGGTCCTTCAGTAACCTTTGGAGACAGCTCTCAAGGGATCACAAGAGGCTATGGTACATTAAACATTGGAAATGTTAAAATTACTGATGTCTCATATGTCCTAGGCCTAAAATATAACTTGTTGTCTATAAGTCAAATTTGTGATAAAGGATACTGTGTTGAATTTGCACCAAATGAATGTGCCATAAAAAACAAATCAACACAACAGGTGCTACTAACAGGGGTGAGAAAGGGAAATGTTTATTTTGCAGATTGGAGCAAAACCCCTGAAGCAGTTTGCCTTGTTGCCAAAAGCACCAATGAGCAAAGCTGGCTATGGCACAAGAGATTGAATCATCTGAACTTCAAAACCATCAACAAGATTGCAAGAAACTCTCTAGTTAAAGGGCTGCCTAATCAAGTGTTCACCAAAGAACATATATGCCAGCCATGTCAGGAAGGAAAGCAGATCAAAGCTTCATTCAAAGGAAAACCTGTCATCTCAACTGAGAGAGTTCTTCAACTACTGCATATGGATTTATTTGGTCCAATTATCCCAGCAAGTTTAAATGGAAGAAAATATGCATTAGTTGTTGTTGATGATTTTTCCAGGTACACTTGGGTAGTATTCTTGTTAAACAAAAAGGAGACCCAAGTCAAGTTACCTGAGTTGATGATGAGATTAAGTAATGAAAAAGGCCTAAGCATTGTCAAGATCAGATCTGACAAAGGCACATAATTCATAAACTCATACATCAATGAGTACTGCAGCAAGAATGGCATCACTCATGAAACTTCAGCAACGAGAACACCTCAACAAAATGGAGTTGCTGAGAGAAGAAACAGAACCTTGAAAGAGGCAGCAAGAACTTTGATTGCTGAATCCAAATTGCCTAAAAGGTTCTGGGCTGAAGCCATTAGCACTGCATGTCACACTCAAAACAGGTCCTTAATCACCAAAGGACAAGGTAAAACCCCATATCAAATATGGAAAGGTAGATTGCCCACTGTGGCTTATTTCCACATATTTGGTTGTAAGTGTTTCATCCATAATAATGGGAAAGAGCAATTGAAAGCTTTTGATAGCAAAGCTGATGAAGGAATATTTGTTGGATATTCACAAATCAGCAAGGCTTACAGAGTTTATAATTGCAAAACCCTTATTGTGGAAGAAACACCTCATGTTGTGTTTGATGAATCTATTAATGAGTTTAGGGATAGAAACCTGAATATTGATGAGATAACACAAAGAACAACCAGATTAAGACTTCAAAGTAAGGAAACAGTATTTGTAGATGTTGTCCAGCCTGAACTTCATGAAAATAAAAAACTGGACAACCTACCTGATGGCAATCAACCTGAAGGAGAAATTGAACTGACTGACCCCATCCCAGTTCAAAACCAGGTAACAACTACCAATGAAGAAGCAGGCAATGCTGAGGTAGTTAATGGATCCAATATTCAAGGGGGAACCAATAAAAATGTCAACTCATCTGACAATGAGGACAACACCCCTGAATATGATCCTGAACTTGATCCTTCAATTAACTTTCCTGAATTTAATGAATCTAGTGATCCAACTTCTGATGAGGACAATCCTCCTGAAAGGATCAGGTCTAGAAGGTCTTGGTTGCAAGACCACCCATCTAGCCTGATACTTGGTAATCCAAGTGAAGGGATCAAAACTAGAAGATTTCATGGAGAAAGTGCTCTGTTTTGTTGTTTTCTTTCAGAACAGGAACCAAAAGACATTAAGGAAGCACTACAAGATACCAACTGGATCATAGCCATGCAAGAAGAGTTGAACCAGTTTACCAGAAATGAAGTTTGAGAGCTGGTAGACAGGCCAACTCATCAAGATGTCATTGGAACTAAATGAGTGTTCAAAAACAAGAAAAATGAAAATGACATCATTGTGAGAAACAAAGCAAGACTGGTGGCCAAAGGATATTGTCAATCTGAAGGGATTGATTATGATGAGACTTTTGCTCCAGTAGCCAGACTTGAGGCAATCAGACTCTTCTTAGCATATGCAGCTCACATGAGATTCAAGGTGTATCAAATGGATGTGAAGAGTGCATTTCTCAATGGGGTGCTCAAAGAAGAAGTATATGTTGAACAACCCCCAGGATTTTAAGAAGGAGACAAGGTGTACAGATTGAAGAAAGCCCTCTATGGCTTAAAGCAAGCTCCAAGAGCTTGGTATGACACCTTATCACAGTTTCTTCTAGATCATGGCTTTGTCAAAGGCACTGTTGACAGAACCTTGTTCAGAATCTGTGAAGGAGATGATATTTTGTTAGTCCAAATCTATGTGGATGACATTATATTTAGATCTCCAAATGAGAAGTTATGTGAGAAGTTCTCCAAACTCATGCAAAGCAAATTTGAGATGTCCATGATGGGATTGATGAATTTCTTCTTAGGACTTCAAGTCACTCAATCAAAGAAGGGAATATTCATCAATCAGGCCAAGTATACAAGGGACATGATCAAGAAATTTGGATGTGCTACTAGCAAACCAGTCAGAATTCCTATGAATACTAACTGGAAAATGGATCTTGATGAAAGTGGAGAGTCAACAAACTCCACTAACTACAGGGGAATCATAGGATCCTTGCTATATCTCACTGCAAGCAGGCCTGATATCACATTTGCAGTTGGAGTATGTGCAAGATTTCAAGCTAATCCAAAGAAGAGCCATCTTGATGCTGCCAAGAGAATTCTAAGATACCTCAAGGGATCTGAGAATCTTGGATTATGGTATCCAGCTGATGACAACATTGAGCTCACTGGATATTCAGATGCAGACTATGGAGGATGTAGAATTGACAGAAAATCCACCTCTGGAACTTGTCAATTCTTGGGCAGCAAGCCTATCTCATGGTTCTCCAAGAAGCAAAATACAGTTGCAACTTCAACAACTGAAGCTGAGTATGTAGCAGCTGGAAGTTGCTGTGCTCAGATACTTTGGCTCAGGCAACAATTGAGAGATTACAAAGTAATCTCAAATGAAGTGCCAATATTCTGTGACAACAATAGTGCAATTGCTATCTCACAGAATCCAGTGCTCCACACAAGATGCAAGCATGTGGATATAAAGCATCATTTCATAAGGGATCATGTTGAAAAGAAAGACATCAAGCTTGTCAAAATCCACACTGATAAGCAAAAAGCCGATATCTTGACTAAACCATTGGCTGAAGCAAGGTTCTTGGAACTTTCAGCTGAATTGGGCTTACTTGATCCAGGGAAGATGGAGAAATAAAAGAAGGAAGCTCATAAGAAGGGGGAAATTCATTAAAAATGAATTTCAGCAAAGTTGACCAACCTCACTGAAGCAGTCAGCCAAAAAGGGAAACTCAGCAAAGTTGTCCCTATGATGTTCAGCAATGTTGGTCAGGAGCTTTGTCCAAATGGGACCCAGTCAGCAATGTTGGGACCCACTCAGGCAAGCTAATCAGGTAGTTTGACCAAGAAAGAAGTCAAAACACATCTCAGGATGTTTGTCCTAATTAATTAGATAATTTTTGCTATTTTTAGCATTGATTAGACATTTAAAAGGGTTCTTGATCTAAGAGTAGGCCATTTTAGGATGGCGTGTACTATGAAGATCTTTGCCCCCAAAATGGCAAATCAGAATTAAATGCAATATCTTAATTAAGATTTCATGAATTCTTGAGCCATCATCAAAGCCATTGATTTGCATTAAAATTCCATCAAACCGTTGAAAGCCCACTACCCCACTATATCCAATCGGTTCTTCAAAATTACTCACTGTTACATTCCATTAACCAACGGTTAATAAATTCCACTCATATATAAACTCCTCAATTTTCACTGTCCTCCTTACGCACTCTTATTTTCAAAACCCTTAGAATTTTCAAAAACTCTAAACCTGCAACTTTTCTCCAAAACTTTCTACCTCTCAATATTATCCATGGCTCCCAAAATCAAAAGAGAAGAACTTGTGGACTTCAATGATTCCTCCTTGGACATTGATTTCTCTTATCTCAGTAATCCAAATTCTCTTTGGTTTGAAAAGTTGGTGGCCTTTGATAGTCATGTCACAGAAGTTCATCAAGTCCTCCATTGGCTAAGGGAGGCAGGGCTAGAGAAATTTCTAGGCACCAAGCCTGATTCCTGCCTGAATCCATTCATGGCAGAATTCTTTGCCTATCTCAGATGGAATGGCAAAAAGGGTGATGTATGCACCAAACTGACATATGCTGAAGAAGATGAGGAAGAAGAAAGCCAACACACCATCATCTTCACTGCTGAGGATCTGGATGCTAGTTTTGGGCTACCTTCAGAAGGCCAAAATCCAGAGATGTACAAAGAGGAAGATGATCAGGAGTTCTACTATCCATGGATGATAGAGCCTAAGAAAGTTGTAAGTGCTCAGAACAAGAACACTTTGAAGCCAGTGTTTAGGCACTTGTTTGATTGTGTAGTAAAAAGTCTGTTAAGCCACTCTGGGAGTGTTGAACAAATAAGCATGCCTAAATTGAGAGTGATGGCTGCTGTGATTGACTCTGCTGAGAAGAGAGTCAAGTTCAACTGGAAAAATTTCATTCTAGACAAGATGATGAATGAAAAATTTAAGTTCAAAGAGGTGAAGCACCACAAGGTGGTAGTTGATGGGAGACTCCAATTCTGCACAAGAGCTAGTCTGCTTCTAGAAAGATTTGCACATTACACCCACCTTCAAGCCAAGCCAAAGCCATTTCCAGCTCAAAAGGTGATGTTCAGGAAGCTGTCTTCTAAGACAGAAAAGAGGAAGCAGGATTCAGCTTCCAAGAAAGCAGGTGCCATTGTTCCCACAACCAGAACTTCTCCAAGGAAGAGAAGAGCTCAACCACCAAAGGCTCAGCCTAAGTTGAAAAAGATGAAGAAGATTCTAAGTGAATCTTCCCCAAAAAGCCAATCTAGAAGTGGAGGAGCCACTTCTGAAGAGATTGAAAAGGTTGCTGAAGAAGGAGTCAATCCTCCTGAAGAAAGTGAGGAAGTTAGAGAGGTTGTCCCTTTACAGCCTGAAAGTATAACAGAATTCAGAGATCTTGACCAGCTAACAAGATCTAAAAGAAGAAAAAGAATAATCAAAACCTCTGAGAAGCAAAGATTGATGGAGGAGGAGAAAAAGAAGAAAGAATTCTTCAAGGAGATCAGGCAAGCTAGCAAGTCTAACTCCAAGTCCAAATCAAAGCCCAACAGCCCTGAAGCCAATTCCCCTGATATTCAATCAGAAAGAATAAGAATATCCCCATCAAGGCATGAAGAAGAGGAGTGCAAGACTCCTGAAGATGCCCCAATCATTGCTAAGAAAGTCTACTCTCCTGAAGGTGCCCCTGATAGAGCAGGTATTGATATGCTGGCAGACTTGGTCAATCTTGAGGATAGACCTTTCTCCCCACTTGATCCAAGACTTCTCTCTTATACCAAACTTCTTGAAACTGTCCTTCAAGAAGGGGATCAAGTTTCTCTCCCACCCATTCCAGCCATTCCAATTACCTCTTCAGGCACATTGCTCTCAAAAGCACATGAATCCCAACTTGTTTTAAGCTCTAACCTTTCTGAACCCAACCTACCTGAAGTCCAGTCCACTCTACCTGAATCCCAATCCAACCCTCCTGAATCCCAAGCCAACTCCTCTGAAGACGAAAGTGGTGAAGAATACACTTATGAGGGGATGCTAAGGCAGATTGCCAAGGCTAATGTGGATGCACTATATCCAGGGTTGAAGGACTATCCTAGGCTGCAGCAACAGTTCTATGATCTCAGAGCCCTTGTTGAGATCAAGGATAGAACTATGGTGGAAATAGCTCAAGCTATTCAGGACAAAGGAGCAAGCTGGTGGCAGGTTGAAGAGAACAGGCTCTTGAACTTTGCAAATGTGAAGAAATCCAGTGTGTTGACCACTGAGGCCTTGTTCTGCACCATTGTTCATGAGAAGGTGCTAGTTGAGAGAGAAAGAATTGCACAGGGACTCAGGCACCCTGATAGTCCATCTGATGATGATGATGATGATGATGATGATAACACCAATCCCAACCCTCTAGGCCTCAACTCTGCTCAGGTACATTACTTGACTTATCATTCTGAAAAGGACTCTGATCACTCAGAGGAGTTGACCAAAGATGGTGACTCAGTCCAAGATGCATTGGCCAAGGATGGTTCTCTTGAACCTGAGGCACATCTTGACAATGTTGAGACTTCCATGGGAGAAGCTGGTTTGGCTAAAGACTCATCAATGTCAGGAAAGTTGGACATTGACCAGCCTTTAGTCATTCAGGATGACTCAGTGGCCTTGGGATGCCCAAACACTGTGATCTCCCAACAACTGCCCTCTGTGGATCCTGTTGAGGATATGGAGGTGTCAGGTTTAGGAATAGATGGAGTTGAAAAGGCAATTAGTGATAAAAAATCAGAGGGAGATGATGGTGAGGATTGTGTGATAACAGGTTCCCTGAGTGCACCACCAAAAGAGGGAGATGAAGTAGAAATATTGGGTGCAGCCCAATATGAGAGTCAGGCTATTCTTCAAGTCAAATCTGAACTTGATGAATCCCTTGGTGAAAGGAGGCCTGATTCTCCAGAGAATGTGAGATTATCTACTGAAAGTGAAGACAAGAATTTAGTTGAAAAAGAGAGAGAGGGTGCTGATGTATCAGGCCCTATGGGAGATAAAAAGAATGAGGGAGTTCAGGGAGATTTTACTAACACTCTTAGTTTTGCAGATTCTGTAGCTGTTACAATTGAGCAAATCTTTGCAGATGCCTCTCTTACTGATATTCCAGTCAATACTGATATTGACCTTGAAGCAGTTTCAGCCAATGTATCCACATTGAACAAGATGTATTTTGAGCAAGCCAACACCACTGAAGCAGGCTTTCAGATTGCTACTCAAACTGCAACCATCATTGAAGAACAGTCAGAGAAGTTGGATACTTTGGTCAGGGAAGTTGGTAAGGCACATGCAGCAACACTTGATACTCTGGATGGCCAAGGAAAGACTCTAGCCTCTGTGGAGATGAGGCTAACTGGCTCAGAGGAAACAATCTTGCCAACACTGGATGCAAGAATCTGTGGTGTTGAAACTGGACTGCAAACAGTTTCAACAGAGGTAACAAAAGCAAAGGAAGAGATGGTCAAGTTCACCAAATCTGTGCATAAGGAGCAGCAAGGTCTCAAAGTTCTATACAAGCATAATGTGAGAGCCTTGAGAAGGACAATCAAAGATGCTTTAAGGCAAAGGACTGCTGCACAAAGAAAGAAAGCTGAAGAGTTGAAAGCTGCAATGGTGAAAGAAGCTGCAGAAAAGTTCACTGTTGAACTAATGGCCAAAGTGTCTGACCAAGTTGTGGCCAATCTCACTGATCAACTTCAGGCCAAACTTGATCAATCACTGAAAGCTACTCTAGATGCCATTGTTGCTCAAAAGATGAAACTTGTCCACACATTTTTGAACATGGCAGATGACAAAATGCAGAACATTCATGATGAGAATGTTTACCTTCTACAGGAATTGAAATCCCTCACTCATGCTCACTCACATCTCTCTGTCACTATAAGTGACTTGAAGCCTCAGTGTTTTGATAATGCCAAAAAGGGGGAAAGAGAGAGAGCAAGGGCAAAGGCAACCTTGGTTATTGGTGAATCCAAAGGAAAGGAGAAGGTCCCTGAGATTGAGGAAGAGGCAGTAGAAGGCATTGGGAAAGGCAAAGGCCCAATGAACATTGAAGACTTGACTGAGGAAGAACAGATTCAAATTGCTGTCAAAGAGTCCATGATGTCTGCAATGGAAAGTCAGGCAAGGAAGCAACAAAGGCCTGGTGGTGAGTCAGCAGGACTTGAACCTAAAGAGAAGGTTGCTGAAGTAAGGGGGAAGGTGACAAGGTCATCTGAAAGAAAGAGGAAGGAATTGCAAGCCTTCAATGAATTCCCAACCAGCCTGACTCTGCCATCAGAATTTCAGTCTGAAGAATCAACTCTAGTGAGGCAATCAAAGAGATTGAAGAAAGCAGCCAAGTTGCCTGCCATTGAAGAAGAAGTTGAAGAGGAAGTACAGGACAGAGAGCCTGAAGTGGTTGTGCCCAAGCTTGCTGATGATCCTTCTAAGTTGTTTGAAGAAGGATTTGGGAAAGATCCAGAAACACAGGAGAAGCTAGCTCTTCTAAGAGCTAAAGAAATAATGGATCAGTTGGTTGAGGCCAACAAAGCAAGAGATGGAAGAAGGGCAAACTTCAAAGCTCCAAGAAGAAGGGCTTCTTACAGAAAACTCAAACCTCAAATGCTGCAAAGATGGGACACTCAGTACCCTCACCATGATAAGTGGGTTCCAATCTCACTGAATGATGCATGGGAGGAGGCCAAGAGAAATTTTGTATATGACTTCTATGTCATTGGAAAGTGGCTTGAAGAGAGTGTAGATGAAGTCTTTGTGCAGTTCATGTTTGAGAACCATAGGGACCTCTACCAGAAGTTGTTTGCAGCAGCTGAGATAGCTAGAATTGAATTCAAGGCCCCTGGTCCCATTCTGTACATGCCTCCTAAGTTCAATGGGAACTTAATTGATGAGGGAAAGATACTTGAAGAATTCATCAACATCATGAGGATGGAGAAGCTGAAGCCTGGCCCTAGAGGAACCAACAAAGAGATCTGGGAACTGAAGAAGAGAGTATGGGCTCAGTATGGCATTGCTCCCCAAGATGATGGATAAGTTCACTGTTTCCCTATTTTGCTGTTATGATTTCTGTTGTTATTTTACAATCCTAGACTAGTGAGTTCTTTTTTTATTTTCAGCTCTGTAATGCTCTATCACTTATATAAAAGGATCACTATGTTTCTATCAAGAGATAACAACTCATTATCTCAACTAACCTATCATGACATATCTTACTTGATTTATTGTGCTAACAGTTTCTTTCAGGCAAGTTGACCAGTTCACTCTCCCTGAAGGTAATGTTTAATATAAGTCAAGTTCCCTTTGTAATAGGTTTTGGCATCATCAAAAAGGGGGAAATTGTTGGGAATAAAATGATTTTGATCTAGATACCAAAACCCCTGATTGATGATGTTCAGATTAGTTGAGATAAGCTCAAGTCTAGTTCAGGCAAGGTGTCTCAGGTCACTTGAATGTGTAGATTGCTTAAGAGAAAAAATCTCAGGAATGTTGTGAGATTTTAGTTCAGGATAGTTGTCCAAAGCTGGAATGTTAGGCAGCTTGATAAGTCTTTAGGACAAAGCTGCTGAACCCTCAAGACAGACTGAACAAGTGGACAACTTAGCTGAAGAGACCAAGAGCAGTAAAGCAATGCTCATAAATGCAAATGATCAAGTCAGTTGTAGTACAAATGATCAAGAGCATTGAATGTCAAAATCCAAAAGACACATTCATTGCAGCATTTATTGCCAATCATGCCTGAACCAAGCATTGAAGACTTGAAGCATTAAAGAGTGAAGCATTGAATGAATGATGGAATATTCTCAATTGCAGCAGGAATATTCAGGGAGGTTGTCCCATCTGACCGTTGGATGAGTATAGCTTCTGCCCCAAATCAACCTTGGGAAATGTGCATATTTAGAAACTGACACAAGTCATCTCAGCCGCATTTTCAGAAGTCAACACATTCATTCAAGCAACCATTGAAGAGGCCTTTTACACAGTGGATAAAGGGATGCCAAGCTTTATAGCCGTTTCAATGGTGCTGCAAATAGACAAGTTTGAAATGCTATCCCTCAAACGGTTAGCTGCTCAAATTTGCCTATAAATACAGAAGTGATCAAAGGATTCAATAATCCAACTACAAGCTATCAAACTATCATCAAGCTTTCAAAGGAAACCAAGTTGTTCTGTAGAATTCCAAGTTTCCTGAATCACTTCTTATAGCTAAGCCAATCTTTGTAAACATCCAAAGCTTAGCATTGAGATATCCTAAGCCTTTACACTGTTCTTATTGTAAAGGATATCTCTACTAGTTGGAACCAAACCTCAAACCCTTATCTCATTAAGTGAAGATAGAGTTTGTTGTAGAAGTGAGGAGTTAAGGACTGTTAGTGTTAAACACAGTCTTAACTCAGAGAGATTGAGCACTAGGACTCAAGTTATCCTAGGGATCAAAACACTAAGAGAGTGTTGTTGATCAGTGCACCTTGGCACTATAAAACAAGCTAATTCCATTGAGAAGGAATTATCCTGTTCAATCAGGGAAAGTGGATGTAGGAGCTTGAGTCTCTGAACCACTATAAATTTGTGTGCCATTTACTTACTGCATTCCTTATTTCACTTACACTCAAACATATTTTAAAGAAACACAACTCTGTAAGTAAGGAAATCTGTTTTGGACAAAGTCCCTGATAACCTGTTTTTTTTCAGAAATTAACTTGGAGTATTTCTTTAAGTCAAAGGCCAACCACATTCCGCACCTAGCAACTCCTTTAGATATTTAGCCAAGTGATCACTCAATAGTAATCAGTAGGACAAGTATCTATCAAAGTTCATACTCAGGCCAGTTGTGAGACAACTTGCCTGATAGACCAGTTTGTCAAAAATAAAAAGAATTTGCATACACAAGTGCATTCCCCCCCCCCCCCATACACTTGTGTTATACTCCACCAAGGACCAAAAGTGACCCCCTGGGAAGTCCTCGTATTGCACCCCTTTTTGTCTCAATTTTTGACCCTTCCGGCAATTTTTTTTTTTTTTTTGCGTCACAAAGGCATTAGATGCGCGTGGCGAGAAATTTTGCCTCGAAAGGGAAATCCTTGGCGACCAAGTGGACGAGGTCGATTGGATTAAATTTGGAACGTCGTTCTGCTTCTAGAAAGGTATTATAATAAGAATTCCAAGTTTGACTCCAACAGATACACTTGTTTCAATTCGTACCAACGAACAATCTTCGCTATATGCTCCGAGCAAGAAATTTACCTCCAAAGGGAAATCCGTGATGACCAAGTGGACGAGGTCGATTCGAGATTCGCGTTGATATGCGGTGGCAAGCGTAACTCAAGACGTGTCGAAAGTTAGACTCGGATGCTGAGTGTGTGCCATAGGTTCGACATAAGTAAATTTAGAAGCAGGAACACGTCGGGTGCGATCATACCAGCACTAATGCACCGGATCCCATCAGAACTCCGAAGTTAAGCGTGCTTGGGCGAGAGTAGTACTAGGATGGGTGACCCCCTGGGAACTCCTCGTGTTGCACCCCTTTTTGTCTCAATTTTTTACCCTTCCGGCAATATTTTTTTTTTTGCGTCACAAAGGCATTAGATGCGCGTGGCGAGAAATTTTGCCTCGAAAGGGAAATCCTTGGCGACCAAGTGGACGAGGTCGATTGGATTCAATTTGGAACGTCGTTCTGCTTCTAGAAAGGTATTATAATAACAATTCCGAGTTTGACTCCAACAGATACACTTGTTTCAATTCGTACCGACGAACAATCTTCGCTATATGCTCCGAGCAAGAAATTTACCTCCAAAGGGAAATCCTTGATGACCAAGTGGACGAGGTCGATTCGAGATTCGCGTTGATATGCGGTGGCAAGCGTAACTCAAGACGTGTCGAAAGTTAGACTCGGATGCTGAGTGTGTGCCATAGGTTCGACATAAGTGAATTTAGAAGCAGGAACACGTCGGGTGCGATCATACCAGCACTAATGCACCGGATCCCATCAGAACTCCGAAGTTAAGCGTGCTTGGGTGAGAGTAGTACTAGGATGGGTGACCCCCTGGGAAGTCCTCGTGTTGCACCCCTTTTTGTCTCAATTTTTGACCCTTCCGGCAATTTTTTTTTTTTTTGCGTCACAAAGGCATTAGATGCGCGTGGCGAGAAATTTTGCCTCGAAAGGGAAATCCTTGGCGACCAAGTGGACGAGGTCGATTGGATTCAATTTGGAACGTCATTCTGCTTCTAGAAAGGTATTATAATAATAATTCCGAGTTTCACTCCAATAGATACACTTGTTTCAATTCGTACCGACGAACAATCTTCGCTATATGCTCCGAGCAAGAAATTTACCTCCAAAGGGAAATCCTTGATGACCAAGTGGACGAGGTCGATTCGAGATTCACGTTGATATGCGGTGGCAAGCGTAACTCAAGACGTGTCGAAAGTTAGACTCGGATGTTGAGTGTGTGCCATAGGTTCGACATAAGTAAATTTAGAAGCAGGAACACGTCGGGTGCGATCATACCAGCACTAATGCACCGGATCCCATCAGAACTCCGAATTTAAGCGTGCTTGGGCGAGAGTAGTACTAGGATGGGTGACCCCCTGGGAAGTCCTCGTGTTGCACCCCTTTTTGTCTCAATTTTTGACCCTTCCGGCAATTTTTTTTTTTTTTGCGTCACAAAGGCAGTAGATGCGCGTGGCGAGAAATTTTGCCTCGAAAGGGAAATCCTTGGCGACTAAGTGGACGAGGTCGATTGGATTCAATTTGGAACGTCGTTCTGCTTCTAGAAAGGTATTATAATAACAATTCCGAGTTTGACTCCAATAGATACACTTGTTTCAATTCGTACCGACGAACAATCTTCGGTATATGCTCCGAGCAAGAAATTTACCTCCAAAGGGAAATCCTTGATGACCAAGTGGACGAGGTCGATTCGAGATTCGCGTTGATATGCGGTGGCAAGCGTAACTCAAGACGTGTCGAAAGTTAGACTCGGATGCTGAGTGTGTGCCATAGGTTCGACATAAGTAAATTTAGAAGCAGGAACACGTCGGGTGCGATCATACCAGCACTAATGCACCGGATCCCGTCAGAACTCCGAAGTTAAGCGTGCTTGGGCGAGAGTAGTACTAGGATGGGTGACCCCCTGGGAAGTCCTCGTGTTGCACCCCTTTTTGTCTCAATTTTTGACCCTTCCGACAATTTTTTTTTGCGTCACAAAGGCATTAGATGCGCGTGGCGAGAAATTTTGCCTCGAAAGGGAAATCCTTGGCGACCAAGTGGACGAGGTCGATTGGATTCAATTTGGAACGTCGTTCTGCTTCTAGAAAGGTATTATAATAATAATTCCGAGTTTGACTCCAATAGATACACTTGTTTCAATTCGTACCGACGAACAATCTTCGCTATATGCTCCGAGCAAGAAATTTACCTCCAAAGGGAAATCCTTGATGACCAAGTGGACGAGGTCGATTCGAGATTCACGTTGATATGCGGTGGCAAGCGTAACTCAAGACGTGTCGAAAGTTAGACTCGGATGCTGAGTGTGTGCCATAGGTTCGACATAAGTAAATTTAGAAGCAGGAACACGTCGGGTGCGATCATACCAGCACTAATGCACCGGATCCCATCAGAACTCCGAATTTAAGCGTGCTTGGGCGAGAGTAGTACTAGGATGGGTGACCCCCTGGGAAGTCCTCGTGTTGCACCCCTTTTTGTCTCAATTTTTGACCCTTCCGGCAATTTTTTTTTTTTGCGTCACAAAGGCAGTACATGCGCGTGGCGAGAAATTTTGCCTCGAAAGGGAAATCCTTGGCGACTAAGTGGACGAGGTCGATTGGATTCAATTTGGAACGTCGTTCTGCTTCTAGAAAGGTATTATAATAACAATTCCGAGTTTGACTCCAATAGATACACTTGTTTCAATTCGTACCGACGAACAATCTTCGGTATATGCTCCGAGCAAGAAATTTACCTCCAAAGGGAAATCCTTGATGACCAAGTGGACGAGGTCGATTCGAGATTCGCGTTGATATGCGGTGGCAAGCGTAACTCAAGACGTGTCGAAAGTTAGACTCGGATGCTGAGTGTGTGCCATAGGTTCGACATAAGTAAATTTAGAAGCAAGAACACGTCGGGTGCGATCATACCAGCATTAATGCACCGGATCCCGTCAGAACTCCGAAGTTAAGCGTGCTTGGGCGAGAGTAGTACTAGGATGGGTGACCCCCTGGGAAGTCCTCGTGTTGCACCCCTTTTTGTCTCAATTTTTGACCCTTCCGGCAATTTTTTTTTTGCGTCACAAAGGCATTAGATGCGCGTGGCGAGAAATTTTTCCTCGAAAGGGAAATCCTTGGCGACCAAGTGGACGAGGTCGATTGGATTCAATTTGGAACGTCGTTCTGCTTCTAGAAAGGTATTATAATAATAATTCCGAGTTTGACTCCAACAGATACACTTGTTTCAATTCGTACCGACGAACAATCTTCGCTATATGCTCCGAGCAAGAAATTTACCTCCAAAGGGAAATCCTTGATGACGAAGTGGACGAGGTCGATTCGAGATTCGCGTTGATATGCGGTGGCAAGCGTAACTCAAGACGTGTCGAAAGTTAGACTCGGATGCTGAGTGTGTGCCATAGGTTCGACATAAGTAAATTTAGAAGCAGGAACACGTCGGGTGCGATCATACCAGCACTAATGCACCGGATCCCATCAGAACTCCGAAGTTAAGCGTGCTTGGGTGAGAGTAGTACTAGGATGGGTGACCCCCTGGGAAGTCCTCGTGTTGCACCCCTTTTTGTCTCAATTTTTGACCCTTCCGGCAATTGTTTTTTTTTTTGCGTCACCAAGGCATTAGATGCGCGTGGCGAGAAATTTTGCCTCGAAAGGGAAATCCTTGGCGACCAAGTGGACGAGGTCGATTGGATTCAATTTGGAACGTCGTTCTGCTTCTAGAAAGGTATTATAATAACAATTCCGAGTTTGACTCCAATAGATACACTTGTTTCAATTCGTACCGACGAACAATCTTCGGTATATGCTCCGAGCAAGAAATTTACCTCCAAAGGGAAATCCTTGATGACCAAGTGGACGAGTTCGATTCGAGATTCGCGTTGATATGCGGTGGCAAGCGTAACTCAAGACGTGTCGAAAATTAGACTCGTATGCTGAGTGTGTGCCATAGGTTCGACATAAGTAAATTTAGAAGCAGGAACACGTCGGGTGCGATCATACCAGCACTAATGCACCGGATCCCGTCAGAACTCCGAAGTTAAGCGTGCTTGGGCGAGAGTAGTACTAGGATGGGTGACCCCCTGGGAAGTCCTCGTGTTGCACCCCTTTTTGTCTCAATTTTTGACCCTTCCGGCAATTTTTTTTTTGCGTCACAAAGGCATTAGATGCGCGTGGCGAGAAATTTTGCCTCGAAAGGGAAATCCTTGGCGACCAAGTGGACGAGGTCGATTGGATTCAATTTGGAACGTCGTTCTGCTTCTAGAAAGGTATTATAATAATAATTCCGAGTTTGACTCCAATAGATACACTTGTTTCAATTCGTAGCGACGAACAATCTTCGCTATATGCTCCGAGCAAGAAATTTATCTCCAAAGGGAAATACTTGATGACCAAGTGGACGAGGTCGATTCGAGATTCGCGTTGATATGCGGTGGCAAGCGTAACTCAAGATGTGTCGAAAGTTAGACTCGAATACTGAGTGTGTGCCATAGGTTCGACATAAGTAAATTTAGAAGCAGGAACACGTCGGGTGCGATCATACCAGCACTAATGCACCGGATCCCATCAGAACTCCGAAGTTAAGCGTGCTTGGGCGAGAGTAGTACTAGGATGGGTGACCCCCTGGGAAGTCCTCGTGTTGCACCCCTTTTTGTCTCAATTTTTGACCCTTCCGACATTTTTTTTTTTTTGCGTCACAAAGGCATTAGATGCGTGTGGCGAGAAATTTTGCCTCAAAAGGGAAATCCTTGGCGACCAAGTGGACGAGGTCGATTGGATTCAATTTGGAACGTCGTTCTGCTTCTAGAAAGGTATTATAATAACAATTCCGAGTTTGACTCCAACAGATACACTTGTTTCAATTCGTACCGACGAACAATCTTCGCTATATGCTCCGAGCAAGAAATTTACCTCCAAAGGGAAATCCTTGATGACCAAGTGGACGAGGTCGATTCGAGATTCGCGTTGATATGCGGTGGCAAGCGTAACTCAAGATGTGTCGAAAGTTAGACTCGAATACTGAGTGTGTGCCATAGGTTCGACATAAGTAAATTTAGAAGCAGGAACACGTCGGGTGCGATCATACCAGCACTAATGCACCGGATCCCATCAGAACTCCGAAGTTAAGCGTGCTTGGGCGAGAGTAGTACTAGGATGGGTGACCCCCTGGGAAGTCCTCGTGTTGCACCCCTTTTTGTCTCAATTTTTGACCCTTCCGACATTTTTTTTTTTTTTGCGTCACAAAGGCATTAGATGCGTGTGGCGAGAAATTTTGCCTCAAAAGGGAAATCCTTGGCGACCAAGTGGACGAGGTCGATTGGATTCAATTTGGAACGTCGTTCTGCTTCTAGAAAGGTATTATAATAACAATTCCGAGTTTGACTCCAACAGATACACTTGTTTCAATTCGTACCGACGAACAATCTTCGCTATATGCTCCGAGCAAGATATTTACCTCCAAAGGGAAATCCTTGATGACCAAGTGGACGAGGTCGATTCCAGATTCGCGTTGATATGCGGTGGCAAGCGTAACTCAAGACGTGTCGAAAGTTAGACTCGGATGCTGAGTGTGTGCCATAGGTTCGACATAAGTAAATTTAGAAGCAGGAACACGTCGGGTGCGATCATACCAGCACTAATGCACCGGATCCCGTCAGAACTCCGAAGTTAAGCGTGCTTGGGCGAGAGTAGTACTAGGATGGGTGACCCCCTGGGAAGTCCTCGTGTTGCACCCCTTTTTGTCTCAATTTTTGACCCTTCCGACAATTTTTTTTTGCGTCACAAAGGCATTAGATGCGCGTGGCGAGAAATTTTGCCTCGAAAGGGAAATCCTTGGCGACCAAGTGGACGAGGTCGATTGGATTCAATTTGGAACGTCGTTCTGCTTCTAGAAAGGTATTATAATAATAATTCCGAGTTTGACTCCAATAGATACACTTGTTTCAATTCGTACCGACGAACAATCTTCGCTATATGCTCCGAGCAAGAAATTTACCTCCAAAGGGAAATCCTTGATGACCAAGTGGACGAGGTCGATTCGAGATTCACGTTGATATGCGGTGGCAAGCGTAACTCAAGACGTGTCGAAAGTTAGACTCGGATGCTGAGTGTGTGCCATAGGTTCGACATAAGTAAATTTAGAAGCAGGAACACGTCGGGTGCGATCATACCAGCACTAATGCACCGGATCCCATCAGAACTCCGAAGTTAAGCGTGCTTGGGCGAGAGTAGTACTAGGATGGGTGACCCCCTGGGAAGTCCTCGTGTTGCACCCCTTTTTGTCTCAATTTTTGACCCTTCCGGCAATTTTTTTTTTTTGCGTCACAAAGGCAGTACATGCGCGTGGCGAGAAATTTTGCCTCGAAAGGGAAATCCTTGGCGACTAAGTGGACGAGGTCGATTGGATTCAATTTGGAACGTCGTTCTGCTTCTAGAAAGGTATTATAATAACAATTCCGAGTTTGACTCCAATAGATACACTTGTTTCAATTCGTACCGACGAACAATCTTCGGTATATGCTCCGAGCAAGAAATTTACCTCCAAAGGGAAATCCTTGATGACCAAGTGGACGAGGTCGATTCGAGATTCGCGTTGATATGCGGTGGCAAGCGTAACTCAAGACGTGTCGAAAGTTAGACTCGGATGCTGAGTGTGTGCCATAGGTTCGACATAAGTAAATTTAGAAGCAAGAACACGTCGGGTGCGATCATACCAGCATTAATGCACCGGATCCCGTCAGAACTCCGAAGTTAAGCGTGCTTGGGCGAGAGTAGTACTAGGATGGGTGACCCCCTGGGAAGTCCTCGTGTTGCACCCCTTTTTGTCTCAATTTTTGACCCTTCCGGCAATTTTTTTTTTGCGTCACAAAGGCATTAGATGCGCGTGGCGAGAAATTTTTCCTCGAAAGGGAAATCCTTGGCGACCAAGTGGACGAGGTCGATTGGATTCAATTTGGAACGTCGTTCTGCTTCTAGAAAGGTATTATAATAATAATTCCGAGTTTGACTCCAACAGATACACTTGTTTCAATTCGTACCGACGAACAATCTTCGCTATATGCTCCGAGCAAGAAATTTACCTCCAAAGGGAAATCCTTGATGACGAAGTGGACGAGGTCGATTCGAGATTCGCGTTGATATGCGGTGGCAAGCGTAACTCAAGACGTGTCGAAAGTTAGACTCGGATGCTGAGTGTGTGCCATAGGTTCGACATAAGTAAATTTAGAAGCAGGAACACGTCGGGTGCGATCATACCAGCACTAATGCACCGGATCCCATCAGAACTCCGAAGTTAAGCGTGCTTGGGTGAGAGTAGTACTAGGATGGGTGACCCCCTGGGAAGTCCTCGTGTTGCACCCCTTTTTGTCTCAATTTTTGACCCTTCCGGCAATTGTTTTTTTTTTTGCGTCACCAAGGCATTAGATGCGCGTGGCGAGAAATTTTGCCTCGAAAGGGAAATCCTTGGCGACCAAGTGGACGAGGTCGATTGGATTCAATTTGGAACGTCGTTCTGCTTCTAGAAAGGTATTATAATAACAATTCCGAGTTTGACTCCAATAGATACACTTGTTTCAATTCGTACCGACGAACAATCTTCGGTATATGCTCCGAGCAAGAAATTTACCTCCAAAGGGAAATCCTTGATGACCAAGTGGACGAGTTCGATTCGAGATTCGCGTTGATATGCGGTGGCAAGCGTAACTCAAGACGTGTCGAAAATTAGACTCGTATGCTGAGTGTGTGCCATAGGTTCGACATAAGTAAATTTAGAAGCAGGAACACGTCGGGTGCGATCATACCAGCACTAATGCACCGGATCCCGTCAGAACTCCGAAGTTAAGCGTGCTTGGGAGAGAGTAGTACTAGGATGGGTGACCCCCTGGGAAGTCCTCGTGTTGCACCCCTTTTTGTCTCAATTTTTGACCCTTCCGGCAATTTTTTTTTTGCGTCACAAAGGCATTAGATGCGCGTGGCGAGAAATTTTGCCTCGAAAGGGAAATCCTTGGCGACCAAGTGGACGAGGTCGATTGGATTCAATTTGGAACGTCGTTCTGCTTCTAGAAAGGTATTATAATAATAATTCCGAGTTTGACTCCAATAGATACACTTGTTTCAATTCGTAGCGACGAACAATCTTCGCTATATGCTCCGAGCAAGAAATTTATCTCCAAAGGGAAATACTTGATGACCAAGTGGACGAGGTCGATTCGAGATTCGCGTTGATATGCGGTGGCAAGCGTAACTCAAGATGTGTCGAAAGTTAGACTCGAATACTGAGTGTGTGCCATAGGTTCGACATAAGTAAATTTAGAAGCAGGAACACGTCGGGTGCGATCATACCAGCACTAATGCACCGGATCCCATCAGAACTCCGAAGTTAAGCGTGCTTGGGCGAGAGTAGTACTAGGATGGGTGACCCCCTGGGAAGTCCTCGTGTTGCACCCCTTTTTGTCTCAATTTTTGACCCTTCCGACATTTTTTTTTTTTTGCGTCACAAAGGCATTAGATGCGTGTGGCGAGAAATTTTGCCTCAAAAGGGAAATCCTTGGCGACCAAGTGGACGAGGTCGATTGGATTCAATTTGGAACGTCGTTCTGCTTCTAGAAAGGTATTATAATAACAATTCCGAGTTTGACTCCAACAGATACACTTGTTTCAATTCGTACCGACGAACAATCTTCGCTATATGCTCCGAGCAAGAAATTTACCTCCAAAGGGAAATCCTTGATGACCAAGTGGACGAGGTCGATTCGAGATTCGCGTTGATATGCGGTGGCAAGCGTAACTCAAGATGTGTCGAAAGTTAGACTCGAATACTGAGTGTGTGCCATAGGTTCGACATAAGTAAATTTAGAAGCAGGAACACGTCGGGTGCGATCATACCAGCACTAATGCACCGGATCCCATCAGAACTCCGAAGTTAAGCGTGCTTGGGCGAGAGTAGTACTAGGATGGGTGACCCCCTGGGAAGTCCTCGTGTTGCACCCCTTTTTGTCTCAATTTTTGACCCTTCCGACATTTTTTTTTTTTTTGCGTCACAAAGGCATTAGATGCGTGTGGCGAGAAATTTTGCCTCAAAAGGGAAATCCTTGGCGACCAAGTGGACGAGGTCGATTGGATTCAATTTGGAACGTCGTTCTGCTTCTAGAAAGGTATTATAATAACAATTCCGAGTTTGACTCCAACAGATACACTTGTTTCAATTCGTACCGACGAACAATCTTCGCTATATGCTCCGAGCAAGATATTTACCTCCAAAGGGAAATCCTTGATGACCAAGTGGACGAGGTCGATTCGAGATTCGCGTTGATATGCGGTGGCAAGCGTAACTCAAGACGTGTCGAAAGTTAGACTCGGATGCTGAGTGTGTGCCATAGGTTCGACATAAGTAAATTTAGAAGCAGGAACACGTCGGGTGCGATCATACGAGCCCTAATGCACCGGATCCCATCAGAACTCCGAAGTTAAGCGTGCTTGGGCGAGATTAGTACTAGGATGGGCGACCCCATGGGAAGACCTCGTGTTGCACCCCTTTTTGTCTCAATTTTTGACCCTTCCGGTAATTTTTTTTTTTGCGTCACAAAGGCATTAGATGCGCGTGGCGAGAAATTTTGCCTCGAAAGGGAAATCCTTGGCGACCAAGTGGACAAGGTCGATTGGATTCAATTTGGAACGTCGTTCTGCTTCTAGAAAGGTATTATAATAACAATTCCGAGTTTGACTCCAACAGATACACTTGTTTCAATTCGTACCGACGAACAATCTTCGCTATATGCTCCTAGCAAGAAATTTACCTCCAAAGGGAAATCCTTGATGACCAAGTGGACGAGGTCGATTCGAGATTCGCGTTGATATGCGGTGGCAAGCGTAACTCAAGACGTGTCGAAAGTTAGACTCGGATGCTGAGTGTGTGCCATAGGTTCGACATAAGTAAATTTAGAAGCAAGAACACGTCGGGTGCGATCATACCAGCACTAATGCACCGGATCCCATCAGAACTCCGAAGTTAAGCGTGCTTGGGCGAGAGTAGTACTAGGATGGGTGACCCCCTGGGAAGTCCTCGTGTTGCACCCCTTTTTGTCTCAATTTTTTACCCTTCCGGCAATTAATTTTTTTTGCGTCACAAAGGCATTAGATGCGCGTGGCGAGAAATTTTGCCTCGAAAGGGAAATCCTTGGCGACCAAGTGGACGAGGTCGATTGGATTCCATTTGGAACGTCGTTCTGCTTCTAGAAAGGTATTATAATAACAATTCCGAGTTTGACTCCAACAGATACACTTGTTTGAATTCGTACCGACGAACAATCTTCGCTATATGCTCCGAGCAAGAAATTTACCTCCAAAGGGAAATCCTTGATGACCAAGTGGACGAGGTCGATTCGAGATTCGCGTTGATATGCGGTGGCAAGCGTAACTCAAGACGTGTCGAAAGTTAGACTCGGATGCTGAGTGTGTGCCATAGGTTCGACATAAGTAAATTTAGAAGCAGGAACACGTTGGGTGCGATCAGAACTCCGAAGTTAAGCGTGCTTGGGCGAGAGTAGTACTAGGATGGGTGACCCCCTGGGAAGACCTCGTGTTGCACCCCTTTTTGTCTCAATTTTTGACCCTTCCGGTAATTTTTTTTTTTGCGTCACAAAGACATTAGATGCGCGTGGCGAGAAATTTTGCCTCGAAAGGGAAATCCTTGGCGACCAAGTGGACGAGGTCGATTGGATTCAATTTGGAGCGTCGTTCTGCTTCTAGAAAGGTATTATAATAACAATTTCGAGTTTGACTCCAACAGATACACTTGTTTCAATTCGTACCGACGAACAATCTTCGCTATATGCTCCGAGCAAGAAATTTACCTCCAAACGGAAATCCTTGATGACCAAGTGGACGAGGTCGATTCGAGATTCGCGTTGATATGCGGTGGCAAGCGTAACTCAAGACGTGTCGAAAGTTAGACTCGGATGCTGAGTGTGTGCCATAGGTTCGACATAAGTAAATTTAGAAGCAGGAACACGTCGGGTGCGATCATACCAGCACTAATGCACCGGATCCTATCAGAACTCCGAAGTTAAGCGTGCTTGGGCGAGAGTAGTACTAGGATGGGTGACCCCCTGGGAAGTCCTCGTGTTGCACCCCTTTTTGTCTCAATTTTTGACCCTTCCGGCAATTTTTTTTTTTTTTTGCGTCACAAAGGCATTAGATGCGCTTGGTGAGAAATTTTGCCTCGAAAGGGAAATCCTTGGCGACCAAGTGGATGAGGTCGATTGGATTCAATTTGGAACGTCGTTCTGCTTGTAGAAAGGTATTATAATAACAATTCCGAGTTTGACTCCAACAGATACACTTGTTTCAATTCGTACCGACGAACAATCTTCGCTATATGCTCCGAGCAAGAAATTTACCTCCAAAGGGAAATCCTTGATGACCAAGTGGACGAGGTCGATTCGAGATTCGTGTTGATATGCGGTGGCAAGCGTAACTCAAGACGTGTCGAAAGTTAGACTCGGATGCTGAGTGTGTGCCATAGGTTCGACATAAGTAAATTTAGAAGCAGGAACACGTCGGGTGCGATCAGAACTCCGAAGTTAAGCGTGCTTGGGCGAGAGTAGTACTAGGATGGGTGACCCCCTGGGAAGTCCTCGTGTTGCACCCTTTTTGTCTCAATTTTTTACCTTTCCGGCAATTTTTTTTTTGCGTCACAAAGGCATTAGATGCGCGTGGCGAGAAATTTTACCTCGAAAGGGAAATCCTTGGCGACCAAGTGGACGAGGTCGATTGGATTCAATTTGGAACGTCGTTCTGCTTCTAGAAAGGTATTATAATAACAATTCCGAGTTTGACTCCAACAGATACACTTGTTTCAATTCGTACCGATGAACAATCTTCGCTATATGCTCCTAGCAAGAAATTTACCTCCAAAGGGAAATCCTTGATGACCAAGTGGACGAGGTCGATTCGAGATTCACGTTGATATGCGGTGGCAAGCGTAACTCAAGACGTGTCGAAAGTTAGACTCGGATGCTGAGTGTGTGCCATAGGTTCGACATAAGTAAATTTAGAAGCAGGAACACGTCGGGTGCGATCATTCCAGCACTAATGCACCGGATCCCATCAGAACTCCGAAGTTAAGCGTGCTTGGGCGAGAGTAGTACTAGGATGGGTGACCCCCTGGGAAGTCCTCGTGTTGCACCCATTTTTGTCTCAATTTTTGACCCTTCCGGCAATTATTTTTTTTGCGTCACAAAGGCATTAGATGCGCGTGGCGAGAAATTTTGCCTCGAAAGGGAAATCCTTGTCGACCAAGTGGACGAGGTCGATTGGATTCAATTTGGAACGTCGTTCTGCTTCTAGAAAGGTATTATAATAACAATTCCGAGTTTGACTCCAACAGATACACTTGTTTCAATTCGTACCGACGAACAATCTTCGCTATATGCTCCGAGCAAAAATTTACCTCTAAAGGGAAATCCTTGATGACCAAGTGGACGAGGTCGATTCGAGATTCACGTTGATATGCGGTGGCAAGCGTAACTCAAGACGTGTCGAAAGTTAGACTCGGATGTTGAGTGTGTGCCATAGGTTCGACATAAGTAAATTTAGAAGCAGGAACACGTCGGGTGCGATCATACCAGCACTAATGCACCGGATCCCATCAGAACTCCGAAGTTAAGCGTGCTTGGGCGAGAGTAGTACTAGGATGGGTGACCCCCTGGGAAGTCCTCGTGTTGCACCCCTTTTTGTCTCAATTTTTGACCCTTCCGGCAATTATTTTTTTGCGTCACAAAGGCATTAGATGCGTGTGGCGAGAAATTTTGCCTCGAAAGGGAAATCCTTGGCGACCAAGTGGACGAGGACGATTGGTTTCAATTTGGAACGTCGTTCTGCTTCTAGAAAGGTATTATAATAACAATTCCGAGTTTGACTCCAACAGATACACTTGTTTTAATTCGTACCGACGATAAATCTTCGCTATATGCTCCGAGCAAGAAATTTACCTCCAAAGGGAAATCCTTGATGACCAAGTGGACGAGGTCGATTCGAGATTCGTGTTGATATGCGGTGGCAAGCGTAACTCAAGACGTGTCGAAAGTTAGACTCGGATGCTGAGTGTGTGCCATAGGTTCGACATAAGTAAATTTAGAAGCAGGAACACGTCGGGTGCGATCAGAACTCCGAAGTTAAGCGTGCTTGGGCGAGAGTAGTACTAGGATGGGTGACCCCCTGGGAAGTCCTCGTGTTGCACCCTTTTTGTCTCAATTTTTTACCTTTCCGGCAATTTTTTTTTTGCGTCACAAAGGCATTAGATGCGCGTGGCGAGAAATTTTACCTCGAAAGGGAAATCCTTGGCGACCAAGTGGACGAGGTCGATTGGATTCAATTTGGAACGTCGTTCTGCTTCTAGAAAGGTATTATAATAACAATTCCGAGTTTGACTCCAACAGATACACTTGTTTCAATTCGTACCGATGAACAATCTTCGCTATATGCTCCTAGCAAGAAATTTACCTCCAAAGGGAAATCCTTGATGACCAAGTGGACGAGGTCGATTCGAGATTCACGTTGATATGCGGTGGCAAGCGTAACTCAAGACGTGTCGAAAGTTAGACTCGGATGCTGAGTGTGTGCCATAGGTTCGACATAAGTAAATTTAGAAGCAGGAACACGTCGGGTGCGATCATTCCAGCACTAATGCACCGGATCCCATCAGAACTCCGAAGTTAAGCGTGCTTGGGCGAGAGTAGTACTAGGATGGGTGACCCCCTGGGAAGTCCTCGTGTTGCACCCATTTTTGTCTCAATTTTTGACCCTTCCGGCAATTATTTTTTTTGCGTCACAAAGGCATTAGATGCGCGTGGCGAGAAATTTTGCCTCGAAAGGGAAATCCTTGTCGACCAAGTGGACGAGGTCGATTGGATTCAATTTGGAACGTCGTTCTGCTTCTAGAAAGGTATTATAATAACAATTCCGAGTTTGACTCCAACAGATACACTTGTTTCAATTCGTACCGACGAACAATCTTCGCTATATGCTCCGAGCAAAAATTTACCTCTAAAGGGAAATCCTTGATGACCAAGTGGACGAGGTCGATTCGAGATTCACGTTGATATGCGGTGGCAAGCGTAACTCAAGACGTGTCGAAAGTTAGACTCGGATGTTGAGTGTGTGCCATAGGTTCGACATAAGTAAATTTAGAAGCAGGAACACGTCGGGTGCGATCATACCAGCACTAATGCACCGGATCCCATCAGAACTCCGAAGTTAAGCGTGCTTGGGCGAGAGTAGTACTAGGATGGGTGACCCCCTGGGAAGTCCTCGTGTTGCACCCCTTTTTGTCTCAATTTTTGACCCTTCCGGCAATTATTTTTTTGCGTCACAAAGGCATTAGATGCGTGTGGCGAGAAATTTTGCCTCGAAAGGGAAATCCTTGGCGACCAAGTGGACGAGGACGATTGGTTTCAATTTGGAACGTCGTTCTGCTTCTAGAAAGGTATTATAATAACAATTCCGAGTTTGACTCCAACAGATACACTTGTTTTAATTCGTACCGACGATAAATCTTCGCTATATGCTCCGAGCAAGAAATTTACCTCCAAAGGGAAATCCTTGATGACCAAGTGGACGAGGTCGATTCGAGATTCGTGTTGATATGCGGTGGCAAGCGTAACTCAAGACGTGTCGAAAGTTAGACTCGGATGCTGAGTGTGTGCCATAGGTTCGACATAAGTAAATTTAGAAGCAGGAACACGTCGGGTGCGATCAGAACTCCGAAGTTAAGCGTGCTTGGGCGAGAGTAGTACTAGGATGGGTGACCCCCTGGGAAGTCCTCGTGTTGCACCCTTTTTGTCTCAATTTTTTACCTTTCCGGCAATTTTTTTTTTGCGTCACAAAGGCATTAGATGCGCGTGGCGAGAAATTTTACCTCGAAAGGGAAATCCTTGGCGACCAAGTGGACGAGGTCGATTGGATTCAATTTGGAACGTCGTTCTGCTTCTAGAAAGGTATTATAATAACAATTCCGAGTTTGACTCCAACAGATACACTTGTTTCAATTCGTACCGATGAACAATCTTCGCTATATGCTCCTAGCAAGAAATTTACCTCCAAAGGGAAATCCTTGATGACCAAGTGAACGAGGTCGATTCGAGATTCACGTTGATATGCGGTGGCAAGCGTAACTCAAGACGTGTCGAAAGTTAGACTCGGATGCTGAGTGTGTGCCATAGGTTCGACATAAGTAAATTTAGAAGCAGGAACACGTCGGGTGCGATCATTCCAGCACTAATGCACCGGATCCCATCAGAACTCCGAAGTTAAGCGTGCTTGGGCGAGAGTAGTACTAGGATGGGTGACCCCCTGGGAAGTCCTCGTGTTGCACCCATTTTTGTCTCAATTTTTGACCCTTCCGGCAATTATTTTTTTTGCGTCACAAAGGCATTAGATGCGCGTGGCGAGAAATTTTGCCTCGAAAGGGAAATCCTTGTCGACCAAGTGGACGAGGTCGATTGGATTCAATTTGGAACGTCGTTCTGCTTCTAGAAAGGTATTATAATAACAATTCCGAGTTTGACTCCAACAGATACACTTGTTTCAATTCGTACCGACGAACAATCTTCGCTATATGCTCCGAGCAAAAATTTACCTCTAAAGGGAAATCCTTGATGACCAAGTGGACGAGGTCGATTCGAGATTCACGTTGATATGCGGTGGCAAGCGTAACTCAAGACGTGTCGAAAGTTAGACTCGGATGTTGAGTGTGTGCCATAGGTTCGACATAAGTAAATTTAGAAGCAGGAACACGTCGGGTGCGATCATACCAGCACTAATGCACCGGATCCCATCAGAACTCCGAAGTTAAGCGTGCTTGGGCGAGAGTAGTACTAGGATGGGTGACCCCCTCGGAAGTCCTCGTGTTGCACCCCTTTTTGTCTCAATTTTTTACCCTTCCGACAATTATTTTTTTTGCGTCACAAAGGCATTAGATGCGCGTGGCGAGAAATTTTGCCTCGAAAGGGAAATCCTTGGCGACCAAGTGGACGAGGTCGATTGGATTCAATTTGGAACGTCGTTCTGCTTCTTGAAAGGTATTATAATAACAATTCCGAGTTTGACTCAACAGATACACTTGTTTCAATTCGTACCGACGAACAATCTTCGCTATATGCTCCGAGCAAGAAATTTACCTCCAAAGGGAAATCCTTGATGACCAAGTTGACGAGGTCGATTCGAGATTCGCGTTGATATGCGGTGGCAAGCGTAACTCAAGACGTGTCGAAAGTTAGACTCGGATGCTGAGTGTGTGCCATATGTTCGACATAAGTAAATTTAGAAGCAGGAACACGTCGGGTGCGATCAGAACTCCGAAGTTAAGCGTGCTTGGGCGAGAGTAGTACTAGGATGGGTGACCCCCTGGGAAGTCCTCGTGTTGCACCCCTTTTTGTCTCAATTTTTTACCTTTCCGGCAATTTTTTTTTTTGCGTCACAAAGGCATTAGATGCGCATGGCGAGAAATTTTACCTCGAAAGGGAAATCCTTGGCGACCAAGTGGACGAGGTCGATTGGATTCAATTTGGAACGTCGTTCTGCTTCTAGAAAGGTATTATAATAACAATTCCGAGTTTGACTCCAACAGATACACTTGTTTCAATTCGTACCGACGAACAATCTTCGCTATATGCTCCGAGCAAGAAATTTACCTCCAAAGGGAAATCCTTGATGACCAAGTGGACGAGGTCGATTCGAGATTCACGTTGATATGCGGTGGCAAGCGTAACTCAAGACGTGTCGAAAGTTAGACTCGGATGCTGAGTGTGTGCCATAGGTTCGACATAAGTAAATTTAGAAGCAGGAACACGTCGGGTGCGATCATTCCAGCACTAATGCACCGGATCCCATCAGAACTCCGAAGTTAAGCGTGCTTGGGCGAGAGTAGTACTAGGATGGGTGACCCCCTGGGAAGTCCTCGTGTTGCACCCCTTTTTGTCTCAATTTTTGACCCTTCCGGCAATTATTTTTTTTGCGTCACAAAGGCATTAGATGCGCGTGGCGAGAAATTTTGCCTCGAAAGGGAAATCCTTGGCGACCAAGTGGACGAGGTCGATTGGATTCAATTTGGAACGTCGTTCTGCTTCTAGAAAGGTATTATAATAACAATTCCGAGTTTGACTCCAACAGATACACTTGTTTCAATTCGTACCGATGAACAATCTTCGCTATATGCTCCGAGCAAGAAATTTACCTCCAAAGGGAAATCCTTGATGACCAAGTGGACGAGGTCGATTCGAGATTCACGTTGATATGCGGTGGCAAGCGTAACTCAAGACGTGTCGAAAGTTAGACTCGGATGCTGAGTGTGTGCCATAGGTTCGACATAAGTAAATTTAGAAGCAGGAACACGTCGGGTGCGATCATACCAGCACTAATGCACCGGATCCCATCAGAACTCCGAAGTTAAGCGTGCTTGGGCGAGAGTAGTTCTAGGATGGGTGACCCCCTGGGAAGTCCTCGTGTTGCACCCCTTTTTGTCTCAATTTTTGACCCTTCCGGCAATTTTTTTTTTTTTTTTGCGTCACAAAGGCATTAGATGCGCGTGGTGAGAAATTTTGCCTCGAAAGGGAAATCCTTGGCGACCAAGTGGATGAGGTCGATTGGATTCAATTTGGAACGTCGTTCTGCTTGTAGAAAGGTATTATAATAACAATTCCGAGTTTGACTCCAACAGATACACTTGTTTCAATTCGTACCGACGAACAATCTTCGCTATATGCTCCGAGCAAGAAATTTACCTCCAAAGGGAAATCCTTGATGACCAAGTGGACGAGGTCGATTCGAGATTCGCGTTGATATGCAGTGGCAAGCGTAACTCAAGACGTGTCGAAAGTTAGACTCGGATGCTGAGTGTGTGCCATAGGTTCGACATAAGTAAATTTAGAAGCAGGAACACGTCGGGTGCGATCATACCAGCACTAATGCACCGGATCCCATCAGAACTCCGAAGTTAAGCGTGCTTGGGCGAGAGTAGTACTAGGATGGGTGACCCCCTGGGAAGTCCTCGTGTTGCACCCCTTTTTGTCTCAATTTTTGACCCTTCCGGCAATTATTTTTTTGCGTCACAAAGGCATTAGATGCGTGTGGCGAGAAATTTTGCCTCGAAAGGGAAATCCTTGGCGACCAAGTGGACGAGGACGATTGGTTTCAATTTGGAACGTCGTTCTGCTTCTAGAAAGGTATTATAATAACAATTCCGAGTTTGACTCCAACAGATACACTTGTTTTAATTCGAACCGACGATAAATCTTCGCTATATGCTCCGAGCAAGAAATTTACCTCCAAAGGGAAATCCTTGATGACCAAGTGGACGAGGTCGATTCGAGATTCGCGTTGATATGCAGTGGCAAGCGTAACTCAAGACGTGTCGAAAGTTAGACTCGGATGCTGAGTGTGTGCCATAGGTTCGACATAAGTAAATTTAGAAGCAGGAACACGTCGGGTGCGATCATACCAGCACTAATGCACCGGATCCCATCAGAACTCCGAAGTTAAGCGTGCTTGGGCGAGAGTAGTACTAGGATGGGTGACCCCCTCGGAAGTCCTCGTGTTGCACCCCTTTTTGTCTCAATTTTTGACCCTTCCGGCAATTATTTTTTTTGCGTCACAAAGGCATTAGATGCGCGTGGCGAGAAATTTTGCCTCGAAAGGGAAATCCTTGGCGACCAAGTGGACGAGGTCGATTGGATTCAATTTGGAACGTCGTTCTGCTTCTAGAAAGGTATTATAATAACAATTCCGAGTTTGACTCCAACAGATACACTTGTTTTAATTCGTACCGACGAACAATCTTCGCTATATGCTCCGAGCAAGAAATTTACCTCCAAAGGGAAATCCTTGATGACCAAGTTGACGAGGTCGATTCGAGATTCGCGTTGATATGCGGTGGTAAGCGTAACTCAAGACGTGTCGAAAGTTAGACTCGGATGTTGAGTGTGTGCCATAGGTTCGACATAAGTAAATTTAGAAGCAGGAACACGTCGGGTGCGATCATACCAGCACTAATGCACCGGATCCCATCAGAACTCCGAAGTTAAGCGTGCTTGGGCGAGAGTAGTACTAGGATGGGTGACCCCCTCGGAAGTCCTCGTGTTGCACCCCTTTTTGTCTCAATTTTTGACCCTTCCGGCAATTATTTTTTTTGCGTCACAAAGGCATTAGATGCGCGTGGCGAGAAATTTTGCCTCGAAAGGGAAATCCTTGGCGACCAAGTGGACGAGGTCGATTGGATTCAATTTGGAACGTCGTTCTGCTTCTAGAAAGGTATTATAATAACAATTCCGAGTTTGACTCCAACAGATACACTTGTTTTAATTCGTACCGACGAACAATCTTCGCTATATGCTCCGAGCAAGAAATTTACCTCCAAAGGGAAATCCTTGATGACCAAGTTGACGAGGTCGATTCGAGATTCGCGTTGATATGCGGTGGCAAGCGTAACTCAAGACGTGTCGAAAGTTAGACTCGGATGCTGAGTGTGTGCCATAGGTTCGACATTAGTAAATTTAGAAGCAGGAACACGTCGGGTGCGATCATACCAGCACTAATGCACCGGATCCCATCAGAACTCCGAAGTTAAGCATGCTTGGGCGAGAGTAGTACTAGGATGGGTGACCCCCTGGGAAGTCCTCGTGTTGCACCCCTTTTTGTCTCAATTTTTGACCCTTCCGGCAATTTTTTTTTTTTTTGCGTCACAAAGGCATTAGATGCGCGTGGTGAGAAATTTTGCCTCGAAAGGGAAATCCTTGGCGACCAAGTGGATGAGGTCGATTGGATTCAATTTGGAACGTCGTTCTGCTTGTAGAAAGGTATTATAATAACAATTCCGAGTTTGACTTCAACACATACACTTATTTCAATTCGTACCGACGAACAATCTTCGCTATATGCTCCGAGCAAGAAATTTACCTCCAAAGGGAAATCCTTGATGACCAAGTGGACGAGGTCGATTCGAGATTCGCGTTGATATGCAGTGGCAAGCGTAACTCAAGACGTGTCGAAAGTTAGACTCGGATGCTGAGTGTGTGCCATAGGTTCGACATAAGTAAATTTAGAAGCAGGAACACGTCGGGTGCGATCATACCAGCACTAATGCACCGGATCCCATCAGAACTCCGAAGTTAAGCGTGCTTGGGCGAGAGTAGTACTAGGATGGGTGACCCCCTGGGAAGTCCTCGTGTTGCACCCCTTTTTGTCTCAATTTTTGACCCTTCCGGCAATTATTTTTTTGCGTCACAAAGGCATTAGATGCGCGTGGCGAGAAATTTTGCCTCGAAAGGGAAATCCTTGGCGACCAAGTGGACGAGGTCGATTGGATTCAATTTGGAACGTCGTTCTGCTTCTAGAAAGGTATTATAATAACAATTCCGAGTTTGACTCCAACAGATACACTTGTTTCAATTCGTACCGACGAGAAATCTTCGCTATATGCTCCGAGCAAGAAATTTACCTCCAAAGGGAAATCCTTGATGACCAAGTGGACGAGGTCGATTCGAGATTCGCGTTGATATGCGGTGGCAAGCGTAACTCAAGACGTGTCGAAAGTTAGACTCGGATGCTGAGTGTGTGCCATAGGTTCGACATAAGTAAATTTAGAAGCAGGAACACGTCGAGTGCGATCAGAACTCCGAAGTTAAGCATGCTTGGGCGAGAGTAGTACTAGGATGGGTGACCCCCTGGGAAGTCCTCGTGTTGCACCCCTTTTTGTCTCAATTTTTGACCTTTCCGGCAATTTTTTTTTTGCGTCACAAAGGCATTAGATGCGCGTGGCGAGAAATTTTACCTCGAAAGGGAAATCCTTAGCGACCAAGTGGACGAGGTCGATTGGATTCAATTTGGAACGTCGTTCTGCTTCTAGAAAGGTATTATAATAACAATTCCGAGTTTGACTCCAACAGATACACTTGTTTCAATTCGTACCGACGAACAATCTTCGATATATGCTCCGAGCAAGAAATTTACCTCCAAAGGGAAATCCTTGATGACCAAGTGGACGAGGTCGATTCGAGATTCACGTTGATATGCGGTGGAAAGCGTAACTCAAGACGTGTCGAAAGTTAGACTCGGATGCTGAGTGTGTGCCATAGGTTCGACATAAGTAAATTTAGAAGCAGGAACACGTCGGGTGCGATCAAACCAGCACTAATGCACCGGATCCCATCAGAACTCCGAAGTTAAGCGTGCTTGGGCGAGAGTAGTACTAGGATGGGTGATCCCCTGGGAAGTCCTCGTGTTGCACCCCTTTTTGTCTCAATTTTTGACCCTTCCGGCAATTTTTTTTTTTTGCGTCACAAAGGCATTAGATGCGCGTGGCGAGAAATTTTGCCTCGAAAGGGAAATCCTTGGCGACCAAGTGGACGAGGTCGATTGGATTCAATTTGGAACGTCGTTCTGCTTCTAGAAAGGTATTATAATAACAATTCCGAGTTTGACTCCAACAGATACACTTGTTTCAATTCGTACCGACGAGAAATCTTCGCTATATGCTCCGAGCAAGAAATTTACCTCCAAAGGGAAATCCTTGATGACCAAGTGGACGAGGTCGATTCGAGATTCGCGTTGATATGCGGTGGCAAGCGTAACTCAAGACGTGTCGAAAGTTAGACTCGGATGCTGAGTGTGTGCCATAGGTTCGACATAAGTAAATTTAGAAGCAGGAACACGTCGGGTGCGATCAGAACTCCGAAGTTAAGCGTGCTTGGGCGAGAGTAGTACTAGGATGGGTGACCCCCTGGGAAGTCCTCGTGTTGCACCCCTTTTTGTCTCAATTTTTGACCTTTCCGGCAATTTTTTTTTTGCGTCACAAAGGCATTAGATGCGCGTGGCGAGAAATTTTACCTCGAAAGGGAAATCCTTAGCGACCAAGTGGACGAGGTCGATTGGATTCAATTTGGAACGTCGTTCTGCTTCTAGAAAGGTATTATAATAACAATTCCGAGTTTGACTCCAACAGATACACTTGTTTCAATTCGTACCGACGAACAATCTTCGCTATATGCTCCGAGCAAGAAATTTACCTCCAAAGGGAAATCCTTGATGACCAAGTGGACGAGGTCGATTCGAGATTCACGTTGATATGCGGTGGAAAGCGTAACTCAAGACGTGTCGAAAGTTAGACTCGGATGCTGAGTGTGTGCCATAGGTTCGACATAAGTAAATTTAGAAGCAGGAACACGTCGGGTGCGATCAAACCAGCACTAATGCACCGGATCCCATCAGAACTCCGAAGTTAAGCGTGCTTGGGCGAGAGTAGTACTAGGATGGGTGATCCCCTGGGAAGTCCTCGTGTTGCACCCCTTTTTGTCTCAATTTTTGACCCTTCCGGCAATTTTTTTTTTTTGCGTCACAAAGGCATTAGATGCGCGTGGTGAGAAATTTTGCCTCGAAAGGGAAATCCTTGGCGACCAAGTGGACGAGGTCGATTGGATCCAATTTGGAACGTCGTTCTGCTTCTAGAAAGGTATTATAATAACAATTCCGAGTTTGACTCCAACAGATACACTTGTTTCAATTCGTACCGACGAACAATCTTCGCTATATGCTCCGAGCAAGAAATTTACCTCCAAAGGGTAATCCTTGATGACCAAGTGGACGAGGTCGATTCGAGATTCGCGTTGATATGCGGTGGCAAGCGTAACTCAAGACGTGTCGAAAGTTAGACTCGGATGCTGAGTGTGTGCCATAGGTTCGATATAAGTAAATTTAGAAGCAGGAACACGTCGGGTGCGATCAGAACTCCGAAGTTAAGCGTGCTTGGGCGAGAGTAGTACTAGGATGGGTGACCCCCTGGGAAGTCCTCGTGTTGCACCCCTTTTGTCTCAATTTTTGACCTTTCCGGCAATTTTTGTTTTGCGTCACAAAGGCATTAGATGCGCGTGGCGAGAAATTTTACCTCGAAAGGGAAATCCTTAGCGACCAAGTGGACGAGGTCGATTGGATTCAATTTGGAACGTCGTTCTGCTTCTAGAAAGGTATTATAATAACAATTCCGAGTTTGACTCCAACAGATACACTTGTTTCAATTCGTACCGACGAACAATCTTCGCTATATGCTCCGAGCAAGAAATTTACCTCCAAAGGGAAATCCTTGATGACCAAGTGGACGAGGTCGATTCGAGATTCACGTTGATATGCGGTGGCAAGCGTAACTCAAGACGTGTCGAAAGTTAGACTCGGATGCTGAGTGTGTGCCATAGGTTCGACATAAGTAAATTTAGAAGCATGAACACGTCGGGTGCGATCATACCAGCACTAATGCACCGGATCCCATCAGAACTCCGAAGTTAAGCGTGCTTGGGCGAGAGTAGTACTAGGATGGGTGACCCCCTGGGAAGTCCTCGTGTTGCACCCCTTTTTGTCTCAATTTTTGACCCTTCCGGCAATTATTTTTTTGCGTCACAAAGGCATTAGATGCGCGTGGCGAGAAATTTTGCCTCGAAAGGGAAATCCTTGGCGACCAAGTGGACGAGGTCGATTGGATTCAATTTGGAACGTCGTTCTGCTTCTAGAAAGGTATTATAATAACAATTCCGAGTTTGACTCCAACAGATACACTTGTTTCAATTCGTACCGACGAGAAATCTTCGCTATATGCTCCGAGCAAGAAATTTACCTCCAAAGGGAAATCCTTGATGACCAAGTGGACGAGGTCGATTCGAGATTCGCGTTGATATGCGGTGGCAAGCGTAACTCAAGACGTGTCGAAAGTTAGACTCGGATGTTGAGTGTGTGCCATAGGTTCGACATAAGTAAATTTAGAAGCAGGAACACGTCGGGTGCGATCAGAACTCCGAAGTTAAGCGTGCTTGGGCGAGAGTAGTACTAGGATGGGTGACCCCTTGGGAAGTCCTCGTGTTGCACCCCTTTTTGTCTCAATTTTTGACCTTTCCGGCAATTTTTTTTTTGCGTCACAAAGGCATTAGATGCGCGTGGCAAGAAATTTTACCTCGAAAGGGAAATCCTTAGCGACCAAGTGGACGAGGTCGATTGGATTTAATTTGGAACGTCGTTCTGCTTCTAGAAAGGTATTATAATAACAATTCCGAGTTTGACTCCAACAGATACACTTGTTTCAATTCGTACCAACGAACAATCTTCGCTATATGCTCCGAGCAAGAAATTTACCTCCAAAGGGAAATCCTTGATGACCAAGTGGACGAGGTCGATTCGAGATTCACGTTGATATGCGGTGGCAAGCGTAACTCAAGACGTGTCGAAAGTTAGACTCGGATGCTGAGTGTGTGCCATAGGTTCGACATAAGTAAATTTAGAAGCATGAACACGTCGGGTGCGATCATACCAGCACTAATGCACCGGATCCCATCAGAACTCCGAAGTTAAGCGTGCTTGGGCGAGAGTAGTACTAGGATGGGTGACCCCCTGGGAAGTCCTCGTGTTGCACCCCTTTTTGTCTCAATTTTTGACCCTTCCGGCAATTATTTTTTTGCGTCACAAAGGCATTAGATGCGCGTGGCGAGAAATTTTGCCTCGAAAGGGAAATCCTTGGCGACCAAGTGGACGAGGTCGATTGGATTCAATTTGGAACGTCGTTCTGCTTCTAGAAAGGTATTATAATAACAATTCCGAGTTTGACTCCAACAGATACACTTGTTTCAATTCGTACCGACGAGAAATCCTCGCTATATGCTCCGAGCAAGAAATTTACCTCCAAAGGGAAATCCTTGATGACCAAGTGGACGAGGTCGATTCGAGATTCGCGTTGATATGCGGTGGCAAGCGTAACTCAAGACGTGTCGAAAGTTAGACTCGGATGTTGAGTGTGTGCCATAGGTTCGACATAAGTAAATTTAGAAGCAGGAACACGTCGGGTGCGATCAGAACTCCGAAGTTAAGCGTGCTTGGGCGAGAGTAGTACTAGGATGGGTGACCCCCTGGGAAGTCCTCGTGTTGCACCCCTTTTTGTCTCAATTTTTGACCTTTCCGGCAATTTTTTTTTGCGTCACAAAGGCATTAGATGCGCGTGGCAAGAAATTTTACCTCGAAAGGGAAATCCTTAGCGACCAAGTGGACGAGGTCGATTGGATTCAATTTGGAACGTCGTTCTGCTTCTAGAAAGGTATTATAATAACAATTCCGAGTTTGACTCCAACAGATACACTTGTTTCAATTTGTACCGACGAACAATCTTCGCTATATGCTCCGAGCAAGAAATTTACCTCCAAAGGGAAATCCTTGATGACCAAGTGGACGAGGTCGATTCAAGATTCACGTTGATATGCGGTGGCAAGCGTAACTCAAGACGTGTCGAAAGTTAGACTCGGATGCTGAGTGTGTGCCATAGGTTCGACATAAGTAAATTTAGAAGCAGGAACACGTCGGGTGCGATCATACCAGCACTAATGCACCGGATCCCATCAGAACTCCGAAGTTAAGCGTGCTTGGGCGAGAGTAGTACTAGGATGGGTGACCCCCTGGGAATTCCTCGTGTTGCACCCCTTTTTGTCTCAATTTTTGACCCTTCCGGCAATTTTTTTTTTTTTGCGTCACAAAGGCATTAGATGCGCGTGGTGAGAAATTTTGCCTCGAAAGGGAAATCCTTGGCGACCAAGTGGACGAGGTCGATTGGATCCAATTTGGAACGTCGTTCTGCTTCTAGAAAGGTATTATAATAACAATTCCGAGTTTGACTCCAACAAATACACTTGTTTCAATTCGTACCGACGAACAATCTTCGCTATATGCTCCGAGCAAGAAATTTACCTCCAAAGGGTAATCCTTGATGACCAAGTGGACGAGGTCGATTCGAGATTCGCGTTGATATGCGGTGGCAAGCGTAACTCAAGACGTGTCGAAAGTTAGACTCGGATGCTGAGTGTGTGCCATAGGTTCGACATAAGTAAATTTAGAAGCAGGAACACGTCGGGTGCGATCAGAACTCCGAAGTTAAGCGTGCTTGGGCGAGAGTAGTACTAGGATGGGTGACCCCCTGGGAAGTCCTCGTGTTGCACCCCTTTTGTCTCAATTTTTGACCTTTCCGACAATTTTTTTTTTGCGTCACAAAGGCATTAGATGCGCGTGGCGAGAAATTTTACCTCGAAAGGGAAATCCTTAGTGACCAAGTGGACGAGGTCGATTGGATTCAATTTGGAACGTCGTTCTGCTTCTAGAAAGCTATTATAATAACAATTCCGAGTTTGACTCCAACAGATACACTTGTTTCAATTCGTACCGACGAACAATCTTCGCTATATGCTCCGAGCAAGAAATTTACCTCCAAAGGGAAATCCTTGATGACCAAGTGGACGAGGTCGATTCGAGATTCACGTTGATATGCGGTGGCAAGCGTAACTCAAGACGTGTCGAAAGTTAGACTCGGATGCTGAGTGTGTGCCATAGGTTCGACATAAGTAAATTTAGAAGCAGGAACACGTCGGGTGCGATCATACCAGCACTAATGCACCGGATCCCATCAGAACTCCGAAGTTAAGCGTGCTTGGGCGAGAGTAGTACTAGGATGGGTGACCCCCTGGGAAGTCCTCGTGTTGCACCCCTTTTTGTCTCAATTTTTGACCCTTCCGGCAATTTTTTTTTTTTTTTGCGTCACAAAGGCATTAGATGCGCGTGGTGAGAAATTTTGCCTCGAAAGGGAAATCCTTGGCGACCAAGTGGACGAGGTCGATTGGATCCAATTTGGAACGTCGTTCTGCTTCTAGAAAGGTATTATAATAACAATTCCGAGTTTGACTCCAACAGATACACTTGTTTCAATTCGTACCGACGAACAATCTTCGCTATATGCTCCGAGCAAGAAATTTACCTCCAAAGGGTAATCCTTGATGACCAAGTGGACGAGGTCGATTCGAGATTCGTGTTGATATGCGGTGGCAAGCGTAACTCAAGACGTGTCGAAAGTTAGACTCGGATGCTGAGTGTGTGCCATAGGTTCGACATAAGTAAATTTAGAAGCAGGAACACGTCGGGTGCGATCAGAACTCCGAAGTTAAGCGTGCTTGGGCGAGAGTAGTACTAGGATGGGTGACCCCCTGGGAAGTCCTCGTGTTGCACCCTTTTTGTCTCAATTTTTTACCTTTCCGGCAATTTTTTTTTTGCGTCACAAAGGCATTAGATGCGCGTGGCGAGAAATTTTACCTCGAAAGGGAAATCCTTGGCGACCAAGTGGACGAGGTCGATTGGATTCAATTTGGAACGTCGTTCTGCTTCTAGAAAGGTATTATAATAACAATTCCGAGTTTGACTCCAACAGATACACTTGTTTCAATTCGTACCGATGAACAATTTTCGCTATATGCTCCGAGCAAGATATTTACCTCCAAACGGAAATCCTTGATGACCAAGTGGACGAGGTCGATTCGAGATTCGCGTTGATATGCGGTGGCAAGCGTAACTCAAGACGTGTCGAAAGTTAGACTCGGATGTTGAGTGTGTGCCATAGGTTCGACATAAGTAAATTTAGAAGCAGGAACACGTCGGGTGCGATCATTCCAGCACTAATGCACCGGATCCCATCAGAACTCCGAAGTTAAGCGTGCTTGGGCAAGAGTAGTACTAGGATGGGTGACCCCCTCGGAAGTCCTCGTGTTGCACCCCTTTTTGTCTCAATTTTTGACCCTTCCGGCAATTATTTTTTTTGCGTCACAAAGGCATTAGATGCGCGTGGCGAGAAATTTTGCCTCGAAAGGGAAATCCTTGGCGACCAAGTGGACGAGGTCGATTGGATCCAATTTGGAACGTCGTTCTGCTTCTAGAAAGGTATTATAATAACAATTCCGAGTTTGACTCCAACAGATACACTTGTTTTAATTCGTACCGACGAGAAATCTTCGCTATATGCTCCGAGCAAGAAATTTACCTCCAAAGGGTAATCCTTGATGACCAAGTGGACGAGGTCGATTCGAGATTCGCGTTGATATGCGGTGGCAAGCGTAACTCAAGACGTGTCGAAAGTTAGACTCGGATGCTGAGTGTGTGCCATAGGTTCGACATAAGTAAATTTAGAAGCAGGAACACGTCGGGTGCGATCAGAACTCCGAAGTTAAGCGTGCTTGGGCGAGAGTAGTACTAGGATGGGTGACCCCCTGGGAAGTCCTCGTGTTGCACCCCTTTTTGTCTCAATTTTTGACCTTTCCGGCAATTTTTTTTTGCGTCACAAAGGCATTAGATGCGCGTGGCAAGAAATTTTACCTCGAAAGGGAAATCCTTAGCGACCAAGTGGACGAGGTCGATTGGATTCAATTTGGAACGTCGTTCTGCTTCTAGAAAGGTATTATAATAACAATTCCGAGTTTGACTCCAACAGATACACTTGTTTCAATTCGTACCGACGAACAATCTTCGCTATATGCTCCGAGCAAGAAATTTACCTCCAAAGGGAAATCCTTGATGACCAAGTGGACGAGGTCGATTCGAGATTCACGTTGATATGCGGTGGCAAGCGTAACTCAAGACGTGTCGAAAGTTAGACTCGGATGCTGAGTGTGTGCCATAGGTTCGACATAAGTAAATTTAGAAGCAGGAACACGTCGGGTGCGATCATACCAGCACTAATGCACCGGATCCCATCAGAACTCCGAAGTTAAGCGTGCTTGGGCGAGAGTAGTACTAGGATGGGTGACCCCCTGGGAATTCCTCGTGTTGCACCCCTTTTTGTCTCAATTTTTGGCCCTTCCGGCAATTTTTTTTTTTTTTGCGTCACAAAGGCATTAGATGCGCGTGGTGAGAAATTTTGCCTCGAAAGGGAAATCCTTGGCGACCAAGTGGACGAGGTCGATTGGATCCAATTTGGAACGTCGTTCTGCTTCTAGAAAGGTATTATAATAACAATTCCGAGTTTGACTCCAACAGATACACTTGTTTCAATTCGTACCGACGAACAATCTTCGCTATATGCTCCGAGCAAGAAATTTACCTCCAAAGGGTAATCCTTGATGACCAAGTGGACGAGGTCGATTCGAGATTCGCGTTGATATGCGGTGGCAAGCGTAACTCAAGACGTGTCGAAAGTTAGACTCGGATGCTGAGTGTGTGCCATAGGTTCGACATAAGTAAATTTAGAAGCAGGAACACGTCGGGTGCGATCAGAACTCCGAAGTTAAGCGTGCTTGGGCGAGAGTAGTACTAGGATGGGTGACCCCCTGGGAAGTCCTCGTGTTGCACCCCTTTTGTCTCAATTTTTGACCTTTCCGGCAATTTTTTTTTTGCGTCACAAAGGCATTAGATGCGCGTGGCGAGAAATTTTACCTCGAAAGGGAAATCCTTAGTGACCAAGTGGACGAGGTCGATTGGACTCAATTTGGAACGTCGTTCTGCTTCTAGAAAGGTATTATAATAACAATTCCGAGTTTGACTCCAACAGATACACTTGTTTCAATTCGTACCGACGAACAATCTTCGCTATATGCTCCGAGCAAGAAATTTACCTCCAAAGGGAAATCCTTGATGACCAAGTGGACGAGGTCGATTCGAGATTCACGTTGATATGCGGTGGCAAGCGTAACTCAAGACGTGTCGAAAGTTAGACTCGGATGCTGAGTGTGTGCCATAGGTTCGACATAAGTAAATTTAGAAGCAGGAACACGTCGGGTGCGATCATACCAGCACTAATGCACCGGATCCCATCAGAACTCCGAAGTTAAGCGTGCTTGGGCGAGAGTAGTACTAGGATGGGTGACCCCCTGGGAAGTCCTCGTGTTGCACCCCTTTTTGTCTCAATTTTTGACCCTTCCGGCAATTTTTTTTTTTTTTGCGTCACAAAGGCATTAGATGCGCGTGGTGAGAAATTTTGCCTCGAAAGGGAAATCCTTGGCGACCAAGTGGACGAGGTCGATTGGATCCAATTTGGAACGTCGTTCTGCTTCTAGAAAGGTATTATAATAACAATTCCGAGTTTGACTCCAACAGATACACTTGTTTCAATTCGTACCGACGAACAATCTTCGCTATATGCTCCGAGCAAGAAATTTACCTCCAAAGGGTAATCCTTGATGACCAAGTGGACGAGGTCGATTCGAGATTCGCGTTGATATGCGGTGGCAAGCGTAACTCAAGACGTGTCGAAAGTTAGACTCGGATGCTGAGTGTGTGCCATAGGTTCGACATAAGTAAATTTAGAAGCAGGAACACGTCGGGTGCGATCAGAACTCCGAAGTTAAGCGTGCTTGGGCGAGAGTAGTACTAGGATGGGTGACCCCCTGGGAAGTCCTCGTGTTGCACCCCTTTTGTCTCAATTTTTGACCTTTCCGGCAATTTTTTTTTTGCGTCACAAAGGCATTAGATGCGCGTGGCGAGAAATTTTACCTCGAAAGGGAAATCCTTAGTGACCAAGTGGACGAGGTCGATTGGACTCAATTTGGAACGTCGTTCTGCTTCTAGAAAGGTATTATAATAACAATTCCGAGTTTGACTCCAACAGATACACTTGTTTCAATTCGTACCGACGAACAATCTTCGCTATATGCTCCGAGCAAGAAATTTACCTCCAAAGGGAAATCCTTGATGACCAAGTGGACGAGGTCGATTCGAGATTCACGTTGATATGCGGTGGCAAGCGTAACTCAAGACGTGTCGAAAGTTAGACTCGGATGCTGAGTGTGTGCCATAGGTTCGACATAAGTAAATTTAGAAGCAGGAACACGTCGGGTGCGATCATACCAGCACTAATGCACCGGATCCCATCAGAACTCCGAAGTTAAGCGTGCTTGGGCGAGAGTAGTACTAGGATGGGTGACCCCCTGGGAAGTCCTCGTGTTGCACCCCTTTTTGTCTCAATTTTTGACCCTTCCGGCAATTTTTTTTTTTTTTGCGTCACAAAGGCATTAGATGCGCGTGGTGAGAAATTTTGCCTCGAAAGGGAAATCCTTGGCGACCAAGTGGACGAGGTCGATTGGATCCAATTTGGAACGTCGTTCTGCTTCTAGAAAGGTATTATAATAACAATTCCGAGTTTGACTCCAACAGATACACTTGTTTCAATTCGTACCGACGAACAATCTTCGCTATATGCTCCGAGCAAGAAATTTACCTCCAAAGGGTAATCCTTGATGACCAAGTGGACGAGGTCGATTCGAGATTCGTGTTGATATGCGGTGGCAAGCGTAACTCAAGACGTGTCGAAAGTTAGACTCGGATGCTGAGTGTGTGCCATAGGTTCGACATAAGTAAATTTAGAAGCAGGAACACGTCGAGTGCGATCAGAACTCCGAAGTTAAGCGTGCTTGGGCGAGAGTAGTACTAGGATGGGTGACCCCCTGGGAAGTCCTCGTGTTGCACCCTTTTTGTCTCAATTTTTTACCTTTCCGGCAATTTTTTTTTTGCGTCACAAAGGCATTAGATGCGCGTGGCGAGAAATTTTACCTCGAAAGGGAAATCCTTGGCGACCAAGTGGACGAGGTCGATTGGATTCAATTTGGAACGTCGTTCTGCTTCTAGAAAGGTATTATAATAACAATTCCGAGTTTGACTCCAACAGATACACTTGTTTCAATTCGTACCGATGAACAATTTTCGCTATATGCTCCGAGCAAGATATTTACCTCCAAACGGAAATCCTTGATGACCAAGTGGACGAGGTCGATTCAAGATTCGCGTTGATATGCGGTGGCAAGCGTAACTCAAGACGTGTCGAAAGTTAGACTCGGATGTTGAGTGTGTGCCATAGGTTCGACATAAGTAAATTTAGAAGCAGGAACACGTCGGGTGCGATCATTCCAGCACTAATGCACCGGATCCCATCAGAACTCCGAAGTTAAGCGTGCTTGGGCAAGAGTAGTACTAGGATGGGTGACCCCCTCGGAAGTCCTCGTGTTGCACCCCTTTTTGTCTCAATTTTTGACCCTTCCGGCAATTATTTTTTTTGCGTCACAAAGGCATTAGATGCGCGTGGCGAGAAATTTTGCCTCGAAAGGGAAATCCTTGGCGACCAAGTGGACGAGGTCGATTGGATCCAATTTGGAACGTCGTTCTGCTTCTAGAAAGGTATTATAATAACAATTCCGAGTTTGACTCCAACAGATACACTTGTTTTAATTCGTACCGACGAGAAATCTTCGCTATATGCTCCGAGCAAGAAATTTACCTCCAAAGGGTAATCCTTGATGACCAAGTGGACGAGGTCGATTCGAGATTCGCGTTGATATGCGGTGGCAAGCGTAACTCAAGACGTGTCGAAAGTTAGACTCGGATGCTGAGTGTGTGCCATAGGTTCGACATAAGTAAATTTAGAAGCAGGAACACGTCGGGTGCGATCAGAACTCCGAAGTTAAGCGTGCTTGGGCGAGAGTAGTACTAGGATGGGTGACCCCCTGGGAAGTCCTCGTGTTGCACCCCTTTTTGTCTCAATTTTTGACCTTTCCGGCAATTTTTTTTTTTGCGTCACAAAGGCATTAGATGCGCGTGGCGAGAAATTTTACCTCGAAAGGGAAATCCTTAGCGACCAAGTGGACGAGGTCGATTGGATTCAATTTGGAACGTCGTTCTGCTTCTAGAAAGGTATTATAATAACAATTCCGATTTGACTCCAACAGATACACTTGTTTCAATTCGTACCGACGAACAATCTTCGCTATATGCTCCGAGCAAGAAATTTACCTCCAAAGGGAAATCCTTGATGACCAAGTGGACGAGGTCGATTCGAGATTCACGTTGATATGCGGTGGCAAGCGTAACTCAAGACGTGTCGAAAGTTAGACTCGGATGCTGAGTGTGTGCCATAGGTTCGACATAAGTAAATTTAGAAGCAGGAACACGTCGGGTGCGATCATACCAGCACTAATGCACCGGATCCCATCAGAACTCCGAAGTTAAGCGTGCTTGGGCGAGAGTAGTACTAGGATGGGTGACCCCCTGGGAATTCCTCGTGTTGCACCCCTTTTTGTCTCAATTTTTGACCCTTCCGGCAATTTCTTTTTTTTTTGCGTCACAAAGGCATTAGATGCGCGTGGTGAGAAATTTTGCCTCGAAAGGGAAATCCTTGGCGACCAAGTGGACGAGGTCGATTGGATCCAATTTGGAACGTCGTTCTGCTTCTAGAAAGGTATTATAATAACAATTCCGAGTTTGACTCCAACAGATACACTTGTTTCAATTCGTACCGACGAACAATCTTCGCTATATGCTCCGAGCAAGAAATTTACCTCCAAAGGGTAATCCTTGATGACCAAGTGGACGAGGTCGATTCGAGATTCGTGTTGATATGCGGTGGCAAGCGTAACTCAAGACGTGTCGAAAGTTAGACTCGGATGCTGAGTGTGTGCCATAGGTTCGACATAAGTAAATTTAGAAGCAGGAACACGTCGGGTGCGATCAGAACTCCGAAGTTAAGCGTGCTTGGGCGAGAGTAGTACTAGGATGGGTGACCCCTTGGGAAGTCCTCGTGTTGCACCCTTTTTGTCTCAATTTTTTACCTTTCCGGCAATTTTTTTTTTGCGTCACAAAGGCATTAGATGCGCGTGGCGAGAAATTTTACCTCGAAAGGGAAATCCTTGGCGACCAAGTGGACGAGGTCGATTGGATTCAATTTGGAACGTCGTTCTGCTTCTAGAAAGGTATTATAATAACAATTCCGAGTTTGACTCCAACAGATACACTTGTTTCAATTCGTACCGATGAACAATTTTCGCTATATGCTCCGAGCAAGATATTTACCTCCAAACGGAAATCCTTGATGACCAAGTGGACGAGGTCGATTCGAGATTCGCGTTGATATGCGGTGGCAAGCGTAACTCAAGACGTGTCGAAAGTTAGACTCGGATGTTGAGTGTGTGCCATAGGTTCGACATAAGTAAATTTAGAAGCAGGAACACGTCGGGTGCGATCATTCCAGCACTAATGCACCGGATCCCATCAGAACTCCGAAGTTAAGCGTGCTTGGGCGAGAGTAGTACTAGGATGGGTGACCCCCTCGGAAGTCCTCGTGTTGCACCCCTTTTTGTCTCAATTTTTGACCCTTCCGGCAATTATTTTTTTTGCGTCACAAAGGCATTAGATGCGCGTGGCGAGAAATTTTGCCTCGAAAGGGAAATCCTTGGCGACCAAGTGGACGAGGTCGATTGGATCCAATTTGGAACGTCGTTCTGCTTCTAGAAAGGTATTATAATAACAATTCCGAGTTTGACTCCAACAGATACACTTGTTTTAATTCGTACCGACGAGAAATCTTCGCTATATGCTCCGAGCAAGAAATTTACCTCCAAAGGGAAATCCTTGATGACCAAGTGGACGAGGTCGATTCGAGATTCGCGTTGATATGCGGTGGCAAGCGTAACTCAAGACGTGTCGAAAGTTAAACTCGGATGCTGAGTGTGTGCCATAGGTTCGACATAAGTAAATTTAGAAGCAGGAACACGTCGGGTGCGATCAGAACTCCGAAGTTAAGCGTGCTTGGGCGAGAGTAGTACTAGGATGGGTGACCCCCTGGGAAGTCCTCGTGTTGCACCCCTTTTTGTCTCAATTTTTGACCTTTCCGGCAATTTTTTTTTTGCGTCACAAAGGCATTAGATGCGCGTGGCGAGAAATTTTACCTCGAAAGGGAAATCCTTAGCGACCAAGTGGACGAGGTCGATTGGATTCAATTTGGAACGTCGTTCTGCTTCTAGAAAGGTATTATAATAACAATTCCGAGTTTGACTCCAACAGATACACTTGTTTCAATTCGTACCGACGAACAATCTTCGCTATATGCTCCGAGCAAGAAATTTACCTCCAAAGGGAAATCCTTGATGACCAAGTGGACGAGGTCGATTCGAGATTCACGTTGATATGCGGTGGCAAGCGTAACTCAAGACGTGTCGAAAGTTAGACTCGGATGCTGAGTGTGTGCCATAGGTTCGACATAAGTAAATTTAGAAGCAGGAACACGTCGGGTGCGATCATACCAGCACTAATGCACCGGATCCCATCAGAACTCCGAAGTTAAGCGTGCTTGGGCGAGAGTAGTACTAGGATGGGTGACCCCCTGGGAAGTCCTCGTGTTGCACCCCTTTTTGTCTCAATTTTTGACCCTTCCGGCAATTTTTTTTTTTTTTTGCGTCACAAAGGCATTAGATGCGCGTGGTTAGAAATTTTGTCTCGAAAGGGAAATCCTTGGCGACCAAGTGGACGAGGTCGATTGGATCCAATTTGGAACGTTGTTCTGCTTCTAGAAAGGTATTATAATAATAATTCCGAGTTTGACTCCAACAGATACACTTGTTTCAATTCGTACCGACGAACAATCTTCGCTATATGCTCCGAGCAAGAAATTTACCTCCAAAGGGTAATCCTTGATGACCAAGTGGACGAGGTCGATTCGAGATTCGCGTTGATATGCGGTGGCAAGCGTAACTCAAGACGTGTCGAAAGTTAGACTCGGATGCTGAGTGTGTGCCATAGGTTCGACATAAGTAAATTTAGAAGCAGGAACACGTCGGGTGCGATCAGAACTCCGAAGTTAAGCGTGCTTGGGCGAGAGTAGTACTAGGATGGGTGACCCCCTGGGAAGTCCTCGTGTTGCACCCCTTTTTGTCTCAATTTTTGACCTTTCCGGCAATTTTTTTTTTGCGTCACAAAGGCATTAGATGCGCGTGGCGAGAAATTTTACCTCGAAAGGGAAATCCTTAGCGACCAAGTGGACGTGGTCGATTGGATTCAATTTGGAACGTCGTTCTGCTTCTAGAAAGGTATTATAATAACAATTCCGAGTTTGACTCCAACAGATACACTTGTTTCAATTCGTACCGACGAACAATCTTCGCTATATGCTCCGAGCAAGAAATTTACCTCCAAAGGGAAATCCTTGATGACCAAGTGGACGAGGTCGATTCGAGATTCACGTTGATATGCGGTGGCAAGCGTAACTCAAGACGTGTCGAAAGTTAGACTCGGATGCTGAGTGTGTGCCATAGGTTCGACATAAGTAAATTTAGAAGCAGGAACACGTCGGGTGCGATCATACCAGCACTAATGCACCGGATCCCATCAGAACTCCGAAGTTAAGCGTGCTTGGGCGAGAGTAGTACTAGGATGGGTGACCACCTGGGAAGTCCTCGTGTTGCACCCCTTTTTGTCTCAATTTTTGACCCTTCCGGCAATTTTTTTTTTTTTGCGTCACAAAGGCATTAGATGCGCGTGGTGAGAAATTTTGCCTCGAAAGGGAAATCCTTGGCGACCAAGTGGATGAGGTCGATTGGATTCAATTTGGAACGTCGTTCTGCTTGTAGAAAGGTATTATAATAACAATTCCGAGTTTGACTCCAACAGATACACTTGTTTCAATTCGTACCGACGAACAATCTTCGCTATATGCTCCGAGCAAGAAATTTACCTCCAAAGGGTAATCCTTGATGACCAAGTGGACGAGGTCGATTCGAGATTCGCGTTGATATGTGGTGGCAAGCGTAACTCAAGACGTGTCGAAAGTTAGACTCGGATGCTGAGTGTGTGCCATAGGTTCGACATAAGTAAATTTAGAAGCAGGAACACGTCGGGTGCGATCAGAACTCCGAAGTTAAGCGTGCTTGGGCGAGAGTAGTACTAGGATGGGTGACCCCCTGGGAAGTCCTCGTGTTGCACCCCTTTTTGTCTTAATTTTTGACCTTTCCGGCAATTTTTTTTTTTGCGTCACAAAGGCATTAGATGCGCGTGGCGAGAAATTTTACCTCGAAAGGGAAATCCTTAGCGACCAAGTGGACGAGGTCGATTGGATTCAATTTGGAATGTCGTTCTGCTTCTAGAAAGGTATTATAATAACAATTCCGAGTTTGACTCCAACAGATACACTTGTTTCAATTCGTACCGACGAACAATCTTCGCTATATGCTCCGAGCAAGAAATTTACCTCCAAAGGGAAATCCTTGATGACCAAGTGGACGAGGTCGATTCGAGATTCACGTTTATATGCGGTGGCAAGCGTAACTCAAGACGTGTCGAAAGTTAGACTCGGATGCTGAGTGTGTGCCATAGGTTCGACATAAGTAAATTTAGAAGCAGGAACACGTCGGGTGCGATCATACCAGCACTAATGCACCGGATCCCATCAGAACTCCGAAGTTAAGCGTGCTTGGGCGAGAGTAGTACTAGGATGGGTGACCCCCTGGGAAGTCCTCGTGTTGCACCCCTTTTGTCTCAATTTTTGACCCTTCCGGCAATTTTTTTTTTTTGCGTCACAAAGGCATTAGATGCGCGTGGTGAGAAATTTTGCCTCGAAAGGGAAATCCTTGGCGACCAAGTGGACGAGGTCGATTGGATCCAATTTGGAACGTCGTTCTGCTTCTAAAAAGGTATTATAATAACAATTCCGAGTTTGACTCCAACAGATACACTTGTTTCAATTCGTACCGACGAACAATCTTCGCTATATGCTCCGAGCAAGAAATTTACCTCCAAAGGGAAATCCTTGATGACCAAGTTGACGAGGTCGATTCGAGATTCGCGTTGATATGCGGTGGCAAGCGTAACTCAAGACGTGTCGAAAGTTAGACTCGGATGCTGAGTGTGTGCCATAGGTTCGACATAAGTAAATTTAGAAGCAGGAACACGTCGGGTGCGATCATACCAGCACTAATGCACCGGATCCCATCAGAACTCCGAAGTTAAGCGTGCTCGGGCGAGAGTAGTACTAGGATGGGTGACCCCCTGGGAAGTCCTCGTGTTGCACCCCTTTTTGTCTCAATTTTTGACCCTTCCGGCAATTTTTTTTTTTTTTTTGCGTCACAAAGGCATTAGATGCGCGTGGTGAGAAATTTTGCCTCGAAAGGGAAATCCTTGGCGACCAAGTGGATGAGGTCGATTGGATTCAATTTGGAACGTCGTTCTGCTTGTAGAAAGGTATTATAATAACAATTCCGAGTTTGACTCCAACAGATACACTTGTTTCAATTCGTACCGACGAACAATCTTCGCTATATGCTCCGAGCAAGAAATTTACCTCCAAAGGGAAATCCTTGATGACCAAGTGGACGAGGTCGATTCGAGATTCGCGTTGATATGCAGTGGCAAGCGTAACTCAAGACGTGTCGAAAGATAGACTCGGATGCTGAGTGTGTGCCATAGGTTCGACATAAGTAAATTTAGAAGCAGGAACACGTCGGGTGCGATCATACCAGCACTAATGCACCGGATCCCATCAGAACTCCGAAGTTAAGCGTGCTTGGGCGAGAGTAGTACTAGGATGGGTGACCCCCTGGGAAGTCCTCGTGTTGCACCCCTTTTTGTCTCAATTTTTGACCCTTCCGGCAATTATTTTTTTGCGTCACAAAGGCATTAGATGCGCGTGGCGAGAAATTTTGCCTCGAAAGGGAAATCCTTGGCGACCAAGTGGACGAGGACGATTGGTTTCAATTTGGAACGTCGTTCTGCTTCTAGAAAGGTATTATAATAACAATTCCGAGTTTGACTCCAACAGATACACTTGTTTTAATTCGTACCGACGAGAAATCTTTGCTATATGCTCCGAGCAAGAAATTTACCTCCAAAGGGAAATCCTTGATGACCAAGTGGACGAGGTCGATTCGAGATTCGTGTTGATATGCGGTGGCAAGCGTAACTCAAGACGTGTCGAAAGTTAGACTCGGATGCTGAGTGTGTGCCATAGGTTCGACATAAGTAAATTTAGAAGCAGGAACACGTCGGGTGCGATCAGAACTCCGAAGTTAAGCGTGCTTGGGCGAGAGTAGTACTAGGATGGGTGACCCCCTGGGAAGTCCTCGTGTTGCACCCCTTTTTGTCTCAATTTTTGACCTTTCCGGCAATTTTTTTTTTTTTGCGTCACAAAGGCATTAGATGCGCGTGGCGAGAAATTTTACCTCGAAAGGGAAATCCTTGGCGACCAAGTGGACGAGGTCGATTGGATTCAATTTGGAACGTCGTTCTGCTTCTAGAAAGGTATTATAATAACAATTCCGAGTTTGACTCCAACAGATACACTTGTTTCAATTCGTACCGACGAACAATCTTCGCTATATGCTCCGAGCAAGAAATTTACCTCCAAAGGGAAATCCTTGATGACCAAGTGGACGAGGTCGATTCGAGATTCACGTTGATATGCGGTGGCAAGCGTAACTCAAGACGTGTCGAAAGTTAGACTCGGATGCTGAGTGTGTGCCATAGGTTCGACATAAGTAAATTTAGAAGCAGGAACACGTCGGGTGCGATCATACCAGCACTAATGCACCGGATCCCATCAGAACTCCGAAGTTAAGCGTGCTTGGGCGAGAGTAGTACTAGGATGGGTGACCCCCTGGGAATTCCTCGTGTTGCACCCCTTTTTGTCTCAATTTTTGACCCTTCCGGCAATTTTTTTTTTTTTGCGTCACAAAGGCATTAGATGCGCGTGGTGAGAAATTTTGCCTCGAAAGGGAAATCCTTGGCGACCAAGTGGACGAGGTCGATTGGATCCAATTTGGAACGTCGTTCTGCTTCTAGAAAGGTATTATAATAACAATTCCGAGTTTGACTCCAACAGATACACTTGTTTCAATTCGTACCGAAGAACAATCTTCGCTATATGCTCCGAGCAAGAAATTTACCTCCAAAGGGTAATCCTTGATGACCAAGTGGACGAGGTCGATTCGAGATTCGTGTTGATATGCGGTGGCAAGCGTAACTCAAGACGTGTCGAAAGTTAGACTCGGATGCTGAGTGTGTGCCATAGGTTCGACATAAGTAAATTTAGAAGCAGGAACACGTCGGGTGCGATCAGAACTCCGAAGTTAAGCGTGCTTGGGCGAGAGTAGTACTAGGATGGGTGACCCCCTGGGAAGTCCTCGTGTTGCACCCTTTTTGTCTCAATTTTTTACCTTTCCGGCAATTTTTTTTTTGCGTCACAAAGGCATTAGATGCGCGTGGCGAGAAATTTTACCTCGAAAGGGAAATCCTTGGCGACCAAGTGGACGAGGTCGATTGGATTCAATTTGGAACGTCGTTCTGCTTCTAGAAAGGTATTATAATAACAATTCCGAGTTTGACTCCAACAGATACACTTGTTTCAATTCGTACCGATGAACAATTTTCGCTATATGCTCCGAGCAAGATATTTACCTCCAAACGGAAATCCTTGATGACCAAGTGGACGAGGTCGATTCGAGATTCGCGTTGATATGCGGTGGCAAGCGTAACTCAAGACGTGTCGAAAGTTAGACTCGGATGTTGAGTGTGTGCCATAGGTTCGACATAAGTAAATTTAGAAGCAGGAACACGTCGGGTGCGATCATTCCAGCACTAATGCACCGGATCCCATCAGAACTCCGAAGTTAAGCGTGCTTGGGCGAGAGTAGTACTAGGATGGGTGACCCCCTCGGAAGTCCTCGTGTTGCACCCCTTTTTGTCTCAATTTTTGACCCTTCCGGCAATTATTTTTTTTGCGTCACAAAGGCATTAGATGCGCGTGGCGAGAAATTTTGCCTCGAAAGGGAAATCCTTGGCGACCAAGTGGACGAGGTCGATTGGATCCAATTTGGAACGTCGTTCTGCTTCTAGAAAGGTATTATAATAACAATTCCGAGTTTGACTCCAACAGATACACTTGTTTTAATTCGTACCGATGAGAAATCTTCGCTATATGCTCCGAGCAAGAAATTTACCTCCAAAGGGAAATCCTTGATGACCAAGTGGACGAGGTCGATTCGAGATTCGCGTTGATATGCGGTGGCAAGCGTAACTCAAGACGTGTCGAAAGTTAGACTCGGATGCTGAGTGTGTGCCATAGGTTCGACATAAGTAAATTTAGAAGCAGGAACACGTCGGGTGCGATCATACCAACACTAATGCACCGGATCCCATCAGAACTCCGAAGTTAAGCGTGCTTGGGCGAGAGTAGTACTAGGATGGGTGACCCCCTGGGAAGTCCTCGTGTTGCACCCCTTTTTGTCTCAATTTTTGACCCTTCCGGCAATTTTTTCTTTTTTGCGTCACAAAGGCATTAGATGCGCGTGGTTAGAAATTTTGTCTCGAAAGGGAAATCCTTGGCGACCAAGTGGACGAGGTCGATTGGATCCAATTTGGAACGTCGTTCTGCTTCTAGAAAGGTATTATAATAACAATTCCGAGTTTGACTCCAACAGATACACTTGTTTCAATTCGTACCGACGAACAATCTTCGCTATATGCTCCGAGCAAGAAATTTACCTCCAAAGGGTAATCCTTGATGACCAAGTGGACGAGGTCGATTCGAGATTCGCGTTGATATGCGGTGGCAAGCGTAACTCAAGACGTGTCGAAAGTTAGACTCGGATGCTGAGTGTGTGCCATAGGTTCGACATAAGTAAATTTAGAAGCAGGAACACGTCGGGTGCGATCAGAACTCCGAAGTTAAGCGTGCTTGGGCGAGAGTAGTACTAGGATGGGTGACCCCCTGGGAAGTCCTCGTGTTGCACCCCTTTTTGTCTCAATTTTTGAACTTTCCGGCAATTTTTTTTTTGCGTCACAAAGGCATTAGATGCGCGTGGCGAGAAATTTTACCTCGAAAGGGAAATCCTTAGCGACCAAGTGGACGAGGTCGATTGGATTCAATTTGGAACGTCGTTCTGCTTCTAGAAAGGTATTATAATAACAATTCCGAGTTTGACTCCAACAGATACACTTGTTTCAATTCGTACCGACGAACAATCTTCGCTATATGCTTCGAGCAAGAAATTTACCTCCAAAGGGAAATCCTTGATGACCAAGTGGACGAGGTCGATTCGAGATTCACGTTGATATGCGGTGGCAAGCGTAACTCAAGACGTGTCGAAAGTTAGACTCGGATGCTGAGTGTGTGCCATAGGTTCGACATAAGTAAATTTAGAAGCAGGAACACGTCGGGTGCGATCATACCAGCACTAATGCACCGGATCCCATCAGAACTCCGAAGTTAAGCGTGCTTGGGCGAGAGTAGTACTAGGATGGGTGACCCCCTGGGAAGTCCTCGTGTTGCACCCCTTTTTGTCTCAATTTTTGACCCTTCCGTCAATTTTTTTTTTTTTGCGTCACAAAGGCATTAGATGCGCGTGGTGAGAAATTTTGCCTCGAAAGGGAAATCCTTGGCCACCAAGTGGACGAGGTCGATTGGATCCAATTTGGAACGTCGTTCTGCTTCTAGAAAGGTATTATAATAACAATTCCGAGTTTGACTCCAACAGATACACTTGTTTCAATTCGTACCGACGAACAATCTTCGCTATATGCTCCGAGCAAGAAATTTACCTCCAAAGGGAAATCCTTGATGACCAAGTGGACGAGGTCGATTCGAGATTCGCGTTGATATGCGGTGGCAAGCGTAACTCAAGATGTGTCGAAAGTTAGACTCGAATACTGAGTGTGTGCCATAGGTTCGACATAAGTAAATTTAGAAGCAGGAACACGTCGGGTGCGATCATACCAGCACTAATGCACCGGATCCCATCAGAACTCCGAAGTTAAGCGTGCTTGGGCGAGAGTAGTACTAGGATGGGTGACCCCCTGGGAAGTCCTCGTGTTGCACCCCTTTTTGTCTCAATTTTTGACCCTTCCGACATTTTTTTTTTTTGCGTCACAAAGGCATTAGATGCGTGTGGCGAGAAATTTTGCCTCAAAAGGGAAATCCTTGGCGACCAAGTGGACGAGGTCGATTGGATTCAATTTGGAACGTCGTTCTGCTTCTAGAAAGGTATTATAATAACAATTCCGAGTTTGACTCCAACAGATACACTTGTTTCAATTCGTACCGACGAACAATCTTCGCTATATGCTCCGAGCAAGAAATTTACCTCCAAAGGGTAATCCTTGATGACCAAGTGGACGAGGTCGATTCGAGATTCGCGTTGATATGCGGTGGCAAGCGTAACTCAAGACGTGTCGAAAGTTAGACTCGGATGCTGAGTGTGTGCCATAGGTTCGACATAAGTAAATTTAGAAGCAGGAACACGTCGGGTGCGATCAGAACTCCGAATTTAAGCGTGCTTGGGCGAGAGTAGTACTAGGATGGGTGACCCCCTGGGAAGTCCTCGTGTTGCACCTCTTTTGTCTCAATTTTTGACCTTTCCGGCAATTTTTTTTTTGCGTCACAAAGGCATTAGATGCGCGTGGCGAGAAATTTTACCTCGAAAGGGAAATCCTTAGCGACCAAGTGGACGAGGTCGATTGGATTCAATTTGGAACGTCGTTCTGCTTCTAGAAAGGTATTATAATAACAATTCCGAGTTTGACTCCAACAGATACACTTGTTTCAATTCGTACCGACGAACAATCTTCGCTATATGCTCCGAGCAAGAAATTTACCTCCAAAGGGAAATCCTTGATGACCAAGTGGACGAGGTCGATTCGAGATTCACGTTGATATGCGGTGGCAAGCGTAACTCAAGACGTGTCGAAAGTTAGACTCGGATGCTGAGTGTGTGCCATAGGTTCGACATAAGTAAATTTAGAAGCAGGAACACGTCGGGTGCGATCATACCAGCACTAATGCACCGGATCCCATCAGAACTCCGAAGTTAAGCGTGCTTGGGCGAGAGTAGTACTAGGATGGGTGACCCCCTGGGAAGTCCTCGTGTTGCACCCCTTTTTGTCTCAATTTTTGACCCTTCCGGCAATTTTTTTTTTTTTTTGCGTCACAAAGGCATTAGATGCGCGTGGTGAGAAATTTTGCCTCGAAAGGGAAATCCTTGGCGACCAAGTGGACGAGGTCGATTGGATCCAATTTGGAACGTCGTTCTGCTTCTAGAAAGGTATTATAATAACAATTCCGAGTTTGACTCCAACAGATACACTTGTTTTAATTCGTACCGACGAGAAATCTTCGCTATATGCTCCGAGCAAGAAATTTACCTCCAAAAGGAAATCCTTGATGACCAAGTGGACGAGGTCGATTCGAGATTCGCGTTGATATGCGGTAGCAAGCGTAACTCAAGACGTGTCGAAAGTTAGACTCGGATGCTGAGTGTGTGCCATAGGTTCGACATAAGTAAATTTAGAAGCTGGAACACGTCGGGTGCGATCAGAACTCCGAAGTTAAGCGTGCTTGGGCGAGAGTAGTACTAGGATGGGTGACCCCCTGGGAAGTCCTCGTGTTGCACCTCTTTTTGTCTCAATTTTTGACCTTTCCGGCAATTTTTTTTTTGCGTCACAAAGGCATTAGATGCGCGTGGCGAGAAATTTTACCTCGAAAGGGAAATCCTTAGCGACCAAGTGGACGAGGTCGATTGGATTCAATTTGGAACGTCGTTCTGCTTCTAGAAAGGTTTTATAATAACAATTCCGAGTTTGACTCCAACAGATACACTTGTTTCAATTCGTACCGACGAACAATCTTCGCTATATGCTCCGAGCAAGAAATTTACCTCCAAAGGGAAATCCTTGATGACCAAGTGGACGAGGTCGATTCGAGATTCACGTTGATATGCGGTGGCAAGCGTGACTCAAGACGTGTCGAAAATTAGACTCGGATGCTGAGTGTGTGCCATAGGTTCGACATAAGTAAATTTAGAAGCAGGAACACGTCGGGTGCGATCATACCAGCACTAATGCACCGGATCCCATCAGAACTCCGAAGTTAAGCGTGCTTGGGCGAGAGTAGTACTAGGATGGGTGACCCCCTGGGAAGTCCTCGTGTTGCACCCCTTTTTGTCTCAATTTTTGACCCTTCCGGCAATTTTTTTTTTTTGCGTCACAAAGGCATTAGATGCGCGTGGTGAGAAATTTTGCCTCGAAAGGGAAATCCTTGGCGACCAAGTGGACGAGGTCGATTGGATCCAATTTGGAACGTCGTTCTGCTTCTAAAAAGGTATTATAATAACAATTCCGAGTTTGACTCCAACAGATACACGTGTTTCAATTCGTACCGACGAACAATCTTCGCTATATGCTCCGAGCAAGAAATTTACCTCCAAAGGGAAATCCTTGATGACCAAGTTGACGAGGTCGATTCGAGATTCGCGTTGATATGCGGTGGCAAGCGTAACTCAAGACGTGTCGAAAGTTAGACTCGGATGCTGAGTGTGTGCCATAGGTTCGACATAAGTAAATTTAGAAGCAGGAACACGTCGGGTGCGATCATACCAGCACTAATGCACCGGATCCCATCAGAACTCCGAAGTTAAGCGTGCTTGGGCGAGAGTAGTACTAGGATGGGTGACCCCCTGGGAAGTCCTCGTGTTGCACCCCTTTTTGTCTCAATTTTTTACCCTTCCGGCAATTTTTTTTTTGTTTGCGTCACAAAGGCATTAGATGCGCGTGGTGAGAAATTTTGCCTCGAAAGGGAAATCCTTGGCGACCAAGTGGATGAGGTCGATTGGATTCAATTTGGAACGTCGTTCTGCTTGTAGAAAGGTATTATAATAACAATTCCGAGTTTGACTCCAACAGATACACTTGTTTCAATTCGTACCGACGAACAATCTTCGCTATATGCTCCGAGCAAGAAATTTACCTCCAAAGGGAAATCCTTGATGACCAAGTGGACGAGGTCGATTCGAGATTCGCGTTGATATGCAGTGGCAAGCGTAACTCAAGACGTGTCGAAAGTTAGACTCGGATGCTGAGTGTGTGCCATAGGTTCGACATAAGTAAATTTAGAAGCAGGAACACGTCGGGTGCGATCATACCAGCACTAATGCACCGGATCCCATCAGAACTCCGAAGTTAAGCGTGCTTGGGCGAGAGTAGTACTAGGATGGGTGACCCCCTGGGAAGTCCTCGTGTTGCACCCCTTTTTGTCTCAATTTTTGACCCTTCCGGCAATTATTTTTTTGCGTCACAAAGGCATTAGATGCGCGTGGCGAGAAATTTTGCCTCGAAAGGGAAATCCTTGGCGACCAAGTGGACGAGGACGATTGGTTTCAATTTGGAACGTCGTTCTGCTTCTAGAAAGGCATTATAATAACAATTCCGAGTTTGACTCCAACAGATACACTTGTTTTAATTCGTACCGACGAGAAATCTTCGCTATATGCTCCGAGCAAGAAATTTACCTCCAAAGGGAAATCCTTGATGACCAAGTGGACGAGGTCGATTCGAGATTCGTGTTGATATGCGGTGGCAAGCGTAACTCAAGACGTGTCGAAAGTTAGACTCGGATGCTGAGTGTGTGCCATAGGTTCGACATAAGTAAATTTAGAAGCAGGAACACGTCGGGTGCGATCAGAACTCCGAAGTTAAGCGTGCTTGGGCGAGAGTAGTACTAGGATGGGTGACCCCCTGGGAAGTCCTCGTGTTGCACCCCTTTTTGTCTCAATTTTTGACCTTTCCGGCAATTTTTTTTTTTTTTGCGTCACAAAGGCATTAGATGCGCGTGGCGAGAAATTTTACCTCGAAAGGGAAATCCTTGGCGACCAAGTGGACGAGGTCGATTGGATTCAATTTGGAACGTCGTTCTGCTTCTAGAAAGGTATTATAATAACAATTCCGAGTTTGACTCCAACAAATACACTTGTTTCAATTCGTACCGACGAACAATCTTCGCTATATGCTCCGAGCAAGAAATTTACCTCCAAAGGGAAATCCTTGATGACCAAGTGGACGAGGTCGATTCGAGATTCACGTTGATATGCGGTGGCAAGCGTAACTCAAGACGTGTCGAAAGTTAGACTCGGATGCTGAGTGTGTGCCATAGGTTCGACATAAGTAAATTTAGAAGCAGGAACACGTCGGGTGCGATCATTCCAGCACTAATGCACCGGATCCCATCAGAACTCCGAAGTTAAGCGTGCTTGGGCGAGAGTAGTACTAGGATGGGTGACCCCCTGGAAAGTCCTCGTGTTGCACCCCTTTTTGTCTCAATTTTTGACCCTTCCGGTAATTTTTTTTTTGCGTCACAAAGGCATTAGATGCGCGTGGTGAGAAATTTTGCCTCGAAAGGGAAATCCTTGGCGACCAAGTGGACGAGGACGATTGGATTCAATTTGGAACGTCGTTCTGCTTCTAGAAAGGTATTATAATAACAATTCCGAGTTTGACTCCAACAGATACACTTGTTTTAATTCGTACCGACGAGAAATCTTCGCTATATGCTCCGAGCAAGAAATTTACCTCCAAAGGGAAATCCTTGATGACCAAGTGGACGAGGTCGATTCGAGATTCGCGTTGATATGCGGTGGCAAGCGTAACTCAAGACGTGTCGAAAGTTAGACTCGGATGCTGAGTGTGTGCCATAGGTTCGACATAAGTAAATTTAGAAGCAGGAACACGTCGGGTGCGATCAGAACTCCGAAGTTAAGCGTGCTTGGGCGAGAGTAGTACTAGGATGGGTGACCCCCTGGGAAGTCCTCGTGTTGCACCCCTTTTTGTCTCAATTTTTGACCTTTCCGGCAATTTTTTTTTTGCGTCACAAAGGCATTAGATGCGCGTGGCGAGAAATTTTACCTCGAAAGGGAAATCCTTAGCGACCTAGTGGACGAGGTCGATTGGATTCAATTTGGAACGTCGTTCTGCTTCTAGAAAGGTATTATAATAACAATTCCGAGTTTGACTCCAACAGATACACTTGTTTCAATTCGTACCGACGAACAATCTTCGCTATATGCTCCGAGCAAGAAATTTACCTCCAAAGGGAAATCCTTGATGACCAAGTGGACGAGGTCGATTCGAGATTCACGTTGATATGCGGTGGCAAGCGTAACTCAAGACGTGTCGAAAGTTAGACTTGGATGCTGAGTGTGTGCCATAGGTTCGACATAAGTAAATTTAAAAGCAGGAACACGTCGGGTGCGATCATACCAGCACTAATGCACCGGATCCCATCAGAACTCCGAAGTTAAGCGTGCTTGGGCGAGAGTAGTACTAGGATGGGTGACCCCCTGGGAAGTCCTCGTGTTGCACCCCTTTTTGTCTCAATTTTTGACCCTTCCGGTAATTTTTTTTTGCGTCACAAAGGCATTAGATGCGCGTGGCGAGAAATTTTGCCTCGAAAGGGAAATCCTTAGCGATCAAGTGGACGAGGTCGATTGGATCCAATTTGGAACGTCGTTCTGCTTCTAGAAAGGTATTATAATAACAATTCCGAGTTTGACTCCAACAGATACACTTGTTTCAATTCGTACCGACGAACAATCTTCGCTATATGCTCCGAGCAAGAAATTTACCTCCAAAGGGTAATCCTTGATGACCAAGTGGACGAGGTCGATTCGAGATTCGCGTTGATATGCGGTGGCAAGCGTAACTCAAGACGTGTCGAAAGTTAGACTCGGATGCTGAGTGTGTGCCATAGGTTCGACATAAGTAAATTTAGAAGCAGGAACACGTCGGGTGCGATCACACCAGCACTAATGCACCGGATCCCATCAGAACTCCGAAGTTAAGCGTGCTTGGGCGAGAGTAGTACTAGGATGGGTGACCCCCTGGGAAGTCCTCGTGTTGCACCCCTTTTTGTCTCAATTTTTAACCCTTCCGGCATTTTTTTTTTTTTTTTGCGTCACAAAGGCATTAGATGCGTGTGGCGAGAAATTTTGCCTCGAAAGGGAAATCCTTGGCGACCAAGTGGACGAGGTCGATTGGATTCAATTTGGAACGTCGTTCTGCTTCTAGAAAGGTATTATAATAACAATTCCGAGTTTGACTCCAACAGATACACTTGTTTCAATTCGTACCGACGAATAATCTTCGCTTTATGCTCCGAGCAAGAAATTTACCTCCAAAGGGAAATCCTTGATGACCAAGTGGACGAGGTCGATTCGAGATTCACGTTGATATGCAGTGGCAAGCGTAACTCAAGACGTGTCGAAAGATAGACTCGGATGCTGAGTGTGTGCCATAGGTTTGACATAAGTAAATTTAGAAGCAGGAACACGTCGGGTGCGATCATACCAGCACTAATGCACCGGATCCCATCAGAACTCCGAAGTTAAGCGTGCTTGGGCGAGAGTAGTACTAGGATGGGTGACCCCCTGGGAAGTCCTCGTGTTGCACCCCTTTTTGTCTCAATTTTTGACCCTTCCGGCAATTATTTTTTTTGCGTCACAAAGGCATTAGATGCGCGTGGCGAGAAATTTTGCCTCGAAAGGGAAATCCTTGGCGACCAAGTGGACGAGGACGATTGGATTCAATTTGGAACGTCGTTCTGCTTCTAGAAAGGTATTATAATAACAATTCCGAGTTTGACTCCAACAGATACACTTGTTTTAATTCGTACCGACGAGAAATCTTCGCTATATGCTCCGAGCAAGAAATTTACCTCCAAAGGGAAATCCTTGATGACCAAGTGGACGAGGTCGATTCGAGATTCGCGTTGATATGCGGTGGCAAGCGTAACTCAAGACGTGTCGAAATTAGACTCGGATGCTGAGTGTGTGCCATAGGTTCGACATAAGTAAATTTAGAAGCAGGAACACGTCGGGTGCGATCAGAACTCCGAAGTTAAGCGTGCTTGGGCGAGAGTAGTACTAGGATGGGTGACCCCCAGGGAAGTCCTCGTGTTGCACCCCTTTTTGTCTCAATTTTTGACCTTTCCGGCAATTTTTTTTTTTTGCGTCACAAAGGCATTAGATGCGCGTGGCGAGAAATTTTACCTCGAAAGGGAAATCCTTAGCGACCAAGTGGACGAGGTCGATTGGATTCAATTTGGAACGTCGTTCTGCTTCTAGAAAGGTATTATAATAACAATTCCGAGTTTGACTCCAACAGATACACTTGTTTCAATTCGTACCGACGAACAATCTTCGCTATATGCTCCGAGCAAGAAATTTACCTCCAAAGGGAAATCCTTGATGACCAAGTGGACGAGGTCGATTCGAGATTCACGTTGATATGCGGTGGCAAGCGTAACTCAAGACGTGTCGAAAGTTAGACTCGGATGCTGAGTGTGTGCCATAGGTTCGACATAAGTAAATTTAGAAGCAGGAACACGTCGGGTGCGATCATTCCAGCACTAATGCACCGGATCCCATCAGAACTCCGAAGTTAAGCGTGCTTGGGCGAGAGTAGTACTAGGATGGGTGACCCCCTGGGAAGTCCTCGTGTTGCACCCCTTTTTGTCTCAATTTTTGACCCTTCCGGTAATTTTTTTGCGTCACAAAGGCATTAGATGCGCGTGGCGAGAAATTTTGCCTCGAAAGGGAAATCCTTGGCGATCAAGTGGACGAGGTCGATTGGATTCAATTTGGAACGTCGTTCTGCTTCTAGAAAGGTATTATAATAAAAATTCCGAGTTTGACTCCAACAGATACACTTGTTTCATTTCGTACCGACGAACAATCTTCGCTATATGCTCCGAGCAAGAAATTTACCTCCAAAGGGAAATCCTTGATGACCAAGTGGACGAGGTCGATTCGAGATTCGCGTTGATATGCGGTGGCAAGCGTAACTCAAGACGTGTCGAAAGTTAGACTCGGATGCTGAGTGTGTGCCATCGGTTCGACATAAGTAAATTTAGAAGCAGGAACACGTCGGGTGCGATCATACCAGCAATAATGCACTGGATCCCATCAGAACAACGAAGTTAAGCGTGCTTGGGCGAGAGTAGTACTAGGATGGGTGACCCCCTGGGAAGTCCTCGTGTTGCACCCCTTTTTGTCTCAATTTTTGACCCTTCCGGCAATTTTTATTTTTTTTGCGTCACAAAGGCATTAGATGCGCGTGGTGAGAAATTCTGCCTCGAAAGGGAAATCCTTGGCGACCAAGTGGACGAGGTCGATTGGATCCAATTTGGAACGTCGTTCTGCTTCTAGAAAGGTATTATAATAACAATTCCGAGTTTGACTCCAACAGATACACTTGTTTCAATTCGTACCGACGAACAATCTTCGCTATATGCTCCGAACAAGAAATTTACTTCCAAAGGGAAATCCTTGATGACCAAGTGGACGAGGTCGATTCGAGATTCGCGTTGATATGCGGTGGCAAGCGTAACTCAAGACGTGTCGAAAGTTAGACTCGGATGCTGAGTGTGTGCCATAGGTTCGACATAAGTAAATTTAGATGCAGGAACACGTCGGGTGCGATCATACCAGCACTAATGCACCGGATCCCATCAGAACTCCGAAGTTAAGCGTGCTTGGGCGAGAGTAGTACTAGGATGGGTGACCCCCTGGGAAGTCCTCGTGTTCCACCCCTTTTTGTCTCAATTTTTGACCCTTCCGGCAATTTTTTTTTTTTTTTTTGCGTCACAAAGGCATTAGATGCGCGTGGTGAGAAATTTTGCCTCGAAACGGAAATCCTTGGCGACCAAGTGGATGAGGTCGATTGAATTCAATTTGGAACGTCGTTCTGCTTGTAGAAAGGTATTATAATAACAATTCCGAGTTTGACTCCAACAGATACACTTGTTTCAATTCGTACCGACGAACAATCTTCGCTATATGCTCCGAGCAAGAAATTTACCTCCAAAGGGAAATCCTTGATGACCAAGTGGACGAGGTCGATTCGAGATTCGCGTTGATATGCAGTGGCAAGCGTAACTCAAGACGTGTCGAAAGTTAGACTCGGATGCTGAGTGTGTGCCATAGGTTCGACATAAGTAAATTTAGAAGCAGGAACACGTCGGGTGCGATCATACCAGCACTAATGCACCGGATCCCATCAGAACTCCGAAGTTAAGCGTGCTTGGGCGAGAGTAGTACTAGGATGGGTGATCCCCTGGGAAGTCCTCGTGTTGCACCCCTTTTTGTCTCAATTATTGACCCTTCCGGCAATTTTTTTTTTTTTTTTTTTTTGCGTCACAAAGGCTCTTGATGCGCGTGGCGAGAAATTTTGCCTCGAAAGGGAAATCCTTGGCGACCAAGTGGACGAGGTCGATTGGATTCAATTTGGAACGTCGTTCTGCTTCTAGAAAGGTATTATACTAACAATTCCGAGTTTGACTCCAACAGATACACTTGTTTCAATTCGTACCGACGAACAATCTTCGTTATATGCTCCGAGCAAGAAATTTACCTCCAAAGGGAAATCCTTGATGACCAAGTGGTCGAGGTCGATTCGAGATTCGCGTTGATATGCGGTGGCAAGCGTAACTCAAGACGTGTCGAAAGTTAGACTCAGATGCTGAGTGTGTGCCATAGGTTCGACATAAGTAAATTTAGAAGCAGGAACACGTCGGGAGCGATCAGAACTCTGAAGTTAAGCGTGCTTGGGCGAGAGTAGTACTAGGATGGGTGACCCCCTGGGAAGTCCTCGTGTTGCACCCCTTTTTGTCTCAATTTTTGACCTTTCCGGCAATTTTTTTTTTTGCGTCACAAAGGCATTAGATGCGCGTGGCGAGAAATTTTACCTCGAAAGGGAAATCCTTGGCGACCAAGTGGACGAGGTCGATTGGATTCAATTTGGAACGTCGTTCTGCTTCTAGAAAGGTATTATAATAACAATTCCGAGTTGACTCCAACAGATACACTTGTTTCAATTCGTACCGACGAACAATCTTCGCTATATGCTCCGAGCAAGAAATTTACCTCCAAACGGAAATCCTTGATGACCAAGTGGACGAGGTCGGTTCGAGATTCGCGTTGATATGCGGTGGCAAGCGTAACTCAAGACGTGTCGAAAGTTAGACTCGGATGTTGAGTGTGTGCCATAGGTTCGACATAAGTAAATTTAGAAGCAGGAACACGTCGGGTGCGATCATACCAGCACTAATGCACCGGATCCCATCAGAACTCCGAAGTTAAGCGTGCTTGGGCGAGAGTAGTACTAGGATGGGTGACCCCCTGGGAAGTCCTCGTGTTGCACCCCTTTTTGTCTCAATTTTTGACCCTTCCGGCAATTTTTTTTTTTTTGCGTCACAAAGGCTCTTGATGCGCGTGGCGAGAAATTTTGCCTCGAAAGGGAAATCCTTGGCGACCAAGTGGACGAGGTCGATTGGATTCAATTTGGAACGTCGTTCTGCTTCTAGAAAGGTATTATACTAACAATTCCGAGTTTGACTCCAACAGATACACTTGTTTCAATTCGTACCGACGAACAATCTTCGCTATATGCTCCGAGCAAGAAATTTACCTCCAAAGGGAAATCCTTGATGACCAAGTGGTCGAGGTCGATTCGAGATTCGCGTTGATATGCGGTGGCAAGCGTAACTCAAGACGTGTCGAAAGTTAGACTCAGATGTTGAGTGTGTGCCATAGGTTCGACATAAGTAAATTTAGAAGCAGGAACACGTCGGGAGCGATCAGAACTCCGAAGTTAAGCGTGCTTGGGCGAGAGTAGTACTAGGATGGGTGACCCCCTGGGAAGTCCTCGTGTTGCACCCCTTTTTATCTCAATTTTTGACCTTTCCGGCAATTTTTTTTTTTTGCGTCACAAAGGCATTAGATGCGCGTGGCGAGAAATTTTACCTCGAAAGGGAAATCCTTGGCGACCAAGTGGACGAGGTCGATTGGATTCAATTTGGAACGTCGTTCTGCTTCTAGAAAGGTATTATAATAACAATTCCGAGTTTGACTCCAACAGATACACTTGTTTCAATTCGTACCGACGAACAATCTTCGCTATATGCTCCGAGCAAGAAATTTACCTCCAAACGGAAATCCTTGATGACCAAGTGGACGAGGTCGGTTCGAGATTCGCGTTGATATGCGGTGGCAAGCGTAACTCAAGACGTGTCGAAAGTTAGACTCGGATGTTGAGTGTGTGCCATAGGTTCGACATAAGTAAATTTAGAAGCAGGAACACGTCGGGTGCGATCATACCAGCACTAATGCACCGGATCCCATCAGAACTCCGAAGTTAAGCGTGCTTGGGCGAGAGTAGTACTAGGATGGGTGACCCCCTGGGAAGTCCTCGTGTTGCACCCCTTTTTGTCTCAATTTTTGACCCTTTCGACAATTTTTTTTTTTTTGCGTCACAAAGGCATTAGATGCGCGTGGTGAGAAATTTTGCCTCGAAAGGGAAATCCTTGGCGACCAAGTGGACGAGGTCGATTGGATTCAATTTGGAACGTCGTTCTGCTTGTAGAAAGGTATTATAATAACAATTCCGAGTTTGACTCCAACAGATACACTTGTTTCAATTCGTACCGACGAACAATCTTCGCTATATGCTCCGAGTAAGAAATTTACCTCCATAGGGAAATCCTTGATGACCAAGTGGACGAGGTCGATTCGAGATTCGCGTTGATATGCAGTGGCAAGCGTAACTCAAGACGTGTCGAAAGTTAGACTCGGATGCTGAGTGTGTGCCATAGGTTCGACATAAGTAAATTTAGAAGCAGGAACACGTCGGGTGCGATCATACCAGCACTAATGCACCGGATCCCATCAGAACTCCGAAGTTAAGCGTGCTTGGGCGAGAGTAGTACTAGGATGGGTGACCCCCTGGGAAGTCCTCGTGTTGCACCCCTTTTTGTCTCAATTTTTGACCCTTCCGGCAATTTTTTTTTTTTTGCGTCACAAAGGCATTTGATGCGCGTGGCGAGAAATTTTGCCTCGAAAGGGAAATCCTTGGCGACCAAGTGGACGAGGTCGATTGGATTCAATTTGGAACGTTGTTCTGCTTCTAGAAAGGTATTATAATAACAATTCCGAGTTTGACTCCAACAGATACACTTGTTTCAATTCGTACCGACGAACAATCTTCGCTATATGCTCCGAGCAAGAAATTTACCTCCAAAGGGAAATCCTTGATGACCAAGTGGACGAGGTCGATTCGAGATTCGCGTTGATATGCGGTGGCAAGCGTAACTCAAGACGTGTCGAAAGTTAGACTCGGATGCTGAGTGTGTGCCATAGGTTCGACATAAGTAAATTTAGAAGCAGGAACACGTCGGGTGCGATCATACCAGCACTAATGCACCGGATCCCATCAGAACTCTGAAGTTAAGCTTGCTTGGGCGAGAGTAGTACTAGGATGGGTGACCCCCTGGGAAGTCCTCGTGTTGCACCCCTTTTTGTCTCAATTTTTGACCCTTCCGGCAATTATTATTTTTGCGTCACAAAGGCATTAGATGCGCGTGGCGAGAAATTTTGCCTCGAAAGGGAAATCCTTGGCGACCAAGTGGACGAGGTCGATTGGATTCAATTTGGAACGTCGTTCTGCTTCTAGAAAGGTATTATAATAACAATTCCGAGTTTGACTCCAACAGATACACTTGTTTTAATTCGTACCGACGAGAAATCTTCGCTATATGCTCCGAGCAAGAAATTTACCTCCAAAGGGAAATCCTTGATGACCAAGTGGACGAGGTCGATTCGAGATTCGCGTTGATATGCGGTGGCAAGCGTAACTCAAGACGTGTCGAAAGTTAGACTCGGATGCTGAGTGTGTGCCATAGGTTCGACATAAGTAAATTTAGAAGCAGGAACACGTCGGGTGCGATCATACCAGCACTAATGCACCGGATCCCATCAGAACTCCGAAGTTAAGCGTGCTTGGGCGAGAGTAGTACTAGGATGGGTGACCCCCTGGGAAGTCCTCGTGTTGCACCCCTTTTTGTCTCAATTTTTGACCCTTCCGGCAATTTTTTTTTTTTTTGCGTCACAAAGGCATTAGATGCGCGTGGTGAGAAATTTTGCCTCGAAAGGGAAATCCTTGGCGACCAAGTGGATGAGGTCGATTGGATTCAATTTGGAACGTCGTTCTGCTTGTAGAAAGGTATTATAATAACAATTCCGAGTTTGACTCCAACAGATACACTTGTTTCAATTCGTACCGACGAACAATCTTCGCTATATGCTCCGAGCAAGAAATTTACCTCCAAAGGGAAATCCTTGATGACCAAGTGGACGAGGTCGATTCGAGATTCGCGTTGATATGCAGTGGCAAGCGTAACTCAAGACGTGTCGAAAGTTAGACTCGGATGCTGAGTGTGTGCCATAGGTTCGACATAAGTAAATTTAGAAGCAGGAACACGTCGGGTGCGATCATACCAGCACTAATGCACCGGATCCCATCAGAACTCCGAAGTTAAGCGTGCTTGGGCGAGAGTAGTACTAGGATGGGTGACCCCCTAGGAAGTCCTCGTGTTGCACCCCTTTTTGTCTCAATTTTTGACCCTTCCGGCAATTATTTTTTTGCGTCACAAAGGCATTAGATGCGCGTGGCGAGAAATTTTGCCTCAAAAGGGAAATCCTTGGCGACCAAGTGGACGAGGACGATTGGTTTCAATTTGGAACGTCGTTCTGCTTCTAGAAAGGTATTATAATAACAATTCCGAGTTTGACTCCAACAGATACACTTGTTTTAATTCGTACCGACGAGAAATCTTCGCTATATGCTCCGAGCAAGAAATTTACCTCCAAAGGGAAATCCTTGATGACCAAGTGGACGAGGTCGATTCGAGATTCGTGTTGATATGCGGTGGCAAGCGTAACTCAAGACGTGTCGAAAGTTAGACTCGGATGCTGAGTGTGTGCCATAGGTTCGACATAAGTAAATTTAGAAGCAGGAACACGTCGGGTGCGATCAGAACTCCGAAGTTAAGCGTGCTTGGGCGAGAGTAGTACTAGGATGGGTGACCCCCTGGGAAGTCCTCGTGTTGCACCCCTTTTTGTCTCAATTTTTGACCTTTCCGGCAATTTTTTTTTTTGCGTCACAAAGGCATTAGATGCGCGTGGCGAGAAATTTTACCTCGAAAGGGAAATCCTTGGCGACCAAGTGGACGAGGTCGATTGGATTCAATTTGGAACGTCGTTCTGCTTCTAGAAAGGTATTATACTAACAATTCCGAGTTTGACTCCAACAGATACACTTGTTTCAATTCGTACCGACGAACAATCTTCGCTATATGCTCCGAGCAAGAAATTTACCTCCAAAGGGAAATCCTTGATGACCAAGTGGACGAGGTCGATTCGAGATTCACGTTGATATGCGGTGGCAAGCGTAACTCAAGACGTGTCGAAAGTTAGACTCGGATGCTGAGTGTGTACCATAGGTTCGACATAAGTAAATTTAGAAGCAGGAACACGTCGGGTGCGATCATTCCAGCACTAATGCACCGGATCCCATCAGAACTCCGAAGTTAAGCGTGCTTGGGCGAGAGTAGTACTAGGATGGGTGACCCCCTGGGAAGTCCTCGTGTTGCACCCCTTTTTGTCTCAATTTTTGACCCTTCCGGCAATTTTTTTTTTTTTTTGCGTCACAAAGGCATTAGATGCGCGTGGTGAGAAATTTTGCCTCGAAAGGGAAATCCTTGGCGACCAAGTGGATGAGGTCGATTGGATTCAATTTGGAACGTCGTTCTGCTTGTAGAAAGGTATTATAATAACAATTCCGAGTTTGACTCCAACAGATACACTTGTTTCAATTCGTACCGACGAACAATCTTCGCTATATGCTCCGAGCAAGAAATTTACCTCCAAAGGGAAATCCTTGATGACCAAGTAGACGAGGTCGATTTGAGATTCGCGTTGATATGCAGTGGCAAGCGTAACTCAAGACGTGTCGAAAGTTAGACTCGGATGCTGAGTGTGTGCCATAGGTTCGACATAAGTAAATTTAGAAGCAGGAACACGTCGGGTGCGATCAGAACTCCGAAGTTAAGCGTGCTTGGGCGAGAGTAGTACTAGGATGGGTGACCCCCTGGGAAGTCCTCGTGTTGCACCCCTTTTTGTCTCAATTTTTGACCTTTCCGGCAATTTTTTTTTTTTGCGTCACAAAGGCATTAGATGCGCGTGGCGAGAAATTTTACCTCGAAAGGGAAATCCTTGGCGACCAAGTGGACGAGGTCGATTGGATTCAATTTGGAACGTCGTTCTGCTTCTAGAAAGGTATTATACTAACAATTCCGAGTTTGACTCCAACAGATACACTTGTTTCAATTCGTACCGACGAACAATCTTCGCTATATGCTCCGAGCAAGAAATTTACCTCCAAAGGGAAATCCTTGATGACCAAGTGGACGAGGTCGATTCGAGATTCACGTTGATATGCGGTGGCAAGCGTAACTCAAGACGTGTCGAAAGTTAGACTCGGATGCTGAGTGTGTACCATAGGTTCGACATAAGTAAATTTAGAAGCAGGAACACGTCGGGTGCGATCATTCCAGCACTAATGCACCGGATCCCATCAGAACTCCGAAGTTAAGCGTGCTTGGGCGAGAGTAGTACTAGGATGGGTGACCCCCTGGGAAGTCCTCGTGTTGCACCCCTTTTTGTCTCAATTTTTGACCCTTCCGGCAATTTTTATTTTTTTTTGCGTCACAAAGGCATTAGATGCGCGTGGTGAGAAATTTTGCCTCGAAAGGGAAATCCTTGGCGACCAAGTGGATGAGGTCGATTGGATTCAATTTGGAACGTCGTTCTGCTTGTAGAAAGGTATTATAATAACAATTCCGAGTTTGACTCCAACAGATACACTTGTTTCAATTCGTACCGACGAACAATCTTCGCTATATGCTCCGAGCAAGAAATTTACCTCCAAAGGGAAATCCTTGATGACCAAGTAGACGAGGTCGATTTGAGATTCGCGTTGATATGCAGTGGCAAGCGTAACTCAAGACGTGTCGAAAGTTAGACTCGGATGTTGAGTGTGTGCCATAGGTTCGACATAAGTAAATTTAGAAGCAGGAACACGTCGGGTGCGATCAGAACTCCGAAGTTAAGCGTGCTTGGGCGATAGTACTACTAGGATGGGTGACCCCCTGGGAAGTCCTCGTGTTGCACCCCTTTTTGTCTCAATTTTTGACCTTTCCGGCAATTTTTTTTTTTGCGTCACAAAGGCATTAGATGCGCGTGGCGAGAAATTTTACCTCGAAAGGGAAATCCTTGGCGACCAAGTGGACGAGGTCGATTGGATTCAATTTGGAACGTCGTTCTGCTTCTAGAAAGGTATTATACTAACAATTCCGAGTTTGACTCCAACAGATACACTTGTTTCAATTCGTACCGACGAACAATCTTCGCTATATGCTCCGAGCAAGAAATTTACCTCCAAAGGGAAATCCTTGATGACCAAGTGGACGAGGTCGATTCGAGATTCACGTTGATATGCGGTGGCAAGCGTAACTCAAGACGTGTCGAAAGTTAGACTCGGATGCTGAGTGTGTACCATAGGTTCGACATAAGTAAATTTAGAAGCAGGAACACGTCGGGTGCGATCATTCCAGCACTAATGCACCGGATCCCATCAGAACTCCGAAGTTAAGCGTGCTTGGGCGAGAGTAGTACTAGGATGGGTGACCCCCTGGGAAGTCCTCGTGTTGCACCCCTTTTTGTCTCAATTTTTGACCCTTCCGGCAATTTTTTTTTTTTTTTGCGTCACAAAGGCATTAGATGCGCGTGGTGAGAAATTTTGCCTCGAAAGGGAAATCCTTGGCGACCAAGTGGATGAGGTCGATTGGATTCAATTTGGAACGTCGTTCTGCTTGTAGAAAGGTATTATAATAACAATTCCGAGTTTGACTCCAACAGATACACTTGTTTCAATTCGTACCGACGAACAATCTTCGCTATATGCTCCGAGCAAGAAATTTACCTCCAAAGGGAAATCCTTGATGACCAAGTAGACGAGGTCGATTTGAGATTCGCGTTGATATGCAGTGGCAAGCGTAACTCAAGACGTGTCGAAAGTTAGACTCGGATGCTGAGTGTGTGCCATAGGTTCGACATAAGTAAATTTAGAAGCAGGAACACGTCGGGTGCGATCATACCAGCACTAATGCACCGGATCCCATCAGAACTCCGAAGTTAAGCGTGCTTGGGCGAGAGTAGTACTAGGATGGGTGACCCCCTGGGAAGTCCTCGTGATGCACCCCTTTTTGTCTCAATTTTTGACCCTTCCGGCAATTTTTTTTTTTTTTGCGTCACAAAGGCATTTGATGCGCGTGGCGAGAAATTTTGCCTCGAAAGGGAAATCCTTGGCGACCAAGTGGACGAGGTCGATTGGATTCAATTTGGAACGTCGTTCTGCTTCTAGAAAGGTATTATACTAACAATTCCGAGTTTGACTCCAACAGATACACTTGTTTCAATTCGTACCGACGAACAATCTTCGCTATATGCTCCGAGCAAGAAATTTACCTCCAAAGGGAAATCCTTGATGACCAAGTGGACGAGGTCGATTCGAGATTCACGTTGATATGCGGTGGCAAGCGTAACTCAAGACGTGTCGAAAGTTAGACTCGGATGCTGAGTGTGTACCATAGGTTCGACATAAGTAAATTTAGAAGCAGGAACACGTCGGGTGCGATCATACCAGCACTAATGCACCGGATCCCATCAGAACTCCGAAGTTAAGCGTGCTTGGGCGAGAGTAGTACTAGGATGGGAGACCCCCTGGGAAGTCCTCGTGTTGCACCCCTTTTTGTCTCAATTTTTGACCCTTCCGGCAATTATTTTTTTTGCGTCACAAAGGCATTAGATGCGCGTGGCGAGAAATTTTGCCTCGAAAGGGAAATCCTTGGCGACCAAGTGGACGAGGTCGATTGGATTCAATTTGGAACGTCGTTCTGCTTCTAGAAAGGTATTATAATAACAATTCCGAGTTTGACTCCAACAGATACACTTGTTTTAATTCGTACCGACGAGAAATCTTCGCTATATGCTCCGAGCAAGAAATTTACCTCCAAAGGGAAATCCTTGATGACCAAGTGGACGAGGTCGATTCGAGATTCGCGTTGATATGCGGTGGCAAGCGTAACTCAAGACGTGTCGAAAGTTAGACTCGGATGCTGAGTGTGTGCCATAGGTTCGACATAAGTAAATTTAGAAGCAGGAACACGTCGGGTGCGATCATACCAGCACTAATGCACCGGATCCCATCAGAACTCCAAAGTTAAGCGTGCTTGGGCGAGAGTAGTACTAGGATGGGTGACCCCCTGGGAAGTCCTCGTGATGCACCCCTTTTTGTCTCAATTTTTGACCCTTCCGGCAATTTTTTTTTTTTTTGCGTCACAAAGGCATTTGATGCGCGTGGCGAGAAATTTTGCCTCGAAAGGGAAATCCTTGGCGACCAAGTGGACGAGGTCGATTGGATTCAATTTGGAACGTCGTTCTGCTTCTAGAAAGGTATTATACTAACAATTCCGAGTTTGACTCCAACAGATACACTTGTTTCAATTCGTACCGACGAACAATCTTCGCTATATGCTCCGAGCAAGAAATTTACCTCCAAAGGGAAATCCTTGATGACCAAGTGGACGATGTCGATTCGAGATTCGCGTTGATATGCGGTGGCAAGCGTAACTCAAGACGTGTCGAAAGTTAGACTCGGATGCTGAGTGTGTGCCATAGGTTCGACATAAGTAAATTTAGAAGCAGGAACACGTCGGGTGCGATCATACCAGCACTAATGCACCGGATCCCATCAGAACTCCGAAGTTAAGCGTGCTTGGGCGAGAGTAGTACTAGGATGGGTGACCCCCTGGGAAGTCCTCGTGTTGCACCCCTTTTTGTCTCAATTTTTGACCCTTCCGGAAATTTGTTTTTTTTTTTGCGTCACAAAGGCATTAGATGCGCGTGGCGAGAAATTTTGCCTCGAAAGGGAAATCCTTGGCGACCAAGTGGACGAGGTCGATTGGATTCAATTTGGAACGTCGTTCTGCTTCTAGAAAGGTATTCTAATAACAATTCCGAGTTTGACTCCAACAGATACACTTGTTTCAATTCGTACCGACGAACAATCTTCGCTCTATGCTCCGAGCAAGAAATTTACCTCCAAAGGGAAATCCTTGATGACCAAGTGGACGAGGTCGATTTGAGATTCGCGTTGATATGCAGTGGCAAGCGTAACTCAAGACGTGTCGAAAGTTAGACTCGGATGCTGAGTGTGTGCCATAGGTTCGACATAAGTAAATTTAGAAGCAGGAACACGTCGGGTGCGATCATACCAGCACTAATGCACCGGATCCCATCAGAACTCCGAAGTTAAGCGTGCTTGGGCGAGAGTAGTACTAGGATGGGTGACCCCCTGGGAAGTCCTCGTGATGCACCCCTTTTTGTCTCAATTTTTGACCCTTCCGGCAATTTTTTTTTTTTTTGCGTCACAAAGGCATTTGATGCGCGTGGCGAGAAATTTTGCCTCGAAAGGGAAATCCTTGGCGACCAAGTGGACGAGGTCGATTGGATTCAATTTGGAACGTCGTTCTGCTTCTAGAAAGGTATTATACTAACAATTCCGAGTTTGACTCCAACAGATACACTTGTTTCAATTCGTACCGACGAACAATCTTCGCTATATGCTCCGAGCAAGAAATTTACCTCCAAAGGGAAATCCTTGATGACCAAGTGGACGATGTCGATTCGAGATTCGCGTTGATATGCGGTGGCAAGCGTAACTCAAGACGTGTCGAAAGTTAGACTCGGATGCTGAGTGTGTGCCATAGGTTCGACATAAGTAAATTTAGAAGCAGGAACACGTCGGGTGCGATCATACCAGCACTAATGCACCGGATCCCATCAGAACTCCGAAGTTAAGCGTGCTTGGGCGAGAGTAGTACTAGGATGGGTGACCCCCTGGGAAGTCCTCGTGTTGCACCCCTTTTTGTCTCAATTTTTGACCCTTCCGGAAATTTGTTTTTTTTTTTGCGTCACAAAGGCATTAGATGCGCGTGGCGAGAAATTTTGCCTCGAAAGGGAAATCCTTGGCGACCAAGTGGACGAGGTCGATTGGATTCAATTTGGAACGTCGTTCTGCTTCTAGAAAGGTATTCTAATAACAATTCCGAGTTTGACTCCAACAGATACACTTGTTTCAATTCGTACCGACGAACAATCTTCGCTCTATGCTCCGAGCAAGAAATTTACCTCCAAAGGGAAATCCTTGATGACCAAGTGGACGAGGTCGATTTGAGATTCGCGTTGATATGCAGTGGCAAGCGTAACTCAAGACGTGTCGAAAGTTAGACTCGGATGCTGAGTGTGTGCCATAGGTTCGACATAAGTAAATTTAGAAGCAGGAACACGTCGGGTGCGATCATACCAGCACTAATGCACCGGATCCCATCAGAACTCCGAAGTTAAGCGTGCTTGGGCGAGAGTAGTACTAGGATGGGTGACCCCCTGGGAAGTCCTCGTGATGCACCCCTTTTTGTCTCAATTTTTGACCCTTCCGGCAATTTTTTTTTTTTTGCGTCACAAAGGCATTAGATGCGCGTGGCGAGAAATTTTACCTCGAAAGGGAAATCCTTGGCGACCAAGTGGACGAGGTCGATTGGATTCAATTTGGAACGTCGTTCTGCTTCTAGAAAGGTATTATACTAACAATTCCGAGTTTGACTCCAACAGATACACTTGTTTCAATTCGTACCGACGAACAATCTTCGCTATATGCTCCGAGCAAGAAATTTACCTCCAAAGGGAAATCCTTGATGACCAAGTGGACGATGTCGATTCGAGATTCGCGTTGATATGCGGTGGCAAGCGTAACTCAAGACGTGTCGAAAGTTAGACTCGGATGCTGAGTGTGTACCATAGGTTCGACATAAGTAAATTTAGAAGCAGGAACACGTCGGGTGCGATCATTCCAGCACTAATGCACCGGATCCCATCAGAACTCCGAAGATAAGCGTGCTTGGGCGAGAGTAGTACTAGGATGGGTGACCCCCTGGGAAGTCCTCGTGTTGCACCCCTTTTTGTCTCAATTTTTGACCCTTCCGGCAATTTTTTTTTTTTTTTTGCGTCACAAAGGCATTAGATGCGCGTGGCGAGAAATTTTGCCTCGAAAGGGAAATCCTTGGCGACCAAGTGGACGAGGTCGATTGGATTCAATTTGGAACGTCGTTCTGCTTCTAGAAAGGTATTCTAATAACAATTCCGAGTTTGACTCCAACAGATACACTTGTTTCAATTCGTACCGACGAACAATCTTCGCTATATGCTCCGAGCAAGAAATTTACCTCCAAAGGGAAATCCTTGATGACCAAGTGGACGAGGTCGATTTGAGATTCGCGTTGATATGCAGTGGCAAGCGTAACTCAAGACGTGTCGAAAGTTAGACTCGGATGCTGAGTGTGTGCCATAGGTTCGACATAAGTAAATTTAGAAGCAGGAACACGTCGGGTGCGATCATACCAGCACTAATGCACCGGATCCCATCAGAACTCCGAAGTTAAGCGTGCTTGGGCGAGAGTAGTACTAGGATGGGTGACCCCCTGGGAAGTCCTCGTGATGCACCCCTTTTTGTCTCAATTTTTGACCCTTCCGGCAATTTTTTTTTTTTTGCGTCACAAAGGCATTAGATGCGCGTGGCGAGAAATTTTACCTCGAAAGGGAAATCCTTGGCGACCAAGTGGACGAGGTCGATTGGATTCAATTTGGAACGTCGTTCTGCTTCTAGAAAGGTATTATACTAACAATTCCGAGTTTGACTCCAACAGATACACTTGTTTCAATTCGTACCGACGAACAATCTTCGCTATATGCTCCGAGCAAGAAATTTACCTCCAAAGGGAAATCCTTGATGACCAAGTGGACGATGTCGATTCGAGATTCGCGTTGATATGCGGTGGCAAGCGTAACTCAAGACGTGTCGAAAGTTAGACTCGGATGCTGAGTGTGTACCATAGGTTCGACATAAGTAAATTTAGAAGCAGGAACACGTCGGGTGCGATCATTCCAGCACTAATGCACCGGATCCCATCAGAACTCCGAAGATAAGCGTGCTTGGGCGAGAGTAGTACTAGGATGGGTGACCCCCTGGGAAGTCCTCGTGTTGCACCCCTTTTTGTCTCAATTTTTGACCCTTCCGGCAATTTGTTTTTTTTTTTTGCGTCACAAAGGCATTAGATGCGCGTGGCGAGAAATTTTGCCTCGAAAGGGAAATCCTTGGCGACCAAGTGGACGAGGTCGATTGGATTCAATTTGGAACGTCGTTCTGCTTCTAGAAAGGTATTCTAATAACAATTCCGAGTTTGACTCCAACAGATACACTTGTTTCAATTCGTACCGACGAACAATCTTCGCTATATGCTCCGAGCAAGAAATTTACCTCCAAACCGAAATCCTTGATGACCAAGTGGACGAGGTCGATTCGAGATTCGCGTTGATATGCGGTGGCAAGCGTAACTCAAGACGTGTCGAAAGTTAGACTCGGATGTTGAGTGTGTGCCATAGGTTCGACATAAGTAAATTTAGAAGCAGGAACACGTCGGGTGCGATCATACCAGCACTAATGCACCGGATCCCATCAGAACTCCGAAGTTAAGCGTGCTTGGGCGAGAGTAGTACTAGGATGGGTGACCCCCTGGGAAGTCCTCGTGTTGCACCCCTTTTTGTCTCAATTTTTGACCCTTCCGACAATTTTTTTTTTGCGTCACAAAGGCATTAGATGCGCGTGGCGAGAAATTTTGCCTCGAAAGGGAAATCCTTGGCGACCAAGTGGACGAGGTCGATTGGATTCAATTTGGAACGTCGTTCTGCTTCTAGAAAGGTATTATAATAACAATTCCGAGTTTGACTCCAACAGATACACTTGTTTTAATTCGTACCGACGAGAAATCTTCGCTATATGCTCCGAGCAAGAAATTTACCTCCAAAGGGAAATCCTTGATGACCAAGTGGACGAGGTCGATTCGAGATTCGCGTTGATATGCGAAGGCAAGCGTAACTCAAGACGTGTCGAAAGTTAGACTCGGATGCTGAGTGTGTGCCATAGGTTCGACATAAGTAAATTTAGAAGCAAGAACACGTCGGGTGCGATCAGAACTCCGAAGTTAAGCGTGCTTGGGCGAGAGTAGTACTAGGATGGGTGACCCCCTGGGAAGTCCTCGTGTTGCACCCCTTTTTGTCTCAATTTTTGACCTTTCCGGCAATTTTTTTTTTATTGCGTCACAAAGGCATTAGATGCGCGTGGCGAGAAATTTTACCTCGAAAGGGAAATCCTTGGCGACCAAGTGGACGAGGTCGATTGGATTCAATTTGGAACGTCGTTCTGCTTCTAGAAAGGTATTATAATAACAATTCCGAGTTTGACTCCAACAGATACACTTGTTTCAATTCGTACCGACGAACAATCTTCGCTATATGCTCCGAGCAAGAAATTTACCTCCAAAGGGAAATCCTTGATGACCAAGTGGACGAGGTCGATTCGAGATTCGCGTTGATATGCGGTGGCAAGCGTAACTCAAGACGTGTCGAAAGTTAGACTCGGATGCTGAGTGTGTGCCATAGGTTCGACATAAGTAAATTTAGAAGCAGGAACACGTCGGGTGCGATCATACCAGCACTAATGCACCGGATCCCATCAGAACTCCGAAGTTAAGCGTGCTTGGGCGAGAGTAGTACTAGGATGGGTGACCCCCTGGGAAGTCCTCGTGTTGCACCCCTTTTTGTCTCAATTTTTGACCCTTCCGGCAATTTGTTTTTTTTTTTTGCGTCACAAAGGCATTAGATGCGCGTGGCGAGAAATTTTATCTCGAAAGGGAAATCCTTGGCGACCAAGTGGACGAGGTTGATTGGATTCAATTTGGAACGTCGTTCTGCTTCTAGAAAGGTATTCTAATAACAATTCCGAGTTTGACTCCAACTGATACACTTGTTTCAATTCGTACCGACGAACAATCTTCGCTATATGCTCCGAGCAAGAAATTTACCTCCAAACCGAAATCCTTGATGACCAAGTGGACGAGGTCGATTCGAGATTCGCGTTGATATGCGGTGGCAAGCGTAACTCAAGACGTGTCGAAAGTTAGACTCGGATGTTGAGTGTGTGCCATAGGTTCGACATAAGTAAATTTAGAAGCAGGAACACGTCGGGTGCGATCATACCAGCACTAATGCACCGGATCCCATCAGAACTCCGAAGTTAAGCGTGCTTGGGCGAGAGTAGTACTAGGATGGGTGACCCCCTGGGAAGTCCTCGTGTTGCACCCCTTTTTATCTCAATTTTTGACCCTTCCGGCAATTTGTTTTTTTTTTTGCGTCACAAAGGCATTAGATGCGCGTGGCGAGAAATTTTGCCTCGAAAGGGAAATCCTTGGCGACCAAGTGGACGAGGTCGATTGGATTCAATTTGGAACGTAGTTCTGCTTCTAGAAAGGTATTATAATAACAATTCCGAGTTTGACTCCAACAGATACACTTGTTTTAATTCGTACCGACGACAAATCTTCGCTATATGCTCCGAGCAAGAAATTTACCTCCAAAGGGAAATCCTTGATGACCAAGTGGACGAGGTCGATTCGAGATTCGCGTTGATATGCGGTGGCAAGCGTAACTCAAGACGTGTCGAAAGTTAGACTCGGATGCTGAGTGTGTGCCATAGGTTCGACATAAGTAAATTTAGAAGCAAGAACACGTCGGGTGCGATCAGAACTCCGAAGTTAAGCGTGCTTGGGCGAGAGTAGTACTAGGATGGGTGACCCCCTGGGAAGTCCTCGTGTTGCACCCCTTTTTGTCTCAATTTTTGACCTTTCCAGCAATTTTTTTTTATTGCGTCACAAAGGCATTAGATGCGCGTGGCGAGAAATTTTACCTTTAAAGGGAAATCCTTGGCGACCAAGTGGACGAGGTCGATTGGATTCAATTTGGAACGTCGTTCTGCTTCTAGAAAGGTATTATAATAACAATTCCGAGTTTGACTCCAACAGATACACTTGTTTCAATTCGTACCGACGAACAATCTTCGCTATATGCTCCGAGCAAGAAATTTACCTCCAAAGGGAAATCCTTGATGACCAAGTGGACGAGGTCGATTCGAGATTCGCGTTGATATGCGGTGGCAAGCGTAACTCAAGACGTGTCGAAAGTTAGACTCGGATGCTGAGTGTGTGCCATAGGTTCGACATAAGTAAATTTAGAAGCAGGAACACGTCAGGTGCGATCATACCAGCACTAATGCACCGGATCCCATCAGAACTCCGAAGTTAAGCGTGCTTGGGCGAGAGTAGTACTAGGATGGGTGACCCCCTGGGAAGTCCTCGTGTTGCACCCCTTTTTGTCTCAATTTTTGACCCTTCCGGCAATTTTTTTTTTGTTTGCGTCACAAAGGCATTAGATGCGCGTGGTGAGAAATTTTGCCTCGAAAGGGAAATCCTTGGCGACCAAGTGGATGAGGTCGATTGGATTCAATTTGGAACGTCGTTCTGCTTGTAGAAAGGTATTATAATAACAATTCCGAGTTTGACTCCAACAGATACACTTGTTTCAATTCCTACCGACGAACAATCTTCGCTATATGCTCCGAGCAAGAAATTTACCTCCAAACGGAAATCCTTGATGACCAAGTGGACGAGGTCGATTCGATATTCGCGTTGATATGCAGTGGCAAGCGTAACTCAAGACGTGTCGAAAGTTAGACTCGGATGCTGAGTGTGTGCCATAGGTTCGACATAAGTAAATTTAGAAGCAGGAACACGTCGGGTGCGATCATACCAGCACTAATGCACCGGATCCCATCAGAACTCCGAAGTTAAGCGTGCTTGGGCGAGAGTAGTACTAGGATGGGTGACCCCCTGGGAAGTCCTCGTGATGCACCCCTTTTTGTCTCAATTTTTGACCCTTCCGGCAATTTTTTTTTTTTTTTGCGTCACAAAGGCATTTGATGCGCGTGGCGAGAAATTTTGCCTCGAAAGGGAAATCCTTGGCGACCAAGTGGACGAGGTCGATTGGATTCAATTTGGAACGTCGTTCTGCTTCTAGAAAGGTATTATACTAACAATTCCGAGTTTGACTCCAACAGATACACTTGTTTCAATTCGTACCGACGAACAATCTTCGCTATATGCTCCGAGCAAGAAATTTACCTCCAAAGGGAAATCCTTGATGACCAAGTGGTCGAGGTCGATTCGAGATTCGCGTTGATATGCGGTGGCAAGCGTAACTCAGGACGTGTCGAAAGTTAGACTCAGATGCTGAGTGTGTGCCATAGGTTCGACATAAGTAAATTTAGAAGCAGGAACACGTCGGGAGCGATCAGAACTCCGAAGTTAAGCGTGCTTGGACGAGAGTAGTACTAGGATGGGTGACCCCCTGGGAAGTCCTCGTGTTGCACCCCTTTTTGTCTCAATTTTTTACCCTTCCGGCAATTTTTTTTTTTTGCGTCACAAAGGTATTAGATGCGCGTGGCGAGAAATTTTGGCTCGAAAGGGAAATCCTTGGCGACCAAGTGGACGAGGTCGATTGGATTCAATTTGGAACGTCGTTCTGCTTCTAGAAAGGTATTATAATAAAAATTCCGAGTTTGACTCCAACAGATACACTTGTTTCAATTCGTACCGACGAACAATCTTCGCTATATGTTCCGAGCAAGAAATTTACCTCCAAAGGGAAATCCTTGATGACCAAGTGGACGATGTCGATTCGAGATTCGCGTTGATATGCGGTGGCAAGCGTAACTCAAGACGTGTCGAAAGTTAGACTCGGATGCTGAGTGTGTGCCATAGGTTCGACATAAGTAAATTTAGAAGCAGGAACACGTTGGGTGCGATCATACCAGCACTAATGCACCGGATCCCATCAGAACTCCGAAGTTAAGCGTGCTTGGGCGAGAGTAGTACTAGGATGGGTGACCCCCTGGGAAGTCCTCGTGTTGCACCCTTTTTTGTCTCAATTTTTGACCCTTCCGGCAATTTTTTTTTTTTTTGCGTCACAAAGGCATTTGATGTGCGTGGCGAGAAATTTTGCCTCGAAAGGGAAATCCTTGGCGACCAAGTGGACGAGGTCGATTGGATTCAATTTGGAACGTCGTTCTGCTTCTAGAAAGGTATTATAATAACAATTCCGAGTTTGACTCCAACAGATACACTTGTTTCAATTCGTACCGACGAACAATCTTCGCTATATGCTCCGAGCAAGAAATTTACCTCCAAAGGGAAATCCTTGATGACCAAGTGGACGAGGTCGATTCGAGATTCGCGTTGATATGCGGTGGCAAGCGTAACTCAAGACGTGTCGAAAGTTAGACTCGGATGCTGAGTGTGTGCCATAGGTTCGACATAAGTAAATTTAGAAGCAGGAACACGTCGGGTGCGATCATACCAGCACTAATGCACCGGATCCCATCAGAACTCCGAAGTTAAGCGTGCTTGGGCGAGAGTAGTACTAGGATGGGTGACCCCCTGGGAAGTCCTCGTGATGCACCCCTTTTTGTCTCAATTTTTGACCCTTCCGGCAATTTTTTTTTTTTTTTGCGTCACAAAGGCATTTGATGCGCGTGGCGAGAAATTTTGCCTCGAAAGGGAAATCCTTGGCGACCAAGTGGACGAGGTCGATTGGATTCAATTTGGAACGTCGTTCTGCTTCTAGAAAGGTATTATACTAACAATTCCGAGTTTGACTCCAACAGATACACTTGTTTCAATTCGTACCGACGAACAATCTTCGCTATATGCTCCGAGCAAGAAATTTACCTCCAAAGGGAAATCCTTGATGACCAAGTGGTCGAGGTCGATTCGAGATTCGCGTTGATATGCGGTGGCAAGCGTAACTCAGGACGTGTCGAAAGTTAGACTCAGATGCTGAGTGTGTGCCATAGGTTCGACATAAGTAAATTTAGAAGCAGGAACACGTCGGGAGCGATCAGAACTCCGAAGTTAAGCGTGCTTGGACGAGAGTAGTACTAGGATGGGTGACCCCCTGGGAAGTCATCGTGTTGCACCCCTTTTTGTCTCAATTTTTTACCCTTCCGGCAATTTTTTTTTTTTGCGTCACAAAGGTATTAGATGCGCGTGGCGAGAAATTTTGGCTCGAAAGGGAAATCCTTGGCGACCAAGTGGACGAGGTCGATTGGATTCAATTTGGAACGTCGTTCTGCTTCTAGAAAGGTATTATAATAAAAATTCCGAGTTTGACTCCAACAGATACACTTGTTTCAATTCGTACCGACGAACAATCTTCGCTATATGTTCCGAGCAAGAAATTTACCTCCAAAGGGAAATCCTTGATGACCAAGTGGACGATGTCGATTCGAGATTCGCGTTGATATGCGGTGGCAAGCGTAACTCAAGACGTGTCGAAAGTTAGACTCGGATGCTGAGTGTGTGCCATAGGTTCGACATAAGTAAATTTAGAAGCAGGAACACGTTGGGTGCGATCATACCAGCACTAATGCACCGGATCCCATCAGAACTCCGAAGTTAAGCGTGCTTGGGCGAGAGTAGTACTAGGATGGGTGACCCCCTGGGAAGTCCTCGTGTTGCACCCTTTTTTGTCTCAATTTTTGACCCTTCCGGCAATTTTTTTTTTTTTTGCGTCACAAAGGCATTTGATGTGCGTGGCGAGAAATTTTGCCTCGAAAGGGAAATCCTTGGCGACCAAGTGGACGAGGTCGATTGGATTCAATTTGGAACGTCGTTCTGCTTCTAGAAAGGTATTATAATAACAATTCCGAGTTTGACTCCAACAGATACACTTGTTTCAATTCGTACCGACGAACAATCTTCGCTATATGCTCCGAGCAAGAAATTTACCTCCAAAGGGAAATCCTTGATGACCAAGTGGACGAGGTCGATTCGAGATTCGCGTTGATATGCGGTGGCAAGCGTAACTCAAGACGTGTCGAAAGTTAGACTCGGATGCTGAGTGTGTGCCATAGGTTCGACATAAGTAAATTTAGAAGCAGGAACACGTCGGGTGCGATCATACCAGCACTAATGCACCGGATCCCATCAGAACTCCGAAGTTAAGCGTGCTTGGGCGAGAGTAGTACTAGGATGGGTGACCCCCTGGGAAGTCCTCGTGTTGCACCCCTTTTTGTCTCAATTTTTGACCCTTCCGGCAATTTGTTTTTTTTTTTGCGTCACAAAGGCATTAGATGCGCGTGGCGAGAAATTTTGCCTCGAAAGGGAAATCCTTGGCGACCAAGTGGACAAGGTCGATTGGATTCAATTTGGAACGTCGTTCTGCTTCTAGAAAGGTATTATAATAACAATTCCGAGTTTGACTCCAACAGATACACTTGTTTCAATTCGTACCGACGAACAATCTTCGCTATATGCTCCGAGCAAGAAATTTACCTCCAAACCGAAATCCTTGATGACCAAGTGGACGAGGTCGATTCGAGATTCGCGTTGATATGCGGTGGCAAGCGTAACTCAAGACGCGTCGAAAGTTAGACTCGGATGTTGAGTGTGTGCCATAGGTTCGACATAAGTAAATTTAGAAGCAGGAACACGTCGGGTGCGATCATACCAGCACTAATGCACCGGATCCCATCAGAACTCCAAAGTTAAGCGTGCTTGGGCGAGAGTAGTACTAGGATGGGTGCCCCCCTGGGAAGTCCTCGTGTTGCACCCCTTTTTGTCTCAATTTTTGACCCTTCCGGCAATTATTTTTTTTGCGTCACAAAGGCATTAGATGCGCGTGGCGAGAAATTTTGCCTCGAAAGGGAAATCCTTGGCGACCAAGTGGACGAGGTCGATTGGATTCAATTTGGAACGTCGTTCTGCTTCTAGAAAGGTATTATAATAACAATTCCGAGTTTGACTCCAACAGATACACTTGTTTTAATTCGTACCGACGAGAAATCTTCGCTATATGCTCCGAGCAAGAAATTTACCTCCAAAGGGAAATCCTTGATGACCAAGTGGACGAGGTCGATTCGAGATTCGCGTTGATATGCGGTGGCAAGCGTAACTCAAGACGTGTCGAAAGTTAGACTCGGATGCTGAGTGTGTGCCATAGGTTCGACATAAGTAAATTTAGAAGCAAGAACACGTCGGGTGCGATCAGAACTCCGAAGTTAAGCGTGCTTGGGCGAGATTAGTACTAGGATGGGTGACCCCCTGGGAAGTCCTCGTGTTGCACCCCTTTTTGTCTCAATTTTTTACCTTTCCGGCAATTTTTTTTTATTGCGTCACAAAGGCATTAGATGCGCGTGGCGAGAAATTTTACCTCGAAAGGGAAATCCTTGGCGACCAAGTGGACGAGGTCGATTGGATTCAATTTGGAACGTCGTTCTGCTTCTAGAAAGGTATTATAATAACAATTCCGAGTTTGACTCCAACAGATACACTTGTTTCAATTCGTACCGACGAACAATCTTCGCTATATGCTCCGAGCAAGAAATTTACCTCCAAAGGGAAATCCTTGATGACCAAGTGGACGAGGTCGATTCGAGATTCACGTTGATATGCGGTGGCAAGCGTAACTCAAGACGTGTCGAAAGTTAGACTCGGATGCTGAGTGTATGCCATCGGTTCGACATAAGTAAATTTAGAAGCAAGAACACGTCGGGTGCGATCATACCAGCACTAATGCACCGGATCCCATCAGAACAACGAAGTTAAGCGTGCTTGGGCGAGAGTAGTACTACGATGGGTGACCCCCTGGGAAGTCCTCGTGTTGCACCCCTTTTTGTCTCAATTTTTGACCCTTCCGGTAAATTTTTTTTTGCGTCACAAAGGCATTAGATGCGCGTGGCGAGAAATTTTGCCTCGAAAGGGAAATCCTTGGCGACCAAGTGGACGAGGTCGATTGGATTCAATTTGGAACGTCGTTCTGCTTCTAGAAAGGTATTATAATAAAAATTCCGAGTTTGACTCCAACAGATACACTTGTTTCAATTCGTACCGACGAACAATCTTCGCTATATGCTCCGAGCAAGAAATTTACCTCCAAAGGGAAATCCTTGATGACCAAGTGGACGAGGTCGATTTGAGATTCGCGTTGATATGCGGTGGCAAGCGTAACTCAAGACGTGTCGAAAGTTAGACTCGGATGCTGAGTGTGTGCCATCGGTTCGACATAAGTAAATTTAGAAGCAGGAACACGTCGGGTGCGATCATACCAGCACTAATGCACCGGATCCCATCAGAACAACGAAGTTAAGCGTGCTTGGGCGAGAGTAGTACTAGGATGGGTGACCCCCTGTGAAGTCCTCGTGTTGCACCCCTTTTTGTCTCAATTTTTGACCCTTCCGACAATTTTTTTTTTGTTTTTTGCGTCACAAAGGCATTAGATGCGCGTGGTGAGAAATTTTGCCTCGAAAGGGAAATCCTTGGCGACCAAGTGGACGAGGTCGATTGGATTCAATTTGGAACGTCGTTCTGCTTGTAGAAAGGTATTATAATAACAATTCCGAGTTTGACTCCAACAGATACACTTGTTTCAATTCGTACCGACGAACAATCTTCGCTATATGCTCTGAGCAAGAAATTTACCTCCATAGGGAAATCCTTGATGACCAAGTGGACGAGGTCGATTCGAGATTCGCGTTGATATGCAGTGGCAAGCGTAACTCAAGACGTGTCGAAAGTTAGACTCGGATGCTGAGTGTGTGCCATAGGTTCGACATAAGTAAATTTAGAAGCAAGAACACGTCGGGTGCGATCATACCAGCACTAATGCACCGGATCCCATCAGAACTCCGAAGTTAAGCGTGCTTGGGCGAGAGTAGTACTAGGATGGGTGACCCCCTGGGAAGTCCTCGTGTTGCACCCCTTTTTGTCTCAATTTTTGACCCTTCCGGCAATTTTTTTTTTTTTTTTTGCGTCACAAAGGCATTTGATGCGCGTGGCGAGAAATTTTGCCTCGAAAGGGAAATCCTTGGCGACCAAGTGGACGAGGTCGATTGGATTCAATTTGGAACGTCGTTCTGCTTCTAGAAAGGTATTATAATAACAATTCCGAGTTTGACTCCAACAGATACACTTGTTTCAATTCGTACCGACGAACAATCTTCGCTATATGCTCCGAGCAAGAAATTTACCTCCAAAGGGAAATCCTTGATGACCAAGTGGACGAGGTCGATTCGAGATTCGCGTTGATATGCGGTGGCAAGCGTAACTCAAGACGTGTCGAAAGTTAGACTCGGATGCTGAGTGTGTGCCATATGTTCGACATAAGTAAATTTAGAAGCAGGAACACGTCGGGTGCGATCATACCAGCACTACTGCACCGGATCCCATCAGAACTCCGAAGTTAAGCGTGCTTGGGCGAGAGTAGTACTAGGATGGGTGACCCCCTGGGAAGTCCTCGTGTTGCACCCATTTTTGTCTCAATTTTTGACCCTTCCTGCAATTTGTTTTTTTTTTTGCGTCACAAAGGCATTAGATGCGCGTAGCGAGAAATTTTTCCTCGAAAGGGAAATCCTTGGCGACCAAGTGGACGAGGTCGATTGGATTCAATTTGGAACGTCGTTCTGCTTCTAGAAAGGTATTATAATAACAATTCCGAGTTTGACTCCAACAGATACACTTGTTTCAATTCGTACCGACGAACAATCTTCGCTATATGCTCCGAGCAAGAAATTTACCTCCAAACGGAAATCCTTGATGACCAAGTGGACGAGGTCGATTTGAGATTCGCGTTGATATGCGGTGGCAAGCGTAACTCAAGACGTGTCGAAAGTTAGACTCGAATGTTGAGTGTGTGCCATAGGTTCGACATAAGTAAATTTAGAAGCAGGATCACGTCGGGTGCGATCATACCAGCACTAATGCACCGGATCCCATCAAAACTCCGAAGTTAAGCGTGCTTGGGCGAGAGTAGTACTAGGATGGGTGACCCCCTGGGAAGTCCTCGTGTTGCACCCCTTTTTGTCTCAATTTTTGACCCTTCCGGCAATTATTTTTTTGCGTCACAAAGGCATTAGATGCGCGTGGCGAGAAATTTTGCCTCGAAAGGGAAATCCTTGGCGACCAAGTGGACGAGGTCGATTGGATTCAATTTCGAACGTCATTCTGCTTCTAGAAAGTTATTATAATAACAATTCCGAGTTTGACTCCAACAGATACACTTGTTTTAATTCGTACCGACGAGAAATCTTCGCTATATGCTCCGAGCAAGAAATTTACCTCCAAAGGGAAATCCTTGATGACCAAGTGGACGAGGTCGATTCGAGATTCGCGTTGATATGCGGTGGCAAGCGTAACTCAAGACGTGTCGAAAGTTAGACTCGGATGCTGAGTGTGTGCCATAGGTTCGACATAAGTAAATTTAGAAGCAAGAACACGTCGGGTGCGATCAGAACTCCGAAGTTAAGCGTGCTTGGGCGAGAGTAGTACTAGGATGGGTGACCCCCTGGGAAGTCCTCGTGTTGCACCCCTTTTTGTCTCAATTTTTGACCTTTCTGGCAATTTTTTTTTTGCGTCACAAAGGCATTAGATGCGCGTGGCGAGAAATTTTACCTCGAAAGGGAAATCCTTGGCGACCAAGTGGACGAGGTCGATTGGATTCAATTTGGAACGTCGTTCTGCTTCTAGAAAGGTATTATAATAACAATTCCGAGTTTGACTCCAACAGATACACTTGTTTCAATTCGTACCGACGAACAATCTTCGCTATATGCTTCGAGCAAGAAATTTACCTCCAAAGGGAAATCCTTGATGACCAAGTGGACGAGGTCGATTCGAGATTCACGTTGATATGCGGTGGCAAGCGTAACTCAAGACGTGTCGAAAGTTAGACTCGGATGCTGAGTGTGTGCCATAGGTTCGACATAAGTAAATTTAGAAGCAGGAACACGTCGGGTGCGATCATTCCAGCACTAATGCACCGGATCCCATCAGAACTCCGAAGTTAAGCGTGCTTGGGCGAGAGTAGTACTAGGATGGGTGACCCCCTGGGAATTCCTCGCGTTGCACCCCTTTTTGTCTCAATTTTTTACCCTTCCGGTAATTTTTTTTTTGCGTCACAAAGGCAGTAGATGCGCGTGGCGAGAAATTTTGCCTCGAAAGGGAAATCTTTGGCGACCAAGTGGACGAGGTCGATTGGATTCAATTTGGAACGTCGTTCTGCTTCTAGAAAGGTATTATAATAAAAATTCCGAGTTTGACTCCAACAGATACACTTGTTTCAATTCGTACCGACGAACAATCTTCGCTATATGCTCCGAGCAAGAAATTTACCTCCAAAGGGAAATCCTTGATGACCAAGTGGACGAGGTCGATTCGAGATTCGCATTGATATGCGGTGGCAAGCGTAACTCAAGCCGTGTCGAAAGTTAGACTCGGATGCTGAGTGTGTGCCATCGGTTCGACATAAGTAAATTTAGAAGCAGGAACACGTCGGGTGCGATCATACCAGCACTAATGCACCGGATCCCATCAGAACTCCGAAGTTAAGCGTGCTTGGGCGAGAGTAGTACTAGGATGGGTGACCCCCTAGGAAGTCCTCGTGTTGCACCACTTTTTGTCTCAATTTTTGACCCTTCCGGCAATTTTTTTTTTTTTTGCGTCGCAACGGCATTAGATGCGCGTGGTGAGAAATTTTGCCTCGAAAGGGAAATCCTTGGCGACCAAGTGGACGAGGTCGATTGGATTCAATTTGGAACGTCGTTCTGCTTGTAGAAAGGTATTATAATAACAATTCCGAGTTTGACTCCAACAGATACACTTGTTTCAATTCGTACCGACGAACAATCTTCGCTACATGCTCCGAGCAAGAAATTTACCTCCAAAGGGAAATCCTGGATGACCAAGCGGACGAGGTCGATTCGAGATTCGCGTTGATATGCAGTGGCAAGCGTAACTCAAGACGTGTCGAAAGTTAGACTCGGATGCTGAGTGTGTGCCATAGGTTCGACATAAGTAAATTTAGAAGCAGGAACACGTCGGGTGCGATCATACCAGCACTAATGCACCGGATCCCATCAGAACTCCGAAGTTAAGCGTGCTTGGGCGAGAGTAGTACTAGGATGGGTGACCCCCTGGGAAGTCCTCGTGTTGCACCCCTTTTTGTCTCAATTTTTTACCCTTCCCACAATTTTTTTTTTTGCGTCACAAAGGCAATAGATGCGCGTGGCGAGAAATTTTGCCTCGGAAGGGAAATCCTTGGTGACCAAGGTGACGAGGTCGATTGGATTCGATTTGGAACGTCGTTCTGCTTCTAGAAAGGTATTATAATAACAATTCCGAGTTTGAATCCAACAGATACACTTGTTTCAATTCGTATCGATGAACAATCTTCGCTATATGCTCCGAGCAAGAAATTTACCTCCAAAGGAAAATCCTTGATGACCAAGTGGACAAGGTCGATTCGAGATTCACGTTGATATGCGGTGGCAAGCGTAACTCAAGACGTGTCGAAAGTTAGACTCGGATGCTGAGTGTGTGCCATAGGTTCGACATAAGTAAATTTAGAAGCAGGAACACGTCGGGTGCGATCATACCAGCACTAATGCACCGGATCCCATCAGAACTCCGAAGTTAAGTGTGCTTGGGCGAGAGTAGTACTAGGATGGGTGACCCCCTGGGAAGTCCTCGTGTTGCACCCCTTTTTGTCTCAATTTTTGACCCTTCCGACAAATTTTTTTTTTTGCGTCACAAAGGCATTAGATGCGCGTGGTGAGAAATTTTGCCTCGAAAGGGAAATCCTTGGCGACCAAGTGGACGAGGTCGATTGGATTCAATTTGGAACGTCGTTCTGCTTGTAGAAAGGTATTATAATAACAATTCCGAGTTTGACTCCAACAGATACACTTGTTTCAATTCGTACCGACGAACAATCTTCGCTATATGCTCCGAGCAAGAAATTTACCTCCATAGGGAAATCCTTGATGACCAAGTGGACGAGGTCGATTCGAGATTCGCGTTGATATGCGGTGGCAAGCGTAACTCAAGACGTGTCGAAAGTTAGACTCGGATGCTGAGTGTGTGCCATAGGTTCGACATAAGTAAATTTAGAAGCAGGAACACGTCGGGTGCGATCATACCAGCACTAATGCACCGGATCCCATCAGAACTCCGAAGTTAAGCGTGCTTGGGCGAGAGTAGTACTAGGATGGGTGACCCCCTGGGAAGTCCTCGTGTTGCACCCCTTTTTGTCTCAATTTTTTACCCTTCCCACAATTTTTTTTTTTGCGTCACAAAGGCAATAGATGCGCGTGGCGAGAAATTTTGCCTCGGAAGGGAAATCCTTGGTGACCAAGTGGACGAGGTCGATTGGATTCGATTTGGAACGTCGTTCTGCTTCTAGAAAGGTATTATAATAACAATTCCGAGTTTGAATCCAACAGATACACTTGTTTCAATTCGTATCGATGAACAATCTTCGCTATATGCTCCGAGCAAGAAATTTACCTCCAAAGGAAAATCCTTGATGACCAAGTGGACGAGGTCGATTCGAGATTCACGTTGATATGCGGTGGCAAGCGTAACTCGAGACGTGTCGAAAGTTAGACTCGGATGCTGAGTGTGTGCCATAGGTTCGACATAAGTAAATTTAGAAGCAGGAACACGTCGGGTGCGATCATACCAGCACTAATGCACCGGATCCCATCAGAACTCCGAAGTTAAGTGTGCTTGGGCGAGAGTAGTACTAGGATGGGTGACCCCCTGGGAAGTCCTCGTGTTGCACCCCTTTTTGTCTCAATTTTTGACCCTTCCGACAAATTTTTTTTTTTTTTTGCGTCACAAAGGCATTAGATGCGCGTGGTGAGAAATTTTGCCTCGAAAGGGAAATCCTTGGCGACCAAGTGGACGAGGTCGATTGGATTCAATTTGGAACGTCGTTCTGCTTGTAGAAAGGTATTATAATAACAATTCCGAGTTTGACTCCAACAGATACACTTGTTTCAATTCGTACCGACGAACAATCTTCGCTATATGCTCCGAGCAAGAAATTTACCTCCATAGGGAAATCCTTGATGACCAAGTGGACGAGGTCGATTCGAGATTCGCGTTGATATGCAGTGGCAAGCGTAACTCAAGACGTGTCGAAAGTTAGACTCGGATGCTGAGTGTGTGCCATAGGTTCGACATAAGTAAATTTAGAAGCAGGAACACGTCGGGTGCGATCATACCAGCACTAATGCACCGGATCCCATCAGAACTCCGAAGTTAAGCGTGCTTGGGCGAGAGTAGTACTAGGATGGGTGACCCCCTGGGAAGTCCTCGTGTTGCACCCCTTTTTGTCTCAATTTTTTACCCTTCCCACAATTTTTTTTTTTGCGTCACAAAGGCAATAGATGCGCGTGGCGAGAAATTTTGCCTCGGAAGGGAAATCCTTGGTGACCAAGTGGACGAGGTCGATTGGATTCGATTTGGAACGTCGTTCTGCTTCTAGAAAGGTATTATAATAACAATTCCGAGTTTGACTCCAACAGATACACTTGTTTCAATTCGTACCGACGAACAATCTTCGCTATATGCTTCGAGCAAGAAATTTACCTCCAAAGGGAAATCCTTGATGACCAAGTGGACGAGGTCGATTCGAGATTCACGTTGATATGCGGTGGCAAGCGTAACTCAAGACGTGTCGAAAGTTAGACTCGGATGCTGAGTGTGTGCCATAGGTTCGACATAAGTAAATTTAGAAGCAGGAACACGTCCGGTGCGATCATTCCAGCACTAATGCACCGGATCCCATCAGAACTCCGAAGTTAAGCGTGCTTGGGTGAGAGTAGTACTAGGATGGGTGACCCCCTGGGAATTCCTCGTGTTGCACCCCTTTTTGTCTCAATTTTTGTCCCTTCCGGTAATTTTTTTTTTGCGTTACAAAGGCAGTAGATGCGCGTGGCGAGAAATTTTGCCTCGAAAGGGAAATCTTTGGCGACCAAGTGGACGAGGTCGATTGGATTCAATTTGGAACGTCGTTCTGCTTCTAGAAAGGTATTATAATAAAAATTCCGAGTTTGACTCCAACAGATACACTTGTTTCAATTCGTACCGACGAACAATCTTCGCTATATGCTCCGAGCAAGAAATTTACCTCCAAAGGGAAATCCTTGATGACCAAGTGGACGAGGTCGATTCGAGATTCGCGTTGATATGCGGTGGCAAGCGTAACTCAAGCCGTGTCGAAAGTTAGACTCGGATGCTGAGTGTGTGCCATCGGTTCGACATAAGTAAATTTAGAAGCAGGAACACGTCGGGTGCGATCATACCAGCACTAATGCACCGGATCCCATTAGAACTCCGAAGTTAAGCGTGCTTGGGCGAGAGTAGTACTAGGATGGGTGACCCCCTAGGAAGTCCTCGTGTTGCACCACTTTTTGTCTCAATTTTTGACCCTTCCGGCAATTTTTTTTTTTTTGCGTCGCAACGGCATTAGATGCGCGTGGTGAGAAATTTTGCCTCGAAAGGGAAATCCTTGGCGACCAAGTGGACGAGGTCGATTGGATTCAATTTGGAACGTCGTTCTGCTTGTAGAAAGGTATTATAATAACAATTCCGAGTTTGACTCCAACAGATACACTTGTTTCAATTCGTACCGACGAACAATCTTCGCTATATGCTCCGAGCAAGAAATTTACCTCCAAAGGGAAATCCTTGATGACCAAGCGGACGAGGTCGATTCGAGATTCGCGTTGATATGCGGTGGCAAGCGTAACTCAAGACGTGTCGAAAGTTAGACTCGGATGCTGAGTGTGTGCCATAGGTTCGACATAAGTAAATTTAGAAGCAGGAACACGTCGGGTGCGATCATACCAGCACTAATGCACCGGATCCCATCAGAACTCCGAAGTTAAGCGTGCTTGGGCGAGAGTAGTACTAGGATGGGTGACCCCCTGGGAAGTCCTCGTGTTGCACCCCTTTTTGTCTCAATTTTTTACCCTTCCCACAATTTTTTTTTTGCGTCACAAAGGCAATAGATGCGCGTGGCGAGAAATTTTGCCTCGGAAGGGAAATCCTTGGTGACCAAGTGGACGAGGTCGATTGTTTTCGATTTGGAACGTCGTTCTGCTTCTAGAAAGGTATTATAATAACAATTCCGAGTTTGAATCCAACAGATACACTTGTTTCAATTCGTATCGATGAACAATCTTCGCTATATGCTCCGAGCAAGAAATTTACCTCCAAAGGAAAATCCTTGATGACCAAGTGGACGAGGTCGATTCGAGATTCGCGTTGATATGCGGTGGCAAGCGTAACTCAAGACGTGTCGAAAGTTAGACTCGGATGCTGAGTGTGTGCCATAGGTTCGACATAAGTAAATTTAGAAGCAGGAACACGTCGGGTGCGATCATACCAGCACTAATGCACCGGATCCCATCAGAACTCCGAAGTTAAGCGTGCTTGGGCGAGAGTAGTACTAGGATGGGTGACCCCCTGGGAAGTCCTCGTGTTGCACCCCTTTTTGTCTCAATTTTTGACCCTTCCGACAAATTTTTTTTTTTTGCGTCACAAAGGCATTAGATGCGCGTGGTGAGAAATTTTGCCTCGAAAGGGAAATCCTTGGCGACCAAGTGGACGAGGTCGATTGGATTCAATTTGGAACGTCGTTCTGCTTGTAGAAAGGTATTATAATAACAATTCCGAGTTTGACTCCAACAGATACACTTGTTTCAATTCGTACCGACGAACAATCTTCGCTATATGCTCCGAGCAAGAAATTTACCTCCATAGGGAAATCCTTGATGACCAAGTGGACGAGGTCGATTCGAGATTCGCGTTGATATGCAGTGGCAAGCGTAACTCAAGACGTGTCGAAAGTTAGACTCGGATGCTGAGTGTGTACCATAGGTTCGACATAAGTAAATTTAGAAGCAGGAACACGTCGGGTGCGATCATACCAGCACTAATGCACCGGATCCCATCAGAACTCCGAAGTTAAGCGTGCTTGGGCGAGAGTAGTACTAGGATGGGTGACCCCCTGGGAAGTCCTCGTGTTGCACCCCTTTTTGTCTCAATTTTTGACCCTTCCGGCAAATTTTTTTTTTTTTTTTTTGCGTCACAAAGGCATTTGATGCGCGTGGCGAGAAATTTTGCCTCGAAAGGGAAATCCTTGGCGACCAAGTGGACGAGGTCTATTGGATTCAATTTGGAACGTCGTTCTGCTTCTAGAAAGGTATTATAATAACAATTCCGAGTTTGACTCCAACAGATACACTTGTTTCAATTCGTACCGACGAACAATCTTCGCTATATGCTTCGAGCAAGAAATTTACCTCCAAAGGGAAATCCTTGATGACCAAGTGGACGAGGTCGATTCGAGATTCACGTTGATATGCGGTGGCAAGCGTAACTCAAGACGTGTCGAAAGTTAGACTGGGATGCTGAGTGTGTGCCATAGGTTCGACATAAGTAAATTTAGAAGCAGGAACACGTCCGGTGCGATCATTCCAGCACTAATGCACCGGATCCCATCAGAACTCCGAAGTTAAGCGTGCTTGGGCGAGAGTAGTACTAGGATGGGTGACCCCCTGGGAATTCCTCGTGTTGCACCCCTTTTTGTCTCAATTTTTGACCCTTCCGGTAATTTTTTTTTTGCGTCACAAAGGCAGTAGATGCGCGTGGCGAGAAATTTTGCCTCGAAAGGGAAATCTTTGGCGACCAAGTGGACGAGGTCGATTGGATTCAATTTGGAACGTCGTTCTGCTTCTAGAAAGGTATTATAATAAAAATTCCGAGTTTGACTCCAACAGATACACTTGTTTCAATTCGTACCGACGAACAATCTTCGCTATATGCTCCGAGCAATAAATTTACCTCCAAAGGGAAATCCTTGATGACCAAGTGGACGAGGTCGATTCGAGATTCGCGTTGATATGCGGTGGCAAGCGTAACTCAAGACGTGTCGAAAGTTAGACTCGGATGCTGAGTGTGTGCCATAGGTTCGACATAAGTAAATTTAGAAGCAGGAACACGTCGGGTGCGATCATACCAGCACTAATGCACCGGATCCCATCAGAACTCCGAAGTTAAGCGTGCTTGGGCGAGAGTAGTACTAGGATGGGTGACCCCCTGGGAAGTCCTCGTGTTGCACCCCTTTTTGTCTCAATTTTTTACCCTTCCCACAATTTTTTTTTTTGCGTCACAAAGGCAATAGATGCGCGTGGCGAGAAATTTTGCCTCGGAAGGGAAATCCTTGGTGACCAAGTGGACGAGGTCGATTGGATTCGATTTGGAACGTCGTTCTGCTTCTAGAAAGGTATTATAATAACAATTCCGAGTTTGAATCCAACAGATACACTTGTTTCAATTCGTATCGATGAACAATCTTCGCTATATGCTCCGAGCAAGAAATTTACCTCCAAAGGAAAATCCTTGATGACCAAGTGGACGAGGTCGATTCGAGATTCGCGTTGATATGCGGTGGGAAGCGTAACTCAAGACGTGTCGAAAGTTAGACTCGGATGCTGAGTGTGTGCCATAGGTTCGACATAAGTAAATTTAGAAGCAGGAACACGTCGGGTGCGATCATACCAGCACTAATGCACCGGATCCCATCAGAACTCCGAAGTTAAGCGTGCTTGGGCGAGAGTAGTACTAGGATGGGTGACCCCCTGGGAAGTCCTCGTGTTGCACCCTTTTTGTCTCAATTTTTGACCCTTCCGACAATTTTTTTTTTTTTTTGCGTCACAAAGGCATTAGATGCGCGTGGTGAGAAATTTTGCCTCGAAAGGGAAATCCTTGGCGACCAAGTGGACGAGGTCGATTGGATTCAATTTGGAACGTCGTTCTGCTTGTAGAAAGGTATTATAATAACAATTCCGAGTTTGACTCCAACAGATACACTTGTTTCAATTCGTACCGACGAACAATCTTCGCTATATGCTCCGAGCAAGAAATTTACCTCCATAGGGAAATCCTTGATGACCAAGTGGACGAGGTCGATTCGAGATTCGCGTTGATATGCAGTGGCAAGCGTAACTCAAGACGTGTCGAAAGTTAGACTCGGATGTTGAGTGTGTGCCATAGGTTCGACATAAGTAAATTTAGAAGCAGGAACACGTCGGGTGCGATCATACCAGCACTAATGCACCGGATCCCATCAGAACTCCGAAGTTAAGCGTGCTTGGGCGAGAGTAGTACTAGGATGGGTGACCCCCTGGGAAGTCCTCGTGTTGCACCCCTTTTTGTCTCAATTTTTGACCCTTCCGGCAATTTTTTTTTTTGCGTCACAAAGGCATTTGATGCGCGTGGCGAGAAATTTTGCCTCGAAAGGGAAATCCTTGGCGACCATGTGGACGAGGTCGATTGGATTCAATTTGGAACGTCGTTCTGCTTCTAGAAAGGTATTATAATAACAATTCCGAGTTTGACTCCAACAGATACACTTGTTTCAATTCGTACCGACGAACAATCTTCGCTATATGCTCCGAGGAAGAAATTTACCTCCAAAGTGAAATCCTTGATGACCAAGTGGACGAGGTCGATTCGAGATTCGCGTTGATATGCGGTGGCAAGCGTAACTCAAGACGTGTCGAAAGTTAGACTCGGATGCTGAGTGTGTGCCATAGGTTCGATATAAGTAAATTTAGAAGCAGGAACACGTCGGGTGCGATTATACCAGCACTAATGCACCGGATCCCATCAGAACTCCGAAGTTAAGCATGCTTGGGCGAGAGTAGTACTAGGATGGGTGACCCCATGGGAAGTCCTCGTGTTGCACCCCATTTTGTCTCAATTTTTTACCCTTCCGGTAATTTTTTTTTTTTTTTGCGTCACAAAGGCATTAGATGCGCGTGGAGAGAAATTTTGCCTCGAAAGGGAAATCCTTGGCGACCAAGTGGACGAGGTCGATTGGATTCAATTTGGAACGTCGTTCTGCTTCTAGAAAGGTATTATAATAACAATTCCGAGTTTGACTCCAACAGATACATTTGTTTCAATTCCTACCGACGAACAATCTTCGCTATATGCTCCGAGCAAGAAATTTACCTCCAAAGGGAAATCCTTGATGACCAAGTGGACGAGGTCGATTCGATATTCGCGTTGATATGCGGTGGCAAGCGTAACTCAAGACGTGTCGAAAGTTAGACTCGGATGCTGAGTGTGTGCCATAGGTTCGACATAAGTAAATTTAGAAGCAGGAACACGTTGGGTGCGATCAGAACTCCCAAGTTAAGCGTGCTTGGGCGAGAGTAGTACTAGGATGGGTGACCCCCTGGGAAGTCCTCGTGTTGCACCCCTTTTTGTCTCAATTTTTGACCCTTCCGACAATTTTTTTTTTTGCGTCACAAAGGCATTAGATGCGCGTGTCGAGAAATTTTGCCTCGAAAGGGAAATCCTTGGCGACCAAGTGGACGAGGTCGATTGGATTCAATTTGGAACGTCGTTCTGCTTCTAGAAAGGTATTATAATAACAATTCCAAGTTTGACTCCAACAGATACACTTGATTCAATTCGTACCGACGAACAATCTTCGCTATATGCTCCGAGCAAGAAATTTACCTCCAAATGGAAATCCTTGATGACCAAGTGGACGAGGTCGATTCGAGATTCGCGTTAATATGCGGTGGCAAGCGTAACTCAAGACGTGTCGAAAGTTAGACTCGGATGCTGAGTGTGTGCCATAGGTTCGACATAAGTAAATTTAGAAGCAGGAACACGTCGGGTGCGAAGTTAAGCGTGCTTGGGCGAGAGTAGTACTAGGATGGGTGACCCCCTGGGAAGTCCTCGTGTTGCACCCCTTTTTGTCTCAATTTTGGACCCTTCCGACAATTTTTTTTTTTTGCGTCACAAAGGCATTAGATGCGCGTGGCGAGAAATTTTGCCTCGAAAGGGAAATACTTGGCAACCAACTGGACGAGGTCGATTGGATTCAATTTGGAACATCGTTCTGCTTCTAGAAAGGTATTATAATAACAATTCCGAGTTTGACTCCAACAGATACACTTGTTTCAATTCGTACCGACGAACAATCTTCGCTATATGCCCCGAGCAAGAAATTTACCTCCAAAGGGAAATCCTTGATGACCAAGTGGACGAGGTCGATTCGAGATTCGCGTTGATATGCGGTGGCAAGCGTAACTCAAGACGTGTCGAAAGTTAGACTCGGATGCTGAGTGTGTGCCATAGGTTCGACATAAGTAAATTTAGAAGCAGGAACACGTCGGGTGCGATCATACCAGCACTAATGCACCGGATCCCATCAGAACTCCGAAGTTAAGCGTGCTTGGGCGAGAGTAGTACTAGGATGGGTGACCCCCTAGGAAGTCCTCGTGTTGCACCCCTTTTTGTCTCAATTTTTGACCCTTCCGGCAAATTTTTTTTTTTTTGCGTCACAAAGGCATTAGATGCGCGTGGCGAGAAATTTTGCCTCGAAAGGGAAATCCTTGGCGACTAAGTGGATGAGGTCGATTGGATTCAATTTGGAACGTCGTTCTGCTTCTAGAAAGGTATTATAATAACAATTCCGAGTTTGACTTCAACAGATACACTTGTTTCAATTCGTACCGACGAACAATCTTCGCTATATGCTCCGAGCAAGAAATTTACCTCCAAAGGGAAATCCTTGATGACCAAGTGGACGAGTTCAATTCGAGATTGGCGTTGATATGCGGTGGCAAGCGTAACTCAAGACGTGTCGAAAGTTAGACTCGGATGCTGAGTGTGTGCCATAGGTTCGACATAAGTAAATTTAGAAGCAGGAACACGTCGGGTGCGATCATACCAGCACTAATGCACCGGATCCCATCAGAACTCCGAAGTTAAGCGTGCTTGGGCGAGAGTAGTACTAGGATGGGTGACCCCCTGGGAAGTCCTCGTGTTGCACCCCTTTTTGTCTCAATTTTTTACCCTTCCCACAATTTTTTTTTTTGCGTCACAAAGGCAATAGATGCGCGTGGCGAGAAATTTTGCCTCGGAAGGGAAATCCTTGGTGACCAAGTGGACGAGGTCGATTGGATTCGATTTGGAATGTCGTTCTGCTTCTAGAAAGGTATTATAATAACAATTCCGAGTTTGAATCCAACAGATACACTTGTTTCAATTCGTATCGATGAACAATCTTCGCTATATGCTCCGAGCAAGAAATTTACCTCCAAAGGAAAATCCTTGATGACCAAGTGGACGAGGTCGATTCGAGATTCGCGTTGATATGCGGTGGCAAGAGTAACTCAAGACGTGTCGAAAGTTAGACTCGGATGCTGAGTGTGTGCCATAGGTTCGACATAAGTAAATTTAGAAGCAGGAACACGTCGGGTGCGATCATACCAGCACTAATGCACCGGATCCCATCAGAACTCCGAAGTGAAGCGTGCTTGGGCGAGAGTAGTACTAGGATGGGTGACCCCCTGGGAAGTCCTCGTGTTGCACCCTTTTTGTCTCAATTTTTGACCCTTCCGACAAATTTTTTTTTTTTTTGCGTCACAAAGGCATTAGATGCGCGTGGTGAGAAATTTTGCCTCGAAAGGGAAATCCTTGGCGACCAAGTGGACGAGGTCGATTGGATTCAATTTGGAACGTCGTTCTGCTTGTAGAAAGGTATTATAATAACAATTCCGAGTTTGACTCCAACAGATACACTTGTTTCAATTCGTACCGACGAACAATCTTCGCTATATGCTCCGAGCAAGAAATTTACCTCCATAGGGAAATCCTTGATGACCAAGTGGACGAGGTCGATTCGAGATTCGCGTTGATATGCAGTGGCAAGCGTAACTCAAGACGTGTCGAAAGTTAGACTCGGATGTTGAGTGTGTGCCATAGGTTCGACATAAGTAAATTTAGAAGCAGGAACACGTCGGGTGCGATCATACCAGCACTAATGCACCGGATCCCATCAGAACTCCGAAGTTAAGCGTGCTTGGGCGAGAGTAGTACTAGGATGGGTGACCCCCTGGGAAGTCCTCGTGTTGCACCCCTTTTTGTCTCAATTTTTGACCCTTCCGGCAATTTTTTTTTTTTGCGTCACAAAGGCATTTGATGCGCGTGGCGAGAAATTTTGCCTCGAAAGGGAAATCCTTGGCGACCATGTGGACGAGGTCGATTGGATTCAATTTGGAACGTCGTTCTGCTTCTAGAAAGGTATTATAATAACAATTCCGAGTTTGACTCCAACAGATACATTTGTTTCAATTCGTACCGACGAACAATCTTCGCTATATGCTCCGAGCAAGAAATTTACCTCCAAAGGGAAATCCTTGATGACCAAGTGGACGAGGTCGATTCGATATTCGCGTTGATATGCGGTGGCAAGCGTAACTCAAGACGTGTCGAAAGTTAGACTCGGATGCTGAGTGTGTGCCATAGGTTCGACATAAGTAAATTTAGAAGCAGGAACACGTTGGGTGCGATCAGAACTCCCAAGTTAAGCGTGCTTGGGCGAGAGTAGTACTAGGATGGGTGACCCCCTGGGAAGTCCTCGTGTTGCACCCCTTTTTGTCTCAATTTTTGACCCTTCCGACAATTTTTTTTTTTGCGTCACAAAGGCATTAGATGCGCGTGTCGAGAAATTTTGCCTCGAAAGGGAAATCCTTGGCGACCAAGTGGACGAGGTCGATTGGATTCAATTTGGAACGTCGTTCTGCTTCTAGAAAGGTATTATAATAACAATTCCAAGTTTGACTCCAACAGATACACTTGATTCAATTCGTACCGACGAACAATCTTCGCTATATGCTCCGAGCAAGAAATTTACCTCCAAATGGAAATCCTTGATGACCAAGTGGACGAGGTCGATTCGAGATTCGCGTTAATATGCGGTGGCAAGCGTAACTCAAGACGTGTCGAAAGTTAGACTCGGATGCTGAGTGTGTGCCATAGGTTCGACATAAGTAAATTTAGAAGCAGGAACACGTCGGGTGCGAAGTTAAGCGTGCTTGGGCGAGAGTAGTACTAGGATGGGTGACCCCCTGGGAAGTCCTCGTGTTGCACCCCTTTTTGTCTCAATTTTGGACCCTTCCGACAATTTTTTTTTTTTGCGTCACAAAGGCATTAGATGCGCGTGGCGAGAAATTTTGCCTCGAAAGGGAAATACTTGGCAACCAACTGGACGAGGTCGATTGGATTCAATTTGGAACATCGTTCTGCTTCTAGAAAGGTATTATAATAACAATTCCGAGTTTGACTCCAACAGATACACTTGTTTCAATTCGTACCGACGAACAATCTTCGCTATATGCCCCGAGCAAGAAATTTACCTCCAAAGGGAAATCCTTGATGACCAAGTGGACGAGGTCGATTCGAGATTCGCGTTGATATGCGGTGGCAAGCGTAACTCAAGACGTGTCGAAAGTTAGACTCGGATGCTGAGTGTGTGCCATAGGTTCGACATAAGTAAATTTAGAAGCAGGAACACGTCGGGTGCGATCATACCAGCACTAATGCACCGGATCCCATCAGAACTCCGAAGTTAAGCGTGCTTGGGCGAGAGTAGTACTAGGATGGGTGACCCCCTAGGAAGTCCTCGTGTTGCACCCCTTTTTGTCTCAATTTTTGACCCTTCCGGCAAATTTTTTTTTTTTTTGCGTCACAAAGGCATTAGATGCGCGTGGCGAGAAATTTTGCCTCGAAAGGGAAATCCTTGGCGACTAATTGATGAGGTCGATTGGATTCAATTTGGAACGTCGTTCTGCTTCTAGAAAGGTATTATAATAACAATTCCGAGTTTGACTTCAACAGATACACTTGTTTCAATTCGTACCGACGAACAATCTTCGCTATATGCTCCGAGCAAGAAATTTACCTCCAAAGGGAAATCCTTGATGACCAAGTGGACGAGTTCAATTCGAGATTGGCGTTGATATGCGGTGGCAAGCGTAACTCAAGACGTGTCGAAAGTTAGACTCGGATGCTGAGTGTGTGCCATAGGTTCGACATAAGTAAATTTAGAAGCAGGAACACGTCGGGTGCGATCATACCAGCACTAATGCACCGGATCCCATCAGAACTCCGAAGTTAAGCGTGCTTGGGCGAGAGTAGTACTAGGATGGGTGACCCCCTGGGAAGTCCTCGTGTTGCACCCCTTTTTGTCTCAATTTTTTACCCTTCCCACAATTTTTTTTTTTGCGTCACAAAGGCAATAGATGCGCGTGGCGAGAAATTTTGCCTCGGAAGGGAAATCCTTGGTGACCAAGTGGACGAGGTCGATTGGATTCGATTTGGAATGTCGTTCTGCTTCTAGAAAGGTATTATAATAACAATTCCGAGTTTGAATCCAACAGATACACTTGTTTCAATTCGTATCGATGAACAATCTTCGCTATATGCTCCGAGAAAGAAATTTACCTCCAAAGGAAAATCCTTGATGACCAAGTGGACGAGGTCGATTCGAGATTCGCGTTGATATGCGGTGGCAAGCGTAACTCAAGACGTGTCGAAAGTTAGACTCGGATGCTGAGTGTGTGCCATAGGTTCGACATAAGTAAATTTAGAAGCAGGAACACGTCGGGTGCGATCATACCAGCACTAATGCACCGGATCCCATCAGAACTCCGAAGTGAAGCGTGCTTGGGCGAGAGTAGTACTAGGATGGGTGACCCCCTGGGAAGTCCTCGTGTTGCACCCTTTTTGTCTCAATTTTTGACCCTTCCGACAAATTTTTTTTTTTTTGCGTCACAAAGGCATTAGATGCGCGTGGTGAGAAATTTTGCCTCGAAAGGGAAATCCTTGGCGACCAAGTGGACGAGGTCGATTGGATTCAATTTGGAACGTCGTTCTGCTTGTAGAAAGGTATTATAATAACAATTCCGAGTTTGACTCCAACAGATACACTTGTTTCAATTCGTACCGACGAACAATCTTCGCTATATGCTCCGAGCAAGAAATTTACCTCCATAGGGAAATCCTTGATGACCAAGTGGACGAGGTCGATTCGAGATTCGCGTTGATATGCAGTGGCAAGCGTAACTCAAGACGTGTCGAAAGTTAGACTCGGATGTTGAGTGTGTGCCATAGGTTCGACATAAGTAAATTTAGAAGCAGGAACACGTCGGGTGCGATCATACCAGCACTAATGCACCGGATCCCATCAGAACTCCGAAGTTAAGCGTGCTTGGGCGAGAGTAGTACTAGGATGGGTGACCCCCTGGGAAGTCCTCGTGTTGCACCCCTTTTTGTCTCAATTTTTGACCCTTCCGGCAATTTTTTTTTTTGCGTCACAAAGGCATTTGATGCGCGTGGCGAGAAATTTTGCCTCGAAAGGGAAATCCTTGGCGACCATGTGGACGAGGTCGATTGGATTCAATTTGGAACGTCGTTCTGCTTCTAGAAAGGTATTATAATAACAATTCCGAGTTTGACTCCAACAGATACACTTGTTTCAATTCGTACCGACGAACAATCTTCGCTATATGCTCCGAGGAAGAAATTTACCTCCAAAGTTAAATCCTTGATGACCAAGTGGACGAGGTCGATTCGAGATTCGCGTTGATATGCGGTGGCAAGCGTAACTCAAGACGTGTCGAAAGTTAGACTTGGATGCTGAGTGTGTGCCATAGGTTCGATATAAGTAAATTTAGAAGCAGGAACACGTCGGGTGCGATTATACCAGCACTAATGCACCGGATCCCATCAGAACTCCGAAGTTAAGCATGCTTGGGCGAGAGTAGTACTAGGATGGGTGACCCCATGAGAAGTCCTCGTGTTGCACCCCATTTTGTCTCAATTTTTTACCCTTCCGGTAATTTTTTTTTTTTTTTGCGTCACAAAGGCATTAGATGCGCGTGGAGAGAAATTTTGCCTCGAAAGGGAAATCCTTGGCGACCAAGTGGACGAGGTCGATTGGATTCAATTTGGAACGTCGTTCTGCTTCTAGAAAGGTATTATAATAACAATTCCGAGTTTGACTCCAACAGATACATTTGTTTCAATTCGTACCGACGAACAATCTTCGCTATATGCTCCGAGCAAGAAATTTACCTCCAAAGGGAAATCCTTGATGACCAAGTGGACGAGGTCGATTCGATATTCGCGTTGATATGCGGTGGCAAGCGTAACTCAAGACGTGTCGAAAGTTAGACTCGGATGCTGAGTGTGTGCCATAGGTTCGACATAAGTAAATTTAGAAGCAGGAACACGTTGGGTGCGATCAGAACTCCCAAGTTAAGCGTGCTTGGGCGAGAGTAGTACTAGGATGGGTGACCCCCTGGGAAGTCCTCGTGTTGCACCCCTTTTTGTCTCAATTTTTGACCCTTCCGACAATTTTTTTTTTTGTGTCACAAAGGCATTAGATGCGCGTGTCGAGAAATTTTGCCTCGAAAGGGAAATCCTTGGCGACCAAGTGGACGAGGTCGATTGGATTCAATTTGGAACGTCGTTCTGCTTCTAGAAAGGTATTATAATAACAATTCCAAGTTTGACTCCAACAGATACACTTGATTCAATTCGTACCGACGAACAATCTTCGCTATATGCTCCGAGCAAGAAATTTACCTCCAAATGGAAATCCTTGATGACCAAGTGGACGAGGTCGATTCGAGATTCGCGTTAATATGCGGTGGCAAGCGTAACTCAAGACGTGTCGAAAGTTAGACTCGGATGCTGAGTGTGTGCCATAGGTTCGACATAAGTAAATTTAGAAGCAGGAACACGTCGGGTGCGAAGTTAAGCGTGCTTGGGCGAGAGTAGTACTAGGATGGGTGACCCCCTGGGAAGTCCTCGTGTTGCACCCCTTTTTGTCTCAATTTTGGACCCTTCCGACAATTTTTTTTTTTTGCGTCACAAAGGCATTAGATGCGCGTGGCGAGAAATTTTGCCTCGAAAGGGAAATACTTGGCAACCAACTGGACGAGGTCGATTGGATTCAATTTGGAACATCGTTCTGCTTCTAGAAAGGTATTATAATAACAATTCCGAGTTTGACTCCAACAGATACACTTGTTTCAATTCGTACCGACGAACAATCTTCGCTATATGCCCCGAGCAAGAAATTTACCTCCAAAGGGAAATCCTTGATGACCAAGTGGACGAGGTCGATTCAAGATTCGCGTTGATATGCGGTGGCAAGCGTAACTCAAGACGTGTCGAAAGTTAGACTCGGATGCTGAGTGTGTGCCATAGGTTCGACATAAGTAAATTTAGAAGCAGGAACACGTCGGGTGCGATCATACCAGCACTAATGCACCGGATCCCATCAGAACTCCGAAGTTAAGCGTGCTTGGGCGAGAGTAGTACTAGGATGGGTGACCCCCTAGGAAGTCCTCGTGTTGCACCCCTTTTTGTCTCAATTTTTGACCCTTCCGGCAAATTTTTTTTTTTTTTGCGTCACAAAGGCATTAGATGCGCGTGGCGAGAAATTTTGCCTCGAAAGGGAAATCCTTGGCGACTAAGTGGATGAGGTCGATTGGATTCAATTTGGAACGTCGTTCTGCTTCTAGAAAGGTATTATAATAACAATTCCGAGTTTGACTTCAACAGATACACTTGTTTCAATTCGTACCGACGAACAATCTTCGCTATATGCTCCGAGCAAGAAATTTACCTCCAAAGGGAAATCCTTGATGACCAAGTGGACGAGTTCAATTCGAGATTCGCGTTGATATGCGGTGGCAAGCGTAACTCAAGACGTGTCGAAAGTTAGACTCGGATGCTGAGTGTGTGCCATAGGTTCGACATAAGTAAATTTAGAAGCAGGAACACGTCGGGTGCGATCATACCAGCACTAATGCACCGGATCCCATTAGAACTCCGAAGTTAAGCGTGCTTGGGCGAGAGTATGACTAGGATGGGTGACCCCCTGGGAAGTCCTCGTGTTGCACCCCTTTTTGTCTCAATTTTTTACCCTTCCAGCAATTTTATTTTTTTTGCGTCACAAAGACATTAGATGCGCGTGGCAAGAAATTTTGCCTCGAAAGGGAAATCCTTGGCGACCAAGTGGACGAGGTCGATTGGATTCAATTTGGAACGTCGTTCTGCTTCTAGAAAGGTATTATAATAACAATTCCGAGTTTGACTCCAACAGATACACTTGTTTCAATTCGTACCGACGAACAATCTTCGCTATATGCTCCGAGCAAGAAATTTACCTCCAAAGGGAAATCCTTGATGACCAAGTGGACGAGGTCGATTCGAGATTCGCGTTGATATGCGGTGGCAAGCGTAACTCAAGACGTGTCGAAAGTTAGACTCGGATGCTGAGTGTGTGCCATAGGTTCGACATAAGTAAATTTAGAAGCAGGAACACGTCGGGTGCGAAGTTAAGGGTGCTTGGGCGAGAGTAGTACTAGGATGGGTGACCCCCTGGGAAGTCCTCGTGTTGCACCCCTTTTTGTCTCAATTTTGGACCCTTTCGACAATTTTTTTTTTTTGCGTCACAAAGGCATTAAATGCGCGTGGCGAGAAATTTTGCCTCGAAAGGGAAATACTTGGCAACCAAGTGGACGAGGTCGATTGGATTCAATTTGGAACGTCGTTCTGCTTCTAGAAAGGTATTATAATAACAATTCCGAGTTTGCCTCCAATAGATACACTTGTTTCAATTCGTACCGACGAACAATCTTCGATATATGCTCCGAGCAAGAAATTTACCTCCAAAGGGAAATCCTTGATGACCAAGTGGACGAGGTCGATTCGAGATTCGCGTTGATATGCGCTGGCAAGCGTAACTCAAGACGTGTCGAAAGTTAGACTCGGATGCTGAGTGTGTGCCATAGGTTCGACATAAGTAAATTTAGAAACAGGAACACGTCGGGTGCGATCATTCCAGCACTAATGCACCGGATCCCATCAGAACTCCGAAGTTAAGCGTGCTTGGGCGAGAGTAGTACTAGGATGGGTGACCCCCTGGGAAGTCCTCGTGTTGCACCCCTTTTTGTCTCAATTTTTGACCCTTCCGGCAATTTTTTTTTTTTTTTTTGCGTAACAAAGGCATTTGATGCGCGTGGCGAGAAATTTTGCCTCGAAAGGGAAATCCTTGGCGACCAAGTGGACGAGGTCGATTGGATTCAATTTGGAACGTCGTTCTGCTTCTAGAAAGGTATTATAATAAAAATTCCGAGTTTGACTCCAACAGATACACTTGTTTCAATTCGTACCGACGAACAATCTTCGCTATATGCTCCGAGCAAGAAATTTACCTCCAAAGGGAAATCCTTGATGACCAAGTGGACGAGGTCGATTCGATATTCGCGTTGATATGCGGTGGCAAGCGTAACTCAAGACGTGTCGAAAGTTAGACTCGGATGCTGAGTGTGTGCCATAGGTTCGACATAAGTAAATTCAGAAGCAGGAACATGTTGGGTGCGATCAGAACTCCAAAGTTAAGCGTGCTTGGGCGAGAGTAGTACTAGGATGGGTGACCCCCTGGGAAGTCCTCGTGTTGCACCCCTTTTTGTCTCAATTTTTGACCCTTCCGGCAATTTTTTTTTTTTGCGTCACAAAGGCATTAGATGCGCGTGGCGAGAAATTTTGCCTCGAAAGGGAAATCCTTGGCGACCAAGTGGACGAGGTCGATTGGATTCAATTTGGAACGTCGTTCTGCTTCTAGAAAGGTATTATAATAACAATTCCAAGTTTGAGTCCAACAGATACACTTGTTTCAATTCGTACCGACGAACAATCTTCGCTATATGCTCCGAGCAAGAAATTTACCTCCAAAGGGAAATCCTTGATGACCAAGTGGACGAGGTCGATTCGAGATTCGCGTTAATATGCGGTGGCAAGCGTAACTCAAGACGTGTCGAAAGTTAGACTCGGATGCTGAGTGTGTGCCATAGGTTCGACATAAGTAAATTTAGAAGCAGGAACACGTCGGGTGCGATCATACCAGCACTAATGCACCAGATCCCATCAGAACTCCGAAGTTAAGCGTGCTTGGGCGAGCGTAGTACTAGGATGGGTGACCCCCAGGGAAGTCCTCGTGTTGCACCCCTTTTTGTCTCAATTTTTGACCCTTCCGGCAATTTTTTTTTTTTGCGTCACAAAGGCATTAGATGCGCGTGGCGAGATATTTTGCCTCGAAAGGGAAATCCTTGGCGACCAAGTGGACGAGGTCGATTGGATTCAATTTGGAACGTCGTTCTGCTTCTAGAAAGGTATTATAATAACAATTCCAAGTTTGAGTCCAACAGATACACTTGTTTCAATTCGTACCGACGAACAATCTTCGCTATATGCTCCGAGCAAGAAATTTACCTCCAAAGGGAAATCCTTGATGACCAAGTGGACGAGGTCGATTCGAGATTCGCGTTAATATGCGGTGGCAAGCGTAACTCAAGACGTGTCGAAAGTTAGACTCGGATGCTGAGTGTGTGCCATAGGTTCGACATAAGTAAATTTAGAAGCAGGAACACGTCGGGTGCGATCATACCAGCACTAATGCAGCAGATCCCATCAGAACTCCGAAGTTAAGCATGCTTGGGCGAGCGTAGTACTAGGATGGGTGACCCCCTAGGAAGTCCTCGTGTTGCACCCCTTTTTGTCTCAATTTTTGACCCTTTCGACAATTTTTTTTTTTTTGCGTCACAAAGGCATTAGATGCGCGTGGCGAGAAATTTTGCCTCGAAAGGGAAATCCTTGGCGACCAAGTGGACGAGGTCGATTGGATTCAATTTGGAACGTCGTTCTGCTTCTAGAAAGGTATTATAATAACAATTCCGAGTTTGACTCCAACAGATACACTTGTTTCAATTCGTACCGACGAACAATCTTCGCTATATGCTCCGAGCAAGAAATTTACCTCCAAAGGGAAATCCTTGATGACCAAGTGGACGAGGTCGATTCGAGATTCGCGTTGATATGCGGTGGCAAGCGTAACTCAAGACGTGTCGAAAGTTAGACTCGGATGCTGAGTGTGTGCCATAGGTTTGACATAAGTAAATTTAGAAGCAGGAACACGTCGGGTGCGATCATACCAGCACTAATTCACCGGATCCCATCAGAACTCCGAAGTTAAGCGTGCTTGGGCGAGAGTAGTACTAGGGTGGGTGACCCCCTGGGAAGTCCTCGTGTTGCACCCCTTTTTGTCTCAATTTTTTACCCTTCCGGGAATTTATTTTTTTTGCGTCACAAAGGCATTAGATGCGCGTGTCGAGAAATTTTGCCTCGAAAGGGAAATCCTTGGTGAACAAGTTGACGAGGTCGATTGGATTCAATTTGGAACGTCGTTCTGCTTCTAGAAAGGTATTATAATAACAATTCCGAGTTTGACTCCAACAGATACACTTGTTTCAATTCGTACCGACGAACAATCTTCGCTATATGCTCCGAGCAAAAATTTACCTCCAAAGGGAAATCCTTGATGACCAAGTGGACGAGGTCGATTCGAGATTCGCGTTGATATGTGGTGGCAAGCGTAACTCAAGACGTGTCGAAAGTTAGACTCGGATGCTGAGTGTGTGCCATAGGTTCAACATAAGTAAATTTAGAAGCAGGAACACGTCGGGTGCGATCATACCAGCACTAATGCACCGGATCCCATCAGAACTCCGAAGTTAAGCGTGCTTGGGCGAGAGTAGTACTAGGATGGGTGACCCCCTGGGAAGTCCTCGTGTTGCACCCCTTTTTGTCTCAATTTTTTACCCTTCCGGCAATTATTTTTTTTGCGTCACAGAGGCATTAGATGCGCGTGGCGAGAAATTTTGCCTCGAAAGGGAAATCCTTGGCGACCAAGTGGACGAGGTCGATTGGATTCAATTTGGAACGTCGTTCTGCTTCTAGAAAGGTATTTTAATAACAATTCCGAGTTTGACTCCAACATATACACTTGTTTCAATTCGTACCGACGAACAATCTTCGCTATATGCTCCGAGCAAGAAATTTACCTCCAAAGGGAAATCCTTGATGACCAAGTGGACGAGATCGATTCGAGATTCGCGTTGATATGCGGTGGCAAGCGTAACTCAAGACGTGTCGAAAGTTAGACTCGAATGCTGAGTGTGTGCCATAGGTTCGACATAAGTAAATTTAGAAGCAGGAACACGTCGGGTGCGATCATACCGGCACTAATGCACCGGATCCCATCAGAAGTCCGAAGTTAAGCGTGCTTGGGCGAGAGTAGTACTAGAATGGGTGACCCCCTGGGAAGTCCTCGTGTTGCACCCCTTTTTGTATCAATTTTTGACCCTTCCGGCAATTATTTTTTTTGCGTCACAGAGGCATTAGATGCGCGTGGCGATAAATTTTGCCTCGAAAGGGAAATCCTTGGCGACCAAGTGGACGAGGTCGATTGGATTTAATTTGGAACGTCGTTCTGCTTCTAGAAAGGTATTATAATAACAATTCCGAGTTTGACTCCAACATATACACTTGTTTCAATTCGTACCGACGAACAATCTTCGCTATATGCTCCGAGCAAGAAATTTACCTCCAAAGGGAAATCCTTGATGACCAAGTGGATGAGATCGATTCGAGATTCGCGTTGATATGCGGTGGCAAGCGTAACTCAAGACGTGTCGAAAGTTAGACTCGAATGCTGAGTGTGTGCCATAGGTTCGACATAAGTAAATTTAGAAGCAGGAACACGTCGGGTGCGATCATACCGGCACTAATGCACCGGATCCCATCAGAAGTCCGAAGTTAAGCGTGCTTGGGCGAGAGTAGTACTAGAATGGGTGACCCCCTGGGAAGTCCTCGTGTTGCACCCCTTTTTGTCTCAATTTTTGACCCTTCCGGCAATTATTTTTTTTGCGTCACAGAGGCATTAGATGCGCGTGGCGATAAATTTTGCCTCGAAAGGGAAATCCTTGGCGACCAAGTGGACGAGGTCGATTGGATTCAATTTGGAACGTCGTTCTGCTTCTAGAAAGGTATTATAATAACAATTCCGAGTTTGACTCCAACATATACACTTGTTTCAATTCGTACCGACGAACAATCTTCGCTATATGCTCCGAGCAAGAAATTTACCTCCAAAGGGAAATCCTTGATGACCAAGTGGACGAGGTCGATTCGAGATTCGCGTTGATATGCGGTGGCAAGCGTAACTCAAGACGTGTCGAAAGTTAGACTCGAATGCTGAGTGTGTGCCATAGGTTCGACATAAGTAAATTTAGAAGCAGGAACACGTCGGGTGCGATCATACCGGCACTAATGCACCGGATCCCATCAGAAGTCCGAAGTTAAGCGTGCTTGGGCGAGAGTAGTACTAGAATGGGTGACCCCCTGGGAAGTCCTCGTGTTGCACCCCTTTTTGTCTCAATTTTTTACCCTTCCGGCATTTTTTTTTTTTTTTGCGTCACAAAGGCATTAGATGCGCGTGGCGAGAAATTTTGCCTCGAAAGGGAAATCCTTGGCGACCAAGTGGACGAGGTCGATTGGATTCAATTTGGAACGTCGTTCTGCTTCTAGAAAGGTATTATAATAACAATTCCGAGTTTGACTCCAACAGATACACTTGTTTCAATTCGTACCGACGAACAATCTTCGCTATATGCTCCGAGGAAGAAATTTACCTCCAAAGTGAAATCCTTGATGACCAAGTGGACGAGGTCGATTCGAGATTCGCGTTGATATGCGGTGGCAAGCGTAACTCAAGACGTGTCGAAAGTTATACTCGGATGTTGAGTGTGTGCCATAGGTTCGACATAAGTAAATTTAGAAGCAAGAAATTGTCGGGTACGATCATACCAGCACTAATGCACCGGATCCCATCAGAACTCCGAAGTTAAGCGTGCTTGGGCGAGAGTAGTACTAGGGTGGGTGACCCCCTGGGAAGTCCTCGTGTTGCACCCCTTTTTGTCTCAATTTTTGACCCTTCCAGCAATTTTTTTTTTTTTGCCTCACAAAGGCATTAGATGCGCATGTCGAGAAATTTTACCTCGAAAGGGAAATCCTTGGTGACCAAGTGGACGAGGTCGATTGGATTCAATTTGGAACGTCGTTCTGCTTCTAGAAAGGTATTATAATAACAATTCCGAGTTTGACTCCAATAGATACACTTGTTTCAATTCGTACCGACGAACAATCTTCGCTATATGCTCCGAGCAAGAAATTTACCTCCAAAGGGAAATCCTTGATGACCAAGTGGACGAGGTCGATTCGAGATTCGCGTTGATATGCGGTGGCAAGCGTAACTCAAGACGTGTCGAAAGTTAGACTCGGATGCTGAGTGTGTGCCATAGGTTCGACATAAGTAAATTTAGAAGCAGGAACACGTCGGGTGCGATCATACCAGCACTAATGCACCAGATCCCATCAGAACTCCGAAGTTAAGCGTGCTTGGGCGAGCGTAGTACTAGGATGGGTGACCCCCTGGGAAGTCCTCGTGTTGCACCCCTTTTTGTCTCAATTTTTCACCCTTCCGGCAATTATTTTTTTTGCGTCACAGAGGCATTAGATGCGCGTGGCGAGAAATTTTGCCTCGAAAGGGAAATCCTTGGCGACCAAGTGGACGAGGTCGATTGGATTCAATTTGGAACGTCGTTCTGCTTCTAGAAAGGTATTATAATAACAATTCCGAGTTTGACTCCAACATATACACTTGTTTCAATTCGTACCGACGAACAATCTTCGCTATATGCTCCGAGCAAGAAATTTACCTCCAAAGGGAAATCCTTGATGACCAAGTGGACGAGATCGATTCGAGATTCGCGTTGATATGCGGTGGCAAGCGTAACTCAAGACGTGTCGAAAGTTAGACTCGAATGCTGAGTGTGTGCCATAGGTTCGACATAAGTAAATTTAGAAGCAGGAACACGTCGGGTGCGATCATACCGGCACTAATGCACCGGATCCCATCAGAAGTCCGAAGTTAAGCGTGCTTGGGCGAGAGTAGTACTAGAATGGGTGACCCCCTGGGAAGTCCTCGTGTTGCACCCCTTTTTGTCTCAATTTTTGACCCTTCCGGCAATTATTTTTTTTGCGTCACAGAGGCATTAGATGCGCGTGGCGATAAATTTTGCCTCGAAAGGGAAATCCTTGGCGACCAAGTGGACGAGGTCGATTGGATTCAATTTGGAACGTCGTTCTGCTTCTAGAAAGGTATTATAATAACAATTCCGAGTTTGACTCCAACATATACACTTGTTTCAATTCGTACCGACGAACAATCTTCGCTATATGCTCCGAGCAAGAAATTTACCTCCAAAGGGAAATCCTTGATGACCAAGTGGACGAGGTCGATTCGAGATTCGCGTTGATATGCGGTGGCAAGCGTAACTCAAGACGTGTCGAAAGTTAGACTCGAATGCTGAGTGTGTGCCATAGGTTCGACATAAGTAAATTTAGAAGCAGGAACACGTCGGGTGCGATCATACCGGCACTAATGCACCGGATCCCATCAGAAGTCCGAAGTTAAGCGTGCTTGGGCGAGAGTAGTACTAGAATGGGTGACCCCCTGGGAAGTCCTCGTGTTGCACCCCTTTTTGTCTCAATTTTTGACCCTTTCGGCATTTTTTTTTTTTTTTTGCGTCACAAAGGCATTAGATGCGCGTGGCGAGAAATTTTGCCTCGAAAGGGAAATCCTTGGCGACCAAGTGGACGAGGTCGATTGGATTCAATTTGGAACGTCGTTCTGCTTCTAGAAAGGTATTATAATAACAATTCCGAGTTTGACTCCAACAGATACACTTGTTTCAATTCGTACCGACGAAAAATCTTCGCTATATGCTCCGAGGAAGAAATTTACCTCCAAAGTGAAATCCTTGATGACCAAGTGGACGAGGTCGATTCGAGATTCGCGTTGATATGCGGTGGCAAGCGTAACTCAAGACGTGTCGAAAGTTGGACTCGGATGTTGAGTGTGTGCCATAGGTTCGACATAAGTAAATTTAGAAGCAAGAAATTGTCGGGTACGATCATACCAGCACTAATGCACCGGATCCCATCAGAACTCCGAAGTTAAGCGTGCTTGGGCGAGAGTAGTACTAGGGTGGGTGACCCCCTGGGAAGTCCTCGTGTTGCACCCCTTTTTGTCTCAATTTTTGACCCTTCCAGCAATTTTTTTTTTTTTGCCTCACAAAGGCATTAGATGCGCATGTCGAGAAATTTTACCTCGAAAGGGAAATCCTTGGTGACCAAGTGGACGAGGTCGATTGGATTCAATTTGGAACGTCGTTCTGCTTCTAGAAAGGTATTATAATAACAATTCCGAGTTTGACTCCAACAGATACACTTGTTTCAATTCGTACCGACGAACAATCTTCGCTATATGCTCCGAGCAAGAAATTTACCTCCAAAGGGAAATCCTTGATGACCAAGTGGACGAGGTCGATTCGAGATTCGCGTTGATATGCGGTGGCAAGCGTAACTCAAGACGTGTCGAAAGTTAGACTCGGATGCTGAGTGTGTGCCATAGGTTCGACATAAGTAAATTTAGAAGCAGGAACACGTCGGGTGCGATCATACCAGCACTAATGCAGCAGATCCCATCAGAACTCCGAAGTTAAGCGTGCTTGGGCGAGCGTAGTACTAGGATGGGTGACCCCCTGGGAAGTCCTCGTGTTGCACCCCTTTTTGTCTCAATTTTTGACCCTTTCGACAATTTTTTTTTTTTGCGTCACAAAGGCATTAGATGCGCGTGGCGAGAAATTTTGCTTCGAAAGGGAAATCCTTGGCGACCAAGTGGACGAGGTCGATTGGATTCAATTTGGAACGTTGTTCTGCTTCTAGAAAGGTATTATAATAACAATTCCGAGTTTGACTCCAACAGATACACTTGTTTCAATTCGTACCGACGAACAATCTTCGCTATATGCTCCGAGCAAGAAATTTACCTCCAAAGGGAAATCCTTGATGACCAAGTGGACGAGGTCGATTCGAGATTCGCGTTGATATGCGGTGGCAAGCGTAACTCAAGACGTGTCGAAAGTTAGACTCGGATGCTGAGTGTGTGCCATAGGTTCGACATAAATAAATTTAGAAGCAGGAACACGTCGGGTGCGAAGTTAAGCGTGCTTGGGCGAGCGTAGTACTAGGATGGGTGACCCCCTGGGAAGTCCTCGTGTTGCACCCCTTTTTGTCTCAATTTTTGACCTTTCCGGCAATTTTTTTTTTTGCGTCACAAAGGCATTAGATGCGCGTGGCGAGAAATTTTACCTCGAAAGGGAAATCCTTGGCGACCAAGTGGACGAGGTCGATTGGATTCAATTTGGAACGTCGTTCTGCTTCTAGAAAGGTATTATAATAACAATTCCGAGTTTGACTCCAACAGATACACTTGTTTCAATTCGTACCGACGAACAATCTTCGCTATATGCTTCGAGCAAGAAATTTACCTCCAAAGGGAAATCCTTGATGACCAAGTGGACGAGGTCGATTCGAGATTCACGTTGATATGCGGTGGCAAGCGTAACTCAAGACGTGTCGAAAGTTAGACTCGGATGCTGAGTGTGTGCCATAGGTTCGACATAAGTAAATTTAGAAGCAGGAACACGTCGGGTGCGATCATTCCAGCACTAATGCACCGGATCCCATCAGAACTCCGAAGTAAAGCGTGCTTGGGCAAGATTAGTACTAGGATGGGTGACCCCCTGGGAATTCCTCGTGTTGCACCCCTTTTTGTCTCAATTTTTGACCCTTCCGGTAATTTTTTTTTTGTGTCACAAAGGCACTAGATGCGCATGGCGAGAAATTTTGCCTCGAAAGGGAAATCTTTGGCGACCAAGTGGACGAGGTCGATTGGATTCAATTTGGAACGTCGTTCTGCTTCTAGAAAGGTATTATAATAAAAATTCCGAGTTTGACTCCAACAGATACACTTGTTTCAATTCGTACCGACGAACAATCTTCGCTATATGCTCCGAGCAAGAAATTTACCTCCAAAGGGAAATCCTTGATGACCAAGTGGACGAGGTCGATTCGAGATTCGCGTTGATATGCGGTGGCAAGCGTAACTCAAGACGTGTCGAAAGTTAGACTCGGATGCTGAGTGTGTGCCATCGGTTCGACATAAGTAAATTTAGAAGCAGGAACACGTCGGGTGCGATCATACCAGCACTAATGCACCGGATCCCATCAGAACTCCGAAGTTAAGCGTGCTTGGGCGAGAGTAGTACTAGGATGGGTGACCCCCTAGGAAGTCCTCGTGTTGCACCACTTTTTGTCTCAATTTTTGACCCTTCCGGCAATTTTTTTTTTTGCGTCGCAAAGGCATTAGATGCGCGTGGTGAGAAATTTTGCCTCGAAAGGGAAATCCTTGGCGACCAAGTGGACGAGGTCGATTGGATTCAATTTGGAACGTCGTTCTGCTTGTAGAAAGGTATTATAATAACAATTCCGAGTTTGACTCCAACAGATACACTTGTTTCAATTCGTACCGACGAACAATCTTCGCTATATGCTCCGAGCAAGAAATTTACCTCCAAAGGGAAATCCTTGATGACCAAGCGGACGAGGTCGATACGAGATTCACGTTGATATGCAGTGGTAAGCGTAACTCAAGACGTGTCGAAAGTTAGACTCGGATGCTGAGTGTGTGCCATAGGTTCGACATAAGTAAATTTAGAAGCAGGAACACGTCGGGTGCGATCATACCAGCACTAATGCACCGGATCCCATCAGAACTCCGAAGTTAAGCGTGCTTGGGCGAGAGTAGTACTAGGATGGGTGACCCCCTGGGAAGTCCTCGTGTTGCACCCCTTTTGTCTCAATTTTTGACCCTTCCGGCAAATTTTTTTTTTTTTTTTTGCATCACAAAGGCATTTGATGCGCGTGGCGAGAAATTTTGCCTCGAAAGGGAAATCCTTGGCGACCAAGTGGACGAGGTCGATTGTATTCAATTTGGAACGTCGTTCTGCTTCTAGAAAGGTATTATAATAACAATTCCGAGTTTGACTCCAACAGATACACTTGTTTCAATTCGTACCGACGAACAATCTTCGCTATATGCTCCGAGCAAGAAATTTACCTCCAAAGGGAAATCCTTGATGACCAAGTGGACGAGGTCGATTCGAGATTCGCGTTGATATGCGGTGGCAAGCGTAACTCAAGACGTGTCGAAAGTTAGACTCGGATGCTGAGTGTGTGCCATAGGTTCGACATAAGTAAATTTAGAAGCAGGAACACGTCGGGTGCGATCATACCAGCACTAATGCACCTGATCCCATCAGAACTCCGAAGTTAAGCATGCTTGGGCGAGAGTAGTACTAGGATGGGTGACCCCCTGGGAAGTCCTCGTGTTGCACCCCTTTTTGTCTCAATTTTTTACCCTTCCCACAATTTTTTTTTTTGCGTCACAAAGGCAATAGATGCGCGTGGCGAGAAATTTTGCCTCGGAAGGGAAATCCTTGGTGACCAAGTGGACGAGGTCGATTGGATTCGATTTGGAACGTCGTTCTGCTTCTAGAAAGGTATTATAATAACAATTCCGAGTTTGAATCCAACAGATACACTTGTTTCAATTCGTATCGATGAACAATCTTCGCTATATGCTCCGAGCAAGAAATTTACCTCCAAAGTAAAATCCTTGATGACCAAGTGGACGAGGTCGATTCGAGATTCGCGTTGATATGCGGTGGCAAGCGTAACTCAAGACGTGTCGAAAGTTAGACTCGGATGCTGAGTGTGTGCCATAGGTTCGACATAAGTAAATTTAGAAGCAGGAACACGTCGGGTGCGATCATACCAGCACTAATGCACCGGATCCCATCAGAACTCCGAAGTTAAGCGTGCTTGGGCGAGAGTAGTACTAGGATGGGTGACCCCCTGGGAAGTCCTCGTGTTGCACCCCTTTTTGTCTCAATTTTTGACCCTTCCGACAATTTTTTTTTTTTTGCGTCACAAAGGCATTAGATGCGCGTGGTGAGAAATTTTTCCTCGAAAGGGAAATCCTTGGCGACCAAGTGGACGAGGTCGATTGGATTCAATTTGGAACGTCGTTCTGCTTGTAGAAAGGTATTATAATAACAATTCCGAGTTTAACTCCAACAGATACACTTGTTTCAATTCGTACCGACGAACAATCTTCGCTATATGCTCCGAGCAAGAAATTTACCTCCATAGGGAAATCCTTGATGACCAAGTGGACGAGGTCGATTCGAGATTCGCGTTGATATGCGGTGGCAAGCGTAACTCAAGACGTGTCGAAAGTTAGACTCGGATGCTGAGTGTGTGCCATCGGTTCGACATAAGTAAATTTAGAAGCAGGAACACGTCGGGTGCGATCATACCAGCACTAATGCACCGGATCCCATCAGAACTCCGAAGTTAAGCGTGCTTGGGCGAGAGTAGTACTAGGATGGGTGACCCCCTAGGAAGTCCTCGTGTTGCACCACTTTTTGTCTCAATTTTTGACCCTTCCGGCAATTTTTTTTTTTTGCGTCGCAAAGGCATTAGATGCGCGTGGTGAGAAATTTTGCCTCGAAGGGGAAATCCTTGGCGACCAAGTGGACGAGGTCGATTGGATTCAATTTGGAACGTCGTTCTGCTTGTAGAAAGGTATTATAATAACAATTCCGAGTTTGACTCCAACAGATACACTTGTTTCAATTCGTACCGACGAACAATCTTCGCTATATGCTCCGAGCAAGAAATTTACCTCCAAAGGGAAATCCTTGATGACCAAGCGGACGAGGTCGATTCGAGATTCGCGTTGATATGCAGTGGCAAGCGTAACTCAAGACGTGTCGAAAGTTAGACTCGGATGCTGAGTGTGTGCCATAGGTTCGACATAAGTAAATTTAGAAGCAGGAACACGTCGGGTGCGATCATACCAGCACTAATGCACCGGATCCCATCAGAACTCCGAAGTTAAGCGTGCTTGGGCGAGAGTAGTACTAGGATGGGTGACCCCCTGGGAAGTCCTCGTGTTGCACCCCTTTTTGTCTCAATTTTTGACCCTTCCGGCAAATTTTTTTTTTTTTTTTTGCGTCACAAACGCATTTGATGCGCGTGGTGAGAAATTTTGCCTCGAAAGGGAAATCCTTGGCGACCAAGTGGACGAGGTCGATTGTATTCAATTTGGAACGTCGTTCTGCTTCTAGAAAGGTATTATAATAACAATTCCGAGTTTGACTCCAACAGATACACTTGTTTCAATTCGTACCGACGAACAATCTTCGCTATATGCTCCGAGCAAGAAATTTACCTCCAAAGGGAAATCCTTGATGACCAAGTGGTCGAGGTCGATTCGAGATTCGCGTTGATATGCGGTGGCAAGCGTAACTCAAGACGTGTCGAAAGTTAGACTCAGATGCTGAGTGTGTGCCATAGGTTCGACATAAGTAAATTTAGAAGCAGGAACACGTCGGGAGCGATCAGAACTCCGAAGTTAAGCGTGCTTGGGCGAGAGTAGTACTAGGATGGGTGACCCCCTGGGAAGTCCTCGTGTTGCACCCCTTTTTGTCTCAATTTTTTACCCTTCCGGCAATTTTTTTTTTTGCGTCACAAAGGCATTAGATGCGCATGGCGAGAAATTTTTCTCGAAAGGGAAATCCTTGGCGACCAAGTGGACGAGGTCGATTGGATTCAATTTGGAACGTCGTTCTGCTTCTAGAAAGGTATTATAATAAAAATTCCGAGTTTGACTCCAACAGATACACTTGTTTCAATTCGTACCGACGAACAATCTTCGCTATATGCTCCGAGCAAGAAATTTACCTCCAAAGGGAAATCCTTGATGACCAAGTGGACGAGGTCGATTCGAGATTCGCGTTGATATGCGGTGGCAAGCGTAACTCAAGACGTGTCGAAAGTTAGACTCAGATGCTGAGTGTGTGCCATAGGTTCGACATAAGTAAATTTAGAAGCAGGAACACGTCGGGTGCGATCATACCAGCACTAATGCACCAGATCCCATCAGAACTCCGAAGTTAAGCGTGCTTGGGCGAGAGTAGTACTAGGATGGGTGACCCCCTGGGAAGTCCTCGTGTTGCACCCCTTTTTGTCTCAATTTTTTACCCTTCCCACAATTTTTTTTTTTTTTGCGTCACAAAGGCAATAGATGCGCGTGGCGAGAAATTTTGCCTCGGAAGGGAAATCCTTGGTGACCAAGTGGACGAGGTCGATTGGATTCGATTTGGAACGTCGTTCTGCTTCTAAAAAGGTATTATAATAACAATTCCGAGTTTGAATCCAACAGATACACTTGTTTCAATTCGTATCGATGAACAATCTTCGCTATATGCTCCGAGCAAGAAATTTACCTCCAAAGGAAAATCCTTGATGACCAAGTGGACGAGGTCGATTCGAGATTCGCGTTGATATGCGGTGGCAAGCGTAACTCAAGACGTGTCGAAAGTTAGACTCGGATGCTGAGTGTGTGCCATAGGTTCGACATAAGTAAATTTAGAAGCAGGAACACGTCGGGTGCGATCATACCAGCACTAATGCACCGGATCCCATCAGAACTCCGAAGTTAAGCGTGCTTGGGCGAGAGTAGTACTAGGATGGGTGACCCCCTGGGAAGTCCTCGTGTTGCACCCCTTTTTGTCTTAATTTTTGACCCTTCCGACAAATTTTTTTTTTTTGCGTCACAAAGGCATTAGATGCGCGTGGTGAGAAATTTTGCCTCGAAAGGGAAATCCTTGGCGACCAAGTGGACGAGGTCGATTGGATTCAATTTGGAACGTCGTTCTGCTTGTAGAAAGGTATTATAATAACAATTCCGAGTTTGACTCCAACAGATACAGTTGTTTCAATTCGTACCGACGAACAATCTTCGCTATATGCTCCGAGCAAGAAATTTACCTCCATAGGGAAATCCTTGATGACCAAGTGGACGAGGTCGATTCGAGATTCGCGTTGATATGCAGTGGCAAGCGTGACTCAAGACGTGTCGAAAGTTAGACTCGGATGCTGAGTGTGTGCCATAGGTTCGACATAAGTAAATTTAGAAGCAGGAACACGTCGGGTGCGATCATACCAGCACTAATGCACCGGATCCCATCAGAACTCCGAAGTTAAGCGTGCTTGGGCGAGAGTAGTACTAGGATGGGTGAGCCCCTGGGAAGTCCTTGTGTTGCACCCCTTTTTGTCTCAATTTTTGACCCTTCCGGCAATTTTTTTTTTTTTGCGTCACAAAGGCATTTGATGCGCGTGGCGAGAAATTTTGCCTCGAAAGGGAAATCCTTGGCGACCAAGTGGACGAGGTCGATTGGATTCAATTTGGAACGTCGTTCTGCTTCTAGAAAGGTATTATAATAACAATTCCGAGTTTGACTCCAACAGATACACTTGTTTCAATTCGTACCGACGAACAATCTTCGCTATATGCTCTGAGCAAGAAATTTACCTCCAAATGGAAATCCTTGATGACCAAGTGGACGAGGTCGATTCGAGATTCGCGTTGATATGCGGTGGCAAGCGTAACTCAAGACGTGTCGAAAGTTAGACTCGGATGCTGAGTGTGTGCCATAGGTTCGATATAAGTAAATTTAGAAGCAGGAACACGTCGGGTGCGATCATACCAGCACTAATGCACCGGATCCCATCAGAACTCCGAAGTTAAGCGTGCTTGGGCGAGAGTATTACTAGGATGGGTGACCCCCTGGGAAGTCCTCGTGTTGCACCCCTTTTTGTCTCAATTTTTTACCCTTCCAGCAATTTTTTTTTTTTGCGTCAAAAAAGACATTAGATGCGCGTGGCGAGAAATTTTGCCTCGAAAGGGAAATCCTTGGCGACCAAGTGGACGAGGTCGATTGGATTCAATTTGGAACGTCGTTCTGCTTCTAGAAAGGTATTATAATAACAATTCCGAGTTTGACTCCAACAGATACACTTGTTTCAATTCGTACCGACGAACAATCTTCGCTATATGCTCCGAGCAAGAAATTTACCTCCAAAGGGAAATCCTTGATGACCAAGTGGACGAGGTCGATTCGATATTCGCGTTGATATGCGGTGGCAAGCGTAACTCAAGACGTGTCGAAAGTTAGACTCGGATGCTGAGTGTGTGCCATAGGTTCGACATAAGTAAATTTAGAAGCAGGAACACGTTGGGTGCGATCAAAACTCCCAAGTTAAGCGTGCTTGGGCGAGAGTAGTACTAGGATGGGTGACCCCCTGGGAAGTCCTCGTGTTGCACCCCTTTTTGTCTCAATTTTTGACCCTTCCGACAATTTTTTTTTTTTGCGTCACAAAGGCATTAGATGCGCGTGTCGAGAAATTTTGCCTCGAAAGGGAAATCCTTGGCGACCAAGTGGACGAGGTCGATTGGATTCAATTTGGAACGTCGTTCTGCTTCTAGAAAGGTATTATAATAACAATTCCAAGTTTGACTCCAACAGATACACTTGTTTCAATTCGTACCGACGAACAATCTTCGCTATATGCTCCGAGCAAGAAATTTACCTCCAAAGGGAAATCATTGATGACCAAGTGGACGAGGTCGATTCGAGATTCGCGTTAATATGCGGTGGCAAGCGTAACTCAAGACGTGTCGAAAGTTAGACTCGGATGCTGAGTGTGTGCCATAGGTTCGACATAAGTAAATTTAGAAGCAGGAACACGTCGGGTGCGAAGTTAAGCGTGCTTGGGAGAGAGTAGTACTAGGATGGGTGACCCCCTGGGAAGTCCTCGTGTTGCACCCCTTTTTGTCTCAATTTTGGACCCTTCCGACAATTTTTTTTTTTTGCGTCACAAAGGCATTAGATGCGCGTGGCGAGAAATTTTGCCTCGAAAGGGAAATACTTGGCAACCAACTGGACGAGGTCGATTGGATTCAATTTGGAACATCGTTCTGCTTCTAGAAAGGTATTATAATAACAATTCCGAGTTTGACTCCAACAGATACACTTGTTTCAATTCGTACCGACGAACAATCTTCGCTATATGCTCCGAGCAAGAAATTTACCTCCAAAGGGAAATCCTTGATGACCAAGTGGACGAGGTCGATTCGAGATTCGCGTTGATATGCGGTGGCAAGCGTAACTCAAGACGTGTCGAAAGTTAGACTCGGATGCTGAGTGTGTGCCATAGGTTCGACATAAGTAAATTTAGAAGCAGGAACACGTCGGGTGCGATCATACCAGCACTAATGCACCGGATCCCATCAGAACTTCGAAGTTAAGCGTGCTTGGGCGAGAGTAGTACTAGGATGGGTGACCCCCTAGGAAGTCCTCGTGTTGCACCCCTTTTTGTCTCAATTTTTGACCCTTCCGGCAATTTTTTTTTTTTTGCGTCACAAAGGCATTAGATGCGCGTGGCGAGAAATTTTGCCTCGAAAGGGAAATCCTTGGCGACTAAGTGGATGAGGTCGATTGGATTCAATTTGGAACGTCGTTCTGCTTCTAGAAAGGTATTATAATAACAATTCCGAGTTTGACTTCAACAGATACACTTGTTTCAATTCGTACCGACGAACAATCTTCGCTATATGCTCCGAGCAAGAAATTTACCTCCAAAGGGAAATCCTTGATGACCAAGTGGACGAGGTCGATTCGAGATTCGCGTTGATATGCGGTGGCAAGCGTAACTCAAGACGTGTCGAAAGTTAGACTCGGATGCTGAGTGTGTGCCATAGGTTCGACATAAGTAAATTTAGAAGCAGGAACACGTCGGGTGCGATCATACCAGCACTAATGCACCTGATCCCATCAGAACTCCGAAGTTAAGCGTGCTTGGGCGAGAGTAGTACTAGGATGGGTGACCCCCTGGGAAGTCCTCGTGTTGCACCCCTTTTTGTCTCAATTTTTTACCCTTCCCACAATTTTTTTTTTTGCGTCACAAAGGCAATAGATGCGCGTGGCGAGAAATTTTGCCTCGGAAGGGAAATCCTTGGTGACCAAGTGGACGAGGTCGATTGGATTCGATTTGGAACGTCGTTCTGCTTCTAGAAAGGTATTATAATAACAATTCCGAGTTTGAATCCAACAGATACACTTGTTTCAATTCGTATCGATGAACAATCTTCGCTATATGCTCCGAGCAAGAAATTTACCTCCAAAGGAAAATCCTTGATGACCAAGTGGACGAGGTCGATTCGAGATTCGCGTTGATATGCGGTGGCAAGCGTAACTCAAGACGTGTCGAAAGTTAGACTCGGATGCTGAGTGTGTGCCATAGGTTCGACATAAGTAAATTTAGAAGCAGGAACACGTCGGGTGCGATCATACCAGCACTAATGCACCGGATCCCATCAGAACTCCGAAGTTAAGCGTGCTTGGGCGAGAGTAGTACTAGGATGGGTGACCCCCTGGGAAGTCCTCGTGTTGCACCCCTTTTTGTCTCAATTTTTTACCCTTCCGACAATTTTTTTTTTTTTGCGTCACAAAGGCATTAGATGCGCGTGGTGAGAAATTTTGCCTCGAAAGGGAAATCCTTGGCGACCAAGTGGACGAGGTCGATTGGATTCAATTTGGAACGTCGTTCTGCTTGTAGAAAGGTATTATAATAACAATTCCGAGTTTGACTCCAACAGATACACTTGTTTCAATTCGTACCGACGAACAATCTTCGCTATATGCTCCGAGCAAGAAATTTACCTCCATAGGGAAATCCTTGATGACCAAGTGGACGAGGTCGATTCGAGATTCGCGTTGATATGCGGTGGCAAGCGTAACTCAAGACGTGTCGAAAGTTAGACTCGGATGCTGAGTGTGTGCCATCGGTTCGACATAAGTAAATTTAGAAGCAGGAACACGTCGGGTGCGATCATACCAGCACTAATGCCTTGGATCCCATCAGAACTCCGAAGTTAAGCGTGCTTGGGCGAGAGTAGTACTAGGATGGGTGACCCCCTAGGAAGTCCTCGTGTTGCACCGCTTTTTGTCTCAATTTTTGACCCTTCCGGCAATTTTTTTTTTTTGCGTCGCAAAGGCATTAGATGCGCGTGGTGAGAAATTTTGCCTCGAAAGGGAAATCCTTGGCGACCAAGTGGACGAGGTCGATTGGATTCAATTTGGAACGTCGTTCTGCTTGTAGAAAGGTATTATAATAACAATTCCGAGTTTGACTCCAACAGATACACTTGTTTCAATTCGTACCGACGAACAATCTTCGCTATATGCTCCGAGCAAGAAATTTACCTCCAAAGGGAAATCCTTGATGACCAAGCGGACGAGGTCGATTCGAGATTCGCGTTGATATGCAGTGGCAAGCGTAACTCAAGACGTGTCGAAAGTTAGACTCGGATGTTGAGTGTGTGCCATAGGTTCGACATAAGTAAATTTAGAAGCAGGAACACGTCGGGTGCGATCATACCAGCACTAATGCACCGGATCCCATCAGAACTCCGAAGTTAAGCGTGCTTGGGCGAGAGTAGTACTAGGATGGGTGACCCCCTGGGAAGTCCTCGTGTTGCACCCCTTTTTGTCTCAATTTTTGACCCTTCCGGCAAATTTTTTTTTTTTTTTTGCGTCACAAACGCATTTGATGCGCGTGGTTAGAAATTTTGCCTCGAAAGGGAAATCCTTGGCGACCAAGTGGACGAGGTCGATTGTATTCAATTTGGAACGTCGTTCTGCTTCTAGAAAGGTATTATAATAACAATTCCGAGTTTGACTCCAACAGATACACTTGTTTCAATTCGTACCGACGAACAATCTTCGCTATATGCTCCGAGCAAGAAATTTACCTCCAAAGGGAAATCCTTGATGACCAAGTGGTCGAGGTCGATTCGAGATTCGCGTTGATATGCGGTGGCAAGCGTAACTCAAGACGTGTCGAAAGTTAGACTCAGATGCTGAGTGTGTGCCATAGGTTCGACATAAGTAAATTTAGAAGCAGGAACACGTCGGGAGCGATCAGAACTCCGAAGTTAAGCGTGCTTGGGCGAGAGTAGTACTAGGATGGGTGACCCCCTGGGAAGTCCTCGTGTTGCACCCCTTTTTGTCTCAATTTTTTACCCTTCCGGCAATTTTTTTTTTTGCGTCACAAAGGCATTAGATGCGCATGGCGAGAAATTTTTCTCGAAAGGGAAATCCTTGGCGACCAAGTGGACGAGGTCGATTGGATTCAATTTGGAACGTCGTTCTGCTTCTAGAAAGGTATTATAATAAAAATTCCGAGTTTGACTCCAACAGATACACTTGTTTCAATTCGTACCGACGAACAATCTTCGCTATATGCTCCGAGCAAGAAATTTACCTCCAAAGGGAAATCCTTGATGACCAAGTGGACGAGGTCGATTCGAGATTCGCGTTGATATGCGGTGGCAAGCGTAACTCAAGACGTGTCGAAAGTTAGACTCAGATGCTGAGTGTGTGCCATAGGTTCGACATAAGTAAATTTAGAAGCAGGAACACGTCGGGTGCGATCATACCAGCACTAATGCACCGGATCCCATCAGAACTCCGAAGTTAAGCGTGCTTGGGCGAGAGTAGTACTAGGATGGGTGACCCCCTGGGAAGTCCTCGTGTTGCACCCCTTTTTGTCTCAATTTTTTACCCTTCCCACAATTTTTTTTTTTTTTGCGTCACAAAGGCAATAGATGCGCGTGGCGAGAAATTTTGCCTCGGAAGGGAAATCCTTGGTGACCAAGTGGACGAGGTCGATTGGATTCGATTTGGAACGTCGTTCTGCTTCTAAAAAGGTATTATAATAACAATTCCGAGTTTGAATCCAACAGATACACTTGTTTCAATTCGTATCGATGAACAATCTTCGCTATATGCTCCGAGCAAGAAATTTACCTCCAAAGGAAAATCCTTGATGACCAAGTGGACGAGGTCGATTCGAGATTCGCGTTGATATGCGGTGGCAAGCGTAACTCAAGACGTGTCGAAAGTTAGACTCGGATGCTGAGTGTGTGCCATAGGTTCGACATAAGTAAATTTAGAAGCAGGAACACGTCGGGTGCGATCATACCAGCACTAATGCACCGGATCCCATCAGAACTCCGAAGTTAAGCGTGCTTGGGCGAGAGTAGTACTAGGATGGGTGACCCCCTGGGAAGTCCTCGTGTTGCACCCCTTTTTGTCTCAATTTTTGACCCTTCCGACAAATTTTTTTTTTTTTGCGTCACAAAGGCATTAGATGCGCGTGGTGAGAAATTTTGCCTCGAAAGGGAAATCCTTGGCGACCAAGTGGACGAGGTCGATTGGATTCAATTTGGAACGTCGTTCTGCTTGTAGAAAGGTATTATAATAACAATTCCGAGTTTGACTCCAACAGATACACTTGTTTCAATTCGTACCGACGAACAATCTTCGCTATATGCTCCGAGCAAGAAATTTACCTCCATAGGGAAATCCTTGATGACCAAGTGGACGAGGTCGATTCGAGATTCGCGTTGATATGCAGTGGCAAGCGTGACTCAAGACGTGTCGAAAGTTAGACTCGGATGCTGAGTGTGTGCCATAGGTTCGACATAAGTAAATTTAGAAGCAAGAACACGTCGGGTGCGATCATACCAGCACTAATGCACCGGATCCCATCAGAACTCCGAAGTTAAGCGTGCTTGGGCGAGAGTATTACTAGGATGGGTGACCCCCTAGGAAGTCCTCGTGTTGCACCCCTTTTTGTCTCAATTTTTTACCCTTCCAGCAAATTTTTTTTTTTTGCGTCACAAAGACATTAGATGCGCGTGGCAAGAAATTTTGCCTCGAAAGGGAAATCCTTGGCGACCAAGTGGAAGAGGTCGATTGGATTCAATTTGGAACGTCGTTCTGCTTCTAGAAAGGTATTATAATAACAATTCCGAGTTTGACTCCAACAGATACACTTGTTTCAATTCGTACCGACGAACAATCTTCGCTATATGCTCCGAGCAAGAAATTTACCTCCAAAGGGAAATCCTTGATGACCAAGTGGACGAGGTCGATTCGATATTCGCGTTGATATGCGGTGGCAAGCGTAACTCAAGACGTGTCGAAAGTTAGACTCGGATGCTGAGTGTGTGCCATAGGTTCGACATAAGTAAATTTAGAAGCAAGAACACGTCGGGTGCGATCATACCAGCACTAATGCACCGGATCCCATCAGAACTCCGAAGTTAAGCGTGCTTGGGCGAGAGTATTACTAGGATGGGTGACCCCCTAGGAAGTCCTCGTGTTGCACCCCTTTTTGTCTCAATTTTTTACCCTTCCAGCAAATTTTTTTTTTTGCGTCACAAAGACATTAGATGCGCGTGGCAAGAAATTTTGCCTCGAAAGGGAAATCCTTGGCGACCAAGTGGACGAGGTCGATTGGATTCAATTTGGAACGTCGTTCTGCTTCTAGAAAGGTATTATAATAACAATTCCGAGTTTGACTCCAACAGATACACTTGTTTCAATTCGTACCGACGAACAATCTTCGCTATATGCTCCGAGCAAGAAATTTACCTCCAAAGGGAAATCCTTGATGACCAAGTGGACGAGGTCGATTCGATATTCGCGTTGATATGCGGTGGCAAGCGTAACTCAAGACGTGTCGAAAGTTAGACTCGGATGCTGAGTGTGTGCCATAGGTTCGACATAAGTAAATTTAGAAGCAGGAACACGTTGGGTGCGATCAGAACTCCCAAGTTAAGCGTGCTTGGGCGAGAGTAGTACTAGGATGGGTGACCCCCTGGGAAGTCCTCGTGTTGCACCCCTTTTTGTCTCAATTTTTGACCCTTCCGACAATTTTTTTTTTTTGCGTCACAAAGGCATTAGATGCGCGTGTCGAGAAATTTTGCCTCGAAAGGGAAATCCTTGGCGACCAAGTGGACGAGGTCGATTGTATTCAATTTGGAACGTCGTTCTGCTTCTAGAAAGGTATTATAATAACAATTCCAAGTTTGACTCCAACAGATACACTTGTTTCAATTCGTACCGACGAACAATCTTCGCTATATGCTCCGAGCAAGAAATTTACCTCCAAAGGGAAATCATTGATGACCAAGTGGACGAGGTCGATTCGAGATTCGCGTTAATATGCGGTCGCAAGCGTAACTCAAGACGTGTCGAAAGTTAGACTCGGATGCTGAGTGTGTGCCATAGGTTCGACATAAGTAAATTTAGAAGCAGGAACACGTCGGGTGCGAAGTTAAGCGTGCTTGGGAGAGAGTAGTACTAGGATGGGTGACCCCCTGGGAAGTCCTCGTGTTGCACCCCTTTTTGTCTCAATTTTGGACCCTTCCGACAATTTTTTTTTTTTTGCGTCACAAAGGCATTAGATGCGCGTGGCGAGAAATTTTGCCTCGAAAGGGAAATACTTGGCAACCAACTGGACGAGGTCGATTGGATTCAATTTGGAACATCGTTCTGCTTCTAGAAAGGTATTATAATAACAATTCCGAGTTTGACTCCAACAGATACACTTGTTTCAATTCGTACCGACGAACAATCTTCGCTATATGCTCCGAGCAAGAAATTTACCTCCAAAGGGAAATCCTTGATGACCAAGTGGACGAGGTCGATTCGAGATTCGCGTTGATATGCGGTGGCAAGCGTAACTCAAGACGTGTCGAAAGTTAGACTCGGATGCTGAGTGTGTGCCATAGGTTCGACATAAGTAAATTTAGAAGCAGGAACACGTCGGGTGCGATCATACCAGCACTAATGCACCGGATCCCATCAGAACTCCGAAGTTAAGCGTGCTTGGGCGAGAGTAGTACTAGGATGGGTGACCCCCTAGGAAGTCCTCGTGTTGCACCCCTTTTTGTCTCAATTTTTGACCCTTCCGGCAATTTTTTTTTTTTGCGTCACAAAGGCATTAGATGCGCGTGGCGAGAAATTTTGCCTCGAAAGGGAAATCCTTGGCGACTAAGTGGATGAGGTCGATTGGATTCAATTTGGAACGTCGTTCTGCTTCTAGAAAGGTATTATAATAACAATTCCGAGTTTGACTTCAACAGATACACTTGTTTCAATTCGTACCGACGAACAATCTTCGCTATATGCTCCGAGCAAGAAATTTACCTCCAAAGGGAAATCCTTGATGACCAAGTGGACGAGGTCAATTCGAGATTCGCGTTGATATGCGGTGGCAAGCGTAACTCAAGACGTGACGAAAGTTAGACTCGGATGCTGAGTGTGTGCCATAGGTTCGACATAAGTAAATTTAGAAGCAGGAACACGTCGGGTGCGATCATACCAGCACTAATGCACCGGATCCCATCAGAACTCCGAAGTTAAGCGTGCTTGGGCGAGAGTATTACTAGGATGGGTGACACCCTGGGAAGTCCTCGTGTTGCACCCCTTTTTGTCTCAATTTTTTACCCTTCCAGCAATTTTTTTTTTTGCGTCACAAAGACATTAGATGCGCGTGGCGAGAAATTTTGCCTCGAAAGGGAAATCCTTGGCGACCAAGTGGACGAGGTCGATTGGATTCAATTTGGAACGTCGTTCTGCTTCTAGAAAGGTATTATAATAACAATTCCAAGTTTGACTCCAACAGATACACTTGTTTCAATTCGTACCGACGAACAATCTTCGCTATATGCTCCGAGCAAGAAATTTACCTCCAAAGGGAAATCATTGATGACCAAGTGGACGAGGTCGATTCGAGATTCGCGTTAATATGCGGTGGCAAGCGTAACTCAAGACGTGTCGAAAGTTAGACTCGGATGCTGAGTGTGTGCCATAGGTTTGACATAAGTAAATTTAGAAGCAGGAACACGTCGGGTGCGAAGTTAAGCGTGCTTGGGCGAGAGTAGTACTAGGATGGGTGACCCCCTGGGAAGTCCTCGTGTTGCACCCCTTTTTGTCTCAATTTTGGACCCTTTCGACAATTTTTTTTTTGCGTCACAAAGGCATTAAATGCGCGTGGCGAGAAATTTTGCCTTGAAAGGGAAATACTTGGCAACCAAGTGGACGAGGTCGATTGGATTCAATTTGGAACGTCGTTCTGCTTCTAGAAAGGTATTATAATAACAATTCCGAGTTTGCCTCCAATAGATACACTTGTTTCAATTCGTACCGACGAACAATCTTCGCTATATGCTCCGAGCAAGAAATTTACCTCCAAAGGGAAATCCTTGATGACCAAGTGGACAAGGTCGATTCGAGATTCGCGTTGATATGCGCTGGCAAGCGTAACTCAAGACGTGTCGAAAGTTAGACTCGGATGCTGAGTGTGTGCCATAGGTTCGACATAAGTAAATTTAGAAACAGGAACACGTCGGGTGCGATCATTCCAGCACTAATGCACCGGATCCCATCAGAACTCCGAAGTTAAGCGTGCTTGGGCGAGAGTAGTACTAGGATGGGTGACCCCCTGGGAAGTCCTCGTGTTGCACCCCTTTTTGTCTCAATTTTTGACCCTTTCGGCAATTTTTTATTTTTTTTGCGTAACAAATGCATTTGATGCGCGTGGCGAGAAATTTTGCCTCGAAAGGGAAATCCTTGGCGACCAAGTGGACGAGGTCGATTGGATTCAATTTGGAACGTCGTTCTGCTTCTAGAAAGGTATTATAATAAAAAATTCCGAGTTTGACTCCAACAGATACACTTGTTTCAATTCGTACCGACGAACAATCTTCGCTATATGCTCCGAGCAAGAAATTTACCTCCAAAGGGAAATCCTTGATGACCAAGTGGACGAGGTCGATTCGATATTCGCGTTGATATGCGGTGGCAAGCGTAACTCAAGACGAGTCGAAAGTTAGACTCGGATGCTGAGTGTGTGCCATACGTTCGACATAAGTAAATTTAGAAGCAGGAACACGTTGGGTGCGATCAGAACTCCAAAGTTAAGCGTTCTTGGGCGAGAGTAGTACTAGGATGGGTGACCCCCTGGGAAGTCCTCGTGTTGCACCCCTTTTTGTCTCAATTTTTGACCCTTCCGACAATTTTTTTTTTTTTGCGTCACAAAGGCATTAGATGCGCGTGGCGAGAAATTTTGCCTCGAAAGGGAAATCCTTGGCGACCAAGTGGACGAGGTCGATTGGATTCAATTTGGAACGTCGTTCTGCTTCTAGAAAGGTATTATAATAACAATTCCAAGTTTGACTCCAACAGATACACTTGTTTCAATTCGTACCGACGAACAATCTTCGCTATATTCTCCGAGCAAGAAATTTACCTCCAAAGGGAAATCCTTGATGACCAAGTGGACGAGGTCGATTCGAGATTCGCGTTAATATGCGGTGGCAAGCGTAACTCAAGACGTGTCGAAAGTTAGACTCGGATGCTGAGTGTGTACCATAGGTTCGACATAAGTAAATTTAGAAGCAGGAACACGTCGGGTGCGATCATACCAGCACTAATGCACCAGATCCCATCAGAACTCCGAAGTTAAGCGTGCTTGGGCGAGCGTAGTTCTAGGATGGGTGACCACCTGGGAAGTCCTCGTGTTACACCCCTTTTTGTCTCAATTTTTGACCCTTCCGACAATTTTTTTTTTTTTTTGCGTCACAAAGGCATTAGATGCGCTTGGCGAGAAATTTTGCCTCGAAAGGGAAATCCTTGGCGACCAAGTGGACGAGGTCGATTGGATTCAATTTGGAACGTCGTTCTGCTTCTAGAAAGGTATTATAATAACAATTCCGAGTTTGACTCCAACAGATACACTTGTTTCAATTCGTACCGACGAACAATCTTCGCTATATGCTCCGAGCAAGAAATTTACCTCCAAAGGGAAATCCTTGATGACCAAGTGGACGAGGTCGATTCGATATTCGCGTTGATATGCGGTGGCAAGCGTAACTCAAGACGTGTCGAAAGTTAGACTCGGATGCTGAGTGTGTGCCATAGGTTCGACATAAGTAAATTTAGAAGCAGGAACACGTTGGGTGCGATCAGAACTCCCAAGTTAAGCGTGCTTGGGCGAGAGTAGTACTAGGATGGGTGACCCCCTGGGAAGTCCTCGTATTGCACCCCTTTTTGTCTCAATTTTTGACCCTTCCGACAATTTTTTTTTTTGCGTCACAAAGGCATTAGATGCGCGTGTCGAGAAATTTTGCCTCGAAAGGGAAATCCTTGGCGACCAAGTGGACGAGGTCGATTGGATTCAATTTGGAACGTCGTTCTGCTTCTAGAAAGGTATTATAATAACAATTCCAAGTTTGACTCCAACAGATACACTTGTTTCAATTCGTACCGACGAACAATCTTCGCTATATGCTCCGAGCAAGAAATTTACCTCCAAAGGGAAATCATTGATGACCAAGTGGACGAGGTCGATTCGAGATTCGCGTTAATATGCGGTGGCAAGCGTAACTCAAGACGTGTCGAAAGTTAGACTCGGATGCTGAGTGTGTGCCATAGGTTCGACATAAGTAAATTTAGAAGCAGGAACACGTCGGGTGCGAAGTTAAGCATGCTTGGGAGAGAGTAGTACTAGGATGGGTGACCCCCTGGGAAGTCCTCGTGTTGCACCCCTTTTTGTCTCAATTTTGGACCCTTCCGACAATTTTTTTTTTTTGCGTCACAAAGGCATTAGATGCGCGTGGCAAGAAATTTTGCCTCGAAAGGGAAATACTTGGCAACCAACTGGACGAGGTCGATTGGATTCAATTTGGAACATCGTTCTGCTTCTAGAAAGGTATTATAATAACAATTCCGAGTTTGACTCCAACAGATACACTTGTTTCAATTCGTACCGACGAACAATCTTCGCTATATGCTCCGAGCAAGAAATTTACCTCCAAAGGGAAATCCTTGATGACCAAGTGGACGAGGTCGATTCGAGATTCGCGTTGATATGTGGTGGCAAGCGTAACTCAAGACGTGTCGAAAGTTAGACTCGGATGCTGAGTGTGTGCCATAGGTTCGACATAAGTAAATTTAGAAGCAGGAACACGTCGGGTGCGATCATACCAGCACTAATGCACCGGATCCCATCAGAACTCCGAAGTTAAGCGTGCTTGGGCGAGAGTAGTACTAGGATGGGTGACCCCCTAGGAAGTCCTCGTGTTGCACCCCTTTTTGTCTCAATTTTTGACCCTTCCGGCAACTTTTTTTTTTTTTGCGTCACAAAGGCATTAGATGCGCGTGGCGAGAAATTTTGCCTCGAAAGGGAAATCCTTGGCGACTAAGTGGATGAGGTCGATTGGATTCAATTTGGAACGTCGTTCTGCTTCTAGAAAGGTATTATAATAACAATTCCGAGTTTGACTTCAACAGATACACTTGTTTCAATTCGTACCGACGAACAATCTTCGCTATATGCTCCGAGCAAGAAATTTACCTCCAAAGGGAAATCCTTGATGACCAAGTGGACGAGGTCAATTCGAGATTCGCGTTGATATGCGGTGGCAAGCGTAACTCAAGACGTGACGAAAGTTAGACTCGGATGCTGAGTGTGTGCCATAGGTTCGACATAAGTAAATTTAGAAGCAGGAACACGTCGGGTGCGATCATACCAGCACTAATGCACCGGATCCCATCAGAACTCCGAAGTTAAGCGTGCTTGGGCGAGAGTATTACTAGGATGGGTGACCCCCTGGGAAGTCCTCGTGTTGCACCCCTTTTTGTCTCAATTTTTTACCCTTCCAGCAATTTTTTTTTTTTTGCGTCACAAAGACATTAGATGCGCGTGGCGAGAAATTTTGCCTCGAAAGGGAAATCCTTGGCGACCAAGTGGACGAGGTCGATTGGATTCAATTTGGAACGTCGTTCTGCTTCTAGAAAGGTATTATAATAACAATTCCAAGTTTGACTCCAACAGATACACTTGTTTCAATTCGTACCGACGAACAATCTTCGCTATATGCTCCGAGCAAGGAATTTACCTCCAAAGGGAAATCATTGATGACCAAGTGGACGAGGTCGATTCGAGATTCGCGTTAATATGCGGTGGCAAGCGTAACTCAAGACGTGTCGAAAGTTAGACTCGGATGCTGAGTGTGTGCCATAGGTTTGACATAAGTAAATTTGGAAGCAGGAACACGTCGGGTGCGAAGTTAAGCGTGCTTGGGCGAGAATAGTACTAGGATGGGTGACCCCCTGGGAAGTCCTCGTGTTGCACCCCTTTTTGTCTCAATTTTGGACCCTTTCGACAATTTTTTTTTTGCGTCACAAAGGCATTAAATGCGCGTGGCGAGAAATTTTGCCTTGAAAGGGAAATACTTGGCAACCAAGTGGACGAGGTCGATTGGATTCAATTTGGAACGTCGTTCTGCTTCTAGAAAGGTATTATAATAACAATTCCGAGTTTGCCTCCAATAAATACACTTGTTTCAATTCGTACCGACGAACAATCTTCGCTATATGCTCCGAGCAAGAAATTTACCTCCAAAGGGAAATCCTTGATGACCAAGTGGACGAGGTCGATTCGAGATTCGCGTTGATATGCGCTGGCAAGCGTAACTCAAGACGTGTCGAAAGTTAGACTCGGATGCTGAGTGTGTGCCATAGGTTCGACATAAGTAAATTTAGAAACAGGAACACGTCGGGTGCGATCATTCCAGCACTAATGCACCGGATCCCATCAGAACTCCGAAGTTAAGCATGCTTGGGCGAGAGTAGTACTAGGATGGGTGACCCCCTGGGAAGTCCTCGTGTTGCACCCCTTTTTGTCTCAATTTTTGACCCTTCCGGCAATTTTTTTTTTTTTTTGCGTAACAAATGCATTTGATGCGCGTGGCGAGAAATTTTGCCTCGAAAGGGAAATCCTTGGCGACCAAGTGGACGAGGTCGATTGGATTCAATTTGGAACGTCGTTCTGCTTCTAGAAAGGTATTATAATAAAAAATTCCGAGTTTGACTCCAACAGATACACTTGTTTCAATTCGTACCGACGAACAATCTTCGCTATATGCTCCGAGCAAGAAATTTACCTCCAAAGGTAAATCCTTGATGACCAAGTGGACGAGGTCGATTCGATATTCGCGTTGATATGCGGTGGCAAGCGTAACTCAAGACGAGTCGAAAGTTAGACTCGGATGCTGAGTGTGTGCCATAGGTTCGACATAAGTAAATTTAGAAGCAGGAACACGTTGGGTGCGATCAGAACTCCAAAGTTAAGCGTGCTTGGGCGAGAGTAGTACTAGGATGGGTGACCCCCTGGGAAGTCCTCGTGTTGCACCCCTTTTTGTCTCAATTTTTTACCCTTCCGGCAATTTTTTTTTTTTGCGTCACAAAGGCATTAGATGCGCGTGGCGAGAAATTTTGCCTCGAAAGGGAAATCCTTGGCGACCAAGTGGACGAGGTCGATTGGATTCAATTTGGAACGTCGTTCTGCTTCTAGAAAGGTATTATAATAACAATTCCAAGTTTGACTCCAACAGATACACTTGTTTCAATTCGTACCGACGAACAATCTTCGCTATATGCTCCGAGCAAGAAATTTACCTCCAAAGGGAAATCCTTGATGACCAAGTGGACGAGGTCGATTCGAGATTCGCGTTAATATGCGGTGGCAAGCGTAACTCAAGACGTGTCAAAAGTTAGACTAGGATGCTGAGTGTGTACCATAGGTTCGACATAAGTAAATTTAGAAGCAGGAACACGTCGGGTGCGATCATACCAGCACTAATGCACCAGATCCCATCAGAACTCCGAAGTTAAGCGTGCTTGGGCGAGCGTAGTTCTAGGATGGGTGACCCCCTGGGAAGTCCTCGTGTTACACCCCTTTTTGTCTCAATTTTTGACCCTTCCGACAATTTTTTTTTTTTTTGCGTCACAAAGGCATTAGATGCGCGTGGCGAGAAATTTTGCCTCGAAAGGGAAATCCTTGGCGACCAAGTGGACGAGGTCGATTGGATTCAATTTGGAACGTCGTTCTGCTTCTAGAAAGGTATTATAATAACAATTCCGAGTTTGACTCCAACAGATACACTTGTTTCAATTCGTACCGACGAACAATCTTCGCTATATGCTCCGAGCAAGAAATTTACCTCCAAAGGAAAATCCTTGATGACCAAGTGGACGAGGTCGATTCGAGATTCGCGTTGATATGCGGTGGCAAGCGTAACTCAAGACGTGTCGAAAGTTAGACTCGGATGCTGAGTGTGTGCCATAGGTTCGACATAAGTAAATTTAGAAGCAGGAACACGTCGGGTGCGATCATACCAGCACTAATTCACCGGATCCCATCAGAACTCCGAAGTTAAGCGTGCTTGGGCGAGAGTAGTACTAGGGTGGGTGACCCCCTGGGAAGTCCTCGTGTTGCACCCCTTTTTGTCTCAATTTTTGACCCTTCCGGGAATTTTTTTTTTTTTTTTTGCGTCACAAAGGCATTAGATGCGCGTGTCGAGAAATTTTGCCTCGAAAGGGAAATCCTTGGTGAACAAGTTGACGAGGTCGATTGGATTCAATTTGGAACGTCGTTCTGCTTCTAGAAAGGTATTATAATAACAATTCCGAGTTTGACTCCAACAGATACACTTGTTTCAATTCGTACCGACGAACAATCTTCGCTATATGCTCTGAGCAAGAAATTTACCTCCAAAGGGAAATCCTTGATGACCAAGTGGACGAGGTCGATTCGAGATTTGCGTTGATATGCGGTGGCAAGCGTAACTCAAGACGTGTCGAAAGTTAGACTCGGATGCTGAGTGTGTGCCATAGGTTCGACATAAGTAAATTTAGAAGCAAGAACACGTCGGGTGCGATCATACCAGCACTAATGCACCGGATCCCATCAGAACTCCGAAGTTAAGCGTGCTCGGGCGAGAGTAGTACTAGGGTGGGTGACCCCCTGGGAAGTCCTCGTGTTGCACCCCTTTTTGTCTCAATTTTTGACCCTTCCGGCAATTTTTTTTTTGCGTCACAAAGGCATTAGATGCGCATGTCGAGAAATTTTGCCTCGAAAGGGAAATCCTTGGTGACCAAGTGGACGAGGTCGATTGAATTCAATTTGGAACGTCGATCTGCTTCTAGAAAGGTATTATAATAACAATTCCGAGTTTGACTCCAACAGATACACTTGTTTCAATTCGTACCGACGAACAATCTTCGCTATATGCTCCGAGCAAGAAATTTACCTCCAAAGGGAAATCCTTGATGACCAAGTGGACGAGGTCGATTCGAGATTCGCGTTGATATGCGGTGGCAAGCGTAACTCAAGACGTGTCGAAAGTTAGACTCGGATGCTGAGTGTGTGCCATAGGTTCAACATAAGTAAATTTAGAAGCAGGAACACGTCAGGTGCGATCATACCAGCACTAATGCACCGGATCCCACCAGAACTCCGAAGTTAAGCGTGCTTGGGCGAGAGTAGTACTAGGATGGGTGACCCCCTGGGAAGTCCTCGTGTTGCACCCCTTATTGTCTCAATTTTTTACCCTTCCGGCAATTATTTTTTTTGCGTCACAGAGGCATTAGATGCGCGTGGCGAGAAATTTTGCCTCGAAAGGGAAATCCTTGGCGACCAAGTGGACGAGGTCGATTGGATTCAATTTGGAACGTCGTTCTGCTTCTAGAAAGGTATTATAATAACAATTCCGAGTTTGACTCCAACAGATACACTTGTTTCAATTCGTACCGACGAACAATCTTCGCTATATGCTCCGAGCAAGAAATTTACCTCCAAAGGAAAATCCTTGATGACCAAGTGGACGAGGTCGATTCGAGATTCGCGTTGATATGCGGTGGCAAGCGTAACTCAAGACGTGTCGAAAGTTAGACTCGGATGCTGAGTGTGTGCCATAGGTTCGACATAAGTAAATTTAGAAGCAGGAACACGTCGGGTGCGATCATACCAGCACTAATTCACCGGATCCCATCAGAACTCCGAAGTTAAGCGTGCTTGGGCGAGAGTAGTACTAGGGTGGGTGACCCCCTGGGAAGTCCTCGTGTTGCACCCCTTTTTGTCTCAATTTTTGACCCTTCCGGGAATTTTTTTTTTTTTTGCGTCACAAAGGCATTAGATGCGCGTGTCGAGAAATTTTGCCTCGAAAGGGAAATCCTTGGTGAACAAGTTGACGAGGTCGATTGGATTCAATTTGGAACGTCGTTCTGCTTCTAGAAAGGTATTATAATAACAATTCCGAGTTTGACTCCAACAGATACACTTGTTTCAATTCGTACCGACGAACAATCTTCGCTATATGCTCTGAGCAAGAAATTTACCTCCAAAGGGAAATCCTTGATGACCAAGTGGACGAGGTCGATTCGAGATTCGCGTTGATATGCGGTGGCAAGCGTAACTCAAGACGTGTCGAAAGTTAGACTCGGATGCTGAGTGTGTGCCATAGGTTCGACATAAGTAAATTTAGAAGCAAGAACACGTCGGGTGCGATCATACCAGCACTAATGCACCGGATCCCATCAGAACTCCGAAGTTAAGCATGCTCGGGCGAGAGTAGTACTAGGGTGGGTGACCCCCTGGGAAGTCCTCGTGTTGCACCCCTTTTTGTCTCAATTTTTGACCCTTCCGGCAATTTTTTTTTTGCGTCACAAAGGCATTAGATGCGCATGTCGAGAAATTTTGCCTCGAAAGGGAAATCCTTGGTGACCAAGTGGACGAGGTCGATTGAATTCAATTTGGAACGTCGATCTGCTTCTAGAAAGGTATTATAATAACAATTCCGAGTTTGACTCCAACAGATACACTTGTTTCAATTCGTACCGACGAACAATCTTCGCTATATGCTCCGAGCAAGAAATTTACCTCCAAAGGGAAATCCTTGATGACCAAGTGGACGAGGTCGATTCGAGATTCGCGTTGATATGCGGTGGCAAGCGTAACTCAAGACGTGACGAAAGTTAGACTCGGATGCTGAGTGTGTGCCATAGGTTCAACATAAGTAAATTTAGAAGCAGGAACACGTCAGGTGCGATCATACCAGCACTAATGCACCGGATCCCATCAGAACTCCGAAGTTAAGCGTGCTTGGGCGAGAGTAGTACTAGGATGGGTGACCCCCTGGGAAGTCCTCGTGTTGCACCCCTTATTGTCTCAATTTTTTACCCTTCCGGCAATTATTTTTTTTGCGTCACAGAGGCATTAGATGCGCGTGGCGAGAAATTTTGCCTCGAAAGGGAAATCCTTGGCGACCAAGTGGACGAGGTCGATTGGATTCAATTTGGAACGTCGTTCTGCTTCTAGAAAGGTATTATAATAACAATTCCGAGTTTGACTCCAACATATACACTTGTTTCAATTCGTACCGACGAACAATCTTCGCTATATGCTCCGAGCAAGAAATTTACCTCCAAAGGGAAATCCTTGATGACCAAGTGGACGAGGTCGATTCGAGATTCGCGTTGATATGCGGTGGCAAGCGTAACTCAAGACGTGTCGAAAGTTAGACTCGAATGCTGAGTGTGTGCCATAGGTTCGACATAAGTAAATTTAGAAGCAGGAACACGTCGGGTGCGATCATACCGGCACTAATGCACCAGATCCCATCAGAAGACCGAAGTTAAGCGTGCTTGGGCGAGAGTAGTACTAGAATGGGTGACCCCCTGGGAAGTCCTCGTGTTGCACCCCTTTTTGTCTCAATTTTTGACCCTTCCGGCATTTTTTTTTTTTTTGCGTCACAAAGGCATTAGATGCGCGTGGCGAGAAATTTTGCCTCGAAAGGGAAATCCTTGGCGACCAAGTGGACGAGGTCGATTGGATTCAATTTGGAACGTCGTTCTGCTTCTAGAAAGGTATTATAATAACAATTACGAGTTTGACTCCAACAGATACACTTGTTTCAATTCGTACCGACGAACAATCTTCGCTATATGCTCCGAGCAAGAAATTTACCTCCAAAGGGAAATCCTTGATGACCAAGTGGACGAGGTCAATTCGAGATTCGCGTTGATATGCGGTGGCAAGCGTAACTCAAGACGTGTCGAAAGTTAGACTCGGATGTTGAGTGTGTGCCATAGGTTCGACATAAGTAAATTTAGAAGCAAGAAATTGTCGGGTGCGATCATACTAGCACTAATGCACCGGATCCCATCAGAACTCCGAAGTTAAGCGTGCTTGGGCGAGAGTAGTACTAGGGTGGGTGACCCCCTGGGAAGTCCTCGTGTTGCACCCCTTTTTGTCTCAATTTTTGACCCTTCCAGCAATTTTTTTTTTTTTGCCTCACAAAGGCATTAGATGCGCATGTCGAGAAATTTTACCTCGAAAGGGAAATCCTTGGTGACCAAGTGGACGAGGTCGATTGGATTCAATTTGGAACGTCGTTCTGCTTCTAGAAAGGTATTATAATAACAATTCCGAGTTTGACTCCAACAGATACACTTGTTTCAATTCGTACCGACGAACAATCTTCGCTATATGCTCCGAGCAAGAAATTTACCTCCAAAGGGAAATCCTTGATGACCAAGTGGACGAGGTCGATTCGAGATTCGCGTTGATATGCGGTGGCAAGCGTAACTCAAGACGTGTCGAAAGTTAAACTCGGATGCTAAGTGTGTGCCATAGGTTCAACATAAGTAAATTTAGAAGCAGGAACACGTCGGGTGCGATCATACCAGCACTAATGCACCGGATCCCATCCGAACTCCGAAGTTAAGCGTGCTTGGGCCAGAGTAGTACTAGGATGGGTGACCCCCTGGGAAGGCCTCGTGTTGCACCCCTTTTTGTCTCAATTTTTTACCCTTCCGGCAATTTTTTTTTTTGCGTCATAAAGGCATTAGATGCGGGTGGCGAGAAATTTTGCCTCGAAAGGAAAATCCTTGGCGACCAAGTGGACGAGGTCGATTGGATTCAATTTGCAACGTCATTCTGCTTCTAGAAAGGTATTATAATAACAATTCCGAGTTTGACTCCAACAGATACACTTGTTTCAATTCTTACCGATGAACAATCTTCGCTATATGCTCCGAGCAAGAAATTTACCTCCAAAGGGAAATCCTTGATGACCAAGTGGACGAGGTCGATTCGAGATTCGCGTTGATATGCGGTGGCAAGCGTAACTCAAGACGTGTCGAAAGTTAGACTCGAATGCTGAGTGTGTGCCATAGGTTCGACATAAGTAAATTTAGAAGCAGGAACACGACGGGTGCGATCATACCGGCACTAATGCACCGGATCCCATCAGAAGTCCGAAGTTAAGCGTGCTTGGGCGAAAGTAGTACTAGAATGGGTGACCCCCTGGGAAGTCCTCGTGTTGCACCCCTTTTTGTCTCAATTTTTTACCCTTCCAGCATTTTTTTATTTTTTGCGTCACAAAGGCATTAGATGCGCGTGGCGAGAAATTTTGCCTCGAAAGGGAAATCCTTGGAGACCAAGTGGACGAGGTCGATTGGATTCAATTTGGAACGTCGTTCTGCTTCTAGAAAGGTATTATAATAACAATTCCGAGTTTGACTCCAACAGATACACTTGTTTCAATTCGTACCGACGAACAATCTTCGCTATATGCTCCGAGCAAGAAATTTACCTCCAAAGGGAAATCCTTGATGACCAAGTGGACGAGGTCGATTCGAGATTCGCATTGATATGTGGTGGCAAGCGTAACTCAAGACGTGTCGAAAGTTAGACTCGGATGCTGAGTGTGTGCCATAGGTTCGACATAAGTAAATTTAGAAGCAGGAACACGTCGGGTGCGATCATACCAGCACTAATTCACCGGATCCCATCAGAACTCCGAAGTTAAGCGTGCTTGGGCGAGAGTAGTACTAGGGTGGGTGACCCCCTGGGAAGTCCTCGTGTTGCACCCCTTTTTGTCTCAATTTTTGACCCTTCCGGGAATTGTTTTTTTTTTGCGTCACAAAGGCATTAGATGCGCGTGTCGAGAAATTTTGCCTCGAAAGGGAAATCCTTGGTGAACAAGTTGACGAGGTCGATTGGATTCAATTTGGAACGTCGTTCTGCTTCTAGAAAGGTATTATAATAACAATTCCGAGTTTGACTCCAACAGATACACTTGTTTCAATTCGTACCGACGAACAATCTTCGCTATATGCTCCGAGCAAGAAATTTACCTCCAAAGGGAAATACTTGATGACCAAGTGGACGAGGTCGATTCGAGATTCGCGTTGATATGCGGTGGCAAGCGTAACTCAAGACGTGTCGAAAGTTAGACTCGGATGCTGAGTGTGTGCCATAGGTTCGACATAAGTAAATTTAGAAGCAAGAACACGTCGGGTGCGATCATACCAGCACTAATGCACTGGATCCCATCAGAACTCCGAATTTAAGCGTGCTTGGGCGAGAGTAGTACTAGGGTGGGTGACCCCCTGGGAAGTCCTCGTGTTGCACCCCTTTTTGTCTCAATTTTTGACCCTTCCGACAATTTTTTTTTTGCGTCACAAAGGCATTAGATACGCATGTCGAGAAATTTTGCCTCGAAAGGGAAATCCTTGGTGACCAAGTGGACGAGGTCGATTGGATTCAATTTGGAACGTCGTTCTGCTTCAAGAAAGGTATTATAATAACAATTCCGAGTTTGACTCCAACAGATACACTTGTTTCAATTCGTACCGACGAACAATCTTCGCTATATGCTCCGAGCAAGAAATTTACCTCCAAAGGGAAATCCTTGATGACCAAGTGGACGAGGTCGATTCGAGATTCGCGTTGATATGCGGTGGCAAGCGTAACTCAAGACGTGTCGAAAGTTAGACTCGGATGCTGAGTGTGTGCCATAGGTTCAACATAAGTAAATTTAGAAGAAGGAACACGTCGGGTGCGATCATACCAGCACTAATGCACCGGATCCCATCAGAACTCTGAAGTTAAGCGTGCTTGGGCGAGAGTAGTACTAGGATGGGTGACCCCCTTGGAAGTCCTCGTGTTGCACCCCTTTTTGTCTCAATTTTTTACCCTTCCGGCAATTTTTTTTTTTGCGTCACAAAGGCATTAGATGCGCGTGGCGAGAAATTTTGCCTCGAAAGGGAAATCCTTGGCGACCAAGTGGACGAGGTCGATTGGATTCAATTTGGAACGTCGTTCTTCTTCTAGAAAGGTATTATAATAACAATTCCGAGTTTGACTCCAACAGATACACTTGTTTCAATTCGTACCGACGAACAATCTTCGCTATATGCTCCGAGCAAGAAATTTACCTCCAAAGGGAAATCCTTGATGACCAAGTGGACGAGGTCGATTCGAGATTCGCGTTGATATGCGGTGGCAAGCGTAACTCAAGACGTGTCGAAAGTTAGACTCGGATGCTGAGTGTGTGCCATTGGTTCGACATAAGTAAATTTAGAAGCAGGAACACGTCGGGTGCGATCATACCGGCACTACTGCACCGGATCCCATCAGAACTCCGAAGTTAAGCGTGCTTGGGCGAGAGTAGTACTAGGATGGGTGACCCCCTGGGAAGTCCTCGTGTTGCACCCCTTTTTGTCTCAATTTTTTACCCTTCCGGCAATTTTTTTTTTTGCGTCACAAAGGCATTAGATGCGCGTGGCGAGAAATTTTGCCTCGAAAGGGAAATCCTTGGCGACCAAGTGGACGAGGTCGATTGGATTCAATTTGGAACGTCGTTCTGCTTCTAGAAAGGTATTATAATAACAATTCCGAGTTTGACTCCAACAGATACACTTGTTTCAATTCGTACCGACGAACAATCTTCGCTATATGCTCCGAGCAAGAAATTTACCTCCAAAGGGAAATCCTTGATGACCAAGTGGACGAGGTCGATTCGAGATTCGCGTTGATATACGGTGGCAAGCGTAACTCAAGACGTGTCGAAAGTTAGACTCGAATGCTAAGTGTGTGCCATAGGTTCGACATAAGTAAATTTAGAAGCAGGAACACGTCGGGTGCGATCATACCGGCACTAATGCACCGGATCCCATCAGAAGTCCGAAGTTAAGCGTGCTTGGGCGAGAGTAGTACTAGAATGGGTGACCCCCTGGGAAGTCCTCGTGTTGCACCCCTTTTTGTCTCAATTTTTGACCCTTCCGGCATTTTTTTTTTTTGCGTCACAAAGGCATTAGATGCGCGTGGCGAGAAATTTTGCCTCGAAAGGGAAATCCTTGGCGACCAAGTGGACGAGGTCGATTGGATTCAATTTGGAATGTCGTTCTGCTTCTAGAAACGTATTATAATAACAATTCCGAGTTTGACTCCAACAGATACACTTGTTTCAATTCGTACCGACGAACAATTTTCGCTATATGCTCCGAGCAAGAAATTTACCTCCAAAGGGAAATCCTTGATGACCAAGTGGACGAGGTCGATTCGAGATTCGCGTTGATATGCGGTGGCAAGCGTAACTCAAGACGTGTCGAAAGTTAGACTCGGATGCTGAGTGTGTGCCATAGGTTCGATATAAGTAAATTTAGAAGCAAGAACACGTCGGGTGCGATCATACCAGCACTAATGCACCGGATCCCATCAGAACTCCGAAGTTAAGCGTGCTTGGGCGAGAGTAGTACTAGGGTGGGTGACCCCCTGGGAAGTCCTCGTGTTGCACCCCTTTTTGTCTCAATTTTTGACCCTTCCGGCAATTTTTTTTTTTGCGTCACAAAGGCATTAGATGCGCATGTCGAGAAATTTTGCCTCGAAAGGGAAATCCTTGGTGACCAAATGGACGAGGTCGATTGGATTCAATTTGGAACGTCGTTCTGCTTCAAGAAAGGTATTATAATAACAATTCCGAGTTTGACTCCAACAGATACACTTGTTTGAATTCGTACCGACGAACAATCTTCGCTATATGCTCCGAGCAAGAAATTTACCTCCAAAGGGAAATCCTTGATGACCAAGTGGACGAGGTCGATTCGAGATTCGCGTTGATATGCGGTGGCAAGCATAACTAAAGACGTGTCGAAAGTTAGACTCGGATGCTGAGTGTGTGCCATAGGTTCAACATAAGTAAATTTAGAAGCAGGAACACATCGGGTGCGATCATACCAGCACTAATGCACCGGATCCCATCAGAACTCCGAAGTTAAGCGTGCTTGGGCGAGAGTAGTACTAGGATGGGTGACCCCCTGGGAAGTCCTCGTGTTGCACCCCTTTTTGTCTCAATTTTTTACCCTTCCGGCAATTTTTTTTTTTGCGTCACAAAGGCATTAGATGCGCATGGCGAGAAATTTTGCCTCGAAACGTAAATCCTTGGCGACCAAGTGGACGAGGTCGATTGGATTCAATTTGGAACGTCGTTCTGCTTCTAGAAAGGTATTATAATAACAATTCCGAGTTTGACTCCAACAGATACACTTGTTTCAATTCGTACCGACGAACAATCTTCGCTATATGCTCTGAGCAAGAAATTTACCTCCAAAGGGAAATCCTTGATGACCAAGTGGACGAGGTCGATTCGAGATTCGCGTTGATATGCGGTGGCAAGCGTAACTCAAGACGTGTCGAAAGTTAGACTCTAATGCTGAGTGTGTGCCATAGGTTCGACATAAGTAAATTTAGAAGCAGGAACACGTCGGGTGCGATCATACCGGCACTACTGCACCGGATCCCATCAGAACTCCGAAGTTAAGCGTGCTTGGGCGAGAGTAGTACTAGGATGGGTGACCCCCTGGGAAGTCCTCGTGTTGCACCCCTTTTTGTCTCAATTTTTTACCCTTCCGGCAATTTTTTTTTTTTGCGTCACAAAGGCAATAGATGCGCGTGGCGAGAAATTTTGCCTCGAAAGGGAAATCCTTGGCGACCAAGTGGACGAGGTCGATTGGATTCAATTTGGAACGTCGTTCTGCTTCTAGAAAGGTATTATAACAACAATTCCGAGTTTGACTCCAACAGATACACTTGTTTCAATTCGTACCGACGAACAATCTTCGCTATATGCTCCGAGCAAGAAATTTACCTCCAAAGGGAAATCCTTGATGACCAAGTGGACGAGGTCGATTCGAGATTCGTGTTGATATGCGGTGGCAAGCGTAACTCAAGACGTGTCGAAAGTTAGACTCGAATGCTGAGTGTGTGCCATAGGTTCGACATAAGTAAATTTAGAAGCAGGAACACGTCGGGTGCGATCATACCGGCACTAATGCACCGAATCCCATCAGAAGTCCGAAGTTAAGCGTGCTTGGGCGAGAGTAGTACTAGAATGGGTGACCCCCTGGGAAGCTCTCGTGTTGCACCCCTTTTTGTCTCAATTTTTGACCCTTCCGGCATTTTTTTTTTTTTGCGTCACAAGGGCATTAGATGCGCGTGGCGAGAAATTTTGCCTCGAAAGGGAAATCCTTGGCGACCAAGTGGACGAGGTCGATTGGATTCAATTTGGAACGTCGTTCTGCTTCTAGAAAGGTATTATAATAACAATTCCGAGTTTGACTCCAATAGATACACTTGTTTCAATTCGTACCGACGAACAATCTTCGCTATATGCTCCGAGCAAGAAATTTACCTCCAAAGGGAAATCCTTGATGACCAAGTGGACGAGGTCGATTCGAGATTCGCGTTGATATGCGGTGGCAAGCGTAACTCAAGACGTGTCGAAAGTTAGACTCGAATGCTGAGTGTGTGCCATAGGTTCGACATAAGTAAATTTAGAAGCAGGAACACGTCGGGTGCGATCATACCGGCACTAATGCACCGGATCCCATCAGAACTCCGAAGTTAAGCGTGCTTGGGCGAGAGTAGTACTAGGATGGGTGACCCCCTGGGAAGTCCTCGTGTTGCACCCCTTTTTGTCTCAATTTTTTACCCTTCCGGCAATTTTTTTTTTTTGCGTCACAAAGGCATTAGATGCGCGTGGCGAGAAATTTTGCCTCGAAAGGGAAATCCTTGGCGACCAAGTGGACGAGGTCGATTGGATTCAATTTGGAACGTCGTTCTGCTTCTAGAAAGGTATTATAATAACAATTCCGAGTTTGACTCCAACAGATACACTTGTTTCAATTCGTACCGACGAACAATCTTCGCTATATGCTCCGAGCAAGAAATTTACCTCCAAAGGGAAATCCTTGATGACCAAGTGGAGAGGTCGATTCGAGATTCGCGTTGATATGCGGTGGCAAGCGTAACTCAAGACGTGTCGAAAGTTAGACTCGGATGCTGAGTGTGTGCCATAGGTTCGACATAAGTAAATTTAGAAGCAAGAACACGTCGGGTGCGATCATACCAGCACTAATGCACCGGATCCCATCAGAACTCCGAAGTTAAGCGTGCTTGGGCGAGAGTAGTACTAGGGTAGGTGACCCCTGGGAAGTCCTCGTGTTGCACCCCTTTTTGTCTCAATTTTTGACCCTTCCGACAATTTTTTTTTTTTGCGTCACAAAGGCATTAGATGCGCATGTCGAGAAATTTTGCCTCGAAAGGGAAATCCTTGGTGACCAAGTGGACGAGGTCGATTGGATTCAATTTGGAACGTCGTTCTGCTTCTAGAAAGGTATTATAATAACAATTCCGAGTTTGACTCCAATAGATACACTTGTTTCAATTCGTACCGACGAACAATCTTCGCTATATGCTCCGAGCAAGAAATTTACCTCCAAAGTGAAATCCTTGATGACCAAGTGGACGAGGTCGATTCGAGATTCGCGTTGATATGCGGTGGCAAGCGTAACTCAAGACGTGTCGAAAGTTAGACTCGGATGCTGAGTGTGTGCCATAGGTTCGACATAAGTAAATTTAGAAGCAAGAACACGTCGGGTGCGATCATACCAGCACTAATGCACCGGATCCCATCAGAACTCCGAAGTTAAGCGTGCTTGGGCGAGAGTAGTACTAGGGTAGGTGACCCCCTGGGAAGTCCTCGTGTTGCACCCCTTTTTGTCTCAATTTTTGACCCTTCCGGCAATTTTTTTTTTTTTTGCGTCACAAAGGCATTAGATGCGCATGTCGAGAAATTTTGCCTCGAAAGGGAAATCCTTGGTGACCAAGTGGACGAGGTCGATTGGATTCAATTTGGAACGTCGTTCTGCTTCTAGAAAGGTATTATAATAACAATTCCGAGTTTGACTCCAACAGATACACTTGTTTCAATTCGTACCGACGAACAATCTTCGCTATATGCTCCGAGCAAGAAATTTACCTCCAAAGGGAAATCCTTGATGACCAAGTGGACGAGGTCGATTCGAGATTCGCGTTGATATGCGGTGGCAAGCGTAACTCAAGACGTGTCGAAAGTTAGACTCGAATGCTGAGTGTGTGCCATAGGTTCGACATAAGTAAATTTAGAAGCAGGAACACGTCGGGTGCGATCATACCGGCACTAATGCACCGGATCCCATCAGAACTCCGAAGTTAAGCGTGCTTGGGCGAGAGTAGTACTAGGATGGGTGACCCCCTGGGAAGTCCTCGTGTTGCACCCCTTTTTGTCTCAATTTTTTACCCTTCCGGCAATTTTTTTTTTTTGCGTCACAAAGGCATTAGATGCGCATGTCGAGAAATTTTGCCTCGAAAGGGAAATCCTTGGTGACCAAGTGGACGAGGTCGATTGGATTCAATTTGGAACGTCGTTCTGCTTCTAGAAAGGTATTATAATAACAATTCCGAGTTTGACTCCAATAGATACACTTGTTTCAATTCGTACCGACGAACAATCTTCGCTATATGCTCCGAGCAAGAAATTTACCTCCAAAGGGAAATCCTTGATGACCAAGTGGACGAGGTCGATTCGAGATTCGCGTTGATATGCGGTGGCAAGCATAACTAAAGACGTGTCGAAAGTTAGACTCGGATGCTGAGTGTGTGCCATAGGTTCAACATAAGTAAATTTAGAAGCAGGAACACATCGGGTGCGATCATACCAGCACTAATGCACCGGATCCCATCAGAACTCCGAAGTTAAGCGTGCTTGGGCGAGAGTAGTACTAGGATGGGTGACCCCCTGGGAAGTCCTCGTGTTGCACCCCTTTTTGTCTCAATTTTTTACCCTTCCGGCAATTTTTTTTTTGCGTCACAAAGGCATTAGATGCGCATGGCGAGAAATTTTGCCTCGAAACGTAAATCCTTGGCGACCAAGTGGACGAGGTCGATTGGATTCAATTTGGAACGTCGTTCTGCTTCTAGAAAGGTATTATAATAACAATTCCGAGTTTGACTCCAACAGATACACTTGTTTCAATTCGTACCGACGAACAATCTTCGCTATATGCTCTGAGCAAGAAATTTACCTCCAAAGGGAAATCCTTGATGACCAAGTGGACGAGGTCGATTCGAGATTCGCGTTGATATGCGGTGGCAAGCGTAACTCAAGACGTGTCGAAAGTTAGACTCTAATGCTGAGTGTGTGCCATAGGTTCGACATAAGTAAATTTAGAAGCAGGAACACGTCGGGTGCGATCATACCGGCACTACTGCACCGGATCCCATCAGAACTCCGAAGTTAAGCGTGCTTGGGCGAGAGTAGTACTAGGATGGGTGACCCCCTGGGAAGTCCTCGTGTTGCACCCCTTTTTGTCTCAATTTTTTACCCTTCCGGCAATTTTTTTTTTTTGCGTCACAAAGGCAATAGATGCGCGTGGCGAGAAATTTTGCCTCGAAAGGGAAATCCTTGGCGACCAAGTGGACGAGGTCGATTGGATTCAATTTGGAACGTCGTTCTGCTTCTAGAAAGGTATTATAATAACAATTCCGAGTTTGACTCCAACAGATACACTTGTTTCAATTCGTACCGACGAACAATCTTCGCTATATGCTCCGAGCAAGAAATTTACCTCCAAAGGGAAATCCTTGATGACCAAGTGGACGAGGTCGATTCGAGATTCGTGTTGATATGCGGTGGCAAGCGTAACTCAAGACGTGTCGAAAGTTAGACTCGAATGCTGAGTGTGTGCCATAGGTTCGACATAAGTAAATTTAGAAGCAGGAACACGTCGGGTGCGATCATACCGGCACTAATGCACCGGATCCCATCAGAAGTCCGAAGTTAAGCGTGCTTGGGCGAGAGTAGTACTAGAATGGGTGACCCCCTGGGAAGCTCTCGTGTTGCACCCCTTTTTGTCTCAATTTTTGACCCTTCCGGCATTTTTTTTTTTTGCGTCACAAGGGCATTAGATGCGCGTGGCGAGAAATTTTGCCTCGAAAGGGAAATCCTTGGCGACCAAGTGGACGAGGTCGATTGGATTCAATTTGGAACGTCGTTCTGCTTCTAGAAAGGTATTATAATAACAATTCCGAGTTTGACTCCAACAGATATAACTTGTTTCAATTCGTACCGACGAACAATCTTCGCTATATGCTCCGAGCAAGAAATTTACCTCCAAAGGGAAATCCTTGATGACCAAGTGGAGAGGTCGATTCGAGATTCGCGTTGATATGCGGTGGCAAGCGTAACTCAAGACGTGTCGAAAGTTAGACTCGGATGCTGAGTGTGTGCCATAGGTTCGACATAAGTAAATTTAGAAGCAAGAACACGTCGGGTGCGATCATACCAGCACTAATGCACCGGATCCCATCAGAACTCCGAAGTTAAGCGTGCTTGGGCGAGAGTAGTACTAGGGTAGGTGACCCCTGGGAAGTCCTCGTGTTGCACCCCTTTTTGTCTCAATTTTTGACCCTTCCGACAATTTTTTTTTTTTGCGTCACAAAGGCATTAGATGCGCATGTCGAGAAATTTTGCCTCGAAAGGGAAATCCTTGGTGACCAAGTGGACGAGGTCGATTGGATTCAATTTGGAACGTCGTTCTGCTTCTAGAAAGGTATTATAATAACAATTCCGAGTTTGACTCCAATAGATACACTTGTTTCAATTCGTACCGACGAACAATCTTCGCTATATGCTCCGAGCAAGAAATTTACCTCCAAAGGGAAATCCTTGATGACCAAGTGGACGAGGTCGATTCGAGATTCGCGTTGATATGCGGTGGCAAGCGTAACTCAAGACGTGTCGAAAGTTAGACTCGGATGCTGAGTGTGTGCCATAGGTTCGACATAAGTAAATTTAGAAGCAAGAACACGTCGGGTGCGATCATACCAGCACTAATGCACCGGATCCCATCAGAACTCCGAAGTTAAGCGTGCTTGGGCGAGAGTAGTACTAGGGTAGGTGACCCCCTGGGAAGTCCTCGTGTTGCACCCCTTTTTGTCTCAATTTTTGACCCTTCCGGCAATTTTTTTTTTTTTTGCGTCACAAAGGCATTAGATGCGCATGTCGAGAAATTTTGCCTCGAAAGGGAAATCCTTGGTGACCAAGTGGACGAGGTCGATTGGATTCAATTTGGAACGTCGTTCTGCTTCTAGAAAGGTATTATAATAACAATTCCGAGTTTGACTCCAACAGATACACTTGTTTCAATTCGTACCGACGAACAATCTTCGCTATATGCTCCGAGCAAGAAATTTACCTCCAAAGGGAAATCCTTGATGACCAAGTGGACGAGGTCGATTCGAGATTCGCGTTGATATGCGGTGGCAAGCGTAACTCAAGACGTGTCGAAAGTTAGACTCGAATGCTGAGTGTGTGCCATAGGTTCGACATAAGTAAATTTAGAAGCAGGAACACGTCGGGTGCGATCATACCGGCACTAATGCACCGGATCCCATCAGAACTCCGAAGTTAAGCGTGCTTGGGCGAGAGTAGTACTAGGATGGGTGACCCCCTGGGAAGTCCTCGTGTTGCACCCCTTTTTGTCTCAATTTTTTACCCTTCCGGCAATTTTTTTTTTTGCGTCACAAAGGCATTAGATGCGCGTGGCGAGAAATTTTGCCTCGAAAGGGAAATCCTTGGCGACCAAGTGGACGAGGTCGATTGGATCCAATTTGGAACGTCGTTCTGCTTCTAGAAAGGTATTATAATAACAATTCCGAGTTTGACTCCAACAGATACACTTGTTTCAATTCGTACCGACGAACAATCTTCGCTATATGCTCCGAGCAAGAAATTTACCTCCAAAGGGAAATCCTTGATGACCAAGTGGAGAGGTCGATTCGAGATTCGCGTTGATATGCGGTGGCAAGCGTAACTCAAGACGTGTCGAAAGTTAGACTCGGATGCTGAGTGTGTGCCATAGGTTCGACATAAGTAAATTTAGAAGCAAGAACACGTCGGGTGCGATCATACCAGCACTAATGCACCGGATCCCATCAGAACTCCGAAGTTAAGCGTGCTTGGGCGAGAGTAGTACTAGGGTAGGTGACCCCTGGGAAGTCCTCGTGTTGCACCCCTTTTTGTCTCAATTTTTGACCCTTCCGACAATTTTTTTTTTTTGCGTCACAAAGGCATTAGATGCGCATGTCGAGAAATTTTGCCTCGAAAGGGAAATCCTTGGTGACCAAGTGGACGAGGTCGATTGGATTCAATTTGGAACGTCGTTCTGCTTCTAGAAAGGTATTATAATAACAATTCCGAGTTTGACTCCAATAGATACACTTGTTTCAATTCGTACCGACGAACAATCTTCGCTATATGCTCCGAGCAAGAAATTTACGTCCAAAGGGAAATCCTTGATGACCAAGTGGACGAGGTCGATTCGAGATTCGCGTTGATATGCGGTGGCAAGCGTAACTCAAGACGTGTCGAAAGTTAGACTCGGATGCTGAGTGTGTGCCATAGGTTCGACATAAGTAAATTTAGAAGCAAGAACACGTCGGGTGCGATCATACCAGCACTAATGCACCGGATCCCATCAGAACTCCGAAGTTAAGCGTGCTTGGGCGAGAGTAGTACTAGGGTAGGTGACCCCCTGGGAAGTCCTCGTGTTGCACCCCTTTTTGTCTCAATTTTTGACCCTTCCGGCAATTTTTTTTTTTTTTGCGTCACAAAGGCATTAGATGCGCATGTCGAGAAATTTTGCCTCGAAAGGGAAATCCTTGGTGACCAAGTGGACGAGGTCGATTGGATTCAATTTGGAACGTCGTTCTGCTTCTAGAAAGGTATTATAATAACAATTCCGAGTTTGACTCCAACAGATACACTTGTTTCAATTCGTACCGACGAACAATCTTCGCTATATGCTCCGAGCAAGAAATTTACCTCCAAAGGAAAATCCTTGATCATCAAGTGGACGAGGTCGATTCGAGATTCGCGTTGATATGCGGTGGCAAGCGTAACTCAAGACGTGTCGAAAGTTAGACTCGGATGTTGAGTGTGTGCCATAGGTTCAACATAAGTAAATTTAGAAGCAGGAACACGTCGGGTGCGATCATACCAGCACTAATGCACCGGATCCCATCCGAACTCCGAAGTTAAGCGTGCTTGGGCGAGAGTAGTACTAGGATGGGTGACCCCCTGGGAAGTCCTCGTGTTGCACCCCTTTTTGTCTCAATTTTTTACCCTTCCAACAATTTTTTTTTTTTTTTTGCGTCACAAAGGCATTAGATGCGCGTGGCGAGAAATTTTGCCTCGAAAGGGAAATCCTTGGCGACCAAGTGGACGAGGTCGATTGGATTCAATTTGGAACGTCGTTCTGCTTCTAGAAAGGTATTATAATAACAATTCCGAGTTTGACTCCAACAGATACACTTGTTTCAATTCGTACCGACGAACAATCTTCGCTATATGCTCCGAGCAAGAAATTTACCTCCAAAGGGAAATCCTTGATGACCAAGTGGACGAGGTCGATTCGTGATTCGCGTTGATATGCGGTGGTAAGCGTAACTCAAGACGTGTCGAAAGTTAGACTCGGATGCTGAGTGTGTGCCATAGGTTCGACATAAGTAAATTTAGAAGCAGGAACACGTCGGGTGCGATCATACCAGCACTAATGCACCGGATCCCATCAGAACTCCGAAGTTAAGCGTGCTTGGGCGAGAGTAGTACTAGGGTGGGTGACCCCCTGGGAAGTCCTCGTGTTGCACCCCTTTTTGTCTCAATTTTTGACCCTTCCGGCAATTTTTTTTTTTTGCGTCACAAAGGCATTAGATGCGCGTGTCGAGAAATTTTGCCTCGAAAGGGAAATCCTTGGTGACCAAGTGGACGAGGTCGATTGGATTCAATTTGGAACGTCGTTCTGCTTCTAGAAAGGTATTATAATAACAATTCCGAGTTTGACTCCAACAGATACACTTGTTTCAATTCGTACCGACGAACAATCTTCGCTATATGCTCCGAGCAAGAAATTTACCTCCAAAGGGAAATCCTTGTTGACCAAGTGGACGAGGTCGATTCGAGATTCGCGTTGATATGCGGTGGCAAGCGTAACTCAAGACGTGTCGAAAGTTAGACTCGGATGCTGAGTGTGTGCCATAGGTTCGACATAAGTAAATTTAGAAGCAGGAACACGTCGGGTGCGATCATACCAGCACTAATGCACCAGATCCCATCAGAACTCTGAAGTTAAGCGTGCTTGGGCGAGAGTAGTACTAGGATGGGTGGCCCCCTGGGAAGTCCTCGTGTTGCACCCCTTTTTGTCTCAATTTTTGACCCTTCCGACAATTTTTTTTTTTTTTTGCGTCACAAAGGCATTAGATGCGCGTATCGAGAAATTTTGCCTCGAAAGGGAAATCCTTGGTGACCAAGTGGACGAGGTCGATTGGATTCAATTTGGAACGTCGTTCTGCTTCTAGAAAGGTATTATAATAACAATTCCGAGTTTGACTCCAACAGATACACTTGTTTCAATTCGTACCGACGAACAATCTTCGCTATATGCTCCGAGCAAGAAATTTACCTCCAAAGGGAAATCCTTGATGACCAAGTGGACGAGGTCGATTCGAGATTCGCGTTGATATGCGGTGGCAAGCGTAACTCAAGACGTGTCGAAAGTTAGACTCGGATGCTGAGTGTGTGCCATAGGTTCGACATAAGTAAATTTAGAAGCAGGAACACGTCGGGTGCGATCATACCAGCACTAATGCACCGGATCCCATCAGAACTCCGAAGTTAAGCATTCTTGGGCGAGAGTAGTACTAGGATGGGTGACCCCCTGGGAAGTCCTCGTGTTGCACCCCTTTTTGTCTCAATTTTTTACCCTTCCGACAATTTTTTTTTTTTTTTGCGTCACAAAGGCATTAGATACGCGTGGCGAGAAATTTTGCCTCGAAAGGGAAATGCTTGGTGACCAAGTGGACGAGGTCGATTGGATTCAATTTGGAACGTCGTTCTGCTTCTAGAAAGGTATTATAATAACAATTCCGAGTTTGACTCCAACAGATACACTTGTTTCAATTCGTACCGACGAACAATCTTCGCTATATGCTCCGAGCAAGAAATTTACCTCCAAAGGAAAATCCTTGATCATCAAGTGGACGAGGTCGATTCGAGATTCGCGTTGATATGCGGTGGCAAGCGTAACTCAAGACGTGTCGAAAGTTAGACTCGGATGTTGAGTGTGTGCCATAGGTTCAACATAAGTAAATTTAGAAGCAGGAACACGTCGGGTGCGATCATACCAGCACTAATGCACCGGATCCCATCCGAACTCCGAAGTTAAGCGTGCTTGGGCGAGAGTAGTACTAGGATGGGTGACCCCCTGGGAAGTCCTCGTGTTGCACCCCTTTTTGTCTCAATTTTTTACCCTTCCGGCAATTTTTTTTTTTTGCGTCACAAAGGCATTAGATGCGCGTGGCGAGAAATTTTGCCTCGAAAGGGAAATCCTTGGCGACCAACTGGACGAGGTCGATTGGATTCAATTTGGAACGTCGTTCTGCTTCTAGAAAGGTATTATAATAACAATTCCGAGTTTGACTCCAACAGATACACTTGTTTCAATTCGTACCGACGAACAATCTTCGCTATATGCTCCGAGCAAGAAATTTACCTCCAAAGGGAAATCCTTGATGACCAAGTGGACGAGGTCGATTCGAGATTCACGTTGATATGCGATGGCAAGCGTAACTCAAGACGTGTCGAAAGTTAGACTCGGATGCTGAGTGTGTGCCATAGGTTCGACATAAGTAAATTTAGAAGCAGGAACACGTCGGGTGCGATCATACCAGCACTAATGCACCGGATCCCATCAGAACTCCGAAGTTAAGCATTCTTGGGCGAGAGTAGTACTAGGATGGGTGACCCCCTGGGAAGTCCTCGTGTTGCACCCCTTTTTGTCTCAATTTTTGACCCTTCCGACAATTTTTTTTTTTGCGTCACAAAGGCATTAGATGCGCGTGGCGAGAAATTTTGCCTCAAAAGGGAAATCCTTGGCGACCAAGTGGACGAGGTCGATTGGATTCAATTTGGAACGTCATTCTGCTTCTAGAAAGGTATTATAATAACAATTCTGAGTTTGACTACAACAGATACACTTGTTTCAATTCGTACCGACGAACAATCTTCGCTATATGCTCCGAGCAAGAAATTTACCTCCAAAGGGAAATCCTTGGCGACCAAGTGGATGAGGTCGATTCGAGATTCGCGTTGATATGCGGTGGCAAGCGTAACTCAAGACGTGTCGAAAGTTAGACTCGGATGCTGAGTGTGTGCCATAGGTTCGACATAAGTAAATTTAGAAGCAGGAACACGTCGGGTGCGATCATACCAGCACTAATGCACCATATCCCATCAGAACTCCGAAGTTAAGCGTGCTTGGGCGAGAGTGGTACTAGGATGGGTGACCCCCTGGGAAGTCCTCGTGTTGCACCCCTTTTTGTCTCAATTTTTTACCCTTCCAACAATTTTTTATTTTTTTTTGCGTCACAAAGGCATTAGATGCGCGTGGCGAGAAATTTTGCCTCGAAAGGGAAATCCTTGGCGACCAAGTGGACGAGGTCGATTGGATTCAATTTGGAACGTCGTTCTGCTTCTAGAAAGGTATTATAATAACAATTCCGAGTTTGACTCCAACAGATACACTTGTTTCAATTCGTACCGACGAACAATCTTCGCTATATGCTCCGAGCAAGAAATTTACCTCCAAAGGGAAATCCTTGATGACCAAGTGGACGAGGTCGATTCGTGATTCGCGTTGATATGCGGTGGTAAGCGTAACTCAAGACGTGTCGAAAGTTAGACTCGGATGCTGAGTGTGTGCCATAGGTTCGACATAAGTAAATTTAGAAGCAGGAACACGTCGGGTGCGATCATACCAGCACTAATGCACCGGATCCCATCAGAACTCCGAAGTTAAGCGTGCTTGGGCGAGAGTAGTACTAGGGTGGGTGACCCCCTGGGAAGTCCTCGTGTTGCACCCCTTTTTGTCTCAATTTTTGACCCTTCCGGCAATTTTTTTTTTTTGCGTCACAAAGGCATTAGATGCGCGTGTCGAGAAATTTTGCCTCGAAAGGGAAATCCTTGGTGACCAAGTGGACGAGGTCGATTGGATTCAATTTGGAACGTCGTTCTGCTTCTAGAAAGGTATTATAATAACAATTCCGAGTTTGACTCCAACAGATACACTTGTTTCAATTCGTACCGACGAACAATCTTCGCTATATGCTCCGAGCAAGAAATTTACCTCCAAAGGGAAATCCTTGTTGACCAAGTGGACGAGGTCGATTCGAGATTCGCGTTGATATGCGGTGGCAAGCGTAACTCAAGACGTGTCGAAAGTTAGACTCGGATGCTGAGTGTGTGCCATAGGTTCGACATAAGTAAATTTAGAAGCAGGAACACGTCGGGTGCGATCATACCAGCACTAATGCACCAGATCCCATCAGAACTCTGAAGTTAAGCGTGCTTGGGCGAGAGTAGTACTAGGATGGGTGACCCCCTGGGAAGTCCTCGTGTTGCACCCCTTTTTGTCTCAATTTTTTACCCTTCCGACAATTTTTTTTTTTTTTTTGCGTCACAAAGGCATTAGATGCGCGTGGCGAGAAATTTTGCCTCGAAAGGGAAATCCTTGGCGACCAAGTGGACGAGGTCGATTGGATTCAATTTGGAACGTCGTTCTGCTTCTAGAAAGGTATTATAATAACAATTCCGAGTTTGACTCCAACAGATACACTTGTTTCAATTCGTACCGACGAACAATCTTCGCTATATGCTCCGAGCAAGAAATTTACCTCCAAAGGGAAATCCTAGATGACCAAGTGGACGAGGTCGATTCGAGATTCGCGTTGATATGCGGTGGCAAGCGTAACTCAAGACGTGTCGAAAGTTAGACTCGGATGCTGAGTGTGTGCCATAGGTTCGACATAAGTAAATTTTGAAGCAGGAACACGTCGGGTGCGATCATACCAGCACTAATGCACCAGATCCCATCAGAACTCCGAAGTTAAGCATGCTTGGGCGAGAGTAGTACTAGGATGGGTGACCCCCTGGGAAGTCCTTGTGTTGCACCCCTTTTTGTCTCAATTTTTGACCCTTCCGACAATTTTTTTTTTTTTTTTTGCGTCACAAAGGCATTAGATGCGCGTGGCGAGAAATTTTTCCTCGAAAGGGAAATCCTTGGCGACCAAGTGGACGAGGTCGATTGGATTCAATTTGGAACGTCGTTCTGCTTCTAGAAAGGTATTATAATAACAATTCCGAGTTTGACTCCAACAGATACACTTGTTTCAATTCGTACCGACGAACAATCTTCGCTATATGCTCCGAGCAAGAAATTTACCTCCAAAGGGAAATCCTTGATGACCAAGTGGACGAGGTCGATTCGAGATTCGCGTTGATATGCGGTGGCAAGCGTAACTCAAGACGTGTCGAAAGTTAGACTCGGATGTTGAGTGTGTGCCACAGGTTCGACATAAGTAAATTTAGAAGCAGGAACACGTCGGGTGCGATCATACCAGCACTAATGCACCGGATCCCATCAGAACTCCGAAGTTAAGCGTGCTTGGGCGAGAGTAGTACTAGGGTGGGTGACCCCCTGGGAAGTCCTCGTGTTGCACCCCTTTTTGTCTCAATTTTTGACCCTTCCGGCAATTTTTTTTTTGCGTCACAAAGGCATTAGATGCGCGTATCGAGAAATTTTGCCTCGAAAGGGAAATCCTTGGTGACCAAGTGGACGAGGTCGATTGGATTCAATTTGGAACGTCGTTCTGCTTCTAGAAAGGTATTATAATAACAATTCCGAGTTTGACTCCAACAGATACACTTGTTTCAATTCGTACCGACGAACAATCTTCGCTATATGCTCCGAGCAAGAAATTTACCTCCAAAGGGAAATCCTTGATGACCAAGTGGACGAGGTCGATTCGAGATTCGCGTTGATATGCGGTGGCAAGCGTAACTCAAGACGTGTCGAAAGTTAGACTCGGATGTTGAGTGTGTGCCACAGGTTCGACATAAGTAAATTTAGAAGCAGGAACACGTCGGGTGCGATCATACCAGCACTAATGCACCGGATCCCATCAGAACTCCGAAGTTAAGCGTGCTTGGGCGAGAGTAGTACTAGGGTGGGTGACCCCCTGGGAAGTCCTCGTGTTGCACCCCTTTTTGTCTCAATTTTTGACCCTTCCGGCAATTTTTTTTTTGCGTCACAAAGGCATTAGATGCGCGTATCGAGAAATTTTGCCTCGAAAGGGAAATCCTTGGTGACCAAGTGGACGAGGTCGATTGGATTCAATTTGGAACGTCGTTCTGCTTCTAGAAAGGTATTATAATAACAATTCCGAGTTTGACTCCAACAGATACACTTGTTTCAATTCGTACCGACGAACAATCTTCGCTATATGCTCCGAGCAAGAAATTTACCTCCAAAGGGAAATCCTTGATGACCAAGTGGACGAGGTCGATTCGAGATTCGCATTGATATGCGGTGGCAAGCGTAACTCAAGACGTGTCGAAAGTTAGACTCGGATGCTGAGTGTGTGCCATAGGTTCGACATAAGTAAATTTAGAAGCAGGAACACGTCGGGTGCGATCATACCAGCACTAATGCACCGGATCCCATCAGAACTCCGAAGTTAAGCGTGCTTGGGCGAGAGTAGTACTAGGATGGGTGACCCCCTGGGAAGTCCTCGTGTTGCACCCCTTTTTGTCTCAATTTTTGACCCTTCCGACAATTTTTTTTTTTTTTGCGTCACAAAGGCATTAGATACGCGTGGCGAGAAATTTTGCCTCGAAAGGGAAATCCTTGGCGACCAAGTGCACGAGGTCGATTGGATTCAATTTGGAACGTCGTTCTGCTTCTAGAAAGGTATTATAATAACAATTCCGAGTTTGACTCCAACAGATACACTTGTTTCAATTCGTACCGACGAACAATCTTCGCTATATGCTCCGAGCAAGAAATTTACCTCCAAAGGGAAATCCTTGATGACCAAGTGGACGAGGTCGATTCGAGATTCGCATTGATATGCGGTGGCAAGCGTAACTCAAGACGTGTCGAAAGTTAGACTCGGATGCTGAGTGTGTGCCATAGGTTCGACATAAGTAAATTTAGAAGTAGGAACACCTCGGGTGCGATCATACCAGCACTAATGCACCAGATCCCATCAGAACTCCGAAGTTAAGCGTGCTTGGGCGAGAGTAGTACTAGGATGGGTGACCCCCTGGGAAGTCCTCGTGTTGCACCCCTTTTTGTCTCAATTTTTGACCCTTCCAACAATTTTTTTTTTTTTTGCGTCACAAAGGCATTAGATGCGCGTGGCGAGAAATTTTGCCTCGAAAGGGAAATCCTTGGCGACCAAGTGGACGAGGTCGATTGGATTCAATTTGGAACGTCGTTCTGCTTCTAGAAAGGTATTATAATAACAATTCCGAGTTTGACTCCAACAGATACACTTGTTTCAATTCGTACCGACGAACAATCTTCGCTATATGCTCCGAGCAAGAAATTTACCTCCAAAGGGAAATCCTTGATGACCAAGTGGACGAGGTCGATTCGAGATTCGCGTTGATATGCGGTGGCAAGCGTAACTCAAGACGTGTCGAAAGTTAGACTCGGATGCTGAGTGTGTGCCATAGGTTCGACATAAGTAAATTTAGAAGCAGGAACACGTCGGGTGCGATCATACCAGCACTAATGCACCAGATCCCATCAGAACTCCGAAGTTAAGCGTGCTTGGGCGAGAGTAGTACTAGGATGGGTGACCCCCTGGGAAGTCCTCGTGTTGCACCCCTTTTTGTCTCAATTTTTGACCCTTCCGACAATTTTTTTTTTTTTTGCGTCACAAAGGCATTAGATGCGCGTGGCGAGAAATTTTGCCTCGAAAGGGAAATCCTTGGCGACCAAGTGGACGAGGTCGATTGGATTCAATTTGGAACGTCGTTCTGCTTCTAGAAAGGTATTATAATAACAATTCCGAGTTTGACTCCAACAGATACACTTGTTTCAATTCGTACCGACGAACAATCTTCGCTATATGCTCCGAGCAAGAAATTTACCTCCAAAGGGAAATCCTTGATGACCAAGTGGACGAGGTCGATTCGAGATTCGCGTTGATATGCGGTGGCAAGCGTAACTCAAGACGTGTCGAAAGTTAGACTCGGATGTTGAGTGTGTGCCACAGGTTCGACATAAGTAAATTTAGAAGCAGGAACACGTCGGGTGCGATCATACCAGCACTAATGCACCGGATCCCATCAGAACTCCGAAGTTAAGCGTGCTTGGGCGAGAGTAGTACTAGGGTGGGTGACCCCCTGGGAAGTCCTCGTGTTGCACCCCTTTTTGTCTCAATTTTTGACCCTTCCGGCAATTTTTTTTTTTTTTTTTGCGTCACAAAGGCATTAGATGCGCGTGTCGAGAAATTTTGCCTCGAAAGGGAAATCCTTGGTGACCAAGTGGACGAGGTCGATTGGATTCAATTTGGAACGTCGTTCTGCTTCTAGAAAGGTATTATAATAACAATTCCGAGTTTGACTCCAACAGATACACTTGTTTCAATTCGTACCGACGAACAATCTTCGCTATATGCTCCGAGCAAGAAATTTACCTCCAAAGGGAAATCCTTGATGACCAAGTGGACGAGGTCGATTCGAGATTCGCGTTGATATGCGGTGGCAAGCGTTACTCAAGACGTGTCGAAAGTTAGACTCGGATGCTGAGTGTGTGCCATAGGTTCGACATAAGTAAATTTAGAAGCAGGAACACGTCGAGTGCGATCATACCAGCACTAATGCACCAGATCCCATCAGAACTCCGAAGTTAAGCGTGCTTGGGCGAGAGTAGTACTAGGATGGGTGACCCCCTTGGAAGTCCTCGTGTTGCACCCCTTTTTGTCTCAATTTTTGACCCTTCCGACAATTTTTTTTTTTTTGCGTCACAAAGGCATTAGATACGCGTGGCGAGAACTTTTGCCTCGAAAGGGAAATCCTTGGCGACCAAGTGCACGAGGTCGATTGGATTCAATTTGGAACGTCGTTCTTCTTCTAGAAAGGTATTATAATAACAATTCCGAGTTTGACTCCAACAGATACACTTGTTTCAATTCGTACCGACGAACAATCTTCGCTATATGCTCCGAGCAAGAAATTTACCTCCAAAGGGAAATCCTTGATGACCAAGTGGACGTGGTCGATTCGAGATTCGCGTTCATATGCGGTGGCAAGCGTAACTCAAGACGTGTCGAAAGTTAGACTCGGATGCTGAGTGTGTGCCATAGGTTCGACATAAGTAAATTTAGAAGCAGGAACACGTCGGGTGCGATCATACCAGCACTAATGCACCGGATCCCATCAGAACTCCGAAGTTAAGTGTGCTTGGGCGAGAGTAGTACTAGGGTGGGTGACCCCCTGGGAAGTCCTCGTGTTGCACCCCTTTTTGTCTCAATTTTTTACCCTTCCGGCAATTTTTTTTTTTTTGCGTCACAAAGGCATTAGATGCGCGTGTCGAGAAATTTTGCCTCGAAAGGGAAATCCTTGGTGACTAAGTGGACGAGGTCGATTGGATTCAATTTGGAACGTCGTTCTGCTTCTAGAAAGGTATTATAATAACAATTCCGAGTTTGACTCCAACAGATACACTTGTTTCAATTCGTACCGACGAACAATCTTCGCTATATGCTCCGAGCAAGAAATTTACCTCCAAAGGGAAATCCTTGATGACCAAGTGGACGAGGTCGATTCGAGATTCGCGTTGATATGCGGTGGCAAGCGTAACTCAAGACGTGTCGAAAGTTAGGCTCGGATGCTGAGTGTGTGCCATAGGTTCGACATAAGTAAATTTAGAAGCAGGAACACGTCGGGTGCGATCATACCAGCACTAATGCACCGGATCCCATCAGAACTCCGAAGTTAAGCGTGCTTGGGCGAGAGTAGTACTAGGGTGGGTGACCCCCTGGGAAGTCCTCGTGTTGCACCCCTTTTTGTCTCAATTTTTGACCCTTCCGGCAATTTTTTTTTTTTGCGTCACAAAGGCATTAGATGCGCGTGTCGAGAAATTTTGCCTCGAAAGGGAAATCCTTGGTGACCAAGTGGACGAGGTCGATTGGATTCAATTTGGAACGTCGTTCTGCTTCTAGAAAGGTATTATAATAACAATTCCGAGTTTGACTCCAACAGATACACTTGTTTCAATTCGTACCGACGAACAATCTTCGCTATATGCTCCGAGCAAGAAATTTACCTCCAAAGGGAAATCCTTGATGACCAAGTGGACGAGGTCGATTCGAGATTCGAGTTGATATGCGGTGGCAAGCGTAACTCAAGACGTGTCGAAAGTTAGACTCGGATGCTGAGTGTGTGCCATAGGTTCGACATAAGTAAATTTAGAAGCAGGAACACGTCGGGTGCGATCATACCAGCACTAATGCACCGGATCCCATCAGAACTCCGAAATTAAGTGTGCTTGGGCGAGAGTAGTACTAGGGGTGGTGACCCCCTGGGAAATCCTCGTGTTGCACCACTTTTTGTCTCAATTTTTGACCCTTCCGACAATTTTTTTTTTTTTGCGTCACAAAGGCATTAGATGCGCGTGGCGAGAAATTTTGACTCGAAAGGGAAATCCTTGGTGACCAAGTGGACGAGGTCGATTCGAGATTCGCGTTGATATGCGGTGGCAAGCGTAACTCAAGACGTGTCGAAAGTTAGACTCGGATGCTGAGTGTGTGCCATAGGTTCGACATAAGTAAATTTAGAAGCAGGAACACGTCGGGTGCGATCATACCAGCACTAATGCACCGGATCCCATCAGAACTCCGAAGTTAAGCGTGCTTGGGCGAGAGTAGTACTAGGGTGGGTGACCCCCTGGGAAGTCCTCGTGTTGCACCCCTTTTTGTATCAATTTTTGACCCTTCCGACAAATTTTTTTTTTTTTTTGCGTCACAAAGGCATTAGATGCGCGTGGCGAGAAATTTTGCCTCGAAAGGGAAATCCTTGGCGACCAAGTGGACGAGGTCGATTGGATTCAATTTGGAACGTCGTTCTGCTTCTAGAAAGGTATTATAATAACAATTCCGAGTTTGACTCCAACAGATACACTTGTTTCAATTCGTACCGACGAACAATCTTCGCTATATGCTCCGAGCAAGAAATTTACCTCCAAAGGGAAATCCTTGATGACCAAGTGGACGTGGTCGATTCGAGATTCGCGTTGATATGCGGTGGCAAGCGTAACTCAAGACGTGTCGAAAGTTAGACTCGGATGCTGAGTGTGTGCCATAGGTTCGACATAAGTAAATTTAGAAGCAGGAACACGTCGGGTGCGATCATACCAGCACTAATGCACCGGATCCCATCAGAACTCCGAAGTTAAGTGTGCTTGGGCGAGAGTAGTACTAGGGTGGGTGACCCCCTGGGAAGTCCTCGTGTTGCACCCCTTTTTGTCTCAATTTTTTACCCTTCCGGCATTTTTTTTTTTTTTGCGTCACAAAGGCATTAGATGCGCGTGTCGAGAAATTTTGCCTCGAAAGGGAAATCCTTGGTGACTAAGTGGACGAGGTCGATTGGATTCAATTTGGAACGTCGTTCTGCTTCTAGAAAGGTATTATAATAACAATTCCGAGTTTGACTCCAACAGATACACTTGTTTCAATTCGTACCGACGAACAATCTTCGCTATATGCTCCGAGCAAGAAATTTACCTCCAAAGGGAAATCCTTGATGACCAAGTGGACGAGGTTGATTCGAGATTCGCGTTGATATGCGGTGGCAAGCGTAACTCAAGACGTGTCGAAAGTTAGGCTCGGATGCTGAGTGTGTGCCATAGGTTCGACATAAGTAAATTTAGAAGCAGGAACACGTCGGGTGCGATCATACCAGCACTAATGCACCGGATCCCATCAGAACTCCGAAGTTAAGCGTGCTTGGGCGAGAGTAGTACTAGGGTGGGTGACCCCCTGGGAAGTCCTCGTGTTGCACCCCTTTTTGTCTCAATTTTTGACCCTTCCGGCAATTTTTTTTTTTTTGCGTCACAAAGGCATTAGATGCGCGTGTCGAGAAATTTTGCCTCGAAAGGGAAATCCTTGGTGACCAAGTGGACGAGGTCGATTGGATTCAATTTGGAACGTCGTTCTGCTTCTAGAAAGGTATTATAATAACAATTCCGAGTTTGACTCCAACAGATACACTTGTTTCAATTCGTACCGACGAACAATCTTCGCTATATGCTCCGAGCAAGAAATTTACCTCCAAAGGGAAATCCTTGATGACCAAGTGGACGAGGTCGATTCGAGATTCGAGTTGATATGCGGTGGCAAGCGTAACTCAAGACGTGTCGAAAGTTAGACTCGGATGCTGAGTGTGTGCCATAGGTTCGACATAAGTAAATTTAGAAGCAGGAACACGTCGGGTGCGATCATACCAGCACTAATGCACCGGATCCCATCAGAACTCCGAAATTAAGTGTGCTTGGGCGAGATAGTACTAGGGTGGGTGACCCCCTGGGAAATCCTCGTGTTGCACCACTTTTTGTCTCAATTTTTGACCCTTCCGACAATTTTTTTTTTTTTTTGCGTCACAAAGGCATTAGATGCGCGTGGCGAGAAATTTTGCCTCGAAAGGGAAATCCTTGGTGACCAAGTGGACGAGGTCGATTCGAGATTCGCGTTGATATGCGGTGGCAAGCGTAACTCAAGACGTGTCGAAAGTTAGACTCGGATGCTGAGTGTGTGCCATAGGTTCGACATAAGTAAATTTAGAAGCAGGAACACGTCGGGTGCGATCATACCAGCACTAATGCACCGGATCCCATCAGAACTCCGAAGTTAAGCGTGCTTGGGCGAGAGTAGTACTAGGGTGGGTGACCCCCTGGGAAGTCCTCGTGTTGCACCCCTTTTTGTATCAATTTTTGACCCTTCCGACAATTTTTTTTTTTTTTTGCGTCACAAAGGCATTAGATGCGCGTGGCGAGAAATTTTGCCTCGAAAGGGAAATCCTTGGCGACCAAGTGGACGAGGTCGATTGGATTCAATTTGGAACGTCGTTCTGCTTCTAGAAAGGTATTATAATAACAATTCCGAGTTTGACTCCAACAGATACACTTGTTTCAATTCGTACCGACGAACAATCTTCGCTATATGCTCCGAGCAAGAAATTTACCTCCAAAGGGAAATCCTAGATGACCAAGTGGACGAGGTCGATTCGAGATTCGCGTTGATATGCGGTGGCAAGCGTAACTCAAGACGTGTCGAAAGTTAGACTCGGATGCTGAGTGTGTGCCATAGGTTCGACATAAGTAAATTTTGAAGCAGGAACACGTCGGGTGCGATCATACCAGCACTAATGCACCAGATCCCATCAGAACTCCGAAGTTAAGCATGCTTGGGCGAGAGTAGTACTAGGATGGGTGACCCCCTGGGAAGTCCTTGTGTTGCACCCCTTTTTGTCTCAATTTTTGACCCTTCCGACAATTTTTTTTTTTTTTTTGCATCACAAAGGCATTAGATGCGCGTGGCGAGAAATTTTTCCTCGAAAGGGAAATCCTTGGCGACCAAGTGGACGAGGTCGATTGGATTCAATTTGGAACGTCGTTCTGCTTCTAGAAAGGTATTATAATAACAATTCCGAGTTTGACTCCAACAGATACACTTGTTTCAATTCGTACCGACGAACAATCTTCGCTATATGCTCCGAGCAAGAAATTTACCTCCAAAGGGAAATCCTTGATGACCAAGTGGACGAGGTCGATTCGAGATTCGCGTTGATATGCGGTGGCAAGCGTAACTCAAGACGTGTCGAAAGTTAGACTCGGATGTTGAGTGTGTGCCACAGGTTCGACATAAGTAAATTTAGAAGCAGGAACACGTCGGGTGCGATCATACCAGCACTAATGCACCGGATCCCATCAGAACTCCGAAGTTAAGCGTGCTTGGGCGAGAGTAGTACTAGGGTGGGTGACCCCCTGGGAAGTCCTCGTGTTGCACCCCTTTTTGTCTCAATTTTTGACCCTTCCGGCAATTTTTTTTTTGCGTCACAAAGGCATTAGATGCGCGTATCGAGAAATTTTGCCTCGAAAGGGAAATCCTTGGTGACCAAGTGGACGAGGTCGATTGGATTCAATTTGGAACGTCGTTCTGCTTCTAGAAAGGTATTATAATAACAATTCCGAGTTTGACTCCAACAGATACACTTGTTTCAATTCGTACCGACGAACAATCTTCGCTATATGCTCCGAGCAAGAAATTTACCTCCAAAGGGAAATCCTTGATGACCAAGTGGACGAGGTCGATTCGAGATTCGCGTTGATATGCGGTGGCAAGCGTAACTCAAGACGTGTCGAAAGTTAGACTCGGATGTTGAGTGTGTGCCACAGGTTCGACATAAGTAAATTTAGAAGCAGGAACACGTCGGGTGCGATCATACCAGCACTAATGCACCGGATCCCATCAGAACTCCGAAGTTAAGCGTGCTTGGGCGAGAGTAGTACTAGGGTGGGTGACCCCCTGGGAAGTCCTCGTGTTGCACCCCTTTTTGTCTCAATTTTTGACCCTTCCGGCAATTTTTTTTTTGCGTCACAAAGGCATTAGATGCGCGTATCGAGAAATTTTGCCTCGAAAGGGAAATCCTTGGTGACCAAGTGGACGAGGTCGATTGGATTCAATTTGGAACGTCGTTCTGCTTCTAGAAAGGTATTATAATAACAATTCCGAGTTTGACTCCAACAGATACACTTGTTTCAATTCGTACCGACGAACAATCTTCGCTATATGCTCCGAGCAAGAAATTTACCTCCAAAGGGAAATCCTTGATGACCAAGTGGACGAGGTCGATTCGAGATTCGCGTTGATATGCGGTGGCAAGCGTAACTCAAGACGTGTCGAAAGTTAGACTCGGATGTTGAGTGTGTGCCACAGGTTCGACATAAGTAAATTTAGAAGCAGGAACACGTCGGGTGCGATCATACCAGCACTAATGCACCGGATCCCATCAGAACTCCGAAGTTAAGCGTGCTTGGGCGAGAGTAGTACTAGGGTGGGTGACCCCCTGGGAAGTCCTCGTGTTGCACCCCTTTTTGTCTCAATTTTTGACCCTTCCGGCAATTTTTTTTTTTTTTTGCGTCACAAAGGCATTAGATGCGCGTGTCGAGAAATTTTGCCTCGAAAGGGAAATCCTTGGTGACCAAGTGGACGAGGTCCATTGGATTCAATTTGGAACGTCGTTCTGCTTCTAGAAAGGTATTATAATAACAATTCCGAGTTTGACTCCAACAGATACACTTGTTTCAATTCGTACCGACGAACAATCTTCGCTATATGCTCCGAGCAAGAAATTTACCTCCAAAGGGAAATCCTTGATGACCAAGTGGACGAGGTCGATTCGAGATTCGCGTTGATATGCGGTGGCAAGCGTTACTCAAGACGTGTCGAAAGTTAGACTCGGATGCTGAGTGTGTGCCATAGGTTCGACATAAGTAAATTTAGAAGCAGGAACACGTCGAGTGCGATCATACCAGCACTAATGCACCAGATCCCATCAGAACTCCGAAGTTAAGCGTGCTTGGGCGAGAGTAGTACTAGGATGGGTGACCCCCTGGGAAGTCCTCGTGTTGCACCCCTTTTTGTCTCAATTTTTGACCCTTCCGACAATTTTTTTTTTTTGCGTCACAAAGGCATTAGATACGCGTGGCGAGAAATTTTGCCTCGAAAGGGAAATCCTTGGCGACCAAGTGCACGAGGTCGATTGGATTCAATTTGGAACGTCGTTCTTCTTCTAGAAAGGTATTATAATAACAATTCCGAGTTTGACTCCAACAGATACACTTGTTTCAATTCGTACCGACGAACAATCTTCGCTATATGCTCCGAGCAAGAAATTTACCTCCAAAGGGAAATCCTTGATGACCAAGTGGACGTGGTCGATTCGAGATTCGCGTTGATATGCGGTGGCAAGCGTAACTCAAGACGTGTCGAAAGTTAGACTCGGATGCTGAGTGTGTGCCATAGGTTCGACATAAGTAAATTTAGAAGCAGGAACACGTCGGGTGCGATCATACCAGCACTAATGCACCGGATCCCATCAGAACTCCGAAGTTAAGTGTGCTTGGGCGAGAGTAGTACTAGGGTAGGTGACCCCCTGGGAAGTCCTCGTGTTGCACCCCTTTTTGTCTCAATTTTTTACCCTTCCGGCAATTTTTTTTTTTTTGCGTCACAAAGGCATTAGATGCGCGTGTCGAGAAATTTTGCCTCGAAAGGGAAATCCTTGGTGACTAAGTGGACGAGGTCGATTGGATTCAATTTGGAACGTCGTTCTGCTTCTAGAAAGGTATTATAATAACAATTCCGAGTTTGACTCCAACAGATACACTTGTTTCAATTCGTACCGACGAACAATCTTCGCTATATGCTCCGAGCAAGAAATTTACCTCCAAAGGGAAATCCTTGATGACCAAGTGGACGAGGTCGATTCGAGATTCGCGTTGATATGCGGTGGCAAGCGTAACTCAAGACGTGTCGAAAGTTAGGCTCGGATGCTGAGTGTGTGTCATAGGTTCGACATAAGTAAATTTAGAAGCAGGAACACGTCGGGTGCGATCATACCAGCACTAATGCACCGGATCCCATCAGAACTCCGAAGTTAAGCGTGCTTGGGCGAGAGTAGTACTAGGGTGGGTGACCCCCTGGGAAGTCCTCGTGTTGCACCCCTTTTTGTCTCAATTTTTGACCCTTCCGGCAATTTTTTTTTTTTGCGTCACAAAGGCATTAGATGCGCGTGTCGAGAAATTTTGCCTCGAAAGGGAAATCCTTGGTGACCAAGTGGACGAGGTCGATTGGATTCAATTTGGAACGTCGTTCTGCTTCTAGAAAGGTATTATAATAACAATTCCGAGTTTGACTCCAACAGATACACTTGTTTCAATTCGTACCGACGAACAATCTTCGCTATATGCTCCGAGCAAGAAATTTACCTCCAAAGGGAAATCCTTGATGACCAAGTGGACGAGGTCGATTCGAGATTCGAGTTGATATGCGGTGGCAAGCGTAACTCAAGACGTGTCGAAAGTTAGACTCGGATGCTGAGTGTGTGCCATAGGTTCGACATAAGTAAATTTAGAAGCAGGAACACGTCGGGTGCGATCATACCAGCACTAATGCACCGGATCCCATCAGAACTCCGAAATTAAGTGTGCTTGGGCGAGAGTAGTACTAGGGTGGATGACCCCCTGGGAAATCCTCGTGTTGCACCACTTTTTGTCTCAATTTTTGACCCTTCCGACAATTTTTTTTTTTTGCGTCACAAAGGCATTAGATGCGCGTGGCGAGAAATTTTGCCTCGAAAGGGAAATCCTTGGTGACCAAGTGGACGAGGTCGATTCGAGATTCGCGTTGATATGCGGTGGCAAGCGTAACTCAAGACGTGTCGAAAGTTAGACTCGAATGCTGAGTGTGTGCCATAGGTTCGACATAAGTAAATTTAGAAGCAGGAACACGTCGGGTGCGATCATACCAGCACTAATGCACCGGATCCCATCAGAACTCCGAAGTTAAGCGTGCTTGGGCGAGAGTAGTACTAGGGTGGGTGACCCCCTGGGAAGTCCTCGTGTTGCACCCCTTTTTGTATCAATTTTTGACCCTTCCGGCAATTTTTTTTTTGCGTCACAAAGGCATTAGATGCGCGTGTCGAGAAATTTTGCCTCGAAAGGGAAATCCTTGGTGACCAAGTGGACGAGGTCGATTGGATTCAATTTGGAACGTCGTTCTGCTTCTAGAAAGGTATTATAATAACAATTCCGAGTTTGACTCCAACAGATACACTTGTTTCAATTCGTACCGACGAACAATCTTCGCTATATGCTCCGAGCAAGAAATTTACCTCCAAAGGGAAATCCTTGATGACCAAGTGGACGAGGTCGATTCGAGATTCGCGTTGATATGCGGTGGCAAGCGTAACTCAAGACGTGTCGAAAGTTAGACTCGGATGCTGAGTGTGTGCCATAGGTTCGACATAAGTAAATTTAGAAGCAGGAACACGTCGGGTGCGATCATACCAGCACTAATGCACCAGATCCCATCAGAACTCCGAAGTTAAGCGTGCTTGGGCGAGAGTAGTACTAGGATGGGTGACCCCCTGGGAAGTCCTCGTGTTGCACCCCTTTTTGTCTCAATTTTTTACCCTTCCGACAATTTTTTTTTTTTTTTGCGTCACAAAGGCATTAGATGCGCGTGGCGAGAAATTTTGCCTCGAAAGGGAAATCCTTGGTGACCAAGTGGACGAGGTCGATTGGATTCTATTTGGAACGTCGTTCTGCTTCTAGAAAGGTATTATAATAACAATTCCGAGTTTGACTCCAACATATACACTTGTTTCAATTCGTACCGACGAACAATCTTCGCTATATGCTCCGAGCAAGAAATTTACCTCCAAAGGGAAATCCTTGATGACCAAGTGGACGAGGTCGATTCGAGATTCGCGTTGATATGCGGTGGCAAGCGTTACTCAAGACGTGTCGAAAGTTAGACTCGGATGCTGAGTGTGTGCCATAGGTTCGACATAAGTAAATTTAGAAGCAGGAACACGTCGGGTGCGATCATACCAGCACTAATGCACCAGATCCCATCAGAACTCCGAAGTTAAGCGTGCTTGGGCGAGAGTAGTACTAGGATGGGTGACCCCCTGGGAAGTCCTCGTGTTGCACCCCTTTTTGTCTCAATTTTTGACCCTTCCGACAATTTTTTTTTTTTGCGTCACAAAGGCATTAGATACGCGTGGCGAGAAATTTTGCCTCGAAAGGGAAATCCTTGGCGACCAAGTGCACGAGGTCGATTGGATTCAATTTGGAATGTCGTTCTTCTTCTAGAAAGGTATTATAATAATAATTCCGAGTTTGACTCCAACAGATACACTTGTTTCAATTCGTACCGACGAACAATCTTCGCTATATGCTCCGAGCAAGAAATTTACCTCCAAAGGGAAATCCTTGATGACCAAGTGGACGTGGTCGATTCGAGATTCGCGTTGATATGCGGTGGCAAGCGTAACTCAAGACGTGTCGAAAGTTAGACTCGAATGCTGAGTGTGTGCCATAGGTTCGACATAAGTAAATTTAGAAGCAGGAACACGTCGGGTGCGATCATACCAGCACTAATGCACCGGATCCCATCAGAACTCCGAAGTTAAGTGTGCTTGGGCGAGAGTAGTACTAGGGTGGGTGACCCCCTGGGAAGTCCTCGTGTTGCACCCCTTTTTGTCTCAATTTTTTACCCTTCCGGCAATTTTTTTTTTTTTTTGCGTCACAAAGGCATTAGATGCGCGTGTCGAGAAATTTTGCCTCGAAAGGGAAATTCTTGGTGACTAAGTGGACGAGGTCGATTGGATTCAATTTGGAAAGTCGTTCTGCTTCTAGAAAGGTATTATAATAACAATTCCGAGTTTGACTCCAACAGATACACTTGTTTCAATTCGTACCGACGAACAATCTTCGCTATATGCTCCGAGCAAGAAATTTACCTCCAAAGGGAAATCCTTGATGACCAAGTGGACGAGGTCGATTCGAGATTCGCGTTGATATGCGGTGGCAAGCGTAACTCAAGACGTGTCGAAAGTTAGGCTCGGATGCTGAGTGTGTGCCATAGGTTCGACATAAGTAAATTTAGAAGCAGGAACACGTCGGGTGCGATCATACCAGCACTAATGCACCGGATCCCATCAGAACTCCGAAGTTAAGCGTGCTTGGGCGAGAGTAGTACTAGGGTGGGTGACCCCCTGGGAAGTCCTCGTGTTGCACCCCTTTTTGTCTCAATTTTTTACCCTTCCGGCAATTTTTTTTTTTTTGCGTCACAAAGGCATTAGATGCGCGTGTCGAGAAATTTTGCCTCGAAAGGGAAATCCTTGGTGACCAAGTGGACGAGGTCGATTGGATTCAATTTGGAACGTCGTTCTGCTTCTAGAAAGGTATTATAATAACAATTCCGAGTTTGACTCCAACAGATACACTTGTTTCAATTCGTACCGACGAACAATCTTCGCTATATGCTCCGAGCAAGAAATTTACCTCCAAAGGGAAATCCTTGATGACCAAGTGGACGAGGTCGATTCGAGATTCGCGTTGATATGCGGTGGCAAGCGTAACTCAAGACGTGTCGAAAGTTAGACTCGGATGCTGAGTGTGTGCCATAGGTTCGACATAAGTAAATTTAGAAGCAGGAACACGTCGGGTGCGATCATACCAGCACTAATGCACCGGATCCCATCAGAACTCCGAAGTTAAGTGTGCTTGGGCGAGAGTAGTACTAGGGTGGGTGACCCCCTGGGAAATCCTCGTGTTGCACCCCTTTTTGTCTCAATTTTTGACCCTTCCGACAATTTTTTTTTTTTTGCGTCACAAAGGCATTAGATGCGCGTGGCGAGAAATTTTGCCTCGAAAGGGAAATCCTTGGTGACCAAGTGGACGAGGTCGATTCGAGATTCGCGTTGATATGCGGTGGCAAGCGTAACTCAAGACGTGTCGAAAGTTAGACTCGAATGCTGAGTGTGTGCCATAGGTTCGACATAAGTAAATTTAGAAGCAGGAACACGTCGGGTGCGATCATACCAGCACTAATGCACCGGATCCCATCAGAACTCCGAAGTTAAGCGTGCTTGGGCGAGAGTAGTACTAGGGTGGGTGACCCCCTGGGAAGTCCTCGTGTTGCACCCCTTTTTGTATCAATTTTTGACCCTTCCGGCAATTTTTTTTTTGCGTCACAAAGGCATTAGATGCGCGTGTCGAGAAATTTTGCCTCGAAAGGGAAATCCTTGGTGACCAAGTGGACGAGGTCGATTGGATTCAATTTGGAACGTCGTTCTGCTTCTAGAAAGGTATTATAATAACAATTCCGAGTTTGACTCCAACAGATACACTTGTTTCAATTCGTACCGACGAACAATCTTCGCTATATGCTCCGAGCAAGAAATTTACCTCCAAAGGGAAATCCTTGATGACCAAGTGGACGAGGTCGATTCGAGATTCGCGTTGATATGCGGTGGCAAGCGTAACTCAAGACGTGTCGAAAGTTAGACTCGAATGCTGAGTGTGTGCCATAGGTTCGACATAAGTAAATTTAGAAGCAGGAACACGTCGGGTGCGATCATACCGGCACTAATGCACCGGATCCCATCAGAACTCCGAAGTTAAGCGTGCTTGGGCGAGAGTAGTACTAGAATGGGTGACCCCCTGGGAGGTCCTCGTGTTGCACCCCTTTTTGTCTCAATTTTTTACCCTTCCGGCATTTTTTTTTTTTTTTGCGTCACAAAGGCATTAGATGCGCGTGGCGAGAAATTTTGCCTCGAAAGGGAAATCCTTGGCGACCAAGTGGACGAGGTCGATTCGAGATTCGCATTGATATGCGGTGGCAAGCGTAACTCAAGACGTGTCGAAAGTTAGACTCGAATGCTGAGTGTGTGCCATAGGTTCGACATAAGTAAATTTAGAAGCAGGAACACGTCGGGTGCGATCATACCAGCACTAATGCACCGGATCCCATCAGAACTCCGAAGTTAAGCGTGCTTGGGCGAGAGTAGTACTAGGGTGGGTGACCCCCTGGGAAGTCCTCGTGTTGCACCCCTTTTTGTATTAATTTTTGACCCTTCCGGCAATTTTTTTTTTGCGTCACAAAGGCATTAGATGCGCGTGTCGAGAAATTTTGCCTCGAAAGGGAAATCCTTGGTGACCAAGTGGACGAGGTCGATTGGATTCAATTTGGAACGTCGTTCTGCTTCTAGAAAGGTATTATAATAACAATTCCGAGTTTGACTCCAACAGATACACTTGTTTCAATTCGTACCGACGAACAATCTTCGCTATATGCTCCGAGCAAGAAATTTACCTCCAAAGGGAAATCCTTGATGACCAAGTGGACGAGGTCGATTCGAGATTCGCGTTGATATGCGGTGGCAAGCGTAACTCAAGACGTGTCGAAAGTTAGACTCGGATGCTGAGTGTGTGCCATAGGTTCGACATAAGTAAATTTAGAAGCAGGAACACGTCGGGTGCGATCATACCAGCACTAATGCACCAGATCCCATCAGAACTCCGAAGTTAAGCGTGCTTGGGCGAGAGTAGTACTAGGATGGGTGACCCCCTGGGAAGTCCTCGTGTTGCACCCCTTTTTGTCTCAATTTTTGACCCTTCCGACAATTTTTTTTTTTTTTGCGTCACAAAGGCATTAGATGCGCGTGGCGAGAAATTTTGCCTCGAAAGGGAAATCCTTGGCGACCAAGTGGACGAGGTCGATTGGATTCAATTTGGAACGTCGTTCTGCTTCTAGAAAGGTATTATAATAACAATTCCGAGTTTGACTCCAACAGATACACTTGTTTCAATTCGTACCGACGAACAATCTTCGCTATATGCTCCGAGCAAGAAATTTACCTCCAAAGGGAAATCCTTGATGACCAAGTGGACGAGGTCGATTCGAGATTCGCGTTGATATGCGGTGGCAAGCGTAACTCAAGACGTGTCGAAAGTTAGACTCGGATGTTGAGTGTGTGCCACAGGTTCGACATAAGTAAATTTAGAAGCAGGAACACGTCGGGTGCGATCATACCAGAACTAATGCACCGGATCCCATCAGAACTCCGAAGTTAAGCGTGCTTGGGCGAGAGTAGTACTAGAATGGGTGACCCCCTGGGAAGTCCTCGTGTTGCACCCCTTTTTGTCTCAATTTTTGACCCTTCCGGCATTTTTTTTTTTGCGTCACAAAGGCATTAGATGCGCGTGGCGAGAAATTTTGCCTAGAAAGGGAAATCCTTGGCGACCAAGTGGACGAGGTCGATTGGATTCAATTTGGAACGTCGTTCTGCTTCTAGAAAGGTATTATAATAACAATTCCGAGTTTGACTCCAACAGATACACTTGTTTCAATTCGTACCGACGAACAATCTTCGCTATATGCTCCGAGCAAGAAATTTACCTCCAAAGGGAAATCCTTGATGACCAAGTGGATGAGGTCGATTCGAGATTTGCGTTGATATGCGGTGGCAAGCGTAACTCAAGACGTGTCGAAAGTTAGACTCGGATGCTGAGTGTGTGCCATAGGTTCAACATAAGTAAATTTAGAAGCAGGAACACGTCGGGTGCGATCATACCAGCACTAATGCACCGGATCCCATCAGAACTCCGAAGTTAAGCGTGCTTGGGCGAGAGTAGTACTAGGATGGGTGACCCCCTGGGAAGTCCTCGTGTTGCACCCCTTTTTGTCTAAATTTTTAACCCTTCCAGTATTTTATTTTTTTTGCGTCACAAAGGCATTAAATGCCCGTGGCGAGAAATTTTACCTCGAAAGGGAAATCCTTGGCGACCAAGTGGACGAGGTCGATTGGATTCAATTTGGAACGTCGTTCTGCTTCTAGAAAGGTATTATAATAACAATTCCGAGTTGGACTCCAACAGATACACTTATTTCAATTCGTACCGACGAACAATCTTCGCTATATGCTCCGAGCAAGAAATTTACCTCCAAAGGGAAATCCTTGATGACCAAGTGGACGAGGTCGATTCGAGATTCGCGTTGATATGCGGTGGCAAGCGTAACTCAAGACGTGTCGAAAGTTAGACTCGAATGCTGAGTGTGTGCCATAGGTTCGACATAAGTAAATTTAGAAGCAGGAACACGTCGGGTGCGATCATACCGGCACTAATGCACCGGATCCCATCAGAACTCCGAAGTTAAGCGTGCTTGGGCGAGAGTAGTACTAGAATGGGTGACCCCCTGGGAGGTCCTCGTGTTGCACCCCTTTTTGTCTCAATTTTTTACCCTTCCGGCATTTTTTTTTTTTTTGCGTCACAAAGGCATTAGATGCGCGTGGCGAGAAATTTTGCCTCGAAAGGGAAATCCTTGGCGACCAAGTGGACGAGGTCGATTGGATTCAATTTGGAACGTCGTTCTGCTTCTAGAAAGGTATTATAATAACAATTCCGAGTTTGACTCCAACAGATACACTTGTTTCAATTCGTACCGACGAACAATCTTCGCTATATGCTCCGAGCAAGAAATTTACCTCCAAAGGGAAATCCTTGATGACCAAGTGGACGAGGTCGATTCGAGATTCGCGTTGATATGCGGTGGCAAGCGTAACTCAAGACGTGTCGAAAGTTAGACTCGGATGCTGAGTGTGTGCCATAGGTTCGACATAAGTAAATTTAGAAGCAGGAACACGTCGGGTGCGATCATACCAGCACTAATGCACCGGATCCCATCAGAACTCCGAAGTTAAGCGTGCTTGGGCGAGAGTAGTACTAGGGTGGGTGACCCCCTGGGACGTCCTCGTGTTGCACCCCTTTTTGTCTCAATTTTTGACCCTTCCGGCAATTTTTTTTTTTTTTTGCGTCACAAAGGCATTAGATGCGCGTGGCGAGAAATTTTGCCTCGAAAGGGAAATCCTTGGTGACCAAGTGGACGAGGTCGATTGGATTCTATTTGGAACGTCGTTCTGCTTCTAGAAAGGTATTATAATAAAAATTCCGAGTTTGACTCCAACATATACACTTGTTTCAATTCGTACCGACGAACAATCTTCGCTATATGCTCCGAGCAAGAAATTTACCTCCAAAGGGAAATCCTTGATGACCAAGTGGACGAGGTCGATTCGAGATTCGCGTTGATATGCGGTGGCAAGCGTAACTCAAGACGTGTCGAAAGTTAGACTCGGATGCTGAGTGTGTGCCATAGGTTCGACATAAGTAAATTTAGAAGCAGGAACACGTCGGGTGCGATCATACCAGCACTAATGCACCGGATCCCATCAGAACTCCGAAGTTAAGCGTGCTTGGGCGAGAGTAGTACTAGGGTGGGTGACCCCCTGGGAAGTCCTCGTGTTGCACCCCTTTTTGTCTCAATTTTTTACCCTTCCGGCAATTTTTTTTTTGCGTCACAAAGGCATTAGATGCGCGTGTCGAGAAATTTTGCCTCGAAAGGGAAATCCTTGGTGACCAAGTGGACGAGGTCGATTGGATTCAATTTGGAACGTCGTTCTGCTTCTAGAAAGGTATTATAATAACAATTCCGAGTTTCACTCCAACAGATACACTTGTTTCAATTCGTACCGACGAACAATCTTCGCTATATGCTCCGAGCAAGAAATTTACCTCCAAAGGGAAATCCTTGATGACCAAGTGGACGAGGTCGATTCGAGATTTGCGTTGATATGTGGTGGCAAGCGTAACTCAAGACGTGTCGAAAGTTAGACTCGGATGCTGAGTGTGTGCCATAGGTTCGACATAAGTAAATTTAGAAGCAGGAACACGTCGGGTGCGATCATACCAGCACTAATGCACCGGATCCCATCAGAACTCCGAAGTTAAGCGTGCTTGGGCGAGAGTAGTACTAGGGTGGGTGACCCCCTGGGAAGTCCTCGTGTTGCACCCCTTTTTGTCTCAATTTTTTACCCTTCCGGCAATTTTTTTTTTGTGTCACAAAGGCATTAGATGCGCGTGTCGAGAAATTTTGCCTCGAAAGGGAAATGCTTGGTGACCATGTGGACGAGGTCGATTGGATTCAATTTGGAACGTCGTTCTGCTTCTAGAAAGGTATTATAATAACAATTCCGAGTTTGACTCCAACAGATACACTTGTTTCAATTCGTACCGACGAACAATCTTCGCTATATGCTCCGAGCAAGAAATTTACCTCCAAAGGGAAATCCTTGATGACCAAGTGGACGAGGTCGATTCGAGATTCGCGTTGATATACGGTGGCAAGCGTAACTCAAGACGTGTCGAAAGTTAGACTCGGATGCTGAGTGTGTGCCATAGGTTCAACATAAGTAAATTTAGAAGCAGGAACACGTCGGGTGCGATCATACCAGCACTAATGCACCAGATCCCATCAGAACTCCGAAGTTAAGCGTGCTTGGGCGAGAGTAGTACTAGGATGGGTGACCCCCTGGGAAGTCCTCGTGTTGCACCCCTTTTTGTCTCAATTTTTTACCCTTCCGGCATTTTTTTTTTTGCGTCACAAAGGCATTAGATGCGCGTGGCGAGAAATTTTGCCTCGAAAGGGAAATCCTTGGCGACCAAGTGGACGAGGTCGATTGGATTCAATTTGGAACGTCGTTCTGCTTCTAGAAAGGTATTATAATAACAATTCCGAGTTTGACTCCAACAGATACACTTGTTTCAATTCGTACCGACGAACAATCTTCGCTATATGCTCCGAGCAAGAAATTTACCTCCAAAGGGAAATCCTTGATGACCAAGTGGACGAGGTCGATTCGAGATTCGCGTTGATATGCGGTGGCAAGCGTAACTCAAGACGTGTCGAAAGTTAGACTCGAATGCTGAGTGTTTGCCATAGGTTCGACATAAGTAAATTTAGAAGCAGGAACACGTGGGGTGCGATCATACCGGCACTAATGCACCGGATCCCATCAGAACTCCGAAGTTAAGCGTGCTTGGGCGAGAGTAGTACTAGAATGGGTGACCCCCTGGGAAGTCCTCGTGTTGCACCCCTTTTTGTCTCAATTTTTTACCCTTCCGGCATTTTTTTTTTTTTTGCATCACAAAGGCATTAGATGCGCGTGGCGAGAAATTTTTCCTCGAAAGGGAAATCCTTGGCGACCAAGTGGACGAGGTCGATTGGATTCAATTTGGAACGTCGTTCTGCTTCTAGAAAGGTATTATAATAACAATTCCGAGTTTGACTCCAACATATACACTTGTTTCAATTCGTACCGACGAACAATCTTCGCTATATGCTCCGAGCAAGAAATTTACCTCCAAAGGGAAATCCTTGATGACCAAGTGGACGAGGTCGATTCGAGATTCGCGTTGATATACGGTGGCAAGCGTAACTCAAGACGTGTCGAAAGTTAGACTCGGATGCTGAGTGTGTGCCATAGGTTCAACATAAGTAAATTTAGAAGCAGGAACACGTCGGGTGCGATCATACCAGCACTAATGCACCGGATCCCATCAGAACTCCGAAGTTAAGCGTGCTTGGGCGAGAGTAGTACTAGGATGGGTGACCCCCTGCGAAGTCCTCGTGTTGCACCCCTTTTTGTCTAAATTTTTAACCCTTCCAGTATTTTTTTTTTTTTTTGCGTCACAAAGGCATTAGATGCGCGTGGCGAGAAATTTTGCCTCGAAAGGGAAATCCTTGGCGACCAAGTGGACGAGGTCGATTGGATTCAATTTGGAACGTCGTTCTGCTTCTAGAAAGGTATTATAATAACAATTCCGAGTTTGACTCCAACAGATACACTTGTTTCAATTCGTACCGACGAACAATCTTCGCTATATGCTCCGAGCAAGAAATTTACCTCCAAAGGGAAATCCTTGATGACCAAGTGGACGAGGTCGATTCGAGATTCGCGTTCATATGCGGTGGCAAGCGTAACTCAAGACGTGTCGAAAGTTAGACTCGAATGCTGAGTGTTTGCCATAGGTTCGACATAAGTAAATTTAGAAGCAGGAACACGTGGGGTGCGATCATACCGGCACTAATGCACCGGATCCCATCAGAACTCCGAAGTTAAGCGTGCTTGGGCGAGAGTAGTACTAGAATGGGTGACCCCCTGGGAAGTCCTCGTGTTGCACCCCTTTTTGTCTCAATTTTTTACCCTTCCGGCATTTTTTTTTTTTTTGCATCACAAAGGCATTAGATGCGCGTGGCGAGAAATTTTTCCTCGAAAGGGAAATCCTTGGCGACCAAGTGGACGAGGTCGATTGGATTCAATTTGGAACGTCGTTCTGCTTCTAGAAAGGTATTATAATAACAATTCCGAGTTTGACTCCAACATATACACTTGTTTCAATTCGTACCGACGAACAATCTTCGCTATATGCTCCGAGCAAGAAATTTACCTCCAAAGGGAAATCCTTGATGACCAAGTGGACGAGGTCGATTCGAGATTCGCGTTGATATACGGTGGCAAGCGTAACTCAAGACGTGTCGAAAGTTAGACTCGGATGCTGAGTGTGTGCCATAGGTTCAACATAAGTAAATTTAGAAGCAGGAACACGTCGGGTGCGATCATACCAGCACTAATGCACCGGATCCCATCAGAACTCCGAAGTTAAGCGTGCTTGGGAGAGAGTAGTACTAGGATGGGTGACCCCCTGCGAAGTCCTCGTGTTGCACCCCTTTTTGTCTAAATTTTTAACCCTTCCAGTATTTTTTTTTTTTTTTTGCGTCACAAAGGCATTAGATGCGCGTGGCGAGAAATTTTGCCTCGAAAGGGAAATCCTTGGCGACCAAGTGGACGAGGTCGATTGGATTCAATTTGGAACGTCGTTCTGCTTCTAGAAAGGTATTATAATAACAATTCCGAGTTTGACTCCAACAGATACACTTGTTTCAATTCGTACCGACGAACAATCTTCGCTATATGCTCCGAGCAAGAAATTTACCTCCAAAGGGAAATCCTTGATGACCAAGTGGACGAGGTCGATTCGAGATTCGCGTTGATATGCGGTGGCAAGCGTAACTCAAGACGTGTCGAAAGTTAGACTCGAATGCTGAGTGTTTGCCATAGGTTCGACATAAGTAAATTTAGAAGCAAGAACACGTGGGGTGCGATCATACCGGCACTAATGCACCGGATCCCATCAGAACTCCGAAGTTAAGCGTGCTTGGGCGAGAGTAGTACTAGAATGGGTGACCCCCTGGGAAGTCCTCGTGTTGCACCCCTTTTTGTCTCAATTTTTTACCCTTCCGGCATTTTTTTTTTTTTTGCATCACAAAGGCATTAGATGCGCGTGGCGAGAAATTTTTCCTCGAAAGGGAAATCCTTGGCGACCAAGTGGACGAGGTCGATTGGATTCAATTTGGAACGTCGTTCTGCTTCTAGAAAGGTATTATAATAACAATTCCGAGTTTGACTCCAACATATACACTTGTTTCAATTCGTACCGACGAACAATCTTCGCTATATGCTCCGAGCAAGAAATTTACCTCCAAAGGGAAATCCTTGATGACCAAGTGGACGAGGTCGATTCGAGATTCGCGTTGATATACGGTGGCAAGCGTAACTCAAGACGTGTCGAAAGTTAGACTCGGATGCTGAGTGTGTGCCATAGGTTCAACATAAGTAAATTTAGAAGCAGGAACACGTCGGGTGCGATCATACCAGCACTAATGCACCGGATCCCATCAGAACTCCGAAGTTAAGCGTGCTTGGGCGAGAGTAGTACTAGGATGGGTGACCCCCTGCGAAGTCCTCGTGTTGCACCCCTTTTTGTCTAAATTTTTAACCCTTCCAGTATTTTTTTTTTTTTTTTGCGTCACAAAGGCATTAGATGCGCGTGGCGAGAAATTTTGCCTCGAAAGGGAAATCCTTGGCGACCAAGTGGACGAGGTCGATTGGATTCAATTTGGAACGTCGTTCTGCTTCTAGAAAGGTATTATAATAACAATTCCGAGTTTGACTCCAACAGATACACTTGTTTCAATTCGTACCGACGAACAATCTTCGCTATATGCTCCGAGCAAGAAATTTACCTCCAAAGGGAAATCCTTGATGACCAACTGGACGAGGTCGATTCGAGATTCGCGTTGATATGCAGTGGCAAGCATAACTCAAGACGTGTCGAAAGTTAGACTCGAATGCTGAGTGTGTGCCATAGGTTCGACATAAGTAAATTTAGAAGCAGGAACACATCGGGTGCGATCATACCGGCACTAATGCAACGGATCCCATCAGAACTCCGAAGTTAAGCGTGCTTCGGTGAGAGTAGTACTAGGATGGGTGACCCCCTGGGAAGTCCTCGTGTTGCACCCCTTTTTGTCTCAATTTTTGACTCTTCCGGCATTTTTTTTTTGTGCGTCACAAAGGCATTAGATGCGCGTGGCGAGAAATTTTGCCTCGAAAGGGAAATCCTTGGCGACCAAGTGGACGAGGTCGATTGGATTCAATTTGGAACGTCGTTCTGCTTCTAGAAAGGTATTATAATAACAATTCCGAGTTTGACTCCAAGAGATACACTTGTTTCAATTCGCACCGACGAACAATCTTCGCTATATGCTCCGAGCAAGAAATTTACCTCCAAAGGGAAATCCTTGATGACCAAGTGGACGAGGTCGATTCGAGATTCGCGTTGATATGCGGTGGCAAGCATAACTCAAGACGTGTCGAAAGTTAGACTCGAATGCTGAGTGTGTGTCATAGGTTCGACATAAGTAAATTTAGAAGCAGGAACACGTCGGGTGCGATCATACCAGCACTAATGCACCGGATCCCATCAGAATTCCGAAATTAAGCGTGCTTGGGCGAGAGTAGTACTAGGATGGGTGACCCCCTGGGAAGTCCTCGTGTTGCACCCCTTTTTGTCTCAATTTTTTACCCTTCCGGCATTTTTTTTTTTTTGCGTCACAAAGGCATTAGATGCGCGTGGCGAGAAATTTTGCCTCGAAAGGGAAATCCTTGGCGACCAAGTGGACGAGGTCGATTGGATTCAATTTGGAACGTCGTTCTGCTTCTAGAAAGGTATTATAATAACAATTCCGAGTTTGACTCCAAGAGATACACTTGTTTCAATTCGTACCGACGAACAATCTTCGCTATATGCTCCGAGCAAGAAATTTACCTCCAAAGGGAAATCCTTGATGACCAAGTGGACGAGGTCGATTCGAGATTCGCGTTCATATGCGGTGGCAAGCATAACTCAAGACGTGTTGAAAGTTAGACTGGAATGCTGAGTGTGTGCCATAGGTTCGACATAAGTAAATTTAGAAGCAGGAACACGTCGGGTACGATCATACCAGCACTAATGCACCGGATCCCATCAGAACTCCGAAGTTAAGCGTGTTTGGGCGAGAGTGGTACTAGGATGGGTGACCCCCTGGGAAGTCCTCGTGTTGCACCCCTTTTTGTCTCAATTTTTTACTCTTCCGACATTTTTTTTTTTGTGCGTCACAAAGGCATTAGATGCGCGTGGCGAGAAATTTTGCCTCGAAAGGGAAATCCTTGGCGACCAAGTGGACGAGGTCGATTGGATTCAATTTGGAACGTCGTTCTGCTTCTAGAAAGGTATTATAATAACAATTCCGAGTTTGACTCCAAGAGATACACTTGTTTCAATTCGTACCGACGAACAATCTTCGCTATATGCTCCGAGCAAGAAATTTACCTCCAAAGGGAAATCCTTGATGACCAAGTGGACGAGGTCGATTCGAGATTCGCGTTGATATGCGGTGGCAAGCATAACTCAAGACGTGTCGAAAGTTAGACTCGAATGCTGAGTGTGTGCCATAGGTTCGACATAAGTAAATTTAGAAGCAGGAACACGTCGGGTGCGATCATACCAGCACTAATGCACCGGATCCCATCAGAATTCCGAAGTTAAGCGTGCTTGGGCGAGAGTAGTACTAGGATGGGTGACCCCCTGGGAAGTCCTCGTGTTGCACCCCTTTTTGTCTAAATTTTTAACCCTTCCAGTATTTTTTTTTTTTTTGCGTCACAAAGACATTAGATGCGCGTGGCGAGAAATTTTGCCTCGAAAGGGAAATCCTTGGCGACCAAGTGGACGAGGTCGATTGGATTCAATTTGGAACGTCGTTCTGCTTCTAGAAAGGTATTATAATAACAATTCCGAGTTTGACTCCAACAGATACACTTGTTTCAATTCGTACCGACGAACAATCTTCGCTATATGCTCCGAGCAAGAAATTTACCTCCAAAGGGAAATCCTTGATGACCAAGTGGACGAGGTCGATTCGAGATTCGCGTTGATATGCGGTGGCAAGTATAACTCAAGACGTGTCGAAAGTTAGACTAGAATGCTGAGTGTGTGCCATAGGTTCGACATAAGTAAATTTAGAAGCAGGAACACGTCGGGTGCGATCATACCGGCACTAATGCAACGGATCCCATCAGAACTCCGAAGTTAAGCGTGCTTGGGCGAGAGTAGTACTAGGATGGGTGACCCCCTGGGAAGTCCTTGTGTTGCACCCCTTTTTGTCTCAATTTTTGACTCTTCCGGCATTTTTTTTTTTGTGCGTCACAAAGGCATTAGATGCGCGTGGCGAGAAATTTTGCCTCGAAAGGGAAATCCTTGGCGACCAAGTGGACAAGGTCGATTGGATTCAATTTGGAACGTCGTTCTGCTTCTAGAAAGGTATTATAATAACAATTCCGAGTTTGACTCCAAGAGATACACTTGTTTCAATTCGTACCGACGAACAATCTTCGCTATATGCTCCGAGCAAGAAATTTACCTCCAAAGGGAAATCCTTGATGACAAAGTGGACGAGGTCGATTCGAGATTCGCGTTGATATGCGGTGGTAAACATAACTCAAGACGTGTTGAAAGTTAGACTCGAATGCTGAGTGTGTGCCATAGGTTCGACATAAGTAAATTTAGAAGCAGGAACACGTCGGGTGCGATCATACCAGCACTAATGCACCGGATCCCATCAGAACTCCGAAGTTAAGCGTGCTTGGGCGAGAGTGGTACTAGGATGGGTGACCCCCTGGGAAGTCCTCGTGTTGCACCCCTTTTTGTCTCAATTTTTGACTCTTCCGACATTTTTTTTTTGTGCGTCACAAAGGCATTAGATGCGCGTGGTGAGAAATTTTGCCTCGAAAGGGAAATCCTTGGCGACCAAGTGGACGAGGTCGATTGGATTCAATTTGGAACGTCGTTCTGCTTCTAGAAAGGTATTATAATAACAATTCCGAGTTTGACTCCAAGAGATACACTTGTTTCAATTCGTACCGACGAACAATCTTCGCTATATGCTCCGAGCAAGAAATTTACCTCCAAAGGGAAATCCTTGATGACCAAGTGGACGAGGTCGATTCGAGATTCGCTTTGATATGCGGTGGCAAGCATAACTCAAGACGTGTCGAAAGTTAGACTCGAATGCTGAGTGTGTGCCATAGGTTCGACATAAGTAAATTTAGAAGCAGGAACACGTCGGGTGCGATCATACCAGCACTAATGCACCGGATCCCATCAGAATTTCGAAGTTAAGCGTGCTTGGGCGAGAGTAGTACTAGGATGGGTGACCCCCTGGGAAGTCCTCGTGTTGCACCCCTTTTTGTCTAAATTTTTAACCCTTCCAGTATTTTTTTTTTTTTTGCGTCACAAAGGCATTAGATGCGCGTGGCGAGAAATTTTGCCTCGAAAGGGAAATCCTTGGCGACCAAGTGGACGAGGTCGATTGGATTCAATTTGGAACGTCGTTCTGCTTCTAGAAAGGTATTATAATAACAATTCCGAGTTTGACTCCAACAGATACACTTGTTTCAATTCGTACCGACGAACAATCTTCGCTATATGCTCCGAGCAAGAAATTTACCTCCAAAGGGAAATCCTTGATGACCAAGTGGACGAGGTCGATTCGAGATTCGCGTTGATATGCGGTGGCAAGCATAACTCAAGACGTGTCGAAAGTTAGACTCGAATGCTGAGTGTGTGCCATAGGTTCGACATAAGTAAATTTAGAAGCAGGAACACGTCGGGTGCGATCATACCGGCACTAATGCAACGGATCCCATCAGAACTCCGAAGTTAAGCGTGCTTGGGCGAGAGTAGTACTAGGATGGGTGACCCCCTGGGAAGTCCTTGTGTTGCACCCCTTTTTGTCTCAATTTTTGACTCTTCCGGCATTTTTTTTTTGTGCGTCACAAAGGCATTAGATGCGCGTGGCGAGAAATTTTGCCTCGAAAGGGAAATCCTTGGCGACCAAGTGGACAAGGTCGATTGGATTCAATTTGGAACGTCGTTCTGCTTCTAGAAAGGTATTATAATAACAATTCCGAGTTTGACTCCAAGAGATACACTTGTTTCAATTCGTACCGACGAACAATCTTCGCTATATGCTCCGAGCAAGAAATTTACCTCCAAAGGGAAATCCTTGATGACAAAGTGGATGAGGTCGATTCGAGATTCGCGTTGATATGCGGTGGTAAGCGTAACTCAAGACGTGTCGAAAGTTAGACTCGGATGCTGAGTGTGTGCCAAAGGTTCGACATAAGTAAATTTAGAAGCAGGAACACGTCGGGTGCGATCATACCAGCACTAATGCACCGGATCCCATCAGAACTCCGAAGTTAAGCGTGCTTGGGCGAGAGTAGTACTAGGGCGGGTGACCCCCTGGGAAGTCCTCGTGTTGCACCCCTTTTTGTCTCAATTTTTGACCCTTCCGGCAATTTTTTTTTTGCGTCACAAAGGCATTAGATGCGCGTGGCGAGAAATTTTGCCTCGAAAGGGAAATCCTTGGCGACCAAGTGGACGAGGTCGATTGGATTCAATTTGGAACGTCGTTCTGCTTCTAGAAAGGTATTATAATAACAATTCCGAGTTTGACTCCGACAGATACACTTGTTTCAATTCGTACCGACGAACAATCTTCGCTATATGCTCCGAGCAAGAAATTTACCTCCAAAGGGAAATCCTTGATGACCAAGTGGACGAGGTCGATTCGAGATTCGCGTTGATATGCGGTGGTAAGAGTAACTCAAGACGTGTCGAAAGTTAGACTCGGATGCTGAGTGTGTGCCAAAGGTTCGACATAAGTAAATTTAGAAGCAGGAACACGTCGGGTGCGATCATACCAGAACTAATGCACCGGATCCCATCAGAACTCCGAAGTTAAGCGTACTTGGGCGAGAGTAGTACTAGGGCGGGTGACCCCCTGGGAAGTCCTCGTGTTGCAACCCTTTTTGTCTCAATTTTTGACCCTTCCGGCAATTTTTTTTTTGCGTCACAAAGGCATTAGATGCGCGTGGCGAGAAATTTTGCCTCGAAAGGGAAATCCTTGGCGACCAAGTGGACGAGGTCGATTGGATTCAATTTGGAACGTCGTTCTGCTTCTAGAAAGGTATTATAATAACAATTCCGAGTTTGACTCCGACAGATACACTTGTTTCAATTCGTACCGACGAACAATCTTCGCTATATGCTCCGAGCAAGAAATTTACCTCCAAAGGGAAATCCTTGATGACCAAGTGGACAAGGTCGATTGGATTCAATTTGGAACGTCGTTCTGCTTCTAGAAAGGTATTATAATAACAATTCCGAGTGTGACTCCAAGAGATACACTTGTTTCAATTCGTACCGACGAACAATCTTCGCTATATGCTCCGAGCAAGAAATTTACCTCCAAAGGGAAATCCTTGATGACAAAGTGGACGAGGTCGATTCGAGATTCGCGTTGATATGCGGTGGTAAGCGTAACTCAAGACGTGTCGAAAGTTAGACTCGGATGCTGAGTGTGTGCCAAAGGTTCGACATAAGTAAATTTAGAAGCAGGAACACGTCGGGTGCGATCATACCAGCACTAATGCACCGGATCCCATCAGAACTCCGAAGTTAAGCGTGCTTGGGCGAGAGTAGTACTAGGGCGGGTGACCCCCTGGGAAGTCCTCGTGTTGCACCCCTTTTTGTCTCAATTTTTGACCCTTCCGGCAATTTTTTTTTTGCGTCACAAAGGCATTAGATGCGCGTGGCGAGAAATTTTGCCTCGAAAGGGAAATCCTTGGCGACCAAGTGGACGAGGTCGATTGGATTCAATTTGGAACGTCGTTCTGCTTCTAGAAAGGTATTATAATAACAATTCCGAGTTTGACTCCGACAGATACACTTGTTTCAATTCGTACCGACGAACAATCTTCGCTATATGCTCCGAGCAAGAAATTTACCTCCAAAGGGAAATCCTTGATGACCAAGTGGACGAGGTCGATTCGAGATTCGCGTTGATATGCGGTGGTAAGCGTAACTCAAGACGTGTCGAAAGTTAGACTCGGATGCTGAGTGTGTGCCAAAGGTTCGACATAAGTAAATTTAGAAGCAGGAACACGTCGGGTGCGATCATACCAGAACTAATGCACCGGATCCCATCAGAACTCCGAAGTTAAGCGTGCTTGGGCGAGAGTAGTACTAGGGCGGGTGACCCCCTGGGAAGTCCTCGTGTTGCACCCCTTTTTGTCTCAATTTTTGACCCTTCCGGCAATTTTTTTTTTGCGTCACAAAGGCATTAGATGCGCGTGGCGAGAAATTTTGCCTCGAAAGGGAAATCCTTGGCGACCAAGTGGACGAGGTCGATTGGATTCAATTTGGAACGTCGTTCTGCTTCTAGAAAGGTATTATAATAACAATTCCGAGTTTGACTCCGACAGATACACTTGTTTCAATTCGTACCGACGAACAATCTTCGCTATATGCTCCGAGCAAGAAATTTACCTCCAAAGGGAAATCCTTGATGACCAAGTGGACGAGGTCGATTCGAGATTCGCGTCGATATGCGGTGGCAAGCGTAACTCAAGACGTGTCGAAAGTTAGACTCGAATGCTGAGTGTGTGCCATAGGTTCGACATAAGTAAATTTAGAAGCAGGAACACGTCGGGTGCGATCATACCGGCACTAATGCACCGGATTCCATCAGAACTCCGAAGTTAAGCGTGCTTGGGCGAGAGTAGTACTAGAATGGGTGACCCCCTGGGAAGTCCTCGTGTTGCACCCCTTTTTGTCTCAATTTTTGACCCTTCCGGCATTTTTTTTTTTTTTGCGTCACAAAGGCATTAGATGCGCGTGGCGAGAAATTTTGCCTCGAAAGGGAAATCCTTGGCGACCAAGTGGACGAGGTCGATTGGATTCAATTTGGAACGTCGTTCTGCTTCTAGAAAGGTATTATAATAACAATTCCGAGTTTGACTCCGACAGATACACTTGTTTCAATTCGTACCGACGAACAATCTTCGCTATATGCTCCGAGCAAGAAATTTACCTCCAAAGGGAAATCCTTGATGACCAAGTGGACGAGGTCGATTCGAGATTCGCGTTGATATGCGGTGGTAAGCGTAACTCAAGACGTGTCGAAAGTTAGACTCGGATGCTGAGTGTGTGCCAAAGGTTCGACATAAGTAAATTTAGAAGCAGGAACACGTCGGGTGCGATCATACCAGAACTAATGCACCGGATCCCATCAGAACTCCGAAGTTAAGCGTGCTTGGGCGAGAGTAGTACTAGGGCGGGTGACCCCCTGGGAAGTCCTCGTGTTGCACCCCTTTTTGTCTCAATTTTTGACCCTTCCGACAATTTTTTTTTTGCGTCACAAAGGCATTAGATGCGCGTGGCGAGAAATTTTGCCTCGAAAGGGAAATCCTTGGCGACCAAGTGGACGAGGTCGATTGGATTCAATTTGGAACGTCGTTCTGCTTCTAGAAAGGTATTATAATAACAATTCCGAGTTTGACTCCGACAGATACACTTGTTTCAATTCGTACCGACGAACAATCTTCGCTATATGCTCCGAGCAAGAAATTTACCTCCAAAGGGAAATCCTTGATGACCAAGTGGACGAGGTCGATTCGAGATTCGCGTTGATATGCGGTGGTAAGCGTAACTCAAGACGTGTCGAAAGTTAGATTCGGATGCTGAGTGTGTGCCATAGGTTCGACATAAGTAAATTTAGAAGCAGGAACACGTCGGGTGCGATCATACCGGCACTAATGCACCGGATTCCATCAGAACTCCGAAGTTAAGCGTGCTTGGGCGAGAGTAGTACTAGAATGGGTGACCCCCTGGGAAGTCCTCGTGTTGCACCCCTTTTTGTCTCAATTTTTGACCCTTCCGGCATTTTTTTTTTTTTTGCGTCACAAAGGCATTAGATGCGCGTGGCGAGAAATTTTGCCTCGAAAGGGAAATCCTTGGCAACCAAGTGGACGAGGTCGATTGGATTCAATTTGGAACGTCGTTCTGCTTCTAGAAAGGTATTATAATAACAATTCCGAGTTTGACTCCGACAGATACACTTGTTTCAATTCGTACCGACGAACAATCTTCGCTATATGCTCCGAGCAAGAAATTTACCTCCAAAGGGAAATCCTTGGCGACCAAGTGGACGAGGTCGATTGGATTCAATTTGGAACGTCGTTCTGCTTCTAGAAAGGTATTATAATAACAATTCCGAGTTTGACTCCGACAGATACACTTGTTTCAATTCGTACCGACGAACAATCTTCGCTATATGCTCCGAGCAAGAAATTTACCTCCAAAGGGAAATCCTTGATGACCAAGTGGACGAGGTCGATTCGAGATTCGCGTTGATATGCGGTGGTAAGCGTAACTCAAGACGTGTCGAAAGTTAGACTCGGATGCTGAGTGTGTGCCAAAGGTTCGACATAAGTAAATTTAGAAGCAGGAACACGTCGGGTGCGATCATACCAGAACTAATGCACCGGATCCCATCAGAACTCCGAAGTTAAGCGTGCTTGGGCGAGAGTAGTACTAGGGCGGGTGACCCCCTGGGAAGTCCTCGTGTTGCACCCCTTTTTGTCTCAATTTTTGACCCTTCCGGCAATTTTTTTTTTGCGTCACAAAGGCATTAGATGCGCGTGGCGAGAAATTTTGCCTCGAAAGGGAAATCCTTGGTGACCAAGTGGACGAGGTCGATTGGATTCAATTTGGAACGTCGTTCTGCTTCTAGAAAGGTATTATAATAACAATTCCGAGTTTGACTCCGACAGATACACTTGTTTCAATTCGTACCGACGAACAATCTTCGCTATATGCTCCGAGCAAGAAATTTACCTCCAAAGGGAAATCCTTGATGACCAAGTGGACGAGGTCGATTCGAGATTCGCGTTGATATGCGGTGGCAAGCGTAACTCAAGACGTGTCGAAAGTTAGACTCGAATGCTGAGTGTGTGCCATAGGTTCGACATAAGTAAATTTAGAAGCAGGAACACGTCGGGTGCGATCATACCGGCACTAATGCACCGGATTCCATCAGAACTCCGAAGTTAAGCGTGCTTGGGCGAGAGTAGTACTAGAATGGGTGACCCCCTGGGAAGTCCTCGTGTTGCACCCCTTTTTGTCTCAATTTTTGACCCTTCCGGCATTTTTTTTTTTTTTGCGTCACAAAGGCATTAGATGCGCGTGGCGAGAAATTTTGCCTCGAAAGGGAAATCCTTGGCGACCAAGTGGACGAGGTCGATTGGATTCAATTTGGAACGTCGTTCTGCTTCTAGAAAGGTATTATAATAACAATTCCGAGTTTGACTCCGACAGATACACTTGTTTCAATTCGTACCGACGAACAATCTTCGCTATATGCTCCGAGCAAGAAATTTACCTCCAAAGGGAAATCCTTGATGACCAAGTGGACGAGGTCGATTCGAGATTCGCGTTGATATGCGGTGGTAAGCGTAACTCAAGACGTGTCGAAAGTTAGACTCGGATGCTGAGTGTGTGCCAAAGGTTCGACATAAGTAAATTTAGAAGCAGGAACACGTCGGGTGCGATCATACCAGAACTAATGCACCGGATCCCATCAGAACTCCGAAGTTAAGCGTGCTTGGGCGAGAGTAGTACTAGGGCGGGTGACCCCCTGGGAAGTCCTCGTGTTGCACCCCTTTTTGTCTCAATTTTTGACCCTTCCGACAATTTTTTTTTTGCGTCACAAAGGCATTAGATGCGCGTGGCGAGAAATTTTGCCTCGAAAGGGAAATCCTTGGCGACCAAGTGGACGAGGTCGATTGGATTCAATTTGGAACGTCGTTCTGCTTCTAGAAAGGTATTATAATAACAATTCCGAGTTTGACTCCGACAGATACACTTGTTTCAATTCGTACCGACGAACAATCTTCGCTATATGCTCCGAGCAAGAAATTTACCTCCAAAGGGAAATCCTTGATGACCAAGTGGACGAGGTCGATTCGAGATTCGCGTTGATATGCGGTGGTAAGCGTAACTCAAGACGTGTCGAAAGTTAGATTCGGATGCTGAGTGTGTGCCATAGGTTCGACATAAGTAAATTTAGAAGCAGGAACACGTCGGGTGCGATCATACCGGCACTAATGCACCGGATTCCATCAGAACTCCGAAGTTAAGCGTGCTTGGGCGAGAGTAGTACTAGAATGGGTGACCCCCTGGGAAGTCCTCGTGTTGCACCCCTTTTTGTCTCAATTTTTGACCCTTCCGGCATTTTTTTTTTTTTTTGCGTCACAAAGGCATTAGATGCGCGTGGCGAGAAATTTTGCCTCGAAAGGGAAATCCTTGGCAACCAAGTGGACGAGGTCGATTGGATTCAATTTGGAACGTCGTTCTGCTTCTAGAAAGGTATTATAATAACAATTCCGAGTTTGACTCCGACAGATACACTTGTTTCAATTCGTACCGACGAACAATCTTCGCTATATGCTCCGAGCAAGAAATTTACCTCCAAAGGGAAATCCTTGATGACCAAGTGGACGAGGTCGATTCGAGATTCGCGTTGATATGCGGTGGTAAGCGTAACTCAAGACGTGTCGAAAGTTAGACTCGGATGCTGAGTGTGTGCCAAAGGTTCGACATAAGTAAATTTAGAAGCAGGAACACGTCGGGTGCGATCATACCAGCACTAATGCACCGGATCCCATCAGAACTCCGAAGTTAAGCGTGCTTGGGCGAGAGTAGTACTAGGGCGGGTGACCCCCTGGGAAGTCCTCGTGTTGCACCCCTTTTTGTCTCAATTTTTGACCCTTCCGGCAATTTTTTTTTTGCGTCACAAAGGCATTAGATGCGCGTGGCGAGAAATTTTGCCTCGAAAGGGAAATCCTTGGCGACCAAGTGGACGAGGTCGATTGGATTCAATTTGGAACGTCGTTCTGCTTCTAGAAAGGTATTATAATAACAATTCCGAGTTTGACTCCGACAGATACACTTGTTTCAATTCGTACCGACGAACAATCTTCGCTATATGCTCCGAGCAAGAAATTTACCTCCAAAGGGAAATCCTTGATGACAAAGTGGACGAGGTCGATTCGAGATTCGCGTTGATATGCGGTGGTAAGCGTAACTCAAGACGTGTCGAAAGTTAGACTCGGATGCTGAGTGTGTGCCAAAGGTTCGACATAAGTAAATTTAGAAGCAGGAACACGTCGGGTGCGATCATACCAGCACTAATGCACCGGATCCCATCAGAACTCCGAAGTTAAGCGTGCTTGGGCGAGAGTAGTACTAGGGCGGGTGACCCCCTGGGAAGTCCTCGTGTTGCACCCCTTTTTGTCTCAATTTTTGACCCTTCCGGCAATTTTTTTTTGCGTCACAAAGGCATTAGATGCGCGTGGCGAGAAATTTTGCCTCGAAAGGGAAATCCTTGGCGACCAAGTGGACGAGGTCGATTGGATTCAATTTGGAACGTCGTTCTGCTTCTAGAAAGGTATTATAATAACAATTCCGAGTTTGACTCCGACAGATACACTTGTTTCAATTCGTACCGACGAACAATCTTCGCTATATGCTCCGAGCAAGAAATTTACCTCCAAAGGGAAATCCTTGATGACCAAGTGGACGAGGTCGATTCGAGATTCGCGTTGATATGCGGTGGCAAGCGTAACTCAAGACGTGTCGAAAGTTAGACTCGAATGCTGAGTGTGTGCCATAGGTTCGACATAAGTAAATTTAGAAGCAGGAACACGTCGGGTGCGATCATACCGGCACTAATGCACCGGATTCCATCAGAACTCCGAAGTTAAGCGTGCTTGGGCGAGAGTAGTACTAGAATGGGTGACCCCCTGGGAAGTCCTCGTGTTGCACCCCTTTTTGTCTCAATTTTTGACCCTTCCGGCATTTTTTTTTTTTTTTGCGTCACAAAGGCATTAGATGCGCGTGGCGAGAAATTTTGCCTCGAAAGGGAAATCCTTGGCAACCAAGTGGACGAGGTCGATTGGATTCAATTTGGAACGTCGTTCTGCTTCTAGAAAGGTATTATAATAACAATTCCGAGTTTGACTCCGACAGATACACTTGTTTCAATTCGTACCGACGAACAATCTTCGCTATATGCTCCGAGCAAGAAATTTACCTCCAAAGGGAAATCCTTGATGACCAAGTGGACGAGGTCGATTCGAGATTCGCGTTGATATGCGGTGGTAAGCGTAACTCAAGACGTGTCGAAAGTTAGACTCGGATGCTGAGTGTGTGCCAAAGGTTCGACATAAGTAAATTTAGAAGCAGGAACACGTCGGGTGCGATCATACCAGCACTAATGCACCGGATCCCATCAGAACTCCGAAGTTAAGCGTGCTTGGGCGAGAGTAGTACTAGGGCGGGTGACCCCCTGGGAAGTCCTCGTGTTGCACCCCTTTTTGTCTCAATTTTTGACCCTTCCGGCAATTTTTTTTTTGCGTCACAAAGGCATTAGATGCGCGTGGCGAGAAATTTTGCCTCGAAAGGGAAATCCTTGGCGACCAAGTGGACGAGGTCGATTGGATTCAATTTGGAACGTCGTTCTGCTTCTAGAAAGGTATTATAATAACAATTCCGAGTTTGACTCCGATAGATACACTTGTTTCAATTCGTACCGACGAACAATCTTCGCTATATGCTCCGAGCAAGAAATTTACCTCCAAAGGGAAATCCTTGATGACCAAGTGGACGAGGTCGATTCGAGATTCGCGTTGATATGCGGTGGCAAGCGTAACTCAAGACGTGTCGAAAGTTAGACTCGAATGCTGAGTGTGTGCCATAGGTTCGACATAAGTAAATTTAGAAGCAGGAACACGTCGGGTGCGATCATACCGGCACTAATGCACCGGATTCCATCAGAACTCCGAAGTTAAGCGTGCTTGGGCGAGAGTAGTACTAGAATGGGTGACCCCCTGGGAAGTCCTCGTGTTGCACCCCTTTTTGTCTCAATTTTTGACCCTTCCGGCATTTTTTTTTTTTTTGCGTCACAAAGGCATTAGATGCGCGTGGCGAGAAATTTTGCCTCGAAAGGGAAATCCTTGGCGACCAAGTGGACGAGGTCGATTGGATTCAATTTGGAACGTCGTTCTGCTTCTAGAAAGGTATTATAATAACAATTCCGAGTTTGACTCCGACAGATACACTTGTTTCAATTCGTACCGACGAACAATCTTCGCTATATGGTCCGAGCAAGAAATTTACCTCCAAAGGGAAATCCTTGATGACCAAGTGGACGAGGTCGATTCGAGATTCGCGTTGATATGCGGTGGTAAGCGTAACTCAAGACGTGTCGAAAGTTAGACTCGAATGCTGAGTGTGTGCCAAAGGTTCGACATAAGTAAATTTAGAAGCATGAACACGTCGGGTGCGATCATACCAGCACTAATGCACCGGATCCCATCAGAACTCCGAAGTTAAGCGTGCTTGGGCGAGAGTAGTACTAGGATGGGTGACCCCCTGGGAAGTCCTCGTGTTGCACCCCTTTTTGTCTCAATTTTTGACCCTTCCGGCATTTTTTTTTTTTTTTGCGTCACAAAGGCATTAGATGCGCGTGGCGAGAAATTTTGCCTCGAAAGGGAAATCCTTGGCGACCAAGTGGACGAGGTCGATTGGATTCAATTTGGAACGTCGTTCTGCTTCTAGAAAGGTATTATAATAACAATTCCGAGTTTGACTCCAAGAGATACACATGTTTCAATTCGTACCGACGAACAATCTTCGCTATATGCTCCGAGCAAGAAATTTACCTCCAAAGGGAAATCCTTGATGACCAAGTGGACGAGGTCGATTCGAGATTCGCGTTGATATGCGGTGGCAAGCATAACTCAAGACGTGTCGAAAGTTAGACTCGAATGTTGAGTGTGTGTCATAGGTTCGACATAAGTAAATTTAGAAGCAGGAACACGTCGGGTGCGATCATACCGGCACTAATGCAACGGATCCCATCAGAACTCCGAAGTTAAGCGTGCTTGGGCGAGAGTAGTACTAGGATGGGTGACCCCCTGGGAAGTCCTCGTGTTGCACCCCTTTTTGTCTCAATTTTTGACCCTTCCGGCATTTTTTTTTTTTTGCGTCACAAAGGCATTAGATGCGCGTGGCGAGAATTTTGCCTCGAAAGGGAAATCCTTGGAGACCAAGTGGACGAGGTCGATTGGATTCAATTTGGAACGTCGTTCTGCTTCTAGAAAGGTATTATAATAACAATTCCGAGTTTGACTCCAACAGATACACTTGTTTCAATTCGTACCGACGAACAATCTTCGCTATATGCTCTGAGCAAGAAATTTCCCTCCAAAGGGAAATCCTTGATTACCAAGTAGACGAGGTCGATTCGAGATTCGCGTTGATATGCGGTGGCAAGCGTAACTCAAGACGTGTCGAAAGTTAGACTCGAATGCTGAGTGTGTGCCATAGGTTCGACATAAGTAAATTTAGAAGCAGGAACACGCCGGGTGCGATCATACCAGCACTAATGCACCGGATCCCATCAGAACTCCGAAGTTAAGCGTGCTTGGGCGAGAGTAGTATTAGGATGCGTGACCCCCTGGGAAGTCCTCGTGTTGCACCCCTTTTTGTCTCAATTTTTTACCCTTCCGGCATTTTTTTTTTTTGCGTCACAAAGGCATTAGATGCGCGTGGCGAGAAATTTTGCCTCGAAAGGGAAATCCTTGGCGACCAAGTGGACGAGGTCGATTGGATTCAATTTGGAACGTCGTTCTGCTTCTAGAAAGGTATTATAATAACAATTCCGAGTTTGACTCGAACAGATACCCTTGTTTCAATTCGTACCGACGAACAATCTTCGCTATATGCTCCGAGCAAGAAATTTACCTCCAAAGGGAAATCCTTGATGACCAAGTGGACGAGGTCGATTCGAGATTCGCGTTGATATGCGGTGGTAAGCATAACTCAAGACGTGTCGAAAGTTAGACTCGAATGCTGAGTGTGTGCCATAGGTTCGACATAAGTAAATTTAGAAGCAGGAACACGTCGGGTGCGATCATACCAGCAGTAATGCACCGGATCCCATCAGAACTCCGAAGTTAAGCGTGCTTGGGCGAGAGTAGTATTAGGATGCGTGACCCCCTGGGAAGTCCCCGTGTTGCACCCCTTTTTGTCTCAATTTTTTACCCTTCCGGCATTTTTTTTTTTTTTGCGTCACAAAGGCATTAGATGCGCGTGGCGAGAAATTTTGCCTCGAAAGGGAAATCCTTGGCGACCAAGTGGACGAGGTCGATTGGATTCAATTTGGAACGTCGTTCTGCTTCTAGAAAGGTATTATAATAACAATTCCGAGTTTGACTCGAACAGATACCCTTGTTTCAATTCGTACCGACGAACAATCTTCGCTATATGCTCCGAGCAAGAAATTTACCTCCAAAGGGAAATCCTTGATGACCAAGTGGACGAGGTCGATTCGAGATTCGCGTTGATATGCGGTGGTAAGCATAACTCAAGACGTGTCGAAAGTTAGACTCGAATGCTGAGTGTGTGCCATAGGTTCGACATAAGTAAATTTAGAAGCAGGAACACGTCGGGTGCGATCATACCAGCAGTAATGCACCGGATCCCATCAGAACTCCGAAGTTAAGTGTGCTTGGGCGAGAGTAGTATGGGATGGGTGACCCCCTGGGAAGTCCTCGTGTTGCACCCCTTTTTGTCTCAATTTTTGACCCTTCCAGCATTTTTTTTTTTTGCGTCACAAAGGCATTAGATGCGCGTGGCGAGAAATTTTGCCTCGAAAGGGAAATCCTTGGTGACCAAGTGGACGAGGTCGATTGGATTCAATTTGGAACGTCGTTCTGCTTCTAGAAAGGTATTATAATAACAATTCCGAGTTTGACTCCAACAGATACACTTGTTTCAATTCGTACCGACGAACAATCTTCGCTATATGCTCCGAGCAAGAAATTTACCTCCAAAGGGAAATCCTTGATGACCAAGTGGACGAGGTCGATTCGAGATTCGCGTTGATATGCGGTGGCAAGCGTAACTCAAGACGTGTCGAAAGTTAGACTCGGATGCTGAGTGTGTGCCATTGGTTCGACATAAGTAAATTTAGAAGCAGGAACACGTCGGGTGCGATCATACCAGCACTAATACACCGGATCCCATCAGAACTCTGAAGTTAAGCGTGCTTGGGCGAGAGTAGTACTAGGATGGGTGACCCCCTGGTAAGTCCTCGTGTTGCACCCCTTTTTGTCTCAATTTTTGACCCTTCCGGCAATTTTTTTTTTGCGTCACAAAGGCATTAGATGCGCGTGGCGAGAAATTTTGCCTCGAAAGGGAAATCCTTGGCGACCAAGTGGACGAGGTCGATTGGATTCAATTTGGAACGTCGTTCTGCTTCTAGAAAGGTATTATAATAACAATTCCGAATTTGACTCCAACAGATACACTTGTTTCAATTCGTACCGACGAATAATCTTCGCTATATGCTCCGAGCAAGAAATTTCCCTCCAAAGGGAAATCCTTGATGACCAAGTGGACGAGGTCGATTCGAGATTCGCGTTGATATGCGGTGGCAAGCGTAACTCAAGACGTGTCGAAAGTTAGACTCGAATGCTGAGTGTGTGCCATAGGTTCGACATAAGTAAATTTAGAAGCAGGAACACGCCGGGTGCGATCATACCAGCACTAATGCACCGGATCCCATCAGAACTCCGAAGTTAAGCGTGCTTGGGCGAGAGTAGTATTAGGATGCGTGACCCCCTGGGAAGTCCTCGTGTTGCACCCCTTTTTATCTCAATTTTTTACCCTTCCGGCATTTTTTTTTTTTGCGTCACAAAGGCATTAGATGCGCGTGGCGAGAAATTTTGCCTCGAAAGGGAAATCCTTGGCGACCAAGTGGACGAGGTCGATTGGATTCAATTTGGAACGTCGTTCTGCTTCTAGAAAGGTATTATAATAACAATTCCGAGTTTGACTCGAACAGATACCCTTGTTTCAATTCGTACCGACGAACAATCTTCGCTATATGCTCCGAGCAAGAAATTTACCTCCAAAGGGAAATCCTTGATGACCAAGTGGACGAGGTCGATTCGAGATTCGCGTTGATATGCGGTGGCAAGCGTAACTCAAGACGTGTCGAAAGTTAGACTCGGATGCTGAGTGTGTGCCATTGGTTCGACATAAGTAAATTTAGAAGCAGGAACACGTCGGGTGCGATCATACCAGCACTAATGCACCGGATCCCATCAGAACTCTGAAGTTAAGCGTGCTTGGGCGAGAGTAGTACTAGGATGGGTGACCCCCTGGGAAGTCCTCGTGTTGCACCCCTTTTTGTCTCATTTTTTGACCCTTCCGGCAATTTTTTTTTTTTTTTTTTTTGCGTCACAAAGGCATTAGATGCGCGTGGCGAGAAATTTTGCCTCGAAAGGGAAATCCTTGGTGACCAAGTGGACGAGGTCGATTGGATTCAATTTGGAACGTCGTTCTGCTTCTAGAAAGGTATTATAATAACAATTCCGAGTTTGACTCCAACAGATACACTTGTTTCAATTCGTACCGACGAACAATCTTCGCTATATGCTCCGAGCAAGAAATTTACCTCCAAAGGGAAATCCTTGATGACCAAGTGGACGAGGTCGATTCGAGATTCGCGTTGATATGCGGTGGCAAGCGTAACTCAAGACGTGTCGAAAGTTAGACTCGGATGCTGAGTGTGTGCCATTGGTTCGACATAAGTAAATTTAGAAGCAGGAACACGTCGGGTGCGATCATACCAGCACTAATGCACCGGATCCCATCAGAACTCCGAAGTTAAGCGTGCTTGGGCGAGAGTAGTATTAAGATGCGTGACCCCCTGGGAAGTCCTCGTGTTGCACCCCTTTTTGTCTCAATTTTTTACCCTTCCGGCATTTTTTTTTTTTGCGTCACAAAGGCATTAGATGCGCGTGGCGAGAAATTTTGCCTCGAAAGGGAAATCCTTGGCGACCAAGTGGACGAGGTCGATTGGATTCAATTTGGAACGTCGTTCTGCTTCTAGAAAGGTATTATAATAACAATTCCGAGTTTGACTCCAACAGATACACTTGTTTCAATTCGTACCGACGAACAATCTTCGCTATATGCTCCGAGCAAGAAATTTACCTCCAAAGGGAAATCCTTGATGACCAAGTGGACGAGGTCGATTCGAGATTCGCGTTGATATGCGGTGGCAAGCGTAACTCAAGACGTGTCGAAAGTTAGACTCGGATGCTGAGTGTGTGCCATTGGTTCGACATAAGTAAATTTAGAAGCAGGAACACGTCGGGTGCGATCATACCAGCACTAATGCACCGGATCCCATCAGAACTCTGAAGTTAAGCGTGCTTGGGCGAGAGTAATACTAGGATGGGTGATCCCCTGGTAAGTCCTCGTGTTGCACCCCTTTTTGTCTCAATTTTTGACCCTTCCGGCAATTTTTTTTTTGCGTCACAAAGGCATTAGATGCGCGTGGCGAGAAATTTTGCCTCGAAAGGGAAATCCTTGGCGACCAAGTGGACGAGGTCGATTGGATTCAATTTGGAACGTCGTTCTGCTTCTAGAAAGGTATTATAATAACAATTCCGAATTTGACTCCAACAGATACACTTGTTTCAATTCGTACCGACGAACAATCTTCGCTATATGCTCCGAGCAAGAAATTTACCTACAAAGGGAAATCCTTGATGACCAAGTGGACGAGGTCGATTCGAGATTCGCGTTGATATGCGTTGGCAAGCGTAACTCAAGACGTGTCGAAAGTTAGACTCGGATGCTGAGTGTGTGCCATAGGTTCAACATAAGTAAATTTAGAAGCAGGAACACGTCGGGTGCGATCATACCAGCACTAATGCACCGGATCCCATCAGAACTCCAAAGTTAAGCGTGCTTGGGCGAGAGTAGTACTAGGATGGGTGACCCCCTGGGAAGTCCTCGTGTTGCACCCCTTTTTGTCTCAATTTTTTACCCTTCCGGCATTTTTTTTTTGCGTCACAAAGGCATTAGATGCGCGTGGCGAGAAATTTTGCCTCAAAAGGGAAATCCTTGGCGACCAAGTGGAAGAGGTCGATTGGATTCAATTTGGAACGTCGTTCTGCTTCTAGAAAGGTATTATAATAACAATTCCGAGTTTGACTCCAACAGATACACTTGTTTCAATTCGTACCGACGAACAATCTTCGCTATATGCTCCGAGCAAGAAATTTACCTCCAAAGGGAAATCCTTGATGACCAAGTGGACGAGGTCGATTCGAGATTCGCGTTGATATGCGGTGGCAAGCGTAACTCAAGACGTGTCGAAAGTTAGACTCGGATGCTGAGTGTGTGCCATTGGTTCGACATAAGTAAATTTAGAAGCAGGAACACGTCGGGTGCGATCATACCAGCACTAATGCACCGGATCCCATCAGAACTCTGAAGTTAAGCGTGCTTGGGCGAGAGTAATACTAGGATGGGTGATCCCCTGGTAAGTCCTCGTGTTGCACCCCTTTTTGTCTCAATTTTTGACCCTTCCGGCAATTTTTTTTTTGCGTCACAAAGGCATTAGATGCGCGTGGCGAGAAATTTTGCCTCGAAAGGGAAATCCTTGGCGACCAAGTGGACGAGGTCGATTGGATTCAATTTGGAACGTCGTTCTGCTTCTAGAAAGGTATTATAATAACAATTCCGAATTTGACTCCAACAGATACACTTGTTTCAATTCGTACCGACGAACAATCTTCGCTATATGCTCCGAGCAAGAAATTTACCTACAAAGGGAAATCCTTGATGACCAAGTGGACGAGGTCGATTCGAGATTCGCGTTGATATGCGTTGGCAAGCGTAACTCAAGACGTGTCGAAAGTTAGACTCGGATGCTGAGTGTGTGCCATAGGTTCAACATAAGTAAATTTAGAAGCAGGAACACGTCGGGTGCGATCATACCAGCACTAATGCACCGGATCCCATCAGAACTCCAAAGTTAAGCGTGCTTGGGCGAGAGTAGTACTAGGATGGGTGACCCCCTGGGAAGTCCTCGTGTTGCACCCCTTTTTGTCTCAATTTTTTACCCTTCCGGCATTTTTTTTTTTGCGTCACAAAGGCATTAGATGCGCGTGGCGAGAAATTTTGCCTCAAAAGGGAAATCCTTGGCGACCAAGTGGAAGAGGTCGATTGGATTCAATTTGGAACGTCGTTCTGCTTCTAGAAAGGTATTATAATAACAATTCCGAGTTTGACTCCAACAGATACACTTGTTTCAATTCGTACCGACGAACAATCTTCGCTATATGCTCCGAGCAAGAAATTTACCTCCAAAGGGAAATCCTTGATGACCAAGTGGACGAGGTCGATTCGAGATTCGCGTTGATATGCGGTGGCAAGCGTAACTTAAGACGTGTCGAAAGTTAGACTCGAATGCTGAGTGTGTGCCATAGGTTCGACATAAGTAAATTTAGAAGCAGAAACACGTCGGGTGCGATCATACCGGCACTAATGCACCGGATCCCATCAGAACTCCGAAGTTAAGCGTGCTTGGGCGAGAGTAGTACTAGAATGGGTGACCCCCTGGGAAGTCCTCGTGTTGCACCCCTTTTTGTCTCAATTTTTGACCCTTCCAGCATTTTTTTTTTTTTTTGCGTCACAAAGGCATTAGATGCGCGTGGCGAGAAATTTTGCCTCGAAAGGGAAATCCTTGGTGACCAAGTGGACGAGGTCGATTGGATTCAATTTGGAACGTCGTTCTGCTTCTAGAAAGGTATTATAATAAAAATTCCGAGTTTGACTCCAACAGATACACTTGTTTCAATTCGTACCGACGAACAATCTTCGCTATATGCTCCGAGCAAGAAATTTACCTCCAAAGGGAAATCCTTGATGACCAAGTGGACGAGGTCGATTCGAGATTCGCGTTGATATGCGGTGCAAAGCGTAACTCAAGACGTGTCGAAAGTTAGACTCGGATGCTGAGTGTGTGCCATTGGTTCGACATAAGTAAAGTTAGAAGCAGGAACACGTCGGGTGTGATCATACCAGCACTAATGCACCGATCCCATCAGAACTCTGAAGTTAAGCGTGCTTAGGCGAGAGTAGTACTAGGATGGGTGACCCCCTGGTAAGTCCTCGTGTTGCACCCCTTTTTGTCTCAATTTTTGACCCTTCCGACAATTTTTTTTTTTGCGTCACAAAGGCATTAGATGCGCGTGGCGAGAAATTTTGCCTCGAAAGGGAAATCCTTGGCGACCAAGTGGACGAGGTCGATTGGATTCAATTTGGAACGTCGTTCTGCTTCTAGAAAGGTATTATAATAACAATTCCGAATTTGACTCCAACAGATACACTTGTTTCAATTCGTACCGACGAATAATCTTCGCTATATGCTCCGAGCAAGAAATTTCCCTCCAAAGGGAAATCCTTGATGACCAAGTGGACGAGGTCGATTCAAGATTCGCGTTGATATGCGGTGGCAAGCGTAACTCAAGACGTGTCGAAAGTTAGACTCGAATGCTGAGTGTGTGCCATAGGTTCGACATAAGTAAATTTAGAAGCAGGAACACGCCGGGTGCGATCATACCAGCACTAATGCACCGGATCCCATCAGAACTCCGAAGTTAAGCGTGCTTGGGCGAGAGTAGTATTAGGATGCGTGACCCCTTGGGAAGTCCTCGTGTTGCACCCCTTTTTGTCTCAATTTTTTACCCTTCCGGCATTTTTTTTTTTTTGCGTCACAAAGGCATTAGATGCGCGTGGCGAGAAATTTTGCCTCGAAAGGGAAATCCTTGGCGACCAAGTGGACGAGGTCGATTGGATTCAATTTGGAACGTCGTTCTGCTTCTAGAAAGGTATTATAATAACAATTCCGAGTTTGACTCCAACAGATACACTTGTTTCAATTCGTACCGACGAACAATCTTCGCTATATGCTCCGAGCAAGAAATTTACCTCCAAAGGGAAATCCTTGATGACCAAGTGGACGAGGTCGATTCGAGATTCGCGTTGATATGCGGTGGCAAGCGTAACTCAAGACGTGTCGAAAGTTAGACTCGGATGCTGAGTGTGTGCCATTGGTTCGACATAAGTAAATTTAGAAGCAGGAACACGTCGGGTGCGATCATACCAGCACTAATGCACCGGATCCCATCAGAACTCTGAAGTTAAGCATGCTTGGGCGAGAGTAATACTAGGATGGGTGACCCCCTGGTAAGTCCTCGTGTTGCACCCCTTTTTGTCTCAATTTTTGACCCTTCCGGCAATTTTTTTTTTTGCGTCACAAAGGCATTAAATGCGCGTGGCGAGAAATTTTGCCTCGAAAGGGAAATCCTTGGCGACCAAGTGGACGAGGTCGATTGGATTCAATTTGGAACGTCGTTCTGCTTCTAGAACGGTATTATAATAACAATTCTGAGTTTGACTCCAACAGATACACTTGTTTCAATTCGTACCGACGAACAATCTTCGCTATATGCTCCGAGCAAGAAATTTACCTCCAAAGGGAAATCCTTGATGACCAAGTGGACGAGGTCGATTCGAGATTCGCGTTGATATGCGGTGGCAAGCGTAACTCAAGACGTGTCGAAAGTTAGACTCGGATGCTGAGTGTGTGCCATTGGTTCGACATAAGTAAATTTAGAAGCAGGAACACGTCGGGTGCGATCATACCAGCACTAATGCACCGGATCCCATCAGAACTCCGAAGTTAAGCGTGCTTGGGCGAGAGTAGTACTAGGATGGGTGACCCCCTGGGAAGTCCTCGTGTTGCACCCCTTTTTGTCTCAATTTTTGACTCTTCCGGCATTTTTTTTTTTTTTTTGCGTCACAAAGGCATTAGATGCGCGTGGCGAGAAATTTTGCCTCGAAAGGGAAATCCTTGGCGACCAAGTGGACGAGGTCGATTGGATTCAATTTGGAACGTCGTTCTGCTTCTAGAAAGGTATTATAATAACAATTCCGAGTTTGACTCCAACAGATACACTTGTTTCAATTCGTACCGACGAACAATCTTCGCTATATGCTCTGAGCAAGAAATTTCCCTCCAAAGGGAAATCCTTGATGACCAAGTGGACGAGGTCGATTCGAGATTCGCGTTGATATGCGGTGGCAAGCGTAACTCAAGACGTGTCGAAAGTTAGACTCGAATGCTGAGTGTGTGCCATAGGTTCGACATAAGTAAATTTAGAAGCAGGAACACGCCGGGTGCGATCATACCAGCACTAATGCACCGGATCCCATCAGAACTCCGAAGTTAAGCGTGCTTGGGCGAGAGTAGTATTAGGATGCGTGACCCCTTGGGAAGTCCTCGTGTTGCACCCCTTTTTGTCTCAATTTTTTACCGTTCCGGCATTTTTTTTTTTTTGCGTCACAAAGGCATTAGATGCGCGTGGCGAGAAACTTTGCCTCGAAAGGGAAATCCTTGGCGACCAAGTGGACGAGGTCGATTGGATTCAATTTGGAACGTCGTTCTGCTTCTAGAAAGGTATTATAATAACAATTCCGAGTTTGACTCCAACAGATACACTTGTTTCAATTCGTACCGACGAACAATCTTCGCTATATGCTCCGAGCAAGAAATTTACCTCCAAAGGGAAATCCTTGATGACCAAGTGGACGAGGTCGATTCGAGATTCGCGTTGATATGCGGTGGCAAGCGTAACTCAAGACGTGTCGAAAGTTAGACTCGGATGCTGAGTGTGTGCCATTGGTTCGACATAAGTAAATTTAGAAGCAGGAACACGTCGGGTGCGATCATACCAGCACTAATGCACCGGATCCCATCAGAACTCTGAAGTTAAGCATGCTTGGGCGAGAGTAATACTAGGATGGGTGACCCCCTGGTAAGTCCTCGTGTTGCACCCCTTTTTGTCTCAATTTTTGACCCTTCCGGCAATTTTTTTTTTTGCGTCACAAAGGCATTAAATGCGCGTGGCGAGAAATTTTGCCTCGAAAGGGAAATCCTTGGCGACCAAGTGGACGAGGTCGATTGGATTCAATTTGGAACGTCGTTCTGCTTCTAGAACGGTATTATAATAACAATTCTGAGTTTGACTCCAACAGATACACTTGTTTCAATTCGTACCGACGAACAATCTTCGCTATATGCTCCGAGCAAGAAATTTACCTCCAAAGGGAAATCCTTGATGACCAAGTGGACGAGGTCGATTCGAGATTCGCGTTGATATGCGGTGGCAAGCGTAACTCAAGACGTGTCGAAAGTTAGACTCGGATGCTGAGTGTGTGCCATTGGTTCGACATAAGTAAATTTAGAAGCAGGAACACGTCGGGTGCGATCATACCAGCACTAATGCACCGGATCCCATCAGAACTCCGAAGTTAAGCGTGCTTGGGCGAGAGTAGTACTAGGATGGGTGACCCCCTGGGAAGTCCTCGTGTTGCACCCCTTTTTGTCTCAATTTTTGACTCTTCCGGCATTTTTTTTTTTTTTTTTGCGTCACAAAGGCATTAGATGCGCGTGGCGAGAAATTTTGCCTCGAAAGGGAAATCCTTGGCGACCAAGTGGACGAGGTCGATTGGATTCAATTTGGAACGTCGTTCTGCTTCTAGAAAGGTATTATAATAACAATTCCGAGTTTGACTCCAACAGATACACTTGTTTCAATTCGTACCGACGAACAATCTTCGCTATATGCTCTGAGCAAGAAATTTCCCTCCAAAGGGAAATCCTTGATGACCAAGTGGACGAGGTCGATTCGAGATTCGCGTTGATATGCGGTGGCAAGCGTAACTCAAGACGTGTCGAAAGTTAGACTCGAATGCTGAGTGTGTGCCATAGGTTCGACATAAGTAAATTTAGAAGCAGGAACACGCCGGGTGCGATCATACCAGCACTAATGCACCGGATCCCATCAGAACTCCGAAGTTAAGCGTGCTTGGGCGAGAGTAGTATTAGGATGCGTGACCCCTTGGGAAGTCCTCGTGTTGCACCCCTTTTTGTCTCAATTTTTTACCTTTCCGGCATTTTTTTTTTTTTGCGTCACAAAGGCATTAGATGCGCGTGGCGAGAAACTTTGCCTCGAAAGGGAAATCCTTGGCGACCAAGTGGACGAGGTCGATTGGATTCAATTTGGAACGTCGTTCTGCTTCTAGAAAGGTATTATAATAACAATTCCGAGTTTGACTCCAACAGATACACTTGTTTCAATTCGTACCGACGAACAATCTTCGCTATATGCTCCGAGCAAGAAATTTACCTCCAAAGGGAAATCCTTGATGACCAAGTGGACGAGGTCGATTCGAGATTCGCGTTGATATGCGGTGGCAAGCATAACTCAAGACGTGTCGAAAGTTAGACTCGAATGCTGAGTGTGTGCCATAGGTTCGACATAAGTAAATTTAGAAGCAGGAACACGTCGGGTGCGATCATACCAGCACTAATGCACCGGATCCCATCAGAACTCCGAAGTTAAGCGTGCTTGGGCGAGAGTAGTACTAGGATGGGTGACCCCCTGGGAAGTCCTCGTGTTGCACCCCTTTTTGCCTCAATTTTTTATCCTTCCAGCATATTTTTTTTTTTTTGCGTCACAAAGGCATTAGATGCGCGTGGCGAGAAATTTTGCCTCGAAAGGGAAATCCTTGGCGACCAAGTGGACGAGGTCGATTGGATTCAATTTGGAACGTCGTTCTGCTTCTAGAAAGGTATTATAATAACAATTCCGAGTTTGACTCCAACAGATACACTTGTTTCAATTCGTACCGACGAACAATCTTCGCTATATGCTCCGAGCAAGAAATTTACCTCCAAAGGGAAATCCTTGATGACCAAGTGGACGAGGTCGATTCGAGATTCGCGTTGATATGCGGTGGCAAGCGTAACTCAAGACGTGTCGAAAGTTAGACTCGAATGCTGAGTGTGTGCCATAGGTTCGACATAAGTAAATTTAGAAGCAGGAACACGTCGGGTGCGATCATACCAGCACTAATGCACCGGATCCCATCAGAACTCTGAAGTTAAGCATGCTTGGGCGAGAGTAATACTAGGATGGGTGACCCCCTGGTAAGTCCTCGTGTTGCACCCCTTTTTGTCTCAATTTTTGACCCTTCCGGCAATTTTTTTTTTTGCGTCACAAAGGCATTAGATGCGCGTGGCGAGAAATTTTGCCTCGAAAGGGAAATCCTTGGCGACCAAGTGGACGAGGTCGATTGGATTCAATTTGGAACGTCGTTCTGCTTCTAGAACGGTATTATAATAACAATTCTGAGTTTGACTCCAACAGATACACTTGTTTCAATTCGTACCGACGAACAATCTTCGCTATATGCTCCGAGCAAGAAATTTACCTCCAAAGGGAAATCCTTGATGACCAAGTGGACGAGGTCGATTCGAGATTCGCGTTGATATGCGGTGGCAAGCGTAACTCAAGACGTGTCGAAAGTTAGACTCGGATGCTGAGTGTGTGCCATTGGTTCGACATAAGTAAATTTAGAAGCAGGAACACGTCGGGTGCGATCATACCAGCACTAATGCACCGGATCCCATCAGAACTCCGAAGTTAAGCGTGCTTGGGCGAGAGTAGTACTAGGATGGGTGACCCCCTGGGAAGTCCTCGTGTTGCACCCCTTTTTGTCTCAATTTTTGACTCTTCCGGCATTTTTTTTTTTTTTTTGCGTCACAAAGGCATTAGATGCGCGTGGCGAGAAATTTTGCCTCGAAAGGGAAATCCTTGGCGACCAAGTGGACGAGGTCGATTGGATTCAATTTGGAACGTCGTTCTGCTTCTAGAAAGGTATTATAATAACAATTCCGAGTTTGACTCCAACAGATACACTTGTTTCAATTCGTACCGACGAACAATCTTCGCTATATGCTCTGAGCAAGAAATTTCCCTCCAAAGGGAAATCCTTGATGACCAAGTGGACGAGGTCGATTCGAGATTCGCGTTGATATGCGGTGGCAAGCGTAACTCAAGACGTGTCGAAAGTTAGACTCGAATGCTGAGTGTGTGCCATAGGTTCGACATAAGTAAATTTAGAAGCAGGAACACGCCGGGTGCGATCATACCAGCACTAATGCACCGGATCCCATCAGAACTCCGAAGTTAAGCGTGCTTGGGCGAGAGTAGTATTAGGATGCGTGACCCCTTGGGAAGTCCTCGTGTTGCACCCCTTTTTGTCTCAATTTTTTACCCTTCCGGCATTTTTTTTTTTTGCGTCACAAAGGCATTAGATGCGCGTGGCGAGAAACTTTGCCTCGAAAGGGAAATCCTTGGCGACCAAGTGGACGAGGTCGATTGGATTCAATTTGGAACGTCGTTCTGCTTCTAGAAAGGTATTATAATAACAATTCCGAGTTTGACTCCAACAGATACACTTGTTTCAATTCGTACCGACGAACAATCTTCGCTATATGCTCCGAGCAAGAAATTTACCTCCAAAGGGAAATCCTTGATGACCAAGTGGACGAGGTCGATTCGAGATTCGCGTTGATATGCGGTGGCAAGCATAACTCAAGACGTGTCGAAAGTTAGACTCGAATGCTGAGTGTGTGCCATAGGTTCGACATAAGTAAATTTAGAAGCAGGAACACGTCGGGTGCGATCATACCAGCACTAATGCACCGGATCCCATCAGAACTCCGAAGTTAAGCGTGCTTGGGCGAGAGTAGTACTAGGATGGGTGACCCCCTGGGAAGTCCTCGTGTTGCACCCCTTTTTGCCTCAATTTTTTACCCTTCCAGCATATTTTTTTTTTTTTTGCGTCACAAAGGCATTAGATGCGCGTGGCGAGAAATTTTGCCTCGAAAGGGAAATCCTTGGCGACCAAGTGGACGAGGTCGATTGGATTCAATTTGGAACGTCGTTCTGCTTCTAGAAAGGTATTATAATAACAATTCCGAGTTTGACTCCAACAGATACACTTGTTTCAATTCGTACCGACGAACAATCTTCGCTATATGCTCTGAGCAAGAAATTTCCCTCCAAAGGGAAATCCTTGATGACCAAGTGGACGAGGTCGATTCGAGATTCGCGTTGATATGCGGTGGCAAGCGTAACTCAAGACGTGTCGAAAGTTAGACTCGAATGCTGAGTGTGTGCCATAGGTTCGACATAAGTAAATTTAGAAGCAGGAACACGCCGGGTGCGATCATACCAGCACTAATGCACCGGATCCCATCAGAACTCCGAAGTTAAGCGTGCTTGGGCGAGAGTAGTATTAGGATGCGTGACCCCTTGGGAAGTCCTCGTGTTGCACCCCTTTTTGTCTCAATTTTTTACCCTTCCGGCATTTTTTTTTTTTTGCGTCACAAAGGCATTAGATGCGCGTGGCGAGAAACTTTGCCTCGAAAGGGAAATCCTTGGCGACCAAGTGGACGAGGTCGATTGGATTCAATTTGGAACGTCGTTCTGCTTCTAGAAAGGTATTATAATAACAATTCCGAGTTTGACTCCAACAGATACACTTGTTTCAATTCGTACCGACGAACAATCTTCGCTATATGCTCCGAGCAAGAAATTTACCTCCAAAGGGAAATCCTTGATGACCAAGTGGACGAGGTCGATTCGAGATTCGCGTTGATATGCGGTGGCAAGCATAACTCAAGACGTGTCGAAAGTTAGACTCGAATGCTGAGTGTGTGCCATAGGTTCGACATAAGTAAATTTAGAAGCAGGAACACGTCGGGTGCGATCATACCAGCACTAATGCACCGGATCCCATCAGAACTCCGAAGTTAAGCGTGCTTGGGCGAGAGTAGTACTAGGATGGGTGACCCCCTGGGAAGTCCTCGTGTTGCACCCCTTTTTGCCTCAATTTTTTACCCTTCCAGCATATTTTTTTTTTTTTTGCGTCACAAAGGCATTAGATGCGCGTGGCGAGAAATTTTGCCTCGAAAGGGAAATCCTTGGCGACCAAGTGGACGAGGTCGATTGGATTCAATTTGGAACGTCGTTCTGCTTCTAGAAAGGTATTATAATAACAATTCCGAGTTTGACTCCAACAGATACACTTGTTTCAATTCGTACCGACGAACAATCTTCGCTATATGCTCCGAGCAAGAAATTTACCTCCAAAGGGAAATCCTTGATGACCAAGTGGACGAGGTCGATTCGAGATTCGCGTTGATATGCGGTGGCAAGCGTAACTCAAGACGTGTCGAAAGTTAGACTCGGATGCTGAGTGTGTGCCATTGGTTCGACATAAGTAAATTTAGAAGCAGGAACACGTCGGGTGCGATCATACCAGCACTAATGCACCGGATCCCATCAGAACTCTGAAGTTAAGCATGCTTGGGCGAGAGTAATACTAGGATGGGTGACCCCCTGGTAAGTCCTCGTGTTGCACCCCTTTTTGTCTCAATTTTTGACCCTTCCGGCAATTTTTTTTTTGCGTCACAAAGGCATTAGATGCGCGTGGCGAGAAATTTTGCCTCGAAAGGGAAATCCTTGGCGACCAAGTGGACGAGGTCGATTGGATTCAATTTGGAACGTCGTTCTGCTTCTAGAACGGTATTATAATAACAATTCTGAGTTTGACTCCAACAGATACACTTGTTTCAATTCGTACCGACGAACAATCTTCGCTATATGCTCCGAGCAAGAAATTTACCTCCAAAGGGAAATACTTGATGACCAAGTGGACGAGGTCCATTCGAGATTCGCGTTGATATGCGGTGGCAAGCGTAACTCAAGACGTGTCGAAAGTTAGACTCGGATGCTGAGTGTGTGCCATTGGTTCGACATAAGTAAATTTAGAAGCAGGAACTCGTCGGGTGCGATCATACCAGCACTAATGCACCGGATCCCATCAAAACTCTGAAGTTAAGCGTGCTTGGGCGAGAGTAATACTAGGATGGGTGACCCCCTGGTAAGTCCTCGTGTTGCACCCCTTTTTGTCTCAATTTTTGACCTTTCCGGCAATTTTTTTTTTGCGTCACAAAGGCATTAGATGCGCGTGGCGAGAAATTTTGCCTCGAAAGGGAAATCCTTGGCGACCAAGTGGACGAGGTCGATTGGATTCAATTTGGAACGTCGTTCTGCTTCTAGAAAGGTATTATAATAACAATTTCGAATTTGACTCCAACAGATACACTTGTTTCAATTCGTACCGACGAACAATCTTCGCTATATGCTCCGAGCAAGAAATTTACCTACAAAGGGAAATCCTTGATGACCAAGTGGACGAGGTCGATTCGAGATTCGCGTTGATATGCGGTGGCAAGCATAACTCAAGACGTGTCGAAAGTTAGACTCGAATGCTGAGTGTGTGCCATAGGTTCGACATAAGTAAATTTAGAAGCAGGAACACGTCGGGTGCGATCATACCGGCACTAATGCAACGGATCCCATCAGAACTCCGAAGTTAAGCGTGCTTGGGCGAGAGTAGTACTAGGATGGGTGACCCCCTGGGAAGTCCTCGTGTTGCACCCCTTTTTGCCTCAATTTTTTACCCTTCCAGCATATTTTTTTTTTTTTGCGTCACAAAGGCATTAGATGCGCGTGGCGAGAAATTTTGCCTCGAAAGGGAAATCCTTGGCGACCAAGTGGACGAGGTCGATTGGATTCAATTTGGAACGTCGTTCTGCTTCTAGAAAGGTATTATAATAACAATTCCGAGTTTGACTCCAACAGATACACTTGTTTCAATTCGTACCGACGAACAATCTTCGCTATATGCTCCGAGCAAGAAATTTACCTCCAAAGGGAAATCCTTGATGACCAAGTGGACGAGGTCGATTCGAGATTCGCGTTGATATGCGGTGGCAAGCGTAACTCAAGACGTGTCGAAAGTTAGACTCGGATGCTGAGTGTGTGCCATTGGTTCGACATAAGTAAATTTAGAAGCAGGAACACGTCGGGTGCGATCATACCAGCACTAATGCACCGGATCCCATCAGAACTCTGAAGTTAAGCATGCTTGGGCGAGAGTAATACTAGGATGGGTGACCCCCTGGTAAGTCCTCGTGTTGCACCCCTTTTTGTCTCAATTTTTGACCCTTCCGGCAATTTTTTTTTTGCGTCACAAAGGCATTAGATGCGCGTGGCGAGAAATTTTGCCTCGAAAGGGAAATCCTTGGCGACCAAGTGGACGAGGTCGATTGGATTCAATTTGGAACGTCGTTCTGCTTCTAGAACGGTATTATAATAACAATTCTGAGTTTGACTCCAACAGATACACTTGTTTCAATTCGTACCGACGAACAATCTTCGCTATATGCTCCGAGCAAGAAATTTACCTCCAAAGGGAAATACTTGATGACCAAGTGGACGAGGTCGATTCGAGATTCGCGTTGATATGCGGTGGCAAGCGTAACTCAAGACGTGTCGAAAGTTAGACTCGGATGCTGAGTGTGTGCCATTGGTTCGACATAAGTAAATTTAGAAGCAGGAACACGTCGGGTGCGATCATACCAGCACTAATGCACCGGATCCCATCAAAACTCTGAAGTTAAGCGTGCTTGGGCGAGAGTAATACTAGGATGGGTGACCCCCTGGTAAGTCCTCGTGTTGCACCCCTTTTTGTCTCAATTTTTGACCTTTCCGACAATTTTTTTTTTGCGTCACAAAGGCATTAGATGCGCGTGGCGAGAAATTTTGCCTCGAAAGGGAAATCCTTGGCGACCAAGTGGACGAGGTCGATTGGATTCAATTTGGAACGTCGTTCTGCTTCTAGAAAGGTATTATAATAACAATTTCGAATTTGACTCCAACAGATACACTTGTTTCAATTCGTACCGACGAACAATCTTCGCTATATGCTCCGAGCAAGAAATTTACCTACAAAGGGAAATCCTTGATGACCAAGTGGACGAGGTCGATTCGAGATTCGCGTTGATATGCGGTGGCAAGCATAACTCAAGACGTGTCGAAAGTTAGACTCGAATGCTGAGTGTGTGCCATAGGTTCGACATAAGTAAATTTAGAAGCAGGAACACGTCGGGTGCGATCATACCGGCACTAATGCAACGGATCCCATCAGAACTCCGAAGTTAAGCGTGCTTGGGCGAGAGTAGTACTAGGATGGGTGACCCCCTGGGAAGTCCTCGTGTTGCACCCCTTTTTGTCTCAATTTTTTACTCTTCCGGCATTTTTTTTTTGTGCGTCACAAAGGCATTAGATGCGCGTGGCGAGAAATTTTGCCTCGAAAGGGAAATCCTAGGCAACCAAGTGGACGAGGTCGATTGGATTCAATTTGGAACGTCGTTCTGCTTCTAGAAAGGTATTATAATAACAATTCCGAGTTTGACTCCAAGAGATACACTTGTTTCAATTCGTACCGACGAACAATCTTCGCTATATGCTCCGAGCAAGAAATTTACCTCCAAAGGGAAATCCTTGATGACCAAGTAGACGAGGTCGATTCGAGATTCGCGTTGATATGCGGTGGCAAGCATAACTCAAGACGTGTCGAAAGTTAGACTCGAATGCTGAGTGTGTGCCATAGGTTCGACATAAGTAAATTTAGAAGCAGGAACACGTCGGGTGCGATCATACCGGCACTAATGCAACGGATCCCATCAGAACTCCGAAGTTAAGCGTGCTTGGGCGAGAGTAGTACTAGGATGGGTGACCCCCTGGGAAGTCCTCGTGTTGCACCCCTTTTTGTCTCAATTTTTTACTCTTCCGGCATTTTTTTTTGTGCGTCACAAAGGCATTAGATGCGCGTGGCGAGAAATTTTGCCTCGAAAGGGAAATCCTAGGCGACCAAGTGGACGAGGTCGATTGGATTCAATTTGGAACGTCGTTCTGCTTCTAGAAAGGTATTATAATAACAATTCCGAGTTTGACTCCAAGAGATACACTTGTTTCAATTCGTACCGACGAACAATCTTCGCTATATGCTCCGAGCAAGAAATTTACCTCCAAAGGGAAATCCTTGATGACCAAGTGGACGAGGTCGATTCGAGATTCGCGTTGATATGCGGTGGCAAGCATAACTCAAGACGTGTCGAAAGTTAGACTCGAATGCTGAGTGTGTGCCATAGGTTCGACATAAGTAAATTTAGAAGCAGGAACACGTCGTGTGCGATCATACCAGCACTAATGCACCGGATCCCATCAGAACTCTGATGTTAAGCGTGCTTGGGCGAGAGTAGTACTAGGATGGGTGACCCCCTGGGAAGTTCTCGTGTTGCAACCCTTTTTGTCTCAATTTTTGACCCTTCCAGCATATTTTTTTTTTTTTGCGTCACAAAGGCATTAGATGCGCGTGGCGAGAAATTTTGCCTCGAAAGGGAAATCCTTGGCGACCAAGTGGACGAGGTCGATTGGATTCAATTTGGAACGTCGTTCTGCTTCTAGAAAGGTATTATAATAACAATTCCGAGTTTGACTCCAACAGATACACTTGTTTCAATTCGTACCGACGAACAATCTTCGCTATATGCTCCGAGCAAGAAATTTACCTCCAAAGGGAAATCCTTGATGACCAAGTGGACGAGGTCGATTCGAGATTCGCGTTGATATGCGGTGGCAAGCATAACTCAAGACGTGTCGAAAGTTAGACTCGAATGCTGAGTGTGTGCCATAGGTTCGACATAAGTAAATTTAGAAGCAGGAACACGTCGGGTGCGATCATACCGGCTCTAATGCAACGGATCCCATCAGAACTCCGAAGTTAAGCGTGCTTGGGCGAGAGTAGTACTAGGATGGGTGACCCCCTGGGAAGTCCTCGTGTTGCACCCCTTTTTGTCTCAATTTTTGACTCTTCCGGCATTTTTTTTTTTTTTTTTGCGTCACAAAGGCATTAGATGCGCGTGGCGAGAAATTTTGCCTCGAAAGGGAAATCCTTGGCGACCAAGTGGACGAGGTCGATTGGATTCAATTTGGAACGTCGTTCTGCTTCTAGAAAGGTATTATAATAACAATTCCGAGTTTGACTCCAACAGATACACTTGTTTCAATTCGTACCGACGAACAATCTTCGCTATATGCTCTGAGCAAGAAATTTCCCTCCAAAGGGAAATCCTTGATGACCAAGTGGACGAGGTCGATTCGAGATTCGCGTTGATATGCGGTGGCAAGCGTAACTCAAGACGTGTCGAAAGTTAGACTCGAATGCTGAGTGTGTGCCATAGGTTCGACATAAGTAAATTTAGAAGCAGGAACACGCCGGGTGCGATCATACCAGCACTAATGCACCGGATCCCATCAGAACTCCGAAGTTAAGCGTGCTTGGGCGAGAGTAGTATTAGGATGCGTGACCCCTTGGGAAGTCCTCGTGTTGCACCCCTTTTTGTCTCAATTTTTTACCCTTCCGGCATTTTTTTTTTTTTTGCGTCACAAAGGCATTAGATGCGCGTGGCGAGAAACTTTGCCTCGAAAGGGAAATCCTTGGCGACCAAGTGGACGAGGTCGATTGGATTCAATTTGGAACGTCGTTCTGCTTCTAGAAAGGTATTATAATAACAATTCCGAGTTTGACTCCAACAGATACACTTGTTTCAATTCGTACCGACGAACAATCTTCGCTATATGCTCCGAGCAAGAAATTTACCTCCAAAGGGAAATCCTTGATGACCAAGTGGACGAGGTCGATTCGAGATTCGCGTTGATATGCGGTGGCAAGCATAACTCAAGACGTGTCGGAAGTTAGACTCGAATGCTGAGTGTGTGCCATAGGTTCGACATAAGTAAATTTAGAAGCACGAACACGTCGGGTGCGATCATACCAGCACTAATGCACCGGATCCCATCAGAACTCCGAAGTTAAGCGTGCTTGGGCGAGAGTAGTACTAGGATGGGTGACCCCCTGGGAAGTCCTCGTGTTGCACCCCTTTTTGTCTCAATTTTTGACCCTTCCAGCATATTTTTTTTTTTTTTGCGTCACAAAGGCATTAGATGCGCGTGGCGAGAAATTTTGCCTCGAAAGGGAAATCCTTGGCGACCAAGTGGACGAGGTCGATTGGATTCAATTTGGAACGTCGTTCTGCTTCTAGAAAGGTATTATAATAACAATTCCGAGTTTGACTCCAACAGATACACTTGTTTCAATTCGTACCGACGAACAATCTTCGCTATATGCTCCGAGCAAGAAATTTACCTCCAAAGGGAAATCCTTGATGACCAAGTGGACGAGGTCGATTCGAGATTCGCGTTGATATGCGGTGGCAAGCGTAACTCAAGACGTGTCGAAAGTTAGACTCGGATGCTGAGTGTGTGCCATAGGTTCGACATAAGTAAATTTAGAAGCAGGAACACGTCGGGTGCGATCATACCGGCACTAATGCAACGGATCCCATCAGAACTCCGAAGTTAAGCGTGCTTGGGCGAGAGTAGTACTAGGATGGGTGACCCCCTGGGAAGTCCTCGTGTTGCACCCCTTTTTGTCTCAATTTTTTACTCTTCCGGCATTTTTTTTTTGTGCGTCACAAAGGCATTAGATGCGCGTGGCGAGAAATTTTGCCTCGAAAGGGAAATCCTAGGCGACCAAGTGGACGAGGTCGATTGGATTCAATTTGGAACGTCGTTCTGCTTCTAGAAAGGTATTATAATAACAATTCCGAGTTTGACTCCAAGAGATACACTTGTTTCAATTCGTACCGACGAACAATCTTCGCTATATGCTCCGAGCAAGAAATTTACCTCCAAAGGGAAATCCTTGATGACCAAGTGGACGAGGTCGATTCGAGATTCGCGTTGATATGCGGTGGCAAGCATAACTCAAGACGTGTCGAAAGTTAGACTCGAATGCTGAGTGTGTGCCATAGGTTCGACATAAGTAAATTTAGAAGCAGGAACACGTCGTGTGCGATCATACCAGCACTAATGCACCGGATCCCATCAGAACTCTGAAGTTAAGCGTGCTTGGGCGAGAGTAGTACTAGGATGGGTGACCCCCTGGGAAGTTCTCGTGTTGCAACCCTTTTTGTCTCAATTTTTGACCCTTCCAGCATATTTTTTTTTTTTGCGTCACAAAGGCATTAGATGCGCGTGGCGAGAAATTTTGCCTCGAAAGGGAAATCCTTGGCGACCAAGTGGACGAGGTCGATTGGATTCAATTTGGAACGTCGTTCTGCTTCTAGAAAGGTATTATAATAACAATTCCGAGTTTGACTCCAACAGATACACTTGTTTCAATTCGTACCGACGAACAATCTTCGCTATATGCTCCGAGCAAGAAATTTACCTCCAAAGGGAAATCCTTGATGACCAAGTGGACGAGGTCGATTCGAGATTCGCGTTGATATGCGGTGGCAAGCATAACTCAAGACGTGTCGAAAGTTAGACTCGAATGCTGAGTGTGTGCCATAGGTTCGACATAAGTAAATTTAGAAGCAGGAACACGTCGGGTGCGATCATACCGGCTCTAATGCAACGGATCCCATCAGAACTCCGAAGTTAAGCGTGCTTGGGCGAGAGTAGTACTAGGATGGGTGACCCCCTGGGAAGTCCTCGTGTTGCACCCCTTTTTGTCTCAATTTTTGACTCTTCCGGCATTTTTTTTTTTTTTTTTGCGTCACAAAGGCATTAGATGCGCGTGGCGAGAAATTTTGCCTCGAAAGGGAAATCCTTGGCGACCAAGTGGACGAGGTCGATTGGATTCAATTTGGAACGTCGTTCTGCTTCTAGAAAGGTATTATAATAACAATTCCGAGTTTGACTCCAACAGATACACTTGTTTCAATTCGTACCGACGAACAATCTTCGCTATATGCTCTGAGCAAGAAATTTCCCTCCAAAGGGAAATCCTTGATGACCAAGTGGACGAGGTCGATTCGAGATTCGCGTTGATATGCGGTGGCAAGCGTAACTCAAGACGTGTCGAAAGTTAGACTCGAATGCTGAGTGTGTGCCATAGGTTCGACATAAGTAAATTTAGAAGCAGGAACACGCCGGGTGCGATCATACCAGCAGTAATGCACCGGATCCCATCAGAACTCCGAAGTTAAGCGTGCTTGGGCGAGAGTAGTATTAGGATGCGTGACCCCTTGGGAAGTCCTCGTGTTGCACCCCTTTTTGTCTCAATTTTTTACCCTTCCGGCATTTTTTTTTTTTTTGCGTCACAAAGGCATTAGATGCGCGTGGCGAGAAACTTTGCCTCGAAAGGGAAATCCTTGGCGACCAAGTGGACGAGGTCGATTGGATTCAATTTGGAACGTCGTTCTGCTTCTAGAAAGGTATTATAATAACAATTCCGAGTTTGACTCCAACAGATACACTTGTTTCAATTCGTACCGACGAACAATCTTCGCTATATGCTCCGAGCAAGAAATTTACTTCCAAAGGGAAATCCTTGATGACCAAGTGGACGAGGTCGATTCGAGATTCGCGTTGATATGCGGTGGCAAGCATAACTCAAGACGTGTCGGAAGTTAGACTCGAATGCTGAGTGTGTGCCATAGGTTCGACATAAGTAAATTTAGAAGCACGAACACGTCGGGTGCGATCATACCAGCACTAATGCACCGGATCCCATCAGAACTCCGAAGTTAAGCGTGCTTGGGCGAGAGTAGTACTAGGATGGGTGACCCCCTGGGAAGTCCTCGTGTTGCACCCCTTTTTGTCTCAATTTTTGACCCTTCCAGCATATTTTTTTTTTTTTTGCGTCACAAAGGCATTAGATGCGCGTGGCGAGAAATTTTGCCTCGAAAGGGAAATCCTTGGCGACCAAGTGGACGAGGTCGATTGGATTCAATTTGGAACGTCGTTCTGCTTCTAGAAAGGTATTATAATAACAATTCCGAGTTTGACTCCAACAGATACACTTGTTTCAATTCGTACCGACGAACAATCTTCGCTATATGCTCCGAGCAAGAAATTTACCTCCAAAGGGAAATCCTTGATGACCAAGTGGACGAGGTCGATTCGAGATTCGCGTTGATATGCGGTGGCAAGCGTAACTCAAGACGTGTCGAAAGTTAGACTCGGATGCTGAGTGTGTGCCATTGGTTCGCCATAAGTAAATTTAGAAGCAGGAACACGTCGGGTGCGATCATACCAGCACTAATGCACCGGATCCCATCAGAACTCTGAAGTTAAGCGTGCTTGGGCGAGAGTAGTACTAGGATGGGTGACCCCCTGGTAAGTCCTCGTGTTGCACCCCTTTTTGTCTCAATTTTTGACCCTTCCGGCAATTTTTTTTTTGCGTCACAAAGGCATTAGATGCGCGTGGCGAGAAATTTTGCCTCGAAAGGGAAATCCTTGGAGACCAAGTGGACGAGGTCGATTGGATTCAATTTGGAACGTCGTTCTGCTTCTAGAAAGGTATTATAATAACAATTCCGAGTTTGACTCCAACAGATACACTTGTTTCAATTCGTACCGACGAACAATCTTCGCTATATGCTCTGAGCAAGAAATTTCCCTCCAAAGGGAAATCCTTGATGACCAAGTGGACGAGGTCGATTCGAGATTCGCGTTGATATGCGGTGGCAAGCGTAACTCAAGACGTGTCGAAAGTTAGACTCGAATGCTGAGTGTGTGCCATAGGTTCGACATAAGTAAATTTAGAAGCAGGAACACGTCGGGTGCGATCATACCAGCACTAATGCACCGGATCCCATCAGAACTCCGAAGTTAAGCGTGCTTGGGCGAGAGTAGTACTAGGATGGGTGACCCCCTGGGAAGTCCTCGTGTTGCACCCCTTTTTGTCTCAATTTTTGACCCTTCCAGCATATTTTTTTTTTTTTTGCGTCACAAAGGCATTAGATGCGCGTGGCGAGAAATTTTGCCTCGAAAGGGAAATCCATGGCGACCAAGTGGACGAGGTCGATTGGATTCAATTTGGAATGTCGTTCTGCTTCTAGAAAGGTATTATAATAACAATTCCGAGTTTGACTCCAACAGATACACTTGTTTCAATTCGTACCGACGAACAATCTTCGCTATATGCTCCGAGCAAGAAATTTCCCTCCAAAGGGAAATACTTGATGACCAAGTGGACGAGGTCGATTCGATATTCGCGTTGATATGCGGTGGCAAGTGTAACTCAAGACGTGTCGAAAGTTAGACTCGAATGCTGAGTGTATGCCATAGGTTCGACATAAGTAAATTTAGAAGCAGGAACACGCCGGGTGCGATCATACCAGCACTAATGCACCGGATCCCATCAGAACTCCGAAGTTAAGCGTGCTTGGGCGAGAGTAGTATTAGGATGCGTGACCCCCTGGGAAGTCCTCGTGTTGCACCCCTTTTTGTCTCAATTTTTTACCCTTCCGGCATTTTTTTTTTTTGCGTCACAAAGGCATTAGATGCGCGTGGCGAGAAATTTTGCCTCGAAAGGGAAATCCTTGGCGACCAAGTGGACGAGGTCGATTGGATTCAATTTGGAACGTCGTTCTGCTTCTAGAAAGGTATTATAATAACAATTCCGAGTTTGACTCCAACAGATACACTTGTTTCAATTCGTACCGACGAACAATCTTCGCTATATGCTCCGAGCAAGAAATTTCCCTCCAAAGGGAAATACTTGATGACCAAGTGGACGAGGTCGATTCGAGATTCGCGTTGATATGCGGTGGCAAGCGTAACTCAAGACGTGTCGAAAGTTAGACTCGAATGCTGAGTGTGTGCCATAGGTTCGACATAAGTAAATTTAGAAGCAGGAACACGCCGGGTGCGATCATACCAGCACTAATGCACCGGATCCCATCAGAACTCCGAAGTTAAGCGTGCTTGGGCGAGAGTAGTATTAGGATGCGTGACCCCCTGGGAAGTCCTCGTGTTGCACCCCTTTTTGTCTCAATTTTTTACCCTTCCGGCATTTTTTTTTTTGCGTCACAAAGGCATTAGATGCGCGTGGCGAGAAATTTTGCCTCGAAAGGGAAATCCTTGGCGACCAAGTGGACGAGGTCGATTGGATTCAATTTGGAACGTCGTTCTGCTTCTAGAAAGGTATTATAATAACAATTCCGAGTTTGACTCCAACAGATACACTTGTTTCAATTCGTACCGACGAACAATCTTCGCTATATGCTCCGAGCAAGAAATTTACCTCCAAAGGGAAATCCTTGATGACCAAGTGGACGAGGTCGATTCGAGATTCGCGTTGATATGCGGTGGCAAGCGTAACTCAAGACGTGTCGAAAGTTAGACTCGGATGCTGAGTGTGTGCTATTGGTTCGACATAAGTAAATTTAGAAGCAGGAACACGTCGGGTGCGATCATACCAGCACTAATGCACCGGATCACATCAGAACTCTGAAGTTAAGCGTGCTTGGGCGAGAGTAGTACTAGGATGGGTGACCCCCTGGTAAGTCCTCGTGTTGCACCCCTTTTTGTCTCAATTTTTGACCCTTCCGGCAATTTTTTTTTTGCGTCACAAAGGCATTAGATGCGCGTGGCGAGAAATTTTGCCTCGAAAGGGAAATCCGTGGCGACCAAGTGGACGAGGTCGATTGGATTCAATTTGGAACGTCGTTCTGCTTCTAGAAAGGTATTATAATAACAATTCCGAGTTTGACTCCAACAGATACACTTGTTTCAATTCGTACCGACGAACAATCTTCGCTATATGCTCCGAGCAAGAAATTTCCCTCCAAAGGGAAATACTTGATGACCAAGTGGACGAGGTCGATTCGAGATTCGCGTTGATATGCGGTGGCAAGCGTAACTCAAGACGTGTCGAAAGTTAGACTCGAATGCTGAGTGTGTGCCATAGGTTCGACATAAGTAAATTTAGAAGCAGGAACACGCCGGGTGCGATCATACCAGCACTAATGCACCGGATCCCATCAGAACTCCGAAGTTAAGCGTGCTTGGGCGAGAGTAGTATTAGGATGCGTGACCCCCTGGGAAGTCCTCGTGTTGCACCCCTTTTTGTCTCAATTTTTTACCCTTCCGGCATTTTTTTTTTTTGCGTCACAAAGGCATTAGATGCGCGTGGCGAGAAATTTTGCCTCGAAAGGGAAATCCTTGGCGACCAAGTGGACGAGGTCGATTGGATTCAATTTGGAACGTCGTTCTGCTTCTAGAAAGGTATTATAATAACAATTCCGAGTTTGACTCCAACAGATACACTTGTTTCAATTCGTACCGACGAACAATCTTCGCTATATGCTCCGAGCAAGAAATTTACCTCCAAAGGGAAATCCTTGATGACCAAGTGGACGAGGTCGATTCGAGATTCGCGTTGATATGCGATGGCAAGCGTAACTCAAGACGTGTCGAAAGTTAGACTCGGATGCTGAGTGTGTGCCATAGGTTCGACATAAGTATATTTAGAAGCAGGAACACGTCGGGTGCGATCATACCAGCACTAATGCACCGGATCCCATCAGAACTCCGAAGTTAAGCGTGCTTGGGCGAGAGTAGTACTAGGATGGGTGACCCCTTGGGAAGTCCTCGTGTTGCACCCCTTTTTGTCTCAAATTTTTACCCTTCCGGCAATTTTTTTTTTGCGTCACAAAGGCATTAGATGCGCGTGGCGAGAAATTTTGCCTCGAAAGGGAAATCCGTGGCGACCAAGTGGACGAGGTCGATTGGATTCAATTTGGAACGTCGTTCTGCTTCTAGAAAGGTATTATAATAACAATTCCGAGTTTGACTCCAACAGATACACTTGTTTCAATTCGTACCGACGAACAATCTTCGCTATATGCTCCGAGCAAGAAATTTACCTCTAAAGGGAAATCCTTGATGACCAAGTGGACGAGGTCGATTCGAGATTCGCGTTGATATGCGGTGGCAAACGTAACTCAAGACGTGTCGAAAGTTAGATTCGGTTGCTGAGTGTGTGCCATAGGTTTGACATAAGTAAATTTAGAAGCAGGAACACGTCGGGTGCGATCAGAACTCCGAAGTTAAGCGTGCTTTGGAGAGAGTAGTACTAGGATGGGTGACCCCCTGGGAAGTCCTCGTGTTGCACCCATTTTTGTCTCAATTTTTTACCCTTCCGACAATTTATTTTTTTTACGTCACAAAGGCATTAGATGCGCGTGGCGAGAAATTTTGCCTCGAAAGGGAAATCCTTGGCGACCAAGTGGAGAGGTCGATTGGATTCAATTTGGAACACCGTTCTACTTCTAGAAAGGTATTATAATAACAATTCCGAGTTTACCTCCAACAGATACACTTGTTTCAATTCGTACCGACGGACAATCTTCGCTATATGCTCCGAGCAAGAAATTTACCTCCAAAGGGAAATCCTTGATGACCAAGTGGACGAGGTCGATTCGAGATTCGCGTTGATATGCGGTGGCAAGCGTAACTCAAGACGTGTCGAAAGTTAGACTCGGATGCTGAGTGTGTGCCATAGGTTCGACATAAGTAAATTTAGAAGCAGGAACACGTCGGGTGCGATCATACCAGCACTAATGCACCAGATCCCATCAGAACTCCGAAGTTAAGCGTGCTTGGGCGAGAGTAGTACTAGGATGGGTGACCCCCTGGGAAGTCCTCGTGTTGCACCCATTTTTGTCTCAATTTTTTACCCTTCCGACAATTTTTTTTTTTTTTTTGCGTCACAAAGGCATTAGATGCGCGTGGCGAGAAATTTTGCCTGGAAAGGGAAATCCTTGGTGACCAAGTGGACGAGGTCGATTGGATTCAATTTGGAACGTCGTTCTGCTCCTAGAAAGGTATTATAATAACAATTCCGAGTTTGACTCCAACAGATACACTTGTTTCAATTCGTACCGACGAACAATCTTCGCTATATGCTCCGAGCAAGAAATTTACCTCCAAAGGGAAATCCTTGATGACCAAGTGGACGAGGTCGATTCGAGATTCGCGTTGATATGCGGTGGCAAGCATAACTCAAGACGTGTCGAAAGTTAGACTCGAATGCTGAGTGTGTGCCATAGGTTCGACATAAGTAAATTTAGAAGCAGGAACACGTCGGGTGCGATCATACCAGCACTAATGCACCGGATCCCATCAGAATTCCGAAGTTAAGCGTGCTTGGGCGAGAGTAGTAATAGGATGGGTGACCCCCTGGGAAGTCCTCGTGTTGCACCCCTTTTTGTCTCAATTTTTGACCCTTCCGGCATTTTTTTTTTTTTTGCGTCACAAAGGCATTAGATGCGCGTGGCGAGAAATTTTGCCTCGAAAGGGAAATCCTTGGCGACCAAGTGGACGAGGTCGATTGGATTCAATTTGGAACGTCGTTCTGCTTCTAGAAAGGTATTATAATAACAATTCCGAGTTTGACTCCAACAGATACACTTGTTTCAATTCGTACCGACGAACAATCTTCGCTATATGCTCCGAGCAAGAAATTTACCTCCAAAGGGAAATCCTTGATGACCAAGTGGACGAGGTCGATTCGAGATTCGCGTTGATATGCGGTGGCAAGCGTAACGCAAGACGTGTCGAAAGATAGACTCGGATGCTGAGTGTGTGCCATTGGTTCGACATAAGTAAATTTAGAAGCAGGAACACGTCGGGTGCGATCATACCAGCACTAATGCACCGGATCCCATCAGAACTCCGAAGTTAAGCGTGCTTGGGCGAGAGTAGTACTAGGATGGGTGACCCCCTGGGAATTCCTCGTGTTGCACCCCTTTTTGTCTAAATTTTTGACCCTTCCGGCAATTTTTTTTTTTTTGCGTCACAAAGGCCTTAGATGCGCGAGAAATTTTGCCTCGAAAGGGAAATCCTTGGCGACCAAGTGGACGAGGTCGATTGTATTCAATTTGGAACGCCGTTCTGCTTCTAGAAAGGTATTATAATAACAATTCCGAGTTTGACTCCAACAAATACACTTGTTTCAATTCGTACCGACGAACAATCTTCGCTATATGCTCCGAGCAAGAAATTTACCTCCAAATGGAAATCCTTGATGAACAAGTGGACGAGGTCGATTCGAGATTCGCGTTGATATGCGGTGGCAAGCGTAACTCAAGACATGTCGAAAGTTAAACTCGGATGCTGAGTGTGTGCCATAGGTTCGACATAAGTAAATTTAGAAGCAGGAACACGTCGGGTGCGATCATACCAGCACTAATGCACCGGATCCCATAAGAACTCCGAAGTTAAGCGTGCTTGGGCGAGATTAGTACTAGGATGGGTGACCCCCTGGGAATTCCTCGTGTTGCACCCCTTTTTGTCTCAATTTTTGACCCTTCCGGCAATTTTTTTTTTGCGTCACATAGGCATTAGATGCGCGTGGCGAGAAATTTTGCCTCGAAAGGGAAATCCTTGGCGACCAAGTGGACGAGGTCGATTGGATCCAATTTGGAACGTCGTTCTGCTTCTAGAAAGGTATTATAATAACAATTCCGAGTTTGATTCCAACAGATACACTTGTTTCAATTCGTACCGACGAACAATCTTCGTTATATGCTCCGAGCAAGAAATTTACCTCCAAAGGGAAATCCTTGATGACCAAGTGAACGAGGTCGATTTGAGATTCGCGTTGATATGCGGTGGCAAGCGTAACTCAAGACGTGTCGAAACTTAGATTCGGATGCTGAGTGTGTGCCATAGGTTCGACATAAGTAAATTTAGAAGCAGGAACACGTCGGGTGCGATCATACCAGCACTAATGCACCGGATCCCATCAGAACTCCGAAGTTAAGCGTGCTTGGGCGAGAGTGGTACTAGGATGGGTGACCCCCTGGGAAGTCCTCGTGTTGCACCCATTTTTGTCTCAATTTTTTACCCTTCCGGCAATTTTTTTTTTTTGCGTCACAAAGGCATTAGATGCGCGTGGCGAGAAATTTTGCCTCGAAAGGGAAATCCTTGGCGACCAAGTGGACGAGGTTGATTGGATTCAATTTGGAACGTCGTTCTGCTTCTAGAAAGGTATTATAATAACAATTCCGAGTTTGACTCCAACAGATACACTTGTTTCAATTCGTTCCGACGAACAATCTTCGCTATATGCTCCGAGCAAGAAATTTACCTCCAAAGGGAAATCCTTGATGACCAAGTGGACGAGGTCGATTCGAGATTCGCGTTGATATGCGGTGGCAAGCGTAACTCAAGACGTGTCGAAAGTTAGATTCGGATGCTGAGTGTGTGCCATAGGTTCGACATAAGTAAATTTAGAAGCAGGAACACGTCGGGTGCGATCAGAACTCCGAAGTTAAATGTGCTTGGGAGAGAGTAGTACTAGGTTGGGTGACCCCCTGGGAAGTCCTCGTGTTGCACCCATTTTTGTCTCAATTTTTTACCCTTCCCACAATTTTTTTTTTTGCGTCACAAAGCCATTAGATGCGCGTGGCGAGAAATTTTGCCTCGAAAGGGAAATCCTTGGCGACCAAGTGGACGAGGTCGATTGGATTCAATTTGGAACGTCGTTCTGCTTCTAGAAAGGTATTATAATAACAATTCCGAGTTTACCTCCAACAGATACACTTGTTTCAATTCGTACCGACGAACAATCTTCGCTATATGCTCCGAGCAAGAAATTTACCTCCAAAGGGAAATCCTTGATGACCAAGTGGACGAGGTCGATTCGAGATTCGCGTTGATATGCGGTGGCAAGCGTAACTCAAGACGTGTCGAAAGTTAGACTCGGATGCTGAGTGTGTGCCATAGGTTCGACATAAGTAAATTTAGAAGCAGGAACACGTCGGGTGCGATCATACCAGCACTAATGCACCGGATCCCATCAGAACTCCGAAGTTAAGCGTGCTTGGGCGAGAGTAGTACTAGGATGGGTGACCCCCTGGGAAGTCCTCGTGTTGCACCCCTTTTTGTCTCAATTTTTGACCCTTCCGGCAATTTGTTTTTTTTTTTTTTGCGTCACAAAGGCATTAGATGCGTGTGGCGAGAAATTTTGCCTCGCAAGGAAAATCCTTGGCGACCAAGTGGACGAGGTCAATTGGATTCAATTTGGAATGTCGTTCTTCTTCTAGAAAGGTATTATAATAACAATTCCGAGTTTGACTCCAACAGATACACTTGTTTCAATTCGTACCGACGAACAATCTTCGCTATATGCTCCGAGCAAGAAATTTACCTCCAAAGGGAAATCCTTGATGAACAAGTGGACGAGGTCGATTCGAGATTCGCGTTGATATGCGGTGGCAAGCGTAACTCAAGACGTGTCGAAAGTTAGACTCGGATGCTGAGTGTGTGCCATAGGTTCGACATAAGTACATTTAGAAGCAGGAACACGTCGGGTGCGATCATACCAGCACTAATGCACCGGATCCCATCAGAACTCCGAAGTTAAGCGTGCTTGGGCGAGATTAGTACTAGGATGGGTGACCCCTTGGGAAGTCCTCGTGTTGCACCCCTTTTTGTCTCAATTTTTTACCCTTCCGGCAATTTTTTTTTTGCGTCACATAGGCATTAGATGCGCGTGGCGAGAAATTTTGCCTCGAAAGGGAAATCCTTGGCGACCAAGTGGACGAGGTCGATTGGATTCAATTTGGAACGTCGTTCTGCTTCCAAAAGGTATTATAATAACAATTCCGAGTTTGACTCCAACAGATACACTTGTTTCAATTCGTACCGACGAACAATCTTCGCTATATGCTCCGAGCAAGAAATTTACCTCCAAAGGGAAATCCTTGATGACCAAGTGGACGAGGTCGATTCAAGATTTGCGTTGATATGCGGTGGCAAGCGTAACTCAAGACGTGTCAAAAGTTAGATTCGGATGCTGAGTGTGTGCCATAGGTTCGACATAAGTAAATTTAGAAGCAGGAACACGTCGGGTGCGATCAGAACTCCGAAGTTAAATGTGCTTGGGAGAGAGTAGTACTAGGATGGGTGACCCCCTGGGAAGTCCTCGTGTTGCACCCATTTTTGTCTCAATTTTTTACCCTTCCCACAATTTTTTTTTTTTGCGTCACAAAGGCATTAGATGTGCATGGCGAGAAATTTTGCCTCGAAAGGGAAATCCTTGGCGACCAAGTAGACGAGGTCGATTGGATTCAATTTGGAACGTCGTTCTGCTTCTAGAAAGATATTATAATAACAATTCCGAGTTTACCTCCAACAGATACACTTGTTTCAATTCGTACCGACGAACAATCTTCGCTATATGCTCCGAGCAAGAAATTTACCTCCAAAGGGAAATCCTTGATGACCAAGTGGACGAGGTCGATACGAGATTCGCGTTGATATGCGGTGGCAAGCGTAACTCAAGACGTGTCGAAAGTTAGACTCGGATGCTGAGTGTGTGCCATAGGTTCGACATAAGTACATTTAGAAGCAGGAACACGTCGGGTGCGATCATACCAGCACTAATGCACCGGATCACATCAGAACTCCGAAGTTAAGCGTGCTTGGGCGAGATTAGTACTAGAATGGTGACCCCCTGGGAAGTCCTCGTGTTGCACCCCTTTTTGTCTCAATTTTTGACCCTTCCGGCAAATTTTTTTTTTTTTGCGTCACATAGGCATTAGATGCGCGTGGCGAGAAATTTTGCCTCGAAAGGGAAATCCTTGGCGACCAAGTGGACGAGGTCGATTGGATTCAATTTGGAACGTCGTTCTGCTTCTAGAAAGGTATTATAATAACAATTCCGAGTTTGACTCCAACAGATACACTTGTTTCAATTCGTACCGACGAACAATCTTCGCTATATGCTCCGAGCAAGAAATTTACCTCCAAAGGGAAATCCTTGATGACCAAGTGGACGAGGTCGATTCGAGATTCGCGTTGATATGCGGTGGCAAGCGTAACTCAAGACGTGTCGAAAGTTAGATTTGGATGCTGAGTGTGTGCCATAGGTTCGACATAAGTAAATTTAGAAGCAGGAACACGTCGGGTGCGATCAGAACTCCGAAGTTAAATGTGCTTGGGAGAGAGTAGTACTAGGTTGGGTGACCCCCTGGGAAGTCCTCGTGTTGCACCCATTTTTGTCTCAATTTTTTACCCTTCCCACAATTTTTTTTTTTGCGTCACAAAGCCATTAGATGCGTGTGGCGAGAAATTTTGCCTCGAAAGGGAAATCCTTGGCGACCAAGTGGACGAGGTCGATTGGATTCAATTTGGAACGTCGTTCTGCTTCTAGAAAGGTATTATAATAACAATTCCGAGTTTACCTCCAACAGATACACTTGTTTCAATTCGTACCGACGAACAATCTTCGCTATATGCTCCGAGCAAGAAATTTACCTCCAAAGGGAAATCCTTGATGACCAAGTGGACGAGGTCGATTCGAGATTCGCGTTGATATGCGGTGGCAAGCGTAACTCAAGACGTGTCGAAAGTTAGACTCGGATGCTGAGTGTGTGCCATAGGTTCGACATAAGTAAATTTAGAAGCAGGAACACGTCGGGTGCGATCATACCAGCACTAATGCACCGGATCCCATCAGAACTTCGAAGTTAAGCGTGCTTGGGCGAGAGTAGTACTAGGATGGGTGACCCCCTGGGAAGTCCTCGTGTTGCACCCCTTTTTGTCTCAATTTTTGACCCTTCCGGCAATTTGTTTTTTTTTTTTTTGCGTCACAAAGGCATTAGATGCGTGTGGCGAGAAATTTTGCCTCGCAAGGGAAATCCTTGGCGACCAAGTGGACGAGGTCAATTGGATTCAATTTGGAATGTCGTTCTTCTTCTAGAAAGGTATTATAATAACAATTCCGAGTTTGACTCCAACAGATACACTTGTTTCAATTCGTACCGACGAACAATCTTCGCTATATGCTCCGAGCAAGAAATTTACCTCCAAAGGGAAATCCTTGATGAACAAGTGGACGAGGTCGATTCGAGATTCGCGTTGATATGCGGTGGCAAGCGTAACTCAAGACGTGTCGAAAGTTAGACTCGGATGCTGAGTGTGTGCCATAGGTTCGACATAAGTACATTTAGAAGCAGGAACACGTCGGGTGCGATCATACCAGCACTAATGCACCGGATCCCATCAGAACTCCGAAGTTAAGCGTGCTTGGGCGAGATTAGTACTAGGATGGGTGACCCCCTGGGAAGTCCTCGTGTTGCACCCCTTTTTGTCTCAATTTTTTACCCTTCCGGCAATTTTTTTTTTTGCGTCACATAGGCATTAGATGCGCGTGGCGAGAAATTTTGCCTCGAAAGGGAAATCCTTGGCGACCAAGTGGACGAGGTCGATTGGATTCAATTTGGAACGTCGTTCTGCTTCTAAAAGGTATTATAATAACAATTCCGAGTTTGACTCCAACAGATACACTTGTTTCAATTCGTACCGACGAACAATCTTCGCTATATGCTCCGAGCAAGAAATTTACCTCCAAAGGGAAATCCTTGATGACCAAGTGGACGAGGTCGATTCAAGATTTGCGTTGATATGCGGTGGCAAGCGTAACTCAAGACGTGTCAAAAGTTAGATTCGGATGCTGAGTGTGTGCCATAGGTTCGACATAAGTAAATTTAGAAGCAGGAACACGTCGGGTGCGATCAGAACTCCGAAGTTAAATGTGCTTGGGAGAGAGTAGTACTAGGATGGGTGACCCCCTGGGAAGTCCTCGTGTTGCACCCATTTTTGTCTCAATTTTTTACCCTTCCCACAATTTTTTTTTTTTGCGTCACAAAGGCATTAGATGTGCATGGCGAGAAATTTTGCCTCGAAAGGGAAATCCTTGGCGACCAAGTAGACGAGGTCGATTGGATTCAATTTGGAACGTCGTTCTGCTTCTAGAAAGGTATTATAATAACAATTCCGAGTTTACCTCCAACAGATACACTTGTTTCAATTCGTACCGACGAACAATCTTCGCTATATGCTCCGAGCAAGAAATTTACCTCCAAAGGGAAATCCTTGATGACCAAGTGGACGAGGTCGATACGAGATTCGCGTTGATATGCGGTGGCAAGCGTAACTCAAGACGTGTCGAAAGTTAGACTCGGATGCTGAGTGTGTGCCATAGGTTCGACATAAGTAAATTTAGAAGCAGGAACACGTCGGGTGCGATCATACCAGCACTAATGCACCGGATCCCATCAGAACTCCGAAGTTAAGCGTGCTTGGGCGAGAGTAGTACTAGGATGGGTGACCCCCTGGGAAGTCCTCGTGTTGCACCCCTTTTTGTCTCAATTTTTGACCCTTCCGGCAATTTGTTTTTTTTTTTTTTGCGTCACAAAGGCATTAGATGCGCGTGGCGAGAAATTTTGCCTCGAAAGGGAAATCCTTGGCGACCAAGTGGACGAGGTCGATTGGATTCAATTTGGAATGTCGTTCTGCTTCTAGAAAGGTATTATAATAACAATTCCGAGTTTGACTCCAACAGATACACTTGTTTCAATTCGTACCGACGAACAATCTTCGCTATATGCTCCGAGCAAGAAATTTACCTCCAAAGGGAAATCCTTGATGAACAAGTGGACGAGGTCGATTCGAGATTCGCATTGATATGCGGTGGCAAGCGTAACTCAAGACTTGTCCAAAGTTAGACTCGGATGCTGAGTGTGTGCCATAGGTTCGACATAAGTACATTTAGAAGCAGGAACACGTCGGGTGCGATCATACCAGCACTAATGCACCGGATCACATCAGAACTCCGAAGTTAAGCGTGCTTGGGCGAGATTAGTACTAGAATGGTGACCCCCTGGGAAGTCCTCGTGTTGCACCCCTTTTTGTCTCAATTTTTGACCCTTCCGGCAATTTTTTTTTTTTGCGTCACATAGGCATTAGATGCGCGTGGCGAGAAATTTTGCCTCGAAAGGGAAATCCTTGGCGACCAAGTGGACGAGGTCGATTGGATTCAATTTGGAACGTCGTTCTGCTTCTAGAAAGGTATTATAATAACAATTCCGAGTTTGACTCCAACAGATACACTTGTTTCAATTCGTACCGACGAACAATCTTCGCTATATGCTCCGAGCAAGAAATTTACCTCCAAAGGGAAATCCTTGATGACCAAGTGGACGAGGTCGATTCGAGATTCGCGTTGATATGCGGTGGCAAGCGTAACTCAAGACGTGTGAAAAGTTAGATTCGGATGCTGAGTGTGTGCCATAGGTTCGACATAAGTAAATTTAGAAGCAGGAACACGTCGGGTGCGATCAGAACTCCGAAGTTAAATGTGCTTGGGAGAGAGTAGTACTAGGATGGGTGACCCCCTGGGAAGTCCTCGTGTTGCACCCATTTTTGTCTCAATTTTTTACCCTTCCCACAATTTTATTTTTTTTGCGTCACAATGGCATTAGATGCGCGTGGCGAGAAATTTTTCCTCGAAAGGGAAATCCTTGGCGACCAAGTGGACGAAGTCGATTGGATTCAATTTGGAACGTCGTTCTGCTTCTAGAAAGGTATTATAATAACAATTCCGAGTTTACCTCCAACAGATACACTTGGTCGTACCGACGAACAATCTTCGCTATATGCTCCGAGCAAGAAATTTACCTCCAAAGGGAAATCCTTGATGAACAAGTGGACGAGGTCGATTCGAGATTCGCGTTGATATGCGGTGGCAAGCGTAACTCAAGACGTGTCGAAAGTTAGACTCGGATGCGTAGTGTGTGCCATAGGTTCGACATAAGTAAATTTAGAAGCAGGAACACGTCGGGTGCGATCATACCAGCACTAATACACCGGATCCCATCAGAACTCCGAAGTTAAGCGTGCTTGGGCGAGGGTAGTACTAGGATGGGTGACCCCCTGGGAAGTCCTCGTGTTGCACCCCTTTTTGTCTCAATTATTGACCCTTCCGGCAATTTGTTTTTTTTTTTTTTGCGTCACAAAGGCATTAGATGCGCGTGGCGAGAAATTTTGCCTCGAAAGGGAAATCCTTGGCGACCAAGTGGACGAGGTCGATTGGATTCAATTTGGAACGTCGTTCTGCTTCTAGAAAGGTATTATAATAACAATTCTGAGTTTGACTCCAACAGATATACTTGTTTCAATTCGTACCGACGAACAATCTTCGCTATATGCTCCGAGCAAGAAATTTACCTCCAAAGGGAAATCCTTGATGACCAAGTGGACGAGGTCGATTCGATATTCGCGTTGATATGCGGTGGCAAGCGTAACTCAAGACGTGTCGAAAGTTAGACTCGGATGCTGAGTGTGTGCCATAGGTTCGACATAAGTAAATTTAGAAGCAGGAACACGTCGGGTGCGATCATACCAGCACTAATGCACCGGATCCCATCAGAACTCCGAAGTTAAGCGTGCTTGGGCGAGAGTAGTACTAGGATGGGTGACCCCCTGGGAAGTCCTCGTGTTGCACCCCTTTTTGTCTCAATTTTTGACCCTTCCGGCAATTTGTTTTTTTTTTTTTTTGCGTCACAAAGGCATTAGATGCGCGTGGCGAGAAATTTTGCCTCGAAAGGGAAATCCTTGGCGACCAAGTGGACGAGGTCGATTGGATTCAATTTGGAATGTCGTTCTTCTTCTAGAAAGGTATTATAATAACAATTCCGAGTTTGACTCCAACAGATACACTTGTTTCAATTCGTACCGACGAACAATCTTCGCTATATGCTCCGAGTAAGAAATTTACCTCCAAAGGGAAATCCTTGATGAACAAGTGGACGAGGTCGATTCGAGATTCGCGTTGATATGCGGTGGCAAGCATAACTCAAGACGTGTCGAAAGTTAGACTCGGATGCTGAGTGTGTGCCATAGGTTCGACATAAGTACATTTAGAAGCAGGAACACGTCGGGTGCGATCATACCAGCACTAATGCACCGGATCCCATCAGAACTCCGAAGTTAAGCGTGCTTGGGCGAGATTAGTACTAGGATGGGTGACCCCCTGGGAAGTCCTCGTGTTGCACCCCTTTTTGTCTCAATTTTTTACCCTTCCGGCAATTTTTTTTTTGCGTCACATAGGCATTAGATGCGCGTGGCGAGAAATTTTGCCTCGAAAGGGAAATCCTTGGCGACCAAGTGGACGAGGTCGATTGGATTCAATTTGGAACGTCGTTCTGCTTCTAAAAGGTATTATAATAACAATTCTGAGTTTGACTCCAACAGATACACTTGTTTCAATTCGTACCGACGAACAATCTTCGCTATATGCTCCGAGCAAGAAATTTACCTCCAAAGGGAAATCCTTGATGACCAAGTGGACGAGGTCGATTCAAGATTCGCGTTGATATGCGGTGGCAAGCGTAACTCAAGACGTGTCAAAAGTTAGATTCGGATGCTGAGTGTGTGCCATAGGTTCGACATAAGTAAATTTAGAAGCAGGAACACGTCGGGTGCGATCAGAACTCCGAAGTTAAATGTGCTTGGGAGAGAGTAGTACTAGGATGGGTGACCCCCAGGGAAGTCCTCGTGTTGCACCCATTTTTGTCTCAATTTTTTACCCTTCCCACAATTTTTTTTTTTTGCGTCACAAAGGCATTAGATGCGTATGGCGAGAAATTTTGCCTCGAAAGGGAAATCCTTGGCGACCAAGTGGACGAGGTCGATTGGATTCATTTTGGAACGTCGTTCTGCTTCTAGAAAGGTATTATAATAACAATTCCGAGTTTACCTCCAACAGATACACTTGTTTCAATTCGTACCGACGAACAATCTTCGCTATATGCTCCGAGCAAGAAATTTACCTCCAAAGGGAAATCCTTGATGACCAAGTGGACGAGGTCGATTCGAGATTCGCGTTGATATGCGTTGGTAAGCGTAACTCAAGACGTGTCGAAAGTTAGACTCGGAAGCTGAGTGTGTGCCATAGGCTCGACATAAGTAAATTTAGAAGCAGGAACACGTCGGGTGCGATCATACCAGCACTAATGCACCAGATCCCATCAGAACTCCGAAGTTTAGCGTGCTTGGGCGAGAGTAGTACTAGGATGGGTGACCCCCTGGGAAGTCCTCGTGTTGCACCCCTTTTTGTCTCAATTTTTTACCCTTCCGGCAATTTGTTTTTTTTTTTGCGTCACAAAGGCATTAGATGCGCGTGGCGAGAAATTTTGCCTCGAAAGGGAAATCCTTGGCGACCAAGTGGACGAGGTCGATTGGATTCAATTTGGAATGTCGTTCTGCTTCTAGAAAGGTATTATAATAACAATTCCGAGTTTGACTCCAACAGATACACTTGTTTCAATTCGTACCGACGAACAATCTTCGCTATATGCTCCGAGCAAGAAATTTACCTCCAAAGGGAAATCCTTGATGAACAAGTGGACGAGGTCGATTCGAGATTCGCGTTGATATGCGGTGGCAAGCGTAACTCAAGACGTGTCGAAAGTTAGACTCGGATGCTGAGTGTGTGCCATAGGTTCGACATAAGTACATTTAGAAGCAGGAACACGTCGGGTGCGATCATACCAGCACTAATGCACCGGATCCCATCAGAACTCCGAAGTTAAGCGTGCTTGGGCGAGATTAGTACTAGAATGGTGACCCCATGGGAAGTCCTCGTGTTGCACCCCTTTTTGTCTCAATTTTTGACCCTTCCGGCAATTTTTTTTTTTGCGTCACATAGGCATTAGATGCGCGTGGCGAGAAAGTTTGCCTCGAAAGGGAAATCCTTGGCGACCAAGTGGACGAGGTCGATTGGATTCAATTTGGAACGTCGTTCTGCTTCTAGAAAGGTATTATAATAACAATTCCGAGTTTGACTCCAACAGATACACTTGTTTCAATTCGTACCGACGAACAATCTTCGCTATATGCTCCGAGCAAGAAATTTACCTCCAAAGGGAAATCCTTGATGACCAAGTGGACGAGGTCGATTCGAGATTCGCGTTGATATGCGGTGGCAAGCGTAACTCAAGACGTGTCAAAAGTTAGATTCGGATGCTGAGTGTGTGCCATAGGTTCGACATAAGTAAATTTAGAAGCAGGAACACGTCGGGTGCGATCAGAACTCCGAAGTAAATGTGCTTGGGAGAGAGTAGTACTAGGATGGGTGACCCCCTGGGAAGTCCTCGTGTTGCACCCATTTTTGTCTCAATTTTTTACCCTTCCCACAATTTTTTTTTTTTGCGTCACAAAGGCATTAGATGCGCATGGCGAGAAATTTTGCCTCGAAAGGGAAATCCTTGGCGACCAAGTGGACGAGGTCGATTGGATTCAATTTGGAACGTCGTTCTGTTTCTAGAAAGGTATTATAATAACAATTCCGAGTTTACCTCCAACAGATACACTTGTTTCAATTCGTACCGACGAACAATCTTCGCTATATGCTCCGAGCAAGAAATTTACCTCCAAAGGGAAATCCTTGATGACCAAGTGGACGAGGTCGATTCGAGATTCGCGTTGATATGCGTTGGTAAGCGTAACTCAAGACGTGTCGAAAGTTAGACTCGGAAGCTGAGTGTGTGCCATAGGTTCGACATAAGTAAATTTAGAAGCAGGAACACGTCGGGTGCGATCATACCAGCACTAATGCACCAGATCCCATCAGAACTCCGAAGTTTAGCGTGCTTGGGCGAGAGTAGTACTAGGATGGGTGACCCCCTGGGAAGTCCTCGTGTTGCACCCCTTTTTGTCTCAATTTTTGACCCTTCCGGCAATTTGTTTTTTTTTTTTTTTGCGTCACAAAGGCATTAGATGCGCGTGGCGAGAAATTTTGCCTCGAAAGGGAAATCCTTGGCGACCAAGTGGACGAGGTCGATTGGATTCAATTTGGAATGTCGTTCTGCTTCTAGAAAGGTATTATAATAACAATTCCGAGTTTGACTCCAACAGATACACTTGTTTCAATTCGTACCGACGAACAATCTTCGCTATATGCTCCGAGCAAGAAATTTACCTCCAAAGGGAAATCCTTGATGAACAAGTGGACGAGGTCGATTCGAGATTCGCGTTGATATGCGGTGGCAAGCGTAACTCAAGACGTGTCGAAAGTTAGACTCGGATGCTGAGTGTGTGCCATAGGTTCGACATAAGTACATTTAGAAGCAGGAACACGTCGGGTGCGATCATACCAGCACTAATGCACCGGATCCCATCAGAACTCCGAAGTTAAGCGTGCTTGGGCGAGATTAGTACTAGAATGGTGACCCCATGGGAAGTCCTCGTGTTGCACCCCTTTTTGTCTCAATTTTTGACCCTTCCGGCAATTTTTTTTTTTTGCGTCACATAGGCATTAGATGCGCGTGGCGAGAAAGTTTGCCTCGAAAGGGAAATCCTTGGCGACCAAGTGGACGAGGTCGATTGGATTCAATTTGGAACGTCGTTCTGCTTCTAGAAAGGTATTATAATAACAATTCCGAGTTTGACTCCAACAGATACACTTGTTTCAATTCGTACCGACGAACAATCTTCGCTATATGCTCCGAGCAAGAAATTTACCTCCAAAGGGAAATCCTTGATGACCAAGTGGACGAGGTCGATTCGAGATTCGCGTTGATATGTGGTGGCAAGCGTAACTCAAGACGTGTCAAAAGTTAGATTCGGATGCTGAGTGTGTGCCATAGGTTCGACATAAGTAAATTTAGAAGCAGGAACACGTCGGGTGCGTTCAGAACTCCGAAGTTAAATGTGCTTGGGAGAGAGTAGTACTAGGATGGGTGACCCCCTGGGAAGTCCTCGTGTTGCACCCATTTTTGTCTCAATTTTTTACCCTTCCCACAATTTTATTTTTTTTTGCGTCACAAAGGCATTAGATGCGCATGGCGAGAAATTTTGCCTCGAAAGGGAAATCCTTGGCGACCAAGTGGACGAGGTCGATTGGATTCAATTTGGAACGTCGTTCTGCTTCTAGAAAGGTATTATAATAACAATTCCGAGTTTACCTCCAACAGATACACTTGTTTCAATTCGTACCGACGAACAATCTTCGCTATATGCTCCGAGCAAGAAATTTACCTCCAAAGGGAAATCCTTGATGACCAAGTGGACGAGGTCGATTCGAGATTCGCGTTGATATGCGGTGGCAAGCGTAACTCAAGACGTGTCGAAAGTTAGACTCGGATGCTGAGTGTGTGCCATAGGTTCGACATAAGTAAATTTAGAAGCAGGAACACGTCGGGTGCGATCATACCAGCACTAATGCACCGGATCCCATCAGAACTCCGAAGTTAAGCGTGCTTGGGCGAGAGTAGTACTAGGATGGGTGACCCCCTGGGAAGTCCTCGTGTTGCACCCCTTTTTGTCTCAATTTTTGACCCTTCCGGCAATTTGTTTTTTTTTTTTTTTGCGTCACAAAGGCATTAGATGCGCGTGGCGAGAAATTTTGCCTCGAAAGGGAAATCCTTGGCGACCAAGTGGACGAGGTCGATTGGATTCAATTTGGAATGTCGTTCTGCTTCTAGAAAGGTATTATAATAACAATTCCGAGTTTGACTCCAACAGATACACTTGTTTCAATTCGTACCGACGAACAATCTTCGCTATATGCTCCGAGCAAGAAATTTACCTCCAAAGGGAAATCCTTGATGAACAAGTGGACGAGGTCGATTCGAGATTCGTGTTGATATGCGGTGGCAAGCGTAACTCAAGACGTGTCCAAAGTTAGACTCGGATGCTGGGTGTGTGCCATAGGTTCGACATAAGTACATTTAGAAGCAGGAACACGTCGGGTGCGATCATACCAGCACTAATGCACCGGATCCCATCAGAACTCCGAAGTTAAGCGTGCTTGGGCGAGATTAGTACTAGAATGGTGACCCCCTGGGAAGTCCTCGTGTTGCACCCCTTTTTGTCTCAATTTTTGACCCTTCCGGCAATTTTATTTTTTTTGCGTCACATAGGCATTAGATGCGCGTGGCGAGAAATTTTGCCTCGAAAGGGAAATCCTTGGCGACCAAGTGGACGAGGTCGATTGGATTCAATTTGGAACGTCGTTCTGCTTCTAGAAAGGTATTATAATAACAATTCCGAGTTTGACTCCAACAGATACACTTGTTTCAATTTGTACCGACGAACAATCTTCGCTATATGCTTCGAGCAAGAAATTTACCTCCAAAGGGAAATCCTTGATGACCAAGTGGACGAGGTCGATTCGAGATTCGCGTTGATATGCGGTGGCAAGCGTAACTCAAGACGTGTGAAAAGTTAGATTCGGATGCTGAGTGTGTGCCATAGGTTCGACATAAGTAAATTTAGAAGCAGGAACACGTCGGGTGCGATCAGAACTCCGAAGTTAAATGTGCTTGGGAGAGAGTAGTACTAGGATGGGTGACCCCCTGGGAAGTCCTCGTGTTGCACCCATTTTTGTCTCAATTTTTTACCCTTCCCACAATTTTTTTTTTTTTTGCGTCACAATGGCATTAGATGCGCGTGGCGAGAAATTTTGCCTCGAAAGGGAAATCCTTGGCGACCAAGTGGACGAGGTCGATTCGAGATTCACGTTGATATGCGGTGGCAAGCGTAACTCAAGACGTGTCAAAAGTTAGATTCGGATGCTGAGTGTGTGCCATAGGTTCGACATAAGTAAATTTAGAAGCAGGAACACGTCGGGTGCGATCAGAACTCCGAAGTTAAATATGCTTGGGAGAGAGTAGTACTAGGATGGGTGACCCCCTGGGAAGTCCTCGTGTTGCACCCATTTTTGTCTCAATTTTTTACCCTTCCCACAATTTTTTTTTTTTTGCGTCACAAAGGCATTAGATGCGCATGGCGAGAAATTTTGCCTCGAAAGGGAAATCCTTGGCGACCAAGTGGACGAGGTCGATTGGATTCAATTTGGAACGTCGTTCTGCTTCTAGAAAGGTATTATAATAACAATTCCGAGTTTGACTCCAACAGATACACTTGTTTCAATTCGTACCGACGAACAATCTTCGCTATATGCTCCGAGCAAGAAATTTACCTCCAAAGGGAAATCCTTGATGAACAAGTGGACGAGGTCGATTCGAGATTCGCGTTGATATGCGGTGGCAATCGTAACTCAACACGTGTCGAAAGTTAGACTCGGATGCGTAGTGTGTGCCATAGGTTCGACATAAGTAAATTTAGAAGCAGGAACACGTCGGGTGCGATCATACCAGCACTAATACACCGGATCCCATCAGAACTCCGAAGTTAAGCGTGCTTGGGCGAGGGTAGTACTAGGATGGGTGACCCCCTGGTCCTCGTGTTGCACCCCTTTTTGTCTCAATTATTGACCCTTCCGGCAATTTGTTTTTTTTTTTTTTTTGCGTCACAAAGGCATTAGATGCGCGTGGCGAGAAATTTTGCCTCGAAAGGGAAATCCTTGGCGACCAAGTGGACGAGGTCGATTGGATTCAATTTGGAACGTCGTTCTGCTTCTAGAAAGGTATTATAATAACAATTCCGAGTTTGACTCCAACAAATACACTTGTTTCAATTCGTACCGACGAACAATCTTCGCTATATGCTCCGAGCAAGAAATTTAACTCCAAAGGGAAATCCTTGATGACCAAGTGGACGAGGTCGATTCGAGATTCGCGTTGATATGCGGTGGCAAGCGTAACTCAAGACGTGTCGAAAGTTAGACTCGGATGCTGAGTGTGTGCTATAGGTTCGACATAAATAAATTTAGAAGCAGGAACACGTCGGGTGCGATCATACCAGCACTAATGCACCGGATCCCATCAGAACTCCGAAGTTAAGCGTGCTTGGGCGAGAGTAGTACTAGGATGGGTGACCCCCTGGGAAGTCCTCGTGTTGCACCCCTTTTTGTCTCAATTTTTTACCCTTCCGACAATTTTTTTTTTTTTTGCGTCACAAAGCAATTAGATGCGCGTGGCGAGAAATTTTGCTTTGAAAGGGAAATCCTTGGCGACCAAGTGGACGAGGTCGATTGGATTTAATTTGGAACGTCGTTCTTCTTCTAGAAAGGTATTATAATAACAATTCCGAGTTTGACTCCAACAGATACACTTGTTTCAATTCGTACCGACGAACAATCTTCGCTATATGCTCCGAGCAAGAAATTTACCTCCAAAGGGAAATTCTTGATGAACAAGTGGACGAGGTCGATTCGAGATTCGCGTTGATATGCGGTGGCAAGCGTAACTCAAGACGTGTCGAAAGTTAGACTCGGATGCTGAGTGTGTGCTATAGGTTCGACATAAATAAATTTAGAAGCAGGAACACGTCGGGTGCGATCATACCAGCACTAATGCACCGGATCCCATCAGAACTCCGAAGTTAAGCGTGCTTGGGCGAGAGTAGTACTAGGATGGGTGACCCCCTGGGAAGTCCTCGTGTTGCACCCCTTTTTGTCTCAATTTTTTACCCTTCCGGCAATTTTTTTTTTTTTTTTGCGTCACAAAGGCCTTAGATGCGCGTGGCAAGAAATTTTGCCTCGAAAGGGAAATCCTTGGCGACCAAGTGGACGAGGTCGATTGGATTCAATTTGGAACGTCGTTCTGCTTCTAGAAAGGTATTATAATAACAATTCCGAGTTTACCTCCAACAGATACACTTGTTTCAATTCGTACCGACGAACAATCTTCGCTATATGCTCCGAGCAAGAAATTTACCTCCAAAGGGAAATCCTTGATGACCAAGTGGACGAGGTCGATTCGAGATTCGCGTTGATATGCGGTGGCAAGCGTAACTCAAGACGTGTCGAAAGTTAGACTCGGATGCTGAGTGTGTGCCATAGGTTCGACATAAGTAAATTTAGAAGCAGGAACACGTCGGGTGCGATCATACCAGCACTAATGCACCGGATCCCATCAGAACTCCGAAGTTAAGCGTGCTTGGGCGAGAGTAGTACTAGGATGGGTGACCCCCTGGGAAGTCCTCGTGTTGCACCCCTTTTTGTCTCAATTTTTGACCCTTCCGGCAATTTGTTTTTTTTTTTTGCGTCACAAAGGCATTAGATGCGCGTGGCGAGAAATTTTGCCTCGAAAGGGAAATCCTTGGCGACCAAGTGGACGAGGTCGATTGGATTCAATTTGGAATGTCGTTCTGCTTCTAGAAAGGTATTATAATAACAATTCCGAGTTTGACTCCAACAGATACACTTGTTTCAATTCGTACCGACGAACAATCTTCGCTATATGCTCCGAGCAAGAAATTTACCTCCAAAGGGAAATCCTTGATGAACAAGTGGACGAGGTCGATTCGAGATTCGCGTTGATATGCGGTGGCAAGCGTAACTCAAGACGTGTCCAAAGTTAGACTCGGATGCTGAGTGTGTGCCATAGGTTCGACATAAGTACATTTAGAAGCAGTAACACGTCGGGTGCGATCATACCAGCACTAATGCACCGGATCCCATCAGAACTCCGAAGTTAAGCGTGCTTGGGCGAGATTAGTACTAGAATGGTGACCCCCTGGGAAGTCCTCGTGTTGCACCCCTTTTTGTCTCAATTTTTGACCCTTCCGGCAATTTTTTTTTTTTTTGCGTCACATAGGCATTAGATGCGCGTGGCGAGAAATTTTGCCTCGAAAGGGAAATCCTTGGCGACCAAGTGGACGAGGTCGATTGGATTCAATTTGGAACGTCGTTCTGCTTCTAGAAAGGTATTATAATAACAATTCCGAGTTTGACTCCAACAGATACACTTGTTTCAATTCGTACCGACGAACAATCTTCGCTATATGCTCCGAGCAAGAAATTTACCTCCAAAGGGAAATCCTTGATGACCAAGTGGACGAGGTCGATTCGAGAATCGCGTTGATATGCGGTGGCAAGCGTAACTCAAGACGTGTGAAAAGTTAGATTCGGATGCTGAGTGTGTGCCATAGGTTCGACATAAGTAAATTTAGAAGCAGGAACACGTCGGGTGCGATCAGAACTCCGAAGTTAAATGTGCTTGGGAGAGAGTAGTACTAGGATGGGTGACCCCCTGGGAAGTCCTCGTGTTGCACCCATTTTTGTCTCAATTTTTTACCCTTCCCACAATTTTTTTTTTTTTTGCGTCACAATGGCATTAGATGCGCGTGGCGAGAAATTTTGCCTCGAAAGGGAAATCCTTGGCGACCAAGTAGACGAGGTCGATTGGATTCAATTTGGAACGTCGTTCTGCTTCTAGAAAGGTATTATAATAACAATTCCGAGTTTACCTCCAACAGATACACTTGGTCGTACCGACGAACAATCTTCGCTATATGCTCCGAGCAAGAAATTTACCTCCAAAGGGAAATCCTTGATGAACAAGTGGACGAGGTCGATTCGAGATTCGCGTTGATATGCGGTGGCAAGCGTAACTCAAGACGTGTCGAAAGTTAGACTCGGATGCGTAGTGTGTGCCATAGGTTCGACATAAGTAAATTTAGAAGCAGGAACACGTCGGGTGCGATCATACCAGCACTAATGCACCGGATCCCATCAGAACTCCGAAGTTAAGCGTGCTTGGGCGAGGGTAGTACTAGGATGGGTGACCCCTTGGGAAGTCCTCGTGTTGCACCCCTTTTTGTCTCAATTATTGACCCTTCCGGCAATTTGTTTTTTTTTTTTTTTGCGTCACAAAGGCATTAGATGCGCGTGGCGAGAAATTTTGCCTCGAAAGGGAAATCCTTGGCGACCAAGTGGACGAGGTCGATTGGATTCAATTTGGAACGTCGTTCTGCTTCTAGAAAGGTATTATAATAACAATTCCGAGTTTGACTCCAACAGATACACTTGTTTCAATTCGTATCGACGAACAATCTTCGCTATATGCTCCGAGCAAGAAATTTAACTCCAAAGGGAATTCCTTGATGACCAAGTGGACGAGGTCGATTCGAGATTCGCGTTGATATGCGGTGGCAAGCGTAACTCAAGACGTGTCGAAAGTTAGACTCGGATGCTGAGTGTGTGCTATAGGTTCGACATAAATAAATTTAGAAGCAGGAACACGTCGGGTGCGATCATACCAGCACTAATGCACCGGATCCCATGAGAACTCCGAAGTTAAGCGTGCTTGGCCGAGAGTAGTACTAGGATGGGTGACCCCCTGGGAATTCCTCGTGTTGCACCCCTTTTTGTCTCAATTTTTTACCCTTCCGGCAATTTTTTTTTTTTTTTGCGTCACAAAGGCCTTAGATGCGCGTGGCGAGAAATTTTGCCTCGAAAGGGAAATCCTTGGCGACCAAGTGGACGAGGTCGATTGGATTCAATTTGGAACGTCGTTCTGCTTCTAGAAAGGTATTATAATAACAATTCCGAGTTTGACTCCAACATATACACTTGTTTCAATTCGTACCGACGAACAATCTTCGCTATATGCTCCGAGCAAGAAATTTACCTCCAAAGGGAAATCCTTGATGACCAAGTGGACGAGGTCGATTCGAGATTCGCGTTGATATGCGGTGGCAAGCGTAACTCAAGACGTGTGAAAAGTTAGATTCGGATGCTGAGTGTGTGCCATAGGTTCGACATAAGTAAATTTAGAAGCAGGAACACGTCGGGTGCGATCAGAACTCCGAAGTTAAATGTGCTTGGGAGAGAGTAGTACTAGGATGGGTGACCCCCTGGGAAGTCCTCGTGTTGCACCCATTTTTGTCTCAATTTTTTACCCTTCCCACAATTTTTTTTTTTTTTGCGTCACAATGGCATTAGATGCGCGTGGCGAGAAATTTTGCCTCGAAAGGGAAATCCTTGGCGACCAAGTGGACGAGGTCGATTGGATTCAATTTGGAACGTCGTTCTGCTTCTAGAAAGGTATTATAATAACAATTCCGAGTTTACCTCCAACAGATACACTTGGTCGTACCGACGAACAATCTTCGCTATATGCTCCGAGCAAGAAATTTACCTCCAAAGGGAAATCCTTGATGAACAAGTGGACGAGGTCGATTCGAGATTCGCGTTGATATGCGGTGGCAAGCGTAACTCAAGACGTGTCGAAAGTTAGACTCGGATGCGTAGTGTGTGCCATAGGTTCGACATAAGTAAATTTAGAAGCAGGAACACGTCGGGTGCGATCATACCAGCACTAATGCACCGGATCCCATCAGAACTCCGAAGTAAAGCGTGCTTGGGCGAGGGTAGTACTAGGATGGGTGACCCCTTGGGAAGTCCTCGTGTTGCACCCCTTTTTGTCTCAATTATTGACCCTTCCGGCAATTTGTTTTTTTTTTTTTTGCGTCACAAAGGCATTAGATGCGCGTGGCGAGAAATTTTGCCTCGAAAGGGAAATCCTTGGCGACCAAGTGGACGAGGTCGATTGGATTCAATTTGGAACGTCGTTCTGCTTCTAGAAAGGTATTATAATAACAATTCCGAGTTTGACTCCAACAAATACACTTGTTTCAATTCGTACCGACGAACAATCTTCGCTATATGCTCCGAGCAAGAAATTTAACTCCAAAGGGAATTCCTTGATGACCAAGTGGACGAGGTCGATTCGAGATTCGCGTTGATATGCGGTGGCAAGCGTAACTCAAGACGTGTCGAAAGTTAGACTCGGATGCTGAGTGTGTGCTATAGGTTCGACATAAATAAATTTAGAAGCAGGAACACGTCGGGTGCGATCATACCAGCACTAATGCACCGGATCCCATGAGAACTCCGAAGTTAAGCGTGCTTGGCCGAGAGTAGTACTAGGATGGGTGACCCCCTGGGAATTCCTCGTGTTGCACCCCTTTTTGTCTCAATTTTTTACCCTTCCGGCAATTTTTTTTTTTTTTTTGCGTCACAAAGGCCTTAGATGCGCGTGGCGAGAAATTTTGCCTCGAAAGGGAAATCCTTGGCGACCAAGTGGACGAGGTCGATTGGATTCAATTTGGAACGTCGTTCTGCTTCTAGAAAGGTATTATAATAACAATTCCGAGTTTGACTCCAACAGATACACTTGTTTCAATTCGTACCGACGAACAATCTTCGCTATATGCTCCGAGCAAGAAATTTACCTCCAAAGGGAAATCCTTGATGAACAAGTGGACGAGGTCGATTCGAGATTCGCGTTGATATGCGGTGGCAAGCGTAACTCAAGACGTGTCGAAAGTTAGACTCGGATGCGTAGTGTGTGCCATAGGTTCGACATAAGTAAATTTAGAAGCAGGAACACGTCGGGTGCGATCATACCAGCACTAATGCACCGGATCCCATCAGAACTCCGAAGTTAAGCGTGCTTGGGCGAGAGTAGTACTAGGATGGGTGACCCCCTGGGAAGTCCTCGTGTTGCACCCCTTTTTGTCTCAATTTTTGACCCTTCCGGCAATTTTTTTTTTTTGCGTCACATAGGCATTAGATGCGCGTGGCGAGAAATTTTGCCTCGAAAGGGAAATCCTTGGCGACCAAGTGGACGAGGTCGATTGGATTCAATTTGGAACGTCGTTCTGCTTCTAGAAAGGTATTATAATAACAATTCCGAGTTTGACTCCAACAGATACACTTGTTTCAATTCGTACCGACGAACAATCTTCGCTATATGCTCCGAGCAAGAAATTTACCTCCAAAGGGAAATTCTTGACGACCAAGTGGACGAGGTCGATTCGAGATTTGCGTTGATATGCAGTGGCAAGCGTAACTCAAGACGTGTCGAAAGTTAGACTCGGATGTTGAGTGTGTGCCATAGGTTCGACATAAGTAAATTTAGAAGCAGGAACACGTCGGGTGCGATCATACCAGCACTAATGCATCGGATCCCATCAGAACTCCGAAGTTAAGCGTGCTTGGGCGAGAGTAGTACTAGGATGGGTGACCCCCTGGGAAGTCCTCGTGTTGCACCCCTTTTTGTCTCAATTTTTTACCGTTCCGGCAATTCTTTTTTTTTTTGCGTCACAAAGGCATTAGATGCGCGTGGCGAGAAATTTTGCCTCGAAAGGGAAATTCTTGGCGACCAAGTGGACGAGGTCGATTGGATTCAATTTGGAACGTCGTTCTGCTTCTAGAAAGGTATTATAATAACAATTCCGAGTTTGACTCCAACAGATACATTTGTTTCAATTCGTACCGACGAACAATCTTCGCAATATGCTCCGAGCAAGAAATTTACCTCCAAAGGGAAATCCTTGATGACCAAGTGGACGAGGTCGATTCGAGATTTGCGTTGATATGCGGTGGCAAGCGTAACTCAAGACGTGTCGAAAGTTAGACTCGGATGCTGAGTGTGTGCCATAGGTTCGACATAAGTAAATTTAGAAGCAGGAACACGTCGGGTGCGATCATACCAGCACTAATGCACCGGATCCCATCAGAACTCAGAAGTTAAGCGTGCTTGGGCGAGAGTAGTACTAGGATGGGTGACCCCCTGGGAAGTCCTCGTGTTGCACCCCTTTTTGTCTCAATTTTTTACCCTTCCGCCAATTTTTTTTTTTTTTTGCGTCACAAAGGCATTAGATGCGCGTGGCGAGAAATTTTTCCTCGAAAGGGAAATCCTTGGCGACCAAGTGGACGAGGTCGATTGGATTCAATTTGGAACGTCGTTCTGCTTCTAGAAAGGTATTATAATAACAATTCCGAGTTTGACTCCAACAGATACACTTGTTTCAATTCGTACCGACGAACAATCTTCGCTATATGCTCCGTGCAAGAAATTTACCTCCAAAGGGAAATCCTTGATGACCAAGTGGACGAGGTCGATTCGAGATTCGCGTTGATATGCGGTGGCAAGTGTAACTCAAGACGTGTCGAAAGTTAGACTCGGATGCTGAGTGTGTGCCATAGGTTCGACATAAGTAAATTTAGAAGCAGGAACACGTCGGGTGCGATCATACCAGCACTAATGCACCGGATCCCATCAGAACTCCGAAGTTAAGCGTGCTTGGGCGAGATTAGTACTAGGATGGGTGACCCCCTGGGAAGTCCTCGTGTTGCACCCCTTTTTGTCTCAATTTTGACCCTTCCGACAATTTTTTTTTTGCGTCACATAGGCATTAGATGCGCGTGGCGAGAAATTTTGCCTCGAAAGGGAAATCCTTGGCGACCAAGTGGACGAGGTCGATTGGATTCAATTTGGAACGTCGTTCTGCTTCTAGAAAGGTATTATAATAACAATTCCGAGTTTGACTCCAACAGATACACTTGTTTCAATTCGTACCGACGAACAATCTTCGCTATATGCTCCGAGCAAGAAATTTACCTCCAAAGGGAAATCCTTGATGACCAAGTGGACGAGGTCGATTCGAGATTCGCGTTGATATGCGGTGGCAAGCGTAACTCAAGACGTGTCGAAAGTTAGATTCGGATGCTGAGTGTGTGCCATAGGTTCGACATAAGTAAATTTAGAAGCAGGAACACGTCGGGTGCGATCAGAACTCTGAAGTTAAATTTGCTTGGGAGAGAGTAGTACTAGGATGGGTGACCCCATGGGAAGTCCTCGTGTTGCACCCATTTTTGTCTCAATTTTTTACCCTTCCCACAATTTATTTTTTTTGCGTCACAAAGGCATTAGATGCGCGTGGCGAGAAATTTTGCCTCGAAAGGGAAATCCTTGGCGACCAAGTGGACGAGGTCGATTGGATTCAATTTGGAACGTCGTTCTGCTTCTAGAAAGGTATTATAATAACAATTCCGAGTTTACCTCCAACAGATACACTTGTTTCAATTCGTACCGACGAACAATCTTCGCTATATGCTCCGAGCAAGAAATTTACCTCCAAAGGGAAATCCTTGATGACCAAGTGGACGAGGTCGATTCGAGATTCGCGTTGATATGCGGTGGCAAGCGTAACTCAAGACGTGTCGAAAGTTAGACTCGGATGGTGAGTGTGAGCTATAGGTTCGACATAAATAAATTTAGAAGCAGGAACACGTCGGGTGCGATCATACCAGCACTAATGCACCGGATCCCATCAGAACTCCGAAGTTAAGCGTGCTTGGGCGAGAGTAGTACTAGGATGGGTGACCCCCTGGGAAGTCCTCGTGTTGCACCCCTTTTTGTCTCAATTTTTTACCCTTCCGGCAATTTTTTTTTTTTTTTTGCGTCACAAAGCAATTAGATGCGCGTGGCGAGAAATTTTGCTTTGAAAGGGAAATCCTTGGCGACCAAGTGGACGAGGTCGATTGGATTCAATTTGGAACGTCGTTCTGCTTCTAGAAAGGTATTATAATAACAATTCCGAGTTTGACTCCAACAGATACACTTGTTTCAATTCGTACCGACGAACAATCTTCGCTATATGCTCCGAGCAAGAAATTTACCTCCAAAGGGAAATCCTTGATGAACAAGTGGACGAGGTCGATTCGAGATTCGCGTTGATATGCGGTGGCAAGCGTAACTCAAGACGTGTCGAAAGTTAGACTCGGATGCGTAGTGTGTGCCATAGGTTCGACATAAGTAAATTTAGAAGCAGGAACACGTCGGGTGCGATCATACCAGCACTAATGCATCGGATCCCATCAGAACTCCGAAGTTAAGCGTGCTTGGGCGAGAGTAGTACTAGGATGGGTGACCCCCTGGGAAGTCCTCGTGTTGCACCCCTTTTTGTCTCAATTTTTTACCCTTCCGGCAATTTTTTTTTTTTTTTTGCGTCACAAAAGCCTTAGATGCGCGTGGCGAGAAATTTTGCCTCGAAAGGGAAATCCTTGGCGACCAAGTGGACGAGGTCGACTGGATTCAATTTGGAACGTCGTTCTGCTTCTAGAAAGGTATTATAATAACAATTCCGAGTTTGACTCCAACAGATACACTTGTTTCAATTCGTACCGACGAACAATCTTCGCTATATGCTCCGAGCAAGAAATTTACCTCCAAAGGGAAATCCTTGATGAACAAGTGGACGAGGTCGATTCGAGATTCGCGTTGATATGCGGTGGCAAGCGTAACTCAAGACGTGTCGAAAGTTAGACTCGGATGCGTAGTGTGTGCCATAGGTTCGACATAAGTAAATTTAGAAGCAGGAACACGTCGGGTGCGATCATACCAGCACTAATGCACCGGATCCCATCAGAACTCCGAAGTTAAGCGTGCTTGGGCGAGAGTAGTACTAGGATGGGTGACCCCCTGGGAAGTCCTCGTGTTGCACCCCTTTTTGTCTCAATTTTTGACCCTTCCGGCAATTTTTTTTTTGCGTCACATAGGCATTAGATGCGCGTGGCGAGAAATTTTGCCTCGAAAGGGAAATCCTTGGCGACCAAGTGGACGAGGTCGATTGGATTCAATTTGGAACGTCGTTCTGCTTCTAGAAAGGTATTATAATAACAATTCCGAGTTTGACTCCAACAGATACACTTGTTTCAATTCGTACCGACGAACAATCTTCGCTATATACTCCGAGCAAGAAATTTACCTCCAAAGGGAAATCCTTGATGACCAAGTGGACGAGGTCGATTCGAGATTCGCGTTGATATGCGGTGGCAAGTGTAACTCAAGACGTGTCGAAAGTTAGACTCGGATGCTGAGTGTGTGCCATAGGTTCGACATAAGTAAATTTAGAAGCAGGAACACGTCGGGTGCGATCATACCAGCACTAATGCACCGGATCCCATCAGAACTCCGAAGTTAAGCGTGCTTGGGCGAGATTAGTACTAGGATGGGTGACCCCCTGGGAAGTCCTCGTGTTGCACCCCTTTTTGTCTCAATTTTGACCCTTCCGACAATTTTTTTTTTGCGTCACATAGGCATTAGATGCGCGTGGCGAGAAATTTTGCCTCGAAAGGGAAATCCTTGGCGACCAAGTGGACGAGGTCGATTGGATTCAATTTGGAACGTCGTTCTGCTTCTAGAAAGGTATTATAATAACAATTCCGAGTTTGACTCCAACAGATACACTTGTTTCAATTCGTACCGACGAACAATCTTCGCTATATGCTCCGAGCAAGAAATTTACCTCCAAAGGGAAATCCTTGATGACCAAGTGGACGAGGTCGATTTGAGATTCGCGTTGATATGCGGTGGCAAGCGTAACTCAAGACGTGTCGAAAGTTAGATTCGGATGCTGAGTGTGTGCCATAGGTTCGACATAAGTAAATTTAGAAGCAGGAACACGTCGGGTGCGATCAGAACTCTGAAGTTAAATTTGCTTGGGAGAGAGTAGTACTAGGATGGGTGACCCCATGGGAAGTCCTCGTGTTGCACCCATTTTTGTCTCAATTTTTTACCCTTCCCACAATTTATTTTTTTTGCGTCACAAAGGCATTAGATGCGCGTGGCGAGAAATTTTGCCTCGAAAGGGAAATCCTTGGCGACCAAGTGGACGAGGTCGATTGGATTCAATTTGGAACGTCGTTCTGCTTCTAGAAAGGTATTATAATAACAATTCCGAGTTTACCTCCAACAGATACACTTGTTTCAATTCGTACCGACGAACAATCTTCGCTATATGCTCCGAGCAAGAAATTTACCTCCAAAGGGAAATCCTTGATGACCAAGTGGACGAGGTCGATTCGAGATTCGCGTTGATATGCGGTGGCAAGCATAACTCAAGACGTGTCGAAAGTTAGACTCGGATGCTGAGTGTGAGCTATAGGTTCGACATAAATAAATTTAGAAGCAGGAACACGTCGGGTGCGATCATACCAGCACTAATGCACCGGATCCCATCAGAACTCCGAAGTTAAGCGTTCTTGGGCGAGAGTAGTACTAGGATGGGTGACCCCCTGGGAAGTCCTCGTGTTGCACCCCTTTTTGTCTCAATTTTTTACCCTTCCGGCAATTTTTTTTTTTTTTTTTGCGTCACAAAGCAATTAGATGCGCGTGGCGAGAAATTTTGCTTTGAAAGGGAAATCCTTGGCGACCAAGTGGACGAGGTCGATTGGATTCAATTTGGAACGTCGTTCTGCTTCTAGAAAGGTATTATAATAACAATTCCGAGTTTGACTCCAACAGATACACTTGTTTCAATTCGTACCGACGAACAATCTTCGCTATATGCTCCGAGCAAGAAATTTACCTCCAAAGGGAAATCCTTGATGAACAAGTGGACGAGGTCGATTCGAGATTCGCGTTGATATGCGGTGGCAAGCGTAACTCAAGACGTGTCGAAAGTTAGACTCGGATGCGTAGTGTGTGCCATAGGTTCGACATAAGTAAATTTAGAAGCAGGAACACGTCGGGTGCGATCATACCAGCACTAATGCACCGGATCCCATCAGAACTCCGAAGTTAAGCGTGCTTGGGCGAGAGTAGTACTAGGATGGGTGACCCCCTGGGAAGTCCTCGTGTTGCACCCCTTTTTGTCTCAATTTTTTACCCTTCCAACAATTTTTTTTTTTTTTTTTGCGTCACAAAGCAATTAGATGCGCGTGGCGAGAAATTTTTCCTCGAAAGGGAAATCCTTGGCGACCAAGTGGACGAGGTCGATTGGATTCAATTTGGAACGTCGTTCTGCTTCTAGAAAGTTATTATAATAACAATTCCGAGTTTGACTCCAACAGATACACTTGTTTCAATTCGTACCGACGAACAATCTTCGCTATATGCTCCGAGCAAGAAATTTACCTCCAAAGGGAAATCCTTGATGAACAAGTGGACGAGGTCGATTCGAGATTCGCGTTGATATGCGGTGGCAAGCGTAACTCAAGACGTGTCGAAAGTTAGACTCGGATGCTGAGTGTGTGCCATAGGTTCGACATAAGTAAATTTAGAAGCAGGAACACGTCGGGTGCGATCATACCAGCACTAATGCACCGGATCCCATGAGAACTCCGAAGTTAAGCGTGCTTGGCCGAGAGTAGTAGTAGGATGGGTGACCCCCTGGGAATTCCTCGTGTTGCACCCCTTTTTGTCTCAATTTTTTACCCTTCCGGCAATTTTTTTTTTTTTTTTGCGTCACAAAGGCCTTAGATGCGCGTGGCGAGAAATTTTGCCTCGAAAGGGAAATCCTTGGCGACCAAGTGGACGAGGTCGATTGGATTCAATTTGGAACGTCGTTCTGCTTCTAGAAAGGTATTATAATAACAATTTCGAGTTTGACTCCAACAGATACACTTGTTTCAATTCGTACCGACGAACAATCTTCGCTATATGCTCCGAGCAAGAAATTTACCTCCAAAGGGAAATCCTTGATGAACAAGTGGACGAGGTCGATTCGAGATTCGCGTTGATATGCGGTGGCAAGCGTAACTCAAGACGTGTCGAAAGTTAGACTCGGATGCGTAGTGTGTACCATAGGTTCGACATAAGTAAATTTAGAAGCAGGAAGACGTCGGGTGCGATCATACCAGCACTAATGCACCGGATCCCATCAGAACTCCGAAGTTAAGCGTGCTTGGGCGAGAGTAGTACTAGGATGGGTGACCCCCTGGGAAGTCCTCGTGTTGCACCCCTTTTTGTCTCAATTTTTGACCCTTCCGGCAATTTTTTTTTTTTTTGCGTCACATAGGCATTAGATGCGCGTGGCGAGAAATTTTGCCTCGAAAGGGAAATCCTTGGCGACCAAGTGGACAAGGTCGATTGGATACAATTTGGAACGTCGTTCTGCTTCTAGAAAGGTATTATAATAACAATTCCGAGTTTGACTCCAACAGATACACTTGTTTCAATTCGTACCGACGAACAATCTTCGCTATATGCTCCGAGCAAGAAATTTACCTCCAAAGGGAAATTCTTGACGACCAAGTGGACGAGGTCGATTCGAGATTCGCGTTGATATGCAGTGGCAAGCGTAACTCAAGACGTGTCGAAAGTTAGACTCGGATGTTGAGTGTGTGCCATAGGTTCGACATAAGTAAATTTAGAAGCAGGAACACGTCGGGTGCGATCATACCAGCACTAATGCATCGGATCCCATCAGAACTCCGAAGTTAAGCGTGCTTGGGCGAGAGTAGTACTAGGATGGGTGACCCCCTGGGATGTCCTCGTGTTGCACCCCTTTTTGTCTCAATTTTTTACCGTTCCGACAATTCTTTTTTTTTGCGTCACAAAGGCATTAGATGCGCGTGGCGAGAAATTTTGCCTCGAAAGGGAAATTCTTGGTGACCAAGTGGACGAGGTCGATTGGATTCAATTTGGAATGTCGTTCTGCTTCTAGAAAGGTATTATAATAACAATTCCGAGTTTGACTCCAACAGATACATTTGTTTCAATTCGTACCGACGAACAATCTTCGCAATATGCTCCGAGCAAGAAATTTACCTCCAAAGGGAAATCCTTGATGACCAAGTGGACGAGGTCGATTCGAGATTCGCGTTGATATGCGGTGGCAAGCGTAACTCAAGACGTGTCAAAATTTAGACTCGGATGCTGAGTGTGTGCCATAGGTTCGACATAAGTAAATTTAGAAGCAGGAACACGTCGGGTGCGATCATACCAGCACTAATGCACCGGATCCCATCAGAACTCAGAAGTTAAGCGTGCTTGGGCGACAGTAGTACTAGGATGGGTGACCCCCTGGGAAGTCCTCGTGTTGCACCCCTTTTTGTCTCAATTTTTTACCCTTCCGCCAATTTTTTTTTTTTTTGCGTCACAAAGGCATTAGATGCGCGTGGCGAGAAATTTTTCCTCGAAAGGGAAATCCTTGGCGACCAAGTGGACGAGGTCGATTGGATTCAATTTGGAACGTCGTTCTGCTTCTAGAAAGGTATTATAATAACAATTCCGAGTTTGACTCCAACAGATACACTTGTTTCAATTCGTACCGACGAACAATCTTCGCTATATGCTCCGAGCAAGAAATTTACCTCCAAAGGGAAATCCTTGATGACCAAGTGGACGAGGTCGATTCGAGATTCGCGTTGATATGCGGTGGCAAGTGTAACTCAAGACGTGTCGAAAGTTAGACTCGGATGCTGAGTGTGTGCCATAGGTTCGACATAAGTAAATTTAGAAGCAGGAACACGTCGGGTGCGATCATACCAGCACTAATGCACCGGATCCCATCAGAACTCCGAAGTTAAGCGTGCTTGGGCGAGATTAGTACTAGGATGGGTGACCCCCTGGGAAGTCCTCGTGTTGCACCCCTTTTTGTCTCAATTTTGACCCTTCCGGCAATTTTTTTTTTGCGTCACATAGGCATTAGATGCGCGTGGCGAGAAATTTTGCCTCGAAAGGGAAATCCTTGGCGACCAAGTGGACGAGGTCGATTGGATTCAATTTGGAACGTCGTTCTGCTTCTAGAAAGGTATTATAATAACAATTTCGAGTTTGACTCCAACAGATACACTTGTTTCAATTCGTACCGACGAACAATCTTCGCTATATGCTCCGAGCAAGAAATTTACCTCCAAAGGGAAATCCTTGATGAACAAGTGGACGAGGTCGATTCGAGATTCGCGTTGATATGCGGTGGCAAGCGTAACTCAAGACGTGTCGAAAGTTAGACTCGGATGCGTAGTGTGTACCATAGGTTCGACATAAGTAAATTTAGAAGCAGGAAGACGTCGGGTGCGATCATACCAGCACTAATGCACCGGATCCCATCAGAACTCCGAAGTTAAGCGTGCTTGGGCGAGAGTAGTACTAGGATGGGTGACCCCCTGGGAAGTCCTCGTGTTGCACCCCTTTTTGTCTCAATTTTTGACCCTTCCGGCAATTTTTTTTTTTTTTGCGTCACATAGGCATTAGATGCGCGTGGCGAGAAATTTTGCCTCGAAAGGGAAATCCTTGGCGACCAAGTGGACAAGGTCGATTGGATACAATTTGGAACGTCGTTCTGCTTCTAGAAAGGTATTATAATAACAATTCCGAGTTTGACTCCAACAGATACACTTGTTTCAATTCGTACCGACGAACAATCTTCGCTATATGCTCCGAGCAAGAAATTTACCTCCAAAGGGAAATTCTTGACGACCAAGTGGACGAGGTCGATTCGAGATTCGCGTTGATATGCAGTGGCAAGCGTAACTCAAGACGTGTCGAAAGTTAGACTCGGATGTTGAGTGTGTGCCATAGGTTCGACATAAGTAAATTTAGAAGCAGGAACACGTCGGGTGCGATCATACCAGCACTAATGCATCGGATCCCATCAGAACTCCGAAGTTAAGCGTGCTTGGGCGAGAGTAGTACTAGGATGGGTGACCCCCTGGGATGTCCTCGTGTTGCACCCCTTTTTGTCTCAATTTTTTACCGTTCCGACAATTCTTTTTTTTTGCGTCACAAAGGCATTAGATGCGCGTGGCGAGAAATTTTGCCTCGAAAGGGAAATTCTTGGTGACCAAGTGGACGAGGTCGATTGGATTCAATTTGGAATGTCGTTCTGCTTCTAGAAAGGTATTATAATAACAATTCCGAGTTTGACTCCAACAGATACATTTGTTTCAATTCGTACCGACGAACAATCTTCGCAATATGCTCCGAGCAAGAAATTTACCTCCAAAGGGAAATCCTTGATGACCAAGTGGACGAGGTCGATTCGAGATTCGCGTTGATATGCGGTGGCAAGCGTAACTCAAGACGTGTCAAAATTTAGACTCGGATGCTGAGTGTGTGCCATAGGTTCGACATAAGTAAATTTAGAAGCAGGAACACGTCGGGTGCGATCATACCAGCACTAATGCACCGGATCCCATCAGAACTCAGAAGTTAAGCGTGCTTGGGCGAGAGTAGTACTAGGATGGGTGACCCCCTGGGAAGTCCTCGTGTTGCACCCCTTTTTGTCTCAATTTTTTACCCTTCCGCCAATTTTTTTTTTTTTTGCGTCACAAAGGCATTAGATGCGCGTGGCGAGAAATTTTTCCTCGAAAGGGAAATCCTTGGCGACCAAGTGGACGAGGTCGATTGGATTCAATTTGGAACGTCGTTCTGCTTCTAGAAAGGTATTATAATAACAATTCCGAGTTTGACTCCAACAGATACACTTGTTTCAATTCGTACCGACGAACAATCTTCGCTATATGCTCCGAGCAAGAAATTTACCTCCAAAGGGAAATCCTTGATGACCAAGTGGACGAGGTCGATTCGAGATTCGCGTTGATATGCGGTGGCAAGTGTAACTCAAGACGTGTCGAAAGTTAGACTCGGATGCTGAGTGTGTGCCATAGGTTCGACATAAGTAAATTTAGAAGCAGGAACACGTCGGGTGCGATCATACCAGCACTAATGCACCGGATCCCATCAGAACTCCGAAGTTAAGCGTGCTTGGGCGAGATTAGTACTAGGATGGGTGACCCCCTGGGAAGTCCTCGTGTTGCACCCCTTTTTGTCTCAATTTTGACCCTTCCGGCAATTTTTTTTTTGCGTCACATAGGCATTAGATGCGCGTGGCGAGAAATTTTGCCTCGAAAGGGAAATCCTTGGCGACCAAGTGGACGAGGTCGATTGGATTCAATTTGGAACGTCGTTCTGCTTCTAGAAAGGTATTATAATAACAATTCCGAGTTTGACTCCAACAGATACACTTGTTTCAATTCGTACCGACGAACAATCTTCGCTATATGCTCCGAGCAAGAAATTTACCTCCAAAGGGAAATCCTTGATGACCAAGTGGACGAGGTCGATTCGAGATTCGCGTTGATATGCGGTGGCAAGCGTAACTCAAGACGTGTCGAAAGTTAGATTCGGATGCTGAGTGTGTGCCATAGGTTCGACATAAGTAAATTTAGAAGCAGGAACACGTCGGGTGCGATCAGAACTCTGAAGTTAAATTTGCTTGGGAGAGAGTAGTACTAGGATGGGTGACCCCATGGGAAGTCCTCGTGTTGCACCCATTTTTGTCTCAATTTTTTACCCTTCCCACAATTTATTTTTTTTGCGTCACAAAGGCATTAGATGCGCGTGGCGAGAAATTTTGCCTCGAAAGGGAAATCCTTGGCGACCAAGTGGACGAGGTCGATTGGATTCAATTTGGAACGTCGTTCTGCTTCTAGAAAGGTATTATAATAACAATTCCGAGTTTACCTCCAACAGATACACTTGTTTCAATTCGTACCGACGAACAATCTTCGCTATATGCTCCGAGCAAGAAATTTACCTCCAAAGGGAAATCCTTGATGACCAAGTGGACGAGGTCGATTCGAGATTCGCGTTGATATGCGGTGGCAAGCGTAACTCAAGACGTGTCGAAAGTTAGACTCGGATGCTGAGTGTGAGCTATAGGTTCGACATAAATAAATTTAGAAGCAGGAACACGTCGGGTGCGATCATACCAGCACTAATGCACCGGATCCCATCAGAACTCCGAAGTTAAGCGTGCTTGGGCGAGAGTAGTACTAGGATGGGTGACCCCCTGGGAAGTCCTCGTGTTGCACCCCTTTTTGTCTCAATTTTTTACCCTTCCGGCAATTTTTTTTTTTTTTTTTGCGTCACAAAGCAATTAGATGCGCGTGGCGAGAAATTTTGCTTTGAAAGGGAAATCCTTGGCGACCAAGTGGACGAGGTCGATTGGATTCAATTTGGAACGTCGTTCTGCTTCTAGAAAGGTATTATAATAACAATTCCGAGTTTGACTCCAACAGATACACTTGTTTCAATTCGTACCGACGAACAATCTTCGCTATATGCTCCGAGCAAGAAATTTACCTCCAAAGGGAAATCCTTGATGAACAAGTGGACGAGGTCGATTCGAGATTCGCGTTGATATGCGGTGGCAAGCGTAACTCAAGACGTGTCGAAAGTTAGACTCGGATGCTGAGTGTGTGCCATAGGTTCGACATAAGTAAATTTAGAAGCAGGAACACGTCGGGTGCGATCATACCAGCACTAATGCACCGGATCCCATCAGAACTCCGAAGTTAAACGTGCTTGGGCGAGAGTAGTACTAGGATGGGTGACCCCCTGGGAATTCCTCGTGTTGCACCCCTTTTTGTCTCAATTTTTTACCCTCCCGGCAATTTTTTTTTTTTTTTGCGTCACAAAGGCCTTCGATGCTCGTGGCGAGAAATTTTGCCTCGAAAGGGAAATACTTGGCGACCAAGTGGACGAGGTCGATTGGATTCAATTTGGAACGTCGTTCTGCTTCTAGAAAGGTATTATAATAACAATTCCGAGTTTGACTCCAACAGATACACTTGTTTCAATTCGTACCGACGAACAATCTTCGCTATATGCTCCGAGCAAGAAATTTACCTCCAAAGGGAAATCCTTGATGAACAAGTGGACGAGGTCGATTCGAGATTCGCGTTGATATGCGGTGGCAAGCGTAACTCAAGACGTGTCGAAAGTTAGACTCGGATGCGTAGTGTGTGCCATAGGTTCGACATAAGTAAATTTAGAAGCAGGAACACGTCGGGTGCGATCATACCAGCACTAATGCACCGGATCCCATCAGAACTCCGAAGTTAAGCGTGCTTGGGCGAGAGTAGTACTAGGATGGGTGACCCCCTGGGAAGTCCTCGTGTTGTACCCCTTTTTGTCTCAATTTTTGACCCTTCCGGCAATTTTTTTTTTTTTTTTGCGTCACATAGGCATTAGATGCGCGTGGCGAGAAATATTGCCTCGAAAGGGAAATCCTTGGCGACCAAGTGGACGAGGTCGATTGGATTCAATTTGGAATGTCGTTCTGCTTCTAGAAAGGTATTATAATAACAATTCCGAGTTTGACTCCAACAGATACACTTGTTTCAATTCGTACCGACGAACAATCTTCGCTATATGCTCCGAGCAAGAAATTTACCTCCAAAGGGAAATCCTTGATGAACAAGTGGACGAGGTTGATTCGAGATTCGCGTTGATATGCGGTGGTAAGCCTAACTCAAGACGTGTCGAAAGTTAGACTCGGATGCTGAGTGTGTGCCATAGGTTCGACATAAGTAAATTTAGAAGCAGGAACACGTCGGGTGCGATCATACCAGCACTAATGCACCGGATCCCATCAGAACTCCGAACTTAAGCGTGCTTGGGCGAGAGTAGTACTAGGATGGGTGACCCCCTGGGAAGTCCTCGTGTTGCACCCCTTTTTGTCTCAATTTTTGACCCTTCCGGCAATTTTTTTTTTTTTGCGTCACAAAAGCATTAAATGCGCGTGGCGAGAAATTTTGCCTCGAAAGGGAAATCCTTGGCGACCAAGTGGACGAGGTCGATTGGATTCAATTTGGAACGTCGTTCTGCTTCTAGAAAGGTATTATAATAACAATTCCGAGTTTGACTCCAACAGATACACTTGTTTCAATTCGTACCGACGAACAATCTTCGCTATATGCTCCGAGCAAGAAATTTACCTCCAACGGGAAATCCTTGATGAACAAGTGGACGAGGTCGATTCGAGATTCGCGTTGATATGCGGTGGAAAGCGTAACTCAAGACGTGTCGAAAGTTAGACTCGGATGTTGAGTGTGTGCCAAAGGTTCGACATAAGTAAATTTAGAAGCAGGAACACGTCGGGTGCGATCATACCAGCACTAATGCATCGGATCCCATCAGAACTCCGAAGTTAAGCGTGCTTGGGCGAGAGTAGTACTAGGATGGGTGACCCCCTGGGAAGTCCTCGTGTTGCACCCCGTTTTGTTTCAATTTTTTACCCTTCCGGCAATTTTTTTTTTTGCGTCACAAAGGCATTAGATGCGCGTGGCGAGAAATTTTTCCTCGAAAGGGAAATCCTTGGCGACCAAGTGGACGAGGTCGATTGGATTCAATTTGGAACGTCGTTCTGCTTCTAGAAAGGTATTATAATAACAATTCCGAGTTTGACTCCAACAGATACACCTGTTTCAATTCGTACCGACGAACAATCTTCGCTATATGCTCCGAGCAAGAAATTTACCTCCAAAGGGAAATCCTTGATGACCAAGTGGACGAGGTCGATTCGAGATTCGCGTTGATATGCGGTGGCAAGCGTAACTCAAGACGTGTCGAAAGTTAGACTAGGATGCTGAGTGTGTGCCATAGGTTCGACATAAGTAAATTTTAAAGCAGGAACACGTCGGGTGCGATCATACCAGCACTAATGCACCGGATCCCATCCGAACTCAGAAGTTAAGCGTGCTTGGGCAAGAGTGGTACTAGGATGGGTGACCCCCTGGGAAGTCCTCGTGTTGCACCCCTTTTTGTCTCAATTTTTTACCCTTCCAGCAATTTTTTTTTTTGCGTCACAAAGGCATTAGATGCGCGTGGCGAGAAATTTTGCCTCGAAAGGGAAATCCTTGGCGACCAAGCGGACGAGGTCGATTGGATTCAATTTGGAACGTCGTTCTGCTTCTAGAAAGGTATTATAATAACAATTCCGAGTTTGACTCCAACAGATACATTTGTTTCAATTCGTACCGACGAACAATCTTCGCTATATGCTCCGAGCAAGAAATTTACCTCCAAAGGGAAATCCTTGATGACCAAGTGGACGAGGTCGATTCGAGATTCGCGTTGATATGCGGTGGCAGGCGTAATTCAAGACGTGTCGAAAGTTAGACTCGGATGTTGAGTGTGTGCCATAGGTTCGACCTAAGTAAATTTAGAAGCAGGAACACGTCGGGTGCGATCATACCAGCACTAATGCACCGGATCCCATCCGAACTCAGAAGTTAAGCGTGCTTGGGCGAGAGTGGTACTAGGATGGGTGACCCCCTGGGAAGTCCTCGTGTTGCACCCCTTTTTGTCTCAATTTTTTACCCTTCCAGCAATTTTTTTTTTGCGTCACAAAGGCATTAGATGCGCGTGGCGAGAAATTTTGCCTCGAAAGGGAAATCCTTGGCGACCAAGTGGACGAGGTCGATTGGATTCAATTTGGAACGTCGTTCTGCTTCTAGAAAGGTATTATATCAACAATTCCGAGTTTGACTCCAACAGATACATTTGTTTCAATTCGTACCGACGAACAATCTTCGCTATATGCTCCGAGCAAGAAATTTACCTCCAAAGGGAAATCCTTGATGACCAAGTGGACGAGGTCGATTCGAGATTCGCGTTGATATGCGGTGGCAGGCGTAACTCAAGACGTGTCGAAAGTTAGACTCGGATGCTGAGTGTGTGCCATAGGTTCGACCTAAGTAAATTTAGAAGCAGGAACACGTCGGGTGCGATCATACCAGCACTAATGCACCGGATCCCATCAGAACTCCGAAGTTAAGCGTGCTTGGGCGAGAGTAGTTCTAGGATGGGTGACCCCCTGGGAAGTCCTCGTGTTGCACCCCTTTTTGTCTCAATTTTTTACCCTTCCGCCAATTTTTTTTTTTTTTGCGTCACAAAGGCATTAGATGCGCGTGGCGAGAAATTTTGCCTCGAAAGGGAAATCCTTGGCGACCAAGTGGACGAGGTCGATTGGATTCAATTTGGAACATCGTTCTGCTTCTAGAAAGGTATTATAATAACAATTCCGAGTTTGACTCCAACAGATACACTTGTTTCAATTCGTATCGACTAACAATCTTCGCTATATGCTTCGAGCCAGAAATTTACCTCCAAAGGGAAATCCTTGATGACCAAGTGGAAGAGGTCGATTCGAGATTCGCGTTGATATGCGGTGGCAAACGTAACTCAAGACGTGTCGAAAGTTAGACTCGGATGCTTAGTGTGTGCCATAGGTTCGTCATAAGTAAATTTAGAAGCAGGAACACGTCGGGTGCGATCATACCAGCACTAATGCATCGGATCCCATCAGAACTCCGAAGTTAAGCGTGCTTGGGCGAGAGTAGTACTTGGATGGGTGACCCCCTGGGAAGTCCTCGTGTTGCACCCCTTTTTGTCTCAATTTTTGACGCTTATGCCAATTTTTCAAAATTTTTTTTTTTGAGGCATTAGGGAATTGAATGCGCGTGGCGAGAAATTTTGCCTCGAAAGGGAAATCCTTGGCGACCAAGTGGACTAGGTCGATTGGATTCAATTTGGAATGTCGTTCTGCTTCTAGAAAGGTATTATAATAACAATTCCGAGTTTGACTCCAACAGATACACTTGTTTCAATTCGTATCGATTAACAATCTTCGCTATATGCTTCGAGCATGAAATTTACCTCCAAAGGGAAATCCTTGATGACCAAGTGGACGAGGTCGATTCGAGATTCTTGTTGATATGTGGTGGCAAGCGTAACTCAAGACGTGTCGAAAGTTAGACTCGGATGCTGAGTGTGTGCCATAGGTTCGACATAAGTAAATTTAGAAGCAGGAACACGTCGGGTGTGATCATACCAGCACTAATGCACCGGATCCCATCAGAACTCCGAAGTTAAGCGTGCTTGGGCGAGAGTAGTTCTAGGATGGGTGACCCCCTGGGAAGTTCTCGTGTTGCACCCCTTTTTGTCTCAATTTTTTACCCTTCCGCCAATTTTTTTTTTTTTTTTGCGTCACAAAGGCATTAGATGCGCGTGGCGAGAAATTTTGCCTCGAAAGGGAAATCCTTGGCGACCAAGTGGACGAGGTCGATTGGATTCAGTTTGGAACATCGTTCTGCTTCTAGAAAGGTATTATAATAACAATTCCGAGTTTGACTCCAACAGATACACTTGTTTCAATTCGTATCGACTAACAATCTTCGCTATATGCTTCGAGCCAGAAATTTACCTCCAAAGGGAAATCCTTGATGACCAAGTGGAAGAGGTCGATTCGAGATTCGCGTTGATATGCGGTGGCAAACGTAACTCAAGACGTGTCGAAAGTTAGACTCGGATGCTTAGTGTGTGCCATAGGTTCGTCATAAGTAAATTTAGAAGCAGGAACACGTCGGGTGCGATCATACCAGCACTAATGCATCGGATCCCATCAGAACTCCGAAGTTAAGCGTGCTTGGGCGAGAGTAGTACTTGGATGGGTGACCCCCTGGGAAGTCCTCGTGTTGCACCCCTTTTTGTCTCAATTTTTGACGCTTATGCCAATTTTTCAAATTTTTTTTTTTTGAGGCATTAGGGAATTGAATGCGCGTGGCGAGAAATTTTGCCTCGAAAGGGAAATCCTTGGCGACCAAGTGGACTAGGTCGATTGGATTCAATTTGGAACGTCGTTCTGCTTCTAGAAAGGTATTATAATAACAATTCCGAGTTTGACTCCAACAGATACACTTGTTTCAATTCGTATCGATTAACAATCTTCGCTATATGCTTCGAGCATGAAATTTACCTCCAAAGGGAAATCCTTGATGACCAAGTGGACGAGGTCGATTCGAGATTCTTGTTGATATGTGGTGGCAAGCGTAACTCAAGACGTGTCGAAAGTTAGACTCGGATGCTGAGTGTGTGCCATAGGTTCGACATAAGTAAATTTAGAAGCAGGAACACGTCGGGTGCTATCATACCAGCAATAATGCACCGGATCCCATCAGAACTCCGAAGTTAAGAGTGCTTGGGCGAGAGTAGTACTAGGATAGGTGACCCCCTGGGAAGTCCTCGTGTTGCACCTCTTTTTGTCTCAATTTTTGACCCTTCCGGCAAATTTTTTTTTTTTTTTGCGTCACAAAGGCTTTAGATGCGCGTTGCGAGAAATTTTGCCTCGAAAGGGAAATCCTTGGCGACCAAGTGGACGAGGTCGATTGCATTCAATTTGGAACGTTGTTCTACTTCTAGAAAGGTATTATAATAACAATTCCGAGTTCGACTCCAACAGATACACTTGTTTCAATTCGTACCGACGAACAATCTTCGCTATATGCTCCGAGCAAGAAATTTACCTCCAAAGGGAAATCCTTGATGACCAAGTGGACGAGGTCGATTCGAGATTTGCGTTGATATGCGGTGGCAAGCGTAACTCAAGACGTGTCGAAAGTTAGACTCGGATGCTGAGTGTGTGCCATAGGTTCGACATAAGTTAATTTAGAAGCAGGAACACGTCAGGTGCGATCATACCAGCACTAATGCACCGGATCCCATCAGAACTCCGAAGTTAAGCGTGCTTGGGCGAGAGTAGTACTAGGATGGGTGAACCCCTGGGAAGTCCTCGTGTTGCACCCCTTTTTGTCTCAATTTTTTACCCTTCCGGCAATTTTTTTTTTTTTTTTGCGTCACAAAGGCATTAGATGCGCGTGGCGAGAAATTTTTCCTCGAAAGGGAAATCCTTGGCGACCAAGTGGACGAGGTCGATTGGATTCAATTTGGAACATCGTTCTGCTTCTAGAAAGGTATTATAATAACAATTCCGAGTTTGACTCCAACAGATACACTTGTTTCAATTCGTATCGACTAACAATCTTCGCTATATGCTTCGAGCCAGAAATTTACCTCCAAAGGGAAATCCTTGATGACCAAGTGGAAGAGGTCGATTCGAGATTCGCGTTGATATGCGGTGGCAAACGTAACTCAAGACGTGTCGAAAGTTAGACTCGGATGCTGAGTGTGTGCCATAGGTTCGACATAAGTAAATTTAGAAGCAGGAACACGTCGGGTGCGATCATACCAGCACTAATGCACCGAATCCCATCAGAACTCCGAAGTTAAGCGTGCTTGGGCGAGAGTAGTACTAGGATGGGTGACCCCCTGGGAAGTCCTCGTGTTGCACCCCTTTTTGTCTCAATTTTTGACCCTTCCGGCAATTTTTTTTTTTTTTTGCGTCACAAAGTCATTAGATGCGCGTGGCGAGAAATTTTGCCTCGAAAGGGAAATCCTTGGTGACCAAGTGGACGAGGTCGATTGGATTCAATTTGGAACGTCGTTCTGCTTCTAGAAAGGTATTATAATAACAATTCCGAGTTTGACTCCAACAGATACACTTGTTTCAATTCGTACCGACGAACAATCTTCGCTATATGCTCCGAGCAAGAAATTTACCTCCAAAGGGAAATCCTTGATGACCAAGTGGACGAGGTCGATTCGAGATTCGCGTTGATATGCGGTGGCAAGCGTAACTCAAGACGTGTCGAAAGTTAGACTCGGATGCTGAGTGTGTTCCATGGGTTCGACATAAGTAAATTTAGAAGCAGGAACACGTCGGGTGCGATCATACCAGCACTAATGCACCGGATCCCATCAGAACTCCGAAGTTAAGCGTGCTTGGGCGAGAGTAGTACTAGGATGGGTGACCCCCTGGGAAGTCCTCGTGTTGCACCCCTTTTTGTCTCATTTTTTGACCCTTCCGGCATTTTTTTTTTTTTTTTGCGTCACAAAGGCATTAGATGCGCGTGGCGAGAAATTTAGCCTCGAAAGGGAAATCCTTGGCGACCAAGTGGACGAGGTCGATTGGATTCAATTTGGAACGTCGTTCTGCTTCTAGAAAGGTATTATAATAACAATTCCGAGTTTGACTCCAACAGATACATTTGTTTCAATTCGTACCGACGAACAATCTTCGCTATATGCTCCGAGCAAGAAATTTACCTCCAAAGGGAAATCCTTGATGACCAAGTGGAAGAGGTCGATTCGAGATTCGCGTTGATATGCGGTGGCAAGCGTACCTCAAGACGTGTCCAAAGTTAGACTCGGATGCTGAGTGTGTGCCATAGGTTCGACATAAGTAAATTTAGAAGCAGGAACACGTCGGGTGCGATCATACCAGCACTAATGCACCGGATCCCGTCAGAACTCCGAAGTTAAGCGTGCTTGGGCGAGAGTAGTACTAGGATGGGTGACTCCCTGGGAAGTCCTCGTGTTGCACCCATTTTTGTCTCAATTTTTGACCCTTCCGGCAATTTTTTTTTTTTTTTTTTGCGTCACAAAGTCATTAGATGCGCGTGGCGAGAAATTTTGCCTCGAAAGGGAAATCCTTGGTGACCAAGTGGACGAGATCGATTGGATTCAATTTGGAACGTCGTTCTGCTTCAAGAAAGGTATTATAATAACAATTCCGAGTTTGACTCCAACAGATACACTTGTTTCAATTCGTACCGACGAACAATCTTCGCTATATGCTCCGAGCAAGAAATTTACCTCCAAAGGGAAATCCTTGATGACCAAGTGGAAGAGGTCGATTCGAGATTCGCGTTGATATGCGGTGGCAAGCGTACCTCAAGACGTGTCGAAAGTTAGACTCGGATGCTGAGTGTGTGCCATAGGTTCGACATAAGTAAATTTAGAAGCAGGAACACGTCGGGTGCGATCATACCAGCACTAATGCACCGGATCCCGTCAGAACTCCGAAGTTAAGCGTGCTTGGGCGAGAGTAGTACTAGGATGGGTGACTCCCTGGGAAGTCCTCGTGTTGCACCCCTTTTTGTCTCAATTTTTGACCCTTCCGGCAATTTTTTTTTTTTTGCGTCACAAAGGCATTAGATGCGCGTGGCGAGAAATTTTGCCTCGAAAGGGAAATCCTTGGTGACCAAGTGGACGAGGTCGATTGGATTCAATTTGGAACGTCGTTCTTCTTCAAGAAAGGTATTATAATAACAATTCCGAGTTTGACTCCAACAGATACACTTGTTTCAATTCGTACCGACGAACAATCTTCGCTATATGCTCCGAGCAAGAAATTTACCTCCAAAGGGAAATCCTTGATGACCAAGTGGACGAGGTCGATTCGATATTCGCGTTGATATGCGGTGGCAAGCGCAACTCAAGACGTGTCGAAAGTTAGACTCGGATGCTGAGTGTGTGCCACAGGTTCGACATAGGTAAATTTAGAAGCAGGAACACGTCGGGTGCGATCATACCAGCACTAATGCACCGGATCCCATCAGAACTCCGAAGTGAAGCATGCTTGGGCGAGAGTAGTACTCGGATGGGTGACCCCCTGGGAAGTCCTCGTGTTGCACCCCTTTTTGTCTCAATTTTTGACCCCTACGACAAATTTTTTTTTTTTTTTGCGTCACAAAGGCATTAGATGCGCGTGGCGAGAAATTTTGCCTCGAAAGGGAAATCCTTGGCGACCAAGTGGACGAGGTCGATTGGATTCAATTTGGAACGTCGTTCTGCTTCTAGAAAGGTATTATAATAACAATTCCGAGTTTGACTCCAACAGATACACTTGTTTCAATTCGTACCGACGAACAATCTTCGCTATATGCTCCGAGCAAGAAATTTACCTCCAAAGGGAAATCCTTGATGACCAAGTGGAAGAGGTCGATTCGAGATTCGCGTTGATATGCGGTGGCAGGCGTAACTCAAGACGTGTCGAAAGTTAGACTCGGATGTTGAGTGTGTGCCATAGGTTCGACCTAAGTAAATTTAGAAGCAGGAACACGTCGGGTACGATCATACCAGCACTAATGCACCAGATCCCATCAGAACTCCGAAGTTAAGCGTGCTTGGGCGAGAGTAGTACTAGGATGGGTGACCCCCTGGAAAGTCCTCGTGTTGCACCCCTTTTTGTCTCAATTTTTTACCCTTCCGCCAATTTTTTTTTTTTTTTGCGTCACAAAGGCATTAGATGCGCGTGGCGAGAAATTTTGCCTCGAAAGGGAAATCCTTGGCGACCAAGTGGACGAGGTCGATTGGATTCAATTTGGAACGTCGTTCTTCTTCTAGAAAGGTATTATAATAACAATTCCGAGTTTGACTCCAACAGATACACTTGTTTCAATTCGTACCGACGAACAATCTTCGCTATATGCTCCGAGCAAGAAATTTACCTCCAAAGGGAAATCCTTGATGACCAAGTGGACGAGGTCGATTCGAGATTCGCGTTGATATGCGGTGGCAAGTGTAACTCAAGACGTGTCGAAAGTTAGACTCGGATGCTGAGTGTGTGCCATAGGTTCGACATAAGTAAATTTAGAAGCAGGAACACGTCGGGTGCGATCATACCAGCACTAATGCACCGGATCCCATCAGAACTCCGAAGTTAAGCGTGCTTGGGCGAGAGTAGTACTAGGATGGGTGACCCCCTGGGAAGTCCTCGTGTTGCACACCTTTTTGTCTCAATTTTTTACCCTTCCGCCAATTTTTTTTTTTTGCGTCACAAAGGCATTAGATGCGCGTGGCGAGAAATTTTGCCTCGAAAGGGAAATCCTTGGCGACCAAGTGGACGAGGTCGATTGGATTCAATTTGGAACGTCGTTCTGCTTCTAGAAAGGTATTATAATAACAATTCCGAGTTTGACTCCAACAGATACACTTGTTTCAATTCGTACCGACGAACAATCTTCGCTATATGCTCCGAGCAAGAAATTTACCTCCAAAGGGAAATCCTTGATGACCAAGTGGACGAGGTCGATTCGAGATTCGCGTTGATATGCGGCGGCAAGTGTAACTCAAGACGTGTCGAAAGTTAGACTCGGATGCTGAGTGTGTGCCATAGGTTCGACATAAGTAAATTTAGAAGCATGAACACGTCGGGTGCGATCATACCAGCACTAATGCACCGGATCCCATCAGAAGTCCGAAGTTAAGCGTGCTTGGGCGAGAGTAGTACTAGGATGGGTGACCCCCTGGGAAGTCCTCGTGTTGCACCCCTTTTTGTCTCATTTTTTGACCCTTCCGGCAATTTTTTTTTTTTGTGTCACAGAGGCATTAGATGCGCGTGGCGAGAAATTTTGCCTCGAAAGGGAAATCCTTGGCGACCAAATGGACGAGGTCGATTGGATTCAATTTGGAACGTCGTTCTGCTTCTAGAAAGGTATTATAATTACAATTCCGAGTTTGACTCCAACAGATACACTTGTTTCAATTCGTACCGACGAACAATCTTCGCTATATGCTCCGAGCAAGAAATTTACCTCCAAAGGGAAATCCTTGATGACCAAGTGGACGAGGTCGATTCGAGATTCGCGTTGATATGCGGTGGCAAGTGTAACTCAAGACGTGTCGAAAGTTAGACTCGGATGCTGAGTGTGTGCCATAGGTTCGACATAAGTAAATTTAGAAGCAGGAACACGTCGGGTGCGATCATACCAGTACTAATGCATCGGATCCCATCAGAACTCTGAAGTTAAGCGTGCTTGGGCGAGAGTAGTACTAGGATGGGTGACCCCCTGGGAAGTCCTCGTGTTGCACCCCTTTTTGTCTCAATTTTTGACCCTTCCGGCAATTTTTTTTTTTTTGTGTCACAAAGGCATTAGATGCGCGTGGCGAGAAATTTTGCCTCGAAAGGGAAATCCTTGGCGACCAAGTGGACGAGGTCGATTGGATTCAATTTGGAATGTCGTTCTGCTTCTAGAAACGTATTATAATAACAATTCCGAGTTTGACTCCAACAGATACACTTGTTTCAATTCGTACCGACGAACAATCTTCGCTATATGCTCCGAGCAAGAAATTTACCTCCAAAGGGAAATCCTTGATGACCAAGTGGACGAGGTCGATTCGAGATTCGCGTTGATATGCGGTGGCAAGTGTAACTCAAGACGTGTCGAAAGTTAGACTCGGATGCTGAGTGTGTGCCATAGGTTCGACATAAGTAAATTTAGAAGCATGAACACGTCGGGTGCGATCATACCAGCACTAATGCACCGGATCCCATCAGAAGTCCGAAGTTAAGCGTGCTTGGGCGAGAGTAGTACTAGGATGGGTGACCCCCTGGGAAGTCCTCGTGTTGCACCCCTTTTTGTCTCATTTTTTGACCCTTCCGGCAATTTTATTTTTTTGTGTCACAGAGGCATTAGATGCGCGTGGCGAGAAATTTTGCCTCGAAAGGGAAATCCTTGGCGACCAAATGGACGAGGTCGATTGGATTCAATTTGGAACGTCGTTCTGCTTCTAGAAAGGTATTATAATTACAATTCCGAGTTTGACTCCAACAGATACACTTGTTTCAATTCGTACCGACGAACAATCTTCGCTATATGCTCCGAGCAAGAAATTTACCTCCAAAGGGAAATCATTGATGACCAAGTGGACGAGGTCGATTCGAGATTCGCGTTGATATGCGGTGGCAAGTGTAACTCAAGACGTGTCGAAAGTTAGACTCGGATGCTGAGTGTGTGCCATAGGTTCGACATAAGTAAATTTAGAAGCAGGAACACGTCGGGTGCGATCATACCAGTACTAATGCATCGGATCCCATCAGAACTCTGAAGTTAAGCGTGCTTGGGCGAGAGTAGTACTAGGATGGGTGACCCCCTGGGAAGTCCTCGTGTTGCACCCCTTTTTGTCTCAATTTTTGACCCTTCCGGCAATTTTTTTTTTTTTGTGTCACAAAGGCATTAGATGCGCGTGGCGAGAAATTTTGCCTCGAAAGGGAAATCCTTGGCGACCAAGTGGACGAGGTCGATTGGATTCAATTTGGAATGTCGTTCTGCTTCTAGAAACGTATTATAATAACAATTCCGAGTTTGACTCCAACAGATACACTTGTTTCAATTCGTACCGACGAACAATCTTCGCTATATGCTCCGAGCAAGAAATTTACCTCCAAAGGGAAATCCTTGATGACCAAGTGGACGAGGTCGATTCGAGATTCGCGTTGATATGCGGTGGCAAGTGTAACTCAAGACGTGTCGAAAGTTAGACTCGGATGCTGAGTGTGTGCCATAGGTTCGACATAAGTAAATTTAGAAGCATGAACACGTCGGGTGCGATCATACCAGCACTAATGCACCGGATCCCATCAGAAGTCCGAAGTTAAGCGTGCTTGGGCGAGAGTAGTACTAGGATGGGTGACCCCCTGGGAAGTCCTCGTGTTGCACCCCTTTTTGTCTCATTTTTTGACCCTTCCGGCAATTTTATTTTTTTGTGTCACAGAGGCATTAGATGCGCGTGGCGAGAAATTTTGCCTCGAAAGGGAAATCCTTGGCGACCAAATGGACGAGGTCGATTGGATTCAATTTGGAACGTCGTTCTGCTTCTAGAAAGGTATTATAATTACAATTCCGAGTTTGACTCCAACAGATACACTTGTTTCAATTCGTACCGACGAACAATCTTCGCTATATGCTCCGAGCAAGAAATTTACCTCCAAAGGGAAATCCTTGATGACCAAGTGGACGAGGTCGATTCGAGATTCGCGTTGATATGCGGTGGCAAGTGTAACTCAAGACGTGTCGAAAGTTAGACTCGGATGCTGAGTGTGTGCCATAGGTTCGACATAAGTAAATTTAGAAGCAGGAACACGTCGGGTGCGATCATACCAGTACTAATGCATCGGATCCCATCAGAACTCTGAAGTTAAGCGTGCTTGGGCGAGAGTAGTACTAGGATGGGTGACCCCCTGGGAAGTCCTCGTGTTGCACCCCTTTTTGTCTCAATTTTTGACCCTTCCGGCAATTTTTTTTTTTTTGTGTCACAAAGGCATTAGATGCGCGTGGCGAGAAATTTTGCCTCGAAAGGGAAATCCTTGGCGACCAAGTGGACGAGGTCGATTGGATTCAATTTGGAATGTCGTTCTGCTTCTAGAAACGTATTATAATAACAATTCCGAGTTTGACTCCAACAGATACACTTGTTTCAATTCGTACCGACGAACAATCTTCGCTATATGCTCCGAGCAAGAAATTTACCTCCAAAGGGAAATCCTTGATGACCAAGTGGACGAGGTCGATTCGAGATTCGCGTTGATATGCGGTGGCAAGTGTAACTCAAGACGTGTCGAAAGTTAGACTCGGATGCTGAGTGTGTGCCATAGGTTCGACATAAGTAAATTTAGAAGCATGAACACGTCGGGTGCGATCATACCAGCACTAATGCACCGGATCCCATCAGAAGTCCGAAGTTAAGCGTGCTTGGGCGAGAGTAGTACTAGGATGGGTGACCCCCTGGGAAGTCCTCGTGTTGCACCCCTTTTTGTCTCATTTTTTGACCCTTCCGACAATTTTTTTTTTTTGTGTCACAGAGGCATTAGATGCGCGTGGCGAGAAATTTTGCCTCGAAAGGGAAATCCTTGGCGACCAAATGGACGAGGTCGATTGGATTCAATTTGGAACGTCGTTCTGCTTCTAGAAAGGTATTATAATTACAATTCCGAGTTTGACTCCAACAGATACACTTGTTTCAATTCGTACCGACGAACAATCTTCGCTATATGCTCCGAGCAAGAAATTTACCTCCAAAGGGAAATCCTTGATGACCAAGTGGACGAGGTCGATTCGAGATTCGCGTTGATATGCGGTGGCAAGTGTAACTCAAGACGTGTCGAAAGTTAGACTCGGATGCTGAGTGTGTGCCATAGGTTTGACATAAGTAAATTTAGAAGCAGGAACACGTCGGGTGCGATCATACCAGTACTAATGCATCGGATCCCATCAGAACTCTGAAGTTAAGCGTGCTTGGGCGAGAGTAGTACTAGGATGGGTGACCCCCTGGGAAGTCCTCGTGTTGCACCCCTTTTTGTCTCAATTTTTGACCCTTCCGGCAATTTTTTTTTTTTTGTGTCACAAAGGCATTAGATGCGCGTGGCGAGAAATTTTGCCTCGAAAGGGAAATCCTTGGCGACCAAATGGACGAGGTCGATTGGATTCAATTTGGAACGTCGTTCTGCTTCTAGAAAGGTATTATAATTACAATTCCGAGTTTGACTCCAACAGATACACTTGTTTCAATTCGTACCGACGAACAATCTTCGCTATATGCTCCGAGCAAGAAATTTACCTCCAAAGGGAAATCCTTGATGACCAAGTGGACGAGGTCGATTCGAGATTCGCGTTGATATGTGGTGGCAAGTGTAACTCAAGACGTGTCGAAAGCTAGACTCGGATGCTGAGTGTGTGCCATAGGTTCGACATAAGTAAATTTAGAAGCAGTAACACGTCGGGTGCGATCATACCAGCACTAATGCACCGGATCCCATCAGAACTCCGAAGTTAAGCGTGCTTGGGCGAGAGTAGTACTAGGATGGGTGACCCCCTGGGAAGTCCTCGTGTTGCACCCCTTTTTGTCTCAATTTTTGACCCTTCCGGCAATTTTTTTTTTTTTTGTGTCACAAAGGCATTAGATGCGCGTGGCGAGAAATTTTGCCTCGAAAGGGAAATCCTTGGCGACCAAATGGACGAGGTCGATTGGATTCAATTTGGAACGTCGTTCTGCTTCTAGAAAGGTATTATAATAACAATTCCGAGTTTGACTCCAACAGATACACTTGTTTCAATTCGTACCGACGAACAATATTCGCTATATGCTCCGAGCAAGAAATTTACCTCCAAAGGGAAATTCTTGATGACCAAGTGGACGAGGTCGATTCGAGATTCGCGTTGATATGCGGTGGCAAGCGTAACTCAAGACGTGTCGAAAGTTATACTCGGATGCTGAGTGTGTGCCATAGGTTCGACATAAGTAAATTTAGAAGCAGGAACACGTCGGGTGCGATCATACCAGCACTAATGCATCGGATCCCATCAGAACTCCGAAGTTAAGCGTGCTTGGGCGAGAGTAGTACTAGGATGGGTGACCCCCTGGGAAGTCCTCGTGTTGCACCCCTTTTTGTCTCAATTTTTGACCCTTATGGCAATTTTTAAAATTTTTTTTTTGAGGCATTAGGGAATTGAATGCGCGTGGCGAGAAATTTTGCCTCGAAAGAGAAATCCTTGGCGACCAAGTGGACTAGGTCGATTGGATTCAATTTGGAACGTCGTTCTGCTTCTAGAAAGGTATTATAATAACAATTCCGAGTTTGACTCCAACAGATACACTTGTTTCAATTCGTACCGACGAACAATCTTCGCTATATGCTCCGAGCAAGAAATTTACCTCCAAAGGGAAATCCTTGATGAACAAGTGGACGAGGTCGATTCGAGATTCGCGTTGATATGCGGTGGCAAGCGTAACTCAAGACGTGTCGAAAGTTAGACTCGGATGTTGAGTGTGTGCCATAGGTTCGACATAAGTAAATTTAGAAGCAGGAACACGTCGGGTGCGATCATACCAGCACTAATGCATCAGATCCCATCAGAACTTCGAAGTTAAGCGTGCTTGGGCGAGAGTAGTACTAGGATGGGTGACCCCCTGGGAAGTCCTCGTGTTGCACCCCGTTTTGTCTCAATTTTTTACCCTTCCGGCAATTTTTTTTTTTTGCGTCACAAAGGCATTAGATGCGCGTGGCAAGAAATTTTGCCTCGAAAGGGAAATCCTTGGCGACCAAGTGGACGAGGTCGATTGGATTAAATTTGGAACGTCGTTCTGCTTCTAGAAAGGTATTATAATAACAATTCCGAGTTTGACTCCAACAGATACACTTGTTTCAATTCGTACCGACGAACAATCTTCGCTATATGCTCCGAGCAAGAAATTTAGCTCCAAAGGGAAATCCTTGATGACCAAGTGGACGAGGTCGATTCGAGATTCGCGTTGATATGCGGTGGCAAGCGTAACTCAAGACGTGTCGAAAGTTAGACTCGGATGCTGAGTGTGTGCCATAGGTTCGACATAAGTAAATTTAGAAGCACGAACACGTCGGGTGCGATCATACTAGCACTAATGCACCGGATCCCATCAGAACTCAGAAGTTAAGCGTGCTTGGGCGAGAGTGGTACTAGGATGGGTGACCCCCTGGGAAGTCCTCATGTTGCACCCCTTTTTGTCTCAATTTTTTACCCTTCCGGCAATTTTCTTTTTTTTTGCGTCACAAAGGCATTAGATGCGCATGGCGAGAAATTTTGCCTCGAAAGGGAAATCCCTGGCGACCAAGTGGACGAGGTCGATTGGATTCAATTTGGAACGTCGTTCTGCTTCTAGAAAGGTATTATAATAACAATTCCGAGTTTGACTCCAACAGATACATTTGTTTCAATTCGTACCGACGAACAATCTTCGCTATATGCTCCGAGCAAGAAATTTACCTCCAAAGGGAAATCCTTGATGACCAAGTGGAAGAGGTCGATTCGAGATTCGCGTTGATATGCGGTGGCAGGCGTAACTCAAGACGTGTCGAAAGTTAGACTCGGATGCTGAGTGTGTGCCATAGGTTCGACCTAAGTAAATTTAGAAGCAGGAACACGTCGGGTGCGATCATACCAGCACTAATGCATCGGATCCCATCAGAACTTCGAAGTTAAGCGTGTTTGGGCGAGAGTAGTACTAGGATGGGTGACCCCCTGGGAAGTCCTCGTGTTGCACCCCGTTTTGTCTCAATTTTTTACCCTTCCGGTAATTTTTTTTTTTGCGTCACAAAGGCATTAGATGCGCGTGGCAAGAAATTTTGCCTCGAAAGGGAAATCCTTGGTGACCAAGTGGACGAGGTCGATTGGATTAAATTTGGAACGTCGTTCTGCTTCTAGAAAGGTATTATAATAACAATTCCGAGTTTGACTCCAACAGATACACTTGTTTCAATTCGTACCGACGAATAATCTTCGCTATATGCTCCGAGCAAGAAATTTAGCTCCAAAGGGAAATCCTTGATGACCAAGTGGACGAGGTCGATTCGAGATTCGCGTTGATATGCGGTGGCAAGCTTAACTCAAGACGTGTCGAAAGTTAAACTCGGATGCTGAGTGTGTGCCATAGGTTCGACATAAGTAAATTTAGAAGCACAAACACGTCGGGTGCGATCATACTAGCACTAATGCACCGGATCCCATCAGAACTCAGAAGTTAATCGTGCTTGGGCGAGAGTGGTACTAGGATGGGTGACCCCCTGGGAAGTCCTCGTGTTGCACCCCTTTTTGTCTCAATTTTTTACCCTTCCGACAATTTTCTTTTTTTTGCGTCACAAAGGCATTAGATGCGCATGGCGAGAAATTTTGACTCGAAAGGGAAATCCTTCGCGACCAAGTGGACGAGGTCGATTGGATTCAATTTGGAACGTCGTTTTGCTTCTAGAAAGGTATTATAATAACAATTCCGAGTTTGACTCCAACAAATACATTTGTTTCAATTCGTACCGACGAACAATCTTCGCTATATGCTCCGAGGAAGAAATTTACCTCCAAAGGGAAATCCTTGATGACCAAGTGGAAGAGGTCGATTCGAGATTCGCGTTGATATGCGGTGGCAGGCGTAACTCAAGACGTGTCGAAAGTTAGACTCGGATGCTGAGTGTGTGCCATAGGTTCGACCTAAGTAAATTTAGAAGCAGGAACACGTCGGGTGCGATCATACCAGCACTAATGCACCGGATCCCATCAGAAGTCCGAATTTAAGCGTGCTTGGGCGAGAGTAGTACTAGGATGGGTGACCCCCTGGGAAGTCCTCGTGTTGCACCCCTTTTTGTCTCATTTTTTGACCCTTCCGGCAATTTTCTTTTTTTTTGCGTCACAAAGGCATTAGATGCGCGTGGCGAGAAATTTTGCCTCGAAAGGGAAATCCTTAGCGACCAAGTGGACGAGGTCGATTGGATTCAATTTGGAACGTCGTTCTGCTTCTAGAAAGGTATTATAATAACAATTCTGAGTTTGACTCCAACAGATACACTTGTTTCAATTCGTACCGACGAACAATCTTCGCTATATGCTCCGAGCAAGAAATTTACCTCCAAAGGGAAATCCTTGATGACCAAGTGGACGAGGTCGATTCGAGATTCGTGTTGATATGCGGTGGCAAGTGTAACTCAAGACGTGTCGAAAGTTAGACTCGGATGCTGAGTGTGTGCCATAGGTTCGACATAAGTAAATTTAGAAGCAAGAACACGTCGGGTGCGATCATACCAGCACTAATGCATCGGATCCCATCAGAACTCCGAAGTTAAGCGTGCTTGGGCGAGAGTAGTACTAGGATGGGTGACCCCCTGGGAAGTCCTCGTGTTGCACCCCTTTTTGTCTCAATTTTTTACCCTTCCGCCAATTTTTTTTTTTTGCGTCACAAAGGCATTAGATGCGCGTGGCGAGAAATTTTGCCTCGAAAGGGAAATCCTTGGCGACCAAGTGGACGAGGTCGATTGGATTCAATTTGGAACGTCGTTCTGCTTCTAGAAAGGTATTATAATAACAATTCCGAGTTTGACTCCAACAGATACACTTGTTTCAATTCGTACCGACGAACAATCTTCGCTATATGCTCCGAGGAAGAAATTTACCTCCAAAGGGAAATCCTTGATGACCAAGTGGACGAGGTCGATTCGAGATTCGCGTTGATATGCGGTGGCAAGTTTAACTCAAGACGTGTCGAAAGTTAGACTCGGATGCTGAGTGTGTGCCATAGGTTCGACATAAGTAAATTTAGAAGCAGGAACACGTCGGGTGCGATCATACCAGCACTAATGCACCGGATCCCATCAGAACTCCGAAGTTAAGCGTGCTTGGGCGAGAGTAGTACTAGGATTGGTGACCCCCTGGGAAGTCCTCGTGTTGCACCCCTTTTTGTCTTAATTTTTGACCCTTCCGGCAATTTTTTTTTTTTTGTGTCACAAAGGCATTAGATGCGCGTGGCGAGAAATTTTGCCTCGAAAGGGAAATCCTTGGCGACCAAATGGACGAGGTCGATTGGATTCAATTTGGAACGTCGTTCTGCTTCTAGAAAGGTATTATAATAACAATTCCGAGTTTGACTCCAACAGATACACTTGTTTCAATTCGTACCGACGAACAATCTTCGCTATATGCTCCGAGCAAGAAATTTACCTCCAAAGGGAAATTATTGATGACCAAGTGGACGAGGTCGATTCGAGATTCGCGTTGATATGCGGTGGCAAGCGTAACTCAAGACGTGGCGAAAGTTAGACTCGGATGCTGAGTGTGTGCCATAGGTTCGACATAAGTAAATTTAGAAGCAGGAACACGTCGGGTGCGATCATACCAGCACTAATGCACCGGATCCCATCAGAACTCCGAAGTTAAGCGTGCTTGGGCGAGAGTAGTACTAGGATGGGTGACCCCCTGGGAAGTCCTCGTGTTGCACCCCTTTTTGTCTCAATTTTTGACCCTTATGGCAATTTTTAAATTTTTTTTTTTTGAGGCATTAGGGAATTGAATGCGCGTGGCGAGAAATTTTGCCTCGAAAGGGAAATCCTTGGCGACCAAGTGGACTAGGTCGATTGGATTCAATTTGGAACGTCGTTCTGCTTCTAGAAAGGTATTATAATAACAATTCCGAGTTTGACTCCAACAGATACACTTGTTTCAATTCGTACCGACGAACAATCTTCGCTATATGCTCCGAGCAAGAAATTTACCTCCAAAGGGAAATCCTTGATGACCAAGTGGACGAGGTCGATTCGAGATTCGCGTTGATATGCCGTGGCAAGTGTAACTCAAGACGTGTCGAAAGTTAGACTCGGATGCTGAGTGTGTGCCATAGGTTCGACATAAGTAAATTTAGAAGCAGGAACACGTCGGGTGCGATCATACCAGCACTAATGCACCGGATCCCATCAGAACTCCGAAGTTAAGCGTGCTTCGGCGAGAGTAGTACTAGGATTGGTGACCCCCTGGGAAGTCCTCGTGTTGCACCCCTTTTTGTCTCAATTTTTTACCCTTCCGACAATTTTTTTTTTTTTGTGTCACAAAGGCATTAAATGCGCGTGGCGAGAAATTTTGCCTCGAAAGGGAAATCCTTGGCGACCAAATGGACGAGGTCGATTGGATTCAATTTGGAACGTCGTTCTGCTTCTAGAAAGGTATTATAATAACAATTCCGAGTTTGACTCCAACAGATACACTTGTTTCAATTCGTACCGACGAACAATCTTCGCTATATGCTCCGAGCAAGAAATTTACCTCGAAAGGGAAATTATTGATGACCAAGTGGAAGAGGTCGATTCGAGATTCGCGTTGATATGCGGTGGCAGGCGTAACTCAAGACGTGTCGAAAGTTAGACTCGGATGCTGAGTGTGTGCCGTAGGTTCGACCTAAGTAAATTTAGAAGCAGGAACACGTCGGGTGCGATCATACCAGCACTAATGCACCGGATCCCATCAGAAGTCCGAAGTTAAGCGTGCTTGGGCGAGAGTAGTACTAGGATGGGTGACCCCCTGGGAAGTCCCTGTGTTGCACCCCTTTTTGTCTCATTTTTTGACCCTTCCGACAATTTTTTTTTTTTGTGTCACAAAGGCATTAGATGCGCGTGGCGAGAAATTTTGCCTCGAAAGGGAAATCCTTGGCGACCAAGTGGACGAGGTCGATTGGATTCAATTTGGAACGTCGTTCTGCTTCTAGAAAGGTATTATAATAACAATTCCGAGTTTGACTCCAACAGATACACTTGTTTCAATTCGTACCGACGAACAATCTTCGCTATATGCTCCGAGCAAGAAATTTACCTCCAAAGGGAAATTATTGATGACCAAGTGGACGAGGTCGATTCGAGATTCGCGTTGATATGCGGTGGCAAGTGTAACTCAAGACGTGTCGAAAGTTAGACTCGGATGCTGAGTGTGTGCCATAGGTTCGACATAAGTAAATTTAGAAGCAGGAACACGTCGGGTGCGATCATACCAGCACTAATGCACGGGATCCCATCAGAACTCCGAAGTTAAGCGTGCTTCGGCGAGAGTAGTACTAGGATTGGTGACCCCCTGGGAAGTCCTCGTGTTGTACCCCTTTTTGTCTCAATTTTTGACCATTCCGACAATTTTTTTTTTTTGTGTCACAAAGGCATTAAATGCGCGTGGCGAGAAATTTTGCCTCGAAAGGGAAATCCTTGGCGACCAAATGGACGAGGTCGATTGGATTCAATTTGGAACGTCGTTCTGCTTCTAGAAAGGTATTATAATAACAATTCCGAGTTTGACTCCAACAGATACACTTGTTTCAATTCGTACCGACGAACAATCTTCGCTATATGCTCCGAGCAAGAAATTTACCTCGAAAGGGAAATTATTGATGACCAAGTGGAAGAGGTCGATTCGAGATTCGCGTTGATATGCGGTGGCAGGCGTAACTCAAGACGTGTCGAAAGTTAGACTCGGATGCTGAGTGTGTGCCGTAGGTTCGACCTAAGTAAATTTAGAAGCAGGAACACGTCGGGTGCGATCATACCAGCACTAATGCACCGGATCCCATCAGAAGTCCGAAGTTAAGCGTGCTTGGGCGAGAGTAGTACTAGGATGGGTGACCCCCTGGGAAGTCCCTGTGTTGCACCCCTTTTTGTCTCATTTTTTGACCCTTCCGACAATTTTTTTTTTTTGTGTCACAAAGGCATTAGATGCGCGTGGCGAGAAATTTTGCCTCGAAAGGGAAATCCTTGGCGACCAAGTGGACGAGGTCGATTGGATTCAATTTGGAACGTCGTTCTGCTTCTAGAAAGGTATTATAATAACAATTCCGAGTTTGACTCCAACAGATACACTTGTTTCAATTCGTACCGACGAACAATCTTCGCTATATGCTCCGAGCAAGAAATTTACCTCCAAAGGGAAATTATTGATGACCAAGTGGACGAGGTCGATTCGAGATTCGCGTTGATATGCGGTGGCAAGTGTAACTCAAGACGTGTCGAAAGTTAGACTCGGATGCTGAGTGTGTGCCATAGGTTCGACATAAGTAAATTTAGAAGCAGGAACACGTCGGGTGCGATCATACCAACACTAATGCACCGGATCCCATCAGAACTCCGAAGTTAAGCGTGCTTCGGCGAGAGTAGTACTAGGATTGGTGACCCCCTGGGAAGTCCTCGTGTTGCACCCCTTTTTGTCTCAATTTTTGACCATTCCGACAAATTTTTTTTTTTGTGTCACAAAGGCATTAAATGCGCGTGGAGAGAAATTTTGCCTCGAAAGGGAAATCCTTGGCGACCAAGTGGACGAGGTCGATTGGATTCAATTTGGAACGTCGTTCTGCTTCTAGAAAGGTATTATAATAACAATTCCGAGTTTGACTCCAACAGATACACTTGTTTCAATTCGTACCGACGAACAATCTTCGCTATATGCTCCGAGCAAGAAATTTACCTCCAAAGGGAAATACTTGATGACCAAGTGGACGAGGTCGATTCGAGATTCGCGTTGATATGCGGTGGCAAGTGTAACTCAAGACGTGTCGAAAGTTAGACTCGGATGCTGAGTGTGTGCCATAGGTTCGACATAAGTAAATTTAGAAGCAGGAACACGTCGGGTGCGATCATACCAGCACTCATGCACCGGATCCCATCAGAACTCCGAAGTTAAGCGTGCTTCGGCGAGAGTAGTACTAGGATTGGTGACCCCCTGGGAAGTCCTCGTGTTGCACCCCTTTTTGTCTCAATTTTTGACCCTTCCGACAATTTTTTTTTTTTGTGTCACAAAGGCATTAAATGCGCGTGGCGAGAAATTTTGCCTCGAAAGGGAAATCCTTGGCGACCAAATGGACGAGGTCGATTGGATTCAATTTGGAACGTCGTTCTGCTTCTAGAAAGGTATTATAATAACAATTCCGAGTTTGACTCCAACAGATACACTTGTTTCAATTCGTACCGACGAACAATCTTCGCTATATGCTCCGAGCAAGAAATTTACCTCCAAAGGGAAATTATTGATGACCAAGTGGAAGAGGTCGATTCGAGATTCGCGTTGATATGCGGTGGCAGGCGTAACTCAAGACGTGTCGAAAGTTAGACTCGGATGCTGAGTGTGTGCCATAGGTTCGACCTAAGTAAATTTAGAAGCAGGAACACGTCGGGTGCGATCATACCAGCACTAATGCATCGGATCCCATCAGAACTCCGAAGTTAAGCGTGCTTGGGCGAGAGTAGTACTAGGATGGGTGACCCCCTGGGAAGTCCTCGTGTTGCACACCTTTTTGTCTCAATTTTTTACCCTTATGGCAATTTTTAAAATTTTTTTTTTTGAGGCATTAGGGAATTGAATGCGCGTGGCGAGAAATTTTGCCTAGAAAGGGAAATCCTTGGCGACCAAGTGGACTAGGTCGATTGGATTCAATTTGGAACGTCGTTCTGCTTCTAGAAAGGTATTATAATAACAATTCCGAGTTTGACTCCAACAGATACACTTGTTTCAATTCGTACCGACGAACAATCTTCGCTATATGCTCCGAGCAAGAAATTTACCTCCAAAGGGAAATCCTTGATGAAAAAGTGGACGAGGTCGATTCGAGATTCGCGTTGATATGCGGTGGCAAGCGTAACTCAAGACGTGTCGAAAGTTAGACTCGGATGTTGAGTGTGTGCCATAGGTTCGACATAAGTAAATTTAGAAGCAGGAACACGTCGGGTGCGATCATACCAGCACTAATGCATCGGATCCCATCCGAACTCCGAAGTTAAGCGTGCTTGGGCGAGAGTAGTACTAGGATGGGTGACCCCCTGGGAATTCCTCGTGTTGCACCCCGTTTTGTCTCCATTTTTTACCCTTCCGGCAAATTTTTTTTTTGCGTCACAAAGGCATTAGATGCGCGTGGCGAGAAATTTTGCCTCGAAAGGGAAATCCTTGGCGACCAAGTGGACGAGGTCGATTGGATTCAATTTGGAACGTCGTTCTGCTTCTAGAAAGGTATTATAATAAAAATTCCGAGTTTGACTCCAACAGATACACTTGTTTCAATTCGTACCGACGAACAATCTTCGCTATATGCTCCGAGCAAGAAATTTAGCTCCAATGGGAAATCCTTGATGACCAAGTGGACGAGGTCGATTCGAGATTCGCGTTGATATGCGGTGGCAAGCGTAACTCAAGACGTGTCGAAAGTTAGACTCGGATGCTGAGTGTGTGCCATAGGTTCGACATAAGTAAATTTAGAAGCACGAACACGTCGGGTGCGATCATACTAGCACTAATGCACCGGATCCCATCAGAACTCAGAAGTTAAGCGTGCTTGGGCGAGAGTGGTACTAGGATGGGTGACCTCCTGGGAAGTCCTCGTGTTGCACCCCTTTTTGTCTCAATTTTTTACCCTTCCGACAATTTTCTTTTTTTTGCGTCACAAAGGCATTAGATGCGCATGGCGAGAAATTTTGCCTCGAAAGGGAAATCCTTGGCGACCAAGTGGACGAGGTCGATTGGATTCAATTTGGAACATCGTTCTGCTTCTAGAAAGGTATTATAATAACAATTCCGAGTTTGACTCCAACAGATACATCTGTTTCAATTCGTACCGACGAACAATCTTCGCTATATGCTCCGAGCAAGAAATTTACCTCCAAAGGGAAATCCTTGATGACCAAGTGGAAGAGGTCGATTCGAGATTCGCGTTGATATGCGGTGGCAGGCGTAACTCAAGACGTGTCGAAAGTTAGACTCGGATGCTGAGTGTGTGCCATAGGTTCGACCTAAGTAAATTTAGAAGCAGGAACACGTCGGGTGCGATCATACCAGCACTAATGCACCGGATCCCATCAGAACTCCGAAGTTAAGCGTGCTTGGGCAAGTGTAGTACTAGGATGGGTGACCCCCTGGGAAGTCCTCGTGTTGCACCCCTTTTTGTCTCATTTTTTGACCTTTCCGGTAATTTTTTTTTTTTTTTGCGTCACAAAGGCATTAGATGCTCGTGGCGAGAAATTTTGCCTCGAAAGGGAATTCCTTGGCGACCAAGTGGACGAGGTCGATTGGATTCAATTTGGAACGTCGTTGTGCTTCTAGAAAGGTATTATAATAACAATTCCGAGTTTGACTCCAACAGATACACTTGTTTCAATTCGTACCGACGAACAATCTTCGCTATATGCTCCGAGCAAGAAATTTACCTCCAAAGGGAAATTATTGATGACCAAGTGGACGAGGTCGATTCGAGATTCGCGTTGATATGCGGTGGCAAGCGTAACTCAAGACGTGTCGAAAGTTAGACTCGGATGCTGAGTGTGTGCCATAGGTTCGACATAAGTAAATTTAGAAGCAGGAACACGTCGGGTGCGATCATACCAGCACTAATGTATCGGATCCCATCAGAACTCCGAAGTTAAGCGTGCTTGGGCGAGAGTAGTACTAGGATGGGTGACCCCCTGGGAAGTCCTCGTGTTGCATCCCTTTTTGTCTCAATTTTTTACCCTTCCGCCAATTTTTTTTTTTGCGTCACAAAGGCATTAGATGCGCGTGGCGAGAAATTTTGCCTCGAAAGGGAAATCCTTGGCGACCAAGTGGACGAGGTCGATTGGATTCAATTTGGAACGTCGTTCTGCTTCTAGAAAGGTATTATAATAACAATTCCGAGTTTGACTCCAACAGATACACTTGTTTCAATTCGTACCGACGAACAATCTTCGCTATATGCTCCGAGCAAGAAATTTACCTCCAAAGGGAAATCCTTGATGACCAAGTGGACGAGGTCGATTCGAGATTCGCGTTGATATGCGGTGGCAAGTGTAACTCAAGACGTGTCGAAAGTTAGACTCGGATGCTGAGTGTGTGCCATAGGTTCGACATAAGTAAATTTAGAAGCAGGAACACGTCGGGTGCGATCATACCAGCACTAATGCACCGGATCCCATCAGAACTCCGAAGTTAAGCGTGCTTGGGCGAGAGTAGTACTAGGATTGGTGACCCCCTGGGAAGTCCTCGTGTTGCACCCCTTTTTGTCTCAATTTTTGACCCTTACGGCAATTTTTTTTTTTTGTGTCACAAAGGCATTAGATGCGCGTGGCGAGAAATTTTGCCTCGAAAGGGAAATCCTTGGCGACCAAATGGACGAGGTCGATTGGATTCAATTTGGAACGTCGTTCTGCTTCTAGAAAGGTATTATAATAACAATTCCGAGTTTCACTCCAACAGATACACTTGTTTCAATTCGTACCGACGAACAATCTTCGCTATATGCTCCGAGCAAGAAATTTACCTCCAAAGGGAAATTATTGATGACCAAGTGGACGAGGTCGATTCGAGATTCGCGTTGATATGCGGTGGCAAGCGTAACTCAAGACGTGGCGAAAGTTAGACTCGGATGCTGAGTGTGTGCCATAGGTTCGACATAAGTAAATTTAGAAGCAGGAACACGTCGGGTGCGATCATACCAGCACTAATGCATCGGATCCCATCAGAACTCCGAAGTTAAGCGTGCTTGGGCGAGAGTAGTACTAGGATGGGTGACCCCCTGGGAAGTCCTCGTGTTGCACCCCTTTTTGTCTCAATTTTTGACCCTTATGGCAATTTTTAAAATTTTTTTTTTTGAGGCATTAGGGAATGAATGCGCGTGGCGAGAAATTTTGCCTCGAAAGGGAAATCCTTGGCGACCAAGTGGACTAGGTCGATTGGATTCAATTTGGAACGTCGTTCTGCTTCTAGAAAGGTATTATAATAACAATTCCGAGTTTGACTCCAACAGATACACTTGTTTCAATTCGTACCGACGAACAATCTTCGCTATATGCTCCGAGCAAGAAATTTACCTCCAAAGGGAAATTATTGATGACCAAGTGGACGAGGTCGATTCGAGATTCGCGTTGATATGCGGTGGCAAGCGTAACTCAAGACGTGTCGAAAGTTAGACTCGAATGCTGAGTGTGTGCCATAGGTTCGACATAAGTAAATTTAGAAGCAGGAACACGTCGGGTGCGATCATACCAGCACTAATGCATCGGATCCCATCAGAACTCCGAAGTTAAGCGTGCTTGGGCGAGAGTAGTACTAGGATGGGTGACCCCCTGGGAAGTCCTCGTGTTGCACCCCTTTTTGTCTCAATTTTTTACCCTTATGGCAATTTTTAAAATTTTTTTTTTTGAGGCATTAGGGAATTGAATGCGCGTGGCGAGAAATTTTGCCTCGAAAGGGAAATCCTTGGCGACCAAGTGGACTAGGTCGATTGGATTCAATTTGGAACGTCGTTCTGCTTCTAGAAAGGTATTATAATAACAATTTCGAGTTTGACTCCAACAGATACACTTGTTTCAATTCGTACCGACGAACAATCTTCGCTATATGCTCCGAGCAAGAAATTTACCTCCAAAGGGAAATCCTTGATGAACAAGTGGACGAGGTCGATTCGAGATTCGCGTTGATATGCGGTGGCAAGCGTAACTCAAGACGTGTCGAAAGTTAGACTCGGATGTTGAGTGTGTGCCATAGGTTCGACATAAGTAAATTTAGAAGCAGGAACACGTCGGGTGCGATCATACCAGCACTAATGCATCGGATCCCATCCGAACTCCGAAGTTAAGCGTGCTTGGGCGAGAGTATTACTAGGATGGGTGACCCCCTGGGAAGTCCTCGTGTTGCACCCCGTTTTGTCTCAATTTTTTACCCTTCCGGCAATTTTTTTTTTTGCGTCACAAAGGCATTAGATGCGCGTGGCGAGAAATTTTGCCTCGAAAGGGAAATCCTTGGCGACCAAGTGGACGAGGTCGATTGGATTCAATTTGGAACGTCGTTCTGCTTCTAGAAAGGTATTATAATAACAATTCCGAGTTTGACTCCAACAGATACACTTGTTTCAATTCGTACCGACGAACAATCTTCGCTATATGCTCCGAGCAAGAAATTTAGCTCCAAAGGGAAATCCTTGATGACCAAGTGGACGAGGTCGATTCGAGATTCGCGTTGATATGCGGTGGCAAGCGTAACTCAAGACGTGTCGAAAGTTAGACTCGGATGCTGAGTGTGTGCCATAGGTTCGACATAAGTAAATTTAGAAGCACAAACACGTCGGGTGCGATCATACTAGCACTAATGCACCGGATCCCATCAGAACTCAGAAGTTAAGCGTGCTTGGGCGAGAGTGGTACTAGGATGGGTGACCTCCTGGGAAGTCCTCGTGTTGCACCCCTTTTTGTCTCAATTTTTTACCCTTCCGACAATTTTCTTTTTTTTGCGTCACAAAGGCATTAGATGCGCATGGCGAGAAATTTTGCCTCGAAAGGGAAATCCTGGGCGACCAAGTGGACGAGGTCGATTGGATTCAATTTGGAACATCGTTCTGCTTCTAGAAAGGTATTATAATAACAATTCCGAGTTTGACTCCAACAGATACATCTGTTTCAATTCGTACCGACGAACAATCTTCGATATATGCTCCGAGCAAGAAATTTACCTCCAAAGGGAAATCCTTGATGACCAAGTGGAAGAGGTCGATTCGAGATTCGCGTTGATATGCGGTGGCAGGCGTAACTCAAGACGTGTCGAAAGTTACACTCGGATGCTGAGTGTGTGCCATAGGTTCGACCTAAGTAAATTTAGAAGCAGGAACACGTCGGGTGCGATCATACCAGCACTAATGCACCGGATCCCATCAGAACTCCGAAGTTAAGCGTGCTTGGGCAAGAGTAGTACTAGGATGGGTGACCCCCTAGGAAGTCCTCGTGTTGCACCCCTTTTTGTCTCATTTTTTGACCCTTCCGACAATTTTTTTTTTTTTTTTGCGTCACAAAGGCGTGAGATGCGCGTGGCGAGAAATTTTGCCTCGAAAGGGAATTCCTTGGCGACCAAGTGGATGAGGTCGATTGGATTCAATTTGGAACGTCGTTGTGCTTCTAGAAAGGTATTATAATAACAATTCCGAGTTTGAGTCCAACAAATACACTTGTTTCAATTCGTACCGATGAACAATCTTCGCTATATGCTCCGAGCAAGAAATTTACCTCCAAAGGGAAATCCTTGATGAACAAGTGGACGAGGTCGATTCGAGATTCGCGTTGATATGCGGTGGCAAGCGTAACTCAAGACGTGTCGAAAGTTAGACTCGGATGTTGAGTGTGTGCCATAGGTTCGACATAAGTAAATTTAGAAGCAGGAACACGTCGGGTGCGATCATACCAACACTAATGCATCGGATCCCATCCGAACTCCGAAGTTAAGCGTGCTTGGGCGAGAGTATTACTAGGATGGGTGACCCCCTGGGAAGTCATCGTGTTGCACCCCGTTTTGTCTCAATTTTTTACCCTTCCGGCAATTTTTTTTTTTGCGTCACAAAGGCATTAGATGCGCGTGGCGAGAAATTTTGCCTCAAAAAGGGAAATCCTTGGCGACCAAGTGGACGAGGTCGATTGGATTCAATTTGGAACGTCGTTCTGCTTCTAGAAAGGTATTATAATAACAATTCCGAGTTTGACTCCAACAGATACACTTGTTTCAATTCGTACCGACGAACAATCTTCGCTATATGCTCCGAGCAAGAAATTTAGCTCCAAAGGGAAATCCTTGATGACCAAGTGGACGAGGTCGATTCGAGATTCGCGTTGATATGCGGTGGCAATCGTAACTCAAGACGTGTCGAAAGTTAGACTCGGATGCTGAGTGTGTGCCATAGGTTCGACATAAGTAAATTTAGAAGAACAAACACGTCGGGTGCGATCATACTAGCACTAATGCATCGGATCCCATCAGAACTCAGAAGTTAAGCGTGCTTGGGCGAGAGTGGTACTAGGATGGGTGACCTCCTGGGAAGTCCTCGTGTTGCACCCCTTTTTGTCTCAATTTTTTACCCTTTCGACAATTTTCTTTTTTTTGCGTCACAAAGGCATTAGATGCGCATGGCGAGAAATTTTGCCTCGAAAGGGAAATCCTTGGCGACCAAGTGGACGAGGTCGATTGGATTCAATTTGGAACATCGTTCTGCTTCTAGAAAGGTATTATAATAACAATTCCGAGTTTGACTCCAACAGATACATCTGTTTCAATTCGTACCGATGAACAATCTTCGCTATATGCTCCGAGCAAGAAATTTACCTCCAAAGGGAAATCCTTGATGACCAAGTGGAAGAGGTCGATTCGAGATTCGCGTTGATATGCGGTGGCAGGCGTAACTCAAGACGTGTCGAAAGTTAGACTCGGATGCTGAGTGTGTGCCATAGGTTCGACCTAAGTAAATTTAGAAGCAGGAACACGTCGGGTGCGATCATACCAGCACTAATGCACCGGATCCCATCAGAACAAAGAAGTTAAGCGTGCTTGGGCAAGAGTAGTACTAGGATGGGTGACCCCCTGGAAAGTCCTCGTGTTGCACCCCTTTTTGTCTCATTTTTTGACCCTTCCGACAATTTTTTTTTTTTTTTTGCGTCACAAAGGCGTGAGATGCGCGTGGCGAGAAATTTTGCCTCGAAAGGGAATTCCTTGGCGACCAAGTGGATGAGGTCGATTGGATTCAATTTGGAACGTCGTTGTGCTTCTAGAAAGGTATTATAATAACAATTCCGAGTTTGAGTCCAACAAATACACTTGTTTCAATTCGTACCGATGAACAATCTTCGCTATATGCTCCGAGCAAGAAATTTACCTCCAAAGGGAAATCCTTGATGAACAAGTGGACGAGGTCGATTCGAGATTCGCGTTGATATGCGGTGGCAAGCGTACCTCAAGACGTGTCGAAAGTTAGACTCGGATGTTGAGTGTGTGCCATAGGTTCGACATAAGTAAATTTAGAAGCAGGAACACGTCGGGTGCGATCATACTAGCTCTAATGCACCGGATCCCATCAGAACTCCGAAGTTAAGCGTGCTTGGGCGAGAGTAGTACGAGGATGGGTGACCCCCTGGGAAGTCCTCGTGTTGCATCCCTTTTTGTCTCAATTTTTGACCCTTCCGACAATTTTTTTTTTTTTGCGTCACAAAGGCCTTAGATGCGCGTGGCGAGAAATTTTGCCTCGAAAGGGAAATCCTTGGAGACCAAGTGGACGAGGTCGATTGGATTCAATTTGGAACGTCGTTCTGCTTCTAGAAAGGTATTATAATAACAATTCCGAGATTGACTCCAACATATACACTTGTTTCAATTCGTACCGACGAACAATCTTCGCTATATACTCCGAGCAAGAAATTTACCTCCAAAGGGAAATCCATGATGACCAAGTGGACGAGGTCGATTCGAGATTCGCGTTAATATGCGGTGGCAAGCGTAACTCAAGACGTGTCGAAAGTTAGACTCGGATGCTGAGTGTGTGCCATAGGTTCAACATAAGTAATTTAGAAGCAGGAACACGTCGGGTGCGATCATACCAGCACTAATGCATCGGATCCCATCAGAACTCCGAAGTTAAGCGTGCTTGGGCGAGAGTAGTACTAGGATGGGTGACCCCCTGGGAAGTCCTCGTGTTGCACCCCGTTTTGTCTCAATTTTTTACCCTTCCGGCAATTTTTTTTTTTGCGTCACAAAGGCATTAGATGCGCGTGGCGAGAAATTTTGCCTCGAAAGGGAAATCCTTGGCGACCAAATGGACGAGGTCGATTGGATTCAATTTGGAACGTCGTTCTGCTTCTAGAAAGGTATTATAATAACACTTCCGAGTTTGACTCCAACAGATACACTTGTTTCAATTTGTACCGACGAACAATCTTCGCTATATGCTCCGAGCAAGAAATTTACCTCCAAAGGGAAATTATTGATGACCAAGTGGACGAGGTCGATTCGAGATTCGCGTTGATATGCGGTGGCAAGCGTAACTCAAGACGTGTCGAAAGTTAGACTCGGATGCTGAGTGTGTGCCATAGGTTCGACATAAGTAAATTTAGAAGCAGGAACACGTCGGGTGCGATCATACCAGCACTAATGCATCGGATCCCATCAGAACTCCGAAGTTAAGCGTGCTTGGGCGAGAGTAGTACTAGGATGGGTGACCCCCTGGGAAGTCCTCGTGTTGCACCCCTTTTTGTCTCAATTTTTTACCCTTCCGGCAATTTTTTTTTTTGCGTCACAAAGGCATTAGATGCGCGTGGCGAGAAATTTTGCCTCGAAAGGGAAATCCTTGGCGACCAAGTGGACGAGGTCGATTGGATTCAATTTGGAACATCGTTCTGCTTCTAGAAAGGTATTATAATAACAATTCCGAGTTTGACTCCAACAGATACATCTGTTTCAATTCGTACCGACGAACAATCTTCGCTATATGCTCCGAGCAAGAAATTTACCTCCAAAGGGAAATCCTTGATGACCAAGTGGAAGAGGTCGATTCGAGATTCGCGTTGATATGCGGTGGCAGGCGTACCTCAAGACGTGTCGAAAGTTAGACTCGGATGCTGAGTGTGTGCCATAGGTTCGACCTAAGTAAATTTAGAAGCAGGAACACGTCGGGTGCGATCATACCAGCACTAATGCACCGGATCCCATCAGAACTCCGAAGTTAAGCGTGCTTTGGCGAGAGTAGTACTAGGATGGGTGACCCCCTGGGAAGTCCTCGTGTTGCATCCCTTTTTGTCTCAATTTTTGACTCTTCCGGCAATATTTTTTTTTTTTTTTGCGTCACATAGGCATTAGATGCGCGAGGCGAGAAATTTTGCCTCGAAAGGGAAATCCTTGGCGACCAAGTGGACGAGGTCGATTGGATTCAATTTGGAACGTCGTTCTGCTTCTAGAAAGGTATTATAATAACAATTCCGAGTTTGACTCCAACATATACACTTGTTTCAATTCGTACCGACGAACAATCTTTGCTATATACTCCGAGCAAGAAATTTACCTCCAAAGGGAAATCCATGATGACCAAGTGGACGAGGTCGATTCGAGATTCGCGTTAATATGCGGTGGCAAGCGTAACTCAAGACGTGTCGAAAGTTAGACTCGGATGCTGAGTGTGTGCCATAGGTTCGACATAAGTAATTTAGAAGCAGGAACACGTCGGGTGCAATCATACCAGCACTAATGCACCGGATCCCATCAGAACTCCGAATTTAAGCGTGCTTGGGCGAGAGTGGTACTAGGATGGGTGACCCCCTGGGAAGTCCTCGTGTTGCACCACTTTTTGTCTCAACTTTTGACCCTTCCGGCAATTTTTTTTTTTTGCGTCACAAAGGCATTAGATGCGCGTGGCGAGAAATTTTGCCTCGAAAGGGAAATCCTTGGCGACCAAGTGGACGAGGTCGATTGGATTCAATTTGGAACGTCGTTCTGCTTCTAGAAAGGTATTATAATAACAATTCTGAGTTTGACTCCAACAGATACACTTGTTTCAATTCGTACCGACGAACAATCTTCGCTATATGCTCCGAGCAAGAAATTTACCTCCAAAGGGAAATCCTTGATGACCAAGTGGACGAGGTCGATTCGATATTCGCGTTGATATGCGGTGGCAAGCGCAACTCAAGACGTGTCGAAAGATAGACTCGGATGCTGAGTGTGTGCCACAGGTTCGACATAAGTAAATTTAGAAGCAGGAACACGTCGGGTGCGATCATACCAGCACTAATGCACCGGATCCCATCAGAACTCCGAAGTGAAGCGTGCTTGGGCGAGAGTAGTACTAGGATGGGTGACCCCCTGGGAAGTCCTCGTGTTTCACCCCTTTTTGTCTCAATTTTTGACCCTTCCGACAAATTTTTTTTTTTTTTTTTTTTTGCGTCACAAAGGCATTAGATGCGCGTGGCGAGAAATTTTGTCTCGAAAGGGAAATCCTTGGCGACCAAGTGGACGAGGTCGATTGGATTCAATTTGGAACGTCGTTCTGCTTCTAGAACGGTATTATAATAACAATTCTGAGTTTGACTCCAACTGATACACTTGTTTCAATTCGTACCGACGAACAATCTTCGCTATATGCTCCGAGCAAGAAATTTACCTCCAAAGGGAAATCCTTGATGACCAAGTGGACGAGGTCGATTCGAGATTCGCGTTGATATGCGGTGGCAAGCGTAACTCAAGACGTGTCGAAAGTTAGACTCGGATGCTGAGTGTGTGCCATAGGTTCGACATAAGTAATTTAGAAGCAGGAACACGTCGGGTGCGATCATACCAGCACTAATGCATCGGATCCCATCAGAACTCCGAAGTTAAGCGTGCTTGGGCGAGAGTAGTACTAGGATGGGTGACCCCCTGGGAAGTCCTCGTGTTGCACCCCGTTTTGTCTCAATTTTTTACCCTTCCGGCAATTTTTTTTTTGCGTCACAAAGGCATTAGATGCGCGTGGCGAGAAATTTTGCCTCGAAAGGGAAATCCTTGGCGACCAAATGGACGAGGTCGATTGGATTCAATTTGGAACGTCGTTCTGCTTCTAGAAAGGTATTATAATAACAATTCCGAGTTTGACTCCAACAGATACACTTGTTTCAATTCGTACCGACGAACAATCTTCGCTATATGCTCCGAGCAAGAAATTTACCTCCAAAGGGAAATCCATGATGACCAAGTGGACGAGGTCGATTCGAGATTCGCGTTAATATGCGGTGGCAAGCGTAACTCAAGACGTGTCGAAAGTTAGACTCGGATGCTGAGTGTGTGCCATAGGTTCGACATAAGTAATTTAGAAGCAGGAACACGTCTGGTGCGATCATACCAGCACTAATGCATAGGATCCCATCAGAACTCCGAAGTTAAGCGTGCTTGGGCGAGAGTAGTACTAGGATGGGTGACCCCCTGGGAAGTCCTCGTGTTGCACCCCGTTTTGTCTCAATTTTTTACCCTTCCGGCAATTTTTTTTTTTTGCGTCACAAAGGCATTAGATGCGCGTGGCGAGAAATTTTGCCTCGAAAGGGAAATCCTTGGCGACCAAATGGACGAGGTCGATTGGATTCAATTTGGAACGTCGTTCTGCTTCTAGAAAGGTATTATAATAACAATTCCGAGTTTGACTCCAACAGATACACTTGTTTCAATTCGTACCGACGAACAATCTTCGCTATATGCTCCGAGCAAGAAATTTACCTCCAAAGGGAAATTATTGATGACCAAGTGGACGAGGTCGATTCGAGATTCGCGTTGATATGCGGTGGCAAGCGTAACTCAAGACGTGTCGAAAGTTAGACTCGGATGCTGAGTGTGTGCCATAGGTTCGACATAAGTAAATTTAGAAGCAGGAACACGTCGGGTGCGATCATACCAGCACTAATGCATCGGATCCCATCAGAACTCCGAAGTTAAGCGTGCTTGGGCGAGAGTAGTACTAGGATGGGTGACCCCCTGGGAAGTCCTCGTGTTGCACCCTTTTTGTCTCAATTTTTTACCCTTATGGCAATTTTTAAATTTTTTTTTTTTTTGAGGCATTAGGGAATTGAATGCGCGTGGCGAGAAATTTTGCCTCGAAAGGGAAATCCTTGGCGACCAATTGGACGAGGTCGATTGGATTCAATTTGGAACGTCGTTCTGCTTCTAGAAAGGTATTATAATAACAATTCCGAGTTTGACTCCAACAGATACACTTGTTTCAATTCGTACCGACGAAAAATCTTCGCTATATGCTCCGAGCAAGAAATTTACCTCCAAAGGGAAATCCTTGATGAACAAGTGGACGAGGTCGATTCGAGATTCGCGTTGATATGCGGTGGCAAGCGTAACTCAAGACGTGTCGAAAGTTAGACTCGGATGTTGAGTGTGTGCCATAGGTTCGACATAAGTAAATTTAGAAGCAGGAACACGTCGGGTGCGATCATACCAGCACTAATGCACCGGATCCCATCAGAACTCAGAAGTTAAGCGTGCTTGGGCGAGAGTGGTACTAGGATGGGTGACCCCCTGGGAAGTCCTCGTGTTGCACCCCTTTTTGTCTCAATTTTTTACCCTTCCGGCAATTTTCTTTTTTTTGCGTCACAAAGGCATTAGATGCGCATGGCGAGAAATTTTTCCTCGAAAGGGAAATCCTTGGCGACCAAGTGGACGAGGTCGATTGGATTCAATTTGGAACATCGTTCTGCTTCTAGAAAGGTATTATAATAACAATTCCGAGTTTGACTCCAACAGATACATCTGTTTCAATTCGTACCGACGAACAATCTTCGCTATATGCTCCGAGCAAGAAATTTACCTCCAAAGGGAAATCCTTGATGACCAAGTGGAAGAGGTCGATTCGAGATTCGCGTTGATATGCGGTGGCAGGCGTACCTCAAGACGTGTCGAAAGTTAGACTCGGATGCTGAGTGTGTGCCATAGGTTCGACCTAAGTAAATTTAGAAGCAGGAACACGTCGGGTGCGATCATACCAGCACTAATGCACCGGATCCCATCAGAACTCCGAAGTTAAGCGTGCTTGGGCAAGAGTAGTACTAGGATGGGTGACCCCCTGGGAAGTCCTCGTGTTGCACCCCTTTTTGTCTCATTTTTTGACCCTTCCGGCAATTTTTTTTTTTTTTTTTTTTGCGTCACAAAGGCATTAGATGCGCGTGGCGAGAAATTTTGCCTCGAAAGGGAATTCCTTGGCGACCAAGTGGACGAGGTCGATTGGATTCAATTTGGAACGTCGTTCTGCTTCTAGAAAGGTATTATAATAACAATTCCGAGTTTGACTCCAACAAATACACTTGTTTCAATTCGTACCGACGAACAATCTTCGCTATATGCTCCGAGCAAGAAATTTACCTCCAAAGGGAAATCCTTGATGAACAAGTGGACGAGGTCGATTCGAGATTCGCGTTGATATGCGGTGGCAAGCGTACCTCAAGACGTGTCGAAAGTTAGACTCGGATGTTGAGTGTGTGCCATAGGTTCGACATAAGTAAATTTAGAAGCAGGAACACGTCGGGTGCGATCATACTAGCTCTAATGCACCGGATCCCATCAGAACTCCGAAGTTAAGCGTGCTTGGGCGAGTGTAGTACTAGGATGGGTGACCCCCTGGGAAGTCCTCGTGTTGCATCCCTTTTTGTCTCAATTTTTGACCCTTCCGGCAATTTTTGTTTTTTTTGCGTCACAAAGGCATTAGATGCGCGTGGCGAGAAATTTTGCCTCGAAAGGGAAATCCTTGGCGACCAAGTGGACGAGGTCGATTGGATTCAATTTGGAACGTCGTTCTGCTTCTAGAAAGGTATTATAATAACAATTCCGAGTTTGACTCCAACATATACACTTGTTTCAATTCGTACCGACGAACAATCTTCGCTATATGCTCCGAGCAAGAAATTTACCTCCAAAGGGAAATCCTTGATGAACAAGTGGACGAGGTCGATTCGAGATTCGCGTTGATATGCGGTGGCAAGCGTAACTCAAGACGTGTCGAAAGTTAGACTCGGATGTTGAGTGTGTGCCATAGGTTCGACATAAGTAAATTTAGAAGCAGGAACACGTCGGGTGCGATCATACCAGCACTAATGCACCGGATCCCATCAGAACTCAGAAGTTAAGCGTGCTTGGGCGAGAGTGGTACTAGGATGGGTGACCCCCTGGGAAGTCCTCGTGTTGCACCCCTTTTTGTCTCAATTTTTTACCCTTCCGGCAATTTTCTTTTTTTTGCGTCACAAAGGCATTAGATGCGCATGGCGAGAAATTTTTCCTCGAAAGGGAAATCCTTGGCGACCAAGTGGACGAGGTCGATTGGATTCAATTTGGAACATCGTTCTGCTTCTAGAAAGGTATTATAATAACAATTCCGAGTTTGACTCCAACAGATACATCTGTTTCAATTCGTACCGACGAACAATCTTCGCTATATGCTCCGAGCAAGAAATTTACCTCCAAAGGGAAATCCTTGATGACCAAGTGGAAGAGGTCGATTCGAGATTCGCGTTGATATGCGGTGGCAGGCGTACCTCAAGACGTGTCGAAAGTTAGACTCGGATGCTGAGTGTGTGCCATAGGTTCGACCTAAGTAAATTTAGAAGCAGGAACACGTCGGGTGCGATCATACCAGCACTAATGCACCGGATCCCATCAGAACTCCGAAGTTAAGCGTGCTTGGGCAAGAGTAGTACTAGGATGGGTGACCCCCTGGGAAGTCCTCGTGTTGCACCCCTTTTTGTCTCATTTTTTGACCCTTCCGGCAATTTTTTTTTTTTTTTTTTTTGCGTCACAAAGGCATTAGATGCGCGTGGCGAGAAATTTTGCCTCGAAAGGGAATTCCTTGGCGACCAAGTGGACGAGGTCGATTGGATTCAATTTGGAACGTCGTTCTGCTTCTAGAAAGGTATTATAATAACAATTCCGAGTTTGACTCCAACAAATACACTTGTTTCAATTCGTACCGACGAACAATCTTCGCTATATGCTCCGAGCAAGAAATTTACCTCCAAAGGGAAATCCTTGATGAACAAGTGGACGAGGTCGATTCGAGATTCGCGTTGATATGCGGTGGCAAGCGTACCTCAAGACGTGTCGAAAGTTAGACTCGGATGTTGAGTGTGTGCCATAGGTTCGACATAAGTAAATTTAGAAGCAGGAACACGTCGGGTGCGATCATACTAGCTCTAATGCACCGGATCCCATCAGAACTCCGAAGTTAAGCATGCTTGGGCGAGTGTAGTACTAGGATGGGTGACCCCCTGGGAAGTCCTCGTGTTGCATCCCTTTTTGTCTCAATTTTTGACCCTTCCGGCAATTTTTGTTTTTTTTGCGTCACAAAGGCATTAGATGCGCGTGGCGAGAAATTTTGCCTCGAAAGGGAAATCCTTGGCGACCAAGTGGACGAGGTCGATTGGATTCAATTTGGAACGTCGTTCTGCTTCTAGAAAGGTATTATAATAACAATTCCGAGTTTGACTCCAACATATACACTTGTTTCAATTCGTACCGACGAACAATCTTCGCTATATACTCCGAGCAAGAAATTTACCTCCAAAGGGAAATCCATGATGACCAAGTGGACGAGGTCGATTCGAGATTCGCGTTAATATGCGGTGGCAAGCGTAACTCAAGACGTGTCGAAAGTTAGACTCGGATGCAGAGTGTGTGCCATAGGTTCGACATAAGTAATTTAGAAGCAGGAACACGTCGGGTGCAATCATACCAGCACTAATGCACCGGATCCCATCAGAACTCCGAAGTTAAGCGTGCTTGGGCGAGAGTGGTACTAGGATGGGTGACCCCCTGGGAAGTCCTCGTGTTGCACCACTTTTTGTCTCAACTTTTGACCCTTCCGGCAATTTTTTTTTTTTTGCGTCACAAAGGCATTAGATGCGCGTGGCGAGAAATTTTGCCTCGAAAGGGAAATCCTTGGCGACCAAGTGGACGAGGTCGATTGGATTCAATTTGGAACGTCGTTCTGCTTCTAGAAAGGTATTATAATAACAATTCTGAGTTTGACTCCAACAGATACACTTGTTTCAATTCGTACCGACGAACAATCTTCGCTATATGCTCCGAGCAAGAAATTTACCTCCAAAGGGAAATCCTTGATGACCAAGTGGACGAGGTCGATTCGATATTCGCGTTGATATGCGGTGGCAAGCGCAACTCAAGACGTGTCGAAAGATAGACTCGGATGCTGAGTGTGTGCCACAGGTTCGACATAAGTAAATTTAGAAGCAGGAACACGTCGGGTGCGAACATACCAGCACTAATGCACCGGATCCCATCAGAACTCCGAAGTGAAGCGTGCTTGGGCGAGAGTAGTACTAGGATGGGTGACCCCCTGGGAAGTCCTCGTGTTTCACCCCTTTTTGTCTCAATTTTTGACCCTTCCGACAAATTTTTTTTTTTTTTGCGTCACAAAGGCATTAGATGCGCGTGGCGAGAAATTTTGCCTCGAAAGGGAAATCCTTGGCGACCAAGTGGACGAGGTCGATTGGATTCAATTTGGAACGTCGTTCTGCTTCTAGAACGGTATTATAATAACAATTCTGAGTTTGACTCCAACAGATACACTTGTTTCAATTCGTACCGACGAACAATCTTCGCTATATGCTCCGAGCAAGAAATTTACCTCCAAAGGGAAATCCTTGATGACCAAGTGGACGAGGTCGATTCGAGATTCGCGTTGATATGCGGTGGCAAGCGTAACTCAAGACGTGTCGAAAGTTAGACTCGGATGCTGAGTGTGTGCCATAGGTTCGACATAAGTAAATTTAGAAGCAGGAACACGTCGGGTGCGATCATACCAGCACTAATGCACCGGATCCCATCAGAACTCCGAAGTTAAGCGTGCTTGGGCGAGAGTAGTACTAAGATGGGTGACCCCCTGGGAAGTCCTCGTGTTGCACCCCTTTTTGTCTCAATTTTTTACCCTTCCGGCAATTTATTTTTTTTGCGTCACAAAGGCATTAGATGCGCGTGGCGAGAAATTTTGCCTCGAAAGGGAAATCCTTGGCGACCAAGTGGACGAGGTCGATTGGATTCAATTTGGAACGTCGTTCTGCTTCTAGAAAGGTATTATAATAACAATTCTGAGTTTGACTCCAACAGATACACTTGTTTCAATTCGTACCGACGAACAATCTTCGCTATATGCTCCGAGCAAGAAATTTACCTCCAAAGGGAAATCCTTGATGACCAAGTGGACGAGGTCGATTCGAGATTCGCGTTGATATGCGGTGGCAAGCGTAACTCAAGACGTGTCGAAAGTTAGACTCGGATGCTGAGTGTGTTCCATAGGTTCGACATAAGTAAATTTAGAAGCAGGAACACGTCGGGTGCGATCATACCAGCACTAATGCACCGGATCCCATCAGAACTCCGAAGTTAAGCGAGCTTGGGCGAGAGTAGTACTAGGATGGGTGACCCCCTGGGAAGTCCTCGTGTTGCACCCCTTTTTGTCTCAATTTTTTACCCTTCCGGCAAGTTTTTTTTTTTTTTTTGCGTCACAAAGGCATTAGATGCGCGTGGCGAGAAATTTTGCCTCGAAAGGGAAATTGTCACGCCCCAAATCTAAAAATAATAACCTTTTAAGAAGTAGTTGAAACAACTAATTTTCACATGCCAAAAATTAAATTTTAAACTTACAATGATAAAGTAAAGGGACGTAACGACAAATATAATTAAAATCACGTTAACTATTGCAGCGGAAACAGTTATACTATAATTCAAGTGAAAATTCTAATTTAATTAATTAGCTGTGAAATCATAAAGAAAGTCATAATCCAATAAAATAAACATAAAATATTCTTTTATTCTTAAATAGATCGTCTCCCATCACCACTCCTCGCCATCCAACTCTTCAACCTGAAATTGTAAATTGTTGGGGGGTGAGCATGCAAGCACACTCAGTGGGATTTAAGTCATTCAATAGTTAATGCTAAAAATAAATAATCAAGTAATTGCAACTTAGCCAATAACATTCACATTGCCACATATACTTTGCCATTGATACTTTGCCAACTTTGCCATTGTAACTTTGCCAATAGAGTTTTGTGAACCATCACATGTTTGTGGACCTTCCCAAAGCCAAATTAATGACTAAGGTATTCCCACACGTAGACTTTTCAATCGCATGTTTGTGGACCTTCCCAAAGCCAAATTAATGACTAAGATAGTTCCACACGTGAGCACGGCGGGTTACACCCGAAGACCCGTCGGTCCCGGACCCCATCTGGAGCCCCTGGCTATTAGATAACTTTGCCACAAACTTTGCCAATGTACTTTGCCAATAGAATAATATACTTTTCCAATAGCATAACAATAAAAATGAATTCACATAGTAAACAATTAACTCAAACATTTATCTAAAACATTAAATAGAGAATAACATGTCATTGCAATAGAACTCTACCAATCACGGTATAGATTAAAGCAATTAAAAAACCCACCTCGATAGATGAACGTGAAAATTATACATAAAATTGTTGCATAGCCGTGGTGTATAAAGCAAGACGAAAGGTGCACTTAAGATCAATTCCAAAATAATATAGTACTTGAGAAACAAAAGAGCAATGGCATGTTGATTTAATCACTGCTCCTCACAACGAATTATATATATAGGCATTTGGGTTATTTAGCATGTATGTTACAAAACGTTTCATTGTAATTCAATTGTCATAATTAAAAACGCATTTGGAAAATTAATTAAGAGTCAGGTAGTGGAAAAAGTGGATGTTTACAATTCCATGTATAATTAATAGTACACGCATACCTCAATAGGATCATAAATCCATTTAATAATATATATAATTTATGTATTGAATTAATTTTTATAATTATATAAAATTCTGGGGTATTACATTCTACCCCACTTAATAAAATTTCGTCCTCGAAATTTAGCATTATAATCGTGGCATAGCATAGCAACATAGGCACATAGCATATTGAAAACATTAGCATTGATCAATACAACACAATAGCATAAAAATATCGCATGATGAATTAAAATAGGAAATTATAATAACATGTACGTACCTTGTGAAGTTGGAGTGATGAGGCGGTGATGGACGACATAACATTTTTCTAAAATTACATTTTTAACTTACTCGACTCAAATTATATAATTTAGCAAGTCTACAAGAACGTAGACCCGCTCTGATACCACTCTGTCACGCCCCAAATCTAAAAATAATAACCTTTTAAGAAGTAGTTGAAACAACTAATTTTCACATGCCAAAAATTAAATTTTAAACTTACAATGATAAAGTAAAGGGACGTAACGACAAATATAATTAAAATCACGTTAACTATTGCAGCGGAAACAGTTATACTATAATTCAAGTGAAAATTCTAATTTAATTAATTAGCTGTGAAATCATAAAGAAAGTCATAATCCAATAAAATAAACATAAAATATTCTTTTATTCTTAAATAGATCGTCTCCCATCACCACTCCTCGCCATCCAACTCTTCAACCTGAAATTGTAAATTGTTGGGGGGTGAGCATGCAAGCACACTCATTGGGATTTTGTCTCAATTTTTTATCCTTCCGGCAATTTTTTTTTTTTTTTTTGCGTCACAAAGGCATTAGATGCGCGTGGCGAGAAATTTTGCCTCGAAAGGGAAATCTTTGGCGACCAAGTGGACGAGGTCGATTGGATTCAATTTGGAACGTCGTTCTGCTTCTAGAAAGGTATTATAATAACAATTCCGAGTTTGACTCCAACAGATACACTTGTTTCAATTCGTACCGACGAACAATCTTCGCTATATGCTCCGAGCAAGAAATTTACCTCCAAAGGGAAATTCTTGATGACCAAGTGGACGAGGTCGATTCTAGATTCGCGTTGATATGCGGTGGCAAGCGTAACTCAAGACGTGTCGAAAGTTAGACTCGGATGTTGAGTGTGTGCCATAGGTTCGACATAAGTAAATTTTGAAGCAGGAACACGTCGGGTGCGATCATACCAGCTCTAATGCACCGGATCCCATCAGAACTCCGAAATTAAGCGTGCTTGGGCGAGAGTAGTACTAGGATGGGTGACCCCCTGGGAAGTCCTCGTGTTGCATCCCTTTTTGTCTCAATTTTTTACCCTTCCGGCAATTTTTTTTTTTTGCGTCACAACGGCATTTGATGCGCGTGGCGAGAAATTTTGCCTCGAAAGGGAAATCCTTGGCGACCAAGTGGACGAGGTCGATTGGATTCAATTTGGAACGTCGTTCTGCTTCTAGAAAGGTATTATAATAACAAATACGAGTTTGACTCCAACAGATACACTTGTTTCAATTCGTACCGACGAACAATCTTCGCTATATACTCCGAGCAAGAAATTTACCTCCAAAGGGAAATCCATGATGACCAAGTGGACGAGGTCGATTCGAGATTCGCGTTGATATGCGGTGGCAGGCGTAACTCAAGACGTGTCGAAAGTTAGACTCGGATGCTGACTGTGTGCCATAGGTTCGACATAAGTAATTTAGAAGCAGGAACACGTCGGGTGCGATCATACCAGCACTAATGCACCGGATCCCATCAGAACTCCGAAGTTAAGCGTGCTTGGGCGAGAGTAGTACTAGGATGGGTGACCCCCTGGGAAGTCCTCGTGTTGCACCCCTTTTTGTCTCAATTTTTTACCCTTCCGGCAATTTTTTTTTTTTTTTTGCGTCACAAAGGCATTAGATGCGCGTGGCGAGAAATTTTGCCTCGAAAGGGAAATCTTTGGCGACCAAGTGGACGAGGTCGATTGGATTCAATTTGGAACGTCGTTCTGCTTCTAGAAAGGTATTATAATAACAATTCCGAGTTTGACTCCAACAGATACACTTGTTTCAATTCGTACCGACGAACAATCTTCGCTATATGCTCCGAGCAAGAAATTTACCTCCAAAGGGAAATTCTTGATGACCAAGTGGACGAGGTCGATTCAAGATTCGCGTTGATATGCGTTGGCAAGCGTAACTCAAGACGTGTCGAAAGTTAGACTCGGATGCTGAGTGTGTGCCATAGGTTCGACATAAGTAAATTTAGAAGCAGGAACACGTCGGGTGCGATCATACCAGCACTAATGCACCGGATCCCATCAGAACTCCGAAGTTAAGCGTGCTTGGGCGAGAGTAGTACTAGGATGGGTGACCCCCTGGGAAGTCCTCGTGTTGCACCCCTTTTTGTCTCAATTTTGGACCCTTCCGACAATTTTTTTTTTTGCGTCACAAAGGACTAAGATGCGCGTGGCGAGAAATTTTGCCTCGAAAGGGAAATCCTTGGCGACCAAGTGGACGAGGTCGATTGGATTCAATTTGGAACGTCGTTCTGCTTCTAGAAAGGTATTATAATAACAATTCCGAGTTTGACTCCAACAGATACACTTGTTTCAATTCGTACCGACGAACAATCTTCGCTATATACTCCGAGCAAGAAATTTACCTCCAAAGGGAAATCCATGATGACCAAGTGGACGAGGTCGATTCGAGATTCGCTTTGATATGCGGTGGCAGGCGTAACTCAAGACGTGTCGAAAGTTAGACTCGGATGCTGAGTGTGTGCCATAGGTTCGACATAAGTAATTTAGAAGCAGGAACACGTCGGGTGCGATCATACCAGCACTAATGCACCGGATCCCATCAGAACTCCGAAGTTAAGCGTGCTTGGGCGAGAGTGGTACTAGGATGGGTGACCCCCTGGGAAGTCCTCGTGTTGCACCCCTTTTTGTCTCAACTTTTGACCCTTCCGGCAATTTTTTTTTTTTGCTTCACAAAGGCATTAAATGCGCGTGGCGAGAAATTTTGCCTCGAAAGGGAAATCCTTGGCGACCAAGTGGACGAGTTCGATTTGATTCAATTTGGAACGTCGTTCTGCTTCTAGAAAGGTATTATAATAACAATTCCGAGTTTGACTCCAACAGATACACTTGTTTCAATTCGTACCGACGAACAATCTTCGCTATATGCTCCGAGCAAGAAATTTACCTCCAAAGGGAAATCCTTGATGACCAAGTGGAAGAGGTCGATTCGAGATTCGCGTTGATATGCGGTAGCAGGCGTAACTCAGGACGTGTCGAAAGTTAGACTCGGATGCTGAGTGTGTGCCATAGGTTCGACATAAGTAAATTTAGAAGCAGGAACACGTCGGGTGCGATCATACCAGCACTAATGCACCGGATCCCATCAGAACTCCAAAGTTAAGCGTGCTTGGGCGAGAGTAGTACTAGGATGGGTGACCCCCTGGGAAGTCCTCGTGTTGCACCCCTTTTTGTCTCAATTTTTTACCCTTCTGGCAATTTTTTTTTTTTTTTTTTTTTTGCGTCACAAAGGCATTACATGCGCGTGGCGAGAAATTTTGCCTCGAAAGGGAAATCTTTGGCGACCAAGTGGACGAGGTTGATTGGATTCAATTTGGAACGTCGTTCTGCTTCTAGAAAGGTATTATAATAACAATTTCGAGTTTGACTCCAATAGATACACTTGTTTCAATTCGTACCGACGAACAATCTTCGCTATATGCTCCGAGCAAGAAATTTACCTCCAAAGGGAAATCCTTGATGACCAATTGGATGAGGTCGATTCGAGATTCACGTTGATATGCGGTGGCAAGCGTAACTCAAGACGTGTCGAAAGTTAGACTCGGATGCTGAGTGTGTGCCATAGGTTTAACATAAGTAAATTTAGAAGCAGGAACACGTCGGGTGCGATCATACCAGCACTAATGCACCGGATCCCATCAGAACTCCGAAGTTAAGCGTGCTTGGGCGAGAGTAGTACTATGATGGTGACCCTCTGGGAAATCCTCGTGTTGCACCCCTTTTTGTCTCAATTTTTTACCGTTCCGGCAATTTTTTTTTTTTTTTGCGTCACAAAGGCATTAGATGCGCGTGGCCAGAAATTTTGCCTCGAAAAGGAAATCCTTGGCGACCAAGTGGACGAGGTCGATTGGATTCAATTTGGAACGTCGTTCTGCTTCTAGAAAGGTATTATAATAACAATTCCGAGTTTGACTCCAACATATACACTTGTTTCAATTCGTACCGACGAACAATCTTCGCTATATGCTCCGAGCAAGAAATTTACCTCCAAAGGGAAATTCTTGATGACCAAGTGGACGAGGTCGATTCGAGATTCGCGTTGATATGCGTTGGCAAGCGTAACTCAAGACGTGTCGAAAGTTAGACTCGGATGCTGAGTGTGTGCCATAGGTTCGACATAAGTAAATTTAGAAGCAGGAACACGTCGGGTGCGATGATACCAGCACTAATGCACCGGATCCCATCAGAACTCCGAAGTTAAGCGTGCTTGGGCGAGAGTAGTACTAGGATGGGTGACCCCCTGGGAAGTCCTCGTGTTGCACCCCTTTTTGTCTCAATTTTGGACCCTTCCGACAATTTTTTTTTTTGCGTCACAAAGGACTAAGATGCGCGTGGCGAGAAATTTTGCCTCGAAAGTGAAATCCTTGGCGACCAAGTGGACGAGGTCGATTGGATTCAATTTGGAACGTCGTTCTGCTTCTAGAAAGGTATTATAATAACAATTCCGAGTTTGACTCCAACAGATACACTTGTTTCAATTCGTACCGACGAACAATCTTCGCTATATACTCCGAGCAAGAAATTTACCTCCAAAGGGAAATCCATGATGACCAAGTGGACGAGGTCGATTCGAGATTCGCTTTGATATGCGGTGGCAGGCGTAACTCAAGACGTGTCGAAAGTTAGACTCGGATGCTGAGTGTGTGCCATAGGTTCGACATAAGTAATTTAGAAGCAGGAACACGTCGGGTGCGATCATACCAGCACTAATGCACCGGATCCCATCAGAACTCCGAAGTTAAGCGTGCTTGGGCGAGAGTGGTACTAGGATGGGTGACCCCCTGGGAAGTCCTCGTGTTGCACCCCTTTTTGTCTCAACTTTTGACCCTTCCGGCAATTTTTTTTTTTTGCTTCACAAAGGCATTAACTGCGCGTGGCGAGAAATTTTGCCTCGAAAGCGAAATCCTTGGCGACCAAGTGGACGAGTTCGATTTGATTCAATTTGGAACGTCGTTCTGCTTCTAGAAAGGTATTATAATAACAATTCCGAGTTTGACTCCAACAGATACACTTGTTTCAATTCGTACCGACGAACAATCTTCGCTATATGCTCCGAGCAAGAAATTTACCTCCAAAGGGAAATCCTTGATGACCAAGTGGACGAGGTCGATTCGAGATTCGCGTTGATATGCGGTAGCAGGCGTAACTCAGGACGTGTCGAAAGTTAGACTCGGATGCTGAGTGTGTGCCATAGGTTCGACATAAGTAAATTTAGAAGCAGGAACACGTCGGGTGCGATCATACCAGCACTAATGCACCGGATCCCATCAGAACTCCGAAGTTAAGCGTGCTTGGGCGAGAGTAGTACTAGGATGGGTGACCCCCTGGGAAGTCCTCGTGTTGCACCCCTTTTTGTCTCAATTTTTTACCCTTCTGGCAATTTTTTTTTTTTTTTTTTTTTGCGTCACAAAGGCATTACATGCGCGTGGCGAGAAATTTTGCCTCGAAAGGGAAATCTTTGGCGACCAAGTGGACGAGGTTGATTGGATTCAATTTGGAACGTCGTTCTGCTTCTAGAAAGGTATTATAATAACAATTTCGAGTTTGACTCCAATAGATACACTTGTTTCAATTCGTACCGACGAACAATCTTCGCTATATGCTCCGAGCAAGAAATTTACCTCCAAAGGGAAATCCTTGATGACCAATTGGACGAGGTCGATTCGAGATTCACGTTGATATGCGGTGGCAAGCGTAACTCAAGACGTGTCGAAAGTTAGACTCGAATGCTGAGTGTGTGCCATAGGTTCGACATAAGTAAATTTAGAAGCAGGAACACGTCGGGTGCGATCATACCAGTACTAATGCACCGGATCCTATCAGAACTCCGAAGTTAAGCGTGCTTGGGCGAGAGTAGTACTAGGATGGGTGACCCTCTGGGAAATCCTCGTGTTGCACCCCTTTTTGTCTCAATTTTTGACCGTTCCGGCAATTTCTTTTTTTTTTTGCGTCACAAAGGCATTAGATGCGCGTGGCGAGAAATTTTGCCTCGAAAAGGAAATCCTTGGCGACCAAGTGGACGAGGTCGATTGGATTCAATTTGGAACGTCGTTCTGCTTCTAGAAAGGTATTATAATAACAATTCCGAGTTTGACTCCAACATATACACTTGTTTCAATTCGTACCGACGAACAATCTTCGCTATATGCTCCGAGCAAGAAATTTACCTCCAAAGGGAAATCCTTAATGACAAATTGGACGAGGTCGATTCGAGATTCACGTTGATATGCGGTGGCAAGCGTAACTCAAGACGTGTCGAAAGTTAGACTCGGATGCTGAGTGTGTGCCATAGGTTTGACATAAGTAAATTTAGAAGCAGGAACACGTCGGGTGCGATCATACCAGCACTAATGCACCGGATCCCATCAGAACTCCGAAGATAAGCGTGCTTGGGCGAGAGTAGTACTAGGATGGGTGACCCCCTGGGAAGTCCTCGTGTTGCACCCCTTTTTGTCTCAATTTTTTACGCTTCCGCCAATTTTTTTTTTTTTTTTTTTTTGCGTCACAAAGACATTAGATGCGCGTGGCGAGAAATTTTGCCTCGAAAGGGAAATCCTTGGCGACCAAGTGGACGAGGTCGATTGGATTCAATTTGGAACGTCGTTCTGCTTTTAGAAAGGTATTATAATAACAATTCCGAGTTTGACTCCAACAGATACACTTGTTTCAATTCGTACCGACGAACAATCTTCGCTATATGCTCCGAGCAAGAAATTTACCTCCAAAGGGAAATCCTTGATGACCAAGTGGACGAGGTCGATTCGAGATTCGCGTTGATATGCGGTAGCAGGCGTAACTCAAGACGTGTCGAAAGTTAGACTCGGATGCTGAGTGTGTGCCATAGGTTCGACATAAGTAAATTTAGAAGCAGGAACACGTCGGGTGCGATCATACCAGCACTAATCCACCGGATCCCATCAGAACCCTGAAGTTAAGCGTGCTTGGGCGAGAGTAGTACTAGGATGGGTGACCCCCTGGGAAGTCCTCGTGTTGCACCCCTTTTTGTCTCAATTTTTTACCCTTCTGGCAATTTTTTTTTTTTTTTTGCGTCACAAAGGCATTACATGCGCGTGGCGAGAAATTTTGCCTCGAAAGGGAAATCTTTGGCGACCAAGTGGACGAGTTCGATTGGATTCAATTTGGAACGTCGTTCTGCTTCTAGAAAGGTATTATAATAACAATTCCGAGTTTGACTCCAACAGATACACTTGTTTCAATTCGTACCGACGAACAATCTTCGCTATATGCTCCGAGCAAGAAATTTACCTCCAAAGGGAAATTCTTGATGACCAAGTGGACGAGGTCGATTCGAGATTCGCGTTGATATGCGGTGGCAAGCGTAACTCAAGACGTGTCGAAAGTTAGACTCGGATGCTGAGTGTGTGCCATAGGTTCGACATAAGTAAATTTAGAAGCAGGATCACGTCGGGTGCGATCATACCAGTACTAATGCACCGGATCCTATCAGAACTCCGAAGTTAAGCGTGCTTGGGCGAGAGTAGTACTAGGATGGGTGACCCTCTGGGAAATCCTCGTGTTGCACCCCTTTTTGTCTCAATTTTTGACCGTTCCGGCAATTTCTTTTTTTTTTTGCGTCACAAAGGCATTAGATGCGCGTGGCGAGAAATTTTGCCTCGAAAAGGAAATCCTTGGCGACCAAGTGGACGAGGTCGATTGGATTCAATTTGGAACGTCGTTCTGCTTCTAGAAAGGTATTATAATAACAATTCCGAGTTTGACTCCAACATATACACTTGTTTCAATTCGTACCGACGAACAATCTTCGCTATATGCTCCGAGCAAGAAATTTACCTCCAAAGGGAAATCCTTAATGACCAATTGGACGAGGTCGATTCGAGATTCACGTTGATATGCGGTGGCAAGCGTAACTCAAGACGTGTCGAAAGTTAGACTCGGATGCTGAGTGTGTGCCATAGGTTTGACATAAGTAAATTTAGAAGCAGGAACACGTCGGGTGCGATCATACCAGCACTAATGCACCGGATCCCATCAGAACTCCGAAGATAAGCGTGCTTGGGCGAGAGTAGTACTAGGATGGGTGACCCCCTGGGAAGTCCTCGTGTTGCACCCCTTTTTGTCTCAATTTTTTACGCTTCCGCCAATTTTTTTTTTTTTTTTTTTTGCGTCACAAAGACATTAGATGCGCGTGGCGAGAAATTTTGCCTCGAAAGGGAAATCCTTGGCGACCAAGTGGACTAGGTCGATTGGATTCAATTTGGAACGTCGTTCTGCTTTTAGAAAGGTATTATAATAACAATTCCGAGTTTGACTCCAACAGATACACTTGTTTCAATTCGTACCGACGAACAATCTTCGCTATATGCTCCGAGCAAGAAATTTACCTCCAAAGGGAAATCCTTGATGACCAAGTGGACGAGGTTGATTCGATATTCGAGTTGATATGCGGTAGCAGGCGTAACTCAAGACGTGTCGAAAGTTAGACTCGGATGCTGAGTGTGTGCCAGAGGTTCGACATAAGTAAATTTAGAAGCAGGAACACGTCGGGTGCGATCATACCAGCACTAATGCACCGGATCCCATCAGAACTCTGAAGTTAAGCGTGCTTGGGCGAGAGTAGTACTAGGATGGGTGACCCCCTGGGAAGTCCTCGTGTTGCACCCCTTTTTGTCTCAATTTTTTACCCTTCTGGCAATTTTTTTTTTTTTGCGTCACAAAGGCATTACATGCGCGTGGCGAGAAATTTTGCCTCGAAAGGGAAATCTTTGGCGACCAAGTGGACGAGGTCGATTGGATTCAATTTGGAACGTCGTTCTGCTTCTAGAAAGGTATTATAATAACAATTCCGAGTTTGACTCCAACAGATACACTTGTTTCAATTCGTACCGACGAACAATCTTCGCTATATGCTCCGAGCAAGAAATTTACCTCCAAAGGGAAATTATTGATGACCAAGTGGACGAGGTCGATTTGAGATTCGCGTTGATATGCAGTGGCAAGCGTAACTCAAGACGTGTTGAAAGTTAGACTCGGATGCTGAGTGTGTGCCATAGGTTCGACATAAGTAAATTTAGAAGCAGGAACACGTCGGGTGCGATCATACCAGTACTAATGCACCGGATCCCATCAGAACTCCGAAGTTAAGCGTGCTTGGGCGAGAGTAGTACTAGGATGGGTGACCCTCTGGGAAATCCTCGTGTTGCACCCCTTTTTGTCTCAATTTTTGACCGTTCCGACAAATTTTTTTTTTTTTGCGTCACAAAGGCATTAGATGCGCGTGGCGAGAAATTTTGCCTCGAAAAGGAAATCTTTGGCGACCAAGTGGACGAGGTCGATTGGATTCAATTTGGAACGTCGTTCTGCTTCTAGAAAGGTATTATAATAACAATTCCGAGTTTGACTCCAACATATACACTTGTTTCAATTCGTACCGACGAACAATCTTCGCTATATGCTCCGAGCAAGAAATTTACCTCCAAAGGGAAATCCTTGATGACCAATTGGACGAGGTCGATTCGAGATTCACGTTGATATGCGGTGGCAAGCGTAACTCAAGACGTGTCGAAAGTTAGACTCGGATGCTGAGTGTGTGCCATAGGTTCGACATAAGTAAATTTAGAAGCAGGAACACGTCGGGTGCGATCATACCAGCACTAATGCACCGGATCCCATCAGAACTCCGAAGATAAGCGTGCTTGGGCGAGAGTAGTACTAGGATGGGTGACCCTCTGGGAAGTCCTCGTGTTGCACCCCTTTTTGTCTCAATTTTTGACCCTTCCGGCAAATTTTTTTTTTTTTTTTTTGCGTCACACAGGCATTAGATGCGCGTGGCGAGAAATTTTGCCTCGAAAGGGAAATCCTTGGTGACCAAGTGGACGAGGTCGATTGGATTCAATTTGGAACGTCGTTCTGCTTCTAGAAAGGTATTATAATAACAATTCCGAGTTTGACTCCAATAGATACACTTGTTTCAATTCGTACCGACGAACAATCTTCGCTATATGCTCCGAGCAAGAAATTTACCTCCAAAGGGAAATCCTTGATGACCAATTGGACGAGGTCGATTCGAGATTCACGTTGATATGCGGTGGCAAGCGTAACTCAAGACGTGTCGAAAGTTAGACTCGAATGCTGAGTGTGTGCCATAGGTTCGACATAAGTAAATTTAGAAGCAGGAACACGTCGGGTGCGATCATACCAGTACTAATGCACCGGATCCTATCAGAACTCCGAAGTTAAGCGTGCTTGGGCGAGAGTAGTACTAGGATGGGTGACCCTCTGGGAAATCCTCGTGTTGCACCCCTTTTTGTCTCAATTTTTGACCGTTCCGGCAATTTCTTTTTTTTTTTGCGTCACAAAGGCATTAGATGCGCGTGGCGAGAAATTTTGCCTCGAAAAGGAAATCCTTGGCGACCAAGTGGACGAGGTCGATTGGATTCAATTTGGAACGTCGTTCTGCTTCTAGAAAGGTATTATAATAACAATTCCGAGTTTGACTCCAACATATACACTTGTTTCAATTCGTACCGACGAACAATCTTCGCTATATGCTCCGAGCAAGAAATTTACCTCCAAAGGGAAATCCTTAATGACAAATTGGACGAGGTCGATTCGAGATTCACGTTGATATGCGGTGGCAAGCGTAACTCAAGACGTGTCGAAAGTTAGACTCGGATGCTGAGTGTGTGCCATAGGTTTGACATAAGTAAATTTAGAAGCAGGAACACGTCGGGTGCGATCATACCAGCACTAATGCACCGGATCCCATCAGAACTCCGAAGATAAGCGTGCTTGGGCGAGAGTAGTACTAGGATGGGTGACCCCCTGGGAAGTCCTCGTGTTGCACCCCTTTTTGTCTCAATTTTTTACGCTTCCGCCAATTTTTTTTTTTTTTTTTTTTGCGTCACAAAGACATTAGATGCGCGTGGCGAGAAATTTTGCCTCGAAAGGGAAATCCTTGGCGACCAAGTGGACGAGGTCGATTGGATTCAATTTGGAACGTCGTTCTGCTTTTAGAAAGGTATTATAATAACAATTCCGAGTTTGACTCCAACAGATACACTTGTTTCAATTCGTACCGACGAACAATCTTCGCTATATGCTCCGAGCAAGAAATTTACCTCCAAAGGGAAATCCTTGATGACCAAGTGGACGAGGTCGATTCGAGATTCGCGTTGATATGCGGTAGCAGGCGTAACTCAAGACGTGTCGAAAGTTAGACTCGGATGCTGAGTGTGTGCCATAGGTTCGACATAAGTAAATTTAGAAGCAGGAACACGTCGGGTGCGATCATACCAGCACTAATCCACCGGATCCCATCAGAACCCTGAAGTTAAGCGTGCTTGGGCGAGAGTAGTACTAGGATGGGTGACCCCCTGGGAAGTCCTCGTGTTGCACCCCTTTTTGTCTCAATTTTTTACCCTTCTGGCAATTTTTTTTTTTTTTTTGCGTCACAAAGGCATTACATGCGCGTGGCGAGAAATTTTGCCTCGAAAGGGAAATCTTTGGCGACCAAGTGGACGAGTTCGATTGGATTCAATTTGGAACGTCGTTCTGCTTCTAGAAAGGTATTATAATAACAATTCCGAGTTTGACTCCAACAGATACACTTGTTTCAATTCGTACCGACGAACAATCTTCGCTATATGCTCCGAGCAAGAAATTTACCTCCAAAGGGAAATTCTTGATGACCAAGTGGACGAGGTCGATTCGAGATTCGCGTTGATATGCGGTGGCAAGCGTAACTCAAGACGTGTCGAAAGTTAGACTCGGATGCTGAGTGTGTGCCATAGGTTCGACATAAGTAAATTTAGAAGCAGGATCACGTCGGGTGCGATCATACCAGTACTAATGCACCGGATCCTATCAGAACTCCGAAGTTAAGCGTGCTTGGGCGAGAGTAGTACTAGGATGGGTGACCCTCTGGGAAATCCTCGTGTTGCACCCCTTTTTGTCTCAATTTTTGACCGTTCCGGCAATTTCTTTTTTTTTTTGCGTCACAAAGGCATTAGATGCGCGTGGCGAGAAATTTTGCCTCGAAAAGGAAATCCTTGGCGACCAAGTGGACGAGGTCGATTGGATTCAATTTGGAACGTCGTTCTGCTTCTAGAAAGGTATTATAATAACAATTCCGAGTTTGACTCCAACATATACACTTGTTTCAATTCGTACCGACGAACAATCTTCGCTATATGCTCCGAGCAAGAAATTTACCTCCAAAGGGAAATCCTTAATGACCAATTGGACGAGGTCGATTCGAGATTCACGTTGATATGCGGTGGCAAGCGTAACTCAAGACGTGTCGAAAGTTAGACTCGGATGCTGAGTGTGTGCCATAGGTTTGACATAAGTAAATTTAGAAGCAGGAACACGTCGGGTGCGATCATACCAGCACTAATGCACCGGATCCCATCAGAACTCCGAAGATAAGCGTGCTTGGGCGAGAGTAGTACTAGGATGGGTGACCCCCTGGGAAGTCCTCGTGTTGCACCCCTTTTTGTCTCAATTTTTTACGCTTCCGCCAATTTTTTTTTTTTTTTTTTTTGCGTCACAAAGACATTAGATGCGCGTGGCGAGAAATTTTGCCTCGAAAGGGAAATCCTTGGCGACCAAGTGGACTAGGTCGATTGGATTCAATTTGGAACGTCGTTCTGCTTTTAGAAAGGTATTATAATAACAATTCCGAGTTTGACTCCAACAGATACACTTGTTTCAATTCGTACCGACGAACAATCTTCGCTATATGCTCCGAGCAAGAAATTTACCTCCAAAGGGAAATCCTTGATGACCAAGTGGACGAGGTTGATTCGATATTCGAGTTGATATGCGGTAGCAGGCGTAACTCAAGACGTGTCGAAAGTTAGACTCGGATGCTGAGTGTGTGCCAGAGGTTCGACATAAGTAAATTTAGAAGCAGGAACACGTCGGGTGCGATCATACCAGCACTAATGCACCGGATCCCATCAGAACTCTGAAGTTAAGCGTGCTTGGGCGAGAGTAGTACTAGGATGGGTGACCCCCTGGGAAGTCCTCGTGTTGCACCCCTTTTTGTCTCAATTTTTTACCCTTCTGGCAATTTTTTTTTTTTTGCGTCACAAAGGCATTACATGCGCGTGGCGAGAAATTTTGCCTCGAAAGGGAAATCTTTGGCGACCAAGTGGACGAGGTCGATTGGATTCAATTTGGAACGTCGTTCTGCTTCTAGAAAGGTATTATAATAACAATTCCGAGTTTGACTCCAACAGATACACTTGTTTCAATTCGTACCGACGAACAATCTTCGCTATATGCTCCGAGCAAGAAATTTACCTCCAAAGGGAAATTATTGATGACCAAGTGGACGAGGTCGATTTGAGATTCGCGTTGATATGCAGTGGCAAGCGTAACTCAAGACGTGTTGAAAGTTAGACTCGGATGCTGAGTGTGTGCCATAGGTTCGACATAAGTAAATTTAGAAGCAGGAACACGTCGGGTGCGATCATACCAGTACTAATGCACCGGATCCCATCAGAACTCCGAAGTTAAGCGTGCTTGGGCGAGAGTAGTACTAGGATGGGTGACCCTCTGGGAAATCCTCGTGTTGCACCCCTTTTTGTCTCAATTTTTGACCGTTCCGACAAATTTTTTTTTTTTTGCGTCACAAAGGCATTAGATGCGCGTGGCGAGAAATTTTGCCTCGAAAAGGAAATCTTTGGCGACCAAGTGGACGAGGTCGATTGGATTCAATTTGGAACGTCGTTCTGCTTCTAGAAAGGTATTATAATAACAATTCCGAGTTTGACTCCAACATATACACTTGTTTCAATTCGTACCGACGAACAATCTTCGCTATATGCTCCGAGCAAGAAATTTACCTCCAAAGGGAAATCCTTGATGACCAATTGGACGAGGTCGATTCGAGATTCACGTTGATATGCGGTGGCAAGCGTAACTCAAGACGTGTCGAAAGTTAGACTCGGATGCTGAGTGTGTGCCATAGGTTCGACATAAGTAAATTTAGAAGCAGGAACACGTCGGGTGCGATCATACCAGCACTAATGCACCGGATCCCATCAGAACTCCGAAGATAAGCGTGCTTGGGCGAGAGTAGTACTAGGATGGGTGACCCTCTGGGAAGTCCTCGTGTTGCACCCCTTTTTGTCTCAATTTTTGACCCTTCCGGCAAATTTTTTTTTTTTTTTTTTGCGTCACACAGGCATTAGATGCGCGTGGCGAGAAATTTTGCCTCGAAAGGGAAATCCTTGGTGACCAAGTGGACGAGGTCGATTGGATTCAATTTGGAACGTCGTTCTGCTTTTAGAAAGGTATTATAATAACAATTTCGAGTTTGACTCCAACAGATACACTTGTTTCAATTCGTACCGACGAACAATCTTCGCTATATGCTCCGAGCAAGAAATTTACCTCCAAAGGGAAATCCTTGATGACCAAGTGGACGAGGTCGATTCGAGATTCGCGTTGATATGCGGTGGCAAGCGTAACTCAAGACGTGTCGAAAGTTAGACTCGGATGCTGAGTGTGTTCCATAGGTTCGACATAAGTAAATTTAGAAGCAGGAACAGGTCGGGTGCGATCATACCAGCACTAATGCACCGGATCCTATCAGAACTCCGAAGATAAGCGTGCTTGGGCGAGAGTAGTACTAGGATGGGTGACCCCCTGGGAAGTCCTTGTGTTGCACCCCTTTTTGTCTCAATTTTTTACGCTTCCGCCAATTTTTTTTTTTTGCGTCACAAAGGCATTAGATGCGCGTGGCGAGAAATTTTGCCTCGAAAGGGAAATCCTTGGCGACCAAGTGGACGAGGTCGATTGGATTCAATTTGGAACGTCGTTCTGCTTTTAGAAAGGTATTATAATAACAATTCCGAGTTTGACTCCAACAGATACACTTGTTTCAATTCGTACCGACGAACAATCTTCGCTATATGCTCCGAGCAAGAAATTTACCTCCAAAGGGAAATCCTTGATGACCAAGTGGACGAGGTCGATTCGAGATTCGCGTTGATATGCGGTGGCAAGCGTAACTCAAGACGTGTCGAAAGTTAGACTCGGATGCTGAGTGTGTTCCATAGGTTCGACATAAGTAAATTTAGAAGCAGGAACAGGTCGGGTGCGATCATACCAGCACTAATGCACCGGATCCCATCAGAACTCCGAAGTTAAGCGTGCTTGGGCGAGAGTAGTACTAGGATGGGTGACCCCCTGGGAAGTCCTCGTGTTGCACCCCTTTTTGTCTCAATTTTGGACCCTTCCGACAATTTTTTTTTTGCGTCACAAAGGACTAAGATGCGCGTGACGAGAAATTTTGCCTCGAAAGGGAAATCCTTGGCGACCAAGTGGACGAGGTCGATTGGATTCAATTTGGAACGTCGTTCTGCTTCTAGAAAGGTATTATAATAACAATTCCGAGTTTGACTCCAACAGATACACTTGTTTCAATTCGTACCGACGAACAATCTTCGCTATATGCTCCGAGCAAGAAATTTACCTCCAAAGGGAAATCCTTGATGACCAATTGGACGAGGTCGATTCGAGATTCGCGTTTATATGCGGTGGCAAGCGTAACTCAAAACGTGTCGAAAGTTAGACTCGGATGCTGAGTGTGTGCCATAGGTTCGCCATAAGTAAATTTAGAAGCAGGAACACGTCGGGTGCGATCATACCAGCACTAATGCACCGGATCCCATCAGAACTCCGAAGTTAAGCGTGCTTGGGCGAGAGTAGTACTAGGATGGGTGACCCCCTGGGAAGTCCTCGTGTTGCACCCCTTTTTGTCTCATTTTTTGACCCTTCCGGCAATTTTTTTTTTTTTTTTTTGCGTCACAAAGGCATTAGATGCTCGTGGCGAGAAATTTTGCCTAGAAAGGGAAATCCTTGGCGACCAAGTGGACGAGGTCGATTGGATTCAATTTGGAACGTCGTTCTGCTTCTAGAAAGGTATTATAATAACAATTCCGAGTTTGACTCCAACATATACACTTGTTTCAATTCGTACCGACGAACAATCTTCGCTATATGCTCCGAGCAAGAAATTTACCTCCAAAGGGAAATCCTTGATGACCAATTGGACGAGGTCGATTCGAGATTCACGTTGATATGCGGTGGCAAGCGTAACTCAAGACGTGTCGAAAGTTAGACTCGGATGCTGAGTGTGTGCCATAGGTTCGACATAAGTAAATTTAGAAGCAGGAACACGTCGGGTGCGATCATACCAGCACTAATGCACCGGATCCCATCAGAACTCCGAAGATAAGCGTGCTTGGGCGAGAGTAGTACTAGGATGGGTGACCCTCTGGGAAGTCCTCGTGTTGCACCCCTTTTTGTCTCAATTTTTGACCCTTCCGGCAAATTTTTTTTTTTTTTTTTTGCGTCACACAGGCATTAGATGCGCGTGGCGAGAAATTTTTCCTCGAAAGGGAAATCCTTGGTGACCAAGTGGACGAGGTCGATTGGATTCAATTTGGAACGTCGTTCTGCTTTTAGAAAGGTATTATAATAACAATTTCGAGTTTGACTCCAACAGATACACTTGTTTCAATTCGTACCGACGAACAATCTTCGCTATATGCTCCGAGCAAGAAATTTACCTCCAAAGGGAAATCCTTGATGACCAAGTGGACGAGGTCGATTCGAGATTCGCGTTGATATGCGGTGGCAAGCGTAACTCAAGACGTGTCGAAAGTTAGACTCGGATGCTGAGTGTGTTCCATAGGTTCGACATAAGTAAATTTAGAAGCAGGAACAGGTCGGGTGCGATCATACCAGCACTAATGCACCGGATCCTATCAGAACTCCGAAGATAGGCGTGCTTGGGCGAGAGTAGTACTAGGATGGGTGACCCCCTGGGAAGTCCTCGTGTTGCACCCCTTTTTGTCTCAATTTTTTACGCTTCCGCCAATTTTTTTTTTTTTTTTTTTTTGCGTCACAAAGACATTAGATGCGCGTGGCGAGAAATTTTGCCTCGAAAGGGAAATCCTTGGCGACCAAGTGGACGAGGTCGATTGGATTCAATTTGGAACGTCGTTCTGCTTTTAGAAAGGTATTATAATAACAATTCCGAGTTTGACTCCAACAGATACACTTGTTTCAATTCGTACCGACGAACAATCTTCGCTATATGCTCCGAGCAAGAAATTTACCTCCAAAGGGAAATCCTTGATGACCAAGTGGACGAGGTTGATTCGAGATTCGCGTTGATATGCGGTAGCAGGCGTAACTCAAGACGTGTCGAAAGTTAGACTCGGATGCTGAGTGTGTGCCATAGGTTCGACATAAGTAAATTTAGAAGCAGGAACACGTCGGGTGCGATCATACCAGCACTAATCCACCGGATCCCATCAGAACTCTGAAGTTAAGCGTGCTTGGGCGAGAGTAGTACTAGGATGGGTGACCCCCTGGGAAGTCCTCGTGTTGCACCCCTTTTTGTCTCAATTTTTTACCCTTCTGGCAATTTTTTTTTTTTTTGCGTCACAAAGGCATTACATGCGCGTGGCGAGAAATTTTGCCTCGAAAGGGAAATCTTTGGCGACCAAGTGGACGAGTTCGATTGGATTCAATTTGGAACGTCGTTCTGCTTCTAGAAAGGTATTATAATAACAATTCCGAGTTTGACTCCAACAGATACACTTGTTTCAATTCGTACCGACGAACAATCTTCGCTATATGCTCCGAGCAAGAAATTTACCTCCAAAGGGAAATTCTTGATGACCAAGTGGACGAGGTCGATTCGAGATTCGCGTTGATATGCGGTGGCAAGCGTAACTCAAGACGTGTCGAAAGTTAGACTCGGATGCTGAGTGTGTGCCATAGGTTCGACATAAGTAAATTTAGAAGCAGGATCACGTCGGGTGCGATCATACCAGTACTAATGCACCGGATCCTATCAGAACTCCGAAGTTAAGCGTGCTTGGGCGAGAGTAGTACTAGGATGGGTGACCCTCTGGGAAATCCTCGTGTTGCACCCCTTTTTGTCTCAATTTTTGACCGTTCCGGCAATTTCTTTTTTTTTTTGCGTCACAAAGGCATTAGATGCGCGTGGCGAGAAATTTTGCCTCGAAAAGGAAATCCTTGGCGACCAAGTGGACGAGGTCGATTGGATTCAATTTGGAACGTCGTTCTGCTTCTAGAAAGGTATTATAATAACAATTCCGAGTTTGACTCCAACATATACACTTGTTTCAATTCGTACCGACGAACAATCTTCGCTATATGCTCCGAGCAAGAAATTTACCTCCAAAGGGAAATCCTTAATGACCAATTGGACGAGGTCGATTCGAGATTCACGTTGATATGCGGTGGCAAGCGTAACTCAAGACGTGTCGAAAGTTAGACTCGGATGCTGAGTGTGTGCCATAGGTTTGACATAAGTAAATTTAGAAGCAGGAACACGTCGGGTGCGATCATACCAGCACTAATGCACCGGATCCCATCAGAACTCCGAAGATAAGCGTGCTTGGGCGAGAGTAGTACTAGGATGGGTGACCCCCTGGGAAGTCCTCGTGTTGCACCCCTTTTTGTCTCAATTTTTTACGCTTCCGCCAATTTTTTTTTTTTTTTTTTTTGCGTCACAAAGACATTAGATGCGCGTGGCGAGAAATTTTGCCTCGAAAGGGAAATCCTTGGCGACCAAGTGGACTAGGTCGATTGGATTCAATTTGGAACGTCGTTCTGCTTTTAGAAAGGTATTATAATAACAATTCCGAGTTTGACTCCAACAGATACACTTGTTTCAATTCGTACCGACGAACAATCTTCGCTATATGCTCCGAGCAAGAAATTTACCTCCAAAGGGAAATCCTTGATGACCAAGTGGACGAGGTTGATTCGATATTCGAGTTGATATGCGGTAGCAGGCGTAACTCAAGACGTGTCGAAAGTTAGACTCGGATGCTGAGTGTGTGCCAGAGGTTCGACATAAGTAAATTTAGAAGCAGGAACACGTCGGGTGCGATCATACCAGCACTAATGCACCGGATCCCATCAGAACTCTGAAGTTAAGCGTGCTTGGGCGAGAGTAGTACTAGGATGGGTGACCCCCTGGGAAGTCCTCGTGTTGCACACCTTTTTGTCTCAATTTTTTACCCTTCTGGCAATTTTTTTTTTTTTGCGTCACAAAGGCATTACATGCGCGTGGCGAGAAATTTTGCCTCGAAAGGGAAATCTTTGGCGACCAAGTGGACGAGGTCGATTGGATTCAATTTGGAACGTCGTTCTGCTTCTAGAAAGGTATTATAATAACAATTCCGAGTTTGACTCCAACAGATACACTTGTTTCAATTCGTACCGACGAACAATCTTCGCTATATGCTCCGAGCAAGAAATTTACCTCCAAAGGGAAATTATTGATGACCAAGTGGACGAGGTCGATTTGAGATTCGCGTTGATATGCAGTGGCAAGCGTAACTCAAGACGTGTTGAAAGTTAGACTCGGATGCTGAGTGTGTGCCATAGGTTCGACATAAGTAAATTTAGAAGCAGGAACACGTCGGGTGCGATCATACCAGTACTAATGCACCGGATCCCATCAGAACTCCGAAGTTAAGCGTGCTTGGGCGAGAGTAGTACTAGGATGGGTGACCCTCTGGGAAATCCTCGTGTTGCACCCCTTTTTGTCTCAATTTTTGACCGTTCCGACAAATTTTTTTTTTTTTGCGTCACAAAGGCATTAGATGCGCGTGGCGAGAAATTTTGCCTCGAAAAGGAAATCTTTGGCGACCAAGTGGACGAGGTCGATTGGATTCAATTTGGAACGTCGTTCTGCTTCTAGAAAGGTATTATAATAACAATTCCGAGTTTGACTCCAACATATACACTTGTTTCAATTCGTACCGACGAACAATCTTCGCTATATGCTCCGAGCAAGAAATTTACCTCCAAAGGGAAATCCTTGATGACCAATTGGACGAGGTCGATTCGAGATTCACGTTGATATGCGGTGGCAAGCGTAACTCAAGACGTGTCGAAAGTTAGACTCGGATGCTGAGTGTGTGCCATAGGTTCGACATAAGTAAATTTAGAAGCAGGAACACGTCGGGTGCGATCATACCAGCACTAATGCACCGGATCCCATCAGAACTCCGAAGATAAGCGTGCTTGGGCGAGAGTAGTACTAGGATGGGTGACCCTCTGGGAAGTCCTCGTGTTGCACCCCTTTTTGTCTCAATTTTTGACCCTTCCGGCAAATTTTTTTTTTTTTTTTTGCGTCACACAGGCATTAGATGCGCGTGGCGAGAAATTTTGCCTCGAAAGGGAAATCCTTGGTGACCAAGTGGACGAGGTCGATTGGATTCAATTTGGAACGTCGTTCTGCTTTTAGAAAGGTATTATAATAACAATTTCGAGTTTGACTCCAACAGATACACTTGTTTCAATTCGTACCGACGAACAATCTTCGCTATATGCTCCGAGCAAGAAATTTACCTCCAAAGGGAAATCCTTGATGACCAAGTGGACGAGGTCGATTCGAGATTCGCGTTGATATGCGGTGGCAAGCGTAACTCAAGACGTGTCGAAAGTTAGACTCGGATGCTGAGTGTGTTCCATAGGTTCGACATAAGTAAATTTAGAAGCAGGAACAGGTCGGGTGCGATCATACCAGCACTAATGCACCGGATCCTATCAGAACTCCGAAGATAAGCGTGCTTGGGCGAGAGTAGTACTAGGATGGGTGACCCCCTGGGAAGTCCTTGTGTTGCACCCCTTTTTGTCTCAATTTTTTACGCTTCCGCCAATTTTTTTTTTTTGCGTCACAAAGGCATTAGATGCGCGTGGCGAGAAATTTTGCCTCGAAAGGGAAATCCTTGGCGACCAAGTGGACGAGGTCGATTGGATTCAATTTGGAACGTCGTTCTGCTTTTAGAAAGGTATTATAATAACAATTCCGAGTTTGACTCCAACAGATACACTTGTTTCAATTCGTACCGACGAACAATCTTCGCTATATGCTCCGAGCAAGAAATTTACCTCCAAAGGGAAATCCTTGATGACCAAGTGGACGAGGTCGATTCGAGATTCGCGTTGATATGCGGTGGCAAGCGTAACTCAAGACGTGTCGAAAGTTAGACTCGGATGCTGAGTGTGTTCCATAGGTTCGACATAAGTAAATTTAGAAGCAGGAACAGGTCGGGTGCGATCATACCAGCACTAATGCACCGGATCCCATCAGAACTCCGAAGTTAAGCGTGCTTGGGCGAGAGTAGTACTAGGATGGGTGACCCCCTGGGAAGTCCTCGTGTTGCACCCCTTTTTGTCTCAATTTTGGACCCTTCCGACAATTTTTTTTTTGCGTCACAAAGGACTAAGATGCGCGTGACGAGAAATTTTGCCTCGAAAGGGAAATCCTTGGCGACCAAGTGGACGAGGTCGATTGGATTCAATTTGGAACGTCGTTCTGCTTCTAGAAAGGTATTATAATAACAATTCCGAGTTTGACTCCAACAGATACACTTGTTTCAATTCGTACCGACGAACAATCTTCGCTATATGCTCCGAGCAAGAAATTTACCTCCAAAGGGAAATCCTTGATGACCAATTGGACGAGGTCGATTCGAGATTCGCGTTTATATGCGGTGGCAAGCGTAACTCAAAACGTGTCGAAAGTTAGACTCGGATGCTGAGTGTGTGCCATAGGTTCGCCATAAGTAAATTTAGAAGCAGGAACACGTCGGGTGCGATCATACCAGCACTAATGCACCGGATCCCATCAGAACTCCGAAGTTAAGCGTGCTTGGGCGAGAGTAGTACTAGGATGGGTGACCCCCTGGGAAGTCCTCGTGTTGCACCCCTTTTTGTCTCATTTTTTGACCCTTCCGGCAATTTTTTTTTTTTTTTTTTGCGTCACAAAGGCATTAGATGCTCGTGGCGAGAAATTTTGCCTAGAAAGGGAAATCCTTGGCGACCAAGTGGACGAGGTCGATTGGATTCAATTTGGAACGTCGTTCTGCTTCTAGAAAGGTATTATAATAACAATTCCGAGTTTGACTCCAACATATACACTTGTTTCAATTCGTACCGACGAACAATCTTCGCTATATGCTCCGAGCAAGAAATTTACCTCCAAAGGGAAATCCTTGATGACCAATTGGACGAGGTCGATTCGAGATTCACGTTGATATGCGGTGGCAAGCGTAACTCAAGACGTGTCGAAAGTTAGACTCGGATGCTGAGTGTGTGCCATAGGTTCGACATAAGTAAATTTAGAAGCAGGAACACGTCGGGTGCGATCATACCAGCACTAATGCACCGGATCCCATCAGAACTCCGAAGATAAGCGTGCTTGGGCGAGAGTAGTACTAGGATGGGTGACCCTCTGGGAAGTCCTCGTGTTGCACCCCTTTTTGTCTCAATTTTTGACCCTTCCGGCAAATTTTTTTTTTTTTTTTTGCGTCACACAGGCATTAGATGCGCGTGGCGAGAAATTTTTCCTCGAAAGGGAAATCCTTGGTGACCAAGTGGACGAGGTCGATTGGATTCAATTTGGAACGTCGTTCTGCTTTTAGAAAGGTATTATAATAACAATTTCGAGTTTGACTCCAACAGATACACTTGTTTCAATTCGTACCGACGAACAATCTTCGCTATATGCTCCGAGCAAGAAATTTACCTCCAAAGGGAAATCCTTGATGACCAAGTGGACGAGGTCGATTCGAGATTCGCGTTGATATGCGGTGGCAAGCGTAACTCAAGACGTGTCGAAAGTTAGACTCGGATGCTGAGTGTGTTCCATAGGTTCGACATAAGTAAATTTAGAAGCAGGAACAGGTCGGGTGCGATCATACCAGCACTAATGCACCGGATCCTATCAGAACTCCGAAGATAGGCGTGCTTGGGCGAGAGTAGTACTAGGATGGGTGACCCCCTGGGAAGTCCTCGTGTTGCACCCCTTTTTGTCTCAATTTTTTACGCTTCCGCCAATTTTTTTTTTTTGCGTCACAAAGGCATTAGATGCGCGTGGCGAGAAATTTTGCCTCGAAAGGGAAATCCTTGGCGACCAAGTGGACGAGGTCGATTGGATTCAATTTGGAACGTCGTTCTGCTTTTAGAAAGGTATTATAATAACAATTCCGAGTTTGACTCCAACAGATACACTTGTTTCAATTCGTACCGACGAACAATCTTCGCTATATGCTCCGAGCAAGAAATTTACCTCCAAAGGGAAATCCTTGATGACCAATTGGACGAGGTCGATTCGAGATTCACGTTGATATGCGGTGGCAAGCGTAACTCAAGACGTGTCGAAAGTTAGACTCGGATGCTGAGTGTGTGCCATAGGTTCGACATAAGTAAATTTAGAAGCAGGAACACGTCGGGTGCGATCATACCAGCACTAATGCACCGGATCCCATCAGAACTCCGAAGATAAGCGTGCTTGGGCGAGAGTAGTACTAGGATGGGTGACCCTCTGGGAAGTCCTCGTGTTGCACCCCTTTTTGTCTCAATTTTTGACCCTTCCGGCAATTTTTTTTTTTTTTTTTTTGCGTCACACAGGCATTAGATGCGCGTGGCGAGAAATTTTGCCTCGAAAGGGAAATCCTTGGTGACAAAGTGGACGAGGTCGATTGGATTCAATTTGGAACGTCGTTCTGCTTTTAGAAAGGTATTATAATAACAATTTCGAGTTTGACTCCAACAGATACACTTGTTTCAATTCGTACCGACGAACAATCTTCGCTATATGCTCCGAGCAAGAAATTTACCTCCAAAGGGAAATCCTTGATGACCAAGTGGACGAGGTCGATTCGAGATTCGCGTTGATATGCGGTGGCAAGCGTAACTCAAGACGTGTCGAAAGTTAGACTCAGATGCTGAGTGTGTTCCATAGGTTCGACATAAGTAAATTTAGAAGCAGGAACAGGTCGGGTGCGATCATACCAGCACTAATGCACCGGATCCTATCAGAACTCCGAAGATAAGCGTGCTTGGGCGAGAGTAGTACTAGGATGGGTGACCCCCTGGGAAGTCCTCGTGTTGCACCCCTTTTTGTCTCAATTTTTTACGCTTCCGCCAATTTTTTTTTTTTGCGTCACAAAGGCATTAGATGCGCGTGGCGAGAAATTTTGCCTCGAAATGGAAATCCTTGGCGACCAAGTGGACGAGGTCGATTGGATTCAATTTGGAACGTCGTTCTGCTTTTAGAAAGGTATTATAATAACAATTCCGAGTTTGACTCCAACAGATACACTTGTTTCAATTCGTACCGACGAACAATCTTCGCTATATGCTCCGAGCAAGAAATTTACCTCCAAAGGGAAATCCTTGATGACCAAGTGGACGAGGTCGATTCGAGATTCGCGTTGATATGCGGTGGCAAGCGTAACTCAAGACGTGTCGAAAGTTAGACTCGGATGCTGAGTGTGTTCCATAGGTTCGACATAAGTAAATTTAGAAGCAGGAACAGGTCGGGTGCGATCATACCAGCACTAATGCACCGGATCCCATCAGAACTCCGAAGTTAAGCGTGCTTGGGCGAGAGTAGTACTAGGATGGGTGACCCCCTGGGAAGTCCTCGTGTTGCACCCCTTTTTGTCTCAATTTTGGACCCTTCCGACAATTTTTTTTTTGCGTCACAAAGGACTAAGATGCGCGTGACGAGAAATTTTGCCTCGAAAGGGAAATCCTTGGCGACCAAGTGGACGAGGTCGATTGGATTCAATTTGGAACGTCGTTCTGCTTCTAGAAAGGTATTATAATAACAATTCCGAGTTTGACTCCAACAGATACACTTGTTTCAATTCGTACCGACGAACAATCTTCGCTATATGCTCCGAGCAAGAAATTTACCTCCAAAGGGAAATCCTTGATGACCAATTGGACGAGGTCGATTCGAGATTCGCGTTTATATGCGGTGGCAAGCGTAACTCAAAACGTGTCGAAAGTTAGACTCGGATGCTGAGTGTGTGCCATAGGTTCGCCATAAGTAAATTTAGAAGCAGGAACACGTCGGGTGCGATCATACCAGCACTAATGCACCGGATCCCATCAGAACTCCGAAGTTAAGCGTGCTTGGGCGAGAGTAGTACTAGGATGGGTGACCCCCTGGGAAGTCCTCGTGTTGCACCCCTTTTTGTCTCATTTTTTGACCCTTCCGGCAATTTTTTTTTTTTTTTTTGCGTCACAAAGGCATTAGATGCTCGTGGCGAGAAATTTTGCCTAGAAAGGGAAATCCTTGGCGACCAAGTGGACGAGGTCGATTGGATTCAATTTGGAACGTCGTTCTGCTTCTAGAAAGGTATTATAATAACAATTCCGAGTTTGACTCCAACATATACACTTGTTTCAATTCGTACCGACGAACAATCTTCGCTATATGCTCCGAGCAAGAAATTTACCTCCAAAGGGAAATCCTTGATGACCAATTGGACGAGGTCGATTCGAGATTCACGTTGATATGCGGTGGCAAGCGTAACTCAAGACGTGTCGAAAGTTAGACTCGGATGCTGAGTGTGTGCCATAGGTTCGACATAAGTAAATTTAGAAGCAGGAACACGTCGGGTGCGATCATACCAGCACTAATGCACCGGATCCCATCAGAACTCCGAAGATAAGCGTGCTTGGGCGAGAGTAGTACTAGGATGGGTGACCCTCTGGGAAGTCCTCGTGTTGCACCCCTTTTTGTCTCAATTTTTGACCCTTCCGGCAAATTTTTTTTTTTTTTTTTGCGTCACACAGGCATTAGATGCGCGTGGCGAGAAATTTTGCCTCGAAAGGGAAATCCTTGGTGACCAAGTGGACGAGGTCGATTGGATTCAATTTGGAACGTCGTTCTGCTTTTAGAAAGGTATTATAATAACAATTTCGAGTTTGACTCCAACAGATACACTTGTTTCAATTCGTACCGACGAACAATCTTCGCTATATGCTCCGAGCAAGAAATTTACCTCCAAAGGGAAATCCTTGATGACCAAGTGGACGAGGTCGATTCGAGATTCGCGTTGATATGCGGTGGCAAGCGTAACTCAAGACGTGTCGAAAGTTAGACTCGGATGCTGAGTGTGTTCCATAGGTTCGACATAAGTAAATTTAGAAGCAGGAACAGGTCGGGTGCGATCATACCAGCACTAATGCACCGGATCCTATCAGAACTCCGAAGATAGGCGTGCTTGGGCGAGAGTAGTACTAGGATGGGTGACCCCCTGGGAAGTCCTTGTGTTGCACCCCTTTTTGTCTCAATTTTTTACGCTTCCGCCAATTTTTTTTTTTTGCGTCACAAAGGCATTAGATGCGCGTGGCGAGAAATTTTGCCTCGAAAGGGAAATCCTTGGCGACCAAGTGGACGAGGTCGATTGGATTCAATTTGGAACGTCGTTCTGCTTTTAGAAAGGTATTATAATAACAATTCCGAGTTTGACTCCAACAGATACACTTGTTTCAATTCGTACCGACGAACAATCTTCGCTATATGCTCCGAGCAAGAAATTTACCTCCAAAGGGAAATCCTTGATGACCAAGTGGACGAGGTCGATTCGAGATTCGCGTTGATATGCGGTGGCAAGCGTAACTCAAGACGTGTCGAAAGTTAGACTCGGATGCTGAGTGTGTTCCATAGGTTCGACATAAGTAAATTTAGAAGCAGGAACAGGTCGGGTGCGATCATACCAGCACTAATGCACCGGATCCCATCAGAACTCCGAAGTTAAGCGTGCTTGGGCGAGAGTAGTACTAGGATGGGTGACCCCCTGGGAAGTCCTCGTGTTGCACCCCTTTTTGTCTCAATTTTGGACCCTTCCGACAATTTTTTTTTTGCGTCACAAAGGACTAAGATGCGCGTGACGAGAAATTTTGCCTCGAAAGGGAAATCCTTGGCGACCAAGTGGACGAGGTCGATTGGATTCAATTTGGAACGTCGTTCTGCTTCTAGAAAGGTATTATAATAACAATTCCGAGTTTGACTCCAACAGATACACTTGTTTCAATTCGTACCGACGAACAATCTTCGCTATATGCTCCGAGCAAGAAATTTACCTCCAAAGGGAAATCCTTGATGACCAATTGGACGAGGTCGATTCGAGATTCGCGTTTATATGCGGTGGCAAGCGTAACTCAAAACGTGTCGAAAGTTAGACTCGGATGCTGAGTGTGTGCCATAGGTTCGCCATAAGTAAATTTAGAAGCAGGAACACGTCGGGTGCGATCATACCAGCACTAATGCACCGGATCCCATCAGAACTCCGAAGTTAAGCGTGCTTGGGCGAGAGTAGTACTAGGATGGGTGACCCCCTGGGAAGTCCTCGTGTTGCACCCCTTTTTGTCTCATTTTTTGACCCTTCCGGCAATTTTTTTTTTTTTTTTTTGCGTCACAAAGGCATTAGATGCTCGTGGCGAGAAATTTTGCCTAGAAAGGGAAATCCTTGGCGACCAAGTGGACGAGGTCGATTGGATTCAATTTGGAACGTCGTTCTGCTTCTAGAAAGGTATTATAATAACAATTCCGAGTTTGACTCCAACATATACACTTGTTTCAATTCGTACCGACGAACAATCTTCGCTATATGCTCCGAGCAAGAAATTTACCTCCAAAGGGAAATCCTTGATGACCAATTGGACGAGGTCGATTCGAGATTCACGTTGATATGCGGTGGCAAGCGTAACTCAAGACGTGTCGAAAGTTAGACTCGGATGCTGAGTGTGTGCCATAGGTTCGACATAAGTAAATTTAGAAGCAGGAACACGTCGGGTGCGATCATACCAGCACTAATGCACCGGATCCCATCAGAACTCCGAAGATAAGCGTGCTTGGGCGAGAGTAGTACTAGGATGGGTGACCCTCTGGGAAGTCCTCGTGTTGCACCCCTTTTTGTCTCAATTTTTGACCCTTCCGGCAAATTTTTTTTTTTTTTTTTGCGTCACACAGGCATTAGATGCGCGTGGCGAGAAATTTTTCCTCGAAAGGGAAATCCTTGGTGACCAAGTGGACGAGGTCGATTGGATTCAATTTGGAACGTCGTTCTGCTTTTAGAAAGGTATTATAATAACAATTTCGAGTTTGACTCCAACAGATACACTTGTTTCAATTCGTACCGACGAACAATCTTCGCTATATGCTCCGAGCAAGAAATTTACCTCCAAAGGGAAATCCTTGATGACCAAGTGGACGAGGTCGATTCGAGATTCGCGTTGATATGCGGTGGCAAGCGTAACTCAAGACGTGTCGAAAGTTAGACTCGGATGCTGAGTGTGTTCCATAGGTTCGACATAAGTAAATTTAGAAGCAGGAACAGGTCGGGTGCGATCATACCAGCACTAATGCACCGGATCCTATCAGAACTCCGAAGATAGGCGTGCTTGGGCGAGAGTAGTACTAGGATGGGTGACCCCCTGGGAAGTCCTCGTGTTGCACCCCTTTTTGTCTCAATTTTTTACGCTTCCGCCAATTTTTTTTTTTTGCGTCACAAAGGCATTAGATGCGCGTGGCGAGAAATTTTGCCTCGAAAGGGAAATCCTTGGCGACCAAGTGGACGAGGTCGATTGGATTCAATTTGGAACGTCGTTCTGCTTTTAGAAAGGTATTATAATAACAATTCCGAGTTTGACTCCAACAGATACACTTGTTTCAATTCGTACCGACGAACAATCTTCGCTATATGCTCCGAGCAAGAAATTTACCTCCAAAGGGAAATCCTTGATGACCAATTGGACGAGGTCGATTCGAGATTCACGTTGATATGCGGTGGCAAGCGTAACTCAAGACGTGTCGAAAGTTAGACTCGGATGCTGAGTGTGTGCCATAGGTTCGACATAAGTAAATTTAGAAGCAGGAACACGTCGGGTGCGATCATACCAGCACTAATGCACCGGATCCCATCAGAACTCCGAAGATAAGCGTGCTTGGGCGAGAGTAGTACTAGGATGGGTGACCCTCTGGGAAGTCCTCGTGTTGCACCCCTTTTTGTCTCAATTTTTGACCCTTCCGGCAATTTTTTTTTTTTTTTTTTTGCGTCACACAGGCATTAGATGCGCGTGGCGAGAAATTTTGCCTCGAAAGGGAAATCCTTGGTGACCAAGTGGACGAGGTCGATTGGATTCAATTTGGAACGTCGTTCTGCTTTTAGAAAGGTATTATAATAACAATTTCGAGTTTGACTCCAACAGATACACTTGTTTCAATTCGTACCGACGAACAATCTTCGCTATATGCTCCGAGCAAGAAATTTACCTCCAAAGGGAAATCCTTGATGACCAAGTGGACGAGGTCGATTCGAGATTCGCGTTGATATGCGGTGGCAAGCGTAACTCAAGACGTGTCGAAAGTTAGACTCAGATGCTGAGTGTGTTCCATAGGTTCGACATAAGTAAATTTAGAAGCAGGAACAGGTCGGGTGCGATCATACCAGCACTAATGCACCGGATCCTATCAGAACTCCGAAGATAAGCGTGCTTGGGCGAGAGTAGTACTAGGATGGGTGACCCCCTGGGAAGTCCTCGTGTTGCACCCCTTTTTGTCTCAATTTTTTACGCTTCCGCCAATTTTTTTTTTTTGCGTCACAAAGGCATTAGATGCGCGTGGCGAGAAATTTTGCCTCGAAATGGAAATCCTTGGCGACCAAGTGGACGAGGTCGATTGGATTCAATTTGGAACGTCGTTCTGCTTTTAGAAAGGTATTATAATAACAATTCCGAGTTTGACTCCAACAGATACACTTGTTTCAATTCGTACCGACGAACAATCTTCGCTATATGCTCCGAGCAAGAAATTTACCTCCAAAGGGAAATCCTTGATGACCAAGTGGACGAGGTCGATTCGAGATTCGCGTTGATATGCGGTGGCAAGCGTAACTCAAGACGTGTCGAAAGTTAGACTCGGATGCTGAGTGTGTTCCATAGGTTCGACATAAGTAAATTTAGAAGCAGGAACAGGTCGGGTGCGATCATACCAGCACTAATGCACCGGATCCCATCAGAACTCCGAAGTTAAGCGTGCTTGGGCGAGAGTAGTACTAGGATGGGTGACCCCCTGGGAAGTCCTCGTGTTGCACCCCTTTTTGTCTCAATTTTGGACCCTTCCGACAATTTTTTTTTTGCGTCACAAAGGACTAAGATGCGCGTGACGAGAAATTTTGCCTCGAAAGGGAAATCCTTGGCGACCAAGTGGACGAGGTCGATTGGATTCAATTTGGAACGTCGTTCTGCTTCTAGAAAGGTATTATAATAACAATTCCGAGTTTGACTCCAACAGATACACTTGTTTCAATTCGTACCGACGAACAATCTTCGCTATATGCTCCGAGCAAGAAATTTACCTCCAAAGGGAAATCCTTGATGACCAATTGGACGAGGTCGATTCGAGATTCGCGTTTATATGCGGTGGCAAGCGTAACTCAAAACGTGTCGAAAGTTAGACTCGGATGCTGAGTGTGTGCCATAGGTTCGCCATAAGTAAATTTAGAAGCAGGAACACGTCGGGTGCGATCATACCAGCACTAATGCACCGGATCCCATCAGAACTCCGAAGTTAAGCGTGCTTGGGCGAGAGTAGTACTAGGATGGGTGACCCCCTGGGAAGTCCTCGTGTTGCACCCCTTTTTGTCTCATTTTTTGACCCTTCCGGCAATTTTTTTTTTTTTTTTTGCGTCACAAAGGCATTAGATGCTCGTGGCGAGAAATTTTGCCTAGAAAGGGAAATCCTTGGCGACCAAGTGGACGAGGTCGATTGGATTCAATTTGGAACGTCGTTCTGCTTCTAGAAAGGTATTATAATAACAATTCCGAGTTTGACTCCAACATATACACTTGTTTCAATTCGTACCGACGAACAATCTTCGCTATATGCTCCGAGCAAGAAATTTACCTCCAAAGGGAAATCCTTGATGACCAATTGGACGAGGTCGATTCGAGATTCACGTTGATATGCGGTGGCAAGCGTAACTCAAGACGTGTCGAAAGTTAGACTCGGATGCTGAGTGTGTGCCATAGGTTCGACATAAGTAAATTTAGAAGCAGGAACACGTCGGGTGCGATCATACCAGCACTAATGCACCGGATCCCATCAGAACTCCGAAGATAAGCGTGCTTGGGCGAGAGTAGTACTAGGATGGGTGACCCTCTGGGAAGTCCTCGTGTTGCACCCCTTTTTGTCTCAATTTTTGACCCTTCCGGCAAATTTTTTTTTTTTTTTTTGCGTCACACAGGCATTAGATGCGCGTGGCGAGAAATTTTGCCTCGAAAGGGAAATCCTTGGTGACCAAGTGGACGAGGTCGATTGGATTCAATTTGGAACGTCGTTCTGCTTTTAGAAAGGTATTATAATAACAATTTCGAGTTTGACTCCAACAGATACACTTGTTTCAATTCGTACCGACGAACAATCTTCGCTATATGCTCCGAGCAAGAAATTTACCTCCAAAGGGAAATCCTTGATGACCAAGTGGACGAGGTCGATTCGAGATTCGCGTTGATATGCGGTGGCAAGCGTAACTCAAGACGTGTCGAAAGTTAGACTCGGATGCTGAGTGTGTTCCATAGGTTCGACATAAGTAAATTTAGAAGCAGGAACAGGTCGGGTGCGATCATACCAGCACTAATGCACCGGATCCTATCAGAACTCCGAAGATAGGCGTGCTTGGGCGAGAGTAGTACTAGGATGGGTGACCCCCTGGGAAGTCCTCGTGTTGCACCCCTTTTTGTCTCAATTTTTTACGCTTCCGCCAATTTTTTTTTTTTTGCGTCACAAAGGCATTAGATGCGCGTGGCGAGAAATTTTGCCTCGAAAGGGAAATCCTTGGCGACCAAGTGGACGAGGTCGATTGGATTCAATTTGGAACGTCGTTCTGCTTTTAGAAAGGTATTATAATAACAATTCCGAGTTTGACTCCAACAGATACACTTGTTTCAATTCGTACCGACGAACAATCTTCGCTATATGCTCCGAGCAAGAAATTTACCTCCAAAGGGAAATCCTTGATGACCAATTGGACGAGGTCGATTCGAGATTCACGTTGATATGCGGTGGCAAGCGTAACTCAAGACGTGTCGAAAGTTAGACTCGGATGCTGAGTGTGTGCCATAGGTTCGACATAAGTAAATTTAGAAGCAGGAACACGTCGGGTGCGATCATACCAGCACTAATGCACCGGATCCCATCAGAACTCCGAAGATAAGCGTGCTTGGGCGAGAGTAGTACTAGGATGGGTGACCCTCTGGGAAGTCCTCGTGTTGCACCCCTTTTTGTCTCAATTTTTGACCCTTCCGGCAAATTTTTTTTTTTTTTTTTTGCGTCACACAGGCATTAGATGCGCGTGGCGAGAAATTTTGCCTCGAAAGGGAAATCCTTGGTGACCAAGTGGACGAGGTCGATTGGATTCAATTTGGAACGTCGTTCTGCTTTTAGAAAGGTATTATAATAACAATTTCGAGTTTGACTCCAACAGATACACTTGTTTCAATTCGTACCGACGAACAATCTTCGCTATATGCTCCGAGCAAGAAATTTACCTCCAAAGGGAAATCCTTGATGACCAAGTGGACGAGGTCGATTCGAGATTCGCGTTGATATGCGGTGGCAAGCGTAACTCAAGACGTGTCGAAAGTTAGACTCGGATGCTGAGTGTGTTCCATAGGTTCGACATAAGTAAATTTAGAAGCAGGAACAGGTCGGGTGCGATCATACCAGCACTAATGCACCGGATCCTATCAGAACTCCGAAGATAAGCGTGCTTGGGCGAGAGTAGTACTAGGATGGGTGACCCCCTGGGAAGTCCTCGTGTTGCACCCCTTTTTGTCTCAATTTTTTACGCTTCCGCCAATTTTTTTTTTTTGCGTCACAAAGGCATTAGATGCGCGTGGCGAGAAATTTTGCCTCGAAAGGGAAATCCTTGGCGACCAAGTGGACGAGGTCGATTGGATTCAATTTGGAACGTCGTTCTGCTTTTAGAAAGGTATTATAATAACAATTCCGAGTTTGACTCCAACAGATACACTTGTTTCAATTCGTACCGACGAACAATCTTCGCTATATGCTCCGAGCAAGAAATTTACCTCCAAAGGGAAATCCTTGATGACCAAGTGGACGAGGTCGATTCGAGATTCGCGTTGATATGCGGTGGCAAGCGTAACTCAAGACGTGTCGAAAGTTAGACTCGGATGCTGAGTGTGTTCCATAGGTTCGACATAAGTAAATTTAGAAGCAGGAACAGGTCGGGTGCGATCATACCAGCACTAATGCACCGGATCCCATCAGAACTCCGAAGTTAAGCGTGCTTGGGCGAGAGTAGTACTAGGATGGGTGACCCCCTGGGAAGTCCTCGTGTTGCACCCCTTTTTGTCTCAATTTTGGACCCTTCCGACAATTTTTATTTTGCGTCACAAAGGACTAAGATGCGCGTGACGAGAAATTTTGCCTCGAAAGGGAAATCCTTGGCGACCAAGTGGACGAGGTCGATTGGATTCAATTTGGAACGTCGTTCTGCTTCTAGAAAGGTATTATAATAACAATTCCGAGTTTGACTCCAACAGATACACTTGTTTCAATTCGTACCGACGAACAATCTTCGCTATATGCTCCGAGCAAGAAATTTACCTCCAAAGGGAAATCCTTGATGACCAAGTGGACGAGGTCGATTCGAGATTCGCGTTTATATGCGGTGGCAAGCGTAACTCAAAACGTGTCGAAAGTTAGACTCGGATGCTGAGTGTGTGCCATAGGTTCGCCATAAGTAAATTTAGAAGCAGGAACACGTCGGGTGCGATCATACCAGCACTAATGCACCGGATCCCATCAGAACTCCGAAGTTAAGCGTGCTTGGGCGAGAGTAGTACTAGGATGGGTGACCCCCTGGGAAGTCCTCGTGTTGCACCCCTTTTTGTCTCATTTTTTGACCCTTCCGGCAATTTTTTTTTTTTTTTTTTGCGTCACAAAGGCATTAGATGCTCGTGGCGAGAAATTTTGCCTAGAAAGGGAAATCCTTGGCGACCAAGTGGACGAGGTCGATTGGATTCAATTTGGAACGTCGTTCTACTTCTAGAAAGGTATTATAATAACAATTCCGAGTTTGACTCCAACAGATACACTTGTTTCAATTCGTACCGACGAACAATCTTCGCTATATGCTCCGAGCAAGAAATTTACCTCCAAAGGGAAATCCTTGATGACCAAGTGGACGAGGTCGATTCGAGATTCGCGTTGATATGCGGTGGCAAGCGTAACTCAAGACGTGTCGAAAGTTAGACTCGGATGCTGAGTGTGTGCCATAGGTTCGCCATAAGTAAATTTAGAAGCAGGAACACGTCGGGTGCGATCATACCAGCACTAATGCACCGGATCCCATCAGAACTCCGAAGTTAAGCGTGCTTGGGCGAGAGTAGTACTAGGATGGGTGACCCCCTGGGAAGTCCTCGTGTTGCACCCCTTTTTGTCTCATTTTTTGACCCTTCCGGCAATTTTTTTTTTTTTTTTGCGTCGGGTGCGATCATACCAGCACTAATGCACCGGATCCCATCAGAACTCCGAAGTTAAGCGTGCTTGGGCGAGAGTAGTACTAGGATGGGTGACCCCCCGGGAAATCCTCGTGATGCACCCCTTTTTGTCTCAATTTTTTACCGTTCCAGCAATTTTTTTTTTTGCGTCACAAAGGCATTAGTTGCGCGTGGCGAGAAATTTTGCCTCGAAAAGGAAATCCTTGGCGACCAAGTGGACGAGGTCGATTGGATTCAATTTGGAATGTCGTTCTGCTTCTAGAAAGGTATTATAATAACAATTCCGAGTTTGACTCCAACAGATACACTTGTTTCAATTCGTACCGACGAACAATCTTCGCTATATGCTCCGAGCAAGAAATTTACCTCCAAAGGGAAATCCTTGATGACCAAGTGGACGAGGTCGATTCGAGATTCGCGTTTATATGCGGTGGCAAGCGTAACTCAAGACGTGTCGAAATTTAGACTCGGATGCTGAGTGTGTGCCATAGGTTTGACATAAGTAAATTTAGAAGCAGGAACACGTCGGGTGCGATCATACCAGCACTAATGCACCGGATCCCATCAGAACTCCGAAGATAAGCGTGCTTGGGAGAGAGTAGTACTAGGATGGGTGACCCCCTGGGAAGTCCTCGTGTTGCACCCCTTTTTGTCTCAATTTTTTACGCTTCCGCCAATTTTTATTTTTTTTTGCGTCACAAAGGCATTAGATGCGCGTGGCGAGAAATTTTGCCTCGAAAGGGAAATCCTTGGCGACCAAGTGGACGAGGTCGATTGGATTCAATTTGGAACGTCGTTCTGCTTTTAGAAAGGTATTATAATAACAATTCCGAGTTTGACTCCAACAGATACACTTGTTTCAATTCGTACCGACGAACAATCTTCGCTATATGCTCCGAGCAAGAAATTTACCTCCAAAGGGAAATCCTTGATGACCAAGTGGACGAGGTCGATTCGAGATTCGCGTTGATATGCGGTGGCAAGCGTAACTCAAGACGTGTCGAAAGTTAGACTCGGATGCTGAGTGTGTGCCATAGGTTCGACATAAGTAAATTTAGAAGCAGGAACACGTCGGGTGCGATCATACCAGCACTAATGCACCGGATCCCATCAGAACTCCGAAGTTAAGCGTGCTTGGGCGAGAGTAGTACTAGGATGGGTGACCCCCTGGGAAGTCCTCGTGTTGCACCCCTTTTTGTCTCAATTTTTTACCCTTCCGGCAATTTTTTTTTTTTTTTGCGTCACAAAGGCATTAGATGCGCGTGGCGAGATATTTTTCCTCGAAAGGGAAATCCTTGGCGACCAAGTGGACGAGGTCGATTGGATTCAATTTGGAACGTCGTTCTGCTTCTAGAAAGGTATTATAATAACAATTCCGAGTTTAACTCCAACAGATACACTTGTTTCAATTCGTACCCACGAACAATCTTCGCTATATGCTACGAGCAAGAAATTTACCTCCAAAGGGAAATCCTTGATGACCAAGTGGACGAGGTCGATTCGAGATTCGCGTTGATATGCGGTGGCAAGCGTAACTCAAGACGTGTCGAAAGTTAGACTCGGATGCTGAGTGTAGGCCATAGGTTCGACATAAGTAAATTTAGAAGCAGGAACACGTCGGGTGCGATCATACCAGCACTAATGCACCGGATCCCATCAGAACTCCGAAGATAAGCGTGCTTGGGCGAGAGTAGTACTAGGATGGGTGACCCCCTGGGAAGTCCTCGTGTTGCACCCCTTTTTGTCTCAATTTTTTACCCTTCCGGCATTTTTTTTTTTTTTTGCGTCACAAAGGCATTAGATGCGCGTGGCGAGAAATTTTGCCTCGAAAGGGAAATCATTGGCGACCAAGTGGACGAGGTCGATTGGATTCAATTTGGAACGTTGTTCTGCTTCTAGAAAGGTATTATAATAACAATTCCGAGTTTGACTCCAACAGATACACTTGTTTCAATTCGTACCGACGAACAATCTTCGCTATATGCTCCGAGCAAGAAATTTACCTCCAAAGGGAAATCCTTGATGACCAAGTGTGCGAGGTCGATTTGAGATTCGCGTTGATATGCGGTGGCAAGCGTAACTCAAGACGTGTCGAAAGTTAGACTCGGATGCTGAGTGTGTGCCATTGGTTCGACATAAGTAAATTTAGAAGCAGGAACACGTCGGGTGCGATCATACCAGCACTAATGCCCCGGATCCCATCAGAACTCCGAAGTTAAGCGTGCTTGGGCGAGAGTAGAACTAGGATGGGTGACCCCCTGGGAAGTCCTCGTGTTGCACCCCTTTTTGTCTCATTTTTTGACCCTTCCGGCAATTTTTTTTTTTTTTGCGTCACAAAGGCATTAGATGCGCGTGGCGAGAAATTTTGCCTCGAAAAGGAAATCCTTGGCGACCAAGTGGACGAGGTCGATTGGATTCAATTTGGAACGTCGTTCTGCTTCTAGAAAGGTATTATAATAACAATTCCGAGTTTGACTCCAATAGATACACTTGTTTCAATTCGTACCGACGAACAATCTTCGCTATATGCTCCGAGCAAGAAATTTACCTCCAAAGGGAAATCCTTGATGACCAAGTGGACGAGGTCGATTCGAGATTCGCGTTGATATGCGGTGGCAAGCGTAACTCAAGACGTGTCGAAAGTTAGATTCGGATGCTGAGTGTGTGCCATAGGTTCGACATAAGTAAATTTAGAAGCAGGAACACGTCGGGTGCGATCATACCAGCACTAATGCACCGGATCCCATCAGAACTCCGAAGAAAAGCGTGCTTGGGCGAGAGTAGTACTAGGATGGGTGACCCCCTGGGAAGTCCTCGTGTTGCACCCCTTTTTGTCTCAATTTTTTACCCTTCCGGCAATTTTTTTTTTTTTTTTTGCGTCACAAAGGCATTAGATGCGCGTGGCGAGAAATTTTGCCTCGAAAGGGAAATCATTGGCGACCAAGTGGACGAGGTCGATTGGATTCAATTTGGAACGTCGTTCTGCTTCTAGAAAGGTATTATAATAACAATTCCGAGTTTGACTCCAACAGATACATTTGTTTCAATTCGTACCGACGAACAATCTTCGCTATATGCTCCGAGCAAGAAATTTACCTCCAAAGGGAAATCCTTGATGACCAAGTGGACGAGGTCGATTCGAGATTCGCGTTGATATGCGGTGGCAAGCGTAACTCAAGACGTGTCGAAAGTTAGACTCGGATTCTGAGTGTGTGCCATAGGTTCGACATAAGTAAATTTAGAAGCAGGAACACGTCGGGTGCGATCATACCAGCACTAATGCACCGGATCCCATCAGAACTCCGAAGTTAAGCGTGCTTGGGCGAGAGTAGTACTAGGATGGGTGACCCCCTGGGAAGTCCTCGTGTTGCACCCCTTTTTGTCTCATTTTTTGACCCTTCCGGCAATTTTTTTTTTTTTTTGCGTCACAAAGGCATTAGATGCGCGTGGCGAGAAATTTTGCCTCGAAAGGGAAATCCTTGGCGACCAAGTGGACGAGGTCGATTGGATTCAATTTGGAACGTCGTTCTGCTTCTAGAAAGGTATTATAATAACCATTCCGAGTTTGACTCCAACAAATACACTTGTTTCAATTCGTACCGACGAACAATCTTCGCTATATGCTCCGAGCAAGAAATTTACCTCAAAAGGGAAATCCTTGATGACCAAGTGGACGAGGTCGATTCGAGATTCGCGTTGATATGCGGTGGCAAGCGTAACTCAAGACGTGTCGAAAGTTAGACTCGGATGCTGAGTGTGTGCCATAGGTTCGACATAAGTAAATTTAGAAGCAGGAACACGTCGGGTGCGATCATACCAGCACTAATGCACCGGATCCCATCAGAACTCCGAAGTTAAGCGTGTTTGGGCGAGAGTAGTACTAGGATGGCTGACCCCCTGGGAAGTCCTCGTGTTGCACTCCTTTTTGTCTCAATTTTTTACCCTTCCGGCAATTTTTTTTTTTTTTTTGCGTCACAAAGGCATTAGATGCGCGTGGCGAGAAATTTTTCCTCGAAAGGGAAATCATTGGCGACCAAGTGGACGAGGTCGATTGGATTCAATTTGGAACGTCGTTCTGCTTCTAGAAAGGTATTATAATAACAATTCCGAGTTTGACTCCAACAGATACACTTGTTTCAATTCGTACCGACGAACAATCTTCGCTATATGCTCCGAGCAAGAAATTTACCTCCAAAGGGAAATCCTTGATGACCAAGTGGACGAGGTCGATTCGAGATTCGCGTTGATATGCGGTGGCAAGCGTAACTCAAGACGTGTCGAAAGTTAGACTCGGATGCTGAGTGTGTGCCATAGGTTCGACATAAGTAAATTTAGAAGCAGGAACACGTCGGGTGCGATCATACCAGCACTAATGCACCGGATCCCATCAGAACTCCGAAGTTAAGCGTGCTTGGGCGAGAGTAGTACTAGGATGGGTGACCCCCTGGGAAGTCCTCGTGTTGCACCCCTTTTTGTCTCAATTTTTTACCCTTCCGGCAATTTTTTTTTTTTTTTTTGCGTCACAAAGGCATTAGATGCGCGTGGCGAGATATTTTTCCTCGAAAGGGAAATCCTTGGCGACCAAGTGGACGAGGTCGATTGGATTCAATTTGGAACGTCGTTCTGCTTCTAGAAAGGTATTATAATAACAATTCCGAGTTTGACTCCAACAGATACACTTGTTTCAATTCGTACCGACGAACAATCTTCGCTATATGCTACGAGCAAGAAATTTACCTCCAAAGGGAAATCCTTGATGACCAAGTGGACGAGGTCGATTCGAGATTCGCGTTGATATGCGGTGGCAAGCGTAACTCAAGACGTGTCGAAAGTTAGACTCGGATGCTGAGTGTAGGCCATAGGTTCGACATAAGTAAATTTAGAAGCAGGAACACGTCGGGTGCGATCATACCAGCACTAATGCACCGGATCCCATCAGAACTCCGAAGATAAGCGTGCTTGGGCGAGAGTAGTACTAGGATGGGTGACCCCCTGGGAAGTCCTCGTGTTGCACCCCTTTTTGTCTCAATTTTTTACCCTTCCGGCAATTTTTTTTTTTTTTGCGTCACAAAGGCATTAGATGCGCGTGGCGAGAAATTTTGCCTCGAAAGGGAAATCATTGGCGACCAAGTGGACGAGGTCGATTGGATTCAATTTGGAACGTCGTTCTGCTTCTAGAAAGGTATTATAATAACAATTCCGAGTTTGACTCCAACAGATACACTTGTTTCAATTCGTACCGACGAACAATCTTCGCTATATGCTCCGAGCAAGAAATTTACCTCCAAAGGGAAATCCTTGATGACCAAGTGGATGAGGTCGATTCGAGATTCGCGTTGATATGCGGTGGCAAGCGTAACTCAAGACGTGTCGAAAGTTAGACTCGGATGCTGAGTGTGTGCCATAGGTTCGACATAAGTACATTTAGAAGCAGGAACACGTCGGGTGCGATCATACCAGCACTAATGCACCGGATCCCATCAGAACTCCGAAGTTAAGCGTGCTTGGGCGAGAGTAGTACTAGGATGGGTGACCCCCTGGGAAGTCCTCGTGTTGCACCCCTTTTTGTCTCATTTTTTGACCCTTACGGCAATTTTTTTTTTTTTTTTTTTTTTTGCGTCACAAAGGCATTAGATGCGCGTGGCGAGAAATTTTGCCTCGAAAGGGAAATCCTTGGCGACCAAGTGGACGAGGTCGATTGGATTCAATTTGGAACGGTGTTCTGCTTCTAGAAAGGTATTATAATAACAATTCCGAGTTTGACTCCAACAAATACACTTGTTTCAATTCGTACCGACGAACAATCTTCGCTATATGCTCCGAGCAAGAAATTTACCTCCAAAGGGAAATCCTTGATGACCAAGTGGACGAGGTCGATTCGAGATTCGCGTTGATATGCGGTGGCAAGCGTAACTCAAGACGTGTCGAAAGTTAGACTCGGATGCTGAGTGTAGGCCATAGGTTCGACATAAGTAAATTTAGAAGCAGGAACACGTCGGGTGCGATCATACCAGCACTAATGCACCGGATCCCATCAGAACTCCGAAGATAAGCGTGCTTGGGCGAGAGTAGTACTAGGATGGGTGACCCCCTGGGAAGTCCTCGTGTTGCACCCCTTTTTGTCTCAATTTTTTACCCTTCCGGCAATTTTTTTTTTTTTTGCGTCACAAAGGCATTAGATGCGCGTGGCGAGAAATTTTGCCTCGAAAGGGAAATCATTGGCGACCAAGTGGACGAGGTCGATTGGATTCAATTTGGAACGTCGTTCTGCTTCTAGAAAGGTATTATAATAACAATTCCGAGTTTGACTCCAACAGATACACTTGTTTCAATTCGTACCGACGAACAATCTTCGCTATATGCTACGAGCAAGAAATTTACCTCCAAAGGGAAATCCTTGATGACCAAGTGGACGAGGTCGATTCGAGATTCGCGTTGATATGCGGTGGCAAGCGTAACTCAAGACGTGTCGAAAGTTAGACTCGGATGCTGAGTGTAGGCCATAGGTTCGACATAAGTAAATTTAGAAGCAGGAACACGTCGGGTGCGATCATACCAGCACTAATGCACCGGATCCCATCAGAACTCCGAAGATAAGCGTGCTTGGGCGAGAGTAGTACTAGGATGGGTGACCCCCTGGGAAGTCCTCGTGTTGCACCCCTTTTTGTCTCAATTTTTTACCCTTCCGGCAATTTTTTTTTTTTTTGCGTCACAAAGGCATTAGATGCGCGTGGCGAGAAATTTTGCCTCGAAAGGGAAATCATTGGCGACCAAGTGGACGAGGTCGATTGGATTCAATTTGGAACGTCGTTCTGCTTCTAGAAAGGTATTATAATAACAATTCCGAGTTTGACTCCAACAGATACACTTGTTTCAATTCGTACCGACGAACAATCTTCGCTATATGCTCCGAGCAAGAAATTTACCTCCAAAGGGAAATCCTTGATGACCAAGTGGATGAGGTCGATTCGAGATTCGCGTTGATATGCGGTGGCAAGCGTAACTCAAGACGTGTCGAAAGTTAGACTCGGATGCTGAGTGTGTGCCATAGGTTCGACATAAGTACATTTAGAAGCAGGAACACGTCGGGTGCGATCATACCAGCACTAATGCACCGGATCCCATCAGAACTCCGAAGTTAAGCATGCTTGGGCGAGAGTAGTACTAGGATGGGTGACCCCCTGGGAAGTCCTCGTGTTGCACCCCTTTTTGTCTCATTTTTTGACCCTTCCGGCAATTTTTTTTTTTTTTTTTTTTTGCGTCACAAAGGCATTAGATGCGCGTGGCGAGAAATTTTGCCTCGAAAGGGAAATCCTTGGCGACCAAGTGGACGAGGTCGATTGGATTCAATTTGGAACGGTGTTCTGCTTCTAGAAAGGTATTATAATAACAATTCCGAGTTTGACTCCAACAAATACACTTGTTTCAATTCGTACCGACGAACAATCTTCGCTATATGCTCCGAGCAAGAAATTTACCTCCAAAGGGAAATCCTTGATGACCAAGTGGACGAGGTCGATTCGAGATTCGCGTTGATATGCGGTGGCAAGCGTAACTCAAGACGTGTCGAAAGTTAGACTCGGATGCTGAGTGTGTGCCATAGGTTCGACATAAGTAAATTTAGAAGCAGGAACACGTCGGGTGCGATCATACCAGCACTAATGCACCGGATCCCATCAGAACTCCGAAGTTAAGCGTGCTTGGGCGAGAGTAGTACTAGGATGGGTGACCCCCTGGGAAGTCCTCGTGTTGCACCCCTTTTTGTCTCAATTTTTTACCCTTCCGGCAATTTTTTTTTTTTTTTTTGCGTCACAAAGGCATTAGATGCGCGTGGCGAGAAATTTTTCCTCGAAAGGGAAATCCTTGGCGACCAAGTGGACGAGGTCGATTGGATTCAATTTGGAACGTCGTTCTGCTTCTAGAAAGGTATTATAATAACAATTCCGAGTTTGACTCCAACAGATACACTTGTTTCAATTCGTATCGATGAACAATCTTCGCTATATGCTTCGAGCCAGAAATTTACCTCCAAAGGGAAATCCTTGATGACCAAGTGGACGAGGTCGATTTGAGATTCGCGTTGATATACGGTGGCAAACGTAACTCAAGACGTGTCGAAAGTTAGACTCGGATGCTGAGTGTGTGCCATAGGTTCGTCATAAGTAAACTTAGAAGCAGGAACACGTCGGGTGCGATCATACCAGCACTAATGCACCGGATCCCATCAGAACTCCGAAGTTAAGCGTGCTTGGGCGAGAGTAGTACTAGGATGGGTGACCCTTTGGGAAGTCCTCGTGTTGCACCCCTTTTTGTCTCAATTTTTGACCCTTATGGCAATTTTTCAATTTTTTTTTTTTTGAGGCATTAGGGAATTGAATGCGCGTGGCGAGAAATTTTTCCTCGAAAGGGAAATCCTTGGCGACCAAGTGGACGAGGTCGATTGGATTCAATTTGGAATGTCGTTCTGCTTCTAGAAAGGTATTATAATAACAATTCCGAGTTTGACTCCAATAGATACACTTGTTTCAATTCGTATCGATGAACAATCTTCGCTATATGCTTCGAGCCAGAAATTTACCTCCAAAGGGAAATCCTTGATGACCAAGTGGACGAGGTCGATTTGAGATTCGCTTTGATATGCGGTGGCAAACGTAACTCAAGACGTGTCGAAAGTTAGACTCGGATGCTGAGTGTGTGCCATAGGTTCGTCATAAGTAAATTTAGAAGCAGGAACACGTCGGGTGCGATCATACCAGCACTAATGCACCGGATCCCATCAGAACTCTGAAATTAAGCGTGCTTGGGCGAGAGTAGTACTAGGATGGGTGACCCCCTGGGAAGTCCTCGTGTTGCACCCCTTTTTGTCTCAATTTTTGACCCTTATGGCAATTTTTCAAAATTTTTTTTTTTTGAGGCATTAGGGAATTGAATGCGCGTGGCGAGAAATTTTGCCTCGAAAGGGAAATACTTGGCGACCAAGTGGACTAGGTCGATTGGATTCAATTTGGAACGCCGTTCTGCTTCTAGAAAGGTATTATAATAACAATTCCGAGTTTGACTCCAACAGATACACTTGTTTCAATTCGTACCGACGAACAATCTTCGCTATATGCTCCGAGCAAGAAATTTACCTCCAAAGGGAAATCCTTGATGACCAAGTGGACGAGGTCGATTCGAGATTCGCGTTGATATGCGGTGGCAAGCGTAACTCAAGACGTGTCGAAATTTAGACTCGGATGCTGAGTGTGTGCCATAGGTTCGACATAAGTAAATTTAGAAGCAGGAACACGTCGGGTGCGATCATACCAGCACTAATGCACCGGATCCCATCAGAACTCCGAAGTTAAGCGTGCTTGGGCGAGAGTAGTACTAGGATGGGTGACCCCCTGGGAAGTCCTCGTGTTGCACCCCTTTTTGTCTCAAATTTTACCCTTCCGGCAATTTTTTTTTTTTTTTGCGTCACAAAGGCATTAGATGCGCGTGGCGAGAAATTTTTCCTCGAAAGGGAAATCCTTGGCGACCAAGTGGACGAGGTCGATTGGATTCAATTTGGAACGTCGTTCTGCTTCTAGAAAGGTATTATAATAACAATTCCGAGTTTGACTCCAACAGATACACTTGTTTCAATTCGTACCGATGAACAATCTTCGCTATATGCTACGAGCAAGAAATTTACCTCCAAAGGGAAATCCTTGATGACCAAGTGGACGAGGTCGATTCGAGATTCGCGTTGATATGCGGTGGCAAGCGTAACTCAAGACGTGTCGAAAGTTAGACTCGGATGCTGAGTGTAGGCCATAGGTTCGACATAAGTAAATTTAGAAGCAGGAACACGTCCGGTGCGATCATACCAGCACTAATGCACCGGATCCCATCAGAACTCCGAAGATAAGCGTGCTTGGGCGAGAGTAGTACTAGGATGGGTGACCCCCTGGGAAGTCCTCGTGTTGCACCCCTTTTTGTCTCAATTTTTTACCCTTCCGGCAATTTTTTTTTTTTTTTGCGTCACAAAGGCATTAGATGCGCGTGGCGAGAAATTTTGCCTCGAAAGGGAAATCATTGGCGACCAAGTGGACGAGGTCGATTGGATTCAATTTGGAACGTCGTTCTGCTTCTAGAAAGGTATTATAATAACAATTCCGAGTTTGACTCCAACAGATACACTTGTTTCAATTCGTACCGACGAACAATCTTCGCTATATGCTCCGAGCAAGAAATTTACCTCCAAAGGGAAATCCTTGATGACCAAGTGGATGAGGTCGATTCGAGATTCGCGTTGATATGCGGTGGCAAGCGTAACTCAAGACGTGTCGAAAGTTAGACTCGGATGCTGAGTGTGTGCCATAGGTTCGACATAAGTACATTTAGAAGCAGGAACACGTCGTGTGCGATCATACCAGCACTAATGCACCGGATCCCATCAGAACTCCGAAGTTAAGCGTGCTTGGGCGAGAGTAGTACTAGGATGGGTGACCCCCTGGGAAGTCCTCGTGTTGCACCCCTTTTTGTCTCATTTTTTGACCCTTCCGGCAATTTTTTTTTTTTTTTTTTTGCGTCACAAAGGCATTAGATGCGCGTGGCGAGAAATTTTGCCTCGAAAGGGAAATCCTTGGCGACCAAGTGGACGAGGTCGATTGGATTCAATTTGGAACGGTGTTCTGCTTCTAGAAAGGTATTATAATAACAATTCCGAGTTTGACTCCAACAAATACACTTGTTTCAATTCGTACCGACGAACAATCTTCGCTATATGCTCCGAGCAAGAAATTTACCTCCAAAGGGAAATCCTTGATGACCAAGTGGACGAGGTCGATTCGAGATTCGCGTTGATATGCGGTGGCAAGCGTAACTCAAGACGTGTCGAAAGTTAGACTCGGATGCTGAGTGTGTGCCATAGGTTCGACATAAGTAAATTTAGAAGCAGGAACACGTCGGGTGCGATCATACCAGCACTAATGCACCGGATCCCATCAGAACTCCGAAGTTAAGCATGCTTGGGCGAGAGTAGTACTAGGATGGGTGACCCCCTGGGAAGTCCTCGTGTTGCACCCCTTTTTGTCTCAATTTTTTACCCTTCCGGCAATTTTTTTTTTTTTTTTGCGTCACAAAGGCATTAGATGCGCGTGGCGAGAAATTTTTCCTCGAAAGGGAAATCCTTGGCGACCAAGTGGACGAGGTCGATTGGATTCAATTTGGAACGTCGTTCTGCTTCTAGAAAGGTATTATAATAACAATTCCGAGTTTGACTCCAACAGATACACTTGTTTCAATTCGTATCGATGAACAATCTTCGCTATATGCTTCGAGCCAGAAATTTACCTCCAAAGGGAAATCCTTGATGACCAAGTGGACGAGGTCGATTTGAGATTCGCGTTGATATACGGTGGCAAACGTAACTCAAGACGTGTCGAAAGTTAGACTCGGATGCTGAGTGTGTGCCATAGGTTCGTCATAAGTAAACTTAGAAGCAGGAACACGTCGGGTGCGATCATACCAGCACTAATGCACCGGATCCCATCAGAACTCCGAAGTTAAGCGTGCTTGGGCGAGAGTAGTACTAGGATGGGTGACCCTTTGGGAAGTCCTCGTGTTGCACCCCTTTTTGTCTCAATTTTTGACCCTTATGGCAATTTTTCAATTTTTTTTTTTTTTTGAGGCATTAGGGAATTGAATGCGCGTGGCGAGAAATTTTTCCTCGAAAGGGAAATCCTTGGCGACCAAGTGGACGAGGTCGATTGGATTCAATTTGGAATGTCGTTCTGCTTCTAGAAAGGTATTATAATAACAATTCCGAGTTTGACTCCAATAGATACACTTGTTTCAATTCGTATCGATGAACAATCTTCGCTATATGCTTCGAGCCAGAAATTTACCTCCAAAGGGAAATCCTTGATGACCAAGTGGACGAGGTCGATTTGAGATTCGCTTTGATATGCGGTGGCAAACGTAACTCAAGACGTGTCGAAAGTTAGACTCGGATGCTGAGTGTGTGCCATAGGTTCGTCATAAGTAAATTTAGAAGCAGGAACACGTCGGGTGCGATCATACCAGCACTAATGCACCGGATCCCATCAGAACTCCGAAATTAAGCGTGCTTGGGCGAGAGTAGTACTAGGATGGGTGACCCCCTGGGAAGTCCTCGTGTTGCACCCCTTTTTGTCTCAATTTTTGACCCTTATGGCAATTTTTCAAAATTTTTTTTTTTGAGGCATTAGGGAATTGAATGCGCGTGGCGAGAAATTTTGCCTCGAAAGGGAAATCATTGGCGACCAAGTGGACGAGGTCGATTGGATTCAATTTGGAACGCCGTTCTGCTTCTAGAAAGGTATTATAATAACAATTCCGAGTTTGACTCCAACAGATACACTTGTTTCAATTCGTACCGACGAACAATCTTCGCTATATGCTCCGAGCAAGAAATTTACCTCCAAAGGGAAATCCTTGATGACCAAGTGGACGAGGTCGATTCGAGATTCGCGTTGATATGCGGTGGCAAGCGTAACTCAAGACGTGTCGAAATTTAGACTCGGATGCTGAGTGTGTGCCATAGGTTCGACATAAGTAAATTTAGAAGCAGGAACACGTCGGGTGCGATCATACCAGCACTAATGCACCGGATCCCATCAGAACTCCGAAGTTAAGCGTGCTTGGGCGAGAGTAGTACTAGGATGGGTGACCCCCTGGGAAGTCCTCGTGTTGCACCCCTTTTTGTCTCAAATTTTACCCTTCCGGCAATTTTTTTTTTTTTGCGTCACAAAGGCATTAGATGCGCGTGGCGAGAAATTTTTCCTCGAAAGGGAAATCCTTGGCGACCAAGTGGACGAGGTCGATTGGATTCAATTTGGAACGTCGTTCTGCTTCTAGAAAGGTATTATAATAACAATTCCGAGTTTGACTCCAACAGATACACTTGTTTCAATTCGTACCGATGAACAATCTTCGCTATATGCTACGAGCAAGAAATTTACCTCCAAAGGGAAATCCTTGATGACCAAGTGGACGAGGTCGATTCGAGATTCGCGTTGATATGCGGTGGCAAGCGTAACTCAAGACGTGTCGAAAGTTAGACTCGGATGCTGAGTGTAGGCCATAGGTTCTACATAAGTAAATTTAGAAGCAGGAACACGTCCGGTGCGATCATACCAGCACTAATGCACCGGATCCCATCAGAACTCCGAAGATAAGCGTGCTTGGGCGAAAGTAGTACTAGGATGGGTGACCCCCTGGGAAGTCCTCGTGTTGCACCCCTTTTTGTCTCAATTTTTTACCCTTCCGGCAATTTTTTTTTTTTTTTGCGTCACAAAGGCATTAGATGCGCGTGGCGAGAAATTTTGCCTCGAAAGGGAAATCATTGGCGACCAAGTGGACGAGGTCGATTGGATTCAATTTGGAACGTCGTTCTGCTTCTAGAAAGGTATTATAATAACAATTCCGAGTTTGACTCCAACAGATACACTTGTTTCAATTCGTACCGACGAACAATCTTCGCTATATGCTCCGAGCAAGAAATTTACCTCCAAAGGGAAATCCTTGATGACCAAGTGGACGAGGTCGATTCGAGATTCGCGTTGATATGCGGTGGCAAGCGTAACTCAAGACGTGTCGAAAGTTAGACTCGGATGCTGAGTGTGTGCCATTGGTTCGACATAAGTAAATTTAGAGCAGGAACACGTCGGGTGCGATCATACCAGCACTAATGCCCCGGATCCCATCAGAACTCCGAAGTTAAGCGTGCTTGGGCGAGAGTAGAACTAGGATGGGTGACCCCCTGGGAAGTCCTCGTGTTGCACCCCTTTTTGTCTCATTTTTTGACCCTTCCGGCAATTTTTTTTTTTTTTTTTTTTTGCGTCACAAAGGCATTAGATGCGCGTGGCGAGAAATTTTGCCTCGAAAAGGAAATCCTTGGCGACCAAGTGGACGAGGTCGATTGGATTCAATTTGGAACGTCGTTCTGCTTCTAGAAAGGTATTATAATAACAATTCCGAGTTTGACTCCAGCAGATACACTTGTTTCAATTCGTACCGACGAACAATCTTCGCTATATCCTCCGAGCAAGAAATTTACCTCCAAAGGGAAATCCTTGATGACCAAGTGGAAGAGGTCGATTCGAGATTCGCGTTGATATGCGGTGGCAAGCTTAACTCAAGACTTGTCGAAAGTTAGATTCGGATACTGAGTGTGTGCCATAGGTTCGACATAAGTAAATTTAGAAGCAGGAACACGTCGGGTGCGATCATACCAGCACTAATGCACCGGATCCCATCAGATCTCCGAAGATAAGCGTGCTTGGGCGAGAGTAGTACTAGGATGGGTGACCCCCTGGGAAGTCCTCGTGTTGCACCCCTTTTTGTCTCAATTTTTTACCCTTCCGGCAATTTTTTTTTTTTTTTGCGTCACAAAGGCATTAGATGCGCGTGGCGAGAAATTTTGCCTTGAAAGGGAAATCATTGGCGACCAAGTGGACGAGGTCGATTGGATCCAATTTGGAACGTCGTTCTGCTTCTAGAAAGGTATTATAATAACAATTCCGAGTTTGACTCCAACAAATACACTTGTTTCAATTCGTACCGACGAACAATCTTCGCTATATGCTCCGAGCAAGAAATTTACCTCCAAAGGGAAATCCTTGATGACCAAGTGGATGAGGTCGATTCGAGATTCGCGTTGATATGCGGTGGCAAGCGTAACTCAAGACGTGTCGAAAGTTAGACTCGGATGCTGAGTGTGTGCCATAGGTTCGACATAAGTACATTTAGAAGCAGGAACACGTCGTGTGCGATCATACCAGCACTAATGCACCGGATCCCATCAGAACTCCGAAGTTAAGCGTGCTTGGGCGAGAGTAGTACTAGGATGGGTGACCCCCTGGGAAGTCCTCGTGTTGCACCCCTTTTTGTCTCATTTTTTGACCCTTCCGGCAATTTTTTTTTTTTTTTTTTTTTGCGTCACAAAGGCATTAGATGCGCGTGGCGAGAAATTTTGCCTCGAAAGGGAAATCCTTGGCGACCAAGTGGACGAGGTCGATTGGATTCAATTTGGAACGGTGTTCTGCTTCTAGAAAGGTATTATAATAACAATTCCGAGTTTGACTCCAACAAATACACTTGTTTCAATTCGTACCGACGAACAATCTTCGCTATATGTTCCGAGCAAGAAATTTACCTCCAAAGGGAAATCCTTGATGACCAAGTGGACGAGGTCGATTCGAGATTCGCGTTGATATGCGGTGGCAAGCGTAACTCAAGACGTGTCGAAAGTTAGACTCGGATGCTGAGTGTGTGCCATAGGTTCGACATAAGTAAATTTAGAAGCAGGAACACGTCGGGTGCGATCATACCAGCACTAATGCACCGGATCCCATCAGAACTCCGAAGTTAAGCATGCTTGGGCGAGAGTAGTACTAGGATGGGTGACCCCCTGGGAAGTCCTCGTGTTGCACCCCTTTTTGTCTCAATTTTTTACCCTTCCGGCAATTTTTTTTTTTTTTTTGCGTCACAAAGGCATTAGATGCGCGTGGCGAGAAATTTTTCCTCGAAAGGGAAATCCTTGGCGACCAAGTGGACGAGGTCGATTGGATTCAATTTGGAACGTCGTTCTGCTTCTAGAAAGGTATTATAATAACAATTCCGAGTTTGACTCCAACAGATACACTTGTTTCAATTCGTATCGATGAACAATCTTCGCTATATGCTTCGAGCCAGAAATTTACCTCCAAAGGGAAATCCTTGATGACCAAGTGGACGAGGTCGATTTGAGATTCGCGTTGATATACGGTGGCAAACGTAACTCAAGACGTGTCGAAAGTTAGACTCGGATGCTGAGTGTGTGCCATAGGTTCGTCATAAGTAAACTTAGAAGCAGGAACACGTCGGGTGCGATCATACCAGCACTAATGCACCGGATCCCATCAGAACTCCGAAGTTAAGCGTGCTTGGGCGAGAGTAGTACTAGGATGGGTGACCCTTTGGGAAGTCCTCGTGTTGCACCCCTTTTTGTCTCAATTTTTGACCCTTATGGCAATTTTTCAATTTTTTTTTTTTTTTGAGGCATTAGGGAATTGAATGCGCGTGGCGAGAAATTTTTCCTCGAAAGGGAAATCCTTGGCGACCAAGTGGACGAGGTCGATTGGATTCAATTTGGAATGTCGTTCTGCTTCTAGAAAGGTATTATAATAACAATTCCGAGTTTGACTCCAATAGATACACTTGTTTCAATTCGTATCGATGAACAATCTTCGCTATATGCTTCGAGCCAGAAATTTACCTCCAAAGGGAAATCCTTGATGACCAAGTGGACGAGGTCGATTTGAGATTCGCTTTGATATGCGGTGGCAAACGTAACTCAAGACGTGTCGAAAGTTAGACTCGGATGCTGAGTGTGTGCCATAGGTTCGTCATAAGTAAATTTAGAAGCAGGAACACGTCGGGTGCGATCATACCAGCACTAATGCACCGGATCCCATCAGAACTCCGAAATTAAGCGTGCTTGGGCGAGAGTAGTACTAGGATGGGTGACCCCCTGGGAAGTCCTCGTGTTGCACCCCTTTTTGTCTCAATTTTTGACCCTTATGGCAATTTTTCAAAATTTTTTTTTTTTGAGGCATTAGGGAATTGAATGCGCGTGGCGAGAAATTTTGCCTCGAAAGGGAAATACTTGGCGACCAAGTGGACTAGGTCGATTGGATTCAATTTGGAACGCCGTTCTGCTTCTAGAAAGGTATTATAATAACAATTCCGAGTTTGACTCCAACAGATACACTTGTTTCAATTCGTACCGACGAACAATCTTCGCTATATGCTCCGAGCAAGAAATTTACCTCCAAAGGGAAATCCTTGATGACCAAGTGGACGAGGTCGATTCGAGATTCGCGTTGATATGCGGTGGCAAGCGTAACTCAAGACGTGTCGAAATTTAGACTCGGATGCTGAGTGTGTGCCATAGGTTCGACATAAGTAAATTTAGAAGCAGGAACACGTCGGGTGCGATCATACCAGCACTAATGCACCGGATCCCATCAGAACTCCGAAGTTAAGCGTGCTTGGGCGAGAGTAGTACTAGGATGGGTGACCCCCTGGGAAGTCCTCGTGTTGCACCCCTTTTTGTCTCAAATTTTAACCTTCCGGCAATTTTTTTTTTTTTGCGTCACAAAGGCATTAGATGCGCGTGGCGAGAAATTTTTCCTCGAAAGGGAAATCCTTGGCGACCAAGTGGACGAGGTCGATTGGATTCAATTTGGAACGTCGTTCTGCTTCTAGAAAGGTATTATAATAACAATTCCGAGTTTGACTCCAACAGATACACTTGTTTCAATTCGTACCGATGAACAATCTTCGCTATATGCTACGAGCAAGAAATTTACCTCCAAAGGGAAATCCTTGATGACCAAGTGGACGAGGTCGATTCGAGATTCGCGTTGATATGCGGTGGCAAGCGTAACTCAAGACGTGTCGAAAGTTAGACTCGGATGCTGAGTGTAGGCCATAGGTTCGACATAAGTAAATTTAGAAGCAGGAACACGTCCGGTGCGATCATACCAGCACTAATGCACCGGATCCCATCAGAACTCCGAAGATAAGCGTGCTTGGGCGAAAGTAGTACTAGGATGGGTGACCCCCTGGGAAGTCCTCGTGTTGCACCCCTTTTTGTCTCAATTTTTTACCCTTCCGGCAATTTTTTTTTTTTTTTGCGTCACAAAGGCATTAGATGCGCGTGGCGAGAAATTTTGCCTCGAAAGGGAAATCATTGGCGACCAAGTGGACGAGGTCGATTGGATTCAATTTGGAACGTCGTTCTGCTTCTAGAAAGGTATTATAATAACAATTCCGAGTTTGACTCCAACAGATACACTTGTTTCAATTCGTACCGACGAACAATCTTCGCTATATGCTCCGAGCAAGAAATTTACCTCCAAAGGGAAATCCTTGATGACCAAGTGGACGAGGTCGATTCGAGATTCGCGTTGATATGCGGTGGCAAGCGTAACTCAAGACGTGTCGAAAGTTAGACTCGGATGCTGAGTGTGTGCCATTGGTTCGACATAAGTAAATTTAGAGCAGGAACACGTCGGGTGCGATCATACCAGCACTAATGCCCCGGATCCCATCAGAACTCCGAAGTTAAGCGTGCTTGGGCGAGAGTAGAACTAGGATGGGTGACCCCCTGGGAAGTCCTCGTGTTGCACCCCTTTTTGTCTCATTTTTTGACCCTTCCGGCAATTTTTTTTTTTTTTTTTTTTTGCGTCACAAAGGCATTAGATGCGCGTGGCGAGAAATTTTGCCTCGAAAAGGAAATCCTTGGCGACCAAGTGGACGAGGTCGATTGGATTCAATTTGGAACGTCGTTCTGCTTCTAGAAAGGTATTATAATAACAATTCCGAGTTTGACTCCAGCAGATACACTTGTTTCAATTCGTACCGACGAACAATCTTCGCTATATCCTCCGAGCAAGAAATTTACCTCCAAAGGGAAATCCTTGATGACCAAGTGGAAGAGGTCGATTCGAGATTCGCGTTGATATGCGGTGGCAAGCTTAACTCAAGACTTGTCGAAAGTTAGATTCGGATACTGAGTGTGTGCCATAGGTTCGACATAAGTAAATTTAGAAGCAGGAACACGTCGGGTGCGATCATACCAGCACTAATGCACCGGATCCCATCAGATCTCCGAAGATAAGCGTGCTTGGGCGAGAGTAGTACTAGGATGGGTGACCCCCTGGGAAGTCCTCGTGTTGCACCCCTTTTTGTCTCAATTTTTTACCCTTCCGGCAATTTTTTTTTTTTTTTGCGTCACAAAGGCATTAGATGCGCGTGGCGAGAAATTTTGCCTTGAAAGGGAAATCATTGGCGACCAAGTGGACGAGGTCGATTGGATCCAATTTGGAACGTCGTTCTGCTTCTAGAAAGGTATTATAATAACAATTCCGAGTTTGACTCCAACAAATACACTTGTTTCAATTCGTACCGACGAACAATCTTCGCTATATGCTCCGAGCAAGAAATTTACCTCCAAAGGGAAATCCTTGATGACCAAGTGGACGAGGTCGATTCGAGATTCGCGTTGATATGCGGTGGCAAGCGTAACTCAAGACGTGTCGGAAGTTAGACTCGGATGCTGAGTGTGTGCCATAGGTTCGACATAAGTAAATTTAGAAGCAGGAACACGTCGGGTGCGATCATACCAGCACTAATGCACCGGATCCCATCAGAACTCCGAAGTTAAGCGTGCTTGGGCGAGAGTAGTACTAGGATGGGTGACCCCCTGGGAAGTCCTCGTGTTGCACCCCTTTTTGTCTCATTTTTTGACCCTTCCGGCAATTTTTTTTTTTTTTTGCGTCACAAAGGCATTAGATGCGCGTGGCGAGAAATTTTGCCTCGAAAGGGAAATCCTTGGCGACCAAGTGGACGAGGTCGATTGGATTCAATTTGGAACGTCGTTCTGCTTCTAGAAAGGTATTATAATAACAATTCCGAGTTTGACTCCAACAGATACACTTGTTTCAATTCGTACCGACGAACAATCTTCGCTATATGCTCCGAGCAAGAAATTTACCTCCAAAGGGAAATCCTTGATGAACAAGTGGACGAGGTCGATTCGAGATTCGCGTTGATATGCGGTGGCAAGCGTAACTCAAGACGTGTCGAAAGTTAGACTCGGATGCTGAGTGTGTGCCATAGGTTCGACATAAGTAAATTTAGAAGCAGGAACACGTCGGGTGCGATCATACCAGCACTAATGCACCGGATCCCATCAGAACTCCGAAGTTAAGCGTGCTTGGGCGAGAGTAGTACTAGGATGGGTGACCCCCTGGGAAGTCCTCGTGTTGCACCCCTTTTTGTCTCAATTTTTTACCCTTCCGGCAATTTTTTTTTTTTTTTGCGTTACAAAGACATTAGATGCGCGTGGCGAGAAATTTTGCCTCGAAAGGGAATTCCTTGGCGACCAAGTGGACGAGGTCGATTGGATTCAATTTGGAACGTCGTTCTGCTTCTAGAAAGGTATTATAATAACAATTCCGAGTTTGACTCCAACAGATACACTTGTTTCAATTCGTACCGACGAACAATCTTCGCTATATCCTCCGAGCAAGAAATTTACCTCCAAAGGGAAATCCTTGATGACCAAGTGGAAGAGGTCGATTCGAGATTCGCGTTGATATGCGGTGGCAAGCGTAACTCAAGACTTGTCGAAAGTTAGATTCGGATACTGAGTGTGTGCCATAGGTTCGACATAAGTAAATTTAGAAGCAGGAACACGTCGGGTGCGATCATACCAGCACTAATGCACCGGATCCCATCAGATCTCCGAAGATAAGCGTGCTTGGGCGAGAGTAGTACTAGGATGGGTGACCCCCTGGGAAGTCCTCGTGTTGCACCCCTTTTTGTCTCAATTTTTTACCCTTCCGGCAATTTTTTTTTTTTTTTGCGTCACAAAGGCATTAGATGCGCGTGGCGAGAAATTTTGCCTTGAAAGGGAAATCATTAGCGACCAAGTGGACGAGGTCGATTGGATCCAATTTGGAACGTCGTTCTGCTTCTAGAAAGGTATTATAATAACAATTCCGAGTTTGACTCCAACAGATACACTTGTTTCAATTCGTACCGACGAACAATCTTCGCTATATGCTCCGAGCAAGAAATTTACGTCCAAAGGGAAATCCTTGATGACCAAGTGGACGAGGTCGATTCGAGATTCGCGTTGATATGCGGTGGCAAGCGTAACTCAAGACGTGTCGAAAGTTAGACTCGGATGCTGAGTGTGTGCCATAGGTTCGACATAAGTAAATTTAGAAGCAGGAACACGTCGGGTGCGATCATACCAGCACTAATGCACCGGATCCCATCAGAACTCCGAAGTTAAGCGTGCTTGGGCGAGAGTAGTACTAGGATGGGTGACCCCCTGGGAAGTCCTCGTGTTGCACCCCTTTTTGTCTCATTTTTTGACCCTTCCGGCAATTTTTTTTTTTTTTTTTGCGTCACAAAGGCATTAGATGCGCGTGGCGAGAAATTTTGCCTCGAAAGGGAAATCCTTGGCGACCAAGTGGACGAGGTCGATTGGATTCAATTTGGAACGTCGTTCTGCTTCTAGAAAGGTATTATAATAACAATTCCGAGTTTGACTCCAACAGATACACTTGTTTCAATTCGTACCGACGAACAATCTTCGCTATATGCTCCGAGCAAGAAATTTACCTCCAAAGGGAAATCCTTGATGAACAAGTGGACGAGGTCGATTCGAGATTCGCGTTGATATGCGGTGGCAAGCGTAACTCAAGACGTGTCGAAAGTTAGACTCGGATGCTGAGTGTGTGCCATAGGTTCGACATAAGTAAATTTAGAAGCAGGAACACGTCGGGTGCGATCATACCAGCACTAATGCACCGGATCCCATCAGAACTCCGAAGTTAAGCGTGCTTGGGCGAGAGTAGTACTAGGATGGGTGACCCCCTGGGAAGTCCTCGTGTTGCACCCCTTTTTGTCTCAATTTTTTACCCTTCCGGCAATTTTTTTTTTTTTTTGCGTTACAAAGACATTAGATGCGCGTGGCGAGAAATTTTTCCTCGAAAGGGAATTCCTTGGCGACCAAGTGGACGAGGTCGATTGGATTCAATTTGGAACGTCGTTCTGCTTCTAGAAAGGTATTATAATAACAATTCCGAGTTTGACTCCAACAGATACACTTGTTTCAATTCGTACCGACGAACAATCTTCGCTATATCCTCCGAGCAAGAAATTTACCTCCAAAGGGAAATCCTTGATGACCAAGTGGACGAGGTCGATTCGAGATTCGCGTTGATATGCGGTGGCAAGCGTAACTCAAGACGTGTCGAAAGTTAGATTCGGATGCTGAGTGTGTGCCATAGGTTCGACATAAGTAAATTTAGAAGCAGGAACACGTCGGGTGCGATCATACCAGCACTAATGCACCGGATCCCATCAGAACTCCGAAGATAAGCGTGCTTGGGCGAGAGTAGTACTAGGATGGGTGACCCCCTGGGAAGTCCTCGTGTTGCACCCCTTGTTGTCTCAATTTTTTACCCTTCCGGCAATTTTTTTTTTTTTTGCGTCACAAAGGCATTAGATGCGCGTGGCGAGAAATTTTGCCTCGAAAGGGAAATCATTGGCGAGCAAGTGGACGAGGTCGATTGGATTCAATTTGGAACGTCGTTCTGCTTCTAGAAAGGTAGTATAATAACAATTCCGAGTTTGACTCCAACAGATACACTTGTTTCAATTCGTACCGACGAACAATCTTCGCTATATGCTCCGAGCAAGAAATTTACCTCCAAAGGGAAATCCTTGATGACCAAGTGGACGAGGTCGATTCGAGATTCGCGTTGATATGCGGTGGCAAGCGTAACTCAAGACGTGTCGAAAGTTAGACTCGGATGCTGAGTGTGTGCCATAGGTTCGACATAAGTAAATTTAGAAGCAGGAACACGTCGGGTGCGATCATACCAGCACTAATGCACCGGATCCCATCAGAACTCCGAAGTTAAGCGTGCTTGGGCGAGAGTAGTACTAGGATGGGTGACCCCCTGGGAAGTCCTCGTGTTGCACCCCTTTTTGTCTCATTTTTTGACCCTTCCGGCAATTGTTTTTTTTTTTTTGCGTCACAAAGGCATTAGATGCGCGTGGCGAGAAATTTTGCCTCGAAAGGGAAATCCTTGGCGACCAAGTGGACGAGGTCGATTGGATTCAATTTGGAACGTCGTTCTGCTTCTAGAAAGGTATTATAATAACAATTCCGAGTTTGACTCCAACAGATACACTTGTTTCAATTCGTACCGACGAACAATCTTCGCTATATGCTCCGAGCAAGAAATTTACCTCCAAAGGGAAATCCTTGATGAACAAGTGGACGAGGTCGATTCGAGATTCGCGTTGATATGCGGTGGCAAGCGTAACTCAAGACGTGTCGAAAGTTAGACTCGGATGCTGAGTGTGTGCCATAGGTTCGACATAAGTAAATTTAGAAGCAGGAACACGTCGGGTGCGATCATACCAGCACTAATGCACCGGATCCCATCAGAACTCCGAAGTTAAGCGTGCTTGGGCGAGAGTAGTACTAGGATGGGTGACCCCCTGGGAAGTCCTCGTGTTGCACCCCTTTTTGTCTCATTTTTTGACCCTTCCGGCAATTGTTTTTTTTTTTTTGCGTCACAAAGGCATTAGATGCGCGTGGCGAGAAATTTTGCCTCGAAAGGGAAATCCTTGGCGACCAAGTGGACGAGGTCGATTGGATTCAATTTGGAACGTCGTTCTGCTTCTAGAAAGGTATTATAATAACAATTCCGAGTTTGACTCCAACAGATACACTTGTTTCAATTCGTACCGACGAACAATCTTCGCTATATGCTCCGAGCAAGAAATTTACCTCCAAAGGGAAATCCTTGATGAACAAGTGGACGAGGTCGATTCGAGATTCGCGTTGATATGCGGTGGCAAGCGTAACTCAAGACGTGTCGAAAGTTAGACTCGGATGCTGAGTGTGTGCCATAGGTTCGACATAAGTAAATTTAGAAGCAGGAACACGTCGGGTGCGATCATACCAGCACTAATGCACCGGATCCCATCAGAACTCCGAAGTTAAGCGTGCTTGGGCGAGAGTAGTACTAGGATGGGTGACCCCCTGGGAAGTCCTCGTGTTGCACCCCTTTTTGTCTCAATTTTTTACCCTTCCGGCAATTTTTTTTTTTTTTTGCGTTACAAAGACATTAGATGCGCGTGGCGAGAAATTTTTCCTCGAAAGGGAATTCCTTGGCGACCAAGTGGACGAGGTCGATTGGATTCAATTTGGAACGTCGTTCTGCTTCTAGAAAGGTATTATAATAACAATTCCGAGTTTGACTCCAACAGATACACTTGTTTCAATTCGTACCGACGAACAATCTTCGCTATATCCTCCGAGCAAGAAATTTACCTCCAAAGGGAAATCCTTGATGACCAAGTGGACGAGGTCGATTCGAGATTCGCGTTGATATGCGGTGGCAAGCGTAACTCAAGACGTGTCGAAAGTTAGATTCGGATGCTGAGTGTGTGCCATAGGTTCGACATAAGTAAATTTAGAAGCAGGAACACGTCGGGTGCGATCATACCAGCACTAATGCACCGGATCCCATCAGAACTCCGAAGATAAGCGTGCTTGGGCGAGAGTAGTACTAGGATGGGTGACCCCCTGGGAAGTCCTCGTGTTGCACCCCTTGTTGTCTCAATTTTTTACCCTTCCGGCAATTTTTTTTTTTTTTGCGTCACAAAGGCATTAGATGCGCGTGGCGAGAAATTTTGCCTCGAAAGGGAAATCATTGGCGAGCAAGTGGACGAGGTCGATTGGATTCAATTTGGAACGTCGTTCTGCTTCTAGAAAGGTAGTATAATAACAATTCCGAGTTTGACTCCAACAGATACACTTGTTTCAATTCGTACCGACGAACAATCTTCGCTATATGCTCCGAGCAAGAAATTTACCTCCAAAGGGAAATCCTTGATGACCAAGTGGACGAGGTCGATTCGAGATTCGCGTTGATATGCGGTGGCAAGCGTAACTCAAGACGTGTCGAAAGTTAGACTCGGATGCTGAGTGTGTGCCATAGGTTCGACATAAGTAAATTTAGAAGCAGGAACACGTCGGGTGCGATCATACCAGCACTAATGCACCGGATCCCATCAGAACTCCGAAGTTAAGCGTGCTTGGGCGAGAGTAGTACTAGGATGGGTGACCCCCTGGGAAGTCCTCGTGTTGCACCCCTTTTTGTCTCATTTTTTGACCCTTCCGGCAATTGTTTTTTTTTTTTTGCGTCACAAAGGCATTAGATGCGCGTGGCGAGAAATTTTGCCTCGAAAGGGAAATCCTTGGCGACCAAGTGGACGAGGTCGATTGGATTCAATTTGGAACGTCGTTCTGCTTCTAGAAAGGTATTATAATAACAATTCCGAGTTTGACTCCAACAGATACACTTGTTTCAATTCGTACCGACGAACAATCTTCGCTATATGCTCCGAGCAAGAAATTTACCTCCAAAGGGAAATCCTTGATGAACAAGTGGACGAGGTCGATTCGAGATTCGCGTTGATATGCGGTGGCAAGCGTAACTCAAGACGTGTCGAAAGTTAGACTCGGATGCTGAGTGTGTGCCATAGGTTCGACATAAGTAAATTTAGAAGCAGGAACACGTCGGGTGCGATCATACCAGCACTAATGCACCGGATCCCATCAGAACTCCGAAGTTAAGCGTGCTTGGGCGAGAGTAGTACTAGGATGGGTGACCCCCTGGGAAGTCCTCGTGTTGCACCCCTTTTTGTCTCAATTTTTTACCCTTCCGGCAATTTTTTTTTTTTTTTGCGTTACAAAGACATTAGATGCGCGTGGCGAGAAATTTTTCCTCGAAAGGGAAATCCTTGGCGACCAAGTGGACGAGGTCGATTGGATTCAATTTGGAACGTCGTTCTGCTTCTAGAAAGGTATTATAATAACAATTCCGAGTTTGACTCCAACAGATACACTTGTTTCAATTCGTATCGATGAACAATCTTCGCTATATGCTTCGAGCCAGAAATTTACCTCCAAAGGGAAATCCTTGATGACCAAGTGGACGAGGTCGATTTGAGATTCGCGTTGATATACGGTGGCAAACGTAACTCAAGACGTGTCGAAAGTTAGACTCGGATGCTGAGTGTGTGCCATAGGTTCGTCATAAGTAAACTTAGAAGCAGGAACACGTCGGGTGCGATCATACCAGCACTAATGCACCGGATCCCATCAGAACTCCGAAGTTAAGCGTGCTTGGGCGAGAGTAGTACTAGGATGGGTGACCCCCTGGGAAGTCCTCGTGTTGCACCCCTTTTTGTCTCAATTTTTGACCCTTATGGCAATTTTTCAAATTTTTTTTTTTTGAGGCATTAGGGAATTGAATGCGCGTGGCGAGAAATTTTTCCTCGAAAGGGAAATCCTTGGCGACCAAGTGGACGAGGTCGATTGGATTCAATTTGGAACGTCGTTCTGCTTCTAGAAAGGTATTATAATAACAATTCCGAGTTTGACTCCAATAGATACACTTGTTTCAATTCGTATCGATGAACAATCTTCGCTATATGCTTCGAGCCAGAAATTTACCTCCAAAGGGAAATCCTTGATGACCAAGTGGACGAGGTCGATTTGAGATTCGCGTTGATATGCGGTGGCAAACGTAACTCAAGACGTGTCGAAAGTTAGACTCGGATGCTGAGTGTGTGCCATAGGTTCGTCATAAGTAAATTTAGAAGCAGGAACACGTCGGGTGCGATCATACCAGCACTAATGCACCGGATCCCATCAGAACTCCGAAATTAAGCGTGCTTGGGCGAGAGTAGTACTAGGATGGGTGACCCCCTGGGAAGTCCTCGTGTTGCACCCCTTTTTGTCTCAATTTTTGACCCTTATGGCAATTTTTCAAATTTTTTTTTTTTGAGGCATTAGGGAATTGAATGCGCGTGGCGAGAAATTTTGCCTCGAAAGGGAAATCCTTGGCGACCAAGTGGACTAGGTCGATTGGATTCAATTTGGAACGTCGTTCTGCTTCTAGAAAGGTATTATAATAACAATTCCGAGTTTGACTCCAACAGATACACTTGTTTCAATTCGTACCGACGAACAATCTTCGCTATATGCTCCGAGCAAGAAATTTACCTCCAAAGGGAAATCCTTGATGACCAAGTGGACGAGGTCGATTCGAGATTCGCGTTGATATGCGGTGGCAAGCGTAACTCAAGACGTGTCGAAAGTTAGACTCGGATGCTGAGTGTGTGCCATAGGTTCGACATAAGTAAATTTAGAAGCAAGAACACGTCGGGTGCGATCATACCAGCACTAATGCACCGGATCCCATCAGAACTCCGAAGTTAAGAGTGCTTGGGCGAGAGTAGTACTAGGATGGGTGACCCCCTGGGAAGTCCTCGTGTTGCACCCCTTTTTGTCTCAATTTTTGACCCTTCCGGCAATTTTTTTTTTTTTTTTTGCGTCACAAAGGCATTAGATGCGCGTGGCGAGAAATTTTTCCTCGAAAGGGAAATCCTTGGCGACCAAGTGGACGAGGTCGATTGGATTCAATTTGGAACGTCGTTCTGCTTCTAGAAAGGTATTATAATAACAATTCCGAGTTTGACTCCAACAGATACACTTGTTTCAATTCGTATCGATGAACAATCTTCGCTATATGCTTCGAGCCATAAATTTACCTCCAAAGGGAAATCCTTGATGACCAAGTGGACGAGGTCGATTTGAGATTCGCGTTGATATACGGTGGCAAACGTAACTCAAGACGTGTCGAAAGTTAGACTCGGATGCTGAGTGTGTGCCATAGGTTCGTCATAAGTAAATTTAGAAGCAGGAACACGTCGGGTGCGATCATACCAGCACTAATGCACCGGATCCCATCAGAACTCCGAAGTTAAGCGTGCTTGGGCGAGAGTAGTACTAGGATGAGTGACCCCCTGGGAAGTCCTCGTGTTGCACCCCTTTTTGTCTCAATTTTTGACCCTTATGGCAATTTTTCAAATTTTTTTTTTTGAGGCATTAGGGAATTGAATGCGCGTGGCGAGAAATTTTTCCTCGAAAGGGAAATCCTAGGCGACCAAGTGGACGAGGTCGATTGGATTCAATTTGGAACGTCGTTCTGCTTCTAGAAAGGTATTATAATAACAATTCCGAGTTTGACTCCAACAGATACACTTGTTTCAATTCGTATCGATGAACAATCTTCGCTATATGCTTTGAGCCAGAAATTTACCTCCAAAGGGAAATCCTTGATGACCAAGTGGACGAGGTCGATTTGAGATTCGCGTTGATATGCGGTGGCAAACGTAACTCAAGACGTGTCGAAAGTTAGACTCGGATGCTGAGTGTGTGCCATAGGTTCGTCATAAGTAAATTTAGAAGCAGGAACACGTCGGGTGCGATCATACCAGCACTAATGCACCGGATCCCATCAGAACTCCGAAGTTAAGCGTGCTTGGGCGAGAGTAGTACTAGGATGGGTGACCCCCTGGGAAGTCCTCGTGTTGCACCCCTTTTTGTCTCAATTTTTGACCCTTATGGCAATTTTTCAAATTTTTTTTTTTTTGAGGCATTAGGGAATTGAATGCGCGTGGCGAGAAATTTTTCCTCGAAAGGGAAATCCTTGGCGACCAAGTGGACGAGGTCGATTGGATTCAATTTGGAACGTCGTTCTGCTTCTAGAAAGGTATTATAATAACAATTCCGAGTTTGACTCCAATAGATACACTTGTTTCAATTCGTATCGATGAACTATCTTCGCTATATGCTTCGAGCCAGAAATTTACCTCCAAAGGGAAATCCTTGATGACCAAGTGGACGAGGTCGATTTGAGATTCGCGTTGATATGCGGTGGCAAACGTAACTCAAGACGTGTCGAAAGTTAGACTCGGATGCTGAGTGTGTGCCATAGGTTCGTCATAAGTAAATTTAGAAGCAGGAACACGTCGGGTGCGATCATACCAGCACTAATGCACCGGATCCCATCAGAACTCCGAAATTAAGCGTGCTTGGGCGAGAGTAGTACTAGGATGGGTGACCCCCTGGGAAGTCCTCGTGTTGCACCCCTTTTTGTCTCAATTTTTGACCCTTATGGCAATTTTTCAATTTTTTTTTTTGAGGCAATAGGGAATTGAATGCGCGTGGCGAGAAATTTTGCCTCGAAAGGGAAATCCTTGGCGACCAAGTGGACTAGGTCGATTGGATTCAATTTGGAACGTCGTTCTGCTTCTAGAAAGGTATTATAATAACAATTCCGAGTTTGACTCCAACAGATACACTTGTTTCAATTCGTACCGACGAACAATCTTCGCTATATGCTCCGAGGAAGAAATTTACCTACAAAGGGAAATCCTTGATGACCAAGTGGACGAGGTCGATTCGAGATTCGCGTTGATATGCGGTGGCAAGCGTAACTCAAGACGTGTCGAAAGTTAGACTCGGATGCTGAGTGTGTGCCATAGGTTCGACATAAGTAAATTTAGAAGCAGGAACACGTCGGGTGCGATCATACCAGCACTAATGCACCGGATCCCATCAGAACTCCGAAGTTAAGCGTGCTTGGGCGAGAGTAGTACTAGGATGGGTGACCCCCTGGGAAGTCCTCGTGTTGCACCCCTTTTTGTCTCAATTTTTTACCCTTCCGGCAATTTTTTTTTTTTTTTTTTGCATCACAAAGGCATTAGATGCGCGTGGCGAGAAATTTTTCCTCGAAAGGGAAATCCTTGGCGACCAAGTGGACGAGGTCGATTGGATTCAATTTGGAACGTCGTTCTGCTTCTAGAAAGGTATTATAATAACAATTCCGAGTTTGACTCCAACAGATACACTTGTTTCAATTCGTATCGATGAACAATCTTCGCTATATGCTTCGAGCCAGAAATTTACCTCCAAAGGGAAATCCTTGATGACCAAGTGGACGAGGTCGATTTGAGATTCGCGTTGATATACGGTGGCAAACGTAACTCAAGACGTGTCGAAAGTTATACTCGGATGCTGAGTGTGTGCCATAGGTTCGTCATAAGTAAATTTAGAAGCAGGAACACGTCGGGTGCGATCATACCAGCACTAATGCACCGGATCCCATCAGAACTCCGAAGTTAAGCGTGCTTGGGCGAGAGTAGTACTAGGATGGGTGACCCCCTGGGAAGTCCTCGTGTTGCACCCCTTTTTGTCTCAATTTTTGACCCTTATGGCAATTTTTCAAATTTTTTTTTTGAGGCATTAGGGAATTGAATGCGCGTGGCGAGAAATTTTTCCTCGAAAGGGAAATCCTAGGCGACCAAGTGGACGAGGTCGATTGGATTCAATTTGGAACGTCGTTCTGCTTCTAGAAAGGTATTATAATAACAATTCCGAGTTTGACTCCAACAGATACACTTGTTTCAATTCGTATCGATGAACAATCTTCGCTATATGCTTTGAGCCAGAAATTTACCTCCAAAGGGAAATCCTTGATGACCAAGTGGACGAGGTCGATTTGAGATTCGCGTTGATATGCGGTGGCAAACGTAACTCAAGACGTGTCGAAAGTTAGACTCGGATGCTGAGTGTGTGCCATAGGTTCGTCATAAGTAAATTTAGAAGCAGGAACACGTCGGGTGCGATCATACCAGCACTAATGCACCGGATCCCATCAGAACTCCGAAATTAAGCGTGCTTGGGCGAGAGTAGTACTAGGATGGGTGACCCCCTGGGAAGTCCTCGTGTTGCACCCCTTTTTGTATCAATTTTTGACCCTTATGGCAATTTTTCAATTTTTTTTTTTGAGGCATTAGGGAATTGAATGCGCGTGGTGAGAAATTTTGCCTCGAAAGGGAAATCATTGGCGACCAAGTGGACGAGGTCGATTGGATTCAATTTGGAACATTGTTCTGCTTCTAGAAAGGTATTATAATAACAATTCCGAGTTTGACTCCAACAGATACACTTGTTTCAATTCGTACCGACGAACAATCTTCGCTATATGCTCCGAGCAAGAAATTTACCTCCAAAGGGAAATCCTTGATGACCAAGTGGACGAGATCGATTCGAGATTCGCGTTGATATGCGGTGGCAAGCGTAACTCAAGACGTGTCGAAAGTTAGACTCGGATGCTGAGTGTGTGCCATAGGTTCGACATAAGTAAATTTAGAAGCAGGAACACGTCGGGTGCGATCATACCAGCACTAATGCACCGGATCCCATCAGAACTCCGAAGTTAAGCGTGCTTGGGCGAGAGTAGTACTAGGATGGGTGACCCCCTGGGAAGTCCTCGTGTTGCACCCCTTTTTGTCTCATTTTTTGACCCTTCCAGCAATTTTTTTTTTTTTTTTGCGTCACAAAGGCATTAGATGCGCGTGGCGAAAAATTTTGCCTCGAAAGGGAAATCCTTGGCGACCAAGTGGACGAGGTCGATTGGATTCAATTTGGAACGTCGTTCTGCTTCTAGAAAGGTATTATAATAACAATTCCGAGTTTGACTCCAACAGATACACTTGTTTCAATTCGTACCGACGAACAATCTTCGCTATATGCTCCGAGCAAGAAATATACCTCCAAAGGGAAATCCTTGATGACCAAGTGGACGAGGTCGATTCGAGATTCGCGTTGATATGCGGTGGCAAGCGTAACTCAAGACGTGTCGAAAGTTAGACTCGGATGCTGAGTGTGTGCCATAGGTTCGACATAAGTAAATTTAGAAGCAGGAACACGTCGGGTGCGATCATACCAGCACTAATGCACCGGATCCCATCAGAACTCCGAAGTTAAGCGTGCTTGGGCGAGAGTAGTACTAGGATGGGTGACCCCCTGGGAAGTCCTCGTGTTGCACCCCTTTTTGTATCAATTTTTGACCCTTATGGCAATTTTTCAATTTTTTTTTTTTTGAGGCATTAGGGAATTGAATGCGCGTGGCGAGAAATTTTGCCTCGAAAGGGAAATCCTTGGCGACCAAGTGGACTAGGTCGATTGGATTCAATTTGGAACGTCGTTCTGCTTCTAGAAAGGTATTATAATAACAATTCCGAGTTTGACTCCAACAGATACACTTGTTTCAATTCGTACCGACGAACAATCTTCGCTATATGCTCCGAGCAAGAAATTTACCTCCAAAGGGAAATCCTTGATGACCAAGTGGACGAGGTCGATTCGAGATTCGCGTTGATATGCGGTGGCAAGCGTAACTCAAGACGTGTCGAAAGTTAGACTCGGATGCTGAGTGTGTGCCATAGGTTCGACATAAGTAAATTTAGAAGCAGGAACACGTCGGGTGCGATCATACCAGCACTAATGCACCGGATCCCATCAGAACTCCAAAGTTAAGCGTGCTTGGGCGAGAGTAGTACTAGGATGGGTGACCCCCTGGGAAGTCCTCGTGTTGCACCCCTTTTTGTCTCAATTTTTTACCCTTCCGGCAATTTTTTTTTTTTTGCGTCACAAAGGCATTAGATGCGCGTGGCGAGAAATTTTTCCTCGAAAGGGAAATCCTTGGCGACCAAGTGGACGAGGTCGATTGGATTCAATTTGGAACGTCGTTCTGCTTCTAGAAAGGTATTATAATAACAATTCCGAGTTTGACTCCAACAGATACACTTGTTTCAATTCGTATCGATGAACAATCTTCGCTATATGCTTCGAGCCATAAATTTACCTCCAAAGGGAAATCCTTGATGACCAAGTGGACGAGGTCGATTTGAGATTCGCGTTGATATACGGTGGCAAACGTAACTCAAGACGTGTCGAAAGTTAGACTCGGATGCTGAGTGTGTGCCATAGGTTCGTCATAAGTAAATTTAGAAGCAGGAACACGTCGGGTGCGATCATACCAGCACTAATGCACCGGATCCCATCAGAACTCCGAAGTTAAGCGTGCTTGGGCGAGAGTAGTACTAGGATGGGTGACCCCCTGGGAAGTCCTCGTGTTGCACCCCTTTTTGTCTCAATTTTTGACCCTTATGGCAATTTTTCAATTTTTTTTTTGAGGCATTAGGGAATTGAATGCGCGTGGCGAGAAATTTTTCCTCGAAAGGGAAATCCTAGGCGACCAAGTGGACGAGGTCGATTGGATTCAATTTGGAACGTCGTTCTGCTTCTAGAAAGGTATTATAATAACAATTCCGAGTTTGACTCCAACAGATACACTTGTTTCAATTCGTATCGATGAACAATCTTCGCTATATGCTTTGAGCCAGAAATTTACCTCCAAAGGGAAATCCTTGATGACCAAGTGGACGAGGTCGATTTGAGATTCGCGTTGATATGCGGTGGCAAACGTAACTCAAGACGTGTCGAAAGTTAGACTCGGATGCTGAGTGTGTGCCATAGGTTCGTCATAAGTAAATTTAGAAGCAGGAACACGTCGGGTGCGATCATACCAGCACTAATGCACCGGATCCCATCAGAACTCCGAAGTTAAGCGTGCTTGGGCGAGAGTAGAACTAGGATGGGTGACCCCCTGGGAAGTCCTCGTGTTGCACCCCTTTTTGTATCAATTTTTGACCCTTATGGCAATTTTTCAATTTTTTTTTTTTGAGGCATTAGGGAATTGAATGCGCGTGGCGAGAAATTTTGCCTCGAAAGGGAAATCCTTGGCGACCAAGTGGACTAGGTCGATTGGATTCAATTTGGAACGTCGTTCTGCTTCTAGAAAGGTATTATAATAACAATTCCGAGTTTGACTCCAACAGATACACTTGTTTCAATTCGTACCGACGAACAATCTTCGCTATATGCTCCGAGCAAGAAATTTACCTCCAAAGGGAAATCCTTGATGACCAAGTGGACGAGGTCGATTCGAGATTCGCGTTGATATGCGGTGGCAAGCGTAACTCAAGACGTGTCGAAAGTTAGACTCGGATGCTGAGTGTGTGCCATAGGTTCGACAAAAGTAAATTTAGAAGCAGGAACACGTCGGGTGCGATCATACCAGCACTAATGCACCGGATCCCATCAGAACTCCGAAGATAAGCGTGCTTGGGTGAGAGTAGTACTAGGATGGGTGACCCCCTGGGAAGTCCTCGTGTTGCACCCCTTTTTGTCTCAATTTTTTACCCTTCCGGCAAATTTTTTTTTTTTTGCGTCACAAAGGCATTCGATGCGCGTGGCGAGAAATTTTGCCTCGAAAGGGAAATCATTGGCGACCAAGTGGACGAGGTCGATTGGATTCAATTTGGAACATCGTTCTGCTTCTAGAAAGGTATTATAATAACAATTCCGAGTTTGACTCCAACAGATACACTTGTTTCAATTCGTACCGACGAACAATCTTCGCTATATGCTCCGAGCAAGAAATATACCTCCAAAGGGAAATCCTTGATGACCAAGTGGACGAGGTCGATTCGAGATTCGCGTTGATATGCGGTGGCAAGCGTAACTCAAGACGTGTCGAAAGTTAGACTCGGATGCTGAGTGTGTGCCATAGGTTCGACATAAGTAAATTTAGAAGCAGGAACACGTCGGGTGCGATCATACCAGCACTAATGCACCGGATCCCATCAGAACTCCGAAGTTAAGCGTGCTTGGGCGAGAGTAGTACTAGGATGGGTGACCCCCTGGGAAGTCCTCGTGTTGCACCCCTTTTTGTCTCAATTTTTGACCATTATGGCAATTTTTCAAATTTTTTTTTTTTGAGGCATTAGGGAATTGAATGCGCGTGGCGAGAAATTTTGCCTCGAAAGGTAATTCCTTGGCGACCAAGTGGACTAGGTCGATTGAATTCAATTTGGAACGTCGTTCTGCTTCTAGAAATGTATTATAATAACAATTCCGAGTTTGACTCCAACAGATACACTTGTTTCAATTCGTACCGACGAACAATCTTCGCTATATGCTCCGAGCAAGAAATTTACCTCCAAAGGGAAATCCTTGATAACCAAGTGGACGAGGTCGATTCGAGATTCGCGTTGATATGCGGTGGCAAACGTAACTCAAGACGTGTCGAAAGTTAGACTCGGATGCTGAGTGTGTGCCATAGGTTCGACATAAGTAAATTTAGAAGCAGGAACACGTCGGGTGCGATCATACCAGCACTAATGCACCGGATCCCATCAGAACTCCGAAGTTAAGCGTGCTTGGGCGAGAGTAGTACTAGGATGGGTGACCCCCTGGGAAGTTTTCGTGTTGCACCCCTTTTTGTCTCATTTTTTGACCCTTCCGGCAATTTTTTTTTTTTTTTGCGTCACAAAGGCGTTAGATGCGCGTGGCGAGAAATTTTTCCTTGAAAGGGAAATCCTTGGCGACCAAGTGGACGAGGTCGATTGGATTCAATTTGGAACGTCGTTCTGCTTCTAGAAAGGTATTATAACAACAATTCCGAGTTTGACTCCAACAGATACACTTGTTTCAATTCGTACCGACGAACAATCTTCGCTATATGCTCCGAGCAAGAAATTTACCTCGAAAGGGAAATCCTTGATGACCAAGTGGACGAGGTCGATTCGAGATTCGTGTTGATATGTGGTGGCAAGCGTAACTCAAGACGTGTCGAAAGTTAGACTCGGATGCTGAGTGTGTGCCATAGGTTCGACATAAGTAAATTTAGAAGCAGGAACACGTCGGGTGCGATCAAACCAGCACTAATGCACCGGATCCCATCAGAACTCCGAAGTTAAGAGTGCTTGGGCGAGAGTAGTACTAGGATGGGTGACCCCCTGGGAAGTCCTCGTGTTGCACCCCTTTTTATCTCAATTTTTTACCCTTACGGCAATGTTTTTTTTTTTTTTTTGCGTCACAAAGGCTTTAGATGCGCGTGGCGAGAAATTTTGCCTCGAAATGGAAATCCTTGGCGACCAAGTGGACGAGGTCGATTGCATTCAATTTGGAACGTCGTTCTACTTCTAGAAAGGTATTATAATAACAATTCCGAGTTTGACCCCAACAGATACACTTGTTTCAATTCGTACCGACGAACAATCTTCGCTATATGCTCTGAGCAAGAAATTTACCTCCAAAGGGAAATCCTTGATGACCAAGTGGACGAGGTCGATTCGAGATTCGCGTTGATATGTGGTGGCAAGCGTAACTCAAGACGTGTCGAAAGTTAGACTCGGATGCTGAGTGTGTGCCATAGGTTCGACATAAGTAAATTTAGAAGCAGGAACACGTCGGGTGCGATCATACCAGCACTAATGCACCGGATCCCATCAGAACTCCGAAGTTAAGCGTGATTGGGCGAGAGTAGTACTAGGATGGGTGACCCCCTGGGAAGTTTTCGTGTTGCACCCCTTTTTGTCTCAATTTTTGACCCTTCCGGCAATTTTTTTTTTTTTGCGTCACAAAGGCGTTAGATGCGCGTGGCGAGAAATTTTTCCTTGAAAGGGAAATCCTTGGCGACCAAGTGGACGAGGTCGATTGGATTCAATTTGGAACGTCGTTCTGCTTCTAGAAAGGTATTATAATAACAATTCCGAGTTTGACTCCAACAGATACACTTGTTTCAATTCGTACCGACGAACAATCTTCGCTATATGCTCCGAGCAAGAAATTTACCTCCCAAGGGAAATCCTTGATGACCAAGTGGATGAGGTCGATTCGAGATTCGTGTTGATATGTGGTGGCAAGCGTAACTCAAGACGTGTCGAAAGTTAGACTCGGATGCTGAGTGTGTGCCATAGGTTCGACATAAGTAAATTTAGAAGCAGGAACACGTCGGGTGCGATCATACCAGCACTAATGCACCGGATCGCATCAGAACTCCTAAGTTAAGCGTGCTTGGGCGAGAGTAGTACTAGGATGGGTGACCCCCTGGGAAGTTTTCGTGTTGCACCCCTTTTTGTCTCAATTTTTGACCCTTCCGGCAAATTTTTTTTTGTTTGCGTCACAAAGGCGTTAGATACGCGTGGCGAGAAATTTTGCCTTGAAAGGGAAATCCTTGGCGACCAAGTGGACGAGGTCGATTGGATTCAATTTGGAACGTCGTTCTGCTTCTAGATAGGTATTATAATAACAATTCCGAGTTTGACTCCAACAGATACACTTGTTTCAATTCGTACCGACGAACAATCTTCGCTATATGCTCCGAGCAAGAAATTTACCTCCATAGGGAAATCCTTGATGACCAAGTGGACAAGGTCGATTCGAGATTCGTGTTGATATGTGGTGGCAAGCGTAACTCAAGACGTGTCGAAAGTTAGACTCGGATGCTAAGTGTGTGCCATAGGTTCGACATAAGTAAATTTAGAAGCAGGAACACGTCGGGTGCGATCATACCAGCACTAATGCACCGGAACCCAATAGAACTCCGAAGTTAAGAGTGCTTGGGCGAGAGTAGTACTAGGATGGGTGACCCCCTGGGAAGTCCTCGTGTTGCACCCCTTTTTGTCTCAATTTTTGACCCTTCCGGTCATTTTTTTTTTTTTTTTGCGTCACAAAGGCTTTAGATGCGCGTGGCGAGAAATTTTGCCTCGAAAGGGAAATCCTTGGCTACCAAGTGGACGAGGTCGATTGCATTCAATTTGGAACGTCGTTCTTCTTCTAGAAAGGTATTATAATAACAATTCCGAGTTTGACTCAAACAAATACACTTGTTTCAATTCGTACCGATGAACAATCTTCGCTATATGCTCCGAGTAAGAAATTTACCTCCAAAGGGAAATCCTTGATGACCAAGTGAACGAGGTCGATTCGAGATTCGCGTTGATATGCGGTGGCAAGCGTAACTCAAGACGTGTCGAAAGTTAGACTCGGATGCTGAGTGTGTGCCATAGGTTCGACATAAGTAAATTTAGAAGCAGGAACACGTCGGGTGCGATCATACCAGCACTAATGCACCGGATCCCATCAAAACTCCTAAGTTAAGCGTGCTTGGGCGAGAGTAGTACTAGGATGGGTGACCCCCTGGGAAGTCCTCGTGTTGCACCCCTTTTTGTCTCAATTTTTGACCCTTCCGGCAAATTTTTTTTTTTTTTTTTGCGTCACAAAGGCATTAGATGCGCGTGGCGAGAAATTTTGCCTCGAAAGGGAAATCCTTGGTGACCAAGTGGACGAGGTCGATTGGATTCAATTTGGAACGTCGTTCTGCTTCTAGAAAGGTATTATAATAACAATTCCGAGTTTGACTCTAATAGATACACTTGTTTCAATTCGTACCGACGAACAATCTTCGCTATATGCTCCGAGCAAGAAATTTACCTCCAAAGGGAAATCCTTGATGACCAACTGGACGAGGTCGATTCGATATTCGCGTTGATATGCGGTGGCAAGCGTAACTCAAGACGTGTCGAAAGTTAGACTCGGATGCTGAGTGTGTGCCATAGGTGCGACATAAGTAAATTTAGAAGCAGGAACACGTCGGGTGCGATCATACCAGCACTAATGCACTGGATCCCATCAGAACTCCTAAGTTAAGCGCGCTTGGGCGAGAGTAGTACTAGGATGGGTGACCCCCTGGGAAGTTTTCGTGTTGCACCCCTTTTTGTCTCAATTTTTTACCCTTCCGGCAAATTTTTTTTTGTTTGCGTCACAAAGGCGTTAGATGCGCGTGGCGAGAAATTTTGCCTTGAAAGGGAAATCCTTGGCGACCAAGTGGACGAGGTCGATTGGATTCAATTTGGAACGTCGTTCTTCTTCTAGATAGGTATTATAATAACAATTCCGAGTTTGACTCCAACAGATACACTTGTTTCAATTCGTACCGACGAACAATCTTCGCTATATGCTCCGAGCAAGAAATTTACCTCCATAGGGAAATCCTTGATGACCAAGTGGACAAGGTCGATTCGAGATTCGTGTTGATATGTGGTGGCAAGCGTAACTCAAGACGTGTCGAAAGTTAGACTCGGATGCTAAGTGTGTGCCATAGGTTCGACATAAGTAAATTTAGAAGCAGGAACACGTCGGGTGCGATCATACCAGCACTAATGCACCGGATCCCAATAGAACTCCGAAGTTAAGAGTGCTTGGGCGAGAGTAGTACTAGGATGGGTGACCCCCTGGGAAGTCCTCGTGTTGCACCCCTTTTTGTCTCAATTTTTTACCCTTCCGGCAAATTTTTTTTTTTTTTTTTGCGTCACAAAGGCTTTAGATGCGCGTGGCGAGAAATTTTGCCTCGAAAGGGAAATCCTTGGTGACCAAGTGGACGAGGTCGATTGGATTCAATTTGGAACGTCGTTCTGCTTTTAGAAAGGTATTATAATAACAATTCCGAGTTTGACTCTAATAGATACACTTGTTTCAATTCGTACCGACGAACAATCTTCGCTATATGCTCCGAGCAAGAAATTTACCTCCAAAGGGAAATCCTTGATGACCAAGTGGACGAGGTCGATTCGATATTCGCGTTGATATGCGGTGGCAAGCGTAACTCAAGACGTGTCGAAAGTTAGACTCGGATGCTGAGTGTGTGCCACAGGTTCGACATAAGTAAATTTAGAAGCAGGAACACGTCGGGTGCGATCATACCAGCACTAATGCACCGGATCCCATCAGAACTCCGAAGTGAAGCGTGCTTGGGCGAGAGTAGTACTAGGATGGGTGACCCCCTGGGAAGTCCTCGTGTTGCACCCCTTTTTGTCTCAATTTTTTACCCTTCCGACAATTTTTTTTTTTTTTTTTTTTGCGTCACAAAGGCATTAGATGCGCGTGGCGAGAAATTTTGCCTCGAAAGGGAAATCCTTGGCGACCAAGTGGACGAGGTCGATTGCATTCAATTTGGAAAGTCGTTCTTCTTCTAGAAAGGTATTATAATAACAATTCCGAGTTTGACTCAAACAAATACACTTGTTTCAATTCGTACCGATGAACAATCTTCGCTATATGCTCCGAGTAAGAAATTTACCTCCAAAGGGAAATCCTTGATGACCAAGTGAACGAGGTCGATTCGAGATTCGCGTTGATATGCGGTGGCAAGCGTAACTCAAGACGTGTCGAAAGTTAGACTCGGATGATGAGTATGTGCCATAGGTTCGACATAAGTAAATTTAGAAGCAGGAACACGTCGGGTGCGATAATACCAGCACTAATGCACCGGATCCCAATAGAACTCCGAAGTTAAGAGTGCTTGGGCGAGAGTAGTACTAGGATGGGTGACCCCCTGGGAAGTCCTCGTGTTGCACCCCTTTTTGTCTCAATTTTTGACCCTTCCAGCAAATTTTTTTTTTTTTTTTTTTTGCGTCACAAAGGCTTTAGATGCGCGTGGCGAGAAATTTTGCCTCGAAAGGGAAATCCTTGGCGACCAAGTGGACGAGGTCGATTGCATTCAATTTGGAAAGTCGTTCTTCTTCTAGAAAGGTATTATAATAACAATTCCGAGTTTGACTCAAACAAATACACTTGTTTCAATTCGTACCGATGAACAATCTTCGCTATATGCTCCGAGTAAGAAATTTACCTCCAAAGGGAAATCCTTGATGACCAAGTGAACGAGGTCGATTCGAGATTCGCGTTGATATGCGGTGGCAAGCGTAACTCAAGACGTGTCGAAAGTTAGACTCGGATGATGAGTATGTGCCATAGGTTCGACATAAGTAAATTTAGAAGCAGGAACACGTCGGGTGCGATCATACCAGCACTAATGCACCGGATCCCATCAAAACTCCTAAGTTAAGCGTGCTTGGGCGAGAGTAGTACTAAGATGGGTGACCCCCTGGGAAGTCCTCGTGTTGCACCCCTTTTTGTCTCAATTTTTGACCCTTCCGGCAAATTTTTTTTTTTTTTTTGCGTCACAAAGGCATTAGATGCGCGTGGCGAGAAATTTTGCCTCGAAAGGGAAATCCTTGGTGACCAAGTGGACGAGGTCGATTGGATTCAATTTGGAACGTCGTTCTGCTTCTAGAAAGGTATTATAATAACAATTCCGAGTTTGACTCTAATAGATACACTTGTTTCAATTCGTACCGACGAACAATCTTCGCTATATTCTCCGAGCAAGAAATTTACCTCCAAAGGGAAATCCTTGATGACCAACTGGACGAGGTCGATTCGATAATCGCGTTGATATGCGGTGGCAAGCGTAACTCAAGACGTGTCGAAAGTTAGACTCGGATGCTGAGTGTGTGCCATAGGTGCGACATAAGTAAATTTAGAAGCAGGAACACGTCGGGTGCGATCATACCAGCACTAATGCACCGGATCCCATCAGAACTCCTAAGTTAAGCGTGCTTGGGCGAGAGTAGTACTAGGATGGGTGACCCCCTGGGAAGTTTTCGTGTTGCACCCCTTTTTGTCTCAATTTTTTACCCTTCCGGCAAATTTTTTTTTGTTTGCGTCACAAAGGCGTTAGATGCGCGTGGCGAGAAATTTTGCCTCGAAAGGGAAATCCTTGGTGACCAAGTGGACGAGGTCGATTGGATTCAATTTGGAACGTCGTTCTGCTTCTAGAAAGGTATTATAATAACAATTCCGAGTTTGACTCTAATAGATACACTTGTTTCAATTCGTACCGACGAACAATCTTCGCTATATGCTCCGAGCAAGAAATTTACCTCCAAAGTGAAATCCTTGATGACCAAGTGGACGAGGTCGATTCGATATTCGCGTTGATATGCGGTGGCAAGCGTAACTCAAGACGTGTCGAAAGTTAGACTCGGATGCTGAGTGTGTGCCACAGGTTCGACATAAGTAAATTTAGAAGCAGGAACACGTCGGGTGCGATCATACCAGCACTAATGCACCGGATCCCATCAGAACTCCGAAGTGAAGCGTGCTTGGGCGAGAGTAGTACTAGGATGGGTGACCCCCTGGGAAGTCCTCGTGTTGCACCCCTTTTTGTCTCAATTTTTTACCCTTCCGGCAAAAATTTTTTTTTTTTTTTTGCGTCACAAAGGCTTTAGATGCGCGTGGCGAGAAATTTTACCTCGAAAGGGAAATCCTTGGTGACCAAGTGGACGAGGTCGATTGGATTCAATTTGGAACGTCGTTCTGCTTCTAGAAAGGTATTATAATAACAATTCCGAGTTTGACTCTAATAGATACACTTGTTTCAATTCGTACCGACGAACAATCTTCGCTATATGCTCCGAGCAAGAAATTTACCTCCAAAGGGAAATCCTTGATGACCAAGTGGACGAGGTCGATTCGATATTCGCGTTGATATGCGGTGGCAAGCGTAACTCAAGACGTGTCGAAAGTTAGACTCGGATGCTGAGTGTGTGCCACAGGTTCGACATAAGTAAATTTAGAAGCAAAAACACGTCGGGTGCGATCATACCAGCACTAATGCACCGGATCCCATCAGAACTCCGAAGTGAAGCGTGCTTGGGCGAGAGTAGTACTAGGATGGGTGACCCCCTGGGAAGTCCTCGTGTTGCACCCCTTTTTGTCTCAATTTTTGACCCTTCCGACAATTTTTTTTTTTTTTTTTTGCGTCACAAAGGCATTAGATGCGCGTGGCGAGAAATTTTGCCTCGAAAGGGAAATCCTTGGCGACCAAGTGGACGAGGTCGATTGCATTCAATTTGGAAAGTCGTTCTTCTTCTAGAAAGGTATTATAATAACAATTCCGAGTTTGACTCAAACAAATACACTTGTTTCAATTCGTACCGATGAACAATCTTCGCTATATGCTCCGAGTAAGAAATTTACCTCCAAAGGGAAATCCTTGATGACCAAGTGAACGAGGTCGATTCGAGATTCGCGTTGATATGCGGTGGCAAGCGTAACTCAAGACGTGTCGAAAGTTAGACTCGGATGCTGAGTGTGTGCCATAGGTTCGACATAAGTAAATTTAGAAGCAGGAACACGTCGGGTGCGATCATACCAGCACTAATGCACCGGATCCCAATAGAACTCCGAAGTTAAGAGTGCTTGGGCGAGAGTAGTACTAGGATGGGTGACCCCCTGGGAAGTCCTCGTGTTGCACCCCTTTTTGTCTCAATTTTTGACCCTTCCAGCAAATTTTTTTTTTTTTTTGCGTCACAAAGGCTTTAAATGCGTGTGGCGAGAAATTTTGCCTCGAAAGGGAAATCCTTGGCGACCAAGTGGACGAGGTCGATTGCATTCAATTTGGAAAGTCGTTCTTCTTCTAGAAAGGTATTATAATAACAATTCCGAGTTTGACTCAAACAAATACACTTGTTTCAATTCGTACCGATGAACAATCTTCGCTATATGCTCCGAGTAAGAAATTTACCTCCAAAGGGAAATCCTTGATGACCAAGTGAACGAGGTCGATTCGAGATTCGCGTTGATATGCGGTGGCAAGCGTAACTCAAGACGTGTCGAAAGTTAGACTCGGATGATGAGTGTGTGCCATAGGTTCGACATAAGTAAATTTAGAAGCAGGAACACGTCGGGTGCGATCATACCAGCACTAATGCACCGGATCCCATCAAAACTCCTAAGTTAAGCGTGCTTGGGCGAGAGTAGTACTAGGATGGGTGACCCCCTGGGAAGTCCTCGTGTTGCACCCCTTTTTGTCTCAATTTTTGACCCTTCCGGCAAATTTTTTTTTTTTTTTTGCGTCACAAAGGCATTAGATGCGCGTGGCGAGAAATTTTGCCTCGAAAGGGAAATCCTTGGTGACCAAGTGGACGAGGTCGATTGGATTCAATTTGGAACGTCGTTCTGCTTCTAGAAAGGTATTATAATAACAATTCCGAGTTTGACTCTAATAGATACACTTGTTTCAATTCGTACCGACGAACAATCTTCGCTATATTCTCCGAGCAAGAAATTTACCTCCAAAGGGAAATCCTTGATGACCAACTGGACGAGGTCGATTCGATAATCGCGTTGATATGCGGTGGCAAGCGTAACTCAAGACGTGTCGAAAGTTAGACTCGGATGCTGAGTGTGTGCCATAGGTGCGACATAAGTAAATTTAGAAGCAGGAACACGTCGGGTGCGATCATACCAGCACTAATGCACCGGATCCCTTCAGAACTCCTAAGTTAAGCGTGCTTGGGCGAGAGTAGTACTAGGATGGGTGACCCCCTGGGAAGTTTTCGTGTTGCACCCCTTTTTGTCTCAATTTTTTACCCTTCCGGCAAATTTTTTTTTGTTTGCGTCACAAAGGCGTTAGATGCGCGTGGCGAGAAATTTTGCCTCGAAAGGGAAATCCTTGGTGACCAAGTGGACGAGGTCGATTGGATTCAATTTGGAACGTCGTTCTGCTTCTAGAAAGGTATTATAATAACAATTCCGAGTTTGACTCTAATAGATACACTTGTTTCAATTCGTACCGACGAACAATCTTCGCTATATGCTCCGAGCAAGAAATTTACCTCCAAAGTGAAATCCTTGATGACCAAGTGGACGAGGTCGATTCGATATTCGCGTTGATATGCGGTGGCAAGCGTAACTCAAGACGTGTCGAAAGTTAGACTCGGATGCTGAGTGTGTGCCACAGGTTCGACATAAGTAAATTTAGAAGCAGGAACACGTCGGGTGCGATCATACCAGCACTAATGCACCGGATCCCATCAGAACTCCGAAGTGAAGCGTGCTTGGGCGAGAGTAGTACTAGGATGGGTGACCCCCTGGGAAGTCCTCGTGTTGCACCCCTTTTTGTCTCAATTTTTGACCCTTCCGACAAATTTTCTTTTTTTTTTTTTGCGTCACAAAGGCATTAGATGCGCGTGGTGAGAAATTTTGCCTCGAAAGGGAAATCCTTGGTGACCAAGTGGACGAGGTCGATTGGATTCAATTTGGAACGTCGTTCTGCTTCTAGAAAGGTATTATAATAACAATTCCGAGTTTGACTCTAATAGATACACTTGTTTCAATTCGTACCGACAAACAATCTTCGCTATATGCTCCGAGCAAGAAATTTAGCTCCAAAGGGAAATCCTTGATGACCAAGTGGACGAGGTCGATTCGATATTCGCGTTGATATGCGGTGGCAAGCGTAACTCAAGACGTGTCGAAAGTTAGACTCGGATGCTGAGTGTGTGCCATAGGTGCGACATAAGTAAATTTAGAAGCAGGAACACGTCGGGTGCGATCATACCAGCACTAATGCACCGGATCCCTTCAGAACTCCTAAGTTAAGCGTGCTTGGGCGAGAGTAGTACTAGGATGGGTGACCCCCTGGGAAGTTTTCGTGTTGCACCCCTTTTTGTCTCAATTTTTGACCCTTCCGGCAAATTTTTTTTTGTTTGCGTCACAAAGGCGTTAGATGCGCGTGGCGAGAAATTTTGCCTTGAAAGGGAAATCCTTGGCGACCAAGTGGACGAGGTCGATTGGATTCAATTTGGAACGTCGTTCTGCTTCTAGATAGGTATTATAATAACAATTCCGAGTTTGACTCCAACAGATACACTTGTTTCAATTCGTACCGACGAACAATCTTCGCTATATGCTCCGAGCAAGAAATTTACCTCCATAGGGAAATCCTTGATGACCAAGTGTACAAGGTCGATTCGAGATTCGTGTTGATGTGTGGTGGCAAGCGTAACTCAAGACGTGTCCAAAGTTAGACTCGGATGCTAAGTGTGTGCCATAGGTTCGACATAAGTAAATTTAGAAGCAGGAACACGTCGGGTGCGATCATACCAGCACTAATGCACCGGATCCTAATAGAACTCCGAAGTTAAGAGTGCTTGGGCGAGAGTAGTACTAGGATGGGTGACCCCCTGGGAAGTCCTCGTGTTGCACCCCTTTTTGTCTCAATTTTTGACCCTTCCGGCAAATTTTTTTTTTTTTTTTGCGTCAAAAAGGCTTTAGATGCGCGTGGCGAGAAATTTTGCCTCGAAAGGGAAATCCTTGGCGACCAAGTGGACGAGGTCGATTGCATTCAATTTGGAAAGTCGTTCTTCTTCTAGAAAGGTATTATAATAACAATTCCGAGTTTGACTCAAACAAATACACTTGTTTCAATTCGTACCGATGAACAATCTTCGCTATATGCTCCGAGTAACAAATTTACCTCCAAAGGGAAATCCTTGATGACCAAGTGAACAAGGTCGATTCGAGATTCGCGTTGATATGCGGTGGCAAGCGTAACTCAAGACGTGTCGAAAGTTAGACTCGGATGCTTAGTGTGTGCCATAGGTTCGACATAAGTAAATTTAGAAGCAGGAACACGTCGGGTGCGATCATACCAGCACTAATGCACCGGATCCCATCAAAATTCCTAAGTTAAGCGTGCTTGGGCGAGAGTAGTACTAGGATGGGTGACCCCCTGGGAAGTCCTCGTGTTGCACCCCTTTTTGTCTCAATTTTTGACCCTTCCGGCAAATTTTTTTTTTTTTTTTTTTTTGCGTCACAAAGGCATTAGATGCGCGTGGCGAGAAATTTTGCCTCGAAAGGGAAATCCTTGGTGACCAAGTGGACAAGGTCGATTGGATTCAATTTGGAACGTCGTTCTGCTTCTAGAAAGGTATTATAATAACAATTCCGAGTTTGACTCTAATAGATACACTTGTTTCAATTCGTACCGACGAACAATCTTCGCTATATGCTCCGAGCAAGAAATTTACCTCCAAAGGGAAATCCTTGATGACCAAGTGTACGAGGTCGATTCGATATTCGCGTTGATATGCGGTGGCAAGCGTAACTCAAGACGTGTCGAAAGTTAGACTCGGATGCTGAGTGTGTGCCACAGGTTCGACATAAGTAAATTTAGAAGCAGGAACACGTCGGGTGCGATCATACCAGCACTAATACACCGGATCCCATCAGAACTCCGAAGTGAAACCTGCTTGGGCGTGAGTAGTACTAGGATGGGTGACCCCCTGGGAAGTCCTCGTGTTGCACCCTTTTTTGTCTCAATTTTTGACCCTTCCGACAAATTTTTTTTTTTTTTTTGCGTCACAAAGTCATTAGATGCGCGTGGCGAGAAATTTTTCCTCGAAAGGGAAATCCTTGGCGACCAAGTGGACGAGGTCGATTAGATTCAATTTGGAACGTCGTTCTGCTTCTAGAAAGGTATTATAATAACAATTCCGAGTTGGACTCCAACAGATACACTTGTTTCAATTCGTACCGACGAACAATCTTCGCTATATGCTCTGAGCAAGAAATTTACCTCCAAAGGGAAATCCTTGATGACCAAGTGGACGAGGTCGATTCGAGATTCACGTTGATATGCGGTGGCAAGTGTAACTCAAGACGTGTCGAAAGTTAGACTCGGATGCTGAGTGTGTTCCATAGGTTCGACATAAGTAAATTTAGAAGCAGGAACACGTCGGGTGCGATCATACCAGCACTAATGCACCGGATCCCATCAGAACTCCGAAGTTAAGCGTGCTTGGGCGAGAGTAGTACTAGGATGGGTGACTCCCTGGGAAGTCCTCGTGTTGCACCCCTTTTTGTCTCAATTTTTTACCCTTCCGGCAATTTTTTTTTTTGCGTCACAAAGGCATTAGATGCGCGTCGCGAGAAATTTTGCCTCGAAAGGGAAATCCTTGGCGACCAAGTGGACGAGGTCGATTGGATTCAATTTAGAACGTCGTTCTGCTTCTAGAAAGGTATTATAATAACAATTCCGAGTTTGACTCCAACAGATACACTTGTTTCAATTCGTACCGACGAACAATCTTCGCTATATGCTCCGAGCAAGAAATTTACCTCCAAAGGGAAATCCTTGATGACCAAGTGGACGAGGTCGATTCGAGATTCGCGTTGATATGCGGTGGCAAGCGTAACTCAAGACGTGTCTAAAGTTAGACTCGGATGCTGAGTGTGTGCCATAGGTTCGACATAAGTAAATTTATGTTTCAATTCGTATCGATGAACAATCTTCGCTATATGCTTCGACCCAGAAATTTACCTCCAAAGGGAAATCCTTGATGACCAAGTGGACGAGGTCGATTCGAGATTCGCGTTGATATGCGGTGGCAAATGTAACTCAAGACGTGTCGAAAGTTAGACTCGGATGCTGAGTGTGTGCCACAGGTTCGTCATAAGTAAATTTAGAAGCAGGAACACGTCGGGTGCGATCATACCAGCACTAATGCACCGGATCCCATCAGAACTCCGAAGTTAAGCGTGCTTGGGCGAGAGTAGTACTAGGATGGGTGACCCCCTGGGAAGTCCTCGTGTTGCACCCCTTTTTGTCTCAATTTTTGACCCTTATGGCAATTTTTCAAATTTTTTTTTTTTTTTAGGCATTAGGGAATTGAATGCGCGTGGCGAGAAATTTTGCCTCGAAAGGAAAATCCTTGGCGACCAAGTGGACTAGGTCGATTGGATTCAATTTGGAACTAGAAAGGTATTATAATAACAATTCTGAGTTTGACTCCAACAAATACACTTGTTTCAATTCATACCCACGAACAATCTTCGCTATATGCTCCGAGCAAGAAATTTACCTCCAAAGGGAAATCCTTGATGACCAAGTGGACGAGGTCGATTCGAGATTCACATTGATATGCGGTGGCAAGCGTAACTCAAGACGTGTCGAAAGTTAGACTCGGATGCTGAGTGTGTGCCATAGGTTCGACATAAGTAAATTTAGAAGCAGGAACACGTCGGGTGCGATCATACCAGCACTAATGCACCGGATCCCATCAGAACTCCGAAGTTAAGCGTGCTTGGGCGAGAGTAGTACTAGGATGGGTGACCCCCTGGGAAGTCCTCGTGTTGCACCCCTTTTTGTCTCAATTTTTTACCCTTCCGGCAATTTATTTTTTTTGCGTCACAAAGGCATTAGATGCGCGTGGCGAGAAATTTTTCCTCGAAAGGGAAATCCTTGGCGACCAAGTGGACGAGGTTGATTGGATTCAATTTGGAACGTCGTTCTGCTTTTAGAAAGGTATTATAATAACAATTCCGAGTTTGACTCCAACAGATACACTTGTTTCAATTCGTATCGATGAACAATCTTCGCTATATGCTTCGAGCCAGAAATTTACCTCCAAAGGGAAATCCTTGATGACCAAGTGGACGAGGTCGATTCGAGATTCGCGTTGATATGCGGTGGCAAACGTAACTCAAGACGTGTCGAAAGTTAGACTCGGATGCTGAGTGTGTGCCATAGGTTCGTCATAAGTAAATTTAGAAGCAGGAACACGTCGGGTGCGATCATACCAGCACTAATGCACCGGATCCCATCAGAACTCCGAAGTTAAGCGTGCTTGGCGAGAGTAGTACTAGGATGGGTGACCCCCTGGGAAGTCCTCGTGTTGCACCCCTTTTTGTCTCAATTTTTTACCCTTCCGGCAATTTTTTTTTTTTTTTGCGTCACAAAGGCATTAGATGCGCGTGGCGAGAAATTTTTCCTCGAAAGGGAAATCCTTGGCGACCAAGTGGACGAGGTTGATTGGATTCAATTTGGAACGTCGTTCTGCTTCTAGAAAGGTATTATAATAACAATTCCGAGTTTGACTCCAACAGATACACTTGTTTCAATTCGTACCGACGAACAATCTTCGCTATATGCTCCGAGCAAGAAATTTACCTCCAAAGGTAAATCCTTGATGACCAAGTGGACGAGGTCGATTCGAGATTCGCGTTGATATGCGGTGGCAAACGTAACTCAAGACGTGTCGAAAGTTAGACTCGGATGCTGAGTGTGTGCCACAGGTTCGACATAAGTAAATTTAGAAGCAGGAACACGTCGGATGCGATCATACCAGCACTAATGCACCGGATCCCATCAGAACTCCGAAGTTAAGCGTGCTTGGGCGAGAGTAGTACTAGGATGGGTGACCCCCTGGGAAGTCCTCGTGTTGCACCCTTTTTGTCTCAATTTTTTACCCTTCCGGCAATTTTTTTTTTTTTTTGCGTCACAAAGGCATTAGATGCGCGTGGCGAGAAATTTTTCCTCGAAAGGGAAATCCTTGGCGACCAAGTGGACGAGGTTGATTGGATTCAATTTGGAACGTCGTTCTGCTTCTAGAAAGGTATTATAATAACAATTCCGAGTTTGACTCCAACAGATACACTTGTTTCAATTTGTACCGACGAACAATCTTCGCTATATGCTCCGAGCAAGAAATTTACCTCCAAAGGTAAATCCTTGATGACCAAGTGGACGAGGTCGATTCGAGATTCGCGTTGATATGCGGTGGCAAACGTAACTCAAGACGTGTCGAAAGTTAGACTCGGATGCTGAGTGTGTGCCATAGGTTCGACATAAGTAAATTTAGAAGCAGGAACACGTCGGATGCGATCATACCAGCACTAATGCACCGGATCCCATCAGAACTCCGAAGTTAAGCGTGCTTGGGCGAGAGTAGTACTAGGATGGGTGACCCCCTGGGAAGTTTTCATGTTGCACCCATTTTTGTAACAATTTTTGACCCTTCCGGCAATTTTTTTTTTTTTTTGCGTCACAAAGGCGTTAGATGCGCGTGGCGAGAAATTTTGCCTTGAAATGGAAATCCTTGGCGACCAAGTGGACGAGGTCGATTGGATTCAATTTGGAACGTCGTTCTGCTTCTAGAAAGGTATTATAATAACAATTCCGAGTTTGACTCCAACAGATACACTTGTTTCAATTCGTACCGACGAACAATCTTCGCTATATGCTCCGAGCAAGAAATTTACCTCCAAAGGGAAATCCTTGATGACCAAGTGGACGAGGTCGATTCGTGATTCGCGTTGATATGTGGTGGCAAGCGTAACTCAAGACGTGTCGAAAGTTAGACTCGGATGCTGAGTGTGTGCCATAGGTTCGACATAAGTAAATTTAGAAGCAGGAACACGTCGGGTGCGATCATACCAGCACTAATGCACCGGATCCCACCAGAACTCCGAAGTTAAGAGTGCTTGGGCGAGAGTAGTACTAGGATGGGTGACCCCCTGGGAAGTCCTCGTGTTGCACCCCTTTTTGTCTCAATTTTTTACCCTTCCGGCAAATTTTTTTTTTTTTTTTGCGTCACAAAGGCTTTAGATGCGCGTGGCGAGAAATTTTGCCTCGAAAGGGAAATCCTTGGCGACCAAGTGGACGAGGTCGATTGAATTCAATTTGGAACGTCGTTCTACTTCTAGAAAGGTATTATAATAACAATTCCGAGTTTGACTCAAACAAATACACTTGTTTCAATTCGTACCGATGAACAATCTTCACTATATGCTCCGAGCAAGAAATTTACCTCCAAAGGGAAATCCTTGATGACCAAGTGGACGAGGTCGATTCGAGATTCGCGTTGATATGCGGTGGCAAAAGTAACTCAAGACGTGTCGAAAGTTAGACTCGGATGCTGAGTGTGTGCCATAGGTTCGTCATAAGTAAATTTAGAAGCAGGAACACGTCGGATGCGATCATACCAGCACTAATGCACCGGATCCCATCAGAACTCCGAAGTTAAGCGTGCTTGGGCGAGAGTAGTACTAGGATGGGTGACCCCCTGGGAAGTTTTCATGTTGCACCCATTTTTGTAACAATTTTTGACCCTTCCGGCAATTTTTTTTTTTTTTTTGCGTCACAAAGGCGTTAGATGCGCGTGGCGAGAAATTTTGCCTTGAAATGGAAATCCTTGGCGACCAAGTGGACGAGGTCGATTGGATTCAATTTGGAACGTCGTTCTGCTTCTAGAAAGGTATTATAATAACAATTCCGAGTTTGACTCCAACAGATACACTTGTTTCAATTCGTACCGACGAACAATCTTCGCTATATGCTCCGAGCAAGAAATTTTCCTCCAAAGGGAAATCCTTGATGACCAAGTGGACGAGGTCGATTCGTGATTCGCGTTGATATGTGGTGGCAAGCGTAACTCAAGACGTGTCGAAAGTTAGACTCGGATGCTGAGTGTGTGCCATAGGTTCGACATAAGTAAATTTAGAAGCAGGAACACGTCGGGTGCGATCATACCAGCACTAATGCACCGGATCCCATCAGAACTCCGAAGTTAAGAGTGCTTGGGCGAGAGTAGTACTAGGATGGGTGACCCCCTGGGAAGTCCTCGTGTTGCACCCCTTTTTGTCTCAATTTTTTACCCTTCCGGCAAATTTTTTTTTTTTTTTTTTGCGTCACAAAGGCTTTAGATGCGCGTGGCGAGAAATTTTGCCTCGAAAGGGAAATCCTTGGCGACCAAGTGGACGAGGTCGATTGCATTCAATTTGGAACGTCGTTCTACTTCTAGAAAGGTATTATAATAACAATTCCGAGTTTGACTCAAACAAATACACTTGTTTCAATTCGTACCGATGAACAATCTTCACTATATGCTCCGAGCAAGAAATTTACCTCCAAAGGGAAATCCTTGATGACCAAGTGGACGAGGTCGATTCGAGATTCGCGTTGATATGCGGTGGCAAACGTAACTCAAGACGTGTCGAAAGTTAGACTCGGATGCTGAGTGTGTGCCATAGGTTCGTCATAAGTAAATTTAGAAGCAGGAACACGTCGGATGCGATCATACCAGCACTAATGCACCGGATCCCATCAGAACTCCGAAGTTAAGCGTGCTTGGGCGAGAGTAGTACTAGGATGGGTGACCCCCTGGGAAGTTTTCATGTTGCACCCATTTTTGTAACAATTTTTGACCCTTCCGGCAATTTTTTTTTGCGTCACAAAGGCGTTAGATGCGCGTGGCGAGAAATTTTGCCTTGAAATGGAAATCCTTGGCGACCAAGTGGACGAGGTCAATTGGATTCAATTTGGAACGTCGTTCTGCTTCTAGAAAGGTATTATAATAACAATTCCGAGTTTGACTCCAACAGATACACTTGTTTCAATTCGTACCGACGAACAATCTTCGCTATATGCTCCGAGCAAGAAATTTACCTCCAAAGGTAAATCCTTGATGACCAAGTGGACGAGGTCGATTCGAGATTCGCGTTGATATGCGGTGGCAAACGTAACTCAAGACGTGTCGAAAGTTAGACTCGGATGCTGAGTGTGTGCCATAGGTTCGACATAAGTAAATTTAGAAGCAGGAACACGTCGGATGCGATCATACCAGCACTAATGCACCGGATCCCATCAGAACTCCGAAGTTAAGCGTGCTTGGGCGAGAGTAGTACTAGGATGGGTGACCCCCTGGGAAGTTTTCATGTTGCACCCATTTTTGTAACAATTTTTGACCCTTCCGGCAATTTTTTTTTTTTTTTTTGCGTCACAAAGGCGTTAGATGCGCGTGGCGAGAAATTTTGCCTTGAAATGGAAATCCTTGGCGACCAAGTGGACGAGGTCGATTGGATTCAATTTGGAACGTCGTTCTGCTTCTAGAAAGGTATTATAATAACAATTCCGAGTTTGACTCCAACAGATACACTTGTTTCAATTCGTACCGACGAACAATCTTCGCTATATGCTCCGAGCAAGAAATTTACCTCCAAAGGGAAATCCTTGATGACCAAGTGGACGAGGTCAATTCGTGATTCGCGTTGATATGTGGTGGCAAGCGTAACTCAAGACGTGTCGAAAGTTAGACTCGGATGCTGAGTGTGTGCCATAGGTTCGACATAAGTAAATTTAGAAGCAGGAACACGTCGGGTGCGATCATACCAGCACTAATGCACCGGATCCCATCAGAACTCCGAAGTTAAGAGTGCTTGGGCGAGAGTAGTACTAGGATGGGTGACCCCCTGGGAAGTCCTCGTGTTGCACCCCTTTTTGTCTCAATTTTTTACCCTTCCGGCAAATTTTTTTTTTTTTTTTGCGTCACAAAGGCTTTAGATGCGCGTGGCGAGAAATTTTGCCTCGAAAGGGAAATCCTTGGCGACCAAGTGGACGAGGTCGATTGCATTCAATTTGGAACGTCGTTCTACTTCTAGAAAGGTATTATAATAACAATTCCGAGTTTGACTCAAACAAATACACTTGTTTCAATTCGTACCGATGAACAATCTTCACTATATGCTCCGAGCAAGAAATTTACCTCCAAAGGGAAATCCTTGATGACCAAGTGGACGAGGTCGATTCGAGATTCGCGTTGATATGCGGTGGCAAACGTAACTCAAGACGTGTCGAAAGTTAGACTCGGATGCTGAGTGTGTGCCATAGGTTCGTCATAAGTAAATTTAGAAGCAGGAACACGTCGGGTGCGATCATACCAGCACTAATGCACCGGATCCCATCAGAACTCCGAAGTTAAGCGTGCTTGGGCGAGAGTAGTACTAGGATGGGTGACCCCCTGGGAAGTCCTCGTGTTGCACCCCTTTTTGTCTCAATTTTTTACCCTTATGGCAATTTTTCAAATTTTTTTTTTTTTGAGGCATTAGGGAATTGAATGCGCGTGGCGAGAAATTTTGCCTCGAAAGGGAAATCCTTGGCGACCAAGTGGACTAGGTCAATTGGATTCAATTTGGAACGTCGTTCTGCTTCTAGAAAGGTATTATAATAACAATTCCGAGTTTGACTCCAACAGATACACTTGTTTCAATTCGTACCGACGAACAATCTTCGCTATATGCTCCGAGCAAGAAATTTACCTCCAAAGGGAAATCCTTGATGACCAAGTGGACGATGTCGATTCGAGATTCGTGTTGATATGTGGTGGCAAGCGTAACTCAAGACGTGTCGAAAGTTAGACTCGGATGCTGAGTGTGTGCCATAGGTTCGACATAAGTAAATTTAGAAGCAGGAACACATCGGATGCGATCATACCAGCACTAATGCACCGGATCCCATTAGAACTCCGAAGTTAAGCGTGCTTGGGCGAGAGTAGTACTAGGATGGGTGACCCCCTGGGAAGTTTTCGTGTTGCACCCATTTTTGTCTCAATTTTTGACCCTTCCGGCAATTTTTTTTTTTTTTTTTTTGCGTCACAAAGGCATTAGATGCGCGTGGCGAGAAATTTTGCCTCGAAAGGGAAATCCTTGGCGACCAAGTGGACGAGGTTGATTGGATTCAATTTGGAACGTCGTTCTGCTTCTACAAAGGTATTATAATAACAATTCCGAGTTTGACTCCAACAGATACACTTGTTTCAATTCGTACCGACGAACAATCTTCGCTATATGCTCCGAGCAAGAAATTTACCTCCAAAGGGAAATCCTTGATGACCAAGTGGACGAGGTCGATTCGAGATTCGCGTTGATATGCGGTGGCAAGCGTAACTCAAGACGTGTCGAAAGATAGACTCGGATGCTGAGTGTGTGCCATAGGTTCGACATAAGTAAATTTAGAAGCAGGAACACGTCGGGTGCGATCATACCAGCACTAATGCACCGGATCCCATCAGAACTCCTAAGTTAAGCGTGCATGGGCGAAAGTAGTACTAGGATGGGTGACCCCCTGGGAAGTCCTCGTGTTGCACCCCTTTTTGTCTCAATTTTTTACCCTTCTGGCATTTTTTTTTTTTTTTTTTGCGTCACAAAGGCATAAGATGCGCGTGGCGAGAAATTTTGCCTTGAAAGGGAAATCCTTGGCAACAAAGTGGACGAGGTCGATTGGATTCAATTTGGAACGTCGTTCTGCTTGTAGAAAGGTATTATAATAACAATTCCGAGTTTGACTCCAACAGATACACTTGTTTCAATTCGTACCGACGAACAATTTTCGCTACATGCTCCGAGCAAGAAATTTACCTCCAAAGGGAAATCCTTGATGACCAAGTGGACGAGGTCGATTCGAGATTCGCGTTGATATGCGGTGGCAAGCGTAACTCAAGACGTGTCGAAAGTTAGACTCGGATGCTGAGTGTGTGCCATAGGTTCGACATAAGTAAATTTAGAAGCAGGAACACATCGGGTGCGATCATACCAGCACTAATGCACCGGATCTCATCAGAACTCCGAAGTTAAGCGTGCTTGGGTGAGAGTATTACTAGGATGGGTGACCCCCTGGGAAGTCCTCGTGTTGCACCCCTTTTTATCTCAATTTTTTACCCTTCCGGCAATTTTTTTTTTTTTGCGTCACAAATGCATTAGATGCGCGTGGCGAGAAATTTTTCCTCGAAAGGGAAATCCTTGGCGACCAAGTGGACGAGGTTGATTGGATTCAATTTGGAACGTCGTTCTGCTTCTAGAAAGGTATTATAATAATAATTCCGAGTTTGACTCCAACAGATACACTTGTTTCAATTCGTATCGATGAACAATCTTCGCTATATGCTTCGAGCCAGAAATTTACCTCCAAAGGGAAATCCTTGATGACCAAGTGGACGAGGTCGATTCGAGATTCGCGTTGATATGCGGTGGCAAGGGTAACTCAAGACGTGTCGAAAGTTAGACTCGGATGCTGAGTGTGTGCCATAGGTTCGACATAAGTAAATTTAGAAGCAGGAACACGTCGGATGCGATCATACCAGCACTAATGCACCAGATCCCATCAGAACTCCGAAGTTAAGCGTGCTTGGGCGAGAGTAGTACTAGGATGGGTGACCCCCTGGGAAGTTTTCGTGTTGCACCCATTTTTGTCTCAATTTTTGACCCTTCCGGCAATTTTTTTTTTTTTTTTTGCGTCACAAAGGCGTTAGATGCGCGTGGCGAGAATTTTTACCTTGAAAGGTAAATCCTTGGCGACCAAGTGGACGAGGTCGATTGGATTCAATTTGGAACGTCGTTCTGCTTCTAGAAAGGTATTATAATAACAATTCCGAGTTTGACTCCAACAGATACACTTGTTTCAATTCGTACCGACGAACAATCTTCGCTATATGCTCCGAGCAAGAAATTTACCTCCAAAGGGAAATCCTTGATGACCAAGTGGACGAGGTCGATTCGAGATTCGCGTTGATATGCGGTGGCAAGCGTAACTCAAGACGTGTCGAAAGTTAGACTCGGATGCTGAGTGTGTGCCATAGGTTCGACATAAGTAAATTTAGAAGCAGGAACACGTCGGGTGCGATCATACCAGCACTAATGCACCGGATCCCATCAGAACTCCGAAGTTAAGCGTGCTTGGGCGAAAGTAGTACTAGGATGGGTGACCCCCTGGGAAGTCCTCGTTTTGCACCCCTTTTTGTCTCAATTTTTTACCCTTCTGGCAATTTTTTTTTTTTTTTGCGTCACAAAGGCATTAGATGCGCGTGGCGAGAAATTTGGCCTCGAAAGGGAAATCCTTGGCAACAAAGTAGACGAGGTCGATTGGATTCAATTTGGAACGTCGTTCTGCTTCTAGAAAGGTATTATAATAACAATTCCGAGTTTGACTCCAACAGATACACTTGTTTCAATTCGTACCGACGAACAATCTTCGCTATATGCTCCGAGCAAGAAATTTACCTCCAACGGGAAATCCTTGATGACCAGGTGGACGAGGTCGATTCGAGATTCGCGTTGATATGCGGTGGCAAGCGTAACTCAAGACGTGTCGAAAGTTAGACTCGGATGCTGAGTGTGTGCCATAGGTTCGACATAAGTAAATTTAGAAGCAGGAACACGTCGGGTGCGATCATACCAGCACTAATGCACCGGATCCCATCAGAACTCCGAAGTTAAGCGTGCTTGGGCGAGAGTAGTACTAGGATGGGTGACCCCCTGGGAAGTCCTCGTGTTGCACCCCTTTTTGTCTCAATTTTTTACCCTTATGGCAATTTTTCAAATTTTTTTTTTTTTGAGGCATTAGGGAATTGAATGCGCGTGGCGAGAAATTTTGCCTCGAAAGGGAAATCCTTGGCGACCAAGTGGACTAGGTCGATTGGATTCAATTTGGAACGTCGTTCTGCTTCTAGAAAGGTATTATAATAACAATTCTGAGTTTGACTCCAACAGATACACTTGTTTCAATTCATACCGACGAACAATCTTCGATATATGCTCCGAGCAAGAAATTTACCCCCAAAGGGAAATCCTTGATGACCAAGTGGACGAGGTCGATTCGAGATTCGCGTTGATATGCGGTGGCAAGCGTAACTCAAGACGTGTCGAAAGTTAGACTCGGATGCTGAGTGTGTGCCATACGTTCGACATAAGTAAATTTAGAAGCAGGAACACGTCGGGTGCGATCATACCAGCACTAATGCACCGGATCCCATCAGAACTCCGAAGTTAAGCGTGCTTGGGCGAGAGTAGTACTAGGATGGGTGACCCCCTGGGAAGTCCTCGTGTTGCACCCCTTTTTGTCTCAATTTTTTACCCTTCCGGCAATTTTTTTTTTTGCGTCACAAAGGCATTAAATGCGCGTGGCGAGAAATTTTTCCTCGAAAGGGAAATCCTTAGCGACCAAGTGGACGAGGTTGATTGGATTCAATTTGGAACGTCGTTCTGCTTCTAGAAAGGTATTATAATAACAATTCCGAGTTTGACTCCAACAGATACACTTGTTTCAATTCGTATCGATGAACAATCTTCGCTATATGCTTCGAGCCAGAAATTTACCTCCAAAGGGAAATCCTTGATGACCAAGTGGACGAGGTCGATTCGAGATTCGCGTTGATATGTGGTGGCAAATGTAACTCAAGACGTGTCGAAAGTTAGACTCGGATGCTGAGTGTGTGCCATAGGTTCGTCATAAGTAAATTTAGAAGCAGAAACACGTCGGGTGCGATCATACCAGCACTAATGCACCGGATCCCATCAGAACTCCGAACTTAAGCGTGCTTGGGCGAGAGTAGTACTAGGATGGGTGACCCCCTAGGAAATCCTCGTGTTGCACCCCTTTTTGTCTCAATTTTTGACCCTTATGGCAATTTTTCAATTTTTTTTTTTTAAGGCATTAGGGAATTGAATGCGCGTGGCGACAAATTTTGCCTTGAAAGGGAAATCCTTGGCGACCAAGTGGACTAGGTCGATTGGATTCAATTTGGAACGCCGTTCTGCTTCTAGAAAGGTATTATAATAACAATTCCGAGTTTGACTCCAACAGATACACTTGTTTCAATTCGTACCGACGAACAATCTTCGCTATATGCTCCGAGCAAGAAATTTACCTCCAAAGGGAAATCCTTGATGACCAAGTGGACGAGGTCGATTCGAGATTCGTGTTGATATGTGGTGGCAAGCGTAACTCAAGACGTGTCGAAAGTTAGACTCGGATGCTGAGTGTGTGCCATAGGTTCGACATAAGTAAATTTAGAAGCAGGAACACGTCGGGTGCGATCATACCAGCACTAATGCACCGGATCCCATCAGAACTCTGAAGTTAAGCATGCTTGGGCGAGAGTAGTACTAGGATGGGTGACCCCCTGGGAAGTCCTCGTGTTGCACCCCTTTTTGTCTCAATTTTTGACCCTTATGGCAATTTTTCAAATTTTTTTTTTTTGAGGCATTAGGGAATTGAATGCGCGTGGCGAGAAATTTTGCCTCGAAAGGGAAATCCTTGGCGACCAAGTGGACTAGGTCGATTGGATTCAATTTGGAATATCGTTCTGCTTCTAGAAAGGTATTATAATAACAATTCTGAGTTTGACTCCAACAGATACACTTGTTTCAATTCATACCAACGAACAATCTTCGATATATGCTCCGAGCAAGAAATTTACCCCCAAAGTGAAATCCTTGATAACCAAGTGGACGAGGTCGATTCGAGATTCGCGTTGATATGCGGTGGCAAGCGTAACTCAAGACGTGTCGAAAGTTAGACTCGGATGCTGAGTGTGTGCCATAGGTTCGACATAAGTAAATTTAGAAGCAGGAACACGTCGGGTGCGATCATACCAGCACTAATGCACCGGATCCCATCAGAACTCCGAAGTTAAGCGTGCTTGGGCGAGAGTAGTACTACGATGGGTGACCCCCTGGGAAGTCCTCGTGTTGCACCCCTTTTTGTCTCAATTTTTTACCCTTTCGGCAATTTTTTTTTTTTTGCGTCACAAAGGCATTAAATGCGCGTGGCGAGAAATTTTTCCTCGAAAGGGAAATCCTTGGCGACCAAGTGGACGAGGTTGATTGGATTCAATTTGGAACGTCGTTCTGCTTCTAGAAAGGTATTATAATAACAATTCCGAGTTTGACTCCAACAGATACACTTGTTTCAATTCATATCGATGAACAATCTTCGCTATATGCTTCGAGCCAGAAATTTACCTCCAAAGGGAAATCCTTGATGACCAAGTGGACGAGGTCGATTCGAGATTCGCGTTGATATGTGGTGGCAAACGTAACTCAAGACTTGTCGAAAGATAGACTCGGATGCTGAGTGTGTGCCATAGGTTCGTCATAAGTAAATTTAGAAGCAGAAACACGTCGGGTGCGATCATACCAGCACTAATGCACCGGATCCCATCAGAACTCCGAAGTTAAGCGTGCTTGGGCGAGAGTAGTACTAGGATGGGTGACCCCCTGGGAAGTCCTCGTGTTGCACCCCTTTTTGTCTCAATTTTTGACCCTTATGGCAATTTTTCAAATTTTTTTTAAGGCATTAGGGAATTGAATGCGCGCGGCGACAAATTTTACCTCGAAAGGGAAATCCTTCGCGACCAAGTGGACTAGGTCGATTGGATTCAATTTGGAACGCCGTTCTGCTTCTAGAAAGGTATTATAATAACAATTCCGAGTTTGACTCCAACAGATACACTTGTTTCAATTCGTACCGACGAACAATCTTCGCTATATGCTCCGAGCAAGAAATTTACCTCCAAAGGGAAATCCTTGATGACCAAGTGGACGAGGTCGATTCGAGATTCGCGTTGATATGCGGTGGCAAGCGTAACTCAAGACGTGTCGAAAGTTAGACTCGGATGCTGAGTGTGTGCCATAGGTTCGACATAAGTAAATTTAGAAGCAGGAACACGTTGGGTGCGTTCATACCAGCAATAATGCACCGGATCCAATCAGAACTCCGAAGTTAAGCGTGCTTGGGCGAGAGTAGTACTAGGATGGGTGACCCCCTGGGAAGTCCTCGTGTTGCACCCGTTTTTGTCTCAATTTTTTACCCTTCTGGCAATTTTTTTTTTTTTTTGCGTCACAAAGGCATTAGATGCGCGTGGCGAGAAATTTTGCCTCGAAAGGGAAATCCTTGGCAACAAAGTGGACGAGGTCGATTGGATTCAATTTGGAACGTCGTTCTGCTTCTAGAAAGGTATTATAATAACAATTCCAAGTTTGACTCCAACAGATACACTTGTTTCAATTCGTACCGACGAACAATCTTCGCTATATGCTCCGAGCAAGAAATTTACCTCCAAAGGGAAATCCTTGATGACCAAGTGGACGAGGTCGATTCGAGATTCGCGTTGATATGCGGTGGCAAGCGTAACTCAAGACGTGTCGAAAGTTAGACTCGGATGCTGAGTGTGTGCCATAGGTTCGACATAAGTAAATTTAGAAGCAGGAACACGTTGGGTGCGTTCATACCAGCAATAATGCACCGGATCCAATCAGAACTCCGAAGTTAAGCGTGCTTGGGCGAGAGTAGTACTAGGATGGGTGACCCCCTGGGAATTCCTCGTGTTGCACCCGTTTTTGTCTCAATTTTTTACCCTTCCGGCAATTTTTTTTTTTTTTTGCGTCACAAAGGCATTAGATGCGCGTGGCGAGAAATTTTTCCTCGAAAGGGAAATCCTTGGCGACCAAGTGGACGAGGTCGATTGGATTCAATTTGGAACGTCGTTCTGCTTCTAGAAAGGTATTATAATAACAATTCCGAGTTTGACTCCAACAGAAACACTTGTTTCAATTCGTATCGATGAACAATCTTCGTTATATGCTTCGAGCCAGAAATTAACTCCAAATGGAAATCCTTGATGACCAAGTGGACGAGGTCGATTCGAGATTCGCGTTGATATGCGGTGGCAAACATAACTCAAGACGTGTCGAAAGTTAGACTCGGATGCTGAGTGTGTGCCATAGGTTCGTCATAAGTAAATTTAGAAGCAGGAACACGTCGGGTGCGATCATACCAGCACTAATGCACCGGATCCCATCAGAACTCTGAAGTTAAGCATGCTTGGGCGAGAGTAGTACTAGGATGGGTGACCCCCTGGGAAGTCCTCGTGTTGCACCCCTTTTTGTCTCAATTTTTGACCCTTATGGCAATTTTTCAAAATTTTTTTTTTTGAGGCATTAGGGAATTGAATGCGCGTGGCGAGAAATTTTGCCTCGAAAGGGAAATCCTTGGCGACCAAGTGGAGTAGGTCGATTGGATTCAATTTGGAACGTCGTTCTGCTTCTAGAAAGGTATTATAATAACAATTCTGAGTTTGACTCCAACAGATACACTTGTTTCAATTCATACCGACGAACAATCTTCGATATATGCTCCGAGCAAGAAATTTACCCCCAAAGGGAAATCCTTGATGACCAAGTGGACGAGGTCGATTCGAGATTCGCGTTGATATGCGGTGGCAAGCGTAACTCAAGACGTGTCGAAAGTTAGACTCGGATGCTGAGTGTGTGCCATAGGTTCGACATAAGTAAATTTAGAAGCAGGAACACGTCGGGTGCGATCATACCAGTACTAATGCACCGGATCCCATCAGAACTCCGAAGTTAAGCGTGCTTGGGCGAGAGTAGTACTAGGATGGGTGACCCCCTGGGAAGTCCTCGTGTTGCACCCCTTTTTGTCTCAATTTTTTACCCTTCCGGCAATTTTTTTTTTTTGCGTCACAAAGGCATTAAATGCGCGTGGCGAGAAATTTTTCCTCGAAAGGGAAATCCTTGGCGACCAAGTGGACGAGGTTGATTGGATTCAATTTGGAACGTCGTTCTGCTTCTAGAAAGGTATTATAATAACAATTCCGAGTTTGACTCCAACAGATACACTTGTTTCAATTCGTATCGATGAACAATCTTCGCTATATGCTTCGAGCCAGAAATTTACCTCCAAAGGGAAATCCTTGATGACCAAGTGGACGAGGTCGATTCGAGATTCGCGTTGATATGTGGTGGCAAACGTAACTCAAGACGTGTCGAAAGTTAGACTCGGATGCTGAGTGTGTGTCATAGGTTCGTCATAAGTAAATTTAGAAGCAGAAACACGTCGGGTGCGATCATACCAGCACTAATGCACCGGATCCCATCCGAACTCCGAAGTTAAGCGTGCTTGGGCGAGAGTAGTACTAGGATGGGTGACCCCCTGGGAAGTCCTCGTGTTGCACCCCTTTTTGTATCAATTTTTGACCCTTATGGCAATTTTTCAATTTTTTTTTTTAAGGCATTAGGGAATTGAATGCGCGTGGCGACAAATTTTGCCTCGAAAGGGAAATCCTTGGCGACCAAGTGGACTAGGTCGATTGGATTCAATTTGGAACGCCGTTCTGCTTCTAGAAAGGTATTATAATAACAATTCCGAGTTTGACTCCAACAGATACAGTTGTTTCAATTCGTACCGACGAACAATCTTCGCTATATGCTCCGAGCAAGAAATTTACCTCCAAAGGGAAATCCTTGATGACCAAGTGGACGAGGTCGATTCGAGATTCGCGTTGATATGCGGTGGCAAGCGTAACTCAAGACGTGTCGAAAGTTAGACTCGGATGCTGAGTGTGTGCCATAGGTTCGACATAAGTAAATTTAGAAGCAGGAACACGTCGGGTGCGATCATACCAGCACTAATGCACCGGATCCCATCAGAACTCCGAAGTTAAGCGTGCTTGGGCGAAAGTAGTACTAGGATGGGTGACCCCCTGGGAAGTCCTCGTGTTGCACCCCTTTTTGTCTCAATTTTTTACCCTTTTGGCAATTTTTTTTTTTTTTTGCGTCACAAAGGCATTAGACGCGCGTGGCGAGAAATTTTGCCTCGAAAGGGAAATCCTTGGCAACAAAGTGGACGAGGTCGATTGGATTCAATTTGGAACGTCGTTCTGCTTCTAGAAAGGTATTATATTAACAATTCCGAGTTTGACTCCAACAGATACACTTGTTTCAATTCGTACCGACGAACAATCTTCGCTATATGCTCCGAGCAAGAAATTTACCTCCAAAGGGAAATCCTTGATGACCAAGTGGACGAGGTCGATTCGAGATTCGCGTTGATATGCGGTGGCAAGCGTAACTCAAGACGTGTCGAAAGTTAGACTCGGATGCTGAGTGTGTGCCATAGGTTCGACATAAGTAAATTTAGAAGCAGGAACACGTTGGGTGCGTTCATACCAGCACTAATGCACCGGATCCAATCAGAACTCCGAAGTTAAGCGTGGGATGGGTGACCCCCTGGGAAGTCCTCGTGTTACACCCCTTTTTGTCTCAATTTTTTACCCTTCCGGCAATTTATTTTTTTTTGCGTCACAAAGGCATTAGATGCACGTGGCGAGAAATTTTTCCTCGAAAGGGAAATCCTTGGCGACCAAGTGGACGAGGTCGATTGGATTCAATTTGGAACGTCGTTCTGCTTCTAGAAAGGTATTATAATAACAATTCCGAGTTTGACTCCAATAGATACACTTGTTTCAATTCGTATCGATGAACAATCTTCGCTATATGCTTCGAGCCAGAAATTTACCTCCAAATGGAAATCCTTGATGACCAAGTGGACGAGGTCGATTCGAGATTCGCGTTGATATGCGGTGGCAAACATAACTCAAGACGTGTCGAAAGTTAGACTCGGATGCTGAGTGTGTGCCATAGGTTCGTCATAAGTAAATTTAGAAGCAGGAACACGTCGGGTGCGATCATACCAGCACTAATGCACCGGATCCCATCAGAACTCTGAAGTTAAGCATGCTTGGGCGAGAGTAGTACTAGGATGGGTGACCCCCTGGGAAGTCCTCGTGTTGCACCCCTTTTTGTCTCAATTTTTGACCCTTATGGCAATTTTTCAAATTTTTTTTTTTTTGAGGCATTAGGGAATTGAATGCGCGTGGCGAGAAATTTTGCCTCGAAAGGGAAATCCTTGGCGACCAAGTGGACTAGGTCGATTGGATTCAATTTGGAACGTCGTTCTGCTTCTAGAAAGGTATTATAATAACAATTCTGAGTTTGACTCCAACAGATACACTTGTTTCAATTCATACCGACGAACAATCTTCGATATATGCTCCGAGCAAGAAATTTACCCCCAAAGGGAAATCCTTGATGACCAAGTGGACGAGGTCGATTCGAGATTCGCGTTGATATGCGGTGGCAAGCGTAACTCAAGACGTGTCGAAAGTTAGACTCGGATGCTGAGTGTGTGCCATACGTTCGACATAAGTAAATTTAGAAGCAGGAACACGTCGGGTGCGATCATACCAGCACTAATGCACCGGATCCCATCAGAACTCCGAAGTTAAGCGTGCTTGGGCGAGAGTAGTACTAGGATGGGTGACCCCCTGGGAAGTCCTCGTGTTGCACCCCTTTTTGTCTCAATTTTTTACCCTTCCGGCAATTTTTTTTTTTGCGTCACAAAGGCATTAAATGCGCGTGGCGAGAAATTTTTCCTCGAAAGGGTAATCCTTGGCGACCAAGTGGACGAGGTTGATTGGATTCAATTTGGAACGTCGTTCTGCTTCTAGAAAGGTATTATAATAACAATTCCGAGTTTGACTCCAACAGATACACTTGTTTCAATTCGTATCGATGAACAATCTTCGCTATATGCTTCGAGCCAGAAATTTACCTCCAAAGGGAAATCCTTGATGACCAAGTGGACGAGGTCGATTCGAGATTCGCGTTGATATGTGGTGGCAAATGTAACTCAAGACGTGTCGAAAGTTAGACTCGGATGCTGAGTGTGTGCCATAGGTTCGTCATAAGTAAATTTAGAAGCAGAAACACGTCGGGTGCGATCATACCAGCACTAATGCACCGGATCCCATCAGAACTCCGAACTTAAGCGTGCTTGGGCGAGAGTAGTACTAGGATGGGTGACCCCCTAGGAAATCCTCGTGTTGCACCCCTTTTTGTCTCAATTTTTGACCCTTATGGCAATTTTTCAAATTTTTTTTTTTTTAAGGCATTAGGGAATTGAATGCGCGTGGCGACAAATTTTGCCTCGAAAGGGAAATCCTTGGCGACCAAGTGGACTAGGTCGATTGGATTCAATTTGGAACGCCGTTCTGCTTCTAGAAAGGTATTATAATAACAATTCCGAGTTTGACTCCAACAGATACACTTGTTTCAATTCGTACCGACGAACAATCTTCGCTATATGCTCCGAGCAAGAAATTTACCTCCAAAGGGAAATCCTTGATGACCAAGTGGACGAGGTCGATTCGAGATTCGTGTTGATATGTGGTGGCAAGCGTAACTCAAGACGTGTCGAAAGTTAGACTCGGATGCTGAGTGTGTGCCATAGGTTCGACATAAGTAAATTTAGAAGCAGGAACACGTCGGGTGCGATCATACCAGCACTAATGCACCGGATCCCATCAGAACTCCGAAGTTAAGAGTGCTTGGGCGAGAGTAGTACTAGGATGGGTGACCCCCTGGGAAGTCCTCGTGTTGCACCCCTTTTTGTCTCAATTTTTTACCCTTCCGGCAAATTTTTTTTTTTTTTTGCGTCACAAAGGCTTAAGATGCGCGTGGCGAGAAATTTTGCCTCGAAAGGGAAATCCTTGGCGACCAAGTGGACGAGGTCGATTGCATTCAATTTGGAACGTCGTTCTACTTCTAGAAAGGTATTAGAATAACAATTCCGAGTTTGACTCAAACAAATACACTTGTTTCAATTCGTACCGATGAACAATCTTCACTATATGCTCCGAGCAAGAAATTTACCTCCAAAGGGAAATCCTTGATGACCAAGTGAACGAGGTCGATTCGAGATTCGCGTTGATATGCGTTGGCAAGCGTAACTCAAGACGTGTCGAAAGTTAGACTCGGATGCTGAGTGTGTGCCATAGGTTCGACATAAGTAAATTTAGAAGCAGGAACACTTCGGGTGCGATCATACCAGCACTAATGCACCGGATCCCATCAAAAATCCGAAGTTAAGCGTGCTTGGGCGAGAGTAGTACTAGGATGGGTGACCCACTGGGAAGTCCACGTGTTGCACCCCTTTTTATCTCAATTTTTGACCCTTCCGGCAATTTTTTTTTTTTTTTTTGCGTCACACAGGCATTAGATGCGCGTGGCGAGAAATTTTGCCTCGAAAGGGAAATCCCTGGTGACCAAGTGGACGAGGTCGATTGGATTCAATTTGGAACGTCGTTCTGCTTCTAGAAAGGTATTATAATAACAATTCCGAGTTTGACTCTAATAGATACACTTGTTTCAATTCGTACCGACGAACAATCTTCGCTATATGCTCCGAGCAAGAAATTTACCTCCAAAGGGAAATCCTTGATGACCAAGTGGGCGAGGTCGATTCGATATTCGCGTTGATATGCGGTGGCAAGCGTAAATCAAGACGTGTCGAAAGTTAGACTCGGATGCTGAGTGTGTGGCACAGGTTCGACATATGTAAATTTAGAAGCAGGAACACGTCGGGTGCGATCATACCAGCACTAATGCATCGGATCCCATCAGAACACCGAAGTGAAGCGTGCTTGGGCGAGAGTAGTACTAGGATGGGTGACCCCCTGGGAAGTCCTCGTGTTGCACCCCTTTTTGTCTCAATTTTTGACCCTTCCGACAAATTTTTTTTTTTTTTTTTGCGTCACAAAGGCATTAGATGCGCGTGGCGAGAAATTTTGCCTCGAAAGGGAAATCCTTGGCGACCAAGTGGACGAGGTCGATTGGATTCAATTTGGAACGTCGTTCTGCTTCTAGAAAGGTATTATAATAACAATTCCGAGTTTGACTCCAACAGATACACCTGTTTCAATTCGTACCGACGAACAATCTTCGCTATATGCTCGGAGCAAGAAATTTACCTCCAAAGGGAAATCCTTGATGACTAAGTGGACGAGGTCGATTCGAGATTCGCGTTGATATGCGGTGGCAAGCGTAACTCAAGACGTGTCGAAAGTTAGACTCGGATGCTGAGTGTGTTCCATAGGTTCGTCATAAGTAAATTTAGAAGCAGGAACACTTCGGGTGCGATCATACCAGCACTAATGCACCGGATCCCATCAAAAATCCGAAGTTAAGCGTGCTTGGGCGAGAGTAGTACTAGGATGGGTGACCCACTGGGAAGTCCACGTGTTGCACCCCTTTTTATCTCAATTTTTGACCCTTCCGGCAATTTTTTTTTTTTTTTTTGCGTCACACAGGCATTAGATGCGCGTGGCGAGAAATTTTGCCTCGAAAGGGAAATCCCTGGTGACCAAGTGGACGAGGTCGATTGGATTCAATTTGGAACGTCGTTCTGCTTCTAGAAAGGTATTATAATAACAATTCCGAGTTTGACTCTAATAGATACACTTGTTTCAATTCGTACCGACGAACAATCTTCGCTATATGCTCCGAGCAAGAAATTTACCTCCAAAGGGAAATCCTTGATGACCAAGTGGGCGAGGTCGATTCGATATTCGCGTTGATATGCGGTGGCAAGCGTAAATCAAGACGTGTCGAAAGTTAGACTCGGATGCTGAGTGTGTGGCACAGGTTCGACATATGTAAATTTAGAAGCAGGAACACGTCGGGTGCGATCATACCAGCACTAATGCATCGGATCCCATCAGAACACCGAAGTGAAGCGTGCTTGGGCGAGAGTAGTACTAGGATGGGTGACCCCCTGGGAAGTCCTCGTGTTGCACCCCTTTTTGTCTCAATTTTTGACCCTTCCGACAAATTTTTTTTTTTTTTTTTGCGTCACAAAGGCATTAGATGCGCGTGGCGAGAAATTTTGCCTCGAAAGGGAAATCCTTGGCGACCAAGTGGACGAGGTCGATTGGATTCAATTTGGAACGTCGTTCTGCTTCTAGAAAGGTATTATAATAACAATTCCGAGTTTGACTCCAACAGATACACTTGTTTCAATTCGTACCGACGAACAATCTTCGCTATATGCTCGGAGCAAGAAATTTACCTCCAAAGGGAAATCCTTGATGACTAAGTGGACGAGGTCGATTCGAGATTCGCGTTGATATGCGGTGGCAAGCGTAACTCAAGACGTGTCGAAAGTTAGACTCGGATGCTGAGTGTGTTCCATAGGTTCGACATAAGTAAATTTAGAAGCAGGAACACGTCGGGTGCGATCATACCAGTATTAATGCACCGGATCCCATCAGAACTCCGAAGTTAAGCGTGCTTGGGCGAGAGTAGTACTAGGATGGGTGACCCCCTGGGAAGTCCTCGTGTTGCACCCCTTTTTGTCTCATTTTTTGACCCTTTCGGCAATTTTTTTTTTTTTTTGCGTCACAAAGGCATTAGATGCGCGTGGCGAGAAATTTTGCCTCGAAAGGGAAATCCTTGGCGACCAAGTGGACGAGGTCGATTGGATTCAATTTGGAACGTCGTTCTGCTTCTAGAAAGGTATTATAATAACAATTCCGAGTTTGACTCCAACAGATACACTTGTTTCAATTCGTATCGATGAACAATCTTCGCTATATGCTTCGAGCCAGAAATTTACCTCCAAATGGAAATCCTTGATGACCAAGTGGACGAGGTCGATTCGAGATTCGCGTTGATATGCGGTGGCAAACATAACTCAAGACGTGTCGAAAGTTAGACTCGGATGCTGAGTGTGTGCCATAGGTTCGTCATAAGTAAATTTAGAAGCAGGAACACGTCGGGTGCGATCATACCAGCACTAATGCACCGGATCCCGTCAGAACTCTGAAGTTAAGCATGCTTGGGCGAGAGTAGTACTAGGATGGGTGACCCCCTGGGAAGTCCTCGTGTTGCACCCCTTTTTGTCTCAATTTTTGACCCTTATGGCAATGTTTCAATTTTTTTTTTTTTTGAGGCATTAGGGAATTGAATGCGCGTGGCGAGAAATTTTGCCTCGAAAGGGAGATCCTTGGCGACCAAGTGGACTAGGTCGATTGGATTCAATTTGGAACGTCGTTCTGCTTCTAGAAAGGTATTATAATAACAATTCTGAGTTTGACTCCAACAGATACACTTGTTTCAATTCATACCGACGAACAATCTTCGATATATGCTTCGAGCAAGAAATTTACCCCCAAAGGGAAATCCTTGATGACCAAGTGGACGAGGTCGATTCGTGATTCGCGTTGATATGCGGTGGCAAGCGTAACTCAAGACGTGTCGAAAGTTAGACTCGGATGCTGAGTGTGTGCCATAGGTTCGACATAAGTAAATTTAGAAGCAGGAACACGTCGGGTGCGATCATACCAGCACTAATGCACCGGATCCCATCAGAACTCCGAAGTTAAGCGTGCTTGGGCGAGAGTAGTACTAGGATGGGTGACCCCCTGGGAAGTCCTCGTGTTGCACCCCTTTTTGTCTCATTTTTTGACCCTTTCGGCAATTTTTTTTTTTTTTTGCGTCACAAAGGCATTAGATGCGCGTGGCGAGAAATTTTGCCTCGAAAGGGAAATCCTTGGCGACCAAGTGGACGAGGTCGATTGGATTCAATTTGGAACGTCGTTCTGCTTCTAGAAAGGTATTATAATAACAATTCCGAGTTTGACTCCAACAGATACACTTGTTTCAATTCGTATCGATGAACAATCTTCGCTATATGCTTCGATCCAGAAATTTACCTCCAAATGGAAATCCTTGATGACCAAGTGGACGAGGTCGATTCGAGATTCGCGTTGATATGCGGTGGCAAACATAACTCAAGACGTGTCGAAAGTTAGACTCGGATGCTGAGTGTGTGCCATAGGTTCGTCATAAGTAAATTTAGAAGCAGGAACACGTCGGGTGCGATCATACCAGCACTAATGCACCGGATCCCATCAGAACTCTGAAGTTAAGCATGCTTGGGCGAGAGTAGTACTAGGATGGGTGACCCCCTGGGAAGTCCTCGTGTTGCACCCCTTTTTGTCTCAATTTTTGACCCTTATGGCAATTTTTCAAATTTTTTTTTTTTGAGGCATTAGGGAATTGAATGCGCGTGGCGAGAAATTTTGCCTCGAAAGGGAAATCCTTGGCGACCAAGTGGACTAGGTCGATTGGATTCAATTTGGAACGTCGTTCTGCTTCTAGAAAAGTATAATAATAACAATTCTGAGTTTGACTCCAAGAGATACACTTGTTTCAATTCATACCGACGAACAATCTTCGATATATGCTCCGAGCAAGAAATTTACCCCCAAAGGGAAATCCTTGATGACCAAGTGGACGAGGTCAATTCGAGATTCGCGTTGATATGCGGTGGCAAGCGTAACTCAAGACGTGTCGAAAGTTAGACTCGGATGCTGAGTGTGTGCCATAGGTTCGACATAAGTAAATTTAGAAGCAGGAACACGTCGGGTGCGATCATACCAGCACTAATGCACCGGATCCCATCAGAACTCCGAAGTTAAGCGTGCTTGGGCGAGAGTAGTACTAGGATGGGTGACCCCCTGGGAAGTCCTCGTGTTGCACCCCTTTTTGTCTCAATTTTTTACCCTTCCGGCAATTTTTTTTTTTTGCGTCACAAAGGCATTAAATGCGCGTGGCGAGAAATTTTTCCTCGAAAGGGAAATCCTTGGCGACCAAGTGGACGAGGTTGATTGGATTCAATTTGGAACGTCGTTTTGTTTCTAGAAAGGTATTATAATAACAATTCCGAGTTTGACTCCAACAGATACACTTGTTTCAATTCGTATCGATGAACAATCTTCGCTATATGCTTCGAGCCAGAAATTTACCTCCAAAGGGAAATCCTTGATGACCAAGTGGACGAGGTCGATTCGAGATTCGCGTTGATATGTGGTGGCAAACGTAACTCAAGACGTGTCGAAAGTTAGACTCGGATGCTGAGTGTGTGCCATAGGTTCGTCATAAGTAAATTTAGAAGCAGAAACACGTCGGGTGCGATCATACCAGCACTAATGCACCGGATCCCATTAGAACTCCGAAGTTAAGCGTGCTTGGGCGAGAGTAGTACTAGGATGGGTGACCCCCTGGGAAGTCCTTGTGTTGCACCCCTTTTTGTCTCAATTTTTGACCCTTATGGCAATTTTTCAAATTTTTTTTTTAAGGCATTAGGGAATTGAATGCGCGTGGCGACAAATTTTGCCTCGAAAGGGAAATCCTTGGCAACCAAGTGGACTAGGTCGATTGGATTCAATTTGGAACGCCGTTCTGCTTCTAGAAAGGTATTATAATAACAATTCCGAGTTTGACTCCAACAGATACACTTGTTTCAATTCGTACCGACGAACAATCTTCGCTATATGCTCCGAGCAAGAAATTTACCTCCAAAGGGAAATCCTTGATGACCAAGTGGACGAGGTCGATTCGAGATTCGTGTTGATATGTGGTGGCAAGCGTAACTCAAGACGTGTCGAAAGTTAGACTCGGATGCTGAGTGTGTGCCATAGGTTCGACATAAGTAAATTTAGAAGCAGGAACACGTCGGGTGCGATCATACCAGCACTAATGCACCGGATCCCATCAGAACTCCGAAGTTAAGAGTGCTTGGGCGAGAGTAGTACTAGGATGGGTGACCCCCTGGGAAGTCCTCGTGTTGCACCCCTTTTAGTCTCAATTTTTGACCCTTACGGCAAATTTTTTTTTTTTTTTTGCGTCACAAAGGCTTAAGATGCGCGTGGCGAGAAATTTTGCCTCGAAAGGGAAATCCTTGGCGACCAAGTGGACGAGGTCGATTGCATTCAATTTGGAACGTCGTTCTACTTCTAGAAAGGTATTATAATAACAATTCCGAGTTTGACTCAAACAAATACACTTGTTTCAATTCGTACCGATGAACAATCTTCACTATATGCTCCGAGCAAGAAATTTACCTCCAAAGGGAAATCATTGATGACCAAGTGAACGAGGTCGATTCGAGATTCGCGTTGATATGCGGTGGCAAGCGTAACTCAAGACGTGTCGAAAGTTAGACTCGGATGCTGAGTGTGTGCCATAGGTTCGACATAAGTAAATTTAGAAGCAGGAACACTTCGGGTGCGATCATACCAGCACTAATGCACCGGATCCCATCAGAACTCCGAAGTTAAGCGTGCTTGGGCGAGAGTAGTACTAGGATGGGTGACCCACTGGGAAGTCCACGTGTTGCACCCCTTTTTGTCTCAATTTTTGACCCTTCCGGCAATTTTTTTATTTTTTTTGCGTCACACAGGCATTAGATGCGCGTGGCGAGAAATTTTGCCTCGAAAGGGAAATCCCTGGTGACCAAGTGGACGAGGTCGATTGGATTCAATTTGGAACGTCGTTCTGCTTCTAGAAAGGTATTATAATAACAATTCCGAGTTTGACTCTAATAGATACACTTGTTTCAATTCGTACCGACGAACAATCTTCGCTATATGCTCCGAGCAAGAAATTTACCTCCAAAGGGAAATCCTTGATGACCAAGTGGACGAGGTCGATTCGATATTCGCGTTGATATGCGGTGGCAAGCGTAACTCAAGACGTGTCGAAAGTTAGACTCGGATGCTGAGTGTGTGCCACAGGTTCGACACATGTAAATTTAGAAGCAGGAACACGTCGGGTGCGATCATACCAGCACTAATGCATCGGATCCCATCAGAACACCGAAGTGAAGCATGCTTGGGCGAGAGTAGTACTAGGATGGGTGACCCCCTGGGAAGTCCTCGTGTTGCACCCCTTTTTGTCTCAATTTTTGACCCTTCCGACAAATTTTTTTTTTTTTTTTTGCGTCACAAAGGCATTAGATGCGCGTGGCGAGAAATTTTGCCTCGAAAGGGAAATCCTTGGCGACCAAGTGGACGAGGTCGATTGGATTCAATTTGGAACGTCGTTCTGCTTCTAGAAAGGTATTATAATAACAATTCCGAGTTTGACTCCAACAGATACACTTGTTTCAATTCGTACCGACGAACAATCTTCGCTATATGCTCGGAGCAAGAAATTTACCTCCAAAGGGAAATCCTTGATGACCAAGTGGACGAGGTCGATTCGAGATTCGCGTTGATATGCGGTGGCAAGCGTAACTCAAGACGTGTCGAAAGTTAGACTCGGATGTTGAGTGTGTTCCATAGGTTCGACATAAGTAAATTTAGAAGCAGGAACACGTCGGGTGCGATCATACCAGCATTAATGCACCGGATCCCATCAGAACTCCGAAGTTAAGCGTGCTTGGGCGAGAGTAGTACTAGGATGGGTGACCCCCTGGGAAGTCCTCGTGTTGCACCCCTTTTTGTCTCATTTTTTGACTTTTTCGGCAATTTTTTTTTTTTTGCGTCACAAATGCATTAGATGCGCGTGGCGAGAAATTTTGCCTCGAAAGGGAAATCCTTGGCGACCAAGTGGATGAGGTCGATTGGATTCAATTTGGAACGTCGTTCTGCTTCTAGAAAGGTATTATAATAACAATTCCGAGTTTGACTCCAACAGATAGACTTGTTTCAATTCGTATCGATGAACAATCTTCGCTATATGCTTCGAGCCAGAAATTTACCTCCAAATGGAAATCCTTGATGACCAAGTGGACGAGGTCGATTCGAGATTCGCGTTGATATGCGGTGGCAAACATAACTCAAGACGTGTCGAAAGTTAGACTCGGATGCTGAGTGTGTGCCATAGGTTCGTCATAAGTAAATTTAGAAGCAGGAACACGTCGGGTGCGATCATACCAGCACTAATGCACCGGATCCCATCAGAACTCTGAAGTTAAGCATGCTTGGGCGAGAGTAGTACTAGGATGGGTGACCCCCTGGGAAGTCCTCGTGTTGCACCCCTTTTTGTCTCAATTTTTTACCCTTATAGCAATTTTTCAAATTTTTTTTTTTTTGAGGCATTAGGGAATTGAATGCGCGTGGCGAGAAATTTTGCCTCGAAAGGGAAATCCTTGGCGACCAAGTGGACGAGGTCGATTGGATTCAATTTGGAACGTCGTTCTGCTTCTAGAAAGGTATTATAATAACAATTCTGAGTTTGACTCCAACAGATACACTTGTTTCAATTCATACCGACGAACAATCTTCGATATATGCTCCGAGCAAGAAATTTACCCCCAAAGGGAAATCCTTGATGACCAAGTGGACGAGGTCGATTCGAGATTCGCGTTGATATGCGGTGGCAAGCGTAACTCAAGACGTGTCGAAAGTTAGACTCGGATGCTGAGTGTGTGCCACAGGTTCGACACATGTAAATTTAGAAGCAGGAACACGTCGGGTGCGATCATACCAGCACTAATGCATCGGATCCCATCAGAACACCGAAGTGAAGCATGCTTGGGCGAGAGTAGTACTAGGATGGGTGACCCCCTGGGAAGTCCTCGTGTTGCACCCCTTTTTGTCTCAATTTTTGACCCTTCCGACAAATTTTTTTTTTTTTTTTTGCGTCACAAAGGCATTAGATGCGCGTGGCGAGAAATTTTGCCTCGAAAGGGAAATCCTTGGCGACCAAGTGGACGAGGTCGATTGGATTCAATTTGGAACGTCGTTCTGCTTCTAGAAAGGTATTATAATAACAATTCCGAGTTTGACTCCAACAGATACACTTGTTTCAATTCGTACCGACGAACAATCTTCGCTATATGCTCGGAGCAAGAAATTTACCTCCAAAGGGAAATCCTTGATGACCAAGTGGACGAGGTCGATTCGAGATTCGCGTTGATATGCGGTGGCAAGCGTAACTCAAGACGTGTCGAAAGTTAGACTCGGATGTTGAGTGTGTTCCATAGGTTCGACATAAGTAAATTTAGAAGCAGGAACACGTCGGGTGCGATCATACCAGCATTAATGCACCGGATCCCATCAGAACTCCGAAGTTAAGCGTGCTTGGGCGAGAGTAGTACTAGGATGGGTGACCCCCTGGGAAGTCCTCGTGTTGCACCCCTTTTTGTCTCATTTTTTGACTTTTTCGGCAATTTTTTTTTTTTTGCGTCACAAATGCATTAGATGCGCGTGGCGAGAAATTTTGCCTCGAAAGGGAAATCCTTGGCGACCAAGTGGATGAGGTCGATTGGATTCAATTTGGAACGTCGTTCTGCTTCTAGAAAGGTATTATAATAACAATTCCGAGTTTGACTCCAACAGATAGACTTGTTTCAATTCGTATCGATGAACAATCTTCGCTATATGCTTCGAGCCAGAAATTTACCTCCAAATGGAAATCCTTGATGACCAAGTGGACGAGGTCGATTCGAGATTCGCGTTGATATGCGGTGGCAAACATAACTCAAGACGTGTCGAAAGTTAGACTCGGATGCTGAGTGTGTGCCATAGGTTCGTCATAAGTAAATTTAGAAGCAGGAACACGTCGGGTGCGATCATACCAGCACTAATGCACCGGATCCCATCAGAACTCTGAAGTTAAGCATGCTTGGGCGAGAGTAGTACTAGGATGGGTGACCCCCTGGGAAGTCCTCGTGTTGCACCCCTTTTTGTCTCAATTTTTTACCCTTATAGCAATTTTTCAAATTTTTTTTTTTTTGAGGCATTAGGGAATTGAATGCGCGTGGCGAGAAATTTTGCCTCGAAAGGGAAATCCTTGGCGACCAAGTGGACTAGGTCGATTGGATTCAATTTGGAACGTCGTTCTGCTTCTAGAAAGGTATTATAATAACAATTCTGAGTTTGACTCCAACAGATACACTTGTTTCAATTCATACCGACGAACAATCTTCGATATATGCTCCGAGCAAGAAATTTACCCCCAAAGGGAAATCCTTGATGACCAAGTGGACGAGGTCGATTCGAGATTCGCGTTGATATGCGGTGGCAAGCGTAACTCAAGACGTGTCGAAAGTTAGACTCGGATGCTGAGTGTGTGCCATAAGTTCGATATAAGTAAATTTAGAAGCAGGAACACGTCGGGTGCGATCATACCAGCACTAATGCACCGGATCCCATCAGAACTCCGAAGTTAAGCGTGCTTGGGCGAGAGTAGTACTAGGATGGGTGACCCCCTGGGAAGTCCTCGTGTTGCACCCCTTTTTGTCTCATTTTTTGACCCTTTCGGCAATTTTTTTTTTTTTTTGCGTCACAAAGGCATTAGATGCGCGTGGCGAGAAATTTTGCCTCGAAAGGGAAATCCTTGGCGACCAAGTGGACGAGGTCGATTGTATTCAATTTGGAACGTCGTTCTGCTTCTAGAAAGGTATTATAATAACAATTCCGAGTTTGACTCTAACAGATACACTTGTTTCAATTCGTATCGATGAACAATCTTCGCTATATGCTTCGAGCCAGAAATTTACCTCCAAATGGAAATCCTTGATGACCAAGTGGACGAGGTCGATTCGAGATTCGCGTTGATATGCGGTGGCAAACATAACTCAAGACGTGTCGAAAGTTAGACTCGGATGCTGAGTGTGTGCCATAGGTTCGTCATAAGTAAATTTAGAAGCAGGAACACGTCGGGTGCGATCATACCAGCACTAATGCACCGGATCCCATCAGAACTCTGAAGTTAAGCATGCTTGGGCGAGAGTAGTACTAGGATGGGTGACCCCCTGGGAAGTCCTCGTGTTGCACCCCTTTTTGTCTCAATTTTTGACCCTTATGGCAATTTTTCAAATTTTTTTTTTTTGAGGCATTAGGGAATTGAATGCGCGTGGCGAGAAATTTTGCCTCGAAAGGGAAATCCTTGGCGACCAAGTGGACTAGGTCGATTGGATTCAATTTGGAACGTCGTTCTGCTTCTAGAAAAGTATTATAATAACAATTCTGAGTTTGACTCCAACAGATACACTTGTTTCAATTCATACCGACGAACAATCTTCGATATATGCTCCGAGCAAGAAATTTACCCCCAAAGGGAAATCCTTGATGACCAAGTGGACGAGGTCGATTCGAGATTCGCGTTGATATGCGGTGGCAAGCGTAACTCAAGACGTGTCGAAAGTTAGATTCGGATGCTGAGTGTGTGCCATAGGTTCGACATAAGTAAATTTAGAAGCAGGAACACGTCGGGTGCGATCATACCAGCACTAATGCACCGGATCCCATCAGAACTCCGAAGTTAAGCGTGCTTGGGCGAGAGTAGTACTAGGATGGGTGACCCCCTGGGAAGTCCTCGTGTTGCACCCCTTTTTGTCTCAATTTTTTACCCTTCCGGCAATTTTTTTTTTTTGCGTCACAAAGGCATTAAATGCGCGTGGCGAGAAATTTTTCCTCGAAAGGGAAATCCTTGGCGACCAAGTGGACGAGGTTGATTGGATTCAATTTGGAACGTCGTTCTGTTTCTAGAAAGGTATTATAATAACAATTCCGAGTTTGACTCCAACAGATACACTTGTTTCAATTCGTATCGATGAACAATCTTCGCTATATGCTTCGAGCCAGAAATTTACCTCCAAAGGGAAATCCTTGATGACCAAGTGGACGAGGTCGATTCGAGATTCGCGTTGATATGTGGTGGCAAACGTAACTCAAGACGTGTCGAAAGTTAGACTCGGATGCTGAGTGTGTGCCATAGGTTCGTCATAAGTAAATTTAGAAGCAGAAACACGTCGGGTGCGATCATACCAGCACTAATGCACCGGATCCCATTAGAACTCCGAAGTTAAGCGTGCTTGGGCGAGAGTAGTACTAGGATGGGTGACCCCCTAGGAAGTCCTCGTGTTGCACCCCTTTTTGTCTCAATTTTTGACCCTTATGGCAATTTTTCAAATTTTTTTTTTTTAAGGCATTAGGGAATTGAATGCGCGTGGCGACAAATTTTGCCTCGAAAGGGAAATCCTTGGCGACCAAGTGGACTAGGTCGATTGGATTCAATTTGGAACGCCGTTCTGCTTCTAGAAAGGTATTATAATAACAATTCCGAGTTTGACTCCAACAGATACACTTGTTTCAATTCGTACCGACGAACAATCTTCGCTATATGCTCCGAGCAAGAAATTTACCTCCAAAGGGAAATCCTTGATGACCAAGTGGACGAGGTCGATTCGAGATTCGTGTTGATATGTGGTGGCAAGAGTAACTCAAGACGTGTCGAAAGTTAGACTCGGATGCTGAGTGTGTGCCATATGTTCGACATAAGTAAATTTAGAAGCAGGAACACGTCGGGTGCGATCATACCAGCACTAATGCACCGGATCCCATCAGAACTCCGAAGTTAAGAGTGCTTGGGCGAGAGTAGTACTAGGATGGGTGACCCCCTGGGAAGTCCTCGTGTTGCACCCCTTTTAGTCTCAATTTTTGTCCCTTACGGCAAATTTTTTTTTTTGCGTCACAAAGGCTTAAGATGCGCGTGGCGAGAAATTTTGCCTCGAAAGGGAAATCCTTGGCGACCAAGTGGACGAGGTCGATTGGATTCAATTTGGAACGTCGTTCTACTTCTAGAAAGGTATTATAATAACAATTCCGAGTTTGACTCAAACAAATACACTTGTTTCAATTCGTACCGATGAACAATCTTCACTATATGCTCCGAGCAAGAAATTTACCTCCAAAGGGAAATCCTTGATGACCAAGTGAACGAGGTCGATTCGAGATTCGCGTTGATATGCGTTGGCAAGCGTAACTCAAGACGTGTCGAAAGTTAGACTCGGATGCTGAGTGTGTGCCATAGGTTCGACATAAGTAAATTTAGAAGCAGGAACACTTCGGGTGCGATCATACCAGCACTAATGCACCGGATCCCATCAGAACTCCGAAGTTAAGCGTGCTTGGGCGAGAGTAGTACTAGGATGGGTGACCCACTGGGAAGTCCACGTGTTGCACCCCTTTTTGTCTCAATTTTTGACCCTTCCGGCAATTTTTTTTTTTTTTTTTTGCGTCACACAGGCATTAGATGCGCGTGGCGAGAAATTTTGCCTCGAAAGGGAAATCCCTGGTGACCAAGTGGACGAGGTCGATTGGATTCAATTTGGAACGTCGTTCTGCTTCTAGAAAGGTATTATAATAACAATTCCGAGTTTGACTCTAATAGATACACTTGTTTCAATTCGTACCGACGAACAATCTTCGCTATATGCTCCGAGCAAGAAATTTACCTCCAAAGGGAAATCCTTGATGACCAAGTGGACGAGGTCGATTCGATATTCGCGTTGATATGCGGTGGCAAGCGTAACTCAAGACGTGTCGAAAGTTAGACTCGGATGTTGAGTGTGTGCCACAGGTTCGACATATGTAAATTTAGAAGCAGGAACACGTCGGGTGCGATCATACCAGCACTAATGCATCGGATCCCATCAGAACACCGAAGTGAAGCGTGCTTGGGCGAGAGTAGTACTAGGATGGGTGACCCCCTGGGAAGTCCTCGTGTTGCACCCCTTTTTGTCTCAATTTTTGACCCTTCCGACAAATTTTTTTTTTTTTTTTTGCGTCACAAAGGCATTAGATGCGCGTGGCGAGAAATTTTGCCTCGAAAGGGAAATCCTTGGCTACCAAGTGGACGAGGTCGATTGGATTCAATTAGGAACGTCGTTCTGCTTCTAGAAAGGTATTATAATAACAATTCCGAGTTTGACTCCAACAGATACACTTGTTTCAATTCGTACCGACGAACAATCTTCGCTATATGCTCGGAGCAAGAAATTTACCTCCAAAGGGAAATCCTTGATGACCAAGTGGACGAGGTCGATTCGAGATTCGCGTTGATATGCGGTGGCAAGCGTAACTCAAGACGTGTCGAAAGTTAGACTCGGATGCTGAGTGTGTTCCATAGGTTCGACATAAGTAAATTTAGAAGCAGGAACACGTCGGGTGCGATCATACCAGCATTAATGCACCGGATCCCATCAGAACTCCGAAGTTAAGCGTGCTTGGGCGAGAGTAGTACTAGGATGGGTGACCCCCTGGGAAGTCCTCGTGTTGCACCCCTTTTTGTCTCATTTTTTGACCCTTTCGGCAATTTTTTTTTTTTTTTTTTGCGTCACAAATGCATTAGATGCGCGTGGCGAGAAATTTTGCCTCGAAAGGGAAATCCTTGGCGACCAAGTGGACGAGGTCGATTGGATTCAATTTGGAACGTCGTTCTGCTTCTAGAAAGGTATTATAATAACAATTCCGAGTTTGACTCCAACAGATACACTTGTTTCAATTCGTATCGATGAACAATCTTCGCTATATGCTTCGAGCCAGAAATTTACCTCCAAATGGAAATCCTTGATGACCAAGTGGACGAGGTCGATTCGAGATTCGCGTTGATATGCGGTGGCAAACATAACTCAAGACGTGTCGAAAGTTAGACTCGGATGCTGAGTGTGTGCCATAGGTTCGTCATAAGTAAATTTAGAAGCAGGAACACGTCGGGTGCGATCATACCAGCACTAATGCACCGGATCCCATCAGAACTCTGAAGTTAAGCATGCTTGGGCGAGAGTAGTACTAGGATGGGTGACCCCCTGGGAAGTCCTCGTGTTGCACCCCTTTTTGTCTCAATTTTTTACCCTTATGGCAATTTTTCAATTTTTTTTTTTTTTTTAGGCATTAGGGAATTGAATGCGCGTGGCGAGAAATTTTGCCTCGAAAGGGAAATCCTTGGCGACCAAGTGGACTAGGTCGATTGGATTCAATTTGGAACGTCGTTCTGCTTCTAGAAAGGTATTATAATAACAATTCTGAGTTTGACTCCAACAGATACACTTGTTTCAATTCGTACCGACGAACAATCTTCGCTATATGCTCCGAGCAAGAAATTTACCTCCAAAGGGAAATCCTTGATGACCAAGTGGACGAGGTCGATTCGAGATTCGTGTTGATATGTGGTGGCAAGCGTAACTCAAGAAGTGTCGAAAGTTAGACTCGGATGCTGAGTGTGTTCCATAGGTTCGACATAAGTAAATTTAGAAGCAGGAACACGTCGGGTGCGATCATACCAGCACTAATGCACCGGATCCCATCAGAACTCCGAAGTTAAGCGTGCTTGGGCGAGAGTAGTACTAGGATAGGTGACCCCCTGGGAAGTTTTCGTGTTGCACCCCTTTTTGTCTCAATTTTTGACCCTTATGGCAATTTTTCAAAATTTTTTTTTTTAAGGCATTAGGGAATTGAATGCGCGTGGCGATAAATTTTGCCTCGAAAGGGAAATCCTTGGCGACCAAGTGGACTAGGTCGATTGGATTCAATTTGGAACGCCGTTCTGCTTCTAGAAAGGTATTATAATAACAATTCCGAGTCTGACTCCAACAGATACACTTGTTTCAATTCGTACCGACGAACAATCTTCGCTATATGCTCCGAGCAAGAAATTTACCTCCAAAGGGAAATCCTTGATGACCAAGTGGACGAGGTCGATTCGAGATTCGTGTTGATATGTGGTGGCAAGCGTAACTCAAGAAGTGTCGAAAGTTAGACTCGGATGCTGAGTGTGTTCCATAGGTTCGACATAAGTAAATTTAGAAGCAGGAACACGTCGGGTGCGATCATACCAGCACTAATGCACCGGATCCCATCAGAACTCCGAAGTTAAGCGTGCTTGGGCGAGAGTAGTACTAGTATGGGTGACCCCCGAGGAAGTCCTCGTGTTGCACCCCTTTTTGTCTCAATGTTTGTCCCTTCCGGCAATTTTTTTTTTTTTGCGTCACAAAGGCATTAGATGCGCGTAGCGAGAAATTTTGCCTCGAAAGGGAAATCCTTGGCGACCAAGTGGACGTGGTCGATTGGTTTCAATTTGGAACGTCGTTCTACTTCTAGAAAGGTATTATAATAACAATTCTGAGTTTGACTCCAACAAATATACTTGTTTCAATTCGTACCGACGAACAATCTTCGCTATATGCTCCGAGCAAGAAATTTACCTCCAAAGGGAAATCCTTGATGACCAAGTGGACGAGGTCGATTCGAGATTCGCGTTGATATGCGGTGGCAAACGTAACTCAAGACGTGTCGAAATTTAGACTCGGATGCTGAGTGTGTTCCATAGGTTCGACATAAGTAAATTTAGAAGCAGGAACACGTCGGGTGCGATCATACCAGCACTAATGCACCGGATCCCATCAGAACTCCGAAGTTAAGCGTGCTTGGGCGAGAGTAGTACTAGGATAGGTGACCCCCTGGGAAGTTTTCGTGTTGCACCCCTTTTTGTCTCAATTTTTGACCCTTATGGCAATTTTTCAAAAATTTTTTTTTTAAGGCATTAGGGAATTGAATGCGCGTGGCGATAAATTTTGCCTCGAAAGGGAAATCCTTGGCGACCAAGTGGACTAGGTCGATTGGATTCAATTTGGAACGCCGTTCTGCTTCTAGAAAGGTATTATAATAACAATTCCGAGTTTGACTCCAACAGATACACTTGTTTCAATTCGTACCGACGAACAATCTTCGCTATATGCTCCGAGCAAGAAATTTACCTCCAAAGGGAAATCCTTGATGACCAAGTGGACGAGCTCGATTCGAGATTCGTGTTGATATGTGGTGGCAAGCGTAACTCAAGACGTGTCGAAAGTTAGACTCGGATGCTGAGTGTGTGCCATAGGTTCGACATAAGTAAATTTAGAAGCAGGAACACGTCGGGTGCGATCATACCAGCACTAATGCACCGGATCCCATCAGAACTCCGAAGTTAAGAGTGCTTGGGCGAGAGTAGTACTAGGATGGGTGACCCCTTGGGAAGTCCTCGTGTTGCACCCCTTTTTGTCTCAATTTTTTACCCTTCCGGCAAATTTTTTTTTTTTTTTGCGTCACAAAGGCTTAAGATGCGCGTGGCGAGAAATTTTGCCTCGAAAGGGAAATCCTTGGCGACCAAGTGGACGAGGTCGATTGCATTCAATTTGGAACGTCGTTCTACTTCTAGAAAGGTATTATAATAACAATTCCGAGTTTGACTCAAACAAATACACTTGTTTCAATTCGTACCGATGAACAATCTTCACTATATGCTCCGAGCAAGAAATTTACCTCCAAAGGTAAATCCTTGATGACCAAGTGAACGAGGTCGATTCGAGATTCGCGTTGATATGCGGTGGCAAGCGTAACTCAAGACGTGTCGAAAGTTAGACTCGGATGCTGAGTGTGTGCCATAGGTTCGACATAAGTAAATTTAGAAGCAGGAACACGTCGGGTGCGATCATACCAGCACTAATGCACCGGATCCCATCAGAACTTCGAAGTTAAGCGTGCTTGGGCGAGAGTAGTACTAGGATGGGTGACCCCCTGGGAAGTCCACGTGTTGCACCCCTTTTTGTCTCAATTTTTGACCCTTCCGGCAAATTTTTTTTTTTTTTTTTTTGCGTCACAAAGGCATTAGATGCGCGTGGCGAGAAATTTTGCCTCGAAAGGGAAATCCTTGGCGACCAAGTGGACGAGGTCGATTGGATTCAATTTGGAACGTCGTTCTGCTTCTAGAAAGGTATTATAATAACAATTCCGAGTTTGACTCCAACAGATACACTTGTTTCAATTCGTACCGACGAACAATCTTCGCTATATGCTCGGAGCAAGAAATTTACCTCCAAAGGGAAATCCTTGATGACCAAGTGGACGAGGTCGATTCGAGATTCGCGTTGATATGCGGTGGCAAGCGTAACTCAAGACGTGTCGAAAGTTAGACTCGGATGCTGAGTGTGTGCCATAGGTTCGACATAAGTAAATTTAGAAGCAGGAACACGTCGGGTGCGATCATACCAGAACTAATGCACCGGATCCCATCAGAACTCCGAAGTTAAGCGTGCTTGGGCGAGAGTAGTATTAGGATGGGTGACCCCCTGGGAAGTCCTCGTGTTGCACCCCTTTTTGTCTCAATTTTTGACCCTTCCGGCAAATTTTTTTTTTTTTTTGCGTCACAAAGGCTTAAGATGCGCGTGGCGAGAAATTTTGCCTCGAAAGGGAAATCCTTGGCGACCAAGTGGACGAGGTCGATTGCATTCAATTTGGAACGTCGTTCTACTTCTAGAAAGGTATTATAATAACAATTCCGAGTTTGACTCAAACAAATACACTTGTTTCAATTCGTACCGATGAACAATCTTCACTATATGCTCCGAGCAAGAAATTTACCTCCAAAGGGAAATCCTTGATGACGAAGTGAACGAGGTCGATTCGAGATTCGCGTTGATATGCGGTGGCAAGCGTAACTCAAGACGTGTCGAAAGTTAGACTCGGATGCTGAGTGTGTGCCATAGGTTCGACATAAGTAAATTTAGAAGCAGGAACACGTCGTGTGCGATCATACCAGCACTAATGCACCGGATCCCATCAGAACTCCGAAGTTAAGCGTGCTTGGGCGAGAGTAGTACTAGGATGGGTGACCCCCTGGGAAGTCCACGTGTTGCACCCCTTTTTGTCTCAATTTTTGACCCTTCCGGCAATTTTTTTTTTTTTTTGCGTCACACAGGCATTAGATGCGCGTGGCGAGAAATTTTGCCTCGAAAGGGAAATCCCTGGTGACCAAGTGGACGAGGTCGATTGGATTCAATTTGGAACGTCGTTCTGCTTCTAGAAAGGTATTATAATAACAATTCCGAGTTTGACTCTAATAGATACACTTGTTTCAATTCGTACCGACGAACAATCTTCGCTATATGCTCCGAGCAAGAAATTTACCTCCAAAGGGAAATCCTTGATGACCAAGTGGACGAGGTCGATTCGATATTCGCGTTGATATGCGGTGGCAAGCGTAACTCAAGACGTGTCGAAAGTTAGACTCGGATGCTGAGTGTGTGCCACAGGTTCGACATATGTAAATTTAGAAGCAGGAACACGTCGGGTGCGATCATACCAGCACTAATGCATCGGATCCCATCAGAACACCGAAGTGAAGCGTGCTTGGGCGAGAGTAGTACTAGGATGGGTGACCCCCTGGGAAGTCCTCGTGTTGCACCCCTTTTTGTCTCAATTTTTGACCCTTCCGGCAAATTTTTTTTTTTTTTTTTTTTGCGTCACAAAGGCATTAGATGCGCGTGGCGAGAAATTTTGCCTCGAAAGGGAAATCCTTGGCGACCAAGTGGACGAGGTCGATTGGATTCAATTTGGAACGTCGTTCTGCTTCTAGAAAGGTATTATAATAACAATTCCGAGTTTGACTCCAACAGATACACTTGTTTCAATTCGTACCGACGAACAATCTTCGCTATATGCTCGGAGCAAGAAATTTACCTCCAAAGGGAAATCCTTGATGACCAAGTGGACGAGGTCGATTCGAGATTCGCGTTGATATGCGGTGGCAAGCGTAACTCAAGACGTGTCGAAAGTTAGACTCGGATGCTGAGTGTGTGCCATAGGTTCGACATAAGTAAATTTAGAAGCAGGAACACGTCGGGTGCGATCATACCAGAACTAATGCACCGGATCACATCAGAACTCCGAAGTTAAGCGTGCTTGGGCGAGAGTAGTACTAGGATGGGTGACCCCCTGGGAAGTCCTCGTGTTGCACCCCTTTTTGTCTCAATTTTTGACCCTTCCGGCAAATTTTTTTTTTTTTTTGCGTCACAAAGGCTTAAGATGCGCGTGGCGAGAAATTTTGCCTCGAAAGGGAAATCCTTGGCGACCAAGTGGACGAGGTCGATTGGATTCAATTTGGAACGTCGTTCTGCTTCTAGAAAGGTATTATAATAACAATTCCGAGTTTGACTCCAACAGATACACTTGTTTCAATTCGTACCGACGAACAATCTTCGCTATATGCTCGGAGCAAGAAATTTACCTCCAAAGGGAAATCCTTGATGACCAAGTGGACGAGGTCGATTCGAGATTCGCGTTGATATGCGGTGGCAAGCGTAACTCAAGACGTGTCGAAAGTTAGACTCGGATGCTGAGTGTGTGCCACAGGTTCGACATATGTAAATTTAGAAGCAGGAACACGTCGGGTGCGATCATACCAGCACTAATGCATCGGATCCCATCAGAACACCGAAGTGAAGCGTGCTTGGGCGAGAGTAGTACTAGGATGGGTGACCCCCTGGGAAGTCCTCGTGTTGCACCCCTTTTTGTCTCAATTTTTGACCCTTCCGGCAAATATTTTTTTTTTTTTTTTTGCGTCACAAAGGCATTAGATGCGCGTGGCGAGAAATTTTGCCTCGAAAGGGAAATCCTTGGCGACCAAGTGGACGAGGTCGATTGGATTCAATTTGGAACGTCGTTCTGCTTCTAGAAAGGTATTATAATAACAATTCCGAGTTTGACTCCAACAGATACACTTGTTTCAATTCGTACCGACGAACAATCTTCGCTATATGCTCGGAGCAAGAAATTTACCTCCAAAGGGAAATCCTTGATGACCAAGTGGACGAGGTCGATTCGAGATTCGCGTTGATATGCGGTGGCAAGCGTAACTCAAGACGTGTCGAAAGTTAGACTCGGATGCTGAGTGTGTGCCATAGGTTCGACATAAGTAAATTTAGAAGCAGGAACACGTCGGGTGCGATCATACCAGAACTAATGCACCGGATCACATCAGAACTCCGAAGTTAAGCGTGCTTGGGCGAGAGTAGTACTAGGATGGGTGACCCCCTGGGAAGTCCTCGTGTTGCACCCCTTTTTGTCTCAATTTTTGACCCTTCCGGCAAATTTTTTTTTTTTTTGCGTCACAAAGGCTTAAGATGCGCGTGGCGAGAAATTTTGCCTCGAAAGGGAAATCCTTGGCGACCAAGTGGACGAGGTCGATTGGATTCAATTTGGAACGTCGTTCTGCTTCTAGAAAGGTATTATAATAACAATTCCGAGTTTGACTCCAACAGATACACTTGTTTCAATTCGTACCGACGAACAATCTTCGCTATATGCTCGGAGCAAGAAATTTACCTCCAAAGGGAAATCCTTGATGACCAAGTGGACGAGGTCGATTCGAGATTCGCGTTGATATGCGGTGGCAAGCGTAACTCAAGACGTGTCGAAAGTTAGACTCGGATGCTGAGTGTGTGCCATAGGTTCGACATAAGTAAATTTAGAAGCAGGAACACGTCGGGTGCGATCATACCAGAACTAATGCACCGGATCCCATCAGAACTCCGAAGTTAAGCGTGCTTGGGCGAGAGTAGTACTAGGATGGGTGACCCCCTGGGAAGTCCTCGTGTTGCACCCCTTTTTGTCTCAATTTTTGACCCTTCCGGCAAATTTTTTTTTTTTTTTGCGTCACAAAGGCTTAAGATGCGCGTGGCGAGAAATTTTGCCTCGAAAGGGAAATCCTTGGCGACCAAGTGGACGAGGTCGATTGCATTCAATTTGGAACGTCGTTCTACTTCTAGAAAGGTATTATAATAACAATTCCGAGTTTGACTCAAACAAATACACTTGTTTCAATTCGTACCGATGAACAATCTTCACTATATGCTCCGAGCAAGAAATTTACCTCCAAAGGGAAATCCTTGATGACGAAGTGAACGAGGTCGATTCGAGATTCGCGTTGATATGCGGTGGCAAGCGTAACTCAAGACGTGTCGAAAGTTAGACTCGGATGCTGAGTGTGTGCCATAGGTTCGACATAAGTAAATTTAGAAGCAGGAACACGTCGTGTGCGATCATACCAGCACTAATGCACCGGATCCCATCAGAACTCCGAAGTTAAGCGTGCTTGGGCGAGAGTAGTACTAGGATGGGTGACCCCCTGGGAAGTCCACGTGTTGCACCCCTTTTTGTCTCAATTTTTGACCCTTCCGGCAATTTTTTTTTTTTTTGCGTCACACAGGCATTAGATGCGCGTGGCGAGAAATTTTGCCTCGAAAGGGAAATCCCTGGTGACCAAGTGGACGAGGTCGATTGGATTCAATTTGGAACGTCGTTCTGCTTCTAGAAAGGTATTATAATAACAATTCCGAGTTTGACTCTAATAGATACACTTGTTTCAATTCGTACCGACGAACAATCTTCGCTATATGCTCCGAGCAAGAAATTTACCTCCAAAGGGAAATCCTTGATGACCAAGTGGACGAGGTCGATTCGATATTCGCGTTGATATGCGGTGGCAAGCGTAACTCAAGACGTGTCGAAAGTTAGACTCGGATGCTGAGTGTGTGCCACAGGTTCGACATATGTAAATTTAGAAGCAGGAACACGTCGGGTGCGATCATACCAGCACTAATGCATCGGATCCCATCAGAACACCGAAGTGAAGCGTGCTTGGGCGAGAGTAGTACTAGGATGGGTGACCCCCTGGGAAGTCCTCGTGTTGCACCCCTTTTTGTCTCAATTTTTGACCCTTCCGGCAAATTTTTTTTTTTTTTTTTTTTGCGTCACAAAGGCATTAGATGCGCGTGCCGAGAAATTTTGCCTCGAAAGGGAAATCCTTGGCGACCAAGTGGACGAGGTCGATTGGATTCAATTTGGAACGTCGTTCTGCTTCTAGAAAGGTATTATAATAACAATTCCGAGTTTGACTCCAACAGATACACTTGTTTCAATTCGTACCGACGAACAATCTTCGCTATATGCTCGGAGCAAGAAATTTACCTCCAAAGGGAAATCCTTGATGACCAAGTGGACGAGGTCGATTCGAGATTCGCGTTGATATGCGGTGGCAAGCGTAACTCAAGACGTGTCGAAAGTTAGACTCGGATGCTGAGTGTGTGCCATAGGTTCGACATAAGTAAATTTAGAAGCAGGAACACGTCGGGTGCGATCATACCAGAACTAATGCACCGGATCACATCAGAACTCCGAAGTTAAGCGTGCTTGGGCGAGAGTAGTACTAGGATGGGTGACCCCCTGGGAAGTCCTCGTGTTGCACCCCTTTTTGTCTCAATTTTTTACCCTTCCGGCAAATTTTTTTTTTTTTTGCGTCACAAAGGCTTAAGATGCGCGTGGCGAGAAATTTTGCCTCGAAAGGGAAATCCTTGGCGACCAAGTGGACGAGGTCGATTGGATTCAATTTGGAACGTCGTTCTGCTTCTAGAAAGGTATTATAATAACAATTCCGAGTTTGACTCCAACAGATACACTTGTTTCAATTCGTACCGACGAACAATCTTCGCTATATGCTCGGAGCAAGAAATTTACCTCCAAAGGGAAATCCTTGATGACCAAGTGGACGAGGTCGATTCGAGATTCGCGTTGATATGCGGTGGCAAGCGTAACTCAAGACGTGTCGAAAGTTAGACTCGGATGCTGAGTGTGTGCCACAGGTTCGACATATGTAAATTTAGAAGCAGGAACACGTCGGGTGCGATCATACCAGCACTAATGCATCGGATCCCATCAGAACACCGAAGTGAAGCGTGCTTGGGCGAGAGTAGTACTAGGATGGGTGACCCCCTGGGAAGTCCTCGTGTTGCACCCCTTTTTGTCTCAATTTTTGACCCTTCCGGCAAATTTTTTTTTTTTTTTTTTTGCGTCACAAAGGCATTAGATGCGCGTGGCGAGAAATTTTGCCTCGAAAGGGAAATCCTTGGCGACCAAGTGGACGAGGTCGATTGGATTCAATTTGGAACGTCGTTCTGCTTCTAGAAAGGTATTATAATAACAATTCCGAGTTTGACTCCAACAGATACACTTGTTTCAATTCGTACCGACGAACAATCTTCGCTATATGCTCGGAGCAAGAAATTTACCTCCAAAGGGAAATCCTTGATGACCAAGTGGACGAGGTCGATTCGAGATTCGCGTTGATATGCGGTGGCAAGCGTAACTCAAGACGTGTCGAAAGTTAGACTCGGATGCTGAGTGTGTGCCATAGGTTCGACATAAGTAAATTTAGAAGCAGGAACACGTCGGGTGCGATCATACCAGAACTAATGCACCGGATCCCATCAGAACTCCGAAGTTAAGCGTGCTTGGGCGAGAGTAGTACTAGGATGGGTGACCCCCTGGGAAGTCCTCGTGTTGCACCCCTTTTTGTCTCAATTTTTGACCCTTCCGGCAAATTTTTTTTTTTTTTGCGTCACAAAGGCTTAAGATGCGCGTGGCGAGAAATTTTGCCTCGAAAGGGAAATCCTTGGCGACCAAGTGGACGAGGTCGATTGGATTCAATTTGGAACGTCGTTCTGCTTCTAGAAAGGTATTATAATAACAATTCCGAGTTTGACTCCAACAGATACACTTGTTTCAATTCGTACCGACGAACAATCTTCGCTATATGCTCGGAGCAAGAAATTTACCTCCAAAGGGAAATCCTTGATGACCAAGTGGACGAGGTCGATTCGAGATTCGCGTTGATATGCGGTGGTAAGCGTAACTCAAGACGTGTCGAAAGTTAGACTCGGATGTTGAGTGTGTTCCATAGGTTCGACATAAGTAAATTTAGAAGCAGGAACACGTCGGGTGCGATCATACCAGAATTAATGCACCGGATCCCATCAGAACTCCGAAGTTAAGCGTGCTTGGGCGAGAGTAGTACTAGGATGGGTGACCCCCTGGGAAGTCCTCGTGTTGCACCCCTTTTTGTCTCATTTTTTTACCCTTCCGGCAATTTTTTTTTTTTTTTTGCGTCACAAAGGCATTAGATGCGCGTGGCGAGAAATTTTGCCTCGAAAGGGAAATCCTTAGCGACCAAGTGGACGAGGTCGATTGGATTCAATTTGGAACGTCGTTCTGCTTCTAGAAAGGTATTATAATAACAATTCCGAGTCTGACTCCAACAGATACACTTGTTTTAATTCGTACCGACGAACAATCTTCGCTATATGCTCCGAGCAAGATATTTACCTCCAAAGGGAAATCCTTGATGACCAAGTGGACGAGGTCGATTCGAGATTCGCGTTGATATGCGGTGGCAAGCGTAACTCAAGACGTGTCGAAAGTTAGACTCGGATGCTGAGTGTGTTCTATAGGTTCGACATAAGTAAATTTAGAAGCAGGAACACGTCGGGTGCGATCATACCAGCACTAATGCACCGGATCCCCTCAGAACTCCGAAGTAAAGCGTGCTTGGGCTAGAGTAGTACTAGGATGGGTGACCCCCTGGGAAGTCCTCGTGTTGCACCCCTTTTTGTCTCAATTTTTGTCCCTTCCGGCAATTTTTTTTTTTTTTGCGTCACAAAGGCATTAGATGCGCGTGGCGAGAAATTTTACCTCGAAAGGGAAATCCTTGGCGACCGAGTGGACGAGGTCGATTGGTTTCAATTTGGAACGTCGTTCTACTTCTAGAAAGGTATTATAATAACAATTCTGAGTTTGACTCCAACAGATTCAATTGTTTCAATTCGTACCGACGAACAATCTTCTCTATATGCTCCGAGCAAGAAATTTACCTCCAAAGGGAAATCCTTGATGACCAAGTGGACGAGGTCGATTCGAGATTCGCGTTGATATGCGGTGGCAAGCGTAACTCAAGAAGTGTCGAAAATTAGACTCGGATGCTGAGTGTGTTCCATAGGTTCGACATAAGTAAATTTAGAAGCAGGAACACGTCGGGTGCGATCATACCAGCACTAATGCACCGGATCCCATCAGAACTCCGAAGTTAAGCGTGCTTGGGTGAGAGTAGTACTAGGATGGGTGACCCCCGAGGAAGTCCTCGTGTTGCACCCCTTTTTGTCTCAATTTTTGTCCCTTCCGGCAATTTTTTTTTTTTTTGCGTCACAAAGGCATTAGATGCGCGTAGCGAGAAATTTTGCCTCGAAAGGGAAATCCTTGGCGACCAAGTGGACGAGGTCGATTGGTTTCAATTTGGAACGTCGTTCTACTTCTAGAAAGGTATTATAATAACAATTCTGAGTTTGACTCCAACAAATATACTTGTTTCAATTCGTACCGACGAACAATCTTCGCTATATGCTCTGAGCAAGAAATTTACCTCCAAAGGGAAATCCTTGATAACTAAGTGGACGAGGTCGATTCGAGATTCGCGTTGATATGCGGTGGCAAACGTAACTCAAGACGTGTCGAAAGTTAGACTCGGATGCTGAGTGTGTGCCATAGGTTCGACATAAGTAAATTTAGAAGCAGGAACACGTCGGGTGCGATCATACCAGCACTAATGCATCGGATCCCATCAGAACTCCGAAGTTAAGCGTGCTTGGGCGAGAGTAGTACTAGGATAGGTGACCCCCTGGGAAGTTTTCGTGTTGCACCCCTTTTTGTCTCAATTTTTTACCCTTCCGGCAATTTTTTTTTTTTTTGCGTCACAAAGGCATTAGATGCGCGTGGCGAGAAATTTTGCCTTGAAAGGGAAATCCTTAGCGACCAAGTGGACGAGGTCGATTGGATCCAATTTGGAACGTCGTTCTGCTTCTAGAAAGGTATTATAATAACAATTCCGAGTTTGACTCCAACAGATACACTTGTTTCAATTCGTACCGACAAACAATCTTTGCTATATGCTCCGAGCAAGAAATTTACCTCCAAAGGGAAATCGTTGATGACCAAGTGGACGAGGTCGATTCGAGATTCGCGTTGATATGTGGTGGCAAGCGTAACTCTAGACGTGTCGAAAGTTAGACTCGGATGCTGAGTGTGTGCCATAGGTTCGGCATAAGTAAATTTAGAAGCAGGAACACGTCGGGTGCGATCATACCAGCACTAATGCACCGGATCCTATCAGAACTCCGAAGTTAAGCGTGCTTGGGCGAGAGTAGTACTAGGATGGGTGACCCCCTGGGAAGTCCTCGTGTTGCACCCCTTTTTGTCTCAATTTTTTACCCTTCCGGAATTTTTTTTTTTTTTTTGCGTCACAAAGGCATTAGATGCGCGTGGCGGGAAATTTTTCCTCGAAAGGGAAATCCTTGCGACCAAGTGGACGAGGTCGATTGGATTCAATTTGGAACGTCGTTCTACTTCTAGAAAGGTATTATAATAACAATTCTGAGTTTGACTCCAACAATTACACTTGTTTCAATTCGTACCGATGAACAATCTTCGCTATATGCTCCGAGCAAGAAATTTACCTCCAAAGGGAAATCCTTGATGACCAAGTGGACGAGGTCGATTCGAGATTCGCGTTGATATGCGGTGGCAAACGTAACTCAAGACATGTCGAAAGTTAGACTCGGATGCTGAGTGTGTGCCATAGGTTCGACATAAGTAAATTTAGAAGAAGGAACACGTCGGGTGCGATCATACCAGCACTAATGCATCGGATCCCATCAGAACTCCGAAGATAAGCGTGCTTGGGCAAGAGTAGTACTAGGATAGGTGACCCCCTGGGAAGTTTTCGTGTTGCACCCCTTTTTGTCTCAATTTTTTACCCTTCCGGTAATTTTTTTTTTTTTTTTTTTGCGTCACAAAGGCATTAGATGCGCGTGGCGAGAAATTTTGCCTTGAAAGGGAAATCCTTGGCAACCAAGTGGACGAGGTCGATTGGATTCAGTTTGGAACGTCGTTCTGCTTCTAGAAAGGTATTATAATAACAATTCCGAGTTTGACTCCAACAGATACACTTGTTTCAATTCGTACCGACGAACAATCTTCGCTATATGCTCCGAGCAAGAAATTTACCTCCAAAGGGAAATCCTTGATGACCAAGTGGACGAGGTCGATTCGAGATTCGCGTTGATATGCGATGGCAAGCGTAACTCAAGACGTGTCAAAAGTTAGACTCGGATGCTGAGTGTGTGCCATAGGTTCGACATAAGTAAATTTAGAAGCAGGAACACGTCGGGTGTGATCATACCAGCACTAATGCACCGGATCCCATCAGAACTCCGAAGTTAAGCGTGCTTGGGCGAGTGTAGTACTAGGATGGGTGACCCCCTGGGAAGTCCTCGTGTTGCACCCCTTTTTGTCTCAATTTTTACCCTTCCAGCAAATTTTTTTTTTTTTTTGCGTCACAAAGGCATTAGATGCGCGTGGCGGGAAATTTTGCCTCGAAAGGGAAATCCTTGGCGACCAAGTGGACGAGGTCGATTGGATTCAATTTGGAACGTCGTTCTGCTTCTAGAAAGGTATTATAATAACAATTCTAGAAAGGTATTATGATGATGATGATGATGATATTTTGCAGTGCATATGATGATGATATAATTAAAAACCATACTAAATCTTGCACACACTGTCAACCTACACTAAATCGTAACATGTCAACCTACACTAATAACGTACCCCATGCCATAGGTGTTTTCTTCAGAATCCGACATGTCCTTAATTGGGTAATAAACGGCTTGTAGGACTTTGTCTTCATTCTGCAGCACTTTTCCCAATGTTTGACTTCTTGTTAGGACTTGGACATGGCTTCTGAAGATTGATCCAATGATAGGACAACATTCCTTATCAACTGGACAACTCTCCTTATCAGTATCAGCAGTTTTACTTATCAGCAAAGTTTGCTTGCTCTTCTTCAGATGACTTGGCTCTTTCCCTTTGCTTCACTTCAAGGTGATCTTAGCATGTTGTATTTGAAGTTCTTTAGGGTATGGTTGTCTCTAACTCTTCAGCATGGTTGACCTTCAACCATTAGAACTTTTGTTCTGCTTCAAACTTGCTGAGACAACTCTTCTGGGACAACTCTCCTGATCAGCATATATGGTCTTTTAGCTTCTGAGCTTTTGTTTTCTCACAGAGTTATCATCTCTGGACAACTCTCCTGATTAGAGCATTTGACTAATCTTGTCCTTTTGAGCTTTATAATCTTGTTCTTGCATAGAGATAGCTCTTCTAGACAACTCTCCTGATCAGAGCATATGATGTTCTATAGAGTTTTCCTTTGCTTTAGTGATTGTTCTAGAATTTGAGCCTTGAGGGGACTTGTTCCTGATAATCTTCCAAGTATAGGTTCCCCCTCACATTGTGCATCTAGTCATCTAAGAGCTGCCTAACATATCAGCTTCTCATCTAGCCTTATGATATGTGTTCTAACAATCTTAGAACACAGTCATCTAGACTTAGGCATGTCTTAGGGGGTTTTGGTATTTAATCAAAACATATGTCATTTTATTCCCAACAAATGTTTCTGACTGTATTGGTGCCTGGTCCGTCGAATCTAAAGCATAAACTTGATGTTTATCTCCAGCCTCTTATTAAATACTTGATCTTCCTATGGGATAACGGAGTCCAAACGTATGATGTTTCTAGGAAACAGAACTTCACGATGCGTGCTGCTTTATTGTGGACCATTAGCGACTTTCCTGCATATGCTATGTTGTCCGAGTGGAGTACAGCCGGAAAGCAAGCTTGTCCGTATTGTATGGAACATTCTGAAGCTTTCAGTCTCCCGAAGAGTAGAAAAGTTTCATGGTTCGATAATCACCGAAGGTTTTTACCTCGAGATCATCCATTTCGAAGGAATAAGGTGGACTTCACGAAGAATAGAACAGTCACAAACAATCGACCGCCCCTTCGAAATGGTATTTTAACATGTTTTTTTGGGTTACATTTATTATAACATTTATTAATCGTACAGGACGAAGCCTGTTATATGAGATTGAGTGGACGGGTTTGAAAAAAACTACGGAGGAAAATGCAGAAGAACACAACAAAGGAATCCCAGGTAACTGGAAGAAAAGGAGTATTTTTTGGGACTTGCCATATTGGAGTTCACTATTGATCCGACACAATTTGGATGTCATGCACATTGAGAAGAATGTGTTTGACAATGTGTTTCACACAATCATGAACACAGAAGGCAAGACGAAATATACTCCAAAGTCCAGGGGAGAGTTGAACACTATCTGTCGCCGTGATGAGTTGGAACAGGATACCCGTACAGGTAAATATCTGAAGGCTTGCTACACACTAGATAAGGCACAAAAACAGGAATTGTGTAGGTGGATTAAAGAGTTAAGATTTCCAGACGGCTACGTGTCAAACATGAGTCGATGCGTAGACACAACAAAAGGCAAAGTTGCAGGGATGAAGAGTCATGATTGTCATGTTTTTATGCAGCGCTTGATACCTATTGCGTTTCGAGAATTTCTTCCTCTAAATGTGTGGAGGGCTATCACTGAATTAAGTCTTTTTTTTAGAGATTTAACGTCTACAACAATCAAGGTTGATGATATGAATCGTTTGGAACGAGACATTCCAGTTATTTTGTGTAAGTTGGAACGTGTTTTCCCACCTAGCTTCTTTGACTCGATGGAACACTTACCTGTTCACTTAGCGTATGAAGCTAGGATTGGTGGTCTAGTGCAGTACATAGGTGGATGTACCCATTTGAGAGGTGAACAATTCTATTTCTCTCATTTAATTAGTTTTTAGTATAAGAAGCCTTATTTTAATTTGTTAACTATTATAATTTTAGGTATCTCCACAACTTGAAGCGCAATGCTAAACAAAAGGCAAACGTCGAAGCATCGATTGTTAATGCATATTTGAATGAAGAGGTTGGCATGTTTTATTCATATTATTTTGAAGACCATGTCAACACGAGGATCAGGAATGAACCCCGTAACTTCGATGGTAGAGGTACACAACAAGAAGTCGATGGCATGCTCTTTGTATTCAAGTCTAAGGGGCGACCTATAGGAAAAGCCACTGAACGATATTGGTTAACAAACACATAGGCTGAAATAGCACAAACGTACATGTTATTGAATTGTGATGAAGTTCAGTCTTACATTGAGTAAGTATTTCATATATTTATCATCTAATTAAATAGCACAAACGTACGTCATTTATCATCTAATTGTGTTGTGAATTATTAGGATGTATACACAAGAACTACGACATGCAGATCAAAACATCTCAGATAGAGACATAGATACTAGTCTTCAACGTCAATTTGCCCAATGGTTCCAACGTTATGTGAGTATCATTAATTAAATTTTACGTGAACAAATAATTGTTTTGATTAATGTTAATTTTAACTGTATAGGGACAATCGCACGATTTTCAGAGCCGGTTCTTACAGGATCTCAGCAAAGGACCACTACGGCGTGTGAGGACTTACAACGGCTATATTGTGAAAGGCTACAAGTTTCATACATCAGAGTATGCATCAATAAGAACGACTAACAACAGTGGTGTTTGTGTTAGCAGTGCGAATTACAATGCAGATGCAAGTGATTACTTTGGGGTGTTGCACGAAGTCGTTGAAATTGAATATCCGGGATATTCAATGAAAACCGTAATGTTGTTCAAGTGCCATTGGTTTGACACATCCCCTTTAAGAACCAAAATTCATCCGGAGTACAAGCTTGTGGATGTTAATTCAAAAAGGACGTATAGCGGGGATGATCTGTTTGTATTTGCCTCTCAGGTATTTCAAGTCTACTACTACACGTATCCAGGAGCTGGAAAACGTAATAGAGAATGGCACGTTGTATGCAAAGTGAAGGCAAGGTCAATGGTGGAGGTCCCCCAAAAGGAAAACAACGATGAAGATGAACCTCCGTTTCAAATGGAACAAATAGAGAATCAAACTGGAAGTGTTTGCGGGAGATTTTAATCTTTCGGTAGACTTGACGGCTACAAATCCACAATTGATTGTTATTGAAAACGATAGTGGACATGAGGAGGAGGAGGATGAACATGACGAGAGGGAGGATGAAGAAGATGAGGAGGAAGAGGAAGATGTGACAAATAATGAAAATGAAGACGAAGATGAAGATTAAATTAATGTAACCTAGCTATTTTATTTTGTACAATTTATAAGATTTAATTATTTATCATTTGGCTATAACTCATAATTTAATTATTTATCATTTGGTTATAAAAATACAATGAAAATAAATAAACGAATTTTTTATAAAAAAAAATCCAATGGCGACGGACAATATACGTCGGCATATCCGTCGCCAACGGCAACGAGCCAATACCGACCGATATATCTGTCGCCAACGGCAAAGAGTAAATGCCGACCGATATATCCGTCGGCATATCCGTCGCCAATGGCAACGAGCCAATACTGACCAATATATCCGTCGGCATATCCGTCGCCAACGGCAAAGAGTCAATGCCAACGGATATATCCGTCGGCATTTCCGAATATAAATGTAACTTTCTCTCATTTCACGCGTTATTTCCCCCCACCTCCACCTTCTTATTTTCTCTCTCTCTCTCCCTCTCCCCCACCCCCACCCTTCTTAATGAACGCGGCCGTTGCCGGCGCCTCTCCCTCGCCGTCAGTTGCCGTTGCCGTCGCCTCTCCCTCGACGTCCGTTGCCATCGCCTCTCCGTTGTCATCGCCTCATATAACGCTATACGAAAGGTTTTGTGTTATCCCCATTTTCTTTCCAAAATACTATTATGAATTATCCCCATTTCCTTTACAAAATACTTTTCCTCTTCCAAACCCAGATTTGATTTTGTGTATATCATGAAGCTGCTTCCTTCTGTTGTTGATTTCACGAAATTGATGTGAAAATGAAGCAGCGTTCTGTTGCCCCCCACCTGTTCATCAAAATGCTTTGTGAAACTTTTCGTGAAATTTGTTGAGACCGACCGAAACTATGCGAGCCTAATGAAGTTACTTGATCTCGTAGTATTGTTGAGGTATGTTCAATTTTTATGATAATTTAATTTATGTTTAAATATATAAAATGACAATTGAATCTTGATTCTTTGGAATTGATTTTGAAATGGCAGGGATGGAGTCGGCGAAGGACAGTTTAATCAAGTTCTTCTCTTTCCTGCAAAACACAGCTGGAATGGCAATATTAAGCCTGGTATAAATTTTGATTTCAGCAATTTAATAACCCAACTGATCTAATTCTTACCCTGTGAATAAATGGAAAATAAGATTCTTACCCTCTTGTAATTCTTTTTTAAACGATTTATCTTATAATCCTCTTGTAATTTTATATATTAATTAATTTCCTTATGTGAAAAATAGGTTGTGGATTTGCTTAAGCTGTCTTTAATTTCTCAAACTCCGTTGTCTAATCTCCTACTCAATACTACAACACACACAAAGATTGCTAGATTAATAAAATCTGAAGCATCAGGAATTTCACTGCATCCTTCTCATGAAGAAGCAACGCCTAAAGCCAAAAGGATGATATTGAAAGTAATGTTTCAAAAATATGTCACCCAATTGAGTTCGATTTTTTTTATTCTGTTGGATCTAATGTAGATTTGTGTATTGAATTATTTAACTTGATGTTCTTCATTTCTTTGGAATGAATTTTGTTATTAGTAATGAATTAATGCAATTTTGATCGGGTTGGTCGGGTCGGATCCCGATCACAAATAAATTTTTTTTAAAAATTTTAGGTACTTACCGACGGAAAATTCCGTCAGTTTAGCGTCGGTAATGCCAACGGATGAGCCGACGGAATATAATTTATTTTAAAAAAATTTGGTACTTACCGACGGAAAATTCTGACGGCTCTACCGACGGAATCTTGACCCGGTTTGAAAACGGGTTTGTTTGACTGCCGACGAAATTTAATCCGTCGGTACTGGCGACCCGGTTTGAAAACGGGTTGGTTTGAATGCCGACGGAATTGAATCCGTCGGTACTGGCGACGGGCAGAAACCGTCGGGAATCCGTCGCCACATACCGACGGAATCATATTTTCCGTCGGTAAACCATACCGACCAATTCATTGACGACGGATGAAATCCGTCGGCAAGTGCCAATACCGACTGAATATCCGTCGGCATTTCCGTCGGTAAAACACCTCTTTTTTGTAGTGTAAACTCATTTATTGTCCAACTTATTATATAAATAAAACTTCACAAATTAATTGATGGCATAAATTTTATAAATAAAAAAATTATAAAATTAATGGAATAATTATAAATTTTGTATTTTTTTTTTAATTGAAATATGAAGGTTGAAAAAATTTCAATCCAAATTAGTAGTATTAGTTGATGCAGAGATTTGATTCAAACAACTAATTAAACCAACTGAACAGGTCGAACGTACACATTCTCAACAACAATTGAGGCAAGGCGAGTAAAAAAAACATTTTTCATTAATTAATAATTAAACATAAATACATACATGCATACATAAAGTAACGAGAACCTAGCTCTTCGAATTCAACTAAAATAAAACATTAATTAATCATCAACTAACATACAAGGTGATTAATTATCACGCTCTTGTGAATTTTTGTCGCAGTGCATATGTTTCGACATTCGCCCGGCCGGACTATTTCGGATTTCTCGGTGAGAAAATCTGTGAATGCTTTGTACGGTTATTATGTTTCGATTGATAAGAAACTTTTTTCTGTGATTTGGGCTGCAAGTTCTTGTTGTAGCAGGCAATGCTATCACTACATTCAAAAGTTTTAAGTGTGAGTTTGTTCGATCAACTCGTCCACCACCGGAACATGTGATGCGTCCTACATAAATAAATAAAAATACAGTTAATAAAATACGTAGTAATAAAATATACTATAAAATTATATATAGGAGTAGGAGTATTATTTAGCACACCATTTTATATTCAAGTAGGTTACTATTGTTTAATGCACCGGATGCAATAAACTTTCTCATGGCACTTCTGGCATGGAACAACAATTCTTCTATCTAATTGCCTTCTTTTGATCTACCTGCTTATTAGAAATTTAGAAGACAATTAAACAATATTCACTACTGAGCCACATACTTAAATCTCTGAAAGAAAGAAAGATTCAGAAAGGTAACCTTAATCTTTTTAGCTGCTTCTGCAGGCCCTGAGCCACCGAAGAAGAAGGGATTGATATGTGAGATTGTCGACAAGATTTAGTAATGGGCATGGGGTACGTTATTAGTGAGGTTTAATTGGAACTCCTTTTTTTTTTTTTAAGCGATTCAAGTTTTTAATTATATCATCATCATATGCACTGCAAAACAACCCTGAGGAGATCGCCCATGAAATTCGACAGAATCCGCATAGATTTTTTACTGTCAAATGCAAGACAACTGAATGCCACAATCGTTTGGTATTTTGTTTCGCATATATTTCCATTATTTATTTTTGAAGGTATTCTTAACATTGATTTCGTTTCACATATTGCAGAACTTACCGAAGAATGCTCCTGACCTGTTGGGGTACGAGGGGAGGATGATCATAGTTTGTGTAGGGTACTCGGGGATTGAGTATCAGTGCAGGTACGAATTTCATCGGATTGACGAACGTCCAAGGGGAATTAGTCGATTGACGAGTGGTTGGACCAAGCTTGCGGATACATTGAGAATTAGCCAAGGAGATACTCTTCACTTTGAGCGTGATGTCCAGGTTCCCTTCAAATTCTATGTATTTGTCGTCAAGTATGACAATGCAATTAAGGTGGAGAACGAGGGCTGGATTTAAAGTTTAGGGTTCAATATTTATGTGAATTTTCAAATTTTAATGTTATGGTATCGGATGTTTGTGTGAATTTTGGTACTGAATTTCAACGTTTTTTATTTTGGTACTGAATTTTGGCATGACTTTTAATCCACTGTGAATTGAATTGTAAACTATGACTCTGGTTAGGGTTTAACATATATGAATTCGTACTGAATTTAGCATTAAAACCCTTACAACTGGGTTTAGCATATATGAATTTGACAGTCATAACGTTACAACCCTTACAAATGTGAATGTAAACATTAAAACCTTATACTGCCTTCTGATACATTAAGATCATCATTTAAGTCGAAAAGGAAATCCTCGTTGTTGTCTTCTTGAATTGTTGATCCCCTACCACGTCTAGCGGGTTCACCACGTCCCCTTCCCCTTGTAGCAGGTTCACTCCTTCCACGTCCACGTCCCCGTCCCCTACCACGTATTTCCGAAGCTGACCTGTAACGATTAATTCTAGGTCTTTCTACTGTTCTTGCAACATGGGGGTTTAGTAGTGGAGCCCCCCTTATCTCCGGACTTGGTGATCTCCTTGAGGGACCATCATCATCATCATCAATTGTGGTTGTAGGAGAGTTCCAATTAAACAATGCATTTTTCATCTCATTACAACTATTTTCAACAAACTCCAACTTTACTGTGTTCCCCATTGTCAAATCTGCAGCCTATTGAAACAATTTTTCAATTCCTTGATATTTCTTGTACTCATCCGTCATGTGAGGATAACCTCATCCGACAAAAATATGGCAATGTCGTCGGTACACATCTTTTCTCCATCGATGTAACAAATACCTTTCGTTCACAGTTTGAATGTCCTTTTGTGACAACACTTTCATTATATGAGGACAAAATATCCCCTTAAACTCAAACTTCTTGCAATTGCAATTGATGTATTCTCCCATTGGCCTCCACTCAACCGTATATGTAAATTCCTTGACATAGAAATTGTTCACAATGCTCCTTTCAAGAACCCTAAATCTTTCAATTCCAACATCATTCAAATCTTGAGCTGCCTCTTCGGCAGTCGGTGGAACAACGTGACAATAAATCATCATTTTTATTTCTTCTTGAACACGATTGAAAATAGAATTCGTGTATGCCCGTTGAAATTGCTTCTCCCATAGAAACTGAGAGTGGCACTTAATGACCCTATTCTTCGACTGGAAGTCAGCCATAAACTCCTTATGAAACTTATTACCGATAGCAATATCGTATTGTTCCATGAATTGTTTGAGCGTGCTTCTGGAGTGAACAAAATCATCAAAATAAGCATGCATTCCCTCACTTCATTGTGTTGAAATCATTCCAGCCCAAAACGTGTGGTGCAAGTAAACTGGAACCAATTTCTCTCTTTCGTTGTACAAACTGATTAACCATTCGTTATTTTCCAACCGGTATTTCACCAAGAACTCAGCCCATTTCCTCTCAAACATCTCGATGGTTATGTTGTCGTACACGAGTCCTTTAAATTCAATAGTGCATGATTTAATATCACGAACCCTTTTGAACTTTTCTCCCACTTTTGATAAAATATGTCATATGCAATACCGATGAATAGTGTTCGGCATCAACTCCCTTATAGCTATTTTAATGGTTTCAGCTTGGTCCGTGATTATGGCAGTAGGGTGAATGCCACCCATTGCTTCTAACCAATTCGAAAAAATCCACTTATACGTATATGCCCTTTCATTGCTCACCAACGCACACCCTAGCAAGATCGAGTGACCATGATGATTAACCCCAACGATTGTTGCAAATGGCATTTTGTACCTATTTTTCCAAAACAAAACAGTTTCAAAATATTAACTTTAAACCCTAAACCCAAAACCAATCCTTAAAAAAAGTTAATGTAAACAACACAACCATAAAAACTTATCTCAAATCAATTTTCATGAACAACACATATGCATGAACAACCAAAAATACCATAAACCCTAAATGTTAATGTAAGCATTCCAAAATTAATTTTGTACCTATTGACGAGATACGTTGTGTCTAAACTCACGAATTCATGAAACTCTTCGTAAGCAGCTTTACTTCTAGGATGGAACCACAAAACGTTGCATATCCTATTATCATCGTCAATATCCATCAAATGAAAGAAGTTGTTATCCCTCACTTGAAGTTTAGCAAACATCTTACGGATTGCTTCTGCATCTCTCTCACCTAATCTCAGCCTTCTTCTTTGTTCAATGAAATTCCTACAATCCTTAGGAAGGCAACCAATATTTTCTGGGCCACCCGATTGAACTTCACATAATCTTACATTTTTGCATATCCTTATTCCCGAAATATCATTTGCTTCTAGTTGCCTCTTCATGTGGACACTCAAATGCCTATGAGCCGGCATTAACGGGGAGAAGAATGGATCGATTTCATAGTTGTGTTCATGCACCATTTTACTAACAGTCCAAGTTCTATCGTCGAGTTTTTTCGCATTCAAACGAGCTTTGCAATTAACTTTTTTTGACGCCTTATTTTCCTTAGAAACCCTAGTCTTATCACAAATCATCAAAGCATATCTGTATTGTGATTCATCCCCTTTCACCAATGTCCGTTTAACAATGCTAAAACCCTTTCTTCTAGCATGTTCCTGGTAAGCTTTAATCAACTCATCAATGCTCCCATAGACCATTCCAGTTTCTACAACAACTTCATCGTCATTAACATTTTGCTCGTTGTTAACTGTCGGATGAGGTGGTGTTGAGCGACCTTGAATATTCTCTTCGTAATTGGAATCATCGATGTTAACTGTTGGATGAGGTGGTGTTGAGTGGCCTTGAATATTATCTTCGTCGTCGGAATAATCTCCAAAAATTGATTGAAGTAATTCACGATCAGCCATATATTGTTGAATGGAGGATGAAAAAGTTGTTCAGATTTCGTGTAGGGTTGATAATGGCAGAAGCTAAAGTTTTTTTTTTTTTTTTTTGTTTAACAGACAAAATGGTGATAATGGTGGGAAGCTTAAGTTAATGGCTTTAATGGTACCCTTAATGGTGGGAGAAAGAGAAAGAGTATGGGAGAAGAATTAATCATTACAGTGTTGGGAGAATAAATGTCACCGCCGTCAAAACATTAAATTAAATGCAGTGTGTGTTGAGAATCAAGGCCCCAATATTTAATTCTTTTAATTCTGGCGCATGCAGTTTTAATTAATTAATTAGTATTATTACTAAGTGAGGGTATAATAGTAATATTGTTGTAATTAATAAACCATTAATTAATTGAGAAAAAAAATTCTGGATATCCAGCATTACCAAAAAAAAAAAGAGAGAATCACTTCGTTTTCCTCCATCAATTCATAATGCGAGTTTAATCATTTAATTTAAAATTACTTATCTCTTTTTTAATTTAATTTCTTCCATATTTTACATATACCCATATGATCCTCTATTTATATTCATCTTCTGGCCTTTCATTTCATATTTTCACTTTTATATAATACTCATATATAATGGCTGGAAACGAAAACAGGTGGAAAACTAAAGAACAAATCCAGGAGGAAATGCATAATGAAATGGCATGTTTTTAAATAACATGATACAACAATATATATTTTATTATTTAATTAACTATGTCCTATTTTTTAAGACAAACTTCAATCTTTTGCTGAAGAAGATGGAACAACTTGAATGTTTTTTTTTTACTTTTTGTATTTTGTATTTATGTGTTTTATTTAGTATATATTTATTTACTTTTGTTAGAATCAACTCCATCAGTTTTAAATTCTACTATTTAAATAGAATTTAGACTAATTTTTTTTCGTGAACATAAAAATAGAACTGAGCACACATATTTAGTAGTTGAGTTCTTGTTTTTTAGGCAGTTGGATACCACGGGTAAAGTTGTCAATAAGGACAATGTCATTCTAATATAAAGTTGTCAATAAGGACAATGTCATTCTAATATAAATCCATGAAACTTGAAAAAGCTCCAAATAAAGTAAGGGTGTGTTTTGAAATACAATTAACTGCTTCTATAAAATCATTTATTTTCACATCTTTTAAAAAAAAGTGATTTTGAAAACAGTTTGTAGAGTTTGCAAACACCCACTAAGTGTGCTTTGTAAGAATCAAGTTGGGTGGAAGGTATAGGGCAAAAAGAAGTTTCCACATAGATTTTTTTTAATAGAGTTCAATCCTAGGTAGTTAAATATACAAACGATATTCAACTATCTGATTGAATTCCATCAAAGAATTCTTTCTGTTTGGTGGAGTAACTTTTTTTACCTAATTTTCACTCTTTAGTCCAAACGTGAATTTCTACGATGCACTTTTGTGAAGCGTATCTGTGAGGTTTATCTCAAATCTCTAAGACCAGATGAGTGCGACTCGTCTGGTAAGGTCAGGTAGATTCTAGTCTACTACTGTACTCGTCTGTTGTGCGTAACAGATGAGTTACTTAGTCGATAGAAGTCTTCTGAAGGGCTCAGTTGTTGGGCGTATCAGCTGGTGGAGTCAGACAAGTTAACTTAGACCAGATCAGATGATGTGGAGGAGTCCAATTAAATGAGATGGTGTTGCGAAGAATCAGACGAGTTGGGGAAGACCAGACAGGTTGGACCAGATCAGTCGAGTTCTGTTAGCAGAGTTAATTTTTTGGCTAAGTGTTGGTCGTCTTGTTTCGAGAACAAGTGAAGGGCAGGGAGGTCAATTCAGATTGAGTTACGCTGAAAGTGTGAGTTTGTTACATGGTTGTAACAGAATCCACGTGGCATATTCATGTGTTCAGAACACACTCTGCAATCACCTTGACACCTATAAATACTCCATTACTTGTAATCGTAATCTTTGACGCGTATGAGCATTCGTTTTGAGAAAGTTGAGAGTTCACGAGTGAAGTGAGGATAAATTCCCTTTCCGAGTGATGAGTGTGTAAACATCTCTTATACTAATCAAATTGAAGTCGTGTGTCCAGCGGGTGTAGATCACATTGATCGAACCACTTAAATCTTCTTGTGCTCTATTTTCTGTTTTTCGTTTATATTTGTGAGTTGCCATGCTTTCGTTGGATTGAATTATTGGTAGATTGTTTTGCTTGTGATTGGAGACGTCTAATCGAAGTAGAATTATCATTGACAAACGTAACAATTGGCACCGTCTGTGGGAACGAGAAGGAATCGATCGTCAACCACTAATCAATTGCCAGATCGAAGATGGAGAATTCGACCAAATATAATATTGAGAAGTTCTCAGACACAGGTGACTTTAGGTTGTGGAGAGTCAAGATGCAGGCTCTCCTAGAACAACAAGGCTTGTTCGACGTGCTCGAAGAGTCTACAGCCCCAGCAAGTGAATCTGCAACTGCTGCTGCTGAAAGAAACAAAATGTTACGGAAAGCTCGAAGTAATATTCTACTCTACCTTGGTGATAAGGTTTTGAGAGAAGTTGTTAAAGAGAAAACCGCGAAAGAGGTCTGGGACAAGCTAGGTAAACTTTATATGGTTAAAACCTTAGCTAACCGTCTCTATTCGAAACAGAAGTTGTATGCCTTCAGAGTGGTGGATGACAAACCCATTCCGGATCAGCTTGATGAGTTCAATAGAATTGTTGATGATCTAGAGAATTTAGATGTCAAGTTAGAGGAAGAGGATAAGGCTCTGATTCTATTGAGTGCTCTCCCTAAGTCCTTTAAAATCTTAAAGGATACCATCTTGTATGGTAGGAAGGAAAGTATTACATTGGAGGATGTAATGCTGGCTGTCAAGTCCAAGCTGCTGCACAACAAGACGTCTCAAGCAGACAAGGTCAGTAGCGGAGAAGGATTGGCAATCAGAGGTGGCCAGAAGCGATCTGGTGCCAAGAAGGGGTTTAGTCAACCCAAATGAGCTGATAAGGGAAAATCAGCTGTGTCCAATCAAGGTGATGCAGTGTGCTACCATTGCAATAAGCCTGGGCACTATAAGAATGCTTGTCATAAATACAAGCAGTTCTTGAGGAAATCTGGTGCCAAGACCTCTAATGACAAGAATCAAGCTAATCAGACTCAAGTTGATAAGGAGCAAGAAGGGTATGAGTTTGCTCAAGCGCTAACCATCACATCCTCTACAGAATAGCAAGCATTGGTCCTAGATTCAGGGTGTTCTTTCCATATGACTCCAAGACGAGATTGGTTTCATGACTTCAAGCAACAGAAGGGCGGTTCTGTTCTGCTTGGGAATGATCACACTTGCAAAGTTGTCGGAGAAGGTAGTGTTCACCTGAAGATGTTTGATGAGGTAGTAAGAATACTCAAGAATGTTAGGTACGTACCTGAACTCAAGAGGAATTTGATATCACTTGGGATGCTGGATTCTATGGGCTATAAATTCCAGTCGGCTGATGGAGAGCTCAGTGTGTCAAAAGGGGAGCTGACTGTCCTGAAAGGCGAGAGAAGAAGTGATCTCTACTTTCTTAAGGGAGAAACAGTAGCTGGTAGATCAGATGTAGCAGAGGTGAAAGACAACTCGATGTTGTGGCACAGACGACTAGCTCATATAGGCGAGAAAAGCCTAGTAGAGTTGTCGAAGCAAGGTTTACTTGGCAAGGACAAGATCACAAAACTTGATTTATGTGAGTCTTGCATTCTTGGTAAATCCAAGAGATTAAAGTTTGATAAGGGTGTTCACTCTACCAATGGGATCATGGACTATGTTCATTCTGATCTATGGGGGCCAGCGAGGAATCAGGCGAGGTCTGGTGGAAAATACTTCATGTCTATCATAGTCGACTACTCAAGGAAGGTGTGGGTGTCTATTCTCAAGTCGAAGTCAGAAGCATTTGAGAAATTCAAGGAATGCCTCATTGAATGTGAAAATGTCACAGGCAAGACTCTCAAACATTTGAGAATTGATAATGGTCTAGAGTACCTATCAGACGAGTTCAATGTGTTCTGCAAATCGAAAGGAATAGTAAGGCATAAGACTGTGCCAGGGACCCCTCAGCAAAACGGAGTAGCTGAGAGGATGAACCAGACACTACTTGAGAGAGTCAGGTGTATGTTGAACAGTTCTCGTCTGCCGAAGGTGTTTTGGGGAGAGGCTGTCTCTACTGCAGCCTATTTGATAAACAGAAGTCCTTCCTCGGTTGTGCAATACAAAACCCCAGAGGAGTTATGGTCTGGACGTGCAGCCGATTACAATTATTTGAAGGTTTTTGGATGTGCAGCTTATGCTCATATCAAGTAGGGTTGGCAACGGGGCGGGTATGGGACGGGTTTGGCCTTCCCCAGGACCCGTCCCGCCAAACTTTTTTAGACCCGTTACCCGCCCCGCCCCGCTTCAATACCCGCCAAAACCCGCCCCGTTTTGCCCCGTGAACCCGGCGGGTAAACCATCACTTTTTTTTTAATCTATTTATTTAAACAAAATAGCACATTAAAATCAACTCTTAAAACTACAATAAAACATCAATTTCAACATCAAATAAAACATAAAATTTTAAATATAACATAAAGTTATAAACAACTAATCACAAAATAAATAAATAATCTAAGGATCTAAGTCTTTTTTGAAAATAGAGTAAATCGGCTGCAATTTTAGAAGCCATCCTAAATCCGCAGAAATAAAATACAGTAAATCAATAAATCCTACAACCACTCTATATAATCTAATTAGTTAGAATTGTTAGATGTCTTACCAATGGAGATGGGAGAATTAATAAATTAATATTATATAAATATATATATATATATATTAATTTTTAATATATATATATATATATATATATATATATATACGGGTCGGGGTCGGGTCGGGGTCGGGTATATGTAATCCCATTACCCGTCCCATACCCGGCGGGTATTCGTTGACCGGGTATTTACCCGCCCCGGGACCCGTTTGACCGGGTATTTACCCGCCCCGTACGGGCCGGATTGCCAACCCTAATATCAAGCAAGATAAGCTTGAGCCTCGAGCATTGCGATGCGTGTTTGTTGGGTATCCTTCAGGCGTGAAAGGATACAGGTTATGGTGCCTCGAAGCTGGGATGCAAAAGCACATAATCAGTAGAGATGTTACGTTTGATGAGAGTCGGATGCCTCTATCAGAACAGACTAGTACGAGTACTAGTGTAGGTGATAACCAACCAGACGAGACACAAGTTGAGGTGGAGCAAGTTGACACCACAAGACCAGTTGAAGAACATATTGATCCAGATGAGGAGGGCGATCCTCAGAGTGAGAATGGTCTTCAACATTATCAACTGGCACGGGACAGAACCAGACGAGAAGTCCACCCACCTCAGAGGTATGGACAAGCTGATATAGTCTCATTTGCATTATGTGCAGCTCTTGAGGTGGAGTCTCTGGAGCCGAAGTCTTATTCAGAAGCCATCAGCTGCCACGATAAGGAGAAGTGGATAGTTGCTATGAAGAAGGAGCTGCTTTCTTTGAACAAGAACCAGACATGGAAAATTGTTCAGAGGCCCAAGAACAAGAAGTTGGTTGGGTGCAAGTGGATCTATAAAAGAAAGGTGGAGGCTCAGAGGGGTGGAAAGCTTAGATACAAGGCGAGGCTTGTAGCTAAGGGATTTACACAGAAAGAAGGTATTGATTTCAATGAAATCTTCTCACCTGTTGTGAAGCATTGTAGCATCACAATCTTGTTAGCAATGGTCGCTCAATTCGAATTGGAGCTACATCAGATGGATGTGACCACAGCTTTCTTACATGGATCTCTAGACGAGAGGATCTACATGAAGTTACTAGAAGGGTTGGACATAGAAGATGGGGAAGACAAGGTCTGTCTACTGAAAAAGTCCCTCTATGGCCTCAAATAAAGCCCTAGATAATGGTACTTGAGATTTGATGAGTATATTTGCTCAGCTGGTTTAATAAGGAGCTTGTACGACAGTTGTGTCTATTTCAGACGGGTTGGGACTAGTGTTACCTATCTTCTGTTGTATGTTGATGACATGTTAATAGCAGGCGAGTCTATTGACAGTGTTAATCAAGTTAAGGAGATCCTCAAACGGGAGTTTGAGATGAAAGATCTTGGTGAAGCCAAAGTGATTCTTGGGATGGAGATCAGTAGACTAGACGGGTCTATTCTGCTGAGTCAGCCTACTTATCTTCAGAAGGTGTTAGAGAGGTTCAGAATGCATAAGGCAAAGACTGTCTCTACTCCTATTGGCCAACATCATCGTTTGTCCAATCAGATGAGTCACAGGAACAGCCAAGACAGAACTCAGATGAGCAAGATACCTTATGCCAGTGTTGTAGGGAGTTTGATGTATGTTATGGTGTGTTGTAGACCAGACTTGACTCATGCTATGAGTGTGATCAGCAGATATATGAGTGATCCAGGCTTAAGCCATTGGGAAACGGTTAAGTGGGTTATGAGATATGTTCTGGGATCAGCACAGAAGGGTCTGAAATTTCAGAAGATGCCAAGTGAGGGGGATGCACTTGTGGGATACGTGGATGCAGATTACGCAACTAATTTTGACACTCGAAAGTCCTTAACAGGATATGTGTTCACTCTATTTGGTACGGCAGTGTCGTGGAGGTCTATTCATCAATCCGTAGTTGTATTATCTACTACTGAAGCGGAGTACGTGGCCTTGACTGAAGCAGTTAAGGAAAGCATGTGGCTGAAAGGGATTCTTAAGGAATTTGGTTTATCTCAGAACAGTGTGACTGTCTTCTGTGATAATCAAAGCGCAATTCATCTCGCAAAGCAGCAGGGGTATCATGAACGAACCAAGCACATTGATGTGAAGCTGTACTTTGTGAGAGACATTGTGGAGAAGGGGACCGTCCAGGTGGTTAAGATAGCAACTGAGGAGAACCCTGCTGATGCGTTTACTAAGGCATTACCAAAAGAAAAGTTTGGTTTATGTCTTAGGTCAGTTGGTTTGCATTAGTGACCTCTGCGGAGAAGGCTACTGGTCTGGTGGCGGTAGATCAGTAGTAGAGTCTGTCCTTTGAGAAGGATAGATCGGAGTTGTTTAGTTAAAGGTGGAGATTTTGAGCTAAAGGTGGAGAATTGTGAGGTTTATCTCAAATCTCTAAGACCAGATGAGTGTGACTCGTCTGGTAAGGTCAGGTAGATTCTAGTCTACTACTGTACTCGTTTGTTGGGCATATCAGATGAGTTACTTAGTCGATAGAATTCTTCTGAAGGACTCAGTTGTTGGGCGTATCAGTTGGTGGAGTCAGACAAGTTAACTTAGACCAGATTAGATGATGTGGAGGAGTCCAATCAGATGAGATGGTGTTGCGAAGAATCAGACGAGTTGGGGAAGACCAGACAGGTTGGACCAGATCAGTCGAGTTCTGTTAGCAGAGTTAATTTTTTGGCTAAGTGTTGGTCGTCTTGTTTCGAGAACAAGTGAAGGGCAGGGAGGTCAATTCAGATTGAGTTACGCTGAAAGTGTGAGTTTGTTACATGGTTGTAACAGAATCCACGTGGCATATTCATGCGTTCAGAACACACGCTGCAATCACCTTGACACCTATAAATACTCCATTACTTGTAATCGTAATCTTTGACGCGTACGAGCATTCGTTTTGAGAGAGTTGAGAGTTCACGAGTGAAGTGGGGATAAATTCCCTTTCCGAGTGATGAGTGTGTAAACATCTCTTATACTAATCAAATTGAAGTCGTGTGTCCAGTGGATGTAGATCACATTGATCGAACCACTTAAATCTTCTTGTGCTCTGTTTTCTGTTTTTCGTTTATATTTGTGAGTTGCCATGCTTTCGTTGGATTGAATTATTGGTAGATTGTTTTGCTTGTGATTGGAGACGTCTAATCGAAGTAGAATTACCATGGAGAAAGTAAAGTAAAGTAACTAATGACAAAAGACAGAAACTAAACAACCTAAACTAAGAAAGCAAAAATAGCGAACAGAAAAATAAACGGGATCAATGGATCGCTCACCCGATTGACTACCGTAGCGCCATCAGGGAGGGAAGACCCATTGATCCCACTAAAATTGAAACAATAAACTTTTAAATACAAACGGATCTGAAAAACAACGGTAAATCTACAAAAAATTTTGAATATGAAAGAGAGTAAAGGAGCTCAACGGGCGACGGTGCGACGGCGCTACAGACGGTGCGTCGGTGCTACAAGCGGTGCAGTGGCTTTTTTTTTTTACGAGGTAGTTTTTGGAGAAGAGAGGTAGGTTGGATATGGCAGAAGGTGGGCGGCGGATTATTTGGGCGGTGGTTTTGGTTGGGGTGGTTTTGGTTGATGAGAGAAGGTGGAGAGAATTTGAGAGAGAGAGACTTATCACACAACCTTGTTTGGTAGTTATTGAGGTAAATCGGCTAAGGTATTCAGGTGGCATATGTTTAGATTCAGTTGAATTAAGAAATTAGTTCGATTTAAGAGTGTTGAGTTGTTATTGACACTTAATATGATCAGCTGAAGTTCATTAGAGAATGTTCAGTGGTGAAATTCATTAAAGTTTTCTTATAAGTTTCAGAGGGATGTTCTCAACAAATAGAGTGTTTAGTCATCTGAATGAAGGTTACTCAAACGAATGACAAGGTGGTTAAGTTAGTTAAATCTAACAGAATTAGGATTTAATAACCGCTTGCAAGTACAAACTTGAGCATAACTTTTAAATGGATGGATCATTTCACACCTATTTGGTTGTTATGAGTAGCTGACGTGGTAAATAACTGGTTTTTTTTTTTTTTTTATCATACACATACTTAATTCATAGGGCAATAAACAAAGGCACCATAAGTGCCTTGACAAAAAAAGAAAAGAGTGACATGAAACAATAGTACGTAACTAAAGCTAGGCTCAATATTGTGATATGCGCTAGTCAAGATTCAGATATCCATTCCGCTGAAGAGAAGAGGTGTTTCTTAAACGAGAGTCAAAGCATGAAAACCAACTCCACATTCTACCTTTGATGATATACACTTATTTCGTAATTTTCACATAACCCATACTATGCATGCAGATCCAAATCCAATTAATTAATAAATCACTTCAAACGCAAAGTGCAATAATAAAATTTCAATTATTGATTTTACCATATACACAATTGCATCTGCTCCATGAGGTCAATGATACAACCAACAAAACTATTACTATAATTTTCCCTCATATTTATATAACTCAAATAAATACCTATACTTCACAAAAATAAGAATGGTGAAAGTTCCATTAGAAGCCTTATCACCAAATACTGCTGCTAAAGTAATAAACCACGACCCTCATTTTAGCACCAAGATTTGAATGCTGTAATTTCGATCTGATCATGACTGCTTTCTCTTCTTAGGTTCTCGATCACCTAACTGCAAAGAAACCGTGACATCTTCTACTTCACACTCGTGTCTTAACAGAGAGAGGCTTTTAGCATCAGTCCTCTCGCTTTGTAGGCTATTATGGTTTAAAAGAGATTTGCACGAAAAGAACTGGTGCTCGACACTGGGGACCACCTCAGAGACACTTTCAATGTGAAACTCGTCAGCAATGGACGGTGGGATTAAGCCCTGACGAGAATCATCAACAGCAGCGACATTGAGATCGCGTAGTTCTTCACTCTTGTGCTGTGTATTCGCCCACTCAGGAGGGGGGATTTCTCCGACAATAGAGTTGGCTCCTGTTGCAGATGCTTTTATTTGCTCGTGCACTGCAACTGTTCGGTATATATATATAGGAGGAGGGGGTTAGAAGAAGAAATTGGAATTGTAATTTTTCCTACATTCTTCTAAATATATCCACAAAAATAGTCATTTAGTTAAAAGTAAGTACATTAAATAGGAGGAGGGGGTACACAAGATGACACAAAAACTAAAAGTTCATTGAAATTTAGTTAAAAGTAAGTACATTAAACTATAATTTTGTATCCACAAAAGGAGAAAGGAAGATCATCCTAGCGGTACGAGGAAGTATATGAATTTCAGTATACCAAAATTTCGGTATGATGAAATGGTATAATAGCGATACCGTTCATGAATTCAGTATATTGAAATTTCAATACGGTATTGGTAAATAATTTTCATATACAGAGAATTCTGCTACGAATAAGTAGAGATTTTCATATGCCGAATAATTTTGGTACAGCATAACAATATGGATTAAGATTTTCAGTATATCATACTGAACCACCCCCTATAATGTGTTCAATTTACGAAAAACATGTTTCAACACTATGTTAAAAGGAAGAAGTTGTTAGAAGGACGAACCGTGAAGGCCATCTGCGGAAGTGACGAGATCAAGTTCTAGAAGATCAAGAAGACGCCCTAGATCTACTCCAGTTGTCCAGTTTACCGGAGGTTGGCCAACATTTAATTTCAAACAACCCCGATTAGCTGTCCCTCCCCAAATGATACCAACGGGCCTGGCTTTCTCACCGTTTTGATTTGTCATTAGGATAAGGCTTCCGCTGTCACCTTCAAGGTCAAATGTTCGTTGATTTTCTCCAACAACAAGAAAATCAGTGAAGAGACAAATCCCTTTATTGTCATTGTACTCTAGAGAATAAGCCATTATGGTCCCAGTTGTTAAGCCAGAGCTCCTTCCAACTTTTACGACTTGCCTTCCAATGAGACTACTGATAGGAGACTGCAAGTCTATTATATGGATGTCGCCGATTTCACCAACCCCCCTCACTTCTGTCGTTATGCTTGCCATGTCAAAATCTTCGGCAAAAGGTATGAAAGCACCATCAGCGCGAACAAACGTCTCTGCACAATGATAATATTGAGGCAAATACTTCTACACACCAGTTGCATCGTGTAATAGGTGTGCATTTTGAAATGGTATTAGTTATTACTCCCTCCGTCCACCAAAAGTATGCTCATTTTCTTTTATGGAAACAATCACTTAATTTTTACCTCACAACACCCTTACTTTATCTACTTTTTCTTAAAACATGTGCCCAGCCAAAGAGTGCAGTTTTCGTAGACTGAGGGAGTAGTTGTTTTCATTAAACAGTATTAATTGTTTTCACTGAACAACATTAAATGTTTTCACTTAGTTAGTTGGTCAGTATTAATTGTTTTCACTGAACAGTAATAGTGATTGAGTTAAGGAAGTAAATATAGCACGTGGAAATAAACGAACCCGCGAGCAACTATTAAACAACCCTAACACAGAGTACTTATACTTTTACGAAATCCCATGGGACAAAACACAAACTGAACATTAAATAGAAATAATTAATAATAATAAACTGAAATGAAATGAAATGAAATACTCTCGATCAGGTCACGTTTTTTTTCGTACGCCTCTTATAGACGACAAGAGGCGTATCAAATAGTCATGCACTGGTGCACCCAAGTTTTACTCATAATTGAACATCTAAAAGTTAAGGCAAAATGTTTTTTTCAGTCCTGTAAGTTTGCCAATTTTTACTTTTAGGACATTCCACTTTCCCGAATTGAATTTCATCTTGTTAACTTTTAAAATTCAATACGATTTTGAAAGTTAGCAGTATGAATTTTTTTTTTTTAAAAAAACTTGTTACGTCAGCTCAAAACCGTAACCGGTCAAAGGACGGAAATATTGAATTTTAAAAAGTTAACAAGACGAAATTCAATTCGGAAGTGGAGTGTTCTTAAAGCAAAAATGGGCAAACTTACATGACTGGAAAAAAACTCTTTTCCAGAAGTTAAATCACGAAAGAATACTGGTAGCCCTATACTCCTCGCCTCCTCAACTTACATCTTTATATAACTTATTCCCGGCCCAAATGAAGGAAAGTTATACTGACGATCAACCAAAAAGGAGCTACATCGACTCGTAGAATTCAACAAGATAATAAAAAGGAAAAAAGTCTTAAATGCATAACTATCATTATTCTAGATGGTACAAAAAGGAGAAGCACATTGAATCGTACAATCTGGATACCTGGGTTCGTTCCAGCAAAAGTGCCATACCAAAGATCATCATTTACAAATGATGTAGCCCTTTCCACCGCACCTAAATACACCCCTGGGCCAAGCGAAGGGGGCAACGGATGAAACATCTTCTGACTCGGGTATTCAAGATCAACTGCAACATGCCGATTAGTCAGGAAACCGACCTGCTTAATTCCTGTTCTGCTTTTGACTATTGCACCCAAGGTTCCATAAGTTGCCTGGCTAGCAACCTACCAACATTTGGGTAGGTTAATTCGTTGAATTAATTTAGAAAACCAGTAGCATCTCTGTAATATTTTTTGAGTAGAAGGCCACATTTGAATTCAAAAGCACACCATTATCATTGTCTTTTTTTACAAAATAGGTGAACAGTTATTTTTAGTCCTATAAGTTTGCCAATTTTTGGATTCAGGACACCCCACTTTCCCAAATTGAATTTCATCATGTTAGCTTTAAATATTCAACTTTTAGTCATTTTTAGACTTTTGACCGGCTACAGTGGGTGAGTGAAAGTTTTTTTCAAAAAATATTGTTTTAGTTTTGAAAAATGGTTACTAACCCGCTATATCCGGTCAAAGGACTAAAACATTGAATTTTGTAAGTTAACCTGACGAAATTCAATTTCGCAAAGTGGAGAGACCTGAAACTAAATATGGGCAAACTTACAAGACAAAAAAAAAAAAAACCAAAACAATAAGACAACATAAGTTATTACCTGGGAACCTGATCCAATGCATGGATCACTTCCACCAAAGCTATCTACAAGTTCTGTAAATAGTTGTTCTTTTGGGGTGGCTGCAGGTGCCCCAAAGTAAGAGAACTCAACAACATCAACCTCACACCAAACACCTCCAGGTCCCTGCAAAATATATCGTTAACAACTCAAGACTCGAGGAGGTTGTAGAAGACAGGCATAAAACTTTTAAAATTCGAATTCCTATCTTTACATGAAATTGATAGAATAAAAAAAAGGGGGGAAAGTATTTTTTAAGTCATGTAAGTTTAACCATTTCCACTTTTACGAATTGAATTTTATACTGTTAGCTTTTAAAATTCAACTTTTTAGTCATTTGATCGGCTAGTTTGCTACAACAGGTTAGTAACCGGATTCGAAAGTTATAAGCACGAAATTAAAAATTATATATATATATAAAAATGTCACGTTAACCTAATGTAGCCGGTCAAAGGACTAAAATGCTGAAAACTAACAGGACGAAATTCAATTCTTCTGAAAACAAAAATTGGCAAACTTGCAGTATTTGTAATGCTAAAATTAAAATTTTCTGAAAACTCCCAAGAATTCAACACTTTAAACTTTACCGGACAAAAACGAAAAAAGTCTAAATGGCAGGAGCGTAAAACCTCAAGGGCATTAGGGAGGCAGAGGGCATCCTGCAGCCACTTCCTGTGAACTTTCCTAGCGACAAAAACGAGTATAGCTGGTATATCAGTCAACAACCCCTTTCTTATCCTATAACCGATTGCAGTTCCTAGACTAACACGCCTCAAATTATTGCTATGAAATGCTCTGATAGTCATCAGATCGAGCAGTGTGGTAGCCACCAACCCTCTTGGACGTCCAATAACTTCAGGTAAAATCCCTTTCTGAAGATTTGCAAAGTAATTAGCCCTATCTTCTGCACAAGAAGCTGTCCTGCAAGCAGGCCATGAAAAGTAAGGAGCATTGCCCTCGGGATTTGATTCAAGAAAGTTGAGATTGTTGTTGTAATTTCTTTCCAAATCAAGGGCTGATTCGTCTGACTGGGACGATCCGGAGTAATGGGCTCGTAAATCCATTGTAGCCATATTCATGCCCACAAGTTAGCCTAACAAAAAGTGAAATGAATCAACACTTGTAGCTAAGAGAAATTAATATTCTACTTTAGATCTTGGAACTAAAGGATTATAAAATTGTGGTGATTCCAAATGAGAAATCTTTATGATAATGTTCAAGTCAGGCAATCAAACAGGACTTGCTGAAAATTTCATTCAATATAAGCAACAGCAAAGTTATCTCTAAATACATCAATATAATGAGGCAATTCCTTCACAAAAGAAATTGTGATTATTATCCACCAACTAACCTTCAATTTCACTAAAGTTTGAATTTTTCAAGATTAATCAAAGAATGAGAAACGGGACATGTTCTTTCTCCAGATAATGAGGATAGGATTATCCATATCAACACCCCAAAACTATTAAAACAACAATACAAAATTTGAGATGCAAAAGCCACAACACATGCAGCAATACACAATCTGGAATACAAAGACCTAAAAATTGAATCTTTAGTTATTACAACAAATTTAACCTGTTGACAAGAATGAGATTTCCATACCTTAAAATTTTAATCTTTTTGTGTTTCTGAGACTGTATATTAGTATAAAAGAGTAGGAAAGCTATATTTAGAAAGAAGAAACTTAGTGTATCATAAACAAACACTATACAGTATTCAATAAAAACTAAGTAGTGAGTAAGAGAGGAGATGGTTTATTGGTAATCTTTTTTAAACCCTTTTTGGTGTCTCTATCACTCTCATAGTCCACTTTTTTGGGCCTCATCATTTGAGAGGTCAAATAATTGATGGGCAAGATCGAAATTGAGAAGATTTTAATGGTTGAAAAGAAGGCAAGAAATAATTTATTGTTTGTATTCCACTGAGAAATTATAGGTTTTGTGGGCCCATACATATTTGCTCCCCAAAAGTTGCACAATTCTTCAACAAATTATTCCACTTATCATAAGCCGTAGCTTCATTTTTCACTTTAAGCGTGTACGTGTGTAATAGTATGATTTATAGAACAAAATAACTGCAAATCTTGATTTAAATGAAACTTTAAACAAATTATCTTCTTTCTGTATTTCCATGGAAGAAAATCAAGAACATGACATACTAGTATGAGAGAGAGAGAGAGAGAGAGAGAGAGAGACCTCAATTTGTTGAGTGTGTGGTTTTATGTGGAGTGCGTTGAAATGCGTTATCTTTGACAATCTCCATTGATGATGCAGTAAACCCATTATTCCTCCACAGTACCTATACACAATCTGCTACAAAAGGACCCGATTGTGGGCTTTTGGGTTGTGGTTGGGGTGGGGCATCGGGACAAGGAGAGAGCCAGGGGCCAGGGCAGTAAGTAAATGAGTGTAAATATTACTCCCAAAGTAATTTGCACCATTCACATATTAAGAAATGTATAATTGAGTGTGAAAAAGTAATGAGATATTGAGTATATTTAAAGGGTGAGGGTTGCACATTTTGTGGAGTGTGCAAATTCCATATATGAAAAATGTACAAATTCCGAAACGAAATGAGTAGTATTGAGTTTTAAAATATTTTCTTATTTTTTTCATTATATTGCCATGTTTTTATAAGTTGGTTCAAAAGTTTCTTATTTTTTTATTTTAATTCAATAAGTTTACACTGATTTTGATTTTAATTCAATAAGTTTACACTAACTTTGATTTTAGTCCAATCCATTACTTTCATATTTTTCTTTTTATAATGTTTCACAATAATTTTTATATCCTTAAAATCGAAATTTTTTTATAAACTTCACCCACACAAATCTCATTATTTTTTCTATATCCGCACAACTAAATTATTTACTTTATTCTTAAATTTTATAAAATTACACCTTAAAACTTTATTAATTATTATATATTTTTTAATATGCGTATTCATGAACATACGAAAATAATTTAGAATCGTAAAAGGGGTATTGAATATTTATATGGAATCGAGATGGTTTGATGGGGGCTAGGGTAGAGAGAAGAGTGGTGGGGTGTGGGGTATGCTGTCATTATCTTTACGTTATCTTCTCAGCTTTTGTCAATTGCATCATCTTTCTTTACCCATTTGTCATTTATCATATCATAATCATTCTGCATTTCAATTATACTTTTCCATTTTAATTAACACATCTTTTTACTATACGCACATATAATTAGGGACGGATTAAAATTTTAATTTACAAGCTTCACTTCACTTCTCTTAAATTTTAATTATAAATGATTATATAATAAAATGAGTTTGGTTCAAATTCACCATCACTATTTATAATAGTAGTGATATATCTCATCAAAAAGTAAGACAATTTTATACATGAAACTACACTTCACTCTAATATTAAAGTCATTTTTTCGTTTAAAATATGAGTTCTCTCTCCTTTTTTTTTTTTAAATATAATTGAATTGGAGCTCCATAAATTTATAAATTAAATTCTCTCCGTCTCACAATTGTTTGCACACTTTACTTATTCGTTTGTCTCACAATTGTTTGAACACCCCTAAAAAAACTACTTCATAAACACTATTGGAGTGTGGAGCCTGAATTGATCCTAGCGGGCTTGGAGTGTAGGACAAGTTTGATCCTAACGGGCCTGGAATGGGGAGCAAGTTTTTCCTAATAGGCTTAGGGTTAATTATGGCAAGTTTGTTCCTAATGGCTTGGAGTAGGGAACAAGTCGTTTCCTAATAAGCTTAGGGTTAATTATGGCAGGTTTGTTCCTAATGGCTTGGAGTAGGGAACAAGTCGTTTCCTAATAAGCTTAGGGTTAATTATGGCAGGTTTTCTATTATAAATAGATGTTCTCTCTTTGTAATCATTGCGCATCCAGAAAGCATAGTGAAATACTTGGCTTGGCATCGCCCCCAGACGTAGTCGAAAGACGAACTGGGTAAACAAATCTCGTGTTATTTTCTTATCGTCATCGTGTGCGTGTGTTTATTTCCTAACAACTGGTATCTAGAGCTTCGGGTTCGGAGGGAGCAGTCACGATGAGCGACGAGAAGATTTCAATCAAGCAGTTTGACGGATCGAATTTCGGGTTCTGGAAGATGCAGATCGAGGATTACCTTTATGGTAAAGATTTGTATGTGCCCTTAGAGGAGAAGGAGAAACCCGAAAAGATGGAACAGAAGGAGTGGAATCTGTTGAACAGAAAGGCGATGAGTGCGATACGTTTATCGCTGTCCATGAACGTAGCCTACCACACGACTAAAGCCAAGTCCGCAAGGGAGATGCTGCAGATCTTGGAGGAGATGTATCAGAAGCCCACAACGGCGAACAAAGTTCACCTGATCAGACGGTTGTTCAACCTCAGGATGTCGGAGAGCACACCCGCGCAACAACACCTGAACGAGTTCAACATGATCATTGGGCAGTTGTGTTCTATCGAGATCGAATTCAGGGACGAGGTACTTGCTTTAGTTTTGTTATCTTCTTTGCCTGACAGTTGGGCTGCAACAGTAACTGCAGTTAGCGCTTCATCCGCGAAAAATAAACTGAAGCTTGACGAAGTGAGGGATCTGATGATTAGCGAGGAGGTTCGCAGGAAAGAGTCTGGATCCACTTCAGGGTCAGCGCTGAAAACGGAGGAAAGGGGCAGATCGAAGAGTGGGCAGAATCGTGGCAGATCAAAGTCTAGAGGAAAGAGTCAATCCAAGAAAGATAAAGACTCGATCCAGTGCTGGAATTGTGATGATTTTGGTCACTACAGCAACCAGTGTTCAGCCCCCAAGAAAAATAAGAATGGACAGAACGAGAAGAAGACAGCAAACGCAACCACAAATGATATTGGAGACGCGTTGGTCTTAAGTGTCAGTAGTCCGCTAGAATCGTGGGTGTTGGATTCTGGAGCATCATTCCACTCTTGCAGTGATGCTAAAATAATGGAGAACTATGTGTCTGGCGAATTCGGACAAGTCTACCTTGCTGATGATGAGGCCCTGAAAATCGTGGGAAAAGGAAATGTCCGGATAACCACACCAAACGGATCGATGTTGAAGCTGAATGGTGTGAGGCACATTCCAGGATTGAAAAGAAACTTGCTTTCAATCGGGCAGCTTGATGTAGAAGGATACTCAGTGACTTTCGGCAGCAACAATTGGAAGATCAGTAAAGGAGCCATGATAGTAGCTCGGGGGAAGAAGGAAGGTACGTTGTATACTACATCTAACCCCAAGGATTGTATTGACCTTGTGGGAGCTACGACCAACGTTGATTTGTGGCACTGTCGGTTTGGTCACATGAGCGAGAAAGGGATGAAGGTAATGTGTTCGAAAGGGAGACTTCCAGGGCTGAAATCTGTTGAAGTTGGCCTATGCGAGGACTGTGTTTTCGGGAAACAAAGAAGGGTGAGTTTCTCGAGAGGTGGTAGAGCATTGAAGGCAGAAAAACTGGAGTTGGTGCATAGCGATCTATGGGGACCAGCGCCCGTGAAGTCCCTTGGTGGTTCGGAGTATTACATGACCTTCATCGATGACTCCACTCGAAAGGTATGGGTTTATTTTTTGAAAAATAAAACGTATGCTTTTGATACCTTCAGGAAGTGGAAAGCTCTTGTAGAGAATGAAACAGGGCTGAAAGTAAAGTGTCTTCGTTCTGACAATGGAGGTGAATATGAACTCCGTGAGTTCAAGGAATATTATGCTGAGAATGGGATTCGCATGGAGAAGACTGTGAGAGGAACTCCCCAGCAAAATGGAGTGGCAGAACGAATGAACAGAACGTTGAATGAGCGAGCAAGATGCATGAGGTTGAAGAGTGGGCTGCCTAAGACGTTTTGGGCAGATGCAGTAAATACAGCAGCATACCTGATTAACAGAGGTCCATCAGTTCCGTTGGAGAACAGAGTACCCGAGGAAGCATGGACGGGAAAAGAGGTAAATCTGTCTTACTTGCGTATCTTTGGTTGTGTTGCTTATGCTCATGTTAGCTCTGTTGATAGAAGTAAATTAGATGCTAAATTTGTTAAGTGTACGTTCATTGATTATGGTGGTGATGAGTTCGGTTATACACTTTGGGTTGAGAATAACCGAAAGATTATTCACATCACAGATATAGTTTTCAATGAACAGGTTATGTACAAGAACAGATTGGAGGCATCAGATTCTGACAAGATCAATCGTGGCAGATCAGAGTCCAGAGGAAAGAGTCAATCCAAGAAAGATAAAGACTCGATCCAGTGCTGGAATTGTGATGAGTTGGGTCACTACAGGAACCAGTGTTCATCACCCAAGAAAAACAGGAAGGGACAGAACGAGAAGAAGACAGCAAACGCAACCACAGTTGATGTTGGAGACGCGTTGGTCTTTAGTGTCAATTTTCCGGTAGAATACTAGGTGTTGGATTCTGGAGTATCATTCTACTCTTGCAGTGATGCTAAATTTGTAAAGTGTACGTTCATTGGTTATGGTGGCGATGAGTTCGGTTATACACTTTGGGTTGAGAATAACCGAAAGATTCGCAGCACAGATGTAGTTTTCAATGAATAGGTTATGTACAAGAACAGATTGGAGGCATCAGATTCTGACAAGACCAATACCCAAGAGGTTGAGTTAGACATCTCAAACTCTAGTGGGAGTAAGGAGAGTCAGAATGAAGAAGAGGTTCTTATTGAAGAACCTAGGACCCCACCACCACTGGAGAATCTGCTGCAGAGACCAGTTAGAGAGCGACGTGCACCAAATAGGTATTCGTCCTTTAACTACTAGTTGTTATTTACTAAGGTGGCGACCTTAGAGAAGTTGAAGCTATGCATAGCTTCAATTGGTTCTTTGGTTTAAGAATCATGTTTGTCGGTGAAGACAACGCCGAAGGAAATTCTTAGAATGGGTGATTCTAAGTGTTCTACTCTTATGGTGGAGTAGGTATTCTCTATGCTGAGAATGTTGGTTCTTTGGTTTAAGAATCATGTTTATCGGTGAAGACAATGCCGAAGGAAATTCTTAGAATGGGTGATTCTAAGTGTTCTACTCTTATGGTGGAGTAGGTATTCTCTATGTTGAGAATGTTGGTTCTTTGGTTTAAGAATCATGTTTGTTGGTGAAGACAATGTCGAAGGAAATTCTTAGAATGGGTGATTCTAAGTGTTCTACTCTTATGGTGGAGTAGGTATTCTCTGTGTTGAGAATGTTGGTTCTTTGGTTTAAGAATCATGTTTGTCGGTGAAGACAATGGAGTTTTCTTTTATTTTATCAAGGTGGAGTTTGTTGGACTTGTGCTAAAATAAAAGGAGTTTTTGTCTTCGTTGGAACTTGAAGATAAGGTCGGCGATGCCAGGTGGATACGGGAGGAGAATCAAGAAGATATGGTTACATGGAGAATTCAGTCTCCAAGTGGGAGATTGTTGGAGTGTGGAGCCTGAATTGATCCTAGCGGGCTTGGAGTGTAGGACAAGTTTGATCCTAACGGGCCTTGAATGGGGAGCAAGTTTTTCCTAATAGGCCTAGGGTTAATTATGGCAAGTTTGTTCCTAATGGCTTGGAGTAGGGAACAAGTCGTTTCCTAATAAGCTTAGGGTTAATTATGGCAGGTTTGTTCCTAATGGCTTGGAGTAGGGAACAAGTCGTTTCCTAATAAGCTTAGGGTTAATTATGGCAGGTTTTCTATTATAAATAGATGTTCTCTCTTTGTAATCATTGCGCATCCAGAAAGCATAGTGAAATACTTGGCTTGGCATCGCCCCCAGACGTAGTCGAAAGACGAACTGGGTAAACAAATCTCGTGTTATTTTCTTATCGTCATCGTGTGCGTGTGTTTATTTCCTAACAAACACAACAATCACAATATTCACATACTTACACAAAATGTCATTACTTTTTCACTAATTTTAACCACTCTCTTTACTTTTTTTTCATTTAACTTTACAAAATTACATCTCTTTATTAAAACATGTTTTGACATAATTCTCAAGAGTAATACAAAATTGTTTATAGTATAGGTAAATTAGGATTTATAAAATGAGCCAGAGACATATATAAATCATGTTTTAAAAGAAACTGTGACCTAAATATTAAAATTGAGTTTGGTATTTAATGATCTTTCTCATGCAAGGCCATTCCAACAGTGTGATGAAAACTAAAATAAAATACTCTTATAATTACAGTGTCAGTATGAAGCAATATATCATTCAAATTTTCAAAATATATTCTACATATTTGTTTATGTTGATTAATGAATTGAAGAAAGCTGTCACAGGTGTCACGGTTAAGAAAGAGCAAAGAATTGCTAAAAGCGTGTCTATTTTTTATTTTAGTTTTGTGTGAAAAGGGTAAAAGCGTGTCTTCTAACAATTGGTAATATATCTTTTCATAGAAACGTTTTTGCGTCACTTAATGATGGCTTCGTGAAAAATGTATGTGGTGTCTTTCAATTTCCAATTTTGTGGGCCATGTACGGAATGGGCCCCAGCGATAAGGTATGATGAGGCGGCCCCGACGGCCCGTTCCATCATCTGTAGAAGAAAATGACCAAAATTATTGGGCCACCAGGCCCACCATTTCTGGACGTTTATGCACTAATACGCACCAATAACGTTCCAACATTTCTCCCCAAATATCGGGTTTTTGCACGTTATCATATTGGGTTGGGGTATATACCCCTCCAGCTTTGATAGATATACTCCCCCGATACATGTACTCCCCTCAAAATATGTGTAAGATAGATGCACTCCCCTTAAATTGTCTATTATACCCTTATCTCTTATAATTGTATATGATAAATACACCCCCTCTAAAAACCTAATTTTTCCTACATTTTCCCCAAACTTCATCTTCTTCTTCATTTTTCCTAAACCTACATCTTTCTCAAACAACCTACCGCCGCCGCCCACCGCCTACCGCCCCAGCCGCCGCCTGTCGCCCACCGCCTACTGCCCCAGCCGCTGCCCGCCGCCTACTGCCCCAGCCGCCCGCCGCCTACTGCCCTAGCCGCCGTCTACCGCCCCAGCCTCTGCCACTCTCGTTCTCTATATATTTTTTTCTGTTGTTCTCTCTCTTTGCGCCATGGAGGTCGGCCATGGAGGTTCGCCGTCCTGCCCCCTCCGCGCCTCATCCCAGCGTCCCCTCTCCGTGCCGCCCGCCCCGTGGCGGCCGAACCAGGTTTTTTTTTTCTTCTTTCGTTCCTTCTGCTGCGCCGATCGGCCCCTCCTCCCCGTCGACGGCTACTCCCTCTTCTTCCACTTTTTTTTTTTATTATTATTATTTTTGACGAGATATTGTCGACCATACACTTTGTGGTCAATAAATTGTTGTCGACCACAATGTGTATGGTCGACAAGATCTTGTTAAGAAGGAAGTTTTTTAAAAAAAAAAATCATTCGGTAAAATGTCGTCGACTGGAGTGATTTTCGTCAACAATCCATGGTCGATGATATACTCTATGGTCGATAAACCAGTGTCGATCGACACTGGTTGGTCGAAAAAAATGTTGTTTTTTTTCCTTCATTTTTTTAGATTTATTTGGCCGTCGGCAGCTGACGGAGGTGGACGGATGGCTGTCGGCGGCTGCCGGAGGTGGAGGGATGGCCGGCGGCGGCTACGACGGCTGCTTTATTTGAAATTAGGGTTAGGGTTAAAAATTAGGGGAGTGTATCTATGTCACATATTTTACTAAAAGGGCAAATATAATATTTTACTTACATATTTAATTAATAAATGGAAGAGGGGAGTGTATTAAACAAAGCTGGAGGGGTATATACCCCAACCCTATCATATTCCATTCATTTTCCTACAAACAACAACTCTACTTATATGACAAAGTGGGATAGCTCAAGTGGTTAGAGCACCACTACCTAGACCTTATGTCCTGGTTCGAGTCATGGGGAGGGGAAAAAAAGGATGAATATTTAACTTTCCATCAAAAAAAAAAAAAAAACAACTCTACTTATATTTGAAAAAAAAAAATTAAGTATTTAACTTTCCATAAAAAAAAGAAAAAAAAACAACTCTACTTATATTTGAAAAAAAAAAAATTAATTTTTTACGGGTCGTTTAAACTTTAAAGGTAACAATTTTTTTTGAAGAAAGGTAACTCTGTAAGGGCGTGGGTTATATACCCCTCCAGTACACTATCCCTTACATTTATTAATTAAATATATAGGTAAAATACCATATTTATCCTTTTAATAAAATATTATAGTCATATACACTCCCATCTTAAAATCCTAATCCTAATGAATTAACCCTAATTTAGGGGGAGTGCATGTATCGGTGGGGATGAAGGGGCATATAACCCACGCCTTCTCTAAGTTGCCGTGGATTTTCTCGTCAAGTTTAGTTGGGCCAACCTGAATCGAGATGGAGCCCATATAATTAGTGGGCCGAACTTTAATTTAAGACTGTTGAGAAAATAAAACTGCTCCTATTGGCCTCAGGCCAGAAATTGAAAAAGAATAAAATAAAAATCTACACTGGACCCACAAAAATGTCTGTTAACTCACAGCCGCCTACCGTCAACGTTCACGGCTGCGATCGCCTTTACCGCGCATTAACCGACTGCCACCGCCGGATCCCGGCGGGACGGTCGCGCGAGTCGGCGTGCCGCCACCTCAACCGATCTCTGGCCGAGTGCCTGGTGACCGTCGTCTGTCCTGAGGAGTCCGACGCAGTCCGCAGCCTCTGCTCCAGCGGCGGCACCGCCCTCAAGCGCCGCCAGTGCCAGCAAGCACAACTCTCTCTCTCCGCCTGCTTATCTACTCACCAAACGGAATTCTGAATTCGTCTGGTTTTATTGATCAACTCGCCATGGAGGCTTCGAAGAACTCAATTTTGCGTCGTCTTCATGATACCTATGTCGTACCTAGAGCTTCATAGCTTGTACCTTGTCGGTTAGATCTCAGATTTATCTTTTCTTCAATCGTGTATGAATTCATGAAGGAACCAGGATTAAAACTTAGGATGGAGAGAAAAATTGCCATACTTCCATTTCTCGTTCACCAAGTTTGAAGATTCACCGATTTTCCAGTGTAATTTAGTTCGATTTGCCTGGAACAGAAGAGTATTTTACTTGAAATAGTGCAATTCTTGTTAGGATACTAGACCTAAATTACTCAATCCTATCCAAATCGTAATTTTGACTTGATTCTAACACGGTGAATCAAAAATTAATTTTGACAGTTGAGAATACATGTAAATCACTTAAAATCCAATGACAACCTTCAGTTTGAGGTCTTCGACCCGCTCTCGTCAACGGAAGAGAACGCCTCTTCCAGACGGCCCCGCTTGCTCCACGACCGTAGTCTGGGACTCAAGGAGCAGGCGTATTACTGCTCTTGGTTTGAAATCAGTCTCTTTCTTAAATTTAATAGATCGGTCAGTGCGAAGTGTGTGTCCTCATTTTTTATTCCAATGCAAAATTCGGAAAATCACAAGCAAATATAAAAGATGAATACTCATACCACATCAGTTTGCAGCAAAAACTGCAGTTTATCAACTCGAAATAACCGAAAACCTTAAAAATTACACACAGCCAAGTTTACTTAGAGAAAGTGTCTCTGTGATGTGGAGCAGAAAAGTCGATATTAGGACCATGGGGAACAATTCCAAATGGATTGATAGAAGGATGGCTGCCATAGTAGTGCTTCTTAATGTGCTCCATGTGGACGGTGCTACTAACTCCGGGGACTTGGAATATGTCTTTCGTGTAACCGAAGATGTTGGGATACTCGCGTAGTAACTTCTTGTTACATTTGAAGTGAACTGCATAAACCTATAATAACACAATATGAATATATGATACTCTAGATCAATTAATGTACTGTATATAAACTTCATCGTTTGTTACTGAGGTGAGATCATACCTCATCAAATCTTATGAGGGTGACAAACAGGCGTATATCTGCTTCAGTCAGCGTGTCCCCACATAAGTATCGTTGCTTGCTTAGTATCTCCTCGCATTTGTCTAAAGCTTCGTATAATTTTGTTACAGCCTGCACAAAACATAACTACCAGTGAATCAAACTCAGATTGAGTAGGCGGCTACAAACACATGCTTTAACTACCTCATTGTAAGGCTCCTGTTTCTTTGCAAAACCACACTTATATACACCATTGTTGATACTATCATATGTCCAATCATTTGCTTCATTGATCTGGGATCGTAAGTGAGGAGGATAAAGATCCACACCAGGATTCTCCGTGTGTTGAACATGCGAATTATCTCCGCACTCTCATTGTTCACAATTGTTTTGAGCTTTTTATCCCAAAGAACCTACAAAAGATCATACAACTATCGCATCACCAAATATGTAGATTAGTGATTCTAAGCTTTCACAAGACCACTTACTGGAACTGTATATTTTCCTGAGTAATTTGTACTCGCAAGCTCGTACAGTTCTCTTATGTTTTTAGTTCCATTCAAATGGTCTGGCTCCGCACCTGGTTCCTCTGTATCCGAAGACGGAAAAACCCATCCCATGTGCTCATCACTCTCCTTTGTCCTTCCCCATATTGGATTCACAGACTGATTGATAAAATGAGAATCACTATAAAATCAAACTTCATATTGACAAGATTCTGCATTATAACTTACACTGAAACTGATTGCTTTATCAAGCCCTTTGATCTTGATGTATGCAAGGCACCTTGATGCCCAAGGACAGGCGTATGATATATACAGATGATACCTCCCAGGGAAACGAGAATCGGGATCCCTTGAAATGGAATCACGGAAGGTTGAAGGAGTCCTCACGAAAGCCCCAGTTGCTGACATCTCATCCAGAGCAGAACGTGCCATTTGAATTGACGAGCTGGCACAGTTCATCACACGAAAAACATTACCAATAATCTAATCTTTACTGAACTCATCCCATATATTGGAAGCTAAAAGAACTACTACTAGTTATCTTCAAATTTCAGAGATGTCATCTTGTGAAGGAAATGATAAGAGTCATGAATCTACTACTAGGCATATAGTACATCATTATTTCTAACCTGTTTTTGAGTATCAACATCTGTTTATTGTGCCATAAATAGCTTCAATCACAAATTCTCATTGAAAAAAAACATCGTTAATCGAATTCCATATTCTAACTACTGCAATCCCAGATTAATTCTTGCAAACATTAAACGAAAAGATCTTAAAATTGAAGGCACATAAACTTATCAAATCAGGAACAGCTCGATCACTTCAATCATAAAGCAATTTCAGATGACCAACATAGATCAATCAGACAATCAACTCATATATCAAAAACCCATGTAAAATTGCGAGTAGAAATCAAGAGTTAACCAACATTTAAGCAATTAATGACAGAATTAAAAACCGGAATTAGAATTAATTTAGTATACCTAGAAACAGCGTTATTGAAGACTTTTCTTGTCGATTCCAAGTAGGGTAGATAGTAGGGTGAGTTGGGTTTGAAAACTGATAAAGATTTCAACAAAATCATTCAACTTCACTCCCCACTAATTATTGCTTCCATGATACACAGTAACACGCTATGAATCTTTTATACTACTCCCTCCTCGACAAAATAGCTCCATTTGATTTTACATTAAGAAAAATCAATAAATGTAGTCAAATTTAGCTAATATGTCAATTTTGCCCTTAAAATCATATTTTCTAAAATCGGCTAAACCGCTAAACCTTAATTACTCTTATTAATTAGAGGTAAAATTGACAATACAGCATTTAATACTAAAGTAAAAGAGAAAATTGAGCTATAATTTGGGACATCAAAAAAAGGAATATGGAGCTATCTTTGTGGGACCGGAGGGAGTAGTAGGAGACTAGGAGCATTCATCTCAAATTTTATTTTAAAATTATTTAATTATTAATTAATTTTAAATGAGGACACTCCCTGACCAATTTTTTGAGGGGTTTCAATGTAATTTTTAGAACACACCACTGAGAGCCAATATCAATGATTTCCTTGCTCCAGCACATCGACCTCCACACAAATGAAGGATTCAATCCTACATCAGCTTCCAGAATCCCACCGTTGTTGAAATATTTAGCTTTGAAAAGTTTTGCTATCAGGGTGTTAAGATTATTCAAGATTCTCCACACATTCTTAGCAAGCATTGCTCGATTGAAATCCAACATCCGTTGAAACCCCAAACCTCCTTCTTTTTTACTAAAACACATTTTGTTCCAACTTTTCCAGTGCAACTTCCACTTAAAATTCTTAGAGCCCCACCAGAAATTAGAAATAATGATTTCAATGTCCACACAAATTGTTGTAGCAATTCGAAAGCAACTCATGGCGTAGATAGGAATCGCCTGAAAAATCGCTTTTATGAGCACCTCTCTTCCTCCCTCCGAAAAATCCTTGATCTTCCAGCCATTGATCCACTTGTTAACTTTGTCCAAAAGAAAGCCAAATTGTAAACGTTTCCCGTGAATAGTGAACGTAGGCAAGCCTAGATACAACTTGATTCCTTGATCAATGCGAACCCACAATAAGTTCTTAATGACAATATGTGTCTGTCGTTGCGCCTTTGGACTACAAGAGATTGTCGACTTCTGATAGTTAATAACTTGTCCTGAGGCCAACTCATATGAATTGAGGGCATCTCTTAGAGAAGTACATTCATTGGGTGTCGCTCGAAAGGAAATTAAACAGTCATCTACAAAGAGCAGATGTGAAATTGTTGTTAGAAAAATTGCACCGTAGATGGCTAAAAACACTTTATAGAAAACGAAGAATCGAGGCTTGTGTAAACACAATTTCCTTAAAACAATATTCGTCCTTCACTCTCGGTGCTAGTGACTGTTAGCACGTTTGTTTCCCAGGATACAACGATAAAATAGCAACAATACTAGCACAAGTATTTTGCTTACGGCGAACCGAGCAGTTGCCCGAAATATATCACCGGAGTGCCAAGGAAATTTTAGCGAATATGAGAAGTAAGAAGAACAAGGCAAATGCCGGAAATGTGTTTGATTTCTCCCCATTCTTGTGTTTCTCGTTGTTTTTTTCTCTCTTTTAGGATTGATGGGTTGCAGCTACTTATATAGCCAACCCAAATGAAAATGAAACTGCTGTGAATTTATAGAGGCACTGATGTCTTTGACAAAAACTATCGCAGGACCAAAACTGCCAAAATAAATTCAGATTTAATGATAATTCAAACTGGACCAAAACTGTCACAGCACTAACTTTGTAACTTTCAATTTTTATTTTTTTTTGAATTTACATTAAATACCCATCCGTTTTCCCCTCCCCATGACTCGAACCCAGGATCTAAAGCCTAGGTAGTGGTGCTCTAACCACTTGAGCTATCCAACTTCGTCTTTTTTTTTTTTTTTTATGGAAGTTGAATACCCATCCCTTTTTTCCCCTCCCCATGACTCGAACCCAGGACCTAAGGCCTAGGTAATGGTGCTCTAACCACTTGAGCTATCCCACTTTGTCAACTTTCAATTTTAATGCACGTAACCTTCACCCTTTTTAAATTCAAACGAAACTGTCCGATTTTTAATTTATTTCGACAGTTTCCATTTTGATTTATTTTGACAGTTACGAGCAACAAAATTCGAGGCAAAATTAGCTTGTCCGTCCGCTACCAAATCGGTGCGACATTCGTGCAATATTTACAAGCTATATTTTCCAATATAGGATAAAAACCACTTTGTTTTTTCCTACTCAAATTTGAGTTACAACAATTGTTTGAAAAATCATTTCGCATTCATTCCAACACCAAAATGGGCGAATGAGATATCAAGTCGAAACTCACTTCGAAGCACATTTTCCAACAATTGTTGGTGCACCTTTAGCCACGGACACCCCCGATATTTCCTTCCTACACACCAGTTTATTCAGGGAGGCTGACAGACCTTGAGAGCACAAGAGGAAGGGTGACAGGGGATCACCCTGTCGAAGGCCTCTACTTAGCTTAATATCAGCTCCAATAAATCCATTGATCTTAATTTTGTTGTTGACATATATCACACATTCCAAAAGAATACCAGTCCACTCATCACTGAATTCCATGACTTTCAACACCTTGCGTAAGTAATTCCATTCGATGCTATCGTACGCCTTGCACATATCCAATTTTAGTGCCGCAAATCCTTTTTTGCTATTGTTATTTCTCAACCAATGCATACATTCAAAACTGACGAGGATATTATCCTATATCAGTCTTCTCTGGATAAAAGCACTATGGGCCTCATCACTAAGTTCTGGGAGAACGAGTTTCAATCTATTTGAGATCGTCTGAGTCACCAACCTATAACAAACATTGCTCAAACTGATTGGCCTGTAATCACCCATAGTTTGTGGTTGTTTGAATTTTGGAATTAAGGTGATTAGGGTGTCATTATTCCACTCCTCCAATTTCTTGCCATCATTAGGGGTGAGCACTATTCGGTTATTAACCGAAAACCGAACCGAACCAAAATAAAAATTCGGTTCGGTTTTCGGTTTTTAAGAATACCGGTTTTCGGTTTCGGTTAACCGACCGAATTAGGGCCCATATATAAACCAACCCTAAAATATGTAAACCCTAATTCATTACCACCCTTGACTTTTCCTCCCCATTCCCCAAAACGGCCGCTTCCCCTCCCCAATACCAATCGGCCCACGCCCAACTCCGGCTTCCCCAGTCTCCTCTCCAGTCTCCACTACCGGCCGCCCTCCTCACCATCGCGAGAAGACAGAGACTGCGACCCCACGGCGCCTGCGATCGGCGACCGCCACCAACGGCCACGAGTCACGACTCTCACTCTTAGTCACAGTGAGTTTCAATTTTATTTTATTTTGATCGGGAATCTGTTTCTTAAAAAAAAAAACACAAATCTGAGTTGAAGATTCTTATGACAGCAAAAAAAAATTAAGAATCTGTTTCAAAAAAATTACACAATTCTGTTTTATAAGAATTTGACAGCAAATCTGTTTCTTAACTTGTGTAATTGTATTTTAATTTGCAGAAATTCGGTCATTACTTCGGTTTTAACCGAAACCGAACCGAATTATTGGGTTTGGTTATTTTCGGTTTTGAACAGGTTCGGTTCGGTTTCGGTTTATTACAATGGAATCTCGGTTTTGGTTCGGTTATCCTAATTCGGTTCGGTACCCCTAGCCATCATTCAGGACACCCAACACCGCCATAAGAATGTCATTTCCACATGTATCCCAGTTCCTTTGAAAGAAATTTGCCTGAAAACCATCTGGTCCGGGTGCTTTACTTGGGTGGAGATCCTTCAACGCAACCATAATCTCTTCTTTTGTGAACGGTTGTTCCAAGTTGATCTTTGAAGCCTCTGATAATTTTTTTTCGATGTTTCTTGTAATAACTTCAATTTCAACATTCGTAGGCTCCCTTGATTTAAACAATGCACCAGAGAAGCTCTTAACCACTACTTCAATACTTTCCTAGTCCGTGCATTCTTTTCCATTCTCACCATGTATACCTCTAATCCAATTAACCCTTCTTCTTTCTATTGCACACATGTGGAAGTACGTTATGTCATCCATGACACTCTAGATCTTTGTAGCCATTTATATTCCTCCCGGTTCATCAGTACCTGCAATTCTGAATTTAAGCTTTTGATTTTTTCAGTTTCTTCCTCGTCCTTTCCCGACTCCAACAATTCATCCATCTCGGCTTGCAATTTCTGGATTCTACGTTTAAAGTTTCCAGAATGATTGGCCGTCCAACCCCTTAAATTTTGTCTACAAGCTTCCAATCTTCGACCCATTGATTCCTCCTTACTCCCCTACCTCCATGCCTCCTTAACAACATCTCCATAGCCATTATCCAAAAGACATGCTTTCTCAAGATACATTGTTTCCTCTTTTGAATTTTAGGCTGGCAGATTGTAGACGGAAACGTGAGAATAATTGCTCTTTGATCAAATTTATAGAAACTACCATTCAGGGCTTCATTACATGGCATGTTTGAGAACCATTCCTCACTCCCAAAAAAATCGATCAATTATTCCACCAACTGAACTTTGGACCCCTGCCTCTAATTTCTTTCAAACGAAGCTCATCAATAACATTAGTAAAGCCCGGAATATGCGAAGATGCTCTTTGTTTTACATTTTTACTAATATCAGACTGTCTCAGCACCTCATTAAAATCTCTCCCTAACAATCAATGGAGTCCCATGTTATGTATATGACTCATACGAATCTACTTTAACAGTATAAAGTGAGTTAGTGGTTAAGTTATTTTGAATGTATAAAGTGAGTTGTATTGAGAATAGCAATAATAGATTTATATGTATTTTTAGGTGTATTGAGTGCGATATTTGAAATTTGAATTTTTTATTCGTAACTCGTATGAGACAGGGTAGTAAAGTTCTAAGTTCATTTGTGTGAATCTCAGAGAAACATACTCATAAGAATTCATTTTACTGTATAACTAGTTAGTATTTTATGTGTAAGTAGTGCAAAAGTCGCGTGGGACTTGAGAGAATTTTTAAAAGTATTTTAAAGTAAGATTTTAAAAAAAAAAATCTTATGTTTTAATATTTCATATATTTTTTATATTTATGATTAATTTGAAGGCAGAGTCTCATGGAAATTGGTTTCACTGTGAAACTGATTTGCATTTTGTGTGTATTTCTTAATGATTAGTTATTTAATTAAAATATATTTTATACATCTTATCATAAACTTCTCATTTATTTTTTGCACAAAAATTAAGGAATGTGGTATAAAATATGTATTGGGTAATTGAAATAAGAGATGTAGGAAGAAAAAAAAAGTTGGAGAAATGTAGGGAAAAAAAGGTAAAGGGAGATATGAATGGGAAAAAAAGAGATGATAAATTGTCATTTAAGAAAATGAGAAGTTTATGACGAAATGTTTAAAATCTATATATATAAAAGGAGGATGGGGCTCTCCTGCTTTCGACACGTGTGCATTTGAGACCCCTCCTCCTTCTGCCATGTGTCTTCCATGTCATGCCCTGTCATAGATCTATATTCGTGATGTGGCTGAGATTCTTTGTCTTCCCCTAAAAAAAATCGTGTTCTTAGTCTTTCTAAACAACTGTTCATATTCTTCTTTCTGTAATAAAAGAAAATGACGTTTTTTTCTCTAATCTCTACAACTACTGCATTCAATTACTCCATTTTTAGGTTTACTTTTTTCACCGGCAGTTCTCAGTTTTATATTCCAGGTTATGGTCCCAAAATTGGTTGTATCAAGGAGGAGAAACTCAAATCCAGCTCCAACACCTTAAATTTGGTAATTTTCTTTTAAAGAATTTCGATTTTGAGTTTCTTTATTTATGCATCCAATTGTAGTTTGTTTATGTTGTTTTATTGATTTTGTTTATGTTATTGGCATTGCACGTGCCTTTTCTATTCTAATTCTAGATTAGTGTTCTTGAATTAATATATCAAGCTTCAACTGTGGAATTTTCTTATCATCGGGATAATACGCATGATTCCTATTGTGTTGCTCTAGCCGTAATCCGATTGAAGATCTCCTGGACTTTCACCATATCAGGTATGTTGAGCTGCATGAAACAGTCGATCAATACCCCCAAAACTTCTGTTATGTTATGGAACAACTGAATACTTTTGCATAGATGTAAATGGGATGATTTTCTTGCACTCTACATGTCTGATGAAATGTATGTGGGGATTGTTTAGTATCCTAGAATCTTGCCAAGTCCATCTAAGTCGCTAACTTTTATTTTCAATTTACATATATGGAGTACATTTGTTCAGTTCATCATTTATTTTAGAGACGGTAATAATTGCATCTATATTTCAATTCACAAGGAGCAAGAATTACTATCGCAAGGGGTTTGGGCAAAGAGAGGAAACTCTCAAGAAAATTGGCGTTATATGCTTTAACGGTGAGTTTGTTACATGTATTCATGGTTTAAGGCTTCCTTTCTTTTCTCCCTTTTCTTTTTTGGTTGATTCGATATCTTATGAGAATTTGACGGATATCAATTCTTCTTTAGTTTACATGTAGAAAGAGAGATTAAAGCTTATTTTAGTTCTATTGCGTAAAAAAAAATTGAGCCAAAAAGATCGACCTCTTATTTTATGTAAGTATTTTATTTTTCTGGTTGTTCTTTGCTTTCCCCTCTGTAATAAATTGTGTAGGACTGATAATTCATTTTGTTATGTTGATGTTTTGATTTAGGGTATTCAATTCAAGGCACATCAGCTTTTGCCAGTATTCATTTGTGACAAAATATCCGCTAACTCTTTTTATGATGCGTTTACGTTTTCATTTACACATCCCTAAATAAACGCTTATAATTATATCTAAATCACCTCTTCTTTCAATCTTCTTAGAATTTCATTCGCCATAAAATCTTTACACATATGAGAAGAGAAGGAGATTCTCTGAATCACTGCTATATTGCTGAAAGTGGTAGGTTTATGATAATTCTCTTATTTTGATGAAAAGCTATATGATTTTTTCATGTTCAAGGCTAATGAAGCTTGGATTTGCATCTCGACTAAGAAAGGGACGCTGATTTCTTGCAAGATCGAGTGAATCACATTTAATTAGTTAAGTGTTCCCATGATATCTTGATCATTTAATTACTCACCGTCCAAATCAATATTCTGATAATCACAGAAGGCCTAGGACCTTGAAGTTGAAGCGTGATATAGTTTACTAGACTAATTAGTTCATACAGAAAATAATGGATTAAAGTCCATTGTTTTAGATGTGATTAAGATGCTTTGTAGTCTACTGCTAAATTGGTTTGACAATTTTTTTAGTGTGCATCATGAGGATACACGGTAGGCTCTATTTAGCATTTTGCCTTTTAAATTGAAAGTTGGTGCCATGATAAAAAAGGATATTGTCATCCTGTTTATAAGCTCCAAGTGTTTATTTGGTTATGTGGATAGAGTGAAACAAAACAAAACTGACAATACATTTTAATTAGATCTCTATTCAAAGATTTGATATTAGGGATTAGTGATATATTTGTATTACATATTAGAGATTTGTGTTAATTCATTCTATTTGGTATGTACTGGGTATCGCTTTCGTTATACGCCGGCTTTTGACGAGTGTCCATTTTTAGGCAAGGCATTGGTATGTTGCCACATGTCATTCTGAAAAAATAAATACAAATATAGCCATTAATTTCCTCTTTCACTAAGAGGCTTTTCTTATGTCTTTCTTAAAAACACTGGTCATTAAATTCCAGCTAAAAGCCTTTCCATATGCCTTTCTTTTCCCTCTTTCTTTCGCATAAGGAAGCTGTACAGCCAAAAGGAGGTTATATATATACAAGGGTAGGCGAAACTCATACCCAAGCAGTGTAATTGATCGGAGTGAGTTTTAGTTGGGCTTAGGCGTCAATGATAAACGTGGAGAATGAAATTTGGGTTTGCAGCGTAAATTGTGGACCATGGTTGAGAGAGAATTGACTTTCTGGTATTAGGAACCGATGAAGTAGGAAATAGAGAAAATCTGAAGACCAAGATCAAGATTTGCAGCAGATAATTCGTGAGATAGCGAAAATGATATAACAAAGGCAGTGTGAGTGATGAGCCTAATCCGGAGTGTTGTTAATGTAGGTTTATTTAGTACGTTAAAAAATATTATAATGTTTTGAGTAAGTTATGGGTGTTTTAAAACATGGTTTTGGTAATGTTGAGGTGTTTTCCCCCCAGCAACGGTTGCATCATTGAAGTTCTGAAGAGGCATTTGATAAGCATTTAATTTGTTTTATTTTTGGAAGTAGACGAATATTATGCAGGTTTGTCGACTGTGTCTTCTATTATGTTCTTTAGATGTTCATGGAAATTTAACCTGTTTGTAGTTGTTTTTACCGTAGATTTCTTCGAGTATTATGAGCAGTTGAGCACGGAGTTCTTAGCTATTGATTTCTTTTCTTCTATTCTTTTTCTAGGGATCAGGAGTCAGGACTGGAATCATTATCTGATATTCTGATATAGATGATCTGGCTACTACATTTGCAAAGGTGAGGTACATTACACCTGAAAGTCATTCATTTTACTCTCATGATTTTATTTTGTAATTTGTTGTAGTTCATCTCCCTTCTTTTATATGGATAATGCTTAAGTTTAGTAGTTTTATTACAAATCTGAATTTTAGGCATTATTTACTGCTCATTTATTTCTGTTTTAATCATTGTCCGACAACAGGGTCGCAAGATTGGGTAGAATATTCTCAAATACTATACTCGATTACATTTCGTTGTCTGGAAAACAAAAATTAAATTTTGAGATTTAATAAGTGCTTAATGAGAATGTAAAATGGATGTGATATGTCAACTCCAAATTTTTCTTTATCTATTTATCATCTTCAATGTTTCCTCTTGCAAATGAGTAATCATCATGGAAGAATATTGTCCTATTGCAGTAATTCTCTATGTGCCTAGAAATATGCCATAATGTGCTCTCAAAAATAGGAGTCCTCTAAAAAGACCCTAATGAGCCTTCTTTGATTACTGATGGAAAAAAAAAATTGGTTTCTTTTTCTACATGTATGCAGATATTTTATGGTTGTTTTCACTATTTTGAAGCTATTATTACATCAAGTTAGACTTGAAATAGTTTTGAAAGCAGACGGGCACCCCCAATAATTTATATTCGGGGGTCACAACTTCAAAAGATAAGGAAGTTGCAGGATGTTTCATATGGTGCATATATAATCAAAAGATTCATGTTACATTTTTAGTTTGTTAATTGGTTGTATGTCACATGCTTCAATCAAAAGTTTGCGTGCAAGTGGAAAAGTTTATTAGTAGTAGTAAGATAGTTTTGTTTCACTGAATGAATGAATGCTTTTTGTAATATTGATTATAGTTGATTATTGAGTTATTTGGAAGTACTGAAGTTTTACTTTGGGAGTGGCAATGCACTGTACAAAATTTATTTAGTAATTTTTTATAGATTACAAAAAAAAAAATTAAATCAGGCCGATGCACGGGCAAAAGACTAGTAACATAAATAGGTAATTGAAAGATTATGCCAGGACGAAAGGAATATTAATTTTAATTAGTTTTATTATAATGTATTAGTTGTTAAAATATATGCATGGTAAAACAAGCTAGTAAGAGATCGACTCTAATTTGAATTATATTATATGTTGTATATTATAAATTATAAATGGTAGACAATGTATAATATGTAGTTTTAAAATGAATATATATATATTGAAATTATATTTTGCATGATTAAAAAAATACAATTATAGTTTTTTACTATATGTATATAGACGGTGATCGGATCACCTCTAGTTTTTACTGATATCACCGAACCTAGGGATGCAGTGAAGCACTACCAAGGCACGCATATTCATACCACAAACAACCTTTAGAAAAGGATAAACATCCTAGTTCTAGTCACATTGGAAGTCGGTCACCAAAGTCAAACTACTCCAACAACAACGACTATCGAAGCACTGGCGAATATTCGACCGTCTAAAGGTCACGTCATTAAGATATTCAAATCTTCCATGATTAATGTCAAGATATCATTAAGGAATAGAGATACACCTCCACGAGTGCTACTAATAGTGCATAAAGTAGGGGCAGCCGGATCACTAATGAGCAAAAGGGATAGAGCCGCCAGAGAGCATTAAATGAACTATGTAGGTCATTAAATGCACATAATCCTATGTAGACTCTCTCTGTATCATTATTATTGGAACATTTGTTAAAAACATTTGTTTCATTATTAATGAAACATTTACTTATTTGGAAAAAGTAACTTCCTACACTTTTAAAAAACTCTCTCAAACATCTCTTATTTACACCACATGTATAACTTTATTCAAGATATTTTATATTCTTATTTGATAATTGTTGAATTGAACCATGCTTTAGCCACATCTATATATTAAACACACATTCTAATCGGTTCGACTAACTATAATCAACAATGTACATTAATATAATATGTATTTAAATATAAATTGTAAATATTGAATTAAAAAAAATATTAAAAATAGTTTTGTGCTTGTTTTGAGATAGGGTATTGACTTGGATCGAATTTTTGCACTTTTTACAACAATACGATCCCCACAAGTGTATGGGTTCGATTGTAGTAAGATAAGTGTCCCAAGTAGAATTTCGTTCCAAGGACTTAATTGAGTGAAAATGAGCCCCTAAAGTTACAAGTTATTAGGGGTGAAAACGGATCGGATACGGACGGATAGTGCTTATACCGTATCCTAAACCATATTTTTTTCTCGAATTCGGAGTCGGATACGGAAAAGTCGGATTCGGATACGAATTCGGAATATTCGGTATACGAACACGGAACGGATATCGGACGAATCCGGGCCGGATTCGAATAACTATAATCGGATAATATATTTCAAATGGAAATCATCAAAATGTGATTGAAACACATAAAAAATCAACAAACATGAAACCATCAAAATATATCCTTCGTAAACATCACCACTTTGGGCTAGTCTTGTATGAAATATTGCATATATGCATTTCAGTCATTCACACACATGTTCTTTATAAATACACCCACAAGCTTAATTCACACACACAATTTTTATAAATACACCAACAAACTTAATTCACTCACATTTTTTATAAATACACCCACTAACAACTTAATTCGAAATTTTTAATCCGTTTATTTTACTCGTTTTTGTGATTTTTTTATCTTTTATTTTATTGTCGAACGCGGGATATTAAATGTAGTAATTCAAATTGTAATATGTAGTAATACACATTATTTTATGTAGTAATAACACAAACTATTTATATAATAATACAAATTCTTTTATTTAGTAACACGTTTTTTCTAGTGTTTTTATTGATGTAGTAACTCACATTATAATATGTAGTAACATATATTATCGAATGTAGTAAACACAATAATCATGTTGTAATACAAAAGGTTTTATTGTAGGATGATGCGAAAAATATTAGATAATTTGATAAAGTTACATATAGTAACAAACGTCTATTCAATGTAGTAATTCAAACTGTAGTATGTAGTAACATATAATTTTTTATGTAGTAAAACAAATTATTACATGTAGTAATAACACAATTTTATATAGTAATACTGATTCTTTTATATTTTTATATTTTTTTTATTGATTAAGTAACCCATATTATAATACGGAGTATATAGTAACATATAGTATTACATGTAGTAAGATATATTATTGCACGTAATACAAAATAACATTGACCCATAATAATTGTTGGTCCCAAGTTGAGTTAATAACGAGTAAGCTAGTGAAAATGTCTAGAGGGGGGTGAATAGACTTTTCAAAAATCTTTCGAAATATCAAAGTACAATATGCGGAATACGAAATTAACAATGAGCCCAATTCAAGATTATACTCAACTTATTTTCGAGAACTCTGTTCTATACTCAACTAGTCAAGTTCAGTTAAGTAGTTAAAACAATTAAGCAATTTAAACACTTAAAACAGTAAAGTAAATCAAACACGAGATTTATAGTGGTTCGACAACTTGTCTACATCCACTCTCACAAACCCAGTTGTGAAATTCTTATTAACTCGTCCAATGGAGTAATATGTTCTTGTGGCTTTAAGTCCCAAGAAATAAGACTTAGATCTTCTCGATAACACTACCAAGTGCCTCTTCGATCTTACTAGCGATTTACAAGTATCTAGCAACTTGAAACAATAAAAGAAAATAAAACTTCTCTTCGTTCAGTAGTAGCCTTCTTTGATCTTCACTTGACTTGTGTAGCTTCACTTTCTGAACTTCAATCTCTGAGAGTAATTTCTTCACTTGAATCTTCAATAATGCTTGCAGTATCAATATTTCAGTAGTCGTATCAGTATCTCAGTAATCAGTAGTCAGTAGTCCTCAAATGATAAACTTCTTCAAGTACTTATAGACTTCGAACTTCAAGAACTTAGGTAGTTGTAACCAACCTTTCTTGATAACTGATTTCAACTGAATCTTCTTATCCATACACGCGTTTCTTGTTACGAATTAGTTATTCCATAACTAACTTCTCCATCCTTATCTTTCACGCGTATTTGTAACTAACTTCATGTTAACTTGTCTTGTGTAGTCTAGTAGATGCACTTGTCTTGTAGTCCACCTGTCTTGAGTAGTAGACTGGTCTTCTCTTATTGTGCAGTAGACTTCTAATAGAACTAATCTAGTCCTATCATCTAACCTAACAAGACTATTACATTACTTTAAGCTTTTATAATACAAGCTTAGTCAACTTATAAATCTATACAACAAATCTATCTATTACATAGAAATATCATGAGCTCTATACAGCAATTATAGCTCAAAAACAAACTAATCAATGTAAACATATACAAACAGATATGAAGTACTTATACATCGTACTTATCTTTTAAATATAAACAATACTTTTCTTTTCATGTGAACTCTACTGATCTGTTCAAGATGACTTCAACTCAACTAGACTAGATTAGTCAACACTTAGAAAATATTCAAACTATTTTTGGCTTATCAAAACTTCATCTCATCTTTTCATCATTTAGAACTTGTCTAGGATTCATATCCCAACAATTTCCCCCTTTTTGATGAAGCCAAAACTACTTGAATCTTTTCTCATTAGTAGACTAGTTAAGTAGTTATCTTGTCTTTAACACCAAATAGTACTTTATCTTTTCATTCATTCAGAAATAAGATCAGTAGATATTACAAATACTTTAAAAATAACAAAATCAGAACAAAACTAAACTATACTGAAAAGTTACCTCTTTCTGAATCTGGAACACAGAAAGCATTTAGTAGTCTAGTATGAATATCCTTGATATGTTCTTCGTCTTCAATCTTCTCGTTGTCTAGTAGCTCATCTTCATACTTCTTGATCTGGTTAACATCAGCCCTTTTACCAGAACTAGTCATGGGACACTTCCATTTCGGAAAACCAGGAACAAGAATATTAAAATTTGCACTAGCAGAGATCCTTATGATCAAATTCCAGAGCATCTTATGCTGTCCTTCCATAAATTTATCAAACATAGCATAGAGATCGTCAGAGTTATCAGAATCTCCAAACTTCCTGATAATCCAGTGATCTAGTTCCCACTGCCTTTTCACTTTCATCCATTCTTGACGATGTTCTTTGTCAATGAAGTGGTCAATGAGCTTGTCTTCTATTTGATCTTCATCAGACTTCTGCTTCAACAAACTTTCAATGTGCTTCTCAATTTTCTTCTTCTTAGCATAATGAGCTTCATCACTTGGCTCATCAATCTTTTGCTTCTTCAAAATAGTTGACTCAGGAGTAGGTTCTTCAATATGAATAGACTTCCTTTTCGATACCACTCTTGTCTGTACTTCAGCTTCTGGAGATGCAATAGCCTTGCCCTTCTCCTTCTTTTTCAACTCATCTGCTTCAGCCCTGGCTTGGTCAAGTTCAGCAGTCTTAACCAACCTGCCTTTGCCTCTCTTAGGCTTCTTAAGATCTTGCATGGCTTCAGCAGCATCTTTAGCCTCTGGTTCAGCACTAGATGTATCTTTCACACCTTCAGCAACAAATTCAACTCGACTTGCCTCTTCCCCCTTTTTGGCTTCATCAGATGCCTTGAGAGAGAAAAGAGAAGTGAAACGAGTCATTTCTTCCATCATAGCTTGCTTCATAAGGTTTGTAGCTTTTTCGATCTGTTTTTTATGAGAACCTTCCTGACTCATCTTATCAAGTCTGGTCGCCACCAACTCCAGCTTCTGAGTAGATAAATGCAATTCATTCTTAAAATGGGTTGCAGTCAGACGTAACTTCTTATTTTCATCAGTCATAGCAGAGATAAGTTGTTGAGCCTGAGCTAACTGATCATAAGCTTCCTTCCTCTGAACATCAGCAACTTCGATTCTCGCTCTATAGACTCTTTCCAATTTCCTGGATTCAGTAGCTAGAACACGAGCAAAATCGACTGAACTCTTCTCTGAGTATTCAACTTGATCTTGGAGAAATCCTTCAAGCTGTTCAAACATATGTTGTCTGTATTCATCATCAATCTGATTTACTGCATTCACGATCATATCTTTTGAACTTGTCACAAGGACACTGTTTTGTTCAATAAGAGTCTTCTGGATATCAGATTTAAGAAAATCATCAATTGACGATTTGATGACAGCCTTCAATTCTTCCTTCAACTCATCTATTGAGGCGGCTGGGATATCTTGAGACGACTGTCCAACCTCAACATGAGTAATATCAATCAAGACTTCATCTACTGGAGTTAAAACTTTCACCAACTGATCTTCTGAAGCAGTAGTCAAGACCTCGTCTTTGACTAGTTCAACTTCTGGAAGCACACTTCCAGCAATAGCTCTTAAATTAAGTTGAGGAGAGTAAGGGATAATAGCTAACCTTGCTTCACGAGCCTTCCTTTCAGCAGTAGCCACGTCCTTCTTCAATAAGGCATGCAACTTCTCCATGTATCCACATAACTCAATGGGAAGTAAAATATCAGAATATCGATTAATAAACTTGAAATCTGACCTTGGACTATCAGCATGGTCCATCTGAAATTTGAACACAATGCCTCTCAACTGATCTGAGACATTGTCTAAATCTATGACCGGATCAGTAGACTGGATCAACTCAGCTTGATCAGCTTCAAACATCACAATATCTTGCACAATATCAAGGTCTGGAACCTGAACACCCACATCAAACTGGAATTCTGAACTCATCAAGTCGTCAGAAATACCAAGTAATCTTTTGGCAAGAGCAGTGATAGCATGATTTGGGAAAAGCTCTGAGTGGTCACCAACACCACTATTCTCCTTCTGCTCCATTTCCCAATCCATGAAATTAGAAATGCCACCTTTCCCTAAGATGACTTCGAAGAGATCGTCTGTACCAGACTTCTTCAAGGCCACCCAAGTACATATTCTAACCAGTTTCTCAAACTGTTCTGAAGAGTAGTCGACTTCGACAGATGAGAGCTGCTTCTTCAATTTTTTGCTCATCTTCGAACGGATTCGCTTCTCTCTTAGACACATGGGATAGTAGACCAAGGATTCGAATCTAGCTTCAGTCGGGGTCTGAGTAGATGGGGTCTCTAACTCAGTTGTTGCAGTGGCAACTATCGTCTGATCTGAAGTAGATGAGATAAAGGGTTCAACATATTCTGTTGAGGGTAAGGATAAACTTTGGTCTGTGGTTTCTTGGGGCTTTGACGTGTCTTGGTTCGGTGTGACAACTGTAGGAGTATCAGTTGTATCTAATATGGGAGTGTTTTCAGGTAGGCTGACCCTCAGTGGATATACTGGCAGCACTTGTGAGGTTGAGGGAATAGGTCTAGGCCTAGATCAGTGTGATCTTGCCTTGGTTCGAACAGAAGAGGGAATAACGGGAATAGAAACATCTTGAGAGGAAGTACTAACCTTCGAACTTGACTCTTCTGGAGGAGGATGAGTTCCAACTCTCACTAGCGTATATAACTCGGGAATTTGAGAACTTGACTCTTTCTCCTCTTCCGACTGAGTCTTCTCAGAGTCTTCTGCACTAGATGAGTCTTGTGCAGCTTCCATTGACTTGTCTTCAGCGGACTCATCTTCTGAAGAACCAGACGCACCAGCATAAGGCAAAGCTTCCATGGGGTCAATTCTGGCTTGCCTAGGTGCAGCTGGCCTAGCAGCAACTTGTTTCCTCACTGCCCCCTTTTTCAAGTAAAATTTCAAAGGATGGATTGGCTTTCCTTTACTCCATTCCGTCTTGTTTGGCATTAGGAGAGGGAGTAGGATACTTAACTTATTACCATATCCAACGGCAGTAGACACCACCCAATTCCGAGTATTGTCATCTACTCGAACACTGCGCTCAAAATACATGATTCGATCTGCAATTAGCTTGAACCAATTACATTCAGTGATACCATCAAAAATTACAGCCATAACCCTTGCCTTCATAAAGGTCACAGAGTCATGAGAACCTGTCGAACTTAACAGAATTTTGCTGGCAATATCCAATAATGTGCGATATTTTTTAAGAAGATCCGCCTTCTTGACTGGAGCATACTTGCCATCTGGTTTCTGCTTCAGCTTCTTGCCACAGAAAATGCTCAAGTATCGAATTTCTTGCCCAAGAGCATAATTATCAACGTCAATTGTTCCGGTGGGCAGCTTCAGATGGTTGAACATCGCTTCTCGAGTGATTTGCACACGATCTTCACCAATGAAAGACTCAAGAATATCGCCTTGTCTGATGACGTTGGCATAGAACTCTAGCACCTCCTCCTCCAAGACCACTTGAGGAAATGATTCTAGATAAGGTTTGAGCCCACATCGAGTGCATTTAGTCAGAATTTCGGCATTGTCATCTGAGTGATTGCCTTTGAAGAACACAGATGGTTCAACATTCACTTTGTTATCAGAGATGTATCGGCCTAGGTCGAATGTGACCTGCATGTTGGTTCTTAAATCGAAGATAGATCGAATAAACATCTCAAAAAAAATAGATTGCTTGAGAATAGGGAGTTAGAAAATCTTCTTGCGAGAAAGGGAGTTAGAAAAATTGTGACCAATTCGTGGGAGAATTTGGGTTTTGATCAAGACGGTTAAGACCTTTGGTATTCGGTTACGGAACCGAGAGTATTATGTATTTTGATATTGTAAACTTTGAAATCCGCCCCTTCTTTGTTAGAATAGAGGAGTGAACTCATCTGTCCTAGTGTAGATGAGTGAGAACTGGATGTATACACCACATCAAGTGAGAGTGTATAAATCTAATTCAAGGGTTTTCAAATTCTATCAATACCTAATTACTATAATATCCTTAATCCGTTTTGATTAAACACTTAGCATTGTAGAATCAAAAGAACACTTAGCTTGTCTGTTCGAGTCCATCCAGAACAGACGAGTAGACTCAAGCTTCACCAGACGAGTTGGCTTAAGTACACAAGACGAGTTCCCCCTTCGTCTGTGCATGTCTATTCTGAACATCGAACGACTTCATGTACCTATCTTATCATATTCAACGTGTAATCGATGGTACAAGTAGAGTAACAATAAATAAGATGAATATCAATTTAAAGCAATGATCAAGGTTTCGAACAAGATGACTATTGACTAACATAAGAGTCAACATAAGGATATTTAAGAAATCATAGATTCCCCCTTAATTGTTTATTCCCTTAGTATTACCCTCAGCTTTACCAGCTTCCTCATCGGGTTGTCTGGTCATCTTGTCTAGCCTTGTATACCTGTCTGTTGCGTGAGTAGTCGAGTGCTCTAGTCTAGTGATCTTGTCTCCATATTTCGTTTGATGTACCTGTCTGGTTAGTACACAGCTATAGGCAAGTAGGGTCTAAATCAATTAGCCCTAAACTAATGCATAACTCACGAAATCGTGCCTCAGCTAATGGTTTTGTGAAAATATCAGCTCTCTGAAAATCAGTATGAATCTTTTCCATGCGAATATCCTTCTTTTCTACATGATCTCGTATGAAATGATGTTTCACATCAACATGCTTACAACGTGTGTGTAATACAGGATTTTGTGTAATGGTAATTGCACTATTACTATCACAGAAAATAGGAACATTTGATTCACAAATATTATAATCTCTAAGCTGTTGAATAAGCCATAATAATTGACTACAACAACTACCAGCAGCCATGTACTCGGCTTCAGTAGTAGAGGTAGCAACACTTGTCTGCTTTTTCGAAAACCATGAAATGAGTTTTGTGCCTAAGAATTGACAAGAACCAGATGTAGATTTCCTATCTATTCTACAGCCACCAAAATCAGAATCTGAGTAGCCACTTAGAGATAAATCATCATTTGAAGGATACCATATACCACGATTGATGGTTCCTTTCAAATATTTCAGAATCCTTTTAGTGGTTTCCATATGACTCTCTTTTGGATTAGCTTGAAAACGAGCACATACACCAACAGAGAATGCAATATCAGGTCTACTAGCAGTCAAGTACAGTAATGAACTAATTAGACCACGATAGTATGTTTGATCAGCACACTTACCTTGTTCGTCTGGGTCCATTCTGTATGTAGGTAGCATAGGTACGCCAGCAGACTTGCATGTCTTAATACCATACTTGTCTAGAAGATTTCTAGTATACTTTGCTTGATTTATGAAAATCCCTTCAGGGGTCTGTTTTACTTGAAGTCCAAGAAAGTAATTCATTTCACCCATCATAGACATCTCAAATTTACTTTGCATGAGTGTTGAGAAACTTTCACTCAGCTCTTTGTTAGGTGAACCAAAAATGATGTCATCTACGTAAATTTGGACGAGTAAAATGTCTTTCCCTTCTTGTCTTCTAAACAAGGTTCTGTCTACCTTGCCCTTAGTAAAACCATTTTCTAATAGAAATTGAGAAAGAGTATCATACCAGGCTCTTGGAGCTTGCTTTAATCCATATAAGGCCTTCTTTAATTTGTATACCTGATTACCTTTGACTTCGAAACCTGGGGGTTGTTCAACATATACTTCTTCCGCAAGAATACCGTTAAGAAATGCACTTTTAACATCCATTTGATATACAGTAAATTTCATGTAAGCAGCATATGCAAGAAACAGTCTAATGGCTTCTAGTCTGGCAACAGGAGCATATGTTTCATCATAATCTATGCCTTCAGCTTGTGAATAGCCTTGGGCAACTAGTCTAGCCTTATTACGAACAACTACATCATTCTCATCTTTCTTATTCTTGAAAATCCATCGAGTGCCAACTACATTATGATGTTTCGGTCTATCGACAAGTTCCCAGACGTCATTTCGAACAAACTGATTCAACTCGTCTTGCATAGCGATGATCCAATTACTATCAGCTAAAGCCTCTTTGATGGTTTTAGGCTCGATAGATGAGAGGAAACAACACCAGCAAAACAGCGATGGACTAGATTGTTCTTGTGACTCAAAGAGTTGTCGTCTAGTCTTCACACCAACAGTAGAGTCACCAATAATATTTTCAGTATTATGCGCTGATTTCCATGTATTTCTATTCTTAACAATAGTACTATCATCTATATCATGTACAGCATCATGCATGTCAACATCATTATCATCAGAAGATTTAATGGGAGTAGACGAGTCGACTAGTTTAGGCATGTCAACTGGTCTAGTAGACTTATCTTGAGCACTTACCCTTTCCTTGTCATCGGTTTCGAGGGCTTTCATGAATGGATTGTATGCTTGAATGGATTCATATACCTCTGAGTCTTTGTCAGATTCGATAGTTAACTCAGTAACTTTCTCACTGATCTTGTTGGTAGACGAGTCCTGTTGAGATTCTTCGAAAACCACATGTGGTGTTTCTTCCACACAAAGGGTTGAGTAGTTGAATACTCTAAATGCTTTGCTAGTCGAGGAGTATCCTAAGAATATCCCCTCGTCTGCTTTAGCATCGAATGCATTCAACTTGCTTTTCCCATTGTTATGGATGAAACACTTGCATCCAAATATATGAAAATATGAGACTCTGGGTTTTCTACCTTTCCATACCTCATAGGGCGTCTTACCTAGTGCTTTATTGATAGCACTTCTATTTTGTGAGTGGCATGCAGTATTGATAGCTTCTGCCCAAAATTTCTGAGGCGTATTATACTTTGTCAGCATGGTCCTGCAGGCCTCCTTAAGAGTTATGTTCCTTCTCTCTGCTACTCCATTTTGTTGTGGTGTCCTTGCTGCACTAGTAAGGTGCTGGATGCCGCTTAGAACAAAATTCTTTAATATAGCAGTTAATGAATTCAGTACCCTTGTCACTACGGATCTTGACAATTGACTGATTCTTCTCAACCTGTAACTTCTTCAACAGATCAGGCAAAAGTGTTTGTGTATCACTCTTCTTGTGTAAGAAGACTACCCAAGTGAACTTAGAATAGTCATCTACCACAACAAGTGTGTACCTTCTACCGTTCAAAGTTGGAGGAGTTATTGGGCCATGTAAGTCCATATGTAGAAGTTCAAGAACTCTACTGGTTGAGAGGGATGGAATAGATTTAAAAGAACCCTTTACCTGTTTACCTTTTTGACAGGACGTGCATACATGTGATTTATAGTAGACTTCATTGGGAATACCTTCCACAAGGTAGTCTCTGGCTATCTTATTAAGAACCTTAAAGTTTAGATGACAGAGGCGTCTATGCCAGAGCCAGCCAAGTTCTTTAGGATTCTTAGTAAGTAGACAGGTGTCCCTCGGACAACTGTTCCAGTTTACTATGTACACACTTCCTTGTCTAATGCCGACCAGTAAGACTGTGTGTGTTTTCTTGTCAATGATTTCACATTTCTGACTTTTGAACTGCACCTTGTATCCACGATCACAAAATTGTGAAACAGAGAGTAAATTGTATTTCAAGCCTTCAACATAAGAAACATCTTGAATCTCTATGTCTCCATTCCGAATGTAACCAAATCCTTTGGTAACAGCAGTGGAGCTATCACCAAATATCACTTTTGGTCCTTCTTGCTCATGGTAGCTTGATAAGAGAGTCTTGGTACCAGTCATGTGGTGCGAACAGCCACTGTCTATGTACCAAGTTTCTCCTGTTGAGCCACCCTTCTTGTATAGATCGAGTCGACCCTGCAATAGATGATATTACATAATTTAGGTACCCTCCTTGTTTATTGGGGTCCTTGGGGGTTAGTCGAGTTCAATGGAATCCAAATGTACATTGGAGTCCTGAACAAGTTTGACCTTCTAAGCTTTCGACCATATTTGTTGCAAAACAAGACCTTGTTGTCCTTATCTGGCCTATCAGTTGAGTTCGGGTCTACTCTTTGGAGATAGCCTTTTGACTTAATCTCTACTTGAGCAGGCACTTGTCTATGATAGTCAGAGTAAGGTTTGTATGCATTAGGTCCATACGGTTTATAGACATGTTTAGGTCTTTCTTCTCCTTTGATATCATATGACAAAGGTGGAGGATATAGAACAGCTTGTGTACGATATTTTGGACCTTCCTGTCTAGGTCTAGACGAGTAGAGTTGAGACTGCCTTATAAAAGGAGGTCTAGACTCTTGTCGTCTAGTCTGTACTTGTCTAGTACTAGTCTCCTCGGGATACCAATCCTCGTATCTGACCTGATTTGGTCGTCCACGATTCCTAGTCCTTTGTTGACTTGTTTTAAACGAAACAGGCTTGTTGTTAACTTTCTTTTTACCTCCTTTGGTAATTGGAATGTTAACTCGAGCTTGTTTTAGTACAGTACCTTTAGATGGAGTGTCAATATCGTATATCATTGGTTCTTTTCCTTTATCATTAGTCAAAGAACTTGAGATGAAAATAGTAGGGTTCTTAGGAACTTGAGTAGACGAGCTGGGTGTCTCAGCACCTATGCCTGTCTTGTCAGCAGGAGCCCTATACTTGAGTAGACTTCGAACTTCAAGAACTTAGGTAGTTGTAACCAACCTTTCTTGATAACTGATTTCAACTGAATCTTCTTATCCATACACGCGTTTCTTGTTACGAATTAGTTATTCCATAACTAACTTCTCCATCCTTATCTTTCACGCGTATTTGTAACTAACTTCATGTTAACTTGTCTTGTGTAGTCTAGTAGATGCACTTGTCTTGTAGTCCACCTGTCTTGAGTAGTAGACTGGTCTTCTCTTATTGTGCAGTAGACTTCTAATAGAACTAATCTAGTCCTATCATCTAACCTAACAAGACTATTACATTACTTTAAGCTTTTATAATACAAGCTTAGTCAACTTATAAATCTATACAACAAATCTATCTATTACATAGAAATATCATGAGCTCTATACAGCAATTATAGCTCAAAAACAAACTAATCAATGTAAACATATACAAACAGATATGAAGTACTTATACATCGTACTTATCTTTTAAATATAAACAATACTTTTCTTTTCATGTGAACTCTACTGATCTGTTCAAGATGACTTCAACTCAACTAGACTAGATTAGTCAACACTTAGAAAATATTCAAACTATTTTTGGCTTATCAAAACTTCATCTCATCTTTTCATCATTTAGAACTTGTCTAGGATTCATATCCCAACAATAATTAGTATTAAAGAATATTTAAAGAAATATAAAATATTTAAGGATTAAGGTCATCGTAAATTGCAGCGTCCGACCGCGGCCTGAGGTGACCGAAAACTGCTCGGAGAAGACGACCATGTTCAATTTCTGTCAGTGGGTGCATTTATAAAAAGTATGGGTGTGAATTGAGTTGTCAGTGGGTGTATTTATAAAAAATGTGTGTGTGAATTAAGCTTGTGGGTGTATTTATAAAAAATGTGTGTGAATTAAGCTTGTGGGTGTATTTATAAAAAACATGTGTGTGAATGACTAAAATGCATGTATGCAATATTGCATATAAGTTTTTGTGCACCACTTTTTAGTTTTTAATAAGGTCCAATAATGTTATAAGTTATAATAGAGCTTTAATAAAATTAATATAAAATATAAAATAAAATATATTAAAAAATCCGGGTATCCGAATTTATTATCCGGATAATATCCGATAAAATATGGGAAAACTCGAATACGGTCGGATCTTATGTATTCCGAATCCGAATACGAAGTCAACTATCCGTATCCGAATCCGTATCCGCCCGGATACTAAATTTTTATACCGAATTCGTATCCGACCGGATACGGTTCCGGATCGGTCGGGAAATATCCGATCCGTTTTCACCCCTACAAGTTATCATGTTATTGTAGTAACTAAATGATGTTGTTTGGATTTTCGGGAATAAGCACAAAAAATATTAAACTAAATTAACTAAAGTGATGAGAACTAGTGATAAGAAATAACTAGCTATCTAACTTTCGTTGGAAAGTGCAAGAGAAGTGTATTGCCTCGAGTGTTTCCGTTTTGTGAGCAATTAAGTGAACTAGTGAACCAATTACATGATTTTACGACAAATTTGGGTCAAGCTAAAGGCTATCACATAAGTGTGCAAACCCCCTCGAAAGGCATAGGTAAACATCGTGCATTGATTAGCAATTATAGGATCTAACCAAATACCATAAGCTCCTAAGATAGTGTTGCATAAGCACTTTCAACACGGTTACTAATGCTTATGAAACGCCCTCTCACCAAACTCCTAGACGACCTCTATTTGTTTAGTGTCTAAGGTTGTCGGTCTAGCCATTAACACCCCTCTCGGGTGAGCTAATTACTAACTAACTTCTATTCAATTGACCAAAGCTCACACTCACACTCCCAATCATGCTACCCAACTCTCGTTGCAATAAACATAATCGAACATGCTCGCTAATAGGGTTAATCAACCAAATGAATCAATCAAAGTACAACTCTAGAAACATAAGAACCCAAATTATAAGCTAATCATGCAATTAATCCACAATTACACTAAATTCTCATCAAAACATCCACACCCAAGACAATTGAGGATTAGCCCATGGTTCTAGAAGAGAATCCCATGGCTACAACAACAAATAACATCAAACTCATAATAAAATAACAAGAGATTGAAGAAATTAAGAAAATACCAAATTGAATTGCAAAATAGAGTAATATCACCTTGATCATGCGAATTTAGCTACAAAACGATGTAATAGACGATGCCCGATGATAATCGTAATTTGATTTGAAGTAAAAACCACTATTCTATCTAATCTATTGAAGAAATTAAACTAAAAATGAAGAACACTACTAACTATGTGTTTGTGTGTGAGAAAATGCTTGGAAAAGGAGTAAGACTCCCTTTTAAAACTCAAATTTGGTCTATTTATAGTTGGGGTGGAAGTCTTGGGTGAATTTTGCAATTAGGCCCTTCAAAAATGGAGAAAATAGGGCAAAACCCCCGAAAATGAGTTGGAAACAGGTGGCCCGGCCGGGCCAAAACTTCGTAAGTTGATTTGGGCCAAAAATACGCGCGGGGGTAAACTTAACAAAAATGTGGGTGCGCAAAATGGGCTGGAAGCAGGTGGCCCGGCCGGGTGGGAAAAGTGGCCCGCCCGGGCGGAACTTTCGTAAGTTGAAATTTGCAAAAATATGCGCAGTGGGTGAACTTAACAAAAGGTTGGGTGCAGATAATGTGGCCCGGTCGGGCGGGTGGGTCGGCCCGGTCGGGCGGATACTTCGGCCCAACTTCCATCCTCCGTCTTCATCCCTTCATATCTCGAGCTTCCGACCTCCGATTGACTTGATTCGTTTTTTCATTCCACTCCATTTTTCGAGACGAATCCAATGGTGCAATCCTCTCTTCAGTACAGTGAGTGAAAATAATGATTGAACACTCGTTTTTGCGATTTTAATGTCTAATTCACATCGTATTCCTACAAAACGAGCTCAAACACCTTTCTCAATCAAATCAAGCATATTAGTGTGAAAATGAATGAAAACCCCTCAAATTTTATCACTAAAACACATGAAATCTTATGCAATTTACAACCGAATCACCCCCCCAAACTTACACTGTTGCTCGTCCCCGAGTAACGAAAGAATTAAAACATGAGGTTGTACGATTGCAAATAGATGATCAATGAAAGATCCCACGTATTCAATGAATGGAATGAATTCTTCTTCCTCAAGATACATTCTCAAAATGATCACAAGTTCATTATTGAAAATCAATGTAATTACCCCACACATGCTCAACATACAACAACAAGTGATGGTAATGACAATATCAAAATGTTCAAGTTCAACTCACAAGATATAGTGTTTCTCTCAAACACTCAAACAAATTAAGGACAACAAACACTCATTAATCAAATCATGCATTGCAATTGCCATAAGCTTGCCCAAGCTCTACCATCTTTCCACCACAAACATGTTCAACTATGAGATCAATAGGTCTTAACCAAGGACGTAACATTGTCTCTTTGGACGGGGTATGATGAATATGGAAGAAGTGACTCGTCTAGTGGAGAACGAAAGTTGTTTTTTCAACACATCAAGCTTATGCTCATAAGGTTTACAAACCTTCATTCTCACTTTTCATTCAAATTTCTCACAAGCAATCATCTCCTCATCTTTTTGTAGCCAATTTATTTTCTTCTTAAGCACTTGGGGCTCATTGTCCCTCTTTTCTCTCTCAAATTTTTTTTATTTTCTCATTTTCTCATCACTTCCATCTTTTTCTTTCTTTTCACAACCTTGCCAATTTTTCTCTTCAAACCAAAGGCACTTAAGCATATGTTTTCCCACTTTCTTTTTGTTCTCCACTAGAATTGGACATCAAAGGCTCAAAAAGCTAAATGGATAAACATGGTAGGTTGCCAAGAGAATGGGAACTCAAGCTCAAACGGTCTAACTACGGAAGATTTCTTTGGTTATTGGGAAGAATATGGCTAAGTGACTTGTAGTACGAAAGATGGCCTACATCATATCTCAAAGTATCACACAAGTATGATCTCAAGCAAGAACTTGGGCAAGTTCTAGAAAAGCAAGCAATGAATTGATCCACTCAAAAATGAAATAAACCGGATTAATGCATCGGTTCAAAGCTCAACTCTCACCGGTTCATTCAAGACTCAAATATTCATCAATCATCACCACACATAACTCATTGTGCATGCAAAACATCCATAGGCAACAAGATGACAACAACACAAACAAGATGATTCATTCCAATTATGTACACATTCAAGGAATCAAATTCACAACAAATCATCATCAAATGTGTCTCAATGATCACTAAAGCTCAAATTGCGCGCACACACAAAAGTACACATTGGTGTCAATAGAAAATGTAAAAACGAACATACCCCCCCAAACTTTTTCATTGCCAAGCAATTAAAAGTTTGGAAAAATAGTTTTGCAATGATATTGACACCAAGTGCTAAACATACAAATCTACACACATGGGCCACTATCCCAACAATTAAAAACAAGAGTAGCTAAGCAATCAATATTATGAACAAGAATATAAATTCCACTACCCCCCTAACTTAGTCATTGCTATGCAATTCCTAAGAATTGGGGTGGGCGTACCTCTTACGATTGCTATAGCTACACCTTCTTCGAAGCACGAGGTTCCCCTTTCGATCCACTTGTCCATTCGATCCAAGCTTCTCCAACTAACATCAAAACTCACAAACACATCAAACTAAACTAACAAAACAAATAAAATGAACAAGAATTGAAAAAAGCAAGTAAAAATGGGTTGCCTCCCATTTAGCGCTAAGTTTAACGTCTTCAAGCCGGACGGAACTAAATGAGCTCATCGAAAAGGCCATGGATATCGGGCCTTATTGCCATTGTATTTCAATCTTTTAGCCTCAAAGTCAAGAAGACTCTCATGGAAAGTAGACCAATCATCCATATTTTTCTTGCATGCTCTCATTAATGAAGGTTCCTCTTGCTCTTTCCACATCGTCTTCTTCCATTGCTCTCCCTTTTTCTCAAGGATACCTAAACACTTCTCAACTTCTTTCTTTGAATCAAAGTGATCAAGAGGAAAAATAAAATCAATAGAAGCATTAATATCAAATAAAGTGCAAATTGAAGAGTTTAAAGGTTTAGAAATGCTCATTTCACTCTCCAACTCATCTTATGGCGCTTCTTGATTTTCTTGTTCCTTGTAGCTCATGTCCATCAAAGGACATTCCTCTCTATCATCTTCTTCAATCACCATTAAGCTCATTCCTGTGCTCATGTCTTCAAGTGGATACCCCTTTTCATCCTCATCCTCAATTGGATCCTCTTTTTCTTTCATAGCGATGACCAATCCCCTGATTGTTGAGTTCATCTGCTCCATTCCATTCAGAAGTGACTTGAGTTGATTCGCTTGTTGTAGTTGGGTGGCCTTGATCTCCTCTAATACATCCAACCTTTTTTTACTTGCATCCAAAATTTTCAAGATGAGTGGAGTGAGCTCTTTTGTAGTATCACTTTCTTCATTGTTTAGTGACCAAAGTGCATTACTTTCCCACTCCTGATATTGATAATGAGAAGGAGCTTGTTGCATTTGATAATCGTACTCAAAGCTCCTCTCACTATCATAACAATCTCCTTTCGAAGCTCTATCGAATTCAAATCCAATGTGTGGATCACATTCTTCCATAGGTGGAGGATGAGGTGGACGATACTGCTCTTCAGGAGGTGGGGGAGGATATGGATATGGAGGATAAGGGTGTTGCGGTGGAAGGTATTGATGTGGTGGAGGTGGTGGGAAGTAGGCTTGCAGTTGAGTTGGGTAAGGATAAGCATAATATCCTTGAGAAGGGGGAGGTGGTGCTTCTTCATTCTTCCAATCTCGATAATAGGAGGGAACTTGTTGCATTTGATAATTATAATCAAAGTTCCTCCAACCATCATAGCTCATATCTCCATGTTGTGGAGGATAAACCATACCATTTTGATTATAACATTGATTCCATTGGTATTGGTTGTATCCATCCATCAAGGCAATGAAGTTCACACCTACACAAAAACAAGTATCAAAGCCCACAAAGAGAAACGAAAAACAAAATAACAAAAAAGAAATGCTACTATCAATAACACTCAACAAACTCTAAGTCTCACTAACAACACTCGCTTAAATCCCCGGCAACGGCGCCATTGACTTGGATCGAATTTTTGCACTTTTTACAACAATACGATCCCCACAAGCGTATGGGTTCGATTGTAGTAAGATAAGTGTCCCAAGTAGAATTTCGTTCCAAGGACTTAATTGAGTGAAAATGAGCCCCTAAAGTTACAAGTTATCATGTTATTGTAGTAACTAAATGATGTTGTTTGGATTTTCGGGAATAAGCACAAAAAATATTAAACTAAATTAACTAAGGTGATGAGAACTAGTGATAAGAAATAACTAGCTATCTAACTTTCGTTGGAAAGTACAAGAGAAGTGTATTGCCTCGGGTGTTTCCGTTTTGTGAGCAATTAAGTGAACTAGTGAACCAATTACATGATTTTACGACAAATTTGGGTCAAGCTAAAGGCTATCACATAAGTGTGCAAACCCCCTCGAAAGGCATAGGTAAACATCGTGCATTGATTAGCAATTATAGGATCTAACCAAATACCATAAGCTCCTAAGATAGTGTTGCATAAGCACTTTCAACACGGTTACTAATGCTTATGAAACGCCCTCTCACCAAACTCCTAGACAACCTCTATTTGTTTAGTGTCTAAGGTTGTCGGTCTAGCCATTAACACCCCTCTCGGGTGAGCTAATTACTAATTAACTTCTATTCAATTGACCAAAACTCACACCCACACTCCCAATCATGCTACCCATCTCTCGTTGCAATAAACATAATCGAACATGCTCGCTAATAGGGTTAATCAACCAAATGAATCAATCAAAGTACAACTCTAGAAACATAAGAACCCAAATTATAAGCTAATCATGCAATTAATCCAAAATTACACTAAATTCTCATCAAAACATCCACACCCAAGACAATTGAGGATTAGCCCATGGTTCTAGAAGAGAATCCCATGGCTACAACAACAAATAACATCAAACTCATAATAAAATAACAAGAGATTGAAGAAATTAAGAAAATGCCAAATTGGATTGCAAAATAGAGTAATATCATCTTGATCATGCGAATTTAGCTACAAAACGATGTAATAGACGATGCCCGATGATAATCGTAGCTTGATTTGAAGTAAAAACCACTATTCTATCTAATCTATTGAAGAAATTAAACTAAAAATGAAGAAAACTACTAACTATGTGTTTGTGTGTGAGAAAATGCTTGGAAAAGGAGTAAGACTCCCTTTTAAAACTCAAATTTGGTCTATTTATAGTTGGGGTGGAAGTCTTGGGTGAATTTTGCAATTAGGCCCTTCAAAAATGGAGAAAATAGGGCAAAACCCCCGAAAATGAGTTGGAAACAGGTGGCCCGGCCGGGCCAAAACTTCGTAAGTTGATTTGGGCCAAAAATACGCGCGGGGGTAAACTTATCAAAAATGTGGGTGCGCAAAGTGGGCTGGAAGCAGGTGGCCCGGCCGGGTGGGAAAAGTGGCCCGCCCGGGCGGAACTTTCGTAAGTTGAAATTTGCAAAAAATATGCGCAGTGGGTGAACTTAACAAAAGGTTGGGTGCAGATAATGTGGCCCGGTCGGCCCGGTCGGCCCGGTCGGGCGGATACTTCGGCCCAACTTCCATCCTCCGTCTTCATCCCTTCATATCTCGAGCTTCCGTCCTCCGATTGACTTGATTCTTTTTTTCATTCCACTCCATTTTTCGAGACGAATCCAATGGTGCAATCCTCTCTTAAGTACAGTGAGTGAAAATAATGATTGAACACTCGTTTTTGCGATTTTAATGTCTAATTCACATCGTATTCCTACAAAACGAGCTCAAACACCTTTCTCAATCAAATCAAGCATATTAGTGTGAAAATGAATGAAAACCCCTCAAATTTTATCACTAAAACACATGAAATCTTATGCAATTTACAACCGAATCAGGTATGATTTTATTTTGTATAGTATAATTTATAGGTGTTTATATAGTGCTTATAAGTATTTATATTGAGTTTGTAAATATTTATAAAGTTGACTTTTGTAAAATTTATAAAAATTTATACACTGGACTTTTGAAATCCTAATTCTAAACCACAAAGTTGAATATGAGTTAGATTTTAAAATCCAAAATTTGGATTCAAAATTCTAAAATAATAAACGAATAATTAAACCGGGAACAAAGAGAGTATAATTTAATTCTCTAGAACAAAATAATAATATTATAATTATTTTGTATGCTATGGGGATTGGATGGTCGAAACTTTTATTAAAATACTAGTGTAATACCCACGATTCCACGTATTACGCGGAATTGTAAAAAATATTATTTAGTAAAATTATATAGTGTAATTTTTTGTTTTAAAAAAGGTATGTATATAAGAAACCAAACATTTACACAATTGCCAAATTACAACATAAAAAAAACATGTGATTGATATTTATGTTTCTGAATGGAAAATTATTGACAAAATATACACCAGTTTTTTTCTTGTAATGAAGTCCCGAATTTCAGATGAAGATCTTGACATAGAAATAATTGTTATTTAGGCAATGTCCATCGTGTATTCACCACCATCATACATGTTATAACTTCCATTTGACCATTGCAAAAAACATGACAATTAAATATCAATTTGTGTCGTTAAAGAATATACCTAATGATTTTACAATTAATATAAAATAGTTATTTACTCGAAAATAAATTCAAATGATCTTTCAATAAATGTAAATCCAAATGTGAAATAAGAAGATTTTTCTTTAGGAGTAGAAATCTAAAAAAGAAATCCGTGAATTTTACATCCATCCCCAATTTTTATACTATATTATTATAAGTCAAATTGTTTGGTGTGATAAGAGAACTATAAATCAATAGTTAATTTCACAACAATTTAATATATATCTCATTATAGTAGTGAATAAGTGCTCAATTAAATACAAATAAAATAAGATATTAAAAATGCAAATAAAACTAAAATAATCATTTAATACAAAAGAATGAGAATGATAGTGAAACTTCTATTTATAACCAATCAATACATGGATATGATAACCATAAAAAATGATGCAAAATACACCATGTATATCTATAAGAATAACCCATTAATACGTACGAACAACTTAAAAAAATTACTTACAGCATCAATAAATCTCATTAAAGAAGAATAAAGTAATGGAATAATCACCAAAAATGAGAGCTTTGGAAATAATTTGTATCTAAACTTTCAAAAGAGAGCATTGTAAATCAAATTATGAAAGAGTTCGTAAAATGACTCAACTACCAAAAATGTTCCAAAATCTATTTTGACATTTATGTAGGAGCAATGTCATAAATTGTGAATATGTTCTACGCCACATAACTGCCCAAAAAATAAAAACTATACAAACCAAAATATAGAAGAAAAAAAATATAATAACAATCACCAGAGTTTTGTCCAAACAAAACAAATTTCTGAAAAATTTCCCCAGAATTGAGATAATTCGAGGCACGACGGAAGTTGTTAAACAACAACACAAATAATAAAGTGTACATGGAGCAATCTTCTACTGTTCTTCTTCAGAGTTACCTTCATATTGTTTGTAAAATTAACTCAAAAAATTAAAAACTACACACCTCTGTTATTATTGAAAGCATGATCATCACTACTCCCAAAAAAATATAAAGCATATCCCTTGACAACTTTAAGAATGTGAAAAAAATCAAGTTAAGAATGTTGTAAATACCTCATAAAAATAGCAAAAGAAAATGAGTTACCAAATAGTTAATACAAAAATCTAAAAATTGTATTAATCGTGTCGTAATAAATATTGATAGTCACAAAATAATCCCTGAGGTTTAGCATATAAACAAAAAAATCTAATTTTATTTCAAATTACATATCTCTCTCTAACTAAAGGATGGTTGGGACAAACTAACTAATGTAATTAATGAAATACAAAATAAAAACTATTGTTAAAAGAATTTCAAGGTGTAAAAAGGTTAAAATTAGATGCTTCTACTGAATAATGTGACATTGAACCTTACTTGATAGTACAAAAAATTACAACACAAAATCTTGAAGCTTGTCAGGTTACAACATAAAAAGGGCAAATGAGATTCATATTTAATTATGTCATAATAGAGTTCTAGAACTCTAGCACTGACTGATTGAGATAAAAAAAATCTCCTCATTGTAAAAACTAGATTTTCACCCGTGCGATGCACGGGCTTGTTTAAAAAAAATTTATAGTCTATTTTACTATGTGTGTCTTTATAATTTACTTGTTTAAAAAAATTTAATATTAACTGCTTTAAACAAAAGGTTTATATTCTTCTAGTTATGTCATCTATACTTTAATTTTCTTACCGTCGATAAAAGATAGATATGTTAAAACTCTCTTACAGAAAGAAGTAAATAAAAAATACTAAACAGAATAATAACCCCTTCTCCTCGGAGAGAATATTGAGGAATATAAACAATAGATTTTTTTTAATTAGGAAATAATTAATATTACCAGAAGCAATACAAAAGAGCCATTCAAACTCCTTCACATTCACTATATTGATTAGTTTCTTCAATTTTTCACCTTCACATTCACCAGCATAAAATAATTAGATAGATAGTTACAGCAACTCTAAATCCATAATAAAAGACAACTAAAAAACAGTGCCAAAAAATTATGAATATTTATGCAGCACAAGAAAACTAACCCAGTCACACAAAAATAAAAAGCAACTCATTGTTTGATTGTAGATGCTTTCCCGATTGAAAAAAGAGGGGATTTTATGAAATTGGAACATTTCCAGTAGCAATCTGTCCTGTATAATTCCGTTTATCCGATCACACCCTCTCATTGCTACAATTAAAGATGAAGATGTCAATTTAACACATATTAGAAGCATATGCACATCTGAGAGCTATATACACACATATTTTTTTAAACGCAACAATTTAATCAAAATCAGCCGAAGATAAGACACATATCTAGACACCATAAATAAATTTAAAAAACAAAATCGCATAGAAGCACAAATAAAGAAACTCGAAATCGAAATTCTTTTAAAGAAAATTACCAAATTGAAGGCGTTGAAGTTGTGTTTTAGTTTCTTCTCATTGATTCAACAAAATTTGGGACCATAACCTGGAATTTAAAGGAATACAAAATCATATCCCAATTTCATTTGAATCAACAAAGTTTACAGTAGTGCCAGCGACGGTCTTCAATTGAAGCAACGCAAGTTTGAGTATGAACTAAGAAAATTTAGTAAGAAGCTGAAGAATGAATTGATAAAGTGAAAATGGAGTAATTGAATAATTGAAGAGAAAATTATGATTTAACAAAAATACTCATACTTAACTCAACAACACTAACAATTGGATATAAATAAATTTGAGATATGCTCCATCATTTGCCCCTCCCAAATTAGTCTTAGATAACACTATAAATTAGCATTACAGATTGAATATTTCAACCTATGAATGACTGCACTCCCATCCAATTCAAAAATCAATCTAACAACTTCGAAGACATTCTCACTCAAATGCAAATTTACAATGTCTTTTATTCAATATACACACACTTATAATTTCTACTACTAATTCTGCAGCACCCAGCTCAAATGTAAATTTAACTTTTTGATCTGAAACTTCTGAACGTAGTAAACATAATACCACATTTGAATTACAGCCGCCACCTTTAGAATTTGCTGGCAGCACCACAACAGCGGTTGTTGATCGTTACGCTTTGCCAAAGTCGAATGGCTTTTTCTTTCCCTTAGAATCAGGGGTAATGTCAAAATCTAGCATCCCTAGCTATATGCATTCCAAGAAGTGAAGAAACCCTTCTCAATGTCCAGAGCTGCACCAATTATAGAAAATAGGAGATATATAAAATCTAAAAACTTACAAACAAAATACACTTGCGGTAGGACAAATCTTGGAAGCACAAATATAATTTACTAATCATTATTTATATAATGTGGAAAAAAACTTTTCAATCACAAAGCTCTACAACAACATTAATGACAGTCAATGTCTGACATTAAGTCAAATACTCAAATTTACCTGGTTTGGGATGGAATGGTATCCATTTTCAAGTGAATGCTCAACGAAGGTGACTCTGTCAAGAATCAATAGTAGAATTAAGAAATTGCTCAAAATTAATATTTATATTACTTTAGTGATACCAGAAATTAATTAGGAAACATATTTGTGAACCAAAATGACGATGAGGATGGAAACACACTAATCAGAAATTCAGTACACAGAAGCCGACTGGATTGAGAAATGACTAAGAGTTATTCCATGAAAAGAAAATGACCTAATTAGAGTTTTTAGGCAGCAAATGAGAAATAGCAATTACCCTTTGGTAAAATTTTCTTATTTGATACAATAAAAAACTGGTGCAATTAGACAAATGAAAGAAGCATATTCACAAGCAGATAGTGTGAAAACTCATCGGGGCCTTACCTCATTTTTTAAATTGTTGCATCAGCGGTGGTTCAAAAGTCCTCATGTACATCAAAGTGGAAAAGCTAGCTGCAACGAAAACAGAAAGCATAAACTCACACATTGCATTCCATATATAACAGTTCAAATGAACATATCACCAATTTTTTATCAATTGACACCTTCGATGGCAGCTCTCTCAGTGCGGGGCAGATTTTCTGGCTGCGGCGGCTAGGTTTTTGGACGACGATGCTTGCGGCTAGGCTGATGGGGCAGGAGGCGGCTTCAGGCGATTGGGAGAGACGCGTGTGTCGGCGTGGCGAGCGGTAGGATTTCTGGAATAAATCATAAATTTAATTCGAAGGGCTCCTTGAACCGAAAAGGCACATAAAGGAAGAAATTAAAGATGAGGAAGGTGGTTTAAAGTAACGGAACAATAAATCTCTTCAACTCCTCTCATTAGATGAAATGAAGTGTTAGAAAAAAAACACATCAGGGAATTTTGCCACATGGCAGAAACATTTCGACACATGTCAGAAGGAGGAGTGGTCTCAAATGCACACGTGTCGAAAGCAGTAAAGTCATGATCCTCCTTTTATATATATAGATTTGCATATTTCTTGAACAAATCAATTAGTACAAAACTTGAAATTAAAAAAAAAGAGGTTAAACATTAGCCATTCTAATTCAAATGATTAGATACTACAATCTTAAAATGAAAAAAGTATCACATCGAAATAACCCCAAAATATTTAAATGTAGCAAGAGCATTCTAAAAAAATAAAAAAAAATCTAATTGATTAATCTAAAGAATTAAAGTCCTTCCAAAAAGGTAAATAGACAAAATGAAACTTAAACCAATGCAATATATGATCTCACGATAGCTTAGAAATTCTCTTTAAAAATGAGATTAAAAAATACCTCGAAGAGGTGAGAATGGAGGTGAGGGAGAATAAAAAATCGGAAGCCCAGTTATGCTTAAACCGAATCTGGTACTCTCAAAACTAATCTGCTTGGCGTAATCATCCTCTCCAATTTTATGCACAGCCGCCCTTGATTGCCTTCTCCCCGCGAACTTGTGTAAAGGAAACCTAGAAATGGAGATCAAAGAAAGAGGATCCAAAGAAGCCACATTAGACATTTTGGCACATTAAAGAAGACCACTTTCAGAACATAAGATTGGATCTCCAATTTCAAAATAATTACCACATAAATCTTACTAATTCATACATCATACGTAAAACTGAAGAAAATAAATCTGAAAAAAAAATACAGAGATTAGAAAATTGTACGAATCAAATGTTAGAAAATTGACTCACTGAATCGCTTACCACACGGAAGAGTGTAATCGAGGTGGCGGAGTGAAGCAGTAGTGGGAAAGGTTTTAGATGAGCCGAGAAGACAAAACGTTAACAACAATTCACACAACATCGGTAAAACTAAAGAAACAGAAGAAGAATTTGAAAAATAGTATAGAGATTGAGAAAATTGTACGAATTAATTAAGATTAAAAATTGACTCACCGTTAAAACGCTTACCACGATGACGTGTAATCGAGGTGGTGGAGTAGTAAAACAGCCATGGGAGCGGATTAGGAGGTGCGTAGAACAAGATGATAGGTAAAAGTGAAAATAAATAAATTAAAATGTAATTAAGTTCACTCCAAATTAGCTGCACGTATTAAGATTTAAAACTTTAAGGTTGAAATTGAAAGTTTGGAAAAGAGAATGAATGAAGGAGAATAGAAGAAATTTGAAATGGAGTAATTTCAAGAGGAGGAGGTTGAAATAGATCAATGTGGTTGTGACATGTGACACAACAAAAGTTTATAAATATATATTATTAAGATATTGCAGCTAATTTGATCATATTAGTAGGGTGTGTTTATTTGTTTTCACATGATTTAAATAATATTGTTTATTTATAAATAAAATAATAAAATGAAGAATAACATAAATAAAGTAGGAAAAAAAGTAGGGTCGAGTATATTTTAAAAAATAACAAAATAACAAGCACATATATATTACTCCGTATAATAGGTTGATACTTCAACTTCATTTCTGCTATTTTAGTTTTTAAACAATACTACAAGCCTTGTCTAAAGAGAGTATTTCTAGATTTGGAGGCAATTTGTTAAAGTTCTATGAGCGTAAGTAATAATTAGGTTTATTGAATTGTGATTATGTTGATTTATGATAAGCAAACATAAAATCGTTTGGTGACAAATGTCGGGGGAGTCTATACGAATTTCCAAAATTCAAAAGGACATCCCGGTAAATGCAAAGTTTACCTAAAATTACACTAAAGTATTGTGACAATTAATTTAATAACATGTTAGGAGAGCTGGTATTTACGTGGCTTATTGTTTTAAAGAATGACACACCTAAAATGGGGTGTAAATAAGGATGAAAATATTGTAACCTTAAATTTATATCTAGAACACTGAACATATTTTTATGGAATTTTGGAAGAGAGGCCTGTGTTCCAATTATAAAATCTGCTTTGAGAATGTATTCTACTTTTTATATGGGAGTTGGAAGATAAGAAATTAGAAAAATCTAATGAAAAATATTTGTATTTATTTTTAAAAAATATTAATAATAATTTATTTTAAATTATAATTACTTATGTGGATAATGACTGGCGTGACATCTCATTAATTATATTAGTACTGTGTGACGAAGACTTAACAATATAATATAATATAAAATGACTAAATGTACATAATAAAATACAATTAATACTAAAATGATAATCAACCGTTCAAATATAGTAGGTGAAATGATATTTTGTTCAAACAACATTGATACTAACTCATCACATTATACATTAAAAAAAATCATCACATTAGATTAATTTTGAATATACTTATGCATCAATCATTCATATGTTTAAAAAAAATCTCATTCATATGTTTAAAAAAATTCTAAATACTTGGATGCAAAAGGTTATTTTTTATTTATTTATTTAAGAAGTTGAAAGTAAATTAATCATAACTATTCAAAAATCAAATCCGATATTTATAATAAATTAATTTAGGGCTCACAGAATGAGATCCGTGAGACGGGTCTCCCTTAACCCTCATACATAAAAAGTGATAATGTTTGAATAAAAAGTGATAGTGTTTAAATAAAAAGTGACATGCAATTTTAGTTTGAGGCGATTTTTCTCCAAGAATTCTCTCTAGGGTTTTCTTGTCTTGAAAACTCAAATCTTCAAGCTTTTCGATTAATCAATGGTAAATTAATGGTGGACTACACATAATCACGACGCATATCCTCACGATCTGCCATAGTTCACAACTTTCAACATCCATAATCCCCGATTTCTTTAAGAAATTGAGGATCCCGATCCGTTCTAGGTTTTGGGCGATCTTTCGAGCCCAGAATCTGCCCTCCGATGGGCAAGGCTCCTCGTTCCAATGGAGCAAAGGAGACTGAAGTAACAGGCGCTGCTACTCCGGCGGCCATGCGCCCAACGTCCCCAAAAAGAAAATCTGGAAAGCCCGAATTCCCATGGGTTGCAATGAAAAGATCGTGTGGGAAATCGCTTGATAGACTGCAATCGAGAGAACGCTTAGAGGAAACAATCAAAGAAGAAGAAAGGCATCAAGTTCTTATTGCCATGGAAGTCGCCGAGAGAGACGAAGAGGCCAGACGGCAACAGGCGGCCAATCGCGACTCGGCTGATCTAAAAAAGGAAAGTTCCGAAATTGTTGGTAATTCAAAATTCAAATCGGATTTGGAAGTAACCAACAAGGAAAGAATCTAAATAGAAGGAAAGTCAACATACAATTCCGAATTTGAGAAAACAAATATGGAAAGTGCCGACAAGGATGGAAACTCTTATTTCGGGTCAGAATCGGAAGATACCAAGTATACATAAGAGGAAGAATTTGAAGAGGCTATAGACGATTTTGATATGGAAAGAGAATTGCCCCGGTCAAAGTTCCCATAAATAATAGAAAGTTTGGAAAAGATGAAGAACAGTGCCAAAATCAAATAAGGAAACAACACCTTAATGGGCAATCTAATGGAAGTGATTTGTTGGGGACTACTAGTACCGAAAAAAATAGTAAGGATGTCCCCATGGCTGATTCTAAAGAAGGTGACGAGTACAATCAAACTAGGGATGAAGTCCAAGAAAAGGAAAAAAGAGAAGCAACTAAAAATGAAAAACCCAAGGCATGGTCGAAAGGGGCAGTCCCTGAAAGCGTCCGCGGCAATCGAATCCTCAAAGACGAATTCAAGCTCAATTATGTCCCCCCAACAGCCAACAAAGTATTCATCCCTATGGAGCTTGTCACGAAGGAATGGGAGCATGTCCTTATAGGGTATTTCATGGGGCGATTTCCGGGGTTTCAAGCTCTTCGTCAAATCTGCAAAACTTGGGAGGTGCCACATCAAATAAAGAGCCATGAAAGCGGATGGCTCATCTTTAGGTTTGAAAAGGAGGCAGGTCTGGAAAAGGTCCTCAAGGGAGGTCCGTATAGTATATTGAGCAGAACTCTTTTGATGAAGAAAATGCCTTTAGCATTCGACTTTGGAGATTACGAAATTAGTGTCACCCCCGTATGGGTTAAGCTCAGAAACATACCGCTATGCTGCTGGAATCCAAGAATCATTGAGACCATATCCCCAGTCTTGGGAAAGCCCCTATATACTGACAAGTTATCACACACTATGGAGAGGGTTTCTTACGCTAGAGTTCTCGTTGAGATTGATGCGTCAAAACCTCTTATTAGGGAGGTCGAGATCAACCTAGGAGACTACAAAGAATGGGTCCAACAATTCGAGTATGAAACGGAACCTAGGTACTGTAACAAGTGTAGGAAATTCGGCCACAAAACCGATGAATGCCCACCATTCCCACAACAACATTGGCAAGGGCAGAACTCCACTTGGCAACATCCAAAATCCGAGAGCAAGCCTCAAGCCCGTACAAATGATGTCCCCCCTAAGTCTGACCTAAACAATCAACAGTTCGAGGAGGACCATCAATCCTAAGTGGGCCAATACAAAATCGATAGCATGGGGTTTGTGATGAAGAAATATCCGAAGAAGCATTATAGAAAGAAGAAGGACAACGCAAGCACAAGTGGGCTGGAAAAAACCAGTGAGGACAAGACAGTCCGGAGTGGGCGCTTCGATATTCTACGGGAACAAGGCGATGAGGAGAACGATATAGACGATCGGATGGATGAAGAAGGGCTGGATGCGGGTGGAAATTCTGATCATATGGAGGTTATCGAAAGCAAAGAAAAATCCGAGAAATTAAAGGGGCCTGCTATGGACAGAAAAGGGACAGATTTGGGAGATAAAACAAATTTCGGGGTCCAAGAGTTGATCGAAAAGGGTGAAAGATTCAAGGCAGCAAAGAAAAAGAATAATAAATCAGGAGGCGAAAAATCTAAGGCCGAAGCCAATGATCGAAGAATATATAGCAGCGGGGGTGACCCCTTTGGTTCGTCATGATTATTACAACATGGAATGTTAGGGGCCTAAGGGGAGAGCTCACCCTTGGGAAGGTAAGGAATTTGATAAATATGAAAAACATTGATGTGTTTGGTTTTGTTGAAACTAAGGTTAGATTAGAGAATAGCGAGTGGATCGAAAGAGCATTCGATGGATGGGAAAGCGTCCATAATTTTGAGACGAGCACTATGGGCCGAATCCTAGTCATATGGAGGGGTGACAAAGTTGTGGCAAGAGATATCGTCAAAACTGATCAGGTGATCCATATTAAATTTCGTTGTCTTATTACGCATAAAAACTTCACATATTCGTGCGTTTATGCAAGGAATACCATTGACGAAAGGAGAGCCTTGTGGAGCAATCTGGTGGAGTATAATGATCGTGAGCGTGAACCATGGATGATCGCAGACGATTTTAATACTATTCTGCACAGTGACGAACAACACGGAGGAGCAAATAGAAGTCACCTTCGAATGGAGGAATTTGCCAATTGTGTTACCTCAATCTGCCTTGTGGATGTGCCGTCGATTGGGTGTTATTTCACATGGAATAATAACACGGTTAAAAGCAAGCTTGATAGACTTATGGTGAACGACTTGTGGACGGAAGAAGGATGGTACATCTCTACTGAATTTGTGGCGCCGGGGGTTGAGTCTGATCATGTCATGTCAATCACCAATCTGCTCGAAGAAGTTAAGAAAGTGAATAGGCCGTTTCGGTTCTACAACATGTGGACCGAGCATGAAAATTTCTTGGAAGTGGTCAAAAATAATTGGGAAGAAGATGGTATTACGGGCACAAGACAGTACATCCTCGTCAGAAAGCTTAGAAGATTAAAAAAATCCCTTAAGGAGCTTAATAAAAAGGATTTTATGAACATATCTACTAGAGTCCAAAGAGCCGAGCTTGAATTAACGGATATGCAGAGTGAGATGCTTGGGTGTCGCAACAGTACTAGGATGGAGGAGATCTATGCGGATATTCAAAAGAAAAAGGATGAGGTTAGCAAAGTCAAGAGATGGGAGGAGTGCTACTTGAAGCAAATGTCGAAAAATAAATATATAAGGAACCAAGACAAGAGCATTAAATACTTTCACTCCATTGTGAAAAGGAATAGAAAAAGGAACTTCATAGCTCACCTTAAAACGGAGGAGGGTCCTACGTCGAATCAAGAAGAGGTGGCAAATAGATTAATTACCTATTACGAGGGTCTTCTTGGATCGGACAGTGAAGTGGCCAACATCGATGAGGCAGTGATCAACCAAGGAGAATGCCTAAGCGAGAACATGGGTAATAATCTGATTTGTAGTATCGAAGAGGACGAGATCAGGGCTGCCTTATGGGCGATTGGCGAGGATAAATCTCCAAGACCGGACGGATACACCTCGGCATTCTTTAAAAAATCGTGGGGTGTGCTAAAAGATGAATTCGTGGGGGCAGTCCAAGAGTTCTTCACAAGCGGCCAGATGCTTAGACAATTGAACTGTACGTTTGTGACCTTGATCCCGAAGAAGACGCATAATCTAGGAGTGACGGACTTTAGACCAATTTCGTGTTGTAATGTGGTCTACAAAATTATTAGCAAAGTTCGTGCTAATCGTCTGAGTAGAGCCACAACAGCGGTGGTGTCAAATAATCAAAACGCGTTTGTCCCGGGTAGAATGATGTCGGAAAATATCTTTCTCGCTCAAGAGATACTAAGGAGATACGAGGCAGCGGACGTCTCGAGGAGAGCCATGCTCAAAGTTGATATCCGCAAAGCTTACGACTCCGTTTCGTGGGCCTTTCTCCGGAATTTGCTGCTGCAATTAAAGTTCCCTAATCAATTTGTGGCTTGGATCATGCAATGTGTTACCACACCGTCATATTCGATCCTTGTGAACGGTACTCCATGTGGGTTTTTCAAGGGCAAACGAGGACTTCGATAAGGTGACCCCCTCTCATCGTATCTCTTTGTTATTTGTATGGAATATCTGCATAGATCTCTGAGCTTGAATACTTGCAATAGTAGTTTTAAATTTCACCATAAGTGTGCAAATTTAAAGATTACTAATATTATGTTTGCGGATGATTTACTCTTATTTTCGAGGGGGGATGTTGGGTCTGTCACCATACTACATGATACAATCAAGCAGTTTGAGACAGTTGCTGGGCTCGGAATTAACCCAAGTAAGTCGAGTGTGATTATGGCAGGAGTGAAGAATGAGGATAAAGTTCGAATTCTTGAGGTTTTAGGGTTTGTTGAAAATAACCTCCCGGTGAGGTACTTAGGCGTCCCCTTGGCTGCTAGTAGGGTTAAGATTAGGGAGTATGAGCCACTGTTGGTTGCAATTCGCAAAAGAATCCTTAAGTGGAACTCCCTGCGGCTGTCCTACGCCGGAAAAGTGGAGCTAATATCATCGGTCATATACGGCATTCTTGGTTTCTGGTTCGGAGTTATGCCCACACCTAAGGGGGTAATTCGCAAGATCGAGACTCTCTGTGGGCAATTCTTGTGTAGTGGTAAAACACCTTTGGTTGCTTGGAGTGACATTTGTCGAGAGAAAGCAAAAGGGGGGTTTGGATTAAAAAATATGGAGAACTAGAACAGAGTATTGGTTAGCAAAACTTTGTGGGATATCCATAGGAAGAAGGATACGCTATGGGTCAAGTGGGTGATTGATAATTGTCTTAAGGGTGGCTCGATTTGGCAACTGAATAGTGATGGCAACTGCTCGAGACTACAGCGATCGATATGCAGCTTTAGGGACTGGATTGTGAATAAATACGGAGGGCATAACAACGCCATTCGTAAGCTTGAGATCATGAGTAATATTAAGGGCATGGATGTGGGTAAGGTCTATAAAGAGCTTTGCGAAGAGCATGGGCAGCCGGATCTTCGTTTTCAAGACATATGGGCATCATTTATCCCTCCAAAATATTCGTTCATCTGCTGGTTAGTGGCTCGGGACAGATTGCGCACGAATAAAAAGTGTATCGAATTGTAAGATAGAAGATGTGTGTTTTGTATAAATGGCGAGGAAACCATTAACCACTTATTTTTCGAATGCAACTTTGTGCAGCTCATTTGGAAAAGGATGGGTGAATGGCTAGGTTGGACGAAGAGTATGCGAAACCTGAAAGAAGCCCTAGATGATATTCACAAAGCTAGATGCATCAACTCCACCAAGAAGAGGGTTTTTCGACTATGGATTGTTTCCGTGGTGTATCATCTTTGGTGCACTAGAAATAAATTCCGGTTTGAAGATAAACAATACCACATAGATCGCCTCATTCAGAGTATCCAGCTCAATATGTGCATGTTTGGGGGATTTGTAAAGGGGGTGAACGACCATTTTGATTTCTTCTAGGGTCGAGGATGGAAGTGGAGAAGCAACAAGGTAGATGCGACGAAGACACTGACAAAAGATGGGATGCAAAGAACCCGAGTTGATGCAAGATCTAACAGACGAAGCTCGAAGGCTGGCTGGATTAAAGTGATACAGTTCTGCCTTAAGGCTGTTAAAGCATTAGGATTCTGTTTTAATGATGTAATAGGGTGGATTAGAACTTGCATGATTATGTTGAGATGTAATAGAACGAATATTATCGGGAGGAGTACCCATTCTAGATGATGAGGCACGGTTTTCCTCCATCCGGGTTTTTCCCAATGGGTTTACCGGAGGAGGTTTTTAACCCGACCTCGGATAGATGGGGAAGTGAGGGATGAGAGTTTTTGTATCGTATGCGCCTTCTCATAGTTTTGAGTCGTGCGTTGACTGAGCGTATTTATTTAACCGAACGTTCAGAGTTTAAGTAAAAAGTGATGGTCACTTTTATTAAAAATATTATCACTTTTTACTTAAACATTATCACTTCTTTTACAAATTAAAATCTGAAAAAAAAATGAATTATCCTACCGAAAATTTTGAAGATATGAGTTAAAAAGGGATCCGTCTCAAATAAAAAGATTTGTTAGCATTCTCATACAAGTTTTTGTCATTAATTTATTATATAGTTAAGGATGGTGGTGGTTCATGTGTCAGCAGTACTAGCAACGCACGAGAAGAGTTTGTGATTTGATGAGTGTTTTCCCCTTTGGGCTCGTTTGGTTCAATAGACAAGATAGATATACTATGATAGGATTTAATGGGATTGCACCGTTCATAATTTGAAAAGTTGATTTAAAATTTATGTTTGGTTTGATGGATTGAATTTTTTAATTTATATAATAATTTATACTTAAGTTGTTTGGATTGTAGGATAAAATTGGATTGTAGTGTCAAATGTCGAAAATACCCTTTAACATTATTTTTTTTAAAAAATTATTATTATACTTCTCGTGATTTTTTATTTTTTTCCTTTAATGAATTAATTGGGCCATTGGGCTCAAATAAATTGAGTATATTTTTGGTCCAGGTATCAAAATTTGATATAAAACTAAAACTAAAATTAAAATTCTATTGTGAAAATATTAAAAAGTAAACAATCAACCCCTAAAGGTTAACGCCAATACAAAGTTCACTTCCCTCGTTGTCCCCATCCATCCAAACTTCCCAAGTCGGGAAAACCGTAGTTCTTCACTTGGACGAGAACTCGCACCAACCCTAATGATTATTACAACGAGATAATTGTTCTAATCACAAACGGTCCAACCCTAAGCTAATCTGCCAAAAAGGCATCACAGCTCCTTCGCTTCTGCACCCAGAATGCTATCACTTTTGATCCAGCTTGCTTCACACGAACCCGAACTTTTCCAAGGATTAACTTCAAGTCCGCACCCTCACACCTTTGTTTATCTTCAACGCTGCTCCTCGCGCCTCCAGCATTCTCCATTGAGCCTGCAAATTTGACTTGTCTCATTTTTCAACACTTTTTAAGCACTTGACAATTCGAGCCCCACAAGCGTATGGGTCCGATTGTAGTACGTAAGTACGACCAAGTAGTATTTTTCGTTCCAAGGATTTAATTAAGTGCAAGCGAATCCCTAAAGTTACGAGTATGCATGTTATTGTAGTAACTACACGTGTTTGTTTGGATTTTCGGGAATTATAAAAACAAGTACGAAACTAGATGAACTAAATAAGAAGAAATGAACAAATGCAATAACAAAGATATCTAACTTCCTTTAGAAAGTGCAAAGTGAGAGAGTATTGCCTCGAGTGTATCCATTTTGTAGGCTAAGTGGTTAATTAATGAATCAAATCACACAAATTAAACCTAAGATGTAGGGTAAAGCTAAAGGCTATCACTTGTGTGTGTCGACCAATCCCTTGTGAGGCCTAGGTGAACACGTGCATTAACTAGCAATTATATCGTCTAATCAATGCCAAAAGATCTTAGGATAGTGTCTCATAAACACGTTCAACACGGTTACTAATGTTTATGAGACGCCCTCTCACTAATCTAATAGACGACCTCTACTCGACTAGTGTCTAATATCGTCTATCTAAGCAATTAACCCCTGGTCGGTGTAGCTAATTACTATGTTAATTCTAATCAATTAATCCAAGCTCACACACGCATTCTTAATCATGCAATCCAATACGGTCGTTGAAATCGACACAACTAAGAATGCTAGCTAATAGGGTGAATTAACCAATTGAATCATGAAAACCACAACACTAGAAACCTATACACCCAAATCCTAAGCTAATCCCCCAATTAATCCATAATTAGACCACTTGACCACCAAAACTTCAACACCCTAGGCAATTAGGACTTAGCCCATGACTATAAGATAGAAATCCATGGTTAGAATGCAAGAACTCATAAAACCCATAACAATTTAAGAAATCAATTGAAAGAAATAGAAGAATTACTAAATTGAAATGAGAATTAAATAGATATCACCTTAAAAGTGGAGATGTAGCTATAAACTTCAATTACTTACAAAGCCCAATGGAAATCTTCCTTGAATTGTAAATTGTAACTCTAATCTATGCTAATTTCCAATTGAAATTGCAAAAAGAACAAGAACACCTAATGCTATGTGTGATTGTGTGTAGATGTTGCCCTCCAAAGTGTGTTGTTCTACAAAACTGAAATATGGCTCCTTTTATATGTTGTAAGGATTCCAAAAATGAGTTTTTGCACTTTAGCCCTTCGAAATTGGAGAAAATAGCAAAAAACCCCCGAAATGTATGTCACCCGGCCTAAATACGAAGCTATTAGAAATGTGGCCTTGTCCGGGTGGAATCCACTCGGCCGGGTGGGTTTCACCCGGGCTAAATACGAAACTTCTACAAAATTGGCCTTGCCCGGGTAGAATCCCACCCGGCCGGGTGGGTTTCACCCGGGCCAAATACGAACGTCCCATATTGAAGCAACTAGGCCAGGCTAAAGCTACTCGGCCGGGTCGATTCTACCAAATCGGGTGATGTCTACCCGTCCATGTGGTCTCTACCCGGTCACTTGTCTTTTTGGCTCATCCTCTCGTTTTCTTGTCTAATCCCTTCGTATCATGACCCGTTTCTTCCGAATTTCCTCATTCCAGTTCATGTTGCTCGTCATTTCTCCTCATACGAGTATCAATGATGATCGATCACTCGTTTCTTGTGATTATTAGTTCCAAATAAGCTCCACATTCCTACAAAAACACCTCACAAACCTTTCTCAACCAATATACACCAAATCAAGTGATAATGAGTGAAAATTGCATGCAAAAAAATCAATTTGGATCAAATATGCATGTGAAATATGAGCAATCGACACCCTAATCAAAATTAACGGAAAAAACAACAGTATATCTTCTACAAAAATAACCATAAGCACACAAATTAATGGCCACCCTACATGTTATGCCAATCAAAACTTTTAATATTCATCCCATGCAAGCACACATTAATTTTAATATTGCGGATGATCCCCTCGACGTGATAACTCTGACCTTCAAACAAATACTTATTCCTTGCCATCCACACATGATAGACCACCGCGCAAATACACAACCGAAGCACCTTCTTCTTGTGCGTTCTAATACCTCTAGCCTTATGAATACTATCAAACACATCCTTAAAATTCTTAATCTCGCCATTCCAATTCAACCATTCCTTGACCCTATCCCAAATAAAGTGAACAAAAGGGCAATCGAAAAAAAGATGTTGACTAGTCTCGACTCCATTAATGCAAAACATGCACAAAATTGTCACCATCGTCCACGAATCTACGATCTTTAGTCTTCACTCTACCACGCGCCACCAGCCAGCTAATAAAGGAATACTTAGGAGGAATGGCTGCACTCCAAATGTCCTTAAATCGAAACTGCACATTACCATGCACAACCTGAATTTCCTTGTAGCGCCCACATCTAACCCTTTGGCATTACTCAACGTATTCAACTTACCCATAACATTCTGGATACCCCCATACTTCTCCCCTGAACTATCCCTAAACCTCACAATAGTACGTTGCAGCTTGGAACTTTCCGCATTACATAAGATGCTCCAAATCGTACCACTTTTAAGCCAATATTGCGTCACCCACCGAACCCACAGACTATCCTTCTTCTTGTGGATATCCCATAGCGTTCTACATACTAGAACCTTATTCCAGCTTTCCATTTTCTTCAGCCCTAACCCACCCAGCTCTTTATCCGTGCAGATGTCGTCCCAAGCTACAAGCGCCGTACGGCCCCCCCACAAATATTGTCTACACATTTTTTCAACTTTGCATATAACCTCTTTAGGCATCGGCAACATGCTAAACCAATGACCAAGAATCCCATACACAACAGACCTTAAAAGCTCAAGTCTCCCATCATAAGAAAGAGTGAGAGACCCCCACTTAACAATGAGATCCTGAATTTTCCTAATTAGAGGCTCATAGTGTCTAATTTAAACCCTATTAGCGGCTAGAGGCACCCCTAGATATTTCACCGGTAAATGGCTCTCCAAAAACCCAATCGTCTCAAGAATATGCATCTTGTCCTCATCATTAATACCCGTCATGATTATGCTAGACTTAGCCGGACTAATAGCAAGGCCAGCCACCCCCTCAAACTCTCTCAAAGTATCACGTAGAGTAACAATAGAATTAACATCACCCCTCGAAAATAGAAGCAAATCATCCGCAAACATTAAATTTGTAATTTTCAATTTAGCACATTTAGGATGGAATCTAAAATTACCCATACATGCATTCATAGTCAAAGCTCTATTAAGATACTCCATGCATATAACAAAGAGATAAGAAGAAAGGGGGTTACCTTGCCTCAATCCGCGTTTGCCTTTGAAAAATCCATGCGGCGTGCCGTTCACCAATATTGAATAAGTTGGGGTAGTCACGCATTCCATTATCCAGCCTATGAACGTGCTCGGAAAATTTAGGTACACCATTAGCTTCTTAAGAAATTTCCAGGAGACGGAATCATAGGCCTTCCTAATATCCACCTTCATCATGGCTCGTTTTGACGCCGACGCCGTGGCATATAACCGAATTAGCTCTTGCGCAAGGAACACATTGTCACTAATAAGCCTACCAGGGACGAACGCCCCTTGACTTTTAGAAACAATCTCCATAGCCGCATCACGAATCCTAGCCGCCAAAACCTTGCTAATAATTTTTAACACCACATTACAGCAGGATATTGGCCTAAAATCAGTAACCTCAAGGCCATGCTTCTTTTTGGGGATCAACGTGACAACTGTACAATTTATTTGCTTAAGAATCTGGCTATTTTGAAAAAATTCCAGCACCGCACCAATCACATCCTTCTTAACTATATTCCAGCATTTTTTGAAGAAGGCCGAAATGTAACCATCCGGACTCGGGGCCTTATCCTCCGCAATCGCCCATAAAGCTCTTTTAATCTCCGCCTCACTCACGTCTTTAATAAGCTCCCTGCCCATATCATCGTTGAGACAAACACCATATTTAGCAACCCTTTCATCCGCCTCGCTAACATTGATGTCCGTCCCAAGCAATCCTTCATAATACTCGACTAATCTCTTGGCCACCTCATCATTCGTTTTAGTCCTGCCATTATCCGTATTGATACTAGCAATATGATTTCTCTTCCTATTTTTCTTTATCATAGCGTGGAAATATTTGGTGCCCTTGTCTTGCGTAACCACATACTTGTTTTTTGACATTTGTCGTATGTAGCTGCACTCCCAGCTTTTAAGCTTGCCCAACTCCTTCTTTTTCCTACATATTTCATTTTGGAAGACCAAACCAATGTCCTGCCTATTCGCATTCAACACCTCCATTTGCATCTCCATCAACTCAGCCTCCATCCTATCAACCCTACTCGAAATATCATCAATTTTTTTTTATTCAGCTCCTTCAACGACCCTTTAAGACGTTTAAGTTTAGCGACCAAAATATACTGCTTACACCCCCTAATATTCTCCACATTCCAGCTGCCTCTCACCACATCCATGAACTTCTCATGCTTAGTCCACATGTTGTAGAATCGAAACAGCTTATAACCCACCTTATCTTTGCCAAATAACGTAGTGATTGAGCATGCATGATCCGACTCGATACCCGGTGGCACAAACTCCGCTTGAATATTCCAGCCCTCCTCAACCCATTTGCCATTCACCATGACCCTATCTAGCTTGCTTTTAATAGTTTTCGAAAACCATGTAAAAAAACAGCAACTATAGGAGACGTCCTCCAGCCCCAAAGTTGTAACACAATTAACAAAGTCTTCAATTCTAACCGTTCTTCTTTCGGCGCCACCTTTTTGCTCGTTCCACCTCATAATAGTATTGAAGTCACCCGCGAGAATCCACGGACTATCCTCCATGCCACTATACTCCATAAGGTGGTCCCAAAGGCTCCTTCTTTCCACCCCTGTATTTTTAGCATAAACACAAGAATAAGTGAAGATATTTTGTGTAGTGAGGCAACAAAAAATAATATTGATCACTTGGTCTATTTTTACAATAGCATTGGCTTTCACTTTGTCACTCCTCCATATAACAAGGACTCTTCCCCTTGTTGTATCTTCAAAATTGTGTTCATACTCCCACCCATCGAACCTTTCCATGACATACTCAATATCCTCCAGCTTCATTTTAGTTTCAACAAAGCCAAAAATATCTATGTTATTTTCAATAATTAACTTTTTCACCTTCTTGAGGGTAAACTCGCCCCTCAAGCCGCGCACATTCCAAGTTGCAATGATCATCTCGAACCATAGGGGTTGCCCCCGCTGCTTCTTGCTACCTCTTTGCCTTTATTACGATCATTCCCTTTACGCCCTCGATCGTCCATGTCCGGCGTATCTGCTTTCAATTTAGCAGCAATGTTAGCGATATTTGAAACCATACCTTTCGTTTGTGGATTGTGCAGTTGTTCGAATTTGTCTATTCTTTCCGAAAGTGGCTGCACTTCATCCTCCGACCGATCGGCTTCCTCCATGTGCTCATCGACCCTAACATCTTCTTCATTATCCTTTTGCACCTCATCTATTCGACCTCCTGTATCAATCTACTCATCCTCCACATCATCGCGAAGAATATCGAACTTGCCACTCGAAACAGTTTGAGTCTTGTCTTTCTTCCCAAAATTATTTGCGTGACCTTCGCCCCCCCTCCCCTTTGTTACCATTTTTCCAGAATTTCGGCCTAACAAAACCCATATCATCAACCCTATAATTCTTCTCCAAATCAGTGGCGTTTTTTTTCTGCTTCCTTCTTTTTTTCCTCAGCCCTAGCCTTCCTAACTTCCACTGGCACACAATGTTCTGTCGAGTGGCCAACTTTCCGACACTTCTTACAAAACCGCGGTTCAAATTCGTATTCAACCATTTGAACCCACTCCTTTGGCCCCATTTGAACATTTACTTCCTTCGTAAGCGGTAATGCAACATCCACATCCACTAAAACCCTTGCGTAGGATACCCTGTCCATCGTATGTGATAACTTGTCCGTAAATAAGGGTTTTCCTATAAAAGATGCTATTATTTCGATAGCTCTATTATTCCAACACACCATAGGCAGATTTCTCAGTTTTACCCATACAAGCATAACTGATATTTCGTATTCCCCAAAATCAAAGGCGAAAGGCATATGTTTTAACATTAATGTGTGCCCCCAAATCGCATAGGGACCCCCATTTAGCACCGTGTCCAGATCGTTTTCTGAGCCAATCCTGAACATGATCCATCCGGAATCATGCGTTTTGATTTCATGTTCGACCGTCCAGCTCTTGCATATCTGCTTCAACGCTTGATAGCCCGAATATCTACCCATAAAATACCCTATAAGGACATAATTCCACTCCTTTGACGCCAACTCTAGTGGTATTATGGATTTATTAGCCTTCGGAGGAACATACTTCAGCCTATATGCTTCATTTGGCACACGGTTACCCTTAACACTGTCCGGCACCGTGCCTTTCGTCCATGCTTTTGTTGGAGCCTTCACCCCCTCATCCGTCTTAGCCCTATTTTCCTATTGACCAAGGGCTTCTCCTTCCATATCTTCTCCTGCATTACCAACCATCATGCCATTAGGACTATTATCAGTATCTCTAATAGGACTAACCTGGATCATGGCTTGGCCAGAAGTCGAAGTAAAATCTCTATTATTTGTCTTCAGCTTGAGCTCCGGTAACCCAGCCTCCATTATATGATCGCCATTCTGCAACTCCTCGAATTTTCCTTTCTCCAGCCTGGAATTTTCTTCATCACTTCCATTTTGAACATTATGTCCGTCAATGACTTCATGCTCAATCGAGTTAATGCATGTCTCTTCATCAATCTCAGTTGTCGCCTCTCCATGTCTTGCTGCACCCTCTCTCTCCACTTCTGCCATGTTTATTATCTTTCGTCTTGTTTCATCCTCCTTAGTCCAGCCCTCTATCATATCTACCGTAACTGTCTTCTCCAACGAAAGCGTGCGCGCCCATTTCTTGATACTTCTTGGCGATTCTGGCTTCGTTATGCGTTTCAATGGAGACGATGGCCTAGCGATTGTATTAACAGTAACCACCAATTCTGGATCCTTCGCATTGTTATTCCGCTTAGCCTTACCCATGATCAAGAACAGGTAAGACCCAGAAACGAAGAAAACCCTAGCGTAAAATTGAAAAAAAAAACCCCAACCCACGATTTTGAGAAGAATCGAAGACTGGATATAAGAAACCCCAGCAAATCTACCTAAAACTCAAATCAAACACAACAACTATGGTGGTATAGTCATTGTATTCACAGCCCAGATGATCGCGTGAAATTTCAAGTCAAGAAAATGATATCCGAATTCTTGGAGAAAATCATATCAATTGGACATCAACTGCATGTGTTAAAATTAAAATTCTACTAGAACTTAGAAAGTTCTGGTTCCTTCCACTTATCTCTTTCCATAATTTATTTTGGGGATTTGGATTTCTAGGTTTAATCAATTACATGAATTCTGCGAATATATTCATACCACTGCAACAGCGATGACGATGAAAGCTCTGCAGCGGAGACGATGATGGAAGCAGCGACGGCGATGAAACCTCTTCTGCGGCTGCGACGGCGATGAAACCTCTTCTGCGGCTGCGACGGCGATGAAACCTCTGCAGTGGAGACGATGACGGAAGCTGCGACGGCGATAAAAGCTCTACAGCGGAGATGATGACGGAAGCGGCGACGACGATGAAACCTCTTCTGCGGTGGCGACGGAACCTCCGATGCGCGGTGGCTGCGACTATGGAGGAGAGTTGGGGCAGATTGAATGAAGATGGAGGTTCTCTCTTCTCTTTCAATGGCTGAGATAAATAGGTTTTTTATTTATTTATTAATATTTGGCTGTGTAAATTCTTTTACATTTGAGGTTAATATGGTACTAATTTATAAAGTTTGGAGGTTAGAAAGGACATTTCATCTCTTTGAATTAAATCAGATTTTTTGTTGATGAATAATCTTACCCCCTTCGCCTAGACAAAGAATCCCATGAATGGGTGATTAAACCAAAAAATTGACTCGGTCCTTTTTCTAACTTGGGCTTTTAACATGCAAACCAAACAACTGACTATGTTGGATAAAACAATCTAACCATGCTAATCTAACTAACCAAACACACCTTAATTGTTTAAAAGTCATACTCGCGATTAAATAAAAGAAGAAGGTGCAATTGATAATTATAAAACCGGCGGGGGTTGTGGAGAAATTTCTAACTTTTAAGTGCTCGTTTGGTAGCCTAAGATAACCCAAGATAGTTGGGTTATCTAAATTATATGTTGTTTGGTTCCGTTTCATAAGACCTGCGTTAGTTAATGGGCCCGCCCATAATTACTGTAGCGCTTTGGAGGAGTTATCGACTCAAAAGGGTAGAGATAGTGGGTCGCGTTTGAATAGTATTTTAGGAGAAAGCCACAATGACAAATTTACCCTTCTCATATTTAAACCCAAAATTCACGTGTGAGCATTCATTTGCCCTAGTTCCTATCTCAAAGGTCATGAGAGGCGATTCTCTTCTCTTCATCTTCCTCACAACTTCAATTCACTTTACAAACTTCGAAAGAAGATTCAAACTTCCACCGCATCTTCCCTTTCAAATCTTTCAAACACCGGACAAAGGTGAACAACCCACCTGAAATTCCCACATCTTCTCTTCTTCTATTCTCTACCGACAGCTCTACCGCTCCGCCGTCGGCTATGTTAGTCTCACCTTCGTCGGTGCCTCTCAATTTTTTCTCATATCTCCTCTCTTTTTCCACTCTCTCTGAGTTGAAACTTCCAAAATTTCCAGATCTAAAATCTCAAATCAATGTCCATTTTCCAACTCTCGACGAAAAATCAAGGTAATAAATCTATTTCTACTCTCTTTCTTGCTCAAAAGTGTATGTTATTCTATTCCCTTTGCAACAATGATTGAAAAGATGAAAAATTAACAAAGATTTGCAGGTGGGCATTTGAGAAAAAAAGAAGAATTGAATAATTAAGAAAAATTATTAAGTAAATCTATTCATCTTCTCTTCTATTCTTCACAGATTATATTCTGTTGCTGCTATGGGAGAATAGGTGTTGGTGATTGGGGCGATGAATGTTAGGACTGTAATTTCGTAAGTATACTTTTTTAAAAATTAATAACAGTGTATCGCTACATAATTTGATTTGATTTTAAAATGAATATTTAAATTCTTTAATTGTATTTTACGAGAGAATACAAATAATTTTGTTCGCTTTAAAGTTTAAACCCTCGAGTTTTTTGCCTTACCAATAAAAACCCTCTCAAAACCCTACTGCCGTTTCCTCGCGTCAAAACTATGTCGTTACCGTTTCCTTCACGGCTATTCATGCAGTTTAATCCTTCACTTTCAGTGAGTCGTAGATTTTTATTTTAGTTTGGTTTAGTTTAATTTCTACAGAATTTCCTATCTGACTCATTTTCGATTTGTTTAGGAATTTCACGGAAAATCGAATTCCTACGGGTTATGGAGAAGGAACAGTGTAAACAGGACGCTTTTAGTGGTGAAATCAGGTCCAAAGAGAACCGAATTTGATAGAAAGTGCAGAGATTCTTTACTTTCTGGGATCAATAAGCTTGCAGATGTTGTTTCTGTTACCCTGGGACCTAAAGGTGTTTGTTTCTACACAGGCACACCATTAATATACACATTATTCCTGTTTGGTGTTCTATTGTTGAATTATACTAAGTTGTAATTGTTGCAGCTCAGAATCTGGCTTATTAGTGTGGTGTTATGTGTTGGAGTCTTCACTCTTCAGAATTGCTGAAATGCAAGTCTGGAATAATTAGCTTTACATGTTCTAAAATTTTAGGGAATTCGGGAGAGGAATCTATGATTAAGGACTTGTTTCTTGTCTAGTTTATGTTGTCACTCTTTGTAAATTATAATGCAACCTTTTGTTTTTTGATTGCTCCTGATTTATTATATGCACGAAACAAGACAGTTTTTCACCAATTTACTTATTATTGTCTCTCTGTTAAATCATATAGGAAGAAATGTGGTCCTTTCAGAATCTGAGAAACTCAAAGTAATAAATGATGGTGTAACTATTGCCCGAGCTATAGAGCTTTCTGACACTATAGAGAATGCTGGAGTACTGCTAATTCAAGAGGTCAATCTTCATATCCTTATAAATCTAATTCTAATTAAGTATGGTGTGTTCAATCTTGTAGATAACACCCTAATATTGGCCAAGTTTTTTTCAGGTTGCAACCAAAACAAATGGATCAGCTGGTGATGGTACAACAACTGCCATTGTATTGGCTAGAGAAATGATTAAAGCTGGACTGTTAGCTATCACGAATGGGGCTAACCCTGTTTCTTTGAAAAAAGGAATGGATAAAACATTAGAAGAATTGATCAAAGGTTTGAAGGAAAGTTTTGAATCATACATGGCAGAATTCTTTGCCTTCCTAAAATGGAGAGGAAAGCCAGAAGATGGTGAGGTCACCACAAAGCTATCTTACAGGGCAGAAGGAGAAGAAGAAGAAAGATTTCACAGAGTGAAATTTTCTGAGGAAGATGTAGATGCTGCTTTTGGATTGCCCTCTGAAGGGTGGAATCCAAAATTCTATGGCAATGGCGATGAGCAGGAGATTCCTCAAGATTGGCTCCTTGTTCCAGGACCATTCTCAGCTACACAACATAAGAAGACCCTCAAGCCTAAGTTCCTCAATCTGTTTGAGGTGGTTGTAAAAAGTCTTTTGAGCAACACTGGCAGCTTAGAGCAAGTAAGTGCTCCAAGAATCAGAATCATGGCTGCAGTGATTGATGCCAGTGACAAAGGCATCAAGTTTGATTGGAGGACCTTCATCTTGTCTGAGATGATGAAGGAAATGGCAAAGTTTAAGGTGAAATCTCACCAAAAAGTGGTTTTAGAGGGCAAGCTCAAGTATTGCACCAGGGCAAGCTTGCTGATTGAGAAGTTTGCTCACTACTCAGAGATGCAAACCTTTGCCAAACCCCTCCCTGCCCAGAAAATCTTGTTCAGAAAGCTGAGCAAGAAAACTGAACAAAGGAAGATGCTTCTGGCCAAGCCTGCTGAAGCAATACAGGAGGAAAAACCCAAGTTGAAGAAGAGGACTAAGGCCAAAGCTGTAAAGACCAAGAAGATGTCTCAAATCTCATCAGAAGAAGCCTCAGGAGCATCAATTGAAGTTGATGAAGTGGCAGAAGAAGGAGTGAATGTGCCTTCTGACCACTCAGAAGAGTTGAGACTGAAGTACAATGAGACAAGGCAGAAGAAGAAGGGTGATAAAAGGCCCAGGGAAGTTGTCCCTGAGAAGGAGAAGGAAGTAGAGGGAAGTGGAAGCAATAGGGCAAGCAAGAGGAGAGCCAAGCCCACTGAGAAAGTGCTGGAACTTCAGGAAGAAAGGATTCTTCAATTAGCTCTAAGGGAAAGCAGGGCTGAGAGCAGGACTAAATCCAAGTCTAGAACCAACTCTTTTGGTTCTCGAACCCCAGAGTCCAAAGTCCCTGAAGGTCAACCCTTGGAAGCCAACCTTCCTGAAACCCAAAACCCTGATCCCAACTCCCCTGAAACCCATGTTACCCCTCCCAACCAACCCATCACCCCGGTTGATATTACTAAGAGATATTCTCCAGAAGGGAGTATGCAAAGAAGTGGCATTGATGTGCTAGCAGACCTAGCTGTAGATGAGACAAGGCTCCTGTCCCCACTTGACTCATCTATGCTCAATTACTCCAAACTCTTAGAAACTACACTTCATGAGCCAACCCCCCTGAGCAAAGCCCCTTCAGATTCATTGCTCTCTAAAGCAACTGAAGTACCTTCAATTGAGCCCAACCCTTCTGAAGCTAACCTTCCTGAACTCAACCTGCCTGAAGCTGCAATCAATGAAACCAGAGCCAACTCCCCTATAGCCCAAAGTTCTCAATCAAATGAGAATGAGGAGGAGTATACTTATGAAAGTATGCTCAGAGGTGGAGCAAGGGCTACTGTGGACAGCTTATATCCTCAGCTTGCAGAATTTCCAAGACTTCAAGCTACATTTCATGATCTGAGGATGCTTGTAGAAGTAAAAGATAAATCCATAATGGAAATTGCACAAGTCATTCATGACAAAGGTGCCAACTGGTGGCAAATTGAAGAAGGCGGACTACTCCATTTTGCTGGAGTAACCAAGACAAGGTTTCTCATTGATGAGGAAGTGTTTGCCAAGCTTGTTGCTGTCAAAATTGCTGAAGAAAGAGAGAGGCTTGCTACAGGGATCAAGCACCCTGATAGCAGCTCAAGTGATGATGGCAATAATGACCCTTCAAACCCTCCCCAAGACAACCCTTCTGAACCTTCCCAACCCATGCCTTCTGAATCAAGAAGGTTCTCAGAACCTCTTGTTACCTACCATAGGAAAGGCTCTGTATCCTCAGAGGTGTTGACCAAGGATGGTGACACAGCCAAAGATACATCTGTCAATGAAGGTTCTTCTGAACCTGAGGCACAGCCTAAAGATGTTGAGGTTCCTATTTTAGAGGCTAGTTTGGTTAAGGCCTCTTCAGTGTCAGGAGAGTTGGACACTGATCAGCCCTTAATCATTTAGGATAACTTAGTGGCTACTGATAGAAGCACTGTGATCTCCCCACAACTGCCATCTCTGAACCTTGTTGAAGGTGGAGTTGATGCAGGTTTAAATGAAGGAGTTGAAAAGGAAAGTCTAGTTGAAAAACCAGAGGGTGTTGTGGATGATAGAGAGGTAGTGATTACTCATATTGTGAGTGTACCACCAATAAAGGGTGGTATAAGTGAGGAAGGACAGGCTATTCTTGAAGTCAAATCTGAACTTCAAGAATCCCTTGATGAAAGGAGGCTTGATTCCTTAAGTGAGCACATTATTTCTGAAGAAAGAAAAGAATTAGTTGAAAATGAGGAGAAGACTGCTGATGTATCAGAGTCTTATGCAAAAAATATTGAGGGTGATGAGTGTTTGTTCATTAACCCTTTTGATCTTTCTGACATTGCAGGTATTTCTCTTGACCAAATCTTTGCAGATGAGTTCTTAATAGATGCACCCATCCAAGTAGATTCTGGATCAACACAAGCACTGCTTGGGATGCAATCAGCAAAGTTGGACTCCTTGGCTCATCAAGTCCAATCTGCACATGCTGAAACCTCTGGTGCATTGGATGAGCAAGGAAGAACTTTAGCATCTGTGGAGATGAGAATAACTGGCTCTGAAGATGTAGTGCTTCCTACATTAGAGGCAAGGATAAGTGGAGTGGAAACTGGTCTCCAAACCATTTCCACTGAGGTTCAAAAGGCTAAAACCTCCATGGAGTCCATCTCAGAAGAAGTCAAGAAGGAACATAAGCTGCTTAGAGACAACCACAACAAGAATGTCAAGGCTATCAAGTTGGTGGTTAAGCAAGCTCTTGGGAAGAAAACAGCACTGCAAAAGAAAAGAGCAGTAGAGCTAAGGCTGGCTATGGTAAAAGCTGCATCTGAAAAGTTTTCACAAGAAGTAATGGCCAACATTGCTGAAAGTGCAGTGGCCAACGTTACTGAGTTCCTTAAAGCCCAGTTGGATACATCTTTGAAAGCAACCTTGGAAGAGGTTGTTGAGCAAAAAATGAAGCCTGTTCTAGCTTTCCTTAGCTTGAGCAGTGATAGAATGCAGAATATACATGATGAGAATGTATATCTGCTTGAAGAGATGAAATCTCTGAACTTAGCCCAATCCTTGATGGCAAAAACCATGAGTGAACTCAAGCCTTAGTGTTTTGATGCTGCCAAAAAGGGGGAAAGGGAAAGAGCAAGGGCCAAAGGTGCCTTGATAATAGGTGGTTCAGAGAAGGGCAAGGAAAAGGCTGCTAAAAACAAGGGCAAAGAGCAAACAATACTAAACTTGGAAGATCTTGATGAAGAAAAGCAACTAGCCATAGCAATGAAAGCTTCTATGGCATCAACACAAGAAGAAAGAGCTAGGTTTCAGCAGAGGCCAGGAGGAGAAGGATCTGGTTTGGACAAAGGTGCTGAAGGTGTCCAAACTAGAGGCCAAATCAAGAAGGCCAAGGGGAACAAAAGAAAGGCTGAAACATTCACTGACTTCCCCAACAGCCTAGAACTTCCTCTTGAGTTCAGAATTGAGGAGGAAGAACCTATCTCCAAGAAGAGCAAGTCTGCTGAAAAAGTCAAATCTGCTGAAAAAGTCAAATCTACTGAAATGACCAAGATTGCTGAAAAGACAAAGTCTCCTGAAGCTGACAAGTCTGCTGAGACTATGCCTGCTGAAGGTGTCAAAGCTACTGAAGATATTGAGGAGCTATATGAAGAAGGCTTTGGACATCAACCTAAAAAGAAGACAACTGTCCTACTAAATGATCCATCAAAGTTGTTTCATGAAGGGTATGGCAAAGACCCTGAAACACAACAAAAGCTGGCCATGATGAGGGCCCAAGAAAGAATGAATTTGATGGAGGAAGCCAACAGAGCAAGGGACAAAAGAAGAGCTGATTTTCAAAGACCAAGAAGAAGGAGAGCAACCTACAGCAAACTAAAGCCACATCTACTAATCCCAATGGACACCAAATATCCTCACTTGGATAAATGGGTGCCTATCCAGCTGAATGACTCATGGGAAGAGGCCAAAAGGGAGTTTGTCTATGATTACTATGTCATTGACAGATGGAATGAAAGAGATGCCAACTCCACTTTTGCTGAGTTCATGATAGAATATCACAAAGAGCTATATCAGAAACTGCTTGCAGCTGCTGACATTGCAAGATTTGAGCTCACTGCACCAAAACAAATCATATATATGCCTCCAAAGCTGGAAGGATGGATTGATCAGAACAAGATTCTTCAGGAGTTCTTTGAAATCCTGAAACTGAACAGAATGGTGTTTGGACCAAAGGGTTCAAACCAAGAGGCCATGGAGTTGAAGAAAAGAGTGTGGGCACAATATGGGATGGTGCCACCTCCTGAAGATGATCTCTAAACTGGCTAAGTCCTCTTGACTCCTATTTGCTGTTCTGAATGCTTTTGACTAATAATTCACTGAAATTGATCAAGACTGCTGATGTGCTATGTTGATGACTATTTGCTCTGATAACCAAGAATCAATACTCTGATAGACTATCTCAATATTTCTCAAATCAATAGATAGTTTATTATTCCGAATGTGTAATTTAGAAGTGTTATGCTCTGATGTAATGTTTCTCATGCTCTGATATGTTTGTTCAACTATCAACATGCTTGTAATGATCTCTTATTTAAATGATAGTTGAACACATTTTGAAACAAACATTACCAAACTACAACTTGTCTGACTTATAAACATATATGCAAATGAAAACAGAAAATACACTAACACATTTTTCTTTCAGGGAACTTGACCTCAGTCATCTTCACTGTAGTAGAATGTAATAAGTGTAATCAAGTCACCTTTTCATAGATTGTATAGGTTTTGGCATCATCAAAAAGGGGGAAATTGTTGGGAATAAAATGAGTTTTGATGAATATACCAAAACCCCCTTAAGACATGCCAAGTAGATAAGTCAAAATTGAATGAACATGTTTCAGGATTGTTGGAACATGTAGACTAGACAAGTAGAGAAGCTGATGTGTTAGGCAGCTCTTACAAGAATAGATGCAATAGTTGAGGGGGAACACATGCTTACAAGATAATTGAGATCAAGTCCCCTCAAAGCTCAAGTTCTGGAATGACCTCAAGACTGCTGAAGGACAAGTATGCTGATCAAGTGGAATCAGTCAAAAGGCAACCTAGTGAATGCCAACATGAGTTAAGATGCATCATCAAAACATCAATCTACTGTATATTACAATGCTCAGAAGAGTTGTCCACTAAATGTTTCAGAAGAGTTGTCTCAGAACACTTCAATCTGTCTACAAGACAACTATGCTGAAGAGGTCAAGTCCACCTTTCCAAGTCATGAATGCTTAAATGACAACTCAAAGAAGAAGTGGAAAGAGAACGAGCCAAATCAACTAAAGAGCTAAAAAGCCAACACTGCTGATGAGTGAACTCTGCTGAATCTGATAAGCAGAGTTGTCCAAGTGATAAGGAAAGTTGTCCTTATCTCAGGAATGTTGATAAGAAGAGATGTCCATGTTTGACCAAGTGAGTCTTGAAGTCAGACATTGGGAAAAGGGCTCAGAATGAAGACAAAGTTGTTACAGCCGTTTATTTCCCAAAACAAGGACATGTCACTATCAGAATCTGTCTTCCAGTTTGAAGAACTCAAGGAAGACATTTATAGCAATTTGGGACTGCCTCTCCAACGGGCAAATCCTCAAATTTGTCTATAAATATAGAAGTGTGAAGACCATTTGAAGGCAACCAACTAGACCTCAACCTTGACAAGAATATCCAACTATCCTACAAATCAAAGTGCTTTCAAGCTTTCAAAGAGACTATCTTAGTCTTCATACACTTCATTCTAAGTTGTACCCCATTGTATAATCCATACAAAGCTTAGAGAGATATCCTATCCTTATACACTGACCTTCATTGTAAATGATATCTCACTAGTTGGAACCTTACTTCAACCCTTACCCCTTTCAAGGGAGAAAGTGAGAAGGTTATAGTAGTAGAAGTGGTAGGAGCTGATTGTTGAGAGAAGAACAGTTCAGTTCTGAGATGAGAAGAGGGTACTAGGACTCTAGACATCCTAAGGATCAATTCACCAAGGAGTGGTGTTCTTGATCAAGTGCACCTTGGCACTATAAAACAAGTTAATTCCAAGAGTGAAGGAATTATCCTGTTCAATCAAGAAAAGTGGATGTAGGAACTTGAGTCTCTGAACCACTATAAACTCTTGTGTTGATTTACTTTCAAGTACTTCCATACACTCAACACTGCATACAAAACTGAACCTTTCAAAGACTTATATCATAAACTGTGCAAAATAGATTTGGACAAGTTCCCTGAAAACTGGACTGTTTGATTAAAAGTGATTTCAGATTCAAAGGAGTTTAAACTAAAGGGCCAACCACTAATTCCGCACATATAACTCCCTATATAGTTATTCAACTAAGTACTCAATAGTACTTAGTAGTTTGATTATCTTAGAAGAGTTAAACACATCAGCAGAGTTGTCCAAGACAACCTTGCTGAAGTACTTTTGGTCAAGTTTGAAAAAGAAATTGCATACAAGTGTATTCCCCCCCCCCTCCATACACTTGTTATATACTCCTTTCAGGACCAACACATGTGTTCAATTATATTGATACTATTTTACTTTAATTAATTGGTGTATAATTTCCACCTTATCCTTTCAAAAAATTTCTTCATTCCTTACAAATTTTACTTCATTTTACATTGTTTAATTATTTTTTCATTCGAACTTTCATTTTTTAATCACTTTATTTTAATTTTTTATAAATATAATTTTTAGTTTATAAGTGTTATGATAACAGTTGATAAGTATTATGGTATATTATTAGTTAATATGCAGTACTGTACGTATTAGTTCATATACAGTATAATATTAGTTTATATTGTGACAAGTTCTAATATTTTCGAGTTCAAATACTTTATGGTACTAGTTCAAATATAGTACTCCTTCCGTCCATGAAAATTAGTCACATTAGTCTTATATTCTTTGTCCACCAAATGTAGTCCCACACACTTTATGAAAACTATCACCCTTCAACCATCACTTAATTACTCAATTTGCCATCAACTTTATTCACAAACAATCACTTTATTCACAATGGACCCCACAATACTCTATAATACCCTTACTTTATCTACTTTATCTACCTTTTTTTTAAAACTTGTGCCCACCCTCCATGAGACTACTTTTGGTGGATGGAGGGAGTATAGTATTAGTTCACATATTGTACAGTATTAGTTCACATACTCTATGGTACTAGTTCAAATATAGTATAGTATTAATTCACATATTGTATATTATTAGTTCATATATTAAATAATATTTTTATACCCACATTAATCTCTAGTACTATACAACATATTAACTAGTACTATACCATAGACGTACTAATACTATATCGTATTTAAAGTAATATTATATTAATAAAATATACATAACTTAACACATAACTTAACACATTCATAATTCCAGGTATACCATGCAAATTAATACATCAATATTAAAAGATTGATATTAACTAACTAGTAAGAAAAACAAAAGTGAGAATGAACATACTGGATACATAATTCAATTAATAGATACGATCACACTCAATAAACATATGAATGCATCAACACGGCGATGACCACAAAGAAAATAATGAAGTTGATGCAATATTATGCTGGTTTCTTCCCCAATTCTCCACGCATTTAAGTTTCTAAATATAAATTTTATTTTTCAATTAGATTATGTTATTAATTAGTTTTAAAAATTAAATCTACAACTTTAAAAAACTTGTAACAAACTAGATTACATTGTAGAAATAATGAAGACATAACAAAATAATCTTAGTTATTATAAATCAGATAAAAGTTAGAAAGTGAGCATGTCATATTCATACATTTATACCCAAATTAGAAAAAAATTGAATTTTTTTAGTTTAGTGGTCATTTTTTGAGAAAATTTTATTTCATAATTTTATTTTTGAGTTTCATATTTTTTTTCAATATATTTTTTTATATTTATTTTTTGAAAGTTAAAAAAATAGAATAATATTTGATTTCGTGGTGATTCATTGGTGAGTCGATAGTCGGTGTATAATTATAATTGGCAAAAACTTGTGTGAGACCGTCTCACAGATCTTTTTCTGTGAGACGGATCATTTTAACTCATATTTCAAAATTTTGGGTAGGATAATCCATTTTTTTTTAGATTTTAGTTTGTAAAAAAAGTGATAATGTTTAAATAAAAAGTGACAATATTTTTAACAAAAGTGACTATCACTTTTTGCTCAAACATTATCACTTTATATATATAGAAGCCGTCTCATGGATCCCATTCTATGAGACGGTCTCACCCAAGACTAGCCCATTATAATTTTAATGAGTTGTATTTTAATTTAATTGATAAAAACGTAATATAATTTTTTACATTGTATTTTTCTTTTAAAAAGATTGGAGGTGAAGTTAATAAAAAAGAGGGTAAATAACTAATAACTTGAATTTAGTTACACGTATGTAACTTGTACACATAAGTGCCTAAAAGAAGGGAGTGTGGACTTATTAAAAAAATGAGGATAAATAGAAAATTGGATTTAGTTACATGTATGTAACTGGTACACAAAAGTATTTGCCGAAAATGAGAAAGCGAATATAATTTAAAAGGCCCTGTTTTTTTTCCTTTTTCTCTTGTATACAATGAGATATTTAAGTTGCCCCCGTAGAGTCATAGATGGTGGGGGCTTGATTTTCGATTTCTCTCTCTACGCCAAAAGAAGGCCAGCATGTTCGTTATTATTTCATTTAAAAACATTTATTAATTAATTATTACGTTTTTTTTTTTTTTTTTTTTAAAGAAGGGAATTCAACAAAGAGTAGTATAGTCAAAATCTGTTACTATTATCTCACAAGAAATTCTTAATTAAATTTGCACAAAAAAAGAAAATCTTAATTAAATACGGAGTAAAATTTACAAATCTACCATTCAAGTAACATATTTCTTCAATAAAAATAACTTACTATTTTTAAAGAAAAAAAATACAACTAATACCATTATGTGAAATTACTATTTTTTTTTGTTATGTATTCTCTTTTGAATCTTCTTTTCAAGAATCACAAATACATAATTTATACTCCATCTGTCTTGTAAAATTTTGCTCACTTCTTTTTATATGTGTTTTTTTAAAAAATCATATTTTAATTATAAAAAATATATGTGGGATAACGAATCAGTCTTGTTAATAAAGTAGACAAAATAATCAAAAGTTAATTATTTAAATAGAATAAACATATATTTTGTGAACCCAAAAATGAGTCTGAGCAAAATTTTACGGGACGGAGGGAGTAATTTTTTTAAATAGTGACACTTCGTATAAATAACCGTAATAGATATGTATACACAAAATTGATATTTAAATGTAGGATTTTTTGTTCCTTAAGTTGTACTATCAATTTAGATTTTTGTCGTCTAAATTTTTCGACTTTAAAATTGGTCTTCTATATTTACAAAAATATGTATTTTAGGCATTTTATGAGTAAATAAGAGTAATTCAACCGATCTAAGAATGATAATATACTAGACAATGATAATGATTTTGATAATATTCGATTATAAGTGTTAGCATATCTTTAATTCAGACAAAAAATAATTTATATTTATTTTTAAAATGACTGAAGTTAAAAAATTTTGAAAACAAAAAATCAAAACCCTTGGGTGTTTACTTTGGGTTTTGGGTGGTTTTAAAAATAGATTTTTGAAATCCTGGTTTTTAAAATCCCAATAAATAGTAATATGAGTGTTTCTTTTAAGTTTTGAAATAGTGTAGAATTTAACTTTATGTCAAATCAAATTGTAAGATTGAATGAGTTTGTATTATTATATTATTATTTGGTGAGATTATAATAATTAATTAATTGTGTAATGATTAAATGTATTATATTATTATAGTATTATTATATTATTGTTGAGAAAGAATATAATGATTGCAATAATATTATATACATATAACTTTATGTCAAATATTTGATAGGGATGGTTTTGAGTGGATTTTGAAAATCGATTTTTAAATTCCAAAGTAAAACGAATTTTGGATCTTGAAATCCAAAACCTAGTTTTTAAAATCAAAAGTAAGGGTAGGTCTCTTGTAGACTCAATTTCTTATAAGAAATTGAGTTCATTTTAAAAAATAGGTAGGGTCAACAATAAGTAAACATTACGCAAAAAAGTTCAAGTTAATTGTTGTAGCCAAAATGGTTAGGCACGAACCATTTTTTGTTGAGGTCAAGTGTTCAACTCTCACATTTAACAATTTTCACATATTTTTTTTTTCTATTAGAAAAGTGCATGTTGTTCTATTATAAAAGTGCATGTTGTAAATAAGAAAAAGTGTAACATGCATTTTACAATTTAACATGTTATTTTGCACCATTAGGTTATATGGTGTTGCTATTTACACCTTTTAGTCGTATTTTATTGCACTTTTGGTTTACAATTTCGAATAATATTTAAAGTTATAGTAACTTACACTTTTTATTAATGTTATGTTACACCTTTTAGTCATATTTTGTTGCACTTTTCAGTTGCGGTGACTTACAATTTCGAATAATATTTTAAGTTATTGTAACTTACACTTTTTATTAATGTTATGTTACACCTTTTAGTCGTATTTTGTTGCACTTTTCAATTGTAGTGACTTACAAATTCGAATAATATTTTAAGTTATAGTAACTTACACTTTTTAGTAATGTTATGTTACACCTTTTAGTCGTATTTTGTTACACTTTTTAGCTGTAGTGACTTACAATTTCGAATAATATTTTAAGTTATACTAACTTACATTGTTTAGTAATGTTATGTTTCACTTTTTAATTATACTGAGATACACTTTTTATTATTGTAATTCGGTTGTTGTTTTATTGAAAAAATAATTAAGAAAAGAGAAGTTTCACGATCCCACTGCATCACAAAGGCATCACCAAAAGGAGCCAAGCCCTGCTTTAATTAACTTGAAACCATTCTAAATGACTATGCCTAACTAGCAAGATTTCCAGATTTTAGGCCAAATATCCGAATTTGAACGATCCCTAAAAAAATGCATTGATCTACTCAGCAGAAAAAGTAAAATCGCAACCAATTCTCCAGAAAAGCCAAAACTAGACCAAAACTGTCCAGAAATCATGAAACGTAAAACTCCAAAATACAAGTCAGAAATTCGAAGAAGAAGAAATTAACATCCGAAATCGAATCACCTAATATGAAGAGTACCGCCCCCAAATTGACTATCACTATTGTTATGAAGCTCAAACCAAGCACTGTTGATATAGAAGCAAGCCCCTTTCCAGTTTAAGGCAAAAGTGTCAACGGCGGTGGCGGACCCCACAAAAGACGGCAACAAGTCGGCGGCGTTGTTGAGAGAGTGCAGAATCAATTCTAAAACGTAATATAAGACATAATATTTTGTTGAGGGTGGGTCGGATCTTGATCGGACTCAATTCTTTATAAAGAATCGATTTCATATATAAGACTTATACCAAAAGTAAACATACCTTGCAGCAGGAAAAAAAAAAAAAGGTTCTTAGTCTTGACGGCATTCGTAGTGTAGAGAGTAATAGTTGCAGTAGCAGTAGCAGTAGGTAGATCTGAAGTTGATGAAGCTGCTGCATAATTTGACGCGCTCAATTTTGTTCCAAAGCTCCACCTATTCGTTCTACTACTTCACTTCATTGTAATGGTATTTTTTCTTTGTTTCCCTCTCTACCTGAACTTTTAAATTGTCTCTTTTAATACAAAATTCCCAAATGCTAATACGCGGGAAAGGTTTAGGAAAGTTAATTGCGGCTCATGATTCGGAGCCATTTGTTGAGTGTGAGTTCTACTAAGACGTAGATTAGAGGAGAGGAAAATAATTCAGGGGTGGTAATTGGTAGTGGTACAATTGTGTGTAGAAATTTAGGATTGTGATGCAGCATGTATATGTAAGCCAAGAGTTCATCTCTTGATTAGGAGTTTTTCTTCTGTTATAGTAGCATTTAGAAATGTGAGCTGGTTTAAGCTTCATAGGTGTGTGTTTCTTTAGAAAAGGGATTTTGAAATTGACAATCTTGTGAATTTATCTTTTTACCTCAGAATTTTCCATTGTCTAATATTTAGGAAGAGTGTGTTTTGGTTGAAACTTCTGCTTGAGAGAGACCAAAATGGCAAAGTCCAGACCGCATTTCCCAGCTCAAGACGTATTATCGTCTTCACAGGCAACAATGAGATCAAGAGAATTGGAGGGTCCCACGAGGTGGGTTGAGTACTTGGGTCCAGAAACTGGATCAAGGAATAATGGTGCAGAAGGTACGATGCCTCAAAATCCAGTCAGTTCGTCCCAGAAGGGTTTGAACATGCAATGGGTGTACCAGCTCACACATGTGGCTGAAGGGCTCATGGCAAAAATGTATAGACTGAACCAGATTTTAGATTATCCTGATTTGGTTAATCATATTTACACTGAAGCATTTTGGAAAGCTGGTTTGTTCCCAAGTTACCCCAAAATTTGTGTTTTGCTTGAGAAGAAGTTTCCAGAACACCACAGCAAGTTGCAGCTTGAACGGGTAGGATTTCTGGTTCCTTTGCTTGGATTCATAACCACTCTATGTACTATTACCTGATTTGGGGTTGAATTATCATTTATTCATGGATAACTAATGGTAGGTTGATAAGTTTGCTTTGGATGCTATTAATGATAATGCTGAGGTTCATCTTCAAATCTTGGAGCCTTGGATTCAGGTGTGACATAAATTCAAAAGTTTTGAGATTTTGAGTTTTTATTTTTTAATAATTGATGCCATTTTCTGGATCAGCTGCTTCTTGACCTGATGGCATTTCGGGAACAATCTCTGAGACTCATCTTGGACCTAAGCAGTACTGTGATAACCTTGCTGGTACACTAATCTCCAAATGATTAACGGCAAAATTTGTGTTAGATTTTCTTCTCTAATAGTTTGACTGCCTTCATTGCAGCCACACCAAAATTCTCTCATTCTACATGCCTTTATGGATCTCTTTTGCTCGTTTGTTCGTGTTAATCTATTTTCTGAGAAGGCAAGTCTTCAGACATCATGATTTCCATTTTTACTCCTGCCAAAAGCATCGTTGATTTATCTCTTACATGCATGATCGTGTAAACTACAGATACCTAGGAAAATGATGCTTCAAACATACAATCTTTTGCATGCCATGACACGGAATGATCGAGATTGTGACTTTTACCATAGGTGAGACTATAATCTCTCTTCATATTTATGAACTTCTTCAGGTTGTCATCAATTTTGAGCTCAAGTCTCTGAGTCTTTTTCTATAACTCTCTATATGTATGCTTGGTGACTTTGCTCTGGTGAGGTGCTTTATAACTTACTCTTTCTGAAAAAGAATAATTGCTATTCTAGACAAAATGGACAAGATCTATTGCATTTTTCAGCATGTGTTGTAAACGCTGTTAAACAATAACATGCAACTTTCTGTACCCATTTCCAGTCAATTCTCGTTTCAGCATATATAGGTTTATTTGTGTAGGAAGTGTGCGCATTCACAGAGATGATAATGGTGTTAGAGATGCAAAGTGTAGAACTCGGAGTGCTATATCTTAGTTTGTGTTGTATTTTGGGTAGCCTGCTAAAGCAAGACATGTTTGAAATTAAGTATGCAACTCCTGAATAATGGGGAACAACTGGTATTCCATAGTTGTTAGAGGCAACAGGCACAGAAAAGTGCAAGGGTGCTTCTAGGCCCCGATTCACAGCTATTGAGCATTTGATTAAAAAATTAACTAAAATTTCTAACAAGCTCATTAGCTTGAATAAGCAATAAAACACACACGAAGGTTCAATCACATATGATGACATAACAATTCAATAGAATTCTAAAGTTAAATAGCACACAATGACCTAAAGTTCACTAGCGCATTACGTCTTCAGTTACGCAAAGTTCATCAAAATCGTAGGCTAGCAAACTAGTTATCTTGCTCATAATTATCATAATCCTAAATCCTCTCACCCCCATCACCATCATCATCAAACTGTGAATCTTACTAGTTTTAAATTCTTCTTCTCCATCTTCCTCAAATTTAAATTCAACTTCTTATTCATGAGTAAATCTTAGAAATGAGCCTCTCACTCTCTTTCGCTTCTCCACTCGTTTAGGTGGCCTAGGGAGTAACCCTTGAACTAGAGGTGGATGTTGATGATTTCTTTCCCTCTATTCTGATAGGTGGGTTCTTCAAATCTAAGATCCTACCTTAACAACCCCAAATTGAATAATCACCTTCAAACCCAACCGATTTACTCCATTTTCTCCATCCTTTGGACCAATCAACCATTCATTATATTCATCAGTGTCTTCCAGGAGTCCTAAAAAGGTGCATGAGCCCAATGACAGCTTCTTAAATTCATTCGTTGACATGTGTTCACTGCTGGATAATACCTTTTATATATTGTTGCAAGATTTACATTCTTGTGTTGTGTAACATGTTAGTGTTTGAGAAGTGCACTATTCAAATGTCTCGAGTTATTTATTTCATAAGTTATGTATGCTTGAACTGAAGAAAACACCTTATATTTGTTGTTGCAAGCTTGTATGATTAATTTCACCAAATATATTTCAAGTTCATTTAAAAAAATCGTACAAACTGCTGCTGATCTATTTCTGTTTTCTTGAATGCCGGATTATTCCTTGCAATTGCTTTTAATCTGTTTCCTTGGCTGCCAGATTAATTCAATTTGTAGATTCTTATGATCCACCATTGAAGGGGTTACATGAAGATCTTAATTTTGTCAGTCCTCGGATTGGAGAGGTTATATTCTTTTTCATGGCTCACATCTCTTACAGTGAATTTTAACTTTCTTCCTACAATCTAATCCCAAATCTTCAACCTACACTAGTTAACCTATTTGTGGCAAGTGGTTTCTAGCTTTGAGTAAAGAGAATTTGCTTGCAACTGTTTTGTTCTGTTCAGAAGGGTCATTGTCTTCAATGATGCATTTTTTTATCAGGTCTTAGAGGCTGTGGGACCCATTATATTCTTGTCTACAGATACAAGGAAGCTACGAAATGAGGGTTTTCTAAGTCCATTTCACCCTAGATATCCTGACATACTTACAAACTCAGCACATCCAATGGTAAGAACTAAGAAGTTATCTTGTTTTATATATTATACTGATACATCCCCCACACCCAAATAGGTTGTGGAACATGAATAACTTTACACACAGTTGTTTCTACAGAAGAATGCTATGCATTCCACATGATTGAGTCTTTTCCTCTTCTACTAACTTTTAATTTTGAATTTCTCTTATTTGCAGAGAGCTCAAGACCTTGCAAATGTTACTTCTTATCGTGAGTGGGTATTATTTGGATATTTGGTTTGTCCTGACGAGCTTCTTAGAGTCACTAGCATTGATATCGCATTGGTACCCTTCTCTATCATCTTTTACGATTTATATTACTGTATTCTTTATGATAATTTTGGGTTAGTTTACATGTGTGCATGCTAGAACTCTGATATTTGACTTTCTAGACATTGGTCCCATATCTATGTCTAACATCTCCTCCTATTTTCTTGGTACTTCTCTCAGGTTGTGCTGAAGGAAAACCTAGTACTGACACTATTCAGGGATGATGTGAGTTTTATATGTCTGTAACTCTTAAGTGATATCTTATGGTCATTGTATTTTTTTAATAGCAAGGGAAAAAAAAAGAGAAGATAACATTGTGACCTCTGCTCCAATCTACATATACATTACACACACACACACGCACAACAGTCTGCCAAAATTAGAAAGACACAAATTTCCCGCGAAAATCACGTTACAAAAATATAAGCTTTTATTTTTTTCCACCCAAATTTTAAATTGCAGTAAATTTTTCACTCAAGTTCAATTTTAGCATCTAATATATCAAATTAAAGATTTTTTTCATGATCTTTAATTTGACATTCATATTGCATATATAGAAATGAATCTTCAAATTTAAAATATGAATTTGTTGTGATTTGAAGTGTGTTTTAAATTAAATTTCAATTTATATCTTTCATATATGTCTCTATTATACAATTCACACAACATAATTGTCGATATACTAATTGTGCATCGCACGGGAAATTTCTAGTGAGTTTAAATGGCCAGCAAGAAGTGGAGCTGAGAAAATCAATAGAATAACAGTCCTTTTGCGCCTGCCTGACTGTTTCACTGATCAAATCCTTTCTAGTTATATTACCTACTTGGTTGCTGAATCGCACAATTTCCTACTAACATTGTGGATTCCTTTTGCCTATTGCCTCTCTATTCTGAAAATGATTACGATGCAGATTCTGCCTCCATTAGCACTTTTTAGTGAAGTAACAGTGTGCTTGTATTGTATGTAGACTCCTTGCTGTGAACCTGCTTATCAGGTTTGCAGCAGGATGAAAATATTTTATGATATGTGTTGAAGATGAGGCCTTTTTGGTAAAATCCAAGTGAAAAATTTGATGTGAGGGTGATAAGTTATACTTTAAGTTAGTCAATGACTCAATGTACTTCTTGGTTAAATTGAGAAGGCATGGGCAAAGTCACAAAATTATGATTTTCATTTATTAGTGCACGATGACAAAAAACTAGTATAGCTGTTTCTATAATATATGCCTATATATTGTTATCAATTGCAAAGATGAAACACCAAACTACAGTCAGGAATGCTTTGTTTGATGTGAAAATTAATAAGACAGCTTTTAAAATCCTCTTATTAATTTGTGCAGTATATATTATTGCATGAGGACTATCAATTATATGTACTACCACGCATATTGGAATCCAAAAAGATGGCTAAGTCTGGGCGAACAAAGCAGAAAGAAGCAGATTTAGAGTACAGTGTTGCAAAGCAGGTAGAAAAAATGATAAGGTATTGACAAACTGAACTAGAGTTTCATATTTAATTTTTATTGTTATATATGTACAGTGATCACAGAGGTAGTGAAAAACTGCTAATAAATGCATCCAGCATATAATTCCTCGTATCATTGGAAAAATCCTAATGTAGCAGACGTATATGATGCACTCGTACTGCTTGAAAATCAGAATCTTTCTTCTATAACTGTTACCAATTATGTAGATTCTTTTGTAGTTGTAGTTTGTAGCCCTGTGTTTAAACCTATTTTTTTTATTTTTTTTCTAATTGTATCAGTGAAGTCCATGATCAAGCACTATATTCCTGTGATGCTTTACACCAAGAAAGGAGAATATTGTTGAAGCAGGAGATTGGAAGGATGGTTTTGTTTTTCACTGATCAGCCAAGTTTATTGGCTCCTAATATTCAGGTGTGCATGCCTATGTATATATGCTTGTGTTAGAGATAAGGGTCTGTACTTGATTTTATTGAAGGAAATAAGAACAAGAAAGAAAGGGAAGAACTCCCTCCCCAGGAAATATTCCTGCCCTGCAAATATGCCAATTATAATAATTCTATTATGTTTTCTAACTCCTAATGCAATAGATAGATACTTTATTTAAACTAATATGTAAGTAAGGTAGTGGTAATACTCTAAGTAAGATGCTAATGATTCCAATCAAGATCTTCCCATTTGCATAGCCTCAACCTATTCCTTTTTCACTATCAACCAAGTCTATGTGATTACGTCTCATATGCAAGTCAACTATCCATTCTCTTTGCCTCAGATGTTGCTTTGCATTAGTTATTTTCTTGCGGCGAACCATACATGAATGCTTGAAGTAAGATGGAGTCTAATTTTATGTGAATTATCCAAGAAATGGGAAATATTTTACTCATTTCAGTAGTTGAATTCTCCATTCTGTGTAAGCATGCAATCATGCATCAGAGAGTACAAAGAAAGTAATTCACTTATGTCAACAATCAACATTAATACTTATTTATTGCATGTGGATCTATGCTTAACATATTATAGTCTTATGGCTGGCGGTGTCTGTACAGATGGTGTTTTCTGCTTTAGCCTTTGCACAGAGTGAGGTGCTATGGTATTTTCAGCATGTTGGAATCCCATCTGCTAGATCCAAAACAGCTCGAGTTGTGGCTGTGGAAATTGTAAGAATTGTTTTTTTAGTTAATTTTTTTGGAGTGTTCTTTTTTGGAGTTGAGGTATAAAATAATGAATACGGAGTATTATATTTCTTGATTATGAGTATTCAGTAAACAAACACCATTTTTCACAATTTTTCATGACTGCAGGATCCAAATGATCCAACCATCGGGTTTTTATTGGATGGGATGGACCGTCTTTGCTGTCTAGTCCGCAAGTATATTGCAGGTTAGGTTCCTTGTAGGGAAAGAATCAAAGAACTATGTTTTTATAATAAATCCTTATTATTTATTGCTAATAAAGTTTCTGAAAATTTTAAGCTTAAGCCAGATTCACATGTTATTGTAAATATACTGCCTCTCTATTCTGCATGTTCTTCAGTGATCAGTATAAAATTGATTTCAGAGCATGGGATATCTGAATTTTGAGAGCCTGATAATATTGCTGAAAATGATTACCTAATAAATCAAAATGGCATAATCTGAACTTTATCTCTCTACTTATCTGTTGCTGAAATCTGAAATTTATTTTCTCTCACAGCAATTAGGGGCTATGCGTTATCATACCTATCATCCTGTGCTGGTAGAATTCGTTTCCTGCTGAATACTCCAGGAATGGTGGCTCTTGACCTGGATGCTACATTGAAGGGACTTTTCCAAAGGATAGTTCAGCATCTGGAAAACATACCGAAACCGCAGGGTGAAAATATTTCCGCAATCACGTGTGATTTATCAGTAAGCAGTTTATCAAGAATATTTGTTTTACTTTCTTCACAGAACTTAAACTCATTTCTATTTCATGTCAAATGTAGACTAAAGCTTGATATAGATCTCGTTCCATGAAATAAAGTAATGTAAAGTTATTAGCACTCTCTGGGTTATCACATTTGATCAAATCTCATCAACAGACTAATATACAACAGTTGTCTGAAAAATCAGCTCCCCTCTTGTCAAACGAAGCACTTTCATGCATATATTTTTTCTGCATAAATAATGGCTAAAACAGCCTAAACCGGGCATAATTATAGTCCCATCTTTGCCATTCATGCCTTTGGAGAGAATATTATAGCATAGCTGTACATGGTCTAATAATCGAAAATTCGAAATAGTCAAAATCTAAATTATTATAGCATAGCTGTACATTTTCTAATAGTCGAAATTATTAAGTATGCACTCACTCTACTATGGTCTATGGCTTCCTGTATGCTGCTTGTTGTATAACCAACATTTGCTTTTCAGTTCGTTCTTGAAATACTTTTGTTTCACCACTTCTCTTGTAGTTTTCTTGCAGTTTGCCCATAGTTATATTTTGTTGAGTCATAAATTGTTTTTTTACATTCAGGAGTTACGCAAAGATTGGTTATCCATATTGATGATTGTCACTTCTGCTCGTTCATCTATTAACATTAGACATTTGGAGAAAGCAACTGTATCTACCGGCAAAGAGGGCTTACTTTCAGAAGGAAATTCTGCATATAATTGGTCCAGGTAGCGCTCCCGCTTTTACCAAGTTTGTTCTGAAATAATGTTGTATCCTCAAACATGATTCTAATCTATATGAATAAGCTGATGCTCTCTGTATCAAGATGTTTATTTTATTAAATTTCACACCATGATCCTAAAGCATGCTGGGGTTGCTCTTAATTTCTTCCCAAAGTATTTCTCTCTCTTTGGTGCTTGAGACATTAACACATTTTACACATTTGCAGATGTGTTGATGAGCTTGAAACACAGTTATCAAAATTTGGGGGTCTGAAGAAACTTTACTTCTACCATCAACATCTTACAACTGTGAGTTTCAGAAATTACAGTCTTCAAGGGAATTCTTGATTTGGGATTTCAAAATCTAAATCTGGTTCTACTTTGGAATATTAGAATCCGGTTTTTAAAAACCATATTAATCCACCGCTACAAATACCTATAAACCCGACAATTTTTTTTCTACACCACACCCTCTCCAATGACTCATTAATGCATATATATGTATTAATTCTCACTCTTAATTTATTTATCACTTTTCAAACCTTTAATTCTCACTTTCGCAACTTCCTATAAAACACACTATTTATTACACAATCATTCAATCATTACAATCAACAATATTATAACAATACAGCATCGCACACTCTTAATCAAGATTACTATTAATCAAGATTTTGAAATCTAGTACTCTAAATCCCAAATCAAACATACCCTTAAACATTACGTAGCTTTAACCTGACTCATTGGGTACAATAGGTTTTCCGTAACACCATGTTTGGGCCCGAGGGTCGTCCACAACATTGCTGTGCCTGGCTTGGTGTTGCTAGCAGTTTTCCAGAATGTGCTTCACCAATTGTTCAAGAAGAGGTATTGATGAACAACTTCAACAATTCAGTTATTCTCATTGGTTCAAATAACAGTCCATAAACCATCCATAAACTCCATTTTTTGAATATAGGTGACAAAAATTGGCCGTGATGCAGTTCTATATGTTGAATCACTGATTGAATCTATAATGGGAGGACTTGAAGGTTTAATAAATATTCTCGACTCTGATGGAGGATTTGGCTCTTTGGAGATGCAGGTTGTTATTTTGACCTATGAATCAAAGTTTAGCATATTGTTTTTGTACTAATTTTATGAAAGCTTCAGCTTCTCCCAGACCAAGCAGCAAATCTCATGAATTTGATATCCAGATTATCTATTCCTTCAATGAAATCCCCAAAAGCTTCGTATGGTTTTCACTTACCAGGCTACGAGAGCTATCCAGAAAATAACAGTTCTATCAAAATGTGAGTTATTATCCCATAAGCTCTTTGTCTCGCTGTCCTATTTATGTTCTTTTTAACCGTCTATTTTCATCGTCTGTTATGGAGACACAGGTTAGAAGCCGCAATGCAGAGGCTGACAAATCTCTGTTCAGTCTTGAATGACATGGAGCCTATATGTGTTCTAAATCATGTTTTTGTTCTTAGGGAGGTAAGTGTACATTTTTGGTTCTGTAAATTGCTCATTGGATACTGATTTCTGGATTGCCAAATATGTCCAAAATCATTAAGTGGATGTTTCTTTTGGGATTTTGAAATCCGGATTTCAAAATCTAGTGGATATTGAAATCCTAACGACTTGTATGTTTTGTGTTTGTTTTGGGATTTAAGTAGAGTAGAATTTAACTTTATAGTATAGAATTTATAGGTGTTTATATAGGGTTTGTAGGTATTTATAGGGCTGACTTTTGTAGGATTTATAGGTATTTTATAGGGTGAGATTTTGAAATCCTAATTCTAAATCCCAAAGTAGAACATGGGTTAGATTTCAAAATCTCAAATCCGGATTTTAATTTGGGATTTAGAGGATTTTGAAAATCTAGTAGATTTTCAAAATCCTGATAAATAGTAGGGTAGGATTTAACTTTATGTCACATAGATGTGTAAGAGCATGTGATGTTGTATTTACTGTGTTTTATTGGGAGTTGCAGAAGTGAGAATAAAAGGTGTGAAAAGTGAGAAATAAAATAAAAGTGAGAATTAAAAAGCCATTTTTGCATTAATGAGTCATTAGAGAGTGTGGTGTAGAAAAAATGGTATTTATAGGGTTTATAGGTAGTATTTGTAGAGGTGGATGTATTGAGTTTTTAAAAAGGGATTCTAAAATTTTCAAAGTAGAACTGGATATAGATTTTGAAATCCCAAATCCGGTTTTAAATCCTAAATCAAATATACCCTGAGGCTAGGAAATTAGTATCTTCTGATATGTGATCATCTTTTGGGAAGAGTTATGTACCACCCCTAGTTCAGACTGGCTTGTTCATATCCTCAGTACCCTAATAAATTTGCTGTTATTGGTTAAGAATAAGTATGTTTTATATATCTATTTGTTTCCTTGTGATGTAGTATATGAGAGAGTGCATCCTAGGGAATTTCAAAAGGAGACTGCTCACGGTCCTGAAAACCGATTCTGATCTTCAGAGACCCTCCATCCTAGAATCCCTTATTCGTAGGCATACATCAATCGTTCATCTAGCAGAGCAACATGTCAGCATGGACCTCACCCAGGGCATTCGTGAAATCCTCCTTGCTGAGACGTACTCAGGTCCCGTTTCTTCCTTACAGTTGTTCGAAAAACCTGCTGAGCAGCAAACAGGCTCAGCTACCGAATCTGTCTGCAACTGGTACATAGAAAACATTGTCAAAGATGTCTCTAATGCTGGAATCATCTTTGCCCCACTTCATAGATGTTTCAAGAGCACAAGGCCCGTTGGTGGGTACTTTGCTGAGTCAGTTACAGATCTCCGGGAATTGAAAGCCTTCGTTCGTACTTTTGGAAGTTATGGGGTTGACAGATTAGATAGGATGCTGAAAGAGCATACAGCAGCCCTTCTAAATTGTATTGATACAACATTGAGGGCAAATCGGGAAAATTTGGAGGCCGTTGCTGGAAGTATGCATGCAGGTGATAGATTGGAAACAGAAGTAAGTATAAAGCAGATAGTTGATATGGATACTATGGTTAGGTTCTGTATTCAGGCAGGGCAAGGCATTGCTTTCGATTCCCTTTTGGCGGAAGCTTCCGGAATTGTGCTGGAAGAAGGTGCTCCTCTGATTCATTCACTGCTCTCTGGCGTTGCAAATCATTTGCCCGATGAAATACCGGAGAAGAAAGAAATTAGGAGAATGAGACGAGTGGCGAATACTGTTAATGTAGTTAGTGATCATGATTATGAATGGATTAGATCGATACTGGAAGAGGTTGGGGGTGCAACTGATGGTTCTTGGAGCTTGTTGCCCTATTTATTTGCAACGTTTATGACGTCTTCTATCTGGAACACCACTGCTTTTAATGTTGATACCGGAGGATTCAGCAACAATGTCCATTGTTTGGCAAGGTGTGCATATTTTCTTCGTTTTTTCTGTGAGAAAAGTATAATCTAGTTGGACATGAACTATATTATTAGGACAAATACTTCCATACACCAGTTGCACATTTTAATGATATTAGTTGTTTTCACTGAACAATATTAGTTGCTTTCATTGAACATTATTAGCTGTGCACTATATGCATGGTGCATCAAGTGTTAGCTATGCAAGTGTTACTCTAATATTTGGTTTAATTCTGAAATTTGATACCTAAATTTCGTGTAACAGGTGCATATGTGCTGTGATTGCTGGAAGTGAGCGTGTCAGACTTGAACGAGAGTATCAGCAGAAGCAGTCCCTTTCAAATGGGCACTTGAGTGAATCAGTGGATCTCGACCCACAAAATTATTTGGCAATAGAGGCTAGCATAAAGTCCACAATGCAGCTTTTCATCAAGTTCTCAGCAGGAGTAATTCTGGATGCTTGGAGTGAAACCAATCGGTTAGTCGAAAATCTCCCCATTTTAACAAATGCAAAACGTTCCTTCCAATTTTTATTGCGGGAACTCTTGCATGAGATCAAGATGAATCAGATGACACTTTTGCAGGTTTTGGGGGAAAATAGTTTTTTAATACTTTAACATTTTTTTTAATTTTATTTTTGTCGACTTTCATGAATTTAAAAAAAGTCCTGTAACTTTTAATTTTTCGACATCTTGCCAATCAGACCTTACCACGTGGACAATTCACACTTTGCTGCGTCAGCGTCAACCAAATGTTTAACCTCCAACAGTTACTGAACTAAAATGTTGAAACGTGGATGTTACATGACTATTTTCAATTCGTGAAAGTCGACAGGATCAAAACCAAAATAGGAATAACTCACGGGACTAAAAAAAAATCTATTCTCCTCAGGGTTTTGTGATACATCTAAAATTTGAGTATCACAAAAACTTCAAAAAGTATCACACAATCATACAATTTTTTTTTTACTGATTTTGCTGTTTGTACAGGTCTCACCTCGTTGCGAAGTTGATCTTTCTTGATCAAGTCTGTGAGATCTCACCTTTCGTGCCACGGAGTACATTGGAATCCCACGTACCGTATTCCATTATTCGTTCAATCTATAGCCAATACTACTCAAATTCGCCCGCTCCCCTAGCCCTAATGAGCGCTTCCCCGCGTCATTCTCCTGCTATGTCGCTGGCCCACGCGTCTCCATCACTGAGGCAACCTCGTGGCGATGGAACTCCGCAGTCACAAACGAATGATTCGGGCTATTTTAAGCCTTCATCTGCACATGGCCATGATCAGTACGAGGCAGACAATGTAAGCATAAGAAGCATCGACCACAAATATCGAAATGTGAGGCGGTCTGGTCCTTTGGACTACAGCTTAAGCCGCAAGGCGAAATTCGTACAAGGGTCGACATCAGGCAGCACGGGCCCCAGTCCATTGCCGAGATTTGCTGTGTCAAGATCGGGTCCATTGTCATACAAATGAGACTCAAATTCTATGATTGTGAAGCAATTTTGTATATTTAGTACTTGTGACATGATCATATTATTTATGTTTCTAATGGAACTTGTTCTATCTGTAATAATATTTGTTTATTTTCTTTAGCTCAATGCAAATTCATTTGATGAGAGTCTCATCTCAAGCTACTCTTTAGTCTTTTCTTGTATATTTTTGTGGTTTGAGACCTATTACCGAGTTTTTTTTTGCAGACATCATGATGTTAAAAATAATTGTATATAATTCTAAATTTAATGTTACGTATTCATGAATTGTATGTCTCATTATATTTGTGTCCGCACATTTAATCAAGGCCAACCATGTAACTTATCTTATCCTTTGTAAAATGGAGCATTTTACCATCTTGCCCATTTAGACTTTAGAGCATTATTCCATTTCCATCATCACAAAAATTTATGTGAAAATAGGCTTATATGAACTTTTTCTCAAGTTTCATTATTATTTATTTTACGACTCACTATTTAGCGATTTTGACGAACAATAATAAAATCATGTACCCTCTTTATCTAATATTATCGTTAACTTTATTTATAAGTGGATCTCACAATACCCCATCAGACCTCCAAACTTTATACTTAAAACTAATCGATTTTCATTAAAATCCGTGTTTAAAGAAATGAACATAATAAATTTAGACGAAAATAATATTTTTTAAACAATGACACTTTGTATACTAAAAAGTGATACTTACAAAAGCCAGATCCTCCCAATTTTTTTTTTTTGATATCTAGATATTCTATTAAGGACCAACTAATTCAGGACCAATCTCTTGTTCTATTAAATTTGAATTTGATTGTTTATTTTAACAATCTCATTAAAGAAGCGTATGGAAGCCGTTGGCAATGAGAAGAAGTGATACATGTGTCTTTTAGCGCCTCTGATATTTTAAGGTACCCGCCCGCCCGCACATTATCTCTTACACAGACCAGTACATGCACATTTCCATATAAATATACTGTATGTAAATTAAATACTAGTACAAGATATTACACACTTTTGCAGTTCAAGAATATCAACACTCACAATAAAAAATCAAGTCATCGTTTGCTTGTTTTTGATTTTATTGTCTGAGTTGCCAATTTCTGTTGTTATCTGCTATGAAGGAGCTGCAATTTCAAGAATCCACATCTCTGTTATTTCTTCTTTTTTTAATCTTTAGGCCACATCTGCCTACGATGAAATCCCACATGCTGCTTATATCGGCCTATTCAAGAAATAGTACTGAGCCAGATGCAGGATTCGGGGCTGAAACCGGACACCTTTGTTCTCAACGCCATGATGAACTTGTACGGTCGTTTAGGACAATTCGAGAAGTGTTGTGGAGGATCATGCAAACCCGATATCAGTACTTACAACATCTTGATCAACACGTATGGACGATCAGGATTTGTCGACAAGAATCTGAGAGCAGATATTGTGATGAGTTGGACTTGTAGAATGGGAGCCTACTCTAGTAGGAAGAAACAGTACAAGAGATTTTTGAAGAGACTGCTAAAGTGCATGCTTCTTTCTTCTTGTTCTTGTGAACAGCAGATTGAGCAAGTAACAACTGTTATTAGAACAATGCATAAACACACTTTTGCCGTCTCTAAATGATTCGAGTCGAGTCGAGCAAAACACGTGAATCGATTTCGAGTTTAATTTGTTGGCCGTGTTTAAGGTTTATTATCTTGAACCAACTCCCTAATCAAATTCAACATGAGCTTAATAATTGATCTAAAAAATTGAGTGGTATGATTTCATACTCAAATCTAATTTTTGTATTTTCAACTCCTTATCCTTGATTTCATTTCATTAGATATGTTCTTAAAAGGTTGTAACGTTCTAAAGTAAAATTACATACAAAACACTCTTATTATTAATTTATGTATTTGATAAAGTATTATGTCATCATTAATATTATTCTTTTAAAATATTAATATCATTTGCGCGTAAGAATTAACATTATTGCTCGAAGATGTAGAACTAATATTATTGTTCGGTAAAGTCTAGTATGCACTTGTGTGCATGTTGTGCACCCTAGTTCATGTGCACTTTTCAGTTTACTGACTTACACTTTTTAATTATTACTAAAAATATTACTCCGTATTATACAGTTTAATAATTGAAAAGTGCAACACCATTTACCAAAAAGTGTAACATAATTGAAAAGTGCAACACCATTTACCAAGTGTAACATGCACTCGAGTCCATAGCAGAACAACCGTTATTGTTTCATTAAAAAAAAAAAAAGTGATCAAATTCTAGGTATGAATGCAGGAGATTAGATAGGATAAGGGTATACACTGAGATTATAGCCGTTTAGAGAATGTGGAATACCTCCTTACATCTTCTTACTCAAAACCCTAGTTCCTCTTCCTTGCGCCGCACTGCCGGAATCAAGTCGCCGCCGAACTCGCTACAAGGTATGTTTTATCTCCCTCTTTTCTTTTTTTTATCGGTAAAAGCTTCATTAAGAACTGAAGATCTGTTTTGATTCTTTTGAACTTTTAGGGGCTGTCTCTAATATAAAAAATTGTATCAGTCTTCAAGGCCTGAGCCTTTGATTTTGATTTCTGCTTTAACTGGAACTATTTCGAACTGAAGTAAACCTCACCCGCAGCCTTGTGTTTATAATGTACTTTCATTACCGAATTGCTAATAGATAGATAGATTTCTCTCAAGAGGTTCTTTTCGACCTTTTTACATTATTCCAATGTTGTTCTGGACACAAGGAGTTGAAATTGTTTCAAGATTTTGTGGAGGGATTAAACAGCAAGAGCAGTAGAGTGGCAGTGGAAATACTTCAATTTGGTCCGACCAATTACTAAATCTAGTATTTTTGTATATTGAATTTGTTTAAATAGTTTAAGTTAGGAAATTTGAAAAAAAGTTTTTTTTTATTATATTAGATTTTGATATTTCGGTATGATTCAATCCATGGACATTTTGGTATGTACCCGAATTTTCGGTAGGACATTCGGTATGAGAGTTTTCATACCGAATTTTCGGTATGATAACGGTATGACACGTTATGGTTCGGTATACCGTACCGAACCACCCCTAGTTCACATATAGAGTTTTGATGGATATGATCCATAGAGTTAATGAATCTCAAATCTGTTAATTAATTTCATACCGCACAAGTTTTTGTCTTGATACTTTGGTCTCATGTTCTTCCTGTGCAGCAAAATGGTTATTCCTCCTGCAGTAAGGCCAGAAAGAATACAAATAATTTTGCCTTACCAATAAAAACCCTCTCAAAACCCTACTGCCGTTTCCTCGCGTCAAAACTATGTCGTTACCGTTTCCTTCACGGCTATTCATGCAGTTTAATCCTTCACTTTCAGTGAGTCGTAGATTTTTATTTTAGTTTGGTTTAGTTTAATTTCTGCATAATTTCCTATCTGACTCATTTTCAATTTGTTTAGGAATTTCACGGAAAATCGAATTCCTACGGGTTATGGAGAAGGAACAGTGTAAAAAGGACGCTTTTAGTGGTGAAATCAGGTCCAAAGAGAATCGAATTTGATAGAAAGTGCAGAGATTCTTTACTTTCTGGGATCAATAAGCTTGCAGATGCTGTTTCTGTTACCCTGGGACCTAAAGGTGTGTGTTTCTACACAGGCACACCATTAATATACACATTATTCCTGTTTGGTGTTCTATTTTTGAATTATACTAAGTTGTAATTGCTGCAGCTCAGAATCTGGCTTATTAGTGTGGTGTTATGTGTTGGAGTCTTCACTCTTCAGATTTGCTGAAATGCGAGTCTGGAATAATTAGCTTTACATGTTGCTTAAATTTTAGGGAATTCGGGAGAGGAATCTATGATTAAGGACTTGTTTCTTGTCTAGTTTATGTTGTCACTCTTTGTAAATTATAATGCAACCTTTTGTTTTTTGATTGCTCCTGATTTATTATATGCACGAAACAAGACAGTTTTTCACCAATTTACTTATTATTGTCTCTCTGTTAAATCATGTAGGAAGAAATGTGGTCCTTTCAGAATCTGAGAAACTTAAAGTAATAAATGATGGTGTAACTATTGCCCGAGCTATAGAGCTTTCTGACACTATAGAGAATGCTGGAGTACTGCTAATTCAAGAGGTCAATCTTCATATCCTTATAAATCTAATTCTAATTAGAGTATGGTGCGTTCAATCTTGTAGATAACACCCTAATATTGGCCAAGTTTTTTTCAGGTTGCAACCAAAACAAATGGATCAGCTGGTGATGGTACAACAACTGCCATTGTATTGGCTAGAGAAATGATTAAAGCTGGACTGTTAGCTATCACGAATGGGGCTAACCCTGTTTCTTTGAAAAAAGGAATGGATAAAACATTAGAAGAATTGATCAAAGGTTTGAAGGAGAAAAGTTATGCTGTAAAAGGAAGTGATGACATTAAAGGTTCATTTCTTCTTTTTTCGATTCAGCTCAATGTTTAGTCCATTTTATATATTTTTGACTTCTGTCGTTTCTGCAGCTGTAGCTTCATTGTCCGCCGGAAATGATGAATATATTGGGAACTTAATTGCTCAAGCTATTGATAAAATTGGTCCTGATGGAGTAATATCGATTGAAACTTCGTCATCATCTGAAACTTCTGTGACAGTTGATGAAGGAATGAAGGTAATTTTGTATAAACTAACTTTACTATCTTCAATTATTGGGTTAATTGCAAATTAAATCACCACCTTTCACTTAATTGCAATTTAATCTAAATTTTTGAATAATTGCAAATAAAATCACCACCTTTAAATATTGTTGCAATTTAGACTTATAGACAATTTTATTTGTGCTCGAATTTAACATTTCGAGATTAGATCGAAATAAAAAACAATGTCGTTTTATTAAGGAAGCGTCACATCAGCTAGCCACGTTAGATTTGAGCACAAATTAGGCTATCAAAAAGTTTAAATTTCAACAACTTTTAAAGGTGGTGATTTTATTTGCAATTATTCAAAAGTTTAGATTAAATTGCAATTCAAGGAAAGGTGGTGATTTTATTTGTAATTAACCCTTAATTATTCCCCATCTTTATGTAGCCAATTCTATAACCTTGAACCCATTAGGAGCCTAGCATTCTTTCCTCTCTCTTTCTGCCGCACTACGTCCTCTGTTCTTTGGATGGAAGGTGGCTGAGAATTAAGCTATTTTGAGTCCAATTTGAGGTTATGATTGAGTCCAATCCCATGAAATTTGCAAAGACTGGTCAAAAGGCCAATACATAATTCTGACATAGTTATATTTTTGCAATACTTTAGTCACCATTCTAATCTTATCGAAAATGTCTTGAGTTCAGGCTGAAATGCTTACTTGAAAATTAGTGCTCAGTTGCAACATCTTCTCCTCTTCCTATTTTCTTATTCTTCTTCTTGTGTGTGCATGTTGAATATGAGAGTTGACTTTATCGGTGTCCCATGATTCTCACAGTAATTTAGCACTCTTTTCCCTTGAGTTTCGTAATTTTCTTGATTTCTCTTCAGGCAATCTTTTCTTACAGATAGATAAAGGATACATGTCTCCGCACTTTATCACAAACAAGGACAAATCAATAGTGGAATTTGAAAATGCCAGAGTTCTGGTGACTGATCAAAAGATATCTTCTGTAAAAGAGATTGTTCCTTTGTTGGAGAAGTCTACACAATTGAGTGCCCCTTTTCTGATTATTGCTGAGGATATATCTCATCAAGTGCTGGAAACTCTAGTTGTAAATAAAATGCAAGGTGTGCTTAATGTTGCTGTTGTAAAATGTCCAGGATTTGGAGATGGGAAGAAAGCAATATTGCAAGATATTGCTCTCATGACAGGTATGTTTGATAAACATTTTATATTTCATAATTAAAAAAGGAGAATAATGAATTGAGTTATTTCCTTGTTTTTGTATTGCATTAAGAATGTGCTTTATTTCTAACTTCTTCCGCTATTGTTATTAATAATCAGGAGCTGATTTTATTTCTGGAGATTTTGGCCTGACACTGGATACCGCAACTTCTGATCAGCTTGGTGTTGCTAGAAAAATAACAATAACAAGCAAGTTTACCACTATAGTTGCTGACCCTTCAACTAAAGGTGAAATACAGGCCAGAATTATGCAGATAAAAAAGGATCTTGCTGAGACAGATAGCAATTATCTAGTAGAAAAGCTTAGTCAGCGGATTGCAAAGCTCTGTGGTGGGGTGGCTGTAATTAAAGTTGGGGCTCATACAGAAATTGAACTCGAAGATCGAAAACTAAGAATCGAGGATGCTAAAAATGCCACGTTTGCAGCCATGGCTGAAGGTGTGGTACCCGGGGGTGGAGCCACATATATACATCTCTCAAAGCAAATACCTTTAATTAAGGAGACCTTTCAAGACACTGATGAGCAAATTGGTGCAGACATTGTTGGAACGGTTAGTTACCTGTTCTTGTTTCCTTCTTGTTTATAGTATGTATATAGGAGTAATATGATGAATTCTTTCAAAACACTTTTGAGTATCTTCAGTTGGAACAAAGAATGCTATGTGAGTTCATAATAGTCAAATATTTTGATATTATAGTAGTACATCTCTTATGTAGAATTACGGGGCAATAGTGGACATGATATATTCTTAGCTATAATGCATTAAAAATTTTAAACTATTATCTTTTGTTTCGATAGGTCCCAATCTATTTTTTATTTTAATAACCCTTTAAGTATCAATAATTTATTTCATGAGCTCCCTCAAGAAAATTGACAATTTGTCGATTCAACATAATGGTACTATTAAGTAATATACATGTCATCTTTATTTAATTTTAATTATTTAGAGATGTATTTTGTGCAAGTCATTTCAGGTACCCGAAGCATTGGGGTTAAAACAATTTGCACAAAACGCATATGGATATCAATAAAATTAATGTACATACTATTTAATGGGACCATTAAGATGGAGTATAAAAATGTTGTCAATGTTTATCTCGAGGAAGCTTGTGAAATAAAATTTCAATACTTAGCGGCTTCTTAAAATAAATAAATTGTTAAGGACAATTTGAAACAAAAGGTGGTAGGTTGTCCACAATTAGAGTGCTCGGTTTGTCTAGGGACCTATTTTCTATAATTTCTAAAACTGTAATTGGAATGAATTTCAGGCGCTTCTTGCACCTGCAAGATTGATTGCTGAAAATGCAGGGGTTGATGGAGATGTAGTTGTGGAAAAAATCAAAGCTTGTGATTCAAGGCACGGGTATAATGCAATGAATGGGAGATACGAAGATCTAATTGCTGCTGGAATCATTGATCCTTGCAAGGTTTCAAGATGCGCCCTTCAGAATGCCGTCTCTGTTGCTGGTATGATCCTCACCACACAAGCCATACTGGTGAACAAAATCAAACAAGTTAAGCCCCCAGTTCCTCACATTCCTGGTATATCTCCTTGAAAAAGTTGCTCAAGAAAATTGAAGACAAACGCGTGTTTGCTAACGACAATGAGGTCAAAATGGTTAAACACACGTGAAAAAACAAGAACAGTTCCATTTTTGAAGCGTAAGAGCCGTTTCTTGTTTTCTTGCTTCACAAAGAATGCAGGTTGTATGAATGTCAATTCTTTGTTACATTTAATTATTACCTAGTTGCAATGGGACAAAAGTAATTTAAAATTTCGAGCCTTTGTACGAATTAAATCATTTCATATGCTAATACCAACTCCACACATTATGATATGATCAAACTGTGGACCTCTGTTGGAACTTGGAACAGGTACAACTCAACTATTTTCTTACCACATTTGGCCATGTGTTATGGTATATTGCAAAATTGGTAAAGGTAAAATAATGCAATTTTAGGTCTATCTTCATTTAAATATTTCAAACTAGGTGGAAGTAGAACCTTTTCTCTTTCGCTTTAATCTTGGTTTAGTATGATTGATAAGAGTCATTATTATTTCTTATTTGTTTTCTTCTATCTTTTTAAAAGTTGTATTTATACAGGGGTATCTAAAGATTAAAGGTGGTTTTCCACCTATGATGCTTGGATTAAGGCTATTACATTTGATGCCTATTTTAGTGTGTGCGACAGTATACATATAATGATGCAGGCTTGATGTCAAAGTTAAGTATGTTGTCCACAATTTGGACCCAACAAACAAACGCAATAACTCCCCACTTTCTTTTAATATACTAGCTATTACATCATTCTTATGTCACCATTCTAATTTCATTATACACAAATAGGAGGCTGGAAATTTTATTTTCTCATAAGAAACATTGTTGACTTTTGATTCTGTATTTTTTTATGAATTGGAGATAAATAAATCTAGGCTAGGCTGGGTGACAATGTTGTTCATTTATGTATGGTTAGCTTGAAACTTTAACATCTGTTTCATGCGAGTTGAATTTAAAATTCAGTTTTCAAATTTCACACAATTTACATCTAAAACATGCATTTTACTATTACAAGCAATTTTAAATTCCAAAATTTCAAAATCACGACTTTCCTTTGATACCTAAAAACATACAAATGAAATTTGTGATCTCGATTTAAATATATGTACAAAATAAATAACCTCTAATACCTAAAAACATACAAATGAAATTTGTGATCTCGATTTAAATATATGTACAAAATAAATAAAGAAAGTCTAATTTTTTTTTTTTAAATGAAAACTAGGGCTATAATGTCATATTGATTAGATATAATCATTTTACCATAGAATACGAGCAAACTTTAAGAGTGATTATTAACTGTATAATGATGAAATGAAGCTTCAGCAATGCGATTCTTTTTACTCCACAGATTTAGATATTGCTTGATTTTTTTTGTAATTTTGTGGAAATGCAATTGATTAAGCATAACACAGTTGTACAGAAATTGACAATGAAGTTATTGAAGGTTAATATATTTTTTTTTATTTATAATTACAATACTCCGTATAACTTTATTTCCAGAAAAATCTCAATACAGGGATCTCTCTATTTTTTAATTAATTTAACTTTTAAAATTTTAATTATGGTAATAGTCATCATAGTTTTAAAATTTAATTAGGGTCACAAATTTAATTAATTGTGAAAGTGAAACCAATAATTTTTTTTAAAAATAAATTTAATTCAATTTTATAGATTCCTGTCATTAGATTTAATTTAAAATTTAAATTTGAAAATGAGGGGTTGCACTCTTGTGTAGCAGCTACATGTATGTAACTGGATCCAATAACCCATTACAAATAACACATGACTCATTTTTACTATATCCAATCCAATAATCCATTGCAAATAATACATGATCCATTTACTATATCCAATCCAATAACTCATTACAAATAGGGGTGGAAGTAGGCCGGGCTACCCGACAGGGGCCTACGGCCTAGCCTATTAAGGGCCTTGTTAGGCCTAGCCTATTTATAATATGAGCCGGGCTAAGGCTTTTTAAAAAGCCTATTTAGTTAAGTAGGCTAGGCTTAGGCTTTAAATAAGGCCTTATAAGTCTACCAGGCCGACCTATTTAACATTATATATTATATTTATATATATTTTATAATAAGTTATTCTTAAAATTTAGTACTAACATTTATATTAAATTAAATTAAAGTAAGTTAAATTTATTTTAGTACTTTTGAAATCATTATAATGTTTGTATTTAAACTCATAGTTGTAATGCATTTATTTTGGTAGTAAATTTTATTTGCAACTTTGAATATTGAACTACGATTCATATTTAATAGGCTTCTAAAAGGTTCGTAGGCCTGGCCTATTTACTTAAAAGGCCAGGCTTAGGCTGCAAAAAAAAGCCTATCACAGATAACAGGCCAGGCTCAATATTTATAAACCAGGCCCAGGCTTTTTCATGTAAAGCCTAGCCTAGCCCAGCCTATTTCCACCCCTAATTACAAATAACACATGACTCATTTACTATTAATTTACTTCAATTAATTTTTTCATTAAAAAATAATACTCCATTAATTTTTTTAAAATTTAATTTTTTATTTTACTCCAATTGATATTTATATTTCTTTTTATAATATTACTTTTTAGATTTTATTTTCTATTTATCATTTGTGTTTCAAAATGATAATTTTTTTTTCACGTACTTTCTTTTTATGCCGCAAATAATTATTCTAAAATTTTAAAGTCTAATAAGAAAATTTTAAACATAATATTAATTATTTTTTAAGTATTAAATAGTATAATAATAATTTGTGTTAAAAAATAAAATTTTCATCTCTCTTAGTTACAAGTGTTCAATTATATTGATACTATTTTACTTTAATATTTTATTATTCAAATTTTATTCATAATATTTTATTATTCAAATTTTTTTATACCATCTACTACTTTATCCCTTTAATGTTAGTAATAAATACTCCTAACTTATACATTAAACTACACATAAACGAGGGAGTACAAAATGCAGGCTGAGAGCTTATCAACCTAATAATGTAGAATTTGATCTATCTCAGTTGAGAAAATTTCACAATGGTCCTTTTAACTTTTTCAAAATCCACAAAAGGTTCTATAACTTTTTATTTTATTAATTTTAGTCCTTTAATTCTCAATTTTAGTCCTTTTAGACCAATTTTGATCCTTTTTATCCGATTTTAGTCCTTTCCGGCAATGATTTTAAATTTCAGTCAAATTTTGCCATGTCATCAATATTTCCGGCCAGAAAATCTACATGGATTGCCACATAAGTTGTTTATAACTTTATTAATATATATGGTTACACCATTTTAAATTTTTTAATTGCACATAATATATTAAAAAAAAAAGAACGAGACTTATCGTCTCTCCCAAATCACAAATTGAGCGCATAACATCTCTCCCATTTCACAAATCAAACGAGAGAACCATCTCTCCCAAATCGCAAGAACCGTAATCACTCTATATTTGGGCGTGGGGCATTTGCGACTTTTGTGTATATTTGCCCTAATTTTATTTAATTGGAAACTCTGTTTTGTTGCAGGAAACTCATAGAAATAGTGTGGAGAAGAAAATGGGGAATGAACATTAGTCAAAACTGAAATACGAAGATAATCTTTGTGGGCTTTGTTACAAGAAACTTCAAATTCGGGTAATTTCGGTCGGCGCTAGAAATTATCAAAAGTTTCACTACTTTTGTCAAGAACATAATTTTGACTCTTGGTGTAAGTCGACAAATGAACAAGAGGTACAAGAAGAAGACGGAGCTACATTCGATGACAGAGATCTCAAATTGAAGAACTTGAAGAACATTAACATGAATTGTCACTAGTGCTCTTGAGAATCATAATGATCTTTTATCCGATTCTTGCTGTCATAATTCTGATTTGGATTAAATGATATAGAGTATGTTATGTTTGCACATTATTTTGAATGGTGTTATGTAATGATCAAGAGAATCAATGTAAGGGATGTTTTTTTCAAGTGTATTTAATTTGTAAATGAATGTCATTTTCAAGTTTAGCTATGCAGTCATTGAGATAAATAGTTATAGCCTGAAGAAAAATGTACATAAATCATTGATCAAATAATTAGAACCTTAGACAAGAACTTAAAAACTCACCATTGAAAAAGCAAATTGACAGAGGATACAAATAATCTGGCCTTCATTTAAGCTAGAGAAATTACTCAAATTTGATAGCCTTAAATGTACATAAATCACTCAAATATAATGCTAGATATACCAAACTCATCATCACTCAAATTCATCATCAGTGCATGGGCAAAATATAATTCTCAAGTTTACACAACCAAATACTTCATCAAGTTTACACCTGAGCAAGATAAAATATAATGCTCAATTTTAAACTTCAGCACTAGAGTAAAAAAAGAACATGTGCCACACAAAAAGCTGAACAATTTTAAACTTAGTACTAGAATAAAAAGAAAACAGGAGTTGCACAAAAAGCTAGACAAAAAGAACTTGAGTTCTGCACAAAAATAACTTATTGCCCTAACACTAATTAATTTTATCTTTTCCCTTTCCACTTCCATGGCTATATTGAGATAAGTCAAATTTCTTCCCTCTAGAAATAAATATTGCCTTTGAAGATCTTTCCTCTCGAGTGTGCGTACTAAACTGTGGCCTCAAACCTCCACTTAAGCCAGGTGGTGTAGCTCTTAATATAGGTCTAGTGTGCATTAGTGGTGGGACTAAGTTGAGACCTTTTGACATTTGTAATTGTTGAGTGCAATTTGGTCCAGGTGTTACTCGAACTGTAGGTATGCCCAATCTAGTAAGATGAGATGCACTGCTAGCCTGACTCATTAGAGCTTCAAATTCTTCATCATATTCATCAATCAATCCCCTAGGTTGGGATGCAGGTGGCAGAATGGATCCTCCTTCAAGATTATCTCTATTGCTCTAGAAATAAGAAATATAAACACAATAAAAACAATATTAAAATAAATTTTTCATAATATTCTGAGTTAAAAGATTTGTGCAGAATAGGTTTTAACTTACTTCATTTTGAGTGCCCTCTTTAGAATTAGTAACTTCACTCCTACTCCTAGTTCCACTTCCACTTGCAATTTTTTTAGATTTATTCTTCCTCACCTGCAACAATCACAAAATAATTCTTTTAAGCAAAACAGCTAGACACTGTAAATGGCTTAATAATGAAAAAATATTGTGGATTACCCTCAATTTTCTCTTTCTGGTAGAACTTTTAACTTGTTGAGACCCTTCTTCATCTACTCGTGGTTGAGTGCATGTCTTCATGTTGTGTCCAGTTTGGCTACATCTGCTACACTTGAGACTTTTTTGTTGCCTCCTCATCCGCACACCTGTTTTGGTTCTTTTTTTCTTACCATGTACCTCATTCTTGCCTTTGTAGGTCTGCCCTTAGATCTTCCAAAATTTGGTGGAAGTGGTGGAATGTACATTGTTTCAGCCCAGTCAATATGCCCAGCAATTGGCATAATTGTAGGCTCATACACTCTCCTATAGGTTTGAACTGTGTATGCTTCATCGACAAATAATTCAGGATCTTCTCTCTCATGCACAATTGCAGCAAGTGCATGCTTGCATGGAATGCCACTCAACCCCCACAATCTGCAAGTACAACTTCTGAGCAATAAATCCACAGCATACTGAGAGCCATTCCCAGTCTCAATCTGATAATGTCTACTATTTCCCTTAATAGGGATGCAATCTCCTATTCTGTCCATGTGCTTTTTCAAAATCTCTTTGATTTTAGGAGGCAACCTTCCCTTCCAGTTATGAAGTGCCCTATCTCTACACACTTGAAACCTCTCCATCAACCACTGCCTAATCCATTCAAACATTGTAATTATAGGCTTCTCCCTAGCATCTAAGATACAAGAATTGAAACTCTCACACACATTATTCAACAACATATCACACCTACACTTCTCACTAAAATGTGACTTTGACCACTGTCTTGGATGTTTGTTATCAAACCAAGCAGCTGCATTATCATTCATCTCCCTCATTTCTAGCATACTCTGATTAAAAAAACCCATTGTACTAGCCCTTGCAGCCTTCCACAAAGCTACTTTATAAGCTAAACCCCTAAACCCTGCTATCTTAAAGTTATTATGCAAGTGTCTAACACAAAATCTATGTTCACAATCAGGGAACACATCATTAAAAGCATTAATCAACCCTTTTTGCTTGTCAGACATGAATGTGTAATCAGCACCACCTCTTAAGATATTCAAATCATTTTTCAACAAAATAAGAAACCACTCCCATGTTTCTTTATTTTCCTTAGATACTACTGCATAGGCTATAGGGTACAAAGCATTGGATGGATCTACACCTACAGCAGAAAGAAGGATCCCTCCATGTGGGCCCTTAAGCCAACATACATCCACCCCTATAAATGGCCTACAACCTGCTTTAAAACCCCTTTTTACAGCCTCAAAACAAACATAAATCTTACTGAACCGATCTTGGCCATCTATTTCCTCAGTCTGTAAAACAATTGAGGAACCTGGGTTTGAGTCCCTCAATTCTTGTGCATAATCCCATAATTTTGTGTATTGGAGGTCAGGAACTACCTCAATAATTTGCAGTGCCTTGCTCTTTGCTCTATAAGCTTGTTGCTTAGAAATGTTTACATTCAACTTTCTTATTATTTCTTTTCTCCACCCCTTCACACTTTTTTTAGGATCATTCTGAAATGCAGGCACAAACCTCTCACCTAACCAATTACTTGATACATTGGTCACATTGAATGTTGGTGCACAATTATGAGTTGGCATGTATTTCCTAATTTGGAAGGTTTCTTCATCTCCAACCTTAAGTGCATTTATCCCCCACTTGCAATCTTCCCCTCTACACCTAGCATACACCCTGATCTTATCATTCTTATTAAAGTACAAGGATCTTCGAGTGTTTATTGCATGTGAGCCGACAACCTTTTTAAACTCTTGTTTTGAGCTGAATACCATCTCCAACTCAAATGCAGGTTTAAAAATGACTTCTTTATTAAATCTAGGGGGTACATTTTTTTCAGATTCATCATCAGACACCCTTCTCTCATCAAAGTCATCCCCATGGCATACAATATCATCATCCCCACTATCCTCGACACTATCATTACTGTACTCAACCACCTCATTATCTACATAATCCTTCCACACCTCATCATCACTTTCCTCAGTACTATCATCAACCTCATAGTCACTGTCAACTAAAGAACTATCATCCTCATCATCAAAGTTATGTTGCCCATTAGTATCTAAGTTACCATGCCATTGTTCACTACCCCCACTCACCTCAAAATCAGCCTCTGTATTATCCTGCCCTCTTTCATTAACACCCTCACCCACCTCAAAACCAACCTCTATATTACCCTCACCTATCTCAATGTCTTCTGTGCCCTTACCCACTTGAAAATCAACCTCAACACAAACATGCACTTCCCTAGAAAATTTACTTTCTATAGCCCATGCAATCAGTTCAGCATCATTCCACAACACATTAAACCCATTCTTAAATAAGGCATAATATCTTTTTTCACCATAAATACCCAAGCCTTCACAAATTCCATTAAATGTATCATGATTCACATCTTCCCTAATATTTAAGTGATCATATATTATGACCTCACCACCAACATAATTAACTACAGGTTTGCTGACAAACTTACCACCATAGTGCAACTTCAGTGTAATTAGATCCGACTCAACAGCTGCAATATAGATACAGAAATGAAGTTACACAAACCGTCTTAAAAAAAAGAAGTTAAACATATGGGGCGATTGGTGAAAGAATAATCAAAGTATCCATTAAAATAAATAAAGGAAAAACAGGGGAAGTAAAGACATTAAATAATCAAATATACATTAAACCCCTTACGGTATTTTGGAGGACCACTACGATCCCATCTCTTTTCTCGTATCCACATCAAGCTCTTTGATACTTTGTGATTATCTAGGGTTATGTGATTTGGAATTTAGTGTGATAAGCATGTGTGTATTGATTTCCCCCTTTTTGATGAAGCCAAAACTACTTGAATCTTTTCATAATAGCAGACTAGTTAAGTAGTTATCTTGTCTTAAAATCAAATAGTGCTTATCTTTTCATTCATTTCGAAATATGATCAGTAGATATTACACATACCAAATAAAAACTTAATCAGAGCAAATAAACTAATCTGAACGATTACCTCCTTCTGGGTTTGAAACACAGAATGCATCAAGGAGTCTCCCGTGAATAACTCTGATATGGTCTTCATCATCAATCTTCTCTTTATCTAGCAGCTCCTCTTCGAATTTCTTGATCTGGTTAAGATCAACTCTTTTTCCTGAGCTTGTCATAGGAGTCTTCCATTTTGGAAAGGTCGGTATCAGAATGTTGAAATTTGCGGCGGCTGATATCCTCATGACCAAATTCCAAAGCAATTTGTTCTGACCTTCCATGAATTTGTCAAACATGGCATACAACTCATCTGGACTTTCAGACTCACCATATTTTCGAATAATCCAATGATCAAGTTCCCATTGCCTCTTTACTTTGAGCCATTCTTGACGATGCTCTTTGTCAATGAAGTAGTCAATGAACTGATCTTCCATTTCTTCTTCATCAGCCTTCAGCTTCTGCAATCATTCAATATGTTTTTCCACTTTCTTCTTACTTGCATAATGACTTTCATCATTAGGATCAACAATCTTCTGCTTCTTCTCAACTGAAGCAACTCCTTCTGATTCTTCAAAAACTGTCTTCCTCTTAGACCGTCTGGTCTGAATCTTAGTTTCTGGAGATGCAACATTCTTGCCCTTCTCCAATCTTTTGAGTTCATCAGCTTCAGCTTGCTCCAGCTCTGCAGTTTTAACTAGCCTCCTTTTAGGCCTCCTTAGCTCTTGCATAGCAGTAGCAGCATCCTTCTCTTCTGGTTCAGCACTCAGCTTAGATAAGCTGACTTGCCCTACTTTACTTGCCTCTTCCCCCTTTTTGGCTTCATCATGGGCCTTAAGAGTGAAAAAACTTGTAAAGCGAGTCATTTCTTCCTTTACTGCTTCCTTCATCGCTTCAGTAGCTAGCTCTATCTGTCTTTGATGGGTTTGATCCCGACTCATCTTATCTAGTCGATCAGCAGTAGACTCCAGCTTCTTTGAATTAATAGCCAACTCATCTTTGAAATGAGTAGCTGTCTGTCGTAGAAGAGTGTTCTGCTTTGTTAGCTCGGAGAGAATAGCTTGAGAATGCACCAACTGAGCTTGTGCCTCCCTCCTCTGCTCATCTGCTATCTCAATCTTAACTCGGTAAAGACGTTCTATTTTGCCAGATTCTTCAGCCAACGATCTAGCAAATGAGATAGACCTCTTCTCAGAAACTTCAACTTGTTTCTGTAAGAACCTTTCAACTTCTGCATACATCTCTGTTCGAAAAGTTGAGTCCATCTTGTTGACTTCTCCAACAATCAATTTTCTTGAACTGTCAACAAGTGATTGATTCTGTTCTACCAACACATCCTTTACTTTCGAGTGCAAGAACTCTTCTATCGCATAATGAACAACTTCTTTCAAGTCTGACTTCAGCTCGGCAAGATAGCCTATAGGGAATCCTTGAGTAGATGACTGGGCTTCAATAACCACATATTCCTGAACTTTCTCTACAAGTTCCTCTTCATTAAACATAACAGCATCCAGGAATTCATCATCTTCTTTCCCAAATTCAAAAGAATCAACTTCTTCTGAACTGTCAGCCTCATCTTCATAAGGTTCCGAGGTTTGAACAGCAACATCAACAAGTTCTGCCTTCTCTTCTTCCACTAGCTCAGTCTGAGTTCCAATATCAGACGAGAACTCTTCAACCAGAATTCCATCAGGAATATTCAATAGCCTTTTTACAAGATCAACCAAGGCTCTTGGCGGAAATAGTTCAGAATGATCTTTAACACCACTATTTTCTTTCTGTTCCATCTCCCAATCCATAAAATTGGAGATTCCTCCCATGCCTTGAATAACTTCGAAAAGATCGTCAGTGGAGGATTTCTTAAGTGCAAACCAGGTGCATATCCTAAGAAGAATCTCAAACTGCTCTGACTCGTAGTCTACTTCGATAGTTGACAGCGTTCTCTTCAAATTTTTGGTCATCCGGGCACGAATTCGTTTTTCCCTTAGACACATCGGATAATATACCAGGAAATTAAATCTAACATCAGACGGGGTCTGAGCAGGTGGGGTCCCTGTCTCAGTTGTTGCAGTGGCAACTGGCGTCTTGTCTGAAGTAGATGGGTTTAAGGGTTCAACATTTTCTGTTGAGGTAGAAGGAATATGGATGGTGGTTTCTTGGGGCTTTGATGTATCTTGGTTTGGTGTGACAACTGTCGGAGTATCAGTTGTGTCAATTATGGGAGTGTTTAAGGGATGACTGGCTCTCAGCGGTCGTGCTGCCAGTACTTGTGAGGTTGGGGGTACAAGGCGAGGCCTAGATCGATGTGACCTAGCCTTGGTTCGAATAGAAGTAGAAGGGAGAGAGAGAGGAATTGAACCAGATTGAGTAGACGTACCAACCTGTGAACTTGAATCGACTGGACGAGTAGGCGATCCAACTCTTACGAGAGTGTACATTTCAGGAATTTGTTCACTCGACCCCTTCTCTTGTTGCGACTCTTCAACTGACTGAGTCTTTTCTGAGTCATATGCACTGGACTCTGTTTTCTCAACCTCTTCCGATTCTTCATCATTAGACTCGTCTCCTGAAGAACTAGATGAACCAGCATACGGCATCAAATCCATCGGATTCAACTCAACTTGCCTAGGAGCAGCTGGTCTAGCAGCGACTTGCTTCCTCATGGCCTCCTTCTTCAAATAGAACTTCAAGGGATGAAATAGTTTTCCTTTACTCCATTCCGTCTTGTTTAGCATTAACAAGGGAAGAAGAATGCTTAACTTGTTTCCATATCCAACAACATTTGACACCACCCAATTTCTAGTATCAGTATCAACTCGAACACTTTTCTCAAAGTACATGATTCGGTCTGCAATCAGCTTGAACCAATTTCCTTCTGTAATTCCATCAAAAATAGCAGCCATTACCCTGGCTTTAACAAGAGTAACAGAATCATGAGAACCAGTGGCACATAGCAGAATTTTGCTGGCTATGTCCAGTAGAGTGCGATACTTTTCCAGAAGATCCATCTTCTTGACTGCGGGGAGCTTGCCATCCGGTTTTAACCTCAACTTCCTTCCACAAAATATACCTAGATATCTTGCTTCTTGACCGGCTGCGTAATTTTCCACATCAATAGTTCCAATGGGCAACTTCAGATGCTCAAACAAGGCTTCTCGAGTGATTTCCACCCGATTTCTTCCAAGAAACGATTCAATCACATCTCCTTGTCTGGTGGCGTTGGCAAAGAACTCAAGAACCTCTTCCTCTAAGACGACTTGAGGAAACGCCTCCAAGTAAGGTTTCAAGCCACATCTACTGCATTTGGTCAAGATCTCCAAATTTTCATCAGTATGCTTGCCTTTGAAGAACACCGAAGGTTCAACATGCACTTTGTTTTCAGATATGAATCTGCCGAGGTCGAACCTAGCTTGCATGTTAGTCCTTATATCAAAAATTGAGATGATTGTCATAGTGATAGTTTGAGTAAGAATCAAAGAGTGAAAAACACAAGGAATCGAGAAAGCTAGAATTGGAGAATTAAGAAAACGTGAGATGAGTAGTGTGTAAGTGTTGAGTTTTGTTAACACTTGAATTTTTGAATCAATGGTGAAGATTGAAACCAAATGATCCAACGGTTGGGACTCTTGGTATTCAGTTACGGAATCGAGACAATAATGTGTTTTGATATTGTATAATTTGGAATCCACCTTTCCTATTGGTTAAGACAGAAGAGTGAACTCATCTGACCTAGAATAGTAGGATTTGGCGCGAACTGGGTGTATACACCTCATTAAAATAGGAGTGTATAAATCAAGTTCTAGGGTTTTCAAAAAATATCAAAATACTTATAATATTCGTAATTCACATTTTATTAACCACTTAGAGTATTTCATGTTCAAGTGAGCACTTATCTTGTCTGTTCGAGTCTATCCAGAACAGACGAGTAGACTTAAGCACACAAGATGAGTTCCCCCTACGGCTGTGCTTGTCTATTTTGAACATCGAATGCTTATACAAACCTGTCTTATCTTGTGCGACAGATTAGATGCAATACAGGTAGTAGATTGAAACAATCAAAACGAATATTAACTTTAAAAGTAATGAGCAAGGTTTTGAGCAAAATGACGTTTAACAGACTTAAGAGTCAACACAAGGCTTTTTAAGAAATCAGAGATTCCCCCTCAAATGTTTATTCCCTTAGTATTACCCTCAGCTTTACCAGCTTCCTCATCGGGTTGTTTGGTCATCTTGTCTGACCTTGTATACCTGTCTTATGAGTGAGTAGACGAGTGCTCTGTTCTTTAGTGGTAACTTGTCTGTTTCCCCTTTCTTCTTAGAAATGTACCTGTCTGGTTAGTACATTGCTACATACTAGTAGGATCAAGATCAATTAGTCCTAGACTAATGCATAATTCACGAAATCGGGCCCCAGCTAATGGTTTTGTGAAAATATCAGCTCTTTGAAAATCAGTGTGAATCTTTTCCATGCGAATATCCTTCTTTTCTACATGATCACGTATGAAATGGTGTTTCACATCAACATGCTTACAACGTGTGTGCAGAACAGGATTTTGTGTAATGGCAATAGCACTATTACTATCACAGAAAATAGGAACATTTGATTCACAAATATTATAATCTCTAAGCTGTTGAATAAGCCATAATAATTGACTACAACAACTACCAGCGGCCATGTACTCGGCTTCAGTAGTAGAGGTAGCAACACTTGTCTGCTTTTTTGAAAACCATGAAATGAGTTTTGTGCCTAAGAATTGACAAGAACCAGATGTAGATTTCCTATCTATTCTACAACCACCAAAATCAGAATCAGAGTAGCCACTTAGAGATAAATCATCATTTGAAGGATACCATATACCACGATTGATGGTCCCTTTCAAATATTTCAATATCCTTTTAGTGGTTTCCATATGACTCTCTTTTGGGTTAGCTTGAAAACGAGCACATACACCAACAGAAAATGCAATATCAGGTCTACTAGCAGTCAAGTACAGTAATGAACCAATAAGACCACGGTAATGAGTTTGATCAGCACACTTACCATTCTCGTCTGGATCCATCCTGTAAGTAGGTTGCATAGGTACTCCAGAAGATTTACATGTCTTAATACCATACTTGTCTAGTAGATTACGAGTATACTTTGCTTGATTTATGAAAATCCCTTCTGGGGTCTGTTTTACTTGAAGTCCAAGAAAGTAATTCATTTCACCCATCATAGACATCTCAAATTTACTTTGCATGAGTGTTGAGAAACTTTCACTCAGTTTTTTGTTAGGTGATCCAAAAATGATGTCGTCTACGTAAATTTGGACGAGTAAATTGTCTTTCCCTTCTTGTCTTCTGAACAAGGTTCTATCGACCTTGCCCTTAGTAAAACCATTTTCTAATAGAAATTGAGAAAGAGTATCGTACCATGCTCTTGGAGCTTGCTTTAGTCCATATAAGGCCTTCTTTAATTTGTATACCTGGTTACCTTTGACTTCGAAACCTGGGGGTTGTTCAACATACACTTCTTCCGCAAGAATACCATTAAGAAATGCACTTTTAACATCCATTTGATATACGGTAAATTTCATGTAAGCAGCATATGCAAGGAACAATCGAATGGCTTCTAGTCTAGCAACAGGAGCATATGTTTCATCATAATCTATGCCTTCAGCTTGTGAATAGCCTTGGGCGACTAGTCTAGCCTTATTACGAACAACTACATCATTCTCATCTTTCTTATTCTTGAAAATCCATCGAGTGCCAACCACATTATGATGTTTAGGTCTATCAACAAGTTCCCAGACGTCATTTCGAACAAACTGATTCAACTCGTCTTGCATAGCGATGATCCAATTACTATCAGCTAAAGCCTCTTTAATGGTTTTAGGCTCGATAGATGAGAGGAAACAACACCAGCAAAACAAAGATGGACTAGGTTGTTCTTGTGACTCAAAGAGTTGTCGTCTAGTCTTTACACCAATAGTAGAGTCTCCAATGATGTTTTCAGTATCATGAGCAGATTTCCATGTTTTTCTAGTCTTCGTAAGCATAGTATCATCATCTAGATCAGTTATAGCATCATGCATGTCAACATCATTTATATCATCAACAGATTTACCTGGAGTAGATGAGTCAACTAGAGCGGGCATGTCTACTGGTCTAGTAGACTTACCTTGAGTACTTACCCTTTCCTTGTCATCAGATTCGAGGGCTTTCATGAATGGATTGTATGCTTGAACGGATTCATATACCTCTGAATCTTTGTCAGATTCGATAGTTAGCTCAGTAACTTTCTCACTGATCTTGTTGGTAGACGAGTCCTGTTGAGATTCATCGAAAACCACATGTGGTGTTTCTTCCACACATAGGGTTGAGTAGTTGAATACTCTAAATGCTTTGCTAGTCGAGGAGTATCCTAAGAATATCCCCTCGTCTGCTTTAGCATCAAATGCATTCAACTTGCTTTTCCCATTGTTATGGATAAAACACTTACAACCAAATATATGGAGATATGAAACTCTGGGTTTTCGACCTTTCCATACCTCATAGGGTGTCTTACCTAGTGCTTTATTGATAGCACTTCTATTTTGTGAGTGGCATGCAGTATTGATGGCTTCTGCCCAAAACTTCTGAGGCGTATTATACTCTGTCAGCATGGTCCTGCAGGCCTCCTTAAGAGTTCTGTTCCTTCGCTCTGCTACTCCATTTTGTTGTGGTGTCCTTGCTGCACTAGTAAGGTGCTGGATGCCACGCTTAGAACAAAATTCTTTAATATAGCAGTTAATGAATTCAGTACCCTTGTCACTACGGATCTTGACAATGGACTGATTCTTCTCAACTTGTATCTTCTTCAACAAATTAGGTAGGAGTGTTTGTGTATCACTCTTCTTGTGTAAGAAGACTACCCAAGTGAACTTAGAATAGTCATCTACCACAACAAGTGTGTACCTTCTACCGTTCAAAGTTGGAGGAGTTATTGGGCCATGTAGGTCCATATGTAGGAGTTCGAGAACTCTACTTGTTGAGAGGGATGGAATAGATTTAAAGGAACCTTTTACCTGTTTACCTTTCTGACAGGACGTGCATACATGTGACTTGTAGTAGACTTCATTGGGAATACCTTCCACAAGGTAGTCTCTGGCTATCTTATTAAGAACCTTAAAGTTTAGATGACATAGGCGTCTATGCCAGAGCCAGCCAAGTTCTTTAGGATTCTTAGTAAGCAGACAGGTGTCCCTCGGACAACTGTTCCAGTTCACTATGTACACACTTCCTTGTCTTATGCCGACCAGTAGGACTGTGTGTGTCCTTTTGTCAATGATTTCACATTTGCGACTCTTGAACTGCACCTTGTATCCACGATCACAAAATTGTGAAACAGAGAGTAAATTGTATTTCAAGCCTTCAACATATGAGACATCTTGGATCTCTATGTCTCCATTCCTAATGTAACCGAATCCTTTGGTAACAGCAGTGGAGCTATCACCAAATATTACTTTTGGTCCTTCTTGCTCATGGTAGCTTGATAAGAGAGCCTTGGTACCAGTCATGTGGTGCGAACAACCACTGTCTATGTACCAAGTTTCCCCTATTGAGCCACCCTTCTTGTATAGATCGAGTCGACCCTGCATTTAGATGATATTTCATAATTTAGGTACCCTCCTTGTTTATTGGGGTCCTGGGGGTTAGTCGAGTTCAATGGAATCCAAATGTACATTGGAGTCCTGAACAGGTTTGATCTTCTAAGCTTTCGACCATATTTGTTGCAAAATAAGACCTTGTTGTCCTTATCTGGCCTATCAGTCGAGTTCGGGTCTACTCTTTGGAGATAGCCTTTCGACTTGATCTCTACTTGAGCAGGCACTTGTCTATGATAGTTAGAGTAGGGTTTATATGCATTAGGTCCATACGGTTTATAGACATGTTTAGGTCTTTCTTCTCCTTCGATATCATATGACAAAGGTGGAGGATATAGAACAGTTTGTGTACGATATTTTGGACCTTCCTGTGTAGGTCTAGACGAGTAGAGTTGAGACTGCCTTATGAAAGGAGGTCTAGACTCTTGTCGTCTAGTCTGTACTTGTCTAGTACTTGTCTCCTCAGGGTACCAATCCTCGTATGTGACCTGGTTGGGTCGTCTACGATTAGTGGTCCTTAGAAGATTAGTTCTAGGTTGAACAGGCTTGTTGTTACCATTCTTTTTACCTCCTTTGGTAATTGGAATGTTAACTCGAGCTTGTTTTGGTACAGTACCTTTAGATGGAGTATCAATATCGTATATCATTGGTTCTTTTCCTTTATCATTAGTCAAAGAGCTTGAGATGAAAATAGTAGGGTTCTTAGGAACTAGAGTAGACGAGCTTGATGTCTCAGCACCTATGCCTGTCTTGTCAGCAGGAGCCCTATACCTATCTAACAGTTCAAGGTTAACCTTTGAAGAGTTAACCAGGTCAGTAAGTTTAAGGTCTAGAGTGACAACCTCGGTTTCTAAGAACTTATTACGTTCTTCAAGCTTTTTGCACTTATTTTTTAAAACATTGAATTCATGTTTCTCAGTAGCATGTGTCTTAAGTAGGTCTTGATACAACTTGTCTGTCAATGCACACTTATCTTTGAGTTGACTCAACTCTTCTTGCAAGCGTTCATTTAGGACTGTTATATTAGGATCTACTTTAGACTGAGCTTCCTTAAGATCAATGATTTCTTGTCTTAAAATGATGTTTTCGTCACTGACTTCAATGATTGCCTTGTTGGCAAGTAGGAGGTCGTCTTCAACTGCACTAGTAGAGTGCTGAAGGCTACTCCCTACTTTGCTACTGGCAGTGTCACTTTCATCAGATTCTGATTCATCACAAGATTGAAAAGATGTTGCAGATGATACCTCTTGGTCGATTTTAGCCATGCAGCATAGACCATCATCTACTATGAAGGCTTCATCGTGATCTGGTTCAGACGGGTAGCTAGATGAGGATGATGGCAACTCGTCTGAGTCAGAATCAGAGTCATCATTGGCCATCATTGCCTTCTTACCACGGTTGTATCTACTTTCCCTTCGTGCTTTGCGTTCTTCTCGATCATCAGTGCTTAGGTCTGGACATTCATATATGTAGTGACCTGGCTTTTCACAGTTATAGCACAAGAGATCATTAGTAGCCTTTTTAATAGGAGAGTTATCCCTTCGTTTGTCACGTTTATCAGAACGAGTAATCTTCCTACCATCAGAATCTCTATCTTGTCTGTTACTTTTCGAGACTTCGTCTCTCCTTTCGGACGAGTTTCGGTCTCGTCTGGTCTCAGACGAGTTCTTAGAAGCAGACCCTCTATGCTCTCTATAGAACTTCTTATATCTTCCGAAACGTTTATTCAGCCTATCAAACTTTCTAACCATGAGGCTTACCTGATCATTCAGACAAAGATCAGTATCTAACTCGTCTTTCACAGAAGTAGACCTAGTCTTAGGCTTCGACCTGTCTACCTTAGACGAACTAGCCTTAAAAGCAACGTTTTTAGATACAGCATGTTCTCTGTCACTACTTGCTATGGGTTCATCTTCGTCTAAATCAAACTCATGGGCCTTTAGAGTTTGAAACATGGTCTCTGCTGTCCACACGTCTATATCTTGGGTATTCTTAACAAGCATTTTTACCATTTTCCATCGACTATCAAGGCTTTTGAGAATCCTAAGATTGATTTCACGTGGAGTATAAGATTTACCAAGGACTTCCAAGTCATTCATGATTTTGGTAAAACGAGTATCCAACTGGTCTATTGTTTCACCAGCTTTCATATGAAATGATTCGAATCTTTGGACTGCTGTAGAAAGCTTGCTTTCTTTGATTAGGGATGTCCATTCACAAATGATAGCTAAGCGATCCCACATTTCTTTGGCAGTTTTACATTTTAACACTTTTCCCAGATACTCATTAGGAAGAGTGTGTAAGATGTAATTCTTGGCCAAGCTATCCAAATTATTCTGTCTCATTTCTTCTGAGGTTAGTTCTGACCTTGGTTTCTTGACGAGTGTGCCCACGGGTTGATTTATGTCGAGGGCAGCAGTATTGGGGATCATGATCACTATCGGACCTTCAGTGATGACGGAGATCATTAAGTCGTGAGTGGAACTGAAGATGGCTTCCATCCTTAGCTTCCAATAGTCATAATCTTGAACCTGGAACTTAGGCAACTTGTTAGCGCTGATTTCAAGAGACATGTTTAAATGGGTAGATTAGTGCTAATCAGTTTAATGATCAAGAAGTATATGAGTCAAGAACAGGGAACAAGAAAAAGATATATCAAGAATATTGATCAAGAACACGTAAGCAAATATGATCTTGGACTGAGACTTTCAGCCAAGTCTTGAGTTGGTTATCAAGAAACAGCAGTTCGTAAACTACTGGTCTGATACCACTTGTAGGTCCCTAAGTTGAGTTAATATCGAGGGAAGCTAAAGAAAATGTCTAGAGGGGGGTGAATATACTTTTCTAAAATCTTTCGATATATCAGAATTACAATGTGCGGAATACGAAATTAACAATGAGCCCAATTAAAGTTTATACTCAACTTATTTCGAGAACTCTGTTTTATATATACTCAACTAGTCTTGTTCAGATATGTAATTCAATCAATCAAACAATTAATCAATTAAACAACAAACCAAATAGTAAAGTAAATCAAACACGAGATTTATAGTGGTTCGACAACTTGTCTACATCCACTCTCACAAACCCAGTTGTGAAATTCTTATTAACTCTTCCAATCGAGTAATATGTTCTTGTAGCTTTAAGTCCCAAGAAATAAGACTTAGATCTTCTCGATTATATCTCCAGATATATCTTCGATCTTACTAGCTAGTTTACAAGTAACTAGCAACTTGAAACAGTAAATGAAAATAAAACTTCTCTTCGTTCAGTAGTAGCCTTCTTCGATCTTCACTTGTCTTGCGTAGCTTTACTTCCTGAACTTCAATCTCTGAGAGTAATTTCTTCACTTGAATCTTCAATAATGCTTGCAGTAACAATATTTCAGTAGTCTTTAATCTCAGTAGTCCTTAACCAATGAATACCTTGAGGTATTTATAGACTTCTAATTCCAAGAACTTTCAGTTGTGTAACAACCTTTCTTGAAAACTAACTTGTAACTGATTCCTCATATCCTTTAACGCGTTTCTTCAGTTAATTAGTTATTCCTTAACTAATTCTTCAATCTTTATCTTCAACACGCTTTTGTAACTAACTTCAACTTGACCTGTCTTGTTTAGTCGCGCACCTGTCTTGTCTAGTAGTAGTAGACTGTGTCTTCTACTTATCTTGTGCAGTAGACTTCTTCAGATTACAACATAGAACTAATCTAGTCCTATCATCTAATCCTAACAAGACTATTACATTACATTAAGCTCTTGTTACAAAGCTTAGTCAACTTAGAAAACTATACAAAGAATCTATCTGTTACATTTAAAATCATGAGCTCTATACAACAATTATTCATAGCTCAATAACAATCTAACATATACGAATAACAAATATGAAGTACTTATAGATCGTACTTATCTTTCAATAATACTTGTCTTTTAAAACTAGTACTTGTCTTGTGAATTTCTACTGATCCGTACAAGACGACTTCAACTTAACTAGACTAGATCAGTCAACACTTAGAAAATATTCAAGTCTTCTTTTGGCTTATCAAAACTTCATCTTGTATCTTTTATCATCATTTAGGACTTGTTCTAGGATTCATATCCCAACAGTATTGATTAGTGTGATTAAGTAGCGCTAAATTTGAGAGAGGCTAAACCCTAATCTATTTTTTAATATATTATGTAATAAAAAAAAATTAAATAATTTAATCCTCAAAACCATGTATTATGTGGCAGTCCATGTGGATTTTCTAGCCGGAAATATTGATGACGGGGCAAATTTTGACTGAAGTTTAAAATCTTTGCCGGAAAGGACTAAAATCGGATAAAAAGGATCAAAATTGGACTAAAAAGACTAAAATTGAGACTTGAAGGACTAAGATTGATAAAAGAAAAAGTTACAGGACCATCTGTGAAAAAGTTGAAAGATTTGTGTGAATCTTTGTTGGCTCTTTTTTTCTTGGAAAATCATCTTTTAGCATGTAAGAGGAGAACCTTTGCCTAGTTCATTTCCCGTCTATTTTATGGAATGTCAGCTGGATTCTCTTCTAAAAGCTCTCCAAGCTTAAATGTGTAGTAGTGTCATTGGCTTCCCTTCCACCTTTTGCTTCGATTACCTTAAATGAGGAAGAGAGTGGAGTAAAGAGCAAACCTGAAGTTGCCAAAACAGGATTGGGCTCCTCAGCAGCTATGACTACTGCAGTTGTTGCTGCTATACTTCATTACCTTGGTGTAGTAAATCTTCCTTCAGAGTTGAATGGGAGTAGCGTTTCCAAAGATCTTGATATTGTGCATATCATTGCTCAAACCGCTCACTGTACGTATAGCACAGGGCAAAGTTGGTAGTGGTTTTGATGTGAGTTCTGCTGTTTATGGTAGTCAGCGATACATCAGATTTTCACCAGAAGTAATTTCTTCTGCTCAGCTATATAAAATTATTGGTATATATATTGTGGAATTATGTATAAATCTATCAGATTTTATGGACTATTGTGAACCTGAATAAGAAATAAGAAATGCTGATGGAGTTATAGGCACCTACATAGTTGAATAATGATAACAGTTTAATCAATAATAATACTTGATATGAATTTTAATGCTTCTTTGATGAAGGCTTGAGGAGGGCCACTGTCTATGCTTTGATGTTTTTGTTCTTTACTTCTTACGTCCTTTGGAAATCCAGAAACATTTCTAGTTTGTCAAAAGTGTTGTGCATCTCAACTCTTAAGAGAACCTTTCAAACACATGTCATTGCATTCTCGTCATAACAATCTTATGGAAATTTTGGGCTCATCAGATAATATTTTGGTGTGCATAGTAACATATACTCCATAACTTGTCATGCATTCTCGTTAAAGCTTTTGGTTAGCTACTTTTATATGTTTCTGGAGTGAAATTCTTACAACAAGCAACTGGTAATTGTATAGGCTTTTGTTTGGAATATGCTACCATTCCTATTTTCTTTCTGATAATCGCTAAGAAAATGTTATTCAGAATGCAGGATGCTGCTCAAGGGGGTTGCCAATGGAAATGTGCTAAAGGCCAATTGGGATCATGAGAGGACTAAGTTTTCATTGCCTCCAATGATGACATTAGTAAGTTCCGTAAAAAGTATGCATTTGATGATATTTCTAATAGGAGTGTTTACACTAATTGCATTAGAAATTTTCATTTCCAGAGGGTGCAGTCCCTTACTTTCTTGTTCTTAGGTTGTGTTTTTTAAAAGCTAAGTTATTCTTGCCCATTTTTTTGCCGAAACTACACTACTTAAAATTTGATAATTTCTTACTTGGCGTATAGAACCTGTGGATCTTATCGCTTTCAAATTGAAAAAATAGTTTTGCAAATTCCTTAATTAAGATGGCATATCTTTTCAGCTTAAAGATCAACAATTCCATCCCTGCCTCTGCACTGGCTGTCAGTTGTGTTGTAAACATTTTTATTTGATTGGGTGGGTGCTAACAACAATCATTAATTGTTAAAGCTTTCTTGTTTCTTATCCTCTAATTTTTGCAATCTCATACTCTCTGCATTCCGTGAATTTGCTGGGGATCATTCTGGCTTATATAAATCTTTTTTGCAATTGCTTCATCCCTGCTAACAAATTTTTAGGCTGTTCAAAGATTGAATGGTTTTTAGTCAGATGTGGGAGCTTGGAAGTTGAAATTACAGACTAAATTGTAAAGATGTATAAGGAGCTCCATATTTTTTCTTAATCGGCTCTCTAATTCTCCCAATTTTCCAGTTTGTGGAAGTTGAAATTATAGATTGCCCTAGCCTACCCACTAAAAAGAAAACTGAATTCTCTTTCTCATAACACTGTCCGTATACTTAGAAATCTGGGATGACAATTCTGTTTATTTTTTAAAATATTACGCACTACTGAAGTGTATGCTCTCTTTCCTCCCACGCTTAATTGTGATTCACTTGCAGTTACTCGGAGAACCAGGAGCTGGTGGGTCATCAACACCATCAATGGTTGGTGCTGTAAAGTCTGACCCTCAAAATGCTCTTGAAACATGGAACAAGTTGTCAGAAGCAAATTCTGATGATTACAAAAGGTTCCATTAACAGATGCAGCTTGCTCACATCTGAAAAGGTATATATCATGCCAATTTTGTTCATATCATGTGATGGATTGTAGGGATTCGATTAATCACTCTCAGAACATGCTCACACGACTCTGAGCTAATGGCTAATTATTCTGTAATATATACCTATATAAATCAAAATCTGAGATTATATTTCTTGATTAACAGTGGATAGAGGGAGCTGTTGGACCAAATCAAAAGCACTATTAGGAGCTAGAGATGATATGCTGCTGGAATTCCGGTAGCTTCTCCTAATTTTTCTTGGATCTTGTTCTTTGCTTGTGTTTTCTGTTTTTAGATCAAACTCTAATTGCTAAAAACTGTTATACCAATTAATTTTTACTTAGTTGCATGCTTATTCTCCTGAAAGTCACTTGTTATCGTATACTTGCAGCTTCTGACTTACTTTGTCCTTATACCTACATATTATTTAGATTCCAACATGATTAATTCATCAGGAAACACTACCCAATTTACTTTACTGAGTTTAATTTCCCCCCTCTAAAACCTTTCTTTTGTTCTTTTGAATTTTAATGAGTAGTTTGCCTTTAAACCTGCATATTTTTTTGCTTTGGGAACAAAGAGATTAAATCTTGTATTCTGCTAATTCTAAATCCTAAGGCTAACATTTTAGTATATGATCAAATGAAATTCTCCCAGCAAGAAGCATTAACTCAATTTTTCATGTGGACACATTTATTAAATAATACTGTAATTGATATTCACAAAGATATTTAGCAACTTGATTAGTCTACTCCATGCGATACATTCTGCAAAAGTGTTAAGGTTTAAATTTGAAGACTTATGCATTTTTTTTTTTTTTAATGATTAATTTCAGATGTGAACTGGTGAATTCAGCGTTATCTGTGATGTTTCATCTTTTGTCAAATTTGTTTTCTTTCTATTTTATACTACTAAGTTTGGACCATTCTCTGGACATATCATTTTAGTCCCTAAAGTTAAAATTTTTCTAGTTTTAGCCCTCTTTCACTCATTATCTAATTTGGTCGTATACTTGTACTCCCACTTTTGGTCAAGCCGTTAGTTGACCGTTTGTTGACTGACATAATCGAGTATTTTGAGGGTGTTAATGTAATTAATATGGGGGTGCTGAATGTGATTAATAATTCTCAAATAATTACATTCAACACCCCCAAATAGTTGATTCTGCCAGTTAACGAATGACCAACTAACGGTGTGATCAAATGTGGGAGTAAAACTGTAATAGTGTACTTTCAAGGCCGTTTGATAGTGAGTGAAGGAGGGGACCAAAATTGAAATAATAATTTTTTTGTTTATCCGCGGCGCAAGAAGAGGCACGAGGCTACGGGCAAGGACCCATAGTCGTGGCTAACTTTTATCTATTTTTATCTTCTTAGCATTTTGCGTGGGTTTTTCTCCTAGCGGGCTTTTCACTTCTACTCTAGACTACATATTCTGGTTAATTTTTTGGAGAATCATTGGGACAAAAATGTTCGGGTTTAACAAGTTTAAGGACAAAAATGACATTATCATCCCACCTTTCTCTCAGCATAATGCTCTTTGACAATTTTGTCATTGTGATATATATATATATATTTTGCAGACTAAACTGCTAGATACCACAATGAACATGGAAGGAGTTCTGCTGGGTGGTGTTCCTGGTGCAGGTGGTTTCGATGCAGTATTTGCCGTCACGTTGGGGGATTCAAGCAGCAACGTGATCAAAGTTTGGAGTTCACTCAACGTGCTTGCCTTGCTAGTAAGTGAGGACCCTCGGGGCGTTTCCTTAGAAAGCAATGACCCACGAGCGACACAAATTACCAGTATAGAGTCAACTTCACTATTCTCTGTACAATTTCTAAATACTGATCCCTATAATTCAGGAAGCAAAATGTTGTATTTAATTCAAATATTGTATTTAATTCGGATGTTCTTGATCTAATAAAAAGGATAAATTGAACGGCACTGCAATGGAAGCATTCAAGATTTGATGCTTTGAACATATTTTAACCTTTTAAACTTTGAAATTAGTCTTCTAACTATACATTCTTTTAGTAAGTAATGTTTACATTTTTTGATGTCCTATTTTAATCTGCTAACTTTTTTTTTGTATTTCGAACTTATTAAAGTAAAGAAGTTTAGTAATACTTCGTTTTTTTGGTATTTTAGTACAGTAATAGTTAAAAAAAAAATTAATATTTTTTTGAAATATTTACTTTTATTTCTTCATTTTTGGTCAGGTCAAGACTTAAAAAAAAAGTAATCATTTTTTTTTTTTTTTGTAAAACCTAGGTACTCTGGTCCATTTCTATTCTTTCTTACTTGGTTGCTTGTACATTTTTCTAGCGTTACAAAATTAATAACATTACAACATCATTTTATTTTTAAATTTTATCTTTCTTTATATTCATATATATTTTACTTTACAATTTACAAAATTAATAACATTACAACATCATTTTATTTTTAAATTTTATCTTTCTTTATATCCATATATATTTTACTTTACAATTTACCTTAAATTTTATCTTTCTTTATATCCATATATATTTTACTTTACAATTTACCAGGGACCGTTCTATTCTAGTGTCATTTTGGCTTTTCAAAATCCATTCATCCTACCAAGCCATGTGGCAAGATTACATTCTTGCCCTTATAGAGGAGGAAAATAAGAAAGATGTCATGTTACAGATTTTCAGTCTTCCCACCCCCCTCTCTCCACAACTCATCGTTTCCCAAAAAAAAAAAAACATTACCTTCTCCCCTCCATTTTCGAACGTCGATAAACCCTTCTGAGTCTGTCTCCGTTAGTAGTAAAAAATTTATCCTGATAATGATATTTAGTGTTTCTGATACTCGATAATAAATTTGACCGTTCCAAAAAAAAAAATGATATATTAAGTGTTTCAGATGACACAACTCATGTAAAGTTTCAAAAGAGGCAAAATTTCATATTTGATTGTATTTTTTAATGATGATAAATAAAATTTAGAGTAAATTCCTTTCCATGGTAAATGTTTATCTTCTAAAACATGTGTTCACACATGAAGCAGCATCTAGAGTAAAGAGTAAAAGTGAATTGAATTTTTTTTGCCTAAAGCCAAATGAAAAAATATGTAAACATACATAAATGCTATCTACAATTTTATATTTTGTTATTGTTTTTTTAATTATATAAATGAGGTAAATCTATATTGTTACAACATTTTTTTTCTCCATCGATCTACAAAAAGTATGCTCAATCTTATGTCTTTACATAAAAAAATATGTTCACTTTATTAATGTACAAAATAGTTAATTTTTAACATAGTTAATCATCCACCCAAGAAGACATGTTTCCAGTGGACGGTGGACGGAAGAAGCGTCTTTTATTAGAATAACAAATGGGCACAATCTTTAAGAAAATAATAGGTAAAGTAGATAAAGTAAGGATATTATAGAATATTGTGGGGTCCATTGTGAATAAAGTGATTTTTTGTGAATAAAATTGATGACAAATTGAGTAATTAAGTAATGGTTGAAGAGTGATAATTTTCATAAAGTGTATGAGACTACATTTGGTGGACAAAGAATATAGGACAAATGGGACTAACAAGAAGTTAAAAGTATATAAACTGATATCAATTTCAATTTGAAACCTAAAACCTAAAATATTTCAGTCAATATACACATAAAAATACGTTTTTTTACTCAGGAAAAATAAATTAAAATATTGCTCCTGAATCAGCCATGGCGCATTGTCTAGCGCCCCATGCTCAGGCGCGCCTTTAACAACAATGAATCACGAGACGGAGGGAATATCATTTCGAAAAGGGTTCACAGTTTATTCCAATTAAAAAAACTCCCTGTAGCCTGCAGTCCTCTCCTTCATTTAAATTATTTCATAAAGTAAATTGTTATGTTCTTCTAATCATTCTAATTTGGGTTTATTGCATATGTAATCTCACAAATATTTCAATCTAATCCATAACTTTAAAATTTTTACATATTCTGTTCTTACAATTTCCAGAAATTTTTATCCAACAGTCTCTGCTGCTAAGTACCTTTACATATTCTGTTCTTACAATTTCCAGAAATTTTTATCCAACAGTCTCTGCTGCTAAGTACAACACCATGTTAGTTATATAATTCTCAGTTACAGTAGTACTCCTAATTAAAACAGAAACCTGGGCATTGTTCCCCTAAAAGCAATGCAGCACCAGAAAAGCTGAAACATTGTGGTTCAATGTATGTATTTCAGTTCAATAATGCATTTCACATGATAATGATGATTAATATAGCATTGTACGTAGCATACTCGATAAGATAAAACGCGAGATTGAATATATTAAGAAACAAAATATCAATCCCTTAAAATTATAAGGCTTAGTACAAAATACTAAAGGTCTATACATAAAGAAAAGGGTTAATTGCAAATTAAATCACCACCTTTCGATGAATTGCAATTTAATCTAAACTTTTGAATAATTGCAAATAAAATCATCACCTTTCAATATTGTTGCAATTTAGACTTCTAGACAATCTCATTTGTGCCCGAATTTGACGTTTCGAGATTAGATCGAAATAAAAAACAATGTTGTTTCATTAAGAAGGTGTCACATCCGCCAACCACGTTAGATTTGAGCACAAATGAAACTATTAAGAAGTTTAAATTGCAACAATATTTAAAAAGGTGGTGATTTTATTTGCAATTATTCAAAAGTTTAGATTAAATTGCAATCCAGTGAAAGGTGGTGATTTAATTTGCAATTAACCCTAAAGAAAATATACCTGTCATTTGCTTCATAAGAGAAGGGCAAATATGTGGAATTCTGACCAAGCTCAACTAAGTCAAGGGTGTCAAGGGTAACTTTTGATCCACATCGTGATTCGAGACCCCCAATGATCAAGGTACTCAACAGCCCTCTATGAGTCAATGCCTATTCTGCAAATTACATGCAAACAAGTGCCATCACGGCTGCAGATACTTCAGACAGTCCAAGCTTGCAAGAGGAATGTTCAAGATACTGATGAGCAGGCCTCACATTATGATATAATAGTAGGAAAGATAAATAAACAACCTTTGCTAATTAATAATGAAAGATAATTAATCCTTGCCTAATCTATAGGTAGACAATTGAAGGGCACAATAATTAAACTAGGCAATACACTAACAGCATAATCCTAATCATCGGCTTCAAAAGTTTCACCAGGACCCATCCATGGCACATCATCGTCTTCGTCTTGAAAAGATTGATTAATATCTGAACAAGATCCATACTTATTATTGTCTGAAGGGAATATGAGTTTTTTAATCTGCTGAGAACATCTTTTGCCTAAAGCACCTCGTAGGTCAAGACGATTGCAATCGTAGAGATTAAGAAATTCGAGGTTGGGACAGCCATCAAGAATGGCTTCTAGTCCTTCATTGTCCATTGGATTAGAAATAAGAATAAGATGGCACAGATTGGGCATGCTTTCCACAATTGCAAGAGCATACTCATTACTGAGAGGAATACATCTTCCGAATCGAAGAAAAATATAATACGGATTATATATAAATGTTTTCAAATTTGGGCAAGAAATGCCAATATTTATAACATCTTGAGCACTGAGTTGTGGATTATAAAAAACTTCCAACCCTTCCAAGTCTGGAAGTTTTTTAACTGCTTCAACCAAATCTTCCCCTGTAAATCCTTCAACGTCTAAAAGCAAAAGCGTCTTGAGGCCACTTGATCTGTTAAAACAAAACAATACAGAGCAAATATATATACAATTCTTGATAGTGTCTAACACAGAAAACAGATGCCCCTTGATCAGGAATAGGAATTCTTATGCAAATGCAGTTTTTCCTATGCATATATAACTTGAGAAACACAATTGCTTGTAATTCATATATTACTTGATCTGTTAGAACAATGAACTAGAATATTAGAATGCGGCTGGAACAAAACAAAAAAAAAAACGATTCTTCAATCATTATACAGAAAATTAATGCATAGAGGCTGGAGTGTTTGCAAGAGAAATTGAAAGTAAGCAAGTAAAAGATCAATTAACTCAAGTAAGTAAAAAAAACATAAAATTATACTAGTATATACCTATCGAGGGCGTAGTTTATCAAGTTATTATCGCAAGAATTTACAATAGAAAGATGCATCATCTGTCCTTGGCTACGATCTACTGCGCGACGCCACAATTTCTTCTGCTTATTCGAGTTTTTAGGGTCCGAAATATGAATATTCATTATAAAGTCTCGCCACATGACGGGATCACTACAAATTCTCCGCCAAGTAGTGCACACTTTCTCAGCAATTTCCAGTCTCTCTTCAGCATTCAGCCTTCCCAAGATATTAGACATGATATCGTAAGGCAATTCAATCCATTGCGGCAACACAGAGGATGACATTAATTCTCTTTCAATTTTCATGCCGCCCCAATCGATCTAGGGTTCCATGACTAAATGAATAAATTCCAAACTTTTAGTATTATATACTTGAGCTGGGCTGGGCTTCCCTAGACTAGCAAACGCAAATTGGGAACGGTTATCGGCACACACTGAATTAGTTACTACACCCACTTTGACTTTTTTAAGTATTTTTTAAAGCATGTTTGAAATGTCTGAACTGTCCTTTTCTCATTTTTCAAAAACCAAAATGATGCTACCTTTTTCTGGGAGGCTCGTCGGAAATCTATTACAAATCTGATCTTGAACGGTCAAGAGTCGATGGGGAGGCTCGTCGGCGATGGCTCCTGCAAGCTCTTCCACGGCGGCGGCAACAGGGGAGCCTCGTCTTCAAGGGCGGTGATGGGCGGCGGCCATGGTGGGGGTCTTCACCGGGGCGGTGCTCCGTTACAGATGCCTAAACTTGATGATAAATCAAAATCTATCAGATTCTTTGAAGGGATTTAGGAGAAGAAATCGCCATGAAGTCCGAAGGTTTTTGATGAGTTGAGAAATGATTTTGAAATTCAAATTGAATCATTGAGAAAGAAGCTTGATTGGACCCGTCTGCAATTGTGTAAGGAGAGAGAAATTTTAAGAAAGGGTAGTTTGGGTCTTTCAAATATGTTTTGGCACCTAATGTCAACTTTTTAAAGAAATGACACCTACATAGAGTTGGGGGTAGTTTGGGTCTTTCAAATTTTATGTTATACTTTCAAACATAATTTGTACAATTATTACTTAAAATAAAATCAACTCAACTTTAGCATTACACATTCACTAGTATAAGACGCGCGAATTTCGCGGGATTGGAAAAAAATCAAATTATTATAATAAACTAAATTTGGGTTGGTCTGCTATGGACTCGAGTGCATGTTGTGCACCCTAGTCCATGTTGCACTTTTCAGTTTACTGACTTACACTTTTTGGCTTTTCAGTTTACTGACTTACACTTTTTAGTAAATGGTGTAATAATTGAAAAGTGCAACACCATTTACCAAAAAGTGTAAGTCAGTAAACTGAAAAGTGCACATGAACTAGGGTGCACAACATGCACTCGAGTGCATACTAGACTTTACCACTAAATTTTATATAATTTATTATTTTAAAATATATTTGATAATAATTAATGTATTTGAATAAGAGAATGTGTTGTCATTTATTAATTTGTAGGGGTGTTTTATAGATAATATGAGAGCATGAATGAGTCAAGTTGATTGAAATGTTTGGTTTACAATTATGGAATTAGTAATATTATAAGTGAGTAATTCAAAAAAGTATACTCCAATAATATTTAAGAAAATGAAATGAGTAAATTGACTACTTTGATTTATCCAATTTTATACTCCAATAATATTTAAGAAAATGAAATGGCTAAATTGACTACTTTACTTTTGAGAAGTATCTGTGAAATGGGTGTGGTTAGTCTTGAATGACGGTGCTTGATCGATGATCATTTAAATTATGAAAACGGATCAGACGAAGGAGAAATTAAAGAAGACAACAAAAACTACTCAAAGATAAGATGAAAGGAGAAATTAAAACTAAAAGGAAGAAGGCAACAAAAACTACCAAAATTTAATTTACCGTTATAAGTTTAAAAAGGTGGTTTTGAAAAAAGAAAAAAAAAATTAGTAATGCTGAAACTTTTAAAAATGAAATGAAGAATAAAACATTTTTTTTTTTGAATTACATTAAATACCGATCCCTTTTCCCCTCCCATAACTCGAACAGGATCTAAGCAGTGGCGGACCCAGGATTTCGAATCTGGGGGTACGATTAGTAGTCACATAAAATTAGAAGTACAATTACAAACGGGGTATGTCGGGTCTTCAATCTTCATATTTTTTAAGCTATTTATTACATCGCCAACGCGAATTTGTAGAAACACGTCATTTCTCAATGAACACTACAAAAAAATTGATTTTTAATGACAAAATCCTCTTATTGTTGCTTCTTTAGTTAAAAGTTTTTAGTGACAGTAAATTGAGAATTAATGAAAAATCCTTTCACTAAAAGTCAATTTTTGTCACTAAATACTTTTAGCTATAAAATTTATAATGGCAAGAGTTTTGTCATTAAAAGTTGATTTTCTTGTAGTTGAAAATGGCCAAACAATCTGTATAACTGATCATTTATACTATTTCACATCATATTTTTATATAGTTCATTATAAAAATACTAGTATTTTCACATTTGCAGTACCAAAATAACATGAGTAATATATAAGAAATAAATCGAAAATTAGCATAATAATCCACATAACTTCGAAAGAGTCACTACAAAAAAATGGCGTTTTGGAGACGGATTTACCGACGGATTTTCCGTCGGCCGCCGAGGTTACCGACGGAAAGTCGGCCGTCCCCTTTCTCGGCGTCAGCTTTTTTTGCCGACAGATTTTTGAATTCCGTCGGAATTTTCCAATGGAAATATCGACGGAAAATTGCCGTCATCTTTTTCCGACGGAATGTCCGTCGGTATTCCGGACAACCCGTTTAACAAACCGGGTCAACATTCCGTCGGTAATTCCGTCGGAAATAATGAATTAAATAATTATAAAAGAAATTAGAATAAATTAAAATAATTATAAAAGAAATGAATTTTTGAATAATCGAAATTCAAATGCCGACGGATATTCCGTCAGTCAAATGCCGACGGAAGCCGACGGAATATCCGTCGGTATTATACTGACGGAATATCCGTCGGCATTATACCGACGGAATATCCGTCGGCATTTTACCGACGAAATATCCGTCGGCATATCCGTCGGTAAAACAAAATATGAATAAAAAAAATATAATTTCGAAATTAACATACCGACGGAATATCCGTCAGTAAAACAAAATATTAATAAAAAAAATATGCGTGGCCGGGGAGGCCCCGACCAGAATTTCATTTTCCGACCAGAATTACATTTTCCGAGAGGTTGGGAATGTGAAGAAATTTCGTAAAAAATGTCATTATGTAATATTACACGAAATATTATGTTGGGAATGTGAAGAAATTGACATTGTTTTTAACAAATCAAATTAATTAGTAGCTTACTTGATCATTATCATCATCATCTAATACGTACTTCCAGAAACTGACGGTGGCTTCGTCTTCTTCCAGTCTCCGGCGAAGGGCGGCGACTTCGTCTACTTCAAGAAAACAACCAAAAAATTAAAAAAAAATCGATGTTGAAGTTCAAAATTTTTCAATCTAAACTCAAAATCACTTACGTCGGAGTCGGCCAACTTATTAAAACGCCGGAGGAGCACAGATTGGGCGGCGACCATGCTTCACGGTGGAGAGAAATCGGCGCGGAAGATTGGTGGAGAGAAATCGGCGCGGGAATAGGGCCGGTGAGGTCGCCGAAAAGTTGGTTGGAGAAGAGGAGTAGGGATTATAAAGAGGAAAGTTTGGAAAGAGTGAAAGAAAAACCTAGGTTGAGTTATATATAAGGGTTTATTTTCCGTCGGCATGTTCAAATACCGACGGATATTCCGTCGGTATTTTTCAAAAAGTAAATACCGACGGATAATCCGTCGGTATTTTTCAAAAAGTAAATACCGACGGATAATCCGTCCGTCGGTATTTTTCAAAAAGTAAATACCGACGGAAAGTTAATTTCGTCAGCATTTTGGCAATTTTTTTTTTTTTTAAATAATTCAATTTTTTCTATATACTATATACTAGACCTAATAAATTACCAAAACCCTAAACCCTACTATATACTAGACCTACTAATTCATTTCTTCCACATATATTAATATATATATTGGTTGTGACTTATATTTATAGTAAATTTAATTTTTATAATTTGTACCTAAATGATAAATAATTAATTAACTTTTATAAAATAAGAAATAAATACATTACATTAATTGAATTAATTTTCATCTTCATCGTCTCCATCCTCCTCTTCGTCCTTATCCTCCTCCTCCTCATCATCATCTTCCTCATCCTCCTCCTCATCTTCTTCATTCTCCTCTTCATCCTCATCTTCATTCTCCTCTTCATCCTCTTCTTCATCCCCCTCCTCTTCACCTTCAATTTCGATTAATTGGGGATTTGCAGCCGTCAAGGGTACAGCAAGATTGAAATCTCCCGTAAAGACTTCAGTTGGAGTCTCTATTTGTTCTGCTTGAAATGGAGATTCATCTTCAGTATTTTTGTCCTTTTTAGGGACTTCTACCATTGACCTTGCCTTTACTTTGCAAACAACGTGCCATTCATAACCACGTGGAGCTCCCGGATATGTGCAGTAGTATACTTGAGATACTTGATGGGCAAATACAAATGGATCATCCCCAACATACATCCTTTTCGAACTAACATCAACGAGCTTGTACTCCGGGTGAATTCTTGTTCCTAGATGGCCTGAATCAAACCAATGACACTTGAACAACACTACAGTCTTTGTTGGATATCCTGGATATTCTACTTCGACGACTTCCCGTAACACCCCAAAGTAATCACTTGCATCTGCATTGTAATTCGCACTACTAACGCAGACGCCACTGTTGGTAGTTGCCTTTGTCGATGCATACCCAGACGTATGAAATCTGTAGCCCTTCACAATATAACCGTTGTAAGTCTTTACACGACGTAGTGGTCCCTTGCTGAGATCTCGTAAGAATCGACTGTCTAGAGCGTTATCCCGTCCCTATACGACTCAATTTAAAATTAATTAAAATAAATATTAATTTATTTACGTAAAACATAATTAATTAAATGGTACTCACATAACGTTCGAACCATTGGGAAAATTCACGTTGAATACGAGCATCTATATATGCATCTGAGATGTTTGGTTCTACTCGTCGTAGTTCTTGAGTGTACATCCTAATTCACAACATTCAAAAACTTGGTTAATATTAAATGACATAAATGAAGTGGTATTTAAATAGACGATTTATATATGAAATACTTACTCAATGTATGGCTGAACTTCATCACAATTCAATAACACATACGTTTGTGCTATTTTCGCCTCCGAGTTCGTCTCCCAATATCGTTCAGTGGGTTTTCCTATTGGCCGTCCCTTAGCCTTAGACTTGAATATGGAGAGCATTCCATCGACCTCTTCACTGATATCGTCAGCGGATGTACCACCGAAGTTACGTGGAGCACTTCTTAACTTTGTGTTGACGTGGTCTTCAAAGTAATAAGAACAAAACATGCCAACCTCTTCATTCAAATAAGCATTCACAATCGATGCTTCAACGTTTGCCTTTTGTTTAGCATTGCGTTTCAAGTTGTGGAGATACCTGATATACACACACACACATATATATATATATATAAAACTTATACGAATGCATGTGTAATTGTAATGAAATAAAAAAAATAAGATTTTACCTTTCAAATGGGTACATCCACCTGTATTGCACCAGACCACAAATTCTCGCTTCATACGCTAAGTGAACGGGTAAGTGTTCCATCGAGTTAAAGAAGCTAGGTGGAAAAATTTGTTCCAACTTACACAAAATCACTAGAATGTCTTCATCTAAACGAATCATATCATCGATCGTGATCGTTGTAGCCGTTAAATCTCTAAAAAATAGACTTAATTCAGTGATAGCCCTCCACACATTGAGAGGAAGAAGTTCTCGGAACGCAATCGGTATCAAGCGTTGCATAAATACATGACAATCATGACTCTTCATCCTTGCAACCTTAACCGTTGTTGTGTCTACGCATCGACTCAAGTTCGACACGTAGCCGTCCGAAAAGTTCAACTCCTTTATCCACCTACACAATCTTTGTTTTTGTGGCTTATCCAGTGTGTAGCTAGCCTTTGGAAATTTACCTGTACGCTCATCCTTTTTCAACTCTGGACGGCGACAAAGAGTGTCCAAATCCTCCCGAGACTTTGGAGTGTCTTTCGTCTTGCCTTCCGTGTTCATGATTGTGTGGAACACATTGTCAAACACATTCTTTTCAATGTGCATCACATCCAAATTGTGTCGTATCAATAGTGAACTCCAGTATGGTAAGTCCCAAAAAATACTCATTTTGTTCCAACCACCCTCAATTCCTCTGTTGTGTTCCGCTGCATTTTCCTCAGTACTTTTTTTCAACCCCGTCCACTGAACCTCATATAACAACCTACGTCCTGTACGGAGAGTAAATTACAAGTGACACTAAAAGCAATAGATAAATATACTTTTCTACTTACCGGGAGACTGAAAGCTTCAGAATTCTCCATACAATACGGACATGCTTTCTTTCCGGCCGTACTCCACCCGGACAACATACCATATGCAGGAAAGTCGCTAATGGTCCATAAAAGAGCAACACACATCGTGAAGTTCTGCTTTCTAAAAACATAGTATGTTTGGACTCCATTCTCCCATAAGAAGATCAAGTCTTTTATAAGAGGTTGGAGATAAACATCCAGTTTGTCCTTTGGATTCGTTGGTCTAGGCACCAATACAGTCAGAAACATTGTTTGAGGTTTCATGCACATCCACGGAGGAAGATTATATGGAGTCAGTATCACCGGCCACAAAGAATACTGCTTCCCATGCATCCCAAACGGTGCAAAACCATCAGTACACAAACCTAATCTCACATTCCTCGGTTCACAACCAAAATCTGGAAACACGTTGTCAAGATGTTTCCAGGCCTCTGAGTCTGCCGGATGTCGCATCTCCCTCGACTCAGCCGAAGAGGAATCTGTAGCATGCCACGTCATGTGTTGTGCAGTGGCACTTGATTGATATAATCTCATCAAACGGGGAATGATAGGAAGGTAGTACATCTTCTTATATGGCACTTTCTTCTTTGTCTTCTTCGATTGACCACCAGGTCCCTTTCGACGTGCCTCTTTGTACCGGGGATGGCCACACAATCTACACATATTCAGACTGCTATCTTCGTCACCCCAATATAACATGCAACCATTCACACAACAATCAATCTTCTCAACCGGCAAACCAACATTCTTCAACATTTGTTTGCTTTGATGAAACGTCGTAGGCACCTTATTATTTTGAGGACAAATTTCACTGCATAACTGTGTCACTTGCTCATATGCCCTGTTAGAAAGCTTGTTCTCGGTCTTAATGTTCATGAGTCGTGCATTAAATGACAACTGTGAGTGGGATTCACAACCCGGATATAAATCTTCTTCGACTAATTTGAGCATCTCATAAAACCGAAATGCCTCATTCGTCGGCTCCTCTTCCATGTTTGAAAAACCAGCTTCCCTGATCATTGTTTGATACATATTCGGTTCTTCGTCCCCAAACTGTTGTTCTTCGTCCCCAAACTGTTGTTCTTCGTCCCCAAACTGTTGTTCTTCGTCCCCAAACTGTTGTTCTTCGTCCCCAAACCGTTGTTCTACCTCGTTACTAGTGCCAACATGATCGAAATTTGCTTCTTGTTGATAGATTCCAACAGTGTAATAGTAAAACACTTCATCAAATCTATAAGGCCAACGTGTTTCACCATAACTAGTCCAATTATAATAATTATCAACGAAACCATTCTTCACAATATGTACTAGGACCTCATCAATCTCTTTATATTGCTTATTATGACATTTCTTAGCATTACACGGACACCTAATGCAATTTCCACTCATGTAATGTGGCTGGCTTTTTGCAAATTCAACAAATAACACGAGTTCATTATAAAATTCCACATTCACATTTCCTCTAATCATTCTAGGAGTACAATACATCCAACGACGGTCAGGCAAATCCATCTGATAAACATTTAAGTGGAGCAACACATTACTAACGACTACTCTTATAATAAATTCACACAAAACTTATGATATATATAAAACATGTAATTACATTATATTGAATTTTATATATACAATAAATTAAAAATGGTAGAAAATGTACCGTAATTTGATGTTTCTGAATACCCGAGCATGAGCATAAAAAATTTCGCAGTATAAAGTTTTGGTGTAAATTTGCAATACGAAAGTGAAGTGGAAAAAAATTAGGCAGTAGTAAGTTTTGGGGTAACATTTCCCGACGGAAATGCCGACGGACTTATCTTCCCGTCGGCATTTCACCCGCCCAAATATCCGTCGGCATTTATCAAATGGTGAATTCCGACGGAAAGTTAATTCCGTCGGCATTTCACCCGCCCAAATTTCCGTCGGCATAGATAAATACCGACGGAATATCCGTCAGTATGTATCAAATTGTGAATTCCGACGGAAAATATATTCCGTCGGCATATTGGCGGTTTTTTTTTTATTATTATTAATTAATTCAATTTTTTGTATATATAGCAACACAAAGCTCACACACACCATATTCGATTTTTTCTATTTTGCAAAGAAATATCATGTCTTCTTCATCTTCTATTCGATTTCAGCAAGGCCTTGTTTGTTATTGTGGAAAGGCATGTCGTACATATGCTTCTAAACAACCTAGAAGTAAAGGGAGGATATTTCATAATTGTCCTGACTCCCTAAGTGATGGTGGTGGATGTGGTTTCTTTGTATGGGCTGATACTCTAGAAAACTGTGTTGTTGACAAGAATCAAGGATCTAATCAAAGTGACCAAGAAACTGAAGACATGAAGAAAATGACTCAAGAGATGAAGAAATTGGTTACAGAGATCAAGAATTTGGCTGAAGAAATCAAGGATTTAATCAAAGTGAACAAAATCATTTTGATTGTGCTAGTTGTCATGGTTGCATCTACCACCTTCAAGTGGTTTGGTTAAATATATGTATAATGCACTCTATATGAGGCTATTTTGTACTAAAATTCACTTCCACCTTCAAGTGGTTTAAATCTATCTAGAATGCACTCTAAATGAGATTATTTTGTACTCAATGAAACAAATGAATGCACCCTATTTTCATCTATACACCAATAAACTACACAAATAAACTGCAATATATAGTTCAACATATATTTCAACATAAAGATAAATATATACATAAAGATAAATAAGTTCAACAGAAAAGTAAATAAGTTCAACAGAAAATTAAATAAGTTCAACAGAAAAATAAATTAGTTCAACACAAAATTAAATTGTTCAACCAGGATAGTTGCCAGGATAGTCGTTAAAAAATCGGTCCACATCCTCATTCAAGTTGACCTCGTCACCATCGGTCTGACCTGCAGCTTGATCTGGAGCTGGAGCTGGCGGTGCTTGCCCCATCGTCTGTTGATAGATGGCCTCGATCTGCTCAGCAGACATCCCCAACGTCCGACCCGCATTGGCACTCTAGAGGCGGAAGTAGTTCTCGAACGTTGCCATGACGTTCGGATCCGGGACGGCAGTGGAGGATACGGACGGCTGCGATGCACTCCGGGCCGACCGACCACTTGGTGTCCTCACGGCGTTGCTCATCCCACCAAGGCCAAGGACCCTTCCCTTGGAGGTCGGGGCAACGTCAAGGTAAAGCTGGTCCACGTCAACAACCGGAGGGGTGCCGCTGCTTCCGGATTCAGTAGTAGTCGCGGCTTGCGTCTCGGCCTCTTCAATCCTCTGTCGGACGCTCAACTACATAATTAAAAAATTAAAATTAATTTAATTATCTATATATATAATGTAATTAATACATAAATTTAATTAAACTTACGTGGAGGTCAGTAGTGCGCCCGTAGGTGGACGTCTGTGTATCGGCATTAAACGGATGAAGAAGACTCATCCGATCCAAGTGAGTGTGTGGACGTCCAGTCTCCCGCTCTTATTACGTATCAAATAAACATATACAAATTAATTTAGATAACTAATATAAAATAATTAACTATAATTATTTAATTTTTAAAAATTAAATAAAACTTACGAGAGCAAGTGATTGCTCGAGGACGGACCGAGCTCCCCCCCGATGCACTGCCATCCCGCATCCAACGTCGGTTCTGCGGTTGGCCCGAGCTTTTTCACACTTCTCTTGGTAAGCCGGGTCCAACCACTTCTCAACCAACGACTCCCACAGGTCAACACCATCCTCTACCCCCAGAACAAGATTTAAGTCTTTATCACGCCAGGCCGTTCTCCAGTCGTACATCATGTTCGTGTACCGAGTAGAACAAACACCGTACCACTTATCGTAAATAGCGTCGTCCGAGTAGATCGCCGTATCCCAACTGGCCTTTTTCTATACAAATATTCAACATATTTATCATGGATATTGATATGCCTAATCTACCCTTAATTACTATTTCCGAATCTTTTCTTTCTAACGTGGCATCTCACATTTCTCTCTTTCTATTTTTTGCATTTTCTTAGAATTTACATTTATTTTTTTGTTCTCTCTCCTCTTTCTCCTTTTTTTTCGGTTAGTTTTTTTTATTCAATTTTCTTAAATAACTAGTGTAAGACCCGCGAATCTCGCGGAATTGCAGATTGAATATGTGAGATTTTCGTACGTGCATGATGTATGTCGTATAACTTGTATTTTAAAATGCTTATAAAATTATAAAAAATAAACATAAGAAATTTAGAAATGAAATATTATTGAGTATACAATATTATTTTTTGTTAGGAGAACAATTATGAACATGATATAAATGTATACTACTTTGTAGAAGTACAATTTAATTAAAATCATGATAGTATATAACAGACATGGGCGGTTTATAAACCGAGAACCGGCAAACCGGCTGAACCGCCGGTTCCGGCGAACCGCCGGTTTTCCGGTTTAACCGAACCGTAACCGGATTTTCACGGTTCGGTTTCGGTTAGCCAAATTGAAAACCGCCGGTTTCGGTTAAACCGCCGGTTTGATCGGTTAACCGCCGGTTTTTACTCAAACCGCCGGTTTTTATTTTTAAAATTATATTTCTGACATTATCTGCTCACTGCATCACTGTAACATTGCACGCTAAGTGATGACACCTACCAACTTTTTTCTCTTTTCATTGTTAAATGACATACGTAGTAGAGAGCAAGAATTAGAGTGAGGAGGAGAAAGAATGAATGTTCCTTCCCTCCAGCTTTAATGGCGTGAGACAATAGCAGAGAGAGTGTGTATGTGTGATATATCCTACAGTAATACTTAATTAAACCACATATGCAATCCATTCATCTCTGGGCTTTCACCAATTCTTTCCCAAAAAAAAAAACAAAAAACCTACCTAGTACCTACAAGGCTACAACCTACAGCTACCATGTCCTTTATTATTTGAAAAACCTACTACAAGGCTACAACCTAAAGCTACCATGTCCTTTTTTATGTGAAATGAATGGTCAATTTTCATTGACAGACTACAACTATTCAATGCATTAATTCAGGGGAAGTACAAAAAAAGTTTCAAAACCAATTTACAATAAAACGAGCCGAAAAAACGAGCCTGAAAAAAAAAAAAAAAAAAAAAAGAGAAACCGTCGAACCGTCGGTTTGTAACCGAACCGGCGGTTCGAAAACCGTAACCGTAACCGGCGGTTTGCCGGTTCGGTTTCGGTTACGAATTTTGCAAAACCGAAACCGCCGGTTTTTAACCGTAACCGGCGGTTTTCGGCGGTTGAACATGTCTAGTATATAAGGAGATTAAATCATGAGTGCTAGTTGATTGAAATTACAATTGCACAACTTTTACTTTTAATAATTAAGAAATTGTAAATAAAAATAATTGTGAAAACCTAAAAACTTTATTAAAAAAAAAAAAAAGGGAACAAAATGAATATAAAATAGATTTTAAGATTTACATAACAAAAAATTATCAACATTTGTCGAGAACATAAACAAACCTCATTTATAATTATAAGTGAAGTATAAATATATGTTAATTAGGCATATCAATATCCATATAAAAAATAGAGCTCCAAATCTTAAAAATACATTTCCAAACTAAACACTTTTTAAAAAATACATAAACATATATTTAACATGACTACTTCTTCCCATCAACTTTTCTCAATCTTGACCTGGATAAATTGGTTTTTGTTGTAATGAATGGTGTTATCCTCATCTTTTCAAGTAGTACAGAAAATTTTCTCTTGCCACCAGAACACTGACTATAAAAAAGAAACATATGTGAAGGTAGGTACAATTTTCGATGTTATCGATGAACTATGTTGAACATGGGTTTTTACCTTTGATGAAGAACTTTTGCATTGAAAGTGTGTTATCAAATTACTGTCATCCGATAACTCACTGTATAGTTATTCCAGTTACTCTTCAAGTCTTCTTCAGAGATGTGGATTCTGGAAATAAATTTTCGATGAACCACAAATTGAATCGCTAAAGTGCCCTGTAATCCTTCATGTGGTTAGGAGACGAAAGAAAAATTTGTAGGGGTGTTTTCTACCTAATATAAGGGTGTTGGGTTTTCAACTCCAAAATTATACAAATTGTACATAAGTCCTTCCTTAATAACGTTCTGATAGCTTGTATTTTTGTTCCCTAAATAAATAGAAAATAAACGTCACGTCAAATGGAGAATAGAAAAAATGAAATGGAAATTAAGGTGAGCATTTCTACTCTAAATTTCATTTACCATGAACCCCACAATACCCATAATACCATTACTTTATTTACCTTTTTCTTAAAACGTGTGTCCCACCCTAATGAGACTACATTTGGTGGATGGAGGGAGTATTATTTAAAATTTGGGCGGGCTGAAAACCGCAAGGGGTGTGTTTGGTTTGGAATTGACCCATTCGAATTTGGATGAGCCATCCTCATCCCATTCCTCTCCATCTAAGTGTTTGGTTTGGAATTGACCCATTCGAATTTGGATGAGCCATCCTCATCCCATTCCTCTTCATCTAAATACGCATCCAAATACTCGTTCATTTCTATAAAACTATAATACACCTATAAACCTATTTTTATACAATCACATCACTTTTTTTTTTTCTTTTAATCACTCAATCTCTCTCCTACTTTTCTTCTACATATTTATTCTCTCTCCTACTTGATTTGACATAAAATTCTCAATTTACATATATTTTTCAATCTCTATCCAAACCCCACTAGAGTTTATTAACAAAGTAGGACAATCCATAAGTGATTTAAACAAAGTAGGACAAAAATTTCTAGTAAAACAATTAAGACCAAAATAGCCTACAAAATCCCCCTTTTGCCCTTATTTTGATATTATTTGAACTGTCTGCCTTCTTCAAGAATATCCCCCAATTTCGGTTTACATTCCATATTTGAATTCAATTCAATTACAATCGCATAGTGTCTTCTCGCCTGCAGTCAAACATACCAAAATTACAACAAAAATTTCTTGACGAATGGAATTTCTTCGATCTAAAGAACGGCGGCACCATACCACTCCCCCATCCTTGAAGAACGACGGCACACGACGGAGGCTCTCCGTCGGCGGCACCCTACCACGCAGGGGAGAGGTTTTTTGAAATGACGTCGTCGAGGCCGGTGGCGAGGGGACCGAATCCGGCGTTGGAAACGACGTTGTATTGGGAGTATATATTTTGGTTTGCAGTGGAGTCGGAATGACAAAGGCAGGTGTGAATTCGTGAACTTTGATATAACTACAAAAGCAGGTATGAATTCGTGAACTTTGACATGTTATATGGAGATTTTGATTTTAATTTTGATGATTTTATTGAGGGGAGAATGTTGGATATTTGATTAATTGGATCTAGATAAGTGATTCGAGGGAAATAACTTCTGCATTTTTTTTTGTAAGTAAAATTTTATTCACTAACAGGGGTATGAGAATTACCCCGAATGAAATGAGTAATACAAAGCCAAAACTCACAACCTCTCAAGAATTTGAGTACAGAAGAAATGACAAAGGGTAGGTGAATGAATTAACCTTCTGAATTGTTAATATGGAGTGAGATTTTGAATGAATTATTGATAATGGATCGGGTAAATATCCTGTGTTTTCTAAGGCATTGTTATTGAATCTATGCAGCTGAGAAAAAAAATGGAGGGTACAGTGTTTGCCCTTGCTTTGGATTTGGATGTAATGAAGCATGTCAAGTCAGAAAATGGAGTAGTGAGTATCTGCAAAATTGAAGTTTGCTCCTTAGATGAACATATCATATACAGTAGTAGTTAATTAAGCAGAAATTGCAATAATCTTAGATTCATTTGATTAGTTGCTTTGTAGAAATTGATTTTGTATATTGGAATGTTTGGAGTCATGATAATTGTAAAACGTCTTTTCGTCTGATTTATATGAGCCCTTCGAGCTTTAAATCTATTTCTTGAAATATCTTATACAGGGGAGTAAGACACCAAGAACATGAATTTTTTAAATTTGGGGAGCTTGGAAACAAGTGCACCTAATTTACTAGAGTAAGGTCAATTTGTAGATACAAGTAATTTGGGAAGTGTTGGGATATGAATCCTAGAACAAGTCCTAATTGATGATAAAAGATAAAGATGAAGTTTTGATAAGCCAAAAGTAGTTTGAATATTTTCTAAGTGTTGACTGATCTAGTCTAGTTAAGAGAAGTCATCTTGAACAGACTAGTAGAGTTCACATAAGACAAGTGTTGTTATACACAAGATAAGTACGAATTATAAGTACTGTTTACATTTAAATGTTTATAGGTTGTTGTTGAGCTATTAATGATTGCATAGAAGCTCATTGTTTTTCATATGTAATATTCATTGTATAGTTTTATAAGTTGACTAAGCTTTATAACAAAAGAGCTTAAAGTAATGTAATAGTCTTGTTAGGATTAGAATAGTCTACTACTGAAGATTGTGAAGACCAGACAAGAAGGATGAAGTCTACTACACAAGACAGGTGGACTACAAGACAAGACAAGTCAACTTGAAGTTAGTTATTCAACGCGTTTGTTTGAAGAAGTATGAAGATAAGGATTGAAGAGTTAGTTAGAAATAACTAATTAACTACTTAAACGCGTGGATGTATAAGTATGGAAGTTGCAAGTTATTTTTCAAGAAAGGTTGGTTACAACTAAAAGTTCTTGAATTCAGAAGTCTATAAATACTTCAAGGTGTTTATCATTCAAAGACTACTGAAAATCCACATACTAAAGTGTTACTGAAGCATTCGAAGAAGTTTACTCACAGAGTTTTTGAAGTTCAGAAAGCAAGTCCAGAAGTCAAGTGAAGAAACCAGAAGACTACTACTGAATAAGTTTTACGTTTTTGTTTACTGTTTTCAAGTTGCTAGATACTTGTAAAATTTCTAGTAAGATCGAAGATATACTTGGTAGTATAGTCGAGAAGATCTAAGTCTTTTTCTTGGGACTTAAAATTACAAGAACACACAAGTTGTACTCGATTGGAAGAGTTGATAAGGAAACCTCACAACTGGGTTTGTGAGAGTGGACGTAGACAAGTTGTCGAACCACTATAAAATTGTTTGTGTTGTTTACTTTATTGTTTTGTTTGTTTTAATTGATTAACTGTTTACTTGCTAAACATACATATCTGAACAAGACAAGTTGAGTATACTAGAACAGAGTTCTCGAATTTAGAAGTTGAGTATAAACTACTTGGGCTCATTGTTTAATTTCGTATTCCGCATATTGTATTCTGATATATCGAAAGAATTTTGAAAAGTCTATCCACCCCCCTCTAGACATTTTCACTAGCTTACTCGATATTAACTCAGCTTTGGGACCTACAGGAAGTATATGCAATTATCGGTTGCATATATAAAAAAATGCATGTATATTTGAAATTATATGCACTTATCGGTTGCATATAATAAAATATGCATATAGAACTTATGATACAGTCATATATTATTATTATGCAATGCACATATTTGATATATGCATCCCCTATAAATATGCAATGCACATATTATGTATATGCATCAAACTATCAAAAATATCATACAAATATGCAATGCACAAATACACAGTTTAAAAAACCAACAATTTCTTATTAACCAAACGAGTAGATGAAAAGACGAAACAAACATACCTTCAATCATTTTCCTTCAGCTATAATCTAGGGATAATCTCTTACCTTTTTAAAATTTAATTCATTTGACTTTTCATATTTTACATTAATCAAATTAAATGATTCAAATCTAAAATTAAGTATAATTATTTCAATTTCGAGCTTTTGAAAAGTCTATTCACCCCCATCTAGACATTTTCACTAGCTTACTCGATATTAACTCAGCTTTGGGACCTACAAGTGGTATCAGAGCAGTAGTTTTCGAACTGCTGTTTCTTGATAACCGACTTAAGACTTAGGGTGAAGTCTTGATCCGTGGTTGTACGTGCTCTTATCTGTTCTTGATCACTGCTATTGAAAACATTCATTTCTTGATACTATACTGTGCTATACTAGTCTTCTTGAATCATGTCGCTGGAAATTAGTGTTAACAAGTTACCCAAGTTCCAGGTTCAGGACTACGACTATTGGAAGCTGCGAATGGAAGCGATTTTCAGCTCCACGCACGACCTAATGATCTCTGTTGTCACAGAGGGCCCGATCATGACAATGGTTCCAAATACTGCTGCCCTCGACAAAGGCAAACCTATTGGTACTCTCGTCAAGAAACCCAGGTCAGATCTAACCTCAGAAGAAATGCGTCAAAATAATTTGGATAGCTTGGCGAAGAATTACATCTTACACACTCTTCCTAACGAGTATCTAGGAAAAATGTTAAAATGTAAAACTGCCAAAGACATGTGGGACAGATTAGCTATCATTTGTGAAGGGACATCCCTAATCAAAGAGAGCAAATTATCCACAGCTGTCCAAAGATTTGAATCATTTCATATGAAAGCTGGTGAAACTATCGACCAGCTGGATACTCGTTTTACTAAGATTATGAATGATCTGGAAGTTCTTGGTAAGTCATATACTCCTCGTGAAATCAATCTTAGGATTCTTAAGAGCTTAGACCCTCGATGGAAAATGGTAAAGATGCTCGTTAAGAATACCCAAAACATAGACGCATGGAGTGCAGCGACCATGTTTCAAACTCTAAAGGCCCATGAGTTTGATCTAGACGAAGATGAACCCGTAGTCAGTAGTGACAGAGAACATGCTGTGTCTAAGAACGTTGCCTTTAAGTCTAGTTCGTCTAAGTCCTCTAAGGTAGACAGGTCGAAGTCTAAGACTAAGTCTGCTTCTGTAAAAGACGAGTTAGATACTGATCTTAGTCTGAAGGATCAGGTGAGCCTCATGGTTAGAAAGTTTGATAGGCTGAATAAACGTTTCGGAAGATACAAGAAGTTCTATAGGGATCATAGAGCGTCCACTTCTAAGAACTCGTCTGAGATCAGACGAGACCGAAACTCGTCCGAAAGGAGAGACGAAGTCTCGAAAGGTAATAGGCGAGATAGAGAGTCTGATGATATGAAGATTCAGCGTTCTGATAGACGTGATAAGCGTAGGGATAAATCTCCTATTAAAAAGGCTACTAATGATCTCTTGTGCTATAACTGTGAAAAGCCAGATCACTACATATACGAATGTCCAGACCTGAGCACTGATGAACGAGAAGAACGCAAAGCACGAAGAGAAAGAAGATACAACTGTGGCAAGAAGGTAATGATGGCCAATGATGACTCTGAGTCTGATTCAGACGAGTTGCCATCGTCCTCATCTAGCTACCCATCTGATCGAGATCACGATGAAGCTTTCATAGTAGATGATGGCCTATGCTGCATGGCTAAAATCGACCAAGAGGTATCATCTGCTACTTCTTTTCAATCTTGTGATGAATCAGATACTGATGAAAGTGACACTGCTAGTAGTGAAGTAGAAAGTAGTCTTCAGCACTCTACTAGTGCTGTTGAAGACGACCTTCTACTTGCTAACCAAGCATTCATAGAAGTCAGTGATGAGAACATCGCCTTGAAACAAGAAATCATTGATCTTAAGGAAGCTCAGTCTAAAGTAGATCCTAATGTAACAGTCCTAAATGAACGCTTGACTGAAGAGTTGAGACAATTCAAAGAAAAGTGTGCATTGACAGACAGGTTATATCAAGACTTACTTAAGACACATGCAACTGAGAGAAATGAATTCAATGTTTTAAAGAGCAAGTGCAACAGACTTGAAGAACGTAATAAGTTCTTAGAGACCGAGGTTGTCGCTCTAGATCTCAAGCTAACTGACCTGGTTAACTCTTCAAAGATTAACCTTGAATTGTCAAATAGGTACAGAGATCCAGCTGACAAGACAGGTATAGGTGCTGAGTCATCTAGGTCGTCTACTCGAGTCATTAAGAACCCTACTACTACTAACTCAAGACTTTTGCCAAATGATAAAGGAAAAGGACCAATGATATACGATATTGGAACTCCATCCAAAGGTACTGTACCCAAACAGACTCGAGTTAACATTCCGACTACCAAGGGAGGTAAAAAGAATGTTAACAACAAGCCTGTTCCGTTTAGAACTAGTCAACAAAGGACCACTAATCGTGGACGACCCAACCAGGTCAGATACGAGGATTGGTATCCTGAGGAGACGAGTACTAGACAGGTACAGACTAGACGACAAGAGCCTAGACCTCCTTTCATAAGGCAGTCTCAGCTCTACTCGTCTAGGCCTAGACAGGTTGCTCCAAAATATCGTACACAAGCTGTCCTATATCCTCCACCTTTGTCATATGATATCATAAGTGAGGAAAGACCTAAACCAGTCTATAAACCGTATGGACCTAATGCTTAAAAGCCCTACTCTGAGTATCATAGACCAGTGCCTGCTCAAGTAGAGATTAAGTCGAAAGGCTATCTCAAACGAGTAGACCCGAACTCGAATGATAGGCCAGATAAGGACAACAAGGTCTTATTCTGTAACAAGTATGGCCGAAAGCTTAAGAGATCGAACTTGTTCAAGACTCCAATGTATATTTGGATTCCTCTGAACTTGACTAACCCCCCAGGACCCCAATAAACAAATGGGTACCTAAATTATTGAATATCTTTATTGCAGGGTCGACTTGACTTGTATAAGAAGGGTGGCTCAGTAGGAGAAACTTGGTACATCGATAGTGGTTGTTCGCACCACATGACTGGTACCAAGGCTCTCTTATCAAGTTACCATGAGCAGGAAGGACCAAAAGTGATATTTGGTGATAGCTCCACTGCTGTCACTAAAGGATTTGGTTACATCCGGAATGGAGACGTAGAGATCCAAGATGTCTCATATGTTGAAGGTTTGAAATACAATTTACTCTCTGTTTCACAATTTTGTGATCGTGGATACAAGGTGCAGTTCAAGAGCCGCAAATGTGAAATCATTGACAAAAGGACACACACAGTCCTACTAGTCGGCGTAAGACAAGGTAGTGTGTATATAGTGAACTGGAATAGCTGTCCGAGGGACACTTGTCTACTTACTAAGAATCCTAAAGAACTTGGCTGGCTTTGGCATAGACGCCTCTGCCACTTAAACTTTAAGGTTCTTAATAAAATAGCTAGAGATTACCTTGTGGAAGGTATTCCCAACGAAGTCTATTACAAGTCACACGTATGCACTGCTTGTCAACAAGGTAAACAGGTGAAAGGTTCTTTTAAGTCAATTCCTACTCTCTCAACTAGTAGAGTCTTAGAACTTCTACATATGGATCTTCATGGTCCGATAACTCCTCCAACATTGAATGGTAGAAGGTACACACTTGTTGTTGTAGATGACTATTCTAAGTTTACTTGGGTAGTCTTCCTACACAAAAAGAGTGATACACAAACACTTCTGCCTGAACTGTTGAAGAAGTTACAAGTTGAGAAGAACCAGTCTATTGTCAAGATTCGTAGTGACAAGGGAACTGAGTTCATTAGTTGCTATATCAAAGATTTCTGTGCTAAACGTGGTATCCAGCATCTTACTAGTGCAGCCAGGACACCACAACAAAACGGAGTAGCATAAAGAAGGAATCGAACTCTCAAAGAAGCCTGTAGAACTATGACAGCTGAGTACAACACGCCTCAAAAGTTTTGGGCAGAAGCTATCAATACTGCATGCCACTCTCAGAACAGAAGTGCGATCAACAAAGCGGTAGGCAAGACACCTTATGAGGTTTGGAAAGGTAGAAAACCCAGAATTTCATATTTCCATATATTTGGTTGTAAGTGTTTTATCCACAACAATGGAAAGAGCAAGTTGAATGCTTTCGATGCCAAAGCAGACAAGGGGATATTCTTAGGATACTCCTCGACTAGCAAGGCATTTAGGGTATTTAACTACTCAACTCTTTGTGTGGAAGAAACACCACATGTGGTTTTCGATGAATCTCGACAGGACTCGTCTACCGACAAGATCAGTAAGAAAGTAACTGATCTAACGATCGAATCTGACAAAGAATCAGAGGTATATGAATCCGTTCAAGCCTACAATCCATTCTTAAAAGCTCTCGAGTCTGATGACAAAGAGAAGGTAAGTGCTCAAGGTAAGTCTTCTAGACCAGCTGACATGCCTGCTCTAGTTGACTCGTCTACTCCTGTGAAAATTGATGATACAAATGATGTTGATATGCATGATGCTGTACATGATATAGATGGTGATAGTGCTACTGTTAAGAATAGAAAAACATGGAAATCTGCGCATGATACTGAAAATATTATTGGTGACTCTACTGTTGGTGTGAAGACTAGACGACAACTCTTTGAGTCGAAAGAACAGCCTAGTCCAACTATGTTTTGCTGGTGTTGTTTCCTTTCATCTATCGAGCCTACCACTGTTAAAGAGGCATTGACTGATAGTAATTGGATCATCGCTATGCAAGACGAGTTGAACCAGTTTGTTCGAAACGACGTCTGGGAACTTGTCGATAGGCCGGAACATCATAATGTATTTGGCACTCGATGAATTTTCAAGAATAAGAAAGATGAGAATGATGTTGTTGTTAGTAATAAGGCTAGACTAGTAGCCCAAGGCTATTCACAAGCTGAAGGCATAGACTATGATGAAACATATGCTCCTGTTGCTAGACTAGAAGCCATTCGTTTGTTCCTTGCATATGCTGCACATATGAAGTTTACTGTATATCAAATGGATGTCAAAAGTGCATTTCTTAACGGTATTCTTGCGGAAGAAGTGTATGTTGAACAACCTCCAGGTTTCGAAGTCAAAGGCAACCAGGTGTACAGATTGAAGAAAGCCTTATACGGACTAAAGCAAGCTCCAAGAGCATGGTATGACACTCTCTCTCTCTTTCTATTAGAAAATGGTTTTACTAAGGGTAAGGTCGATAGAACCTTGTTCAGAAGACAAGAAGGGAAAGACATTTTACTCGTCCAAATTTACGTAGATGACATCATTTTTGGGTCACCTAACAAAAGGCTGAGTGAAAGTTTTTCAACACTCATGCAAAGTAAATTTGAGATGTCCATGATGGGTGAAATGAATTACTTTCTTGGTCTTCAAGTAAAACAGACCCCAGAAGGGATTTTCATAAATCAGGCGAAGTACACTAGAAATCTTCTAGACAAGTACGGGATTAAAACATGTAAGTCTACTGGCGTACCGATGCAACCAACTTACAGAATGGATCCAGATGAACACGGTAAATGTGCTGACCAATCTTATTATCGTGGACTAATTGGTTCTTTACTGTATCTAACTGCTAGTAGACTAGACATTGCATTCTCTGTTGGTGTTTGTGCTCGTTTCCAAGCCAATCCAAAGGAAAGTCACATGGAAACCACGAAACGGATACTGAAATATTTGAAAGGAACCATCAATCATGGTATATGGTATCCTTAAAATGATGATCTATCTTTAAGTGGCTACTCAGACTCAGACTTTGGAGGCTGTAGAATAGATAGGAAATCTACATCTGGTTCTTGTCAATTCTTAGGCACAAAACTCATTTCATGGTTTTTGAAAAAGAAAACTAGTGTGGCTACCTCTACTACCGAAGCCGAGTACATGGCTGTTGGTAGTTGCTGTAGTCAACTACTTTGGCTCATGCAATAGCTTAGAGATTACAACATATATGAATCAAATGTTCCTATTTTCTGTGATAGTAACAGTGCCATTGCCATTACACAAAATCCTGTTTTGCACACACGTTGTAAGCATGTTGATGTGAAGCATCATTTCATACGTGATCATTTAGAAAAGAAGGATATTCGCATGGAAAAGATTCATACTGATTTTCAAAGAGCTGACATTTTCACAAAACCATTAGCTGAGGCTCGTTTTCGTGAGTTATGCATTAGTCTAGGGCTAATTGATCTAGACCCTACTTGCCTATAGCTGTGTACTAACCAGACAGGTACATCAAAGAAATGAGGAGACAAGATCACTAGAACAGAGCACTCGTCTACTCACGCAACAAACATGTATACAAGGATAGACTAGATGACCAAACAACCCGATGAGGAAGCTGGTAAAGCTGAGGGTAATACTAAGGGAATAAACATTTAAGGGGGAATCTCTGATTTCTTAAATATCCTTATGTTGACTCTTAAGTTTGTTAACAGTCATCTTGTTCAAACCTTGACCATTGCTTTAGATTGATATTCATCTTAATTATTTTACTCTACCTGTACCTACGACTATACGTTGCATAAGATAAGATAGGTACATAAAGTCGTTCGACATTCAGAATAGACAAGCACAGTCGAAGGGGGAACTCGTCTTGTGTGCTTAAGCAAACTCGTCTTGTGAAGCTTAAGTCTACTCGTCTGTTCTTGATAGACTCGAATAGACAAGATAAGTGTTCTTTTGATTCAAATGCTCTAAGTGTTTAATCTACTCGAATTAAGGGTATTATAGTAATTCGATAATGCTAAAATTGGAAAACCCTAGAATTGGATTTATACACTCCCATTTTAATGAGGTGTATACACCCAGTTCGCACTCTACTCTACTATGCTAGGTCAGATGAGTACACTCCTCTGTCCTAACCAATAGAAGAGGGGGATTTCAAATTTTACAATATCAAATCACGTAATATTCTCGATTCCGTAACTGAATCTCAAGAGACACACCGTTGGATCATTTCATTAGATCTTGACCGTTCATTCTCTAATTCAGTTTTGAACAAAACCCAACACTTACACACGTCTTGCCCCACGTTTTCTTAACACTCCTACTCTCAAAGCATCTGATTTTCTTGCAAATCTAAGCTACTTGTTCTTACCCAATCTATCACTATGTCGATTAAATCTCTTTTCGATGTGAGGACTAACATGCAGGCTAGGTTCGACCTAGGCAAATATATTTCTGAAAACAAAGTGCATGTTGAACCCTCTGTGTTCTTTAAGGGTAAGCACACAGATGGAAACTCTGAGATTTTGTCCAAGTGTAGCAGATGTGGCCTGAAACCATATTTGGAGGCGTTTCCTCAAGTCGTCTTGGAGGAGGAGGTGTTGGAGTTCTATGCCAACGCCATCAGACGAGGAGACTCAATTGAGTCATTTGTGGGTGGAAGTCGAGTGGAAATCACTCGTGAGGCTGTGTTCGAGCATCTGAAGCTGCCCATTGGATCAATTGATGTGGAGAACTACGCAATTGGGCAAGAAGTCAGATATTTGAGTATCTTCTGTGGAAGGAAATTGAGGCTAAAACCAGATGGCAAACTCCCAGCCGTCAAGAAGATGGAACTTCTTGAGAAGTATCGAACCCTCCTGGACATAGCTAGCAAGATATTGCTATGTGCCACTGGTTCCCATCACTCTGTCACTTTGGGAAAAGCAAGAGTAATGGCTGCCATATATGATGGAATTACCGAAGGAAATTGGTTCAAGCTTCTCGCAGATCGAATTATGTATTTTGAAAGAAGTGTTCGAGTTGACACCGACACTTGTAATTGGGTGGTGTCAAATGTTGTTGGATTTGGAAATAAGCTGAGTATTCTACTACCCTTGTTGATGCCAAACAAGACTGAATGGAGCAAAGGGAAGCCGTTTCACCCTTTGAAGTTCTATTTGAAGAAGGAAGCTTTGAGGAAGCAGGTTGCTGCTAGACCAGCTGCACCCAGGCAAGCTCAGATTGATCCTATGGAAGCATTGCCATATGCTGCCTCGTCTAGTTCTTCAGAAGACGAGTCGAAAGATGAAGAATCGAAAGATGTTGCTCAAACCGGATCTAGTGGAGAAGACTCGGAGGAGACTCAATCAGATGGAGAGTCTGAGAAAGCTGAGGAGATAGGTGCTGAAGTTCCACAACTCTATCGTCTTGTAAGAGTACCCAGTCCTACACAAGACGAGTCGAGTCCTCAGGTTGGTACTTCTTCTCATTCTGTTTCAATTCCTCTCTCTCTCCCTTCTGTCCGAACCAAGGCAAGATCACATCGATCTCGGCCTAGACCTGCACCCTCATCTTCACAAGTGCTGGCAGCATATCCGCTGAGAGCCAGCATTCCCCAAAATACTACTATAACTGATACAACTGATACTCCGACAGTTGTCACACCAAACCAAGCTGCATTACATCCCCCAGAAACCACAGACCAAACTCTCTCCTTACCCTCAACAGAATATGTTGAACCCTCCAACCCATCTACTTCAGATAAGACTCCAGTTGCCACTGCAACAGCTGAGACAGGGATCCCACCTGCTCAGACCCCGTCTGAAGTTAGATTTGAATCCTTGGTATACTATCCGATGTGTCTAAGGGAGAAGAGAGTTCGTGCTAAAATGACCAACGACTTGAAGAAACAACTCTCGACTATTGAAGTTGACACTTCATCAGAGCAGTTTGAGAAACTTCTCAGAATATGCACATGGGTTGCATTGAAGAAGTCCTCAACAGATGACCTTTTCGAAGTTATCTTGGGAATGGGTGGTATCTCCAATTTCATGGATTGGGAGATGGAGCAGAAAGAGAACAGTGGTGTTCAAGACCACTCTGAATTATCCCCTCGAAAAGCCTTAACTGATCTTGTGAAGAGAATGTTAAGCATTCCAGATGGTGTTTTATGTGAGAAGTTCTCGTTCGATGTTGGAGTTCAAGTTTCTGAAGCTGATTTTGTAGAAGATGAAGTGATGGTTGAAGTTGCACCAGCTGAGGAGATCCAGTCCACTGACCCTATGATAGAGCTTGACAATGTCTCAGACCAGTTGAGAGGCATTGTGTTCAAATTCCAAGTGGAACATGCTGACAGTACAAGGTCAGATTTTGCTTTTATCAATCGCTATACTGATCAATACTTTCCCACCGAGATTTGTGGATATGTGGAGAAGTTGCACGCCATGGTAAAGAGAGACTTGGCTGATGCTGAAAGAAAGGCTAAAGAATTAAGGTTAGCAATCGTTCCTTACTCTCCCCAACTTAATTTGAAAGCTATTACTGGAAGTGTGGTTCCATAGGCTGAAGTAGTGGAAGACGAAGTCTTGACTACTGTTCTAGAAGGCCAGTTGGTGGAAGTACTATCGATTCCAGAAGATGAGATCATGGAAGAAGCTGCTCATATAGAGGTTGGTCAATCTTCTCAAGCAATCCCAGCTGCTTCGATAGATGAGTTGAAAGAAGACCTGAAAACTGTCATCAAGTCGTCTATTGATGAATTTTTCAAGTCCGAATTAAAGAAGACTCTTGTTGAACAGAAAAGTGTCCTTGTGAAAAGTTCAAAAGAGATGATTATGAATGAGGTCAATCAGTTGGACAATGTCTTCAGGCAAGAGATGTTCAATCAGATTGAAGGATTTCTCCAGAACCAAGTTGAATATTCGTAGAAGAGCTCAGTCTATTTTGCTCGTGTCTTAGCTACTGAATCCAGAAAGATGGAAAGAGTTTATAGAGCTAAGATTGAGGTTGCTGATGTTCAAAGAAAGGAAGCTTATGATCAGTTAGCACAAGCAGGAGAGATTATACGTGATATGACTGAAGAGAACAGGTAGTTACGTCTGACTGCAACGCATTTCAAAAATGAGTTGAACTTGTCTACTCAAAAGTTGGAGTTGGTGGCTACCAAACTAGACAAGTTGAGTCAAGATGGTTCTCACCAGAAGCAGATTGAAAAGGCTACTGATTTGATGAAGCAAGCTATGTTGGAAGAGATGACTCGCTTTACTTCTCTTTTCACTCTCAAGGCGACTGATGAAGCCAAAAAGGGGGAAGAGACGAGTAGAGTCGAAGCAAGAGTTGAAGCTGCTGAAGTTGCAAAAGCTAAGTCCAGTGCTGAACCAGAGGCGAAAGAGGCTGCGGAAGCTATGCAAGATCTCAAAAGACCTAAAAGACGCAAGTTGGTGAAGACTGCAGATCTTTAGTAAGCCAAAGTAGATGAGTTGAAGAGAAAGGAGAAAGGCAAGGGTGTTGCTACTCCTGAAGCAGAGGTTCAGACTAGAACAATGTCAAAGAGAAAGTCTATTGTCATTGAAGAACCGAAAGAAGCTGAGGCAACAACAGTCGCGAAGAAGCAGAAGGTTGTTGATCCGAATGATGAAAGTCATTATGCGAGCCAGAAGAAGATCGGTAAGTATATTGAAAGGCTGCAGAAGTTAAAAGCTGATGAAGATCAAATGGAAGACCAGTTCATTGATTACTTTATTGACAAAGAGCATCATCAAGATTGGATGAAAGTAAAAAGACAATGGGAGCTTGATCACTGGATAATTAGAAAGTTTGGTGATACTGAAAGCCCAGATGAGTTGTACTTGATGTTTGATAAGTTCATGGAAGGCCAGAACAAGTTGCTTTGGAACTTGATCATGAGGATATCGGCTGCTGCAAATTTCAACATTCAGTGCCTACGTTTCCGAAATGGAAGACTCCTATGACCCGCTCAGGAAAGAGAGTTGATCTTAACCAGATCAAGAAATATGAAGAGGAGCTGCTAGACAAGGAGAAGATTGAAGATGAAGATCATATCAGAGTGATACACAAGAGACTCCTAGATGCATTCTATGTTCCTAATCCAGAAGGAGGTACTCTCTCAGATTAGTTGTTTTACTCTGGTACTTAGTTTTTTGTTGATTTTGAAGTATGTGTAATCTACTATTCTTATTTGAATGAATGAAAAGATAAGTACTATTTGATGTTTAAAGACAAGATAACTACTTAACTAGTCTACTATTGAGAAAAGATTCAAGTAGTTTTGGCTTCATCAAAAAGGGGGAAATTGTTGGGATATGAATCTTAGAACAAGTCCTAATTGATGATAAAAGATAAAGATGAAGTTTTGATAAGCTAAAAGTAGTTTGAATATTTTCTAAGTGTTGACTGATCTAGTCTAGTTAAGAGAAGTCATCTTGAACAGACCAGTAGAGTTCACATAAGACAAGTGTTGTTATACACAAGATAAGTACGAATTATAAGTACTGTTTACATTTAAATGTTTATAGGTTGTTGTTGAGCTATTAATGATTGGATAGAAGCTCATTGTTTTTCATATGTAATATTCATTGTATAGTTTTATAAGTTGACTAAGCTTTATAACAAAAGAGCTTAAAGTAATGTAATAGTCTTGTTAGGATTAGAATAGTCTACTACTGAAGATTGTGAAGACCAGACAAGAAGGATGAAGTCTACTACACAAGACAGGTGGACTACAAGACAAGACAAGTCAACTTGAAGTTAGTTATTCAACGCGTTTGTTTGAAGAAGTATGAAGATAAGGATTGAAGAGTTAGTTAGAAATAACTAATTAACTACTTAAACGCGTGGATGGATAAGTATGGAAGTTGCAAGTTAGTTTTCAAGAAAGGTTGGTTACAACTGAAAGTTCTTGAATTCAGAAGTCTATAAATACTTCAAGGTATTTATCATTCAAAGACTACTGAAAATCCACATACTGAAGTATTACTGAAGCATTCGAAGAAGTTTACTCACAGAGTTTTTGAAGTTCAGAAAGCAAGTCCAGAAGTCAAGTGAAGAAACCAGAAGACTGCTACTGAATAAGTTTTACGTTTTTGTTTACTGTTTTCAAGTTGCTAGATACTTGTAAAATTTCTAGTAAGATCGAAGATATACTTGGTAGTATAGTCGAGAAGATCTAAGTCTTTTTCTTGGGACTTAAAATTACAAGAACACACAAGTTGTACTCGATTGGAAGAGTTGATAAGGAAACCTCACAACTGGGTTTGTGAGAGTGGACGTAGACAAGTTGTCGAACCACTATAAAATTGTTTGTGTTGTTTACTTTATTGTTTTGTTTGTTTTAATTGATTAACTGTTTACTTGCTAAACATACATATCTGAACAAGACAAGTTGAGTATACTAGAACAGAGTTCTCGAATTTAGAAGTTGAGTATAAACTACTTGGGCTCATTGTTTAATTTCGTATTCCGCATATTGTATTCTGATATATCGAAAGAATTTTGAAAAGTCTATCCACCCCCCTCTAGACATTTTCACTAGCTTACTCGATATTAACTCAGCTTTGGGACCTACAGGAAGTATATGCAATTATTGGTTGCATATATAAAAAAATGCATGTATATTTGAAATTATATGCAATTATCGGTTGCATATAGAACTTATGATACAGTCTTATATTATTATTATGCAATGCACATATTTGATATATGCATCCCCTATAAATATGCAATGCACATATTATGTATATGCATCAAACTATCAAAAATATCATACAAATATGCAATGCACAAATACACAGTTTAAAAAACCAACAATTTCTTATTAACCAAACGAGTAGATGAAAAGACGAAACAAACATACCTTCAATCATTTTCCTTCAGCTATAATCTAGGGATAATCTCTTACCTTTTTAAAATTTAATTCATTTGACTTTTCATATTTTACATTAATCAAATTAAATGATTCAAATCTAAAATTAAGTATAATTATTTCAATTTCGAGCTTTGGAACATCGAATAAGGAAAACTACTTAAAAAAAATTAAGTGTAATTAATTGCACGTTTAAGTTTAAAAAGAAAGAAATTTTTTTAGAATATTGTTTAAAAAATAAAATTTTTAGTGAAGTGATGGTTACAAAATTCATAGAGCTAATTCAAATTTACCGAGAACGATTTCGATTGTGCAACGCTTGAAATCTTCAAAAACTTATATGGAGATGAGCACAGTAATCGAATATGCACAAAATGAAGTTTTGAGAAATATTTTAGGAATGTTCCTTTGAATTAAAACCAACGCGAGATTCTAGGAGAAATATCTCTCAGCTTAATTTAAAATTCAAATGTTGACTTTCCTAAATTTAGATTAACATAATTAATTGAATTTTAAATTCTTAATTAATTCGAAAACAGGGCATAATCGACTATATAGATTTCATTTTGTCCTTAATTGTTTTACTAAATAAATTTGGCTTGAATCTTAAAGTCTTAGGGTGAATTGTCCTATTCTGTTTTTTCCCCACCCAACTATTATTCAAGAGATTTTTTACTAATAGAGTCATTATCACCACACATTCAACTAATTGCAACACCTACTTAAAAGTTTGTCTATTTGCTTCATTTTGGATATAAAAACCCATAATTACCCTTAAATCATGCAAATTGAGATTTAAATTTTCGAAACTGCTATTAATTCCGAAATTTATTCTGCCTCAATTCTGCCTCAATTTTCGGATTCATTCAACTCCTCAATGTATTAGGTTATACAATTGGAAAGACTACGACTTTCCAAATTTTGAATTCCCAATTTTTCAGTTCGATCATCTTCAGATTCGACCATTTCAGGATTCGATATTGATCTTCAATTCCGATCATCTACATCGCTCGTACGTATATTAATTTTCAATTCCATGATTATTAATCCTGCATTTTCTGATATTATCAATTCCATGTATTAATCTCACCCGAATTCCACATGTATCTCTGAATCGAGAAGAATTGACATGGATTATATTGTTTCCTCATTATATCCACATAGTTTGCATTCCGTGAATCCCCTCACTTTAAGAGGAACCCCCTTCGTCCACACGCATCTGAGTGTGTCAAGATCCGGCCTATCCTCCATATCGATCTCCAATAAAAGGTTGTACGCTGATTTCACCGAATACTTCCCATTCGTTTCCAGCTCCCAGGTCCATGTGTCCTCTTTTCCAAATTCTTTGATGTATCTACTAATCTTTTTGCAAATGTTGTTACTATTCTCCACCTCCCTGTCCAAGAGACATCTATTCCAATCCCATTTCATGAATATTTTTCCATCTTCCCACCCAACCCTCTCAGCTACAGCACACTGCATACATACTCATCTTTCTTAATTAATATGAACTACTTACTGCACATGTAGTAAACCGCGCATATAGTCCTGCATTTCTAATAGCATATACTATTACGTATAAGTGTTTCATGACGTTTACGACCGCTTCGTTCAACTACAAATGCATCTTTCTTAATTAATAACAACTACTTATGCATTATTAACTACATTTTCTTATGCACTACTCACTTCACTTGCGTATGCAATATTAACTTCATTGGCTGTGGTCATACATTCATGCGCATCTCCATAATTTTATGCATACGTTATTGCATATATGGTTATGCATAGTGATCTGCATACAAATATTTTGAAATGGAGTTTGATTTTCAATAACTCAGAACCATTATTGACGCGAAAACCATTAAAATGAAACATGCAGATGATCGAATTACCTTATGCGGTGAATCGTCGTTCTCGTTGCTAGAAAATACACATAAGGATGAAACAATAGCTGGAAGTAAGTGCAGACTGCAGAAATCTCAAAGCTCAAGCAAGTGAAACGAATTAATTACGATATCTACTTTTTAGGAAATTTTTAAATTTTTGGAAGCTCCTTAAATTTCGCTATTTTCGAAATCCTTTGTTAATAGCTAATTAGGGGATTTAGTTGACCTATTAATTTGAATTCAGAAATTCGAATTGTTTCAAATTAATAAAAGGGTATAATTGTCTTAGATTTTTCAATTTGACTCTATTAGACAAGAAAATATGATGTAGGTTTTATTAGATAAAACTAGTAGTGAAATGACCTTATTAAAAATTTACCCATTATTCAATTACTATTCATGGATTACCCTCATCCATATTTTTTCAATCCACATCCACCACAATCTCTAGCCAAACAGCACCCAAGGGATTAGTTTTGTGGTGTAGGCTTGAGACTTATGAGTCAAGTGCGAAACCCCCAAGGTGTAAACAAATCGTAAGGGGCCGGTCCATACAGAACTTTACTCTGTCTTTAAGCAGGGGCCCCACTAATGGACGGTGGAATTCATCCCCTGAATTAGTCGGTTCTTGAACCAAATATCGAGATTTCCAAAAAAAAAAAGAAAAAAAAAAGACATCAATGGCCGAGATTAAAGAACCGTTGAAACTAGAACTGATGGTTCCAAGCACCAAACCGTTGGTTCCTCTCGATTTTTTACTTTAAGCTGGACGGCCCAAATTGGTCCGAAAATAGCCACTTCTTGATCCAACGACAGTTGTAAACTAGTTGTTGGCACCAACCAATTTTTTTTATTACTCTATAAATACCCCTTCATTTGTAGTGTAAAATTCACTCCAAGTTGATCAATTCTTCTTCATCTCTAGCTTATTATATTATTCTAGCTTCAAAGTGATATAATTTTGCAATATTATTATCTCTCTCAACTATATATTAGTTTATCAAAGTTTATACTTTATACTACGTTTTATGACACAAAAAAAAAAAAGTCAAGAAGTTAATCATCATCTTCTTCTAGAGTTCGATATCTTTCATTTTTTGTCCACCTTCTCCTTCTCCACCACAATTTAATGATCTCAACATTCTATGGAGTGGGGGATATAGAGGTGTCCGACTATATTTCTCTTGCACATGCAACAATTAAGAAATTTGTGGTGGTACTCAAGATTGTGAAAATGCACATAAAGACGAGGCTATGTCTCAAACTCAAAGAGGAGGAAGAAAAATGGAGCCTCCAAAAGTTGTTCGATCCGATACGTTCACCGTTCATGCACTTCAAGAAAGTGGCAATCGATAGGTAGATAAATTTAAAGCTAATTGTAACAATTGTACTCTTGTTTATTGTTTTAAGAAATGTGGTGGATATGGAACATTAATAAACACTTGGAGACGAGGCACAAGGATAAAATGAGAATTCACACATCTCAAACGCAACTATGTTGATTCATGGCGTCTTCTGAATAATGGTGAGGTTAGTAATCCTACAAGTTTGTTTAGATATGATGATAATGTTACTAGAAGAGAATTGACTTAAACTATTTGTTCTAAACATCTTCCATTTCGTTTTACAAATGATCTTCATTTTGAAAAATGAAAAACTACGACTTATAATCTTTTGGCTAGAAAAAAATTCATGCTCTACAATTACTCATGAAATTGATTAAATGGTTAAAGAAATTAGAGTTGAAATGAATAATATATTTTTGAAGTGATCATTTTCAAGAACATATATATATATATATATATATATATGGTTGTTACATGTCATTGAATTGATGATTCATGAACTGTTCAAAAACGATTAATTGCATATAGAGAGTTTGATATAGAACATATCGTGTTGGGAAATATATGTTTAGTTTTGATGATTTAGTCAAACACAATGTAATATGATTAACTGGTTGATTATCTTTAATAGGTCTCTAAGCTGATTATATAGAAACAACTCTAGTATAACCTTTTAGGCAAGGGCCAGTTGAAGTGTATATATATCAACTGATCTGAATGCTAATCAATATGTGTTAGTTGAGTCTAGATACTAGAAGAACTTGAAGAATCAGAAGGTCATATTGAGAATTAAATTACTTGTTCTCTTATAGCAAGTCAGTTGAGTCTCAGAGTCAGTCGAGATCCATATCAGCTAACACTTGTCTGACAACGCGAGGGTAAGGAGGAATTCATTTGGATTCGAGAATAGATGGAAGTAAGGACTAAATTTGAAGATGGCGGTGAAATGGTGTTGGAATGGTTTTTAGGACCATGATTTATTGGGGAGGCTCCATATCACTAAGAGACTCAGTAGACATGGGGGGATTCTGCCGATTCAAAATTTAAATTGGACAAGAGAGATCTTGAGGGTACGTAACTACAGTCTGACTTGAGAAATGACTAGAGGGTGGTGTATAGAGAGGTTTGAGTGGCACTCAACAATTTGCTGGTCCAGAAAGAAGCATTTTGGAGGCAACGTGCAAATCTTTTTTGGCTCCGTGATGGAGACTTAAATACTAGATTCTTTCATCAGATGGCTTCGTCTCGAAAAAAGAAGAATATGATTGTGAATCTTATGCATCAGTACAAGAAACAGGGGGAATAACAATGAAAATTTTGCAACAAATCTAAATTTCATCGCTAAAATCAATTTTTAACAACGAAATAAAAAATTACGTCGCTAAATTCTTAGATTTAATATTTGCAACAAAATTTATATATTTCATCGCTATACTAGCAACAAATTATTTCATTTTGTTGTTAATAATTAGAAGAATGATGAAAATTATATTTTGTCGATAATATTTTGCGATGAAATAAAAATTTTTGTGCCTACTTTCTTGAAATTAATTTTTTTGATGAAATTAAAATATTTCATCGCTAAACTAGCCACAAATTATTTTATTTTGTTGTTAATAATTAGAAGAACAATTAAAATTATTTTCGTCGCTAATATTTTGCTATGAAAAAAGAATTTTTTGTTGCTAATTTTGTGAATTTAATTTTGGCGACGAAATGAAAATATTTTATCGCTACACTAACAAAAAGATATTTTATTTTGTTGTTAACAATCAGAATAACCATAAAAATTATATTTCATCGCTAAAATATTAGCGACGAAATACAAATTTTTGTGGATTTAATTTTTGCACCGAAATTAAAATATTTCATCGCTAAACTAGCAATAAATTATTTTATTTTGTTGTTAATAATCAAAACAACAATGAAAATTATTTTATTTTGTTGTAAAATTTTTACTACTAATGGAGACAGACTCAGAAGGGTTTATCGGCGTTCGAAAATGGAGGGGAGAAGGTAATGTTTTTTTTTTTTTTGGGAAACGATGAGTTGTGGAGAGAGGGGTGGGAAGACTGAAAATGTGTAATATGACATCTTTCTTATTTTCCTCCTCTATAAGGGCAAAAATGTAATCTTACCACTCAAATGGCACCTGAAGGAGAGATTTTACTTTGGTAGGACTGAATGGATTTTGAAAAGTCCAAATGACACTAGAATAGAACGACCCCTAAAAAAAACTAGGAAAAGAAATAAGAGCTGAAAAAGACAAAAGATCCAGTAATTAAAAGAAAAATACACACTACAATAAAATGAATCTTATATAATAAAAGGAGGAAAGTTTTCTCCTGAGCTTGACACGTGGCTCTCCAGATCTTGACATGTGTATGCCACCTCATTATTTGAGACGTGTCATAATTGAATATTCTCTTCCTTCTTCGTTCTTTCATCTTCTTCACTCTCACTCTCACCGATTCATCTTTCACCATTTATATCGTCACATGTTCTAGACTGTGAAAGCAGATCCAACCCCACCATAACCAAATCAGCCGCCATTTTCGTGGGTTCCCTGTGACGCGCGCCATCGCCGCTGCAGCAGATAGATGAGACGAAGATCTACCTAAACTTGCTGGTTTTGTTGCTAATTTCTAAAGCCTGTTATATATTGCTGCAGCCATATCGTCCCTGAATACAACTTCTTGGATGCTCGGGGATTAGGAGCGTATGAAGGGAAAAAACTGTATATCAATACTATCATTGGTGAGTCATCGCTCAGAGCTTTGTTTTAAATTTTCCCCTTTTTAAGAACATTTGGGTATGAAACAATTTATGATGGAACATAGAATTTGTGTTTTTATTGTCAAGAGTGTCATTTTCATTAAGATTGTGTTTTACTACTACTTATTATTTAATTTAGCACATGGGGTCAGAAATTGCTATTTTAGGGAAATTTAGATCTCGAAGGCAACACGGGCATGAAGATTAGAGCTCTGGAAAAGATTGAAGAGCAGGCTTTTAAATTTTTTTAGATCAATATAAACATTATAATTCTATGATACAAATTGTAGCGAAGAATAAGTTTGATTGTTTTTTAGTCGCAATGTGTGCATCTGTATGGACTTCTCTATCCACTCATGCCTATCCTACTTTGTTATTCTTATATGCATCGTCCTATTGCTGGTTAGGTTATATGTATGAGAAAAACTCGTGCACATCAGTTATTCAGTTGTACGGGTGCAATTCCATTGCTAATGTGTTCATATACAATTTTGGGGATTTCCATCTACATGCCTTTTCATTTATAAATTTCTGCAATTAGCAAACAAACTTGATTTGCTTGAAAAATTATTTAGTAAATAATATAGCAATTTTAGTTCTTATATTTGTTATGTGTGAAGGATTAGATGCAATGGAGTTTCTAATCAGGTGGGTTTTTTGTGTATGTATCCACATGTTACCGGGACTTCTGTGATTGGCATCAAGTACCAAATCGATATTCTACAGGCTTCTGGTATGGGAGGTGGGTTCTGAAGGATGTATTGTGCCCATTGATACATGTACTTTGTTCTTGCTAAATTTTAGTCATACAACTTAAAATTATGCTACTTATTTAGGCATGTTATTGTTTTGTTCCTAATAATCCTTAAAATTCTGTTTGTTAGCAATAAATTATGAATCTTGTCTATGTTGGGTCAAAATCTTCAATTGTATATCATATATGCAGGGAACATCAGTTTAGATTTGTGGTTTAATATCAATTTTGATGATTTCTGATTTTGCCAGATCTTGCCAACCCTGGATACTTGGATTGCGGTTTGTGCGATAATCTATATTTGGGTTAGTTCTTGTCCCTTTGCCATCTTTATTTGATACTTCATGCCACATCCTTATTTGAGTCGGAGTCACCCTTATTTAAGTGACATGAAACTAAACTGATTGTGAGTACCTAAAGTCACATTAGAAGGAAATAGATGTGAATATATAATGCAAATGTTTAGTCTGTTTTAACTTAAATGGAAAGATAATGCTATATTTTTCTTTTCAGCTAAAAAAAAAATGAAGGAACTTTTCTTAACAAGGATGATCCAAAGGTGCTTGTGGTCAAAGTAAACAACGAGAAGAGTATAAGATAAACCAGAGTATTGGTAGTGCGCGCTTGGATGGTAAATTTAGATTTAAGTAATGATATTAAACGACGCTCAAATTTTAAGAAACTGACCTAAGCTAATAGCGTGCAGTTAACAAATTGGTACTCCCTCCGTTTCATAAAGTTTGTCGCATTTGATCTTTATTTTTGTTTCAAAAAGTTTGTCGCCTTTCATATTTTTACCACGAATTTTTCTAAAATGCCCCTTTATAACTCCTACAATATCATTTTTAATTGGAAATATATTAATGATTCATTTTCTCTCACTCTCTTTCAAAAGGTAAGAGTATGATAGAAAGGAAAGGTCAATGTAAAAAGAGAAAAATTAATGAGGGATAAATGTGTCAAAAAAATATGTTCCTTAATTCTATACAAAATGACAAATGCAACAAACTTTTTGAATCGGGGGAGTATAGGGGTTAGACTATACAATACAGAAATAATGCAAATTTTCAATTTGGGTTACCTAATTCATATTGATTGAATAACTTGCATCTGAATAAAATATTAATGTGGTTATTGTGAAACTCAGTTACAGGCAAAATAAATTGGACTTTGAATTCACTCAACATTAGCTGCCCACTTGGGTTGTATATTTGTTTTTAGCAATTTGTTATATTGATTTAATTATTGTTTGTTGTATGATCGATGTATGAGCTTCCTCCAGGTGTGATAAACCAATTTTCTTTGGCATACTAACAAGAGATCATCTCCAAGTATTATTAACATCATAAGCGGAAATACAATAGGGACGTAATTTTTACATCAATTATTTGTTATAAATTTGTCTTACATTTGCGAGTATAGTAAGTTAGTGGTACGTACGTGTGAAATGGGGGCATTGTCCTTTATATAGATTGATGCATAATATGGTACGTGGAGTATTCATGAGCTGAATCGATTTGATCTTTCTTTCTAATGTAAGTTAAAACAACGATGTTCATTGGTCGTACATTACTAGGTTCGCAATTTCCTTCCAGATTTACAGTTTGCAATTTCTTTTTGTTCGAGTTATTTTTTTAGCAAATTTACCTGGCCGGATATTATGATTTTTCCTTATTGATGATTCACTTGAATCTGATTGTGTGTGTGGAGTTTTTCGGTTTGTTTATCTATTCCCAATTGTCGTTGCAGTATTGCGGCTTCTCTAGGCCAGTTTAAAACTATTGTGAATGTTTGAATTTGTTGTCGTTTATTTTCACTTCTAAACCTTTTTATTTTTAGTGTTGCCTTAGTATTGCGGCTTCTCTAGGCCAGTTTAGATTTTTGCTTATTTCTTCGAAATCTTGAATTTATAATTGAGTTTTTAAATTGTAAGGATGTTAATAATTTTATGTTTTGCTATGTTAAGTTGCAGTCTTTGCTTTCTGGATTTCTAAACCTGTTGGAGTCGATGGTCAACTATTTTTTTTTTATAAAAAAATTTGCATTGTCTAACAGAGTAAGGGGGTGTATTCAATTGAGATTCTGTTGGATTTTTTTGGACTTTTAAAATCTGGGGGTATTCAATCTGGATTTTTAAAAGTCTTTCAAAATTTTGAGGTATTCAATACGAATTTTAAAAAGTCTTTAGAAATCTTTAGGTATTCAACAATATATGGATTTTAACGCAAAAACTTATATGCAATATTGCATACATGCAATATGACTAATTAAGGTAATTAGGTCAAAATTTGTGGGTCAACACGGGTCAAAGCGGGTCAACCTTAATTAAAATATTTATTTTCACTCTAATATATTATTATTTTACTACATGACCAAAATTATGTTACTACAAGAACTAAATTTCGTCACTACAAGGTCAAAAGTGTATTACTACAAGTTCAAAAATATTCTGGACACTTATTTTTTGGGGGCAAAATTACTAAAATAATTTTGACTTATTCGGCTACTACATGACTAAAACAATGTTACTACAAGACCAAAATTTTATCACTACAAGGTCAAAAGTGTATTACTACATGTTCAAAAATATTCTGGAGACTTTATTTTTTGGTGAATTTTTCAAAATGTTTTGACATGTAGTATTAAATTTTTGGCCTTGTAGTGGTAATATTTTGGCCTTGTAGTAACAATATTTTGGTCATGTAGTAAACCACCTGTTTGCAACCCGCGAATTTTCTGGGCAACCCGGATCCAGACCTATGATCCGCGAATTTTTTAAAATTGACTTAATTTGACTTTTGGACTTAGGGTTTTGACTTGCCTAATTGGGATGAAATGCATGTATGCAATATTTCACATAAGACTAACAAATACTCTATGGATTTCGTTGGATTCTCTTTCAAAAATATAAATAAATTTCACTAATCAAAATATCTTCTAAAAAGTAGAGATTTCAACGGATTCTCTTAGAAGACTCTGAAAAGAGAAAGAAAAAAAAAAACTTGTGTTAACTATGTTCTTTGATAAGCATCACAAATTTTTCACCACCATTATTCGTGAAAAAAATTACATCTCTGTATTTTAAAATTATGTTCTTTCTTTAAAAATTATAGTGTATCGGACACCGTCAATAATATCTAATCGACGTCAATTCCCCATTACGTGGTGTTCGATATCATCTAAAAGATTTTGGTGGTCAAGGTCGTCACCCCAGAAATGCAATTATTCAATCGAATTTTTGGTATTTTCAAATTGCAATTCACAAGTTCGCTGGATTACATAACTTTCTTCGGAAAGAAGGTACATGAATTTCCAGTCGAATATAAAGATTCACCATCTCGACATGAAAGAGGGAAATTTGGAATTGTTTTCTCAAAGACAACTACAACAAAGAACTTAAGCTAATGCATGGAGAACTAGTATTGCTAACTATGTGAAAATGAGGCGAGGTATAACTGTGATGAAAATGAAGATGAGAATAATAATGAGTATAAAATATAATTGGTAGATACTCAATCTTGTTAATAAAGTAAAAACAATATTCAAAAGTTAACTATTTAAATAGAATAAACGCGTTTTTTGTAGACCCAAAAAAAGAAATGAGCACACTTTTGGTGGACGGAGGGAGTAATTTTTTTTTTGAACTAGGTTTTAGGGGCGTAGTTTATGGAAATCCATGTAAATCAATAAAAAAATGTATGTTGGGAATAAAATGATACATGTTTTGATTAAATACCAAAACCCCCCTGAGACATGCCTAAGTCAATTGAGAATGTTCTAAAAATGATAGAACACATAGCATAAGGCTAGATGAGAAGCTGAAATGTTAGGCAGCTCTTAGATAATTAGATGCACAATTTGAGGGGGAACCTATGCTTTGAAGATGATGAAGATCAAGTCCCCTCAAGGCTCAAATTCTGGAACTATCACTTATGATCAAGGACACTCTATGAAACATCAAATACTCTGATCAGGAGAGTTGTCCAGAGAAGATGTCCTTATACAGAACAAGATTATAAAACTCAAAGGACAAATCCAATAAGATGCTCTGATCAGGAGAGTTGTCCAGAGAAGCCAACTCTATGTGAAAAGTGCTCTGATGCTAAAAGACCAAGTATGCTGATCAGAAGAGTTGTCCAGAAGAGTTGTCTCAGCATGATTGAATCAGAACAGATGCTCTGAAGGTTGAAGGTCAACTATGCTGAAGAATTAGAGACAACTATACCCTAAATAATTCCAATACAACATGCCTAGATCACTTTGAAGTGAAATAAAGGGAAAGAGCCAAGTCATCTGAAGAAGAGCAAGCCAACCTTGCTGATAAGCAAAACTGCTGATAGTGATAAGAAGAGTTGTCCACTTGATAAGGAATGTTGTCCTATCATTGGATCAACCTTCAGAAGCCATGTCCAAGTCCTAACAAGAAGTCAAACATTGGGAAAAGTGCTACAGGAAGAAGACAAAGTCTTACAAGCCGTTTATTACCCAAATGAGGACATGTCACTATCAAGAATCTGTCTTCCAGTTTGAAGAACTCAAGGAAGACATTTATAGCAATTTGGGGCTGCCTCTCCAACGGGCAAATCCTCCATTTTGTCTATAAATACAGAAGTGTGAAGACCATTTGAAAGCACCTCAACATCATCCAACTGACCTCAACCTTGACAAGAATATCCAAATATCCTACAAGTAAAAGTGCTTTCAAAGCTGTCAAAGACTATCTTAGTCTTCAAACACTTCTTCTAAGCTAATCCCAATTGTATATCCATACATAAGCTTAGAGAGATATCCTATCCTTACACCTTGATCTTCATTGTAAAGGATATCTCATTAGTTGGAACCTTACTTCAATCCTTACCCCTTTCAAGAAAGAAAGTGAGAAGGTTGTTGTAGTAGAAGTGGTAGGAGCTGACTGTTGAGAGAAGAACAGTTCAGTTCTGAGTTGAGAAGAGGGTACTAGGACTCTAGACATCCTAGGGATCAATTCACCAAGGAGTGGTGTTATTGATCAAGTGCACCTTGGCACTATAAAACAAGTTAATTCCAAGAGAGAAGGAATTATCCTGTTAAATCAGGGAAAGTGGATGTAGGAGCTTGAGTCTCTGAACCACTATAAATCTCCTGTGTTGATTTACTTTATAAGTACATACATTCATTCAACATTGCACACAAAATTGATCTTTCAAAGATACCTATTCAAGACTGTGCAAAACTGATTTGGACAAGTTCCCTGAAACTTAACTGGACTGTTTTGGATTGACAAAGTGATTTCAGAGTCTTAAGGAGTCTAAACTTAAAAGGGCCAACCACTATTCCGCACATATAACTCCCCTAGATAGTTATTCAACTGAGTACTCAATAGTACTTAGTAGTTTGATTATCTTAGAAGAGTTAATCATCTTCAGCAGAGTTGTCCAAGACAACCTTGCTGAACTCTGGTTTGATCAAAGTCAAAAAGAACTGCATACAAGTGTATTCCCCCCCCCATACACTTGTTATATACTCCTTTCAGGACCAACAAGTGGTATCAGAGCAGGGGTTCAAAGACCACTGCTTCTGAAAATCCATCTTGATTTTCAAAACTCTCATATTTGTGTGGTCACTGAACTGATCTCTATCTGAAATCTATTACTTGTTATTCTTGAGATATGGCCAACAACAATGCTGTTCCTCCACCTGCTGTTCAAGGATTGGACAACATGGCCACAAATCCAGTCAATCACATTTCACATCATAAATTGCCCATGTTCTCTATAGACAACTATGATTTCTGGAAAATTAGAATGAGAGCTCATCTTGCATCTCTTCATACTGATATGTTAAGAGTAATCACAAGAGGACCTTTTGTGTTTACCCAAACTAACCCCAGGGTAACAGATGAGCAAAGAGCAGATGTAAGGGAACTGATTCCCAAGAATGAGGATGACTTCACTGCTGATGAAAAGAGGAAAGATAATCTAAATAATCTTGCCATGAATACCCTCTATCAAACAATTCCAGATGCAGTCATGGGAAGAGTCTACCGTTGCACCACAGCCAAAGAAATCTGGGATACTCTTGCTGAGATGTGTGAGGGTACAGAAAAGATCAAGGAGAACAAGCTCCAAGTTGCTGTGCAAAAGTTTGAGCAATTCACAATGGAAGCTGATGAATCCATTGATAAGTTTGCTGGTAGATTCACTGATGTGATGAATGAAATCAACTCATTGGGCAAAGTGTACTCCAGGAGAGAAGTTGGATTGAAAATCTTGAGAAGCCTCACTCAAAAGTGGGATGTCTATGCTGTAATGATGCAGAACACCAAAGATCTCTCCACCATGCCCATGCAACAAATATTCTCAGAACTCAAAGCCTATGAGTTTGACCTAAATAGAAGAAAGCCTGTTGAGGAACCTTCAAATCCTACTAAGGGAGTGGCATTCAAAGCCAAAGTTGCTGAACCTGAAATGCAACCCACTCCCAGATCATCAAAGTCAGTCTCCAAGACTGAAATGAAGGAAGAACTAGCCTTGATGGCTAGAAGGTTTGACAAGCTAAACACAAGGTTTGGTAGATACAAGAAATTCTACCAAGACAACAAATTCAGGAGAAGATACAACTCCCCTGAAGATCAGGCTGAGGACAAAAAGCCTGAAGAGAAAAGATCAGAGGACAAGTCCTCTGATAGGAGAAGATCCAGTAGAGCTGACCCTTCATCATCTAAGAGAAGAGAAGAATCCAAGAAGGATGATGATGAAGATCTGTGCTATAATTGCAAAAAGAAAGGGCACTTCCAGTATGATTGCCCTGAATTGAGCTCTAAAGAAAGAAGAGAGAGGCAAGCCAAAAGAGATAAAAAGTTCACCAACAGAAAGGCCATGATGGCTGGTGATGAATCTGAAAGTGCTGAAAGCTTCAACTCTTCTAATGGATTATTCTCCAACAGTGAAGATGATGATGATGTTTGCAACATGGCTCTTGAGGATGATGAGGTATCCTCTACTTCTAGTTCACCATCATTCATCTCACAAAACACTAGTGAGGTTAACCTGAAACTTTCCTTAGGAAAGTTGATGGAAGATTTCACTAGATTACAAGAATTTCATGACAATTGTGTGAGAGAAAATGAAAGATTGGCTACTGAACTTACCAAGAACTCTGAGGTAGCTGTTGATGTCAAGTCTACTGAGTTGTATCAACAAATTTTGAGAGAGCTTAAGGAAGCAAATCTCAGGATAGTTGATTAACAAAAGGAGATTGATAATCAACTCCTCTCTCAGAAAAGAAAAGATTTTGAACTAAAAATTTTGAATGCCAAATTTGAAAACCTCTCACATGAATATGATATTCTTAAATCAAGTGAAGAAAGCCTGAAATTAAAGATGTCTGCTTTGAACAAATCCTCTAGAGCAATAGAGGAAATTCAAAGTTATCAAAGACCTATGGCTCAAAGAAGTGGATTGGGTTTTGATCCATTTGAATCTTCACCTTGTCTTAGTGTTGCATCTACAAGTAACACTAAGAAAATCTTTGTTAAATCAGTGGCACAACAAGCTGAAAATGATATAATTCAGCCACTGAACAAAGGAAAGGGCAAATTGAATGAGATGCCTACTCTAGTGCTTTAGGAGACTAGACCCAAACCTTTGGAAAAGGTCAAGGCTCCTGAACACAAGAGGAATGTTGGTCAGCAGAGTAGACCCAATGGAAGGGCAACTCTCCTGAACAATGTTCAGAGGAGTTATCCAAAGTATAATCAGCCTAGGCCAGCTCATCTGAGAGCCTCAGCTGAATAGACCTAAGGACAACTACCCTCAAAGGCAGAATAAAATGAGACAACCAAAACCCTTCATGCCAAAGGGTAATGGTCATAAAAATGCCTTTCCTCAAAGATTTCATCAAGTTGCACAAAGAACTCATAAGTTCAGGAGAGTTGACAACTCCCCTGAAACCTACAGAGTTAACACATTTACACATACTTTCCCAAAGGCATTTAAGGGAAAGACAGTGTATGTTGATGCACAAGGAAATCAACTTAGCCACCTTGAATCAATCAGGGTTATTAGGCAAGTTTGGGTTCCTAAAGGTATAGCTAACCTCTCAGGACCCAAAACTCAAAGGGTACCTAAACCTATCTAATTGCAGGTACCAGTGGGCCACAAGAAGAGGAGCATGAACAAAAAGACAGCATGGTACCTTGACAGTGGATGCTCAAGGCACATGACTGGAAACAAGGAACTCCTCACTGACTTCATTGAAAAAGAAGGCCCAAATGTCACCTTTGGAGACAGCTCACAAGCAACTACAAAAGGTTATGGTACTTTGATGATTGGTAACATCAAAGTAACCAATGTATCTTATGTAGCTGGTCTCAAATATAATCTCCTAAGTATCAGTCAATTCTGTGACAAAGATTTTAAAGTTGAGTTCTCAAGTGGAAAGTGTCTAGTTAAGGATAAAACTCAACAAACATTACTGACTGGAACTAGGAAGGGAAATGTGTATTTTGCAGACTGGGACAAGTCTACTGATGCTGCATGTTTCATTGCTAAAAGTTCTAGTGAACAAAGTTGGTTATGGCACAAGAGGCTAAACCACCTGAACTTCAAATCTATGAATAAACTTGCTAGAAATGCATTAGTTAAAGGACTGCCTAATGAGGTCTTCATTAAAGAACATGTGTGTAAGCCATGTCAAGAAGGAAAACAGATTAAAGCCTCATTCAAAGGTAAACCAGTCATTTCTACTGAAAGGGTACTTGAACTTCTACATATGGATCTGTTTGGACCAATTACCCCTTCAAGCATAAATGGTAGAAAATACACATTGGTGGTAGTAGATGACTTCTCTAGGTTCACTTGGGTAGTATTTCTCCTTAATAAGAAGGAAACACAAGTCAAACTACCTGAACTTCTTAAGAGATTGTCAAATGAGAAAAGTCTTAGCATTATCAAGATAAGATCTGATAAAGGCACTGAGTTCATAAATTCATACATCAATGAGTATTGCTCATCTAATGGGATAGCTCATGAAACCTCAGCAGCTAGAACTCCTCAACAAAATGGAGTTGCAGAAAGAAGGAATATGACCTTAAAAGAAGCTGCTAGAACCTTAATTGCTGATTCAAACTTACCTAAGAGGTTTTGGGCTGAAGCTATAAATACTGCATGCCATACTCAGAATAGATGTTTGATTACAAAGGGGCAAGGCAAAACCCCCTATGAACTCTGGAAAGGAAGAATGCCTAAAGTATCATATTTTCATATATTTGGTTGCAAATGTTTCATTCACAATAATGGGAAAGAATAGTTGAAAGCTTTTGACAGCAAAGCTGATGAGGGAGTATTCCTTGGATACTCTCAAATCAGTAGAGCTTTCAGAGTCTACAACAAGAAAACCCTTATAGTGGAAGAAACACCTCATGTTGTGTTTGATGAATCTATCTTTGAGATCAGGAATGATAATTTGGAATCTGAAGAAATCACACAGAGGACAACCAGATTGAGCCTAAAAGACAAAGACACTGAATTCATTGATGTTGTCCAAACAAGTCTACCTGAAAATACTACATTGGACAACTATCCTGAACGCAATCTTCCTGAGACAAATCCTACAGATGGAAATGGTGAACTGAATGAACCAATCCCAGTTCACATCCAGGTAACAACTACCAATGAAGAAGCAGTTCCTGCTGAGGTAGTTAATGGGTCAAATAATCAAGGGGGAACTCAAAATGTTGAAAATGCCAATGTCCCTGACATTGAGGACAACACCCCTGATTATGATCCTGAATTAGATCCTGCACTAAATTATCCTGAATTTTATGATCAAAATGACTCAACCTCAGTAGAGGACAACTCTACTGAAGGAATCAGAAAAAGAAGGACTTGGTTGTATGACCATCCTACTGATCTGATACTTGGTGACCCAAGTATAGGAGTCAGAACCAGAAAGTTTCATGGTGAAAGTGCTATGTTCTGTTGTTTCTTGTCAGAACAGGAACCAAAAGACATTGATGAAGCACTTCAGGATGCAAATTGGATCACAGCAATGCAGGAAGAACTCAACCAATTCACCAGAAATGAAGTTTGGGAGCTGGTTGATAGACCTTCACATCAAGATGTTATTGGAACCAAGTGGGTGTTCAAGAACAAAAAGAATGAAAATGATGTGATTGTCAGAAACAAAGCAAGACTAGTGGCAAAAGGATACTGCCAGCATGAAGGCATTGACTATGATGAGACCTTTGCACCTGTGGCAAGACTAGAAGCAATAAGGCTTTTCCTAGCCTATGCAGCCCACAAGAGGTTCAAAGTGTACCAAATGGATGTCAAGAGTGCCTTTCTGAATGGAGTCTTGAAAGAAGAGGTCTATGTGGAGCAACCACCAGGTTTTGAGATTGGAAACCAAGTATACAGGCTGAAGAAGGCTAGAATATGGACTCAAACAGGCCCCTAGGGCTTGGTATGATACACTGTCACAGTTCCTATTGGATCATGGATTCACCAAGGGAACTGTGGACAGAACTCTCTTCAGAATCTCTGAAGGAGAGGACATCTTGCTTGTCCAAATTTATGTAGATGACATAATTTTTGGATCCCCTAATGAGAAGCTGTGTGAAAAGTTCTCCAAACTCATGCAAAGCAAGTTTGAGATGTCCATGATGGGGTTGATGAACTTCTTTTTGGGTCTACAAGTCAAGCAATCAAAAGAAGGAATCTTTATCAACCAAGCTAAGTACACCAGAGAAATGATCAAGAAATTTGGGTGTACATCAAGCAAGCCAGTAAGGATCCCAATGAACACTAATTGGAAGATGGATCCTGATGAAAGTAGTATTCCAACCAACCCCACTGAGTATAGAGGAATAATTGGATCACTCCTCTATCTCACTGCCAGCAGGCCTGACATCACCTTTGCAGTAGGGGTTTGTGCAAGGTTTCAAGCAAATCCTAAGAAAAGCCACCTTGAGGCTGCAAAAAGGATCTTGAGGTATCTCAAAGGCACTGAAAATCTAGGCCTTTGGTACCCTGCTGATGACAATATTGAGTTAACTGGCTACTCAGATGTTGATTATGGAGGATGTAGAATTGACAGAAAATCCACTTCAGGAACTTGTCAATTCTTAGGCAACAAACTCATATCTTGGTTCTCCAAGAAGCAAAACACAGTGGCCACTTCTACCACTGAAGCTGAATATGTTGCTGCTGGAAGTTGTTGTGCTCAAATCCTTTGGCTGAGACAACAACTCAGAGACTACAAAGTCAACTCTACTGAAGTGCCAATATTCTGTGATAACAATAGTGCCATTGCTATATCACAAAATCCTGTCTTGCACACAAGATGCAAACATGTGGATATCAAGCATCACTTCATTAGAGATCATGTGGAGAAGAAGGATATTAAGTTGGTAAAGATCCACACAGATCATCAAAAAGCTGATATACTAACTAAGCCACTTGCAGAGGCAAGGTTCCTGGAATTATCAGCAGAGTTGGGACTTCTTGATCCAGGGAAGTTGGACAAATGAGTCCAAAGAAGTTCATTAAGGGGAAATAAATTCAAACTTCAGCAGACTTGGTCAAGTCTACTGAATTTCAGAAAAGATGACCTTACTTCTTCAGGACACTTGTCCCTTGAAATTCAGGACACTTGTCCACAGCCTTTCAGCACACTTGTCCATGTAGGGTCAGATAAGTTGTCTTGACTATCAAACCAAATATTGGTATGATAAGCACCTATTTTTGGTGATCAATGCCTATTTCAAAATCTGCCCCATTGGAATACAGTTTTCACCTTTCTGGGATTTAATTTGTCTCCCACCCAAAAGGTCACCCTCCATGCATTAAATGCTAAGATTTAACTCTTGTTTGCATTAAACTTTTTGGGACATGATCTATCTCGAAAAACCCCCAGCCTTAAACAAACATTAAAAACCACCCACGTTTTGAATAAAACAGTTCTTTCACTGTTACATTGGTTTTTGACCACTGGATCAAAACTGGCCAACTCCTCTGAAATCAATCCTAGCCGTCCATTTTGGATTTCCATTTTTGTTCACCTTTGAATTGCATCAAAACTTCACCAACTCATTGACAAACATTCTTTTTAGAATATTCTCAAGCCTTAAGATCCCTCTCAAACACTTCTTCCCCAAGTATTCGAAACCCTAGCACTAAAATTCTTCAAACTCTCTCATTCTCCATCAAACTTTTCTCTGTAACTTTCAATGGCCCCCAAAGTTACACCAGAGATGCTTGTTGATTTCTCTAACAAGGATCTAGACCTGGATTTTGGCTACTTAAGCAACAAAAACAATCTTCATTTTGAGCCAATAGTATCCTTTGAGAGTGAGGATCCTGAAATTACACCAACCTTGAGATGGTTGAGGAGAGTTGGACTTCAAAAGTTCATGGAAGAAAGACCAAGCTCTTGCTTGGAAAGCTACATGGCAGAATTCTTTGCCTTTCTCAAGTGGAGAGGCAAACCTGAAGATGGTGAAGTATCCACCAGATTATCATATACTGCAGAAGGAGAGGAAGAAGAGAGATTTCATAGAGTGAAATTCTCTTCAGAAGATCTGGAAGGAGCCTTTGGATTGCCTTATGAGGGAAGGAATCCAGAAGCTTATGGCACTGGCCATGAAGATGAAATAGCTCAAGAATGGCTATTGGCTCCAGGCCCCATCTCTTCAACACAGAACAAGAAGACTCTAAAGCCAGAATTTCTCAACCTCTTTGAGGTAGTTGCTAAGAGCCTCTTAAGCAACACTGGAAGCTTGGAGCAGGTCAGCCATCCAAGAATCAGAATCATGGCTGCCATTATTGATGCCAGTGATAAGGGCATTAAATTTGATTGGAGGACCTTCATCATGCCTGAGATGATGAAGGAAAAGGCAAAATTCAAGGTGAAAACCCACAACAAGGTGGTGCTAGAAGGGAAAATCAAGTATTGCACCAGGGCAAGCTTGTTGATTGAAAGATTTTCCCACTACTCTCAAATGCAGACCTTTGCAAAACCCCTCCCAGCCCAAAAGATCCTGTTCAGAAAGCTCAGCAAGAAAACTGAGCAAAGGAGGAAGCTTATGGACAAACCTGCTGAAGAACAGGCTGAAGAAAAGCCTAAGATGAAGAAGAGAACCAAGGCCAGGGCTGTCAAAACAAGGAAAATGTCCCAATTATCCTCAAGAGAAGCCTCAGGAGCATCAACAGAAGTTGATGCAGTGGCAGAAGAGGGAGTAAGTGTACCTTCTGACCACTCATAAGAGTTGAGGAGGAAATACAATGAGACTAGGCAAAAGCAGAAGGGAGATAAGAGAATCAGGGAAGTTATCCCTAAGAAGGAAGGAAGTGGAAGCAGTAGGGCCAGCAAGAGAAGGGCCAAGCCTACTGAGAAAGTGTTGGAGCTTCAAGAAGAAAGGTCTCTTCAATTGGCTCTAAGGGAGAGCAGAGCTGAAAGCAGGACCAAATCCATGTCAAGGACTAATTCATCTGGTTCTGGAACTCCAGAATCCAAAGTCCCTGAAGGTCAACCTATAGAGGCCAACCTCCCTGAAACTCAGAATCTTGAGCCCAACTCCCCTGAAACCCATGTTACCCCTTCCAACCAACCCATTACCCCTGTAAATCTCACTAAGAGATATTCTCCAGAAGGGAATGTGCAAAGAAGTGGCATTGATGTGCTTGCAGACTTAGCAGTAGATGAGACAAGACTCCTGTCTCCCCTTGACTCATCCATGCTCAACTATTCAAAATTCTTAGAACATGCACTCAATGAGCCAACCCCTATGAGTAAAGCCTCTTCAGATTCATTGCTCTCTAAAGCAACTGAAGTACTTTCAATTGAGCCTAACCCTTCTGAAGCCAACATCCCTGAACTTAACCTGCCTGAAGCCACACTAGGAGAACCCAGAGCCAACTCCCCTATAACCCAAAGTCCCCATTCAAGTGGAGATGAGGAGGAGTATACTTATGAAAGCATGCTCCGAGGAGGAGCAAAGGCTACTGTGGACAGTTTGTATCCACAACTTGCTGAATTTCCAAGAATTCAGAAGATATTTTATGATCTAAGGATGCTTGTTGATGTAAAAGACAAGTCTATGATGGAGATATCACAAGTCATCCAAGATAAGGGTGCAAACTGGTGGCAAATAGAGGAGAACAGATTGCTAAACTTTGCTGGAGTTTCAAAGACAAGATTTCTCATTAATGAGGAAAGTTTTGCAAAGCTAGTAACTGATAAGATTGAGGAGGAGAAAGAAAGAAAAGCCAAGGGAATCAAACACCCTGACAGTAGCTCAAATGATGATGATTCCCCTGATGATCCCTCAAATCCTTCAAATCCCAACCCTCCTGAAACCCCTCAAGCCAACCTCCCTGAACCTTCTCAACCCAAGTCCTCTATAGCAGACAGACTTTCAAACCCTCCTAAAACCTATCATAGGAAAGGCTCTGTATCTTCAGAGGTGTTGACCAAGGGTGGTAACACAACCAAAGACACATCTGCCAATGAAGGTTCTTCTGAACCCAAGGCACAGCCTAAAGATGTTGAGGTTCCTATGCTAGAGGCTGGTTTGATTAAGGCCTATTCAGTGTCAGAAGAGTTGGACACTGATCAGCCCTTAATCATTCAGGATGACTCAGTGGCTGCTGAGATAAGCACTGTGATCTCCTCACAACTGCCATCTTTGAACCTTGTTGAAGGTGAAGATGTTGCAGGTTTAGGAGAAGGAGTTGAAAAGGAGAGAATAGTTAAAAAATCAGAGGGAGTTGTGGATGAAAGAGAGGTAGTCATCACTAAGATAGTGAGTGTACCACCATATGAGGGTGGAATAAGTGAGGAAGGACAGGTTATTCTTGAAGTCAAATCTGAACTTCAGGAATCCCTTGATGAAAGGAGGCCTGATTCCTTGGGTGAGAACATCTTAAAAGAAGGGAGAAAACAAAGAGTTGAAAATGAGAAGAAGGCTGCTGATGTATCAGAGTCTTATATAAAAGAAATTGAGGGTGATGAGTGTCTATTTCCTAACATGTTTGATTTGTCTAATATTGCAGGTATCTCTTTTGACCAAATTTTTGCAGATGAGTTCTTAACAGATGCACCTATCCAAGTAGATACAGGCTCAGCTCAGGCCTTACTTGGAATGCAATCAGAGAAGTTGGATTCCTTGGCTCATCAAGTCCAATCTGCTCATGCTGAAACTTCAGGAGCATTGAATGAGCAAGGAAGGACTCTAGCATCTGTAGAAATGAGGCTCACTGGCTCTGAAGATGTTGTGCTACCAACCCTTGAAGCAAGGATTAGTGGTGTGGAAACTGGCCTCCAAACCATTTCCACTGAAGTTCAAAATGCCAAATCCACCATGGAAGCCATCTCAGAGGAGGTCAAGAAAGAGCAAAAGCTGCTGTGAGACAATCACAATGCCAATGTCAAGGCTCTCAGGCTAACTGTCAAGCAAGCTCTTGGAAAGAAGACAGCACTGCAAAAGAAAAGAGCTGAAGAGCAAAGACTAGCTATGGTAAAAGCAGCCTCTGAAAAGTTTTCCCAAGAGGTATTGGCCAACATTGCTGAAGGTGCAGTGGCCAACCTCACTGAGCTTCTTAAAACCCAACTGGATGCAACACTGAAAGCAACCTTGGAAGAGGTTGTCCAAAAAAAGATGAAGCCTGTTCTAGCTTTTCTTAGCTTGAGCAGTGATAGAATGCAAAATATACATGATGAAAATGTGTATTTGTTGGAAGAGATGAAATCCCTAAACCAGGCCCAATCCCTGATGGCCTCAACAATGAGTGACCTCAAGCCCCAGTGTTTTGATGCTGCCAAAAAGGGGGAAAGGGAAAGAGCTAGAGCAAAAGGTGCCTTGGTAATTGGGAGCCCAGTCAAAGGGAAAGACAAAGCTGTTGAAGGAAAAGGAAAAGAGCCTGAAGTGCTGAATTTGGAAGAACTGAATGAAGAAGAGCAATTAGCACTTGCAGTAAAGAATTCTATGGCCTCAGCTCAAGAAGAAAAGATGAGGTTACAACAAAGACCAGGTGGTGAAGTGTCTGGTTTGGACAAAGATGATGAAGGTGTCCAAACTAGAGGAAAGATCAAGAGGGCAAAAGGAAAGAAAAGACAAGTTGAGACATTCACTGACTTTCCTAGCAGCCTTGATCTTCCACCTGAATTCAGAATTGATGAGGATGAGCCTACATCAAAGAAAGCCAAAACTGCTGAAGAGCCCAAAGCTGCTGAAAAAGACAAGTCTTCTGAATCTGACAAAAGTGCTGAAGGTCCCAAGTCCACTGAAGACATTGAAGAGCTATTTGCTGAAGGATTTGGACCTGAACCTAAGAAGAAGACAACTGTCCTAGCTCATGATCCATCAAAGCTGTTTCATGAAGGGTATGGCAAAGACCCTGAAACACAACAGAAGCTGGCCATGATGAGGGCCCAAGAGAAAATGGATCTGATGGAAGAAGCTAACAGAGCAAGAGATAAGAGAAGAACAAACTTTAAAAAACCAAGAAGGAGAAGAGCAACTTACAGCAAAATGAAGCCTCAGCTTCTGATCCCAATGGACACCAAATATCCACATTTGGATAAATGGGTGCCAATTCATCTGAATGATACATGGGAAGAGGCAAAAAGGGAGTTTGTCTATGACTATTATGTCATTGACAGATGGAATGGAGGAGATGCAAACTCTGCCTTCACTGAGTTCATGCTGGAATACTACAGAGAGTTGTATCAACAACTACTTGCAGCTGCTGACATTGCAAGAATTGAACTCAATGCTCCCAAGCCTATCATCTATATGCCTCCAAAGCTTGATGGATGGATTAACCAAGCAAGGATCCTAAGGGAGTTCACAGAAATTCTGAAGCTGAACAAGATGACCCTTGGACCCAAAGGAACTAACCAGGAAGCCATGGAACTCAAGAAGAGAGTGTGGGCACAATATGGGATGAATCCACCTCCTGAGGATGATCTCTAAGAATGGCTAAGTCCTCTGACTCTTCCTGGATGAAAAATTATCTTATCTGAAGATATTTTTGCTATATGGTCAAATCTGCTGAAGTTTGGACAAGTCTGCTGATATGTGCATTGATATGATGTTTGCTCTGATATGGTTTAGAATGATATGATACAAGACTTGATGAATTCTACTTTGATATCTGGAATATCTTGTATTAGTTAGCTCTGATAACTGATAGCTCTGATATTTGAAATTGTTTATTTTACTCTGATTCTATGGTTAGTATGTAAATCTTGATTTGTAATGATTTCATGCTCTGATAAGTTATCTTCAACTATCAACATGCCTGTAATGACCTTTTATATGAATGATAGTTGAACCACTTTTGAATCAAGATACATTTTTTACAGAAATTTCTCTATGCCTATCTGTGAAACCTACTTGCAACAAAAACAGTGAATACACTAACACATTCTCTTTTCAGGAATATTGACCTTAGTCATGTCTTCTGAAGATATATGTAATAAGTATAGACAAGTCACTTTTGCTTAGAATGTGTAGGTTTTGGCATCATCAAAAAGGGGGAAATTGTTGGGAATAAAATGATACATGTTTTGATTAAATACCAAAACCCCCCTGAGACATGCCTAAGTCAATTGAGAATGTTCTAAAAATGATAGAACACATAGCATAAGGCTAGATGAGAAGCTGAAATGTTAGGCAGCTCTTAGATAATTAGATGCACAATTTGAGGGGGAACCTATGCTTTGAAGATGATGAAGATCAACTCCCCTCAAGGCTCAAATTCTGGAATTATCACTTATGATCAAGGACACTCTATGAAACATCAAATACTCTGATCAGGAGAGTTGTCCAGAGAAGATGTCCTTATACAGAACAAGATTATAAAACTCAAAGGACAAATCCAATAAGATGCTCTGATCAGGAGAGTTGTCCAGAGAAGCCAACTCTATGTGAAAAGTGCTCTGATGCTAAAAGACCAAGTATGCTGATCAGAAGAGTTGTCCAGAAGAGTTGTCTCAGCATGATTGAATCAGAACAGATGCTCTGAAGGTTGAAGGTCAACTATGCTGAAGAATTAGAGACAACTATACCCTAAAGAATTCCAATACAACATGCCTAGATCACTTTGAAGTGAAATAAAGGGAAAGAGCCAAGTCATCTGAAGAAGAGCAAGCCAACCTTGTTGATAAGCAAAACTGTTGATAGTGATAAGAAGAGTTGTCCACTTGATAAGGAATGTTGTCCTATCATTGGATCAACCTTCAGAAGCCATGTCCAAGTCCTAACAAGAAGTCAAACATTGGGAAAAGTGCTACAGGAAGAAGACAAAGTCTTACAAGCCGTTTATTACCCAAATGAGGACATGTCACTATCAAGAATCTGTCTTCCAGTTTGAAGAACTCAAGGAAGACATTTATAGCAATTTGGGGCTGCCTCTCCAACGGGCAAATCCTCCATTTTGTCCATAAATACAGAAGTGTGAAGACCATTTGAAAGCACCTCAACATCATCCAACTGACCTCAACCTTGACAAGAATATCCAAATATCCTACAAGTAAAAGTGCTTTCAAAGCTGTCAAAGACTATCTTAGTCTTCAAACACTTCTTCTAAGCTAATCCCAATTGTATATCCATACATAAGCTTAGAGAGATATCCTATCCTTACACCTTGATCTTCATTGTAAAGGATATCTCATTAGTTGGAACCTTACTTCAATCCTTACCCCTTTCAAGAAAGAAAGTGAGAAGGTTGTTGTAGTAGAAGTGGTAGGAGCTGACTGTTGAGAGAAGAACAGTTCAGTTCTGAGTTGAGAAGAGGGTACTAGGACTCTAGACATCCTAGGGATCAATTCACCAAGGAGTGGTGTTATTGATCAAGTGCACCTTGACACTATAAAACAAGTTAATTCCAAGAGAGAAGGAATTATCCTGTTAAATCAGGGAAAGTGGATGTAGGAGCTTGAGTCTCTGAACCACTATAAATCTCCTGTGTTGATTTACTTTATAAGTACATACATTCATTCAACACTGCACACAAAATTGATCTTTCAAAGATACCTATTCAAGACTGTGCAAAACTGATTTGGACAAGTTCCCTGAAACTTAACTAGACTGTTTTGGATTGACAAAGTGATTTCAGAGTCTTAAGGAGTCTAAACTTAAAAGGGCCAACCACTATTCCGCACATACAACTCCCCTAGATAGTTATTCAACTGAGTACTCAATAGTACTTAGTAGTTTGATTATCTTAGAAGAGTTAATCATCTTCAGCAGAGTTGTCCAAGACAACCTTGCTGAACTCTGGTTTGATCAAAGTCAAAAAGAACTGCATACAAGTGTATTCCCCCCCCCCCCCATACACTTGTTATATACTCCTTTCAGGACCAACAATGTATATTTAAGAATCTTGTCAAATCTATAAAAATCCACATAAATCAATAAAAAAAGTCAGTCAAAAAAAGAAATGAGCACACTTTTGGTGGACGGAGGGAGTAATTTTTTTTTGAACTAGGTTTTAGGGGCGTAGTTTATGGAAATCCATGTAAATCAATAAAAAAATGTATATTTAAGAATCTTGTCAAATCTATAAAATCCACATAAATCAATAAAAAAGTCAGTCAAACTCTGCATAGAGTCTATGGATTTTCTAAATCCACTGACTTTTTAAAGTCCAAAAAAATCCAACAGAATCTCAATTGAATACACCCCCTAAGTGTATCATAATTAGTGATATTTGATGCGGAAAAGGAAACACATAAATTTTATTGGAATATTTGTAATTGTAACACGAAGATATAGTCTAAGTCGTCGTCGTCGTCATTGAAAATTCTAGAGATCTTCACGACTGGTCGTTAATTTATTTTTCTTTATTTGATCCATTTGAGTTTTACAGCTGACCCGTGCATCGCACGGGCAAAAATCTAATATTAACTAAGAAAAGCAAGTAAAATGATGATCAAGATCAAATGTGAGAAGTAGTGTTTGTGTGTTCTTCATTATGTGGAAATCGATTAAAGTTTAACTTGGACGTTTAATTCATTGGTTGGTGTATGATAAGAGCAATCACTAAAAATGTATCTAATAAAGCACCTAAGATCGGAAGGAAGAATATAGTCGTTCTTACCCGGGTAATCACACAATTAGGGGGTTCTACTCTATCTAAATTAATCTAATCTAAGCCCTAATCATGCTTTTCCACCTGAATACTAGAAACCAAGCTCCTATGGTCTCCTCACCAATTACCCAAACTCACATTCAAGCAATTAATGTAGATTAATGGGGTTCTAATGAAAATTATCCAACTCTCGTTGCGATAATCCAATATAAACTCAATCCACTCGTCCCCAACCCTCGATTATACGATCTATCAAGACTAACCAACTCTCGTTGCACTAATCGAGCTTCAACATATAATCTACTAATTGAATTCAAGCAAATGATCAACCAAAACCCATTAACCTAATCAATACACCTTCCAATTAAATTAAATTAAACAATCAAAATTAAGCTAAAAATCTAATTTAATCATAAATCCAAACACCCAAATACCAATAAACCTAGCCAATAACTAAATTAACAATTAAAATCAAACTCATAAAAGATAAACAATAAAACATTAAATTAAAGAAAGGTATCACCTCAAGTCTTGTGTTGCTTCAATGCTTAAATAAAATTAGATACTACATTAAAATCTACTTAAAACATTAAATGAAAATTAAATGAGTGGAGTGAGTGTGGAGTGGAGGATGGTTTTTCACATTTGAGCGGTCGCCTGCTCTATTTCTTTGCTGCGCCAATTCCCCCTGTTTTTGCGTATCCAATTCCCCCGCGGCTGCTGCGTGTATTGGACCCCTTTTTGCTACTGCTGTGTTACCTCCCTTTTCTGCATAAGCATGGGCCTCTCCCTTAGTAATGGAGTTGGCCTATTCTTTTCAATGGGCCCTGCCCTGCCCTTTTGTTTTTTTTTTCCAGAAGGGTTGGGGTATATACCCCTCCAGCTTTGTTTAATACACACCCCGATACACACACTCCCCTCAAAACACTTTTGAGATAGATGCACTCTCCCTAAATTACCTTATATACCCTTTTCAATTAAAATTCTACCTTACAGATACACACCCCCAAAAACATAACTCTCTTCATCTTCTCTAAGAAACTTCTTCTTCCTCTCAATTTTTTTTCTTTCTCCAACATTCACAACAGCTGCCGCCACCGCCGCTAGCCGCCCCAGTCACCTGCCCACCGCCGCTCGTCGCTCGCCGCTCCCACCTACCCACAGCCCGTCGCTCGCCGCCCCCACCTGTCCACCGCCCGTCGCCCAGTTTTTTTTTCTACCTCCTCCTCCTCCTCCTCCCCCGTCGCCGCCCCCTCCCTACCTCCGTCGCCCGACTCGCCCCCTCCCTCCCAAGGCGTCGCTGCTCCTCCTCCCCCAGCTATAACGGGGCTCCCATTTTCTTCTTTTTTTCCCTCTCTGCAACAGGCGCCGCCGCCTCCTTTGTCGAGCGACGCCGCCGGCTCTTCCTCCCCCAGCCAGCCACGCTCTGCCGTCTTCCTCCCACTTCCGCCGCCGCTTCCGCTTCCATCCAGTTTTTTTTTTTTTTTAAATTTCAACAAAAATAAGTGTCGATCAAAAATACTTTCATCGATAATAAACGGTCGATCTGAGTATTTATGGTCAATCCTTTATTGTCGAAAATTTTAATTTTTAATTTTTAATTTTTTAATTTTTTTTCGACGAACCAGTGTCGACGGAGAAGTGTTTGGTCGACGAACCAGTGTCGACGGAGAGGCGTTTGGTCGACGAACCAGTGTCGACGGAGAGACGTTTGGTCGACGAACCAGTGTCGACGAAGAGTCGTTTGGTCGACCAACCAGTGTCGACGGAGAGGTGTTTGGTCACGAATTGATACGCTTGATTTTGCTGTTTTATTTGACATAGCATTTGTGGTCTCTGCTCCTTAACATATAAATATAGCTAATTCATTTTCTTTTATCCAATATACGCTCATGTTTCTTTGTTTCTTGAATGAAGAATATTTCCCATATAATCTTGGAGTTTTGATGTTTTGGTTACTCACTGTCATAAGAACAATCAAGCGCTGTTTTTGTGGTTGTGCTGTTTTGTGGTGGTGGCGGCGGAGGTGGAATTCTAGGGTTTGGGTTAGAGTTGTTTTTAAATTGGAGTAGGAGTGTATCTATCTTAATATATTTAATATATTTTAATAGAAGGACAAAATTGGTATTTTACATGAATATTTAATTAATAAAAATGAAGGGGGAGTGTATTAAACAAAGCTGGAGGGGTATATACCCCAACCCACACTTAAATAGGTGCTAGTCCCTTAGCACTGAAGTAAGAGGTACAAAAGGCAAACACCAAATAGAAATAAAAATAGAGTGGAACGGGGGTACCAGAGTCTTCAGTGGTGGCGGGTGCTGGGTGATCAGGTGCCCAGGTGGGCGGAGAAATCGTGCCACCGACTGGAATAGTCACGGCCGCTTTGTTTTCAACGAGAGAGAGTGAAGCGGGTGAAGTGGGGTAGGGCTCATCCCTGACTAGGCTGAATTGTAGTTTGTATGCTAGGCCAAATGGGCTGTTTAATTAAGAGGCCTGGAAAAAAAACTTATTATATAAATTAATTGTGTAGGCCCAAAATTATTTTCATTACAAAGTCAACCTATATACTCCTCTACATCAGCCCATGTTCTTTAAAAATTTCACCCGCATGGACAGCTGTGAAGGAAATCAAACAGTGGAGGAAATAAAAGAAAAACACATATATAATAATAATAATAATAATAATAAAAAAAACATAAGTAAAATTCCAGGAGAAGTTCTTCCATAAGGCGTGACCACGCCTTATCTAAAATCCTCTCCTGATCCTCAAACACACAAAAAAACGAAATTAAAGCAAAAATAGCAAAATAAAAACTATGTAAACATTGGGTTGCCTCCCAATAAGCGCCCTTTTTTATTGTCGTTGGCTCGACCTAGGAAGTCTACTCTCAAAACTGCAACCACAAAAAACACAATGTGATCAAAATAATATGAGAAAAAAAAAATTTAACACAAAAAGACCAACAAAATTATAAACTACTCCCCAGCAGCGGCGCCAAAATTTGGTGTGCTATCGCCGGCACCCAAAAATAAATACCTTAAATACCCACTATGCAGTAGGGAAGTAAGGGTCGATCCCACAGAGAGTAGCAAATTCTATTGGACAATTCGTGTTAATAAAACAATTAAAGGGGGGTGTTTGGTTGGTTGTTTCTAATTCTACTAAAAAACAATAAAAATAACACGTAAACAAATAAAAGGAAATTCTAGTTCTCGGATTTGCATCCCCTTGAATGATTCTCATACACGATTAAAGTTCACAAATGTCTCAACTCTTCTTTAAATCTTGCCCCTAAACCAGTGGTACGACCAAACTAGTTCGAATTATTTCTTAAGTTTAATTAATTAGAAAGGTACGACCTCTAATTAACCTATTCTAATGAATAACCCCAAAACATGTACTTTGAGATTCAACTCATAGAATGCATTAACGAACCAAAACAATAGAGCAAACTGGACTATGAATACGAGACGCTCGTTTCATACAACCTAGACTTCGCTATCCCTAGAGTGTTCTGCCCTATTTGCTACTCCAATTACACAATCATAACAATTACTGATTATAACGTGCAATTTAGCTAGAAATAAATATTTAATCAGGCAAGTTGATCAGACTCACAAAATCAATAAATATCGCATGCATAGCATAAAAACAAATAACGAAGAAATCAAAGAGATCGAGTTAAGAAATTCGTTACTAAATAGATGAGCAATCAAATCATAACAAAGGTTTACGCCTCCTCGAACTAGAAAATAAAATTAGCCGAACATGGCTACAAAATTCTCACGGTAGACTCTCATCGGAACTCTCCTCTCTAACTCACGATTGCTGCCTCCTTTCTTATTTTTGGAATCTCTCCCTCCAAGCTCACTGGAATTGCAATATATATGGCTGCCCAAACTCCCGTATGGCATTACTTCAATGTTAGGTTAAGTGAAGTAATTGGGCTCCACCAACAATTAGAAAATTATGGGCTTAGGCTTCAAATAGAAATTTTATCAAATGGTTTCATGGCCCACGTAATAAGTGAATATTGGGCTGGGCCATTTACAAATAATAATAACTCATGGGCCACAAATCATTAGGCTAATACGGCTAATGCGTTATTCTTTACTGCAATCTGACACTGAGCCCCTTAGTGTTGGGTCCTTTCTTCGCAAATATCCTGAACGACTTACCTTTAATTCATCTCCACACTTCACTCGTCTCAAACTTGATCAAAAACACTCAAAACAACCTGAAAACATAAAAAAATCAATATCAAAGCATTCGAAGGCCACAAATTAGTAAGTCGGAAAAACGCAATAAATCATCAAACTAATTCTCATAAAATATTCAATTAAAGCATAAAATATATGAAATATCCCGACTCATCAAATCCCCCCATACTTAAACATTTGCTTGTCCTCAAGCAAAGAGAATTAAAGCACACGAGGGATGATTTCAATGGACAACCACCTCAAGAAAAATAATGAAATTTGCATGTAGTAATTGAGAATTCAAAGCAAGAAAATTGGATTACTCTTCTATGATTCTCAAAACTAGATTTTTGAGCCAAATCCATAAGTTGCTTGCCTATCTTAATAAACCACAAATTTTAATCCACACTTAACCACAAAATCTCATCAACTCTCGGTTACTCACACCACATTCATGATCCCCTAAAAACCTTGACTCCTGATCACTCGACTCAATTTTCCTTCAAAGTTCCAATCCTATAGTATCCTTCTCCAATCAATTTTTTTTTTAAGAGCTGCATTTTTTTTTTTTTGCAGCTTTAATTCCACCTTGGAATTTTTTTTCAATTTTTTTTATTTTAAGAGGTCTGCAGCTTCTCTCCACTTTTCGGGTTTTAGCTAAGTTTATTCATTTTTGAACACTTAAGCCCCCTGAAGCAGGTAGCTGTTTCTACCCTTTTTTTTTTTCAAATGAGGTCCGCAGCTCCTCTCTACTTTTCGGGTTTTAGCTAAGTTTATTCATTTTGAGCCCCCTACAGTAGGCAGCTGTTTCAGCCCCTCATTTTTCTCATTACTTTTTTTCAACTTAGGATACTAAATAGGATTCTTCACTTCTCGAGAAAATCAATACAAGTTCACCAAAATCAAACAATCAGATACACCATTTCAGGGCATGAATAAACGAAGAACCAATTTACTTTCAAGGCATAAGATATGAATATCAATCGGGCTACTAATCAAGACTCACAACTCATGATTTTAGCAATTTAACAAAAACCCAATAATTAAGAATATAGACAAATAACCAATTAAACATGCTTTAAACAACAAACACATTTTTCACATAATTCCAATCAACATAAAATACTCTAACAATGAATCATTCCCCCACACTTAAATAGGTGCTAGTCCCTTAGCACTGAAGTAAGAGGTACAAAAGGCAAACACCATATAGAAATAAAAATAGAGTGGAACGGGGGTACCAGAGTCTTCAGTGGTGGCGGGTGCTGGGTGATCAGGTGCCCAAGTGGGCGGAGAAATCGTGCCACCGACTGGAATAGTCACGGCCGCTTTGTTTTCAACGAGAGAGAGTGAAGCGGGTGAAGTGGGGTAGGGCTCATCCCTGACTAGGCTGAATTGTAGTTTGTATGCTAGGCCAAAGGGGTTGTTTAATTAAGAGGCCTGGAAAAAAAAACTTATTATATAAATTAATTGTGTAGGCCCAAAATTATTTTCATTACAAAGTCAACCTATATACTCCTCTACATCAGCCCATGTTCTTTAAAAATTTCACCCGCATGGACAGCTGTGAAGGAAATCAAACAGTGGAGGAAATAAAAGAAAAAAATATATATAATAATAATAATAAAAAAAAAACATAAGTAAAATTCTAGGAGAAGTTCTTCCATAAGGCGTGACCACGCCTTATCTAAAATCCTCTCCTGATCATCAAACACACAAAAAAATGAAATTAAAGCAAAACTAGCAAAATAAAAACTATGTAAACATTGGGTTGCCTCCCAATAAGCGCCCTTTTTTATTGTCGTTGGTTCGACCTAGGAAGTCGACTCTCAAAACTGCAACCACAAAAAACACAATGTGATCAAAATAATATGAGAAAAAAAAATTTAACACAAAAAGACCAACAAAATTATAAACTACTCCCCGGCAGCGGCGCCAAAATTTGGTGTGCTGTCGCCGGCATCCAAAAATAAATACCTTAAATACCCACTATGCAGTAGGGAAGTAAGGGTCGATCCCACAAAGAGTAGCAAATTCTATTGGACAATTCGTGTTAATAAAACAATTAAAGGGGGGTGTTTGGCTGGTTGTTTCTAATTCTACTAAAAAACAATAAAAATAACACGTAAACAAATAAAAGGATATTCTAGTTCTCGGATTTGCATCCCCTTGAATGATTCTCATACACGATTAAAGTTCACAAATGTCTCATCTCTTCTTTAAATCTTGCCCCTAAACCAGTGGTACGACCAAACTAGTTCGAATTATTTCTTAAGTTTAATTAATTAGAAAGGTACGACCTCTAATTAACCTATTCTAATGAATAACCCCAAAACATGTACTTTGAGATTCAACTCATAGAATGCATTAACGAACCAAAACAATAGAGCAAACTGGACTATGAATACGAGACGCTCGTTTCATACAACCTAGACTTCGCTATCCCTAGAGTGTTCTGCCCTATTTGCTACTCCAATTACACAATCATAACAATTACGGATGCATAGCATAAAAACAAATAACGAAGAAATCAAAGAGATCGAGTTAAGAAATTCGTTACTAAATAAATGAGCAATTAATCAAATCATAACAAAGGTTGACGCCTCCTCGAACTAGAAAATAAAATTAGCCGAACATGGCTACAAAATTCTCACGGTAGACTCTCATCGGAACTCTTCTCTCTAACTCACGATTGCTGCCTCCTTTCTTGTTCTTGGAATCTCTCCCTCCAAGCTCACTGGAATTGCAATATATATGGATGCCCAAACTCCCGTATGGCATTATTTCAATGTTAGGTTAAGTGAAGTAATTGGGCTCCACCAACAATTAGAAAATTATGGGCTTAGGCTTCATATAGAAATTTTATCAAATGGTTTCATGGCCCACGTAATAAGTGAATATTGGGCTGGGCCATTTAAAAATAATAATAACTCATGGGCCACAAATCATTAGGCTGATACGGCTAATGCGTTATTCTTTATTGCAATCTGACACTGAGCCCCTTAGTGTTGGGTCCTTTCTTCGCAAATATCCTGAACGACTTACCTTTAATTCATCTCCACACTTCACTCGTCTCAAACTTGATCAAAAACACTCAAAACAACCTGAAAACATAAAAAAATCAATATCAAAGCATTCGAAGGCCACAAATTAGTAAGTCGGAAAAACGCAATAAATCATCAAACTAATTCTCATAAAATATTCAATTAAAGCATAAAATATATGAAATATCCCGACTCATCATACACCATTTCTCCAAATCAAGTGTAATGAGTCAATTAGTGTAAAAAAATCAACGAAACTCTATATAATTATGTGAATTAAACACATGAATTTCGAGCAATTTTCACACTAATCAACCCCCCCCCCCCCAAACTTAACGTGTTGCTCGTCCCCGAGCAATGAAAAAAAATAGTACAAGTGGGAGAATTGCGAAGGAATTCATTCAAGACAAGATAGGTGATTGTCAACTTTCTCAATCTAGTCAAGCTATGAGGTAAACAACATCAACAAGCCAATTCACATGCTATGCTCAAATATATGCAAGATTAAGTGCTCAATTCACAATTTCCTCACAAGTAAGTGTATCACTCATCACACAAAGTGTATCAAAGATGTGTATGCTCTCAAAATCAAATCACACAAGTGCACTACCATATGCTTGCCAAAAGTCTCAATCCTACACAACATGTTATGTGCTCAATTCATGAATCAACACGGACTTCACATTTGGTTGTAATGTAGGCTCTTTGGTTAGGGTAGGAAAGATTTGGATAATAGTGACTCGTAAACTAGTGGAACGAGAAGTAAAAACGCCCCGTCAAACATCTCTAAAACTTAAGAGAAAAGCTACAATTGATCAAGTTGCAACTCCAAATTCCAAACTCCAACAATTCATTTGCTCACTCTTTTAAAGCACATTCTTCACCACCAAAAAATTTTGAGCACTTTTGAACTTCAAGCTCTACCAAATACTTGTACACAAGAGAGTTTTCTTTTATATTTTTTTTTCTCATCAACTCAATCTTTTTTATGCACTCTCTCAATTCATATTTTCTCCCTTTTTTTTATTTATTTTCAATCTTTTCACTTTCAAACCAAACTCATCCACCCAAAATCACATTTAACCACAATTCAACCTCATTTGTCAACATTCAAGCTCCACTAGTTCATAGGGAAATAAGGCTCACAAAAGATGGACAAATAGGCTAAATTTTATAGGTTGCCAAAGAATACAAGTCAATAGGCTCAAAGTGGCTAACTACGGAAAAATATCATTTGGTATGGACAATTTGGTTAAGTGACTATTCAAAACAAAGATGGCCTCATATAATTTTCAAGAATCTCTCACAAATAGTAGTTTCAAACAAGACAATTGGCAAGTTCTAGAGCACATAAGCATGAATGATACTCACATGAAGGAAATAGACCAAAATATATGGAAGTCTAAAGGCTCTAAAGCTCACACGCTTATCTATCATGAATTAAGAGCACCAAACCAAGCAAAGATCTTCACACAATCAAATGAACAAGTATGCATCAATCAATACCAACAAGCTCAACCAAATTTAAAAAACTAACAATCACCAACAATGCCTCAAACACTTTCTTCTACAAAAAATCTCATCCAACAAAGCTAAACAAAATATGGACAAACGGTGCAATAAAAATGAAGGTACACACACGAAATCTCCCCCCCAAACTTAAATGAAACTATCTAGTTGAATGCAAAGTTTGGAGATGAGTGTGTTACCTTAGAAATTTGCCACCACCGTAGCTTATCATAGAAGCAAGCTACCACAACCGTTTTGTCCATTGAACCTTGTAGCACCCAAGCATCCCTACTTTGAATTTCACCATGCACATCTTATCCTTGACCTCCAACACATCACTCAACCTACAAAGCAAAAACTCAACAAAATGATCAAACAAACTACAAAGCAAAAACTCAACAAAAGGATCAAACAAACTACAAAGCTAAAATAAAAGAAAAGAAAGCAATAAAGAATGGGTTTCCTCCCATTTAGCGCTAAGTTTAACGTCTTCAAGCCGGACGGAAAGAAAAAAAGCTCATCGGAATGGCAAAGGATATTGGTCCTCCTTGCCCTTGTACTTCAATCTCTTGGCCTCAAAGTCATGGAGGCTCCCTTGGATGGTAGGCTAAATCCTTGCATCTTTCTTGTGCATTCCTATCAATAGGCTATCTTCTTTCTCTTTCCCCATCATCTCTTTCCATTTCTTTCTCTTTTGATCAAGGATGCCCAAACTCTTCTTAACTTCCTTCTTAAGATCAAAGTGATCAAGAGGCAAAATGAAATCAATAGAAGCATCAATATCATTAAAAGTGGAAATTGAAGAGTGTAAAGGTTTAGAAATGCTCATTTCGCTCTCCAACTCGTCTTGTAATGCTTCTTGATCTTCTTGTTCTTTGTTGATCATATCCATCAAGGGACATTCATCTTCCTCTTCATCTTCTTCAATCTCCATCAAGTACCTATCATCATCAAAAATAAGAGAAGCATGGGCAATCTCAATATCAAATTTAGGATATTCATGAATGCGAGGAAAGTAAGACTCAAGAGACATTTGAAGTGTCTCTTGAACACAAGGCTCTACACCATCAATTGTTTTACACTCATAGTCTTCCAAATGATGCTTCATAGCACCATGAGTATCCAAAACAATCTCATCTTTGGTAAGCTTGAGAGCCAACTCCCTCGTGCTCATGTCCTCAAATGAATATCTCTCTTCATCTTCATCCTCATCCTCACTTGAGCCGTCTTCTTTATCAATCGGCATGTTTGGCCCCTTTTGATTCCCTTCATTTGAAGAAGCCATTTGAATCATATACAACTCCATATTCTTCATTTGGTTCGAAAGTGAGACAAGTTGTTCATCCATCTTTTCCAATCTTTCATTGGATTGAGTCATGAAAGTGGCTAGCAAACTTTCCAAGTAAGCATTCCTCTCATCATTTAGTGCACGTGCACCCAGATCAACTTCTTGTGGGTAAGGTTGCCTTCCCATGTAGTTTGCCTCCTCAACTTGGTCCACCATGCATGGTATATCCATCCATCCACCATTTCCTCTCCTTTGATTACTCACTAGAGAGTTAATCTTATCAAGAAGTATCTTAATTGTATCACTCAATGTTGTTGAGTCCCCTCCAATTTGCGCAATTCTTTGATATCCACCCCCCTCAATAGGCCAATCGTAAGTGTTTGTGGCAATGGATTCAATAATTTCTTTTGTTGCCTTTGCACTTTTTGCAAACAATTGAGCACCCGCCGAAGCATCAATATATTGCCTTGAAGGAAGTCCTAATCCATTGTAGAGGAAATTAATCGTTTGCTCTTCCACAAACCCGTGTTGGGGACATCTTCTCAATAGATTTTGAAACCTCTCCCATGCACTATAAATACTCTCATTGTCTCTTTGGCGAAATTGGGTGATATTGGTCATGCATTGAAGAATCTTTGATGGAGGAAAGAACTTCAATAAGAACCTCTTACTAAGCTCGTCCCAAGTGGTCACCCGGTTGTTGATCATAGAGGTTAGCCATTCTTTGGCCTTCTCTTTCAAGGTGAAAGAGAAGAGCCTCATCTTCAAAGTATCTTCATGAACCCTATTGATCTTAACCGTATCTGCATACTCCAAGAATCGAGACAAGTGTTGATAAGGATCTTCGAGTGGCTCACCCCCAAATTGCCTCTTCTCTAACAGTCGAATTAGACTCGGGTTAATCTCGAAGTTGTTAGATGCAATAGGAGGTCGCTCAATCCCATCATAATACCTTTGAATCGGGGGTTCAAAGTAGTCACGAATTGTCCTCTCTTGCCCACGTTCAACTTCGACTTCATTCATCCTATAAAAATAATCAAGTATCAAATTCCAAATAACAAAGCAAACTAAGAACTAAAACAACGAAAAGTAAAATCACTAGTAATTACGCTCAACTAACACTAAGTTACACTAAAAGCAAAACTAATCCCCGGCAGCGGCGCCAAAAACTTGACACGTATTTTTCAATACTCATCTCTCAAGTGTAAGAGGATCCTCGTAGTAAAAGTAAGTGCCCGGTTAAATTATCGAACCACGGGACAAGTTTGCTTGTGTAGCCTTAGTGTTGTGTGTGTCACGTAATTATAGTGAAAGAACATGGGGGTGAACGACTAAATACTAAATGCAAAAATCAACAAGATAAATATTAACTAAGAAAAGCAAGTAAAATGATGATCAAGATCAAATGTGAGAAGTAGTGTTTGGGTGTTCTTCATTATGTGGAAATCGATTAAAGTTTAACTTGGACGTTTAATTCATTGGTTGGTGTATGATAAGAGCAATCACTAAAAATGTATCTAATAAAACACCTAAGATCGGGAGGAAGAATAGAGTCGTTCTTACCCGGGTAATCACACAATTAGGGGGTTCTACTTTATCTAAATTAATCTAATCTAAGCCCTAATCATACTTTTCCACCTGAATACTAGAAACCAAGCTCCTATGGTCTCCTCACCAATTACCCAAAATGACAAAGTGGGATAGCTCAAGTGGTTAGAGCACCACTACCTAGGCCTTAGGTCCTGGGTTCGAGTTATGGGGAGGGGAAAATAAGGGATGGGTATTTAACTTTCCATCATCACCAATTACCCAAACTCACATTCAAGCAATTAATGTAGATTAATGGGGTTCTAATGAAAATTATCCAACTCTAGTTGCGATAATCCAATATAAACTCAATCCACTCGTCCCCAACCCTCGATTATACGATCTATCAAGACTAACCAACTCGCGTTGCACTAATCGAGCTTCAACATATAATCTACTAATTGAATTCAAGCAAATGATCAACCAAAACCCATTAACCTAATCAATACACCTTCCAATTAAATTAAATTAAACAATCAAAATTAAGCTAAAAATCTAATTCCATCATAAATCCAAACACCCAAACACCAATAAACCTAGCCAATAACTAAATTAACAATTAAAATCAAACTCATAAAAGATAAACAATAAAGCATTAAATTAAATAAAGGCATCATCTCAAGTCTTTTGTTGTGTCATGGGTACTACAGAATTACAGGTTGAAGGAATGGAGAATTTAGCTGGGTTTGATGAAGAAGGTGAGAAGAAACTTGTGAAGATGAACTTAGATGATGAAAAGTGATTCTGACACAAGAGAGATGTTCTGTCTGAAGAAAGGAGGAACGTTGGATGAAGAGCAGATAGATGGAATCTAAACCATTGATCACTATTTTCTTATTTCCCTAAAAGAACTTATTTGAATTTGCATTTTAGTCCATATGTTAAGTTAATTTACTTTGTAAGGGATGGTCCCCCCACTGGTTGTTATTATGCCAGCTTTGGCAAATGAAATGGGCAGAAATTAGTACTCAACAAACGTTCTCTCTCTCTCTCTCTCTCAATTCTCTCCCCTTTCTCTATCTTATCCAACAATCATCTTCTTACCAAATATACAGAACATATAAAAAAATTCATTCAAAATATGTTACAATCTTCATCAGAATAGAACAATTGGTAATCAGAGCCAAGTTCTTCGTGCGAAATGGCGGAGGGTACACGGTTCAAGGACCTACAAGAATCACAGAAAAAATTAGAACAGTGGATGCTGACAAAAAGACTCAAATGGGAGGCTACATATGCGAAAATACATGATTCTATGCAAGAGATCACCTCTCGAGTCGATGATCAACTCAATGGAGTCGTGGGCAAACTGGATCACGTGACCAAAACTCTGGCGGCAATGCAGCTGCAACTCATGAATCTGGATAAGGGAAAGAGTCAGCTTGAACAGGAGTCAATATTGGGGGATCCTGCTCTAGGATCAAACACCTTTGGGAGCTACACACAACCTTATGAAAACTTAAGAAATAGGCAGATTCAAGAACACACAGGAGCGGTTGTACACACACCACTACCCATGATTGAGTTCCCAATATTTGATGGATAAAATCTTAGGAACTGTATATTGAGGTGCAACTCCTACTTCAAATTGATTCCAAATGTTCCAGACTCTCACAAGGTAACTCTTGCCTCTATGCACTTTGATGGTAAGGCAGCCTTGTGGTTTCAAAACTATACTGAAAAACACATTGATCTTCCTTGGTCACAATTTCTGGAAATTCTCACTACGAGATTTGAGGATATGAGGGAATCTAGAGTGATAGCTGAGTTTAGCAAGTTAAAACAATCTGGGTTGTATTCTGATTATGTGGAAAAATTCGAAGAATTAAAAGCTTGCATGATGCTGATTAAAGGGGAAAAGTTTTCTGAAAATTATTTTGTTGCAAGTTTCATTAGTGGGCTTAATGATGAATTGCAATCAGCTATCTCCATGTTTGAACCTAAAACACTAGAGCATGCTATTAATCTGGGTGAAAAGCAGGTTCTAACTCTTGATGCCCTTTCCAAAAAACTCAAGCCAGTGACTAGAAGCTTTAATTACCAAAACACCTCTTACAACAAAAAACCTGAAACCAGTATTGTCCCTCCATCTAAATCCCCATTCCCTGGATCAAAAACTCCTATTCAAATTTTAACTCCTATTGAGATGGCTGCTAGGAGAGAAAAAGGGTTGTGTTATAACTGTGATGAGCCATATACTTACGGGCACATGTGTAAACAGAAAATAGCATATATGGTTATGGCTGGAGAGGAAGAAGTATGTATGGGAGAACATGGTGAGGAGGCAAAAACTGCACTCATGGATGAGATACAGTTAACCTTGGATGCAATATCAGGGGAAAGTGGTATTACTACCATGAGATTGTTTGGAGAATACAACAACCAAAGACTACACATATTGATTGATACAGGCAGCACCCTTAGCTTTATACAGTCAGCTACTGCTAAGAGGCTAAAATGTCCACTCACTCCAACAGATCCCATAATAGTAAGGGTGGCTAATGGGCAAAGAATGGTGAGTGCTAAGCAAGTGGATCCATTCTTTTGGAAAATGCAAGGGCATGAATTTTCTTATCCTTTAAGAATTCTGGAGAATGAAGGATGTGATTTGATACTTGGGGGAGATTGGCTTAAATCTTGCACTCCCATTGAGTTGGACTATGATAAGATGACTTTTACTGTTACAATGATGGGACAAAAGATTAAATTACAAGCACTCACTTCAACTGCTGATTGCAGAATGATATCAAACTACAACTTGTTTGAAATGTGCCACAGTGAGAGCTTGAAAGATGTGGAAGAGTTATATTTGGTTAACATTCATCACATTGGAAAAGAGGTGGATTCTAAACTGCAGGAACTCTTGGTAAATTACCAAGATATTTTTTAAGAACCTACAGGGCTACCACCGGAGAGAGGGGTAGAGCATCAAATACTACTTAAACCAGAGAGCCAACCCAAACAACAGTACCCCTATAGGACTTCACACACACACACAAAGAGGAAATTGAAAGGATAGTCAAGGAGTTGCTGAGCACAGGAGTAATTCAGGACAGTAAGAGTCCTTTTGCATCTCCAGTGATACTTGTGAAGAAGAAGGATGCCACATGGAGAATGTGTGTGGACTATAGATACTTGAATGAGTTGACTATCAAGCATAATTATCCCATACCCATCATAGATGAACTCTTGGATGAGTTGTATGGAGCCAAATTTTTCTCCAAGATTGATCTAAGGTCAGGGTATTTTCAAATCTTAATGACACCAGAAAGTAGGGCTCTCACAGCTTTCAGAACCCACAATGGGCACTATGAGTTCTTGGTGATGCCTTTTGGGTTGTGTAATGCTCCTGCTACCTTTCAATCCTTAATGAACAAGGTATTCAGGGATTACTTGAGAAAATTTGTTTTGGTTTTCTTTGACGACATTTTAGTCTATAGTGTTGATTGGGATGAACATCTAAGGCATTTGGATATTGTGCTCCAAATTCTAAGGGACAATAAATTATATGCAAAGAAGAGCAAATGTCAGTTCGGGCAGAGTCAGATTGAATACTTGGGGCATATCATATCTCAGGATGGAGTTTCTACTGACCCTAGTAAAATCTCTAGCATGGTGCAATGGCCAATTCCTAAGAATGTCAAGCAGCTTAGAGGATTTCTTGGACTTACTGGATACTACAGGAAGTTCATTAAAGGGTATGGTATGATCAGTAGGACATTAACGAACCTACTTAAGAAGGATGGATTCAGGTGGAACAATGAGGCTGAAATTGCTTTTCACACACTTAAAAGGGTTGTGGTCTCAACTCCTGTTTTGGCATTCCCTGATTTAAACAAGAAGTTTGTGGTTGAAACAGATGCAAGTGGTAAGGGAATTGGGGCAGTCCTTATGCAAGATGGAAGGCCATTGTCTTACATGAGCAAAACACTTTTCCCCAGAAATCAGGCTTTATCAGTTTATGAAAGGGAATTTTTGGCTGTTTTGATGGCCATTCAGAAGTGGAAACATTATTTACAGGGGCAGAGGTTTATCATTAAGACTGATCAACAGTTACTCAAGCACTTGTTGGATCAGAAAGTACTCACTCCACTGCAGCAAAAATGGATCACTAAATTATTGGGGTTGGATTATGAGATTCAATATAAAAAGGGGAAGGACAATGTGGCGGCTGACTCTTTATCCAGAAAAGATGAGGAAAAGGCTGAGGTGTCTGTCTTAACAACATTATCACCTCAATGGGTGGAGCAAATCAAGCAAAGCTATACTAATGATGATTTTATCCAAAAAATCATCACTGCAAAACTCTCCAACAATGGCATGTATCCTAATTTTCAGTGGAGTGGAGGTCTCTTGAGGTACAAAAACAGGTTGGTAGTTGGTTTATATGCAGGGGTGAAGGAGTTATTGCTAAAGGAATTTCACAACACAGCTTATGGAGGTCACTCAGGGATCAATGGTACTTATCACAGACTCAAAAAGGCATTTTTCTGGCCTAAATTGAAAGGTGATGTTATTGATTAGGTGAAGAGTTGTGATGTTTGTGCTCAGAACAAAGCTGATAACGGGCCTTATCCTGGGTTACTACAACCCCTTCCTATACCTAGCCAAGCTTGGGTTCACATTTCCATGGATTTCATTGAAGGCTTACCTAATTCATGGGGTAAGAATGTTATTTGGGTGGTTGTGGATAGGTTCACTAAGTATTCTCATTTCATAGCCCTGTCTCACCCTTACACAGCCCAAACCCTTGCCAAAACATTCCTAGACATCATCTACAAATTACATGGGTTACCTATCAGTATTGTTACTGATAGAGACACGATGTTTACTAGCTCTTTCTGGAAAGAACTGTTCAAATTGCTTGGTACTGAGCTTTATATGAGCTCAGCTTATCACCCACAGTCCGATGGGCAAACTGAGAGGGTGAACCAGTGTTTAGAGCAATACTTACGGTGTATGGTTCATGACAATCCTAAACACTGGTTGAAATGGCTACCTTTGGCTGAGTATTGGTATAATACTAATTATCATACCAGTCTCAAAATGACCCCTTTCCAGGCTTTGTACGGGTATCTACCACCTACCCTTGGGCTAGACATAAACATTGATTCAACTCACTCGGAGGTAACAGGTCTTATTCAGCAAAGACAACAACTGACAGAACAGATCAAGGCGAATCTCCAAGTTGCTCAAGAACGAATGAAATTTTTCGCAGATAAACATAGACATGAGAGGGCTTTTGAGGTGGGAGATATGGTTTTCCTGAAACTACAGCCCTTCCGACAGAACTCCGTCCACCTTCATAGGAACCTCAAACTTTCTTCAAAGTATTTTGGCCCGTACAAGGTTCTGGAGAGAATAGGGCAGGTGGCTTATCGGCTGGATCTACCCGTGGGGTCTAAGATCCACCCTATTTTCCACGTTTCACTTCTCAAAAAGCAGTTGGGAAAGAAGCACATGCCATCGATTACTCTTCCAGATACAGATGACGGCAGTACACTGCTGGTTCAACCTCTAAGAGCTCTTGAAGTCCGCCAGAACCTGACAACAACAGAACCCATGTCACATATTAAAGTAAAATGGGGAAAAGAAGATTGAGGTGTTGAATCGTGGAAAGAGGCTGCCTATATGGTGAAGTGTTTTCCTTCTTTTGATCCTTGGGGACAAGGATTTGCTTTTCCGAGGGGTATTGTCATGGGTACTGCAGAATTACAGGTTGAAGGAATGGAGAATTTAGTTGGGTTTGATGAAGAAGGTGAGAAGAAACTTGTGAAGATGAACTTAGATGATGAAAAGTGATTCTGACACAAGAGAGATGTTATGTCTGAAGAAAGGAGGAACGTTGGATGAAGAGCAGATAGATGGAATCTAAACCATTGATCACTATTTTCTTATTTCCCTAAAAGAACTTATTTTAATTTGCATTTTAGTCCATATGTTAAGTTAATTTACTTTGTAAGGGATGGTCCCCCCACTGGTTGTTATTATGCCAGCTTTGGCAAATGAAATGGGCAGAAATTAGTACTCAACAAACGCTCTCTCTCTCTCAATTCTCTCCCCTTTCTCCATCTTATCCAACAATCATCTTCTTACCAAATATACAGAAAATATAAAAAAATTCATTCAAAATATGTTACAATCTTCATCAGAATAGAACATGTGGCTTCAATGCTTAAATAAAATTAGATACTACATTAAAATCTACTTAAAACATTAAATGAAAATTAAATGAGTGGAGTGAGTGTGGAGTGGAGGATGGTTTTTCCCATTTGAGCGGCCGCCTGCTCTCTTTTTCTTTGCTGCGCCAATTCCCCTTGTTTTTGCGTATCCAATTCCCCCCGCGGCTGCTGCGTGTATAGGACCCCTTTTTGTTACTGTTGTTGTTGGGATATGAATCCTATAAACAATGTTCTAGTTGATGAAAGTATGTTTTGATGGCCAAAAGCAACTTAAAGTTAGTGATATATGTGGTTCTAAGTCATCTTAACTAAGTCATCTGAATATAAGCTTACTAATCTGATGAGAAACTTAAATTGATATTACTGATCTTAATTCTAACTGAAGTAAGTTTACTGATCTTATGAAGTAATATTAAAGATAAAATTACTGATCTTAACTGAGTCATTTGAAATAAGATTACTGATCTGAGTATGGAAACTGAGAACAATTTTAGTGATCTTATATGAGATATTTGAAATCTGAGTTACTGATCTGATATACTTACTGAACTTATATGTAAGTTACTGATCTTAAGTGTTTACTAATCTTAGTATTTACTGATCTTATATGGAAGTTATTGAACTTACATGAGTTACTGATCTTATTGGTTACTGATCTGATATATGAACTGTTAGGAACTAAGCTGATATTTTGAATTGTATAGACAGCTTATAGTATAGGACTTAGTTGTACTCATCTGTATATAGTTCAGTTGATGTATGGATAGGTTTTATATTTGTAAAGTTGTGTTCTATTGTAATCAGCATTGTAAAGTTCAGAACAGTAGATTAGAACTAGATTAGAAGAAGATCAGAAGACTATTGAAGACTCAGAGGACTACTTCAGAAATAGAAGACTTCAAAGAAGGAATTGAAGATAAGCTGAGAAGAAATCTGGAGAAGTTTTGAAAGTTTTAAGTTACTGTGCTGACTGACTCAGCAGAGTAAAATCCGAAGAGTAAAAATCAGAACAGTAAGTTACTGTGCTGATTTGGTGAAATTAAAGAATAAGTTTGGAAAGCTTATGTAAAGTGTAACTGAAGATTTATTGAAGATATGCTGACTTGGAAGTTGAAGGAAGTTACAAAGTTGGTTACAAGAAGAAGTTACAAAAACAGTTTTAGAGTTAGTTCACAAACTGCTAAACTGTCATACTAAGTTCTATAAATACTGTATGATCTCCTACTACTGAAAGACTGCTACTACTGAGGAATTGCTGATCTTAGAGAATTCAAGAGTAAGTCTACAAGCAAGAACTCACAGAGTTAAGGAAATCAAAGCAAGAAGAGCCACTGAATTGAAGAGAAGAATCAAAGGCTATTCAAAGAGAAGTTTTACTTTTCAAGTTTAAGTTTGTATGTTGTAAAACAAGTGTGCTAGTTACTTGGAAAATTACTAGTAGATCGAAGATATACCTGGAGGTATAATCGATAAGATCAAAGTCTTAATCTTGGGACTCTAAGCCACAAGAAGCTCAAGAAGAGTAATAAAACTTCACAACTGGAGTTGTGAGAGTGGATGTAGACATTTGTCGAACCACTATAAAATTCTGTGTTCTTTACATTTACTGTTTGATATCTGTTTGATTTGTTTAATCAAGAACATTAAGAATTAACAAAGATAAAGATCTAGATAGAAGTTGAGTATAAATTTGATTTGGGCTCATTAGTAATCTGATTATTCTGCATTGTGTATTCTGATATATTGAAAGATTTTTGAAAAGTCTATTCACCCCTCCCCTCTAGACATTTTCACTAGCTTACTCAATATTATTAACTCAACTTTGGGACCAACAAGTGGTATCAGAGCAGTAGTTCTTTGGACTGCTGTTTCTTGATAACCTTACAGATCTTGAGGGATATTTTACTGATCTTGCTGTTATTTCTTGATATTTGTTACTATCTGAATACTTGAAATCTATCTGCTATACTACTGATCCTATTTGTCTAATCAAAGATGGATGACACTAATGTGAACAAACTGCCAAAGTTCAAGATAGCAGATTATGACTACTGGAAGCTTAGGATGGAGGCCATCTTTAGCTCAACCCATGATCTAATGGTGTCTGTGGTGATTGAAGGACCAATTGTCATCATGGTGGAAAACACTGCTGTTCTGGATCCATCTAAACCAGTTGGAGCACTGGTCCCTAAACCAAGGTCAAAACTAACTTCGGAAGAAATGAAATAAAACAATTTGGACAGTCTTGCCAAGAACTACATTTTACATACCTTACCAAATGAGTATCTTGGTAAAGTACTAAAATGTAAGACTGCAAAACAGATGTGGGACAAACTGGCTATTCTTTGTGAAGGTACAACACTGATCAAAGAAAGCAAGTTATCCACTGCTGTCCAAAGGTTTGAATCATTTAAGATGAAGCCAGGAGAATCAATTGATGAGTTGGATACTCGATTTACCAAAATTATGAATGATCTTGATGTATTAGGAAAGACTTATACTGACAGAGAAGTTAACCTGAGAATCTTGAAAGCCTTGGATGAAAGGTGGAAAATGGTCAAGATGATCATTAAAACCACACAAGACATTGACTCTTGGCCAGCAGAAACTATGTTCCAAACACTTAAGGCACATGAGTTTGAGTTAGATGAAGAAGATCCTATTACTGTGATTCATAAGGATAAGGATGCCTCTAAGGACATAGCCTTTAAAGCCTCTACCTCTAAGGGGTCTAGATCATCTAAGTCTAAGGCATCAAGCATAAAAGATGAACTAGATAGTTCTGATCTTAGTCTGAAAGGTCAGATGAGCCTTATGATCAAAAGATTTGATAAACTGAATAAGAGGTATGGTAGGTACAAAAGATTCTACAAGGAAACTAAGGGTTCTAATAACAGGGACTCTTCTGTGAACAGAAGGGATCAAAACTCTTCTGAAAGAAGGGATGAGATCTCTAATGAGAACAGGAGAGATAGGAACTCATCTGAAAAGAGAGATAGAAAGTATTCTGATAAGAAAGACAGGAACTCAATTGACAAGCATGACAGGAACCGAAAACATTCTCCTCCTAAAAGAACTTCTAACAATCCTGTTTGCTATAATTGTGATAAGCCAGGTCATTATGCTTATGAATGTCCTGATCTGAGTTCTGAAGATCGAGAAGAAAGGAAAGCTAGAAGAGATCGAAAATATGCCAAGGGTAAGAAGGCAATGATGGCAAACAATGATTCTGATTCAGATTCAGAAGAGTTGCCATCGTCTTCATCAGACTACCCCTCTAGCAATGAAGATGAAGCCTTCATAGCAGATGATGGACTGGCAATGATGGCCAAAATAAATGATGAGGTATCATCTGTTAACTCCTTTCAATCTTGTGACAATTCTGACACTGATGAAAGTGATGCTGCTGTTAGCAGTGTAGGAAGTAGTCTTCATCATTCCCAAGGAGTGACTGAAGAAGACCTTCTACAAGCTAACAAAGCATTCATTGAAATTAGTGATGAGAATATATCTTTAAAGCAAGAAATCATTAAGCTAAAAGAAGCTCAGTCAAAAGTAGATCCTAATATAGTTGTCATAAATGCAAGACTATCAGAAGAGTTGTCTAAACTCCAAGAAAAGTATGCATCCATTGACAAACTATATCAGGGTATGCTTAAAACTCAAGCCAAAGAGACTAATGAATTCAATGACTTAAAGATTAAATGTGAAAAACTTGAAGAGCGCAATAGATTCTTAGAATCTGAAGTAGTGAGCCTAGATCGAAAGCTATCTGGGATGATTAACTCTCCTAAGATTAATCAAACAATCTCAGACAGATATAGAGCTCCAAATGATAAAAGAGGAATATGTACTGATCTTCCTAGTCCATCTACTTCAGAATTTAAGAACACTAATGGAGCTAGTACAAGTTCTTTGCAACTAGATAAAGGAAAAGAACCTATGACTTATGATGATGATCCAAAACTCAAAGTACAGTCTAAATACATCCCTCCCACTACCAAGAATGGTAAAATGAAGAATGTATTAAGACCAGTACAGTCAAGACCATACCCGAAGAGTTATACTCCTCTGACCAGATCAGATCAGTCCTGGGATCAGAAGAGACAAACTCAGAACAGTAGGTCAAGACAAGCACAGGCAAGTTGGGAACAGCCTAGACCTCCTTTCATAAGGCAGTCTCAGCTGTATTCAACTAAACCTAGGAGATTTGTGCCTCATTATCATAACAAACCTGTTCTTTATCCTCCTCCTTTATCTTACAATATCATTGGTGAGGAAAGACCAAAGCAAATTTATAAGCCTTATGGTCCACATGCTTTTAGACCATATTCAAACTATTACAGACATACTGATCTTACTGAAAAAGGGATAGAACCAAGGAAAGGCTATCTCAGAAAAATAGATCCTAAGTCTGCTGATAATTCTGAATTGGTTAATAAAGTACTGTTTTGTGATAAATATGGAAGAAAACTAAAGAGGTCTCATTTATTCAAAACTTCAATGTTTATTTGGGTGCCTCTTACTGCTACTAACACTCAAGGACCCCAATAAATAGTGGGTACCTAAATTACATGTGTATAGAGATATGTACTAACATTTCAGGTACTGATCTTATACCAAGAAGGACATGAAGCAGAAATTAAGAGCAGTACATCAAAACTCAAAATTCAGAAGAGCCAACTCTATGTCAGATCACTAAAACAGGTAACAAGGTTACTAAAGTGACCTTAATCCCAATGAGGAAGCTGGTAAAGCTGAGGGACACTGAGAACATACATTAAGGGGGAATCTGTGATTTCTTAAAGATCCTTTTGTTGACTCAGATCACTAAGTCACTTTAGCATAAACCTTGATGTGATCATTAAATTAATCATATTGTTACTACTCTGTACTGTTTTGGACTTATATTCCATGAACTAACACTTCTATCAAGGTGAAACAGACACAGAAGAGGAATTCTCCATTGAAGGGGGAACTGATCTGATTACAGATTTGAAAAGTCTACTAATCTGATCTGATTACAGAACATAACAGTCTACAAATATATTCTGATTAATAAATTGACTTGTCTACAGAACTGTACTGATTACAAAGCTTCTTTGTCTACAGTACTGATCTGATTACAATTCAATTATTCTACATAACTAATCTGATTACTGACTAATCTGTCTATAGAAAGATTTGTTTACAACTAATCTGTCTACAGAAATCTACTGATCTGACACAGTACTGATCTGAGGATCACTGTGCTGATATCAAAAAGGTGAAATCAGGAAATTTGGGTACTGATCTGAGGATTACTGTGCTGACCCATCTACTGATCTGAAATCTACTGTGCTGATTCATCTACTGATCTGATTTCTAAAAAGGTTACTCAGCTGATCACAGTACTCAGCTGATCCAGATAAGTGATATTTTCTTTATATACTTGTAAGAAAATGAAGTGAAATAACTTTGGAAACTACTGTGCTGATTTGCATCAGAACAGTCTTTTGGTTTAGATTACTCTAAGTCAAAAATTGTTCAAATTTTAGATTACTAATAGAGAAGATTAATACACTCTTCTATTTCTAACCTAAAAATTGTGGTGTATTTATCAAACACAAGTTGGCTCCAAAAATTAAGAATGGTACTAGAATGTGAACAGTTATTGTTTAACTCGAATTTCGAGACTTAATCCCAACCATTCTTTGTGATGATCAAATTTAATCCTAGCCCTAGATTGGTTTTGAATTTAACAAAAACGATCACACTTCATCTTCTTCGTTCTTACGAGTTCGTTTCTGGAAATCTCTTAACTTCATAACTTCTGAAAAATCTGGTTTCTACAAAATTCTCAAATGGCAACCATTAATATTATCAATGAAGCTAACCAAGTTGCAGGAACATTCGATTCGAATTTCTGGATTCGCAAAAAGGGCATTTTTGTGGAGAACGCTGTGTATTTCAATGGCCGACACAGTGCTGAAAATCAAGCCATTCTGACTATGTGCGAAGAGTGTGGGCTACGAAAATTTCTGGAATCATCTCCCATGAATGTCTATGAACCAGAAGCTGTGGAATTTTATTTGCAACTCCAAGGTGATAAAAATGGTGTCCACTCCATGCTTGCTGGACACAAGGTCACAATTACCAGGGAAATCCTAGAAGTAATGTTGGATTTACCGCAAGGCCCGGTGGATATTTTGACTTACAAAGCTGGAGAGGAGAAGGAATGTGTAGGAAGGTGGTCAGGTGTTGAAACAGAGACATTGACTAATCTGAAGAAGGATGTTCTTCCTACAGGTCTTCAATTTTTGATGGACATAGCCGGAAAATGCTTGTTAGGGCAACATCATAGCCAGGATGCCTTATCAAGTTTCAAGATTAGAATTATGGCTGCAATCATCGATAGAGTTCAAGGTGATTGGCAAGGATTCTTCTTGGAAAGGCTGCTGACTGAAAAAGACAAAGTTTTGTTCGATGAGGATACTATGGAATTTTCGATTAAATCGAAATTAGGGTTTGGAAGCAAGCTGAGTTTCTTGCTGCCTCAGCTGGTGAAAAAGCCGTATTGGAGTAATCCCAAGAAATTCCATCATGGAAAATTCTTGATGAAGAAGGAATCTGTTCAGTTTGAACAAGAAAATCCTTTGGAACAACCTCAAGAGCTTGAAGCACAAGAGTCTGGAGCTTCAATGTACCAATCTGAGGACAATCAACCTGAAGTTAGGTCGAAGGCAAGGCATGATCCGAGCAGTACTAGACCAAGGATAGGAAGGTCTGCTACAGCTGCCTCAGAGCCAACAGTTAGATTTGTTGAAACTGTGGTGCAATCAAGCTCAGATGAGCAAGAGGTTAGTGTTCCTAGTCCGATTACTGTTCATAAAAGGACTAAGACAAGGAGTGCTAGGAGGAAATTGATTGTTGTCTCCCCTACCCCTTCAAACTCTGAACCAAGCCAAACTGAAACCCAAAACCCTCAACCTTCATGTTGGGATATGAATCCTATGAACAATGTTCTAGTTGATGAAAGTATGTTTTGATGGCCAAAAGCAACTTAAAGTTAGTGATATATGTGGTTCTAAGTCATCTTAACTAAGTCATCTGAATATAAGCTTACTAATCTGATGAGAAACTTAAGATTGAGTTTACTGATCTTAATGCTAACTGAAGTAAGTTTACTGATCTTATTGAGTAATATCAAAGTTAAAATTACTGATCTTAACTGAGTTATGTGAAATAAGATTACTGATCTTAGTGTGGAAACTGAGAATATTTTTAGTGATCTTATATGAAATATTTGAAACTGAGTTACTGATCTGAGTTACTAATCTGACTTACTGATCTGATATGTTTACTGATCTGATATGTAAGTTACTGATCTTAAGTGTTTACTGATCTTAGATATTTACTGATCTTATATGGAAGTTATTGAACTTACATGAGTTACTGATCTTATGAGTTACTGATCTTATTATTTACTGATCTGATATATGAACTGATAGAAACTAAGCTGAGATTTTGTTTTGTATAGACAGTTTATAGTGTAGGACTTAGAAATACTCATCTGTATATAGTTCAGTTGTTGTATAGATAGGTTTTATATATGTAAAGTTGTATTTTGTTGTATTCAACATTGTAAAGCTCAAAACAGTAAAATCAGAACACTAGATTAGGAATAGATTAGATGAAGATCAGAAGACTATGAAGACTCAGAGGACTACTTCAGACTAAGAAGACTTCAAGAAGAGTTGAAGATAAGCTGAGAAGCAATCTGGAGAAGTTTTGGAAAGTTTTTGGTTACTGTGCTGATTGAGTCAGAAGAGTAAAAATCAGCAGAGTAAAATCCGAAGAGTAAAAATCAGAACAGTAAGTTACTGTGCTGATTTAGTGAAATTGAAGAATAAGTTTGGAAAGCTTATTTAAAGAGTAACTGAAGATTTATTGAAGATATGCTGACTTGGAAGTGGAAGGAAGTTACAAAGTCGGTTACAAGAAGAAGTTACAAAAACAGTTTTAGAGTTAGTTGAAAGTTAGTTCACAAACTGCTAACTGTCATACTAAGTTCTATAAATACTGTATGATCTCCTACTTGAAGAGACTACTACTACTACTGAGAAATTACTGATCTTAGAGAATTCAAGAGCAAGTCTACAAGCAAGAACTCACAGAGTTAAGGAAATCAAAGCAAGAAGAAGAAGCCACTGATTTGAAGAGAAGATTCAAAGGCTATTCAAAGAGAAGTTTTACTTTTCAAGTTTAAGTTTGTATTTTGTAAAACAAGTGTGCTAGTTACTTGTAGAATTACTAGTAGATCGAAGATATACCTGGAGGTATAATCGATAAGATCACAGTCTTAATCTTGGGACTTTAAGCCACAAGAAACTCAAGAAGGAGTTAATAAAACATCACAACTGGGATTGTGAGAGTGGATGTAGACATTTGTCGAACCACTATAAAATTCTGTGTTCTTTACTTTACTGTTTAATATCTGTTTGATATCTGTTTAACTAAGAACAGTAGAATTAACAAAGATAAAGATCTAGATAAAAGTTGAGTATAAACTTGATTGGGCTCATTAGTAATCTGATTATTCCGCATTGTGTATTCTGATATATTGAAAGATTTTTGAAAAGTCTATTCACCCCTCCCCTCTAGACATTTTCACTAGCTTACTCAATATTATTAACTCAACTTTGGGACCAACAAGTGGTATCAGAGCAGTAGTTCTTTGGACTGCTGTTTCTTGATAAACCTTGTAAATCTTGAAGGTTATCTTTACTGATCTTACTGTTAATTCTTGATACTTGTTACTATCTGAATACTTGAAATCTATCTGCTATACTACTGATCCTATTTGTATAAACAAACATGGATGACACTAATGTGAACAAGCTGCCTAAGTTCAAGATTGCAGATTATGACTACTGGAAGCTTAGGATGGAGGCCATCTTTAGCTCAACCCATGATCTTATGGTGTCTGTGGTGACTGAAGGACCAATTGTCATCATGGTGGAAAACACTGCTGTTCTGGATCCATCTAAACCAGTTGGAGCACTGGTCCCCAAACCCAGGTCAGAACTGACTTCAGAAGAAATGAAACAAAACAATTTGGATAGTCTTGCCAAGAACTACATTCTACATACCTTACCAAATGAGTATCTTGGTAAAGTATTAAAATGTAAGACTGCAAAACAGATGTGGGACAAACTGGCTATTCTTTGTGAAGGTACTACTCTGATCAAAGAAAGCAAGTTATCCACTGCTGTCCAAAAGTTTGAATCATTTAAGATGAAGCCAGGAGAATCAATTGATGAATTGGATACTCGATTTACCAAAATTATGAATGATCTTGATGTATTAGGAAAGACTTATACTGACAGAGAAGTTAATTTGAGAATCTTGAAAGCCTTGGATGAAAGGTGGAAAATGGTCAAGATGATCATTAAAACTACACAAGACATTGATTCTTGGCCAGCAGAAACTATGTTCCAAACACTTAAGGCACATGAGTTTGAGTTAGATGAAGAAGATCCTATTTCTGTGATCCATAAGGATAAGGATGTCTCTAAAGACATAGCTTTCAAAGCCTCTACTTCAAAGGGGTCTAGATCATCTAAAACAAAGGCTTCAAGCATAAAAGATGAACTAGATGGTTCTGATCTAAGTCTGAAAGATCAGATGAGCCTTATGATCAAAAGATTTGATAAACTGAACAAGAGGTATGGCAGGTACAAAAGATTCTATAAGGAATCTAAGGGTTCAAATAACAGGGACTCTTCTGTGAACAGAAGGGATCAAAACTCTTCTGAAAGAAGGGATGAGATCTCTAATGAAAACAGGAGAGACAGGAACTCATCTGAAAAGAGAGACAGAAAGTATTCTGATAAGAAAGACAGGAACTCAATTGACAAGCATGACAGGAACAGAAAGCATTCTCCTTCTAAAAGAACTTCTAACAATCCTGTTTGCTATAATTGTGATAAGCCAGGTCATTATGCATATGAATGTCCTGATCTGAGTTCTGAAGATCGAGAAGAAAGGAAAGCCAGAAGAGATCGAAAATATGCAAAGGGTAAGAAGGCAATGGTGGCTTACAATGACTCTGATTCGGAATCAGAAGAGTTACCATCAACTTCATCTGACTACCCCTCTAGCAATGAAGATGAAACTTTCATAGCAGATGATGGACTGGCAATGATGGCCAAAATAAATGATGAGGTATCATCTGTTAACTCATTTCAATCATGTGACAATTCTGACACTGATGAAAGTGATGCTGCTGTTAGCAGTGTAGGAAGTAGTCTTCATCATTCCCAAGGAGTGACTGAAGAAGACCTTCTACAAGCTAACAAAGCATTCATGGAAATTAGTGATGAGAATATATCTTTAAAGCAAGAAATCATTAAGCTGAAAGAAGCTCAGTTACAAGTGGATCCTAATATAGTTGTCATAAATGCAAGACTATCAGAAGAGTTATCACAACTCCAAGAAAAGTATGCATCCATTGACAAACTATATCAGGGTATGCTTAAAACTCAAGCCAAAGAGACTAATGAATTCAATGATTTAAAGATCAAATGTGAAAAACTTGAAGAGCGCAATTGATTCTTAGAATCTGAAGTAGTGAGCCTAGATCGAAAGCTATCTGGGATGATTAACTCTACTAAGATTAATCAAACAATCTCAGACAGATATAGAGCTCCAAATGATAAAAGAGGAATAGGTACTGATCTGCCTAGTCCATCTACTTCAGAATTTAAGAACACTAATGGAGCTAGTACAAGTTCTTTGCAACTATATAAAGGGAAAGAACCTCTGACTTATGATGATGATCCAAAACTCAAAGTACAGTCTAAATACATCCCTCCTACTACCAAGAATGGTAAAATGAAGAATGTATTAAGACCAGTACAGTCAAGACCATACCAGAAGAGTTATACTCCTCTGACCAGATCAGATCAGTCCTGGTATCAGAAGAGACAAACTCAGAACAGTAGGTCAAGACAAGCACAGGCAAGTTGGGAACAGCCTAGACCTCCTTTCATAAGGCAGTCTCAGCTGTATTCAACTAAACCTAGGAGATTTGTGCCCCATTATCATAACAAACCTGTTCTTTATCCTCCACCTTTATCTTATAATATCATTGGTGAGGAAAGACCTAAGCAAATCTATAAGCCTTATGGTCCACATGCTTTTAGACCATATTCAAACTATCACAGGCCTACTGATCTTACTGAAAAAGGGATAGAACCAAGGAAAGGCTATCTCAGAAAAATAGATCCTAAGTCTGCTGATAATTCTGAATTGGTTAATAAAGTACTGTTTTGTGATAAATTTGGAAGAAAACTGAAGAGGTCCCACTTATTCAAATCCTCAATGTTCATTTGGGTACCTCTTGCTACTAACCCCCAAGGACCCCAATAAACTAGGGTACCTAAATTATTAAGATCACTACTTTGCAGGATCGACTGGACTTATACAAGAAAGGTGGTTCAGTTGGTGAGACCTGGTACATAGACAGTGGGTGCTCACACCACATGACTGGTACCAAGGCCTTACTAACTGACTATCAAGAGAAGGAAGGACCAAAAGTCATCTTTGGTGATAGCTCAGTGGCAATCACAAAAGGATTTGGATTCATCAAGAATGGAGATGTTGAAATCCAAGATGTATCCTATGTTGAAGGTTTGAAGTATAATCTGTTATCTGTATCTCAATTTTGTGACAGGGGATACAAGGTTCAGTTCAAAACCAGAAAATGTGAAATAATTGATAAAAGGACTCACAATGTTCTACTTTTTGGCACAAGACAAGGAAGTATATACATTGTGAACTGGAATAGTTGTCCTAAGAATGCCTGTCTTATTACTAAGAGTCCTAAAGAAAACAGTTGGCTCTGGCATAAACGTCTCTGCCATCTAAACTTTAAGATAATCAACAAGATTGCTAGAGAACATCTTGTTGAGGGCATTCCTAATGAAATCTATTCCAAGTCACAAGTATGTGATTCCTGTCAAAAAGGTAAACAGGTAAAGGTTTCATTTAAGTCCATTCCTACTCTTTCAACAAGCAGAGTTTTAGAACTCTTGCATATGGATCTTCATGGTCCTATCACACCTCCTACATTAAATGGAAGAAGGTATACTCTAGTTGTTGTAGATGATTATTCTAAGTTTACTTGGGTAGTCTTTCTACACAAAAAGAGTGATACACAAACACTACTTCCAGATCTATTGAAGAAATTGCAGGTTGAAAAAGGTCATCCCATTGTCAAAATTAGGAGTGACAAGGGGACTTAATTTATTAATTGTTACATTTCTGACTATTGTTCTAAGTCTGGCATTCAGCATTTGACAAGTGCAGCCAGAACCCCTCAACAAAATGGTGTTGCAGAAAGGAGAAACAGAACACTAAAAGAAGCTTGCAGAGCCATGATTGCAGAATTCAACACACCTCAGAAATTTTGGGCAGAAGCTATTAACACAGCTTGCCACTCTCAAAATCGAAGTGCTCTTAATAAGGTACATGGTAAAACACCTTATGAGGTATGGAAAGGTAGAAAACCAAGAGTTTCTTATTTTCATATTTTTGGTTGTAAGTGTTTCATACATAACAATGGCAAAAGTAAATTAAATGCTTTTGATGCAAAAGCTGATGAAGGGATATTCTTAGGATACTCTTCTGTAAGCAAAGCATTTAGAGTGTTTAATTACTCTACCCTATGTGTGGAAGAAACACCCCATGTTGTCTTTGATGAGAATATGCAGGACTCTGCTGATCATCAGCTCAGTAAGAAAGTTGACAAACTACAGCTTCAGATCAACAATGAAGATGATGATACAGGAATATATGAATCTGTACAAGCTTATAATCCTTTCCTGAATGTTCTAGATCAAGATTCTGATAAAGAAAAGGTAAAAGACAAAGGTGAGTCATCTAATACTTCTGAAATAAAAGAATTGAATGACTGCTCTCCTATGAACAAAACTGCTGATATAAATAATACTGATCTGCATGATAATTTGCATGATGTAAATGATGATACTGTTAAGAATAGAAGGACATGGAAGTCTGCTCATTCTACTGATCTGATTCTAGGTGATTCTAGTATAGGTGTTAAAACTAGAAAACAATTGTTTGATTCAAAGGAAGAACCTAGTAAGTCTTTATTTTGCTGGTGTTGTTTTCTATCATCTATTGAGCCTAAAACTGTGATTGAAGCTTTAAGTGATAGTAACTGGATTATAGCCATGCAAGAAGAACTTAATCAGTTCACTAGAAATGAAGTCTGGGAACTTGTTGATAGACCTAGTAATCATAATTTTGTAGGTACTAAGTGGATTTTCAAGAACAAAAGGGATGAAAATGATCTTGTAGTTAGAAACAAAGCTAGATTAGTTGCTCAGGGCTACTCTCAAGCTGAGGGTATTGACTATGATGAAACTTTTGCTCCTGTAGCTAGACTAGAAGCTATAAGATTGTTCCTTGCTTATGCTGCACATATGAAATTTACTGTATATCAAATGGATGTGAAAAGTGCATTTTTGAATGGTATACTTGCTGAAGAAGTTTATGTAGAACAACCTCCTGGTTTTGAAGTGAATAGTCACCAAGTATACAGGTTAAAGAAAGCACTCTATGGATTGAAACAAGCCCCAAGAGCATGGTATGACACTCTTTCTCTATTCTTACTTGAAAATGGTTTTACAAAAGGCAAGGTTGATAGAACTTTGTTTAGAAGACAAGAAGGTAATGATATATTACTTGTTCAAATTTATGTGGATGATATTATCTTTGGATCACCCAACAAAAACTTGAGTGAAAGCTTTTCTACACTCATGCAAAGTAAATTTGAAATGTCCATGATGGGAGAAATGACATATTTTCTTGGTCTTCAAGTAAAACAAACTTCAGAAGGTATCTTTATAAATCAAGCAAAGTACACTAAGAATTTGCTAGATAAATTTGGTATTAAAACCTGTAAGACAGTTGGTGTGCCCATGCAACCTACATACAGAATGGATCCTGATGAAGGAGGTAAGTCTTCTGACCAACCTCACTATCGTGCTTTAATTGGCTCTCTACTCTATCTAACTACCAGCAGACCTGATATTGCTTTTTCTGTTGGAGTATGTGCAAGATTTCAAGCAAACCCCAAGGAAAGTCATCTGGAAGCTGCTAAAAGGATATTGAAATATCTAAAGGGGACCATTAATCGAGGATTATGGTATCCTGCAGATGATGATATATCTTTAAGTGGTTATTCAGACTCGGACTTTGGAGGTTGCAAAATAGATAGAAAATCTACTTCAGGTTCATGTCAATTCTTAGGAACTAAACTCATTTCATGGTTTTCAAAGAAACAAACAAGTGTGGCAACTTCTACTACTGAAGCAGAATATATGGCTGCAGGTAGTTGTTGTAGTCAGCTTCTTTGGCTAATACAACAACTCAGAGACTACAATATTGTAGAATCTAATGTACCTATATATTGTGACAGTAATAGTGCCATTGCCATCACTCAAAACCCTGTTCTTCATACTAGATGCAAACATGTTGATATTAGGCATCATTTTATTAGGGATCATGTTGAAAAGAAGAATATTAGAATGGAAAAGATTCATCCTGATATTCAAAGAGCTGACATTTTTACAAAACCATTGGCTGAAGTGAGATTCAGAGAATTGTGCATTAGTTTAGGATTGATAGATATGGATTCTGTTTGTATATAGAACTGTGCTAACATTTCAGGTACTGATCTTATACCAAGAGAAAGATAAAGCAGAAAGTAAGAGCAGTACATCAAAACTCAAGTGGTATCTAGACAATCCTATGTCAGATCACTAAAACAGGTAACAAGGTTACTAAAGTGACCTTAATCCCGATGAGGAAGCTGGTAAAGCTGAGGGACACTGAGAACACACATTAAGGGGGAATCTGTGATTTCTTAAAGATCCTTTTGTTGACTCAGATCACTAAGACACTTTAGCATAAACCTTGATGTGATCATTAAATTAAACATATTGTTACTAATCTGTACTGTTTTTCACTTATATTTCATGAACTAACACTTCTACCAAGGTGAAACAGGCACAGAAGAGGAATTCTCCATTGAAGGGGGAACTGATCTGATTACAGTTTTTAAATAGTCTACTAATCTGATCTGATTACAGACTATAGCAGTCTACAGATATATTCTGATTAATACATTGACTTGTCTACAGAACTGTGCTGATTACAAAGTTTCTTTGTCTACAGTACTGATCTGATTACAATTCATTTATTCTACAGAACTAATCTGATTACTGACTAATCTGTCTACAGAAAGACATGTTTACTACTAATCTGTCTACAAGAAATCTACGGATCGGACACAGTACTGATCAGAGGATTACTGTGCTGATATCAAAAAGATGAAATCAGGGAATTTGGGTACTGATCTGAGGATTACTGTGCTGACCCATCTACTGATCTGAAATCTACTCTGCTGATTCATCTACTGATCTGATTTCTAAAAAGGTTACTCAGCTGATCACAGTACTCAGCTGATCCAGATAAGTGAAATTTTCTTTATATACTTGTAAGAAAATGAAGTGAAATTGTTTTGGAAACTACTGTGCTGATTTGCATCAGAACAGTCTTTTGGTTTAGATTACTCTAAGTCAAAAATTGTTCATATTTTTAGATTATTGATAGAGAAGATTAATACACTCCTCTATTTCTAAACCTAAAAATTGTGGTGTATTTATCAAACACTAGTTGGCTCCAAAAATTGAGAATGTTACTAGAATGTGAACAGTTACTGTTTAACTCGAATTTCGAGATTTAATCCCAACCATTCTTTATAATAATCTAATTCAATCCTAGCCCTAGATTGGTTTTGAATTATAACAAAAACAATCACACTTCATCTTCTTCATGCTTACGAGTTCATTTCTGGAAATATCTTAACCTCTTAACTTCTGCAAAATTTGATTCCTACAAAATTCTCAAATGGCAACTATCAATATTATCAATGAAGCTAACCAAGTCGCAGGAACTTTTGATTCGAATTTATGGATGCGAAAGAAGGGAATTTTCGTGGAAAACGCTGTCTACTTCAATGGCAGACACAGTGTAGAAAATCAAGCTATCTTAACTATGTGTGAAGAATGCGGACTACGGAAGTTTCTGGAGTCATTTCCCGCGAATGTCTACGAACCGGAAGCGGTGGAATTCTATTTACAACTCCAAGGAGACAAAAATGGTGTTCACTCCATGCTTGCTGGACACAAAGTCACCATTACGAGAGACATTCTCGAAGTAATGTTGGACTTACCACAAGGTCCAGTAGATATCATGACCTACAAAGCTGGAGAAGAAAAGGAGTGCGTAGGAAAATGGACAGGTGTTGAGACAGAAACCTTGACTAATCTGAAGAAGGATGTACTTCCTACTGGGTTGCAGTTCTTGATGGATATTGCAGGAAAATGCTTGTTAGGGCAACATCATAGCCAGGATGCCTTATCGAGTTTCAAGATTAGAATTATGGCTGCGATCATCGACAGAGTGGAAGGTGATTGGCAAGGATTCTTCCTGGAAAGACTGATGACTGAAAAGGAAAAGGTTTTATTTGATGAGGACACTTTGGAATTCTCACTGAAATCAAAGTTAGGGTTTGGAAACAAGCTGAGTTTCTTGCTGCCTCAGCTGGTGAAGAAACCATATTGGAGTAATCCCAAGAAATTCCATCATGGGAAGTTCTTGATGAAGAAGGAGTCTGTTCAATTTGAACAAGATAACCCCTTGGAACACACTCAAGAAGTTGAAGCAGAGGAGTCTGGAGCCTCAATGTACCAATCGGAGGATGATCAAACTGAGGTTAGATCAAAATCTAAGCATGATCCGAGCAGTACTACTCTACGGAGAGGAAGGTCTGCAACTGCTGCCTCGCAACCAACAGTTCATTTTGTGGAAACTGTGGTGCAATCAAGCTCAGATGAGCAAGAGGTTAGTGTTCCTAGTCCAATTGCTGTTCATAAGAGGACTAAGTCAAGGAGTGTTAGGAGGAAGTTGGTTGTTATCTCCCCTACCCCTTCTGATTCTGAACCAAGCCAACCTGAACCCCAAAATCCTCAACCTTCATGTTCTGGAGGATCAGATCACTACTTTTCTGAGACTCAGAACACTCCCCATTCATCACCTCAGCTCACTACCTTTGAGCCTACTTCAATTCCTACCCCTCAACAACACACTTCACATCAATCTTCACCACATCAATCCCCATTACAGGTTCATGCTCACTCTACTGAACATGAATTTGAGCCTTCTTCTGAACCCATTGATATTTCATCTTCTCCTGAACCTGAATTTATTACTCCCAAACCTGCTGATTTGATGGAGTACACTATTTGTGATAAGGAAGATAGAATCAGAATTGATTTAAGGATAGCACTGTTGAAACAATTTCCTGGATTGGATGAAAGCTCAGTTGAGTTTGAAAAACTCCTTAGGATAGGCACTTGGGTGTATCTTAAGAGGAGTACTTTGAAGGAAAGTTTAGCTATCATGGAAGGAATGGGAGGTGCTTCAATCTTTGATGATTGGGAAGCAGAGCAAATGCAAGCAGCTGGTGTTAACTCTTTTCTTGAGTTAGTCACTCCAGAGTCTGTTGTACTTCTTGTTGAGAGATTAACAGGGATCAAGTACACTGTTGAGAAGATTGCAACTCCTGTCTCTGATGAAGATTTGTTTAGTGAAGAGAAGGGTGTTGATGAAACTAAAGCTGCTGATGAAGATTTTATGGATATTGATGAAGACATTATCAATGCAACAGAGGTGTTTGAGAACACTGTTGTACTTGAAGAAACTGTTGTGATTGAGGAAACTGATGCTGTTGACACTCAGGATGTAAATGCTGAAGAATTGGAAAGCATTCCTATTCAATCTACTGATCCTATAGAGGATGTGCAAGAAGAGATCAGAACAGAAACTGTTGAAAAGGAATCTGTTCTTTCTGAATTTGAAATATTGAAAAAGCAGAATGCTGAACTTCAAGCAAAGATGGAAGTTGCTGTTCAAATGTTTCAGGAAGCTACTGAAAGGATGAACAAGATGCAGTCTGAACACTCTTATGAGAAGGTAATGGAGTACACAATGTCCAAGATTTTTGACCTTCATAGAGTACAAGAGAAGAATTTGTCTCAGGTGTTGCATAAGAAGCTGGAGCAACACATATCTTCCCTGAAGGAGTGGCATGATGAAGCCAAAAAGGGGGAAGACAGGACAAGACAAGTGATGGAACAAACACAGTCACAACAAGCTCAGCTGGTTGTAAGTCAAGATGAATTAAAAGCTGAAATTCACATGTTAAATGAAAAACTGAAGCAAAGAAAGCAACAGAAGCAACAAGGTCAAGAGATTGTTGAGACAAGACCTGAGATTGCAGGAAGTTCAAGTCAGAGGAAAAGGAAATTAGTTTTATCTGATGAAGAACAACAAGAGGAAGAAACTGAAAGAATGACTAGATCAAAGATCAAAATGAAAGCTGTTATGACAAGTGAAGAAGAAAGTTTGAAAAAGAAGAAAGAAAAGGATGTCAAGTTCTTGAAGACAAGATTTGATAATCGAGTCACAGCTTTGAAGAAAAAGATGAATGCTAAAAAGAAAGCTGAAGGAAGACAGTTTGACAAAGATTTTCAAGATGAAAACTTTGTGGATTTCATTGTGTTGACTGAACATATGGAATACTGGAAGAATTTGAAGAAGAAATGGCAGATTGCTAACTTCATTGTGAAGAAGTTTGGTGATCATGAACCTAATTGGGAACCTCCAAGACTGGAAAGTGGAGAACCTGATTACAAGGAAATTAACAACATTATTGCTGAGATTATCAAGGAAGAAGGAATCACTGATCATCAACACATGATGGATATCAAAGCAAGAATGTATGTGGCATTCAGAATTTAAAGATGCAGAATGAAGATGAAGGACAAGCTCAGAAGATAACATTTCTATCCTTAATCTTTATTTCTATATTTTTGTGATTTTCATATTCTGTGATTATTTGTAATATTTGATCTTATTTGAATATGAATCTGGAATTTTGAATTGATGAACTGTTATGATTGACTACATACTTAACTACTGATTCATTAACATTTAAGTAGTTTTGGCTTCATCAAAAAGGGGGAAATTGTTGGGATATGAATCCTATGAACAATGTTCTAGTTGATGAAAGTATGTTTTGATGGCCAAAAGCAACTTAAAGTTAGTGATATATGTGGTTCTAAGTCATCTTAACTAAGTCATCTGAATATAAGCTTACTAATCTGATGAGAAACTTAAGATTGAGTTTACTAATCTTAATGCTAACTGAAGTAAGTTTACTGATCTTATTGAGTAATATCAAAGTTAAAATTACTGATCTTAACTGAGTTATGTGAAATAAGATTACTGATCTTAGTGTGGAAACTGAGAATATTTTTAGTGATCTTATATGAAATATTTGAAACTGAGTTACTGATCTGAGTTACTAATCTGACTTACTGATCTGATATGTTTACTGATCTGATATGTAAGTTACTGATCTTAAGTGTTTACTGATCTTAGATATTTACTGATCTTATATGGAAGTTATTGAACTTACATGAGTTACTGATCTTATGAGTTACTGATCTTATTATTTACTGATCTGATATATGAACTGATAGGAACTAAGCTGAGATTTTGTTTTGTATAGACAGTTTATAGTGTAGGACTTAGAAATACTCATCTGTATATAGTTCAGTTGTTGTATAGATAGGTTTTATATATGTAAAGTTGTATTTTGTTGTATTCAACATTGTAAAGCTCAGAACAGTAGAATCAGAACACTAGATTAGGAATAGATTAGATGAAGATCAGAAGACTATGAAGACTCAGAGGACTACTTCAGACTAAGAAGACTTCAAGAAGAGTTGAAGATAAGCTGAGAAGCAATCTGGAGAAGTTTTGGAAAGTTTTTGGTTACTGTGCTGATTGAGTCAGAAGAGTAAAAATCAGCAGAGTAAAATCCGAAGAGTAAAAATCAGAACAGTAAGTTACTGTGCTGATTTAGTGAAATTGAAGAATAAGTTTGGAAAGCTTATTTAAAGAGTAACTGAAGATTTATTGAAGATATGCTGACTTGGAAGTGGAAGGAAGTTACAAAGTCGGTTACAAGAAGAAGTTACAAAAACAGTTTTAGAGTTAGTTGAAAGTTAGTTCACAAACTGCTAACTGTCATACTAAGTTCTATAAATACTGTATGATCTCCTACTTGAAGAGACTACTGCTACTACTGAGAAATTACTGATCTTAGAGAATTCAAGAGCAAGTCTACAAGCAAGAACTCACAGAGTTAAGGAAATCAAAGCAAGAAGAAGAAGCCACTGATTTGAAGAGAAGATTCAAAGGCTATTCAAAGAGAAGTTTTACTTTTCAAGTTTAAGTTTGTATTTTGTAAAACAAGTGTGCTAGTTACTTGTAGAATTACTAGTAGATCGAAGATATACCTGGAGGTATAATCGATAAGATCACAGTCTTAATCTTGGGACTTTAAGCCACAAGAAACTCAAGAAGGAGTTAATAAAACATCACAACTGGGATTGTGAGAGTGGATGTAGACATTTGTCGAACCACTATAAAATTCTGTGTTCTTTACTTTACTGTTTAATATCTGTTTGATATCTGTTTAACTAAGAACAGTAGAATTAACAAAGATAAAGATCTAGATAAAAGTTGAGTATAAACTTGATTGGGCTCATTAGTAATCTGATTATTCCGCATTGTGTATTCTGATATATTGAAAGATTTTTGAAAAGTCTATTCACCCCTCCCCTCTAGACATTTTCACTAGCTTACTCAATATTATTAACTCAACTTTGGGACCAACACTTCATGTTCTGGAAGATCAGATCACTATTTTTCTGAGACTCAGAACACTCCCCATTCATCCCCTCAGAACACTAACTTTGATCCTACCCCAATTTCTAGTCCTCAACATCAAACTTCACATCAACCTTCACCACATCAAACCCCAATACAGGTTCATGCTCACTCTACTGAACATGAATTTGAGCCTTCTACTGAACCAATTGACATTTCATCATCTCTTGAACCTGAATTTATTACTCCTAAACCTGCTGATTTGATGGAGTACACTATCTGTGATAAAGAGGATAGAATCAGGATTGATTTGAGGATAGCTTTGTTGAAGCAATTTCCTGGATTAGATGAGAGCTCAGTTGAGTTTGAGAAACTCCTTAGGATTGGCACATGGGTGTATCTTAAGAGGAGTACTTTGAAGGAGAATTTAGCTATCATGGAAGGCATGGGAGGTGCTTCAATCTTTGATGATTGGGAAGCAGAGCAGATGCAAGCAGCTGGTGTTAACTCTTTTCTTGAGTTGGTCACTCCAGAATCTGTTGTACTTCTTGTTGAAAGATTAACAGGAGTCAAGTACACTGTTGAGAAGATTGCAACTCCTAACTCTGATGAAGATTTGTTTAGTGAAGAGAAAGGTGTTGATGAAGCTGAGAATGCTGCTGAAAAGGATTTTATGGAAATTGATGAAGATATTGACAATGCAACAGAGGTGTTTGAGAACACTGTTGTGATTGAGGAAACAGAAGTTGTTGAAAATCAAGCTTTGGATGCTGAAGAGATGGAAAGCATTCCAATTCACTCTGCTGATCCTATTGTTCTTGAAGATGTGCAAGAACAGATCAGAACAGTTCCTATTGAAAAGGAATCTGAGAATTCTGACTTTGAGATGTTGAAAAAGCAGAATGCAGAGCTTCAAGCAAAGTTGGAAGATGCTGTAAAGATGTTCCAAGAAGCTACTGAGAGAATGAATAAAATGACTTCTGAACAATCTTATGAAAAGGTAATGGAGCATACAATGTCCAAAATTTTTGATCTTCATAGAGTACAAGAGAAGAACCTGTCTCAAGTGTTGCATAAAAAGCTGGAGCAACACATATCTTCCTTGAAAGAGTGGCATGATGAAGCCAAAAAGGGGGAAGATAGGACAAGGGAAGTGATGGAACAAACACAGTCACAACAAGCTCAGTTGGTTGTGAGTCAGGATGAGTTAAAAGCTGAAATTGCTATTCTGAATGAAAAGCTGAAGTAAAGGAAGCAACAAAAACAGCTTGGTCAAGAAATTGTTGAGAAAGGACCTGATATTGCTGGGAGTTCAAGTCAGAAGAAGAGGAAGTTAGTCCTGTCTGATGAAGAACAACAAGAAGAAGAAGCTGGAAGAATTACCAGATCAAAAAGCAAAATGAAAGCTGGTGTTTCAAGTGAAGAAGAAAAATTGAAAAAGAAGAAAGAAAAGGATGTCAAGTTCTTGAAAACAAGATTTGATAATCGAGTTATAGCTTTGAAGAGAAAGATGAATACTCAAAAGAAAGCTGAAGGAAAAGAGTTTGACAAAGATTTTCAAGATGAAAACTTTGTGGATTTCATTGTTTTGACAGAACATATGGAATACTGGAAGAATTTGAAAAAGAAGTGGCAGATTGCTAACTTCATTGTGAAGAAGTTTGGTGATCATTCGAGCAGAGAAGCAGAATTTATTGATTTTGAAGAGTTCATGCTGAACATTGATCAAGAGTTCTGGGAAGACATAGTTCAGGTTACTAATCGTGCTGGAACAAAGATTTTGTGTCCTGAAGAACCTAATTGGGAACCTCCAAGACTGGAAAATGGAGAACCTGATTACAAGGAGATTAACAACATTATTGCTGAGATTATCAAGGAAGAAGGAATATCTGATCATCAACATATGATGGATATCAAAGCAAGGATGTATGTTGCATTCAGAATCTGAAGATACAGAATGAAGATGAAGGACAAGCTCAGAAGATAACATTTCTATCCTTAATCTTTATTTCTATATTTTGTGATCATTTCATATTTTGTGAGTATGTGTAATATGTGAAATATCTAATCTGATTGTGAATATGATATGACTTTCTGAATTGATGAACTGTTATGATTGACTACATACTTAACTACTGATTTATTAACATTTAAGTAGTTTTGGCTTCATCAAAAAGGGGGAAATTGTTGGGATATGAATCCTATAAACAATGTTCTAGTTGATGAAAGTATGTTTTGATGGCCAAAAGCAACTTAAAGTTAGTGATATATGTGGTTCTAAGTCATCTTAACTAAGTCATCTGAATATAAGCTTACTAATCTGATGAGAAACTTAAATTGATATTACTGATCTTAATTCTAACTGAAGTAAGTTTACTGATCTTATGAAGTAATATTAAAGATAAAATTACTGATCTTAACTGAGTCATTTGAAATAAGATTACTGATCTGAGTATGGAAACTGAGAACAATTTTAGTGATCTTATATGAGATATTTGAAATCTGAGTTACTGATCTGATATACTTACTGAACTTATATGTAAGTTACTGATCTTAAGTGTTTACTAATCTTAGTATTTACTGATCTTATATGGAAGTTATTGAACTTACATGAGTTACTGATCTTATTGGTTACTGATCTGATATATGAACTGTTAGGAACTAAGCTATTGTTTTGAATTGTATAGACAGCTTATAGTATAGGACTTAGTTGTACTCATCTGTATATAGTTCAGTTGATGTATGGATAGGTTTTATATTTGTAAAGTTGTGTTCTATTGTAATCAGCATTGTAAAGTTCAGAACAGTAGATTAGAACTAGATTAGAAGAAGATCAGAAGACTATTGAAGACTCAGAGGACTACTTCAGAAATAGAAGACTTCAAAGAAGGAATTGAAGATAAGCTGAGAAGAAATCTGGAGAAGTTTTGAAAGTTTTAAGTTACTGTGCTGACTGACTCAGCAGAGTAAAATCCGAAGAGTAAAAATCAGAACAGTAAGTTACTATGCTGATTTGGTGAAATTAAAGAATAAGTTTGGAAAGCTTATGTAAAGTGTAACTGAAGATTTATTGAAGATATGCTGACTTGGAAGTTGAAGGAAGTTACAAAGTTGGTTACAAGAAGAAGTTACAAAAACAGTTTTAGAGTTAGTTCACAAACTGCTAAACTGTCATACTAAGTTCTATAAATACTGTATGATCTCCTACTACTGAAAGACTGCTACTACTGAGGAATTACTGATCTTAGAGAATTCAAGAGTAAGTCTACAAGCAAGAACTCACAGAGTTAAGGAAATCAAAGCAAGAAGAGCCACTGAATTGAAGAGAAGAATCAAAGGCTATTCAAAGAGAAGTTTTACTTTTCAAGTTTAAGTTTGTATGTTGTAAAACAAGTGTGCTAGTTACTTGGAAAATTACTAGTAGATCGAAGATATACCTGGAGGTATAATCGATAAGATCAAAGTCTTAATCTTGGGACTCTAAGCCACAAGAAGCTCAAGAAGAGTAATAAAACTTCACAACTGGAGTTGTGAGAGTGGATGTAGACATTTGTCGAACCACTATAAAATTCTGTGTTCTTTACATTTACTGTTTGATATCTGTTTGATTTGGTTAATCAAGAACATTAAGAATTAACAAAGATAAAGATCTAGATAGAAGTTGAGTATAAATTTGATTTGGGCTCATTAGTAATCTGATTATTCCGCATTGTGTATTCTGATATATTGAAAGATTTTTGAAAAGTCTATTCACCCCTCCCCTCTAGACATTTTCACTAGCTTACTCAATATTATTAACTCAACTTTGGGACCAACAGTTGTGTTGCCTCCCTTTTCTGCATAAGCGTGGGCCTCTCCCTTAGTAATGGAGTGGGCCTATTCTTTTCAATGGGCCCTGCCCTTTTTTTTTTTGGGCGCGGCTAAAGGCACCCAAGGATCCTAAGAGGACACCCACCAAACTTTTTTTTCATCCAAGAGAGCTTGTAAAATGTCTTATATACCCCTTGTGTAAATTAAAAAAAAATGAAAGATGAGTACACCCACCAATTATATTAATCAACAAACTCTTTCACAGACATCCAAAAATCTTCCCCACCACCAACACTTCCCCCAAAATTCGTGAGCATTTGTTAATGGGGAAATAATAGGAAAACAGACGCAAGAAATTGAAAACAAAATTCCATAAAATCAAATGTGCCATTGCCCATATGGTGAGAGATTGAATTATTTATATCAGTTAATATGTAAACCATACATCATGGATGCCAGTCGATTAAGAACATTCAAAACCAAAATGGGGTCCCATTTAGCAAAAGAAGACCAATAAGCACGTCAAAATTACATTATTCCTTGAAACAGCTAACTGCACAAGTCAAAAATCCAAAGAAAAACAGATTGACCTTTTTCAATCTGACCCCACCACCAACACTTCCCCAAAAAATATTCCCCACTACCACCATAATATCCAAATTCCAAAAGAAAACAACCGAAACAGAGGTAAAATGTTCGAAAAATAAAAAAAATCTTAATGTGTTCGAAATTTTTAAGTGAACAAAGGTAAGATGTTCGAATTTTTTTACTAAACACACTCAATATGTTCGAAAAAAATTACTAAAAAATTTAAATTTGTCCGAAAAAAAAATCGAACATCTTGTTCGAAATTTTTTTCAAAACAAACAAAAAATGTTCGAAATTTTTGCCAAAACAAACCCTAATTGTTCGAAATTTTTTCCAAAACAAACATAATATGTTCGAAAATAATTCACGAACTTTCAAAACAAACCCTAATTTTCTTAAATTTTTTAAAACCCCTAACCTTACCTGAAACGATATTTTTGGGGGAGGAGGGCGACGGCGGCCGTGCGGTGTATGGAGAATGGCGGCGCTGCGGCGAGGGTGGGGGGCTGAGGTGGTGCCGATGTGGTGGTTGGGAAAGAAGGGGAGGGAGAGGGGCGGAGGAAAAAGAGGAAAAGAGGGAGGAGGGGTGGGTGTACTAATTTTTTTGGAATAAAAGGTATAGAATTAGGGTTTTATGTAGGTTAAGGGTATATTGGGGATTTTTATGTGGGTGTCCTCATCCGTTTTGTGGGTGTCTTCATCGCGTGGGTGTCCTCATAGGATCCGTGGGTGCCTTTAGCCGCGCCCTTTTTTTTTTTTTTTTTTTAGAAATACCACACACAGCCCAATAGTGTTGCAAATGGCCCATTGCTTTTTAAATGGGCTGCCATATCCATACCCACTTTTTAATTAATTAATAATTGGGCCAACATTTAATTCAATGGCACAAGAGAATTTCCAAGCCCGAATAATTGACCTTCATATTTTCTTCGACTTCATTCTTGTTTCACTCCTTCAATTGACTCCACAATATAATCGAGGCGTATTTTGCTCTAAAAATGCTCATTTTCCTACAAAAATAGCAAACTACACCATTTCTCCAAATCAAGTGTAATGAGTCAAATTAGTGTAAAAAAATCAACGAAACTCTATATAATTATGCGAATTAAACACATGAATTTCGAGCAATTTTCACACTAATCAATCACTAGCTAAAATAAACATTTAACTGGCGATAATATATAAAATAGTACATGAACTACTCAAAGATTGAAATGAAAAAATAAGGAGATTAGAAATGTGAAAAATAGATTGAATAATAAAATATTAAAAGCTTCGGTGCAAACGAATGTTTGATTATCCAAATATAATATAAAGACATTTAATCGTCTATATTTGTCCTATATTTGTGACGTCCTTTCGTGCCACACTTGCTGCATATTGTAGGCTTGACTCGACGAAATTCTCCATATGACGTTATCCTTTTCTATTTGGGACGACCAGGAGGATTCTTTAGTATTTGTGGTAGAATTATATCAGAATGTGAATTGCACTTGAAAGTGAACCTCTCTGTATCTGGAACTGGAGCGAGATCCACTTTATAGCAATCACGATAGCTTGAAGTAAAAAACAGTCTTCAACAACATCGGATATAGATGTACAATGCTTCTTAATAACGGCCACTGCATGCGCACATGGGAAACCCTTTATTTGCCATTGAAAACATGTGCATATATTATACTCCAAGTCGACAGTAACTGATGTTTTAGATCCCACTTCAAACTGCCTGTTTGGATATATTGATACGACCCACGACGCACTGATATTAGACATTTCGTTCCATGCTTGCTCCTTGCTAGGTACTAACATACCTGTCCAGGATTGGCTATCTTGACGTCTCTCAACAAACCATCTAGAAATTTGCTTCCTAATAGAGTCAATCATATAAGTGATTGGAAGAGCTCTAGCGTCTCGAATCCAAGAGTTAAACGACTCTGCTGCATTCGACGTCATTTCACCATACATTTTTATATGTGGTGAATGATATACAACCCATTTTGAATATGGAGTATCTTGCAGCCAGTCTTCTGCAATTTTTCCTCCCACCTCCTTGAACTTAGTTATTTTTTCATTGAAGATGGAGCTGGTTGGGGCATAAGCACACTGCTTGAAAAGATCTGCCATGTTCTCGCGGTGCTGAGTGTTCCAACCACCTCCATACCTTCCTTTAAGGTTAATAGAAGATGATACAAGCAGTAGTAGTGAGTTGGTTGTTCCCATACTTCATAGAACGCTGACATTAAACCATTGTTTCTATCAGAAATGTATATGATTTGTTTATCGTGGCGTATGTTATCTCTGGTCTTCCTTAGAAACCATGCCCAATTGTCCCTGTTCTCCGATGATACGATGGTAAAAGCAACAGGAAACAGACCTGCATCACAAGAACAAAAATTAATTGGTTTACTGTTAACAGGTTGTGTTTATAATGCAGTAGTTGAATTTATAAATTGTCCAGTCCATAAGTGCAACAATTAAAACATCATATATACTATATCTTAACATCCATTCTTTAAAAACTACAATAAAGACGACTATAAGTTAATAAGTTACTAATAAATTAACTAATTGTACTGATCTTCCCACATTATATAAAATTGATGATGTAAGATATAGAATGTTTACCATTGTCTCCATCTTTAGCTGTAGCAGCGAGCAATACTCTTTTGGCCCTTCCTATCATGAAAGTTCCATCTATAAACAGCATCGACCTACATGTTTTAAACCCTTCCTTGCAGGCGTAGAATGAGACGAACAATCATTGAAAATGATTCGTTATATCATCTTTTTCCAAATCAAATAGAGTGCCTGGGTTAGTTCTCTTGACTGCATCTCCGTACACTACAAGAAAACAGTGGAATTCCAACGAAAAAATTCCAACGGATAAATATTCCGTTGGAATTTAAAAAATTCCAACAGCTTTTCCAACGACATAGGTAATAGCTGGAAAAATTCCAACGAAAATATTCCAACAGAGAAATATATCGTTGGAATTTTTTAAATTCCAAATATTTTTCCCACGACATAGGTAATAGTTGGAAAAAATCCAACGAAAATATTCCAACGGATAAATATATTGTTGGAATTTTTAAAATTCCAACAGTTTTTCCAACTATATAGGTAATAGTTAGAAAAATTCAATAGAGATTCCAACACCTTAGGGAAAGCATTGAAATTTACTGTTGGAAAATGCATTGAAATTTTAAAAAATATTATTCCAATGAACATTCAAATAAGATTAGACAATTTTTTATTAATTATTTATTGCATTACAAGAAAATGCACTTCTTATAACGAATTTATTTGTAATCAACATGTAAATGGTTATAAAAGGATGACTTATTGTAATATTTTAAATAACATTATATATTTATCGTTACAAATAGTAAACATGACTTAATGTAACCGATATTTAGAAAGTAATTATAAAACCTAAAAAACTAATAGAATATTGTAAGTGAGCCAAGCTAATTTGTGAATTATTTGGATTCGATTTGTAAAAATGTTGAACTCAAATCTAATTGAGTCAAGTTACTCAAGTAGCTTTTGATCAATAATTCCAACTTAAAAAAAAAAAAAAAATCGCTGAGAGACTAGCGAGTCTAACCAAAATTTCATTGTATTACCTATTTTACTCTCATTTTTATAAACTATTTAAATTTATATAAATAAATAAAATTAAAAGCCTTGAAATGTAATTTTGAGATTATCACATTTCATATTCACAAGCTTTTGCGGTTCCTCTTTCCCCGTTACCGCCTCTCGTCATCCCCTCACGACCTCTTCTTTGCACACTGCACAGCTAGCAGGGCATCCCTAGCGGTTGCTGGCACAGCCTCCATTGCTACTTATCATAAGCGTGGCCACATAATTTAACCCTGCCTCCCTCCCCAGTCCGAGTCTTCCAATGGCGTTTAGGCGGCGTCGTGAAGGTGGCGACATGAAGCAGATTTCAGCACAATGCAGATGCAATCCGATTCTCTTAGATTTCGGCGTGAAGGAGGCATCTCTATTCAGATTGCATCGTTCGTAATTAGGGCATTTTTATTAGAAATTATGCAGTTTAATTCGGTGTTAGTTTTTCAGATGTGAATGAATTTAATTCGAGTTTTACAAAAGCAAAGGCCAAATTTAATTGTCGAATTTGTATTATTGGTTATGATTTTGATCTGCTTCGACTTTATTCTTGTTTTTGTTTTGTCGCTGGATGTGGTTGATTTATGCGATTAATAGATTGCTTTTCATTATTGCTAGGGTTTTCTTAATTTTGAGTTGAAATGTTTTAATTCTCTGATTAGAGTTTCTGCTAAATTTGTGTTTGAATTTCATCTTGGTAATGTTAATCCATTTGTCTGGGATTCATCTTTAATCTGATTTTTTGGAAATCAGAGTTACTAGGTTCATTTGGAATTGAAGATGTTTGATCTCTGACTTGTTCTCGGTTGATATAGTTTCATTTTTATGTGACTTTGGTGTGACTAGCTGTGAATTGTAGCCCTTTTTCCCATATTGTGTAGATTCTAATATATATAAAACCATGTTAGCATCTACTGGAATAATAATATTGATAATAGGTAAATTGAACTTATAACACTGCAATGGTTTACATAATTTGAATTGAATATTAATGATTGTGCATGTGTAGGTATGTTTGTGCTTAAAATTTCAGTAAATGTAACGAGTGCTTTATATTCTTTTCATTACAATCAGTCAATCACCGAATACTTTTTGTGCAGAGAAGTCTTGAATCTGAAAGGACATTTCGAGTGGAATATGAGTATGCTTGTGCTTAAATTTTCAATTAATGTAAGGAATACTCTATATTGTTTTTCTTTACAATCACATAATACTTTTTTTTATTTATACATGACTCTGAATTTTGTGTAATAAATTGTTAAAATCTATGCCTTCAACTATCTTTGTCTAAAGGTCTCAAAGCTGATAGAATCAGGGAATGTGTGTTGAACACTGTGGATTCATGTGCAATTAATGCTTGAGCCCAAAACTCATGACCTTTTGTGGTTAAGATGATCCTCTTACTTGCTATGGATACTTTAAGTGTCTTTTGTCGATTTATTATTTCTGTGTGTTGTGCATATGATTATTTCCTTGATCCAATTATGAACCATAACATATTCTTTATTTTCTTATTTGTTAGGAGTGTGTGATTTTAATATAAGTATGTCACCTAGGTTATAGTTTCTCCAAAAATGCTTTAGGATTTTGATGTCCTGTTTCTGTTTTATGTCAAACTCTTGATGTAGAATGATCATTTCTCGTTTATCTACTATGTAGGGACTCTTGTGTACCAGAATAACTATAACTATTCGGATACATGCTTTGAGAAGATGGGTTTGGATGACTCTCCCGTCGCTGACTGTTATAATAGTTATTGTTGAACACAGGTTAGTATACTAACTTATTTATTATTACTACATTTATGCATCCGTTGGTGTGTTGCTTTTTTACTGTGTATTAGTAATTTGAGGTTACAATGAAACTGTTTATTATATGATCATGCAATTTTTATGCTCTTATCTAACTTCCCACTTTGGTGGAGTTGGATTCTATAAAATTTAATGAACTCTTTATGAGCAGTCATTTGTTTCAATGTGTTTATATGTGTTTGTCACCCACCAGTCAGCATGTCTACTTTTCTGTTTATGCAAATAAATGCATGATCAATCAACCATGCCATTTGTCTTAGAATTTCAGTTACTTTTTTTAACTTCCATATATTTTGAACCTTCAAGTTTAACATCCAGCGCTAGGAGTAAGATCATCCATCCCACCAAGGTTGAGATTCAAGTCATGACAACTAGTTTGGCTATTATTGAGAGTGAATTGACCACCTCCTTCCACAACCTTTTTGAGAAGATGAACAATGCATCATTCAAAACTACCCATGATGACTCTTCATTAGGTGGGTCTCCTCCTTGTGATGAAGAGAACTTAGCTAATATTGGTATTAAGATGAGAAGGAGGTTCGGTTCCTTTGTGTCGATGATGATGGGGATTCCTAGGACTTAATCTTTATGTTATTATCTTAATTTCTTTTTGTTGGTGATGAGAATTGAGAGGATGATCAAAACTTTGGTATTTGTAATTATGATCTAGATCATATTAGTTATTTTATATATGTAATTGGCTTTGGAGTTGTTATATATATATATATTTAATTTAAAGGAGTATATATTTTCTTTTGTGTGTATATGTTATTTTAAATGATTGGGATGGCCTTTTTAATATTGATATAAAAAAAATCAATAGAAAATTGATGATTCCAATGGTACACAAAATTCCAACGGAATAATGTCATTGGAATTGCATTGAATCCGTATATGATAATTTTCCGCAACTATATATTCCAACGAATCATGTTCGTTGGAATAAAAATTCCAATGGAATAATGGTGTTGGAATTGGCAATGGAAAATTCTCCAACGTTTGAAATTCCAACGGTTAATATTCGTTGGAATTTTTTCCAACGGAAGATTTCTTTTGGAATTAACATCGGAATTTGTGTTGTAGAAATTTTTCGTATTTGAGAATTCCAACGGTCGTGACCCGTTGGAATTGTCGTTGGAATTTTTTTCTGTTGGAATTTTCATTGGAAATTTTCAATTCCAACGCTCACTTTTCCAACGGTAGGATTTTTGTTGGAATTTCCGCTGGAATCACTGATTCCAACGGAAAAAATGCAAAATTCCGTTGGATTTTTTCTGTTGGAATCTTGCTGTTTTCTTGTAGTGGTACCAACGGAGTTCGTCGTATGAATCATCGTAACATCCGAATATATTGTCCCTCGCAGCCTCTATTCTGCGCCACGCTTGGTAATATTCAATATCTAACCCGTAATACTTTTTAATATCCTCGATTATCTTATTTCCACTGATTGAAGGGTTGTTTTTTACTTGTTGCAATATTAGATCCTTAATAACCTTTATTCTGAATCTATTTTTATCTTTCAGTAATAACTTTCCTACACAACTGTGACTCAAATGAGACTTCGACACAATAAATCCAACTTTTGTGGGAGTTTGCTTAGCTTTAATAAACCATTGACAGTTAGCTGTTTGTTTTTCAGAGCAAACAACATACGCATATTTGGGAGAGTTCTTGATGAATGTAAACTGGAATTTCAACTTAATTGAGTACTTTATCAATTCAATCCAAAATTCCGGTGCTCCACCAAAGAAAATTGATCCTGCAACCATTATATCACCCCAATGGTCAGATAAATATGACTTCTTCCTCTCATCTAGGCATATGTCAAAATTAGGTATACTACCGATACCTAAGAATTCGATTGTGCAATTTTTTTTAGGTATACACGAATTCTCCTTCACAATGAGTGTAGTGTTTGGCATATTACTAAATTTTTTAATCTGGGTTACATCAATAGAACTCGAAGAATAATTAACACATATAATATTAACTATTCCTGGACTATTTGAATCATGTATAGACTTGTTTCGGGCATCATTAAACTCAAACATAATATCTACCAATTTTTCATATGACAAAATGCAGAAATCCATCATACCAGCGAAATCACTATCTGATTCTAAATAGCAATTCTTGATGCATCCAACTGAATATAAAATTGAAAATTTACCTTTTGACAGATTTGGCCATTTGTTGTTGATTTCATCTAGGATGCTCTGATATGTTGTTTGATCGGTTTTACGAATTAACTTGCATCTACCGTCGTGAACGATTTTGAGTATTACACCGTTCTGCATTTCAGTGAAGAACAGGGCTCCAAAAATTAAAATCTATGAAAACTGAAAATATCAGATATTTTGGTATCTTTGACGATGACAATTAGTGCAATACCTAGATATGGAAGGTCAGCCTTGTTGTTTGACATAGAAGATGCAATTAATTGCCACAATCTTCATATTCGATCGCCGATCCAATGTATTGATGGTAACTGTCGAAGAAGTAAATGGAAGACAATCAATTACATAAAATAGCCTAAAATAAGGAATTGCAGTATATAATAGAAATTGTTCACCTTTTTAAGAATTAAAGGGCAAAATTGGATTTTCATCGGACAAAGTGACTTAAATTGTTTTAAGAATAAATTGTGCCTTAAATTGTTTAAGGGTCTTATATAGTGACTTAAATTGTATTTATTCCTTAAAAAAACCGTTTAGCAAACATGGCCAAAATTAAATAAGTTGGATAGAAAACCGTATTAAACAAAAAATAAAGAAGAACATACTAATTAATTTATTAATTAATGATTAACAGAATATATGCTTGGCGACATGCTAAAAAGATATGCACGTTTGAATATGTGCTTCATATATGCAAAATCCACGAGTTTATCTTTATTTATAATTAATATAATCATAATATTATTACATAATCATATATGGTGTTATCCCCTAAAAATGTATAATATAATATAAGAAAACTAAATATTCTGCATCAACAAAAATTTTCGACATAATTTATCTTTATTTATAATTAATATATATAAAAGAGTTTTTAGATAAAATTTACTCATAATACTAAACTTTTAAATAAATCGAAATATAAACATTCCATGAGTCTTATAATGATGTTAAATATTAAAAAATAATCGTTTAAATAAATTGAAATATAAAAATTCAAATTAAGTAAATAAAAAAATTATAATATTAAACTTTTATACGCTTAAAATGACTAATAATACATGAGTCTTTATTGATGTTAAATATTAAAAAAAAAATTATTTAAAATACCATGTACCAAACTAATAGTTTAAGTAATTTTCAAGAGCCATTGGTTTTTAAAATTTATATTTAATTTTCAAAACTTATTATAATAATAATTTTATATTGATTTTTAATACAAAGGGCATAATTGGGTATTAACACATCAATTTCACCTTGAATTATTTTAATTTGTTTCCTTTATTTGAAAATGAGTTTATAGGATTGTCTCTCTTAGTAAATAAACTCAAAATTATATTCCCTTCATGACTCAATCTCAGACTAAGTATCTCATTTACTGTTTGCACACGTTTTAAGGAATTTTTTTTTTATCAACTAAAAAGTTCCATATATAAGAAGTAGAATGTTAATAGTGATACATAGGCATGAGTGGTGCCTCAAAAACGTAAAATAATATTACAATGATATGACAAAACCTGAAATTTGTTAAGTTCCTGATGAATTTTCGATTATCTCCTCAGCAACCAAGTTCGGTGAAAGAATTCCGTCTCATCTAAAAGTCGCTATTACCTGACACCAAAGAAGAGTTCGACCCAAACTTGTAGAGAGGTGGATAATTAATTCCTAACACTCCCCCTCACTTGTGGGCCGGATTAACACCTCTTACCCTTTTTGGGGAGAAGACCCATCGAGTGAACAATTTAAATGGGTGGAGTGCTTTCAACAGGAATCGAACCCAGATCGTTTGCCCGATTTTGCTCTGATATATACCAAGAAAGAATTCCGTCTCATCTAGTCGTTAACATATATAAAATCAGCTCCAAAGCCTAGCTAGCCTTGATCTCCATTATGATCTTTTCGGACCATGCCTCCTCATTCTTGAATATTTTTACGTTCCTCCATTTCCATAAAGGTCCACACGATGTCATTCCAAATGACGACTGCAGCCGCGCACACACCCTTTCTTACCCCTGAGTAGAGGATTTAGACCATGTGATAAGGTTCAAGTGTTACAAAAGTGGAATCAAAGAGCGAGAAGAAAATGTGAAGGAAGCAGCTACTCTTCACGTGGAATAATTCTTGAGCAGCGCGGTGACGTTCCAAGCATGGATGCAGTTATAATATTGAAAATTGGAGGGCTTATCTAGAGCAGAATAGTGAAGATCCACTATCATTTGTTTCAGCATGATCAAGCAGCTTTACACCAACAACACAACCAAGCCAAGATCGAGGACATGTCTATCGATCTAGTAATTCCATTTTTGTCCACGTCTCCATATTTAGTGTTTCAGTTGCTTGCTCTCTGTGTTGGATTAAATTATTTAAGTCTCATTACATCCTACTAAGTATGATTTGAAGGTGAATTGATCATCTTTTATTCTCATTAACCAACACAATTGGCACCTTGTCTGATCATGAAGATTTTCCATACTTAAATATATGGCCCACACCTGGAAAAATCTGCCATTTACGTGTTGATTCATTCATATGGAAAACAAAGTTAGGCGTGTATCATCGGAGTCAACACTCAAACAAGAACAACCCAAAGAAAAAATAAATTCCAACTATAATCTCCTCAAAGAAAAAAAGAAAAAATCAACGTATAATCCAACATTTAGCTTTAACAGTTGTTTCCTAAGTCTTCAAGCCTTTATTTAATCTCTCTGTTTTCATTGTATTTTCCTGCTTTTTAAATAATGTCCAAATTGTACTATACATTTCTCCATTTTGTATTTTGTACCAATTAAGTTTTTATCCCTATTAAGTGTACGTATATTAAAAATTACTCTTCATTTCCGCTATATATTACCCATAGCTTTTTGGCACATATATTAAGAAGTATGACAAAATAATACAATACAAGTAATCTGATAAGGAGATAAAAAATAATAGATAAAGTTTTTGTCAAAAGTAGAATGAGTAATATATAGTGAGACAACCCAAAATGAAAAATGAGTAATATATAGTAGAACAGAGGGAGTATAGTTTTTAGTCCACTCCTTGATCGATTTCTGGATCAGCAATTCAAGAGCATATCACACCATACATTGGAACCAAAGGACATACTCTCTCTGTCCACCAAAAGTGTGCTCATTTTTTTTATACATGTTTTTAAAAAAATCATATTTTATTTATAAAGAATATATATTTGGGATAACGAGTAAAAAATATATTTGGTAGATACTCAATATTGTTATTAAAGTAAAAAAAATATTCAAAACTGAACTATTTAAATAGAATAAACGTATTTTTTGTGGACCTGAAAAAAACAAGTGAGCACACTTTTAATGGACGGAAGGAGTATATAATATGGAGAAGCACACTGAAATTTCTTTTGAACCAGTTTTACAATAAACCCACAAATGGAGATATATTATGTTCAAGTGTACATAAAAAAACATGGGCCGCACTTATGTGCAATATTTCACGTGAAATATTAGGATATTTAAGGAAGGGTCAAAATTCGCGGATCTGTAGCGGGTTTGACCGGTCAAACGAATATTTTCTTAAAAGTCGCGCGCAGGAGGCTAACAGGATAACGGGTTTCAGGTCTGTGTTACTATAAAGGTAATTATATGTTACTATAAGACCAAATATGTGTTACTGTAAGTACAAATAACATATAAATTGACTTTTCACAGGAAATATTAATATAAAATAATTCAAGGAAGGATAAAATAGAAAAATTTGCTCTTAATCCGTGTTACTATAAATACAATTATATGTTACTGTACGAACAAATACGTGTTACTGTAAGGACAAGTAACACACAATTGACTTTTGAGTAACACATATTGGACCTTAAAGTAACACAGAAAACTGTGTTACTATATAAACACAAGTGTATTACTTTATAGAAAAAGATGTGTTACTGTATAAACAAAACGTTATTATTGAGAGGGAATGAGATATGCACATTAAAAAGACGAAAAACAATAATTGAAAACACGAAAAACGCAACCATGGTGAGTAGTTTATCAATCCCTACAAACATAACTATCAATAATTAATTGGAATAAATCTGTGTGGTATTATTGTTGATTTAATTCATTCAAAATAACAAATAATGATTTCTCCCAATGTTTCCAGATTAACAGATCTAAAATATGAACAGTAGAATTGAATTTTCTGAGATATTTTTTTTTTTAATTGAAGTTGAGCGCTACGCAGGGGAGAGAATGAGAGAGAGGAGAATGAAGAAGAGGCTGAAGAAGAAAGAAGAGGGAGACGCGCAGAGGCTGAAGAATAAGAGGGAGACGCGCAGAGGAGGAGAGAAAGAAGTCTCGCTGAAGAAGAAGATGGAGACTGGCTACCGGATAAAAACATAAGAATTAGTCAAATTGCACCATAAGACTATTGTGAAATATTGTATATAAGTTTTTGTCAAAAAACATACTCCATATTTCACTTTCAAGGTATATATATATATATACCTACTCGGCTGCTCCCCTGCAGATATTTCCAAATCTGAGCTGGAATTTCAACCAAAATATTCACTACAACAAAATGCATTTTTTGTAACGAATTTATTTGTAACCAAAATTAAAATGGTTACAAAAAATTAATTTATTGTAACGAAATTTTGTTTTCGTTACAAAATATCATATTTTAAATAACAATGGGTAATTGTCGTTACAAATAACAAAAAGTTCGTTACGAATATTAAATGAATTCTTATTTGTTGTATTAATTCCTTTTTTAAAAAACATTCGTAAATTATAATTTTCCTTATAACCTTACCCCATAAATGTCTTCTTATTAAAATCCAAGCTCTCATCTTATTTTTATATCGCGAATTCTTATTTTTTTCAGGTTTATAATATATATATATATATATATATATAAATATAAATATTTAATTATTTGAGATTTATAATTATTAATTTTAGACTGCTACCTTAAATTAAGAATTCTCTTTATTTATATATATCGAATTTATAATATATTTTTTAGTGGCCCAAACTGATTTCAGAACTGATTTGAGAAAGGAGTTGGGTAAGTCCAAAATAAGCGCTTAGGAAAAAAATATTTGAGAAACGCGGGTACCTTAATCCAAATCATACATGATACGCTTCCCACCTAAATCCCTAATTCTGAATCCTAAATCTTGCGCCTCAAATTTCTAATTCTCAATACGTAAATTTCACAACCCTTTTTGACTCTGTCGATCAATTTCGCCTATCACAACCTTTTACTATTGACATCTCTATCCTCCGCCGGCCGCCCCACTCTCTAGCGGCGACACCCTGTTGCAAAGCCCTCCCCAAAGAATCGCATCTGATCGATTTCAATTCACACCATTACATCTAAGTCTTGTTGAGATCGATTGACGCTACCACGATCCACTCTGTTGCGAACCTCTCCAAGAAAATCCCGACCTCTAACGATTCTCAACGCAATTACGCTGTCACAACCCATGTTGTTGCATATCGGGTAACTCGTCTCTTAGTTCTCTTATGTCGACTCTAATTTCCTGACACACCCACCCCCCACGTTATTTGAGTTTCTTATTAATTTTTGGGTTTGGATGGTTGTTTGTGTAGTATATAAATGTGATAAGCATCAGGGCTATGATTAATGTTGGTGAGTTTGTATAATTTTGGAACTGATTCTATCTTTAAAACTAGTTTTAATGAAATTTACTTTGTTGTACTTAAGATTTAATGAAATGGCTGCATGATTGTTTTTGCAAATTAGTTGGGGCTAGCAGAGAGGGTCAATTTCATTCAAATGTGTAGATCCAATCTCTTGGTCTAGTTTTTTGTCAAGCGGATATGTTTAGCTCCTATTTTTCTCCTTTTTAACATAATCTGGCTCAAAAAGGATGAACAGTTGCTTCAGGATTTGGAAAAAAATAATAATTATATCTTGGTAATGTTTTCTAAGGCTCTGTCTAAAAAGAATACTTATACATTATAATTTTTTCAATGTGCAGTGTTTGTTTTGTAGAATGGAGATTAAGAATTTTTGAATGTGGGTTTTTAGAATGATATATGTTGGGATATGGATCCTATAAACAATGTTCTAATTGATGATTATATGTTTTGATGACCAGAAACAACTTGTAGTTAATAATATATGTGATTATATGTTGTTCTAACTGAGTTATATGAATTAGGATTACTGATCTTAATGTGTTATGAAATCTGAGTTTACTGATCTTATGTTTTACTGATCTTATATATGAACTGTTTAAGAACTAAGCTGAAAATGAAATGTATAGACAGACAACTTATAGTATAGGACTTAGATGTACTCATCTATATGTAGTTCATTTGATGTATAGATAGGTTTTATATTTGTAAAGTTGTATTCTATTGTATTCAGTTTTGTAAAAGTTCAGAGCAGTAAGTTTGGAACCTGATCAGAAGACTAAAGAAGACTAAGAGATATCAGAAGACTACTTCAGAGTATGAAGAAATCAAGAGAAATATTTTTGAAGGAAGCTGAACAGTTTTTTAGAACTGTGCTGACTGACCAAGAACAGTAAAATGAAGAAGAGTAGTTTACTGTGCTGAGTTAGTATGATTGAAGAATATGTTTGGATAACTTATTTGAAGCGTAACTGAAGATATATTTGAAGATATGCTGACTTGGAAAGATAAGTTTTAAGTTGGTTACAAAGAAGGAAGTTACAACAAGAAACGGTTATGAGTTAGTTGAGAGTTGGTTTTACAAACTGCTAACTATCATACTAGATCTTATAAATACCGTGTGATCTTCTACTTGAAAAGACTACTGATACTAATGATACTACTGATACAATCACTATTCAAAGAGAATTCAAGTATTCAAGAACACACAGAGTTGGAGATCAAGAACTGAGAAGAAGCCACAGATCTTAAGAGAAGAATCAAAGGCTACTACAAAGAGAAGTTTTACTTTTCGTTTTTAAGTTTGTATTGTGTAAACAAGTGTGCTAGTTACTTGTGAAATTACTAGTAGATCGAAGATATACTTGGAGGTATAATCGACAAGATCAAAGTCTTAATCTTGGGACTATAAGCTACAAGTACTCAAGTGGAAAAGAGTAATAAAACATCACGACTGGAGTTGTGAGAGTGGATGTAGAAATTTGTCGAGCCACTATAAATCTTGTGTTCTTTACTTTCTGTTTGATTATCTGTTTAATATTTGTTTAACCAAGAACAGTAAAGTTTACTAAGTAAAGATCTGAATAAAAGTTGAGTATAAAAGATATACTGTTAGTACTGATCTGATTTTAAGAACAGTATTATACAGAACACATTTCCGCATATAAACTCTGATATTTTGATAGAATTTGAAAAGTCTATTCACCCCTCCCCTCTAGACTTTTTCTTAGCTTACTCAATCTAAAACTCAACTTTGGGACCAACAAGTGGTATTAGAGCAGTAGTTCTTTGGACTGCTGTTTCTTGATAACCTTGTAGACTTTGGGGAAAGTCTAGCTGTTTCTCATTACTGATACTTGTTTCTTGATCTTATTTGTCTATCTGCATATACTTGCTCTATTACTGATCTTAACTGACTGTTCTATCATGGAAGAAACTAACATCAATAAACTTCCTAAGTTCAAAGTGGTAGATTATGATTATTGGAAGCTGAGGATGGAAGCCATTTTTAGTTCAACTCATGAATTGATGTTATCTGTGATCAAAGAAGGGCCAATCACTACCATGGTGCCCAACACTGTAACTCTGGAACCTTTACAACCAGTTGGTGTTCTCGTCCCAAAACCCAGGTTAGATTTAACTACTGAGGAAATGAGGCAGAACAACTTGGACAGTTTGGCCAAGAATTACATTTTGCATACCCTTCCCAATGAGTATCTTGGGAAAGTAGTAAAATGTAAATCAGCCAAAGAGATGTGGGACAAGTTAGCTATCATTTGTGAGGGTACTTCTCTTATTAAGGAAAGCAAACTATCCACTGTTGTTCAACGGTTCGAATCATTCAAAATTAAGACTGGTGAAACAATAGACCAACTCGATACTCGCTTTACTAAAATCATGAATGACTTGGATGTTTTAGGAAAGACTTACACCAATAAGGAGATAAATCTGCGTATACTTAAGGTTTTAGATGATAGGTGGAAAATGGTCAAAATGATCATTAAAACCACTCAGGATATTGATACATGGTCTGCTGAAACCACTTTCCAAACCCTTAAGGCGCATGAGTTTGAATTGGATGAAGAAGATCCAATAGTGAGCAGTGATAGGGAGAAGGAAATCTCCAAGAGTATTGCACTTAAGGCATCTACCTCTAAGAAGTCTAGATCATCTATGTCTAAGTCCTCAAGCATAAAAGATGAACTAGAGAGTACTGATCTTGCTCTTAAGGATCAGTTGAACTTAATGATAAAGAGGTTTGATAAACTTAACAAACGTTATGGTAGATATAAGAGATTTTATAAGGATTCTCAGGGCTCTAGTAACAGGGACTCTTCTATGACCAGAAGGGACCACAAATCTTCTGAAAGGAGAGATAAGGTCTCTAATGAGAAAAGAAGAGATAGGAACTCTGCTAATAGAAAGGATAAGAACTCTACTGATAGAAAGGACAGGAACCGATATCATTCTCCTTCTAAACGTTCTACTAATGAACCTCTGTGTTATAACTGTGAAAAGCCAGGTCACTACATCTATGAATGTCCTGATCTGAGTGCTGAAGACAGAAGAGAAAGGAAATCAAGGAGAGACCGCAAATATGCAAAGGGTAAGAGGGAAATGGTGGCTTACAATGAATCTGATACAGATTCAGATGAGTTGCCATCGTCTTCATCTGAGTACCCTTCTAGCAGTGAGAAAGAAGTCTTCATTGCAGATGATGGACTGGTTATGATGGCTAAAATCGATCAAGAGGTATCTTCTGTCACATCTTTTCAATCATGTGATGAATCTGATTCTGGTTCTGATTTATGTGACACTGCTGATAGTAGTGTAGGGAGTAGTCTTCAACATTCCAATGGAATGAATGAAGAAGACCTCCTACCAGCTAATAAAGCATTCATGGAAATCAGTGATGGGAACATATCTTTAAAACAAGAAATCATTAGTCTTAGAGAAGCTCAAATGAATGTGGATCCTAATATAACTGTTCTAAATGCAAGGCTATCAGAAGAGTTGTCACAACTCAAAGAAAAGTATGCATCTATGGACAAGTTATATCAGGGTATGCTTCATACACAAGCTAAAGAGACCAATGAGTTCAATGATTTAAAGATTAAATGTGAAAAACTTGAAGAGCGCAATAGATTCTTAGAATCTGAAGTACTGAGCTTGGATCTGAAGCTATCTGATATGATTAACTCTTCTAAGATTAATCAAACACTATCAGACAGATACAGATCTCTTTATGATAAAAGTGGAATTGGTACTGATCTGCCTAGTTCCTCTACTTCAGAAATTAAGAACACTACTGGAGCTAGTTCAAGTTCTTTGCAATTAGATAAAGGAAAAGAACCTATGACCTATGATAATGATCCAAAACCTAAAGTACAGTCTAAATACATTCCTCCTAATACCAAGAATGGTAAACAGAAGAATGGATCTAGATCAGTACAGTCAAAACCATACTAGAAGAGTACTACTCCTCTGACCAGAGCAGAACTGTCCTGGAATCAGAAGAGGCAGACTCAGAACAGTAGGTCAAGACAAACACAGGCAAGTTGGAAACAGCCTAGACCTCCTTTCATAAGGCAGTCTCAACTGTACTCAACTAAACATAGGAAATTTGTGCCTCATTATCATAACAAACCTGTTCTTTATCCTCCACCTTTATCTTATGATATCATTGGAGAGGAAAGACCAAAACGCATCTATAAGCCTTATGGTCCACAGGCTTTTAGGCCCTATGCAAACTATTACAGGCATACTGATCTTCCTGAAAAAGGGATAGAATCAAGGAAAGACTATCTTAGAAAAATAGATCCTAAGTCTGCTGATAATTTGGATAAGGTCAATAAAGTACTGTTCTGTGATAAGTATGGTAGAAAACTTAAGAGGTCTCAATTATTCAAAACTTCAATGTTTATTTGGGTACCTCTCACCACTAACCCCCAAGGACCCCAATAAAGAAAGGGTACCTAAATTATTAAGATCACTACTTGCAGGGTCGACTGGATCTATACAAGAAAGGTGGTTCAGTTGGAGAAACTTGGTACATAGACAGTGGGTGTTCTCACCACATGACTGGTACCAGGGCTCTTCTTTCTGACTATCATGAGCAAGAAGGACCAAAAGTGATCTTTGGAGATAGTTCCATGGCAATCACAAAAGGATTCGGATACATCAAGAATGGAGATGTAGAGATTCAAGATGTCTCATATGTCTAAGGTTTAAAATACAATTTGTTATCTGTCTCTCAATTTTGTGACAGGGGCTATAAAGTCTACTTCAAAAGTACCAAATGCGAAATCTGGGATAAAAGAACTCATTCAATTCTACTAGTTGGAGTAAGGCAGTGTCTACACTGTGAATTGGAATAGCTGCCCTATGGATGCTTGCCTTCTTAGTAAAAGTCCTAAAGAGATCAGCTGGCTATGGCACAGACGCCTATGCCATATGAACTTTAAGATAATTAACAAGATTGCAAGAAACTACCTTGTTGAAGGTATCCCTAATGAAATCTATTTCAAATCACAAGTGTGTGATGCTTGCCAAAAAGGTAAACAGGTAAAGGTTTCCTTTAAGTCAATTCCCACTCTTTCTACTTGTAGAGTCTTAGAACTCTTGCACATGGATCTACATGGTCCTATAAAACCCCCTACACTGAATGGTAGAAGGTACACTTTGGTTGTGGTAGATGATTATTCAAAATTCACTTGGGTAATCTTCTTACACAAAAAGAGTGACACACAAACCCAACTACCAGATCTGTTAAAGAGGTTGCAAGTAGAAAAAGGTCAGCCTATTGTCAAGATCAGAAGTGACAAGGGGACTGAATTTATAAACTGCTATATTAAAGAATTTTGTTCTAAATCTGGAATTCAGCATTTGACTAGTGCAGCTAGGACACCCCAACAAAATGGTGTAGCTGAGAGAAGAAACAGAACACTAAAGGAAGCATGCAGAACAATGCTTGCAGAGTACAACACTCCACATAAGTTCTGGGCTGAAGCAATCAACACTACTTGTCACACTCAGAACAGATGTGCACTCAACAAGGTACATGGTAAAACACCATATGAGGTATGGAAAGGTAGAAAACCTAGAGTTTCATATTTTCATATCTTTGGATGTAAGTGCTTTATTCATAACAATGGAAAGAGCAAATTAAATGCTTTTGATGCTAAAGCAGATCAGGGGATATTCTTAGGATATTCCTCTACTAGCAAAGCATTTAGAGTGTTTAATTACTCTACTCTATGTGTAGAAGAAACACCCTATGTTGTCTTTGATGAAGTTGTACAGGACTCTGCTGATCATCAGATTAGTAAGAAAATTGGTGATCTGACTATTCAAACTGACAAAGACAATGAAGAGACTGAAGTTTATGAATCTGTACAAGCCTACAATCCATTTCTGAACATCCTAAACAAAGATGATGATGTAGAAAAGGTAAAAGATAAAGGTAAGTCTTCTAGACCAATTGACATGCCTGAATTGGTTGACTGTTCTCCTGTGAATAAACCTGCTGAAAATGATGATATTGATATTGATGATTCTGATATACATGATATAGATGATGAAAGTATTCCTGTTAAAACTAGAAAAACATGGAAATCTGCTCATTCTACTGATCTGATTATTGGTGAATCCAATAAAGGTGTTAAGACCAGAAGACAACTGTTTGATTCTAAACCTGAACCTAGCAATTCTCTGTTTTGTTTGTGTTGCTTCTTATCTTCTATTGAGCCTAAAACTGTGAAAGAAGCTTTATCTGATAGTAACTGGATTATTGCTATGCAAGAAGAATTAAACCAGTTTACTCGAAATGATGTATGGGAACTCGTAGAGAGACATACTGATCACAATGTGGTAGGTACAAAGTGGATTTTCAAAAACAAGAAAGATGAGAATGATCTTGTTGTGAGAAACAAAGCTAGATTAGTGGCTCAGGGCTACTCTCAAGCTGAGGGTATTGATTATGATGAAACATTTGCCCCTGTAGCTAGACTAGAAGCTATAAGATTGTTTCTTGCTTATGCTGCTTATATGAAATTCACTGTGTATCAAATGGATGTGAAAAGTGCATTTTTGAATGGTATACTTGTTGAAGAAGTTTATGTAGAACAACCTCCTGGATTTGAGGTAAATGGTAACCAAGTATACAGGTTGAAGAAAGCACTATATGGTCTGAAGCAAGCTCCAAGAGCCTGGTATGACACCCTTTCACTATTCTTAGTCGAAAATGGATTTACTAAGGGCAAAGTTGATCGCACTTTGTTCAGAAGACAAGAAGGTACAAACATTCTTTTAGTCCAAATTTATGTTGATGATATAATATTTGGATCTTCTAACAAGAGCATGAGTGAAAGCTTTTCAAAGCTCATGCAAAGCAAGTTTGAAATGTCAATGATGGGAGAAATGACATACTTTCTTGGCCTTCAAGTAAAACAATCATCTGAAGGTATCTTTATCAACCAAGCAAAATATACAAGAAATTTGTTAGATAAATTTGGTATCAAGACCTGTAAATTAGTTGGAGTACCAATGCTGCCAACATACAAAATGGATCCAGATGATCAAGGTAAGTGTGCTGATCAATCCTATTATCGAGCTTTAATTGGTTCTTTACTCTATTTGACTGCTAGTAGGCCAGATATTGCATTTGCAGTAGGTGTATGTGCTAGATTTCAGGCCAATCCCAAAGAAAGTCATTTGGAAATTGCTAAAAGGATATTGAAATATCTAAAGGGTACCATTAATCGAGGTTTGTGGTATTCTACAGATGATGATTTATCTCTAAGTGGTTATTCAGATTCTGACTTTGGTGGTTGCAGGATAGATAGAAAATCAACTTCTGGTTCATGCCAATTTTTAGGTTCTAAGCTCATATCATGGTTTTCAAAGAAACAAACAAGTGTGGCAACATCTACCACTGAGGCAGAATATATGGCTGCAGGAAGTTGTTGTAGTCAGCTTATTTGGCTAATGTAACAACTTAGACACTACAATATTGTAGAATCTAATGTACCTATATTTTGTGACAGTAATAGTGAAATTGCCATCACTCAAAATCCCGTTTTACATACTAGATGCAAGCATGTAGATGTTAGGCATCATTTTATTAGGGATCATGTTGAAAAGAAAAACATTAGGATGGAAAAGATCCATACTGATATTCAGAGAGCTGACATATTCACTAAACCTTTGGCTGAAACTAGATTTGGAGAGCTTTGCATAAGTTTAGGATTGATAGACATGGATCCTACATGTATATAGAGTTGTATACTAACATTTCAGGTACTGAGCTGATATCAAGAACAGTACACCAAGAAGGGTAATTCTGAAGAACAGACCATGTCAAGACCACTACATTCATCACTATCAGGTAAAAAGGTAACTAAGGTGCCTAAATCCCGATGAGGAAGCTGGTAAAGCTGAGGGAATTGAGAATATACATTTAAGGGGGAATCTATGATTTCTGAAAAATCCTGTATGTTGACTCAGAGCACAAGTCACCTTAGAATAAACCTTACATATACCTATTTTAATTATTCTTTACTAAATTGTATTGTATTTCACCATCTATGCATGAACTAACACTTTTACCAAGGTGAAACAGGCACAGAAGAGGAGTTCTCCACTGGAGGGGGAACTAATCTGATTACAGATTTGATCTGTCTACAAATCTGATCTGATTACAGCATATATCTGTCTACAGACAGGTTCTGATTATTGAATTGAGTTGTCTACAGGACTGTTCTGACTTCAAAGTCAATTTGTCTACAGAACTATTCTGATTACAATATCATTCTTTCTACAGAACTGATCTAATTACTGATTAAACTGTCTACAGAGCTTATTTGATTACAGGAAAATCTGTCTACAGAATAAGAACTGATCTGAGTTACAGTACTGGTCTGAGAAAGTACTGTGCTGATAACAAAAAGGTGAAAATCAGAAGAGTTGGGGAACTGATCTGAGGATTACTGAGCTGGCCCAACTACTGATCTGATCTTCGGAGTAAATACTCAGCTGATTACAGTACTCAGCTGAACCCAGATAAGTAAATTTCAATAAATTTTAAGCAAGAAATTGAAGTAAAGTGTGTGTGGAAACAACTGCGCTGATACACATCAGAACAGTATTTTGCCTACGAGTACTTCTAAGTCAAGATCTGTTCAAAATTAGATTATTTATAGAGAATATTAATACACTCCTCTATTCTTGACCTAATTTTAAAAGGTGTATTTATCAACACAAGTTGGCTCCAAATTGGGAAGAGTTTTATGAATCTGTAACGTTTTTCTTAAATTACACTTTTCTATACTCGATCCAAACCACACAACGTGGGAATCTATATCAATCCAAGCCCTAGATTTGCTTTGAATTAGATAACTACAATCACATTAACTTCTTCTTCTTCACTTAACATTTCTTCAAATTCTCTAAGCTCAAAAGTTTTCGCAATATTCCTTTACTCTATTATCTACACTTCTATAGTTCTATCCTATGGCGATTATCGACATTCTAAACGATGTTAACGAAGTTGTAGGTACGTTTGACTCATCCAAATGGAATCGTGAAAAGGGCATCTTCGTTGAAAATTATGTCTACTTCACTGGAAGGCAAAGAGCTGAAAATCAAGCTGTTCTCACCATGTGTGAACAGTGCGGGCTGAAGAAGTATCTAGAATCATTCCCCAAGATGGTTTTTGAACCTAAGGCAATGGAATTCTATTTACAACTTCAAGGAGATAACAATGGCGTTCGATCAACGATTTCTGGACACAGGGTTGCTATTACAAGAGAAACCCTTGAAATCGCTTTTGATTTACCCGACGGGCCAGTAGATATTCTGAGCTACATGGAAGGGCAAGAAAAAGCTTGCGTGGGTAGATGGATCAATGCAGACTCCGCGACACTCACCAATTTGAAGAAAGAAATTCTTCCAGAAGGTCTTCAATTGTTGATGGACATTGCTGGAAAATGTTTGTTAGGTCAACACTACAGCCAAGACGCTCTCACTCACTTGAAAATTCAAGTTATGGCTGCCATTATTGATCGTGTTGATGGTGACTGGCAAGGATTTATTTTGGGCAGACTTTTAGCTGAGAAAGAGAAAGTGCTGTTTGATGATGAAACCAAAGAATTCTCCATAAAATCCATGATGGGATTTGGAAGCAAGTTGAGCATGTTGTTGCCTCAACTAGCTGATAAGAAGGTGGATTGGAGTCCTCCAAAAAAGTTTCACCAGGGCAAATTTCTGTTCAAAAAGGAATCTGCAAAGTTTGAACAAGAACAACTGCAACGTTAACAACCTCAAATATCTGGTGGTTCAATGTTCCGTTCTGATGATGATGAGCCGGAGACAAGAACAAAAGCTAGGCATGATCCTCACCGAGCTGGATTAAGGAGAGGCAGATCAGGAAGGGTTGCCTCTAAAAAGTCAGAAGAGTCAGTTGCTGTAGAAGAGAAAGAGGCTTATGTAGAGCAAGAGGTAAGTACTTCAAGCCTCATTGTTTTACATAAGAGAACATCAGGTGGAAGTGTGCTTAGACCCAGAAGAGTTCTTAAGAACATTTCTTCCACTCCCTCAAATTCTGATCCTATCCAAGCCCAACCCCTTGATTAAGAGCCTACCCGTTCTAAGGAGTTAGTACACTACTCTCCTATTCGACAGAACACTCCTCCCTCACCCACTCAGAACACTTCCTTTCAACCCACTTCTCAATCAAGTCCTCAACATAATCCCACACCACATTTTTCTCCTGAACCAGTTCATGACCACTCCACTGAGCATGAACATATACCTTCTTCTGAACCTATTGAGATCACTTCTTCTCCTGAAACTGAGATTATTCAACCAAATTCCGTGTTTTTGATGGATTATCCAATATGTGATAAGGAAGAGAGAATAATATTTAAATTGAGGAATGCTCTTCTTATAGGATTTTATGGTTTAGATAACAGCTCTATGGTTTTTGAGCAACTTCTAAGGATATGCACTTGGGTGTATCTTAGAAGAATTGGCCTGAATGAGTTGTTAATTGTAGCAGAAGGCATGGGTGGTTTATCTGTGTTCCATGACTGGGAACAAGAACAGAGAGAAGCTGCAGGTGTTAATTCTTTTACAGAATTAGTCACTCTAGATTCAGTTGTACAGTTGGTGGAAAGGCTAACTGGTTGTAAGTATTCTGTGATAAATTCTGCTGATGTTGATGCTGGTATGGAAGTTGATAAGGATATTGATGAAAAAGATCTTGATAATCAAGCTGAAGCTGATACCAATGCAACTGAGATGTTTGAGAACACAGTTGTAGTTGAAGAGACTGAGGTTTTAGAGGAACAAATTTTGGGTGTTGATGAGTTGGAAAGCATACCAAAAGACATTGCTGAGACTACTGTGCTTGAAGATGTTCAAGAGGCATTAAGAACAGTTCCTGCTGAAACAGCTCATGATAACTCAAGCTTTGAAATGATGAAAAAGCATAATGAAGAGTTACAAGCCAAGCTGGAAGCTACTTTGAAGCAATTCCAAGAAGCTACTGAGAAATTGGAAAGATTGACTGCTACCAATTCGTATGAGCAAGTGTTGGAACACACAATGTCAAAAATCTATGATCTGCATAGACTGCAAGAAAAGAAGTTTGAGCTGCTTTTGAAACCCTTGAAGGATTGGCAGGATGAAGCCAAAACGGGGGAAGATAAGATAATGAGAGTGATGGAACAGACTCAAATTCAACAAGCTCAATTGGTTGTAAGCCAAGATGATTTGAAGAAAAGTCAAGATGATCTAAAAGAAGAGATTATCAGTTTGAATCTGAAAATCAATCTCAGAAGACAACAGACTTCTGAACCTCAAGATGTAGAAATAACTAAGAAAAACATTGCTGAGTCTTCTTCAATAAAAAGAAAAAGGAAAATGATCTTGGATGATGAAGAAGAGGCTAAAGAGACTGGTAGAGTCACCAGGTCTAAAAGTGTAGGTCCCTAAGTTGAGTTAATATCGAGGGAAGCTAAAGAAAATGTCTAGAGGGGGGTGAATAGACTTTTCTAAAATCTTTCGATATATCAGAATTACAATGTGCGGAATACGAAATTAACAATGAGCCCAATTAAAGATTATACTCAACTTACTTCGAGAACTCTGTTTTATGTACTCAACTAGTCTAGTTCAGTTATGTGTGTTTAACAAGTAAACAATTAATCAATTCAAACAAACAAAACAATAAAGTAAATCAAACACGAGATTTATAGTGGTTCGACAACTTGTCTACATCCACTCTCACAACTCCAGTCGTGAAATTCTTATTAACTCTTCCAATCGAGTAATATGTTCTTATAGCTTTAAGTCCCAAGAAATAAGACTTAGATCTTCTCGATTATATCTCCAGATATATCTTCGATCTTACTAGCTATTTTACAAGTAACTAGCAACTTGAAACAGTAAACGAAAAAAAAACTTCTCTTCGTTCAGTAGTAGCCTTCTGATCTTCACTTGACTTGTGTAGCTTCACTTTCTGAACTTCAATCTCTGAGAGTAATCTCTTCACTTGAATCTTCAATAATGCTTGCAGTAACAATATTTCAGTAGTTGTATCAGTATCTCAGTAGTCTTTAAATGATAAACACCTAGAGGTATTTATAGATTCTAGAAATCAAGAACTCAGTTAGTTGTAACCAACTTTTCTTGAAGACTAACTTCTAACTGAAATTTCTTCTTCCACGCGTTTCTTCAGTTAATTAGTTATTCCTTAACTAATTCTTCAGTCTTTATCTTCAATACGCGTTTCTGTAACTAACTTCAAGTTAACTTGTCTTGTTGAGTCGTTCCTGTCTTGTGTAGTAGTAGTAGACTGTGTCTTCTACTTATCTTGTGCAGTAGACTTCTTCAGATTACAACATAGAACTAATCTAGTCCTATCCTCTAATCCTAACAAGACTATTACATTACATTAAGCTTCTTGTTATAAAGCTTAGTCAACTTATAAAACTATACAAAGAATCTATCTATTACATTTAAAAACATGAGCTCTATACAACAATTATTCATAGCTCAATAACAATCTTAACATATACAAATAACAAATATGAAGTACTTATAAATCGTACTTATCTTTCAACAATACTTGTCTTTTAAAAAACTATTACTTGTCTTTGTGAAATAGTACTTGTCTTGTGAATTCTACTGATCAGTACAAGACGACTTCAACTTAACTAGACTAGATCAGTCAATACTTAGAAAATATTCAAGTCTTCTTTTGGCTTATCAAAACTTTATCTTTTATCTTTTATTCATCATTTAGGACTTGCTCTAGGATTCATATCCCAACAATTTCCCCCTTTTTGATGAAGCCAAAACTACTTGAATCTTTTCACAATAGTAAACTAGTTAAGTAGTTATCTTGTATTAAACATCAAAATAGTATTTATCTTTTCATTCATTTCGAAATAAGATCAGTAGATATTACAAATACTTAATCAAAATAAAACTAAGTAAATAGAGCAAAAAAAACTAATCTGAAAGAGTACCTTCTCCTGAGTTTGGAACACAGAATGCATCAAGGAGTCTCCTGTGAATAATACTGATATGGTCTTCATCTTCAATCTTCTCTTTATCAAGTAGCTCTTCTTCAAATTTCTTGATCTGGTTAAGATCGACTCTTTTTCCTGAGCTTGTCATAGGAGTCTTCCATCTTGGAAATGTTGGTACTAAAATGTTGAAGTTTACAGCAGCAGATATTCTCATAATCAAATTCCAAAGCAATTTTTTTTGTCCTTCCATGAATTTGTCAAACATGGCATACAACTCATCTGGACTTTCAGTCTCACCATACTTTCGAATAATCCAGTGATCCAGTTCCCATTGCCTCTTAACCTTGAGCCATTCTTGACGATGCTCTTTGTCAATGAAATAATCAATGAACTGGTCTTCCACTTCTTCTTCATCAGTCTTCAGCTTCTGCAATCTTTCAATATGTTTCTTAATTTTCTTCTTTCTAGCATAATGACTTTCATCATTAGGATCAGCAATCTTTTGCTTCTTCTGCTCTGCAGCAACTTCTTCAGTTTCTTTAAAAACTATCTTCCTTTTAGACCGTCTGGTCTGAATCTCAGCTTCTGGAGATACATCATTCTTGCCCTTCTCCAATCTTTTGAGTTCATCAGCTTCAGCTTGCTCCAGCTCTGCAGTTTTAACTAGCCTCCTCTTAGGCCTCCTTAGCTCTTGTATAGCAGTAGCAGCGTCCTTCTCTTCGGGTTCAGCACTCAGCTTATCTAAGCTGACTTGCCCTTCTTTACTTACCTCTTCCCCCTTTTTGGCTTCATCATGGGCCTTAAGAGTGAAAAAGCTTGTAAAGCGAGTCATTTCTTCCTTTACGGCTTCCTTCATTGCTTCAGCAGCCAGCTCTATCTGCTTTTGATGAGTATGATCCCGACTTATCTTATCTAGACGATCAGCAGTAGACTCAAGCTTCTTTGAGTTAATGGCCAACTCGTCTTTGAAATGAGTAGCAGTCTGTCGGAGAAGAGTGTTTTGCTTTGTTAAATCAGATAGAACAGCTTGAGAACGCACCAACTGATCTTGTGCTTCTCGCCTTTGCTCATCAGCAATCTCAATTTTCACCCTGTAGAGTCTTTCCATTTTACCCGACTCTTCAGCTAACGATCTAGCAAAAGAGATAGATCTCTTTTCAGAAGTATCCACTTGATTCTGGATAAACCTTTCAACTTCCGCATACAACTCCGCTCGGAAAGTTGAGTCCATCTTGTTGACTTCTCCAACAATCAATTCTCGTGAGCTGTCTACAAGTGATTGATTCTGTTCTACCAAAACATCTTTCACTTTTGAGTGCAAGAACTCTTCTATCGCAGAATGAACAACTTCTTTCAAGTCTGTCTTTAGCTCGTCAAGATAGCCTATAGGAAAACCTTGAGACGATGACTGAGCTTCACCAACCACATCGTCTTGAACTTTTTCCACAAGTTCCTCTTCATCAAACATAACTGCATCCATGAATTCATCATCTTCTTTTCCAAAGTCAAAAGAATCAACCTCTTCTGAACTGTCAGCCTCATCTTCAGAAGGTTCTGAGGTTTGAACAGCAATGTTAACAAGTTCTGCCTTCTCTTCTTCCACTAGCTCAGTCTGAGTTCCAATATCAGACGAGAACTCTTCTACCAGAATTCCATCAGGAATATTCAATAGTCTCTTGACAAGATCAACTAAGGCTTTTGGCGGGAATAATTCAGAATGATCTTTAACACCACTATTTTCTTTCTGTTCCATCTCCCAATCCATAAAATTGGAGATTCCACCCATGCCTTGAATAACTTCGAAAAGATCGTCGGTTGAGGATTTCTTCAGTGCAAACCAGGTGCATATCCTAAGAAGAATCTCAAACTGCTCTGACTCATAGTCCACTTCGAGAGTCAGGCCGTGGCATATCGACAAATGTCATTATTGTTACGCCGACCACCAGGTCGTGAGGCTTTCCCAGGAGATGTTTTCTATTTACATTCCCGTCTCTTAGAAAGAGCGGCTAAACGATCGGACCAGACAGGCGCAGGGAGCTTGACCGCCTTACCCGTCATTGAAACACAAGCAGGAGATGTTTCGGCTTATATTCCTACTAATGTCATTTCCATTACTGATGGACAAATCTGTTTGGAAACAGAGCTCTTTTATCGCGGAATTAGACCTGCTATTAACGTCGGATTATCTGTCAGTCGAGTCGGGTCAAGGGCAAGGTCGATAGAACCTTGTTCAGAAGACAAGAAGGGAAGGACATTTTACTCGTCCAAATTTACGTAGATGATATCATTTTTGGATCACCTAACAAAAAGCTGAGTGAAAGTTTTTCAACACTCATGCAAAGTAAATTTGAGATGTCTATGATGGGTGAAATGAATTACTTTCTTGGACTTCAAGTAAAACAGACCCCAGAAGGGATTTTCATAAATCAAGCAAAATATACTCGTAATCTACTAGACAAGTATGGTATTAAGACATGTAAAGCTTCTGGAGTACCTATGCAACCTACTTACAGGATGGATCCAGACGAGAATGGTAAATGTACTGATCAAACTCATTACCGTGGTCTTTCGTGCTGCCAGTGCTTGTGAGGTTGGGGGTACAGGTCGAGGCCTAGATCGATGTGATCTAGCCTTGGTTCGGATAGAAGTAGATGGGAGAGAGAGAGGAATTGAAACAGAGTGAGTAGAAGTACCAACCTGTGAACTCGACTCGACTGGACGAGTAGGCGATTCAACTCTCACTAGAGTGTACATTTCAGGAATTTGGTCACTCGACTCCTTCTCATGATTTGACTCTGCATCTGACTGAGTCTTCTCCGAGTCGTCTGCACTGGACTCTGCTTCCTCAGATCCAGCTTGAGAAGAACTCTCCGAATCCGCATACGGCAACACCTCTGAATCATCAAAATGAACTTGCCTTGGGGCAGCTGGCCTTACAGCAGTCTGCTTCTTCAGTGCCTCTTTCTTTAAATAGAACTTAAGAGGATGAAAGGGCTTTCCCTTGCTCCAATCAGTCTTGTTGGGCATCAATAGTGGGAGTAAGATGCTCAGCTTGTTACCATATCCAACCGCTTGTGATACTACCCAATTGCGAGCATCAACATCCACTCTAACACTTCTTTCGAAGTACATCATCCTGTCAGCTATCAGCTTAAACCAATTACCCTCAGTGATTCCATCATAGATAGCTGCCATTATCCTTGTTTTGGCTTGCGTAACTGAGTCATGAGACCCAGTGGCACATAGAAGCATCTTGCTTGCTATGTCGAGTAGAGTGCGATATTTTTCCAAGAGTTCACCCTTCTTGGCTGTAGGAGCTTTACCATCTGGCTTTAGTTTCATTTTCTTACCACAGAAGATGCTTAAATACCTCATCTCCTGTCCTTCAGCATACTTTTCCACATCAATCGTTCCGATGGGCAGCTTCAATCTTTCAAATAGAGCTTCTCGAGTGATTTCCACTCGATTTGAACCGATAAATGATTCGATAACATCTCCTCTTCTGTTGGCGTTGGCATAGAATTCCAAAACTTCTTCCTCCAAAACAACTTGAGAAAACGCCTCCAAGTAAGGTTTTAGCCCGCATCTGGTGCATTTGGTCAAGATTTCTGCATTTCCTGCCGTGTGATTTCCTTCGAAGAACAGAGATGGTTCAACATGCACCTTGTTGTCATTTATATATCTCCCGAGATCGAATGGTGCCTGAATGTTGGTACTTACATCGAAAATAGATCGAATCGACATGTTAAATGATTCGTAATGAACAAGAAAGTAAATTATGCAGGAAATCAACTGTGAGCAAGTAGTAGAGTTATGAAAACGTGAGGCAAGATGTGTACAAGTGTTGGGTTTTGTTTAAAAAACTGAATTTTTGATCCAACGGTCAAGATCGAGGGATTAGATCCAACGGTTAAGACCTTTGGCATTCGGTTACGGAACCGAGACGAAAATGTGATTTGATTTTGTAAAAATTGAGATCCGCCTCTCCTATTGGTAGAAAGAGGAGTGTACTCATCTGACCTAACATATTCATATTTTGGCGCGAAATGAATGTGTACACCTCATTAAATAGGGGTGTATAAATCCAATTCTAGGATATTCGAACTTTAACACTATCAAATCACTTTAATACCCTTAATTTGTTTCGAATAAACACAAACACTTAACATATTTAAATCAAAGAAAACTTAGCTTGTCTGTTCGATTCCATCCAGAACAGATGAGTAGGTCTAATCTTCATAAGACGAGTAGACTTAATTTCACAAGACGAGTAGTCTTATGAGTACTAGTTGAGTTCCCCCTTCAACTGTGCGTGTCTATTCTACACGTCGAATGACTTTATGTACCTGTCTTATTTTGTACGACAGATAGTTGAGTAGAATAATTAGAATGAATATCAATTTAAGTCAATGATCAAGGTTCAAACAAGATGACTGTTATCAAACTAAAGAGTCAACATAAGGATCTTTAAGAAATCAAGGATTCCCCCTTAAATGTATATTCCCTTAGTATTACCCTCAGCTTTACCAGCTTCCTCATCGGGTTGTTTGGTCAACTTGTCTGACCTTGTATACCTGTCTGTTGAGTGAGTAGATGAGTGCTCTGTGCCTTTTGTGGTAACTTATCTGTTTCTTCTTTCTTCTTAGGACTGTACCTGTCTGGTTAGTACATTTCTACATACTAGTAGGATCAAGATCAATTAGTCCTAGACTAATGCATAATTCACGAAATCGAGCCTCAGCTAATGGTTTTGTGAAAATATCAGCTCTTTGAAAATCAGTATGAATCTTTTCCATGCGAATATCCTTCTTTTCTACATGACCACGTATGAAATGGTGTTTAACATCGACATGTTTACATCGTGTGTGCAGAACAAGATTTTATGTAATGGCAATTGCACTATTACTATCACAGAAAATAGGAACATTTGATTCATAGATATTATAATCTCTAAGCTGTTGAATAAGCCATAATAATTGACTACAACAACTACCAGCAGCCATGTACTCGGCTTCAGTAGTAGAGGTAGCAACACTTGTCTGCTTTTTCGAAAACCATGAAATGAGTTTTGTGCCTAAGAATTGACAAGAACCAGATGTAGATTTCCTATCTATTCTACAACCACCAAAATCAGAATCAGAGTAGCCACTTAGAGATAAATCATCATTTGAAGGATACCATATACCACGATTGATGGTTCCTTTCAAATATTTCAATATCCTTTTAGTGGTTTCCATATGACTCTCTTTTGGATTAGCTTGAAATCGAGCACATACACCAACAGAAAATGCAATATCAGGTCTACTAGCAGTCAAGTAGAGTAATGAACCAATAAGAGTTTGATCAGTACATTTACCATTCTCGTCTGGATCCATCCTGTAAGTAGGTTGCATAGGTACTCCAGAAGCTTTACATGTCTTAATACCATACTTGTCTAGTAGATTACGAGTATATTTTGCTTGATTTATGAAAATCCCTTCTGGGGTCTGTTTTACTTGAAGTCCAAGAAAGTAATTCATTTCACCCATCATAGACATCTCAAATTTACTTTGCATGAGTCTTGAAAAACTTTCACTCAGCTTTTTGTTAGGTGATCCAAAAATAATATCATCTACGTAAATTTGGACGAGTAAAATGTCCTTCCCTTCTTGTCTTCTGAACAAGGTTCTATCGACCTTGCCCTTAGTAAAACCATTTTCTAATAGAAATTGAGAAAGAGTATCATACCAGGCTCTTGGAGCTTGCTTTAGTCCATATAAAGCCTTTTTTAATCTGTATACCTGATTACCTTTGACTTCGAAACCTGGGGGTTGTTCAACATACACTTCTTCCGCAAGAATACCGTTAAGAAATTCACTTTTAACATCCATTTGATATACAGTAAATTTCATGTAAGCAGCATATGCAAGAAACAATCGAATGGCTTCTAGTCTAGCAACAGGAGCATATGTTTCATCATAATCTATGCCTTCAGCTTGTGAATAGCCTTGGGCGACTAGTCTAGCCTTATTACGAACAACTACATCATTCTCATCTTTCTTATTCTTGAAAATCCATCGAGTGCCAACTACATTATGATGTTTAGGTCTATCAACAAGTTCTCAGACGTCATTTCGAACAAACTGATTCAACTCGTCTTGCATAGCGATGATCCAATTACTATCAGCTAAAGCCTCTTTAATGGTTTTAGGCTCGATAGATGAGAGGAAACAACACCAGCAAAACAAAGATGGACTAGGTTGTTCTTGTGACTCAAAGAGTTGTCGTCTAGTCTTTACACCAATAGTAGAGTCACCAATGATATTTTCAGTATCATGAGCAGATTTCCATGTTTTTCTAGTCTTCGTAAGCATAGTATTATCATCTAGATCGGTTATAGCATCATGCATTTCAACATCATTATCAGGAGATTTAATAGGAGTAGACGAGTCGACTAGTCCAGGCATGTCAACTGGTCTAGTAGATTTACCTTGAGCACTTACCTTCTCCTGATCATCAGTTTCGAGAGCTTTCATGAATGGATTGTATGTTTGAACGGATTCATATACCTCAGAATCTTTGTCAGATTCGATAGTTAGCTCAGTAACTTTCTCACTGATCTTGTTGGCAGACGAGTCCTGTTGAGATTCTTCGAAAACCACACGTGGTGTTTCTTCCACACAGAGGGTTGAGTAGTTGAATACTCTAAATGCTTTGCTAGTCGAGGAGTATCCTAAGAATATCCCCTCGTCTGCTTTAGCATCGAATGCATTCAACTTGCTTTTCCCATTGTTATGGATGAAACACTTACAACCAAATATATGAAAATATGAGACTCTGGGTTTTCTACCTTTCCATACCTCATAGGGTGTCTTACCTAGTGCTTTATTGATAGCACTTCTATTTTGTGAGTGGCATGCAGTATTGATAGCTTCTGCCCAAAACTTTTGAGGCGTATTATACTCTGTCAGCATGGTCTTGCAGGCCTCCTTAAGAGTTCTGTTCCTTCGCTCTGCTACTCCATTTTGTTGTGGTGTCCTTGCTGCACTAGTAAGGTGCTGGATGCCACGCTTAGAACAAAATTCTTTAATATAGCAGTTAATGAATTCAGTACCCTTGTCACTACGGATCTTGACAATTGACTGATTCTTCTCAACCTGTAACTTCTTCAACAGATCAGGCAAAAGTGTTTGTGTATCACTCTTCTTGTGTAAGAAGACTACCCAGGTGAACTTAGAATAGTCATCTACCACAACAAGTGTGTACCTTCTACCGCTCAAAGTTGGAGGAGTTATTGGGCCATGTAAGTCCATATGTAGAAGTTCAAGAACTCTACTTGTTGAGAGGGATGGAATAGATTTAAAGGAACCTTTTACCTGTTTACCTTTCTGACATGATGTGCATACATGTGACTTGTAGTAGACTTCATTGGGAATACCTTCCACAAGGTAGTCTCTGGCTATCTTATTAAGAACCTTAAAGTTTAGATGACAGAGGCGTCTATGCCATAGCCAGCCAAGTTCTTTAGGATTCTTAGTAAGTAGACAGGTGTCCCTCGGACAACTGTTCCAGTTCACTATATACACACTTCCTTGTCTAATGCCGACGAGTAGTATGGTATGAGTCCTTTTGTCAATGATTTCACATTTGCGACTCTTGAACTGCACCTTGTATCCACGATCACAAAATTGTGAAACAGAGAGTAAATTGTATTTCAAGCCTTCAACATATGAGACATCTTGGATCTCTATGTCTCCATTCCGAATGTAGCCGAATCCTTTAGTAACAGCAGTGGAGCTATCACCAAATATTACTTTTGGTCCTTCTTGTTCATGGTAGCTTGATAAGAGAGTCTTGGTACCAGTCATGTGGTGCGAACAGCCACTGTCTATGTACTAAGTTTCTCCTATTGAGCCACCCTTCTTGTATAGATCAAGCCGACCCTGCATTAGATGATATTTCATAATTTAGGTACCCTCCTTGTTTATTGGGGTCCTGGGGGGTTAGTCGAGTTCAATGGAATCCAAATGTACATTGGAGTCCTGAACAAGTTTGATCTTCTAAGCTTTCGACCATATTTGTTGCAAAATAAGACCTTGTTGTCCTTATCTGGCTTATCAGTCGAGTTTGGGTCTACTCTTTGGAGATAGCTTTTCGACTTGATCTCTACTTGAGCAGGCACTTGTCTATGATAGTTAGAGTAGGGTTTGAAAGCATTAGGTCCATACGGTTTATAGACATGTTTAGGTCTTTCTTCTCCTTTGATATCATATGACAAAGGTGGAGGATATAGAACAGCTTGTGTACGATATTTTGGACCTTCCTGTCTAGGTCTAGATGAGTAGAGTTGAGACTGCCTTATAAAAGGAGGTCTAGACTCTTGTCGTCTAGTCTGTACTTGTCTAGTACTAGTCTCCTCGGGATACCAATCCTCGTATGTGACCTGGTTGTATCGTCTACGATTAGTGGTCCTTGGAAGATTAGTTCTAGGTTGAACAGGCTTGTTGTTACCATTCTTTTTACCTCCTTTGGTAATTGGAATGTTAACTCGAGCTTGTTTTGGTACAGTACCTTTAGATGGGGTATCAATATCGTATATCATTGGTTCTTTTCCTTTATCATTAGTCAAAGAGCTTGAGATGAAAATAGTAGGGTTCTTAGGAACTAGAGTAGACGAGCTGGGTGTCTCAGCACCTATGCCTGTCTTGTCAGCAGGAGCCCTATACCTATCTGACAATTCAAGGTTAACCTTAGAAGAGTTAACCAGGTCAGTAAGTTTAAGGTCTAAAGTGATAACCTCGGTTTCTAAGAACTTATTACGTTCTTCAAGCTTTTTGAACTTGCTTTTTAAAACATTGAATTCATGTTTCTCAGTAGCATGTGTCTTAAGTAGGCCTTGATACAACTTGTCTGTCAATGCACACTTGTCTTTGAGTTGACTCAACTCTTCTTGCAAGCGTTCATTTAGGACTGTTATATTAGGATCTACTTTAGACTGAGCTTCCTTAAGATCAATGATTTCTTGTCTTAAAATGATGTTTTCGTCACTGACTTCAATGATTGCCTTGTTGGCAAGTAGGAGGTCGTCTTCAACTGCACTAGTAGAGTGCTGAAGGCTACTCCCTACTTTGCTACTGGCAGTGTCACTTTCATCAGATTCTGATTCATCACAAGATTGAAAAGAAGTAGCAGATGATACCTCTTGGTCGATTTTAGCCATGCAGCATAGACCATCATCTACAATAAAAGCTTCATCGTGATCTGGTTCAGACGGGTAGCTAGATGAGGATGATGGCAACTCGTCTGAGTCAGACTCAGAGTCATCATTGGCCATCATTGCCTTCTTACCACGGTTGTATCTTCTTTCCCTTCGTGCTTTGCGTTCTTCTCGATCATCAGTACTCAGGTCTGGACATTCATATATGTAGTGACCTGGTTTTTCACAGTTATAGCACAAGAGATCATTTGTAGCCTTTTTAATAGGAGAGTTGTTCCTTCGTTTATCACGTCTATCAGAACGAGTAATCTTCCTACCATCAGACTCTCTATCTTGTCTGTTACCTTTCGAGACTTCGTCTCTCCTTTCAGACGAGTTTCGGTCTCGTCTGGTTTCAGACGAGTTCTTAGAAGCAGACCCTCTATGCTCTCTATAGAACTTCTTATATCTTCCAAAACGTTTATTCAGTCTATCAAACTTTCTAACCATGAGGCTTACCTGATCCTTCAGACTAAGATCAGTATCTAACTCGTCTTTCACAGAAGTAGACTTAGTCTTAGACTTTGACCTGTCTACCTTAGACGAACTAGCCTTAAAAGCAACGTTCTTAGATACAGCATGTTCTCTGTCGCTACTTACTATAGGTTCATCTTCGTCTAAATCAAACTCATGGGCCTTTAGAGTTTGAAACATGGTTTCTGTTGTCCATACGTCTATATCTTGGGTATTCTTAACAAGCATTTTTACCATTTTCCATCGACTATCAAGGCTTTTGAGAATCCTAAGATTGATTTCACGTGGAGTATAAGATTTACCAAGGACTTCCAAGTCATTCATGATTTTGGTAAAGCGAGTATCCAACTGGTCTATTGTTTCACCAGCTTTCATATGAAATGATTCGAATCTTTGGACTGCTGTAGAAAGCTTGCTTTCTTTGATTAGGGATGTCCCTTCACAAATAATAGCTAAGCGATCCCACATTTCTTTGGCAGTTTTACATTTTAACACTTTTCCCAGATACTCGTTAGGAAGAGTGTGTAAGATGTAATTCTTGGCCAAGCTATCCAAATTATTCTGTCTCATTTCTTCTGAGGTAAGTTCTGACCTTGGTTTCTTGACGAGTGTACCCACGGGTTGATTAGTGTCAAGGGCAGCAGTATTGGGGATCATGGTCACAATTGGACCTTCAGTGATGATGGAGATCATTAAGTCGTGAGTGGAACTGAAGATGGCTTCCATCCTTAGCTTCCAATAGTCATAATCTTGAACCTGGAACTTAGGCAACTTGTTAGCGCTGATTTCAAAAGACATGTTTAAATGAGTAGTCTGGTGCTAATCAGTTTTATGATCAAGAAGTATATGAGTCAAGAACAGGGAACAAGAAAACAATATATCCAGAATATTGATCAAGAACACGTAAGCAAATATGTTCTTGGACTGAGATTTTCAACCAAGTCTTGAGTTGGTTATCAAGAAACAGCAGTTCGTAAACCACTGCTCTGATACCACTTGTAGGTCCCTAAGTTGAGTTAATATCGAGGGAAGCTAAAGAAAATGTCTAGAGGGGGGTGAATAGACTTTTCTAAAATCTTTCGATATATCAGAATTACAATGTGCGGAATACGAAATTAACAATGAGCCCAATTAAAGATTATACTCAACTTACTTCGAGAACTCTGTTTTATGTACTCAACTAGTCTAGTTCAGTTATGTGTGTTTAACAAGTAAACAATTAATCAATTCAAACAAGCAAAACAATAAAGTAAATCAAACACGAGATTTATAGTGGTTCGACAACTTGTCTACATCCACTCTCACAACTCCAGTCGTGAAATTCTTATTAACTCTTCCAATCGAGTAATATGTTCTTGTAGCTTTAAGTCCCAAGAAATAAGACTTAGATCTTCTCGATTATATCTCCAGATATATCTTCGATCTTACTAGCTATTTTACAAGTAACTAGCAACTTGAAACAGTAAACGAAAAAAAAACTTCTCTTCGTTCAGTAGTAGCCTTCTGATCTTCACTTGACTTGTGTAGCTTCACTTTCTGAACTTCAATCTCTGAGAGTAATCTCTTCACTTGAATCTTCAATAATGCTTGCAGTAACAATATTTCAGTAGTTGTATCAGTATCTCAGTAGTCTTTAAATGATAAACACCTAGAGGTATTTATAGATTCTAGAAATCAAGAACTCAGTTAGTTGTAACCAACTTTTCTTGAAGACTAACTTCTAACTGAAATTTCTTCTTCCACGCGTTTCTTCAGTTAATTAGTTATTCCTTAACTAATTCTTCAGTCTTTATCTTCAATACGCGTTTCTGTAACTAACTTCAAGTTAACTTGTCTTGTTGAGTCGTTCCTGTCTTGTGTAGTAGTAGTAGACTGTGTCTTCTACTTATCTTGTGCAGTAGACTTCTTCAGATTACAACATAGAACTAATCTAGTCCTATCCTCTAATCCTAACAAGACTATTACATTACATTAAGCTTCTTGTTATAAAGCTTAGTCAACTTATAAAACTATACAAAGAATCTATCTATTACATTTAAAAACATGAGCTCTATACAACAATTATTCATAGCTCAATAACAATCTTAACATATACAAATAACAAATATGAAGTACTTATAAATCGTACTTATCTTTCAACAATACTTGTCTTTTAAAAAACTATTACTTGTCTTTGTGAAATAGTACTTGTCTTGTGAATTCTACTGATCAGTACAAGACGACTTCAACTTAACTAGACTAGATCAGTCAATACTTAGAAAATATTCAAGTCTTCTTTTGGCTTATCAAAACTTTATCTTTTATCTTTTATTCATCATTTAGGACTTGCTCTAGGATTCATATCCCAACAAAAAGTAAGCAAAAGCTTGTTGTTGCTAGTAGTAGGCCAAGTGATGAAAAGATGGTTGAAGCATTTAGAAAGTACAATGAGTTGTTAGCTAAAAAGAAAGCTGGATTGTCTGAAAAGAAGAAAGTTGATGAACTGATAAGAAAGCAAAAGATGAAAGATGCAGAAGCTGCAAGGAAAAAGTTTGATAACTGAGTAGCTGCATTAAAAAGGAAAAAGAAATCTAAATCTGTTGAAAAAGTTGTTGAAGAGAACTATATGGAGTTCATTGTTGATTCTGACAACATGAGTTACTGGAATGATCTGAAGTTGAAATGGCAGATTGCTAATTTCATAGTGAAGAAATTTTGTGATCATTCAAGTAAAGATGCTGAATATTCTGATTTTGAAGAATTCATGATGAACATAGCAAGAGACTTTTGGGAAGACATGTTACTGCTGGCTGCTGCTGCAGATATCCAGATTTTATGTCCAGAAGAACCAATTTGGGATCCTCCAAGACAAGAAAATGGTGAACCTAATTTGAAAGAAGTTGGAAACATTATTGCTAAGATCGTTAAAGATGAAGGAATTACTGATCACAAGCACATGATGGAAATCAAGAACAGGATGTATCTGGCATTCAGAATTCCTAATGAAGATTGAAGATGAAGGACAAGCTCAAGAGATAACATTTCTTAACCTTATCTTTATTTTCATATTTGATATTTCTGTGATTATGTGACTTAGTTGTAATATGTGATATATCTGATCTTATTTTGAATATGAATCTGATTTTTGATTTGATGAACTGTTATGAATAACTCATTACTTAACTACTGATTTATTAACATTTAAGTAGTTTTGGCTTCATCAAAAAGGGGAAAATTGTTGGGATATGAATCCTATAAACAATGTTCTAATTGATGATTATATGTTTTGATGACCAAAAGCAACTTGTAGTTAATAATATATGTGATTATATGTTGTTCTAACTGAGTTATATGAATTAGGATTACTGATCTTAATGTGTTATGAAATCTGAGTTTACTGATCTTATGTTTTACTGATCTTATATATGAACTGTTTAAGAACTAAGATGAAAATGAAATGTATAGACAACTTATAGTATAGGACTTAGATGTACTCATCTGTATGTAGTTCAGTTGATGTATAGATAGGTTTTATATTTGTAAAGTTGTATTCTATTGTATTCAGTTTTGTAAAAGTTCAGAGCAATAAGTTTGGAACCTGATCAGAAGACTAAAGAAGACTAAGAGATATCAGAAGACTACTTCAGAGTATGAAGAAATCAAGAGAAATATTTTTGAAGGAAGCTGAACAGTTTTTGAGAACTGTGCTGAGTGACCAAGAACAGTAAAATGAAGAAGAGTAGTTTACTGTGCTGAGTTAGTATGATTGATGAATAAGTTTGGATAACTTATTTGAAGCGTAACTGAAGATATATTTGAAGATATGCTGACTTGGAAAGATAAGTTTTAAGTTGGTTACAAAGAAGGAAGTTACAACAAGAAACGGTTATGAGTTAGTTGAGAGTTGGTTTTACAAACTGCTAACTATCATACTAGATCTTATAAATACCGTGTGATCTTCTACTTGAAAAGACTACTGATACTAATGATATTACTGATACAATCACTATTCAAAGAGAATTCAAGTATTCAAGAACACACAGAGTTGGAGATCAAGAACTGAGAAGAAGCCACAGATCTGAAGAGAAGAATCAAAGGCTACTACAAAGAGAAGTTTTACTTTTCGTTTTTAAGTTTGTATTGTGTAAACAAGTGTGCTAGTTACTTGTGAAATTACTAGTAGATCGAAGATATACCTGGAGGTATAATCGACAAGATCAAAGTCTTAATCTTGGGACTCTAAGCTACAAGTACTCAAGTGGAAAAGAGTAATAAAACATCACGACTGGAGTTGTGAGAGTGGATGTAGACATTTGTCGAACCACTATAAGTATAAAAGATATACTGTTAGTACTGATCTGATTTTAAGAACAGTATTATACAAAACACATTTCCGCATATAAACTCTGATATTTTGATAGAATTTGAAAAGTCTATTCACCCCTCCCCTCTAGACTTTTTCTTAGCTTACTCAATCTAAAACTCAACTTTGGGACCAACAATATACATCATTATTTTCTACATTCTACTGAATATTGGTTATTTTAATGTGCAATTGTAACAATACTAACAACAAAATAATGCTAGTCTTGAGATTTGAAAAAGTACTGAAATAGAATAGGAAAAACAGAGTGCAAATTTGCGTACAAAAGAAAAACTGACCTTGATCTTTTTTTATCTGCTCTTCTATTGTTGAAATCTCAATTATCTTGAGCAAATTATTATTATTTTTTCCTTCTGTTAGCCCGTCTAAAGTCGACCTATGTTTGTAAGTTTTGTTTTTTTTATATGCATGACAGTTTATGTACTATGTATTTTTGTTAATCTGAAAAAAAGAATCCAATACCCGACTTGGAGTACTTGATATTTCAGTATGCTTAGGTGAAATCTGTAGAAAATAATCTCCATTCGACGATTTTATGTTATGTTTAATAACTCAAGCATGGAGGAAAAGTCAAAAAATTAAATATAGATAAAAAGCTACATGTGCCACATCCTCGTGCCTCGGGTTCAAAAGCTTTTGTGACAGGGTTAATAACAATGGTACGTTTTTTTAATTTGAAACTTTATTTTATTTTCCACTCATTTTTACAAAGCACATCATCCTTTTGTTTTATAGAAAAAACAGAAGTGAAGTGGATAACTTTGGGAAGACTCATTTGAGGAAGAATGGAGAATATGTAAACTAGGAACCTACACAAAAGCATGTAAGTTGGTAGACTAGCTATTATTCATCGTTTTAACAATTTGTGTGTACAATTAATTGTCAACATATCAAGAAGCAAGTTAAGTTGACAAAGATGAAGAAAAACTACTTGAAAGGAAAATTATGATAGAGGTTTTTGGTACACAAAGTGGGTGTGAATGAGGTATGGGATACAGAGTAGTGTCATCTAGAAAAAATAAGATTCATTTTACTCCTTTTGCACTTTTCCCTTTAGATGTCTTATTAAGGGTACCATTTGATTTACACTCATTTTATTTGTTTAGAGACATAATAAGATTATATAGTGGTTATTGTTCTGCCAGTTTTGGTTTGGTGTCGAAATAATAATTTTTATAAAAGGCAACTACATTTTTCTGATTTTATGGGTTTTTTGGAATTTTAAATTAGGCTCAACTTTGATTGTGCTTATGTTCCAGTATAGATTTGTGATTCTTATTGGTGTTGTATGGTATCCTGCTCTGTTTTTCCCTTGATGGTTTTAATTGGTTGTGTTTAGTAATAAGAGACTATTGTATTCTTTCTTTAGAGTTGAATTTTTTACCCTATCAGATCACTCAGATTAATTTTTTTTTTTTTTTACTTATGTAGTAAACTTATATTTGTGTATAATAATCTTATGATATTTTATTGTTGTGTCTTTTGTAGGATAATGAAGTTTCACTTTGATAGTACAGAGTAGATAATTAAGAAGACTAATCAAAACTTCGATCAAGCATGTGGTTTTTCAAGCAAGTTATTACCTACATTGAAATGTCCAAATACATTTTCGTATAATTGTTTAGAACGTTTTTAGCATATTTTATTTATGACATTGATAGTTCTTTTTTTTTCTTGAGTATGTTGGCATTGTTGATTGAGTCCATTTGAAGAATTATTTTTTTTCTTGATAATAAATAATTGTTGTTATGTTTATAAGGTTTTTCAAGTATAATGTGTAAATAAAGCGTATGAGTTATTTCTAGTAATTATTTATTTTTGAAATTAAATGAGTTGGTAAATGATATTAAATATTAGTATCAAATTAATAATTTAGTACAAAAAATATAATTTTATATAACAATTTATTTGTAACGAAATTGGTCTTTTGAATAAATTTTACAACAATTTGTAACGAAACTTTTGTTACCACTATTAGGATTTGTGTAACCAAACAAGGTGTCGTTACCATTGAATTGGTAACGAAATTGAATTTTTTTCGTTACAAGAACTTTTTGCAACGATCTTTACAAGACCAACTTTTGTAACAAAATGTTTCGTTACAAAAAGTTTTTGTAACCAAAAAATGACTTTTTGTAACCAATATTTTCGTTAGGAAAAATGCATTTTGTTGTAGTGATTCCTTGTTAACATTTTACAAGAATATTATTTTGTTTATTCCCTCAAAGTCCATGATTTTAACCTACTCTCATGACTAATCATTCTATCATCCGCTCATCTTCTGATTTTCTATCAGGTACAGTTCTTGATAAAAAAAATTAGTCTTCAGATCAAAACTTCATGGCCTCGAACTCAGAGGCGGACGAGAGAGGTTTGGCAATCGAGAGGCTGCTCGAGTCACCAGTTCCATGGATAGGTGTGTACGTTGCTGCTGCATCACTACTCTGCACAGCAGCAATGGTTGTAGACGCTTTGCATGCATTCTGGAAAAGAAAACGTTGGTTCCCTTCTAAGTATTTCTCTCTGAACGCTACTTCTTTAACCCTACTCAGAGTTGCTATGAAGCTGCCAATGGATCTCACCACTCGTATGTATACAGTCACCGATCGCGTTGCAAAGATAAGCACCCTTGTCTTCATGTCAACCACCATGGCCAATTTCTTGACGTCCTTAGGATCCATGAACGACTTAGAAGTTCTATCAAACGTTGTGGCGTTAGGTGATCACAGTTATCGGGAATGTATTCCTTTAGATTATCGAGCTTCGCTCTTATCTTGATGGAAGGCGGGCATTTGCAGAAGAAATGTTAGCCATTGGAGCTATGTTTCTTCTGCTTGTCATGTGCATATCATCAACTATCATGATTCTGTTGGGCCTTTGTCTAGCCCCACTATTTTAGTGGAATGGTTTCTTGGCCCACACTATATGGCTTTGGCCCATATGAGAAAAACCCTACTTTTCCTTTCTTACCAAATCTCACACTTTAGGCAACCTTTCTCTTAATCACGGTAATTTGTATCAATCCCACGATTTACTTTCCTTTCCCTTCATTGAGAATTATGGCTAATGGCTGGAAATCGTGGGTGGTCTTCACTATATAAAGGGCATTGGTCCTTTGGTGAAAAGTGTGGTTTACAATACAATTCTTGTATGAGTGAGAAAAGAGAAAGAGCTACCAAGAGTGAGAATTCGGTGAGATAGGAAGGCCTCGAGGTTGTTCCCTTGCATCGTGTGACGTTCCACTTGAGTCTAGGCGCTGAGCCTGGTGTTTCCGGTTTTCTCTTTAATTTCTTTTTCTCTATTGTTGTTTTCCTCCATTTGTTTTCTTTTGTATTACACTTGTTTTTAGTACAAGGAAAACTTACAGTGGTATCAGAGCTGTCCGATCTGGGAGTCGCCGGAAAACGTTATCGCCGGTGAGAAGTGTATCACCGCTGCAGCTGCTGTGAACCACCGTCGCCGCTGCAAACCATCGCCGATCTGTTGCAGCCTGTTAGTGAAGGTGTGTGTCTGTCGTCGCCTGAATTCTGCCGCGGATCTGCTGCCTCAGTTTAGGTACCTGTCGGCATTAAATAGGTAAGGGAGTAATTGTCTATTTTTCTTCCTGTTCCCACAATTCCGTTGTGCCAATCTATTTGATATAACCCATATATATTATTATAATATTATTACTCTAATATTATATTATATATATAGTTATTATTTTAAGTTGTTTTCTTTTTATTTTCTGCTTTGAGGTTCCACTAACCTATTTTCTGCAGAGAGTAAATTTTGTGCTCTTATACCCTATTTCCTCTATTGACCTTGATTGAGTGCTTCTTTTGGGGGAATTTTAATTTATTATTATTCCACTCAAGACAAATATTGGATCCACTATTCAATCGCTCATGTATATTGGCTTATCCCTTCTTTTAATTTTTTCGTAAAATTAGACCGCTGGTCGCGGATAGGCTTGGGATTACGTGCTATTAGAATATAGGATTCTTGCTCGTTATTTGTGATCTCTGTTTGCTTGGTTATTTGTGTTTTCTTAATGGCTACTACTACGACAAATATCACGTTGGTTCCTTTCAATGGTAAGTCTGATTTTAGTATTTGGCAACATAAAATGAAATGTGTTTTAATTCAAAATAGAGTTGTAAAAGCCATTGATCATTCATATGCTACCACTGACACTGATGATAAGAAGACTGAAAAGAATGAACTTGCTATGAGTGCCATTATATTGAACTTGTCTGATTGTGTGATTCGTAAAGTTAAACATCTCAAAAGTGCTCGTGAGTTATGGGATAAACTGTCTGAATTATACTATGAAACATCTTTACCCAGTAAATTGTTTTTGTTGGAAAAGTTTTTCCTTTATAAACTTGACATGAACAAGGATATAGATGAGAATCTTGACAATTTCACTAAACTTATACAAGATATAAAGCAAACGGGTGACAAACACATTGATGATTACACTGCTATTGTTCTTTTGAATGTTATACCTGATTCTTACAATGATGTGAAATCTGCTATTAAATATGGTAGAGATGATGTTACTTTGGATATCGTTGTGAATGGCTTAAAAAGCAAAGAACAGGATTTGAAACAACATGGTAGTGTGAAGGGTGAGGTCATGCATGTGAGGGGTAGAACTAAGACGAAAAATCAGCCTAAGAAACATGATAAAAATGATGGTGAGAGAGGTAGATCTAAGTCTCGGACTAAGGCTAGAAAATGTTTTCACTGTCATGAATCTGGTCATTTTATTAAAGATTGCCCTAAGAAAATTCAAGAAAAACAGGATAAGAATGAGCATGCTAATATAGATGTTAGTCAAGAGAATTATGGTGATGTTTATATGGTTATTGAACCTAGTGTGAACTCTGTGCATTCTTTTGATATGAAAAAGCATGAATGGCTCATTGATTCTGGTTGTACTTATCATATGTCTCCGTTTAAGGAGTTGTTTACCACTTTTAATAAGGTTCAAAATGGTTTTGTTTTCATGGCGAATGACAAGAAATGTGATGTTATGGGTATTGGTAATGTGACTTTGAATTTTTCTTCTGGTGTTACTTATACTTTGAAAAATGTTAGATATGTGTCTGCTCATTGCAATAATCTTATGTCATGTGCTGCATTGGAAGATGATGGATTGGAAGGTAAATGGGGTAAGGGTTTTATGAAAATTGTTAAAGGAACTTTGGTGATTTTCAAAGCTGAGAAAAGAAATAATTTGTATGTTTGTTCTGCTCAATCTGAGTTTTTAAATGCTATGAATGTGTCCAATGGTGACAAAACTAATTTATGGCATAACAGGTTGGGACACATGAGTAATAAAGGTATGGAAATTTTGCAAAAAGTTGGTTCTTTTGGTGATGATAAAATTTCTAATATTCTTTTCTGTGATGCATGTGTACTTGGCAAACAACATAAAGTGAAATTTCATGTTTCTCCCTCCCCCAATAATTCCACTTGCAAAGATGTGCTTGAATATTTACATGCTGATGTATGGGGGCCTGCTAGTGAACCCACTCAAAGTGGTAACATGTATTTTTTGTCCATTATCGATGATTTCTCTAGAAAAGTTTGGGTGTTTTTGATGAAAAACAAATCTGATGTGTTTTCTAAATTCAGTGAATGGAAAACCCTTATTGAAAATCAAACCGGTAAGAAAATCAAAGTGCTTAGGACTGATAATGGCTTGGAATTTTGTAATGCTCAAATGAATGATTTTTGTACAAAATTCGGTATTAAAAGGCATAGGACGGTTCCTTATAATCCCCAACAAAATGGTGTGGTGGAAAGAATGAATCGTACTTTAATAGAGAGAGTTAGAAGCATGCTTGCTACTTCGGGTCTTTCTAAAAAGTTTTAGGGTGAAGCTGTTTGTACTGCTGCATATTTAATTAATAGATCTCCATCTGTGCCTTTAAATGGTAAATGTCCTGAGCATGTTTTCTATGGTAAGAAAATTGATTATTCTAACTTAAGAGTGTTTGGTTGTGCTACTTTTGTTCATAAAAAACTTGATAAACTTGAACCTCTTGCAAAAAAGTGTGTTTTTCTTGGTTATCTTGATGGTGTGAAAGGTTATAGATTGTGGTCTATGGATGAGCATGGTTACAAGATTATTATAAGTCGAGATGTTACTTTTAATGAGCATGATTTTCCTTGTTTACCCTCTTCATTGCCTTTACATGAGTTTAATGACACTTCTAGCGAGGTGGAGCATGATATGCCTAAACTTGAAATTGATGATGTTCATGTTGATAATGAAAATGCTGAAAATGAGTTTAATGATATATTTGATAATCTTGAGAATGTGAATGATGATAATTTGCAAGGTGGAGCTAATGATAGGCCTAGAAGGACTGTTAAGAGACCCCTTAGATTTGATGATTATTATTTGGATACTCATGCTTTTCATATTTTTGAGTTAAATGATAATGAACCTAAAACCTACAAGGAAGCTTTAAAATCTGATCATTCTAAAAAGTGGATTAATGATATGAAAGAAGAAATGGAGTCTTTGCATGTTAATCACACTTGGATTCTTGTGCCTAAACCTGTTAATTGCTCTGTTGTTGATTGCAAATGGTTGTTTAAGGTTAAGAATGAACTTAATGATGTTAGATACAAAGCTAGGCTTGTGGCTAAAGGATTTACTCAAAAAGAGGGGGTAGATTATACTGAAATATTTGCTCCTGTGGTGAAATTTACAACTGTGCGAATTATGCTTGCTTTGGTTGCCCATTTCAATTTGGAATTGAAACAAATAGATGTTAAAACTGATTTTTTGCATGGTGATTTGGATAAACCGATTTATATGAAGCAACCTGAGGGTTTTGTTGATACTAAACATTCTAATCATGTTTGCTTGCTTAAAAAATATTTGTATGGTTTGAAACAATATCCTAGACAATGGAACAAAAAGTTTGATGCTTGCATGATCTCTTTGAAGTTTAAAAGAAGTGCGTACGATCATTGCCTATACTTTAAAGATGATGTTAATGTTCCATTTTACTTGCTCATTTATGTTGATGATATTCTTTTGATAAGTCCTAGTGTAAAAGCTATTGAGCATGTGCAAAAATGTCTTGGTGATAACTTTGATATGAAAGATCTTGGAGATGCAAAGAAAATTTTAGGCATGCATATTGATAGAGATAGAAAACGACATACTTTGCTGTTAAACCAAGCTTCATATGTGGAAAAGATTTTAGAAAAATTCTCTATGTCTACTGCTAAATCGGTTAATGTGCCCCAAGCTGCTCATTTTGTGCTAAGTAAGGATCAGTCCCCCAAGACTGATTCTGAAATTAATGCTATGGAAAATGTACCTTACTCTAATGATGTTGGCTCTGTTATGTACTTAATGGTCTCTACTAGACCTGATATTGCTTATGCTATTAGTTGTTTGAGCCGATACATGTCCAATCCAGGTAAAACTCATTGGGAGGCCATGAAATGGCTTCTCAGGTATTTGAAAGTTACAAGTAACGTTGGTCTTAAATTTTCCAAAGCTGTTAATGATGTGAATTTAGTTGGTTATGTGGATTCAAATTATGCTAATGATAGAGATAATAGAAAATCAACTACTTCTTATGTTTTTACCTTGTGTGGTTCGTGTATAAGTTGGAAGTCTCAATTACAGCATGTCGTTGCTCAGTCCACAACTGAGTTTGAGTATGTTGCTATCACTGAAGCTTTAAAAGAGGCAATTTGGCTTAAAGGGCTTGTCACTGAAATTGGTGTACTTAAGGGAAAAGTAGTTGTTTACTCTGATAGTCAATCTGCCATTCAATTATCCAAAAATCCTGTGTTTCATGATAGGACTAAACATATTGATGTTAGATTTCATTTTATTCGAGATATCATTGAGAAGGCATAATTGATTTAGTGAAGATTCCTACTGAAAAGAATCTTGCTAACATGGGAACTAAATGTTTAAACTTGGACAAATTTAAGACTTGCATGAAAATATTGAATTTTGATTCAATTGATTGATAGCATGGGTTTTATGTTCTTGCTTGGGGATCGAGACTGTATTTTCTTAGCACTTCTTATAGTCTCGATTATGTGTTTTAAAGTGCTTGACTTTAAATCCGTGTTAACCAGTGTGTTGTGTGTACAGGTCTGACTGGACTCATACTACTAACATGTTTGTTGCTTGTGCAGGTTTAACGGGCGATGATGAATAAGTCCTAGATTCAATATAAGTGGATGATGATGCTTTAAAGGGGAATGGACCAAAGAGGTGGAGAAATGTTGGGCCTTTGTCTAGCCCCACTATTTTAGTGGAATGGTTTCTTGGCCCACACTATATGGCTTTGGCCCATATGAGAAAAACTCTACTTTTCCTTTCTTACCAAATCTCACACTTTAGGCAATCTTTCTCTTAATCACGGTAATTTGTATCAAACCCACGATTTACTTTCCTTTCCCTTCATTGGGAATTATGGCTAATGGCCGGAAATCGTGGGTGGTCTTCACTATATAAAGGGCATTGGTCCTTTGGTGAAAAGTGTGGTTTACAATACAATTCTTGTATGAGTGAGAAAAGAGAAAGAGCTACCAAGAGTGAGAATTCGGTGAGATAAGAAGGCCTCGAGGTTGTTCCCTTGCATCGTGTGACGTTCCACTTGAGTCTAAGCGCTGAGCCCGATGTTTTCGGTTTTCTCTTTAATTTCTTTTTCTCTATTATTGTTTTCCTCCATTTGTTTTCTTTTGTATTACACTTGTTTTTAGTACAAGGAAAACTTACAGATTCCTTCTTCCAAAAGGTACATGGAGTCAAAATACTGTGAAATGAACAGATACGCTTTACACCAAGATCAAGTAGAACTGGGAAGGATCAACCCTGATAAACTCAAAGTACTAAGCTCAAAGTACTAAGCTTGCTCGTGGTTGTCGTTTTGGTGGAAGCTGAGGTTCGGATGGCCAAGACGGAGGGGCTTTTACGGTGTGAAACAGATGCAAGCTACGGATGGTCGACAGAGTGGGTTCTGCTTACGCAGACTATTGGAGTGATAGTGGATTCTATTGCTCCTGCTTTCAGATGGTACAAGACGGTTAAATCAAGATCGTTGAATGGAAGCAGAAAAAGCTTCATAAATGCAGTAAAGGTGGAGAGCTATTGGACACAGAAGATGGTGGATTGGAGTGGAAAATCATTGCAAATCCGAAGTCTTCGGACCAAGAAAGTACTTCATCGTCTGAGAGGAATGTTGCTTAATTTCTTCATTTATCTTCAGTATCTGATTGTTTTTGCTAGCAAACTAATACTTATCATATCTATCTATATAACAAGTCCAATCATCAGATTTCTCGAGTGTGTTAAGATTAGATTGAAGAGACAGATACACACAACTCACTCTGTCTCAGAATCTACGCGTAATTCGGAGTTGGATCTTAAGAACTATGTAATGCTGCTTCACGGGGAGGAAGAACAAAATCCTCCTTCTGAGCAGCATTGATGAAGGGCTTCACTAACGAACATAAGAATGGCAGCAGACATTATCTGGGTTGAAGTTGAAGTGTACCACAAGTGGCAAGAGCTTGGAGGAGATTCTGCAAGAGCTCTGTGATCAAGCTAAAGAGACAGTTGTGGAGCTTGAGATAGGATCATGGAACTGTGTGATGAGAAATCCTCTCAACTGGCCTGCAAAAGTTATTGCTGCTAACTCAATGTACAGGGTTAGCAGAACGATTTTGCAGAACCATGGAAGTGAAAGTGGGAAAACAGATGAGGAATTGTTTGAACAACTATCGGTCACTGCCACCGCCACTACCCACTAGTGATGGTCTCTTGAGCCTAAACCTTAAAAAATAAGAACATCTTTTGAATATATATATATATATATATATATATATATATATATATATATATATAGTATTGATATAGAACCAACCTTCGGGTTTTTTATGGAACCAGATTACTGACGTGTTACGCTACATCATTATCCACATCATTCTTTTTAATATATTTTAAATCTAATTTAAAACAAATATTATCCATTAAAATTATTTTCATTTTTTAATAACTAATCTCCCACTTAATCCGGTAGTAAAAATCAGAAAACATCTCCATCAAAGCAAATCAAACCAAATTAAATCTTCTATATACTCAACAACGATTTATTTTTCAAAAGGTAATCAAACATCGTTGAATGAATAGTAAATTATACAACATATTTGACTCGATTATAGGTATACTAAATATAAATTATATAATGAATAGTAAAATAGTGAAAGTAATTGTGCGACGGAGGGAGTACTGTATAAACTCGATTAGACTTCCGAGCCTTTCGAACTAAGTATTTATAAACTCAAACTCGACTCGATAAAATACGAGTCGATTTCGATTTTTTTCTAAAAAATCGAACACGAGTAGTTTGCGAGTTGGCTCGAGTGACTTGCTCCCCTAATTAATCATTTTCCCAATCTTGTCCACTTTTCATCAAACAGTAAGGCAGAGACCATTTTCCCAACAATCTTGTCCATTTTTCATTCAACAGTAAGGCAGAGACCATTTTTCATCAAACAGTAAGGGAAGGGAGAGACGATTTTCCCAATCAATCTTGTCCATTTTTCATATATAAAACAGTAAGGGAAGGGAGAGAGTTACAACATGCACAAGATGGCTGGAGGGAGCGAGTTGGCGATTGAGCGACTGCTGGAGGCCCCGGTGCCATGGATAGGCATATACATCGCTGCAGCGTCTCTAATCTGCATACTAGCAATGGCAGCCGAGATGTTGTGCGTGGATTCTGGACCAAAAGGCATTGGTAATGCCACTTCTCTCACATTGATATCACCACTCGTATGTACACGGCCTCGCCAAGATAAGCAGCTTGGTTTTCATGTCAACAGCCATGGCTAACTTCTTGCCTTGTTTAGGATCCATGGGAGACAAGGATGTTGTAATGAACATCACAGCTTTAGGCATTCTGGTGATCACAGTTGTAGTAAATGTGTTAATCCAGATCATTCAAAATAAGGTTGGCGTTCATAGAGGAGCTTATAACCATCATTTCCATGCTTCTTTTGCTTGTAATGTTTCCCCTCCAAGAAATGCATAACTCTGCTTTAATTGAAGACCAAGTAGATGTAGTTACTACTATTACCAGTGACAAGTTGAGATTATTGATCAAGAAATATTGGTAGCCCTCAGTTTGTGATAGCTCGTTCGGTCACTTGCACGACGTCTGCTGCCTTGGCCTTGCTGATTGCTCTCGTTTTGGTGGAATCTGAGATTCGGAGTATACTAAACGAGGCATGCAGAATCAAGCTATGGATGGTCGGCAAAATGGATTCTGCTCGTGCAGAATATTGGAGTGCCCTGCATCCAGATGGTTCATCGCCATAAGTCGTAGATCCTTGTGTGAAGGCGGAAAAAGCATCAAAAGTGAAGTTACCGTTGAGGACTATTGGACTCAGAAGATGGTGGAGTGGAGACAGGGCTCGTTGTCTTTTCAAATTCGACATCTCAAGAACAGGAAGGTTATTCATGATCTGAGAGGACTGTTTCTCAAACTCTGTATTTCTATTCAATATGTGATTGTTCTGTGTAGCAAACTCGCCCTTTTCGTTGCCATCTCCGTTGCAAGTCCAATCGTTTCGTTTTATAAATATGTTAAAAGGTCGAAGAGGCAACTTTGTGTATCTCAACCCTTGTCCAAATCTAGTGTTGATTCAGAGGTGGAACTTCAGCATTATGTTATGCTGCTTGAAGGGGAGGTCGAGCTGTGTGCTGAAACTCTCGAGAATATCTGCAAAGCGGTGGATGCAGTCATTCATAAAGGTAAGAAGAAGAATCTGTTGCATAACTCTTGCAACTTCAAAGGGGTGACAGAATTTGATAGTTATCAAGTTCAAAGTCTGCATTCTCAAGACATCCCTTACTGCTGGTCTTTACCTCTTGGCTTGCATTGCATTGGCAATTCCAAACATTGAAACGGGCAAATCCCATTGCTTACGTACGAGCGTTACTGAAGGGCTGCAGTTTGTGAAGCTTATAGACAGGACCCTGGACAAAAAAGGAGGTTTAGCAAACATAAGAAAAGCAGCTGATTTTTTCTGGGTAAGAGTTGAATTATACCACAAATGGAAAGACAAGGATCTTGATGAAACATCTCTGAAAAGGAAAAATGCGGAGGAAATAGTCAAAGAGCTTTGTGATAAAGCTGAAAAGACTGTTTTGGAGTTCAAGAGAGATGCCAAAAGCATGAGAAATCCTCTTAATTTGCCTGCTAAAGTTATTGCTGCCAACTCAATGTACAGAGTGTGCAAAACAATTTTGAATAATCACAGCGACAAAACAGATGAAGAATTGTTTGAGCAGTTATCGATCATGATTGCTGATATACTAGCAGCGTGTCTTACAAATTTACCACATGTAATAGCAATGAAGTGTCGCTCCGATGCCATTGAAGAAAGAGACGAAAGTGTGCGAAAAGCGGCTCTTCTTCTGGGTGAAACAGAGGATATTCTTGCACTTCTCCAGCAACGAGACTGGGGATCCTGAACGAGCAGCCAACGTTGAAGAATGGCGAGCCTTGATCAAGCAGGAAAACGAGAACAATCCTAAAATGGAAAGTGATGTCTCAGAATCCAGAGAAGAGTGCATAACTATAGAAGTTGATGGATGAAATGTAATAGTCTGTGATCATCCTAGTTATGTAGATCAACATGTAATTTCATGTTTTTCAGATGAAGCAGCATTAATAAAATTGTCTAAATCTGATGATTGAGGCAACAAGTATATTTCAAGTTTTCTGTTATCCAAAATATACCACATGCGTAATTCTTTGTCAGCATACTGCTTAAGTTCATTGAGAATCATCAGCAGCCGACATGCCTAAATAAATTATAGAGCATGTACCTTATTTTTCAATGAAGAGGACAATGAGCAAACAGATGAGGGGTTTTTGGAGGAATATGTGTCATGATAGCAGATATCAAGTCTCATAAATTTACCATGTGTTATAACAACAATGTGTCACCCCAATTCTATAGAGAAGAGGGAGAAGAGCAAGTTGTTAAACTTGTGCAGGAAAAAGAATGGCCTAACATGGATCATGATAAAGCAGACGTGCTTTGCTTCTAAATAATGATGATGCCTACAACTTCGACATCAAGTGATCAAATAGAAACTATTTCAATGTCATGTGAACAACATTTAGCTATAACGGTTGTTTCCTAAGCCTTTAATCTCTCTGTTTTCATTGTATTTTCCTGCTTTTTAAATAATGTACAACTTATCCAAATTGTATATGTTTCTCCATTTTGTATTACCTTTTGGTACCAATGAAATCTTTATCCCATAGAATTAATTTATCCTATTAAATTTTATTATATTGAAAATTAATTCCTCCGTCCCATAGTCCATAGTTTTTTGGCACATAGATTAAGAAATATGATAAAATAATACATGTTATAGGAAGAGAAAAAAATATAGATATAGTATAATAACAAAATAAATAACGTGTTTGTCAAAAGTAGAATGAGTAATATATAGTGAGACAACCCAAAATGAAAAAATGAGTAATATATAGTGGGGCAGAGGGAGTATAGTTTTTAGTCCACTCCTTGATCGATCAGCACTTCAAGAGCATGTCACACCATACATTGGAACCAAAGGACATATATATATATGGAGAAGCATACTGAAATTTCTTTGGAAACCAGTTTTACAATAAACCCACAAATGGAGATATATAATGGGCAAGTGTACATAAAATAAACATATGTTTCCCTTTCAAAGTATATACATACCTACTCGGCTGCTCCCCTGCAGATAATCTGAGCTGGAAATTCACCCAAATATTCCTTGTTAACATTTTACAAGAATATTATTTTGTTTGTTCCCTCAAGTCCATGATTTTAACCTACTCTCATGACTAATCATTCTATCATCCGCTCATCTTCTGATTTTCTGTCAAATCAGAACAAAGAAAGATCCTTTAATTCTATTAGGTACAATTCTTGATCATTTTTTTTAGCCTTCCAGTACTTCATATTTTTCTTCAGATCAGAACTTCATGGCCTCGAATTCAGAACAAAGAAAGATCCTTTAATTCTATTGGGAAGGTCATTCTTAGCAACCGGTGGGGACATTATAAATGTGAGGAAAGGGGAGTTGGAGCTTCAAGTGAACAATGAGAAAGTGTTGTTTAACATCTACAAGGCCATCAAGTTTAGAGATGATGAGGATGAGGTCTTTGAGTGCAACATGATCAATAGTGTGCAAGCTTGTGTGGATATGCACATGGAAAAGAACAACTCAAAAGATCCACTTGACTTTTGCATAAGAAACTCTCTTACTTCACCCTCTCTTATTCCTTTTGATTTTAATTATGATGAGCTTAATGATATAGAATTGTTTGAATACATGTGTTCTCTTGATGTTTTGAAGGAGCTCCCAATCAAGAAGGAAGAGAAATTTATGGAGATACGACAAGAAGCTAAGTTTGGGGGGAGGGGGGGGGGTTTACTTGAAGAGTGTCAAAGATTTCCCAACAAAAATCTTGACACTTGGCCCTCATGTTATTCATTGGAAGCACAAAAGGAGGAAGCTAAGGAGGAACCGAAAGTTCAAGAGAAAGGGAGGAAGCTAGACTTGAAACCACTTCCGGATCACTTGAGATATGCATATCTCGAACAAGGTGACCTCTTTCCGGTTATTGTTTCTTCACAATTGCATGAGCTTGAATTAGAAAAATTGCTTTGGGTGCTTAGAACGTATAAATCGGCTATTGGTTGTGATATTTCAGATTTGAAGGGTATACCGGCTCATATTTGCATGCAAAAAATTAGACTAGATGAGTCTATTAAGCCTAAAGCCCAAGGTCAAAGAAGACTGAACCCCATAATGCAAGAGGTAGTGAGAAAATAGGTGTTGAAGTGGTTAGATAATGACATAATTTTTCCCATAAGTGATAGTGAGTGGGTGAGTCCAACACAAGTGGTACCTAAGAAGGGGGGCATGACTATTGTTACAACCGACGCCTTAGAGGCAATTGCCACTAGGACCACTGTGGGGTGGAGAGTATGCATTGATTATCGTGTGTTGAATAATGCCACTAGGAAAGATCATTTCCCTTTGCCTTTTATTGATCAAATGTTGGATAGGATGGCGGGATACGAGTATTATTGCTTTCTTGATGGTTACTCGGGATACAATCAAATTTTGATTGATCCTAAGGACCAAGAGAAATAAACTTTTACTTGCCCTTATGGTACTTTTTCTTTTAGGAGAATGCCATTTGGATTGTGCAATGCTCCCGCCACCTTTCAAAGATGTATGATGGCTATTTTTCATGGCATGATTGAAAACATAATGGAGGTGTTTATGGATGATTTTTCCGTATTTGGTTATTGTTTTGATACATGTCTACGTAACCTCTCTTGTGTTTTGCAAAGATGCATAGATACTAACTTGGTGCTCAATTGGGAGAAATGCCACTTCATGGTTTAGGAAGGAATTGTGCTTGGGCACAAGGTTTCGGCTAAAGGGCTTGAGGTGGATAGAGCAAAGATTGTGGCAATTGAGAAGTTACCCCCACCAACCAATGAAAAGGCGGTGAGAAGTTTTCTTGGGCATGCCGGATTTTATAGAAGATTTATCAAGGATTTTTCAAAGATAGCCAAGCCCATGTGTTCATTGTTGGAGAAAGGTGCCACTTTCATCTTTAGTGAGGAGTGTGTGAAGTCATTTGAGATATTGAAGGAGGCCTTGATCAAAGCTCCCGTTTTGGTGACACCCGATTGGAGTCAACCATTTGAGATCATTTGTGATGCTAGTGATTATGCCATTGGAGTAGCTTTGGGTCAAAAGAGAGACAAGCTCTTTCGTGTGATCTACTATGCAAGCAAGACCTTGAATCCGGCTCAAAAGAATTACACCACAACAGAGAAGGAGATACTAGCCGTGATCTATAGCTTTGACAAGTTTAGAGCATATTTTGTGGGAGCTAAGACCATAGTGTACATGGATAACACGGCTCTCAAGTACTTGATTGAGAAGAAAGAGGCTAAACCGAGGTTGATACGATGGGTGCTCCTTTTGCAAGAATTTGATGTGGAGATTAGAGATAGAAAGGGGTGTGAGAATGTGGTGGAGGATCATCTCTCAAGACTTGAGAATGTGGAGGAAAAAGATGTCCAAGTACCTATCAAGGAGTGGTTCCCCGATGAGCAAATTCTTTCCATCAAAGAAGCATGTCCATGGTTTGCCGACTTTGTGAATTACATAGCCACCGGAACACATCCACCAAACCTTTCATTCCATCAAAAGAAGAAGTTCTATCATGATGTCAAGTTCTATGTTTGGGAGGACCCATTCCTCTATAGATGGTGTTCGGATATGATCATGAGGAGGTGCTTAGCGGAAGATGAGTGGGAGAAAGTGATTGAGGAGTGTCATTCATCTCCCTATGGAGGGCATTTTGGAGCAAACCGGACGGCCCACAAAGTTCTTCAAAGTGGTTTCTATTGGCCATCCATCTTTAGAGATTGTGAAGTGTTTGTGAAAAAGTGTGACAAGTGTCAAAGGATGGGAAATATCTCAAAAAGGCATGAGATGCCTATAAAGAATGTGATTGAAGTGGAGCTCTTTGATGTGTGGGGAATAGATTTTATGGGCCCCTTACCAACTTCTCATGGATTTTCCTACATCCCTTTGGCCAGTGACTATGTTTCAAGATGGATTGAGGCCATTCCAACTACTACAAATGATGCTAAGGTGGTCCTCAATTTTTTGAGGAAGAACATTTTCACTCGTTTTGGCACTCCAAGAGCACTGGTGAGTGATGGTGGTTCACATTTTTGCAATCGATGGCTAGATCAACTCTTGACAAAGTATGGAGTGAAGCATAGGGTGACAACAACCTATCACCCTCAAGCTAATGGACAAACGGAGCTTGCTAATCGAGAAGTGAAGCAAATCTTGGAGAAGACCGTTGGGTTAAAGAGGAAGGATTGGGCCATCAAGTTAGATGATGCTCTTTGGGCATATCGAACCGCATACAAGACACCTTGGGCACATCTCCCTACCAACTTGTGTATGGCAAGTCTTGTCATCTACCCGTGGAAGTGGAGTTTAGAGCTCGTTGTGCTATTAACGAGTTGAATCTTGATCTTAAGGCATCTAGAGAAAGAAGGAAGATGATGCTTAATGAGCTTGATGAGTTTAGGAATAGAGCCTTTGAGAACTCCAAGATTCACAAAGAAAGAGCCAAGAGATTTCATGACAAGATGATTGAGAGGAGGGAATTCCAAGTTGGAGAACAAGTCTTATTGTTCAACTCAAGGTTGAGACTATTTCCGGGCAAATTGAAGTCAAAGTGGTCGGGACCCTTTGTGATTAAGAATGTGACGCCCATGGGAAGTGTGGAACTTATTGGTAAGGATGGAACAACCTTTGTGGTGAACGGTCAAAGAGTGAAGCACTACTTTGGAAACGAACAACTTCGAATGGTGGAGTCGCTTCGCTTGGATGAGGCTTGAAAGTAGAAAGCAATCGTCTGGCATAGGACGTTAAAAATAGCGCTTCTTGGGAGGCAACCCAAGGTTTTATTGCTTTGTATTTTTATTGTTTTGGTAGTGTTGATAGCTTAGTTTCTTTGTAGGTATGGATGAGGAGCATTGTGGACACCATATATTGGAGAATGGAGAAGAAGCAAAACCAACTTTGAAAAGAGAGAGCAAGTGGTGCAATGGTGATCTTTGAAGAGCATTGGATGTGCAAGGAGGGAGGTAACAACTTGTAGCCCCAAACTTAGAATTTTTACATAGTAAAATTCTAAGTTTGGGGGAGTTATTTTTCTTTTACTTTTCTACTAGTTGTTACCCTTGCACCGGTTCATCATTCTACTTGTGTCACATTTTGCACCGGCGCACACTTGGCTTTCACATGCTTATATTGTTTAAGTTGGTTTTGATCATATGTTGGGTAGTGGATCTTTGGTGAAATGTGAGCATGAATAATCATTGGAATCCATAGTTGAGTAGTTGTGGTGATGTTTATTTGCTTTGAATGTATGCATGATTGGTGTTGGAATATAGTATCATGTTGTGTTCATATTTGTGATCTTTGATAGCATGGATGCATGATGTGTTGTTGTTTGGGGACATTTGATGAATGTGAGAGTCCTATTGAATAAACCGGTGAGAATTGAGCCCTAAATCGAACATGTAATCCAGTTTAGTTCATTTGAGAGTGGACTAAGTTGTTGCTAGTGATTCAAGAACTTGCCTAAGTTCTTGTTCGAAAGCATGATTGTGTGAAACTTTGTGATGTGATATATGCCATCTTGTTCTAAAGGAGTCACTTAGCCAAAATTTTCCTAAAACCGAAGTAATCTTCCGTAGTTAGCCCCTTTGAGCTTAATTCCTCATTTTCTTGGCAAACTACAATGTTAACCACTTAGCCTTTTTGAGCCTTTGATTCTTATATCTAGTGGGGGATGAAAGACAAAGTGGAAAAACATGTGCTTGAATGAATATCTTTGGTGTTGGGAATAAACTGAGATATGTTTTGATTCAATACCAAAACCCCCTGAGACATGCCTAAGTCTAAAATAATTATGTTCTAAGTATGTTAGAACATATAGCATAAGGCTAGATGAGAAGCTGAAATGTTAGGCAGCTCTTAGTTGAATAGATGCACAATTTGAGGGGGAACATATGCTTTGAAGACTAACTAGAACAAGTCCCCTCAAGGCTCAAATTCTGGAACAATCATTAAGTCTTTTGAAGGCCAAGTATGCTGATCAGGAGAGTTGTCCTGAAGAGTTGTTTCAACATAATTAAACAAGAACAAATGTTCTGAAGCTTAAAAGTCAACTATGCTGAAGAGATCAAGACAACTACACCCTAAAGATCTTCAAAGAATTTACATACAAATGTATTCCCCCCCCCCCCATACACTTGTTGTTTACTCCTTTCAGGACCAACAAGTGGTATCAGAGCAGGGGTTCAAGGACCACTGCTTCTGAAAATCCATCTTGGTTTTCAAAAATCACATATTTGGTGTGGTCACTAAACTGATCTATCTGAAATCCTATTTGATTGTTGACTAACTGTTTGTTCTTGAGATAGGCCAACAACAATGTTGCTGTTCCACCACCTGCTGTTCAAGGATTGGACAACATGGCTACAAATCCAGTCAACCACATTTCACATCATAAATTGCCCATGTTCTCTATAGACAACTATGATTTCTGGAAAATCAGAATGAGGGCTCATCTTGCATCTGTACATACTGATATGCTGAGAGTGATCACAAGAGGTCCTTTTGTGTTCACTCAAGTAAACCCCAGAGTCACTGAAGCTCAAAGAGCAGATGTAAGGGAATTGATTCCTAAGGATGAAGATGATTTCACTGCTGATGAAAAGAGAAAAGATAATTTGAATTATCTTGCCATGAACACTCTCTATCAAACAATTCCATATGCAATCATGGGAAGAGTCTACCACTGCACAACTGCCAAAGAAATTTGGGATACTCTTGCAGAAATGTGTGAGGGTACTGATAAGATCAAGGAGAATAAGCTTTAAGTGGCTGTACAGAAGTTTGAACAATTCACAATGGAGTCTGAGGAGTCCATTGACAAGTTTGCTGGTAGATTCACTGATGTGATGAATGAGATCAACTCATTGGGCAAGGTGTACTCCAAGAGAGAGGTTGGTCTGAAAATATTGAGAAGTCTCACTCAAAAGTGGGATGTCTATGCTGTCATGATGCAGAATACCAAAGATCTCTCCACCATGCCCATGCAACAAATCTTCTCTGAACTCAAAGCCTATGAGTTCGATCTCAACAGAAGAAAGCCTATTGAGGAACCTTCAATTCCTACAAAGGGAGTGGCATTCAAAGCCAAAATTGCTGAACCTGAAATGCAGTCCACTCCTAAATCATCAAAGTCAGTCTCCAAGACTGAAATGAAGGAGGAACTAGCCTTGATGGCTAGAAGGTTTGAAAAGTTAAACTCAAGGTTTGGTAGATACAAGAAATTCTACCAAGACAATAAATTCAAGAGAAGGTACAACTCTCCTGAAGCTCAGGCTGAGGTCAAGAAGCCTGAAGAGAAAAGATCAGAGGACAAGTACTCTGATAGGAGAAGGTCCAGTAGAGCAGAACCCTCATCATCCAAAAGAAAAGATGAATCCAAGAAGGACGATGATGAAGACTTGTGCTACAATTGCAAGAAGAAAGGGCATTTCCAGTATGACTGCCCTGAATTGAGCTCTAAAGAAAGAAGAGAGAGGTAAGCAAAAAGAGACAGAAAGTTCACAAATAGAAAAGCTATGATGGCTGGTGAAGAATTTGAGAGTGATGGAAACTTCAACTCTTCTGATGGACTGTTCTCAAACAGTGATGATGAAGATGACATATGCAACATGGCCATTGAGGATAATGAGGTATCCTCGACTTCTAGCTCACCATCATTCATCTCACAAAATACTAGTGAGGTCAACTTGAAACTTTCCTTTGGGAAGTTGATGGAAGATTTCACTATGTTACAAGAATTTCATGACAACTGTGTGAGAGAAAATGAAAGATTATCAATTGAGCTTGCTAAAAACTCTGAGCTAGTTGTTGATGTCAAATCTACTGAGTTGTATCAACAAGTCTTGAGAGTTCTCATGAGTTCAGGAACATGGACTTAGAAACAGAAGAAATCACACAAAGGACAACCAGATTGAGTCTAAAAGACAAAGATACTGAATTCATAGATGTTGTCCAAGCCAACTTACCTGAAAACACTTCATTGGACAACAACCCTGAAGGCAACCTTCCTGAGGAAAACCCCACTAAAGGAAATGGTGAACTGAATGATCCAATCCCAGTTCACATCCAGGTAACAACTACCAATGAAGAAGCAATTCCTGGTGAGGTAGTTAATGGATCAAATAATCAAGGGGGAACCAACAATGTTGAAAATACCAATATCCCTGATATTGAGGACAACACCCCTGATTATGATCCTGAATTAAACTTTCCTGAATTTTATGATCAAAATGACTCAAATTCAGTAGAGGACAACTCTACTGAAGAGATCAGAAAAAGAAGGACCTGGTTGTCTGACCATCCTACTGATCTAATACTTGGTGACCCAAGTATAGGAGTCAAAACTAGAAGGTTTCATGGTGAAAGTGCTTTATTTTGTTGTTTCTTGTCAGAACAAGAACCAAGTGATATTGAAGAAGCACTTCAAGATGCCAACTGGATCACAGCAATGCAGGAAGAGCTGAACCAATTCACCAGAAATGAAGTATGGGAGCTGGTGGATAGACCTTCACATCAAGATGTTATTGGAACTAAGTGGGTGTTCAAGAACAAGAAGAATGAGAATGATGTGATTGTCAGAAACAAAGCAAGACTAGTGGCAAAGGGCTATTGCTAACATGAAGGCATTGACTATGATGAGACATTTGCACTTGTGGCAAGGCTTGAAACAATAAGGCTCTTTCTAGCCTATGCAGCCCACAAGAGGTTCAAAGTGTACCAAATGGATGTCAAGAGTGCCTTTCTGAATGGAGTCTTGAAAGAAGAAGTCTATGTGGAGCAACCACCTAGTTTTGAGGTTGGAAATCAAGTGTACAGACTGAAGAAGGCTCTATATGGACTCAAGCAAGCCCCTAGGGCTTGGTATGATACACTGTCACAATTCCTCTTGGATCATGGATTTATCAAGGGAACTGTGGACATAACTCTTTTCAGAATCACTGAAGGAGAGGACATCTTGCTTGTCCAAATTTATGTGGATGACATAATTTTTGGATCCCCCAATGAGAAGCTGTGTGAGAAGTTCTCAAAGCTTATGCAAAGCAAGTTTGAGATGTCCACGATGGGGTTGATGAACTTCTTTCTGGGACTTCAAGTCAAGCAATCTAAAGAAGGAATCTTCATCAACCAAGCTAAGTACACCAGAGAAATGATCAAAAAGTTTGGGTGTACTACCAGCAAGCCAGTAAGGATCCCAATGAATACAAATTGGAAGATGGATCCTGATGAGAGTGGTATCCCAACCAACTCTACTGAGTATAGATGAATCATTGGTTCACTCCTCTACCTCACTGCCAGCAGACCTGACATCACCTTTGCAGTAGGTGTTTGTGCAAGGTTTCAAGCAAATCCTAAGAAAAGTCATCTAGAGGCTGCAAAGAGGATCTTGAGGTATCTCAAAGGCACTGAAAATCTAGGCCTTTGGTACCCTGCTGATGACAACATTGAGTTAACTGGCTAATCAGATGCTGATTATGGAGGATGTAGAATTGACAGAAAGTCCACTTTAGGGACTTGTCAATTCTTGGGCAACAAACTCATATCATGGTTCTCCAAGAAACAGAACACAGTGGCTACCTCCACCACTGAAGTTGAATATGTTGCAGCTGGGAGTTGTTGTGCTCAAATCTTATGGTTGAAACAACAACTAAGAGACTACAATGTCAACTCTACCGAAGTGCCTATATTCTGTGACAACAATAGTGCAATTGCAATATCACAGAATCCTGTGTTGCACACAAGATGCAAACATGTGGACATCAAGCATCACTTCATTAGAGATCATGTGGAGAAGAAAGACATAAAGTTGGTCAAGATCCACACAGATCATCAAAAAGCTGATATATTGACAAAGCCACTTACAGAGGCAAGATTCCTAGAGCTATCAGCAGAATTGGGATTACTTGATCCAGGGAAGTTGGACAAGTAAATCAATTGGAGTTATTGGGAAAAGAGTTCAGGAGACTTGGACAAGTCTACTGAAACTCACAAGAGATGACCTCAAATATTCAGGACTCTTGTCCATTGAATCTCAGGACACTTGTCCACATTCTTTCAGGACACTTGTCCAAAGTGGGGTCAGATAAGTTGTCTTGGCTATCAAACTATTTTCTTGGTTTGATAAGCACCTATTTTTGGCAATCATTGCCTATTTTGATATCTGTCCCATTCCTTTTACAGATATCACCTTTTTGGGATTTTAATTTGTCCCCCACCCAAAAGGTTGCTTTCCATGCATTAAATGCCAAGATTTAACTCTTGTTTGCATTAAACATTTCAAGCCATGATCTATCTCGAAAACTCCCCAAGCATTAACCAATATTTAATAACTTCCACATTTGAATAGAAAACAGTTTTTCACTGTTTCATTGGTTATTGACCATTGGATCAAAATTGGCCAACTCCCCTGAAATCAATCCTGGCCGTCCAATTGATATTTCCACTTTTATCCATCGTTGAAAACTCTCAGAACTCACCTACTCATTGACAAACATTCTTTTTAGAATATTCACAAGTCTTAAGAACTCCCTCACAAACACTTCTTCCCCAATTATTCGAAACCCTAGCTTTCATCTTCTTCAAACGCTTTCAAACTCACTCAAACTCATTTCTGTAACCTTTAATGGCTCCCAAAATCAGACCAGAAATGATCATTGACTTCTCCAACAAGGCTCTAGACCTTGATTTTGGATATCTGAGCAACAAGAACAACCTTCACTTTGAGCCTATAGCCTCTTTTGAAAGTGAAGATCCTGAAATCACTCCAACTCTTAGATGGCTGAGAAGAGCTGGACTCAAGAAGTTCATGGAAGAAAGGCCAAGCTCTTGTCTGGAGAGCTATATGGCTGAGTTCTTTGCTTTCCTCAAGTGGAGAGGTAAGCCTGAAGATGGTGAAGTTGCTACAAGACTTTCTTATGTGGCAGAGGGAGAGGAGGAAGAGAGATTTCACAGGGTGAAATTCTCTACAGAAGACCTTGAAGGAGCTTTTGGATTGCCTTCTAAGGGAAGGAATCTAGAATTGTATGGTGCAGACCATGAAGAGGAAATAGCTCAAGAGTGGCTATTGGTCCCAGGTCCCCTCTCTTCAACACAACACAAGAGAACTCTTAAGCCAAAATTTATCAATCTTTTTGAGGTAATCACCAAGAGTCTCTTGGGCAACACTAGAAGCTTGGAGCAGGTCAGCCATCCAAGAATAAGGATTATGGTTGCAGTTATTGATGCTAGTGACAAGGGCATCAAGTTTGATTGGAGGACCTTCATCTTGTCTGAGATGATGAAGGAAAATGCCAAATTTAAAGTGAAAGTTCACAACAAGGTTGTATTGGAAGGAAAACTCAAGGATTGCACAAGGGCAAGCTTGTTGATTGAAATATTTTCCCACTATTCTCAAATGCAAACCTTTGCAAAGCCCCTCCCTGCCCAAAAGATAATGTTCAGGAAGCTAAGTAAGAAAACTGAGCAAAGGAGAATGCAATTGGCCAAACCTGCTGAAGAGAAGGTTGAAGAAAAGCCAAAGTTGAAGAAAAGAACTAAGGCCAGAGTGGTGAAGACAAGGAAGGTGTCTCAAATCCCTTCAGAAGAAAATTCTGGAGCCTCAACTGAAATTGAAGAAGTTGCTGAAGAAGGTGTGCAAGTACCTTCTGACCACTCAGAAGAGTTGAGGCAAAGATACAATGAGACTAGACAAAAGTCTAAGGGTTAAAAGAGGATCAGTGAAGTTGTCCCTGAGAAGGATGGAGAAGGCAGTGGAAGCAGTAGGGCTAGCAAGAGAAGGGCCAAGCCTACTGAAAAGGTGTTGTACGTAGCTTCAGGAAGAAAAGTCTCTTCAACTTGCTCTAAGAGAGAGCAGAGCTGAAAGCAGGACCGAGTCTAAGTTAAAAACCAACTCTTCTGGTTCTGGAACTCCAGAATCCAAGGTCCCTGAAGGTCAACCAATTGAGGCCAACCTTTCTGAAACTCAGAATCCTGACTCCAACTCCCCTGAAACCCATATAACCCCAACCAACCAACCCATCACCCCTCTCAATCTTACAAAGAGATATTCTCCAGAAGGGAGTGTGCAAAGAAGTGGGATAGATGTGCTTGCAGACTTAGCTATAGATGAGACAAGATTGCAATCTCCCCTTGACTCATCCATGCTCAACTACTCTAAGTTCTTAGAAGCAGCACTTCATGAGCCAACCCCCCTGAGCAAAGCCCCTTCAGATCCATTGCTCTCAAAAGCAACTGAAGTACCTTCAACTGCACCCAATCCTTCTGAAGCCAACATTCCTGAACTTCAACTCCCTGAAGCCACTTTAGGAGAAACGAGAGCCAACTCCCCTATAACCCAAAGTCCCCATTCTAGTGGAGATGAGGAGGAGTATACTTATGAGAGTATGCTCAGAGGTGGAGCCAAGGCTACTGTGGACAGTTTGTATCCACAACTAGCTGAATTTCCAAGAATTCAGAAGATGTTCCATGATTTGAGGATGCTTGTGGATGTGAAAGACAAAACCTTAATGGAAATATCACAAGTCATTCAAGATAAGGGTGCAAACTGGTGGCAAGTGGAGGAGAGTAGATTGCTACACTTTGCTGGAGTATTAAAGACAAGATTCCTCATTGATGAGGATGTGTTTGCAAAGCTAGTAAATGAGAAGATCATTGAGGAGAAGGAGAGAAAAGCTAAGGGGATCAGATACCCTGATAGTAGCTCAAATGATGATGACTCCCCTGATGATCCCTCAAACCCTTCAAATCCCAACCCTCCTGAAACCCCTCAAGCCAACCTCCCTGAACTTTCTCAACCTAAGCCCTCTGTATCACGCAGACTTTCAAACCCTCCTCAAACCTATCATAGGAAAGGCTTTGTATCTTTAGAGGTGTTGACCAAGGCTGGTAACACAACCAAAGACACATCTGCCAATAAAGGTTCTTCTGAACCTAAGGCACAGCCTAAAGATGTTGAGGTTCCTACTTTTGAGGCTGGTTTGATTAAGGCATATTCAGTGTCAAGAGAGTTGGACACTGATCAGCCCTTAATCATTCAGGATGACTAAGTGGCTGTTGAAATAAGCACTGTGATCTCCCCACAACTGCCATCTTTGAACCTTGTTGAAGGTGGAGATGTTGCAGGTCTAGGTGAAGGTGTTGAAAAGGAGAGCTTAGTTGAAAAATTAGAGGGAGTTGAGGATGAGAGAGAGGTTGTGATCACTAAGATAGTGAGTGTACCACAAAATTAGGGTGGTATAAGTGAGGAAGGACAGGTTATTCTTGAAGTCAAATCTGAACTTCAGGAATCCCTTGATGAAAGGAGGCCTGATTCTTTGTGTGAGGACATTATTATTGAAGGGAGAAAAGAAAGAGTTGAAAATGAGAAGAAGACTGTTGATGTATCAGAGTCTTATGAAAAAGAAACTGAGGGTGATGAGTGTGTTTTCACTAACCCTTTTGATTTGTCTGATATTACAGGTATAACTCTTGATCAAATTTTTGAAAATGACTTCTTAACAGATGCACCCATCCAAGTTGATACTGGATCAGCACAAGCCTTGCTTGGAATGCAATCAGCAAAGTTGGACTCCTTGACTCATCAAGTCCAATCAGCTCATGCAGAAACCACTGGAGCCTTAGATGAGCATGGAAGAACTTTGGCATCTGTAGAAATGAGGCTAACTGGCTCAGAAGATGTGGTGTTACCCACATTAGAAGCAAGGATAGGAGGAGTAGAATCTGGTCTTCAAACTATTTCCACTGAAGTCCAAAAAGCCAAAGCCACCATGGAGTCTGTTGGTCCTGAAAGGAGTATATAACAAGTGTATGGGGGGGGGGAATACACGTGTATGCAATTCTTTTTGTATTTTGATCAGACCAGAGCTCAGCAAGGTTGTCTTGGACAACTCTGCTGAAGATGATTAACTCTTTCTAAGATAATCAAACTACTAAGTACTATTGAGTACTCAGTTGAATAACTATCTAGGGGAGTTATATGTGCGGAATAGTGGTTGGCCCTTTAAGTTTAGACTCCTTAAGTTTCTGAAATCACTTTGTCAATCCAAAACAGTCCAGTTTAGTTTCAGGGAACTTGTCCAAATCAGTTTTGCACAGTCTTTGAATATGTATCTTTTGAAGATCAGTTTTGTGTGCAGTGTTGAATGAATGTAAGTACTTTGTAAGGTAAATCAACACAAGAGTTTATAGTGGTTCAGAGACTCAAGCTCCTACATCCACTTTCCCTGATTTAACAGGATAATTCCTTCACTCTTGGAATTAACTTGTTTTATAGTGCCAAGGTGCACTTGATCAATAACACCACTCCTTGGTGAATTGATCCCTAGGATGTCTAGAGTCCTAGTACCCTCTTCTCAACTCAGAACTGAACTGTTCTTCTCTCAACAGTCAGCTCCTACCACTTCTACTACTACAACCTTCTCACTTTCTCACTTGAAAGAGGTAAGGATTGAAGTAAGGTTCCAACTAATGAGATATCCTTTACAATGAAGATCAAGGTATAAGGATAGGATATCTCTCTAAGCTTACGTATGGATATACAATTGGGATTAGCTTAGAAGAAGTGTTTCAAGACTAAGAATGTCTTTTGGAGACTTTGAAGCTCTGAGAATAGTTGCTCAGTTGGATGTAGAATGGATGCTTCAAATGGTCTTCACACTTCTTGTATTTATAGACAAAATGGAGATTTGCCCGTTGGAGAGACAGCCCCAAATTGCTATAAATGTCTTCCTTGAGTTCTTCAAACTAGAAGACAGATTCTTGATAGTGACATGTCCTTATTTGGGTAATAAACGGCTTGTAAGACTTTGTCTTCTTTCTGCAGCACTTTTCCCAATGTTTGACTTCTTGTTAGGACTAGGACATGGCTTCTGAAGGTTGATCCAATGATAGGACAACATTCCTTATCAACTGGACAACTCTCCTTATCACTATCAGCAGTTTTGCCTTTTAGCACGGTTGGCTTGCTCTTCTTCAGATGACTTGGCTCTTTCCCTTTCTTTCACTCCAAGTTGATCTTAGCATGTCTCAATGAAGTTCTTTAGGGTATGGTTGTCTCTAGCTTCTTCAGCATAGTTGACCTTCAACCTTTAGAGCTTCTGTTCTGATTCAATCTTGCTTAGACAACTCTTCTGGACAACTCTCCTGATCAGCATACTTGGTCTTTTAGCATCAGAGCTTTTTCACATAGAGTTGACTTCTCTGGACAACTCTCCTGATCATAATATTTGATTAATCTTGTCCTTTTGAGCTTTGCAATCTTCTTCTTGCGTAGAAAAAGCTCTTCTGGACAACTCTCCTGATTAAGGCTTTAGGTTTCATATGGAGTTTTCTTGTCCTTAGAGTTTGTTCCAGACTTTGAGCCTTGAGGGGACTTGATCTTGATCATTTTGAAGTCATAGGTTCCCCCTCACATTGTGCATCTAATCATCTAAGAGCTGCCTAACATATCAGCTTCTCATCTAGCCTTGTGCTATGTGTTCTATCACATTTTGAACACAATCATCTTGACTTGGGCATGTCTCAGGGGGTTTTGGTATTTAATCAAAACATGTATCATTTTATTCCCAACAGAGTCAATCTCAAAACAGGTCAAGAAGGATCAGAAGCTGCTAAGAGATAATCACAATGCAAATGTTCAACCTATCAGACTGACCATTAAGCAAGCACTTGGAAAGAAGACTGCATTGTAGAAGAAAAGAGCAGAGGCACAAAGGCTTGCTATGGTGAAAGCAGCTTCAGAGAAATTTTCCCAAGAGGTGATGGCCAACATTGCTGAAGGTGCAGTGGCCAACTTCACTGAGCTTCTTAAAGCCCAACTTGATGCATCTCTGAAAGCAACCATGGAGGAGGTTGTCCAACAAAAGAAGAAGCCTATTCTAGCTTTCCTCAGTTTGAGCAGTGACAGAATGCAAAATATACATGATGAAAATGTATACTTGTTGGAGGAGATGAAGTCTCTAACCCAAGCCCAATCCTTGATGGCATCAATTATGAGTGAACTTAGGCCTAAATGTTTTGATGCTGCCAAAAAGGGGGAAAGGGAAAGAGCAAGGGCAAAAGGTGCCTTGGTTATTGGAAGCCCAGTTAAGGGGAAAGATAAAGTTACTAAAGACAAAGGAAAAGAGCCAGCAGTGCTGAACTTGGAAGATTTGGATGAAGAGGAGCAGTTAGCCATAGCCTTGAAGAACTCAATGGCCTCAGCTCAAGAAGAAAGAGTTAGACTACAACAAAGACCAGGAGGAGAGGTGTCTAGTTTAGACAAAGATGCTGAAGGTGTCCAAACTAGAGGAAAGATCAAGAAGGCCAAGGGAAACAAAAGAAAGGCTGAAACATTCACTGATTTTTCCAACAGCCTTGATCTACCTCCTGAGTTCAGAATTGATGATGATGAGCCTATCTCCAAAAAGGCCAAGAATCTTGAGAAGGACAAAACTGCTGAAATAGTTGACAAGTCTTCTGAAACTGCCAAAAGTGTTGAAGGTGTCAAGTCCACTGAAGATGTTGAAGAATTGTTTGCTGAAGGATTTGGACCTGAGCCCAAAAAGAAGACAACTGTCTTAGCTCTTGATCTATCAAAATTGTTTCATGAAGGGTATGGCAAAGACCCTGAAACTCAACAGAAGTTGGCCATGATGAGGGCTCAAGAAAAGATGAACTTGATGGATGAGGCAAATAGAGCAAGAGACAAAAGAAGAGCAGATTTTCAAAAGCCCAGAAGGAAGAGAGCAACATACAACAAGTTGAAGCCACATCTCTTGATCCCCATGGACACCAAATATCCTCACTTGGATAAATGGGTGCCAATTCAGCTTAATGACTCATGGGAAGAGGCCAAAAGGGAGTTTGTCTATGACTACTATGTCATTGACAAATGGAATGGAAGAGATGCCAACTCCACTTTTGCTGAGTTCATGATAGAGTATCACAGAGAGCTTTATCAACAATTGATTGCAGCTGCTGACATTGCAAGATTTGAACTCACTGCCCCAAAGCCAATCACTTACATGCCTCCAAATTTTGATGGATGGATGGATTAATTAGTCAAAAATCCTGAAGGAGTTTCTAGAGATCCTCAAGCTAAACAAAATGGTTCTTGGACCCAAGGGAACAAACCAAGAGGCCATGGAGCTGAAAAGAAGAGTGTGGGCACAATATGGGATGGTGCCACCAAAGGAGGATGATCTCTGAAATGGCTAAGTCTTCTGACCTTTTTGAGTTAACATTGATGAAAACTTATCTTGACTAAAGATATGTTTATCTATGCTGAAGTATGGTCAAGAATGCTGATGTGGTGTGCTCTGATAATCTGTTTGCTCTGATATGCTTTGGTGCTCTGATACTTGAAGATTTGGATGCTATTAAGTATTTAGTATTTGCTCTAATACCTTGTAATGAAATGCTCTAATGTATTATTGATTCATGCTATGATATGTTAACTTCAACTATCAACATATTTGTAATAACTTTCAAATGAATGATAGTTGAACTTATTTTGAATCAAGAAACATTATTGCAGAAATCTCGCTATGCCTATCTTTGAAACCTATTTGCAACATGAATGGTGAGTACACTAACACATTCTTTCTCAAGATAATTGACTCCAGTCATGTCTTCTGAAGATAAATGTAATAGGTGTAGACAAGTCACTTTTGCATAAAATGTATAGGTTTTGGCATCATCAAAAAGGGGGAAATTGTTGGGAATAAAATGAGATATGTTTTGATTCAATACCAAAACCCCCTGAGACATGCCTAAGTCTAAAATAATTATGTTCTAAGTATGTTAGAAAATATAGCATAAGGCTAGATGAGAAGTTGAAATGTTAGGCAGCTCTTAGTTGAATAGATGCACAATTTGAGGGGGAACATATGCTTTGAAGACTGACTAGAACAAGTCCCCTCAAGGCTCAAATTCTGGAACAATCATTAAGTCTTTTGAAGGCCAAGTATGCTGATCAGGAGAGTTGTCCTGAAGAGTTGTCTCAGCATAATTAAACAAGAACAAATGTTCTGAAGCTTAAAAGTCAACTATGCTGAAGAGATCAAGACAACTACACCCTAAAGATCTTCAAAGAATTTGCATACAAGTGTATTCCCCCCTCCCCCCCCCATACACTTGTTGTTTACTCCTTTCAGGACCAACATTTGGTGAAAGGAGAAATTGGAAAAGTTGAAAGAAAAAGTTAAAAAAAGATGAAAAGAAAATCAATGAAAAAGAAAAGAGGGACAAAGAGCCCCAAAAGCTTGAAAAGAAAAATGGTTTAAAAAGACGAGGTGATGAATACTTGAAAAAGAAGGAAAAAGGAAAAGTGAGGATGAAGTTTGTTAAGTTTGAAAGTGAAAGCACAAATTGTAAAACAACAAACTTTGTCTTCCACTAGAAGAGTCACAAATTCTGAAATTCATCCCACCTTGTCCAAAGAGCCAATGTTACATCCTTGATTAAGTCATATTGATCACATTGTTGAGCATTTGATGTGTTGTAGAAAGTAGAAGTTGGGCAAGCATATGGTGATTGCATAGAATAACTTGGTTGATGAGTGCATTAATATCCTCAATTTGTTTGTGTGTTTGAGAGAAACACTTCATCATGTGAGTAGAGGACTTGCGCATTTGGATTATGTTTCCCATTCACAATGTGTTGTGTGTTGGTACATTCTTTGATCCATAAGTGTGAATTGCAATAATGAGCCTATGACCTTCATTGAGAAATGCACTTTGAGAAAGAGATATCACTATACTCTACTTTCCATGTGTGTTTTGCTTTGAATATTCCATTGTGATCATTCCACCATCATTCCTTTAAGTGTTTAGTTGTTTGAGGACAAACAACATTTTAAGTTTGGGGGGTTTTATTCGGGTGGAATTTACACGTTTTAGAGGCACATGTGAAGCGTATTTTGATGTGGATTTCATTGATTTATGCATTGAATATGATTGATTAAGCCAAAATGAGAGAAAGGTAGTGTTTTGTCGATTTTGTAGGTAAAACGATGGAATTTGGGAGCAAAACACATACCACAAGTGATTGGATCGGAAAGAGGAGTGAACCATTGGATTCGGCTCGAAAAATGGAGTGGAATAGCAAAACGAATCGAGTCGATCGGAGATCGGAAGCTCAAGATACGGAGGGACGAAGTTGGAGGGACGAAAACGAAGGAAAGGCCAATACGAAAGTTTGGCCCGGCCGGGCCACATTACCCGCCTGGCCGGGCGGCCGAGAACAATTTTTGTGGCCATTTACGAAGTTATGGCCCGGCCGGGCGGCACCACTCGCCCGGCCGGGCCGCCTACCCCTTGTTTTTGTGTTGGTCGACCAACACTCCCGCCCGGCCGGGCCACTTTCCCACCCCGCCGGGCCAACCCATTTTCGGTGCCAAACTTGCATTTTCTCCATTTTCAAGGGACCAAGTTGTAATTCTAACACCCAAAACCTACCCCAACACTATAAATACCTCACTTCTTAAATTCAAAACCATCTTACCTCTCCTTCAAGCATTCTCACACACAATCACACACACTTGGAGGTTTTCATCATCCACTTCTTCAATTCTCCATCAATTCATGCAAGGAGGCCACCATTAGCTTGGGAATTGGATTCCTCACTATACAATAGTCTAAGCTTTCTTTTCCTTTCACATTTTATTGCTTTTATCTTAGTTTTCTTTGTAATTGGATTATGTGGTTGATTGGCTATAACACTTTTGGTTCTAGAGCCTTGTAAATACTTTTGATTAAGTTTATGAATTAATGTTTTGCTTATTTGGTGTTTGTGTGGCTTAATTCTATTTGGATGCTTGGTTTATATTGCAAAATATGTCATTAGTGTACAATGGTGATGTGTTGATCATAGTTAATTGAATTAGGTTGAGAAATCTAGTTTGATTGACTGATTTCAAGCATTTGACCTAATTTTATTGTGAGATTGAAAGATGATCAATGATTAGGAAGATGTGTAATGATCTTGGGAGTTTGATTGGGTTCTATTGTGTAATTTAGGTAGAGATATTAAGTTGTGTGATATTTCCTTTGGATTACTTGGATTGAAGAAACTTTTAATCCATTATTATGTGATCAATCTTATAGACAAAGCATGAACACCACTTAAGTAGATAGTTAATCATAGATGGATCCATTAGTATTACATGTGTTTTAGGACCTACCTTCTCTTAATTGAGTTTTCATCTGTTTTCCATCTCGTTTCTTGATTTGCATGGTATTTGATTGATTTCTTCATTACTCTTTTCATTGTTTACTTGTGACAACTTGGTAGGCAATCTTAGGGTAATCCACATTCACTTAATCGATCGCGTCTAAATAGAATTTTGTTAACAAAATACACTTTTACGCTATACCTTCTCGTGGGATCGACCTCGTGCTTATCATGCTACGATAGACGTCGTATACTTGCGGTCGTATATTCTAGTGTTGCATAACACGTGAATCATGTGATGAGAAATCCTCTCAACTGGCCTACAAAAGTTATTGATGCTAACTCAATGTACAGGGTGAGCAGAAAGATTTTGCAGAACCATGGAAGTGAAAGTGGGATAATAGATGAGGAACTGTTTGAACAACTATCGGTCACGATTGTTGATATATTGACAGCGTGTTTTACCAATTTAGGTCATGTAATAACGAAGAAGTGTTGCTGGAATGTGATTGAGGAGAGGGAGAGAAGTGTTCGTGAAGCGACTCTTCTTCTGGGAGAAACTGAAGACATTCTTACGTTTCTCCAGCAACGTGAACTGCCAATCTTGGCTCCCGAACGGGCAACCAAGATTGAGGAGTGGCGTGCCTTAGTGAAGCATAGTTGAGACTCCATCGGAACAAATGTTTTAAAATCTACGGAAGAAGGCATTATTGTAAGAGTTGAGAATCATCCTGTTTTTCATTCAAGTTAGAATTAACAAAATCATCAATAATACTAGTATATCTCTTAGGAGTAGATTGATTACTTGTAATCCAACTAATTATAAATACACTTGTCATCTTATTGATTGAGTTCATAACTTACAGCAACTCCATTATAGTCCTAATCGAATTTCTCAACACCAAATTTCAATTCCTAGGAAAGAATCTCCAATTTGTATCGTGCATGAATTATCTTTGCAAACATTTATTTTTGGATAGATATTGTGAATTTGTAATACTAATCTATATCTATATATATATATAATAACAGGATAGTCTGCTAAAAATAGTTTCCCGCCCATTTTACAATTCTATTTCTGAAAAATTATTTTTTAATACTTTTATTCTGCACGCATTTAGAGTATTAATTCCCATTTTTTTAAGACTTAACTTATTGAGGAAGCTAAACTCTTCAAATTCCGCCACTCTTTTTTTTTAAAGGATGATCTCCCCCATTCATTTCTATGGTTATACCAAGGACAAAAATATCGGTGTCGGTGGAAATATCGAGACCTTAAATTTGTGGAAATATCGATGGATATATCGATATCGAATATCGATATCGGTAAATTTTAAAAATTTTGGAAATTTAATAACTTTTAATACATAAATTCAAAAAAATAATTTAAATTCATTTACATTTATGATAAATTTATATAAAATATAGCATACAATGTTATTTCATATGATATTTTTTGAAATTTATCGACATTTTTCAAAAAAATTCCGATATTTTTCGATATTTTCCGATATTCTTTCGATATTTTACCCATATTAGTCTCGATATTGTTATTGTATATCGATTTTTATCGATATTTTCAATTTTCTGTACAAATATCGTGGAAATATCATTTTTTTTCAATATCGATATCGGTGACTGCGAAAAATAGATATATCGAGGATATATCGGAGAAATTTCCGGATATTTTTGTCCATGGGTTATACTGTATTCACTTTCATCGTCGAGATTCTCTATTGCCGCATCTATGACTCTATGTTCCGCGTCTCTTCTGCTTTATTCATCATATCGTTGTTGTTCTCACCGTAACGTCATCCTCCACTATTTTGCTATACTGAATGCTGCCGCCTGCCGTCGGAACCCTACCACCGTAACCGTCGTTATTCTTAATTTAAGGTAAGAGGTGAGTTTTACAGTCTTTTTTAGGTTTGGGTTGTCAAGAAATTCAATTTGATTATGTTGTTTTAGGATGTGATCAAAAGCATTTCTTTGTCATCTATTACTCATTTTCTAAATTATATTAATCATCTATGATTTGTTAAGGCTTACTTCTATCTAACGTTGTTGCATCTCGCTGCCTCTGTACTTTCTGCTTCTCTTCAACAAACGCCATAGGTCGAATCCTCATCTCAATCGGTATGTCATTCATTTCAATTTAATGGTGAAAATCATCTTGATCTCTTGCTGAACTATTTCAATTTATTGTTGAAGCTTGCCACATCTTTTCCTTTCCCATCACATTGATTTTTTTTTTTAAAGTCCTATTTAAATATCTTGACACTCATTTTCTGTTCTTCATTTTTTGTACGTGTCTTTTGTTCCACTCCCCCCCATTGAATTGGTATATATACTTTGAAACTTGGTTTATTTTATTCTTTAGTTTTAGCATCTCCATTTTATTTTCACGATTGTCAATGTATAATTTCGTTTATGTGTATTAGTATTATTATTTGAATTAAATCTGAATACTACCTACTTCATATATTTTTTTTATAATAAATTTGTCCGCAGTCGTGGTTACAATGGAGGCTGCATTTGGATATTGCGATTTAGGAACTATCTTCAAGCATTTAAATGAGGTTGTTTGTTGCAACTGTGACAATAACAATAGTTTTTCTTCTCTGGTATATGCCCTATCTTATGAAATATTCGATATTTAATCTGCAATTTTTTATTCAATATTAGGAGTTTGGAAAGCAATTCAGGTTATGTTATGTGTAAGCCAATCAATCTAGGAAAATGTCTCAACTGATGATAGTCTAAGAATAAAGTATGTAATCAATTTGTTTATCTTTTGCAATTTTCAAGTTCTTATTTCAGTATCAAGTTAAAGTATGTAATGACTTGATTATTTGTTTTTTTCTATTTATTTTACAAGTTTTTTTAGAAGAAACTGAAGTTTAAAGGCTGATTAAAAAAAAGATGGAGCACCTGGTGAAGACCATGAATATTCTTGCAACTGGGTTCACAGCTACACATCCACCCATTTATCAGACAAGGTAAACAATGTCAGTGATATAGATAGTCTCAATGCCGATTATTACATTTGTTAATGATGTTTTGTTTTTACTTTTAATACACTAATTATTTCTAATCATTTTTTACACATATCCGCAAATTGAATCATAATACATGTAGTTTTCATGAATTTTTAGATTTGTTTTTACATTTAACCCAAACTAGAGTTTATTAGTGTTTTTTTTTCTTTCATTTTTTGTGTTTCTTTATACCAATCCCTCCGGGAATAATGGCTCAACATGTCCAATTATAGATTCCACTTGAATTCAAGTATATTTTCATAGGGTGGAGTGAACTCTTCTAGGATTCTTTCTTTCATCGGTCCTCATCTTTCTTATGGTGCAATCGATTCATGCCTAGGTAAACGAATTGAATTTTTTTTCTTTCTAAAGTTGATTATGTTTATCGAATTGCAAATATTTTTTGTTGTTGCTTATTTTCTGTTTTCCTTTTTTATTTATAGAATACTCATTTTGGAATGTTAAGACTTTAGGCTATACTAATAAATCTCACAAGGATTTCAGGTACTTTCTGTAAAATTCTTTGCACCCGTTTTAAACTCTTCATAAGGAAGAAAAAGTATGAACCTTCAATAATGCCAAAAAAAACTGTATTTCAGGTACTTGGTGTACTCACTGTGGGTTTTTTTAATGAAAAAAACTGTAACGACAATGAAAAGACGATTCTTCATAGAGGTAATCTAGATCATTGACGACAATTTCTATTTATTTATTGTTCCTTCAATAAAATGCTTCAGCTATTTAGATTTTAGAACTAAGAAAGAGTCTTTTGTTTATTACTATAGTTGTAAGAGGAAATCTGTTTTCAGAATTGGTGAAGAGGTAAAGAATTTCAATATGTGAGAAAATCTGATATTAATGCCTATATGTAAGCATATGTTCAGATGAAGTCATCTGATTTCGTTACTGTGTTAGATTTTGATTTTGATACAGTTGGTATTTATGTTTCGACAGCATACACCAAAGCAATTTAATTTTTGGATATTTATTATGATACACACAAATATATTTGAATTTCATATTTGTTAACAACTTAAGCTCATGAAAGTCATCATTGTAGCATAGTTCATTTGGTCTTGCAACATATAGGAAATGTGTTAGTAGGTGTAGTGCTTAGTTGTGAGAAAATAGAAGTGGTTCAATTTTGATGTAAAAATTTGAAAGAAAATTTAATAGTTACTATAGATAGTAATGCAAATACTTCAGCCATGCCAACATAAATTTAGTCCGATTTGGATTGCTTTGACCTCAATTCGCGACTTTAAAAGTTGATGTCCTTAAATTGTTAGTTCTCATTTTCTATCCCTAAATATGGTCCTTAAAAACTATTTTCCCCTTTAAATAAATATATTATTCTACTTTCTAAGTTGTAATTAACTGTGCATGTTATGGAGTATAATTTTTTTGTATGCAGAATAAGGTTTTAATCATGCATGCTCTAGATAAAGGGGGAGACTCCCATTCGAGGCTATATCGACTTAGGCCTTTTGATGGTTGTCATTTTCTGACTCGAGCCTGCACACAATACTTGGAAATGGGGAGACCGGCAAGCAAAGCCACCTTCAAGAGCTCGAAGGGCAACCGACTTTCAATTGCATTGCCTCCTTTTCGGGGAATGTAAGCTCTTCTATTTTAGCACTTAGTTCTTTCCACCTACTACTAATGGGTCGGACAAGAGGGATGACTTTGGAATCCACAAATGCGTGTATTGGGTACTTGAGCTACTTTGTTAATTGATATATTTTCTAAATGTACAATTTATAATTTTTTTTTTAATATTAATCTCAGAGTACAATTAAAATGTATACATGTATTATTATTTTTAAGTTATGTTTTATGTATTTATAAAACGACATACTTGCATAGTTTGGACGTTCATTTTTTATTTAGGGTAATTAAATTACATTAGGTTAATGAATTAAATGGTTTCTTTTACACCATATTAATAGGTTATACACTTTTTAAAATTAATATTATAGATTTATAGTATTAGAATGAATATATTATATGTTGGATTATTATTTTTTTTTAATTTTTTTATTGGTAATTTTTTTTCGAAAATGTGTGTGTTGAAAAGTGTAAGTCAATATTACAAAAAAGTGTAACACATTTTTTTATTAAAAAGTGTAAGCTACTATAATTGATAAGTGCAACACAACTTTTAATGAAAAGTGTAAGTCATTATAACTAGAAAGTGCAACACAATATTATTAAAAAGTGCATGTCAATATACTTGAAAAGTGCAACATAATATTTTAATGAAAAATGTAAGTTATTATAACTGAAAAATGCATGTTTATATAACTAAAAGGTGCAATTTAACATTACAAAAAAGTGTACGTCAATATAACTGAAAATATTATTTTTAAAAGTGTAAGTCACGATAAGTAAAAAGTGTAACACTAAAAAAAAATTCGAAAAAAAAAAATTGACCAAGTCAACTTAATTGTCTGATTAATTAATTTTAAATTATTTTTCTCAAAATAATGATAATATATATATATATATATATATTTATATTGAACGTGCAACGCACGGGTGAATTACTAGTTGTTCATAACAGCAACACATTTGTGACTAATGAAAAATAGCCAAGGCCCTATCACTCTATTCCTTATTTATGTTTATGGCCGGCGTTTGATGATGTTTAATTTCAGTTCTCGATGATTCTTGTATATCACGTTTGTTCTCGGAAAATCTCTGTTCCCGGAGTCCGATCGTTGAATTGTTTGAGGGGTTTTACTCTATACTTCGAGGACTTTCAAAAGGAACTAGAATCGAGACCAACTGTGCGGTGGTGCGACGACGGCACTTTTTGGTGAAGATAAATTTTGAAAATATAAAAATAAATTACTTTTGAATGAGAAGCCTAACGAACAAACGGTTTGTAGATTTGGATTCCTTGTGTTGAGGGGATTATTTTGGTATATGAGTTGAGTAGCCGGAAGAAAGTCGCCGGCGGTCGATTTCCAGTGGGTTAGGCGGCGGTATTGTTGGAATGAAATGGATGGAGGATTGATTTGCAATATCTTTATGACTAATTTGGCAGAACTTAAATTGTATAGAAAGAGTAAATCATTTAGTATGAAATTGATGAACTGAAGCTTGGATTTAAAGCAATGGAGTTTGGAAGAAGAGCATGGACGGGGTATATAATTTGACATTCAATTATATTAAATTTCAATGAATAATTTAATCAATTTCAATTCAAACCCCCTCTGCCATCTATCCCCTTGGCACAACCCTTTACTACTCCCTCCGTCCAATTTCATTATTCCGACTTTCTTTTTTTGGTTATCCAATTTTATTATGCTCATTTCCTTTTTGTAAATAATACCATTCACACTACTTTATCTCTACCCTCCAACCATCACTTATTTACTCTTGTCACTAACTTTATTCATAAACAATCACTTTACCTATAAATGGACCCCACAACATCTCATCATACCCCCAACTTATCTACTTTATACATAAACTAATCAATATTCATTAAAACCCGTGCCCGGAGAAGTGGGCATAATAAAATTGGACGGAGGGAGTATTAGTTGTTTAATCAAAATAGAAATTAGGTCAATTATTGGACATTTAGGCTTTATATTTAGATTAGATCCCACTAACACATAATATTCTGAATTATGTAATATTTAATTTATATAAATTTAATTATGAATGAATCAATTTAAGTTTATTACCATATTTAAATTTAATTTAAGGTTCACGATTTAGAGTTTGATTTGGTATGTTATGTAATATTTAAATTTAAAAAATGTATTATTAGAAGAAAAATTCAAAAAATTACATTCTTTTGTTCAAATATTCATCATTTATGGTTAAATTCCCAAATGATTTAATTTTATGGACTTGAGATGTATCTCCCCCAAATACTCCGGTAGAAAAGCATAAGTCTACACTACAGTGTGAAATCGGCTGATTTAAAATTTTCACTACATATTCAAATAGAATGGTTTAAGAAGAACTATAAAATAATTTTTTTCTTAAACTTACATTTTGAGCTAAATAGAATACACCCTTCATCCAATTTATAGTTCTCACATATTCATTTTACTCTACCTTAAATATCCATTTTATAATAAATGTGGAGGCTCCGGCGTGTCTAGGGTGAACGATTCACAACAACAACACCCTCATTTTACTCTACCTTAAATATAAACCATATATGTCTATATTTGCATGCATTTGGAGTTAGAGCATTTTATTTGGAATGGGGTTTGCTGTAATTGTCCCTTTTGATTTTGGCTGAGTTTGTAAATTAATTTAACATAATGAATAATGAAGGGTGTGAATTTATTCAAGATCTTTTAAGGGGTTTGGTTAACTCTGTCCTAAAAACATGAGAAATGATAAATTAGATGACAAATTCTTGTGTAAATTAGATTGATTTGTGATGAATTTTGTCTTATCACTTTCCCAAATTGGATATATCAACAAGAAATTATTTATGTTTGATTATCTACATTTTGAGTGCCAATAATTCTTTATTAGGTGTTTATATGGATTGCATGCCATTTAAAAGTGTGTGGCTGGTCTTACTTTCAACATCCTGTCTTTCCTTAATTAGTATTCAAGTGGGTGTAATTGATTGAATTCTTTGAGATGCAGCTTCAACTTTCGCGAAACGATGTTGGATTTGCATCAATTTTACAAGGAAGTGATCAACAGAGGAGGATTTTATCAGGTACTTGAGTACATCTCTTCATTGTTGTTAATTTGCGGACCAAGTCTCTTTTTCCCTAAATATTTGGCTATGTTATTGCTGCTCAACAGATAGTGTATTTTTACAATGAATCAATCAATAGTTTGTGATGGTTTTTAAAAACTTAAGGTGTTGCACGTATTCTGAGTATCAGAAGTATGTGGAACATCCATTATTATCAGAATTGAATTTAAATTCTTAACTCTTTAATCATGAAATAAATTTTCTTCTTATAATGTTTGAAACAATCATTTATAACGACTTATATTATACTTCATAATTTTTTTTTATGTGTGTGCACGGTTTGTATATTTACGATTTATTCAAAAGGGGTCTACTTTTCTTGTTTGCCTTGAGCCTAAAACTTGTCGGATTTGCATGAGCCAAAGCTCTGGTTAATAGTGCATCTTTGTTAATCTTATTGTCTGTTTTACAATAATGTAAAAAATCTTGTTTAATGGCAATGCAACTCAAGTGCATTTTAAAACAGTATTAATTATTTTACTAAAAGTTATTAGTTGGTCAATATTAGTTGTTTACCGTACAACGGGTGTACAAGAGACTTACTCTTACTGACAAAGTCTTGTTATATTTTTCTAGGTGACTAAAATGAGAAAATGGGACGAAGTTCATCAGCATCAAACTTGAACAGCTCTAAGTGTATGCCACCGGCTCAACTTAAAAACGTTTATGAAGTGCTCGTTCTCACGTACGAACTAATGTACAGTCGCAAGATGCCTGATCAAGCAAACAAATGGCTCGATAAAAGTTCTCTAGGTTAAAAACTTCATTCTGTTAAACAAAAAATTGTACTCCACTAATGTTTTTGGGTTATTATAGCATTCTGCTTTTTATTTGCTTCTTCTAGGTATCACATCTTCCTTGAATTGGAGACTCATAAATCAAAGATGACTTTTGGAGAGAGCTCCAATACTCAAAAGGCTGCTGTTGCATGGCGAGCTCTTTCTAAGAGTGTTTCAGATGTGAATGATCCTATAGCTACTGGTAAATCTAATAATTATGGTTTAGGTTATGATGGTGAAACTGCTTCTATTTCTGAAAATTTTAGAAAACCTGTGAAATTTGTGAAGGCAAATGCTAACACATGGTGTAACATCTGCACAAACAGATTGTCACAAGGTTAAAATGAAGTATATTTGTCATTATCGTCTTAAATATGGTCATATTCGTCCCTTCTGCTTGCAAATGGTTAAAGATATAAAAACTGAGTTTATGCTATCCAGAATGTCTTCACATCCTTGGAAACATTCTATGAAATCTGCATGGAAACCAAAAGTTACTTGTAATGTTGTTCACACATCCTTGAAAGCATGTTTACCTGGTCTATGGTATTTTGATAGTGGTTGTTCTAGACATATGACAGGATAAATAGACTACTTATCTGATTATGTGACCTTGAATGGTGGTAATGTTACATATGGTGGTGGATCAAAAGGAAAGATAATAGGAAAAGGAACTTTGAATGTTGAAGGTTTTTCTAAGCTTAAAAATGTTTTGCATGTTGATGGCTTACTTGCTAATCTGATTAGTATTAGTCAACTTTGTGATGATAATTTGCATGTAAAATTTGACAAAGAGTCTTGTTATGTTCTTAATGAAGATGATGATTGTTTAATGACTGGTACTAGGTCTGCAGATAACTGTTATCTTATTGGAACTAATGTATGCAATTTGTCAAAACATGATGAGAATGTTTTATGGCACCAAAGGTTAGGGCATGCAAATTATAGGGCAATGAAGAAACTAATCAAATCAAATGGAGCTAAAGGATTACCAAGACTGAATTTCCAGAAAACCATTGTATGTGGATCATGCAAAAAAAGAATGCCACACAAAGTGCTGTCACATTGTTCTACACATCGATGTTTTGAATTGTTGCACATGAATTTGATGGGTCCTATGGAAACTGAAAGCATTGGAGGTAAGAGATATTCCTTAGTTGTGGTAGATGTTTTTTCTAGATATACTTGGATTGAGTTTTTAAGAGATAAATCTGAAACATTTGTTGCTTTTAAAGTTCTCTATAAAAGGTTCAAAAATATGTATAACTTGAAAGTTGGCCGTATTAGAACTGATCATGGTAGGGAATTTGAGAATAGCATGTTTAATGATTTCTGTGATAAGAAAGGTATCTTGCAAGAATATTCATCTCCTAAAACTCCACAACAGAATGGAATTGTTGAAAGAAAGAATAGAACTTTACAAGAAATGGCAAGAGTCATGCTTTTATCTAAAAGTCTTTCTAAAAGATTTTGGGCTGAAGTTTTGAATACAGCATGTCATATTATTAATAAAGTTTATATTCGATATGGCAATAATCAAACACCTTACCTTATGAGATTCTGAATGTTAGAAAATCAAGTGTGAAATATTTTCATGTATTTGGTTGTGTGTGTTATTTTCTGAATGATAGGGATCAACTTCACAAGTTTGATTCTAAAAGTGATAAAGGTTTCTTTTTAGGCTATTCTACAAATAGTAAAGCTTATAGAGTTTATAACCTTAGGACTAACACTGTTCAAGAATCTGTTAATGTTGTGTTTGATGATGATAAAGGTCTTACAGATGATAAAGATGAAGAAGATGTATCACAAGTCACTGACAATTGTGAGAATACACTGAAACCTGAAAATGCTGCACCAAATGCTAACACATCTGGAGCAACATCTACAGATCAGTCAGTTGTAATTCCACAGAATGATCAGTATGTTCCCAAAACGAATCCTTCTTCAAGAATAGAGAAAATTCATCCTCCTGACCAGATCATAGGCGATGCTACAGTTGGAGTGCAAACAAGAGGAAGAATAAGATCGAATAAGGTAGATGTGGTAAGAACAATATGCATGTCTTCTATTTGCAATGTTGTGAATGCAGAGTGTTACTATTCTGAAATTTAACCTAAAAATATAAATGAAGCATTAACTGATGAAAATTGGATAAATTTTATGCATGAGGAACTTAATCAGTTTGAAAGAAATGAAGTTTGGACACTTGTTCTAAGACCTAGTCATACTAATGTCATTGGAACAAAGTGGATTTATAAGAATAAAACTGATGAGTCTGGAAACATTGTTAGGAACAAAGCTAGGTTAGTTGCACAAGGTTACACCCAAGTTGAAGGTGTTGATTTTGATGAAACATTTGCACCTGTTGCTAGGATAGAATCTATTAGATTATTGCTAGCAATTGCATGTTTTATTGATATTAAACTACATCAAATGGATGTAAAAGTTGCATTTCTAAATGGCATATTGAATGAAGAAGCATATGTAGAAAAGCCTAAAGGTTTTGAAGATCCACAATACCCGGATCATGTGTACAAACTAAAGAAAGCATTGTATGGTCTAAAACAAGCTCCTAGAGCATAGTATTGTAGGCTTACAGACTTTCTTTTAGAGTATGGTTTTATTAGAGGAGAAGCCGATAGGACTTTGTTTATTAAGCACACTGGAGAAGATTTACTTATTGCTCAAATATATGTTGATGATATTGTGTTTGGTTCAACCTGTGATAAAATGCTGAACAAATTTGTTGAAGCAATGACAGCAACATTTGAGATGAGTATGGTTGGAGACTTGAATTATTTTTTAGGTCTTCAAATCAAGCAATGTAAGGATGGTATTTTCTTCTCTCAAGGTAATATGCTAAAAACTTGGTCAAACGGTTTGGTCTTGAAAGCTCAAAAGTAATGAAAACGCCTATGGGTTCTACTTTGAAACTTTGCAAAGACAGTGGTGGAAAGGATGTTGATCCAACATTGTATAGATCCATGATAGGTAGTTTACTTTATCTAACCTCTAGTAGACCTGACATTATGTATAGTGTGTGTGTGTTTGTGCTAGGCACCAAGCCAATCCAAAGGAATCTCACCTGAATGCTGTGAAAAGGATTATCAAATATGTTTCAGGTACAAGTGAACTAGGGATATGGTACACTAAGGACACCAACAACACATTGATTGGATACAGTGATGCGGATTGGGCCGGAGATATAGATGACAGAAAGAGTACGAGTGGAGGATGTTTCTACATGGGAAACAATCTTGTGTCTTGGCATAGCAAGAAACAAAATTGTGTTTCTCAATCCACTGCCGAGTCTGAATACATAGCTGCAAGAAGTTGTTGCACACAGCTATTGTGGTTAAGGAAGATGTTTCATGACTATGGAATTGAAAACAATATCCTCACAATTTTTCGTGATAACACAAGTGCTATAAACATATCTAAAAATCCGGTACAACACTCACTTACTAAGCACATTAACATTAGACATCATTTTATGAGAGATTTAGTGGAGAAGAACATAGTTAAGTTGGAATATGTGCCTACTGAAAATCAAAATGCTGATATTTTTACTAAGGCTCTTGACCATGAGAGATTCTCATTTTTGAGAAAATCACTTGGTATGTGTAATATCTAAATAATTCTTGAGAGGATGTTGTCACAAATGCGGTAGCATTTGGGACAACAGCCTAAGGTGGTATAGTTATTATAGATTTGATTTATTTCTTATTTTCGTTGAATAATTCCATTGTAAAATATTCTTGAATCTGAAATTTGTTTGTGCAAAAATAGGCATGTAATACACCTCTCAAAAGCTTGAAAAATTGAGAATGTTACAGCATACTAAAAGATGTACCAATTCACTGAGTAACTATGGAGCACGGAGTTCGCTACTACGATGCCTTCTTTTCAAAAGGTGAATTTTGGTAAAAACATCAAGAGGTTCGTAATCCATTAAGTAAGTATGGGGCACAGAGTTTGCTACTACGATGTACTCTACAGGAACAATGGATCAATACGAATTAGATGTTGTAGCACAAAAAGAAGAAATGCATTGAAAAGAAAAATGCTGAAAAATTGGCTACATTGGATAGGTAAAACGTGTGAAAAACCAATGTTGAGGTGTATGTCAAATCCTTGAGCACAACATTACATGATTCAATTATATTTTTATAAGTTGTAATTATTTAATTAATTGTGGGAATTTATTTTATTTATTTATAATTATACTAACCATGTTCTTTTATTATTTCAGATTATACACATTCTTTATTTTTATTTTTAATTAATTCTAGAATATTCTTAATTTAATTTATTAATTAAGATTTTACCCCACTAACTCACTCATGATTTACTTGTGGCTGAATTTGTGGAGCATTATCGATTTAGTCTAGAATTTTCTTTAAGTCAAGCCTTAATCCCACGTACAGTATTCCAACTACTAAGCTCTCTCTATAAATACTCCCATTAATTGATTTTCTAAGCTTTGTAATTTAAGTGAGTAAGTTGAGTATTATTTTTGCAGATTTGTTATAAGTTATTTTGTTCTTATCTCGATTCTTGTGTAGTGCTTTTCGAATTCTTGATTTAAATGGCAGGGAACAAGAAAACCAATTCACAGAAACCAAACTCTCCAATTTCAAACTCACAACCGTCATCTCCATCCCTCTCAAACCTTCATACACTTGCTTCCATGGCTGCTTCGCACGAGAATTCACCCCCAACTGCCGCAACCGTCACACCCATTCCAGCTACTCCGACAACTATCCACATCCCAAACCAAGCTACACTCTCCGAGCTGAATCAGGCGGTTGAGAATTTTTCTCAATCGATGAGGTCGTCTAATCCACCCATCCTCACGATTGGCGATATGTCAATAGACATCTCTCACTACTTGCGCACCAACGAGGTTATTACTACTGCACCTTCTTCATCCACAGCTGAAAAGCCCCAAAATCTGAGCCCTAATGTTGAAACAGAGGCCCTGACTGCTGCCTCTATGGGGGAGACTGACAAGGAGATTGAAGGATCCCCTGTTGCTGAGTCAAAGGAGCCGTCGAATGCGGAGACATTCGAAAGTAAGGACGCTCAGATGGAGGATGTTGAAGTGCTCGAAAAACCAGCTGAAACCGACTCTGACATCTTGAAGTCGGACTCTGAACCGATTCCTTTCAAGAGGAATGCTGAAAAAGGGAAAAGAAAGAGGAGCCCAGTTCCAAGAAGACGATCAAACCGAGTTTTCGCTCGAGTTGATTATTCTGACTCGTTGAGGAAGAAGAAGAAGCTAGGTGGTGATGTTGCTGAACCAATTCAGGTATTTTCTAAATCTGAAGAAGAACAGGTGGTGATTGAGAAGCCAGCCAAGAAGAAGGCTAATCCAAAGGGGAAGGGGAAGGCAAAGGTTGATGCTGTTCGAACTATGCCTGAAGAACCAGAACCTGATTCTGATTCTAAGATGGATGTCTGCCTCAGGGAAGTTCAACAAGCCCTGAAGAAGAATGCTACCTTACATGCTGAATCAAGTGCTCCAACACCAGAACCTGATGATGGTGATGATTCGAGCAGTGCAGCTTCTGACAAAAGCTCTGGAAAGGAAGCTGAATCCAGTTCTAAGGAGGACAAAGAATCAAGCTCTGAAGGAGGAGATTCTGTGGAAGGTAATTCTGAACCCGATGATGTTGATGGTTTAGTTGATAAAATTACTAGGTTGTCTAGGAGAAAACTGTTGATGGAAAGGAGAATTCATGTTTCTGATTTTGAGAGTAAGAATTTGATTCAATTCTTAGAGGATAGAAAGTTGATGAAAGCTCTGACTTTGTGTGATACTTTTGTTTCTGATTGGGTGTATGAATTCTATGCTTGCTTGAGGAAGAGTAATGGTAGGAGGAGTTCTCGTTGGTATGGGAATGTACAGTTTAGGGGGAGTATAGTTCCATTTACCCCAGAGTTGATTAATGATTTCTTAGGTATAGAACCAGTACTTGATGATGATGAACCTGATTTGGATGTTGTTACTGTTTCTATGACTAGTGGTTTATTGACTAAGTGGAAGAATGGAATGTTGGCTAAAGACCTTACATCTCTTTACTCTGTATTGCATAAGCTGATTGTCTATAATTGGATACCCTCTACCAACTCAACCAAAGTCACAAAGGATCAAGCAATCTTGCTTTATAGGATAGTGGTTTTGAAGAAGTTTAACTTGGGATTGACTATTTTCCACCACATGATGAAGTTTAGTGGTGACATTTCTGATAAAGGCAACCTTCCATACCATGTGATTATTTGTTCATACCTGAAGATGCATGGCTTTAGCCCTAAGAAGACTGAAGTTCTTAGAGGTAAGGTTCTTTTATACACCATTTCACCTGCTTTGCTCATTGGTGAAAGAGTGAAAGATCTGCCCTTGCACAATCTTGGAAGTTCTTCTCAAAGACCAGCTCCTGCTCAACCTCAACCCACACCAGCACAGAGACCTGAACAGAACACAGCTGCACCTAATGCTGCACCAGATGCTGAGAACATTGGTGGTAATTCTGACACCACATTCTCTGTTCCCAGATCTATTATATTACTGCAGTTACAGCACTTACAGGACCAGATTGATGAGCTCCAGTTCATCAAAGACAAGTGGACCAGGCTACTTTCCACTACAACAGGGGGAGTACCACCTTCCACTTCAGCTAGAGCTTCTGGAGTTGTTATTGAAGAGTTGAATCCTGAAGCTGGAGGTGTACCTGATGTTGCTGCTATAGAGAATGGAGGAACTGCTGCTGCTAACAATGTTGTTGCACTCTTTGCTTCAACTTGTTTTATTGAGGAACCAGAGGCTGATGAAGACAAGTTTGCAGATGCTGCTGAAGATGATGAGGATATGGAAATCCTCTATGCTGATATCTAGAACAGATGCTGCAAGACAGGGGGAGTACTGAAGTACAAATGGCACATGTGCAGGACCTTGATGCTACTGCTATTGTTATAGCAATTCATGCCATTTTCAGTCCCACTTTTGTTTTTGTTGTTTTGTTATGTTTAAGTTAAATTATGTTTATTCTGATACACTAATTATTATTTCTAGTTGATAGGATGTTTATATTTATCTTGCTTAAATTAGTTTGCACTAATGATATTTGATTACTGCTTCTTGCTTAATTTGTTTTCTTATCGTTAAATGCTTACTGCATGATGAATATGCCTTGTTTTGTTTGTTTCTTGTTTAACTCTGATCTATGTCTTACATGCTTAAAACTGTTTGCATTAAAATATATAAATTTTTAATTGCCTACTGCATGAGGATTAGTCATGTTAAGTTTTTTTTTTTTCATTTTTGCTCTGATTATTCTGTTTAGTCCTTGTTATGTTTGTTTTTTAGTTTTACATAAGTCTTAGAACTAATCTGGTATATACTCTTATGCTCTGATTTAATCTTTGATTTTTGTAAAGTTATATGTTTTGTAGACAAGTGTACTGTTTATACTTGTTTTGGTTTTGAATAAGATTACTTTGATCTTATGGCACGGATCTCAGTGAAATTGTTCTTGATCTTCTTTTGATTTGATCCAACGGTTACAACATGTATTGTTTTGACTAGTATTTAGACTTGATGTCAACCTCACCTAAATACATAATACTGAGTATGTATGGAAATATATGTGCATCAGGTGTGTTGTAGTCGAAAGGTCAAATTGGGGGAGATTGTAGATGTTGTTAACTCTTAAATGCTTTAACATTATCAACAACATCTTAATTTGACCTTCCTTGATTTATTCTAAGTAATTTCTGAAGTGTTGCATTAAATGTTGTACTAAATGCTCTCACATTCAGGTACGATTCTAGAAGCTTCTACAAGAGTCTGGAACCTGGAAGATTCCAAAATGTTGGAGAACGTGCTAGAAGACCTTGGAGCAGTTTAGAACGACCTGGAAGATGGAAGAAGGATCTAGAAAGATCATGGAAGTTGAGGTCCTAAAAAATAGGATCTCATAATGGAAGGATCTAGAATTCGGCTATTGCTCTATAAATACCGCTGAATCCTTTCATTTCAAAGTATGCACTATTCGAATAACACCTCTCTTGAGCGTTCATCCCTGTTAGGAGTTAGGGTCAGTAGTTGTATCGTTTAATATACACCGAGGGATACCATGCCATACCTTCCCGTGTATTTAGTTCTAGTCTTGTATCGAGTGAGAGTGAATCATAGATCAGATTAGTTCTTTAGACAGTGTTCTTACACTTAAGTCTATTTGCGGATTCAGGCACCTGCCGCGATTGTAGTTTCCGTTTGTGGAATGTTGAAGTAATTGCTGAGACATTTCACACGACATTTTCGTAACTTAGGAACTAAGTTATTGTTTTCGCCGTAAGGCTTAGCATAGGTTTTGTTATTAATAAAATCTGTGTTAAAAATTATTTCATTGTGTTCTTATTCTGTTTTAGTGTTTTAGATTTCCGCTGTGTACTATGTTTACTTTTTGTATTCTGTTAGAGTTAATGCTACACTAATTGTCACAACATTCAGTGTAACATTGTTCTGTTTTTTACTTAAACACTAGATACTACCCCACACACACTTTCAGTAATATTTAAATTTAATTTTAGGTTTAGGATTTAGAGTTTAGTACCTCATGTAATATTTAATTGATTTAGAGCTTTGGATACTGAGAATAAATATGGCTCTAAAGAACTCGGAAGGATTCAGTGAACTTGGAGCACGAACTAGTTGTTGGATAAACTAGTCGTTGCCACAAAATCTTCTATGTATGGGTCAACATCTTCATTGATTTGATGTTTCTTTGATTCAAGTACAAACATTCCTTAAAAAGGAATGAGCATTTAATGTGCATTAAATGTTATTGTACGATCTCTGAAACTCTAGTCCAAGTCAATGAAGATAACTGTGCTGGCATCTTCTCATTGGTCTACGTTAGATGAGTTGGTTAGACTTTAAGTCTTGTCTTCAATTGAGTCTGTCATATGAGATCCGACATTCTCTTTGTCTTTTAAGGCAGTTGTCTTCTTAATTGCATGTTATCAGCTGAGTAACTCTTTTGAAACTTTAAGGCTTGACAAGATCTAGTTAAGTCCATATCAGCTAGCATCTTCTACTCGGCTTATCTGATGCGGTTAATATTAGTTGTCTAAGGTATACAAGAATCTTGTCATCTAATTTCACTAATGGACGTCAAGTGTCTTCTAGTCTTCCATTACAGTAATTGTTAGTGTTCAATTTTGCAACACTTAGTGTTCAACCTTGCAACATTTAGTGTTCAGTTTTTTTTAGTTTTAGTGATTGCAATTTTAATGGAAATTTAAGTTTCAGTAACTTATGTAATATTCAAATTTATTAGAGAATATAATAGAATAATATATTATAGAAATATTATAATGTATTATAGGAATAGTATAATAATAGATTAGCACCCGCGTATTACGCGGAAAGTCAATAAAAATAAATATTTATATTATACTTCATATAATTAAATAATTTTATAAAGTAAATTCTAAATAAAATTTGTAAGAATCACACAAAATGAGACGTTGAATTTTTAACATTTACATGTGAAAACAACTTTTTTAAAAAATTACTCTATTCTTTACTTATTATCCTAAATATATTCTTTATAATTAAAGTATGATTTTTTTAAAAGTATATATAAAAAAAAGTGAGCACACTTTTGGTGGACAGAAGGAGTATAAATTATGAAAATAAAAAAATTAAATAATATTAAAATAACTCTTAATAAATGGTAAGTCAACCAACCTTCAATATCAACCACAAAGCCTTAAATAAATAAATATTTTAGTTAATTGCTAATTAAATCACAACTTTTTCCTCATTTGCAATCTAATCTAAACTTTAAGATAATTGCAAATAAATCACAAACTTTAAATATTATTGCAATTTAGTATTTTTTACAATTTTAATTGTGTTCGAATCTAACATAATTTAGATTTTTTAATGACATAACAACACCTTAATAAAACAATTTGTTTTTCAATCAAACCAAATATCAAAAGGTATGATTTAGGGACAAAGTAGACTTTTAAGAAGTCTAATTTGCAATAATATTTAAAGTTTGTGATTTATTTGCAATTATTTTAAGGTTTAGATTAAATTGCAAATGAGCGAAAGGTCGTGATTTAATTTGCAATTAACTCTTTTTAAAATTAACAACTTCATTAAATTATGACACATAAGTCAAATCAACCACAAAATGACACATAAGCCAAATTAACCACAAAATGACACATCATCAATTTAAACTCCCTATTAGTATATAAGGGGATATTATATGTAGCAATCTTTTATTTATGGTTTATATTTATTTCCTTGTTTATCTATTTTCTTGTATATCTCTTGTAATCCCTATATATAGTGGACCACTCTTATCATCTCATTAATGGTGATTGAATATAATTCTCACATGGTATCAGCCTAATACACTGAAACCCTTCTCTCCTCCTCCCTGTTTTTCTTTCCTCCTCCTCCCTATTTTTTCGGCGTCTCCGATGGGTTGGTATCCCCCGTCGCCGCCTTGCCCCTTCCCCTTTCTTCTCAATTTTTTTGGCGTCCTCAACGAGCAGGTATCCCTCGTTGTCGCCTTGTTTTTTTTATTTATTTATTTATCTCAAACGAGCTGGTCTCCCTCGTTCCCTCTCCTGGTCGCTTTTAGCCGCCACCGACGAGCTTGTATTCCTCGTCCCCCTTCTTCTTCTCGAATGAGCTGGTCTCCCTCGTTCCCTCTCTTGGCCGCTTTTAGCCGCCACCGACGAGCTTGTATTCCTCGTCCCCCTTCTTCTAGAGCAAGCAAGTCTCCTAGTCCCCCTTCTTCTTCTTCTCGAGCGAGCAAGTCTCCTCGTTCCCCCTAATTTTTTTCTTCGAGCGAGCACGTCTCCTCGTTCCCTCTCATGGCCGATCAAGTTATCTCCATGACTGTTTTCACTCATATGGTATTAGTCACACTCACCTACACTCTAATTTTCTCTATAGCTTCACGCTACATCTTTCTTCTTCTACTTTCCTCCCTCGGTAGAGAGGACCGACTTTATTGACTTCGCGCCTTTCCTATCTATCCCACAAGGGACCTTATAATTTTAAGTATTCTGTCAAATAAAAATAACGTCTTTTTAAAATATTAATTAAATATTTTAAGCACATGTAATTTAAAATGTGACTAGTTATGTGATTTCTCTATTTCAATAAAAATACATCTTTCAACTTTTGCAAAAAGAAAAAACAAATCAAATCATTTTTTTACCAAAAAATATAATATCACTAGTCACATGATAATAAGTGAATGAATTGATGTTGTAACTTCTTTTTAAACATTTTTCAAATTATGTCAGATTTTTTTTTCTTTCTAACGAGAAACCCTAATTAAAACAATATATCAGAAAAATTGTTGATTAATTGTGTAAGATTCAACATTTTTTTTTTTTTTTTATGGAAAGTTAAATACCCATCCCCCCTTTTTTTTTTCCTCCCCATAACTCGAACCCAGGACCTAAGGCTAGGTAGTGGTGCTCTAACCACTTGAACTATCCCACTTTGTCAGATTCAACCATTTTCATACCAGTTAAAATAATCCCATAAATTTGGGGATTCTAGGCTACCTTGAAAATTCGGAATTTAAATTTGAGTACAAATGAAAAATGAGATTTTTTTACAGTTGACTCCCTGGTCAACTTATAGAAGGAATTGAAAATGGATTCACTAACTATAAGAAGGAATTTCATGGGTTCAAACAATGAAAATAGAAAAGAACAAAAACTAGATATCTCAAATCAATATACCACACAACAACTAGATCTTCATTTCAAAAATTCTAAAAAATCATTTACAGTAGAAACTCTATAAATTAATAATCTTGGGACCACTAAAACTTATTAATTAAAAGAGTTATTAATTTATCTATAAATTAATAATTATTAATTAATATTTTATTAATTTATAGAAATACTCTTTCAAACTTCTACTTCTATTTATTTATTTTATATCAAATGAAGGGTCTAATTTAAAAGAATCATTCAATCTTCCACATTATTATACTTCATTGTATCACTTTATAAACATTAAAAATTATTTTCAATATAAATATACAAGATCAAAATATGCTGATACAAACAAATCATACACACAACATGACTTCTCATCTTGCAGGTGTGAAAAAAATAACAATGACCGACAAGATTCGAAAAGCATTATGCAAGCACAACAAGGATAATTCAAGTATCACTCAAAAGTAAATGCAAGAATGGGTTCTTAGTAACTATGCTGAAACTTTTAGGTGAAATTGATAAGGAAAATTAGAGACGAGATTTAAGGTGAAATTGATTTCAACAAAAAAAAAAAAAAAAAAAACAATTGAGTCATTTTTTTAGAAACATTCATAAACCATTCATGTAATAGGTAGTATATATGTAATTATTAATATGAGTATTTTATTTGGGGTCTATAGAAATTACAAAAAATGTATTATCTTATAATTTTAGCGAGTTTATTAATTTAGCACGCTATCCCCGAGTCGGGACCGGCCAAAAATATTATCTTAGAGAGTTTAATTTATCGAATATTAATTTAAAGAGTTTCTATTGTATATGCAGAGCAAAGCAGCAGCCATTGCTACAATGTACCTAATGATAGAACAATCAACTGTATAAAAAATTTTCAGATCAGATACAGAAACCATCCAACATCACGAAGCTAAAATGGTCTCTGATTCAACTCAACACCCGTAAAGGCCAACGCTCAACCCTTTTCAATTAATACCACAAACTAGTAAAAATATAAAAACCCCTTTTGATTAGCTTCATCTTATAAAACGCAGTTATAGTAAATAAATGAGTTGAATTTTGTATATATGTAGAGAAAATGTAATGCTATTTGTATAAAATTGAGTATACTGAGTTTATAAAGTGTTTTTCATTTTTAGAAGATAAAAGTTTTTATGGAACGTTTTGAAAAGAAAAATATAAAAATTATTGTGTGTCGGGGAGTATTATTTTCTGCCCCGAGAAAAAGGTTGTCAAACTTTTTATTTTATAAATAGTTTATTAAATTAATAATTGTCAAAAACAGGACAAAGTTATGGACAACAAAGTAGGAGTAGTTAATATCAAAATAGTTTTCAATTGGTTATTTTTGTGATTATTGTAGTTATCGAGGCGATACTATTTTTGTTAATGGTCATGACAAATAATTGAAGAGTTTATACCAAATTTTTGGATAATTGTCATTCTCTTTGATATGCCAAATAAACTCATTTATTGTTCAACTTATTATATAAATGAAATTTCACAATTTAATTAATGACATAAATTTTATAAAATTAATGGAATAATTATAAATTTTATAAAATTAATCAGAATTAAATCAAGGCTGATTAGGTTGTTGAATAATCATAGCTAGAAAAGGGAAATGTATTCATCTATATATAGTCTTCACCAATGAACTGAATTGAGAAAAGATTGTATTTAAAAAAAGAAAATTGAAATATTAAGATTGAAACAACTAAACCAACTGAACAGAACATATTATCAACAAGAATTGAGGCAACTGGCAAGGCGAGTAATAAAAACATTTTTCATTGATTAAAAATTAAACATAAATACGTACATAAAAAAAAAAAAACAATACATAAAGTAATGGAAACTTCGTCGAATTCAACTAAAATAAAACATTAATCATCAAATAACATATAAGGTGATTTTAGCATCTTTATTATCACGCTTGAGTGATTCAATCTTTCTTGTGAATTTTAGTCGCGGTGCATCGGTCGGTTTCTAGACATTCGTCCGGACCATTTCGGATTTCTCATGAGAACCCCTGTGAATGCTTTGTACTGCCATTCTGTTTAATTCGAAACTTTTTTATGTGATATATATGGGCTGCCAGTGACTCCAAGTTTTTGTTGTAGCTGGTAATGCTATCACTGCATTCTAAAGTTTTAAGTGTGAGTTTGTTAATAAATAAAAACAGTTAATAAAATATATAAAATTATAGGAGTATTATTTAACATACCATTTTATATTCAAGTAGGTTACTATTGCTTAATGGATGCAATAAACTTTCTCATGGCACTTCTGGCATGGAACAACAATTCTTCTATCCAACACTGATGACACAATTAAACAATATTTCACTACTGAGCCACATACTTAAATCTAAAGAAAGAAAGATTAAGAAAGGTAACCTTAATCTTTTTAGCTGCTTCTGCAGGCCCTGAGCCACCGAAGAAGAAGGGATTGATATGTGAGATTGTCGACAAGATTTAGTAATGGGCATGGGGTACGTTATTAGTGAGGTTTAATTGGAACTCCTTTTTTTTTTTTTTTAAGGGATTCAAGCTTTTAATTATAGTATGAAATGAAGAAGGTGAGGAATATAAAGACTTCAGTCAGTCAACTTTTGACCAAAACATATGGACTTCTCCATGTTTTCTTTGTCACCATTTCGAGTAGGGGTGGGTAAATATACCGAAATTTTGGTATACCGAGCTTTTCATATCGAAAAAATATCGAAATTATTGAAATTTTTGGTATACCGAGATTTTCTTTATGGTATGATATCGTACCGAAATTTTCGGTACAACAACGGTATGGAAAATGAACATACCGCGGTATTTCGGTATACCGAAAAAATTGCAATTAGACCCAAAATGCGTTGGGGCCATACGTTTTGGGTGGAAATTAAAATTTAAAAAGGAAAATGTTTATGTTAGAAATAATTTGAACAAAAACGCGTGGGGGCTCAGCGTTTTTATCCAGAAACGCGGCGCCCCACGGCGTTTTACAATAAAGAAAAAATACTTTTCATTTTTGCCGTAATTTTAAAATTATTTATTTAATATATAATAATCTAATAAAAAATCCAGAATAATGGCCGGGGTTCTAATGAAAATTACCAAACGTAAACTCTCGTTGCAGTAACCCAATACAAACTCAATCACTTGACTCCACCTTCGATTATACGATCTATCAAGACTAATAAACTCTCGTTGTGTAATCTAATACTCCCTCCGTCCAATTTTATTATGCCCACTTCTCCGGGCACAGGTTTTAATGAATATTGATTAGTTTGTTCATAAAGTATATATATATTTTTTTTTTTAGGGTAGAATTACAAGATAGGAATATTCACTACAAAAAAACGCGAGCTATAGGGACGGACAAATGCCGACGGATTATAGTCCGTCGGCATTGCCGACGGATATGCTGACGGAATGCCGACGGATTTGGAAAATCAACATAAATGCTGACGGATTTCGGTTCCGTCAGCATTTACCGAGGGAAATGCTGACGGATTTCCGTTCCGTCGGCATTTACCGAGGGACAATGCCGACGGATATTTAGAAAAGCGTATGCCGACGGAAATGCCGACGGATAATCCGTCGGCATCTGACACGTTGAATCCGCACCGCCTCGTTTTCCAAAAAGGTAACGGTTACCATTAATTAATATAGGGCGGTTAGCGAGGGAAATGCCGACGGATATTCCGTCGGCAGTTTTTTTTTTATTTTTTATATAAGGGCCTGATATCAGAATGTTTGGCGAAAAAAAAAAAAAGGGGGAGTGCGTGAGCGAGGATTCGGTGGGGAAGACGAAGACGAGGACGAGGCTATTGAAGCAAATTTCTCCGATTACATCGATACGGTACGTTTTCTTAATTAGTTCTATTACTTAGTTTTAATACTTATATATGTTTATGCATGAATATATGTAAATATGAATAATTTAATGTTGATTTGCATGTTATATTGATTTAGTTAGTTGTTAAAATATTATGATCATGTTAGTACGTATGTTAGTTAATTTAATTTGTTGATTAAGAATAATTTTGATAGAGTTGTTTTTTAAGGTTAATTTACTACTAAATTGTTATATGTATACATTAATCAATTGTTATATAGTTAATTACTAGTTTAATTTAATGGTGTAATTTTGATATAGAATATTTTTAATGTAGGTAGTGCATGTTTCAATCAATTGTTTAAATTAGTTTAGATATAGTGGTTCGACCGTTGGATCACGTTGTAATTAGGAATATGTTGATTAAATTAGGAATACGCTATATTAGTAAAAATTTTAAATTAGGAATATGTTCATTAAATTGATAATTATTGACCCAATTAGAAAATTATTATTTTAATTAGTTTTAGGTTTGTTAATTTAGGAATATATATGTTCAATTTTTTATTATTGATTAAGTTAGGTAGAAAAATAATAATTAAATTAGGTTATTGTTGATTAAATTAGGAATGTGTTGATTAATTAAATTAGGAATATGCTATATTAGTAAAAAAATTAAATTAGGAATATGTTCATCAAATTGATAATTAGAAAACTCCAATTAGAAAAGTATTATTTTAATTATGTTTAGATTTGTTAATTTAGAAATATGTTAATTTAGAAATATTTTTAATTTAGGTGATGTATGTTTCAATCAATTGTTTAAATTATTAGTTAATTAGATGGTTCGACGGTGGTATCACGTTGTAATTAGGTTATATATATATTGTTTTGATTTAAATTAGGAATATGTTGATTAAATTAGTAATTGATTAAATTAGGAATATGCTATATTTGTAAAAATTTTAAATTAGCAATATGTTCATTAAATTGATAATTAGTAAAATTATGTATTTTTTATTGATTGAAACAGATGAGTGAACAAGTACCGAATCAGGGTTCGGGTTCGGGTTCACGTCGTAGGTCGTCACTTTGGTCACGTGCAAGGAGGTCTCGGGATGAATCAGTTCCTGTGACGGCTCCTCCTCCTCCTCCTGTGGCAGTGTCGCCGCCGCCGCCGACTACGATGTCGGTTGGTTCGTCATCCTCTTCTCGTCAGCATCCTGTTCGAGACACAAGGCAACCCGTTGATATCGTTTCAGGAAGGTAAGTCAATAATTCTAATGTTTGATGAGATTCAATAACGATTAAGTTTATTTATTTATTTATAATGTGTTAGTTTATAAATTTGTTAATAATTTTACAGGTTGATGCCCGGTAATGAGGTGTCCAGGATGTGCACAAAATCCTTTAAGGATTGCAAGATTTCTAAGGGTGCTATCACTTGGTCGAAGGTGCCACAATCTAAAAAGGATGATTATTTCGAGGAGTTCCAGGTATATAATTACAATATTTAAAGTTTATTAAATAACTAATTATTCATATTATTTGATAAATATGTTGAATATTTATTTGTATAGAAAAAGGCCCGTTGGGATACGACGATCTACTCGGACGCCGCTATTTACGAGAAGTGGTACAATCTTTGTTCTACTCGGTACACGAACACGATGTACGACTGGAGAAAGGCCTGGCGTGATGAAGACAAAAATCTTGATCTGGGGAAAGACGAGGATGGTGTTGACCTGTGGGAGTCGTTGGTTGAGAAGTGGATGGACCAGGATTACCAAGACAAGTGTGACAAAGCTCGGGCCAACCGCAGAACCGACGTTGGAGGCGGGATGGCAGTGCATCGGGGGGGAGCTCGGTCCGTCCTCGAGCAATCACTTGCTCTCGTAAGTTTTATTTAATTATGTAAAAATTAAATAATTATAGTTAATTATTTTATATTAGTTATCTAAATGAATTTGTATATGTTTATTTGATACGTAATAGGAGCGGGAGACTGGACGTCCCCACACCCACTTGGATCGGCTGAGCCTTCTTCATCCGTTTAATGCCGATACACAGACGTCCACCTACGGGCGCACTACTGACCTCCACGTAAGTTTAATTAAATTTATGTATTAATTCACTACAAGAAATAGGGGGAATAGCGACGAAAATTTTGCGACAAATCTAAATTTAATCGCTAAAATCAAATTTTAGCAACGAAATAAAAAAATTTGTCGCTAAATTGTTAGATTTAATATTTGCAACAAAATTTATATATTTCGTCGCTATATTAGCAACAAATTGCTTCATTTTGTTGTTAATAATCAAAACAACAATGAAAATTACATTTCGTCGCTAATATTTTGCAATGAAATATAAATTTTCGTGGCTATATTCTTGAAATTAATTTTTGCAACAAAATTTATATATCTCATCGCTATATTAACAACAGATTGCTTCATTTTGTTGGTAATAATCAGAACAACAATGAAAATTATATTTCGTTGCTAATATTTTGCGATGAATTAGAAATTTTCGTGGCTAATTTCTTGAAATTAATTTTTGCAACAAAATTTATATATTTCATCGCTATATTAGCAACAAATTGCTTCATTTTGTTGTTAATAATCAGAACAACAATGAAAATTATATTTCGTTGCTAATATTTTGCGATGATATATAAATTTTTGTGGCTAATTTCTTGAAATTAATTTTTGCAACAAAATCTATATATTTCATCGCTATATTAGCAACAAATTGCTTCATTTTGTTGTTAATAATCAGAACAGCAATGAAAATTATATTTTGTCACTAACATTTTGCGATGAAATTGAAATTTTCGTGGCTAATTTATTGAAATTAATTTTTACAATGAAATTAAAATATTGTATCGCTATAATAGCAACAAATTGCTTCATTTTTTTGTTAATAATCAGAACAACAATGAAAATTATATTTCGTCGCTAATATTTTGCGATGAAATATAATTTTTTGTGGCTAATTTATTGAAATTAATTTTTGCGATGAAATAAAAAAATTTCATCACTAAACTAGAAACACATTCTTTTATTTTGTTGTTAATAATAAGGACAACAATGAAAAATATATTTAGTCGCTATTATTTTACGATGAAATATATTTTTTGTGGCTAGTTTCTTGAAATTAATATTTGCAACAAAATTAAAATATTTCATCGCCACACTTTCAACAAATTATTTTATTTTGTTGTTAATAATAAGAACAACAATGAAAATTATATTTCGTCGTTAATATTTTAGTGACAAAATTGAAATTTGCATTATTAATTTTGTGGATTTAATATTCGAGAGAAAATTAAAATATTTCATCACTATATTAGCAACACAATATTTTATTTTATTCTTAATAACCAGAACAATAATGAAAATTATATTTCGTCTCTAATATTTTAGTAATGAAATAGATTATTTCATGTTTAATTCTAATGAATTAAAAATGGTTGTCGTTTAAACATAATAAAGGAAAAAAGTTTGAGTGCATGCACAATGTGAAATAATAGACACGATTCCAACACTATGATGTTTGAAATAATAGGATCAATATAATTTCATTTACTTTTACACTATTAAATTTTTTATTTGATTTATTTTGGGGTATAATTTTTTGAGGGAAAAGTACTACTTCAACTATGCATATTAAATCAAGAAAATCGGTTTATATAATTAAATGTTTAATAATTCTCCATATTTGGTGTCTTATAAATCAGTTTGAATGTTTATAAAAATATTTATAAATATGATGATGCAAATGAAGATGGACATAAAGATGAGAGGATGAAGATTGGATGTAATATTTATTATTTTTTTGGAATTGTTAAAGTAACATTGATTTTTTACAATTAGAATTGTTTTAAAAATTACAATATATATACAAAAATATATACATATATACAAGTTAAAAATTAATCAATTAATATATGTGAAATAAATTATTGAATAAATAAATTAACTAAATTAATAAAAATTGAATACATATATAATTAATATTAAAAACTGAACCAAAGAGTTGTCTGCCCTAGTGGTGGGCGCCCAGCTATGGGCGCTCACCCACCCAGGATCGATTCCCACCAAGACCAAATAAATAGTCATTTAAATAAAATGGGGGAGGGGGTATGTGGGTGTGGATTGGGTTGGGTTAGGGTCGGGTGTGGGTGCAGTACGGGTTGGGTTGGGGCGGGTAGGGTGTGGGTGCGATACGGGTTGAGTTAGGGTCGGTTGGGGCGGGTCGGGTGTAGGTGCGGGTTGGTCGATTGCGGAAGTGGGTTTAGAGAATAATTCGTAAATCGGATATCCATAGCCAAATATTAGCGACAAAAATATGGGTTTCATCACTAACTTAGCGATGAAATAATTTCGTCGCAGGATTTGTTGTGCTATACACCCGTCGCTAATGTGTTTGCGACAAATATTTGATTTTCCTCGCAAACATTTTGCGATGAAACTCAAATTTTTGTTGCTAATATTTTGCGATGAAACTCAATTTTTCATCGCAAACATTTGCGACAAAAATAATTTTTTTGTCGGAAACATTTGCGATAAAATTAATTTTTTTTGTAGCAAACACGTTAGCGACGGGCGTATAGCAACAAATCCCGCGACAAAATTATTTCATCGCTAATTCACGTTAGCGACGAAAATATTATAATTGGCGACAAATATTTTCACGGCTAAATCGCAGTTTTCTTGTAGTGATTACATTATATATATATATATATAGATAATTAAATTAATTTTAATTTTTTAATTATGTAGTTGAGCGTCCGACAGAGGATTGAAGAGGCTGAGACGCAAGCCACCGCCACGACTACTGCTGAATCCGGAAGCAGCGGTACCCCTCCGGTTGTTGACGTGGACCAGTGTTACCTTGACGTTGCCCCGACCTCCAAGGGAAGGGTCCTTGGCCTTGGTGGGATGAGCAGCGCCGTGAGGACACCAAGTGGTCGGTCGGCCCGTAGTGCATCCGTATCCTCCACTGCCGTCCCGGATCCGAACGTCATGGCAACGTTCGAGAACTACTTCCGCCTCTGGAGTACCAATGCGGGTCGGACGTTGGGGATGTCTGCTGAGCAGATCGATGCCATCTATCAACAGACGATGGGGCAACCACCGCCAGCTCCAGCTCCAGCTCCAGATCAAGCTGCAGGTCAAGATGCAGGTCAGGCCGACGGTGGCAACGTCAACTTGAATGATGGTATGTATGAATATTTTAACTTTCCCGGCACTGACAACTATCCTGGCAACTATCCTGGTTGAACAATTTGAACAATTTAATTTTGTGTTGAACTAATTTATTTTTTTGTTGAACTTATTTAATTTTATGTTGAACTTATTTATCTTTATGTATATATTTATGTTTATGTTGAAAAATATGTTGAACTATATATTGCAGTTTATTTGTGTAGTTTATTGGTGTATAGATGAAAATAGGGTGCATTCATTTGTTTCATTGAGTACAAAATAATCTCATTTAGAGTGCATTCTAGATATAGATTTAAACCACTTGAAGAGTGCATTTTAGTACAAATTAAAATAGCCTCATATAGAGTGCATTATACATATATTTAACCAAACCACTTGAAGGTGGTAGATGCAACCATGACAACTAGCACAATCAAAATGATTTTGTTCACTTTGATTAAATCCTTGATTTCTTCAGCCAAATTCTTGATCTCTGTAACAATTTTCTTCATCTCTTGAGTCATTTTCTTCATGTCTTCAGTTTCTTGGTCACTTTGATTAGATTCTTGATTCTTGTCAACAACACACTTTTCTAAAGTGTCAGCCCATACAAAGAAACCACATCCACCGCCATCACTTTGGGAGTCAGGACAATTATGAAATATCCTCCCTTTACTTCTAGGTTGTTTAGAAGCATATGTACGACATGCCTTTCCACAATAACAAACAAGGCCTTGCTGAAATCGAATAGAAGATGAAGAAGACATGATATTTCTTTGCAAAATAGAAAAAATCGAATATGGTGTGTGTGAGCTTTGTGTTGTTGCTATATATACAAAAAATTGAATTAATTAATAAAAAAAAAATAATAATAACACGCCAAATGCCGACGGAATTAAGTTTCCGTCGGAATTCACCATTTGATAAATGCCGACGGATAATCCGTCGGCATTTATCTTGACCGACGGAAATTTGGGCGGGTGAAATGCCGACGGAAGGATAAGTCCGTCGGCATATCCGTCGGGAAATGTTTCCCTAAAACTTTCTTTTTTTCCACTTCACTTTCGTATTGCAAATTTACACCAAAACTTTCTACTGCCTAATTTTCCACTTCACACTCGGGTATTCAGAAACATCAAATTACGGTACATTTTCTACCATTTTTAATTTACTCTATATATAAAATTCAATATAATGTAATTACATGTGTTATATATATAATAAGTTTTGTTTGAATTTATTATAAGTTTAGTTTAGTAATGTGTTGCTCCACTTAAATGTTTAGCAGATGGATTTGCCTGACCGTCGTTGGATGTATTGTACTCCTAGAATGATTAGAGGAAATGTGAATGTGGAATTTTATAATGAACTCGTGTTATTTGTTGAATTTGCAAAAAGCCAGCCACATTACATGAGTGGAAATTGCATTAGGTGTCCGTGTAATGCTAAGAAATGTCAGAATAAGCAATATAAAGAGATTGATGAGGTCCTAGTGCATATTGTGAAGAATGGTTTCGTTGATAATTATTATAATTGGACTAGTCATGGCGAAACACGTTGGCCTTATAGATTTGATGAAGTGTTTTACTATTACACTACTGGAATCTATCAACTTGAAGCAAATTTCGATCATGTTGGCACTAGTAACGAGGTAGAACAACGGTTTGGGGACGAAGAACAACAGTTTGGGGATGAAGAACAACATTTTGGTGACGAAGAACAACAGTTTGGGGACGAAGAACAACAGTTTGGGGACGAAGAACCGAATATGTATCAAACAATGATCAGGGAAGCTGGCTTTTCAAACATGGAAGAGGAGCCGACGAATGAGGCATTTCGGTTTTATGAGATGCTCAAATTAGTCGAAGAAGATTTATATCCGGGCTGTGAATCTCACTCACAGTTGTCATTTAATGCACGACTCATGAACATTAAGGTTGCAAGGATGAAGAGTCATGATTGTCATGTATTTATGCAACGCTTGATACCGATTGCGTTCCGAGAACTTCTTCCTCTCAATGTGTGGAGGGCTATCACTGAATTAAGTCTATTTTTTAGAGATTTAACGGCTACAACGATCACGATCGATGATATGATTCGTTTAGATGAAGACATTCTAGTGATTTTGTGTAAGTTGGAACAAATTTTTCCACCTAGCTTCTTTAACTCAATGGAACACTTACCCGTTCACTTAGCGTATGAAGCGAGAATTTGTGGTCCGGTGCAATACAGGTGGATGTACCCATTTGAAAGGTAAAATCTTACTTTTTTTATTTCATTACAATTACACATGCATTCATATAAGTTTTATATATATATATATATATGTGTGTGTGTATATCAGGTATCTCCACAACTTGAAACGCAATGCTAAACAAAAGGCAAACGTTGAAGCATCGATTGTGAATGCTTATTTGAATGAAGAGGTTGGCATGTTTTGTTCTTATTACTTTGAAGACCACGTCAACACAAAGTTAAGAAGTGCTCCACGTAACTTCGGTGGTACATCCGCTGACGATATCAGTGAAGAGGTCTATGGAATGCTCTCCATATTCAAGTCTAAGGGACGGCCAATAGGAAAACCCACTGAACGATATTGGGAGACGAACTCGGAGGCGCAAATAGCACAAACGTATGTGTTGTTGAATTGTGATGAAGTTCAGCCATACATCGAGTAAGTATTTCATATATAAATCGTCTATTTAAATACCACTTCATTTATGTTATTTAATATTAACCAAGTTTTTGAATGTTGTGAATTAGGATGTACGCTCAAGAACTACGACGAGCAGAACCAAACATCTCAGATGCATATATAGATGCTCGTATTCAACGTGAATTTTCCCGATGGTTCGAACGTTATGTGAGTACCATTTAATTAATTATGTTTTACGTAAATAAATTAATATTTATTTTAATTAATTTTAAATTGAGCCGTATAGGGACGGGATAACGCTCTAGACAGTCGATTCTTACGAGATCTCAGCAAGGGACCACTACGTCGTGTAAAGACTTACAACGGTTATATTGTGAAGGGCTACAGATTTCATACGTCTGGGTATGCATCGACAAAGGCAACTACCAACAGTGGCGTCTGCGTTAGCAGTGCGAATTACAATGCAGATGCAAGTGATTACTTTGGGGTGTTACGGGAAGTCGTCGAAGTAGAATATCCAGGATATCCAACAAAGACTGTAGTGTTGTTCAAGTGTCATTGGTTTGATTCAGGCCATCTAGGAACAAGAATTCACCCGGAGTACAAGCTCGTTGATGTTAGTTCGAAAAGGGCGTATGTTGGGGATGATCCATTTGTATTTGCCCATCAAGTATCTCAAGTATACTACTGCACATATCCGGGAGCTCCACGTGGTTATGAATGGCACGCTGTTTGCAAAGTAAAGGCAAGGTCAATGGTAGAAGTCCCTAAAAAGGACAAAAATACTGAAGTTGAATCTCCATTTCAAGCAGAACAAATAGAGACTCCAACTGAAGTCTTTACGGGAGATTTCAATCTTTCTGTACCCTTGACGGTTGCAAATCCCCAATTAATCGAAATTGAAGGTGAAGAGGAGGGGGATGAAGAAGAGGATGAAGATGAGGATGAAGAGGAGAATGAAGAAGATGAGGATGAGGAGGAGGATGAGGATGAGGAAGATGACGATGAGGAGGAGGAGGAGGAGGATAGGGACGAAGAGGAGGATGAAGACGATGAAGATGAAAATTAATTCAATTAATGTAATGTATTTATTTCTTATTTTATAAAAGTTAATTAATTATTTATCATTTAGGTACAAATTATAAAAATTAAATTTACTATAAATATAAGCCACAACCAATATATTTATTAATATATGTGGAAGAAATGAATTTCGTGATTTTTTTAAAAAATATTTTGGTAATTTAGTAAGTATATAGAAAAAATTGAATTATTTAAAAAAAAAAAAAATCGCCAAAATGCTGACGGAATTCACCTTCCGTCGGTATTTACTTTTTGAACAATACCGACGGATTATCCGTCGGTATTTACCCTTATATAAAACCTCAACCTAGGGTTTTCTTTCCGAAATTTCCTCTCTCCCACCTCGCCTCCCTCCACCACCTCGCCAAAAGCTCCACCACCTCGCCTCCCTCCACCACCTCGCCGAAATTCACATGGCCTTCTGCTCCTCCCTCGCCTTCGCCGCCGTCCGCATCGCCGAAATTCACATGGCCTTCTGCTCCTCCCTCGCCTTCGCCGCCGTCCGCATCGCCGAAATTCACATGGCCTTCTGCTCCTCCCTCGCCTTCGCCGCCGTCCGCATCTTCAAACTCGTGGAGCCCGCCGCCCTGACCCGCCGCATCTACCTCTCCTCCGTCGTCCCAATCGGCGCCCTCTACTCCCTCTCCCTCTAGCTCTCCAATTCCGCCTACATCTACCTCTCCGTCTCCTTCATCCAAATGCTCAAAGCCCTAATGCACGTCGCCGTTTACTCAATCGGAATTCTACTAAAAAAGGACGGTTACAAAACCTCCACCATGTCCAATATGCTCGCGATTTCCGTGGGAGTCGCGATTGCCGCGTACGGCGAGGCGAAATACGATTCGTGGTGGTGCTTCTTCCGCCAAAGCTGAGGTACTACTGTTCATATTAGATTAACACAGTTTTCAATTTCAAGTTACATTGATTAATTCTTGCTACTTATTTGGAATTAGGGAGAAGATAATGTTGGACTGATATTGGTGTTTTATGGATTCATCATTGTGAGAAATATTTGTTAGAGGTTTTCGAGTGCAATGTCGTAGTTGTGTTAATGATATATTTCAGTATAGGTTTAGTTTTTGGTGGTCTTGATTCAGCATATTTCAATGTGGTTGTGATATTATGTTTGACAATAATGATTAGTCCTGTTACAAACTGAATGATGATTAGGTCCAAGTAGATTTTTCTTTCAAAATAATGTATACTTTTGTTGTAGTTTTAATTCGGAAGTAGTTGTACATTAGGAGTAGGATGTTATGTGTTTTGCTTAAGTTGCTTAAGTTCAATAACTTTTGGAGATGAATTTGAAACCCGAAGTCAAATCCATGCATTATATATATATATATATATATACTATTATATTTAATTTTAAAAAGTATTTCGACAAACCAATGCCAATTAATTGTGGTCGAAAAATGAAATTCTGGTCGGGGCCTCCCCGGCCACCCATATTTTTTTTATTAATATTTTGTTTTACTGACGGATAATCCGTCGGTAACATGCCAACGGATAATCCGTCGGTCAAATGCCGACGGATATTCCGTCGGTATGTGAATTTCGAAATCATATTTTTTTTATTCATTTTTTTGTTTTACTGACAGATATTCCCTCGGTAAAATGCCGACGGATATTCCCTCGGTAAAAGGCCGACGGAAATTCCGTCGGCATGTGAATTTCGAAATCAATATTTATTCAAAAATTAATTTCTTTTATAATTATTTTAATTCATTCTAATTTATTTTATAATTATTTTAATCCATACTTTCCGACGGAATGTTGACCCGGTTTGTTAAACGGGTTGTCCGAAATACCGAGGGAATATCCCTCGGTAAATCCGTCGGCATTGCCGACGGAAAATCCGTCAGCCAATCCGTCGGAAATCCCGACGGAATGCAAATATCCGTCGGTAAAAATACTGACGATGAAAAAGGGGACGGCCGACCTTCCGTCGGCAAATCCGTCGGTACCATCGGCGGCCGACGGAAATTCCGTCGGTAAAACCGTCTCTAAAACGCCCTTTTTTTGTAGTGATTGAAATTACATCTCTCTCTCTCGCTCACCTATCTATTACAGAGAAAATCTACCAAAGACTCATATTCCAAACTCAATCTTGAGAGAGTGGAGAGTCACACAAGCAATCCATCAGGCTCCTCGATAAAGAAAGATAGCAAATCTGCTTCCAAAAAGAAACAAATTGTCGCCCACTACGACTCGCGCTACAAACTTCCAAAATCATAGAAGACAACCCAAAGACAGCCAGTGTCAACCAAGCACAACATCAGCGCAACAAAAGACCCACAAAGGGGCAGGAAACCCACAACAGTGAAGAGGACCCATAAAGGGCAGAATACCCACAACAGGGGAAAATAGCAACAGTAAGAAACAGAAATACAGTATAGAAAAAACAAACTAAACTAAAGTAAAGTAAACAACAAACGTAAAAACGAGAAATCTAAAACAGGATCAATGGAAGAAACTCAACCATACGACCACCGTAGCTCCGTCGGAGAGGATCTACACATTGATCCCAACTTAAGTTTGAAGAAAACCTTTAAACCCACTGACAGATCAGAAAAGGAGGGTCGACGAGGCGGTTCTTTTGCGGTCCCGCGGCAGTGCGGCGGTGGTCTGGCGGTGGCGAGCGGCGATCTGGCGGCGGATCTATTTGGTATTAAAAACTTTATCAAATCTACCTACTATTCTAGATCTAAAACTATTTCATGGAAAAATTGAAAGAACAAAAAGATGAGGGAAGAGGAGAGAAGTTGGGCGGTGCCGAAGGGCTTCGACGGCGGTGGGCGCCCCCACAACGGAGGCTTGTGTCAGATCTACATTACAAGGTGGAGAGGAGTGTCCGTTTGTGGTGGGGATTGTTGCCGTGAAAGGGAGAGGGTGAAGGGGAAAAGCGGCGCAGAGAGTTTTAGAGAGAGTTAGGGCTTATTGGAAATAAAATAAATTAAAATGATGATTACACTTATGTGCACGAGGAGAATTTTAGACGAGGAGAATTATTTGTTCATAAAGTAGATAAGTTGAGGGTATGATGGGGTATGGTGGGGTCCTTTTGTAAATAAATGATTGTTTATGAATAAAGTGAATGACAAAGTGGGTAAATAAGTGATGATAGGAGGGTGGAGATAAAGTAGTATGAATAGTATTGTTTCCAAAAAGGGTATAAGAATAATAAAATTGGATAACCAAAAAATGGGAGTGGGAATAATGAAATTGGAGTAATTGAATTCAAGTAAATGATTCATAAAAAAAATGTGTGTGCCTCCCCCACTTGCTGTTTGGGCCATGCTTTAAAAATATTAATGTTTGCCGAAAGGGCGCGGCTAAAGGCACCTGGGTTTCCTATGAGTACACCCAGGGAATTTTTTTTTTTTGTCATAAGGGTGATGCAAAATGATGTATTTACCCCTCTTGTATTTAAAAAAAAAAACGCGCCGGATGAGTACACCCACCGCTTCTATTTCACACGGATTCATCTCCACCACCACCAAAATAAACACCATTCTTCAATAAAACACAAAAAATAAAAAAAAAATAATAAAAAAAATTCTTAAGATGTTCGAAAATATTAACCGAATAAAGTTAAGATGTACGAAAATTTTTACCCAACAAACTCGATGTGTTCGAAAAAAATTCATGAACAACTTTCATTTGTCCGAAAAAAAATTGGACATCTTGTTCGAAAATTTTTACCCAACAAACTCAAGTTGTTCGAAATTTTTTAATGAACAAACTCAATGTGTTCGAAAAAATATTCAAAACAACTTAAATTTGTCCAAAAAAAAAAATCAAACAAGATGTTCGAAATTTTTTCCAAAACAAAAACAGAATGTTCGAATTTTTTTTCAAAACAAACACAGATTGTTCAAAAATGTTTTCAAAACATACTCAATATGTTCGAAAATAATTCCCGAACTTCTAAAAAACCCTAATTTTCTTAAAAACCCTAATTTTCATACAAAAACCTACCTTGAAACGAGGGCAGCGAGGGCAGGGGCGGTGGCGGACGAGGGCAAGGGCGGTGGCGTAGGATTCGCTCTTCTCCAGCGGCGGCGGCGTTCGAAGAAGAAAACGCAGCAACAGGAGACAGGGGCGGTGGCGGACGAGGGCAGGGGCGGCGGCGGTTCGACGAAGAAAGTGGGTTTTCGCCGCGTGGGGAGGGGAGGAGAGGAGCGGCGCTGTCGCCGCGTAGGGAGGGGAGTGGAAGAGCGGCGCTGTCGCCGCGTGAGGAGGGGGGGGGAAGAGCGGCGCTGTCGCCGCGTGGGGAGGGGAAGGGAGGAGCGGCGGCGCCGATTGGGAGGGAGGGGTGGTGGGCGGCGGGCCGATTGTGAGGAAGGGGGAGGGGAGGTGGGTGCACTTTTTGTGTGAGAAAGGGAGGAAGATAAGATTTAATTAGGGTTTGAAATGAGGAGGTTATTTTTTAGATTTCCAGGTGGGTGTCCTCATCCGTTTTGCGTGTGTCCTCATCGCGTGGGTGTACTCATAGGAAACCCGGGTGCCTTTAGTCGCGCCCTTGCCGAAATGTACAAAAAAATAATAATAATATAGAAGGCAGCTGGTTGCTTTTCTTTTTGTTTCTCATGGCCCACCTTGTACTTTCCTTTGGGTGGGACTATTTACACCTCCATTTCGGTTTAGAACAGTCCCCCTATGAGTTTAATAATAAAATAATGATGTAAAAATCAAAAATACATTTAAGTTATATTACACTACTAAATGCACTCTTATTACTAACTGCACCCCTCCTTCACCTTTAAACCCTAAACCTAAGTTTTATCCAGCAGTCACCGCCGCCGTCGCCGCCACCAAACACCAAAATTTCTCCCCAAACAAAAAAATTCAAGAACTTAAAAAATTTCAATTTTTTTTAAAACTTTAGACAAACCAGTGTCGACCTTTTTAAAACAAGTGTCGACCATATTCACTATGGTCGACACTGGTTTGTCGAAAAAAAACTTTAAAAATTCGATCTTCTTAGATCGACCATATAAACTCTCGTTGACACCCAGTTGTCGACGAGAGTGAATATGGTCGACCTAAGAAGGTCGAACTTTTTTTTAAAAAAAAAAACTTAAAAATTTCGATAACATAATGTCAACCATGTAACCTCTAGTCGACAACATGTTGTCGACGAGAGGTTACATGGTCGACATTACGCTGTCGAAAAAAAAAGTATCTGCTGGAAATTGCAGAAAACCCTAGGTTTCAAAATTACGCCGACTGAAATTTAATAGACGGCGGCGGCGATACACTTACCTGGGGTGGGGGTGGCCGGCAACTGAAATTAACAGAGGGGATGCCGTCGCGGCCGAGGGGAGGGGGGGAAGGCCGTCTCGGCCGCGCCTAAGGGAGAAGGAGGCGACCGCGGCCGAGGGGAGGGAGGGGAAGGCCGTCGCGGCCGCGCTTGAGGGAGAAGGAGGCAACCGCGGCCGAGGGGATGGAGGGAAAGGCCGTCGCGGGCGCGGCTGAGGGAGAAGGAGGCGACCACGACCGAGGGGAGGGAGGGGAATGTCGTCGCGGCCGCGGCCGTAAAGAGACAGGGAGGAAGGGGGCGGCAGCGGCAAGGGGGCACGGCGGAAAGGGGTCGGTGGCGGCGGCGACAAGGGAAAATTAAGAGAGAACTAGGGTTTAAGGGAGGGTGTGGTAAGTAAAGTTGTATTATATAGATAAAAATGAGAAAAGGATAATTAAGACAATTTCAAGGGGATGCATCTATTCTAATAAATTTTAGGGGGTGCATCAATCGGGGGAGTGTTCTAAACCGAAATGGAGGTGTAAATAGTCAGACCCCTTTCCTTTACCAATTTCATTTTGATGGGCCGCCAAACAATTTGGCATGCAACTTAATTAAGTGGGCTACTCTGAAATGGGCCAAAGACTAGGCTACTTCTGTATTAATTTAAAAAATGGGTCCAGTTGTAGCTCATTCTTCTCTTTTTTTTCCGATTTATTCTTTCGATTGACTCAATAAAATAATTGAGGCATGTTTTACTTCAAATATTTTCATTTTTTCTACTAAGATACCAATTCACACTTTTTCTCCAAATCAAGTGCAATAAGTCAATTTAGTGTAAAAATACAACAAAACTCTATAAAATTATGTGAATTAATTAAACACATGAATTTCTAGCAATTTTTACTATAATCAGTGCACAAGAGCCAAATGCATGCATAATTAATTACTTTTACTAATTAGCTCCTCTATTTATAACTTTCACTCCATTTTCACATCCCCTCCATCCTTCTTTATTCTCTATAATGTCAAATGATCAAAATGTTAAATAACATTTTGCAAGATTTTTTGCTAATAAAATATTTGTACGAAATCCGATAAAATGACTTTTTAAAAGGGATACTATAGAGTGTTTCTACTTTATTTGAGATGAAATATTTTATTAATGTGTAAAAAGTGACATGCATGTGATGTGATGTAAATAATAGATATTTGAAAAAGATTTTTAAAGGTGGTGCAAATAATAATATGACAAAAAAATACTTCATTCTTCCCAAGTTTACTTGCACGGTTTGATCGACACAATTTTTAAGAAAATAGAATTTAGTGGTTGGTGAAATCCAATAAAAAAATGTGATTTAGTGAGTGTAAAGTAAAATGTAAGATAAAAAAATTGTCAATTTTTAAAATAAAATGATATAAAATATTTACATATTAAAAATTTACAAATATTTCAATTAAAAAAAATATACAAATAATTACTAGAGTAATAATAAGTTAAATGGATGTATTTGGCATGCTAAAGAGAATGACGATTGCTGAAAAAATAGGAATCTCCCTCAACCCCTCGAATCAAAACCAAATGATAGAATTGGGTATTTACTTCTATGCCATGCAAAACTAGATTTTTTTTTTTTTTTTAAAAGTTTCGGGCATTCGGTTCAAGGATCGACTAATCTCGGGGGACCAATCTCACCGCCCACTTATACGCCCACTTATACAGGTTCCGTTTTAAAAAAAAATATTATTGGAATACTGACTGCCTCCTTCATTGTCCATAACTTTGTCATGTTCTTTATTTCTCTATGATCCACTTTGTAGTTAAGTTAGATAATGAATAATGCATTAATTTAGAGAGTAATGATGATTGTTTTTTAATGTACATTGATTTTAATAGTTTAGATAGAAAGCAAATTTTAATATATATTGTAGAATTCTAGAACTATTAATTAGGAATTTCAAATTCACGAGTTTTAATAATCTATATGCAAAATGGATCCTAAACTTACACTTTGCTACCATGTAAATTACTCTTTCCGTCCGTCTATAAATTTTCTATTACATTTGGATATATAGATTAAGAAAGAGAAAATTTATAAAAAAGGCCATTTAGACACCTAGCTTCTTAATAAAGGACAATTATTATAATCTTTTTAAAAAAAAGGACAAAAACGCATGTTAATAACCCATTATACCCTTATATTTAAATATGGAAATTAATTTATTAATTTAATAATTAAATAACAAGTCTTCATCTTCCTTATTTGTCGCCATAGATTCAACCACATACCTCTTCAATTGATTATCAACATTGGCAAATGTTACCTGATCCAGGCGCTCATAGTTTCTTCTAGAATCCCATACGGGTTTCTTGGCCGGAAAACTCAAATCTTCAAGTTTTTTGGTTAATTCATGATGAATCAAACATAATCCCGCTGCATCTACAAACGATTGACCATAGATTTCAGATTGGTGAAGCAACAATCTTCGATTTCCTCTTGAAATCGAGGGATCTTTTTCTTCTTTTAGTTTCTGTTTCAGTTTTGGGTGACCCCTCACGCCCAAAAACTTATTTCCGATGATTCTCAAAGTTTCTGCTGCTTAGAGGCTTGTTCCTCTCTTTCAACGACGGCCATGGCTACAAGGTCTCGTCTCCTTTGCTCTTCCATAATTGTTTCCTCGATCTGTTCTTTCGACTGCACATGATCAAGAGACTTTCCACGCGATCGTTTCTTTATATTACTAGGGGATTCAAACTTCAACGATTTCTTCATTATGGATGACGGACGCGAAGCCGCCGGAGATACAGTAGAAACTTTTAATTCCAAGGGTCAGATGAAGAGTTTTGCCAAGGGTATGATTTTTAATTCCACACGTACACACATAATTTGCAAAGAATTTAGGATTTTTTGAGATGATTTTAATTTAGGTTCAATTTGCTCAGTTTTCGTGTAATTGTGATGATTTACGTGCACGTTGCTGAAATGTAGTTCATGATTATTTGTTATTGGTTTGGTCAAGGGATAATGCAGATCTTATTTTGCATATGTATACGTATTTTTGCATAATCACATTCTAATATGAAGACACCGTACTATTTTTTCTGCATTATTCATTTTATTATGCAGTTTTAGATTTCATTGTTCTGCATTATTCATTTTATTATGCAGATTTAACTTTTATATTACTTTTTCAACCATGGTCTAGGGAGCAAAATGTTCTTCTCACTTCGTCTTCTTCCGTACTTCACGGTTTTCTTTCTTCACAAATTGAAAAACCCCAAAATTCTGCACAAAATTAAGCTCTTCTGACTGGTGTTAATTAATTTTAGGAAGATTTTAATTAATTGCGTAATTCTTGGAATTAATGAGCTGATAGAGTCAGCTTTAAATTTCAAACATAAGGTTTTAATTAATTGCGTAATTCTTGGAATTAATGAGCTGATAGAGTCAGCTTTAAATTTCAAACATTTAAAGAATTTATCCATATTAATTCCGAATTTTATGTATTAAGGGCATGATGGTACATTTATGTGCCATTTTGTCCTTATTCTGAAACTATTTTGAATCATGTCTTTATTTAAAAAAACACTAGGTGAAATGACCTTTTATGTGAAATCCCCATCATTAAATAATGGAGTACTCCGTAGTACATATATTAAAAGTGACGTGATTGAGAAATAGAGAGATATATAAAAATAAAAAGTAAAATATGAAGTGAAGTGTAAAATTTAAAAATTATTTGTCAAAAAAAAAATGAAAAGCTTATATAGACAAACGGATCAAAATGAGAAGTTTATAGACGAACGGAGCGCCTGCTCAAATGTCAGGACTCCCACCCACCTACCCACCCACCTACCTACCTACCTTTTTCCCTTTCTCTCCATCATCACGTTAAATCAATGTGGTATTTTCGGTCAAAGATTTAGAAGCCTAATGCATGCATGTGATTTTCACAAGATTTTATGCTAACAAAATTGATTTAGAGGCATACATCTTAAATACAGATTTTTCAAATCTTAAGATATCTCAAATATTTATTCATGATTTAAACATATAAAATACTCATAAAATATAATAATAAATCTCCAACCAGTTCTCCGATTTCTCTATCTCAATAAAAATGCAAATCCTCTTTAAAAAAAATGCAAATCAAATACTACCGGCTCATTAATATTCCCCTATTTGATAAACTTATTATATTTCGAGCTTACTTGACACGTTTAAGGGCGGAACCTTCCTCATCCTTGGAATTAAAAATGATGATTGATTTGTTTCATTTCTCGTCTAAAAATGTTTTTCGTAATCACGTTGATTATGAAATCAGATTATTAGTTTTTTTTTTTTTTATACTTAACCGAGCATTAGTGTATTGTATTTTCTACCAACTCGGTTATTAAGAAATTCATAGTAAAACTATCAATTTGAACTTCAAAGATAGAAACTCAAACTATCAATTAGTGAGTTTACAATTGGAATTCAAAACTCAATAAAATTATGCATTATTCATATTCCAACTCAAATAAAAGCCTACAAAATTAAAATTGAGTTTGGTATTATTGTTCTCAGTTGTTTCCACAAATTACTGATTGCGACAACAAAGCTCAACTATCAACGGAACGTTGAATGATGAACACAGCAAATTCCAACTTCCCCGACCTTCTCACGTAGCCAGACAGCTTCACCTCGTGCAATTTCGGAGACACCTTAGTCCTTATACCACTCACTATATACGTGTACTCAGTCTCTAACACCCGGAGGTGAAAATGCTGTATACATACCTTGAGCTCGAGTCTCTCCAAGAAATTGCATGCTAGAAGCAGCTTAACCAATGCACTGGCATCCTTATGGTCTTGCAAATAATAATCACATTCCAACTCCAGATGTTTCACATTTAATTCTCAAATTATTATATATACATATAATTCTCAACAAACTTTTAAGCATCAAAGTAAAAGAAAGAAACATCTTTTAAACATGAAATTTGAAGAACTAATAATTTCATGAATCCAATTAGGTTACCTTAGACTTAGACGTGAGCAAGATCGGATTTTCAGAGGCTCAGCTCTAACCAGTGACAGACCCAAAAAAATCTTGATTGGGGGTCTCGATTTACAAAATAATATTATACCTATAAAATTATCTTATTACTGAGTATAAATTTTTTAATATATCTCATTAAGTTTAAATTTAACGACTTTTATTATATTTTGAAAAAAATTAATTTTTATTCTTTCGCCTCGTATTGCGAAACGGTGTTAAAATTTAGTCTGAATGAAGCCCATTTAAGTGCAATATATGGCCCACTAGAAGGCCCATTAACCTGCTCCATTATCTCTTATTGACTTGAGAAAGAAACTTATATATGCAAAAGTGTAAAGTCTAGTATGCACTCGAGTGCATGTTATGCACTCTAGTCCATGTTGCACTTTTCAGTTTTACTGACTTACACTTTTTGGTAAATGGTGTTGCACTTTTCAATTATTACTAAAAATATTATTATACAGTTTAATAATTGAAAAGTGCAACACCATTTACCAAAAAGTGTAAGTCAGTAAAAATGAAAAGAGCAACATGGACTCGAGTGCATGTTTACTGACTTACAACATGACTAGGGTGCATAACATGCGCTCGAGTCAATAGCAAACCAATGATGGAGATTGATGGAGATCAATTGGCAACAATTAAGGCGTGATTGGAGTATTTATGACTACCTTCTCTAATTTAACAAATTATTTTCAATTATTGTCTTTATTTTTTGTATAAACCCACGACAGTGTTGGGCCGTAGGACTAGGGTTTTGAAGTTTGTTTATTTATAGCTTTGGTGTTTCGCATTGTAAGGGGAGGTGATTTGATTAATAAAAAAAATGAGAGTTTATCTCAGAATCTCTTTTACGGTATTCTGTGTGAATCAACGTATCTGAGTTTTGCCACTTTTTCGGGTATTCGTAGAATCAACGTATAGTGTGCGTTCTTTTGTGTTCTTCGTATATTCATACTTCATATCCTTCCGCTGCATCAGTTGGTATCAGATATCAGGTACGATTCTTGATGATAACTCCATTTTTTTATAAATATTTTGATGAAAGTTGTGGTTGTGAGGGACCAGTTATTTTGTGATTTTTACTAATGACAATGGAAATCAAACTAGTGCTCTTGCAACAAAATGTCAAATTATTATTATTTTGTGGCAAAAAGAGTACAAAGATGTTCCAGCTTATCTCCGTACCTTTACAAGGAGAATGAAGCTAGTAGCGATTCGAGGTCGAATCGTTTTCAACCGGGTGAGAATGATGGAGATCAATTGGCAACAATTAAGGCGTGATTGAAGTATTTATGGCTACCTTCTCTAATTTAACAAATTATTTTCAATTATTGTCTTTATTTTTGGTATAAGCCCACGACAGTGTTGGGCCGTAGGACTAGGGTTTTGAAGTTTGTTTATTTATAGCTTTGGTGTTTTGCATTGTAAGAGGAGGTGATTTGATTAATAAAAAAACGAGAGTTTATCTCAGTATCTCTTTTACTACGGTATTCTGTGTGAATCAACGTATCTGAGTTTTGCCACTTTTTCGGGTATTCGTAGAATCAACGGATAGTGTGTTCTTCGTATATTCATACTTCATATCCTTCCGCTGCAGCAACCAACTCATGCAAAAGACTACATAGTAGTTGCAACGTTCGGAGATATTAAAAGCTGATCGATTCCGAATGAAAATGTAAAGGACTTGTTGGTGGGGTTTTCGAAAATTCAGCTATTTTCCAGGTAATTGTTGAGTCTTAATGTCAGAATTTGGTTCACTATTGATGAATTTACTAATCTATTGATTCATACATTTTTTAAAAATGTTTTCAGGTGTTATCTTGTCGTGTTTTGTGTTTGCTCATTTTCTTCTTCTTGTTTTGAGCTGGGACCTCGTTTTTGTTTACAATTTTGCTGAATATTGAATTATGGAAGATAATTCTGTTGAATATTGTTAGAATTATGTTGGTGAAGGTTGCATTTTACCTTTTGAAGGGTTGTGGAGTTTCTTTTTGTTAGTTGTATTGACTTGATTACCTTATATTGGTCAGATATTTAAGAGTGATGAGGAGGCATTTAAATACTACTACATCAACTTTGCACAAAATAATGGATTTTCTATCAGGAAAGCACGTTCAACAGAAAGCCAAAGTTTAGGCATTTATAGAAGGGATTTTGTTCGTTATCGCTCTGGGTTTAATCAGCCAAGAAAGAAGGCTAATGTCAAACACCCCAGAGATAGGAAATCAGTGCGATGTGGGTGTGATGCAAAGTTGTACTTGACTAAAGAGATAGTTGATGGTGTGCCTCAATGGTATATTTCTCAGTTTAGTAATGTTCACAATCATGAATTGTCGGAAGATGATCAAGCACGCCTACTTCATGCCTATAGGAAAATCGAAGAGGCTGATCAGGAACGTATCCTTCTTCTCACCAAAGCTGGATTCCCTGTGAATCGAATTGTGAGAAAGTACTTGAGTTAGAAAAGGGGGTTCAACCAGGGCAGTTGCCCTTTATAGAGAAAGATGTTCGGAATTTCATTATTAACAGCTATATCGAAATATGGTACTCCCTCCGTCCTGTAAAATTTAATTTTGCTCAGACAAATTTTTGGGTTTACAAAATATATGTTTATTCTAATTAAATAATTAACTTTTGATTATTGTTTCTACTTTATTAACAAGACTGAGCATGTACCGACAATATTCTTTACTCGTTATCCCACATATATTTTTTTAAAAATACATATAAAAAGAAGTGAGCAAAATTTTACAGGACAAAGGGAGTATATTTTATGCATTCGTAACATTACATGCCCTGAAACAGCTGATGATACTGACATTTGATTCAGCTTTCTCCAAACTCCGATTCAGGTTAAACTGGTGCTTATTATGTGTTCTAATCTTCTTTTTTTAATTTCTTCCTGTTTACATATAAAAAAATTAACAACTAAAATCTAAGAAGCCAAGTTGGGTTCATCGGCAGCATACGAGAAAAAAAAAAAAACATTTGATTGGTGTAATTCTGGAAATCCTAATGTTGTAAAGACATAGCATTCTATAGTTTATAATGCTTGATGAAGTCGTTATGAATTTTAGTGTTCTCTTCATGCTTATGGCATCAAATCTGGTGTTCTGTTTCTCTTAATGAATGAGTCCAGTGCTGAACTCATCAGCACTTCATAATTGGCCTTTTTTTTTTTTTTTTTATGAAAATGGTGTAACCGTGACAAATATATCAATTGCTAATTGCTGAAGTACTTGCACTCATTTGAAGGGGTTATGAATTTGTTTCAGATACACATATAGTGAGGTTACTAGTATTGTTTCTTATTTAGTTGATTATCTAAGTAAATTACCGTGCTTAGATTGATAAGAGAAACATTTTTTGGGGTATCATATTCTAATTAAACAGTTGATGCCAAAGCTGGTTCATTCCCCATGTCTATGGTGTTCATTAGAGGTGAGTTTTTGCAATATTTATTTGCTCACTGAGTGGTTTTCGTATTAATGCCATATCTTTTGGTTTTCTCATGTCGTGGTTTTAAAAGATGTATAATACGATGAAACACTGTAATTATGCAATTTCTTATGATGTTGTATTATCAATTTGTACTGCATGCTCCTAGTATTGGACTGATTTAAGGTTGGAGATAAAAGAGCTGCACTCTTTGACACAATTCTTCAAACCACATGTTGGATAAAAGACCTCACTAAATCATTTTGGAACCATAGTAAGAACTCGTACTTTGACTTTGATCTCATTATAAGTGAATTAATTTTGAATGTCTGGTTGACTTTTTTATCCAGAATGTTAATTGCTATATCTTTATTGCATATTCTAAGAAAGAGGCTGATGTAACATTTATTTTATCATTTAGGAAGGTAATACGTGATTGCATGAGTAAATCATATGATTCCATATTCTGATTCACATTTATTTTATCATTAATATATCTTGATTTTTTTATTTATTTAGAATGAGGCTATATTTATTTTATCATTTATGAAGGTTTTTTAAAATCACGGGAGCTTTCATATGGTATGAGGTAATCAATATTAAGATATGCTGATGTAACATCAGTATAACTTATAATATTAGCATATGATTGCATGAGTAAATCACGTATTACCTTCTAACTTTGTATTGTGCTGCTGCTTCTGGAATCAGCATGTAAGTGTGCAAGTTAAAGTTAATTTCTCATTTGATGTATGTCAAACCTCCTTTAAAATAAAGCATGTGGAATCTAATGAGTTTATTGATATTATAGACCAAGATCCTAGCCCATCTTTTAATTCAAGACAAGAATTATTGATATTACAAATTAAGACAAATCCATATTTGACATTCCTAATATGCCCTCAAATCAATATATTAAAAGAATCAACAATTAAATTCAATAATATACTCTCATATTATGAGAATCTGTTTCAATCTCTATCACATCATTTCTCATTTTAAAACTCATCTCCCTCCAGATTCAAAACCCTACACCTCACGGCGGCGCAACCGGTCCCGACACCACCATGTTACAGCCTAGCCATCGCCGCAATAGCCCCGCCTCACCGGCTCCTTAAACGCTCCCCGCAATCCAGAATCGGGTTTGTATACAATCGAATCAAAAGAGCATCCATCACATCTGTTAAAGATCCACCGCCGCGGTCTTTATTTGTTGTCAACAACTCGACCACGACGGCGTCGATCTGTCCAAGGTTCGGCCAGATTCGTCACGATACGCCATTGTTTCACCAACAAGCTATGTAATTCTGTCCAAGGTTCAGCCAAATCCACTCGAATACGACGTCGTCGATCTGTTCAAGATATGTAATTCTGAGTTTTAAAATTTAAGTGGGATGTTTTGAAGTGATCAATCATGGGATTTCTCCAGATTTAATGAAGTTGGTTCTGTTTCTTGCCGGTGGAATTTATGAGATTGCACCGGAGAAGAAGAAAACGGTGGCAAGGTCGCCGGAGCGGCCGTACGGGTTCGAGGAGATCATCCACGGTGAGGAGGAGATTAAAGATCAAGGTGAAGATTTTTTGTGGTGTGATGATTAAAGATTAAAGATCAAGGTGAAGATTCATGGATTCTTTCCATTTTTCTATTTATTGCTTAGTTGAGAAGCTTCTTTGATGAAAATTTCGTTGTGATTGTGGTGCCTTTTTTGGGATTTGAAAATTTAATTAGGTTCAAGGTTTTGGTTTGTTATACAGATCCATTGGGTTGGAAAAACAAGCTCATAAATAGTGGGAGCATTGAGAATGTCCCTCTAGAATCTTCATTGTATTTAATCTGCTATGGAATTGATTGTAAATTTGTTAAGAAATTCTCTTTGTGTGGTCAATTTCTAGTGGGAATGTCCCTCTTGATTTGGGAGTATGTATGTTGTTTTGCAGTGGAGTCAGAATGGGTATGAAAGTATGATCTGCTTCACATATACCACAAATGCTTATACAATCACTAATCACTGATGGGATATTTGAATGTGTGTCATTTTTGGCATTTTAACACCAGTTTGGTGAATTCCATCTGTTTGTGTTCCTAACAACTAGAAATTATTATTTTTACACTAGAAGGCTTGGAAAAGTCGAGTAGGAGATGAGTTACATCACTTGAGTGGACTTAAAATCAAGGTATTATGAAATGTTTGTAAGTTGTTCAAGAGCAGTAGCTTGCCAAATGTAGATGGATTCAGTAGTTTTATTCTAATTCTAGATCATCTGCTTTTTTTTTTTGTTTATTCAAATATAAGTGGTTGTGTTATTAATGTTTATGAATGATGGAATATGCAGTTGGAATACGTTGAGGAGAGAAGAATCAAGGACCTCGTAAAGAAGCTTCCTGAGTTTATTAGCTATCCAATTTACCTCTGGACTGAGAAAACAACCGAAAACACTACAAAAAACGCGCGCTACAGGGACGGACAAATGCCGACGGATTATAATCCGTCAGCATTTCCGACGGAAATGCTGACGGAATGCTGACGGATTGAAAAGTCAACGTCAATGCTGACGGATTTTTGATCCGTCAGCATTTACCGAGGGAAATGCTGACGGATTTCCGTTCCGTCAGCATTTACCGAGGGAAAATGCTGACGGATTTTTGAAATATGTTTGCCGACGGAAATGCCGACGGATAATCCGTCGGCATCTGACCCGTTGAATCCGCACCGCCTCGTTTTCCAAAAAGGTAACGGTTACCATTAATAGTGGGCGGTTACCGAGGGAAATGCCGACGGAAAATCCGTCGGCAAATTTTTTTTTTAATATATAAGGGCCTCAAATCAATCAGTTCGTTTTAGAAAAAAAAAAGGGGGCGTGCGTGAGTGAGGGTTCGGTGGGGAAGACGAAGACGAGGACGAGGCTATTGAAGCAAATTTCTTCGATTACATTGATACGGTACGTTTTCTTAATTAGTTTTATTACTTAATTTTAATACTTATATATGTTTATGCATAGATATATGTAAATATGAATAATTTAATGTTGATTTGCATGTTATATTGATTTAGTTAGTTGTTAAAATATTATGATCATGTTAGTATGTACGTTAGTTAATTTAATTTGTTGATTAAGAATAATTTTGATAGATCGAGTAGGTTTTTAAGGTTAATTAATTAATTTATTGTTATATGTATACATTAATTAATTGTTATATAGTTAATTACTAGTTTAATTTAATGGTGTAATTTTGATATAGAATATTTTTAATGTAGGTAGTGCATGTTTCAATCAATTGTTTAAATTAGAAAATTATTATTTTAATTAGTTTTAGGTTTGTTAATTTAGGAATATATATGTTCAATTTTTTATTATTGATTAAGTTAGGTAGAAAAATAATAATTAAATTAGGTTATTGTTGATTAAATTAGGAATATGTTGATTAATTAAATTAGGAATATGCTATATTAGTAAAAAAATTAAATTAGGAATATGTTCATTAAATTGATAATTAGAAAACTCCAATTAGAAAAGTATTATTTTAATTATGTTTAGATTTGTTAATTTAGGAATATGTTAATTTAGAAATATTTTTAATGTAGGTGATGCATGTTTCAATCAATTGTTTAAATTATTAGTTAATTAGATGGTTCGACGGTGGTATCACGTTGTAATTAGGTTATATATATATTGTTTTGATTTAAATTAGGAATATGTTGATTAAATTAGGAATATGATATATTAGTAAAAATTTTAAATTAGCAATATGTTCATTAAATTGATAATTAGTAAAATTATGTATTTTTTATTGATTGAAACAGATGAGTGAACAAGTACCGAATCAGGGTTCGGGTTCACGTCGTAGGTCGTCACTTTGGTCACGTGCAAGGAGGTCTCGGGATGAATCAGTTCCTGTGATGGCTCCTCCTCCTCCTCCTGTGGCAGTGTCGCCGCCGCCGCCGACTACGATGTCGGTTGGTTCGTCATCCTCTTCTCGTCAGCATCCTGTTCGAGACAAAAGGAAAGTCATTGACATCGTTTCAGGAGCGTATGTCAATAATTCTAATGTTTGATGAGATTCAATAACGATTAACTTTATTTATTTATTTATAATGTGTTAGTTTATAAATTTGTTAATAATTTTACAGGTTGGTGCCCGGTAATGAGGTGTCCAGGATGTGCACAAAATCCTTTAAGGATTGCAAGATTTCTAAGGGTGCTATCACTTGGTCGAAGGTGCCACAATCTAAAAAGGATGATTATTTCGAGGAGTTCCAGGTATATAATTACAATATTTAAAGTTTATTAAATAACTAATTATTCATATTATTTGATAAATATGTTGAATATTTATTTGTATAGAAAAAGGCCCGTTGGGATACGACGATCTACTCGGACGCCGCTATTTACGAGAAGTGGTACAATCTTTGTTCTACTCGGTACACGAACATGATGTACGACTGGAGAAAGGCCTGGCGTGATGAAGACAAAAATCTTGTTCTGGGGAAAGACGAGGATGGTGTTGACCTGTGGGAGTCGTTGGTTGAGAAGTGGATGGACCAGGATTACCAAGACAAGTGTGACAAAGCTCGGGCCAACCGCAGAACCGACGTTGGAGGCGGGATGGCAGTGCATCGGGGGGGAGCTCGGTCCGTCCTCGAGCAATCACTTGCTATCGTAAGTTTTCATTAATTTTTAAAAATTAAATAATTATAGTTAATTATTTTATATTAGTTATCTAAATTAATTTGTATATGTTTATTTGATACGTAATAGGAGCGGGAGACTGGACGTCCACACACCCACTTGGATCGGATGAGTCTTCTTCATCCGTTTAATACCGATACACAGACGTCCACCTACGGGCGCACTACTGACCTCCACGTAAGTTTAATTAAATTTATGTATTAATTACATTATATATATATATATATATATAGATAATTAAATTAATTTTAATTTTTTAATTATGTAGTTGAGCGTCCGACAGAGGATTGAAGAGGCTGAGACGCAAGCCACCGCCACGACTACTGCTGAATCCGGAAGCAGCGGTACCCCTCCGGTTGTTGACGTGGACCAGTGTTACCTTGACGTTGCCCCGACCTCCAAGGGAAGGGTCCTTGGCCTTGGTGGGATGAGCAGCGCCGTGAGGACACCAAGTGGTCGGTCGGCCCGGAGTGCATCACAGCCGTCCGTATCCTCCACTGCCGTCCCGGATCCGAACGTCATGGCAACGTTCGAGAACTACTTCCGCCTCTGGAGTACCAATGCGGGTCGGACGTTGGGGATGTCTGCTGAGCAGATCGAGGCCATCTATCAACAGACGATGGGGCAACCACCGCCAGCTCCAGCTCCAGATCAAGCTGCAGGTCAAGATGCAGGTCAGGCCGACGGTGGCAACGTCAACTTGAATGATGATATGGATCAATATTTTAACTTTCCCGGCACTGGCAACTATCCTGGCAACTATCCTGGTTGAACAATTTGAACAATTTAATTTTGTGTTGAACTAATTTATTTTTTTGTTGAACTTATTTAATTTTCTGTTGAACTTATTTAATTTTCTGTTGAACTTATTTATCTTTATGTATATATTTATGTTTATGTTGAAAAATATGTTGAACTATATATTGCAGTTTATTTGTGTAGTTTATTGGTGTATAGATGAAAATAGGGTGCATTCATTTGTTTCATTGAGTACAAAATAATCTCATTTAGAGTGCATTCTAGATATAGATTTAAACCACTTGAAGAGTGCATTTTAGTACAAATTAAAATAGCCTCATATAGAGTGCATTATACATATATTTAACCAAACCACTTGAAGGTGGTAGATGCAACCATGACAACTAGCACAATCAAAATGATTTTGTTCACTTTGATTAAATCCTTGATTTCTTCAGCCAAATTCTTGATCTCTATAACCAATTTCTTCATCTCTTGAGTCATTTTCTTCATGTCTTCAGTTTCTTGGTCACTTTGATTAGATCCTTGATTCTTGTCAACAACACACTTTTCTAGAGTGTCAGCCCATACAAAGAAACCACATCCACCACCATCACTTTGGGAGTCAGGACAATTATGAAATATCCTCCCTTTACTTCTAGGTTGTTTAGAAGCATATGTACGACATGCCTTTCCACAATAACAAACAAGGCCTTGCTGAAATCGAATAGAAGATGAAGAAGACATGATATTTCTTTGCAAAATAGAAAAAATCGAATATGGTGTGTGTGAGCTTTGTGTTGTTGCTATATATACAAAAAATTGAATTAATTAATAAAAAAAATAATAATAACACGCCAAATGCCGACGGAATTAAGTTTCCGTCGGAATTCACCATTTGATAAATGCCGACGGATAATCCATCGGCATTTATCTTGACTGACGGAAATTTTGGGCGGTGAAATGCCGACGGAATTAAGTTTCCGTCGGAATTCACCATTTGATAAATGCCGACGGATACTCCGTCGGCATTTATCTTAACTGACGGAAATTTTGGGCGGTGAAATGCCGACGGAATTAAGTTTCCGTCGGAATTCACCATTTGATAAATGCCGACGGATAATCCGTCGGCATTTATCTTGACTGACGGAAATTTTGGGCGGTGAAATGCCGACGGAAAGATAAGTCCGTCGGCATTTCCGTCGGGAAATTCCTAAAACTTTCTTTTTTTCCACTTCACTTTCGTATTGCAAATTTACACCAAAACTTTCTACTGCCTAATTTTTTTATGCTCATGCTCGGGTATTCAGAAACATCAAATTACGGTACATTTTCTACCATTTTTAATTTACTCTATATATAAAATTCAATATAATGTAATTACATGTTTTATATATATCATAAGTTTTGTTTGAATTTATTATAAGTTTAGTTTAGTAATGTGTTGCTCCACTTAAATGTTTAGCAGATGGATTTGCCTGACCGTCGTTGGATGTATTGTACTCCTAGAATGATTAGAGGAAATGTGAATGTGGAATTTTATAATGAACTCGTGTTATTTGTTGAATTTGCAAAAAGCCAGCCACATTACATGAGTGAAAATTGCATTAGGTGTCCGTGTAATGCTAAGAAATGTCAGAATAAGCAATATAAAGAGATTGATGAGGTCCTAGTGCATATTGTGAAGAATGGTTTCGTTGATAATTATTATAATTGGACTAGTCATGGCGAAACACGTTGGCCTTATAGATTTGATGAAGTGTTTTACTATTACACTGCTGGAATCTATCAAGAAGAAGCAAATTTCGATCATGTTTGCACTAGTAACGAGGTAGAACAACGGTTTGGGGATGAAGAACAACAGTTTGGGGACGAAGAACAACAGTTTGGGGACGAAGAACAACAGTTTGGGGACGAAGAACAACAGTTTGGGCACGAAGAACAACAGTTTGGGGACGAAGAACAACAGTTTGGGGACGAAGAACCGAATATGTATCAAACAATGATCAGGGAAGCTGGTTTTTCAAACATGGAAGAGGAGCCGACGAATGAGGCATTTCAGTTTTATGAGATGCTCAAATTAGTCGAAGAAGATTTATATCCGGGTTGTGAATCTCACTCACAGTTGTCATTTAATGCACGACTCATGAACATTAAGACCGAGAACAAGCTTTCTAACAGGGCATATGAGCAAGTGACACAGTTATGCAGTGAAATTTGTCCTCAAAATAATAAGGTGCCTACGACGTTTCATCAAAGCAAACAAATGTTGAAGAATGTTGGTTTGCCGGTTGAGAAGATTGATTGTTGTGTGAATGGTTGCATGTTATATTGGGGTGACGAAGATAGCAGTCTGAATATGTGTAGATTGTGTGGCCATCCCCGGTACAAAGAGGCACGTCGAAAGGGACCTGGTGGTCAATCGAAGAAGACAAAGAAGAAAGTGCCATATAAGAAGATGTACTACCTTCCTATCATTCCCCGTTTGATGAGATTATATCAATCAAGTGCCACTGCACAACACATGACGTGGCATGCTACAAATTCCTCTTCGGCTGAGTCGAGGGAGATGCGACATCCGGCAGACTCAGAGGCCTGGAAACATCTTGACAACGTGTTTCCAAATTTTGGTTGTGAACCGAGGAATGTGAGATTAGGTTTGTGTACTGATGGTTTTGCACCGTTTGGGATGCATGGGAAGCAGTATTCTTTGTGGCCGGTGATACTGACTCCATATAATCTTCCTCCGTGGATGTGCATGAAACCTCAAACAATGTTTCTGACTGTATTGGTGCCTGGACCAACGAATCCAAAGGACAAACTGGATGTTTATCTCCAACCTCTTATAAAAGACTTGATCTTCTTATGGGAGAATGGAGTCCAAACATACGATGTTTTTAGAAAGCAGAACTTCACGATGCGTGCTGCTCTTTTATGGACCATTAGCGACTTTCCTGCATATGGTATGTTGTCCGGGTGGAGTACGGCCGGAAAGAAAGCATGTCCGTATTGTATGGAGAATTCTGAAGCTTTCGGTCTCCCGGTGAGTAGAAAAGTTTCATGGTTCGATAATCACCGTAGGTTCTTACCTCAATGTCACCCGTTTCGAAGAAATAAGAAGAACTTCGTAAAAAACAGAGCAGTCACAAACAATCGACCTCCACTACGAGATGGTATTTTATACATTTATTTAATAATCGAGTACTAAACGTATATTTATCTATTGCTTTTAGTGTCACTTATAATTTACTCTCCGTACAGGACGTAGGTTGTTATATGAGGTTCAAGTGACGGGGTTGAAAAAAATTACTGAGGAAAATGCAGCGGAACACAACAGAGGAATTGAGGGTGGTTGGAACAAAAGGAGTATTTTTTGGGACTTACCATACTGGAGTTCACTATTGATACGACACAATTTGGATGTGATGCACATTGAAAAGAATGTGTTTGACAATGTGTTCCACACAATCATGAACACGGAAGGCAAGACGAAAGACACTCCAAAGTCTCGGGAGGATTTGGACACTCTTTGTCGCCGTCCAGAGTTGAAAAAGGATGAGCGTACAGGTAAATTTCCAAAGGCTAGCTACACACTGGATAAGCCACAAAAACAAAGATTGTGTAGGTGGATAAAGGAGTTGAACTTTCCGGACGGCTACGTGTCGAACTTGAGTCGATGCGTAGACACAACAACGGGTAAGGTTGCAAGGATGAAGAGTCATGATTGTCATGTGTTTATGCAACGCTTGATACCGATTGCGTTCAAGGAACTTCTTCCTAACAATGTGTGGAGGGCTATCACTGAATTAAGTCTATTTTTTAGAGATTTAACGGCTACAACGATCACGATCGATGATATGATTCGTTTAGATGAAGACATTCCAGTGATTCTGTGTAAGTTGGAACAAATTTTTCCACCTAGCTTCTTTAACTCGATGGAACACTTACCCGTTCACTTAGCGTATGAAGCGAGAATTTGTGGTCCGGTGCAATACAGGTGGATGTACCCATTTGAAAGGTAAAATCTTACTTTTTTTTTATTTCATTACAATTACACATGCATTCTTATAAGTTTTATATATATATATATATGTGTGTGTGTATATCAGGTATCTCCACAACTTGAAACGTAATGCTAAACAAAAGGCAAACGTTGAAGCATCGATTGTGAATGCTTATTTGAATGAAGAGGTTGGCATGTTTTGTTCTTATTACTTTGAAGACCACGTCAACACAAAGTTAAGAAGTGCTCCACGTAACTTCGGTGGTACATCCGCTGACGATATCAGTGAAGAGGTCGATGGAATGCTCTCCATATTCAAGTCTAAGGGACGGCCAATAGGAAAACCCACTGAACGATATTGGGAGACGAACTCGGAGGCGGAAATAGCACAAACGTATGTGTTATTGAATTGTGATGAAGTTCGGCCATACATCGAGTAAGTATTTCATATATAAATCGTCTATTTAAATACCACTTCATTTATGTCATTTAATATTAACCAAGTTTTTGAATGTTGTGAATTAGGATGTACGCTCAAGAACTACGACGAGCAGAACCAAACATCTCAGATGCATATATAGATGCTCGTATTCAACGTGAATTTTCCCGATGGTTCGAACGTTATGTGAGTACCATTTAATTAATTATGTTTTACGTAAATAAATTAATATTTATTTTAATTAATTTTAAATTGAGCCGTATAGGGACGGGATAACGCTCTAGACAGTCCATTCTTACGAGATCTCAGCAAGGGACCACTACGTCGTGTAAAGACTTACAACGGTTATATTGTGAAGGGCTACAGATTTCATACGTCTGGGTATGCATCGACAAAGGGGACTACCAACAGTGGCGTCTGCGTTAGCAGTGCGAATTACAATGCAGATGCAAGTGATTACTTTGGGGTGTTACGGGAAGTCGTCGAAGTAGAATATCCAGGATATCCAGCAAAGACTGTAGTGTTGTTCAAGTGTCATTGGTTTGATTCAGGCCATCTAGGAACAAGAATTCACCCGGAGTACAAGCTCGTTGATGTTAGTTCGAAAAGGACGTATGTTGCGGATGATCCATTTGTATTTGCCCATCAAGTATCTCAAGTATACTACTGCACATATCCGGGAGCTCCACGTGGTTATGAATGGCACGCTGTTTGCAAAGTAAAGGCAAGGTCAATGGTAGAAGTCCCTAAAAAGGACAGAAATACTGAAGATGAATCTCCATTTCAAACAGAACAAATACAGACTCCAACTGAAGTCTTTACGAGAAATTTCAATCTTTCTGTACCCTTGACGGCTGCAAATCCCCAATTAATCGAAATTGAAGGTGAAGAGGAGGGGGATGAAGAAGAGGATGAAGAGGAGAATGAAGATGAGGATGAAGAGGAGAATGAAGAAGATGAGGATGAGGAGGATGATGAGGATGAGGAAGATGATGAGGAGGAGGAGGATGAAGACGATGAAGATGAAAATTAATTCAATTAATGTAATGTATTTATTTCTTATTTTATAAAAGTTAATTAATTATTTATCATTTAGGCACAAATTATAAAAATTAAATTTACTATAAATATAAGCCACAACCAATATATTTATTAATATATGTGGAAGAAATGAATTTCGTGATTTTTAAAAAAAATATTTTGGTAATTTAGTAAGTATATAGAAAAAATTGAATTATTTAAAAAAAAAAAAAAAAAATCGCCAAAATGCTGACGGAATTCACTTTCCGTCGGTATTTACTTTTTGAAAAATACCGACGGATTATCCGTTGGTATTTACCCTTATATAAAACCTAAACCTAGGGTTTTCTTTCAGAAATTTCCTCTCTCCCACCTCGCCTCCCTCCACCTCCTCGCCTCCCTCGCCCAGCAACGCCGCCGCCGCCGCCTCCTCCCCCACCCAAACCTCTGTATCCACCTTCTCCCCCCACTCCTCCTCCCTCCTTCCTCCCCTTTTACCTTTCACAAGTAGGATTTTTTTTTCGGCAAATGGCCGTCGCCTCTCTCGCACAGTGGCGGCGCCTCCTCCTCCTCCCCTCCGCCATCCTCTCTCCGCGTCGTAAACCGCCGTCCTCCCCTTTTCTCTGCCGTGGTACGCTTTCCTTTTTTTTTTTTGAGTTTTCAATTTGTATTTTGTTGTTTGAACAAACTGATTTGATTTTGTATTTCAGTTTCGGATGATGATGAAAACGACGAATTGTGGGCTCAACAAGCACACCGAAGCCATTGACAGTTGCAACGAGATATGTTCCAGGTTTGATGATTCCATAATATGTCCATAAACATGAGTTTAGGAGAGTACAAATGTACGGAAGGCTCTCGAATTCCTCTGTTGATTTCTTCTTCACGATCCTCAAAAATGTCTTCCTGCAGCAACGATTAATTAATTGATCGACTTATTAGTTAAATGTCTTCCGATGCTTTACTACTCTTTGTTTGGATTGCCCCCTCTATTTGTTATAGATTCTAGTGTAGTATATGTAATTTATTGGTTTGTGTTAGTGGTAATTTTGACAAACCAATGCCAATTAATTGTCCCCTCTATTGTATCCATGCATTATATTTCGACAAACCAATGCCAATTAATTGTGGTCGGAAAATGAAATTCTGGTCGGGGCCTCCCCGGCCACCCATATTTTTTTTATTAATATTTTGTTTTACTGACGGATATTCCGTCGGTAAAATGCCAACGGATATTCCGTCGGTCAAATGCCGACGGATATTCCGTCGATATGTGAATTTCGAAATCATATTTTTTTTATTCATTTTTTTGTTTTACTGACGGATATTCCCTCGGTAAATTGCCGACGGATATTCCGTCGGCATATGACCGACGGAAATTCCGTCGGCATGTGAATTTCGAAATCAATATTTATTCAAAAATTAATTTCTTTTATAATTATTTTAATTCATTCTAATTTATTTTATAATTATTTTAATCCATTCTTTCCGACGGAATTACCGACGGAATGTTGACCCGGTTTGTTAAACGGGTTGTCCGAAATACCGACGGAATATCCCTCGGTAAATCCGTCGGCAATTCCGACGGAAAATCCGTCAGCAAATCCGTCGAAAATCCCGACGGAATTCAAAAATCCGTCGGTAAAAAATACTGACGACGAAAAAGGGGACGGCCGACTTTCCGTCGGCAAATCCGTCGGTAACATCGGCGGCCGACGGAAATTCCGTCGGTAAATCCGTCTCTAAAACGCCCTTTTTTTGTAGTGAAAGGAGATTAGCGGAACCAAAGAAGGAAGAGGAGGGAATACAAATGGAGGTCGACTTAGGAGTGAAAAGAAGAAATAACCATGTGTGATTTGGCTAGTAGATTGAGGAATGGGTATTGAATATTTGATTGATCAATTGTTGTTGGAGTCTTTATTTTATGCATATTGTTTTAAATGTAATTATATATACAGCATATATAATTATATGTACGCATATTTTATATATGCATTTAATGTATGCACTACTTTATGCATATATCGAAATATATGCGCTTAATATATTCTTTTCAAATAGTGTTAAATATAGTCATAATATCTTTGACATATTGACATTTTCAAATATAATAAATTAAATATATTTATAAAAGTGGTATGCAACATATTTTTGCATATGCAACAATTTTTTATATATGCAACATTTTTTTGCATGTCAATGAGAATATGCAACGTATTTATGGGAATCGAATTGGGAGATTAATAATTTTTTTAAATTTTGGAAAGTTATAAATGAGCAGAATTTTAGAAATATTTTTACCGATTTTGTTTTTAATAGTTGACTTTATAATACTAATTTTGCTGAAATTAATTTTTTAAGATTCGAAATCCATTTTAATTTTGAAGTCGATAGATTAGGAATGTTTCGAGGAATTCATATGCACCGATATTCTTGAAGTTGGTAGATTAGGAATGATAGTTTTAAATTTGAAAACTTAATTAACTCGCACAAATTTCGAGGATAACTGCATAATTTGAAATTTAAAATTAATTATAACATAAGGGTATAATTGTACATTTAAGTTGGATTTTGGCTTGATATGTAATAGCAAATAAATTTTCCTTGATTTACAAAAACTTAGGGTGAAATGGTCTATAGTGTAATTCTCCCGAATCTAATTTGTTTATTGTACAGCACATCAGCATTAATATGTAGGTGATTAAATTCTTTAAGGATTACTTGAATAGGTAACTATGGTCTATATAAACTAAATTTGTATTGGTTGTATTGTCTCCATTTTCCATCTATGGATAAACTTTAACCTAGATGTCTGAATAATGACACGTTCTTTCCCTTATATACATCATATCAGTTGTATTGTCTCCATTTTCCATCTATGGATAAACTTTCACCTAGATGTCTGAATAATTACATGTTCTTTCCCTTATATACATCATATAGTACAAATAAAAAAATTTGAAATTCTATAGTTCATAATATTTGAAGAACCTAATAACCAATTTTTTCTTTTTTTTTTTGGTAGGATTTATTGAATTTGGATTTTGAAAACCTAATAAAAAGCACAATCTAGTAGATGCATTGATGCTAATGTTTTAGTATATGAGGGCTATTAACAGCTATATCAAAATATGATATTCCTATATTATTTGTATTCGTAACATTACATGCTCTGAAACGTCTTCTGGTAGAAACAACTGATGATACTGACATTTGATTCAGTTCGCTCTTAACTCATTATATGGGTGCTTTATGTTTTATATTCTTCAGTTTTTTAATTGTTTCCTGTACATACGAAAATTTTAACAACTAATACAACATAAGAAGCCAAGTAAGGGTTCATCGACAGCATTTGAGAAAAATGTTCTTTATTGATGGATGCTGAAGTCCCCAGTCCTGTTAGGAATAGGTTAGCTAGTATTCCATAGATCTTTTAAAAAGAAAAAAAGGGTGTTTGGTGTAGTTTCAGAAATCTTAATGTTTGAATTCTATAGTTCATAATGTTTGAAGAAGTGATTAGGAATTTTAGTGTTCTCTTCATGCTTATGGCATCAAAGCTGGTGTTCTTCTTCTCTTAATGAGTGACTCAAGTGATATACTCATCAGCACTTCAAAATTTGCTTTCTTTTTCTTTGAAAATAGTATCATAGTGACAAATATATCATTTGCTAATTGCTGAAGTACTTGAACTCATTTGATGGGGTTATGAGTTTGTTTTAGATACATATCTATATATATATATATATATATATTTGCAAACTCTTAAAGTGACATGTGTCACAACCACACTCCCTCTACTTCAATCTCTCTCTTCTAAATTCTTTCATTTCAAAAATCCTTCAACCTCATTCATTTCATTTTTTTGTTTTAATCTTCACCCTTGATTTAAATGTATTAATCTTAACCGTTAGATCTTAATTCAATCTTCTATATAATAGGAGTTTATCTCTTTCATTTTTTCTCAATTCACCCATTCTTCCTCAAACATTCTTCAAGCCCGTTTTCTTTTTAAGTTGCAGATCTGCAATGGAACATGAAAATTGTTATGCAAAGCAAACATTCATGTGAAATCTCCTCATTTTCGAAAGTAATATTCTTCAAGCATGTTTTCTTTTTAAGTAACATATATGTATTGGAACATTCACGTGTATGTGAATAGCGTGAAAGTATGTAAATCAAAATGTAATTTATACTCATTTATAAGTTGTACAATTGTAATGAAACATTCTGATTTCTTTTTTATGCAATTTTACATCGTATGCAGTTTATGTAATCCATGTTTTAGCAGTGTTCTTCCTTGCCTGTGGCTCAAATCATATTATAAATTAATTACCACCTAAAGTGTCAATATACATCGATCATTTGTGGTGAAATTACATTGTAAACTCAAAATAATTAGTCATTCTTTATCCAAATTGGAGAAATTGAATTTGTCATTCTTCATCCATTGAGCAATCTTACGAAATTATGTAAATTTCTTTTTAAAATGTATATATCTTTGAATTGATATGACTTTTAAAATTTTATATATAATTATAATAATTGATAATGTAAATTTAATTTTTCATTTATTCCTTAATGAATAAATTGACTTTATATAATATTTATTTTTTGTAACCGTTTCATTAAATCACTTAAATTACGTCATTGATTAAGTAAATCAGTAATTAAAGCTAATAAACGAGATCATTTATTGAAAAACAAAAAGATATACAATTAGATAAAAATATATTAATTTAATAACATTTATAACATAATTATGAAGGATAAAACAAGTTTTAATATTATTAAATATTAGTGAACATAGTGCAAAAAATAGTGATATTTTATTTGTTAGTTTTTGTAGGTGTGTTATTAAATATTGTAAATACATTTTTTTTATTTAAAAGTTGGAGAGTAAATAAAATTATTTTTAATTTTGATAATTGATTGGTATGATATATTTCATATAAGTTTTTTTTGATTTACTAATAGCTTTGACTAATTTTAAAATTTTATGAAAATAATTGTTACATATGCTTATAAAAATTATAGAAACATTATTTCCAATAAAATTTAAAAATCATTTGAATCTATTAAATTGAAAAATAAAAATTAAGTTTTCTTTCTTTCTTTTTGACAAGAAAAATAAAATTACTTTTTCGAAACTTGAGAAAGGTACGGTCCTAACAAAAAAAATCAATTAATTGTAAAATGGTTTGTTCTAAAAAAAATTTAATAATTAAAATTAATTAACATGAAAGAAGGCAATAACATAAAATTATACTGTACTCATAATAGTTGAAATAGTTGTTAATAAATAACTAATTAGCAAAAATTAAGGAATATAATACAATTCAAAATGCAATGTTATTTTTAAAACACATTGCAGATTTGTAGGCCAAAGTTATTTTCATTAAAATTTGAAAAATATAAAATAGTTAAATCTAATAAAATGTAAGATAAGAATTATGTTTCTCAAACATAAAAATAGCTTTTTCAATTATGGAGGTGTAAAAAGATGAAATTAATTATTCTTATTTTCAGAAATAAAAAATTAATTTATATTTTTTTTTTCATGTGCTTTTCTTTAACTTTTGTTATCTTAAGAGGTTAAAAAAATTTACAACACGTAAATAAATTTTGGGAGGTGGCATGATATTCTTTTGTAAATATTTTAGGAGATTTATTGTGCTACTATATATTTTCATATATTTTTATAAATTGGTAATTTAATTTTTAAACTAATGCTAACTAAATAAGTGAATATAATTGTGTATGTAATGTCAAATCACACTTCTGTTCCATATCGAATTTGTATCAACCAAATTCAAATTTGCTAAATCACACATTAAAAAAATTCAGTGCAATAATTAGTGCTCCCTTCACTTTTAATTAAGTGTCATTTTAACAATTTTCAACAAATTAAGATATATAATTATGGACCATTTTACCCTTCATTAATGATAACTAATTTTAATATTAAATTTATGTTTAGTAATGAATGTGGTCAATATTGTAGGTGATATTCATGTATACAATAATTAAGGTTTATCCATGATTTATGCTATAGTACTATATTCAAAAGGGAAAAAGCTTAAATCAAGGTAAAAAAAAGGGAGGGAGTATAATGTATAAGGGTAAAATTGTCAAAATTAAACAAAAAAGTGTAGAATGACACTTATTTTGAAAATATTAAAAAAGACAAAGTGACACTAAATAAAAAACGGAGGGAGTATGATTTACAAGTTTTAATCTTTTTAATTTTGCACCCTAAAATGTATTTATTTAATTATTTAATTGATATATAAATATATTTTTATGTTAATATTATTAAAGTATAAAGTCTAATTTAATTGAAACTTCTTTAAATTATTTGGTATTGTAATTTAAGTTAATCATTTACCATAAATAATGTGGTTGTCGTAATACTAACAAAAATTAATGTTGAAATATTTATATAGTTGATATTTTGTGAAAAGTATTAAAAATTACATACATGTGCAGACATATAAATTTACTAATATGTCTAATAATTTGATACTCATTTTTTCAAAAAATTAGAAGACAAGATTATTGTGTAGTAAATTATATAAAAATCAACTATATTTAATTTTTTAGGTAAGTTTTATATTTAAACAAATTTTAATTTTTATAATCTTAAATAATATGTATTCTTAATTAATATAAATAAAATATTTATTCGCTATATAAATTTTACTATAAAAAACCCAATTAAAAATTGTAAACATCTTTATTTTTCATTCTAAAGCAATGTTAAACATTATTTTCGAAATTAAATTTATAAATTCATATTCCAAATGACACTAATTAAGGATTCAATGTTAAATGTATAATCTCAACGGAAAGTCTTTTGTGAGACAGTCGCACACGTGATAAGATGTTTCATTTTAATATTCGAGTCATTTTTTTAATGTAATTAATTTGATGCTCCATATGCATCATATAATGAAATAAATTAATGAGAATGTCTCATATATTTTTTACATCCCTTTTTATCATTTTGATAGAGTGTGATAGAGAAAGTGGACAAAACAAACTCGCATTTCTAATCGAATAATTAATAGATGATCGATCTCCCTGAAGAGTATACTCAAGTACATTCTTCTATAGGATTGGATAGAAGGGCATATATGGTTGTGACATGTGTCGATCTAGATGTACACGAGTTGAATAGTATGCTAAAAAATCGTCAATTGAAAAAAGATTTGTTTTGTCCACTGATGATGGAGTTTTGCAAAAATATTTGTCATAATGCATACTCCTTCCGTCCCAATTTTATTTCATCATTTACTATACGTGTAGTTTAATGTGTATACACATAATTTAATCTGGGAGTTGTTTATTAGTATTAAAGGAGATAAAGTATAGAGTATGCAAGTCTTTTGAGTAATAAAATATTTTGATCAGTAATAAAGTAATGATATGTGGTGTAATTTTGAGATGTATAAAGTGGAAAAAATGTTTTATTGTCAGATTAAGAAATGATTAATCTAATTTGGGACATCCATTTTTAGCAAATGATAGATCTAAATTGGGATGGAGGAGTACTAAATATTTGCCATATTCACATACATACAAAATGCACTTCTGTAAGTTTAATACACCAATTGTCTCATCTGGGGATCTTGAAGATAATGGTGAGGGTTTTTTTGTAAATGTTGTTATTCTGATTTTAGATGCATGTGATCTAGTTGTTGATATAGTTGACAATGTTTACTCTCCTGTCTCTGATAATTTTGGTACAAATAAATATTTTAAGGATAGAGCTATATTTGCTCCAATATAAAGATATGTTCAAAGTATTAACAAGACAATGTTGACAATGATACCCGATGATATAAGAGAATATTTGAGTTCTGGTAGTATTTGTCCATCAGGTGGAATGAGACATGTATTTTCTATTGACTTACTCAATTTGAGTTACTCAATTTTATTAAGTGTTTTGGTCTAGCAAATAAACGATTAGTTCTGAAAAATAGGTGCCCCTATAATTCTTATTGGGAACGTTGATCTGAAATCCACTTTGTGCACTAGAATTAGGCCGATTGTCACAAGACTTGAAAATAATATCATCGAAGGATAAATTATTTTTTGAAGGAATGTTGGTAGTAAAGTATTTATCCCGAGAATGACATTTAGTGTTTCAGATGACACGACTCTCGCAAAGTTTCGAATGAGACAATTTTCTATATAAAAGTATTTTGCAATGACGATAAATTAAAGTTAAAGTCAGTCTCTTTCCGTGGTAGGTGTCTACCTTCCGAAAACTGTGTTCATACGCAGAAAAATGTTGCAGCGTCTCTGGAGTCAAGAGTAAAAGTGAATTGAATATTATTTGTCCAAATTCAAATGGAAATATGCAAATGTATAACAAATGTTGTTTACAAGGAAGTTTTTCACAATTTGTAATTTCGTATATTAATTTATTTTATAATATTCTAAATACAATAACGAATTTACAAATCTATATATGTTTTAGAGATTATTTTTTTAATTAAATTATAAATTTATTTCAATCCCGCGTAAAACGCGGGTTTTACACTATATATATATATACTAGTAAGGGTGCACCTCCCTCAATATTGAGGTGTTAACCCAGGTTGGAGTGATTTTTTTTAATAAAAGTGGAAGTTAACACCCAGGTTGGAGTGATTTTGTTTAATAAAAGTGGAAGTATAATTCACATATGGATGTGAACTTGTAAATCATTCCTAAACATTTGACTTGCCTTGCACTAAATTATTCGACAAAATATCAACACACAGGAAATGTATAATCATTTGAATGGTAGGTAAACAATTGAATACTAAATTTCTTTCCACTAAACAACATTATAAGTTGTTGATTATCATTGTATGCACAAAGTAAAAAACACCAAAAATCAAGAGAATAATACAATCAATTACATTTGCAGAATTAAAACAATTTAACAAAGTAAAATTTTTTGTGTTTGGTCCAGGAACTTAGAATGTTGGTGTTCAAGCATGTATAATATGCTGCAAACCCATATAAGCACCCTGTTTTCACATGGAAAAGTCAGAAAATTTATAATATTAGTGTCTTATTAGGAATGAGAACAATTACTATTTACTCACTGTTTAGGCCTCAGAGTTCCTAATATTCATTCATGCGCCATTCTTATGCACTCCATTTTGATCTTGTTTTACTATTCGTAACCTGAAAGAGTAAAAAAAAATTTTTAAAAAAATAAACAATAGAATTCAGTATAAACTAATGAAACAAGGAATAACAAGGAAGCACCTTTCCATTGCTTTCATAATAATCACCGAATTCCCATTGATATGTGCGATTTATTCAAGCCAAACTAATATGGCATATGCTCATTCAAGTTCGAATGTGCTGAAAAATTAGTTAAAATGTAATCAATAAAGAAACCTGGCCTATACGTATAAACCGATGCAATAGAATATTCAATAACACAGAAAATTAGTACCTTAATAAATGCTTGTGATTTAGTAGGATTCAGATCAAACTGGCAGCCTTTAGAACTTCATGGTACACAATATTTTTTGTAACATTAGTAGTTTGTACCAATGGTGTTAATGGTCTAATAAGTACTTTTAACTGATCTATAGTTTTTGCTCTCGATAACGCAACATAAAGTTGACCATGTGAAAATACAGGTTCTTTTAAATAAACACCAACAAAGTCTAAAGTTTGGCCCTGTGCTTTGTTAATTGTCATTGCATAGCATAGCCGAATTGGGAATTGTTTTCGCTTAAATGGAATAGATGAATAACTATCGTGTGGGGCTTCTAATGTAATGCGTGGAATAAATACTGGTTTTCCAGCATGTGTACCAACTGATATTTCAGCAAACAAAACATTTTTATCAAAACCTTTGCAAAGAAGACGCGTACCATTACACATTCCTTCAGTTGGGTTAATATTTCTCAGCAAAATAATTGGTGCATTTATTTTTAAAGTTAACTTGTGAGGGGGAAGCCCCTGTGGAGTTAAAGAATGAAACAATTCTTGTTGGTTTGGCAGAACACAAACCCCCGTGCTTTCATCACAACTAAAATACGTGGTCTCTTCACCTGGAAATTTGTTAATTAGAACATCGTTTATTTCATGGACAAATTCATTCCTGGTAGTAAGTATGGCTCTGTTAATAAATAGGGAAAAATCTAAATTGCAATCACTAATATTTGGAAATACCATATCTATCAATGTATTTAATGATGTAATGTCATCTGTAAAAGGAATGTTTATTCTAGATGGTATTTGAATTTCGTCTTTATCATTGGTATCCTCAATTCCATCACCAATTTTCAACAAATAAGATGAGAAATTAGGATCAAGTAAAGCTCGCATATTTTGTGTAAGCTTTAGTTTTTCAAACTGATTCCATAAAGGTGACATGACAATGGAAGCATCAATGATATCATTTTTTGTGCCTTTAAGAATCACCGGTAGTGTTTGGCGGAAGTCACCTCCAAATACAATAATTTTACCACCAAATATTTGTTGTGAATCCATTACGTCCTTCAGCATTTTGTCAAATTTTTCAATAGTATTGCGTTTTGCCATAGTAGCTTCATCCCAAATAATTAATTTGGCCATTCTTATTAGATGAGACAATGTGCCTTGCTTGCTAATACTACAAGATTTAAAATCTTTATCATCTAAGGGAATTTTAAATCTGGAATGTGAAGTGCGTACCCCAGGAAGCAATGATGCTGCCACACCTGAAGTAGCAGTAGCAAGTGCAATATGTCCAACAGATCTTATCTTAGCAAGAAGTGCTTTATATAAATAAGTCTTTCCAGTACCTCCAGGACCATCCACAAAAAATACATTTGGCAAATTATTATTAACATGATACAAAATTCGATTGTAAGCAAATCTTTGTTCTTCATTTAATTGTTCAATAGCTAAAAAATCTTCTGTAGCTATAAGTATGTCTTGCTCAGTTTGCAATTCTTTTGTCATGCTATCTTCAAAACTCATTTGTACATTGTCACTTAGACATAAAAAGTCTTCTATTTTTTTTCCCATTGAATGAAGATAGTAGGCAATATTTTCTAAAACTTTGTGTCTAATTTCACCACCACTAAGAGTTTTGTTTTGTCTAAAATCTTCTGAAAAAAAATCTTCGAATTTCAACCACAATTGTTCAGGATTTGTAGGAGCACAATAAACAAGAACAGTAGCAAATAATTGGCGTAATGCAACAGGCATTAAGTAAGCTGCAGCTTCAGCAATACATGTTTCAGCAGTGTTGTCATTTTGAATCAATCCTAATACTTGGGCAGCTTCTACATATGTACTAAATGTTTTTCCATTGATTGTTCTCAAATCTCTAAATGAAGTTGGCCCCCTAATGTGCAATAATAACAATCTTTCATAAAACTTTTCTCCTTTAGATGGCTGACAACTATAGATACGAGCGACTACTTCCCCTCTTTGACGTTGTTTCCATTCTTTTAAATTATTGTGCCATGTAAAGTACTCTGGGAATTCAATATATAAACAGTTGAGGCTTCTAGCGTAGTCATCGCATTTATTCATGTAGAAGAATTGTGTTAGCATAGTTTTTTTAATTGTTGGATTGTTAACAATATCGTGTAATGACTCATTAGCGGGAAAAGTCAGTGGTTGCTCATTTTCTAAGTGAATTGGCAGACATATAACTGAAGGATATACATGGCTAAGATCAAATGAAAAAATTCTCCAAATGGCCTCAGGAGGCGAAATCCATCTAGCACTCTGAAAGTTTTTTATTTCATCTACCGAAGAGTCCACCTCATTTGCAAGCAATGAGTACAAAATCTTATCATGACCCTTGTATATATATTTGTACAGATATTTGACAGCCTGAATAGTGGAACATATTTCTACATTAATATGACAATTAAATTTAGCTAGAAGGTATGGATTGTAAGGCACTACCCATCGATTATCTAGTTGGGAACCTCTAACAGTAACATAATGATTATTATTCGGTCGACAATATATTGGGTATGAATTTGCTCCGTATTTAGTATTTTCAGAGAAGTCTTTTGGATAATTAAACTTACAAGAACCTTTTTTCATACAAGGGCATGCTAAATTAAGTGAACCACAAGGTCCATGCATCATATGCTTTACGACTAATGAAAATAAATACGACTCAGTATGTGGATTAGGGAGTTGTGCACAAACAATTCTATCAAATGCATTTGGAGCAAACATCTTTGATCTTTGGTCTAAAATAAGCAAGAAATGAGCATGAGGTAAACCTCTCTTTTGAAATTCTATTACGTAAGCGTAAGCAACTACATGACCAAAAATTTCCTTCTTAAACAATTCATTTTTCAAAACTTGGAGCTTCGCACGAAATATTCTAGCTACTAAATCAGGTCTATTTTGTACTTCATCAGAAGGCAAACACAATGCTTTTATTTCAGGCCAATTTGGATTTGAAGTTATTGTTAAAAAAATATCAGGTTTTCCGTAACGTTGTACTAAAGCTATAGCATCCATATATCTTTTCCGCATATCTCTAGGGCCTCCAACAAATGACGTAGGTAACATTTTATAATGACCAATTTCAGCACCTACCTCACACCCTTGCGCAATACCATCTAGTAAACCACGATATATTTCATTTCGTAAACGACGTTGTACCTCTATATTTATGAAAAACTCTAGCCTTGATGTTTCAATTTTAATGTACATATCTACTACATATTGTTGTAGAAGTCTACCAGTGTGAAGTAAGAATGATTTGTCGTTTTCTCTTATTTGTAACATATAACAATAGTACTCACGACATGACACTGTTGCTCTTTGAGTATTATTTTGAATGGCATTGGTAATCCCACTATCATATGTTGCTTTAGGAGTTGACCTTTTTTGTCTTGGATCCAGCCTTTGAATTGCTCGATGCCAACCAGGTTCTCCATTTGGGAACATAAGAGGATATTGCATCGGATCATAACAACCAAAATAATGCTTAATAATTTGAGGAAGACTATTTTTTGGGTAAACTTGAATGTGTTGACTTGCATATTGCTCTTCATTATAAGATTCTAACCATATTCCAGCAACTTGTGATGTAGATGGTTTATTAAAAACATTTCTGTCAAACCCAGGGTCAGCTTGTAGAGCAATTTTATATTCGTCCAAGTTATGATAATCATTAAGGCTTCGAAAGAAATTTGCATATGGATTTGTTTCTAAGATGTGCATCAACTTTGTCACAAGTGTTTCCCTAAATTTTGAACTGATGGACAGTCTATTTAAAATTTCATGGTCTGTATCAAAAAAGTACAGCTGAAGATTTTGTGGCTTTTCATTTTCGGATGGAATTAGTTGATCCATGAAATGATAAAGTTGTCCTTGTACTCGAAATGTGTATATTCCATCATTTCTTTTAGCCAATGATTTGTCATAGTGTACACCAATTGATGTAAATGCAAACATGTTATTATAACTACGAATGCAATTACAAAATTCTTTAGCATCTTCAGCGTTACCACTAAACAACTCTATTAATTCTAAAGGCATCTCTGTTTGTAATAATTTTATCTCTCCTGAAGAACAACAAAATGATGGTGGTTCTAAGTAAATACGCTTTGCATCGCAAAATGAGCAGTTTGGTACATTAGGTAGTAACTCAGGATTACTTGCCACAGATTCTAATGGGTCAACATAATTATTTTCTACAGTATGGATTGTACTTGTGCTCGCCGTTTGACGTTGGGTTCTTCGTCGACTACTTTTAGCTTGTCTACGCTCATCTAAACTTGTGTATTTCCTTTTATTAGGTTTTGTCATTTCAATTGTTGGTGAGGTATCTTCTTTTCTTGATGTTAGCAGTCTTAGTAAATTAACTGATCAAATATAGCTTAAATTAAAATACATAAACAACACTAAGCTTATTCACAACCGTAGGGTAGAGAACATTATAATACAATAAATAATATACAATAAAATTATAACTAAACAAGCATATAAAATTATAACTAAACAAGCATACCTGCTTCGCTGATGTGCTATTTTCTTATCCAATCTCGACAATTTGTTGATAGCCCAAAGTAAACTGCAATAAAGGTTTAGATAAATGAATATTATAATATGAACATGCTGAAATATTTTTATGGGTTTACTTTAGCTGAAAGTATATAATTTGTATATAATTTCCATTTACTTTATTAGTTTTGAACATAACAAGTACACAATAAAATTAAATTGCATGACTTAACTACTTCACTTGATCAACTTAAGACACTTATACATAATTATCAACTTAAGTTCCTATCATTGGGTTTGATCAATGTGTGTCACAAGAACTAATGACCACCTACTACCTATAACATTCACCTAAAAATTTCAAAATGTCAAGCATTAAAAATCTAATCTGTAATGAATTGGCAGGGAAAAAAATCAATATGCTATTCAATAATAATAAATTAATTATCAATTGAAGCAACATTTTATCTGATTATATACCAATGCAAATACCAACTTCGACACACATTAACACCCAGTAGAATTCATCTTATACTTACACTAAATTAGGTGTTGTATGGTGGATAACATAGGCTCAGAAATTAAGCCTATAAATAGAGATTTTACTGTAGTTTACAATACAACTATACATTTCTTGTAACTTAAAAAATAAAATTTCTTAAAAAATAAAATTTCTTGTAATTGTATTAATATATTAGTGCAACAAACAAGCTTGTAATTCATTATTTCGCACCCTAAAATTTAAGATGGTCTCAAGTAACATTTTATCAAACACTTGGTGAGCATACAAATGCAACACATTCATAATCTATTTACAGAGCCGGAGTATACCGAAAAATTAGATGGAGATAAAAAAATTCAAATAAGCAACTTTCAGATTTTTCTGAAATCAAAAAATTGAGGAAAACACAATGTACACCAAATAGTAAGAAAAACAAAAATCAAAGTGCATAATAAAACAAATATATGTTTGGTACCTTTGACAAGGTTTCAGAAAACTTCTACAATGAAAATTTGGGGATGTCACTTTGAAGCTTTTAATTTGAGAAGAAATGCAATGTATAATTGAATAAACACAAAAAAATCACAATAACACACAAACCTCTTGACGGGTATGTAGCTAAATCTGCAATTCACTGATAGCTTTGCGGGGGACGTCGACACCAAGGTGAACAAAGGGCGAAATTGAATAGAAGGAGTGCGCAAGGGGTCTGAGGTAATTGAATATAGGAAGTGCAAGAGTTTGAGAAAGAAATTAACAGTGAAAGGACAAGGACAGGTGTCATGGTGCATGTGTGTCCACTTGGTTTTGAGCAACCGGGAACCGGCGTGAAACTGGCCCATCTTAGAGTTAAGGCCCTTTATATATAGTAATAGATATATATATATATAGAGGTTTCTGTTAGTATATGTTTCTTATCTAAGGGATTGTTTGCTTGGGCTTAGTAAGACAGATTAATGGGCTTATCCGTGCATCTGGACCGTTTGCTTGAACTTGGCAAAGCCCAAGATAAGCCTGAAGCCCGAGGAAATTTTAGTGGGCTTTGCTGATGGCGGATCAGGCGGCCGGAGGTAGGTGGGGGGGTCGGATCTGATTTCTTGCCTATTTTTTTTTTTTTTTGACAACCTTACAAGGGTAAATAAAGCAACATACTCTCATAATTGAGAATAAGGAGTAAGCAAATCCTTGTAATATTGAGGACAAACATCTCCATTCCAATCCTGAGGAGATGAAATGTTAATAGAACGTTTTGCCAATTCATGTGCAATTCGATTATATTCGCGTGGTACTTGTTGGCAATCCCATATCAACATCTTTCGGAGTAAGGCCTTAACCTCCATAGCTATTCCGCATTCCAGCATTCCTAAGTGCTCATCTGTTTCGATGGCATTAATGGCATCCATTGAATCCGTCCGGATTGCATCAATCTTAATGTTATGAATAACACCCTTCTTGATCCCGACTAACATTGCCTTAAGCTCTGCTCCACAAACCGAACCCGGATGATCCATCTTTTCTGCTCCAGCAAAAATAATTGTATTACTCGCGCCAATGATCACCCATCCTATTGCAAAGAAGTTTTTATTCTCATTAAATGCCGCATATGTAAACAAAGTATTACCTTCCCTGCGATTATAGAATAACTCTTTTTGTTTGGAGATGAAATCCGCATTAGTGTTGTTAATGTTCCTCAAGTTCTGGAAGTCTGTCCAATATGCAATTGCCCATTTAACATTGAATTTCATTTGTCTATCCACACTGCCATGGCTTTTGATTTCCTGATGTGTATAATCACATCTTTCTTTCCATATAGTCCATGCTATCATGATTACCAATGCCAACACCTCCACTTCCAGATTTTGCATACACCAACCCAGAAAATCCATCCCATTACCCATAATAGCAGCACAGATGCTATTCCACATGCCAACTTCTTTCCATGTTTTTTTAGATATAACACATTTGAACAAACAATGCATCGTATCAGCCATGAAAGCCCCACAACACTTACAAGTTGAACTAATTGGCACATGATGTAAAGCAAGATTACCTTCAGATGGAATCATATTCATTCCTATTTTCCAGCAGAAAATCCGGACCTTCGGTGGCACCTGGAGCTTCCAAATTGTATCATACATCTTGCCACATATTTGAGAATTTGAGGGTCCCTCCATATTACGCATCATCTGCCGATTAAGGCTATCAAAAGCCTTGAAGTACCCCGAGGCCACTGAATAGGTACCTGTAGACGTGTATGGCCAGTAGAGCTGATCAGATATATGGGTGCCAAAAGTGGGAGTGTGTAATATGTGCTCTGCTTCATATGCATAGAAGGCTTCCCGAATAAGCTGTTCATTCCAATCTCCATTTGCAAGCAAAAACCGATTGACATTAGAAGCACTATCCAATCTTGAGTTTATCCTACCTCCCTCAAGGCCACCAACCCATCTATCCTTGAATAAATGAACACCAGTACCACACCCTATTCTCCATCTAGCACCTTCTTCCAACAATTCCTTACCCCAGTACAAAGATCTCCAAACAAATGATGGGTTAGAACCAATATCAATATCTGAAAGGCTCAAACCTTTTATGTATTTTGCATGAAAAATTCCACCCAACATTGTATCTGGCTCTGTGATAATTCTCCATAATTGTTTAGCTAATAGGGCCTTGTTAAAAAGTACCAAGCTACGAAAACCCAAACCACCATCATGTTTAGGCTTGCATAAATCCCACCATTTCCTCCAGTGTTTCTTCTTGTTCATCTCATTTTCACCCCACCAAAAACCCGCAATGATTCTTTCCATGTCAGTACAAACAGTCACTGGAACACAAAAACATGACATAGCATATGAAACTGTAGCTTGTAGAACAGCTTTTATCAAAACCTCTTTACCCCCTTCTGAAAAAGATTTATGCTTCCATGATAGAACCTTCTCCCGAATTCTGTCAGTCAGATATCCAAACTCCAATCTCTTGGCTTTTGGAATAAGTGTAGGCAGACCAAGATAAAGATCATGTCCCTGAGAGGATCTGATTCCAAGAATATGTTTTGAAAGCTCCATATTAGCTTGACATGTCAAAGGACTAAACATAATGGACGATTTTTCTCTGTTTACAAGCTGTCCAGATGCTTTTTCGTATACGTAGATGCAATTTGCCACAGCTTGTGTTTCCTCTTTTGATGCCTTAAAAAACAAGATACTATCATCCGCAAAGAAAAGATGCGAAATGATAGGTGCATTTCGAGCCACTCTAATACCAGATATCTGCTTAAATTCAATCATCGAGGTGATCAATGATGAAAAAGCTTGAGCACACAGAACAAATAGATAAGGAGACAATGGATCACCTTGTCTCAAGCCTCTAGTTGGATGGAACTTCTCTGTGAATGAGCCATTGATTTTGACAGTGTAAGAAACTGTTGAGACACATTTCCAAATAAGTTGCACCCATTTCTCTGGAAAACCCATGGTTCTGAGGATCATCAAAAGGAAAGGCCATTCAATCCTATCATACGCTTTACTCATATCCAATTTTAAAGCCCCAAATCCCACTTTGCTTTTTGAAGATTTCAAAAAATGCATCCCTTCATAGGCCACTAGAATGTTATGAGTTATAATTCTCCCTGGAACAAAAGCACTTTGATGAGGATCTATGAGATCACTAAGAACACACTTCAACCTGTTAGTCATTGTTCTAGCAAGAATACGATACAAAACATTACAAAGACTAATAGGTCTAAAGAGTTGTGGGGAAATAGGATCCAGAACTTTAGGGATAAGAGCAATAACCGTATTATTCCAGCTTGTGAGTTCTCCTTCTCCATTAAGGATCTCCAAAATTGCTTTCGAAACATCTTCACCAATGACCTTCCAATTTTGTTGATAGAACGATGCTGGGAAACCATCCGGACCCGGTGCTTTTCAAGGAGAGAGATCCTTCATTGCCTTTGAGACTTCCATTTTTGTAAAGGGAGAACTTAAGGCTTTCGCATTTTCCAATGTTATCCTGGCCTTAATACCTTGTGTAGCCCTCCTAATTTCATCATTTGATGGACTACTCGATGTGAATACATATTGGAAGTATTCCAAAAAAACATTCTCAACATCTATCCTCGAGTTCTTCCATTCTCCATTCTTATCTTGAATTCTTCTAATGGTGTTTCTCTTATTCCGCTGATTTGCACGAGAATGGAAAAATTTAGTATTTCGGTCTCCCTCTTGAAGCCATGATACCCTAGCACGTTGCTTCCAAAACCATTCCTCCTGAGAGTTGAGTTTTGCCAATTCAATCTCTAATTCTTCAACTTTATCCATGTTCGGAGAACAAGTATCATTGTCCAAAACCTAACCTTATTAAACGTTTAAAGTCCAAAATGCCCCTCGTATATGTAACCATTTTGGCTCCCGATTTCAGTAAAAAAAATTCATTTCCCTGAGCTCGAAAATTTCTCCCGCTCTCGTTCTTTTTCAAATTACGAACCCTAGAAAAGTGTCCATCTTACCTGAGACTTCGAAGACCGATCGGTAGTGGCTGTACGCTCAGGTATTGGTTGATGTTAGTGTAGAACTTTCCATTCTATCAACAGAAAATCGTAGATTTTATTGTTTTAATCTGACTTTTTTTTTTGTCATAAAGGATTCGATTCATTTTGAAGCTAGAAATTATTGATTGCCGATGCTTTTTGGAGGATTTGCATTTTGAGAAAACCATTGTAATAACTCGTATCTTGACTTCCTGATCTCATTACAAGTGAATTAATTGTGAATGTGACTGCTTCACTTTTCTAGCCAGGGTGTTATAATTGCTATTATCTATATTCCATATTTTGAGAAAGAAATTTATCATTATATTTTATATCTTGACAAAGAAAATTTGTTTAAGAATATTTGTTTATCATTTAGTTTAAGATCATGGGAGTTTTCATATGGTATGAGGTAATAAATATTAAGATATGCTGATGTAACATCTTATTCCCGTATGTATCACTTACAGTATATCTTTTACCACTTTGAAGGAGTAATGCAGTTTTCTCTTTTATGGTTTCAACGAATTAATATGATTGCATGAGAAAATCACATATTACCTTCTAACCATGTATTATGTTGCTTCTGGAATCAGCATGTAAGTGTGCAAGTTAAAGTTAATTTTCCTGTTTTGATGTATATATGCATGTCTTATTGTGTAGCTCATCAGCTTTCATATGTGGGTGATTAAATTCGGAAAGGATTACTTGTGTTGGTAACTATGGTCTATAGAAACTAAATTAGAATTCGTTAAATTGCCTCCATTTTCTTTTCTCTGTATGGGATAAACTTTCACTTAGATGTCTGAATAATTACATGTTCTTTCCCTATTATATACATCACATAGTTCCAATCACAAAATGTGGAATGTTTACATAAAAACGAAGGGGCATAGAACCATATTATAAATTGAATAAAAGAGCTTAACCAAAAGTGAGTAAAAAAAATATGAATGATATTCATGGAGAGGACACATGCATGTAAAATTGACACCCCATGCTTACTCATATAGCCCGTGATATGTGAATAAAATGAGGCGTTACTACTCACAGGCCCTCGGTGTTATCGTAGATCTGGGTTTCCATCGATACCTGTTGAGCGTTTTTCAGTTCTCTTTCGATCCATCAAAGAACAGCTAGCAAGCACTCTTGATTTTATTTTGAAGGTAAAAACATTCTCCCATATGCTCTATTTTCAACTGTTTGTTCTTCTTGCTTGTGCAGTATGAATTGAACCTTGAATTTTCTTTAGTTATAAAAATGACGTTTTGTATTTGTTAAATAGTATTTTCCCCGGAAAATTTAATTAGTTAATGGCTCATTTACGTGGTTATAGTTCATAAATTTAATTATTGTACATATTTGTAAAATCCGAGCATTAAAATGTAAATTGAGTTTTATATATAATTGCCGTATTGATGATATCTGTCGTATGAATTGTTTCATGTTGGTTCCTTAAAGAAGTATTGCATTTATGTTGTTTGGATTGTTAAATGTCACAATTAATATATTTGCTAGATTGGCTGCATTTTAAATACTGTATATGCCATATATCAGATAAAACTAATTAATATGAATGTGAATTATTTCCGTCTTTTAAAACCCTGGAGTCATTCTTTTCTTATTAAAGATACATATGGTACTAATTTTCATTGTGGCAATAGTTTATTCTGTTCTCTATAGTGCATACTCTGTACTTAAGACATTTTTTATAAAATTCATGACAGAAACAAGAGAAGAAATAAGGCCGAAATAAGAAACCTGACTTTTTTCAACAGAACAGTTTTCTTCTCAGGAAAATCAACTACTAGTAGTTACAATGTCAGAGAGCGGAATAGACAATGCCCGTTTGCGGTCTGATGAGCACCCCCTTGGATACGTTGTAGAACATCCTGGCCAGGCTTCCTGCGAAAACCGTGGTAACTCGTAGCAAAGCATTTCTTGAACTTGATATCCGAACTCAGTTTTCATCTAATGCACTTGGTCCTGTCACCAAAAAAATTGAAATACATAATCTTCGCTTTGATCGTCTCTTTGTACTGGAGGATGGGGAAATCAGTGAAGATATCTGGCTTCCCGATTTTAGAGATGGAAGCAGACCCGAGATGAGCTGCTTCTGAAACGGTCTGGTTTGCTGCGTGGACAAGAACGTTGAACTGAATGAAGTTGAAATCTAAATTTTCAATCCCCTTACTCATGAGGACACTGTCATACTTCCTGTTGGAACTAGTACACTGCCGACAGTTGGGGTTACTTTTGACCCCGTTAGTAACGAATATAAAGCGTATCGATTCTTCTCAGATTCGGCAGAAAGAGCTGGCGATAAGTATAAGCGTGAGGTCTATACGGCTCGTTCTAAAGCATGGAGAACGATTGCTGAGGAAGTGAATCGTCCAGATCACAGTGTCTATCACCCGTTTTATGCTAGTGTAATGTATTGGTTTGTGTGGTCAGATGAAGATCCTGGAATACCTGCTAGTATTCTTTCTGTTGATATGAATGACAACTTTACTGAAATCAAGTTGCCTGCTGATCAGAATCATTTGAGTTTCTTGATCGAGTTTGAGGGTTGCTTGGCAGTGGTGCAGATGAATAATTCACAACTTTTTAAATGGGACAGACATGAAAATTATCTACCTTATGTTGTTGTTGAGATTTTCAAATTGGAAAACAGCGTATGGAACTTAAGACTGAGTATTAGGATGATGTCTACAGTTTCAACTCCGTTGTTGTACTGGATAACGAGATATTCTTCATTATTCAATTGGAGAATGAAAACTTCGACTACGCCATCTTTGATTTTGTTAAGGAAATCTTCAAGTTTTCCAGTTGCATTTCCATATGCTGAAAGCCTCCTCAGTCCAAGCCTAATGTAAGCATTTTTGTTATCAATTACACATGTTTTGTGTATGTTCACAAAATATAAGTTGTTCTTACTTGCTTGAGCAGGTGATATTGTGGGAGCTTAATTGTCAGCTTCGTTTGGATCAATGGAAAGACGAGATGGGGAAATCTTTCTTGGTCATAGAAAAATCTAAAGAGGCTAGCTCGTCCTTCACTGGGATCATGCATGGTCGCCCTCGATTGTTTGTTATTGCTGATTTGAACATCATTTTAGTACTCCTAATTTCAGTTGAGTTTTTCTTATAATCTGTTGTGGGGGTGATTTTGTAGTTTTGCTTTAGTTGTTTTGCCAGATGTTACTTGTATTTACAATTTGGATTGAAATGATTTTTCTCATATTTTCATTAATTGTTTCGACTAATTTACAACTGGAATTCACAAATCAATAAGAGCATGCATTATTCATAAATATCTAACTCAACTACAAAATGCATCAAATGAGCATAATAGAAAGAAATAAATAAAGAAAAGTAATAAGTATCCCAATTAATACAATATTTTTAATAAACTAAAACAAGGTAAAAGACATATGGTTTTAGCATAAGATCGAGGTAGCGATTAAATTAAATTATACTACTAAATTAAGTGAGTTTGAGATTATTGGTCCGAGTTGTTCCTACAAATTACCGATTGCAACCTGTCGAATTAGTTTAGACGCACAACAAGCTAACTCAACTATCAATTATTTGAGACCAGCGGCACGTCGGATGATATACACAACAAATTCCAACTCCCCTGGCCTTCCCAAGTATCCCGACAGCTTCACCTTATTCAATTTCGGAGACACCTCGCACCACTCCAACTCATCATATGTGTATACCTTCTCTCTAACACCAAATTCAGGTTCATGATCATATTGATGCCACACCGTCTGCAAAAATGATTGGTCAATCGGATATTTCACCTCCTAAAATTAAAATTAAAATGCTACATACCTTGAGGTGGAGAGTCTCCAAGAATTTGCATGCTAGAAGCACCTTAACCAACTCACGAGCCTCATTGCCTTGTTGTCGTTGCCAATAATAATCAGTTTCCTCAAATTCCAACTCTAGATGTTTCACATTTATCAACTTAGGAAACTACAACATCAAATAATAATAATAAATCATCATGTCAATCAGAAGCTAGAGAAAAGATTAGTAAAGTAGAAAAAAATTACTTGAAGACGTCTGCTCTCAGTCGAAACTCGAAATACCATTAGATGATTGCATATCCAAGATGGTAATTTAGATAGGAAATGACGACGGCAACTTGGATGCCCAACAATCGAAACATCTCTCAACAGTAGATTCAATAGACAAGCTTTCAAGATTAGGACAATTGGGAGACACTAAGAGTTTGATCTCCAAGTCATTCACATTAACATTAAGTAGAGTCAATTCTCTCAGAGATTTGAGGCATAGTACTAGTACTACTCTTGATTAATAAATTCTCAAGTTGAAGAGAGTAATTGGCACGCGGGTAAACTCCGTAAACTCCAACATTACTCATACTTATATCTAAAATTTGGACCTCCCTAGATAAACCAAACTCGAGCCACCTCTTCAAATCGGCTCCCTCAACAAGGTAACTGTGTATCCTCAATTCGTTCAACGTTTGTCCACCCTCGTACGAATCCAAAGTACGATTGACCCTCTTCATGTGTTTTCTAAATTTCTCTCTTACCAATGATTCCATGTATTTACAAAATTTCTCTTTATTCAATGATTCCTTTTCCTTTTCAAAGTCGCAAGGTTGAATGTCTTCAGGGAAAAGGTTGAGACGAGAGACACAAGTGTGGAGAGGTTGCCAACGACTGGAAAGGACACTAGTGGCTATAACTTCTCTACGAGTAGTGAGACGAGAGATTATGGATACAAGAATATCATCCCCAAATTGCTAATTCTGTCCTCCTCCTCCTCCACAACCACATTGTCATCATCATGAGCCAACTATTCACATATTACTCCCACTAATTAGTATGTATCTAATTAATTAAGATGAAAAATTAAACATGTAATAATCACCTGTTTATGTTTATGCTGCTGCTTTGTGATCATTCGACGTCCTCCTCCTCCTTTGTTAATGCAGCTAATTCTTTTCGTCATGCTACCTTACCTACCTTTATATACATCCACAAATTATATAACAATCACAACAATACACAGCCGAAAGATTGTATTTTTTTTTAGTAAACACGAAAGAAAAACCATCTTAAAATTTGAATACCTTAGACGTTCGAGGCGCGCAGCTCCGGAGACCACACAACTCGAGGGTTTATATACAGTAGTAGTATTTCATAACTTTTCCTCTAAAATCAGAAAAACATCTATTTTTAACTCCCCCATTAATCCACTGTAAATTTCATACTTTCCTTTTTTTTAAATGTTTCAGTTTTTCACCACTTTCCTTATTTTAAAATATTTTATGTAATTTAAATAGTGCAAGATATATATTCCTTTAATAAGTCTATTTAATTGCCAAAAAAATGTAAATATTGTATTTGATTATTTAAAATAGTACAAACTAACTTAATTAATTTGGGATTAGTTTATATAATTTAAAGATACTCTGACATATAAAAATTTCATAAACAGTACTGAAATAAGATATTTAAATAAAAAAATATAATCCAATTAAAAAAAAGCTCTCATGCCTCTCGATCAAAACTAAAAATAACAAAAAAATTCTATAAAACAGTCTTCATATATTCCTTTCCTTCATCAATTATTACTCGGTATGATATATGTACTTATTCCATAAATTATGGTAATTAATATTGTAATCACTTAAAATGAATTAAATGACATATATTAAATAATTAATATAATTCTCTCGCACAAACTTAGATATGCCATAATTATTTAATTCAACTATGAGAGAAATTAAAAGATAAATTTGATTAATTAATTCTTTAACATTGATTTGGTCAAATTAATTAATTATTTTATTTATTTTTTGTTCATTTTTTTTATTTTGCATGTAAAGATGAAGATGATCCTGCATGTAAATTGGACACGCGTCTTGCGTTATAGGATCCGGCACATAAGACGAATGAGGCCTTCTCCCTTGGACCTCCGGCTCCGAGTGCCCCCGAGGACCCCTCCTCAAACATCGAAGCTGATTCGGTCCCAGTTAACAACTCCTTCTCCAGTCTCAGCACGGATGAGCCCTCGTACTGTATGGAAACTGCAGCGGATCCGAATTTAGAGGCTACTGCCAACGACGCAACCCCTACTCGGGTAGCCTTGACTTGTCCCACGGTGAAACGCAGTAGCCCAAGGATGTTGGAACTGCTTACGCCGTGTAAACTGCAATATCAAAAATATCAGAGTAACAAATAAATAATACAAATAAGTCGAGTCAAGGGAATCCCTTTTCCCGCAGAACAGAATACGCCCAGGATAGTGCTCGACTGTTACGGCGTTCCGTTCCCAAAGGTAAAACGACTTTCACTTCTTACACAGTAGCACCACTGTATAAGAAGTATCGGCGAACGTTCTTAGTACGAACTGAACACTCTCAGATATAAATCCGGCACAAGAAAGAACAGTGTAAGGCTTTCGGGAGCTCAACACACTGCGTAGGGACGAAAGGAGAGTAGAAGGATTGAGGGGCGAATTTCAGCGTAAGGATGTATGAGGGAAGAGTCTGATATTTATAGGCAGAATAAACCCTAGGAGGGCTGTTGGAAAACGCGTGGGCCAGGCCCGATTCTTGGGAATATATTGCGAAAATATCGCAGCGGTTGAGATAATATCTCGCACGTGGATAAGTCTTGAAGACTGGATCTTGAAGACCAAGTTTGAGACTTCCAGATTATTCTGGAACATTCTTGAAGTAGTTCGAATGGGCCGAGCCCATTCCCCACATTCTCAAACTTCCAAGTTGAAACTCTTCAACTTCAACAATTAATTTCTCACTCACCTTAACTCGGTTTTGAGATATTAAATATACCACGTTCATCTACTCCGCGAGTAGATCGACTATGTCACGTTCAATTTTTTTTTTTAATTAACGTTTAGTCCGTCTAATTAATTAAATTAGATCAGGGTGTCAAAACCCAATTAATTCCCATTAATTCCAACAATCCCCCACATGAGTGAAAATCGTATCTATACAACATCAGACTCAGTGTTCAGTTCGAGTGAGATCTCCGTGCGTCCGGATAAGTGGTTTTTGGCCTTGAACTTTCCGTAGCCAATCACTATCGGATATACCGGCGGCTTAGTGGACGCGATGCCTTGAACTACTCCTCCATAGTGTATACCTAAACAACAGTGTCAGCACACTTCAATCTCGTCTTTGTAACGTTCTCACGTTTTTTTCCGTTTTGGCCATGGACGTCCTTTGTATTCATAAATGTTTGGTCGAAGAGGCCCTCACTTCTCATTTATATAGGTAACTTCCTTTCGAGTATCCCGTTATACTCTAGGAATCATTAAGAGTCGAAGACTCAGCCTTTACCACATCTTACGGGTCGTTAACACTTGAGATAGTGCTGTCCGGAATAGTCGTAATTTTCAAGTGTTTTATCACTAACCTCCACAACTTCGTTTTCCCATTGAACCAAGTTCTTGGGATCTCCAGTCATCATGGTTGGGTTACCACTGCTTTGGTTTTTATTGTGGGTTTTAGACCCATTCCTTCTACCAGCTTGTTCAATTGATCTCGGTTTATGCTCTTCGTGAGCGGATCCGCTATATTGTCCTTAGTATTGACATAATCAATGGACATTACTCCAGTGGAGATCAATTCTCTAACGGAGTTGTGTCGACGACGTATGTGTCTCGACTTTCCGTTGTACATGACATTCGTAGCTCTCCCAATGGCAGCTTGACTGTCACAGTGTACCGTCACCGATGGTACCGGCCTTTTCCAACATGGAATGTCTTCCAGTAAATTACGCAACCATTCAGCCTCTGCAGCGGCTAGGTCTAACGCTATAAATTCCGATTCCATTGTGGAACGAGCAATACACGTTTGTTTCTTGGACCTCCACGACACTGCTGCTCCTCCAATAGTGAATACGTATCCACTAGTGGACAGCGAGTCTTTTGTATCCGATATCCAATTTGCATCACTGTATCCTTCGACTACAGCTGGATGTCTTGTGTAGTGAAGCCCATAATCAAGGGTGTACTTTAAGTATCTTAATACCCTTTTCAACGCTTTCCAGTGCTCATGACTTGGATTGTTCGTGTATTGACTCAACTTGTTTACCGAACATGCAAGATCAGGGCGTGTACAGTTCGTGATGTACATCAAACTTCCAATGATCCTTGCGTATTCCAGTTGAGCCACTGGTTCTCCTCTATTCTTTTTCAAGTGAACATTGAGTTCCAAAGGTGTCTTAGTAGGTGGATCGTCAAAGGCTTTAAATTGCTTTAGTACCTTCTCCACATAGTGAGATTGTGTCAAGGAAATTCCATTCGACCTTTTCTCTATCTTGATTCCAAGAATCACATCTGCTAATCCCATGTCTTTCATGTCGAAGTTTCTAACTTAACATGTTTTTCGTATTAACTATGATATCGTGATTGTTACTCATGATTAACATGTCATCGACATATAAGCACACAATAACATATCCATTTGGTGTGTCCTTCACGTATACACACTTATCACATTTGTTAATTCGAAACCCATTTGACAACATCGTATTGTCAAATTTCAAGTGCCACTGTTTAGGAGCTTGCTTAAGTCCATACAGTGATCGAACAAGTTTGCACACCTTTTTCTCGTTCCCAGGAGCAACATATCCTTCAGGTTGATCCATGTATATTTCAGCATCCATCTCACCATTAAGAAATGCCGTCTTAACGTCCATTTGGTGTATTTCGAGATTGTGCAAGGCAGAAATAGCGACTAACACCCGAATGGAGGTGATCCTTGTCACTGGTGAGTATGTATCGAAGAAATCATACCCTTCCTTTTGTTTAAAACCCTTTGCAACTAGACGAGCTTTGTACTTATCAACAAATCCATCTGCTTTGTACTTTCTTCTAAGGATCCACTTACATCCTAAGGGTTTACAACCTTTAGGGAGGTCAACCAACTCCCATGTGTGGTTTAAGAGAATAGACTCATATTCACTTTTTATGGCTTCTTTCTAGAGGTGTGCATCTGGTCTTGCCATTGCTTCCTTGATAGTTTTAGGTTCTTCTTCCTCCAAAACATAAGTAATGAAGTCTGAACCAAAGTCTTTATCAATTCTAGCTCTCTTACTGCGTCTCGGTTCTTCACTCTCTTGAGTGGAAGGACTAACAGTGTCGTTTGTTGCTTCGAGAGTTTTTTTACTCGAGCTATCTTCCTCTTTCTCCTTAAGAGGAAATACGTTTTCAAAGAATACTGCGTTCTTTGACTCAATTGTAGTGCCTTCTGTCATATCCGGTACTTCGGATTTGTGAATCAGAAATCGATAGACACTACTGTTTAAGGCATATCCTATAAAGATACAATCGACGGTTTTAGGGCCGATTTTAACTTGTTTAGGAAGTGGTACTTCAACCTTAGCCAAACACCCCCACACTTTGAGGTATTGGTATGAAGGTTTTCGTTTCCTCCATATTTCATAAGGAGTTTGATCCTTAGCTTTGTGAGGAATCTTATTCAGAATGTGGTTAGCTGACATAATGGCTTCCCCCCACAAGTTCTGAGGTAGACCAGAGCTGATTAACATTGCGTTCATCATCTCTTTTAGTGTTCGGGTTTTCCTTTCCGCAACACCATTGGACTGAGGTGAGTAAGAGGCTGTCGTTTGATGTATAATCCCTGATTCAATACATAATTGTTCAAACGGAGCTACGTACTCTCCACCTCTATCACTACGAATTGATTTAATTCGAGTGTCCAATCGATTCTCTACTTCATTTTTATAACGTTTAAAAGCTTCTATAGCTTCGTCTTTACTTCTTAAAGGATAAACGTAGCAGAATTGTGTACAATCATCAATGAAATTAATAAAGTACTTTTTCCCTCCTCGTGTGGAGCTTTTACTCGAATGTGATTTTTCATGATGAACAAATCCACATTACTTGTGGAAAACATTCCACTGAATTCAACCATTTTAGGTTTTTCCATATTTAGCTTTAAGGTCACACCTTAGCTACCCTTTTCATTCAAACATGTCGACGGAGACCTCTCTCCCTCACATTTGAATGTTTCCATGTGAGGAGATGCATATCCCCACATTCGAGTTGCTTGCCACTTTATTTGTGAATTTATCTTATTCACCAAATTTGGACACAGCCTCGATACATTGAAAAATCGATCTTGATTTTTCTTTTATTGGAATTATTTCCAACTTCAAAATTAATTTAATCTTTGGTCAACATACCAAAATTAAATTCAATTTCAAATGTGACTTTTATTGTCACTCGTGACTCGAGCATAATTTTCGATTAAATTATACTAGTCAAAATCTTTTGAACTAAATTCAAAACAAATTTATGCTCTCGAGCACAAATGTTTAATTCCCAAGAATAATTAATAATTAAATTTGGATATTCCTCAGTAGTTATCCAAAGTTTAATTAATTATTAATTTATTTTATTCTGTAATTAATTGACAAAGTCAATTCTATTCTCAGAATACATCAATTCTGCTCAAACCGGAGATGCTCCCCACGAAGCCATGCTCCATATCAAATCAAGGAAGCCATGCTCCATATCATGCTCCATATCAAGGAAGCCATGCTCCATCAAGGAAGTCATGCTCAAATATACTTTGATACAATTAATTAATTGATGTAATTAATCAATTTAATCCTCTCGATTAATTGATTTAATTAAATCCAATTTAATTCTCTTTGATTAATTACGGTAATTAATCAATTTACGAGCACATCCTCTAATTTAATCCTATGGATTAATTGATGTGCAATTCCAATTTAATTTAATTGAATTTCCAGGCACGCCTCGCGAGTAAGCGCCTGCAGCTCAATGAATAATTCCAATTTAATTGGATTTCTAGGCGTGCTCTTAGAATTTAATCTGGAGCCTTAGAGTAAGCGCCTGCAGCTCAATGGATAATTCCAATTTAATTGGATTTCCAGGCGTGCTCTCAGAATTTAATCTGGAGCCTTAGATCAACTTCCAAAACTTTAATCTGCACTCCCAGAACTTTAATCTGGAGCGACCAACTCCCAGAATTTAATCCGGAGCTTTAAACCAACTCAAATTCTGGAGCCTTCCAGAACTTTAATCTGGACTCCCAGGAGCGACCAACTCCCAGAATTTAATCTTGAGCTTTAACATCTGTAATGTGAGAGTAAGAGAGATAATGAATGGAGTCTCAGCACTGTCTATCATGCTTTCTTCCCCACAATTTTTCGTTGATTCCTTTACAATTTCGATTCAATTAATTTTTAATTTATCGCAAGGAATTTCTCAATTATAAACTGCGTAGAAAGGTAGAAAGATTAAATTAATAATTAAATTAATTTAAAATTTCGATATTTTCAGTAATTATCCAAGACATTAATTAATTAATTATCCGTTAAATAAATTAATTAATATAATAAACAGAAATCAATTATGTTCTCAGGATACTCAAATCTCATCTCGCGACCTGCAACTCAATGGATAGAGTAGGGGTGGGTAAATATACCAAAATTTCGGTATACCGAGCTTATCATACCGAAAAATATCGAAATTATCGAAATTTTCGGTATACCGAAATTTTTGGTACGGTATGATATCGTACCGAAATTTTCGGTACGGTAACGGTATGGAAAATGATCATACCGCGGTATTTCGGTATACCGAAATTTTTTCGGTATTCGGTATGAAACGGTATATCGATATACCGAAATAACGAAACCTTAATAAAATAATAATTTTATATTATTTTTATATTAAAATAACTTTAATTATTAAAACATAAATAAAATAAACCTTAAATAATTAATTTCGGTATAAAATAATGCTTCAATATTTTCGGTATGAATTGGTATACCGGTATTTCGATAGAAATGATGGTTCAATATTTTCGGTATAAATCGGTATATCGATATGGTACGGTATACCGATATACCGTACCGAAAATTCGGTATACCGAAATTACGGTATGGTATCGGTATGAATTTTTACATACCGAAAATTTCGGTATACCGAGATTACGGTATACCGAAATTTCGGTACGGTAGCGGTATGGATTTTTTCAATATCGAAATTTTCGGTATGATAACGGTATGGTTCAGTATAATCGGTATACCGTACCGAACCACCCCTAGGATAGAGCGTATTTTCATAATTCACAAAATCAAGAACTAATTCCAATTTTGGATCTCAGAATCCTGCATAACAGGATATTCATCTAGCAAACTCAGCCTTCAGTCCTTAACAGAATTTGCATTATGTCGCCTGTTTCGCCAGAAGCGCCCATGAGTTTGTGAGAGTCTAGGACCATGATTTTATCATGTTTTGAGCCGCCGAAGAGTCCGCAAACCACTATCGCGAAATCTTCTCTTCTCGCGTCCATGAGCTGTACGGACTCTGCGTATCTCTCAGAAGATATTGCAGTAATTAATTGATTCAAATAATTAATTAATGAGTAAAGCGAAATTTGTAGTAGTTATCCAAACTAATTACTCCCTCCGTCCACCAAAAGTGTGCTCATTTCTTTTTTTGGGTCTACAAAAAACGTGCTTATTCTATTTAAATAGTTAACTTTTGAATATTTTTTCTACTTTACTAACAAGATTGAGTATCTACCAAATATATTTTTTACTCATTATATTAAATATATTCTTTATAATTAAAATATGATTTTTTTAAAAACATATATAAAAAAAAGTGAGCACACTTTTGGTGGACAGAGGGAGTAATAGATTAGATAATAGGTAAATTTCGAAATATGCAGTAGTTACCAAAACATTAACTCATTATCCGTTTGATAAATAAATTAATATCTATTCTGTTCTGCGATTGTTGGAACTGCTTACGCCGTGTAAACTGCAATATCAAAAATATCAGAGTAACAAATAAGTCGAGTCAAGGGAATCCCTTTTCCCGCAGAACAGAATACGCCCAGGATAGTGCTCGACTGTTACGGCGTTCCGTTCCCAAAGGTAAAACGACTTTCACTTCTTACACAGTAGCACCACTGTATAAGAAGTATCGGCGAACGTACTTAGTACGAACTGAACACTCTCAGATATAAATCCGGCACAAGAAAGAACAGTGTAAGGCTTTCGGGAGCTCAACACACTGCGTAGGGACGAAAGGAGAGTAGAAGGATTGAGGGGCGAATTTCAGCGTAAGGATGTATGAGGGAAGAGTCTGATATTTATAGGCAGAATAAACCCTAGGAGGGCTGTTGGAAAACGCGTGGGCCAGGCCCGATTCTTGGGAATATATTGCGAAAATATCGCAGCGATTGAGATAATATCTCGCATGTGGATAAGTCTTGAAGACTGAATCTTGAAGACCAAGTTTGAGACTTCCAGATTATTCTGGAACATTCTTGAAGTAGTTCGAATGGGCCGAGCCCATTCCCCACATTCTCAAACTTCCAAGTTGAAACTCTTCAACTTCAACAATTAATTTCTCACTCACCTTAACTCGGTTTTGAGATATTAAATATACCACGTTCATCTACTCCGCGAGTAGATCGACTATGTCACGTTCAATTTTTTTTTTTTAAATTAACGTTTAGTCCGTCTAATTAATTAAATTAGATCAGGGTGTCAAAACCCAATTAATTCCAACAAAGGATGCCTGGGGGAAGCCTTCACCAAATCCCGGACAACACTATCAATGAATTTGAGGCTAGAGTCTACACGAAATACTATATTAACCCATCGATAGAGCTTGACAATGATTTCACCCGTGTCTCCAATTGGGGCGATGCATTTGACCTTCCATAGTCTTTCACCCGACTTCAGATTCCTTAACTTGATCCGTTTTTTCAGACTTTTTAATCGTTTTTATTGGTAGGTCGTATTTAGGGGTGTACCATTTTTAGATGGCACCCTAAACTCTGATTCGACTTGTGAACTTATGGCTTTTATCTTTTCTTTTTAATCCAAAACTTTTTATTGTCCTGCAACTATTTTGAAGTGATCTAATATTCTATTAATAAAGAATTTTGTGTGCAAAATACATATACAAAATTCAAGTGAGTTTTGGATTATTGGTCCGAGTTGTTTCCACAAATTATCGATTGTGGCCTCTCAAATTAGTTTAGACATTGGCACAACTATCAATTTTTTGAGACCAGCGGCACGTCGGATGATGTATACAACAAATTCCAACTCATCCAACCTTCCCATGTATCCCGACAACTTCACCTTGTTCAATTTTTACACCACTCCAACTCACAATATGAGTATACTCTATCTCTAACACCAAGTTCAAATTTAATTGATCATACCACACCGACTGCAAAAATATTGGTCAGTCAATTTCAATAGAATATTTCATCACCTCCTAAAATGAAAATGCTGTACATATAATACACACAAACAATCTGTATTAATAAACCAAACTCACAACTCCAACATATATGCATGAAATCTCGATCAATACAACAACACAACACAATAATAATAATAATTATTATTATTATTATAGATAATAAAGTCATGATCAGTAGTAATCAAGAATTTTCAGACACCAATCGAATTTATAAAGATTGTATTTTAAACACCAAAAAACACACTACTACTTAATTAAATTAAATAAAAAAACCTACTTACTTCACTCAAGGCATCAGCTCCTGATCAGAGAGATCGAAGACAACTCCAAATCTTTAATTTCTTAAAGGTTATATAGAATCTAATTTTATATTATATAGATCGATTTTGGTAATTCGAGCCCATTTGTTTTTGTATTTGGGCCTTTCCGACATACATTCTACATGATGCATATATATACTTCCCTCCGTTTTTTACATGGGCGCGGTTATACACACACCAACCTATTGAGTACACCCACTAAACTTTTTTTTCAGCTTTCAGGACATGTGAAATGTCATATGTACCCCTCGTGTGAAATTTATAAAAAAAAAGGAAGATGAGTACACCCACCCATTCCATTTCACATTTGAATCATCCCCACCATCAAACACCATACTTCAACAACAACAAAAATACTAAAAACACAAAATTAAAAACAAAAAAATTCTTAAGGGTTCGAAAATATTAATGGAACGAAGCAAAGATGGCCGAAAATTTTTACCCAACAAACTCAAGTTGTCCATAATATTTTTTCGAACATACACATATTGTCCAGAAGTTTTCGAAACAAACACAAATTGTTGGGAATTTGTTTTCGAACAAAAATTTTTTTTCGAACAAACACAAATTGTACGAAAATAATTCCCGAACAACTCCCAATTGTACGAAAAAAATCAACAAACTCAAAAAACCCTAATAGACTTAGATTTAGATTTGTAAAAAAATCTAATTTTAAAAAACCCTAATTTTTTTTTCAGAAATCTCACATCCTAAACCCTAAACTTACCTTGAACAGATCTAAAGGTATTAGGTGGCGTGCGAGGCTGGACGGAGGGTACAAACGGAGGCGGTGGCGTGCGCGGCGAGGCTGGGGACGCGACGGAGCAGCCTCTCCTTCTTCTACAAAACCGACGCGGCGGCCTTTTTTGTTACAGAGGGGCGAACGGGCGGGCGGCGGCGGAGGGAGTGCTCAAGCCGACGCGAACGGGCGGAGGGGTGGTGCGAATGGACGTCGGAACCGTGCGAGCGGCCGCGTAAAAGGACGTGGTGGCGTGGGCTGCGCCTTTCTCCAGCGAGTAGGCGGCGGCGTCGGTCGATCGTCTTCTTCAAGGAGGCGGCGGCGACGATCGACCGTCTTCTTCAAGGAGGCGGAGGCGGCGAAAAAATGAAGAATCGGTGAGTGAGTGGGTATACTGATCTATTTTGAGAGTGAGGAGAGTATATGTAAGAATTTAGAGTTTTAATAGGTAGAAGGGTATTTTTGATTTTTCACAGTGGGTGTCCTCATCTTATTGTGTGTGTTCTCATTCAGTGGGTGTCCCCAATAGGTTGGTGGGTGTGTATAACTGCGCCCTTTTTACATTTCTTTTGACTCTCTAGTTTAAAGAATATTATAAAATAATAATATAGTACAAGTGTGTGATTTGGAGAAAGAAAATAATTTGTAAAAAAATGGAATGAAAAATTTATTGTAAAAAAAAAAGTGAGAAACTTATATTGAAACGGAGGGAGTATATACGATATTTACAAGTAGGGCAATAAAATGTAGATAATATTAAAAAGAATAAAAAAAATCCATATAATATTGCACTAGTTTTATTAAGTCGTATGGTACATATTTTAATGTCAAACAATGTATAAAAAATTGAAAAACAAATGTATTATTATCAATTATACGGTGACAAATATACCCTTAAATAATAAAGAAGGTTTTTAATTACATTAATTTCATTTCATAATACACATTAAATTTCAATTCTTTCCAAAGTTAAAGGAGAGCATAATTGGAATAAACATTGTAAAAAATCTAAAACATCTTATATTTATGCATAAGAAAAAAAGTCTAAAACATCTTATAAAAAAACGGAGGGAGTATCAAACAAAAAAGAACTTTAATTACACACTGACATGCACTATCAAATACTATGAATTAACAAATAATAGGGGTGTTTTAGTACAACTTTAAATAAGAAATAGTTTTATACACCTCTTATATATCTTTACCCTTTACTAAATTATTTTGAGGCCTCAATCATTTTTTTTTTCTGCACTTTAACATTATTATATTATTACTTATTTCATATCAAGTTTTCTTGAACAAAAAAAAATAATAATAACAAAATAGAATCCATATCTCTCAGTTTATTAAATCAGACATTAATTAATTAGTTTTGCAAAAACCTATCTAAATCTAATGTTCCAATTAATTTTGATGGAAAAGAAATTAAAAATTTTGTACGTGAATTTGCCAAAATTAAAGTCGACATATATATATATATATATATATATATATATATATATATTCTAATTAACCTGCAGTACTGTAATAATTCAATATTCGTTTGAATCAAAAGTTTAGAGTATTTGTCCTACCATGCCAAAAACATTTTACATACATTCATTTTTTAGTTAGGAAAAATTCATTTTCAACAGAGGTTAAGTAAAGACTAAAAAACACTTTACTGACTATGTAGGGTTTCTAGGGAGCACCGCTTCGATTGTTGGTAAGTCGTTTTAGTTTCAATAGAAAAATCGTCAAATTCACCAAGTTTTTGGAGAATATTATTCTAGATTGAAACCAAAACGGACTTACAAGCATTTCATCAAGCTGCTCTTGATTCTCAACAATTAATTCATCGTTAATCTCAGCCATTAATTATAGAGCATAATATGAAATGAAGGTGATGAATATATATAGAGAAAACAAGACTTGTAATATTATCGTCCTCGATCTCATCATCCGTAAATACACTTTTTAATCTTGCTTGTGAGCAAATATAAAAACAAACAATTTGATGTCTTTGTTTTCATCCATCACAAAATCAAAGGTAATTAGCTTTTCTATATTATTTTCATATATCCATTTTTTTTTGTCACCAATATTAATATTGGATAAAAACTATATTTCTACGACATATTACCTAAAATACCTTTTACTACTATTTTACATCACCAATCACATGACATCTCATTTTCTTAAAAAATTGTGTTGATCAGAAGTCACGATCAAGTAAATATGTTACCTCCATGATATTACAAGTCTTGTTTTCTCTATTTATATTCCTCACCTTCTTCATTTCATTTCATACCTATAATTTAAAACTAAAATCCCTTCAAAAAAAAAAAACCCATCTTCTCTTCTTCGGTGGCTCAGGGCCTGCAGCGGGCGTCGTTAGCTAGGCGGGTGGAGCTCCAGGAAGCCCTGGCGAAGGAGACGGTGATGTTGGCGGCGGAATCTCTTACCGGCTTCCTTTTTTGTGCCATTTTGCAGAAATTGAATGTGAGTTTTTAATTTTTTTGGATTGAAATTTGAAAATGAGAAATGGATATGGCCACTCACTTTTTCTCACATTTTTTGGGCTCTGAAGTTCAGAGTGAAATCAAGATCGATGTATTTCCCGCTCTTTTGGACGGATACGATTTTTTATTATTTAATTAACTCTCTCTTTTTTTTTTTTTAATTTAGAAAACCTCATATCATCATGTAGTAGAGGAGTTGCACCACCTACGACTTGAGACTGAAGAATGCACCGCTCAACCTGCATTTGAAATCAGTAGCAGTACTTGTCAAAGAAAAAGAAAAGAGGGGGACTAGAATATGAGCCTCCTCGGTATATGTTCGTCAACTTCATATTTCACTTCATTTCATCTTCTATTCTATTGCTCTACAATGGCTAATGACTATCTGCGCGTATTTATTGGGATAGGGATATAATGGTGTGTTAAATAATACTCCACTACAAAAAAAGGGCGTTTTAGAGACGGATTTACCGACGGATTTTCCGTCGGCCGCCGAGGTTACCGACGGAAATACCGACGGAAAGTCGGTCGTCCCCTTTCTCGGCGTCAGCTTTTTTTGCCGACGGATTTTTGAATTCCGACGGAAATACCGAGGGAAAATGGCCGTCATCTTTTTCCGACGGAATGTCCGTCGGTATTCCGAACAACCCGTTTAACAAACCAGGTCAACATTCCGTCGGTAATTCCGTCGGAAAGAATGAATTAAAATAATTATAAAAGAAATTAGAATGAATTAAAATAATTATAAAAGAAATTAATTTTTGAATAATCGAAATTCACATATCGACGGAATATCCGTCGGCATTTGACCGACGGAATATCCGTCGGTAAAACAAAATATTAATAAAAAAAATATGATTTCGAAATTCACATACCGACGGAATATTCGTCAGTAAAACAAAATATTAATAAAAAAAATATGCGTGGCCGGGGAGGCCCCGACCAGAATTACATTTTCCGAGAGGTTGGGAATGTGAAGAAATTTCGTAAAAAATGTCATTATGTAAAAATTAAAATATTATGTAATGAAACAATAATATTACATGAAATATTATGTTGGGAATGTGAAGAAATTGGCATTGTTTTTATTACACATCCACCTGCACCAGTAGTACAATCACATTGATCAAATTAAACCAATTTCTTTAATATATTATAATCAAATCAAATTAATTAGTAGCTTACTTGATCATTATCATCATCATCTAATACGTACTTCCAGAAACTGACGGAGGCTTCGTCTTCTTCCAGTCTCCGGCGAAGGGCGGCGACTTCGTCTACTTCAAGGAAACAACCAAAAAATTAAAAAAAAATCGATGTTGAAGTTCAAAATTTTTCAATCTAAACTCAAAATCACTTACGTCGGAGTCGGAGTCGGCCAACTTATTAAAACGCCGGAGGAGCACAGATTGGGCGGCGGCCATGCTTCACGGTGGAGAGAAATCGGCGCGGAAGATTGGTTAGAGTGCCGAGGGTGGCGGGAATAGGGCCGGTGAGGTAGTTGTCGCCGATTCTGAGGTGAGGTAGTTGTCGCCGAAGAGTTGGTTGGAGAAGAGGAGTAGGGATTGTAAAGAGGAATGTTTGGAAAGAGTGAAAGAAAATCCTAGGTTGAGGTTTTATATAAGGGCTTATTTTCCGTCGGCATGTACAAATACCGACGGATATTCCGTCGGTATTTATCAAATGGTGAATTTCGACGGACATATATAAATATCGACGGATAATCCGTCGGTATTTTTCAAAAAGTAAATACCGACGGAAAGTTAATTCCGTCAGCATTTTGGCGATTTTTTTTATTTATTTTTTTAAATAATTCAATTTTTTCTATATACTAGACCTAATAAATTACCAAAACCCTAAACCCTACTATATACTAGACCTACTAATTCATTTCTTCCACATATATTAATATATATATTGGTTGTGACTTATATTTATAGTAAATTTAATTTTTATAATTTGTACCTAAATGATAAATAATTAATTAACTTTTATAAAATAAGAAATAAATACATTACATTAATTGAATTAATTTTCATCTTCATCGTCTTCATCCTCCTCTTCGTCCTTATCCTCCTCCTCCTCATCATCATCTTCCTCATCCTCCTCCTCATCCTCATCTTCTTCATTCTCCTCTTCATCCTCATCTTCATTCTCCTCTTCATCCTCTTCTTCATCCCCCTCCTCTTCACCTTCAATTTCGATTAATTGGGGATTTGCAGCCGTCAAGGGTACAGAAAGATTGAAATCTCCCGTAAAGACTTCAGTTGGAGTCTCTATTTGTTCTGCTTGAAATGGAGATTCATCTTCAGTATTTTTGTCCTTTTTAGGGACTTCTACCATTGACCTTGCCTTTACTTTGCAAACAGCGTGCCATTCATAACCACGTGGAGCTCCCGGATATGTGCAGTAGTATACTTGAGATACTTGATGGGCAAATACAAATGGATCATCCCCAACATACGTCCTTTTCGAACTAACATCAACGAGCTTGTACTTCGGGTGAATTCTTGTTCCTAGATGGCCTGAATCAAACCAATGACACTTGAACAACACTACAGTCTTTGCTGGATATCCTGGATATTCTACTTCGACGACTTCCCGTAACACCCCAAAGTAATCACTTGCATCTGCATTGTAATTCGCACTGCTAACGCAGACGCCACTGTTGGTAGTTGCCTTTGTCGATGCATACCCAGAAGTATGAAATATGTAGCCCTTCACAATATAACCGTTGTAAGTCTTTACACGACGTAGTGGTCCCTTGCTGAGATCTCGTAAGAATCGACTGTCTAGAGCGTTATCCCGTCCCTATACGACTCAATTTAAAATTAATTAAAATAAATATTAATTTATTTACGTAAAACATAATTAATTAAATGGTACTCACATAACGTTCGAACCATCGGAAAAATTCACGTTGAATACGAGCATCTATATATGCATCTGAGATGTTTGGTTCTGCTCGTCGTAGTTCTTGAGTGTACATCCTAATTCACAACATTCAAAAACTTGGTTAATATTAAATGACATAAATGAAGTGGTATTTAAATAGACGATTTATATATGAAATACTTACTCAATGTATGGCTGAACTTCATCACAATTCAATAACACATACGTTTGTGCTATTTCCGCCTCCGAGTTCGTCTCCCAATATCGTTTAGTGGGTTTTCCTATTGGCCGTCCCTTAGACTTGAATATGGAGAGCATTCCATCGACCTCTTCACTGATATCGTCAGCGGATGTACCACCGAAGTTACGTAGAGCACTTCTTAACTTTGTGTTGACGTGGTCTTCAAAGTAATAAGAACAAAACATGCCAACCTCTTCATTCAAATAAGCATTCACAATCGATGCTTCAACGTTTGCCTTTTGTTTAGCATTGCGTTTCAAGTTGTGGAGATACCTGATATACACACACACACACATATATATATATATATATAAAACTTATAAGAATGCATGTGTAATTGTAATGAAATAAAAAAAGTAAGATTTTACCTTTCAAATGGATACATCCACCTGTATTGCACCGGACCACAAATTCTCGCTTCATACGCTAAGTGAACGGGTAAGTGTTCCATCGAGTTAAAGAAGCTAGGTGGAAAAATTTGTTCCAACTTACACAAAATCACTGGAATGTCTTCATCTAAACGAATCATATCATCGATCGTGATCGTTGTAGCCGTTAAATCTCTAAAAAATAGACTTAATTCAGTGATAGCCCTCCACACATTGAGAGGAAGAAGTTCTCGAAACGCAATCGGTATCAAGCGTTGCATAAATACATGACAATCATGACTCTTCATCCTTGCAACCTTACCCGTTGTTGTGTCTACGCATCGACTCAAGTTCGACACGTAGCCGTCCGGAAAGTTCAACTCCTTTATCCACCTACACAATCTTTGTTTTTGTGGCTTATCCAGTGTGTAGCTAGCCTTTGGAAATTTACCTGTACGCTCATCCTTTTTCAACTCTGGACGGTGACAAAGAGTGTCCAAATCCTCCCGAGACTTTGGAGTGTCTTTCGTCTTGCCTTCCGTGTTCATGATTGTGTGGAACACATTGTCAAACACATTCTTTTCAATGTGCATCACATCCAAATTGTGTCGTATCAATAATGAACACCAGTATGGTAAGTCCCAAAACATACTCCTTTTGTTCCAACCACCCTCAATTCCTCTGTTGTGTTCCGCTGCATTTTCCTCAGTACTTTTTTTCAACCCCGTCCACTGAACCTCATATAACAACCTACGTCCTGTACGGAGAGTAAATTATAAGTGACACTAAAAGCAATAGATAAATATACGTTTAGTACTCGATCATTAAATAAATGTATAAAATACCATCTCGAAGTGGAGGTCGATTGTTTGTGACTGCTCTGTTCTTTACGAAGTTCTTCTTATTTCTTCGAAACGGGTGACCTTGAGGTAAGAACCTACGGTGATTATCGAACCATGAAACTTTTGTCAAGATGTTTCCAGGCCTCTGAGTCTGCCGGATGTCGCATCTCCCTCGACTCAGCCGAAGAGGAATCTGTAGCATGCCACGTCATGTGTTGTGCAGTGGCACTTGATTTATATAATCTCATCAAACGGGGAATGATAGGAAGGTAGTACATCTTCTTATATGGCACTTTCTTCTTTGTCTTCTTCGATTAACCACCAGGTCCCTTTCGACGTGCCTCTTTGTACCGGGGATGGCCACACAATCTACACATATTCAGACTGCTATCTTCGTCACCCCAATATAACATGCAACCATTCACACAACAATCAATCTTCTCAACCGGCAAACCAACATTCTTCAACATTTGTTTGCTTTGATGAAACGTCGTAGGCACCTTATTATTTTGAGGACAAATTTCACTGCATAACTGTGTCACTTGCTCATATGCCCTGTTAGAAAGCTTGTTCTCGGTCTTAATGTTCATGAGTCGTGCATTAAATGACAACTGTGAGTGAGATTCACAACCCGGATATAAATCTTCTTCGACTAATTTGAGCATCTCATAAAACCGAAATGCCTCATTCGTCGGCTCCTCTTCCATGTTTGAAAAACCAGCTTCCCTGATCATTGTTTGATACATATTCGGTTCTTCGTCCCCAAACTGTTGTTCTTCGTCCCCAAACTATTGTTCTTCGTCCCCAAACTGTTGTTCTTCGTCCCCAAACCGTTGTTCTACCTCGTTACTAGTGCCAACATGATCGAAATTTGCTTCTTGTTGATAGATTCCAACAGTGTAATAGTAAAACACTTCATCAAATCTATAAGGCCAACGTGTTTCGCCATGACTAGTCCAATTATAATAATTATCAACGAAACCATTCTTCACAATATGTACTAGGACCTCATCAATCTCTTTATATTGCTTATTCTGACATTTCTTAGCATTACACGGACACCTAATGCAATTTCCACTCATGTAATGTGGCTGGATTTTTGCAAATTCAACAAATAACACAAGTTCATTATAAAATTCCACATTCACATTTCCTCTAATCATTCTAGGAGTACAATACATCCAACGACGGTCAGGCAAATCCATCTGCTAAACATTTAAGTGGAGCAACACATTACTAAACTAAACTTATAATAAATTCACACAAAACTTATGATATATATAAAACATGTAATTACATTATATTGAATTTTATATATACAGTAAATTAAAAATGGTAGAAAATGTACCGTAATTTGATGTTTCTGAATACCCGAGCATGAGCATAAAAAATTAGGCACTAGAAAGTTTTGGTGTAAATTTGCAATACGAAAGTGAAGTGGAAAAAAATTAGGTAGTAGTAAGTTTTAGGGATTTCCCGACGGACATGCCGACGGACTTATATTTCCGTCGGCATTTAAACCGCCCAAATTTCCGTCGGTCAAGATAAATGCCGACGGATTATCCGTCGACACTTATCAAATGGTGAATTCCGACGGAAAGTTAATTCCGTCGGCATTTCACCCGCCCAAATTGCCGTCAGTAAAGATAAATGCCGACGGACATTTATCAAATTCCGAATTCCGACGAAAAACATATTCCGTCGGCATTTGGCGGGTTTTTTTTTTCGTTTTTTTTATTAATTAATTCAATTTTTTGTATATATAGCAACACAAAGCTCACACACACCATATTCGATTTTTTCTATTTTGCAAAGAAATGTCATGTCTTCTTCATCTTCTATTCGATTTCAGCAAGGCCTTGTTTGTTATTGTGGAAAGGCATGTCGTACATATGCTTCTAAACAACCTAGAAGTAAAGGGAGGATATTTCATAATTGTCCTGACTCCCTAAGTGATGGTTGTGGTGGTGGATGTGGTTTCTTTGTATGGGCTGATACTCTAGAAAACTGTGGTGTTGACAAGAATCAAGGATCTAATCAAAGTGACAAAGAAACTGAAGACATGAAGAAAATGACTCAAGAGATGAAGAAATTGGTTACAGAGATCAAGAATTTGGCTGAAGAAATCAAGGATTTAATCAAAGTGAACAAAATCATTTTGATTGTGCTAGTTGTCATGGTTGCATCTACCACCTTCAAGTGGTTTGGTTAAATATATGTATAATGCACTCTATATGAGGCTATTTTGTACTAAAATTCACTTCCACCTTCAAGTGGTTTAAATCTATCTAGAATGCACTCTAAATGAGATTATTTTGTACTCAATGAAACAAATGAATGCACCCTATTTTCATCTATACACCAATAAACTACACAAATAAACTGCAATATATAGTTCAACATATATTTCAACATAAAGATAAATATATACATAAAGATAAATAAGTTCAACAGAAAAGTAAATAAGTTCAACAGAAAAATAAATTAGTTCAACACAAAATTAAATTGTTCAACCAGGATAGTTGCTAAAAAATTGGTCCACATCGTCGTTCAAGTTGACGTCTTCACCGTCGGCCTGACCTGCATCTTGACCTGCAGCTTGATCTGGAGCTGGAGCTGGCGGTGCTTGCCCCATCGTCTGTTGATAGATGGCCTCGATCTGCTCAGCAGACATCCCCAACGTCCGACCCGCATTGGCACTCCAGAGGCGGAAGTAGTTCTCGAACGTTGCCATGACGTTCGGATCCGGGACGGTAGTGGAGGATACGGACGGCTGCGATGCACTCCGGGCCGACCGACCACTTGGTGTCCTCACGGCGTTGCTCATCCCACCAAGGCCAAGGACCCTTCCCTTGGAGGTCGGGGCAACGTCAAGGTAACACCGGTCCACGTCAACAGCCGGAGGGGTACCGCTGCTTCCGGATTCAGCAGTAGTCGTGGCTAGAGCTGGCAAATCGGGCCGCCCGGCCCAGCCCAGCCTAGCCCATCGGGCCAAGCGATGTTCGTGGGCTGGGTCGGGCCGGCCCATGAATTAGTCGGGCCTATAAAATTAGAGCCCAACCTAGCCCACCCTGGCCCGCTAGGCTAGCGGGCCAGCCCAGCCCATGAAATATTTAAAAAATATATATATTTTTAGCAAAAATTATAATTAAAAATATATATTACTAATTTATTAATTATATATAATTCATAAACGGTCATAAAGTATAACATTACACTATATAAATAATTTATAAGTTCAAATTTCAAAGTCAAAATAAAATATAAAACACAATAATATTTAAAAATAATGTACTTTACTTATTTTAATTATTTATTTGTCTAAAGAAAAAAATTAATCGGGCCAAATGGGCTGCCCATGGGCCGGCGGGCCAAATTTAGCCTAGCCCATTAGGCCCATCGGGCCCATCGGGTCGGGCCAAATAGGCCCAATTTTATATGGGCCTCTAATTTTAGAGTCCAGCCCATACTAGGTTTCGGGTTGGCCGGGCCGGCCCATCGGGTCGGGCCCAAATTGCCGGCTCTAGTCGTGGCGGCTTGCGTCTCGCCTCTTCAATCCTCTGTCGGACGCTCAACTACATAATTAAAAAATTAAAATTAATTTAATTATCTATATATATATATATATATATAATGTAATTAATACATAAATTTAATTAAACTTACGTGGAGGTCAGTAGTGCGCCCGTAGGTGGACGTCTGTGTATCGGCATTAAACGGATGAAGAAGACTCATCCGATCCAAGTGGGTGTGTGGACGTCCAGTCTCCCGCTCCTATTACGTATCAAATAAACATATACAAATTAATTTAGATAACTAATATAAAATAATTAACTATAATTATTTAATTTTAAAAAATTAATGAAAACTTACGAGAGCAAGTGATTGCTCGAGGACGGACCGAGCTCCCCCCCGATGCACTGCCATCCCGCCTCTAACGTCGGTTCTGCGGTTGGCCCGAGCTTTGTCACACTTCTCTTGGTAAGCCGGGTCCAACCACTTCTCAACCAACGACTCTCACAGGTCAACACCATCCTCTACCCCCAGAACAAGATTTAAGTCTTTATCACGCCAGGCCGTTCTCCAGTCGTACATCATGTTCGTGTACCGAGTAGAACAAACACCGTACCACTTATCGTAAATAGCGTCGTCCGAGAAGATCGCCGTATCCCAACGGGCCTTTTTCTATACAAATATTCAACATATTTATCAAATAATATGAATAATTAGTTATTTAATAAACTTTAATTATTGTAATTATACACCTGGAACTCCTCGAAATATTCATCCTTTTTAGATTGTGGCACCGTCAACCAAGTGATAGCACCCTTAGAAATCTTACACGTCTTAAAGGCTTGTGTGCAGATCCTGGACACCTCATTACCGGGCACCAACCTGTAAAATTATTAACAAATTTATAAACTAACACATTATAAATAAATAAATAAAGTTAATCGTTATTGAATACTGTTAAACATTAGAATTATTGACTTACCTTCCTGAAATGATTTCAATGGGTTGCCTTTGGTCTCGAACAGGATGCTGACGAGAAGAGGATGACGAACCAACCGACATCGTAGTCGGCGGCGGCGGCGACACTGCCACAGGAGGAGGAGCCATCACAGGTACTGATTCATCCTGAGACCTCCTTGAACGACGTGACAAAAATGACGACCTACGTGAACCAGAACCCTGATTCGGTACTTGTTCACTCATCTGTTTCAATCAATAAAAAATACATAATTTTACTAATTATCAATTTAATGAACATATTGCTAATTTAAATTTTTTACTAATATAGCATATTCCTAATTTAATCAATTACTAATTTAATCAACATATTCCTAATTTAAATCAAAACAATATATATATAACCTAATTACAACGTGATACCACCGTCGAACCATCTAATTAACTAATAATTTAAACAATTGATTGAAACATGAATCACCTACATTAAAAATATTTCTAAATTAACATATTCCTAAATTAACAAATCTAAACATAATTAAAATAATACTTTTCTAATTGGAGTTTTCTAATTATCAATTTAATGAACATATTCCTAATTTAAATTTTTTACTAATATAGCATATTCCTAATTTAATTAATCAACATATTCCTAATTTAATCAACAATAACCTAATTTAATTATTATTTTTCTAATTATTATTTTTCTACCTAACTTAATCAATAATAAAAAATTGAACATATATATTTCTAAATTAACAAACCTAAAACTAATTAAAATAATAATTTTCTAATTGGGTCAATAATTATCAATTTAATGAACATATTCCTAATTTAAAATTTTTACTAATATAGCGTATTCCTAATTTAATCAACATATTCCTAATTACAACGTGATCCAACGGTCGAACCACTATATCTAAACTAATTTAAACAATTGATTGAAACATGCACTACCTACATTAAAAATATTCTATATCAAAATTACACCATTAAATTAAACTAGTAATTAACTATATAACAATTAATTAATGTATACATATAACAATTAATTAATTAATTAACTTTAAAAAACAACTCTATCAAAATTATTCTTAATCAACAAATTAAATTAACTAACATACGTACTAACATGATCATAATATTTTAACAACTAACTAAATCAATATAACATGCAAATCAACATTAAATTATTCATATTTACATATATTCATGCATACACATATATAAGTATTAAAACTAAGTAATAGAACTAATTAAGAAAACGTACCGTATCAATGTAATCGGAGAAATTTGCTTCAATAGCCTCGTCCTCGTCTTCGTCTTCCCCACCGAATCCTCACTCACGCACTCCTTTTTTTTTTTTTCTAAAACGCATTCTGATCATCGAGGCCCTTATATAAAAAAAAAAAATAATACCGACGGATATTCCGTCGGCATTTCCCTCGGTAACCGCCCACTTTTAATGCCAACGGTTACCTTATTGGAAAACGAGGCGGTGCGGATTCAACGGGTCAGATGCCGACGGATTATCCGTCGGCATTTCCGTCGGCATACATATTTCAAAACATCCGTCAGCATTTTCCCACGGTAAATGCTGACGGAACGGAAATCCGTCAGCATTTCCCTCGGTAAATGTTGACGGAACGGAAATCCGTCAGCATTGATGTTGACTTTCCAATCCGTCGGCATTCCGTCAGCATATCCGTCGGAAATGCCGACGGACTATAATCCGTCGGCATTTGTCCGTCCCTATAACGCGCGTTTTTTGTAGTGCTCTTAGACCATGTTTGATAGCTTAGATTAAATCTAGATTAACTATATTGTTGTACGTGCTTTGAACGGATGATCTGGATGTGGGCTTTTGTAAGCACTAAACAAACATATATATATGATCGAAGTTTATTACGTGTTTATTGCGGATTAATATGATGATTTATGAAGATCTTATGAAGAACAATGAAGAACACAAGAAATAGCTTCTTGGAGAAGCTAAAGCTTTGAGCTTGGGAGTGTTTATTGCTTTGGGTTGGGGTGATTGTAGGAAATTGTTACTTGAATGTTACAAATGAGCCTTTTAGGCATTATATAGTAGTTTTTTGGGCTGCCCGCCCATTACACGTGGCATGCCCTCACTGGACCTGAACTTCTGCCCGAAAAGGTGATGGGACGGCGCATTTAATGCTAAACTGCCTCTGGTGGTCGTCCTCGCCGAGATGCCGATGAGCTGGGCTACGGTGGTCGCCGGAGGATCTGGTCGTCGGGGAAGGTGGTCGCCAACACCTTCGAGGAAGGTGGTCGCCACGCTCCATGCTGTCTCCCAAGGCTTCAACACTTGTCTTCTCTTAGCTAAATAAACGTTTGCTCGCCAACGTATTTGGGCGAGCAATTAACTAAGAATGTGCTCGCCAACATCTTTGGGCGAGCACTTAATTATATTAAATACATTACTTTTATTACATTTTCTTCATCTCGTTGACTAGTCGTCGCACGACTTGGTTGACTGGTCCTCGCCACGCAAACTGGTGACTAGGATTGACTTGTCAAAGATTGACTTCTTTGACTAGGTATAACATTTGCCCCCTGGTCGCCTTTCTTCGTATTCGTAGAATAGTAAGGCGAGCAGTGTGATCGTCTGTATGGAAGGTGAACTTGTCTTCGACAAACAAATCAATTTTGAAATTTGATGACGAAAGTTGGAGGCAGTCGCCTCGTTTCTCACGCCGAGCACGCTTTTCGAAGCAACTTTAATGATGATGGATGTGACATGTGTCAAGCGCGTGGTCGGCGCCTCGAAATTTGAATTGTGCGCGTGGGGCGCGTGCCGACCTCAAAGGTCGCGCGTGAGGCCACTCTCTTACCTCGATTTCAGGAATGACCCCCGAATTTTGGGAAAATTGTAGATTTTACCCCGTTTTCTTGCACATTGGTCCCTGAACAAATTTGCTTATAAATAGGACCTCATACCTCTTGAATTCACTTTCCACACTTTGCAAATTTCGAAATCCTTCTCGAGCCTCCTTCTAAGCAACTTCTTCAAGCTTTTCCGACGACTTTGGGTGGTTTCCGATCGACTAAAAGGTAAACAACTCACATTTTCTTCTTTAAAACTTCTTTCTCCCCCATTTCTATAGAAAAAATGGAGGTTGGTGGTGGCTCCGGCAGTGGTCCGCCGCCGTTGGATGGTGGTGCCAGCCCTTCCGGCGAGGGTGATCGTTTGGCCTTAGTGGAGAGGGTGGTCTCCTCGGATTCCGTAATCCACTCCCTTGACCCCCTTAATGTAGGAGTCCCCAATGTAGAAATGGTAGAGGTCGTCGACATAGATGAGATCGACGAATCCGAAAGGGAAGATGCTGGCAATGATGCCGTGGAGGATGTTGAGGAGACCGACTCAGACCTGGACGACCCAGATCTGAACGTAACAACGGGCGAGCAGCTTGACCCGGCCCGAGTAACCGAAACATTGACGAACACTCTCCGCGAGGAGTACGAGGAGATTTCTCGCTACTCGGCGAGCATTAAAGACATTCTGTCCGGGCGAGAAGAGTTCGATGGGGACGAGCTGTCTCGGGAGACCTATTACCAGTACGCAGCCGAGTACCCACTGAGGACATTTCCTCGCCCTTACCGAGAGGCATATCAATCGATCTATGTTGCTAGCGAATATGCGAGCACAGTTTCCGTGGCCCAAGTGACCAACTCTCAAAGAAAGTATTAATTACCTCGGGACGTTTGCTTCTTCGTTCCGCGAGAGGATGAGAGGGCCGACCAGCCGCCTAAAGGGATGGTCGCCGTGAATGTAGGCATGATGGAGGCCGGGCTGAGGTTTCCACTGCATCCCGCAATCACCAGGTTCTTGCACTTTCTTAGGGTGGCACCTTCTCAAGTGCTGCCGAACGGATGGTCGAACCTAATCGGACTCCTCACCGTGTTCGGCCTAGAGGCAGTCGAGAACGGTTGTCAGAACTCATGGCTTAGTTCGCGAGAGATCAACTATCTCCTTCAAGCGGCCGCAGCCGGAAAGAAGGTGGGCCACGGTTGGTACTATGTGAAAGGCCGCGATCACATCAAATTGGTCGAAGGGGTCCCCAATAAAATTCGGAATTGGAAGACCAACTGGTGGTGGGTAGCCGGGGACTGGAAAAGTGCCGAGAGGCCAGATGGATCCTCTGCTCGCCTTCCAATTGCGACCGACTACCAGAGAATTCGTGGTAAGTCTTTTTATTTCTGCTTGTTCTTGTCTATACTGAATAACTCCACACTTTTGTAGGTGAAACTGTTCGCGCTAAGACTGTCGAGGATCGTCTATCACCCATTTTTCAATATCATATTTGCTGTGTAGCTCGTCGTCGCTACTTGGAGAGGTCTTGCCGCTTTCTGAACAGGGAGTGTATGCGAGAGCGAACAGGCCTAAGAGTAACTCCTCACCACATCACTCGAGCGTTTCCTCCAAGTATCAAAATATTTCTTAAGTCTTTAGCAAAATTTCTTTTCTTCGTAGAACTGACTCTTCGTTCTTTAGTAGTGGTTCCTGAGAAAGTTGTCACCTATCTTCCTCCGACCATCGAGCTTGAACAAATAATGGTGAGAAAAGTTTTGCGAGCAGCGAAAGCCGGTCACGAGCGCGCGATTATCGAGGGCACCAACAAAAGGAAAGCGCCGGAGACCTCGGGGGCTCCTCCGAAGAAGGTTTCTAAACCGACCCGAGGGGGTCCTCGCCCAATTGCTACCGAGTAGATAGTCTCGCCGAGGAGATCTCCGCCGAGGGGTAACTCGCCACCCCCTAAGATCGCATCCCCCAAGAGGGCATCCCCTCCTCGCAGAACCAAACGGTCGCGGGAAGATACTACGAGCTCGTCGGCCGAGCAAATGGCCCCTGGGGATAACACTCTTCTCGGCTGGAACGCCGAAAGGGTTGCCAAGTAAGCTTACTGAAAATGCCTTTGAATATTTTCTAGAAGTACCTTTTCTAATCGTCTCTTATTTTACATTAGGATTGCCGAGCACCCGTGCCGCGAGCCTTTCAATGAAGATCTCCTCAACTATTATCATTCGCGGGACCCGTCTGACGATGACGAGCTAAATCAGGTCACGATCAGGGCGATGAAGAACTTGCCCCGATCGCTAACTACAAAATTCGTCGACGAGGTTGGCCACCACAACTCTGCCGAGAACGCAAGACTGATCGCCGTCGAAACTAGTCGCATATCCTACGCGGCCGAGCAACTTTCCCTCCAGATCTTCGAACATCGAAAAGCCAATGAGGAGAAAAGCGCGACGATCGCCCAACTGACCAAGGCTAAAGTTGGCCTTGAGAAAAACCTGGCCGACTCTGAGGCGAAGCTGGCCGATTCTGAGGCGAAGCTGGCCGACTCTGAGGCCCGACTTGATGCTGCTCGGAAAACAGATCAAGAAGATCTCCAAATGATCGAGGATCTCCGTGCTCGTCTCAAAACTACCGAGGATGAGATGTTAGTGAAAAACTGCGAGCTTGCTGCTGCTCGCGAAGAGGTGACCGCTCTGTAAATCCAACTCACATCTGCTGAGGATGATTTGGCTACTCTTCGACGAGAACTGATCGCCGTGAAGGAAGAGCGAGATGAAAATGGTGACCTCGCTGCATCTGCGGCAATTTATGCGGTAGCGCTCACTGCCCACGAGCTTGTTCGTCACTTCAAAGGAGTTCATCCAGAAGTGGACGTAACTGAGCTCGGCGGTTTCATAGACGACCTTATTATGGAGGAAGAACCTGTCGCGGGCTCATCTCTCCCCCTGCTCGATCTGATGAGCATGGGACTTATGTTTCCTCGCCTCTTGGCTATTCCGGTTTATTTTGAGAGTCCGCCCCAAGACCCCCCAACTCAACAGGGCGAGCAGAGTGCTCCTGTCGAGGAGGTGGCCGCGGGCGAGCAAGGTGCTTCTAGCGAGGACGAGGCTGCAGGCGAGCAAGATGCTCTTGTCGAGGGAGGTGCTGCAGAGGTTGGAGATCAACCATAAATCTGCTCGGAAATTTACTCTTTTTATTTTGTTTATAACTGTTCGGCCACTAGGGCCTTCTTTGTAATTTCAGCCTTTAAGGCTTTTCAATGAATGGAACTTTTTTGCTTATGATGTGTTCGTTTATTTTAAGTAATCGTCCTCGTCACTTCTTTGCAAGCATCTTTCAATGAGTACTTATCTTTTGAATTTGTCTTTCATTGGTTTGTGTTTTTATGTTTTAGATAGTGATCGTCGTCGTCACTACCCTACAAGCATCTTTAAGAAAGAGTGCTCGTCTTTTAGAGTTAACCAATCGTCGGTTGAACTCGATTGTTTTTTAGACAGTGTTCGTCGTCGTCACTACCTTGCAAGCATCTTTAAGAAAGTGTGCTCGTCTTATAGAGTTAACCATTCGTCGGTTGAACTCTTTCCTTAGTTGGCTACGCAGAGCCTCATCTAAAATTTCTAAAATTTTCCTAACACTTGATGAAATTTAAACTTGACATGTATTGAAAAGATACTAGATACAAACTATACAAATGTAAAGAATTTAAAAACTTAGTGATAATACTTCTTCAGCTTGACCGCATTTCATGGGTACTTGCTCGGCTTGCCTTCGAGGTCTTCTAATTCGTACGATCCGTTCAGGAGTGTGCGCGTTATTCGGTACGGACCCTCCCAAGTCGGGCCAAGTATGCCAATGGACTGTTCCGTCGCCCGTCGAAGTACGAGCTGGCCGATAGTAAAATGGCGAGCACGTACTTTGGTGTTGTAGTAGCGTTCTGACCTTTGCTTGTAGACCACATTCTTCTCGTCCGTCGTTAGTCTTCGCTCTTCTAGGAAGTCCAAGTCGGAGAGTTGTGCATCGTTATTCAACTGCTCGTCATAGTTTGCCACTCGGAAAGTGGCGACCTGTCCCTCTGCTGGTATGACAACTTCGGTTCCGAACGCGAGCGCGAACGGAGTCTCGCCTGTAGAATTCCTCGTGGTCGTCCGATATGCCCACAGAACCATGTGCAGCTCGTCCGCCCATTTGCCCTTCAATCCATCTAGCTTAGCTTTTAATGTGTGCTTGATGATTTTGTTGATCGCTTCTACCTGACCATTTGATTTTGGATGATAGGGTGTTGAAAAAAGTTTCTTGATTTTCCACTTTGAGCAGAATTCCAGCATGTCTTGACTCGTGAATTGACGTCCGTTGTCGGTCACTATTGCTCGTGGTAGGCCGAACCTGCAAATTATATTTTTCCATATGAAGCTTATCATCTGGGCCGTTGTGATGGTCTTCAATGCCTTCGCTTCCGTCCACTTGGTGAAGTAATCGACTGCTACGACTACGAAAGTTACCCCCCCGACGCCAGGCGGGAAAGGTCCGATGATGTCGATGCCCCACTTCGCGAAGGGCCAAGAACTATAGACGGAGATGAGCTCGTCTGGAGGTGAGTGAATAGCGGGAGCAAAAGCTTGGCATCTCTTGCACGTCTGGGCGTAATGAATAGCATCCTTCTTCAGTGTTGGCCAAAAATAGCCTTGCCTTATGATTTTTAAAGCGAGCGCTTGCCCCCCTGTATGATTTCCACAGATTCCGTCGTGGATTTCGTGCATGACGATCTTCGCTTCGTCTTCTCTGAGGCATTTCAATAAAGGCATTGAAAAACCCCGTTTGTACAGTTGGTCGCCAATAATAGTGTACCTTGCGGACCTGAGCTGCAACCTGGTCGCTCTTACTTTATCTTCCGAGAGCTCGCCGGTCTTGATGTACCTGGTGATTGGCGACCTCCAGTCCTCGTCGCTGGTCGCTTCAACCTGCAAGATTTGACTTCTGCTCACTGATGGGGAAGAAATTTTAGTGATCGTTGCTTCTGAAAATATTGCCTCCCCCTCTGAAGTGGCCAGCCGAGCTAGCGCATCTGCTTGCGTATTCTCCTCCCTAAGGATTTGCTCGATGTGGATTTGATCAAATTGCTCGAGTAATCCTTTCACTAGGTCTTAATACTTCACCATTTGATCGCTGCGAGCCTCATACTCGGCCGTAATTTGACATACAACCAGTTTAGAGTCAGAAAAAAATTTCAGTTTTCTGGCGCCCACGGCCATAGCCATCTTGATTCCAACGACCAGAGCCTCGTACTTTGCCTCGTTGTTGGTCGCCCGATACTCGAACTCAATCGCCGAAGCAAACGTCTATCCGACTGGGCTGGTGAGGACGATTCCTGCCCCCGCTTTGGTGCTCGTCGAAGAGCCATCGACGAACAGTGTCCAAGGAAGTTCGATTCCTTTATCCAGTTTATCCGGGAAAGTGAGTTCCACTATGAATTCTGCCAGCACTTGTCCCTTGGTCGTCGTTCTGGGTGCGTAGGTGAGCCCAAATTTCCCGATTTCCACCGACCATTTCAAAAGTCTTCCAGTGGTATCCGGACGATGCAGTGCTCGCCGAAGAGGAAATGTCGTGAGGACGACCACCTCGTGGTCGAACAGGTACTGCCTTAGCTTTCTAACGCTCATGACTAAGGCGTACGCCAATTTTTCCATCGGAGTGTATCTCAACTCTGCATCTCTCAGTGATTGACTTACGTAGTAGATTGGCAGGTGTGCGCTCCCCTCTGCTCGGACGAGCAGTAGCTGATCGCACAGTCAGTGGCCGCCAAGTATAGATATAAAATTTCGCCTGGGACTGGCTTAGATAGGACCTTCGGATCCGATAGATATTCCTTCAGCTTCTCGAAAGCTTTCTCACACTCATCGGTCCATTCGAACCTCCCTTTTTTCAAAGTGTCGAAAAAAGGTTTGCAACGATCGCCCGTTCGTGCAATGAATCTGTTCAGCGATGCAAGGCATCCTGTCAACCTCTGTACTTCTTTTACATTCCTTGGGCTTTGCATGTCGATGACTGCTTGAATTTTACTCGGATTCGCCTCGATGCCCCGCTGGCTAACCAAGTGCCCCAGAAATTTTCCGGAGCTAACCCCAAAACTGCACTTTTTCGGATTTAGCTTCATGTTATACTCTTTCAAAATATCGAATGTCATGGCAAGGTGGTGTAGGTGATCCTCTTTCCGCAAGCTTTTGACAACGATGTCGTCGATATAGACCTCCACCATCTCGCTGATGTGTTTCTCAAACATCTTATTTACCAGTCTTTGGTATGTTGCCCCCGCGTTCTTCAAACCGAAGGGCATTCTCTTCCAGCTGTACATGTCGGTTGCCATCATGAAAGTCGTATGTCGCTGGTCGTCGGGATGCATCGCGATCTGATGGTATCCCGTGAAAGCATCCATAAAAGTTAACATCTCGTGCCCCGCTGTATTATCTACCAGATGATCGATGTGGGGCATCGGAAAGTGATCTTTCGGACAGGCGTCGTTTAGATCTGTGAAGTCTATACACAATCTCCACGACCCGGTCGTCTTTCTGACAAGCACTGGATTTGCCAACCACTCGGGATCAGTTCCAGTTTTTTCGATTAATTTGTTGTCGATCAATTTCTTGACTTCGACCGCCATAGCCGCATATTTATCAGGCCCAAATTTTCTTCGTTTTTGGGTGATGGGTCTTCTTGTTGGATCAATATTCAATCTGTGGCAGACATGGTTCGTGTCAATGCCCACCATATCCTCGTGTGACCAGGCGAATGCTCCGATGTTTGCTTTCAAAAATGCGACCATATCAGACCGCAATTGCACTGGTAAATTTGAACCTATGAATACCTCGAGTTCTGGACGGGCTTCATTTAAGTGGATGGTTTCAAGGTCCTCCGCTGGAGTTGCCCGCTCTTTAGGCTCCTTCCAACGAGGATCCTCAATTCCGAACTCTGGCTCAAAGCCTAACCTAGGCTCCAGATCTGGAATGTTTTCTGGAACCTGGTCGTCGGGGATCTGATCGCCCGATTTTGTTTGCTCGTCAATCTCCATTGGGGTGTGGTCGTCCACTTCCATGGAGGCGTGCTCGTTCGCCTCCACTTGGTGGTCGTCGAAACACCGACTGCACTCCCCAACTTCGATCTTTTGATACTTGCTAGGAAGACCCTCAAAGTAGTTCATTTGTTCTTTTTGTTCTTGACACTCAATATACTTTCCAATCATAGGAGTTACTTTAGAATGACGCTTAGCAAAACGGACGAGACACTCCCTCGCCCGCGTCTGGTCACCCTTGACGGTTATAACTCCCGCCGGGGTCGAAAACTTTACACAGTAAAAGTAAGTAGAGGCGGCCGCCTTGAATTCGTTGAAGAAAGGTCGGCCGAGGAAAACATTGTAGGAAGATGGCATGTCTACGATCATGAAGTCGAGCTGCCGAGTATAGTGCATTGCTGGCTCTTTCGACGATGCCAACTCCAATAATAGCCTGATTTTCCCAAGGGGAAGGTTGTGCGTGTCTCCGAAACCTAAGATAATATCATCGCAAGGCTCGATATATTCAGCATATCCACCGAGAGCATCCAGAGTATGCTTGAAAAAGACGTTGGTGTATGCCCCGGTGTCGACCATCATGCGATGGACATTGGTTCCCATAATTTTTCCAGTGATGACCAAAGCATCGTTGTTTGGCTGCACCACGCCGTTCAGGTCGTCGTCCGTGAAAAGGACTTGATGGGATGGGGGCTTGTCGGTAGCCGGAGCGACGCACACCTGGTGTACGTTGTTGAGTGCTTGCATTTCACTCTGTTGTCGACGAACAGATAGAGCGGTCCCGGACTCAGTACCCCCCAAGGGGCCTTCTATCACAAAACAACCTCCGCCCACGTTGTCGACGTCGCCTACAGGATTTTTCGGCATAGGAGGAGTTGTCTTCTAACGGTTTATCTGTTGGCGCAGGTCGTCGCGACATTTTTTGCCCCTGTTATCGCCATTCCCATCCATGGGCTTGATGAATTGGGCGAGCTTGCCCTCGTTGTATAACTTGAAGAGATTTCTCACCAAGTCTCGGCACCCATTGGTGTGGTGGCCGATGGAGTTGTGGTAGTTGCAGAATTTACTACCATCCAAGTTGTCCTCATTCGTGTGCATTGCCTTTGCCTGGGGGAGCAGATTCTTTCCCCTGATTGCATCGAAGATGCCCTTAGGATCAAGAGAGAGGGCTTCCCTGAACTGAATGATCTCTGGGGAGTCCTCGAAGGGTCTGAAATTTGCTGGGCGAGCACTGCCAGCCTGAGTGGGGTCGCCTTTTTGGGCTGGGACGTCTCCCCAGTGTTGGTATTTTTCTTTGGCCAGACCCTCTTGGCCGCTTTAGGCTGCTCTTTAGCCTTGGCGGCGTCCATTATCTCTTCCATTTGGATAAAGTTCCCAGCCCTCGTGCGGAAATCCGCATAAGAAACCGGGAAGACAGTATGCATAGATTCCCAGAGGTTGGAACCTATCCTCAGACCGGAAACAGCCGAGATCAACTTTGTCTCGTCATTTACGACCTCCCCATCGATCACCAGCCTATCGAAGCGCTCGATGAAGTCCTTGCCAGATTCGGTTAGTGACTGGCGAACGTTTGCCAAACGTTGCTTTGAGGCTGGGCGAGCAGCAATTGACCCAAAGTAGGTCAAGAATTGTTGCCCCAGCTCAAGGAATGAGGTGATGGATCCGGCGCCCAAAGTAGTGTACCAACGATGAGCCCGGTCTCCCAAGGTTAGGGAGAAGTTTCTGCATTGAGTTGCGTATGTTGCCCCGATTGAGGCCATGTAGTTTGAGTACTTGGACAAGTGTACTCCGGGGTCGGACATTCCATCGTATGCCGTCATGGAAGGCATCTGAATTTTTCTTTGAATGGGGGCGGTGAGGACCGTAACACTTAGTGGAGGGGCGGGCAGAGTGATAGGTGGGGCAGTTCCTTGCTTTGATGCGACCACCTCTGCTCGCAATGTCTCCATTTCCAACTTCATCGGTTTTTTGTGTCTCGATGAATTGGGCGATCTGCCCTTCCTCGACAGTCTGCGGTCGGGGGACGACGACCTCGTCTCATCGGCTCCCGTGAGATGCGGCCGGGCGATCATCATGGTGTGATCGCCTGGGAGAATGATGTCTCTCAGATTGGTGGCTGCGATAACTCTTTGAAGGAGCTCACGAGCCCGGCCCCACTCGGTCGAGGACGGAGACCCTATCTCCCTGACCTCTCTTCCCACCACGATCCCTGTGGTCGGATCTCTCTAGTCGACCATCTCTCTCTGGTCGGCCTCTAAGGTTGAAAGGCAAAGGGCGAGGAGCTTTCCCGTCTTTATCGGCCATGCGATTGAAAACAGAATTGCGGCCTCCTCGCGAGTCTCACGTATGGCTGTTGTGGGAGTGCTCTACAACTTTATTTTTTGCTTTATCTTGGGGATGCATGGAGTATGAATGATAGGAGCGATCGTCCTCATCATTCACGTTGGCTCTTGCCTTAGCCTTGCGAGCTCTGTCGAAGGCCTGATCCTTGACCTTCTCGATCTCTTCCGCTTCGTTCTGCCTCCTCTTCTCTATGAGGAAGTCAGTGAAGTCTTTTAAGTTCTGGGGATCTTTCAAGATGTCCCCCACGTTGATGTTCCCGAAGGGATTTGGCGTCGGAACCACCGGCGGCGGAGGGTGTTCGTTCCCTCCGGGTGGTGGGATTCCGCCAAGATGTGAATGCTGAGACATCGCGAAAGAGTGTCTGCTGGTAAACGATTACAAAGATAAGACTGTTCTTAAGCTTTCGACGCTTAAAAACGAAAGATTTGAGTTCTTACGCAGAAGAACGTGTTATTACAACTACTATCCCAACAAAGTAACAACAAAAGAAGCTTAAAAACAGAAATACAAGGAGATCAAACTCCAAATATATCTCGAATACCGCAAATATTCAAGAACACGAAAATAAATATAATACGTAAATGACGCTTTAAACGGTATATCTACCGATTAAAACCTGAAATAAGGAGTTTGCAAGCCGATCGCTCGATGATCGGTTGAAACTGTGATGAAGAACACGTAAAAGGACCCCTCCTTCTAGCGCCAAATGTTGTACGTGCTTTGAACGGATGATCTGGATGTGGACTTTTGTAAGCACTAAACAAACATATATATATGATCGGGGTTTATTACGTGTTTATTGCGGATTAATATGATGATTTATGAAGATCTTATGAAGAACAATGAAGAATACAAGAAATAGCTTCTTGGAAAAGCTAAAACTTTGAGCTTGGGAGTGTTTATTGCTTTGGGTTGGGGTGATTGTAGGAAATTGTTACTTGAATGTTACAAATGAGCCTTTTAGGCATTATATAGTAGTTTTTGGGGTTGCCCGCCCTTTACACGTGGTATGCCCTCACTAGACCTGAACTTCTGCCCGAAAAGGTGATGGGACGGCGCATTTAATGCTAAACCGCCTCTGGTGGTCGTCCTCACTGAGATGCCGATGAGCTGGGCTACGGTGGTCGCCGGAGGATCTGGTCGTCGGGGAAGGTGGTCGCCAACACCTTCGAGGAAGGTGGTCGCCACGCTCCATGCTGTCTCCCAAGACTTCGACACTTGTCTTCTCTTAGCTAAATAAACGTCTGCTCGCCAACATATTTGGGCGAGCAGTTAACTAAGAATGTGCTCGCCAACATCTTTGGGCGAGCACTTAATTATATTAAATACATTACTTTTATTACATTTTCTTCATCTCGTTGACTAGTCGTCGCACGACTTGGTTGACTGGTCCTCGCCACGCAAGCTGGTGACTAGGATTGACTTGTCAAAGATTGACTTCTTTGACTAGGTATAACATATATATCATTTTTATTGGTTGTTTGATAACTTAGATTAAGGGTAGATTATGCTTTAAAATTTATAAAGTTTAGTTATCATCCTAATCTTAGATAATCCGTCTTTACTATCAAACATGCCCTTATGATTTTATATATTTTATTATTTAATTAACTGTTTTATTTATTTATTATGTCATATAATAAGTAATATACTTTAATTATTAACTATTTTTTTATTTAATTTTTAGGTGAACAATCGTGTCGGGAACTGGAAGGCCTTCGGATTGAAGAAGTTGCCCATGAGCGAGGCTTTCACGATGACCAACGCGATATGGAAGAGCTATCTCGATGCATCACCGATGCACGTCACGTTGAAATCAACACTTTTAACAACGTACGTGGTAGCGTTCGGGGAGGTACTTTCTAGGAATCCACGCTGGGCCGGAAGAACAGTTAGGGTTAAGGCGAATCGAATCACATTGTCAACTAGCAACGATGGAGTACAATCCCCAAAAATTCAATATCCTAATTCTCAAATCACATTGCGTGGGTGAGGGTGATATAATTAATGTGTTTATTTTATTTTACTTTATGTATTTTTTATATGAGGATATGATATAATAATACAAAAAAAAAAAAAGGAGAATGTAATCAGAAAACGAATTACAAAACATAATAAAGCTAAGAGTGGAATGGGCAGTGTTCATGAATCTAATTAGAAATATAGAGTCTTCAACGATCAAAACGAATTACCTAATTATTGCAATAATGAATTTAATTAGAATATCGAGTCTTCAACCATTATTAAGGGCAATGTTCATGATCAAAAAATTTAGCATGAGACCAACTGAATTGCCTCAAGAACCTTTTTAAGGTTAAACCATTAAAAAAATGTTACAACAATGGAAAAGATGATTTAATCAGCCTCAAGAACTTTTTGAGGTTAAACCATTTTAAAAAATGTTACAACAATGGAAAATATGATTTAAAGACATTTGATATACTATGGCTGATGTAGGAATATTTCTAGGATACTATATATTTTTTTTTTAATTAAAAAAAAAACTCTTGTAGTACCTGAAGAAACACGACATGTTATATTAAATGAATTTACTCTTAATTAGCTTAGACAATGGGAAAACTGTAGGAGAAATGGGTGTGTGGGAAGGAAATACGTGGAGGTGGACTTGGAGATGGAGAAGATCACTTTTCAACAGGAAACAAATATCTCTTAATGATCTCTTATGTGTGATGGACAGGTTCAAACTAAAAGCAGGAACTGAAGACTCATGGAAATGGAAAGCATCGAAGACAGGGGAGTTCTCCACAAAAGAGACGTACTCAACCTTATTCAACCAAAACCAAGACACTCAACCAGAAGACAAGCTACTGCAAGGGTTCAAGACCATATGGAAGAATTTTGCACCATCGAAAGTCAAGGCTCATGCATGGAGGCTGTTATGGGGAAGACTACCGACTCGGTCCAACCTAAGAAGAAGAAACATCCTTAACCAGAACGACGACTTAAGGTGCGTACTCTGTGGAGACAGTGAGGAAACCGAAAGACACATTTTTCTGGAATGCCCCCAAACATACCAACTCTGGATGAAATGTCTGTCGTGGCTCAAATCCCCGTCAGCACTCCCGTCAAACATCCTGGACAACTTCCTAGGATTTTGGGGGTATATTGAGGTGTAGAAATGGGAAAAAGATTGCGACCTGTATATGGCTTTGTGTGGTCTGGCTGATATGGAAATGGAGAAACGCAGTACTCTTCAAGAATGAAATCTTCTCGATCACAAAAGTCAAGGAGGAGATGAGAGCAAGAATATGGAGCTGGTTCACGATCAAGTACCCCAACCTGAACAACCTATCCTTCATGTCATGGGTGTTAGACCCAATTCAGTGTATGAAATGAAAGTTGTGTAGTGTAAGAGCTTTTACTGTTTTTTTTTTTTCTGCAATATCCTGTACACTGATTTTCTCGGGTATTCCTTGTATCCATTAATAATATAATCTTTTACCGATAAAAAAAAACTAAATGAATTTACTTATGAGATAACAATGAAACACTTAAAGCTAAAGATATGAAAAATAAGAAACTCTAGTCTTTCTATATTTCCATAACTCATAGTGAGTTTAGTTTACCATATGTTTTTGTTATAGTGCTTTCTACAATTTCGTAAGCTTATTATCGATTTATCGTTGGTCCACATTAGTAGGGTTATTAAACTTAATTCAACTAAACTATTGCACAAGAATGGATGTCAAATCACTTTTGTGCCTATACCAGACTTTCTCGTGACCATGCACAACAAAAAGGGGTCTTCTTTGCGCTATAATAGGGATTAGGGAATGTTGAAAATATATATGTATATGGTCGGGGCTCATATTTACTTTTTCTCGTGACTTCTTCATTTCGAGATGACTTGCACGTTTTGATCAACATAATTTTTTAAAAATGGAGATTTGATGGTTGGTGGTATAAGATAGTGAAGGGTATATTAGGTGATTTGTTGATTTGTAGAGTAAAATGTATATAAAAAATGAGTGACGATTTTAAAAATTAAATGATGTTGGATATTAATTTTATAGTATATTTCCATATTAAAAAGAGGAAGTACACATATCACATGCATGCATGCAGTTTCGGGGTAATATAATTTTGATGGAGAAAAAAAAGGTATTCTCCATTTTCATGAATGTTCATTTTCAACCACTATTTATGTGATTGTTGTAATTATTGAGGGTGAACTTTGGTTTTCCTTTTTTTGTTAATCGTCATAATCTAACTTGGTATGGCAAAGAATTGAAGAGTAAAGACTCTGGTATGGCAAAGAATTGAAGAGTAAAGACTCATTTTTATCATTTAGTTTTGAGAGGTTTCAATTTTTCCGACATCTGTCGTTTTCTTTTTGGCATGCCAAAGAAACTCATTTATTGTTCAACATATTATTCTCTCCCTCCAATTATAAACTTTTCATTATTTTTGGACACATATATTAAGAAAAGTTAATATAAGTGATGTGATTGAGATATAAAATGTAATAAGGGTGTTATTTGTAAATTTATAAAAAAGTGGTTTGTTTTGTAAAAAACCACAACATATACACAATTGATTTAAAGTGCTTAATTTTAAAACACTATCAATTTTCTATTTTATGGTAAAAATCAATTTTAATCACTTTGAAGCAATCACTATGTTTTGCAAACACACCCCAAATCAAAGTGTGAAATCCAACTACCAAAAAGAATTGCAAGTTATCAATCTCAGGTGAGTTCCGTTATCAATCTCAGGTGAGTGGAACTCACCTGATTTATCTGAGGTGAGTTTGACTCATCTGATTCTCTCTTCTGGTCTTCTGATTTTCTCTTCTTATCTTGAGTTTGTGGGCGTTTCTCCTCTATATGGGCTAGCTTCCAACACTTATCCTATTACAAGTATATTTAGTTTATCAATACAAACATAAGGATATAAATTATCCAACACAGTCCACCTATGATTGCCCTCATCTCATCAATTCTTTCAAACTTTTTTTGCACTTGTTCATGACGATTCTTCTTCAGGTAATGGGCCAAACAATTATACTGAGCCTTTTCCTATTTTTAATTATTATTGAGCTTTAGATATTTTATTATTTCTAGTCCATTAGTTATTTCTAACCCATTAGTTGTTGTTCACTTTTGAAACAAATAGGGTTCATGTTTCAAGAAGAAGGGATATAAAAAATTGCAGTCAATTCTTATTCTTGTTTCTCTCTCTCAACCTTCTATCTCTCTCAAAATCCTTTCTATCTATTTCAATTATTGTATCAAAATTCATACAAAACATATGAATTTTAAGTGTAGTGATGGGGTTCACTACAATTGGTATCCAAAACCCTCCATCCTTGGACATGGCGGAGGCGTGCGATTTACCAACACATATTCTCAAATTTGGTTCTAATCTACAAGAAAAATTAGGAAATGTAGATAGAAAACTCGACCATATTACATAAATTCTAGCTTCAATGTGTAGCACCCTATATTTTTATTTTATTTTAATCACCATTAGTTAAAAAAAAATAATAATAATAATAATAATAAATATGTATATATATTTAACATAGGAAGACTTGCATAGGATATATGTATATATAGGTTAGTACGTATGTATTTTAATAGATTAGTTATGTATTAAATATTTTAGATTTTAATTATATATATATATATTAATAGTTTTAAGATATTGATTTGAAATAGAAATTTTAATAGATTAGTTATGTATTAAATATTTTAGATTTTAATTATATATATATATATATTAATAGTTTTAAGATATTGATTTGAAATAGAACACGCCCACTAATTAATCACATTCCTGAAGTATCTCTATTTGGTTGGCAATTAGAATTCAAATCGAAAGACTAATTTTCTACGTCAATTCAGATAATCCCAGATTATTCTCAACCTTTCATATAACTCTCAACTAATTTTATATCTCCTCTCGTAGTATATTATACGGTAGTTTAGTTTTCTCTAGACATATACAGAAAATAACTCAATTTCCTTCCAGCAAAGAAACTCTACCCTAAATATTTAATTGATCGAGTCCTTAGCAGCCGCATTGAATCGAAGAGTTTCTGCGTCTTCTCTTCGCTTTGAACACTGTAAAGTTTAATATCTCCCTTTCTTTATTTTTAACTCTTTATTTCTTGAAATTTCCAGTCCTGAATTTCGTTATAGGCAGCTATATTGTGTTCTGTATACAGAAACATGCATCCTCACCCTAATTAGATCTCTAAGCTAATTGTTAATTTTTATCAAATTTAAAAAAAAAAACTGATAACTACGCACGCATTAATTAAAATGGTATGTTTCTCATACAGTAGTATATATATATATATACATCCGATTCATTATTGTTTAAAATGGTTGTTAGCTTTTATTTTTAAATCTTAAGATTTCAGGAATTTTACTTCTGCTTAGATCCGTAAAGCGAATATCATTAGTTAGTAATTTAATAATAGGTTATTAATTATCTGTTACCGCTGATAATTCTAAATTGTATATATATATATATATATATATATATATTATTTCGCCATTTAGTTAGGAGTCAGGATAAATCTTACCGATTTTTCATATCTTTCTTAAAACCCCAATCAAGCTAAATTAGATCTAAGTAAATCCATATTTATTCTTAGTTATTTTCCGTGTCTCTATTTTTTTTAAAGTTATAAAATATATGCTCTTATTTAATTATTTCTAATCACTCCAGTATGATTCCGGTAAAGAATATATGTTAGTAATTATTAATTTAATAATAATATATTAGGTATTCATTAATTTATTTATATAGATTATTCTAAGATAATATTCATTAGTATAGGTGACGAGGAATTTTTGCACTAATTCAAGTTACGTACTTACGAGATTACTCAAGTTTTAGGTGGGATTTTCTTGATTGGCTATACTTTGTCATTTTTAAGTATTTCGTATGAGTGACGTTATTTCTTGCTGCATCTTACATCTTATGGTTGGTTTATCCAACAAACTTATGGTTGGTTTATCTAACAAGCCTATGTTATTATGGTTGGTTTATCCAACAAACTTATGGTTGGTTTATCCAACAAACCTATGTTATTATGGTTGGTTTATCCAACAAACTTATGGTTGGTTTATCCAACGAGCCTATGTTATTATGGTTGGCCTTGCCAAGAAGCTTATGAAATTGTATGCATGTTTGTGAGTTATGATTTTATTCATATATTATATTTAACTGTGACAAAGTTAATCCCACTGAGTTAGTTTACTCACCCCAATCAAAATATTCAACAAATTGAAGGAGTTGAAGTGGAGGGACGGTGGATGCGGTACATGTCATTAAAAAATGTCTTTTATTTTATTTAATTATTTTCATTTAAATTTTTACCAAGTTAATTCCGCTGACAAGTTCTATAAAATATGCATATTTTAAGTCAAATACTAGAGTGTATAGTATTTTCATCTAGCCCTAAAATGGGATGTGACACAATGCAATTGCAGTTGTCAAAGGCGAACAAAGGAAAAAGCAATGTGGAATCCAGGAAGAACCCTATTTAGACTTTTCTTGAGAATCTAATAACAAGCCTCAACAAATCTCACAATCCACCAACAATTTGTTAATTCCAGATTCTGAGGCCTCCTCCGTCTCAGTCGGATATGGTGCTTCGTTATCAATTGGCGCCCGTGAACATTCCGGTTATGCCGCGGTTGCGTTGCAGACGATTTGTTAATTCCAAATTCCTCTGATCTGAATGATTCAACCGCTACCTTCATACACCGTCACCCGCGACGGAAATCTACTGGAATTCCACAAGTTGATACACCTGCAATCTATCCACCACCATATTTTGGGGCCAGAGACCACGACTTAATTGTTGCTGACGGTCGAGAAGAGGTATATGTACAATCGTTCGTTTTTGCTTCGATTACCAACAATTGTGGTATGATTTGCATCTCGCCTTCATTCGAAACACCAATATTTGATTTTAAGTATGATGAGTATTGACCACCTCCTATAATCTTATCGTTAATTCTCTATGATTTTTCCTGCCTAAATGTGAGAATTAATATGCCTATTAAAAGTTGGTATTTGTATGAGTTGCAATGTCAATTTAGGATTGTGAAGCATTGGGTATATGTGGCTTGTGATCCGAGGGCGTGAAGGTACTTGATTACTTCAAAAGTAGATGGATGAGACTGCTTAAGATTATTTGTGTTGATTGTTTCAATTACACAGAATCCCTAGCAATAGGGAGTGAGTTGCTAGTTTTTGGAAGGAATTTTGGATCAATTGTTATTATAAATGGGGAAATTAACTGCTATGGAAATGCATTGCAATCTGTTGAGCTTTTAAATTCTTTAACTGTGGAGTTTGATCTTAAGATAAGAGGATGGAGGAAAATCAAGGCTATGTTGATGACAAATAGTTGCGGACATTGGCGGAACTTGAAGTGAACGCATAATGTATCAAAGCACCTTAGCAAGGGTGTCATTAAGGCTATTATTATTCATGGGATCATTACAGTAGCCATGGATACTGAGTTTCCTGGTACAGTTCATTGTCCTGCAGGCAAATTTGGACACTTCAATGAGTGTGATTATCATATCTTGAAAGAAAGTGTTGGCATACTGAAGTTAATTCAGGTGGGTTTCATGTTTTTTGATGAAAATGGGAATCTACCGAATTGTGGGACTGATTCAGGCTGTGTTTGGCAGTTCAATTTCCGGGAATTCAATGTGCGGGAAAACCTTCTCGTTAAAAAATCGATTGAATTGTTAAGGTGTGCCAGGATTTACTTTGAGAAGAGCAATGAGTTCATAGTTGATGTTAACCAGTCTGCAGAGGTGTTGAAGTCTTCTGGGCTTGTTCTCAACCAAGAGATTGTTTGGGTGACGTTTCACGATTGGTATGATTTCGATTACTTACTTAAGGTGTTGACTCAAAAAAGTATGCCTCATTCTCCAACAGGATTCTTCTATGAGACGGGTCTCCCTTGGATTTTAATTTTGGTATTGCCAATTTCAAGCTTTCCTGATCTATGCTCTGAAATATCAATGGATGAGCTGAAATGCTTACGACACAACTGAAAATTTTTTGTTATATTTTTCGGGATACAAAACTACTTTCAAGCGAAATATCATGTGGAACTCGGACGAACTACATGGATTAATGTTGTTCTATGGAGTGTGATGGTTGCAATGGGCTACTTTGTTGGTGTATTATTATATATGGTGACTCAAGTTGGCACAAGTATCACTTTGTTACAGAATTTTATGCTGTCAATTGGGTTTATTGGTTCCACCTTGACTCTGGTTGAATTAATAATGACAAGAAATTCATTCGTGACATCTGTGGGATTTATTTTAGCTTTTGGGCTCAAAGCTTTTTGACATTGTGAATACTCTTCTAGCAAGGAAACACTATTGTATATCAAACTCATTTCTATCTTAGATCCTTGGGGACAAGGATCTAAAAAACGGGGGAGTATTGTCATGGACATGAAGACATATGAGCATTTTATTTTGAGAAAGAATATTAACTTAGTTAATGGGCCAAACAATTATACTGGGCCTTTTCCTATTTTTAATTATTATTGGGCTTTAGGTATTTTATTATTTCTAGTTCGTTAGTTATTTCTAGCCCATTAGTTGTTGTTCACTTTTGGAACAAATAGGATTCATGTTTCAAGAAGAAATGATATCAAAAATTGCAGTCAATTCTTATTCTCGTTTCTCTCTCTCTCTCTCAAACATATGAATTTTAAGTGTAATGATGGGTTCATTACATGAAGATGGGCTGAAATAGTGAATTTAAATACATAGGGTATTTTAGTCATCCGTTTTTCCACCCCGATTCACATTATGTGGGTGTTATGAGCCTTAGAAGTCCCCCATTTTTTTATGACTTTCACCCAAAAACAATCCGAAAATTTTAAAAATATATTCCGAAAATATATTCCAAAATAAAACAGAAAATTGAAAAAAAAAAACCAAAAAGAAAGAACATGATTTTTTTTGTTTTTTTTTTTTCAGACCCAAAATCACAGCAATTCCCAATGAAAAAGAGAGCAAAATTCAGATCTCAAATCCCCAAATCAAAACAGAAAGGAGAGAAACCCCATGAATTCTATCAACAATTTATTTGAATACAAAATCAAAACAAAATTACCTACCGTCTTGATAATTCTATCTAAATAGCAAAGGAAATACATTCAACCAGTAAAACAATACTAACTTTATAGGATTGAAATCACTTATTCCACTTTTCATGTTACACATTTTGTTCCATTATATGGATGATTGACACATGTCATATTAAAAATTAATCAACGTCCTATAATATTGAGGTGACACGTGTTAAAGATCCAGTAGAGTAGAATACCAGTAAAACACAAGAAGTAGCACAGAGGTTTGAGAAGTGGCACAGAGGAATCAAACCGGTCTCGAAGAGGCGAGGGAGCGCGGCGGGCGGCGGCGACGACGAGTGGAACGTGCGGGGGTATGCGACGGTCGTGTGGATGGGTGGTGTGACGGTGAGCAGCCGAGAAGAACGAGGAAGTGGGCGGTATTATGAATTAGGGTTAGGGCTGGGGTGAATGAAATTAGGATAAAAGAGTGGTATATGTAACTAAATTGTGGCCGACTTATCCTAGTACTTAGAGCATCTATAATGGGGGTGAGAAGTCGAATGTGAATTACTACTCCTCACTCAAGATGAGGGTATAAGAGCATCACAAATGTAAGTGAGGAATTTTGAGGTAGAAATTTGTCACATGTGTGACACCTCATTAGTTTTCTACTCCTACCTCAAAAAATTCATTTCCCTCCCAATGATTTCTACCTCAAATTTATTCATAGGTCCCACCATTAAATTTCTATTCATATTTATTTATTAGCTATTTTTATTAATAATTTAAGTTATAAAAATAAATAATATTAATATATTTCCTAACCAAATATTATTGAAATAACACCAAGAGTACAAGATTAAAAATACTCATCAACGGTAATTTGTAAATACAAATTAAAATATAATTAAAAATAATAATTAAATTCTTAATAAATGAAAATAAATGAAAAAATATGAAAAGAAAATAAAACATAAGTTAATAAAAAGTAAATAAATTAAAAATTAAAATTAAAAAAATAAGAAATAAAAGTTGGGGACCACTTGAAATGGGGTAGAAGTTCTTCTACCCCATTTCTCCTCTCTCCTCCACATCATCTATTCTCCAACCCCTTCTACCCTCAATTTGAATTAGGAGTAGAAATCCATTGGAAGTTGCTTAGGTGGAGGAGAGAGGTTAATTGGGGTAGGAGAACTTCTACTTGGTAGAAGTGAAAAAATGGAGAAAAAGAGAGAGTGGGGTAATTGGAGAGTGAACAACAAACAAGAAAAGAATAAGCAATTATTTGGGTTTGCAACCCACATGCTTAGTATGAGATTGGGTGTCAATATATGTGGTCCCAAGTATATAATTTTAGGGTGAGGCTATTAACACCCCATACAATGTTATACACACCCCAAATGTTAAACACACCCCATTAAAATTTAAAATTCATTTTTTATTACTATACACACCCCAATTATTTCCTATTTACCCTTCAACCCTCCTAACTATTAAAAATTAACTAAATCTTTAAAAACATATAAAATTTAAAATTTAATTAACAAAAAATATCAATAATACAATAAAATCACGCGTAAACGTTGAAAATATTTAAAAAAATCAGCTAAATTTTAAAAATCATTTAAAAATGGAACAATCAATTAAAAAATGAAAAAAATAAAAAAAATGAAAAAATAATAATTAAATCTAAATAATATCTGAAAAATAAATCAAATAAAATAAAGAATTAATAATTAACGATTATTTTATTTAAAAAAAAAAAAAAGAAAAATCAACTCAAAATTTAATTAAAAAATAAAATAAAGCTAAATAAAATTTAAAAATTTCAACTAAATTTTAAAAAATAATTTAATCAATTATATTTATAATTAATTTTATTAATTCTTATGATTTAGGAAATTTTTAATTTTTTAGATTTTATTTATCATTATTCGAATTTTTAATTTTAATTAATTTTTTAATTAATTATATTTTACGATTTATTAAAAAAATTACGAATTTATTTATTTTTAATTGATTTTTGAATTTTTTATTTGAATAATTTATTTATTTTCTTTTTAAAAAATATTTAATTTTTTCAAATTATTTTTAAAAAAATATTTGATTTATTTAAATTAAATATTTATTACGATTTTATTAATCTTTTAAAATACTTTTCAGATTTTAATTATATTTTTTAAGATTTTTTTTAAAAAAATTATCTTTAATTTAAATAAGGGTTACTTAGTCATTTTACAATTATCTATTTTCATTTTTAAAATGATGGGGTGTGTATAACATGTTTTGGGGTGTTAGTAGCGGTACCCATAATTTTATTTTATTTCATGCTCATTAATTTGGAGTAGAATGCATTGGGAAAGGTAGAAGTTTTTTGGCTAGGAGTAAGAAAATTTTGAGGTGGCACACATGTGTCAAAGTTAAAACAAAAAAATTCTAACCCACATTGTGGATGCTCTTACACATTTAGAGTCGGCAATTTTGGCCCAACCCGAGCCAACCCGAAATATAATATGGATTGGGCTCTAAAATTATAGACTCATATAGAACCAAACCTATTTGACCAGACTCGACGGGCCTAACGGGCTAGGCTGGATTTGGCCCGCCGGCCCATGGGCTGACTGTTTGGCCCGATCATTTTTTTTCTTTAGGCAAATAAATAAAGTACATTTTTATTTTATTTTGATTTTGAAATTTAAACTTATGAATTATTTATAAAGTGTAATATTATACTCCCTTCCATTCTTAATATAAGTCGTTTTAACTTTTCGTTTTCTTTGCAAATTATATGTCATTTTACACTTTTCAATGCAAATTAATTGCATCTCTTCCAAATTTAATCTTAAGAGTACTAAATATTTACATAAATGTATTTTTAATGAGATGTACAATCATTAATTAAGGGTAACCTAAGAAATGATTTATTTTCTTAATATGTGTGTATGAGCTTAGGATGACATATATTTTGAATAAGAGGGAGTACCCTTTTATGAATTATGTATAATTAATACATTAGTAATTTATATTTTTAATTATAATTATTTGTATAAATAAAAATTATATGTGGATATGTGACCAATACATAACAAGTTTATGATCAGGGATGACACTTCCTTTGGATTGAGTCGGACTCGACATTCACGATTGACACATTTTTTAGCACCAATCTCTCTATTCCTTGGCGTCTGCAAGGCCTTTGGAGCCAGATCCACCCTCTTACACGGGACATGCACATCAGATACTCACACATCTTTAGAGAGGCCAACAAGGCGGCGGATGTTGTGGCCAAGACTGGCCTTGATTGTGTCTGGAGAGGTTACCCCCGGACTTTTTACTCTCATTTCTACATAATGATTTATATACTGTTTTCTATAGACATTGACTTTTAGAGGAGTGTACCTTTTTCCTTGACCTGAGTTTTATCCCTAAGGAGGGTTTTCCCAGACAAGGTTTTAATGGCACTCCGGCCTCTGGCTCGACCTGTGATCTTATGGTCCTAGGTTTCTTTTCTTCTTTTATATGATCTACTTGTCATAACAAGTTTATATATATATATATATATATAATTTTTGCTAAAAATATTTTTTTTAAAAAAATATTTCATGGGCGGAACCGGTCCGCTAGTCTAATGGGCTAGATTGAGCTCAAATTTTATAGGTCCGACTAATTCATGGACCGGCCCGATCCAGTCCACGAAAATCGCTTTACCCGATGGACTAGGCTGAATGACCCGATTTTCCAGCTCTTAACATACCAAACAATTAGCATGGATTGGACCATTACCTAGGCTAATCGTGGGCACCAAACACGGCCTGACTGATGTTGCGTAGATATAAAAAGCATAAAAAAAACACCATAACTGAAATATTGTGTTACAAAATTACAATAAAATAAAAAATATGTCGTGGGATTGAGCTTTGGGTAGGTTAATTATCTTATTTTAATAATATAAAATTATTATTTTATTAAGGTTTTAGGTATTTTGCTGGATATTGAATATAAAAAAAAATGATATATACCAAAATATCGAGATATGACCATTGTTGCGTCAAAAAGTGATGGGATGTGATAATGAATCCAACGTGCTGGATTACAACCATCGAATGAAGTTGGTGCGGATGAATCCTCCCAAGCTCTCGTAGACCTAGTAAAAACACGTCGGATCCGACGTGGAATCTCTAAAGCTCAAGTCAGATATCGCTCCCGGGAGAATTAAGGTGGAGCTACCCAAATCAAGGGGAAGCTCTCGTAGAAATAGTATAATCTCAAAGAGTGTTGTATTCTCAACCAGTGTAAAATGGATACTCTTAAGTGTGTTCATGTGTAAAATTGCAATTGTCTGTTAATGTATTCAGTAATGATCATAATCAGACTTCTCAATCGTACCTTGGGGGAAAAGGTTGTATTTTACCCTTTTTCCTCAATTGCTTTGTCCTGAACTCGGTCTGAGGCCCATCATCTCCTTCCACATCTTCAGCCCTAGATTCACGGGGTCTGTTTCGCCTCTCCAGCCCCAACTTCTCTCAGAATTCGGGGCTCACTTCCATTTGACTAAGTGAAAGAATTTTATCTCATCTAAAAGTCCTAACTTGTAGAGAGGTTGATAATTAATTCTTGTATATTAATTCCTTATACAAAGCCTCAGTCCACATAGCCCTAGACTTGGGCTTATGATATGGGCCGAGGGTTAGGCTTGTCCCTCCCTAGTGGAGTTGGGCTTATGGGCCATTCTTCTATTTATCTCTCAAAGTACTTGGCTCAATCTCTTGTCATAGTTAAGTTGGGCCACTTCATGGGTCTACCTTCATTACAATTGGGCTCCTAAGAGGCCCATTGGGTTATTCACAAAATATATAATCAAGGTTGTACGGAGTATTAATTAGAGATGTTTATTCGGGCTGGGCTAACCGGGCCGACCCGTTTAACCCTGAAAATGCAGGGTTAGGGTTCATGAATCATATGCCTGTTTAAATTCAGGCATTTTTTACCCGGACCGGTTAGCCCGCGGGCTAAGCCGGGCCAACCCGCAGGTCTACAGGGCCAGCCCGCTAGCCCAGGTTGTTACTTTTTTTTTTTTTTAATAAACATCCTGGGAACAAATTTTGGGTTATTTGGTCCATAATCATAACTATGAGCATTAAATAAACCATTACCATCCATTAGTCATTATTACTATTTTTTATTAGATTGTGATATTTATTTAGTTTTATTTGGTTATATTAAGGACAATGAGTACTAAAATTTTGTTCAAATCATACTTTTGTTTTCTCATTTATCGATCATTAATTAATTATATATTTTTCTATTTTATTTACTTGTTGGACGTGTCAATTGAGATTTTTAATTTTAAAAGAAAAAAAATTATAGGAGCCCGTTAGTGGCCCGTTTAGCCCGTGGCCCGCTAGGGTTAGGGTTAGGTCCCAGCAATTGTAGGACCGTTAAGTACGAACCGATTAAGACCCTAACCCGTTTAGTTCGTGATCCTGTAGGGCTGGCCCTATAGGGCTAGGGCCAACCCGATAGACATCTCTAGTATTAATCAACTTACGAAATGAGTATAAATACTTGGTGAGGATAACTCGTCGCTTATACACGTGTCGTCACCTCATAGGTATACATATTTTGGTCGCATCAACCATTTTTCGTAATGTTATCATATCGAAAATTTCGGTGTGCCTAAAAATTCAATATTTAATGTATTTTTTCAATATGCCGAAATTTTGATATTTTTCTCCACCTATAAAATTAGGATTTATAAAGAGGGTAGATGGTTTTGAAAAATGGAGGGGTGAACTCAACCGTAAAGGAGTGATTTCAATGAAGGGGCAACCAAATGACCACAACCAAAAAGAAGTAAATATTGATAATTTAAAAAATTACGAAAATTTAGTAACAAATTTTAATAAATAAATTTAACAAAACAATTTAAACAAAATTTCCATCCCTTCTCAATTTGGCAAATGGGCTGATATTTACTTCACTCCTCATTTTTCATCCCTTCAATTTATTGTTTTGATTGAACTCACCATATAAATTTAGATGTTTTACTTCTAAATTCTCTTTTTTTTCTCCTAAAAATTAGTATAATTAATGTAATGAAATTCTATAAAATAAAATAAAACTAACACAATAAATTTAAATAAAGCTTTAATTAGTGACTATACTATATATTAAAAGGCATAAATTGTTAACTCAATTTTTTAAAAAAAAAGCTAAATTTAATAAATCGAACTAGAATTTTGTACAATTTACCACAAGAGGGTTTCACGCAATAGTTATAGGGCTGCACTTATGTGAAATATTTCACGTGAAATATTTCACGTGAAATATTAGGATATTTAAGGAATGGTCAAAATTTGCGGATCTGTAGCGGGTTTGACCGGTCAAACGAATATTTCCTTAAAAGTCGCGCAAAAGTCGCGCGCATAATTAAGGCTAACAGGATAACGGGTTTCAGGTCTGTGTTACTATAAGGTAATTATATGATACTGCAAGACCAAATATGTGTTACTGTAAGTACAAATAACACATAAATTGACTTTTCACAGTAAATATTAATATAAATTAATTCAAGAAAGGATAAAATAGAAAAAATTGCTCTTAATCCGTGTTACTATAAATACAATTATATGTTATTGTACGAACAAATACGTGTTATTGTAAGGACAAGTAACACACAATTGACTTTTGAGTAACGCATATTTGACATTAAAGTACCACAGAAAACTATGTTATTATATAAACACAAGTGTATTACTTTATAGAGAAAGATGTGTTACTGTATAAATAAAACGTTATTATTGAGAGAGAATGAGATACGCACATTAAAAAGACGAAGAACAATAATTGAAAACACGAAAAATACAACCATGGTGAGTAGTTTATCAATCCCTACAATTACAAAGACATAACTATCGATAATTAATTGGAATAAATCTGTGTGGTATTATTGTTAATTTTTTCCCATTCAGTAATTCATTCAAAATAACAAATAACGATTTCTCCCATTGTTTCCAGATTAACAGATCGAAAATCTGAACAGTAGAATTGATAGGATTGAATTTTCTGAGGGTTTTTTTTTTTAATTGAAGTTGAGCGCTACGCGTAGAAGAGAATGAGAGAGAGGAGAATGAAGAAGAGGTTGAAGAAGAGGTTGAAGAAGAAAGAAGAGGGCGCGCAGAGGCTGAAGAAGGAGACGCGCAGAGAAGAGAAGAAGTCTCGCGGAAGAAGAAGAGACTGGCTACCGGATAAAAACATAAAAATTAGTCAAATTGTACCATAAGACTATTGTGAAATATTGTATATAAGTTTTTGTCATAGTTATAATTCTTGCAATTAATTCATTAATAGAATTAAGGATAATTTATTATTTCAAAAAATAAAATAATAAGGATCGGTTAAACCGTGCCTGTATGATCTTTTATAAAAAAAATTGAAATAACTTGTTTTCAAACTCAATTTTTATAAGTGACAATAACTTATTTAAAAAAAAAAAAAAAAAAAGCAAAAATTTGAGATTCATTTAAATTCATTCATACTCCTTATTTTTTTTTAATTGGAATGACCGATACTTTTGACCCACCATAAATTCTTCATCCGATTTTGGGTTCTCATTTTAATTATGTGATTTTTAAATGCACCCAACCTCTCCGTCTTCTATCTTTTCTTTATTCCTTTTAATTCACATCTTTTTATTGTTTCCTGTTTCTTAAGCTATTAGTAATTTTAATTGAAATTGAAATTGCAGCAACAAATTGATGAGCGAATTCAAGGTATAATCATCCTTATGGCCGGCCGGGGTAAAATAGCATAGATACTACTTGTGTTGGCTGGCTGATTTACCAACAAGTCTACAACAAATAAGTAGATCAAGAGTACTCTTACTCTTCTATGATGTGCACAACAAACAGGTAAAATTCACGACGTTTCGAAGATTTGGATTCTTATGCTCCAGCCTCACTAATTAAGGAGCTAATCATTGAACTGTTTGCTGTTTGCTACAATATGAAAATTAATCCGAGACGGAGGGAGTATGACATGATATTACAATATGAGTATATGAGAAACAAAGAAAGTCCAATAGACATGGACAAAATCGATCGAACATGTAAATCGGACAATTTTTAACTGTCGATTTCAATCTTAAAATGGCGGTTCGATTTTGATTTTCATAAATTCAAAATTGCCGATTTCGGTTAAACCCCTGGTGGTTCTCAATGTAAGATAAAATAAATATTGTATTATTATTTTTTTGACAGGAAATATTGTACTATTATTATTTATTTATTTTTTTTGGTAAATTGTGAATTTAGTTAAGTGTATAAAATGTATGTTAGAAAAAATAGTGACAATTTTGAAGATAAAATTGTACTCCTTTTGTCCCACAATAACTTTCACACTTTTTTTATTATTATTAATGTTCCACAATAATTTTGACACCATTAAAATGAAAAACTTTTTTTTCTCACAACCCTAAATCGTAAAAGGGAGTGATTTCAACGAAGGGAATGAACTAAACCGTAAAAATGGTGATTTCAACGAAGGGGCGACCACATGACCACAACCAAAAGGGATAAATATCGATAATTTTAAAAATTATTAAAATCTAGTAACAAATTTTAATATAATTTAAACAAAATAATATAACGTTATTGCATATCATATTTTTTAAAATTTATCAAATTTTTTAAAATTTTATAAAATGAAATAAAATCAATACAAAAATTTCAAACAACTATCACACTAATTAAAAATTAAAGACTATACTATAAATTAAAATGCATAGCGTGAAATGGATAAAATTATTAACTCGATATAAAAAATAAAAGATGATTAGCTGAATTTAATAAATCGTACTAAGATTTCGTACAATTTACCACAAGAGAGTTTCACGTTATAGTTTTAAACCATACGAAGTTTATTGCAATTAATTCAATAATAGAGTTAGGGATCTTGTTTTTCAAACTCAATTTTTTAAGTGTGAATAACTTCTTTTTATAAAAAAAAAATGGCGTAATCCAATTTTAAATTGATTGTCAAAAAAAAAAAAAAAAGGCTAGTCTTGGGTGACACCGTCTCACACAATGAGATCCGTGAGACGGCTTTTATATATAAAAAGTGATAATGTTTGAGTAAGAAGTGATAGTGTTTATGTAAAAAGTGATAGTCACTTTTGTTAAAAATATTATCACTTTTTACTTAAACATTATCACTTTTTTTGCAAACCAAAATCTGGAAAAAAATATGGATTAAAAGGATCCGTCTCACAGAAAAAAATCTGTGAGACGGTCTTATACAAGTTTTTGCCAAAAAAAAAGAAAGGAAAAAACTAGTGTCAAATAAATTGTCAACACTACGTAGAAAAAAAAAAGATATTTAGCAAAAAATTTCTCATATTTAAAGTCTTGATATTTTAAATAGTACTATTTGAAGCAGTTTTCAAATTAGGCAAAAGCGAGTTTGTTAAGGGGATGTTTGTTTTGGAATTATGTAGGACGGGAAAATTCGAATGAAAAAATTTTGGATGGAAAAATTATAATGAATATTGATTATGTGTGTTTGTGTTTGTGTTAGGGATTTTGAGTATAATATAATGTAACTTTATGTCAAATCAATTGTGCAAGATTGGATGACTAATAGGGAATTTAAATTGCTTATGTGTCATCTCCTCATTCATTTGGCTTATGTGTCATCTCCTCATTCATCAAATGTATTAATATTACAATAAATTGCATATTTACTTAAAAAATAAAAAAATGGTAAGTTTGACTATGACAATACTAATTAATTATAAGCAAATAATTAATTATGTTATTATACCAATTGCCTAAAAATGAGATTCCATTTTTAAATTTTTTTACCTAAAATATACTCAATATCTATCTTAATAAAATAAAAATGTATACTTCATTTTATTTATTTTTAGATATTCTTTATTTTCAATTAGCTAAAGATGCAAATAAGTGCAAGTTTAATAAATTAATTTTTAATCATATTTTATAAACATCAATTTTAATGATTCGCTTTATATATAGATGAGTTTTATTTTTAAATGTATTTTCAGTAAATACTTTTAATCATACAGATGATTTGAATATCAGTACTTTCTAGAAAAAATGGAGGACCATTCATGATCGATTTTTCTATATATCTTTATCAATAGAATGTTTTATTATAAATAAATTATTAACTATAGTATATATAAAATATTTTAAAAACTATTTTAGGTTAAATATAATTATATGTATTTGACTTTTTCTAAAACTAGATCAAGTTATTGAGAGAAACAAGGTTAAAACTTAACAGTGCTAGATAACTATTAAAGTGTATACTCGACGCTCATTCAAGTTAGTACTTTAATTTAAAAAAAATTATATTATTATATAAATATATTCAAATAACTTGACAATAAAAAAGAAAAGAATAGCTCTATTAAGAAGTAAAGAACAACTTACAAGCATCTTAGGTATGCACCATTCTATTATGCACACTCGCTAAAAATACAACACATGAACAAAGATTACTAATCAATGGTATGATATTCAATTTCTCTTAATCATAACATTCTATTTCATTTTAAAAAAAGTATATGTAGCTTATTATTTAAATTTTTATTTAATTTTTCAAGATTATCTTGATTTTGGTGATGCCGCATACATGTGCATTTAATTATTGCAATGTCAAAATGTATAATGAAGAGCGGATGAAAAAAAAAAGGTATGACAATCCTCCAAAATTTTCACAGTTCCACTTCAATGAAAAATTTCAACTCTCCAATATGAAAGAAGCACCCGAAACTTTGAAATCATTTTGAATGAGAATGATGCAAAAAGTCGGCATTTTATAAAAAATAGACGAACGTACAACATGATGTTCAATTTCTCGTCATTGCATGAGTTGAATGATTGATCATCCAATCAGCAAAGAACGGGGATCATATGTCTTCAAGGAAATGCTCCAAAAATTTTATAACTATACCTTTACGACACATATAACTAAGCTTCTAACATAATTAACACAATATGATTAGTACATGTTTATATTACCTACATATATTTTTATTTAATTCTCAATTTTTTGTCTATTTGACTCTGTCGCATAGTAAATTTCTTATCTATGTGTGGTCATCACCATCTTGAACTTTATTGTTAAAGTTACAAATTTAATAGGGTAAAATTCATTTATTAAAAAAAATTGAAATCTAACCACGATTTTCCAATCTAAATTTTTTGTACTCACATTTTTCTCTCGACACCTGTGTCGTTTGTCAATCTGATCATTCATTTGTCTTGCTCTATTACATCTTTCTTTTTAATTTTATTGTTTTTTTAATCTTCCTTTTTTTCATTTTTTTAAGATTCAATGAAGGACAAATTCTTTCTGGGAGAAATGTTGGTAGTAAAAATTTTATCCCGATAATGACATTGATTTTTTCGAATGACACGACTCCCGCGTAAAGTTTTGATGGAGTAATTTCACATTCTATTGTCTTATGCAATGACGATAAATAAAAGTCATTGTTAGTCCAATTTCATAGTAGGTGTCTACCTTTCAAAACCTGTGTTTACACACGGACAATTGTAAGTTGTAGTCTCTTGAGTCAAGAACAAGAGTGATTGAAAATTCTTTGTCTAGATTCAAATGAAAAAATATACTCCGTATAAAAAAAATTCCGTAATTTATAATTTATTATATTAAATTTGTTTATAAATAAATTTATAATTCTTATCATATATATATAATGTAATCTCATTTCTTATGTTTTAATAGAATAAGAAATTTATAAATCTATTAATATTTTAAAGATTATTTTTAATTAATAAATTAAAATATATTATAAATTTATTTCAACCCCGCGTAAAACGCGGGTCTTACACTAGTCCCTTATATACTAATAGGGAGTTTAAATTGCTTAGGTGTCATCTCCTCATTCATTTGGCTTATGTGTCATCTCCTCATTCATTTCACTTATGTGTCATCTCTTTATTCATCATATGTATTAATATTACAATAAATTGCATATTTACTTTAAAAAAATAAAAAAATGGTAAATTTGACTATGACAATACTAATTAATTATAAGCAAATAATTAATTATGTTATTATACTAATTGCCTAAAAACGAGATTCCATTTTTAAATTTTTTTACCTAAAATATACTCAATATCTATCTTAATAAAATAAAATTAGGAGTACCTAATTTTTATTATATGTTAATTCAATAAATTATTATACTTATATTATAAGTATTGAAATTACAAAAAATAAATTTTATATAAATTACTCCTATTATTTATAATTGTTTTAAAATACGAATTATACTCTTTATATTCCCTCCTTCTATAAAACGTAGTCCCATTGAAATAGACACATATTAAAAAAAAAAGATAAAGTAAGAGTATTGACGGTATTGTAGAATTTTTAGGGTAGTGTGGGGTCCATTGTGAATAAAATGATTGTTTGCAAATAAAATTGAATGACAATTTGCGTAATTAAATGGTGGTGGAAATAAATTGACATTTACCATAAAATGTATGAGACTAGATTTTATGGACGAACAAATATAACAAATGAAATCAGATTTTGTGAATTGGGAAAGTATAAAGTATATAATATGAATATTGATTTTATGAACACTCCGCGTAATACGCGGGAGATTATCTAGTAATATTATATAATGTAACTTTATGTCAAATCAATTATATAAGAATATACAGAATATGATGTTATATTATTATAATAGTATAATATATATGTATTATTAGAGGTGAATAGAGTTGAATGGTGAAATTCAGAAATCTCGGACCTACAACATGACGGGGGACGTCCCCCATTCGTCGTATGTCTAAGTCCCAAAACAAACACTCCTAATTAGACCTGTCAAAACGGGCCGGCGGGGCGGGGCGGGCCAAAACCGCAAAAGCTCGCCATTTGGCGGGACGGGGCGGGCCAGCCCGTTTGCAAGGCGGGCTACCAAAACCCCAACCCAACCCAAAATTGGGCGGGCCGCGGGTTTTGACGGGCCAACAAATTTTTTTTTTTACAAAATTCATCAAGAAACATAAAAAATTACAGTATACATATTTATTGTACATAATAGAAATAATCATCAAGAATTACATTAATTATTAATTAAGAACAAAAAAAAACTAAATAGAAATATGGTCATTAATAGTTGTATAATATATTATAAATACAGTAATAATATACATATATTATATATATGATATAAAATAGGGTATTATGAGTACAGAAAATGAAGAAAGAAGGAAAAAAATGCGCTTATATAATTTGTTATGCTCTAGAGTTTTTAATATTAGTTAGATTTATTATATATTGTTATTAAATAAAGTTGGATAGCTTAAGTGGTTAGAGCACCATTATTGGGAGTTTGATTCTTGAAAAGGGAATTATTTTTTAATTAAATATAGTATTTTTTTTAAAAATAAAAAAATGGCAGGCCAGCCCGCCAAAGACCGCACCAACCCGCCAAAAACCGCAGCCCAAACGGGCCGGCTTGCCTGGGCCCGCCTCCTCGCGGGCTTGGAAAATCCTGGCCCAACCCACTATTTTTAGTGGCAGGGCGGTCTGGCCCAACGGGCCCAGCATGTTTTGACGGCTCTACTCTTAATGAATTTTGACATGATATTCTCAGGCGCGCCTTTTGATGTTTTCTCGTGATACATGCACAGCTTCTTTTACTTATCAAAGTTTTCACGGCCAGAATTTTTCATGTGATAATAAAACACCACATTAAAGTTTTGCATCTCCACAAATAAATAGTCCTTCGTTACATTATTAATTATTAATTAAATATTTTCTTATTTAGAAAAAATAATTTTTTACTATTTTAAAAAACTAAATTAAACACCTCTTATGTAAGATACCTAAAACTTTAAATAAAGACTAAATTTTTTACTTTTCCCATTCAAACACCAAAAACTTTAAATAAAGACTGAAATAACACTTTTCATTGATTAAAAAACAGAAATACATACTAAAAAAACATACATTAATCAACATTCAAAGTGAGGTGAGCAGAATTATATTATGTAGTGATGCGTCGAAAAAGAACGCCTATGGATATCAATCGTTCCTTCACGAGCACTGCTGATCACGAGTTGGAATCACCCGTTGATCCTTGGCAATCTTTTCGTAAATCTCCTTGAGACTCCCAAAATGACCTGCAAAAGCACACCGGAGGGGGGCTCCGGCGTGGAAGCTCCGACGCTCAAGTCAGAATCGTTCTTAGGAGAATCAAAGAGGAATTTCCCTGCAGTTCTAGAGAAATTCCGACGAATAATATGAGGTTTCTTGTCAATCCTCTGTGTATTTCGTAAGAATGTATCTATTATATAAAAAGAACGTAAATAAGAATATGGAAATAACCTGCTTATATACCTGGTCATTCCTTTCCGGAGAGAGGAAGACTCTTTCCTCCTATATTTGCTCACCTCTTCCTATAAATTCGGCCCACCCCTTTGAGGGCCTGGTCCAAGTCCCTAAATACTCGGCCCCCTTCATGCATTGACCCCTTCTTTTGACTGAGTTAGGAAAGAATGAGCCGTACTAGATGTTCCTCTTTGGGCCAGATCCCTAAGCCTAAAGGATATTAAACCTCGAATGTGGGCTAAAGGCCCAATTACTCTTCTTTCTCTTTTGAGGCCCAGGGGTGCATTAATCCAACCTTCAAGCTTATTGACCTAATTAAGACCATCATAATTTATCCCGTTTCCACGTGTCGACTTTTCCAAGAGCGACATATTTATCTACATCAACCACTCCCCCCTACTCTCGTAGAAAGGGTAATTTTTAAGAGAGTAGGAAAAATAATAAATTATGAAAGAAATAATCTATTTCTTTAATCCCTCCTTCTTCATAATGCCCTTTCCGCTTCCACACGCAAACCTACTCTCGAAGTCTGTGGCCAAGCGCTTGCCCGAGGGGAAACATCAAGCCGCCTCTTTCCAGCCACGCGCTCTTTCATTGGGGGGTATTTAATTCTTCTTGGTTTTTACCCCTCTCTCTCTAGCGTAATTATTTCAAAACTCATATTCGCTCCACCAAAAAACCCTCTTCCTTTTTCCTTTCGAACTTATCCACACTTTCTCACTTTCATCTTTACTTCTGCAATTAACCTCTTCGCGCACGTCTATCGGTCAGTTCATCACCTTCGAAAACCGACCTCGCTTCAGGTATCTCTTCTTCTTCTTCGTTTTTCTTTTACTGTAACCTCATGTCATCCTCCATTCAAACTTCATCGGACTCGATATCTATGGAAAGTTCAACTTCCAACTCCATTTCTATCTTTCCTGTGATCGACCCTGCTTTGAAGGACAAGATCTCTAGTTCTTCACTCCTCCCTCCCGAGCGCGTCGCCGCTTTTCTCCGCTCAGGAATCTTTCCCCCCGATTACATAGTTAGGGCAGCACATAGGAAAGAACACCCTAATTTCCCAGGTCCTAATACCTTAGCTTTCTGGGAGGCCCAACTAAAGGCGGGCCTCCGCTTCCCCATTCACCCTTATTTCTCTGAAATTTCCACCTACCTTCGCATACCTCTAAATCAGTTCAATCCCAACGCTATTCGTGAAATGTTAGACTTCTATATTTTGATGAAGGGGAATGGTGGTGAGCCCTCAGCCCAACTCTTCTTAACCCAGTATATATGCAAGTTTGCGGATGGGTTCTTTTACGCTTGTGGCCGTACTTCCAGGACCGAAAAATTCATGGAAAAATTCCATGAAGGGGTCCATGACTGGAAGGACTATTACTTTTTTGTTACAAATCCTTCTCCTTGGGAGTTTCCTCATGAAAGATGGATTTATGAGAATCCTAGGGTGCCCCGTCCTCCTCTCTCTGTTTGTTCCTCTTTAAATTTGGATGTGATGAACCACTTGAATGATAATGTATCTGCTCATGGATTTTTTGACGTGATGAGCATTTGTAAGAACCCTAGAGCCCTATCTCATTTTGGTTTCGGTCGCCCCGATTATCCCCTAGGTCCCGATGATGGTAATACCGTTTCTTCTTCCCTTGGCATTGTCCTCAGGATTTAAACTGCTGTGATTGCTAACATCTTTTCATATTCCCTTTTGCAGCTATGAGTTGGTTAACTCAAATTTCTCGTGATGCCACTCCTCTCTCGATGGTTGCTAAGTCTCCAGCCCCTGAAAGCTCCACAAAGGTTCCTATTCCTTCGTCACTAGTGAAACCTTCCACTGGATCAGTTGCTAAGCGTACAAGGTCCTCTACTGAGAAGGCCATAATCTCCTAGTTGCCTCCTGCCTCTGACGCCTCTAAGAAGAAGAAGTCCAAGACTAAGTCCTCCTTGCCCAATGTCACTCCAGATGCCCCCAGCGACATCAGTGTTGATCACCTCATGGCTTTCATAGATCGTCACACTCCGACCCCTGCCACGGAGGCCCTCAATGCTCTATCCTCGGAAGATCGAGTCGTGCATGCCGCTCACAGTTTCACTCAAGTAAATTCTCAATGTAGATATTTTTTTGAATGATTAATAAGAGAAAGTATAGATGTCTTACTTTTTTTATATTGTTTCTGGTGTAGTTTGGCCTCTTGTATTCTGATATATCCGAACGGGCTCTCCAATCCCTTCAGCTAGTGGACGATCTCCAGAGCCAGGTGGAATTGGAGAAAGTGAAGAAAGAGATTCTGGAGGGAGAGTTACGGGAAGCCACTCAAAAGCACAAGGTGCTTCAGGGTGAGAAGACGAAGCTTTTGGGGGAAGTTTCTTCACTTAAGGCTCGGCTCGGTGAACAGGTTGAACGTTTGGAGGCTACTCTTCCTCTGGCTGGGACAAAGCTGTGCATCGATTCTCTTTTTACTTCTACCATGGGACAAAAGTTTCTAGGTACGCTACATAAGGAGTGGTTAGAGGCCTTCCTGAAGAGTACCAGTTTTCTGGGGGCAATGGGTGCCTACATTCCTCATTTTATCGATCATGGGTTTTCCAACGCCGTGGCCGAGCACTCCGCCCCTGAATTCGATGGCCAGTACACTCGTGCCCTTCGCTTAGAGGAGTTAGGAACTCCCCCTAAATTCTCTGGAGATCCTAAGGAGGACATTAGCACTCCCTGGTGGCTGCCCGGGATGAGGAAGGTTGTTGCCGAGTTGAAGCAAACTGCTCTGAAGTTGGACGACCTTGTACCGGCGAAGGATTTGACTTTCCCCATCCATGTGGCTAACCCTGATCATGTGGCAACCGTGGCGGCCGGCGCTTTAGAGGAGAAGGCAGAGGGGGGTGGTTCCAGTGGACAGATTGATGCAGCAGGAGAAGATGTTGAGGGGAATAATGATATTCCCCTTTCTTCATAACTCTATTACTCTCATGACATTTCGGTACTTTTAAAACACTTTTATTTTTGTTGAGGCCTTTAAGGTCTCTTTTGGTATTTTCAGGAGACTCCACGCTCCTGCGTTTTTCCGTGGAGGGCCAAGGCATGGTGCCTTCGGTCTTGGATATTTCTACTTTACTTTCTGCTTAATATCGTACCTGCACATTATCGCCTGACATGCATATATATATATATATATATCTATCTCTGCTATTAGATATATGATGTAATACCTGTTCTTCTTTTCCTTTATTATGAATTTAGCATGTTTCTAGCATCTTCTTGACACGTAAAGGCTCTAAAGCTCATAGAGAAATCTTAAATGAGAATATGGAGTTTATGTTTATGTACTTACTTGGTGACTTGTTAACGCTTCCAGTTTTCTCTCAAGATTTAGTGTCTGTAGGGATTATACTCTCCCAAAAGTTAGAGTTTGTAGGGATTATACTCTCCCAAAAGTTAGAGTTTGTAGGGATTATACTCTCCCAAAAGTTAGAGTTTGTAGGGATTATACTCTCCCAAAAGTTAGAGTTTGTAGGGATTATACTCTCCCAAAAGTTAGAGTTTGTAGGGATTATACTCTCCCAAAAGTTGTTTATACTCGTAAGAGTTCTTAGGGATTATACTCTCCCTGAAGTTGTTTATACTCGTAAGAGTTCTTAGGGATTATACTCTCCCTGAAGTTGTTTATACTCGTAAGAGTTCTTAGGTATTATACTCTCCCTGAAGTTGTTTATACTCGTAAGAGTTCTTAGGGATTATACTCTCCCTGAAGTTGTTTATACTCGTAAGAGTTCTTAGGGATTATACTCTCCCTGAAGTTGTTTATACTCGTAAGAGTTCTTAGGGATTATACTCTCCCTGAAGTTGTTTATACTAGTAAGAGTTCTTAGGGATTATACTCTCCCTGAAGTTGTTTATACTCGTAAGAGTTCTTAGGGATTATACTCTCCCTGAAGTTAGAGGCTATTTTGATAATTGACAGGTTAATGATATCTTCCGCTGCCATACCCCTTACTCCCCCTAGCTTTAGAGGCTGTCGTGGATAAAAACCTTGGGAATTGTCCTTAGGCTTCTCCCTTTCAAATCTTTGTTCGTTAGTATAAATTTTTCTGTCTCGTCTAATGAGGTTTATATAAATCTTCTAATTTTTTAGGATGAGGTAAACCTCGCAATATCTCTAGTATCTTATTGTTTTAGCTTCCAAAATGCATTCATTATCTCATCATTATGTAGATACATAGCAGTTATCTCAGAATAATATTCAATGTATAAGAAACATCTCATCATACAATCGGAATATAAGAATCATCTCATCATCATATTATCATGCATTAAGAAAAACCACTGAAATTTTCCAAAAACGATGCTCCATTGATCAAAAGTGTTTATCAACATAGGCAAATAAGGGGAACCTATGCCGGCCTCATTAAAAACCTCTCCGTGGTAAAACCCCAAGGGGAAACCCACGTAGAGGGAAAAAGAGTGTCGGTGAAGCAATTATTCGAATGAGAAATAAATATTTAAAATTGCTCATAAAGGGAAAGATAGTAAGGGAATAACACCTTCCTCAAACATAAAATCTCTTCAAGTGGCACACGTTCCATGGCCTCAGTATTTCCTTTCCCGTCATGTCCTGGAGCTTGTACGCTCAACCTTTTAGTACCTGTATTACCTTGTACGGACCTTCCCAATTAGCTTCCATCTTTCCTGTGTTCTTCAAGGCATCTACTCTCCGAAGGACTAAATCTCCAACTTTAAAGGAACGGGAAACTACCCTGCGATCATAGGCTGCTTTGATTCGACTCTTGTATCTTTCTGTTTTCAGCCTTGCCATCTCCCTCTCTTCCTCTACCAGGTCTAATGCCTCCCTCATCAATTCTTCGTTTCTTTTTTCTTCAAAATAAGTGATTCGGTGTGATTTCAGTCTAGCTTCGGGAGGTATCACTGCTGCTGCTCCATACACCAAATAGAAGGGGGATTCCCCTGTAGCTGTCTTGGGGCTAGTCCTGTAGGACCAAAGGACGTTGTCTAACTCCTTCACCCATCCTCCTCCTACCTTTTGTATTCGTGTTCGAATGCCATCCACTAAGATTCTATTTGTCACTTCCACCTGCCCATTATCTTGTGGGTGGGCTACCGAAGTGAATCTCTGTATAATGTTCCATCTTTCACACCATTTCCTTACTTTCTCTCCCTTGAATTGTGTTCCATTGTCGGAAACCAAGATTCTTGGCACTCCAAACCTGCAACAAATATGTCTAGCCAGAAATAGAATTACATTATCTTCCTCTATCTTGGCCAAGGGCACAGCCTCTACCCACTTACTGAAATAGTCCACGGCCACGATCAAGAATTTCTTTCCTCCAGATGCTAAGGGAAAGGGTCCCACTAGATCTATCCCCCATTTGGCGAAGGGACAGGGCGAGTACATGGCGCCCATCTCCTCTGCAGGCACTCGTATCAAGGGTCCATTCTTCTGACACTTTTCACATTTCTTCACAAATTCCCTAGCATCTCTGATTATATTAGGCCAATAAAAACTTGCTCTAAATACCTTTTTTACCATAGTTTGATAACCTTCATGGCTGGACGCACAACCTTCATGGATATCCTTGATTACTAGCTCTGCCTATCTTTTGGAAAGACATTTCAAATAAGGTTGGGTAAAGGACCTCTTGTATAACTGATCCCCTAGGATACAATACTTCCTTCTCCAAGCTTTGGCTTCTCTGGACATTGGGGTCACTTGCCCCCTGTTCAACTCTTCCCATATCTCTTTCCTCCAGTCATCCCCTGCTGTTATTTCTTCGAACAGGGTTTCAGTAGATAATTGATCTGCCACTAACAGGGTTACCTTTCCGTGTCCCTCGAATTCAGTGGAACTAACTAATTTAGACAGCCCATCTCCTTTCACATTCTCCTCTCTTGATACCTGTATTACTTCAAAGGTATGGAATTTGTTTTTCAGCTTCTTTACCTGTTCTAGATAGGCGATCATCCTTTCATCTTTGGCGAGGTACTCCCCCATGACTTGTTGTACTACCAGCTGTGAATCAGAATACAGGGTGACTTTCTGTGCCCCTAATTCTGCTGCCATGTTAGCCCCTCTAATCAGGGCTTCATATTCTGCACCGTTGTTTGAGGTTGAGAACCGGAACTTGACGGCCACCTGTACTTCTTGGCCCTCCGGGTCAACCAACACTATCCCTGCTCCACATCCTAAAGCGGATGTTGAGCCATCAACATATACTTTCCAGCCTTGCTCTTCCTCCATTCTGGTAGACTCCTGAATAAAATTTGCTAAAGCTTGGGCTTTAATGGCCCTCCTTGGTTCATAATCAATATCGTATTCTTGTAATTCCACTGCCCATCTCACCATTCTTCCTGATAAGTCTGCTCTCCCTAATGTCTGTTTCAAAGGGAAATTAGTTCGCACCATAACTTTATAAGACAGGAAATACGGGAGTAACCGCCTAGCCGTTACCACCACCGCCAGGGCTGCCTTCTCCACCTCTGAATATCTGATCTTTGCTCCTTGAATGACCTTGCTCACATAGTATATGGGCTATTGTGCGGAGCCTTCCTCTTTCATCAAGGCTGTACTCAGGGAATGTTCCCCTACTGAGAGGTATAAGAGTAAGACATCTCCCTGAGTGGGCTTGGTTAGCTTCGGAAGCTGTTCAAGATGGAGCTTCAGTTCTTCGAAAGCTTTTTGACACTGCTCATCCCATTCAAACCTCGATCCCTTTCTTAATGTTCTGAAGAAGTGGTGGCTCTTCTCTGCTGACCTTGCTATGAATCTGCTAAGGGCTGCGATTCTGCCGTTCAGGGTCTGCAGTTCTTTCAGGTTTCGAGGAGGTTGCATATCGAGAACCGCCTTCACCTTAGCAGGGTTCACCTCTATTCCCCTCTGAGTTACCATATATCCCAGGAATTTTCCTGACCCTACTCCAAAAGAACATTTAACTGGATTTAATTTAATACCATTTTCTCGGATTACCTGGAATATCTCCCTCAGGTCGCCAATATGTTCCTCTGCTTTGACACTCTTAGCTAGCATGTCATCCACATAGACCTCCATGTTTCTACCGATCTGTCCTCGGAACACCGAGTCTACCATTCTTTGATAGGTGGCTCCTGCATTTATCAGTCCAAAAGGCATACGTACATAACCGAAAGTACCACATATCGCAATAAAGCATACCTTTGGTATATCAGGAGGGTTCAACTGGATTTGATGGTACCCCTGATATGCGTCCATCATGCTAAGCAATTCGAACCCGGATGTGGCATCTACCAATTGATCAATTCTGGGCAGGGGATAGTGATCATTAGGGCATGCTTTATTCAAATCCCTAAAGTCAATACACATCCTCCATTTGCCGGCTCCCTTGGACACCAGCACCGCATTCGAGAGCCACTCAGGGAACTGCACTCTCTTCACATGCCCCGCACTCAACAGTTTATCAATTTCCTCTTTCACAATTAGGTTCTTCTCCTTACCAAAGTTCCTTAATTTCTGCTTCACTGGCCTGGCTCTGGGATCCACATTAAGGTAGTGCATCGCTATCTCTGGAGGGATACCCGTCATGTCCGTTGTAGTGAAAGCGAAGATATCCGCATTCTCCTGAAGGGTAAGTATCATCCTCTCTTGGAGCTCAGGGTTCATGTGTGTACCTATCCTGGTTGTGAATCCCTCCTTTCCTGGGTAAAGCTCGATGCTCATTAATTCCTCATCTGCTTTGGCCTTGGGTTGCTCTTGCACTAACTCACCCACTTTCTGTTTTTTCAATTCAGGGTCTTCACTCTTAAATCTCTCCATCCCTCGGAATATGGCCCTGTCCGCTATCTTGACCGATTCCACGTAACATTTTCTTGCTTGGTATTGGTCGCCGCATATCTCTCCCACACCCCCTGAGGCAGGGAATTTCATCTTCATGTGGAAGGTGGAAATCACTGCCTGAAAGATATTCAGGCTTGGTCTTCCCATCACTACATTATATGAAGATGGGACGTCTACTATCAAGAACTCTATCACTTGCACGCGTCGGTTAGGAGCTGTTCCTAGCCCTACCTGTAATAACACTGAACCAAGGGGTTGAATGGCACCCCCTGAAAATCCATAAAGGGCGGTCTCCACTGGTCTAAGCTTTATGTTTAATTCCATCTTCTTGAAACATTCCAGGAACATGATATGAGCAGAGCTCCCTGTGTCCACAAAAATTCTGGCCACATCGTATCCTGCTATATCCGTGGTAATGACTAATGCGTCATTATGGATTTCTCTGGGTTCTCCTGCGTCTTCTGGCCCAAAATGAATATCAGGACCCTCTGTCATCTTTCCTATCTCGTGGTGTTCCATATTCCTCTCACTTTTCAGCGACCTAACGCTCTGCTTTCTCTGTCTAAAGGAATCCCCATCAGCGGGGCCTCCCATGATCATGTGAATGGTTCCCCTCTTTTGATGAGGGGGTGGCTGATCTTCGATGTTCTTCCTCTGATCCCTTCTATTGTCCTCTGGCTTCCCCTCAGGGTCCTTTCTCTTTTGCCCCCTAGGGCCTTATCGATCTCTAAAGATAAATTCCTTTAGATGGCCTGCTTGAATCATTCTCTCTATTTCATCTTTCAGGTGCCAACATTGGTTGGTATCATGGTCGTAATCATTATGGAATCTGCAAAATCTGTCTGACTTAGGATTTTGAGGACCCCTGTTTCTTGAATAGGGGAACTTCATATCAGGATGGTCCCCTGCCACTTCTAGAACTTCAGCGAGCTCTATCCTCAAAGGGGTATATCTCCTCATCCTTCCCCTGGGGCTCCAGGGCGCAGCTTCTTCTCTTTTTACGTTTTCCGACCTCCTCAAGCTTCTCTATCTCTCTGGACTTGGTCTCCTTGGTGGGATTTCTCTCCTCCGTTCTCCGTTCCCCACTATTGTCCTGGTCTCCAAACGCTTAGCCTTCCTTACCTCTTCCAGAGTGAGGTATTTTTCTGCTCTCCTTAATAATTCATCAAAGGTCCGTACTGGCTTCTTGGCTAGAGAGGTGAACAGGTCTCCGTCCCTTAATCCATTAGTAAGGGCATTTATTTTGACCTCTGAAGAGGCTGTTGGTACCTCTAGAGCCGCTTGGTTGAATCTTTTCAAGAAAGCCCGCAGACTTTCATTTTCCCCTTGCCGCATGTTAAACAACGTAAGGGTGGCCCTAGGTTGCCTCCTAGAGCTGGCGAATTGGTGCAAGAACAATTCGTTGAATTCTGACCATGAGTGGTTAGTATCTGGCCCTAGCTGTGTGAACCATTGTTGTGCGGTCTTGGATAGGGTAGTTAGAAATACCCTGCACTTGACGCCCTCTCCATATCGGTGCAATAGGGCAGCGTTCTCGAATCTCGTCAGATGCTCATAAGGATCCGAGGTGCCATCATATTCAAAATTTAAGGATTTGAAGTTAAAGGGCAGTTCATCTTGTAAAATAGTGGATGAGAATTGATAGCCAGTGATGTAAGAGGGTTTACTACGTTGTCGGTTATGTGTCTCTGCATGTCCCTCATCTCTTTACGTAAAGCCTGTATTTGATCACTGACTGCTCCCTGGTACGTGTCGTCCGTGCTTTCTTCGACCCCTGTATCCAGAGTAGTATCACCAGGGATCCTCTCCGTGTTCCTCCGAGGAGGGCGATCAAGAATGCTTCTCTCAGCCTGAGAGGGCACCTTTTCCTCTTGGTTTTGAGGGGGATCCTCGTTCCTAGAGGGGACTGGAGCGGAATCGATGACGTGTTCCAGGGGGTTCTGCTTCGTACCTTCGTTGATCAGTGGAATAGGTCCAGGGGGACGAAGTCCACGGGAAGTGATTATCCTTTCGACCGATTGCGCAATCATCTCATCCAACTGATCATGAGAAATAGTTAGGAGTTCCGGTTGAGGATTGGGGTTAGGGGTATCCCTATTGATCCCACTTCCCGAAGCTCCTGAGGTACCTGTTACATTCCCCTCTTGGGCGGGGGGAATATCTTCCGGTGTAGGGTTTGCCGGTTGTTTCCCTAGGTTTCTGTTTGCGGGAAAACCTGGAGGAGGCGGAGGGAAAGGAAGAGGAGTGGAATCTCCTTTTTCCTGAATCTGCTTCGTCGGATCTTGTCCTCCACCCATTTAATACGGAACTTTTCTCACGCCTTAGCTAGAAATGTCCCACAGACGGCGCCAGTTGATGCGTCGAAAAAGAACGCCTATGGATATCAATCGTTCCTTCACGAGCACTGCTGATCACGAGTTGGAATCACCCGTTGATCCTTGGCAATCTTCTCGTAAATCTCCTAGAGACTCCCAAAATGACCTGCAAAAGCACACCGGAGGGGGGCTCCGGCGTGGAAGCTCCGACGCTCAAGTCAGAATCGTTCTTAGGAGAATCAAAGAGGAATTTCCCTGCAGTTCTAGGGAAATTCCGGCGAATAATATGAGGTTTCTTGTCAATCCTCTGTGTATTTCGTAAGAATGTATCTATTATATAAAAAGAACGTAAATAAGAATATGGAAATAACCTGCTTATATACCTGGTCCTTCCTCTCCGGAGAGAGGAAGACTCTTTCCTCCTATATTTGCTCACCTCTTCCTATAAATTCGGCCCACCCCTTTGAGGGCCTGGTCCAAGTCCCTAAATACTCGGCCCCCTTCATGCATTGACCCCTTCTTTTGACTGAGATAGGAAAGAATGTGCCGTACTAGATGTTCCTCTTTGGGCCAGATCCCTAAGCCTAAAGGATATTAAACCTCGAATGTGGGCTAAAGGCCCAATTACTCTTCTTTCTCTTTTGAGGCCCATGGGTGTATTAATCCAACCTTCAAGCTTATTGACCTAATTAAGACCATCATAATTTATCCCGTTTTCACGTGTCGACTTTTCCAAGAGCAACATATTTATCTACATCATGTAGGATTTCTCGCGAACACCTCTTCAAAGTTTCGTAAGTTCTATTTAGTTTTAATAAAAATACGGTGTCGTACCGTATAACTTTTACTAGTAATTTCAAATTTCAATTTTTAAATAATATGATACTATCATAGTATTATTTAAACATCTGAATTTGGAATCACTAGCACAACTTATATGGAACGACAACACGTTTCTATTAAAATTATATAAATAGAACTTATGAAGTCGCCGTTTGAAGTTGGCGCCGCCGTGGAAGTGTTGCCGGTTTTCCTAGAAGAAGGAATAGTGTGTATGGTATGGTAATTAGTAAAGAGACATGGAATTGAAAAAGTAGGTTGTGCATATAAAGAGAGGTGAAAGGGTGCACATACCTACACACGTGAATATCTATATGACTATATCTATGTAATCTAGTGTAAAGGTAAAATTATTTTACTACTCCCTCAATATCATAATAATTTCTATAGGTAAATGAGTACGTATATTAAAAAAGTAATAATTTCTATAGATAAATGAGCACGTATATTAAAAAAGTGAAATAATGCGTGAAGTTTAATTTTGTAAACCTTTATTTATAAAGTATAGAAGTGAGTTGAATTTTGTGTATGTGTGAAGAAAAAGTAATGTCATTTGTTTAAAATTGAGTATATTGTAAGGGTGAAAATTATAAAGTGTTTTTCATTTTTAGAAGGTAAAAGTTATTGTGGTGGGACGACGTTTTGCAAAGATAAGTATGAAAATTATTGTGGGATGGATGGAGTATTATTTTCTGCCGGAGAAAAAGGTTGTCAAACTTATTATTTTATAAATAGTTTATTAAATTAATAATTGTCAAGAACTTAAGTTTTTTTATTCAATGCATGAAAAAATTAATGCATTATTCACTATGTAACTCAACTACAAAATGCATCCTAAAGAAAGAAAGAAAATGACAAAGTTATAGACAACAAAGTTAATATCAAAATAGTTTTCAATTGATTATTTTTGTGATTATTGTAGTTATCGAGGGGATACTATTTTTGTTAATTGTCATGATAAAATAATTGAAGAGTTTATATCATTTGGTTCTGAGAGAGATTTCAAATTTTTCATTATCTTTGGCATGTCAAATAAACTCATTTATTGTCCAACTTATTATATAAATAAAATTTCACAAATTAATTGATGGCATAAATTTTATAAATAAAAAAATTATAAAATTAATGGAATAATTATAAATTTTGTATTTTTTTTTAATTGAAATATGAAGGTTGTAAAAATTTCAATCCAAATTAGTAGTAAACAAATTAATTGTGCATATTAGTTGATGCAGAGATTTGATTCAAACAACTAAACCAACTGAACAGATCGAACACATTCTCAACAACAATTGAGGCAAGGAATTGAATCTCTCTCCGTAAGAATTCTCTCTTCTCCTTGGGAGTTTTCTTGAAATCTGGGGTTTTCTTGAAAACCTTTTGCACCGCTTCGTTTTCTGTTCCCCTTTTCCCCGATCTTTGTTTACTTTTTCTTGGATTTGGAGAATCCTTTTCTTTTAATGTTGGGTTTAGTGTGTATTGGCCATTAAAATCTTCTAATCATTAGATTTTGGGTTAGGAATTTTCTTTTCAGAGGCCGCATGCTACTCGCGCACGCATTGGGGGTAAGATGTGGCTTCATCATTCTTCTAGGAGACAATTTTTGAGAAGAAGAATATGGATTGGTCGAAGGAAATACAGGGGATTTTCCCTCTCTCACACTCATAATTTGGTGGATTTTGCTGGTTTTGCTTTGGTGGTTTTATTTTTACCACCGGCGGTTCGTCTGTCCTCCTTTATATATTGGTTGGAGGGCTTCATTCCATTCTCACTCTTACACAGAAATCTTCATCTTTACATACATCTCTCCCCTCTCTTTTCTATGGCGGATTCTATCAACTAAATGATGGAAAACTTTCGGATTTCCCAAAGAGAAACAACACATCTGGTGGCGCAACAAACTGATTTGGCGATCCCACAGAACACGCTTTTTTTGAAGTTCGTGGCGAGGCGACCAATTACTATTGCTGAACTGAAGGAGATCCTTGGTAGGGCGTGGCGGTTGCATACTCCGTTGAGGATTGTGGGTGTCGGTGAGGGGCTGTTTCTTCTTACATTTGAGACTGCTGCTAAAGTAAATGAGGTGTTACTTGAGCAGCCTTGGAATGTTAGGAGATCCCTGGTGGTGTTGGAAAGGTTGCATGGGGGTGAAAGGTTGTCTCAACTTAAACTTAACTTTGTCCCTTTTTGGATCCAGGTTCATGGCCTTCAACTTTTTGTCATGAGTCGAATTTTAGGCCTGAAAATCGGTAGTATTGTGGGAGAGGTTATGGAGGTTGACGCTAAGGAAGGTGAGGTGGCTTGGGGGGAGTGCCTTAGGATTCGGGTGTTATTGGATGTCTCGAAACCTCTTTGTAGGTTTTTCTACATTACGGTGGAAGACGAACCAATCACGGCGGTGTTTAGATATGAACGTCTATCGGGCTTTTGTACAATGTGTGGAATGATGGATCATTCGGAAAAAGAATGTTTGCTTGCTTATGGTAAGTCTGATGCATGGTGTAAGGAACATCGTTTTTTTCCTTTGTGGTTACAGGCGGATAAGAAGAAGAGCCCAACAGCTGATGAGTTGGCCAGTTTCTTCCAACTTCTTCAGATTGGGGATGGGGAGCTGATCAATCGGCCTTTGCAGCTGGATGAGGAGGCCCGTAGACTTGAAAAAGGGAAGGCGGTGGCTGTGGATAACGATGAGGTGGAAACTCGATTGGAGATAGGCCCACAGAAAAGACAGCCAGTTCGTCATTTTGAGGAGCTTGTACCTGAAAAAGGTGTTATGGAGGAGGGTCGGTGTAGCAAAATGCCCAACAAGCTGGCTCGCTTTGACCCAAGAACTGGTAAGTATTTGGAACCTATTTCTTTTTTTGTTCCTATGGGCTCTCAGCATTGTTTTCTGAAGGAACCTTTGAATGGGGTGGATAATGGATGTGATTATCGGGTGGTTCATTTTGTGGGGAGAGACCTTAGCACTTCTTATCATTCTTCTTATGTGGAGATCATTTATGAAGGAGAGGAGCCTTTTATGCCCATCTATGAAACAACAGCTTTACCTCCACATGCAGCCCCAGAAACTGAAAAGGGCGCTCAAGCCAAGGACATCCCGGTGCAGGCTAATTCGGCTAATAGCTCTGTGGTTCCTTATAAGAAGCGGCCAAGGAAGGATGGTTCGGGTGCAGTAATGGAGTTTTGGGGAGATGGCAAAGGGTGGTCTGAAGGGGAAATAGTGAAAGATGTGGCTGATAATTGTAAGCGGGCAAGGAGCATGTTTGAGTCGTACGGGGCTCCACTTGTGATTCGGGATACGGCGGAGGCTGAAGTGAATCAGCCCCGCCATGGAAAATGATCATAATTTGCTGGAATGCCCGAGGGGTTCGTGGAGCTCGGGCATTCAATAATCTTAGTCGTTTAGTTTTTAAATTTCGTCCTTCTGTTTTGTTTGTTTCGGAATCTCGATGTTCATCGGCAAGAGCCGATCTTTTGAAGTCCAGACTTGGTTTTCATTGTTGCTTTTCTGTTAATTCAAAGGGTTATTCTGGAGGTTTGTTGATGTTTTGGAAGAATGTTGTGCTTGATATTGTTTCTTACTCCTCTGCTCATATTGATTGCTTGTTGTCTTCTCATAATTTCAAATGGAGGTTTACGGGGTTTCAAGGTAGTCCGAAATTAGAGGATCGTAAGTTTTCTTGGGAACTGCTTAATCGACTTGGGAGTTTTACTCAATTTGCAAACAAAGCTTGGCTTGTGGGTGGGGATTTTATTCTGAGAAACGGGGGGGTGTTAAAAAACCATTATCAAGATTATTGAATTTTCAAGATGCCCTTAATCACAATGGTTTAATTAATTTGAAGGTTAATGGCCCTCGATTTACATGGATGAATAAGAGAAGTGGACTGGATTTAATTCAAGAGAAACTTGATAGATTTGTTGCTACTAATGAATGGATTAAATATTTTCCAGTTTATGAAGTTAAAGTGCTGGATTTCATGGGGTCGGATCATCGACCTCTTCTAATTGCATGTGACACAAACAATGGTGTTGTTCTTGATAATCCGAAAAAGGGATTTCGTTTTGAGAATCATTGGATTAAGGAACCTGATTTTAAGAATATGGTTGGTAAAGTATGGGCGGTTAAAGGGAGAATATCGGATTTACCAGTTTCATTGAAGCATTGTGGTGAATCGATTAAAAGATGGGCAATTAGAAAAGGTGGTTCTTTGACAAGCCGTATTGATCACATTCAAAACCAAATCAAGGTGGAAGTGGATAATGAAGATAGTATTCCGGATGTTCAAAGAGTGAATACTTTGGAGAAAGAATTGGATAAATTGCATTCACAAGAAGAATGGTATTGGAAACAACGATCTAGGGTTTCGTGGCTTAAAGAAGGTGATCGAAACACAAAATTTTTTCATAGTAGGGCCAATCAAAGAAAATGTACAAATCGTATTTCTAAAATCCAAAACGATTCTGGAGAATGGGTGCATAATCACTATGGAATCAAGTAGTTGTTTGTTGAATATTTTGTGAATATTTTCAAGTCATGCAACCCTAGTTCACAAGTACTTCATGAGGCAACAAATGAAATGCATAGACGGCTTTCTAATGAACAGGTAAGATTGCTTGATGTTCCGTTTTCCAGGGAAGAGGTAAACACAGCTATCAAAGATCTTAACCCCTGGAAGGCTTCTGGACCAGATGGTTTTCCAGCCTCGTTTTATCAAACTAATTGGAGTACGATTGGGGAGGAGGTGAGTGAGCAGATCTTATTCAATGTCAGTTATCGGATCCTTTCTCGAGTCATTACGAATCGTTTAAAGGTTGTTATGAATGATCTTATTGACCTTTCTCAAAGTGCTTTTGTTTCAGGAAGGCTCATTTCGGACAACATTTTAATTGCCTTTGAATGCCTACATTGGATTCGATCTTCTAAAAGTTGTGAAGGTTATGCTGCACTAAAACTGGATATGAGCAAGGCATATGATCGAGTGGAATGGCCTTTTTTTATACATATTATGAAGAAGATGGGATTTCCTGATAAGTGGACAGAGCTTATTTACAAATGTATCTCATCGGTTTCCTATGAGGTGTGTGTTAATGGTTCGACTTCTGAGTCTTTTACACCATCGAGAGGTCTTCGCCAAGGTGATCCGCTCTCTCCGTTCTTATTTTTCATTTGTGCTCAAGCGTTTTCATCCCTTATTCAGGCTTCTATGAGGAGAAATGTTTTCTCAAGTGTTCGGATTGCAAGAAGTGGTCCATCTATCTCTCATTTATTCTTTGCAGATGACAGTTTGATCTTCTTGAAAGCTACACGACGCGAGGCTGTGATTTTAAAGGAATGTATTCACTTGTATGAATCTGCCTCAGGCCAATTGATTAATTTTGCGAAGTCAGCCATTACCTTTAGTCCTTTTACTAAAACGGTAAACCGAGATATTGTGAAGCAAGTTCTTGGTGTTCGATCAACAAATGGCCATGATATTTACTTAGGTTTGCCTACATTTTCAATTAGGGCAAAGCGTCACCAATTTGGTTATTTGGTGGATCGGGCGAAGCAGAAAATCAACTCTTGGGGTCATAAACAATTCTCGGAAGGCGGAAAAGAAGTACTCATTAAGTCTGTTCTACAAGCTATTCCATGTTATGCTATGTCATGTTTCAGGATTCCTACTTCGATTTGTATGGATTTGGAGAGGATGACTGCAAATTTCTGGTGGGGTTCAAAAGAGGAACGTAACAAACTCCATTGGCACAAATGGAGTGAGTTATGTAAACCGAGAGAAGCTGGAGGACTGTGTTTTCGTAACTTGGTCATGTTTAATAAGGCACTTTTGGCTAAGCAGGTATGGCGGATTTTGATTCGTCCTGATTCTCTTGTGGGTAAGATTTTCAAAGCAAAATACTTCAGACAAACGAATATTTTAAATGCTGATTTGGGGTCAAACCCCTCGTTTGTGTGGAGATCTTTGATGTGGAGTAAAGATTTATTAGAAAAGGGCATTAGATGGCGAATTGGGAATGGAATGGGGGTGCACATTTTCAAGGATAAATGGGTTATGGGTACTGAAGATGGCCTTATAAAATCAAGAGTTGCTAGTTGATGTGCCAAAAATTACACGAGAGGATTATATATCCTCGGGGTCAGATATCCAAATTCCCGAGTGCTTAGACCTGATTTGGGTACACTGCTTCCGCTGGAATGATCCTCCAGGGACCTGCAAAAGACACACCGGAGGGGGCTCCGGTGCGGACGCTCCGACGCTCAAGTCAGTATCAGAATCTTTGTATATCATAAGGACCTCAAAGTCCTTGATTTATCGGCTCAAGCTCTCAAAGAATATCAGAAGTATGTTTAATACGAAATGTATTAAGTTTTGTCAAAGTAAAAAGTCTAACCTGGAAATCTCCTCGAATTTACCTATTTATAGAGATACTTTCTGGAGAGGAAGTCAAGCCTTCCTCTTATTTCGGAGCTGCCCATAAGACTCGGCCCTGCTGAGTGGACGAAGTCCTCCAGTCCTCCACCTCCGGAAAGACCGGGGCCACTCCCCCTAGTGGATTCCTTCCACTAAAATGAAGGAGGAAAGAATCTTTCTTTGGTCAGCCTTAGTCCGATTCATGCGAAGATCTCCTATATTCTCGGTTTACCAATTCATATCAAGATCAGGTCCTCCAGATAAGTCTCTCCGGGAGGACCTCCAGGAGCTCCCTCCGGAGGGACTTCCAGAAGGGATTCTTTATCCAGAGCCCCTTCCATAATCCCATATCTTCTCTTTCATCTTATCCTTTATACACGTGTCGACTTCTTATTGAACGACATTTTTAGGCCGCATCACTAGTGCATCTTTAGTTGGTCGTTTTATTTTGCCATCATCAGAATGGAATGTGGAGTTAGTCAATCAAGCTTTTTGGCCCAACGAAATAGAGGCGATTCTCAAAATTCCTATTCTTGGTAATGGGCAACTGGATCAACAATTCTGGCCGGAAGATGCATCTGGAAATTATTCTGTGGCCTCGGGGTACAGACTATTAGATAGAATGTCCATTCAGACGAGAAGTAATTCTTTGCCAAGTTCATCTGGTTGTAACCATGCTAAGTTGTTATGGAATCATTTGTGGAAATTAAGAATTCCGCCAAAAGTGCGTATTTTTGGTTGGAAAATCTTGAATGATTCAATAGCAGCGGAAGGAAATCTGGTTAAGCACCATGTGCCTATCTCCTCTTCGTGTTTGTGTTGTGGCGCATTTCGTGCATATACGATGCATGTCCTCTTTCATTGTGTGTTTGCCAAACGCGTATGGAAGGATCAAGGTTTATGGGAGCAAGTAAAAAGAATAAACAAAGGTTCGGGTTTTCAGCTTTTGTGTATTCTTAAGGAAAGCTTTGATTAGAAATTCTTCTCCTTATGCCTTATCATTGCATGGGCTATTTGGAGGGAGAGATGTGGTTGGTTACATTCGGATGAGGTTGATAAGCAGTCAAGGGCATATTGGAAAGTTTTTAAAGTGCAATGGGCCATTGATTACTGGGATGATTTTCAAAACATGGGATCGTTGGAAGCAGATAAGAATTTGGGCATTTCCAGGGGAAAGAAAGATGGAGTTATACAGCAAAATCAAGGTATCCTCTTCTCTGATGCAGCTTTTAATATTGAAAAGAACTTTTTTGCTGTTGGGTTTGTGGTATTTGATCTTAGGGGATGTGTTGTGTTGGCTGGAGGAGAACGTATTATCAACCCGGGATTTGTCGTGGCAGCAGAACTTACTGCGGCTAAAAAAGGAATAGAATGTTGCATTAAGCATAAGATTCAAATCTCGAGCATCAGAATGGATTATGCTGACTCAATTGAGGCCATTAACACTTCTTTATGTTTTGAAGGTATGGAGAATGAGTTGGTTAAAGAGATTAGGAGATCTTTGCAAATGCACTTGATTTGGGATTGTGATGTTATTCCTAGAGAAAAGAATCAAACAGCACATATGATGGCTCAGGAAGTTTGGAATTTTTCAGCACCTTACGATTGGGTTGAAAAAGATATTCCACAATATATTAAGGAGATATGTTATCTTTAAATTTTATACACTCCTTATATATTCTCAAAAAAAAAAAAAAAACAGCCACCACGCGCAAAGGGTATGCTCTCTCGGTACAGTATTTAGGATTTGGAATGTTTTTTCTAATTCCAAAGATTCAATTAATTTGGACATTTAATGATCAAGGTCAAATCTAATCTACATGGTCTAATATCTTTAGGGTAGAGTTCAAAGATAGCATGTCATCTACGATTGTAAATCAGTCGAGTCGTGTTGCATTCGAAACTCGACTGAATTGTTATACTTGTAGCTTAAAACGCAAGGGGTATGCTCTCTCGTATTTGAAAATTGGAATGTTTCTAGTTTTAGATATATATTTCGAAACACCAATTCCAAAGATCTGTACGTCTGTTGATGATATTTCGCACCAAAGTTCAATTAATCTGGACTTTAAATAACCAAGGCCCATCAGATAGAGATTAATGATAACATGTCAATTTTTTTTTTTTTTTTTACTAAAGTTAAATTAAATTGAAATGAAATCACTCCTAATTCATTTATTAAAATTGAAATTAAATTATTCATTTATTAAAATTAAGGTACTAGGATTTAGTATCTGTAATTAAACTTTATATGTTTAAATTAATGAATGATTCAATTCCAATTTAAATTTATTACTTTATGTAATATTCAAATTTAATGAATGATTCAATAACCACATTCTAGTTTAATTTCATTTAGGACCTTAATGTAATATTTAAATTCAATTTAGGGTTTAATATTTAAATTCAATTTAGGGTTAGGGTTTAAAACCTAATTAATATTCCAATTTAAATGTAACGAGTAAATGATTCAATGTCAATATTCAAATGAACGAAAACGAACAAAAAAAATACGAAAAACGGATTTTTTTGAACCTAGGGTTTAAATTAAACATATTCAACAAGTCTAATCCTTATTATATAAAAAGTTGTATCCTTCTACAATCATAAGTAGTTACATTCAATGCATAACTGCACTCTATTTTAATTTCATTTGGGATAAAATACCGTTCTTAAAAAGGAAATTAAGGGTTACTTGTTGAAAAACCCCATTAGCAGGATATTAAAGATATGGAGAAAAATATTTGCAATAAAAGTGTATCTATCTTCATTTCGATCTCTATAAAATAAAATGTAAATGAATCCTCTCTCCCACCCTCCATTTCTACATCCACGGCTTATTTTAACCTAAACCTTTGTTCTTCATTTTGTGGTTTTCCATCATTATCAGCAATTTCATTTTATTTGCTTTTTTACGATTCATTGAAGGATTAGCGTTTCTAGGGTTCCAATCAACGTTGTTTTAGTTGAATGTTTGGTCATATATTCTTGAGAAAGTTGTTCTGAAATAGAATGAAAACGTGGTTCTTCCAATCAAACTTGGGGTTAGTTTTGTGTTTTTTGGGAAAATTTCGAGATGAAATTATTTGTTTGATTGATATTTCTGAGATTTGTTTTGGGGTTTTTGTTTACTTGGATGTTTTTAATTTTAAGTGAGAATGAAATTTTGGAAATGTTACTAATGATACTTGTTTGTTAAACTTCTGTAGGGAATTTTGAAGGATACAGAGTAGGTGTTTTGAATAGGTGTTTTGAATACAGAGTAGAGGTGTTTTGTTGAATACAGAGCGAGAAGGTGTTTTGTTGAATACAGAGCCAGCAAATATTTTTGATAGGTGTTTTGTTGAATACAGAGCCAGCAAATATTTTGATTTTTTGTACTTATTTATGTGTATTCGTAACTGATTATTTGTGTGGCTGGCTAATGAAATTTTGAAGGTAGCCGTGTTTTTTATTTTTTATCAGATCATGTCTAAAGGTATAATGGAATCGACTAAGGATAGCACTGGGAAGGGTAAAAAAACTGTAGAATCTTATCAGTTTCGTTGGAGGGCTCATGGGAGGCCAGGTGGCAGTACTCGTGTTAATAAGGAACTCGATCGTGCAAAAATTGAAATTGAAGGTTTCAGAATCATTTCAAAAAGCTTGGGTAGTGAGGCATCGTTCAGGGAACGTGAAATTAAAGCAATAAGGCCAATTTCCATGTACATGGTCTAATATGTTTAGGGTAGAGATCAAAGATAACATGTCATTTATGGTTGTAAATCAGTCGAGTCGAGTAGTGTTGCGTTCGAAACTCGACTCAATTGTTATACTTGAAGCTTAAAACGCAAGGGGTACACTCTCTCGTATTTGGAAATTGGAATGTTTCTAGTTTTAGATATAAATTCTGAAACACCAATTCCAAAGATCTGTACGTCTGTTGATGATATTTCGCACCAAAGTTCAATTAATTTGGACTTTAAATAACCAAGGCCCATCAGATAGAGATCAATGATAACATGTCATCTAGGGATGTAGTCGAATAGCGTTGTATTCGAAACTCGGCTCAATTGTACGTCTGTTGATGATGTTTCGCACCAAAATTCAATTAATCTGGACTTTAAATAACCAATGCCCAATTTAATGTATATGGTCAAGTATCTTTAGGATAGAGATCAATGATAACATGTCATTTAGGGGTGTAAATCAGGCGAGTCGAGTAGTGTTGCGTTGCGTTCGAAACTCGATTCATTTGTTATACTCAAAGCTCGACTCAATATATCGAACCTAAAATTAAACATGATAATATACTATTTCTATTTATTTTCTATCACTTTATATGTATACTTAGATAGAATCTAAATAATAATAATACGGAGTAATAATTAGAAAACCCCCACTCACCCCCACCCCCACCCACATGTGCCCCACTTCCTTGCCCCTTCGAAGTCCCAATCGCAAAGTCACAATTAAATAATTATATATAAAAAATAATTACTCCGTATAAAACTATGTTTAAGTTAAAATAAAAACAGTAACATTGTGTAAAAAAAAACCCGTTTTATTCGAGTATACAATAATGTCTTATGGGAAAACGGCCATACTTGCTATTCCCTCGCTAAACTTTCTATTAATTTTTTACACAAATATTAAAATAAATTATTAAATAATGATTTAAAGAGAGAAAAAAATAAGAGATAAAAATTAAAATTGAGTGTCTAAACTTTCTATTAATTTTTTACACAAAGATTAAAATAAATTATTAAATAATGATTTAAAGAGAGAAAAAAATAAGACATAAAAAATAAAATTGAGTGTTATTATAGTAAATAAGTATGAAGTGTAAAAAAATAAATTTAAGTAATACTTGTATTTTTCAAAGTGTAAAATCGAACCAAAAAATCATCGGTTACGGTTCAAAAACCGAATTGCAACCAGTAAAATGGAGTTCGATTTTTTACATCTGTTGATGTTTCATACCAAATTTGATTCAATTAACATAGACTTTAAATAATCAAGGCACGGTTTGATGTATATTGCCAAATATTTTTAGGATAAAAATCAATGATAACTTGTCATCTAGGGATGTAAATCAGTCGAGTAGTCTTACGTTCGAAATTCGACTCAATTGTTATACTCGAAGCTCGACTCGATCGAATCTAACATAAAACATGATAATATACCATTTTTACTTATTTTCTATCACTGTATGTCTATTTTTAGAAAGAAAAATAAAACAAGTTAAGTTGTACTTAATACAACGGTAGAAGGATCACTACAAAAAACGCGCGTCATAGGGACGGACAAATGTCGACGGATTATATTCCGTCGGCATTTCCGACGGATATGCTGACGGAATGCCGACGGATTACTGTTGTTTGAAAAGTCAACATGCTTGCTGACGGATTTCCGTTCCGTCAGCATTTACCGAGGGAAAATGCTGACGGATCTTTTGAAATATGTATGCCGACAGAAATGCCGACGGATTATCCGTCGGCAGCTGACCCGTTAATTTTGCACCGCCTCGTTTTCCAATAAGATAACCGTTGGCATTAAAAGTGGGCGGTTACCGAGGGAAATGTCGACGGAATATCCGTCGGTATTTTTTTATTTTTTTATATATAAGGGCCTCAAATCAGATCAGAATGCGTTTTAGAAAAAAAAAAAAAAAAAAGGGGCGTGCGTGAGTGAGTCGATTCGGTGGGGAAGACGAGGACGAGGCTATTGAAGCAAATTTCTCCGATTACATTGATACGGTACGTTTTCTTAATTAGTTCTATTACTTAGTTTTAATACTTATATATGTTTATGCATGGATATATGTAAATATGAATAATTTAATGTTGATTTGCATGTTATTGATTTGGTTAGTTGTTAAAATATTATGATCATGTTAATTAGTACGTATGTTATTTAATTTTTTGATTAAGCTAGAATAATTTTGATAGAGTAGTTTTTTAAGGTTAATTAATTAATTGTTATATGCATGTATAGTTAATTACTAGTTTAATTTTAATGGTGTAATTTTGATATAGAATATTTTTAATGTAGGTAGTGCATGTTTCAATCAATTGTTTAAATTAGTTTAGATATAGTGGTTCGACCGTTGGATCACGTTGTAATTAGGAATATGTTGATTAAATTAGGAATACACTATATTAGTAAAAATTTTAAATTAGGAATATGTTCATTAAATTGATAATTATTGACCCAATTAGAAAATTATTATTTTAATTAGTTTTAGGTTTGTTAATTTAGGAATATGTTCAATTTTTTATTATTGATTAAGTTAGGTAGAAAAATAATAATTAAATTGTGAATATATATGTTGATTAAATTATGAATATATATGTTGATTAATTAAATTAGGAATACGTTATAATAGTAAAAAATTTAAATTAGGAATATGTTCATTAAATTGATAATTAGAAAACTCTAATTAGAAAACTATTATTTTAATTAGATTTAGATTTGGTAATTTAGGAATATTTTTAATGTAGGTGATGCATGTTTCAATCAATTGTTTAAATTATTAGTTAATTAGATGGTTCGACGGTGGTATCACGTTGTAATTAGGTTATATATTGTTTTGATTTAAATTAGGAATATGTTGATTAAATTAGGAATTGATTAAATTAGGAATATGCTATATTAGTAAAAATTTTAAATTAGGAATATGTTCATTAAATTGATAATTAGAAAAATCCAGTTACAAAACTATTTTAATTAGGTTTAGGTTTGTTAATTTAGGAATATGTTAATTTTTTTATTATTGATTAAATTAGAAAAATAATAATTAAATTAGGTTATTGTTGATTAAATTAGGAAAATGTTGATTAAATTGGTAAATTGTCGATTAAATTAGGAATATGCTATATATACTTAAACTAGTAAATTATTGATTAAATTAGGTTATTGTAAATTAAATTATGTATTTTTTATTGATTGAAACAGATGAGTGAAGTACCGAATCAGGGTTCTAGTTCACGTAGGTCATTTTGGTCACGTTCAAGGAGGTCTCGGGGTGAATCAGTACCTGTGATGGCTCCTCCTCCTCCTGTGGCAGTGTCACCGCCGCCGACTACGATGTCGTCTGGTTCGTCAACAGCCGTATGATCCTCTTCTCGTCAGCATCTCGTTCGAGACAAAAGGCAACGCGTTGAAATCATTTCAGGAGCGTAAGTCAATAATTCTAATGTTTAACAGTATTCAGTAACGATTAACTTTATTTATTTATAATGTGTTAGTTTATAAATTTGTTAATAATTTTACAGATTGTTGCCCGGTAATGAGGTGTCCAGGATCTGCACACAAGCCTTTAAGAAGTGCAAGATTTCTAAGGGTGCTATCACTTGGTTGACGGTGCCGCAAACTAAAAAGGATGAATACTTCGAGGAGTTCCAGGTATGTAATTACAATAATTAAAGTTTATTAAATAACTAATTATACATATTATTTGATAAATATGTTGAATATTTGTATAGAAAAAGGCCTGTTGGGATACGGCGATCTACTCAGACGACGCTATTTACGAGAAGTGGTACGGTGTTTGTTCTACTCGGTACACGAACATGATGTACGACTGGAGAACGGCCTGGCGTGATCGTGACGCGAATCGTGTTCTGGGGGAGGAGGATGGTGTTGACCTGTGGGAGTCGTTGGTTGAGAAGTGGATGGACCCGGCTTACCAAGAGAAGTGTGAGAAAGCTCGGGCCAACCGCAGAACCGACGTTGGAGGCGGGATGGCAGTGCATCGGGGGGAGCTCGGTCCGTCCTCGAGCAATCACTTGCTATCGTAAGTTTTCATTAATTTTAAAAATTAAATAATTATAGTTAATTATTTTATATTAGTTATCTAAATTAATTTGTATATGTTTATTTGATACGTAATAGGAGCGGGAGACTGGACGTTCACACACCCACTTGGATCGGATGAGTCTTATTCATCCGTTTAATGCCGATACACTGACGTCCACCTACGGGCGCACTACTGACCTCCACGTAAGTTTAATTAAATTTATGTATTAATTAAATTATATATATAGATAATTAAATTAATTTTAATTTTTTAATTATGTAGTTGAGCGTCCGACAGAGGATTGAAGAGGCCGAGACGCAAGCCGCGGCGACTACTGCTGAATCCGGAAGCAACGGTCCCCCTCCGACTGTTGACGTGGACCAGTGTTACCTTGACGTTGCCCCGACCTCCAAGGGAAGGGTCCTTGGCCTTGGTGGGATGAGCAACGCCGTGAGGACACCAAGTGGTCGGTCGGCCCGGAGTGCATCGCAGGCGTCCGTATCCTCCACTGCCGTCCCGGATCCGAACGTCATGGCACAGTTCGAGAACTACTTCCGCCTCTGGAGTACCAACGCGGGTCGGACGTTGGGGATGTCTGCTGAGCAGATCGAGGCCATCTATCAACAGACGATGGTGCAAGCACCGCCAGGTCCAACTCCAGATCAAGCTGCAGGTCAAGCTGCAGGTCAGGCCGACGATGACGACGTCAACTTGAGTACTGACGATGTGGTTGATCAGTTTTTTCACTATCCTGGTTGAACAATTTAATTTTGTGTTGAACTAATTTATTTTTCTGTTGAACTTATTTACTTTTCTGTTGAACTTATTTACTTTTCTGTTGAACTTATTTATCTTTATGTTGAACTATATGTTGAACTATATATTGCAGTTTATTTGTGTAGTTTATTGGTGGAATAATGCATTTGGTGTATGGATGAAAATAGGGTGCATTCATTTGTTTCATTGAGTACAAATAACAGTGCATTTTAGTACAAAATAGCCTCATATAGAGTACATTATACATATATTTAACCAAACCACTTGAAGGTGGTAGATGCAACCATGACAACTAGCACAATCAAAATGATTTTGTTCACTTTGATTAAATTCTTGATTTCTTCAGCCAAATTCTTGATCTCTATAACCAATTTCTTCATCTTTTGAGTCATTTTCTTCATGTCTTCAGTTTATTGGTCACTTTGATTAGATCCTTGATTCTTGTCAACACCACAGTTTTCTAGAGTATCAGCCCATACAAAGAAACCACATCCACCACCACAACCATCACTTAGAGAGTCAGGATAATTATGAAATATCCTCCCTTTACTTCTAGGTTGTTTAGAAGCATATGTACGACATGCCTTTCCACAATAACAAACAAGGCCTTGCTGAAATCGAATAGAAGATGAAGAAGACATGATATTTCTTTGCAAAATAAAAAAATCGAATATGGTGTGTGTGAGCTTTGTGTTGCTTTGTGTGTGCTATATATACAAAAAATTGAATTAATTAAAAAAAAAAAAAAAACCCCGCCAAATGCCGACGGAATATATTTTCTGTCGGAATTCACAATTTGATAAATACCGACGGATAATCCGTCGATATTTATCTATGCCGACGGAATATTGGGCGGGTGAAATGCCGACGGAATTAACTTTCCGTCGGAATTCACCATTTGATAAATGCCGACGGATTATCCGTCGGTAATTATCTTTGCCGACGGAAATTTGGGCGGGTGAAATGCCGACGGAAAGATAAGTCCATCGGCATTTCCGTCGGGAAATGTTACCCCAAAACTTTCTACTGCCTAATTTTTTTCCACTTCACTTTCGTATTGCAAATTTACACCAAAACTTTCTACTGCCTAATTTTTTATGCTCATGCTCGGGTATTCAGAAACATCAAATTACGGTACATTTTCTACCATTTTTAATTTACTCTATACATAAAATTCAATATAATGTAATTACATGTTTTATATATATCATAAGTTTTGTTTGAATTTATTATAAGTTTAGTTTAGTAATGTGTTGCTCCACTTAAATGTTTAGCAGATGGATTTTCCTGACCGTCGTTGGATGTACTGTACTCCTAGAATGATTAAAGGAAATGTGAATGTGGAATTTTATAATGAACTCGTGTTATTTGTTGAATTTGCAAAAAGCCAGCCACATTACATGAGTGGAAATTGCATTAGGTGTCCGTGTAATGCTAAGAAATGTCAGAATAAGCAATATAAAGAGATTGATGAGGTCCTAGTACATATTGTGAAGAATGGTTTCGTTGATAATTATTATAATTGGACTAGTCATGGCGAAACACGTTGGCCTTATAGATTTGATGAAGTGTTTTACTATTACACTGTTGGAATCTATCAACAAGAAGTAAATTTCGATCATGTTGGCACTAGTAACGAGGTAGAACAACGGTTTGGAGACGAAGAACAACAGTTTGGGGACGAAGAACAACAGTTTGGGGACGAAGAACCGAATATGTATCAAACAATGATCAGGGAAGCTGGTTTTTCAAACATGGAAGAGGAGCCGACGAATGAGGCATTTCGGTTTTATGAGATGCTCAAATTAGTCGAAGAAGATTTATATCCGGGTTGTGAATCTCACTCACAGTTGTCATTTAATGCACGACTCATGAACATTAAGACCGAGAACAAGCTTTCTAACAGGGCATATGAGCAAGTGACACAGTTATGCAGTGAAATTTGTCCTCAAAATAATAAGGTGCTTACGACATTTCATCAAAGCAAACAAATGTTGAAGAATGTTGGTTTGCCGGTTGAGAAGATTGATTGTTGTGTGAAGGGTTGCATGTTATATTGGGGTGACGAAGATAGCAGTCTGAAGATGTGTAGATTGTGTGGCCATCCCCGGTACAAAGAGGCACGTCGAAAGGGACCTGGTGGTCAATCGAAGAAGACAAAGAAGAAAGTGCCATATAAGAAGATGTACTACCTTCCTATCATTCCTCGTTTGATGAGATTATATCAATCAAGTGCCACTGCACAACACATGACGTGGCATGCTACAGATTCCTCTTCGGCTGAGTCGAGGGAGATGCGACATCCGGTAGACTCAGAGGCCTGGAAACATCTTGACAACGTGTTTCCAGATTTTGCTTGTGAACCGAGGAATGTGAGATTAGGTTTGTGTACTGATGGTTTTGCACTGTTTGGGATGCATGGGAAGCAGTATTCTTTGTGGCCGGTGATACTGACTCCGTATAATCTTCCTCCGTGGATGTGCATGAAACCTCAAACAATGTTTCTGATTGTATTGGTGCCTGGACCAACGAATCCAAAGGACAAACTGGATGTTTATCTCCAACCTCTTATAAAAGACTTGATCTTCTTATGGGAGAATGGAGTCCAAACGTACGATATTTTTAGAAAGCAGAACTTCACGATGCGTGCTGCTCTTTTATGGACCATTAGCGACTTTCCTGCATATGGTATGTTGTCCGGGTGGAGTACGGCCGAAAAGAAAGCATGTTCGTATTGTATGGAGAATTCTGAAGCTTTCAGTCTCCCGGTGAGTAGAAAAGTTTCATGGTTCGATAATCACCGTAGGTTCTTACCTCAAGGTCACCCGTTTCGAAGAAATAAGAAGAACTTCGTAAAGAACAGAGCAGTCACAAACAATCGACCTCCACTTCGAGATGGTATTTTATACATTTATTTAATGAGTATTAAACGTATATTTATCTATTGCTTTTAGTGTCACTGATAATTTACTCTCCGTACAGGACGTAGGTTGTTATATGAGATTCAGTGGACGGGGTTGAAAAAAAGTACTGAGGAAAATGCAGCGGAACACAACAGAGGAATTGAGGGTGGTTGGAACAAAAGGAGTATTTTTTGGGACTTACCATACTGGAGTTCACTATTGATACGACACAATTTGGATGTGGTGCACATTGAAAAGAATGTGTTTGACAATGTGTTCCACACAATCATGAACACCGAAGGCAAGACGAAAGACACTCCAAAGTCTCGGGAGGATTTGGACACTCTTTGTCGCCGTCCAGAGTTGAAAAAGGCTAGCTACACACTGGATAAGCCACAAAAACAAAGATTGTGTAGGTGGATAAAGGAGTTGAACTTTCCGGACGGCTACGTGTCGAACTTGAGTCGATGCGTAGACACGACAACGGGTAAGGTTACAAGGATGAAGAGTCATGATTGTCATGTATTTATGCAACGCTTGATACCGATTGCGTTCCGAGAACTTCTTCCTCACAATGTGTGGAGGGCTATCACTGAATTAAGTCTCTTTTTTAGAGATTTAACGGCTACAACGATCAAGATCGATGATATGATTCGTTTAGATGAAGACATTCCAGTGATTTTGTGTAAGTTGGAACAAATTTTTCCACCTAGCTTCTTTAACTCGATGGAACACTTACCCGTTCACTTAGCGTATGAAGCGAGAATTTGTGGTCCGGTGCAATACAGGTGGATGTACCCATTTGAAAGGTAAAATCTTACTTATTTTATTTCATTACAATTACACATGCATTCTTATAAGTTTTATATATATATATATATATATATATATATATGTGTGTGTGTGTGTATATCAGGTATCTCCACAACTTGAAACGCAATGCTAAACAAAAGGCAAACATTGAAGCATCGATTGTGAATGCATATTTGAATGAAGAGGTTGGCATGTTTTGTTCTTATTACTTTGAAGACCACGTCAACACAAAGTTAAGAAGTGCTCCACGTAACTTCGGTGGTACATCCGCTGACGATATCAGTGAAGAGGTCGATGGAATGCTCTCCATATTCAAGTCTAAGGGACGGCCAATAGGAAACCCCACTGAACGATATTGGGAGACGAACTCGGAGGCGGAAATAGCACAAACGTATGTGTTATTGAATTGTGATGAAGTTCAGCCATACATTGAGTAAGTATTTCATATATAAATCGTCTATTTAAATACCACTTCATTTATGTCATTTAATATTAACCAAGTTTTTGAATGTTGTGAATTAGGATGTACACTCAAGAACTACGACGAGCAGAACCAAACATCTCAGATGCATATATAGATGCTCGTATTCAACGTGAATTTTCCCAATGGTTCGAACGTTATGTGAGTACCATTTAATTATGTTTTACGTAAATAAATTAATATTTATTTTAATTAATTTTAAATTGAGCCGTATAGGGAAGGGATAACGCTCTTAACAGTCGATTCTTACGAGATCTCAGCAAGGGACCACTACGTCGTGTAAAGACTTACAACGGTTATATTGTGAAGGGCTACAAATTTCATACGTCTGGGTATGCATCGACAAAGGCAACTACCAACAGTGGCGTCTGGGTTAGCAGTGCGAATTACAATGCAGATGCAAGTGATTACTTTGGGGTGTTACGGGAAGTCGTCGAAGTAGAATATCCAGGATATCAAGCAAAGACTGTAGTGTTGTTCAAGTGTCATTGGTTTGATTCAGGCCATCTAGGAACAAGAATTCACCCGGAGTACAAGCTCGTTGATGTTAGTTCGAAAAGGACGTATGTTGGGGATGATCCATTTGTATTTTCCCATCAAGTATCTCAAGTATACTACTGCACATATCCGGGAGCTCCACGTGGTTATGAATGGCACGCTGTTTGCAAAGTAAAGGCAAGGTCAATGGTAGAAGTCCCTAAAAAGGACAAAAATACTGAAGATGAATCTCCATTTCAAACAGAACAAATAGAGACTCCAACTGAAGTCTTTACAGGAGATTTCAATCTTTCTGTACCCTTGACGGCTGCAAATCCCGAATTAATAGAAATTGAAGGTGAAGAGGAGGGGGATGAAAAAGAGGATGAAGAGGAGAATGAAGATGAGGATGAAGAGGAGAATGAAGAAGATGAGGATGAGGAGGAGGATGATGATGAGGAGGAGGAAGATAAGGATGAAGAGGAGGATGAAGACGATGAAGATGAAAATTAATTCAATTAATGTAATGTATTTATTTCTTATCTTATAAAAGTTAATTAATTATTTATCATTTAGATACAAATTATAAATATTAAATTTAATATAAATATAAGTCACAACCAATATATTTATTAATATATGTGGAAGAAATGAATTTCGTGATTTTTTTTAAAAATATTTTGGTAATTTAGTAGCTCTAGTATATAGAAAAAATTGAATTAATTTTAAAAAAAAAGTCGCCAAATGCTGAGGGAAATTGCAATTTTATGAATGCCGACGAAAATTCCGTCGGTAAATTGGGGCGGGTAATATGCCGACGGAATTAACTTTCCGTCGAAATTCACAATTTGATAAATACCGACGGATTATTTATCTTTGCCGACGGAATATTGGGCCTTATATAAAGCCTCAACCTAGGGCTCCTTTCACTCTTCTCTCTCGCGCCGATTTCTCTCCATTCATCAGAGAAGCAGCCGCGTGTTTCTTCTTCCCGGCGTGTTTCTTCTTCCCGGCGCACACCTACCTACATCGTGGTTTCACCTTCAATGCCCAATTTCTCTGAAGCTATTACTAACAAAGGTTCGTCTCTTCTTTCAGAAATTGCAAAATTGCAAATCGATTAGTAGTATTGTTTGAAATCAATTTTTGATTACGGGGTGTTCTTGTACGCTGGATTTGGTTTTTAAATTTCAGAATCGATGGTCGGTTTTAAAATCAATTTCAGAGCCTTAATTTATTTAAAGTAATTTTAAATGTTCTTGTGCAGGTGTACCGCAAGAAATGGGTGATTCACATCGAGCGCATCACTCGTGAGAAGGTTAACGGATCTACTGTTAACGTCGACATTCATCCCTCCAAGGTTGTTATCACGAAGCTTCGTCTCGATAAGGATCGTAAATCACTGCTCGACCGCAAGGCCAAGGGCCGCGCCGCCGCGGATAAGGACAAGGGGACGAAGTTCACAGCTGAAGATATTATGCAAACTATTGATTAGTAGGTTGGTTAATTTGTTCTTCCGCATTTTTAATGTTGATTTTGTTGAAGATTGAATGAGGGAAACTATGTTATTTGTCTTACTTTTGATGGATATTTCGTGTTATTTCACTTTCGATAAATTTAAAATATGACTTTTTCGTAGATTTAGCATTTGATGAAGTTGATATTACTGGTTTTTGTATGTATTTGACTGTCTTTGTTCTTTTGGATTCGTCATGACCGTGTGATTCAATTTTTCTTGATATATTTTTCAAACTTAGTAGTAATAAGAATTGTGTATATTAATGCACAACACAATTACGAGTTTGATGTGTTTTGTTTAATAGAAGTAGTAATATTACTTGGAAAGTAAAATTTTACTTGACCAATTTATTACAAAATGCTACAGTGCGGGTCGGGTTTAGGTCGGGGTCGGGGCCGTGTCGGGCCGGGGTCTCTCCGGTCCCACCCATATTTTTTTTATTACTATTTTGTTTTAGTGACGGATAATCCGTCGGTAAAAGTCGACGGATAGTCCGTCGGTAATCCGTATTTACGAAATTAATTTATTGAAAATTAATTCAGTCGGGATTCCGTCGGTATTATTATCCGACGGCATTGCCGACGGAGGTGACGACGGAATATCCGTCGGAAATACCGACGGAATTTAATTTCTTTTATAATTATTTTAATTTATTTATTTCCGACGGAATATCCGTCGGCAATACCGACGGAATTTAATTTCTTTTATAATTATTTTATTTAATTTATTTCCGACGGAATTCCGTCAGAATTACCGACGGAATTTGACCCGGGTTGTTAAACGGGTTATCCGGATTACCGACGGACATTCCGTCGGAAATATTGACTGAAATATTCCGTCGGTATTTCCGTCGGTATTACCGACGGAATTCAAAAATCCGTCGGCAAAAAATGCCGACGCCGACAAAGGAGACAGACAACTTTCCGTCGGTAATTCCGTCGGTAACCTCGGCGGGCGACGGATATTCCGTCGGTAAATCCGTCTCTAAAACGGGTTTTTTTTGTAGTGGATTGTAAAATTGATTCTCCAATATCAAGTTATTAGTCGGGATAAAAAGTAAAATAAAAAAATTGTAAGGTGACTAATTATGTTCAATTTATAAAATAACTCATAAACATCACAAAAAATCTGAAATAATTATTTGTTCTAATTTAGTCTTGTATAATCTTATTTTAAATACATCAAATATTAATTAATAATCCATCATTTGATAAATTAATACTCCCTCCGTTTTTTAATAAGTGTCACTTTGGCTTTTTAACTAATTTTAAAATAAGTGTCATTCTGAGTTTTTTTCTTTAATTTTGACTATTTTGCCCTTATTCATTTACCATATATATTGTTCATAAATAAATTTCATAAACATTGTTTATACCAAAATTAATTTGATTTATGAATAATAGCTACATTCTTGACCACATTCTTTATCAAACAAAACTTCTATATCAAAATTAGCAATAATTAATTAAGGGTAATATGGACCACACTTTATAATCTTAATTGGTTGAAAAATGTCAAAGTGACACTTATTAAAAGATGGAGGGAGTACATATTTTACATTCACAAAATCTCAAATCCAATTATAATAATAATAATTAGAAAACATCTATAGCCCACTCACTTATTCCCTCCGTTTTTTTAGCAGTAGTTTCCCAACTTCTTTATGTTTTCATTCATTTGACAACCACCTAGTAGAAATTTTAAAAAAAAATAAACACACAATTTTATGTATATATCACAAAATACTGTATATCATCCGTTTCAGCAGAAGTTTCCCAATTTTTTTGTTCGTTCCAATAAAAGTGTTTCATTCATTTGACAATCAAAAGTAAATATCGCCTAGTAGAAATCCTAAGAAAAAAAAATTAAAACACAATTTAGTTATATCGCCAATACCATATTTATAGAAATCCTAAGTCAATCGAAAAATTAATTGAGAAGAGAAGATATTGATTCAAAACACAATGCCAAAGAGAAGAAGGGGCTGCAATTTTAATTTAGGGTTGGGGTATATACCCCTCCAGCTTTATTTAATACACTCCCCCTCCATTTTTATTAATTCAAAATACATATAAAATATCAATTTTACCCTTTTACTAAGGGTGTTAGATACATATACTCCCCCTACAATTTAAAACACAATCCTAACCCTAGAATTAGACAGCCGTCGCCGCCACCGACGCCGTTAATGTTGCACCCATCTTCTTCTTTCTCATCTTTCACCACCAATTGTCCTCCACACACCAACGCACCCCAAATTTAACAAAATACCCATCAAATCCCAGCAGCAGGATGAAGAAGCCACGGGCGCATCTACACAAAAAATCTTAGTTTTTTTAATAAACACTCTGGTGACAGTGGTTTGTCGACCAAAAATACTCCGGTTGACACTGGTTTGTCGATCAAAAATATTTCGGTCGACACTGATTTGTCGACCAAAAATACTCCGGTCGACCCTAGTTTGTCGACCAAATTTCGATTTTTTTTTTTAAATCTGAAAATTTTGACTATTATTGATCGCCCAAAAACACTCTCGTCGACAATAGGCTATCAACGAGAGCGTTTTTGAGCGATCAATAATGGTCCAAAAAAAAAACAAACCTGGGGGTGGTCCGCGACGGTCCGAGCGCTAGGTAGGGCACTGGAGTATTTTTGGTAGGGCCGCGATGGCCGAGGGCGAGCCAGAGCGGCGGCGAGCGCTGGGGGTGGGCCGCGTCGGTCGAGGCAGAGCCGGAGCGGCGGCGAGGGCGAGCTGGAGGGCGGCGTCGAGTGGAGCGAAAGAGCAGAATTAAAAAAAAATGAGAAAGAAGATAGGCGACGGCGAAGGCAAGAGGGTGGAGGGGGAGTGCGAGGGCGAGGGGGTGGAGGGGGAGAGCGACGGCGAGAGCGAGAGATGGGGAGTGCAGAAAACAAAAAAAAACGGGGAGGGGAAGAGAGAGGCGACAGAGAATGAAGTTGGGAAGAAGATGAAATTAGGGTTATGGGGGTATGTATGTATCTATCCCATTTATTAAAGGGCAAATATGGTATTTTCATATATATTTTTGAATTAATAAATAGGAGGGCGAGTGTATTAAACAAAGCTGGAGGGGTATATACCCCAACCCTTTAATTTATTAAGGCCCATTTTGGCGGCTCAACATAGAAAGAAAGGAAAGCAAGCAACTTGATGGCGTTGGCTATATATATCCCTCCAGCCCTGTTAAGTATACTCCTCCATCCAATTTATTAATTTAATAATAAAGTTAAATACTTATTTTGCCTCTCTAGTAATTTTAGGCAGATAGATACACCCCCTACAAAGATTACCAAAAAAAAAAAATACAACTTCAAAACTCTTCCCCAAAAAACCTCACGCTGGGTAGAACAAAAAACTCACACTCATATTGTTGTCGTCACTCCAAGGTCAAGGGTGGAACATAATGGTTAAAAAATGTGAAGGAAGTTATAAATACGTGAGTTCTTTTTCTTATGTTTTATTTTTGTTTATGTTTTGAAATGTAGGCATAAAAATCAAGGCTTTAGAATTTTTTGTTAATATTTTTAGGTTTGTGCATGTTTTTTTGTATTTTATGATTTAAACTGAGATGAAAATGGTGTGTGGTTATTTTCGCGCGTTTGGCTATGGCGTTTTTGTCCGTTCAAAATTTTCGACCCTGATTGGTCGACGGGAAAGCTTATGGTCGACATGACGATGTTGATGAAGTTATGTTTCGTCGACCAACCTATGCTGAAAGTTTATTTACACATATAATCATATCGTGCAATTTTCATCAACTAGTAACCGACAAAAAGTCTTTTGGTCAATAACAAGATGTCGGTGGAACCTAATTCCGTCGACACATGATTGTCGAGTGAAACATCTTTTGTTGGCATGTATGTGTTGAAAATAGTATAGTTTTGTTTATTTTCCTTCAAAATTATTTATTGTCGACTAAATTGTTTTCATTTTTTTTTTTTTTTTGCAGAGTATAAGCGAGCTAGGCCAACGGCCTCTAATCGAAAGAGAAATGTGGAGGCTCTCACACAAGAAAACCCTCCTTCTATTCAAGAGGAGTGTATTCCATGGAAAGAGTGAAAACAAGATAAAAAACACACACACCACACACATTACCCGACTTGATCGAAGTCATTCTTTCAGATTTTTTTCCAAGACAAGTATCATAACTTTTACTTCCTTCACTATTTATCAACATTGCTTTATCATGCATGATGCTGCTCCAAAAGACATGAAAAAATCTCTATAAAAATTTATATAGAAGTACACAACATAAACTTTTATATATGGATAATAATTACAACTTGACAGGTCCTATAATATCATTCATGGTAATGACTAATGATTCCTCATAACTTTTTAATATTTTACAAATCTCAAGTTCAAGAGGCTTGTTAAAGCTATTGGATGGTTGGCTCCCTTACAAACTCTTTAACCAAAATATTAACTCCATGTGCCGACTCAATCACCAAATTTAGCTTCGGTGAATGAACATATTTAGAATTATGGATAGTAAGATCTTATGTTCCACTTGAGCCAAGTTTTGTCCTAAACGTTTTGCAATTTTGAAAATTTCTCATTATCGGAACGCTTCACAATAATCACCATATTGTGTTCTCTAGATACAACACGTACACACTCTTGAAGGGCCTCTCGACTTGTAAAATAATTTCCATTTGTGAAGATGTTCGTATAGTCCATCACAATTTCATTACTCGAAGCCTCTTTACCTTGATTTTCTTCACCAGACATTGGATCTTCGATTTCCTCATCAACAACAGTATCATCGTTGAATACATTTGTTTCCTCAACATATTCCAGATCGTTGTTTGAATCGTCCGACAAATTCTGGAAAAAAAATTGTTATTCACTTTTTCGAGAGGGTATAATCGACCAAATACGGTTTGGTCGACAACACTTTGTTGACCAAAAGACTTTCTGTCGGTTACTAGTTGATGAAAATTGCACGATATGATTATATGTGTAAATAAACTTTCAGCATAGGTTGGTCGACGAAACATAACTTCATCAACATCGTCATGTCGACCATAAGCTTTCCCGTCGACCAACCAAGGTCGAAAATTTTGAACGGACAAAAGCGTCATAGCCAAACGTGGGAAAATAACCACACACCATTTTCATCTCAGTTTAAGTCATAAATGATTCGGGTGGAATTTACACGATTTAGATGCATATTTGAAGCTCATTTGATGTTGATTTCATTGAATTATACATTGAATATGATTGTTTAAGCCGAAATGAGAGAAAGGTTGTGTTTTGTCGATTTTGTAGGAAATACGATGGAATTTGGAGCAAAACACATACCACAAGTGATCGGACCGGAAAGAGGAGTGCACGGTTGGATTCGTCTCGAAAAACGGAGTGGATTAGCTAAAGGAATCGACAATCCGACATCCGAGACGAAGATTAGACATGGAAACGAGAAAATGAGCCAAAAACCACATGGCCGGGTAGACATCACCCGGCCGGGTGGAATCAACCCGGCCGAGTAGCTTCAGCTCGACCAAGGCGCGCAAAGGAGGGCGTTCGTGTTTGTCCCGGGTGGGATTCTACCCGGGCAAGGTCAAATTATGGGGAAGTTCGTGTTTCGCCCGGGTGAAACCCACCCGGCCGGGTGGTTTCAACCCGGGCAAGGCGGAAATAGTGGTTTGCTTTGAGTTTTGGCCGGGTGGCATGCCCGGGTGGGAGCCACCCGGCCGGGTCACATCAAGTTCGGGGGTTTTTGGCTATTTTCTCCAATTTCGAAGGGCTAAAGTGCAAAATCTCATTTTTGGAATTCTTGCAACATATAAAAGGAGTCTTATTTCAGTTTTTGAGAACACACACTACCTTGGAGAGGAATTCACACACACACTCACACATAGTCATAGGTGTTCTTCATTTTTTGCAATTTCTTTTCATAGATAGCTTAGATTCTTGTTTATTTTAACAATTCAAGTGAAGATTTCCATTGGGCTTTGTAAGTAATTGAAGTTTGTAGCTGCATTTCAAGTTTTAAGGTGATATCTATTTAATTCTCATTTCAATTTCCCAATTCTCTTATTTCTTGCATTTGATTTCTTAATTGTTATGGAACTTGTGATTTCTTACATTCTAGCCATGGATTTCTATCTTAGAACCATGGGCTAAGTCTTAATTGCCTAGGGTGTTGAAGTTTTGGTGGTTAAGTGGTGTAATTATGGATTAATTGCATGATTAGCTTAGCAATTGGGTGTATTTGCTTCTAGTGTGGTAATTTGCATGATTCAATTGGTTAATTCACCCTATTAGCTAGCATTCTTAGTTGTGTCGATTTCAACGACCGTATTGGGTTGCATGATTAGGAATGTGTATATGAGCTTGAATTAATCGATTAGAATTAACATAGTAATTAGCTACACCGACCGGGGGTTAGTTGCTTAGATAGACGTCACTAGACACTAGTCAATTAGAGGTCGTCTATTAGATTAGTGAAAGGACGTCTCATAAACATTAGTAACCGTGTTGAACGTGTTTATGAGACACTATCCTAAGATCTTATGGCATTGATTAGACGATGTAATTGCTAGTTAATGCACGTGTTCACCTAGGCCTCACAAGGGATTGGTCGACACACACTAGTGATAGCCTTTAGCTCTACCCAATGCATTAGGTTTAATTTGTGTATTTTTGCCCAATAATTCACCACACAACCTACAAAATGGATACACCCGAGGCAATACCTTCTCACCTTGCACTTTCGAAAGGAAGTTAGATATCTTGTTGTTGCTTTTGTTCATTTCTTTTTGTTTAGTTAAACTAGTTTCATACTTGTGTTTTAAATTCCCTAAAATCCAAACAAACAAGCTTAGTTACTACAATGGCATGATAACTTGCAACTTTAGGGATTCATTGGCACTTAATTAAATCCTTGGATCGAAAATATACTTGGGAAAACTTATCCAAAAATACGAACAAGTCAATGGCGCCGCTGCCGGGGATTTAAGCGAGTGTTATTAGTGAAACTTAGAGTTTGTTGAGTGTTATTGGTAGTAGCATTTCTTTTTGTTATTTTGTTTTTGTTCATCTTTGTGGGCTTTGAAATTTTTCTTTTGTAGGTGCATGATCACAAGATCACGTGGAGGAAACCTTGAACCATTAGACCTTGAGATCGAGGTACACGCAAGAAGAAGGAATCGAAGTAGAAACCGTCAAAGAGTCATAGAAGAACCATTTGAGATGGAGAATATTGAAGAGATGAATCCTCCACCACTTGGAGATGGTGAGCTTCAAAGGGAGAATCCCAAAATTGGGAATCAACAAGGAGGTAATCCACTTCAAAACCCTCCACAAAATCTCATTAATCCCAATCCACCATATCCAATCCAAAACCACCTTCCATATCAAGGATACAATCCTTATCCTTATCCACCTCCACAACAAGCCTACTATCCACCACCTCCACCTCATCCATATCCACTACATCAACACCCATATCCTCCACCTTACCAATATCCTCCACCTCAACAAATCCAAGAAGAATTTGTTCCTCCTCCTCGACATATAGAAGAACCTCAACGTGTGTACCATGGAAGGCCAATGAGGGAATATTTTGAGCCTCAACCTAGGGAGCATTACGATGGGTTGGCAAAACCAAGGGTGGAGGCAAACAACTTCGAGATTAGTGTCTCTTTATTAAGGATGTTGAGGGAGAGACAATTTGAAGGAAGGACGGAGGAAGGATTTGAGGAAGACCCGAATGAACATCTTGCTCAATTCTTGGAGATAGCCGACACTCTCAAGCAAAATGGAGTGTCGGAAGATGCTAAAAAAATGAGGTTATTTCCATTTACATTGTCGGGGAAAGCAAAAGCTTGACTACAATCAAGCATTCCAGCCGGAGAAGTGAGGACGTGGGAAGATTTGAAGAAGAGATTTCTATTGAAGTACTACCCTCCTTCAAAGACGATGGAAGCCAAGCAAAAGATCTCTACGTTCAAACAAGGTCCAAATGAGGGAATCAAAGAAGCATGGGAAAGATTTACGAGTCTTCTCATCACATGCCCCCATCATGGTTTCCCAATAGAACAAACAACTTGTTGGTTCGTTGGTGGGTTACGATTGGAAGATCAACACCACATTGATGCTTGTGCGGGAGGTTCAATTTGGATGAAATCGGTGGAGGAGATCAATGACATAATCGAGGGGATATCAAGCAATACTTTCAAGACGAGAGTAGACCGTGGAGCACAAAATTGGGTAGCCCAAGTGGATGCTAATGATAGCATAAGAGCAATGATGACTACACTCATTGAAAAGGTGAATGTTTTATCTCAAACAAGAGATAATTATTTATCCTTTGTGCAAGAAGATCCTCAAATGGGACATATGGAAGAAGTGCAATACATGGGTCAACAAGGATATCCACAAAATTTTTAAGGGAATCGACAATATCAAGGCCAACCACCAGATCAAAATCGTGGTCAAGGATATCAAGCTCCTTCTCAAAACCGATTCCAAGGGCAGTCTTCATCATCTCAAGGACAAGGGGGACCATCCCCTCAATACCAAGCTCCTCAAAACCCGAATTTTCGGAGGAATGAGAATTTGTCCTATTCCAATCCTAAAAGTGCTATTCAATATCCTCCCGGATTTGATCCCGGAGCAAAACTTTCAAGTGGAGAAGGGAAGTCTTCCACGGATGAGCTTCTTTCACACCTCACTAAGAGAATGGAGGAAAGTGATAAGAGAAATGAGAAAAGTGAGAAGAAATCTGAAGCAACCGACTCAATCCTTGCTCAACTCATGGGTAATCAAAAATCAATGGAATCCATGATTGGCCAACTTATGAGTAATCAAAAATCAATGGAATTCCAATTGGGACAATTGGCAACTTCAATTGGATCTCAACCTAACAAAGGGAAATTTCCATCGACAACTGAAGTGAATCCGAAAGAGCATTGTAAAGCCATTAAGTTGAGGAGTGGCACTTCTTACGAAGGACCAAAAATGCCCACGGAGGTTGATGATGAGAAATTCGATGAGGAGATTGAGGAAGTTGAGGAAGGAAAGCAAGATGAGGAGTTGGAAGTTGAAGGAAGGAAGGATGATGAAAATGAAGAGAAAGAAAAGAAGGAAGAAGAAAGTGGAGATGAGGGAGTGAAGAGTCCAAGGACTCCAAAGTGAAAGATTGCTAAGGAGCTAAGAGAGAAGAAGCATGATGTACCATGTGACAAATGGGGGATTCCCATTACTCATGTACCACTTCCATTTCCTCAAAGGTATATGAAGAAGAGGTTGAACGAGAAGTTTAGCAAGTTCATGGAAATCTTTAAGAAGATTCATATCAATCTCCCTTTTCTTGATGCCTTGGACCAAATGCCCCACTATATGAAGTTTCTCAAGGATTTGATTGCAAACAAGAAGAAGCTTGGAGTTCATCAAGCAATCAACCTTTCGGAAGAATGTAGTGCTCTACTACAAAGAAGCCTACCCAAAAAGTTGGAAGATCCGGGGAGTTTCACTATTCCTTGTGAAATCGGGGGTAGTGAAGCAATATGGGCGTTATGTGACCTTGGGGCAAGCATCAACCTCATGCCCTATTCGATTTACAAGAGGTTGGATATGGGGGAGTTGTTACCAACGACCATGACCTTGCATCTAGCCGACCGATCGGTGAAGACACCAAGAGGGATCGTTGAGGATGTGTTGGTGAAAGTGGACCGATTCATATTTCCCGTGGACTTCGTTATTCTTGATATGGCGGAAGATGAGCACGTCCCTTTGATCTTGGGAAGACCTTTCCTTGCAACGGGGGAGGCAATGATCAATGTGAAGAAAGGAGAATTGAAATTGAGTTTCAATCATGAAGAAATCACATTTTCAATTTACAAGTCTTTGAAAGAGCTTGGAGAAGTGGAGTCTTGTAATTTCTTAGATGTGGGTGACAACATTGTGCAAGATGAATGGGAAGATTTCTCTAACACTTCTTTAACTCATTCTATTTCTTCATTTCTATGTGATTCTTTGATTGTCTCTAATGATTTGTTGCCAAGTTCTTATAGGGAATCAATAGAAGAAGTTGATGCAATGGAGATGAGAAGGAGACCTCCAATACTACCACTCCATATCCCCGTTGAAGGAGGACAAGGTACGGAAGAAAAGAAGGAAAAGATGAAGCCATTACCGGAGCACCTCAAGTATGCTTACTTGGATAACGAAATGAGGTACCCCGTTATTGTTTCCTCTTTATTAAATGATGGTGAGTTGGAAAAATTGTTGTTTGTGCTTGCTAGGAATAAGAAAGCCTTAGGTTGGACCATTGATGACTTGAAGGGTATTAATCCGTCTATATGCATGCATAGGATTAGGACCGAGAGTGATGTTAAACCAATAGTCCAACCACAAAGACGAGTAAATCCTATATTGCAAGAAGTCATTAGGAAAGAGGTTATCAAATTCTTAGACTCGGGTATGATTTTTCCCATTAGTGATAGTCCATGGGTTTCACCATTGCATGTCGTTTCTAAAAAGGGGGGTATGACGGTCATAAAAACCGATCAAAATGAGGTGATAGCTACAAGGGTAGCAACCGGGTGGAGAGTATGTGTAGATTATAGGGAGTTAAATAAGGCTACATGTAAGGATCACTTTCCCCTTCCCTTTATGGATCAAATGCTAGATAGGCTTGGTGGATTTGCTTACTATTGTTTCCTCGATGGTTATTCCGGGTACAATCAAATAATGATTGCTCCCGAGGACCAAGAGAAGACCACCTTCACATGTTCCTATGGAACGTTTGCTTGGAGACGCATGCCCTTTGGGTTATGTAATGCACCGGCAACATTCCAAAGGTGCATGATGTCGATTTTTCATGATTTAATTGAGAAGGTAATGGAAGTGTTCATGGATGACTTTTCGGTTTTTGGTACTTCATTTGACACATGTTTGGAACATTTGGAGTTAGTGCTTAAACGATGCCAAGATACCAACCTTGTCCTTAATTGGGAAAAGTGCCATTTCATGGTCAAGGAGGGGGTGGTACTTGGTCATCATATATCTTCTCAAGGTTTGCAGGTTGATCGGGCAAAGATAGTGGCTATAGAGAAGCTTCCTCCTCCATCAAACGAGAGAGGAATTCGTTCATTTTTGGGGCACGCCGGCTTTTATAGACGGTTCATTAAAAAAAATTCTAATTTATCTAAACCCCTTTCACACTTACTTGAGAAAGATGTTCCTTATGTTTTTTATGATGCTTGTTTGAATGCTTTTAGTGCCTTGAAGGAAGCGTTGATCAATACTCCAATTTTGGTAGCACCGGATTGGAAGGAGCCATTCACATTAATGTGCGATGCAAGTGATGTGGCAATGGGGGTTGTTCTTGGCCAAGTAAGGGAGAAGATTTTCCGGGCTATATACTATGCATCCAAAACATTCAACGGGGCTCAATTGAATTACACCACTACGGAAAAGAAACTTCTAGCGGTGGTGTACGCTTTCGATAAGTTTCGACCCTACCTAGTAGGTGCAAAAACTATCGTTTACACGGACCACGCCGCTATCCGTTATCTCATGGGAAAGAAGGATGCAAAACCAAGACTAATCTGATGGATCTTACTTCTTCAAGAATTTGACATTGAGATCAAGGATAAGAAGGGGAGTGACAATGTTATAGGCGACCATTTGTCCCGGATCGAGAGGGCTAAAGAGTTCAAAGAAGATTTTGGAGACGTGAAAGAAGAGTTCCCGGATGAGCGTTTGTTCCGTGTCCAAGGATCATTTATGGGAAAAATTCATGATGAGGCACCTTGGTACGCGGATATAGCTAACTACTTAGCAAGTGGAAGCATGCCATTTGGTGCTAACACTTATGAGAAGAAGAAGTTTTTGAAGGATGTTGAGAGCTACCTTTGGGACGACCCTTATGTCTTGAAGAGAGGAGTTGATTCAATAATCTGAAAATGTGTCCCAAAGGAAGAATGGGAAAACATCATGAACCATTGCCACTCATCTCCATGTGGAGGACATTATGGGGGTGAAAAGACGGCCTTGAAGGTGCTCCAATCCGGATTTTATTGGCCATGGGTGTTCTAGAGTTGTAAGGATTTTGTGATGAGATGTGACAAGTGCCAACAGAGTGGAGGGATTTCTAAGAAAAATGAGATGTCGTTGACAAACATTGTGGAAGTCGAAATATTTGATGTTTGGGGGATAGATTTCATGGGACCGTTTCCATCTTCAAATGGTTACACGTATATTCTACTTGGAGTTGATTATGTGTCAAAATGGATAGAGGCCATTGCTACGAAGGCCAACGATGCGAACACCGTCATGAATTTTTTGAAGGGGATCTTCACTAGATTTGGGGTTCCAAGAGCTCTCATTAGTGATGGGGGGAGCCACTTCGTGAACAAATTAATGGATAGACTACTTGCAAAGTATGGTGTAACACATAAAGTAGCAACTCCATATCACCCCCAAACCAATTGGTTAACCGAAGTTTCGAATAGACATATCAAGAAAATCTTGGAAAGGACGGTTAGTACGAGCCGAAAAGATTGCTCTAGCAAGCTTCCGGATGCACTTTGGGCATATAGGACGCCATATAAGACTCCACTTGGTATGTCGCCTTACCAATTAGTTTTTGGGAAGGCATGTCACCTTCCCGTTGAAGTGGAGCATCAAGCACTTTGGGCTTTAAGAAAAGTGAATTTGGATAGCGATTTGTGTGGGGAGAAAAGGGTGCTTCAATTGCATGAACTTGAAGAGTTTCGTGAGGATGCATATGCAAGCTCACAATTGTTTCGTGAGAAGACTAAGAGATGGCATGATGCCCGGTTGTCCATGAAAATCTTTGAAGTGGGTGATGAGGTCCTCCTTTACAATTCAAGGTTAAGTGTTTTCCCCGGGAAATTAAAGTCCAAGTGGTTTGGGCCATTTCATGTTACTAGGGTATATCCCACGGGTTTTCTTGATCTCGTGAATGAGCAACGCGAGGAATTCAAGGTGAATGGGCACCGTGTGAAGCACTACTATTCTCTTCCCAACAAAGGGGTAGTACATGTGATTGGGCTTCGTGACCCTTTAACTAAAGGAGTTTCGTCCGGCATAGGACGTTAAACCTAGCGCTAAATGGGAGGCAACCCATTTTTACTTGCTTTATTCTCTTTTTGTTTATTTCGTTTTGTTTGAATAAGTGTGAGTAGTTGATGTTCTTTTGTGAAGAGTTCTTTTGGTAGGTCAAAATACCCATGTGGTGGAGGTCCTACGTCGTGGATAAAAGTTTTTAGAAGTAAAGAAGATTGGAGTTGATAGCCATCATGAGGTACACCCCGTCCCAAACTTAATATTGCTTTGCAATATCTAAGTTTGGGGGGGTAGGGAAATTTTCTTGTGATATATGGTACTTGAGTTGTGATGAATTTGAACACTTGTCATTGATGAATAGTGGTTTGGAATATAATTCTTGACTTGTGTTTAATATATGTACATGGTGGTTGTTGACATTATTGATTGTTGGTTGAAATGATTTGGTTGATTGGTTTTGAGATATGTTGTGATTAGTTGAATATTGTTTGCAATTGAAAATCATTGCAAGTTTTTGGTGGAAAATTTCTTTTCAACACTATTTTTCTTTTCAACAACTCGGCCGGGTCGCATACCACCCGGCCATGTCGAATATCACCCGGCCATGTTGAATTGTCACCCAGTCAATTCGCGTTTTCAATCGGGCGAGGTATTTCGACTCGGGTAAGTTTTCTCCACCCAAACCCATTTACACTCAAACCCTACCCACACATTCACACACTCTATAAAACCCTCCCCACACTCAAAACACACACATTCTCTCTTGGAAAAGGCACAAGAATTCGGCACTCTCTCCTCCCTTGCTTTCTTCTCACTTTTCTTCAATTTTTCTTGAGGAATTCACCAAGAAAATCAAGACCCAAGGTATGTAACTCATTTCCCCCAATTTATTTGCAAGAATGAGCATGATTTAGAAGTTTTTGAAGGTTTTTCTTGCATGTTTTTGGGAAGTGACGAAAATTAAAAATTTGACATGGGTTTGTTAATTTCTTTGGTATTTCTCCCATGGGCTTTGTGTATTGTGGGTAGTTATTGATAAATGTTGAATAGCAAGTCTTAATTTCAAATACCCATGGAGAAATTTGAAGGATTTAGAGGTAGAATTGTGAAATTATGCTTCCATGAGATAATTGGTGTTTTTGAGCATGTTGTGTTTAATTTATGAGCATGTTAGCTTCTAAAGCTTGGATTTTTTTAAAAAAATGCTTACACATGCTATGTTTGAGTTAGTAGAAGTGTTATTGCTTGGTTTGGTGAAGATTTTTCTTTCAAGCATTTCTACAAACACTTGGTGAGCATGATTTTTGTGAAGAAAGTGAGAGAAAATTGTTGGTATTTGAGAAAATTAAAGAAGAATTGTGGTTGTATGTGAATGAGCAAAAGAAAGTTCATGTCTTGACTTGAATTAAGTGTGAAAACTTGATGTTTAATTGATAGAAGTCACATGCAATGTATAATTCTTTGATGATTTGAAGAATATCATTAATTTTTGTTGTTGTGCTCATTTGTAGAAGGATGTCTAGGAAAATATCGAAAGGAGAAAGCTCTAGAAGGGAGATGAGTGTGGATGATCTATGTAAGGAAAAGTGTGGGGTATGGCCATCGAAACTAGGAATTGATTTTGGAGATAGAGGGAAGGAATACGTGGAGGCCTTTGCTAAGATAATAAACACCACAAGTAGGCCGACACGATATCCGGATGAGGCGTGCATGGTGAGAATGGGTATAAAAGATGATGTGCACGAGTTGTTCGACAACATAGGTTGGGAGCACATTCTACTTATTAAAAGGGAGTCGTGGATGAAGTTCATAGTGGAATTCATGTCTACTATTGCATTGAAGGAGGAAAGAAGAGGAACTCCCATCGAAATATCATTTCGGATGGGAAACGAAGATCACGAACTCTCGTTTGAGGATATTAATGAGATGTTTGGAACGGTAATGAATGTGGCGCCCACCACCCCTCAAGAAATGAAAGGATTTGGGGAAGAAGATTTTTGGATTAGATTGACCCGGAGGGATATGAATGATCAGCCCAAATATGATCCGAGCCATTCAAAGGCTTCACTCATCCGGAACCCGGTGTTCCGATACGCTCACCGAATCCTCTCAAACATTGTATTTGGAAGGTTCAAGGCGGGTGCTGTTAGGAGGGATGAGTTGTACGTACTATGGTGCATGGTGAGGGGGAAACCTCTTAACATGGGCGCCTTTTTAGTGGAGCAATTGTTGAGGCATGTCAAAAGAGATGTCTCGAATTTCATGCTGGGGGGCATTGTCACAACGATTGCCGAGAATTACGGGTTGGAGCTTGAGAGATCAAAGTCTATTAAAGGTGGATCACTCCTCGACTTGGGACTGATGGAGAAGATGAGGATGTTGAAGTTCGACGAAAGGAGAAGAACTTTCGTTTTCTTACAAGAGGACGAGAGTGTATTTCCATTGCTATATTGGGGCTTGACTTCACATCGGAGGGTCGAGAATTGGGACATGGGGTCCCCACAGCACCACCAAGTTATGAACGCATATGCAAATGGACGAAACGTCCCGGATCTTTTCATTCAGTTACCTCCTAGAGGAACCAATGTTGAGGCAATTGAGGCTCCACCTAGTCCTCCACATCGTGATAGGGGTGAATCGTCTTCGAGGCAGTTCGATCATGAAGCTCCATTCCCTACTCAGAACGTGCCTAGAAATCTTGGTCAAGTTTACACGAGGGGTACGAGTGGTGTAGGGAATCTAGTACGAAGTATTGATGGATTGACTGCGTCGATGAGAGAGATGAGAACGAGCTTTGACGAGAGATTCACAAACATGGAGAACGAATCGAGAAGCTTGCACACCACGGTGGAGGATGGAATGAGAGAGTTACGAGACCAACAACAAGCTTTCAACTCGTGGATCATGCAATATGGTTTCCCGGGAATGCAACCACCACCTCATTGAGAGGAATGTGTGGTTAAGCTCTCCTTACCCTTTACCTTTTCCATTCCCTTTATGCTTTGTGTTCCATATGTACTCTTATTAATTCCTTGGGATTTGTAATATTTGATGGATGATTTTTATTGTTTTGAATTGTGTGTGAGTAGGGATGTGTTGTGAGTGAATGTTATAAATTGTGTTTGGATTGTGAGATTGTTGAATGGTATGATCAGTGAGACACATTTGATGATGAGTTGTCGTGAATTTTATTCCTTGAATGTGTACATAATTGGGATGAATCATCATGTTTATGTTGTTGTCATCTATTCGTCTATGGATGTTTTGCATACACAATGAGTGATGTGTGATGATGATTGATGAATGATTGAGTATTGAATGAACCGGTGAGAGTTGAGCTTTGTAGCGAACATTAATCCGGTTTATTTCATTCTGGAGTGGATCAATTCATTGCTTGTTTTTCTAGAACTTGCCCAAGTTCTTGCTTGAGATCATACTTGTGTGATACTTTGAGATATGATGTAGGCCATCTTTCGTACTACAAGTCACTTAGCCATATTTTTCCAATAACCAAAGAAATCTTTCGTAGTTAGCCCGTTTGAGCTTGAGTTCCCATTCTCTTGGCAACCTACCATGTTTAACCATTTAGCTTTTTGAGCCTTTGATGTCCAATTCTAGTGGAGAACAAAAAGAAAGTGGTAAAACATATGCTTAAGTGCATTTGGTTTGAAGAGAAAAATTGGCAAGGTTGTGAAAAGAGAGAAAAAGATGGAAGTGATGAGAAAATGAGAAAATAAAAAAAAAAATTGAGAAAGAAAAGAGGGACAATGAGCCCCAAGTGCTTTAGAAGAAAATAAATTGAAAGGTGAGATGATTGGCTACAAAAAGATGAGGAGATGATTGCATGTGAGAAATTTGAATGAAAAGTGAGAATGAAGGTGTGTAAACCTTATGAGCATAAGCTTGATGTGTTGAAAAACAACTTTCGTTCTCCACTAGATGAGTCACTTCCTCCATATTCATCATACCCCGTCCAAAGAGCCAACGTTACGTCCTTGGTTAAGACCTATTGATCTCATAGTTGAACATGTTTGTGGTGGAAAGATGGTAGAGCTTGGGCAAGCTTATGGTAATTGCAATGCGTGATTTGATTGATGAGTGTCTATTGTCCTTAATTTGTTTGAGTGTTGAGAGAAATACTATATCTTGTGAGTTGAACTTGAGCATTGGGATATTGTCATCACCATCACTTGTTATTGTATGTTGAGCATGTGTGGGGTAACTAGATTGATTTTCAATGATGAGCTTGTGATCATTTTGAGAATGTATCTTGAGGAAGAAGAATTCATTTCATTCATTGGAGACGTGGGATCTTTCATTGATTATCTATTTGCAATCGTACAACCTCTTGCTTGTATTCTTTTGTTACTCGGGGACGAGCAACGGTTTAAGTTTGGGGAGTTGATTCGGGTGGAATTTACACTATTTAGATGCATATTTGAAGCTCATTTGATGTTGATTTCATTGAATTATACATTGAATATGATTGTTTAAGCTGAAATGAAAGAAAGGTTGTGTTTTGTCGATTTTGTAGGAAATACGATGGAATTTGGAGCAAAACACATACCACAAGTGATCGGACCGGAAGGATGAGTGCACGGTTGGATTCGTCTCGAAAAACGGAGTGGATTAGCCAAAGGAATCGAGTCAATCCGACATCCGAAGCGAAGATTAGACATGGAAACGAGAGAATGAGCCAAAAACCACATGGCCGGGTAGACATCACACGGCCGGGTGGAATCAACCCGGCCGAGTAGCTTCAGCTCGGCCAAGGCGCGCAAAGGAGGGCGTTCGTGTTTGTCCCGGGTGGAACCCACCCGGCCGGGTGGGATTCTACTCGGGCAAGGTCAAATTATGGGGAAGTTCGTGTTTCGCCCGGGTGAAACCCACCCGGCCGGGTGGTTTCAACCCGGGCAAGGCGGAAATAGTGGTTTGCTTCGAGTTTTGGCCGGGTGGCATGCCCGGGTGGGAGCCACCCGGCCGGGTCACATCAAGTTCGGGGGTTTTTGGCCATTTTCTCCAATTTCGAAGGGCTAAAGTGCAAAATCTCATTTCTGGAATTCTTGCAACATATAAAAGGAGTCTTATTTCAGTTTTTGAGAACACACACTACCTTGGAGAGGAATTCACACACACACTCACACATAGTCATAGGTGTTCTTCATTTTTTGCAATTTCTTTTCATAGATAGCTTAGATTCTTGTTTATTTTAACAATTCAAGTGAAGATTTCCATTGGGCTTTGTAAGTAATTGAAGTTTGTAGCTACATTTCAAGTTTTAAGGTGATATCTCTTTAATTCTCATTTCAATTTCCCAATTCTCTTATTTCTTGCATTTGATTTCTTACATTCTAGCCATGGATTTCTATCTTAGAACCATGGGCTAAGTCTTAATTGCCTAGGGTGTTGAAGTTTTGGTGGTTAAGTGGTGTAATTATGGATTAATTGCATGATTAGCTTAGGAATTGAGTGTATTTGCTTCTAGTGTGTTAATTTGCATGATTCAATTGGTTAATTCACCCTATTAGCTAGCATTCTTAGTTGTGTCGATTTCAACGACCGTATTGGGTTGCATGATTAGGAATGTGTGTATGAGCTTGAATTAATCGATTAGAATTAACATAGTAATTAGCTACACCGACCGAGGGTTAGTTGCTTAGATAGACGTCACTAGACACTAGTCGATTAGAGGTCGTCTATTAGATTAGTGAAAGAACGTCTCATAAACATTAGTAACCGTGTTGAACGTGTTTATGAGACACTATCCTAAGATCTTATGGCATTGATTAGACGATGTAATTGCTAGTTAATGCACGTGTTCACCTAGGCCTCACAAGGGATTGGTCGACACACACTAGTGATAGCCTTTAGCTCTACCCAATGCATTAGGTTTAATTTGTGTATTTTTGCCCAATAATTCACCACACAACCTACAAAATGGATACACCTGAGGCAATACCTTCTCACCTTGCACTTTCGAAAGGAAGTTAGATATCTTGTTGTTGCTTTTGTTCATTTCTTTTTGTTTAGTTAAACTAGTTTCGTACTTGTGTTTTAAATTCCCTAAAATCCAAACAAACAAGCTTAGTTACTACAATGACATGATAACTTGCAACTTTAGGGATTCATTGACACTTAATTAAATCCTTGGAACGAAAATATACTTGGGAAAACTTATCCAAAAATACGAACAAGTCAATAAAATACCAAAAAACATGCAAGAAGCTAAAAATAATAACAAAAAACCCTAAACCCTTAATTTTTACGCCCACATTTCAAAAATTAAACAAAAATAAAACATAAGAAAAAAGAACTCGCGTATTTATAACTTCTTTCACGTTTTTTAACCATTATGTTCCACCCTTGACCTTGAAGAGACGACAGCAACATGAGTGTTGAGTTTTTTGTTCTACCCAGCGTGAGCTTTTTTTGGGGAGGGGTTTTTGGAGTTGTATTTTTTATTTTATTTTTTGTATTTTTTGTAGTATGCAAGAAAAGCCAACAGTAGAGATCATGTAATAGGAAAGAGAAGGTGTATCTATCTGCCTCAAATTAATAGAGGGGCAAAATAGGTATTTAACTTTATTATTAAATTAATAAATTGGATGGGGGAGTATACTTAACAAGCCTGGAGGGGTATATTGCCAACGCCAACTTGATTATTTTCTACTGGACCCATGCACAAGAGTTGAACAAAGTAAATTAACAAAGCAGTGGACTTCCATTTTGTATTAATTGATTTAGCATTTTGAAGGGGCCCAATATATATACTCTCATGTCCACCAAGAGTGTGCTTACTTTTTTTTTTTATATATTTTTTTAAAAAATCATATTTTATTTATAAAAAATATATTTAAGATAACGAGTAAAGAATATATTTGGTAGATACTCAATCTTGTTATTAAAGTAAAAAAAAATATTCAAAAGTGAACTATTTAAATAGAATAAACTTATATTTTGTGGACCTAAAAAAACAAGTGAGCACACACTTTTGATAGACGGAGGGAGTATATTGACTTTTCATTTTCTATAATGTAATATATAAATTTTCATGGAATATTTCATTTTATTGTTAGCTTTGTTAGAAGATTCAACACAAGACAATTTGAGGTGATATTTTTTCTTAATTTCATATTTAATTTTTTATTTTTTATGAGTTTGATTTCAATTGTTAATTTAGTTATGGACTAAAATTTGACTGCTTTGTGTGTTGGAATTATGTGGGTAATTAGTGAGTTTATGAATTAATTGCATGGTTTAGCTTATCATGTCTTGTTGACAATTGTTATAAAAGCTAAACGAGAGGATTAAGTAAATACTAATAATAAAAATAAACACTAAGTAAACAATTAAAACTAACTCTCACGACGAAAGTGCAAGTGGAAGAATTGTTTCGGGTGTCTTATGTGGGATCACTAATGAATTAACCAACTAATCACAATAATTAGACCTAATGTCTTGAATTATGCTAAAGACTATCACATATATGTGTAGACCAATCCCTCGTGAAGCTTAGGTGAACACGTGCACTAATTAGCAATTATAGGATCTAATTAGTACCACAAGCTCCTAGGATAGTGACCCGTAAACACTTTCAACACGATTACTAATGTTTACAACTCGCCCTCTCACTAATCTCCTAGACGACCTCTATTTGATTAATGTCTAATGTCGTCGATCTAAGCAATCAACCCTCTCTCGGTTAAGCTAATTATTATTTAACTTCAATTAATTAATCAAGGCTCACACACACTCCAATCATGCAAATCCATCCCTCGTTGTAATAAACATAATAAAAAATGCTAGCTAATATGATTGATCAAACAATTAAATCAAACAAATTACACATTAGAAACAATTAACCAACAAGACATAAATTCATTATGCAATTATTACGTTAATCCACTAATTAACCACATAATTTCAATATCCAAAATAATTAAATCCATAACTAAAACAATAAAGGTAATAAATGGCGTGGTGGGCTCACTTCATATGCAAATTTGTGAAATGGGCCAAATAATTAAGTATCGCAAGTGGGCCGAATCAATATTAAATTGGGCCCAATATAAATTCAGCTACTCAAAGCTGCCCCCAACGAGACACTCTCCTCCTGAAGCTCACGCATGCTCCCAAAAATGGGCGCCGTTATACACACCAACCTATTGAGGACAACCACTGAAGGCCACCCACTGAATAAGTACACACATCATAAGATAAGGACACCCACGTGAAAATTTTAAAAATACCTCCCTCATTTCAAATTTTAATTAAATTTTTTTATCTTTTCCCATTTCTCACACATTTTCTCACACAAAGGTGCACCCACCTCCCCCTCCTTCCCAACTTGAGTAGGTTGGGGAAATTTGAAATGAGGGAGGTATTTTTAAAAAAGGTGCACATTTTTGTGTAGGTTGGGGAAATTTTTTCGAACAACTTGAGTTTGTTCAATAAAAAATTTCGAACAAGATGTCCGGTTTTTTTCGGACAAATGAAAGTTGTGCATGAATTTTTTTCGAACACATTGAATTTTTTGGGTAAAAATTTTCGTACATCTTAACTTTGTTCAGTTAATATTTTCGAACATCTTAAGATTTTTTTTTTTTTTGTTGTAGAAATTTTGTGTTTTTTGAGTTTTTTTGTTTTGGTGGTGGTGGTGGAGATGATTCTGTAGCGAAATAGAATAGGTGGATGTATTCATCTTCGTATTTATTCATAAATTTTACACGAGGAGTATATGGGACATTTCACATGTCCTGAAAGATCAAAAAAATGTTTGGTGGGTGTACTCAATAGATTGGTGTGTGTATAATTGCGCCCCTCAAAAATATAAGGAACGAGTGGACTTTCCCCCCTTTTTCATTTGGGCTTCCATCTTTTTTCGACTTCATTCTCGTTTCATTTCTTCAATTGACGTCACAAAATAATCGAAGCGTGTTTTACTCTAAATGTGCTCTTTTTTTCTATAAAAATAGCAAACAACACTTTTTCTCCAAATAAAGTGCAATTAATCAATTTAGTATAAATAATGCAAGAAATCATATAAAATTAAGTAAAATAAATACATGAATTTCAAGCAATTAATTTTCACATTATCAATACTCAAAGCTCGAAACTCAACTTGATTGAACCTAAAATTTTAAAGATTGAACTCGACTCGATTACTTATATAGTTTTCAAAATTAATTGTAAAACTTTTTTTTTTTCTAAATTAAACTCGAGTCACAATTATTTTCTCATGTAGGTTTATTTTTGCCGAAGCATATTTTTAGCCACGATCAATTATTAATTTGGTGGAAAATTACTCCGTATCACCAATATTGTTGTCAAATATCTCAAAAGGACTTCTAGAGAATTATATTACATATATAAGGGTGTTACCAACACTAACTTCTAGAGAATTATATTATATTAAAAAAAAAAGATTAAATTCAAAATCACAAATAATAAACGTATAGACGAAGTAATTATTTTTAAATAGATTATACTAAAGGGAAATTCTCAAATGCACCATGTGCACCAAAACAGGTGCACATGCTTTTGTCCTTATCCTCTCACTCTAACTTATTATCAAAAGGTTATAATTCCATTTTTTTCTATTTATTAATTAATTAATTTATAATTTATTACTTTATTAATTAATTTACAATTCTTATCACTTAATTAAATAATTTACAATTCTCATGAGCATGAGGTGTTCAAATCCTTTCAAACTTTTTTTTTCGTTTTTTTTTTCTTTTTTTTTTCGTTTTTTTTTTTCTTTTTTTTTCTTTTTTTGTTTTGTTTTTTTATTACTCACTTCCACTTTTCAATAATAATAGTCCCTACTTTTCATTAATAAAATTTCCACTTTTCACTAATAACAATTACCACTATTCAGTAACAAAATTTCCACTTTTCACTAATAATAATTACCACTTTTCATTAATAAAATTTCCACTTTTCACTAATAACATTTACCACTATTCAGTAACAAAATTTCCACTTTTCACTAATAATAATTACCACTTTTCAGTAACAAAATTACCACTTTTCACTATTAATAGCTACCACTTTTCAGTAACAAAATTTCCACTTTTCATTAATAATAGTTACCACTTTTCAGTAACAAAATTTCCACTTTTCAATAATAATAGTTACCACTTTTCAGTAACAAAATTTTCACTTTTCAATAATAAAAATTACACTTTTCAGTTAAAATATCCACCACTTTTCAATAATAAAAATTACACTTTTCAGTTAAAATATCCACCACTTTTCAATAATAAAAATTACACTTTTCAGTTAAAATATCCACCACTTTTCAATAATAAAAATTACACTTTTCAGTTAAAATATCCACCACTTTTCAATAATAAAAATTACACTTTTCAGTTAAAATATCCACCACTTTTCAATAATAAAAATTACACTTTTCAGTTAAAATATCCACCACTTTTCAATAATAAAAATTACACTTTTCAGTTAAAATATCCACCACTTTTCAATAATAAAAATTACACTTTTCAGTTAAAATATATATCACTTTTCAATAACAAAAATACATTTTTAAGTTAAAATATCTACCACTCTTCAATAATAAGAATTACACTTTTCAGTTAAAATATCCACCACTTTTCAATAATAAAAATTACACTTTTCAGTTAAAATATCTATCACTTTTCAATAACAAAAATTACATTTTTAAGTTAAAATATCTACCACTCTTCAATAATAAGAATTACACTTTTCAGTTCAAATATCTACCACTTTTCAATAATAAGAATTACACTTTTCAGTTAAAATATCTACCACTTTCAATAATAAAAACTATATTTTTTTAGTTAAAATATCTACCACTTTTCAATAATAATAATTACATTTTTCAATAACAAAATCTATCACATTTCAATAATAAGAATATCATTTTTTTTCAATTTTAATAATAATTTTAACGGTATAATTTATAATTAAATGTACCCGTTTTAATTAATTAAGTTAACAATGATAACAATAAGCAAAATAAAAATGAAAATTATAGATTAATTAATAATTGTAAATTAATTAATAAATGTAAATATTGGTCGATAAAAATGAGAACTGTAATTAATTAATAATGGTAAATTAATTAATTAATTAAGTAATGAAAAGTGGTAGATTTTGTTATTGAAAAATGTAATTATTATTATTGAAAAGTGGTATATACACTACAAAATAATGGCTAGAAGGCAACAGCAAAAGGCAACGGTAGGCTGCCGTTGTCAATTGGCAACGGCATTAATAACGGCAAGGAAAAAGGCGACGGGGGCAGGTGCCGTTGCCTTAAGGCAACGGATAAGGCAACGGGAGTGGGCCCCGTTGCAAAGTGGTAGATATTTTAACTGAAAAATGTAATTCTTATTATTGAAAAGTGGTAGATATTTGAACTGAAAAGTGTAATTCTTATTATTAAAAAGTGGTAGATATTTTAACTTAAAAATGTAATTTTTATTATTGAAAAGTGATAGGTATTTTAATTGAAAAGTGTAATTCTTATTATTGAAAAGTGGAAATTTTGTTACTGAAAAGTGGATATTTTAACTGAAAAATGTAATTTTTATTATTGAAAAGTGGTAGATATTTTAACTGAAAAGTGTAATTCTTATTATTGAAAAGTGAAAATTTTATTACTGAAAAGTGGTAACTATTATTATTGAAAAGTGGAAATTTTGAAAAAAAAATTATTAATGAAAAGTAGAAACGAAAAAAAAAACGTGAAAAAAAAACGAAAAAAAAGTTATTAGTGAAAAGTGAAAATTTTATTAATGAAAAATAGAAACGAAAAAAAAAACGAAAAAAAAAAAAAAACAAACTTAAAAAAAAACGAAAAAAAAAATATTAATGAAAAGTAGAAACGAAAAAAAATATTCGAAAAAATAAACGAAAAAAAGAAACGTGAAAAAAAAACAAAAAAGAAAAAAAAATTATTAGTGAAAAGTGGAAATTTTATTAATAAAAAGTAGAAACGAAAAAAACAAAAGGAAAAAAAATGAAAAAAAAACTTTAGTGAAAAGTGAAAATTTTATTAATGAAAAGTAGAAAAAAAAATAATGGAAAAAAAAATGAAAAATGAAAAAAAAACAAAAAAGAAAAAAAAATTATTAGTGAAAAGTGGAAATTTTATTAATAAAAAGTAGAAACGAAAAAAAAAAAAAGGAAAAAAAAAAGAAAAAAAAACTTTAGTGAAAAGTGAAAATTTTATTAATGAAAAGTAGAAAAAAAAATAAAGGAAAAAAAATGAAAAAAAACAGAAAAAAAAAAAACAAACGAAAAAAAACAAGTTTGGAAAAAAAAAAGAAAAAAAAAACAAGTTTAAAAAAAAAGGAAAAAAAAAAACGGAAAAAAAAACAAACGAAAAAAAAAAACAAACGAAAAAAAAAAAATAAGTTTGGAAAAAAAAAGAAAATAAAAAAAAGTTTAGTGAAAAGTGAAAATTTTATTAATGAAAAGTAGAAAAAAAAATGAAAAAAAAACAGAAAAAAAAAAACAAACGAAAAAAAACAAGTTTGGAAAAAAAAAAAGAAAAAAAAAACAAGTTTGAAAAAAAAAAGGAAAAAAAATGAAAAAAAAAAAACGGAAAAAAAAACAAACGAAAAAAAAAAACAAGTTTGGAAAAAAAAAGAAAATAAAAAAAAGTTTGAAAGGATTTGAACCTGTGACCTCGTACTTATACTTATGAATGGTATCAATAACCACTAGAACATTCATTACTTAGTTATATTTGTTTGCCTTTATAAATAGATATAGGATTGAAATGTGTATTAGTGTGCACGTGCACGCTGTGCACAGGAGACCAACTCTATACTAAATTTTAGTGTTGAATGATAGTTTTGGGTTTTGTGGAAACACCCCACGTGTAGGGTATGCTCTCTTATTTGGAATCTTGCTATTCAAAACACAATTCTCAAACATTTGTACTACTGTTGCACTAAATTAGATTCCAATTAATATACTAATAAATTTACTTGATAAACTTTAAATAATTAAAACATAATTTTATGTACATTTATAGGGTAAATTAATAATTCAAATTAATTAGAAATTTTTTTAAAAAGACTATAACAAAAAATTATACTCTCTCCGTCCCGATATAAGTTTCTCCTTTCTTTTTCTTTTGGTTGTTTTGATTAAGAAATATGATTAAATAATAGATATAGTACAAGTGGTGTGATGGTGAGAGAGAAAATAATAGATAAGTGTGAGATGAAGTATGATAAAATAATAGATAAAGGGTAAGTGATGTGATTGGGAGAGAGTAAATCATATGCCAAAAATGGAAAAATATGAAATGAGAAACTTATTGTGGAACATCTATAAAAGGAAAGTGGAAAACTTATAGGGATACGAAGGAGTACTATAAAGAGTAGTTAAAATAGTTGTTAATTAAAGTAAGAAAATAAAACCTATCATTATTATGATTTCACTGCATAATATAAAGAGTAGTTAAAATAGTTGTTAATTAAAGTAAGAAAATAAAACCTATCATTATTATGATTTCACCGCATAATTTAAAATATTAAGTAAATATTTTAAAACATACCATAAATTATAGTGCCGCCCGTGATTGATGAATTTGGGGGTTTGTGGAAGCCACCGCTCGCAAGGGGTATCTCTCATTATTTGGAAATTGGGATGTTTCTCATTTTATAGACATAGATTCCAAAACATCAATTCCAAAGTTTGACACCAAACTTCAATTCATCTAGTCATATAACTTTAAGATAGAGATCAAAGATAGTATGTTGTCTCGAGTGTAAATCAGTCGAGTCGAGTAGTGTTGCGTTCAAAATTCGACTCAATTGTTATACTCAAAGCTCGAAATTCGACTCGATTACCTATATAATTTTTAAAATTAGTTGTAAAATTTTTTTTTTTCTAAATTAAACGCGAGCTCGACTTAATTACTTCGATTTCGATATTTTTCCGAGTCAAGCTAGCACAAGTAGCTCGCGAGTTGACTCAACTCACTTACATTTGATGTTTAACACTAAAGTTGATTCAATTAACATAGACTTTAAATAATCAAGGCAAAGTTTGATGTATATCGCTAAATATTTTTAGAATAAAAATCAATGATAACATGTCATCTAGGAGTGTAAATCAGTCGAGTCGAGTTGCATTTGAAACTTGACTCAATTGTTATATCGAAGCTCGAAATTTAACTTGATCGAATCTAAATTTTTAAAGATCGAGCTCGACTCGATTACCTATATAGTTTTCAAAATTAATTGTAATATATATATATATATATATATATATATAAATTAAACTCGAGCTCAACTCGATTACTTCGATTTCGATCTTCTTCCGAGTCAAGCTAGCAAAAGTAGCTCGCGAGTTGGCTCAACTCACATTGATTGATGTTTCGCACTAAAGTTGATTCAATTAATCTAGACTTTAAATAATCAAAGACACAATTTAATGTATATCGCCAAATACTTTTAAGATAAAGATCAGTTATAACATGTCATCGATCTAGTGGTGTAAATCAGTCGAGTCGAGTCGAGTAATGTTGCGTTCGGAACTCGACTCAATTGCTATACTCAAAGCTCGACTCAATCGAACCTAAAAATATGAAATGAATCTTTGTTCAAATTTAGTCTTGTAATCTTATTTTAAATAATCAAATATTAATTAATAATCCATCATTTGATAAATTAAACATATTTTAAATTTACTAAATCTCAAATCCAAAAAAATATATATATATTACTGTAAAAATATTACTGTAATAATAATTAAAAAAACCTTATAGCCCATTCACCCCACCCCCACCCCCACCCACATGTACCCCCACGTCTTTGCCTCTTCGAAGTCCTAATAGCAAAGTCTGACATTGTGTAAAAATCAAAACTGTAATTTTGTTTTAAGTTAAAATCAAAACTGTAATTTTGTTTAAGTTAAAATCAAAACAGTAATTTTGTGTAAAAAAAAAACCGTTTTATTCAAGTATACAATGTCTCTTATAGGAAAGCTGTCATAATTGTTATTCCCTCGCTAAACTTTCTATTAATTTTTTACGCAAACATCAAAATAAATTATTTCATAATGATTTAAAGAGAAAAATAAATAAGACATAAATATTAAAATTAATTTATATATTTAAATTTAATGAATGAATTATTTAATTTCAATTTAAGTTTAGTACGTTAGGTAATCACTACAAAAAACAGTGAAAATGGCGAGGGGGAAGGCAACGGATTCCCCCTCACTAATGAAGAAGGCAACGGCAAAGGCAACGGCACTCCGCCGTTGCCAATATGGGCGTTGCTATTTGATAGGCAACGGACTTTGGGAAAACCGTTGCCTTTTGGCAACGGTATATGGCCGTCGCCTTTTGGCAAGGGCGGGGAGGCCGTCGCCTTTTCGCAACGGGCCCAGCCGTTGCCAATTGGCAACGGGGCCCAGCCGTCGCCTTTACGCAACGGGGCCCAGCCGTCGCCTTTTCGCAACGGGGCCCAGCCGTTGCCTTTTCGCAACGGGGCCCAGCCACTAGGCCACCAATAATCGCGAATTTTCGCTCCAGCTGGGTTTCGAACACGGGACCTCTCGGTCCTGTAGAGTTTTGGGCGCCCCCTGTGTGCCGTTTAGGCTAGGAGCTTTAGTCGTCATGTTGTGAACACAATTAATATATATTCAATATAATTTTAGTTTCAATTCTTTATTTCTATCCATTTTAAGTTTAATTGTTGCTTACTAAATTTAAATTGTCAAAGCATATCATAATTATTTCTAAATGAGAATTAATTAAATTATAATGTTTTTCAAATTAAATAATTTAATTACGGTATCATTAATTAATTTACACTATTTAAATTTATTCTAATCTTCAATTCACAACATTATAATTACATACAACATTGAGTATAATTATTTTCGATTATACATGTAAATTTATTCTAATCACTTCATTTAAATTCATTCTAATTTTCAATTCACAACATTATAATTACATACAACATTGAGTATAATTATTTAATTTTCGATTATACATGTAAATTTATTCTAATCACTTCATTTAAATTCATTCTAATTTTCAATTCAAAACATTATAATTACATACAACATTGAGTATATATAATTATTTAATTTTCGATTATACATGTAAATTTATTCTAATCACTTCATTTAAATTCATTCTAATTTTCAATTCACTTATCCATTTAAAAATATCAATTCGCTTATCCATTTAATTAAAATAACATCACACACAACATTAAAATAAAAATTAATCTTCAACGTCAATGTAATAAAATAATATAAAAATGTATCACTCCTCATCACCACCATCATCCTCAGTATCACCCTCATCCCGATCAACCTGGTTACGATCATGAACGTCGTGCGACGCCCCCGACGGCCTCGGCGCCCCACCCATCCCACCCATCTGCTGACCCATCCCACCCATCCCACCCATCCCACCCATTTGCTGACCCATCCCACCCATCTGCTGACCCATCCCACCCATCTGACCCATCCCACCCATCTGACCCATCACACCCATCCCACCCATCGTCTGACCTGTCATCTGACCCATCATCGCTGCCAACTGATCCTGAAATTTCTTGGTTATGCGCTCCTCCGTCTTCTGCATTTGTAGGAGTAAGCGCTGTTCTCTCTCCTCATTGATTCTTCGTTCTTCGGCAAGAGCATTGTCCATGTCTTCCTGGGAGAATCGTCCATAAGTCGTACCACTTGACGTCTCGCCAGGACCGGAGGAGACCCGTCTGTTCTTGCCTACTTGTCCAAGGCCCCTAACACGTCCATGAGACCTACCGACCTTCTTCACGAACAAATTAGACATGTCGGGTAAAGTTGGGCCCTGGGAACCATCCTCTGAAGTAGGTTCATCTGACGGATCTCCTGATTGATTGGTCAAATCCTCCTGTACCTGGTCCTATACGTGCACATTTAAAAGTGGGTTAATACATTTTCAAGTAAAATTAAATATATATTTGTTATATAATGTAATGTATATATATATGTACACACTTACAAGTATATCACCCATATAACCATAGCTGTATGTGCCGTTTTCGTAACGGTGGTAATATTCAGCTATCTCCCAGTCGTGGGCAGGGCGTCCCATCTTCTCCTCCTGTATTTTGAATTGAAGACATATACGTATAATTAATTAACTAAATAATTAACTAATTAAAATGAATTATAATTGACCACAAATACTTACAATGCGCCGTGCGACCTCTGCTGCTCCACGAGCTCCGCCTTTATGAGTACCACAGCCAGTACCCGGACCTCCAGGCTCGGATAAGCGGTTCTTACGAGCCTGCTCGCTCTTCTTAATTGTTTCAGGATCGCTCCAGTGACGAACTAAGTCGTTCCAAACATTGACATCCCACCTCGGCCTCTTCTTTTGCTTCACCCACGCTTTCTTGACGTTTGATAACATGCCAGTGTACCGACCTGCTGCTCTTTGAAGAAAGAGCCTGTACACCTCTTCAGTAGATGTGATTCGAGGGTCCCACCTGACCTCGGTCTGCCAAAAAAAAATGAATTAATGAATTAATATAAAAAAATAACAAAATGTTAATGTAAAGTGATTTTATACCTGGAATGTCTCCCACCACCGCTGTATCGTGCCGGGTGATACCTTGGCAAAATTGTGTGCCCCAAGCTCCATATTCCTATACATAATCGACCTGATCGTCCTCGAAATCAAATTTGAAGGCATCAACCTGTTACACGTATTTTATAATAATTTAAAAAATTATTAATAAACACGCTATACATACGTCTAATGAAAATGAAATAAGGAATATACTTACGTATCAAGGTAGATCCACAGTAAAATGCGACTCTCGGGTGCATCATAAGACATGCTGGCCTGTGTCCCGACAGACGGAGGTCTAACTGGCGAATGTATTGGTGGAGGGGATGGTTGCTGTGGAGGGGATGGTTGCTGTGTGGGTGGAATGAAATGAGGCACCTGAGTGTAATAAGAATCTAGGTTCATTCCGGGCAACTGTAGCTGGGTCATATCGGGCATATATAAACCCTGTGGTGTGTGCACAATCGGTGTCTCATCCACCGGCTCTCCTCTACCTCTAGTACTTCTACCTCTACCTGCCCGATGTCCAGTAGAACCCTGACCAGAGCCACCCTGACCAGAGCCCTGTCCAGAACCATGTCTACGACCACTCATCTGTCAAAATGAACGTACATTAAAACATTATTAACGTTTAACATTGTAACAATTAAAAAACATTATATATGAACATCACTGTAATGATTAACACTAGAATATAAATAAGGAATATAATTAAGGAATTAATATTTAGATAACATTGTTTAGCAATTAATTAACAACATCATTCATCATTCATCTTCATCTTCATCTTCAGCTTCATCTTCGTCGTCTTCTTCGTCTTCTTCTCCATCTTCTTCTCCGTCTTCTGCTGCATCTTCTTCTTCATCTTCTTCTTCATATTCTGCCACTTCCATCATTATACCGGTGTCATCAGTTAACATGACAGGATCATCATCTACTTGCACAATCATTTGAGTCTCTAAGTTATCCTCTTGCCACGCGGGAACATCATCTTCAGTAGTATCTTTTGCATCCACCAAGTATCTCGGTTTGACTTTGCAGACAAATATCCAATCAGTACGAGGTCCAGGGTTTGGACAATAATAGACTTGTGTGGCTTGACTTGCTAGTACGAATGGATCGTACCGGCCGTAAGATCGCCTCTGATTAAGCTCCACGAGCTTGTAGTTAGGATGAACTTTTGTCCCATTGTTTGAGGGATCAAACCACTGACACTTGAACAAAACCACTTTCTTCTCGTGGTACCCCTGATAGTCCAATTCGACTACTTCCTCGAGTTTCCCATAGAAATCTTCCTCATTCGCATCGTAGTTTTTTCCCTTGATACAAACCCCACTGTTTGATGTTGCTCTAGATGCACCATAAGCCATAGTGTGGAATTTGTACCCGTTCACGTAATACCTTGCGTACGTAAGAACTTGACCAGACGGACCGGCCGAGAGATCGTATAAAAACCTGTTCTCGATGTGATTTATCTTCACCTATATATTTATAAGCCACGACGATGTGAGAATTTCTATAACTTAACACTTTACACAGATCGTTATTTTAAGATAACTTACAATTTCTTCAAACCACGACGCAAATCCATCTTGTAGCCTTAAATCTGATTCAGCGGCCGAGAGATTTGGTTGATGAACTTGAAGTTGTTGCATGAATAACCTACGTACGATCGATATAAGATTAATAAGACATGTCAACACTAAGTATTTGATTGACAAACATTTTGGTCAGATTGACTTACTGAACATATGGCTGCACCTCATCACAATTCAACAACACGTACGTATGAGCAACTTTTTTCTCCTCGTCTAAAATCCATCTTTTCTTAGGCTTTCCAAATCGTTTGCCAGGCGCCTTAAATATTGAAAAAGTGCCATCGACATACTCGTGTACTTCGTCCCGACCATCGTAATTACGAGGTACATTGTGTATCCTTGTCGTAACATGGTCCTCGAAATAGTGAGAACAAAACATTGACGCCTCTTTAGTTAAATATGCATTGGCAATCGAAGCTTCAACACATGCTTTGTTACCCACGCTTAATTTCAAGGTGCGAAGATACCTGATTAAATTATAAGAATCGTAAGTTCATATAATTTGAAGAATCGTATGAGAAATTGAATGACAATTACCTCTCGTATGGATACATCCATCTGTATTGAACTGGACCACACACTTTTGCTTCATATGCAAGGTGCACAGGTAGATGTTCCATAGAGTTGAAGAAGCTGGGTGGAAAGATACGTTCCAACTTGCACAAGATCACTGGAATATCTGTTTCCAGTCGAGCCATGTTGTCAACTGTGATGGTTGTAGAAGTCAACTCCTTAAAAAATAGACTAAGCTCAGTGATTTCTTTCCACACATTGAGCGGCAGAATTTTGTAAAAAGCAATCGGTAGTAGTCTCTGCATAAACACGTGACAATCATGACTCTTCATCCCATACAATTTCAATTTCGACCAGTCAATGCAACGGGACATGTTAGACACATATCCATCTGGAAACTTCAACTCACTTATCCACTTACAAATAACATCCTTTTGCTTCTTATCAAGCGAAAAAGAAGCCTTAGGATACTTTGATGTACGTGGACATTTCTTGAGAGAGGGACGACGACAATAATCATTCAGCTCATCTCTTGATTTAGACGTGTCCTTTGTTTTCCCCTCCACATTCATCACCGTGTTGAATACGTTATCAAACACATTTTTCTCAATATGCATCACGTCTAAATTGTGTCGTATCAACAAGGTACTCCAATAGGGCAACTCCCAGAAAATGCTTTTCCACTTCCACCCTCCAGAAAGTTTTTTGTTGTGGGCCTCAGCACCCTCCTCTGTAACCTTTCTATATCCCAAATGATCAATTTCGTATAGGAGACTTGCACCCGTTCGAATAGGCGGTGGATCATCTGTGACTACCACTCCGGCTTTGAATGCAGTTTTATTCGTTCGCCACGTGTGATTCAGTGGTAAAAACTTTCGGTGGTTGTCGAACCACGACTGCTTTCTACTTTTATTCAAATAGAATGCATCGGTGTACTCTCCACAATATGGACAAGCAAGCCTTCCGCCTGTACTCCAACCAGACAACATCGAGTATGCTGGGAAGTCACTAATGGTCCAGATAAGTGCAGCTCGCATCAAAAAGTTTTGCTTTCTACCAACATCGTAAGTTTGCACACCATTTTCCCATAAAAATCTCAAATCTGCTATCAGTGGTTGCAAAAACACATCAAGTTTGTCCTTCGGACTTTTAGGCCCGGGCACGAGAATCGAAAGAAACATGAATTGATCCTTCATGCATAACCACGGGGGTAGATTGTACGGAGTAAGTATAACTGGCCATGACGAATATTGTTTTCCCGTCATTCCAAACGGTGCAAAACCGTCCGTGCTCAAGCCCAACCTAACATTCCTAATTTCCGCTGCAAAATGAGGATACGAACGGTCCAAATGCTTCCAAGCCAACGAGTCAGCCGGGTGACGCATAACACCAGAGTCATCAGAAGCGCACGAGGCATGCCATGTCATATCCTTCGCAGTGGCTTTGGACATGTACAATCTTTGCAAACGAGGAATTATCGGAAAGTAGAACATCTCCTTAACCGGACGTTTCTTTTTCAACCGACCATCTGCATCAACCCTACTCGGCTTATACCGTGATCGACCACAAATCTTACAAAAATCTAGTTCGCTGTCTGCACCCCAGAATAACATGCAATTCTGTGCACAACAATCAATCCTTTCTACCGGAAGACCCATCCCACTCATCAAATGTTTGGTGTCGTTAAATATCTTGGGAACCTTATTTTCAGGAGGACAAATCTCACGAATCAACTCAACGACCTGATTGTATCCCATTTCAGACAATCTGTTTTCCGTTTTAATGTTCAACAATCTGGAATTGAATGACAACTGCGAATGAGATTCACAACCAGGATACAAGTCTTGGTCCGCTGCACGAAGCATGCCGTAAAACTGTGCCGCATTCTCGTTAGGGGGTTCTTCATTAAGTGCCTCATCTTCCACGTCTATTCCAAAATCAATGTTTGGGTCACCCATTAACTCTTCTACCATAGTGTGGTACGAACTAGGTCCCGCTGGGTAAACGTCGTTTGAAGTTGACGCAAATTCATTAGTGTTTTGAAATGGACGTGGACCCCAACTCTCTTCCCCGTGATAAATCCAATTATAATAATTCAGTGTAAAACCATTTCGATATAAATGAGATTTCACTTCATTAGGATCTCTATAAGTTTGATTTCGACATCTAGCTTTCGAACAAGGACACCTAATTTTTCCTTCCCAAATCGAATTCGGATTACTAGTGGCAGCTTCAATAAATTCATTTACTCCACTAATAAATCCGGGGTTCATAATCCCATTCACTAATCTTGGACTATACATCCAACTTAACTACGACTTGAATAATTCATCATGTCAATCGACGTACGTCTACAACACACAAATATAACAACCAACGTCTCATTCAATTCCTCCAACTCTATTAAAATTAATTAATATAAATCCAAATATATTCTAATAATTATTCTAACACCCTAATTAACAAATAAATTCATATATAGACATAACACAATTATATATATAATTCTAACACCCTAATTAACAACTAAATTCATATAACTGAATTAATTAATTATATAAAACATACATACATATAAAATACATGCCTAACACAAATATAATTCTAACAATTAAATTCTAACAATTCTAACAATTAACAATTCTAACAATTTTATATATACATACAACATATATGCATATATATACATATATATACTAAACTATATATATACATATATATAATTTCAATTAAATTTAACCGATTAAAACGAAAAAAATTACCGTAGAAATGCTCCCGTCGAAGTGTAGAACACAAATGGCCAAGAACCGAGTCCGATCTGCAAACGAACGTGGATGTTGAGTTTTGAGGTTTAATTTGTGTAAAAATGGAGGTGTGTGCGGCGCTGGAATGAAGAAGAATGAGGTTCTGGAATGATTTTAATTGAATTAGGGCGACGGGGAAGGCAACGGGCCCACTGCCGTTGCCAATTAGCATCGGGGGGCCCGTTACCAAATGGCAACGGGGCCCACTGCCGTCGCCTTTTGGCAACGGGCCTTAAATGCCGTCGCCTTTTTGCAATGGGGCCCACTCCCGTTGCCTTATCCGTTGCCTTAAGGCAACGGCACCCGCCCCCGTCGCCTTTTTCCTTGCCGTTATTAATGCCGTTGCCAATTGGCAACGGCAGCCTACCGTTGCCTTTTGCTGTTGCCTTCTAGCCATTATTTTGTAGTGAATATTCATGTTCAATTTAGGGTTTGTGGTTTAAAACCTTATGCATATTCAATTTATATATTTAAATTTAATGAATCAATTACAATTTCACTCTAAGTTTAATACCTTCACTAGACGGAGTGCTAATACAATTGCAGACGTGGTGGCAATGGAGTCCCGTCATTTCGATTGTAATCATTGTTGGATAGACCCACCAAATTATGTGGTAGGGCTAACGACCTTTACATGCGTCTGCAATAATATAAGCTAATCTTGTCTTGTATGACTTAAAAAAATGTTTAGCACTTTGGTAATATTTAAATTTAATGATTCAATTTCAACTTTCAAATATGAGTGAAAATAAATAAAAGAAAAAATGAGCAAAAAATGAAGAGAGAAAAAAAAATCGATTGAACCTGCAGTTTAGAGCAGTAGCCGACTCGGTTTCAATTTCAAAATCGGAACCGATTGATTGAACATGTTACGAGATCCACTGCAAGACCGATGCATGATTACCCATAACCGCAATCTAGTTTAATTTTTCATTTAGGGTTAAAAAAAAAAAGGAAAGTAAGTGATATTTTCTTGTTAACCTAGTTTAACTAGATATTTCAGTTATGAATGATTCATTTAAAATTTCAGTTTAGATTTAATACCCTGTTTGATATTTAAATTTTCAATTAGGGTTAAGTTTACATTTAGTACTTTACTCCCTTACAACTTTTTAAAACAAGATTTAGACAATTTTTTTGAAACGAAGATGTAATATATTCAAATTTAATGAATGAATGATTCTATTTCAATTTAAGTTTAGTATTATTTAAAGTGCTAGTTTTAGGTGAGACCGTCTCACATAATGAGATCCGTGAGACGCCCTTTACATATAAAAAGTGACAGTGTTTAAGTAAAAAGTGATATTCACTTTTGTTAAAAATATTATCACATTTTACTTAAACATTATCACTTTTTTTACAAATCAAAATCTGAAAAAAAAAAATGGATTATCCTACCCAAAATTTTGAAATATGGGTTAAAAGAATTCGTCTCACAGAAAAAGATCCGTGAGACGGTCTCACACAAGTTTTTGCCATATTTAAATTCTAATTTAGGATTCATGGTTTAGAACCCTAACATTCCAATTTAAATGTAATGAGTGAATGATTCAATATCAATATTCAAATGAGCAAAAATGGAAAAAAAAAAAAATGAAAAGTGACTAGGGTTTAAATTAAATCGATTCAACAAGATGTATAATCCTTGTTATACAAAGTGGCGTATCCGTTTGCAAGCATATGCCGTTAGCATAACTGTACTCTTAAAAAGGAAATTAAGGGTTATTTGTTATAAACCCCAAGATATTCTAGATATGAAAAAAATGAAATTCAAATATAAAAAAAGAGATTGGTAGAATACAATAAAAAAAATAAAAAATGTCTGACGGTGGACACGTCTCGATCTTCATTTTTCTATGACGGTGGACACGTCTCCATCTTCATTTCTCTATAAAATGTAGAGAAGCCTCCCTCTCTTTCCATTTCTACATACACACAGTTGTACGTCTTTTAGTCTAAACCTTGTTCTTCATTTCGTGTTTTCCACCATATGCAATTCCATTTTATTTGTGTTTTTTTTTGCGATTCACTGAAGGATTTGCTTTTTTATTATAGGGTTCTTACAGTCAAACTATTCTGAAAGTTGTTGTGTGCGCAGTTTTTTTCTTTGTGATTTTTTGCGTTAGTTGTGTTAGGTTTTTTGTGTTTTTGGGAAAATTTTCAAGATGAAATTGATTGTTTGATTGATATTTTGATATTTTTGTTTTGGGTTTTTATTTACTTCATTAATTGGAGGTGTTTAATTTTGAGTGGGAATGAAATGATGAAAATGTTACTAATGATACTTGTTTTTTTGTTAAACTTCTGTAGGGATTTTTGAAGGATACAAGGAGGGTGTCTTGAATATAGAGCAGAGAAGGTGTTTTGTTGAATACAGAGCAGAGCAGGTGTTTTGATTGTTCTGTACTTTTTTTTTTTTTTACTTGAATATTTATGTGTATTCGTAACTGATTATTTGTGTGGCTAATGGAATTTTGAAGGTAGGTTTCATCACGGTGTCTTGAATACGTTTTGATTGTTCTTTATTTTTTTTAGTTGAATATTTATGTGTATTCATAACTGTTTATTTGCGTGGTTAATGAAATTTTGAAGGTAGATTTGATCCGATCATATCTAGGTGTAATGGAATCAAGTAAAGATAACACTGGAAAGGGTAAACAAACTGCAGAAGCCAGTCCAATTACTTCCGTGCCCCTTCTTGAATCTTCAAAACAACCACCTTAGACCATGAAAAAAATAGTCTTGACAAAGGAAAAGCTGCAATGTTTCCATCGTCAGACTTGTCAACCTTGCGTTAAGATTGGTTACAGAACTACTCAAACGACGCCCAAAAGAAGAAGCCGCTTGAGCCTTCGAATAAGTTCCCCAACATAAGCATTGCCGTTTGAGCCTTCGGATAAGTTCCCCAACATAAGCATTGCGGCTATGGCCATAAATTATAGTGCCGCCCGTGATTGATGAATTTGGGGGGTTTGAGGAAGCCACCGCTCGCAAGGGGTATCTCTCATTATTTGGAAATTGGGATGTTTCTCATTTTATAGACATAGATTCCAAAACACCAATTCCAAGGTTTGACACCAAACTTCAATTCATCTAATCATATATCTTTTAAGATAGAGATCAAAGATAACATATTGTCTTGGGTGTAAATCAATCGAGTCGAGTAGTGTTGCGTTCAAAATTCGACTCAATTGTTATACTCGACTCGATTATCTATATAATTTTTAAAATTAGTTGTAAAATATATTTTTTTCTAAATTAAACGCGAGCTCGACTCGATTACTTCGATTTCGATATTTTTCCGAGTCAAGCTAGCACAAGTAGCTCGCGAGTTGACTCAACTCACTTACATCTGTTGATGTTTCACACTAAAGTTGATTCAATTAACATAGACTTTAAATAATCAAGGCAAAGTTTGATGTATATCGCTAAATATTTTTAGAATAAAAATCAATGATAACATGTCATCTAGGGGTGTAAATCAGTCGAGTTGCGTTTGAAACTCGACTCAATTGTTATATACCGAAGCTCGAAATTTAACTTCATCGAATCTAAATTTGAGCTCGACTCGATTACCTATATAGTTTTCAAAATTAATTGTAAAACATATATATATATATATTTAAATTAAACTCGAGCTCGACTCGATTACTTCGATTTCGATCTTCTTCCGAGTCAAGCTAGCAAAAGTAGCTCGTGAGTTGGCTCAACTCACTTACATTGATTGATGTTTCGCACTAAAGTTGATTCAATTAATCTAGACTTTAAATAATCAAGACACAATTTAATGTATATCGTCAAATAATTTTAAGATAAAGATCAGTGATAACATGTCATCGATCTAGGGGTGTAAATCAGTCGAGTCGAATAGTGTTGCGTTCGAAACTTGACTCAATTGTTATACTCGAAGCTCGACTCAATCGAACCTAAAAATATGAAATGATTCTTTGTTCTAATTTAGTCTTGTAATCTTATTTTAAATACATCAAATATTAATTAATAATCCATCATTTGATAAATTAAACATATTTTAAATTTACTAAATCTCAAATCCAAAAAAAAAATATATATATTACTGTAATAATAATTAGAAAACCTTATAGCCCATTCACCCTCACCCCCCATCCATATGTACCCCCACGTCTTTGCCTCTTCGAAGTCCCAATAGCAAAGTCTGACATTGTGTAAAAATCAAAACAGTAATTTTGTTTAAGTTAAAATCAAAACAGTAATTTTGTTCAAGTTAAAATCAAAACAGTAATTTTGTGTAAAAAAAAAAACCGTTTTATTCAAGTATACAATGTCTTAAGGAAAAGTTGCCATACTTGCTATTCCCTCACTAAACTTTCTATTAATTTTTAAACAAAGATTAAAGTAAATTACTAAATAATGATTTAAAGAGAGAAAAAAATAAGACATAAAAATTAAAATTGAGTGTTATTATATATAAATAAATAAATTTAAGTAATACTAGTATTTGTCAAACTGCAAAACCGAATTAAAAAACCACTGGTTACGGTTCAAAAATCGAACCGCAACCAGTAAAATGGAGTTCGATTTTGGTTCAGTAAAAAATGTCGATTATTCGGTTCCGATTAAACTAACAACTTTCAATTTATATATTTAAATTTAATGAAAGAATTATTTAATTTTAATTTAAGTTTAGTACGTTAATATTCATGTTCAATTTAGGGTTTGGGGTTTAAAACCTTATATGTATTCAATTTATATATTTAAATTTAATGAATCAATTACAATTTCACTCTAAGGTTAATACCTTTGCTAGACGGAGTGCTAATATAATCGCACACGTTGTGGCAAGGGAGTCCCGTCATTTTGATTGTAATCATTGTTGGATAGACCCACCAAATTATGTGGTAGAGCTATCGACCTTTACATGCGTCTGCAATAATAGAAGCTAATTTTATCTTGTCTGGCTTTAAAAAAAAATTTAGTACTTTGGTAATATTTAAATTTAATGATTCAATTTCAACATTCAAATGGGTAAAAATAAATAAAAGAAAAAATGAGCAAAAAATGAAGAGAGAAAAAATCGATCGAACCTGTAGTTTAGAGAAGTAGCCGGCTCGGTTTCGATTTCAAAATCGGAACCGATTGATTGAACATGTTACGAGATCCACTGCAAAACCAATGTATGATTACCCATAACCGCAATCTAGTTTAGTTTCTCATTTAGGGTTAAAAAAAAAAAAAGGAAAGTCAGTGATATTTTCTTGTTAACCTAGTTTAGCTATATATTTCAGTTATGAATGATTCATTTAAGATTTCAGTTTAGATTTAATACCTTGTTTGATATTTAAATTTTTAATTAGGGTTAAGTTTACATTTAGTACTTTACTCCCTTACAACTTTTTAAAACAAGATTTAGACAATTTTTTTGAAACGAAGATGTAATATATTCAAATTTAATGAATGAATGATTCTATTTCAATTTAAGTTTAGTAATATTTAAATTCAACTTAGGATTCATAGTTTAGAACCCTAACATTCCAATTTAAATCTAATGAGTGAATGATTCAATATCAATATTCAAATGAGCAAAAACAGAAAAAAAATAAAAATTGAAAAGTGACCTAGGTTTAAATTAAACCTATTCAACAATATGTATAATCCTTGTTATACAAAATGGCGTATCCGTTTGCAACCAGATGCCGTTAGCATAACTGTACTCTTAAAAAGGAAATTAAGGGTTATTTGTTCATAAACCCCAGGATATTCTTAGATATGAAAAAAAATTAAATTCAAATATAGAAAAAGAGATTTGCAGAATGCAATAAAAAATAATTAAAAAGTGTCCGAAGGTGGACACGTTTCGATCTTCATTTCTCTATGACGACGGTGGATACGTCTCGATCTTCATTTTTCTATATAAAATGCATAGGAATCCTCTATCTTTCTCTCCATTTCTACATACACACAGTTGTACGTGTCTTAGTCTAAACCTTGTTCTTCATTTCGTGTTTTCCACCATATGCAATTCCATTTTATTTGTTTTTTTTGGGATTCACTGAAGGATTTGCTTTTTTATTCTAGGGTTCTTCCCGCCAAACTATTCTTGAGAAAGTTGTTTGTGCGCAGTTTTCTTCTTCTTTTTTTTTTCTTTGTGATTTTTTGCGTTAGTTGTGTTAGGTTTTTTGTGTTTTTGGGAAAATTTTCAAGATGAAATTGTTTGTTTGATTGATATTTTGAGATTTTTGTTTTGCACTACAAAAAACCATCCATATGGAGAGGGTTTTAGCGAGGGAAAAGCCCTCTTTAAGCGATTTGGCGACAGCAGAGGCGAGGGGCAGTCGTCGTCGCCTAAGTGCTCCTCGCTAATTTATTGGCGAGGGCACCCTCGCCAAATCCCGAGGGCAGAATCGCACTCGCGTATTGGCGAGGGCCAAACCACGGGGGTAGATTGTACGGAGTAAGAATAACTGGCCATGACGAATATTGCTTCCCCGTCATTCCAAACGGTGCAAAACCGTCTGTGCTCAAGCCCAACCTAACATTCCTAATTTCAGCTGCAAAATCAGGATACGAACAGTCCAAATGCTTCCAAGCCAACGAGTCTGCAGGGTGACGCATAACACCAGAGTCATCAGAACTGCACGAGGCATGCCATGTCATATCCTTCGCAGTGGCCTTGGACATGTACAATCTTTGCAAACGAGGAATTATGGGAAAGTAGAACATCTCCTTAACCAGACGTTTCTTTTTCAACCGACCATCTGCATCAACCCTACTCGGCTTATACCGTGGTCCACCACAAATCTTACAGAACTCTAGTTCGCTGTCTGCACCCCAAAATAACATGCAGTTTTGTGCACAACAATGAATCCTTTCTACCGGAAGACCCATCCCACTCATCAAGTGTTTGGTGTCGTTAAATTTCTTGGGAACCTTATTTTCTGAAGGACAAATCTCACGAATCAACTCAACGACTTGATTGTATCCCCTTTCAGACAATCTGTTTTCGGTTTTAATATTCAACAATCTGGAATTGAACGACAACTGCGAATGAGATTCACAACCGGGATACAAGTCTTGGTCCGCTGCACGAAGCATGTCGTAGAACTGTGACACATTCTCGTTAGGGGGTTCTTCATTATGTGCCTCCTCTTCCGCGTTGATTCCAAAATCAATGTTTGGGTCACCCATTAATTCTTCTACCATAGTGTGGTACGAGCTAGGTCCCATATGGTCAACTTCATTTGAAGTTGACGCAAATTCACTAGTGTTTTGAAATGGACGTGGACCCCAACTCTCTTCACCGTGATAAATCCAATTATAATAATTTCGTGTAAACCCATTTCGATATAAATGAGACTTCACTTCATTAGGATCTCTATAAGTCTCATTTCGACATCTAGCTTTCGAGCAAGGACACCTAATTTTTCCTTCCCAAATCGAATTCGGATTACTAGTGGCAGCTTCAATAAATTCATTTACACCACTAATAAATTCGGGGCTCATAATCCCATTGACCAATCTTGGCCTATACATCCAACTACGACTTGAATAATTCATGTTAATCGATCTGTTTCAAATGTAAATATATATAGTTTATATATACTTTTTTTAAAATTTCGGCAGAGTTTCATCTAAATCTATCGTATCACCAAATATTTAGGTTCCTAGTGCATCCATTTCCGACTCGAGTAAAATTACTCAAGTCGGAACGCACAATCTACAACAAACAAACAACTCATCCCGGCCTCCAACATCGATTTAATTTCACTTATTTCCAACAATTAATTATAAAATTAATTCTCCCAATTAACACATTCATGCATAACAATTAACACACCAATTAATAATTTACACATATATATACATGCATATATAAAACATAACAATAATTATATTAACACATTCATAACAATTAACAATTTTTATAACTTTCATCAATTAACAATCTTAATTAATCCTAATTAACAATATACATATTTTTCTAACATAATTACAATCCTAACATTACACAACAAAACTATATACATGCATATATATATATATATACATATATAATATAATATAAACATATATATACAACTTTTAATTTAATCAATAAAAACGCATAAATTTACCGTAGAAATGAACCCCTCGAAGTGTGGAACAGAAATATCCAAAAATTAGTCTTGATCGGTAGCTCCGGCAGCGGCGGTGGCGCGGTGGACGAAAGTAGCGCCTGTGTCTATTTTTTGGTGTGAAGGAGAGGGTTTTAATTGGGAAATAGGCGAGGGCAATTACGAGGGCCCCACCCCCCTCGCCAATTAGCGAGTGGGGGACCGTCGCCAGTTTCCGAGGGCCACAATGCACTCGCCAATGAGCGAGTGCAAAACACGCCGTCGCCAAATCCCTCGCCAATTGGCGAGTGCATCTTTTTCCACTCGCTAAATAGCGAGTGTGATTCTGCCCCTCGCCAAATCCCTCTTTATTTATACCCCTCTTTAAATCCCTCGCCAAATAGCAAAGGTGAAATACCCCTCGCCAATTTTCCTCGTTATTTGAGCAATTTTTTGTAGTGTTGGATTTTTGTTTACTTCATTAATTGGAGGTGTTTAATTTTGAGTGAGAATGAAATCATGAAAATGTTACTAATGATACTTGTTTGTTAAACTTCTGTAGGGAATTTTGAAGGATACAAGGAGGGTGCAGAGAAGGTGTTTTGTTGAAGAGCAGGTGTTTTGATTGTTCTGTACTTTTTTTTACTTGAATATTTATGTGTATTCGTAACTGATTATTTGTGTGGCTGATGAAGAGCAAGCTGCGGAATAAAAGTGTTGACTTTAGTGTTGTTAGTTCTTTTACTGAGACTTGTTTGTTTTGTATTGTTAGTGGCGGTTGGAGGTTATGAGTTGTACAACCGTTTGTTATCTTTGTATTGTGGGATATAAATACATCCTGCAGTAGTTGAGTAGAGGGTTGTTGAATGAAGAATATATGCAGAGGGTTATTGTGGGTTTTATGAAGGATTGAAGGCATTCTTTTAACAGTTCTTATCACTTCGAGTTTTTGCGTTAATTCATCTTAATAATAATAATCAAGGCTGCGCTACATCAGTGGCTAATGAAATTTTGAAGGTAGGCTTCATCATTAATTAGTCGAGTCGAATTTTTTTAGCTCGTCAATGTTATCGAATCGAACTCAAACTTCAAGTATTTATCTCGGCTCGAATAATAAACTTATAAATGAAGTAAATGTTTTAAAATAGATCATAAATTTTAATGCTGATTGATGATTTTGAGTTTTGTGGAAACCTAGAGGTATGCTCTCTTATTTGGAATGTTGCTAGTTTTAGAAATAATATTCGAAAGTTAAGAAGAGTAACACTTATGTAAAATATATCTAATTAAAACTATTTTTAAAAAATGGTGGGCCATAGACCTAATTTGGGGTCCCTCAAAAAATTTGCGGGTCACAAGCATGTTGTTTACTATATGACCAATATATTGTTAAAATGTCACCACTACAAGATCAAAAGTGTACTACTACATGTCAAAAATTTTTTGGAGCCTAAAAGTTATACTTGCCTTGATTCGTATTTTTGCACTTTTTTAAACAACGATACGATTTCCACAAGCGTATGAGTTCGATTGTAATATGACAAGTATACGACCTAGTAGTTACGTTCAAGGACCTAGTTGAATGAATGTGGAGCCCCAAAACTATAAGTTCAAATGGTGTGATAGAAACTAAACGAGAGGATTAAGCAAATACAAATAAGAAAAATACTAAGTCTCATGATGAAAGTGCAAGTGGAAGAATTGTTTAATCAGATGTCTTACTTATGTGGAATCACTAACGAATTAACGAACTAATCACAATAATTAGACCTAATGTCTTGAATTATGCTAAAGGCTATCACATATATGTGTAGACAAATCCCTCATGAGGCTTAGATGAACATGTGTACTTATTAGCAATTATGAAATCTAATTAGTACCATAAGCTCTTAGGATAGTGACCCGTAAACACTTTCAACACGGTTACTAATGTTTACGACTCGCCCTCTCACTAATCTCCTAGACGACCTCTATTTGATTAATGTCTAATGTTGTCGATCTAAGAAATCAACCCTCTCTCGGTTAAGCTAATTACTATTTAACGTCAATTAATTAATCAAGGCTCACACCCACACTCCAATCATGCAAATCCAACTCTCGTTGCAATTAACATAATCGAAAATACTAGCTAATAGGATTGATCAACCAATTAAATCAAACAAACCACAACATTAAAAACAATTAATCAACAAGACATAGATTAATCATGCAATTACTACATTAATCCACTAATTATCCATATAATTTCGACACCCAAAACAAACAAAGCTTAGCTCATAATTAAAACAATAATTACACAAAAAAACACATGAAAAATAAATAAAGAAAGAAAGGTATCACCTCATTTGTCTTTCAAATTCTCCAAAACTAACGATAACATAACACTAAATTAAAATCTATAGTAATGGCATGGTAGGCTCACTTCATATGCGAATTGGTGAAATGGGCCAAAGAATTAAGTATTGCAAGTGGGCCGAATTAATAATAAATTGGGCCCAATACAAATTGGTGAAATGGGCCAAATAATTAAGTATTGCAAGTGGGCCGAATCAATATTAAATTGGGTCCAATATAAATTCAGCTACTCACACTGCCCCCGATGAAGCTCCCTCCTGAAGCTCACGCATGCTACCAAAAATTCAAGGAATGAGTGGGTTTTCCCCCCTTTTCATTTGGGCTTCCATCTTTTTTTTCCGACTTCATTCTCGTTTCATTTCTTCAATTGACATCGCAAAGTCACAAAATAATCGATGCGTGTTTTGCTCTAAATGTGTTATTTTTCCTATAAAAATAGCAAACAACACTCCTTTTCCAAATCAAGTGCAATTAATTAATTAAGGGAGGGTGTATTCAATAAGAATTCTATCGGATTTTTTTTAACTTTAAAAAGTATGTGGATTTATAAAATCAATGCAGAGTTTGACTAACTTTTTTTTATTGATTTATATGGATTTTCATATACTTGACAAGATTGTATATTATATATGAATATATATATATATATATATATATATAATATTTTACCAATAAAAATATATATATATATACTATATAAAGTTTATATATTAATTCGGGGCGGGTCGGACACCCGCGGGTCGGACATAAGACACAAACCCGAAATATACTCAATCCGGGGCGGATCCGATCTTACCCAAAGCTTGCGAGGTGGGGTGAGTACCCACGGGTCGTGTCAATATTATCATCCCTACTTTTGATCTTTCGTTTTCAGAGTTCTCTGTTGAAATCTCTAGTTTTTAGAAGAGATTTTGAATAGTGAAATTTATTTATATTTTTTTAGAAGAATCCAATAAAATTCATAGAGTATTAAAATACTTAGACCGTTCTAAAGATTTTTAAAGACTTTTTAAAATCGATATTGAATACCTCAAAATTTTTAAAGACTTTTGAAAATCCGAATTGAATGTCCCAGAATTTTAAAGTCCAAAAAAATTCTATAGAATTCACAAGCAATACACCCCCTTAGTGTAAATAATGTAAGCAAATTAAGTAAAATAAATCCATGAATTTCAAACGATTTTCACACTAATCAATACTCAAAGCTCGAATATCAGTGTTTAGTATAAATGTATTCCCCCCATATAAATTCAAAGAAAAAATTTATTAACACATAATTTTATGTATATCATCGATACCATATTCATATGATAAATATATCAATATTACTATTAGTTTATGTGTATATTATAAATTCATAATATATTGAGATTATCACTTATATCCCATGTTATTCATTTTACCGTGTATAAAAAGAAAAAAAAATTATAAGAATTACAACGTTTAATTATCTTTTAAAAGAAAAAAAAACTATAAGAATTACGACGTTTAAATTAAACCCTTGAATTATTCCAATTTGCTTTTATCTCAATAATATTAAAAAAAAAAAATACTCCCTCTTTTATCCATAAATTATATTCTCATTTGTCTTATTAATCAGTCTGCCATATTTATTTTCATACAATGGTAAATATCATTTTATTTTTATCTTTAGCCATCACCTAGCTACTTATAATGTTATTCAACTTTACTAGTAATTCACAAACAATCACTTTATTTACAATAATTTAAAATATTCTTACTTTATTTATTTTTATCTTAAAATTTGTACCAAAAAATATAATCCGCAAACGAATTGAGTAACAAAGTGTAGTTCAGTTTTACGTATAAGATTTTATCATTCAAAATCTTTCCACAATTTCCAAATCCTATTTTTTTCCACGTAAATTTGTACATTTTCTATATTGAAACGTTCCACGTTAATTTTTATACTTCATGACTAGTGTTGTTAAACGAATCGAGCTGCTCGTGAACTCGTCTCATTAGATACTCGATTTACTAACGAGCCGGCTCGAGTTCGATTCGTTAGGCTTGATATCTAAATTTTTTTTCTTATAATTTCATTAGGTTCGGCTCGATAGTCTCGTTAGACTCATTAACGAGTCGAGCCGGGCTCATTTTTTAGCTCGTCAATGTTATCGAATCAAGTCAAGCTCGACTCGATAAGAGCTCGAACTTTAAGTACTCAACTCGACTCGAAAAACTGTTCTATTTAAAAAAAAATTAATTTAAATTCAAAATCATAAATATAATAAATATATAGACGAAGTAATTGTTTTTAAATTGATCATAAGTTTTAGTGCTCATTCATGGTTTTGAGTTTTGTGGAAACACACCACGTGTAGGGGTATGCTCTCTTATTTGGAACACGTAGCTAGTTTTAGATTCCCAAACATCTGTACTACTGTTGCTGCCTTGCACTAAATTAGATTCCAATTAATAGTACTAATAAATTTACTTGATAAACTTTAAATAATTAAAATATAATTGTATGTATATTTATAGGGTAAATTAATAATTAAAATAAATTAGCAAAAATTAAGGCTCAATGAATCCTATCATTATTATGATTTCACCACATAATTTAAAAGCAAAAAAGTTAAATTATCCCTACAAATATACTCAACATCTCAAAAGTAAAAAAGTTAAATTAAAAATGAGTAAAAAACATACCATAAATTATAGTGCCACCGTCCGTGATTGAAGAATTTGGGGGTTTGCGGAAGCCACCGCGCGCAAGGGGTATGCTCTCTCGTATTGGAAATTGAAATGTTTTTAACCAAGGTTTAATGAATCTGGACATTATATAACCGAGGCCCAATTTCATGTATGTGGTAAAATATCTTTAGGATAAAGATCAATGATAATATGTTATTTAGTGATGTAAATCAGTCGAGTCGAGTAGTGTTGTGTTCGAAACTCGACCCAATTGTTATATTCGAAACTCAACTCGATTGAATCTAAAATTTTAAAGATTGAGCTCGACTCGATTACTTCGATTTTGATTTTTTTCCAAGTTAAGCTAGCACAAGTAGCTCGCGAGTTGGCTCAACTCACTTACATCGATTGATGTTTCACACTAAAGTTGATTCAATTAATCTAGGGGTGTAAATAAGTCAAGTAGTGTTGCGTTCGAAACTCGACTCAATTGTTATACTCGAAGCTTGACTCGATCGAACCTAAAATAAAACATGATAATATACAATTTTTATTTATTTTCTATCACTTTATATTTATATCTAGAAAGAAGAAAAACAAGTTAAATTGGACATGAATACAACGGTGGGATTATAAAACATATCGAGTTATTACTCGGGATAAAAAGTATAATTAAAAAAATTGTAAGGTGACTAATTATGTTCAATTTATAAAATAACTTATAAACATCACAAAAAATTTGAAATTATTTTTTTTGTTATAATTTAGTCTTGTATAATCTTACTTTAAATACATCAAACATTAATTAATAATCCATCATTTGATAAATTAAACATATTTTAAATTAAATTTACTAAATCTCAAATCCAAAACAAAAAATATATATATATATATATATATATTAATAATAAAAAAATCGTTTTATTCAAGTATACAATGTCTCTTATGGGAAAGCTGCCATAATTGCTATTCCCTCGCTAAACTTTCAATTAATTTTTTACACAAAACATTAAAATAAATTATTTCATAATTATTTAAAGAGAGAAATAAATAAGACATAAATATTAAAATTAATTTATATATTTAAATTTAATGAATGAATTATTTAATTTCAATTTAAGTTTAGTACATTAGGTAATATACATGTTCAATTTAGGGTTTGTGGTTTAAAACCTTATGCATATTCAATTTATATATTTAAATTTAATGAATCAATTGCAATTTCACTCTAAGTTTAATACCTTTGTTAGACGGAGTGCTAATACAATTGCACACGTGGTGGCAAGGGAGTCCCGTCATTTCGATTGTATTCATAGTTGGATAGACCCACCAAATTATGTGGTAGGAATATCGACCTTTACATGTGTCTTGTCTTGTCTAGCTTAAAAAAGAGTTGAGCACTTTGGTAATATTTAAATTTAATGATTCAATTTCAACATTCAAACGAGTGAAAATAAATAAAAGAAAAAATGAGCAAAAAATGAAGAGAAAAAAAAAATCAATCGAACTTGTAGTTTAGAGCAGTAGCCGACTCGATTTCGATTTCAAAATCAAAACCGGTTGATTGAACATGTTACGAGATCCACTGCAAGACTGATGCATGATTATCCATAACCGCAATCTAGTTTAATTTCTGATTTAGGGTTTAAAAAAAAAAAAAAAACGAAAGTAAGTGATATTTTCTTGTTAACCTAGTTTAGCTAGATATTTCAGTTATGAATGATTCATTTAAAATCTCAGTTTAGATTTAATACCTTGTTTGATATTTAAATTTTCAATTAGGGTTAAGTTTACGTTCAGTACTTTACTCCCTTACAACTTTTTAAAACAAGATTTAGACAAATTTTTTGAAACGAAGATGTAATATATTCAAATTAATGAATGAATGATTTTATTTCAATTTAAGTTTAGTAATATTTAAATTCAACTTAAGGTTCATGGTTTAGAAACCTAACATTCCAATTTAAATGTAATGAGTGAATGATTCAATATCAATATTCAAATGAACAAAAACGAATAAAAAAAATAAAAAATGACCTAGGGTAATTAAACTGGAGTTATATTTAATGCATAACTGCACTCTTAAAAAGGAAATTAAGGGTTATTTTTCATAAACCCCATTCCCAGGATATTCCACATATGAAAAAAAATGAAAATTTCAGATATGAAAAAAAAAAAAAAATTCAAATATAGAAAAAGAGATTTGCATAATGCAACAAAAAAAGTGTACTATGGTGGACACGTCTTTATCTTCATTTCTCTATAAAATGCAGATGAATCCCTTCTCTCTCCATTTCTATATACACACTACGGCCTTCTCTTTCCATTTCTATATACACACAGTTGTACGTGTTTTAGCCTAAACCTTGTTCTTCATTTCGTGGTTTTCCAATTCTATTTTATTTGCTTTTTTTGAAGAATTTACTTTTTTCTAGGTTCTTCTAGTCAAGTTTATTTTATTTGTTTTTTTTGCAATTCACTGATATTCTTGAGAAAGTTGTTGTGTCTTTTTTTTTTGATGCAGAGTTCTTTTTTTCTTTGTGAATTTTTACGTTTTTAGTTGTGTTAGGTTTTTTTGTGTTTTTGGAAAATTTTCAAGATGAAATTGTTTGTTTGACTGATATTTTGAGTTTTTTGTTGTGGATTTTTGTTTACTTCATTAATCGGATGTGTTTAATTTTGAGTGGAATGAAATCATGAAAATGTTACTAATGATACTTGTTTGTTAAACTTCAGTAGGGAATTTTGAAGGATAAAAAGCGGGTGTCAGGTTTTTTTTTTACTTGAATATAGGTAGGCTTTATCGGGTGTCTTTAATACAGAGAAGTGTTTTGTTAAATACAGAGCAAAAAAAAGCATGTGTTTTGATTGTTCTGTATTTTTTTTTTACTTGAATATTTATGTGTATTCATAATTGTTTATTTGTGTGGTTAATGAAATTTTGAAGGTAGGTTTGATCAGATTATAAGGTAATGGAATCAAGTAAGGATAACACTGGGAAGGATAAACAAATTGTAGAAGCTATAGACCATGAAAAAAATAGTCTTGACAAAGGAAAAATTGCAATGTTTCCATCATCAGACTTGTCAGCATTGCGTCAAGATTGGCAAAGTTCGAAAATGAACGACACCCAAAAGAAGAAGCCATTTGAGCCTTCGGATAAGTTCCCCAACATAAGCATTGCGGCTATGGCCATGTTAGGGAGAGCTATGGAAAAAAAGTATGAGACAGAAACCTTATCACTACAAAAAAGAGGTGTTTTACCGACGGTTATACCGACGGTTATTCAGTCGGTATTGGCTCTTACCGACGGATATACCGACGGATTTTATCCGTCGTCGATGAATTGGTCGGTAGTGGTTACCGACGGAAAATATGCGTCCGTCGGTATATACCGACGGATTCCCGACGGATTCAAACCAACCCGTTTTCAAACCGGGTCGCCTGTACCGACGGAATAAATTCCGTCGGCATTCAAGCCAACCCGTTTTCAAACCAAGTTTTCAAACCGGGTCGCCTTTACCGACGGATCCCAAATCAATATTCCGTCGGTAGATCCGTCGGTATATGTTGGACTTAAATTTTATTATTTTAATTTACCGACGGAATTTTCCTTCGGTACGTATTAAATGTTTTTAAAAAAAACGGAATTCCGTCGGCTCGCCCGTCGGTATTACCGACGCTACACCGACGGAATAGTCCGTCGGTAAGTACCAACAATTTTAAAAAAAAAATTTATTTGCGATCGGGATCCGACCCGATCCCGATTGCTTACATAATTGATTAAAATTCAATACATGATCAAAATTCAATACACGATCAAAATTGCTTAAATAGTTCAATACACAAATCTACATTACATCTACATTACATTCAATAGAATAAACAAAATCGTGCTAAGGCATCGAATGGTGTTCCGGAATTGGCAGCGGATCGATCAAGTAAGAAGCAAATAGAATTTTGCTACTTATTATGACAACTATACCCCTCACTAGAATGCTTGAAAAAGCTCTGTGAAATATTAAAACAATATATTAAAAATTAACAAAAACTTATATGAGAAATAATTTAACAAGAATGTGAGTATATTAATACGTACCGTGGAGTATATTAAATTGTCCTTCGCTGACTCGACTCCATCCCTGCCATTTCAAAATCAATTCCAAAGAATCAAGATTCAATTGTCATTTTATAGATTTAAACATAAATTAAATTATCATAAAAATTGAACATACCTCAACAGAAATCAAGTAACTTCATTAGGCTCGCATAGTTTCGGTCATGCTGGTAGTTCAAAGATAAGAGATTTAGAGTACAATAAATAAATCAATAATTCAAGGAATAATTATTAATAAAATCTGATAAACTGATTTTTTTATCAAGTGATTAGGCCTTCAACAATGCATCATCGATCCAAATCGAAAGGAAAACATAATCATAAGAAAATCAAATTCGGTGAAATGATTTTTAAGATACAAAGCACAAAGCATATATAGATACAAAGCACAAAGCACATGTCATAATCTTAATTTACATGAAAAGAGAAAATATTAAAATCAAACAAAAAATAACAAGTACCGTTCGTCTAGTAGAAGACGTTGACGTCGGTGGGCAAAAAAAATGTACCTTTTATATGAAGACGGCGACGGCAGAGGAGGCGGTGGGCGACGACAGAGGAGGCGGTGGGCAACGGCATTCTTGGAGACGACTGCAGGTAGGGAGGATGGGCGGCGGCCGCGACCACGGCAAGGAGGCTTTACATTCGGAAAGGAGGTGGAGGTGGAGTGGGGGAGGGGAAGAGGGAGAGGGAGAGGGAGAGACATAGAGAGTTTGAGGGAAAATACGCGTGAAATGAGAGAAAATTGCATTTATATTCGGAAATGCCGACGGAAATGGCGACGGATATTTCGGTCGGCTTTGGCTCGTTGCCGTTAGCGACGGAAATGGCGACGGATTTTTCGGTCGGTTTTGACTCGTTGCCGTTAGCGACGGAAATGGCGACGGATATATCGGTCGGCTTTGGCTCGTTGTCGTTAGCGACGGAAATGGCGACGGATATTTCTGTCGGCTTTGGCTCGTTGCCGTTAGCGACGGAAATGGCGACGGATATTTCGGTCGGCTTTGGCTCGTTGCCGTTAGCGACGGAAATGGCGACGGATATGTTCCGTCGCCATTGGATTTTTATAACCAAATGATAAATAATTAAATTAAATTATAAGTTAATTAATAAAATAACCAAATGATAAATAATTAAATTATAAGTTATAACCAAATGATAAATAATGAAATCTTATAAATTGTACAAAATAAAATAGCTAGGTTACATTAATTTAATATTCATCTTCGTCTTCATTTTCATTATTTGACACATCTTCCTCTTCCTCCTCATCTTCTTCATCCTCATCTTCTTCATCCTCCCCCTCGTCATGTTCATCCTCCTCCTCATGTCCACTATCGTTTTCAATAACAATCAATTGTGGATTTGCAGCCGTCAAGTCTACCGAAAGATTAAAATCTCCCGCAAACACTTCAGTTTGATTCTCTATTTGTTCCATTTGAAACGGAGGTTCATCTTCATCGTTGTTTTCCTTTTGGGGGACCTCCACCATTGACCTTGCCTTCACTTTGCAAACAGCGTGCCATTCTGATCTATTACGTTTTCCAGCTCCTGGATACGTGCAGTAGTAGACTTGAGATACCTGAGAGGCAAATACAAACGGATCATCCCCGCTATACTTCCTTTTCGAATTAACATCCACAAGCTTGTACTCCGGATGAATTTTGGTTCCTAAAGGGGATGTGTCAAACCAATGGCACTTGAACAACATTACGGTTTTCACTGGATATCCCGGATATTCAATTTCAACGACTTCGTGCAACACCCCAAAGTAATCACTTGCATCTGCATTATAATTCGCACCCCTAAGACAAACACCACTGTTGTTAGTCGTTCTTGTTGATGCATACTCTGATGTATGAAACCTGTAGCCTTTCACAATATAGCCGTTGTAAGTCCTCACACGCCGTAGTGGTCCTTTGCTGAGATCCTGTAAGAACCGGCTCTGAAAATCGTGCGATTGTCCCTATACGTACAGTTAAAATTAACATTAATCAAAACAATTATTTGTTCACGTAAAATTCAATTAATGATACTCACATAACGTTGGAACCATCGGGAAAATTGACGTTGAAGACTAGTATCTATGTCTCTATCTGAGATGTTTTGATCTGCATGTCGTAGTTCTTGTGTATACATCCTAATAATTCACAACACAATTAGATGATAAATGACGCACGTTTAGTGCTATTTAATTAGATGATAAATATATGAAATACTTACTCAATGTAAGGCTGAACTTCATCACAATTCAATAACACGTACGTTTGTGCTATTTCAGCCTCTGTGTGTGTTGACCAATATCGTTCAGTGGCTTTTCCTATAGGTCGCCCCTTAGACTTGAATACAGAGAGCATGCCATCGACTTCTTGTTGCATACCTCTACCATCGAAGTTACGTGGTTCATTCCTGATCCTCGTGTTGACATGGTCTTCAAAATAATATGAACAAAACATGCCAACCTCTTCATTCAAATACGCATTAACAATCGATGCTTCGACGTTTGCCTTCTGTTTAGCATTGCGCTTCAAGTTGTGGAGATACCTAAAATTATAATAGTTAACAAATTAAAATAAGTCTCCATATACTAAAAACTAATTAAATGAGAGAAATAGAATTGTTCACCTCTCAAATGGGTACATCCACCTGTACTGCACTGGACCACAAATCCTAGCTTCATACGCTAAGTGAACAGGTAAGTGTTCCATCGAGTCAAAGAAGCTAGGTGGGAAAAAACGTTCCAACTTACACAAAATAACTGGAATGTCTCGTTCCAAACGATTCATATCATCAACCTTGATTGTTGTAGACGTTAAATCTCTAAAAAAAAGACTTAATTCAGTGACAGCCCTCCACACATTCAGAGGAAGAAATTCTCGAAACGCAATAGGTATCAAGCGCTGCATAAAAACATGACAATCATGACTCTTCATCCCTGCAACTTTACCTTTTGTTGTGTCTACGCATCGACTCATGTTTGACACGTAGCCGTCTGGAAATCTTAACTCTTTAATCCACCTACACAATTCCTGTTTTTGTGCCTTATCTAGTGTGTAGCAAGCCTTTGGATATTTACCTGTACGGGTATCCTGTTCTAACTCATCACGGCGACAGATAGTGTTCAACTCTTCCCTGGACTTTGGAGTATCTTTCGTCTTGCCTTCTGTCTTCAGAATTTCTTGCATGCCACGTCATGTGTTGAGCTGTAGCACTAGATTGAAACAATCTCATTAAACGAGGAATGATAGGAAGATAATACATCCTCTTGTGTGGCACTTTCTTTTTTGTCTTGCTCGATTGACCACCTGGTCCCTTCCGTCGTGGCTCTTTGTACCGGGGATGGCCACACATTCTACACATAAGAAGATCGCTATCGTCATCACCCCAGTATAACATGCAACCATTCACACAACAATCAATTTTCTCAACCGGCAAACCCATATTCTTCATCAGTTGTTTGCTCTGATGAAACGTCGTAGGTACTTTATTATCGACAGGACAAATCTCACTGCATAATTGTGTCATTTGCTCATATGCTCTGTTAGATAGCTTGTTCTCCGTCTTGATAGCCATAAGTCGAGCATTAAATGACAACTGAGAATGAGAATCACACCCTGGGTACAAATCTTGATCGACTAATTTGAGCATCTCATAAAACTGAAATGCTTCATCCGTTGGTTCCTCCTCTATATTTGACATACCGGCTTCCATCACCATTGTTTGATACATATCGGGTTCTTCCACCCCAAACTCTTGATCGTTACTGGTGCCGACATGCTCAACGTGTACGGGTTGTTCATAAATTGCAGTAGTGTAATAGTACAAGACTTGATCAAAATTATAAGGCCACCGTTGTTCGCCATGACTTGTCCAATTATAGTAATTATCAACGAACCCATTCATAATAACGTGGCATAAGACTTCATCAATGCTTTTAAATGATCTATTCCTACATTTCTTAGCATTACACGGACACCTAATACAATCCTCAGACATGTAATGTGGGTGTAGCTTTGCAAATTCAACAAATGACACGAGTTTATCATAAAATTCAACATTCACATTTCCTAAAACGAGCCTAGGAGTACAATACATCCACCGACGATCCGGCAATTCCATCTGTTAAACAATTTGACCAAAATAAAATTACACACTAAAAATTAAACACTAAAAGTAAAAATTATGTAGTAAAATTACACACTAAAAAACTAAACACCAAATTAAAATTACACACTAAAAAACATACCTTAAATTTTCGCTCCAATCCAAATTTTTTGCTCCACACTAAAAAATTTCGCGTGTTGTGAGGTTCTGGAATGTTTTTCAATACTACATGCCGACGGAAATGTCATTCCGTCGGTATATCACGCGCCGAAATTCCGTCGGTATTGCCAATACCGACGGCTAATTTCAGTCGGTAACACATATTTGAAATGTATGTCAAATCAGTCAGATTCCGTTGACCAATTTTCAGTCGGTATTTACATTACCGACGGGAATTCCGTCGGTATTGACACATGTTCAATACCGACGGAATCACTTTCCGTCGGTAAAAACGCGTATAAAAAAAAATTTAACTACGTATTCTTAACACTCCAACCACACTCAAAACAACCTACTTCTTCACAAACATCAAAATTTAAAAAAATACAGAAACTCATGTCTTCATCTTCGACATCCATGAAAATTGTGGTATGCCATTGTGGAAAAGAAGCTCGTGTGTGCATGTCGAAGCAAGAAAGAAGCAGAGGTAGACTATTTTATACTTGCCCAGATTCACTAAATGGTAATGGATGCTCCTTTTTTGTTTGGGCCGATGAACACGAAATTCACGGACAAGGAACGAGTTCACACGGAATGTTTCCGGGCATGGTGAGGAGAATTGACTCACTTTTGCTTGAAAATCAAGAGCTCAACAACAAGTTGAATCATGCGCAACTAGTTGGGGATATGTATAAGGATACATCTGACCAACTAACCTCAGAATTAGGATTTGAAGCTGGAAAAGTTGAAGAGCTAAAGAAGCAGAGGAACTTTCTTGTTGTGGCCATAATATTCTGTGTTCTACCCTATGTGTTCAAGTTTATAGGTTGGATGTAATCCTAAGTTTATGTCTCTAATATGTATTGCTAAGTTTATGTAATGTTAAGTGTATGCATGTAATGTAACCACAACAACAACCTTTCTTCAAGGCAATTTTCAATGAAAATGTTGTTTATCTATCACATAAAACATCCAAATTTAAATATACACATTCTTAACACATAAAACACACATAACTAAAATTAAACAACTGATACTTAAACATAAAAGTAAATAGTTCAACAAAAATGCAGATAAAAAATAAATAGTTCTACGAGACATAAAAGTAAATAGTTCTACGAGACATAAAAATAAAATTGTTAAACACATAAAAAAAAAATTATTCAAAGTCACTCATTGACCATAGTAGAATATATCAATGTCGTCATCGTTGCCAACGAACTGACCAATGATGTCATCATCGTGCTGCATGGTCGGGACATAGGGGGAGGGGGCTGCGGGGGCTGAGGGGGCTGGGGGAACAGGCACGTTCACGTTGGCCGTCGGTGGAGGAGCTTGCATGGTTCTCCGATAAACCTCCTCGATCCTCTCGTCCGACCACCCCATCTCTCGACCCATATTCACATGCATCACATGCATGTAATGGTTGAATTGTGCCATCGTCACATCAGGAGTTGGGGTGGAAGATACGGAACCCTGCGATGCCGTCTGGGACGGACCAGCGCCGGAAATGACATCAGCGCTCATACGACCAAGGCCCAGAACTCGTCCGCGGGTGGTGGGGGCAACTTCCAAATAAGCCCGGTCCACCTCCTCGACTGTAGGGGCACTGCTGGTTCCGGGTTGAGTAGGGTCGACTTGAGTTCCGATCTCGGCAATCCTCCGGTTCATCTCCAACTACATAATTAATAATTTTAAATTAATAGAATAAATTATAAAAAATGTATTTAATTAAACAATTTTATTACTTACGTGGAGGTTAGTTGTGCGCCCGTATGTGGATTGCTGTGTTTCAGCATTAAACGGATGAGCAATGCTCATCCGGTCCAAGTGAGTGGGTACACGCCCCGTATCCCGTTCCTAATAATTTAATTTATGTATTATATATATTAAATATATAATTAAATTTATTGAAATTAATTAAAAAATTAATAAACACTTACAATGACCATCGACTGCTCAAGGATGGACCGGGCTCCAGTCCGATGCCTGGACATCCCACCCCCATCGTCGGATCTCCGGTTGGCCTTAGCAATCTCACACTTCCTGATGTAGTCCGGATCCAGCCACTCCCTCGTCAATGAATCCCACAACACAACATCATTATCATCCTTACCCAAGCTCTGCGTCGTCCCATCGCGCCGCCATGCCATTCTCCATTCGTACATTAAATCCTTATACCGCTGTTGCGCCGATTTACAGAAATACCTGAACATAGCCTGGTCTGAGTACATATTCCGATCCCAAGTGGTTTGTTTCTGCACATATAATAAATTGTTTATTATTGAACAAATTAACAAACATTAATTAAATAATTAAGTAATTAATTACTACCTGAAATTCCTCGAAGTACGCCAACTTTTTTGGTTTTGGGACCTTCGACCAGGTATATGCACCCGCAGAGATCGGTAAAGAGCCAAAAGCAATCGTGCATGCCCTGGAGACCTCGTTACCAGGTAACAATCTGTGACATTAATTAACAAACAAAACACATTATAAATTAAAACGAATGTGAAATTAATTAATTATTAATTATTAAACAATAAAAGTATTTAATTACTTACACTCCTCCACTTGTAGCCCAAACGCGCTCCCGACCATCCTGAGCAGGAACAGCAGGATGGTCCCGGACAGACGAATGAGACGACGACTGATCAGGCGACGGGTGTGGAATGGGTGGCGGAGGCGACGATAATGGTGTTCGTGACAGTGTAGGCGCCGGCGCCTCAGGTCTAAGTTTGGATCGACTCTTCCTCGATCGGCTACGTGACCCGGAGGCCCCGTGAGATCCCGAGCCACCAGAGGCACCAGCACCATTTCCAGTCATCTATTTAATTTAAACATTTAAATTAATAAATTATATATATAATACTAATTAATTAATAATAAATTTCTTAATTTAATAAAAAACAATAATCTAATAAATTAAAATTTAATAAAAACCTAATTTAATCAATAATAACCTATTTTAATAAATAATTTCCTATTTTATTCAACAATAACTAATTTCCTATTTTATTCAACAATAACTAATTTATTCAATAATTTTCAACTTTAATTAACAATTTTCTATTTTAATTAACAATCTATAACCTAATAAATTTAGTAACAATTTTTTCTAACTTTAAAATAACAATTTCCTAATATAATTAACAAAGCCCCTAATTTAATCAATAATTTCATAATTAGTAAATCAACAATATTAATCTAGCTAATTATAACGTACAATATCATAATTTAATTATGTAATTAACTCCACTCCAACGTATATACAAATTCAACAATAATATCAATTATATATATAACATCAATTATGCAAAACATGCAATATCGATCTTAACAAATCACATCAATTTATTATAAATAACTATATACATCAACTAGCTAGCTATACATATAGGCAATTATCCACTTACAATATCAACTAATTAATTAGATATATCAACTACATACATTCAAAATAATTAACTATATACATCAACTACAAACAATTAATTTCATATTAATCTATATAACAATTTAAATTAACACATGCAATTTAATTCATAATTATAGGCAATACATATATAACTTAAAAATTAATTACTAACAAATTAAGAAAGCGTACCGTATAGATTTTCTAATCGAGTCGAGAGATCACCTCGGCCGAGCCTCTTCTTCGCGCGATGAAGATGAAGAAGGAAAGAGTGGGGAGGGAGGAGGGAGGAGGGAGGGTTTCTGTAATCTGTTCTTCAGTTTATATACAAAAAAAAAATTGCCTTTACCGACGGATATTTCCGTCGGTAATGACCAGATTAATTATGGTAGTTATTGCGGGTCGGTTACCGACGGAAATTTCCGTCGGTAATGACCACATTTAATTTTGGGAGTCGATCAAGAAGGCGGTTAGTTAATGCGGGTCGGTTACCGACGGAATATTTACAATACCGACGGAACGATCCGTCGGCCGGTGACCCAAAAACGACACCGTGTAGAGAGTTCTGAGTGTCCGTCGGCATATCCGTCGGTATCCCGTCGGGAAAGCCGACGGAAATTGAATTCCGTCGGCAGAGTCTTCTGACTTTGAATTCCGTCGGTAATCCGTCGGTACAGCCGTCGGAAAGGAAATCCGTCGGTATACATCCGTCGGCAAAAACAAGCGTTTTTGTAGTGTATATTACTCTAATAATAATTAGAAAACCTTATAGCCCATTCACCCCACCCCCACCCACATGTGCCCCCACGTCTTTGCCTTTTCGAAGTCCCAATAGCAAAGTCTGACATTGTGTAAAAATCAAAATAGTAATTTTGTTTAAGTTAAAATCAAAACAGTAATTTTGTATAAGTTGATGCATTGCGGCTATGGCCATGTTAGGGAGAGCTATGGAAAAAAAGTACGAGACCGAATCTAAGGGCAATATCACATTTTGGAAAATCAAGCCTTAATTATGAAACAATGCTCGTTTGTACCTTTTTATCATGCATTGATGTATGTTTGTGAAAGAATTTCGTCTAATCTAAAAGTCCAAACTTGTAGAGAGATTGTGAATTAATTCTTGTATATTAGTTTGTTTGTTTGAGTGTGCATCACATTTCTAAGTATTTATGCAACACTGAATCGTTTTATAGTTGAATAAGAAATGCATTATCGCATTATATTCCTTCCATTTTTTAATAAATGATGTTTTAATCCTTTTCTCTTTCTTTTGTACATAATTAAATAATATTTTAGAAATTTTTACACCTTTCATTTTTTAATAAATGATGTTTTAATCCTTTTTTCTTTCTTTTGTACACAATTAAACAATATTTTAGAAATTTTTACATTGTTTATTTCAATTGTACTCATGAGTAACATCCTATGAGCATTCCACCTCGTGTACCTGTTAAATCATCGTTTCGAAGTTGGAGAATCGAGAATCGAATAACGTCCTATGAGCATTCCACCTCGTGTACCCGTTAAATCGTCATTTCGAAGTTGGAGAATCGAGAATCGGTCAGTGATACGATCTAATTACCTATTTAGAAATTATTTTTAAATTTAACTAGAAAAAATCGATCCAAACCAAAAAAAAAATCGAATTTTTTATTTTACCGCGAGATCCTAAATTGTAATTCAAAATATACAAAAAGAGATTTAAATGAAACATTTTTTTGACAGTATTTATCTAAAAATTTGTACCAAAAAATATAAAAATATAATTCAAACGAATTGAGTAACAAAGTGCAGTTCACGTATAAGATTTTATCATTCAAAATTTTTCCACATTTTCCAAACCCTATTTTTTTCCACGTAAATTTGTACATTTTCTATATTGAAACGTTCCACGTTAATTTTCATACTTTATGAGTAGTGTTGTTAAACGAACCGAGCTACTCGTGAACTCGACTCGTTAGATACTCGATTTATTAACGAGCCGACTCGAACTCGATTCGTCAGGCTTGATATCTAATTGTTTTTCTTATAATTTCATTAGGTTCGGCTCGATAGTATCGTTAGACTCATTAATGAGTCGAGCCGAGGTCGTTTTTTAGCTCGTCAATGTTAACGAGTCGAGCCGAGCTTGTTTTTTAGCTCGTCAATGTTATCGAATCGAGTCAAGTTCGACTCGATAAGAGCTCGAACTTTAAGTACTCAATTCGACTCAAAATATTGTTCTACAGTATTTAAAAAAAGAAATTAATTTAAATTCAAAATCATAAACATAATAAATATATAGACGAAGTAATTGTTTTTAAATAGATCAAAAATTTTAGTGCTCATTGATGGTTTTGAGTTTTGTGGAAACACACCACGTGTAGGGGTATGCCCTCTTATTTGGAACACGTTACTAGTTTTAGATTCCCAAACATCTGTACTACTGTTACTGCCTTGCACTAAATTAGATTCCAATTAATATACTAATAAATTTACTTGATAAACTTTAAATAATTAAAATATAATTGTATGTATATTTATAGGGTAAATTAACAATTAAAATAAATTAGCAAAAATTAAGGCTCAATGAATCCTATCATTATTATGATTTCACCACATAATTTAAAAGCAAAAAAGTTAAAATATCCCTACAAATATACTCAACATATCAAAAGTAAAAAAGTTAAATTAAAAATGAGTAAAAAACATACCATAAATTATAGTGCCACCGTCCGTGATTGAAGAATTTGGGGGTTTGCGGAAGCCACCGCGCGCAAGGGTATGCTCTCTCAGTATTTGGGAATTGGAATGTTTTTAACCAAGGTTCAATGAATCTGGACATTATATAACCAAGGCCCAATTTCATGTATATGATCAAATATGTTTAGGATAAAGATCAATGATACTCCGTAATATGTTATCTAGTGATGTAAATAAGTCGAGTCGAGTAGTGTTGTGTTCGAAACTCGACCCAATTGTTATATTCGAAACTCGACTCGATCGAATCTAAAATTTTAAAGATTGAGCTCGACTCGATTACTTCGATTTTAATTTTTTTCCAAGTTAAGCTAGCACAAGTAGTTCGCGAGTTGGCTCAACTCACTTACATCAGTTGATGTTTCGCTAGTTATATAGTCTTGAAACTCGACTCAATTGTTATACTCGAAGCTCGACTTGGTCGAACCTAAAATAAAACATGATAAAATACTATTTTTATTTATTTTCTATCACTTTATATTTATATCTAGAAAGAAGAAGAAAACAAGTTAAATTGGACATGAATACAGGTGGAGGGATTATAAAATCGAATCTCCAATATCGAGTTATTACTCGGGATAAAAAGTAAAATTAAAAATATTGTAAGGTGACTAATTATGTTCAATTTATAATAACTCATAAACATCACAAAAAATCTGAAATTATTTTTTTGTTCTAATTTAGTCTTGTATAATCTTATTTTAAATACATCAAAAATTAATTAATAATCCATCATTCACTACAAAAAACGAGCGATTTACCGACGGACCTATCGACGGAATTGTCGTCGGTAGGCGTGGTTTCCCGACGGAATTACCGACGGAATAATTCAGTCGGCTCTAGACTCGTCGGTACGGGTTACCGACGGAATTTTTTTTTCCGTCGGTAGTCCCGACGGATTCCCGACGGAATAAATCTGTCGAGTCTGCCGACGGATCTAATTCCGTCGGTAGTCCGAATGACCCGTTTCGAAACCGGGTCTGATATCTGTCGACAATTCCGTCGGTCCGTCTGTCGGTAGTACCGACGGACTTACCGACGGAAATTTAATTTTAGCATTTTTTTAAGAAAAATATATCCGTCGGCTTCTGTCGGTAATTCCGTCGGTACGTGCCGACGGAACTGCCGACGGATCTAGATTTTATATTTTTTAAATTCGGGATTATATTCAGTCGGTGTCCGTCGGGGGTTCCGTCGGTGGTGCCGACGGAATTATCCGTCGGCAAGTCAACCAAAAAAAAAATTAATTGACCCGACCCGACCCGACCCCCGACCCGCGAACTGTTATTAAGGCCACCATATATTATTCTGGCCTTGCTAGGAATCGAACCCGGGTGTGTGGGCGCCTAGTGAAGGGCGCCTACCACTCGGACAGATGTGTTACTTGTTCGTAATTGTAGTATTAATTGTATATGTACTCATTTTCGACCCATTTTTTTTTTTAAATTCACAAAATTAATTTCTTTCAAATATATCAAATAATTAAATTTGAAATCTATAATTTATATTTTTATAATTTATATATTTTAAAATACTAAAATATTCATATTTTAACTAAAATACTAATATTTTTTTAGTAAAAAATTCATTTTTTTGCTAATTATTTTTAAAAAAATTTCATAAAATTAATTTCATTCACATAAATTAAATAATTAAATTTGTAATATAATTTATATATTTTTAAATACTAAAATATTCATTTTTTTTACTAAAATATTCATTTTTTTGCGAATTATATTTTTAAAAAAATCAAAAAAATAATTTCTTTTCACAATTTTTAGTTGTAACTTAATGATAAATAAATATTTTTAAATTGTACATCTAATAAAATAATTAGCTTACATTATATAATTTATTCTTCATCTTCTTCCTCTTCATCTTCTTCATCTACATTTTCATTATTTGTCTCATCTTCCTCTTCATCATCATCCTCCTCCTCCTCCTCCTCCTCCTCCTCTTCCTCTTCATTTTCATCATCTTCCTCATTTCCATTATCGTTTTCAATTTCGATCAATTGTGAATTTCCAGCCGTCAAGTCTACGTGGATATTCAAATCTCCCGTAAAGACTTCAGTTCTAGCCTCTATTTGTTCCGTTTGAAACGGAGAATCATCTTCATCACTCTTGTCCTTTGTAGGGACTTCTACCATTGATCTTGCCTTTACTTTGCAAACAGCGTGCCATTCAATTTTACTACGTGATGATCGTACTGGATACTTGCAGTAGTATACTTGAGATACTTGATGGGCAAATACAAATGGATCATTCCCGATATAGCTCCTTTTCGGATTAACATCGACGAGTTTGTACTCCGGATGAATCCTTGTTCCTGAAGGGCCTGAATCAAACCAATGACACTTGAACAACACTACAGTCTTTGTTGGATATCCCGGATATTCTACTTCAACGACTTCGTGCAACACCCCATAGTAGTCACTTGCATCTGCATTGTAGTTTGCACTGCTAACGCAAACACCACTGTTGGTAGTCGCTTTTCTCGATGCATACTCAGATGTATGAAATCTGTAGCCCTTCACAATATAGCCGTTGTAAGTCTTTACACGACGTAGTGGTCCTTTGCTGAGATCCTTTAAGAATCGATTCCCAAAATCGTTTGACCGTCCCTATACAGTTCAAATAATTAACATTAATTATGAATCATATTTATTTACGTAAAATTTAAGGAAATGGTACTCACACAACGTTGGAACCATCGGGCAAAATCACGTTGAAGACGAGCATCTATATCTGTATCTGAGATGTTTTGTTCTGTTCGTCTTAGTTCTTGAGTATACATCCTAATTCACAACATCCAATCACAATTAATATTAAATTACATAAATGAAGTAATGATAAAAATATGAAATACTTACTCAATGTAAGGCTGAACTTCATCACAATTCAATAACACATACGTTTGTGCTATTTCTGCCTCTCTGTTCGACTCCCACTCTCGTTCAGTGAATTTTCCTATTGATCGTCCCTTAGACTTGAATATAGACAGCATTCCATCAACCTCTTCACCGATATTGTCTGTATCTCTACCACCGTAGTTACGTGGTTCACTTCTCAACCGAGTGTTGACATGGTCTTCAAAATAATAAGAACAAAACATGCCAACCTCTTCATTCAAATATGCATTAACAATCGATGCTTCCACATTTGCCTTTTGTTTAGCATTGCGTTTCAAGTTGTGGAGATATCTGATTTATAATAAAAAAACATATATTTTAATTCAGTGAACATGCATGCATGTAGTATATATAAAAAATGAAAAATGTAAGAGTTTACCTTTCAAATGGATACATCCACCTGTACTGCACTGGACCACAAATTCTGGCTTCATACGCTAAATGAACGGGTAAGTGTTCCATGGAGTTGAAGAAGCTAGGTGGAAAAATTTGTTCCAACTTACACAAAATCACTGGAATATCTTGCTCCAAACGAATCATATCATCGATCTTGATCGTTGAAGATGTTAAATCTCTAAAAAAAAGACTTAATTCAGTGATAGCCCTCCACACATTGAGAGGAACAACGTCTCGGAACGCAATCGGTATCAAGCGCTGCATAAAAACATGACAATCGTGACTCTTCATCCCTGAAACCTTACCCCTGTTTATGTCTGCGCATCGACTCAAGTTTGACACGTAGTTGTCTGGAAAATTCAACTCATGAATCCAACGACACAGTTGTTGTTTCTGTGGCTTGTCCAGTGTGTAGCAAGCCTTCGGATATTTACCTGTACTGGGATCCTTTTCCAACTCTTGACGACGACAATAAATGTTCAGCTCTTCCCGGGACTTTGGAGTATCTTTCGTCTTGCCTTCTGTGTTCATCATTGTGTGGAAAACATTATCAAACACATTCTTCTCAATGTGCATCACGTCCAAATTGTGTCGGATCAATAGTGAACACCAGTATGGCAAATCCCAAAAAATACTCATTTTATTCCATCCACCTGGGATTCGACCGTTGTGTTCAGCTGCATTTTCCTCAGTAGATTTTTTCAAACCCGTCCACTGAATCTCATGTAACAACGTATGTCCTGTACGGTAACATTATACTAGAAGAAATTAATAAAACATATACGTATAACATTATACTAGATCAAATAATTGTATAATTAATTAAAATACGTACCGTTTCGAAGGGGCGGTCGATTGATTGTAACTGTTCTGTTCTTCAAGAAGTTGTTCTTATTCCTTCTAAATGGATGATCTCGAGGTAAGAACTTTCGGTGATTATCGAACCATGTAACTTTCCTACTCTTCTCAAGACTGAAAGCTTCAGAAAAATCCATACAATACGGACATGCTTGAAAACCAGCCGTTTTCCATCCAGACAACATAGAATATGCAGGAAAATCGCTAATGGTCCACAATAAAGCAGCACGCATCGTGAAATTCTGTTTTCTGAACACATCATACGTTTGGACACCACTTTCCCATAAAAAGATCAGGTCTTTTATAAGAGGCTGGAGATAAACGTCAAGCTTATCTTTTGGATTCGACGGACCTGGCACCAATACAGTTAGAAACATTGTTTGAGGTTTCAAGCACATCCACGGAGGAAGATTATACGGAGTCAGAATCACCGGCCACAACGAATACTGCTTTCCAAAGCTCCCAAACGGTGCAAAACCATCAGTACACAAACCTAGCCTCACATTCCTCGGTTCAGAAGAAAAATTGGGATACACGTTGTCAAGGTGTTTCCAGGCCTCCGAGTCCGCCGGATGTCGCATCTCCCTAGACTCGGTCGAAGACGAATCTGTTGCATGCCACGTCATGTGTTGTGCTGTGGCAGTAGATTGATACAATCTCATTAAACGAGGAATGATTGGAAGATAATACATCTTCTTGTGTGCCACTTTCTTCTTCGACGGCTTCGATTGACCAGCGGGCCCCTTCCGACGTGGCTCTTTGTAACGAGGATGACCACACATCCTACACATGTTCAGATTGCTATCTTCATCACCCCAATATAACATGCAACCGTTTATACAACAATCAATCTTCTCGACCGGCAATCCCATATTTTTCAGCATTTGCTTGCTTTGATGATACGTTGTAGGCACCTTATTCTCAGGAGGGCAGATCTCACTGTATAATTGTGTCATTTGCTCATATGCCCTGTTAGAAAGCTTGTTCTCGGTCTTGATAGCCATAAGTCGGGCATTAAATGACAGTTGAGAGTGTGAATCACAACCCGGATACAAATCTTGATCGAGAAATTTGAGCATTTCATAAAACCGAAATGCTTCATCCGTCGGCTCCTCTTCTACATTTGAAAAACCGGCTTCCATTATCATTGTTTGATACATATTGGGTTCTCCCTCCCCAAGTTGTTCTTCCCCACCAAACTGTTGTTCCCCACCGAACTGTTGTTCCCCACCAAATTGTTGTTCAGTACTCGTGCCGGCATGATTACCATATATTTGTCTTTCATAGATACCAGCAGTGTAATAGTATAAAACTTGATCAAAGTTATAAGGCCAACGTACTTCGCCGTGAAATGTCCAATTATAATAATTAACAGTGAAACCATTCTTCAGAACATGTACCAAAACCTCATCAATCGACTTAAATATTTTATTCTGACATTTTTTGGCATTACACGGACACTTGATACAATCCCCATGCATGTAATGTGGGTGGAGCTTTGCAAATTCAACAAATGACACAAGTTCATTGTAAAATTCACTATTCACATTTCCTAAAATGAACCTAGGAGTTTCATACATCCATCGACGATCCGGCAAATCCATCTGTTAAACATTTAACATAAAATTCTTACAAACATCCAGAAAAATGCACAACTAAACTAAACTACACATATATAAAATGCACAATTAAAATACACAACTAAACTACAAATATATAAAATGCACAACTAATTAAACTATAACAATATAAAATGCACAACTAAACTACAAAATTTAACCAAGTAAAAAAGGAAAACGTACCGAAATTTGCTTGCTCTCATACAATTTTTACAATTTCCACGATTTTTTTCGACTGAGTGAGAAAGGGGAAGAAAGCTTCTGTAAATATTACGCGCTACCGACGGATTTTGAAATTCCGTCGGTGCGTACATTTTGAATCTACCGACGGATTCTGAAATTCCGTCGGTATGTTGCCGCCCAAAATTCCGTCGGTCGAGTACTTGGCCGACGGAATATCCGTCGACAGACACTACCGACGGAGTTTTTATTTCCGTCGGTAACATTGGCGGAATAAAAAAAAAATCGAAAAAAAAAATTAAAAAATACTTTACTTTATACCAAAATCTAACGAAAAATTATGTATTATGTATAAATTAAAAACAATAACATAAATAAACAATTCATTGACAAACAAGCATCAACCGAAATAAATATGTCCAACAGAATAATAAATAGTTCGACAGAAAAATAAATAGTTCGACAGAAAAATAAATAGTTCGACAGAAAAATAAATAGTTCAAACATCAACCATTATACGGTACAAAAAAGTCATCACCACCAATGAAATCATCCAAGCCGTCGTCTGCGGCTGCATCTGGATTTTGATCTGGAGCATTGAAAGGGGGAACTGAACCACCAACCGGAGCATCGAAAGGCGGAGGGGGAAATGGACCAACCGGAGCAGCGAAAGGCGGAGGAGGGGGGACGCTCATCGCCTGTGCAAAGCATGTATCTATTTGCTCCTGAGGCATCCCCAACGATCGACCCATAGTGTCAGCCATCTGTCGGAAGTAGTGGTTCATCCAGTTGACCATGTTCGGGTCCGGAGGAGCAGCAGTGGAGGATACAGAGGCCTGCGATGCACGCTGGGACGAACTGGACGACGCAGCTCTCACTGAGCGGCTCATCCGGCCAAGGCCAAGGACCCGTCCTCGATCAGCCGGGGCCTCCTCCAGGTAAATCCGGTTAAAATCAGGCGGAGGGGCGGCGCTGGGCCCGGCTTCATCAGCAGAAGCCTGTGTCGTCGCCTCTGCAATCCTCCGGTTCACATTCAACTACATAATTACAAAAATATTAAATTTAATACATAGTTCAATACATTTAATTAATTAAATATTAAAAAACACATCACAGTTTAATTAAACTTACGTGAAGCTCAGTAGTGCGTCCATATGTGGACGTCTGCGAATCTCGATCAAACGGATGAAGAACGTTCAACCGATCCACGTGAGTGGGTTCACGCCCAAGATCCCGCTCCTATTTTGTACCAAATGAGCATATAAAAATTATTTTATATAATATTATAATATAAATAATTGAAATAAATTTAGTGAACACTTACTAGAGCAATTGAGTGCTCATACGCGGATCGGGCCCCCCCCCCGATGCCTTGACATCCCACCTCCCACATCACTTCTACGGTTGGCTCGAGCAGTTGCACACTTCCGCACGTACTCCGGGCTACTCCAATACGTGGTCAACGTGTTCCACACGTCGACTCCATCGTCCTCCCCCAACGTCGTCTGCTCCACGCCACGACTACGCCAAGCAGTCCTCCAGGTGTACATAATCTCATTATACCTAGACTGACATGAAGATACCCAGAGCCTGTGGATATCGTTGTCCGAAAAAAACTCCCTATGCCAATAAGCATGTTTCTGCACATATTCGATCAGCATATTTATCAAATAATATATATAATAAATTGTTTATTAATATTTAATTGAATGCACTCAAATACCTGAAATTCCTCCCAGTATTCATCCTTTTTCGTCTGCGGCACCTTCAGCCAAGAGTAGGCATTCGCAGCAATCTTGCACTTAGTAATCACCTCAGTGCAAATCTTCGATATCTCATTACCAGGAAGTAAGCTGTGACATTATATATATATTAAGAAACAAACACATTATAAATTAAAAAACGTACAAAAATTGATGCTATTAAATATTGTTAAACCTTAAAATTATTTAATTAATTACTTACTGTACATTATCTTCAATCCATATTCTCAGTCTGGTTTCTCGGGCACGCGTGGGATGTCGACGAGCTGCCGACGACTGAGATGACGACGGCGAATGCTGTGGAACGGATGCCGACGACGTCAACGTAGCAGGCTCAACAGGCCTAAGTGAGGTTCTCCTACGTCGAGATCCTGAGGCCCAACTAGCATCTTGACTCATCTATTTTAATAAATAAAATTTAAAAGTATAATAAATTAATCAATAATTAATATAGTAATGAAATCAATAATTTCCTAATTTAATTAATAACATTTTAGTAATTTAAGTCAATAATTTCCTAATTTAATCAATAACAAAATCACGTTACTAATGAAATAAATAATTTACCAAACTAATTAATAATGACTTAATTTAAACAATAACAATAATTATTATATTAATCATACCGTACAACACCCCTACTTATAAGAATAATTACTAATTTAATCAACAATAATAACCTAGTTTAATTATAAGAATAATTACTAATTTAATCAACAATAATAACCTAGTTTAATTATCAAAACGAACTAACAAGAACTACATTATATATTTGAACTAACATGCAATTTTTAATTACAATTAACCAATAAAAAACATATAATCCACGTACTAACATATATTTGAATTAATTATACATATATATTCATCAACTATGTACATGAAATTTTATACGAACTAACATGCAATTTATAATAATTCAATAACAGTTTTATAATAATTATAAACATGCAATTTATAATACAATAACTTAATTAAAATTAATTAAGAATTTATAAAACGTACCGTTTAAATTGAAGAAAATTGGAGTAGATAATCGTTATGCCCTTTCTCGATCAATCCACGCACCACGCACAAGAAAATCCACGAACAGGAGACGAACAGGGAGAGGGGGACGAAAGCAAAAAAAAAATTTCCCTTATGGGGGAAGAACTGCCTCTCTTCGGCAGTTCTTATATAAAAAAAAAAAATTGGCTACCGACGGATATTTCCGTCGGTAGCACACGAATATTTATTAGTCAGTCAAAGCGGTGCGGCTACCGACGGATATTTCCGTCGGTAGCACGCGAATATTAATGTGTCAGTCAAAGCGGGTCGGCTACCGACGGATATTTCCGTCGGCAGTCGAAATTTGAACGACCGACGGAAAAAATCCGTCGGCAAGCAAGGCGAAACGACACCGTTTGGCTGCGGAACTAAATTCCGTCGGGAAGTCCGTCGGCCGGTCCCGACGGATCTTGTATTCCGTCGGGAGTCAGTCGATTCGAGAATTCTGTCGGCGATCCGTCGGTCCGACCGACAGAATGGATTCCGTCGGTAGCCTTCCGTCGGCAAACTCCGCGTTTTTTGTAGTGATTTGATAAATTAAACATATTTTAAATTAAATTTACTAGATCTCAAATCCAATATATATATATATATATATATATATATATATCACTACAAAAAAACAGTGAAATTCCAACGGAAAAATTCCATCGGAGAAATTAACCGTTGGAATTTTCAAATTTCCAACAGTTTTTCCAACAACATAAGCAGTTGTTGGAAAAATCCAACGGAAATTCCAATACCTTATGGAAACCGTTGGAATGATTTTTCAAAATTAAATAATATTTTTATATATAATTCTAACGGAATTTCTAGCAGCATGTTATCGTTGGATTTTTCTTTAATTGTTCCAAGGAAAATTCCATTGGCACTAGACCGTTGGAATGATTTTTCTAAAGTAAATCATATTTTTATATCTAATTCCAATAGAATCTTCAGCAGCATATTATCATTGGATTTTTCATTAATTATTCCAAGAAAAATTCCATTGATGCTCGCCTGTTGGAATGATTCTCTAAATCAAATGATTTTTTATGTATAATTCCAATAAAATTTCAAATAGATTCAAGGAAAAATATTTAAATTGTATTGAGCTCTTTACAATTTAATTCATTAATATAAGAAAATCAATTTAAATGGAAATTAATAGTTAAAATCAAATATTTATGACACTTATTTTGCCTTAATACCAAATTAATTGAAATCTAAAAAAATATTGATTATTATTTCAATAATGTTTTTTAATTAAAAATTGGACTAAAAATATGTAAGCAAACAAAGTAATGCTAGTTTGTTATAAGGCTATCACAGAATGTTTCAGGTCAAGCTTAGAAATTATCGGCGTACTATTGATATTTTGGGTACTAAATACTAATAATGCCCAATTTCAATGAATTCGCCGATCTAAATTTATGCATATACTGTAAGTTATAACCCAAAAAGAAAAGAAAAAAACTGAAAATAAAAGCAAAGTGTTTTTTTTTTGTATTTCATTTACAAATTCTTATGAAATCTTTTTCACCCCTAGCCTGCAATAATTTTTTTTGAAGTCTACCGACTAATCCCGGGGGACCAATCCCACCGCCCACTTGCGGGGGTCCCGTTTAAAGCCAGAGCTTTGCGCTCTGTATGGACATGGCCCCATAAAAATTGTTTGCACCTGAGAGGGGTCAAACCTGAGACACGTGAGAGGGGTCAAACCTGACACCTAGAGAGGAGCATACTCCCATCTCCCAATGCTATACCACTAGGCCAACTCCTTGGGATTCCTAGTCTGCAATAATTAATCCTTATGAAATCTTTCTTATGCAACAATATTGCCGACAATACAAAAAATAAAATTAAAATATAGTCATGTTCTCTACAAGAAAAGAGACAAAGTATACGAATTTAAAATTGTACTTTTTGGCCGTAGTAGCTGAGCTATTTCAAGAGTGTGCCAAAGCTACAAATGTAGTGATGCATCACTCATTTGTAAAGCTTTTAATCTAACAAGTGATTTTCTAAGCCCTACAATGCCTAATGTAATGCTAAAAGGACAACCAATTTAATTTCTACCATATCTCCATTAAATTGACAATACATTTAGCACCATCTAATGTGTAATGTAAAAATAAAGAACTCTAGCAAATTCAACCCATGATATTCATTATGTCACCTCAGTTGAAGACAGATGGTCCTATAAAAGCAACATACAAAATAGATTCACAAGCAAAAATTGCAAAATACATGATGAAGAACCATGATACCAATTAATGAGTGGAATTTACTGATGAGCACAACTGACAGATAGAAGGCTTTAGAAACTATTAGCACAATACATAAGAATTGCAGGTAAACATCACATACTTATTTGGAAATAATGGTGTTCTATTGACTTTTGGCTGCACAACTCCACCACTAGCAAAAATCCCACCTCCTTCATTTTCATTTAATCAATGTGAAAAAACCTTTTTCACCTCTCCAAATGCAGCAACTTGTGAAAGAATAATTGTATTTGCACCAATAGCAAGGAATATATGAGCATCTGTCATAGATCACAAAGACATAAGAAATAGAAAAAGAACATTACATATGAGACCAGCTAGCTAGAACAAGTGCATCTAAAACTGAACACTCCAAAAAAAAGATTATCTATACATATCTGTGTTACTGCAGGTAATAAAAATCCAGCACACCAAGATTCCGTTGGCATCTAATAATATAAATAACAAAAAGAAAAAGAGAGCAACTCCAACGAAGAAAGTACCAAGATCCATTTAGAGAAAAAGAAACAGGGTAAAACCCAATCAATGCAGACATAATTTAAGGATCAAAATTCCTTAATAAACTGTACCGGTGATAGTAGTAACAGAATGTCATATTTGTGTATCCATGAAATACACTTGAAAAACAAAAAATTACTATCATAAGTATAATGACAATCAATACTTGATTGCAATTGAGGTGGGTATTAGTTCATCACTATATACTCCAAAACTTCTGGTATTTAAACACTTGCAAGGAGATAAGAGAGCATATTGTTGCAATGGAGCACGCATTACTATTGACTAAATATTGGAAGCTCACGTCAAATTATATACAAAACTTAAATTGCAGATTTTGTTTTTTGTTTTGTGTGCATTAAAGGATCACACAGGAATACAGGATTACCTCTTGGAAAAAGTTCATATATGCTCATAGTTTTCTAATCTCAGTCCTCATTATTGTTGGTTCTGGAAGTGATTTTATCTGAAAAATTCATAGAATAAAACATCAGAGACTTCATTAGCCCACGGCCCCCACATCATGTAATCTATATGTAATTATGTTCTATTTATAATTCCAAGAATTTAATTTAAAACTCATCTCAATAGAAATACGTTGGAAATTAAAAAAAGTAAAAAAATTGTGCAACAATGAAAGACGCCAGAAATAAAATCACTCAGACTCTGTACACAAAAATTAAATTTGAAATTCAAGACAGAATTTAAACCCAATTCACTCGAATCTGAATTTCAAAAAACCCAGCAAGTATCAATTACAAGTAATCCCACAAATCCAAGTTGCGGTAAGCAACGGTCCACTACTTGTTTGTAGAACTCTATGAATTGAGAAAACTCGCATACGGAAGCATTTTGTGTTTTCTGAATAGAAATGTGATTAAAAAGAGAATTACAATTGAATGAATTACTGAAAAACTAAGCTGCCTAATTTATATCTAAAATCTGAGTAAACTAACTTCTAAGCTAACTAACTGTAATTAACCTACTGACAATAACAAAACTAACTTAAAGCTTTATAAGCTGTCAACCACTTTCAACCAATCCGAGTCTTAACATTGTTCCTAAATTTACCTCTAAAATCTGTCATCCAAATTTGAAGACTGAAATCTTAAAACCATCCCAAGAACCCAATCGAACATGTTTTACTATGCGCATCATTACTATCAAACTCAGAGAAGAAGAAAAATTACCAGATATTATTGATTGAGAAAGGGGCGACTGGATTTTCTGTGATGAAAGAACAAAAAAATTGATGAAGAACAAGGAATCGACTAAGCATTGCACACGCAGGCTCTATCAAGCAAGAAATTAAAGCATACGACTCTTATATGCCCTTACTAACACAGGGGATGACAACCACAGAATAATACCATACATATCTATGAAACATTACCATTTATCACTAAGCATTACACGGGCAGGCTCTATCAAACAAGAAATTAATTTATACAGCTGTTATATGCCCTTACTAACACAGGGGATGACAGAATTGCAAAACCGGGTGGAGTGAAACAACAAGAAATTGCAGATATTGTAGATGAATTGCACACACCGGCTCTCTAAAAATGAGGAGGCATAATTCCTCGTAGTCGTGGCTTGCTCCTAATTAGTCGAAGAAGAACCCACGCTCCTGATCGAAGAACTGCTCCAAATTAGTTGCTCATACCCTACTCCGCCATGGAACTTTAGAATCGGACTGTGGTTTATTTTGCTTCTGTGAGCGCCAATTTTCGTTTCGTGGCCGCCAATTTTTTCCCAAAATTTGGTCCTGTAAAGGGTTTTCCCTCTCACGTCAATTTTTCACAATTTGATTAAATTGTATTATCTCTAAATGGTTATTTCATATATACATTTATAACACACGTATATAATTTTATTTAAGAATGTTTTGTATTTTAAAGAATATTCTTTATTTGTTATAATATGAGATTTATATTTAATAGACCCACTTTTTAAAAAAAAATTATGTAATATTTTAATTAAACTTTTCACATAATGATAGTAAATTAAAATTTCCTCGCCTGATGTAATATTTTTAATTAGTAACAATAAATTAAACATGGAGTTGTAGACAAAAACGAGTGGTGACAAATTTGGATAAATTGTTCGGAACTTGTTAAAGAAAGAACAATTTTTTCATATAATAACACACATGGTACTAAAAAATGTGTTATTATATAACTATAATTGTATTACTTTAGGGAGAAAAGTATGTTACTCTATAAATAAAATCATTACAAATACAAAAAAATCATAACATTTATAAAACTTTGATTCATCAGATTGAAACGTAAATTCAGTAAGACAATTTAACTGATCCATTGAGCAAGAAGAATAATCTACCATGAAAAAAGTGAAGAAGTTAAATAAAACAAGAAAGCAAAAGCAACACAATGAAACAAAAGTAGAGATAAAATAAATAGTCATATTGTGTAGATTTTGATATGTGCAATATTTTATATAAGTGTTTGTGTTTGTTTAGTAGTATAGAAAGGGTTTTTTGCATAGGACCGTTGGTTAAAGAAAAAGTAAGGTCCTAATTTTGGGACGAAGTCGTATAACGACTCTCAAAGCCTTTACTATAGAGGTAGTTGCATCTCCGCCCCCACATACCCTCGTAGCTTAACTCCCCTTGCAACTCTATCACTTCAATTGATGAAATGTTTGTGGAGTAGAAGGTGGAAGTATTAGAATGCCTTTAAGTATCGATAAATAGTTATATTCTTCACCAAATAGTGAGAGGAACCAGTGTTCAAATCGCGTGCCTCTAGAATAATTAATAATCTAGTTACTCATACGTCTTAGCGAAAGACGAAAGTTATTAGATGTCAACGTGCTAGAAATAATTATCAGAAACCTGAGTTAAATTCTTCATCATCGATCGTATAATTATAATATAAAGCCATTATTACAAATTAGTACTCTAATTAAATATATTACATTATGTGATAAAATATTATTCTACTATAACTAATGTGAAATTGAGTGAGATTAAAAACTTTAACTAAAAATATACTAATAAAATGTTAATTTTAGTTGAAGATAAACAGAAAAATATTTGGTAGTATATCTTACACCACATGCATTTCATACAATTCACACAATATATTTAATAAATACAATACTACATTTTATTTACTTAAAAAAAAATGACACAAAATTAATATTTGTCTTTAATTCAATTATACACAAATTTTAAAAAATTATTTATGTTAAATATAAAAAGACAATAAAAATTGATTAAATTAAATTTATGTTAAATATATACATTATAAAAATATAAATTAATTTTATTGGGTTTATGCACTATATTTAATTTATTACGTTATGATGAGTTATTCGTCTAAAAAAACAATATACTCCTATTAATTATAAATATGATTGATACACAACGGTAAAATTATTTTAATTATAATTAAATCTATAAATGATTTGAATATGACATATTGAGAGGTGAAAATAAACTTGGCGCTTAAATAGAATTTTAGACTTTTAGTAAAATAAATTTGAAAATTTTGGGAACTGCGGTAAACAGAGGAAGTGGCGGTTCTTCCCAATTCCCAAATCAAAATGAGATTAAAAAAATCGTGAGATCTTATTCTTCACCCAAACCTAAAAGAAAACTCAACCTTCTTCTTGTTTTTCTGCTGAAACTAGGGTTTCGAGTAGGTGGTGATGTAGGCAATCTGGCATGCATGTGCGGCGGCGACCTGGGGTGGCCTATGTCTTGAGGGCGCCGACCGACCATGATTAGAGAGGACCCATGTCCGGCGGTCAATCGGGTGGCGGCAGCCGGTGGATAGATGCCCATGGAGACGAGGAGTGATTTCTCAGCGTGAGGCATCGCTTTTTTCTTCAATTCTTAAAAATCCCAAAAGTTTCCAAACAATTTTGTGTCTTCATAAAATTTCGAAGGTTGGGGATTTTGATTATTATATTAGTGATGTTTTGTTATTATATTAAATATATTGTTTTCTCCAAGCATATTCATTAATGAAATAACGATTTGTGCTAAATTTGGTTGTCTTTAAAGTTTAAACCAACAATCTCTGCAATCCATACCAATTCATTTTCTGAGGGAGGGTGATATGTGAGCGTTGGGCCTATGTCTGATATCCGTATTGGAGTGTGGTTTCTTATTGTTAAATTAAGTTCAAAACATCTACTACTTAATACCATGAATCTTGTACTGAAAAAAAAAAAATGAGTATAAAGAATTTGAAATCTTGATCTTTCTATGCAGGCGAAGAAAATGTGTCTTTATTCAATTGAACAAGTTATGAAGGATTTGGAGGTTTTGTCAAGCTTCAAGTAAAAATGGTCTGCTTTCTTACTCTATCCTCTATGTTTCTTACACCTGCTGCAAATAAAATTATACGATCTTTTTTTTTGTTCCCATTCAAAGAAACTATAAAGTAGAAGATCTTGTGCGTGTTGTGATTGAGTAGTATATTTTTTAGTCTTTTGTTAGTGCAGTACTTATTTATAAACCAACCACATAAAGTTAGGAATGTACATAATGTAGATTAATTAAGATCAAATTATTTTTGAGAGAATTTTAATGCTGACAATAATCCAATCTTGAACAGTCACTGGTCAATTTAATTTTACATTGCTACATATTCATCCTAAATCCCAATCTCTGAAATGGAAGTTTTTAAAAGTGTGTCGAGCCTTCTTATGTAATTTCTACTAGTAGTTCTTTAAGGCCATGTTTGATAGCTTAGATTAAACCAAGATTAACTATATATCATTTTTATTGGTTGTTTGATAACTTAGATTAAGCGTAAATTATGCTTTAAATTTTATAAAGTTTAGATATCATCCTAATCTTAGATAATCAATCTTTGCTATCAAACATGCCCTAAAGAGGCAATGCTAATATTAAATAATTCCAATAATCCTTAATTACATATGCTTTTTTTTTTTTTAGTTTGTTTCTGTTATCTGCATTAACATTAATTAATTTGTTTCGGGGTTCAAATGCTCAAGTATTTTATTGGTTCCATCCAAAAATTCGTGTCTCAATTCATTTCTTTGCAATATCAATTGGCTTTATTTACCTTGCCAGTGTCTACCTTGGTTTTTATTTATTTTAGATAGATGGGGGTAATAAACAGTATGCATAAAGAGTAGATGAGTTATCAGAATTAAAGTGGTTTTTTTTATATATATTTTTTTGCTGCATTCAGACTCTCATTAAATCTGGCTGACATGTGTCATTTTCTACTTTTGTTGAAAATTATTTGTGCTTAGCATTTGCTCCTTTCTAATCATAATATATGACGTTTTGAACTTTCTTTTTCTTTGCAAATTATATGACGTTTTACACTTTTTAGTACAAATTAATTATGTGTTTTTTTCTAAATTACCCTCAAACTAATTAATTTCTAGAGCAATTAATAGGGGAATAGTAAGAAGTCATTAATATTTTAATATGTGTGTATAAGTCTAAGGTGACATACATTTTGAATAAGAGTGAGTATTTTTTGCGTGAATATCTTAATGTATCATCTTTTGATATTTGTTTATGATATTTAACTATTATTTTATCTTATATTGAAAGTCTTATAATGTCCACAGATGATTGATAGAAGTGATCGTCGTGGAGGACAAGGTAGACGTACTAACTCAAATGGAGGAAAAGGTAGAGGCTGAAACAAAAGCATATGTAGAAATTCGAGAAAGACCCTACACCATTTGAAAATGAAGAGGATGATTATGCCCTTCGTGTATTGATGATGGTGGTGGTGATTTTTAGAAGTTAATATTTATGTTATAATATTAGTTTATTTTTCGTTAGTGATGTGAATTGGAAGGATGATCAATACTTAGGTATTAATAATTACGATTTTGAGAACTTATTATTTTTGTTATGACGTTAGTTATTTTAGATTGTATTTGACTTTGAAGCTATTATATATTTTTTGAGCTTGATTATATATTTAAATTGTAAGGGCATGTTGTGTAATTTCGATTGATTTGATAAATCTTTTTAATATAGTAATAAAAATATTTTTTTTTTCAAATAAAATTCCAATGAAAAATATTGTTGGAATTAATATTGGACAAATTTTTACAATTAAATATTCCAATAGGTGCATGTTCATTGGAACTTTTATTCCAACATAATAATAACGCTGGAATTTGATTTAAATAATTTTCCAACAATTAAAGTTCCAATGGTTAGTATTTGTTGGAAAAATTCCAATGGAACGTAACCATTGGAATTGACGATGGAAAATTTCCAATAGCTAAATAATCCAGCGGTATATGTCTATTGGAATAAAAATTCCTACGAAATTTTTTCTGTTGGAATTAGCGTTGTAATTCGCATTTATAATTTCCAACAATTGAAATTCCAAAGGTTAAAATCTGTTGGAATAAATTCCAACGAAAAATCACTGTTGGATTTGTCGATGGAATTTACGTTGGAAGAAATTTCAATTAATTGAAAATTCCAACGTTCACAATCCGTTGGAATGTACCGTTGGATTTTTTTTCCGTTGGAATTTTCATTGGAAATTTGCAATTCCAACGCCCACTTTTCCAACGGTCGTAATTTCGATGGAATAACTGTTGGAATCAGTGATTCCAACGGAAAAAACGCCAAAATCCGTTGGAATTTTTCCGTTGGAATCTCACTGTTTTCTTGTAGTGTATATATATTAATAATAATTAAAAAAACCTTATAGCCCATTCACCCCACACCCCACCCACATGTACCCCACGTCTTTGCCTCTTCAAAGTCCCAATAGCAAAGTCTGACATTGTAAAATCAAAACAATAATTTTATTTGGTAAAGTCTAGTATGTACTCGAGTGCATACTGTGCACTTTTCAATTTACTAACTTACACTTTTTGGTAAATGGTGTTGCATTTTTTAATTATTATTTATACAGTTTAATAATTGAAAAGTGCAACACCATTTACCAAAAAGTGTAAGTCAATAACTGAAAAGTGGAACATGGCTAGGGTGCACACCATGCACCCGAGTTCATAGCAGACCAACCCATTTTGTTTATGTTAAAAACAAAACAGTAATTTTGTTTTTAAAAAAACCGTTTTATTCAAGTATACAATGTCTCTTATGGGAAAGCTGCCATAATTGCTATTCCCTCTCTAAACTTTCTATTAATTTTTTACGCAAACATTAAAATAAATTATTTCATAATGATTTAAAGAGAGAAATAAATAAGACATAAATATTAAAATTAATTTATATATTTAAATTTAATGAATGAATTATTTAATTTCAATTTAAGTTTAGTTCATTAGGTAATATTCATGTTCAATTTAGGGTTTGTGGTTTAAAACCTTATGTGTATTCAATTTATATATTTAAATTTAATGAATCAATTACAATTTCACTCTAAGTTTAATACCTTCACTAGACGGAGTGCTAATACAATTGCACACGTGGTGGCAATGGAGTCCCGTCATTTCGATTGTAATCATTGTTGGATAGACTCACTAAATTATGTGGTAGGGCTATCGACCTTTACATGCGTCTGCAATAATAGAAGCTAATCTTGTCTTGTCTGGTTTAAAAAAATGTTTAGCACTTTGGTAATATTTAAATTTAATGATTCAATTTCAACATTCAAATATGAGTGAAAATAAATAAAAGAAAAAATGAGCAAAAAATGAAGAGAAAAAAAAATCGATTGAAACTGTAGTTTAGAGCAGTAGCCGACTCGGTTTCGATTTCAAAATCGGAACCGATTGATTGAACATGTTACGAGATCCACTGCAAGACCGATGCATGATTACCCATAACCGCAGTCTAGTTTAATTTCTCATTTAGGGTTAAAAAAAAAGGAAAGTAAGTGATATTTTCTTGTTAACCTAGTTTAGCTAGATATTTCAGTTATGAATGATTCATTTAAAATTTCAGTTTAGATTTAATACCCTGTTTGATATTTAAATTTTCAATTAGGGTTAAATTTACGTTCAGTACTTTACTCCCTTACAACTTTTTAAAACAAGATTTAGACAAATTTTTTGAAACGAAGACGTAATTTATTCAAATTTAATAAATGAATGATTCTATTTATTTGTTCATAAACCCCATTTCCACGATATTCCAAATATGAAAAAAATGAAATTCAAATATAGAAAAAGAGATTTGCAGAATGCAATTAAAAAAAAAAAAAAAAGTGTATAACGGTGGACACGTCTTTATCTTTTTTTTTTTATGGCACATTATCTTCATTTCTCTATAAAATGCAGAGGAATCCTCTCTCTCCATTTTTACATACATACTGTTGTACGTGTCTTAGCCTACACCTTGTTCTTCATTTCGTGTTTTTCTCTCCATTTCTACATACACACAGTTGTACGTGTCTTAGTCTAAATCTTGTTCTTTATTTAGTGGTTTCCACCATCAACAATTCTAATTTATTTGCTTTTTTTTTTTTGCGATTCATCGAAAGATTTGCTTTTATGGTTTTTCCAGTTAAACTATTCTTTGAGAAAGTTGTTGTGTCTTTTGAGGGCAGTTTTCTTCTTTTTTTTCTTTGTGAATTTTGCGTGTTTAGTTGTGTTAGGTTTTTGTGTTTTTGGAAAAAAATTCGAGATGAAATTGTTTATTTAATTGATATTTTGAAATTTTTGTTTTGGGTTTTTGTTTACTTCATTAATTAATTGGAGGTGTTTAATTTTCTGTAGGGAATTTTGAAGGATACAAAGAGAGTGTCTTGAATATACAGAGCAGAGAAGGTGTTTTGTTGAATATATAGCGTTTTGATTGTTCTTTACTTTTTCTTTTACTTGAACATTTATGTGTATTCGTAACTGATCATTTGTGTGGCTAATGAAATTTTGAAGGTAGGCTTCGGTGTCTTGAATACAGAGAAGAGAAGTGTTTTGTTGAATACTGAGAAAAAAAAAAAGAACAGGTGTTTTGATTGTTCTGTACTTTTTTTTTTTTACTTAAATATTTATGTGGGGTTAATAAAATTTTGAAGGTAGATTTGATCAGATTAGTAATGGAATCACGTAAGGATAATACTGGGAAGGGTAAACAAACTACTGCAGAAGCAAGTCCAGTAACTCCAGTACCCCTTCTTGAATCTTCAACTAGATATTGGGAAGAAGCAGAAGAAGGAAGTCCAATGACTTCAGTACCCTTACGTCAAGATTGGTTCAAGAACTACTCAAATATCTCATTGCAACCAAATCAGAAAAATGAATCAAAGATATTGGATTATGAATTTCTAGATAGTGTTCATGATTTAACTAGAAAAAATCGGCCCAAACCAAAAAAAAAAACGTTTTTTTTATTTACCGCTAGAATCATAAAGCCAAATTCAAAATATACAAAAAGAGATTTAAATGAAACATTAGAATCTAAGAATGTAACCAAATAAAAAATGTTGTACGGTGGTGATGGGCCACTGCCTTCATCTCTCTCTATAAAAGGCACAACAACTCTCTCTCCATTCTACTCCATCTCTCTCTCTCTCCACTCTACTCCATACACACAGTTGTATATATTTTCACAAGCTTCATATCCACACAACTGCGTACGGAAGCATATAATCGTTCATCCTTTCAATTATCAGCAATTTGTTCGAGTTCGATCCGCTAGTTCTCAACAATTCCATCAGTTTTGTGTTTTGGGGGAAAATCTCGAGGTTTAAGCTATGAAAGAGGTGGGTTCAGTATACACTTTTTGTATACAAATTGCTTGACGTTCTTCTGTTTTTGTGAATATTGCTTCGATCCAGTATTTTATTTGTAGAATCGCAGATTTAGTTGTTTCTGTATGTATTTCAGTTTTATGCAATTGGTTTGGGTGTATTTCAGTTTTTAGTAGAAATGAAATCTGGAAATGTTATACTACTAGCTAAATTTCATATTAATTAATACAGAGTACGTGCATTTTTTTAATTTTTTTCAGATTTTTTTACTTGTTTGTGTGTAATTGTTAGCTCATCAAAGTAATTTCTGTATTTCAATTTTATGCAATTGGTTTGGGGATATTTCAGTTTTGAATGGAAATGAAATCTGGAAAAGTTATTCTAATTTTACTTGTTTGTAAAACTTCATTTTAATGAATACAGAGTGCATTTTTATTTTATTTTTCTGATTTTTGTACTTGTTTATGTGTAATTGTGAATGGTTGGGGAATATGAAATATTTGCTGAAGCTTATCTTTCATATGTTTATTTGTTGACTAGGTAATGTCTAAACGTGGATTCGGACACTGAGAGGAGTAGACGAACGGCAGCATCTTACGAACGGAGGGACGTGATGGCAGTACTTATGTGAATAAGAAACTTGATCGTGCAAAAACTGAAATGGAAGGTTTTAGAATGATTTGAAAAAGTTTGGAAGTGAGGCGTCGTTCAGGGAGCGTGAAATTAAAGCAGGCCAATTTCCATCTTTTTGAAGTCATTTCAAAGAAACCTGGATGTCTGGTAAATCTAAATCTATGGGATCTTCTTTAAGAGCATATAGTCATTTCATAACTATAGGTTTGGTCTCGTACGTTTTTTCCATAGCTCTCCCTAACATGGCCATAGCCGCAATGCTTATGTTGGGGAACTTATCCGGAAGCTCAAACGGCTTCTTCTTTTGGGCGTCGTTCATTTTCGAACTTTGTGATACTATGGTTGAGGATGTTCAAAAGCTTACCGGGTTTGATAGAGTTATGGTGTATAAATTCCACGATGATAATCATGGTGAGGTTATCTCTGAAATTACACGCACGGATTTAGAGCCTTACCTTGGGGTGCATTATCATGCGACAGATATTCCATACGCAGCTAGTTTCTTGTTCAAGCTAAACCGTGTTAGGATGATATATGACTGTAGAGCTCAACCCGTTAGGATAATCCAAAGTAAAGAATTGGAAATACCTATTTGTTTGGTGTATTCTACGGCTTCGTTCTCCTCATGGATGTCATTGTCAGTACATGAGAAACATGGGGTCGATTGCCTCGTTGGTGATGGCAATTCTTGTTAATGACGACAATATCACCCTTTGGAAAACCAAGCCTTAATTATGAAACAATGCTCGTTTGTACCTTTTAATCATGCATTGATGTATGTTTGTTTGTTTGAGTGTGCATCATGTTTGTAAGTATTTATGTAACACTGGATCGATTTTTTCTTTTAATAAGAAATGCATTATCGTATTATACTCCCTCCATTTTTTAATAAATGATGTTTTAATCTTTTTCTCTTTCTTTTGTACACAATTAAATAATGTTTTAGTATTTTTTACACTGTTTATTTCAATTTTAAAATTGAATTATTAAAGTTATCCAATTATTAGTCGAGATTTTATCTTTTAAAAGAAAAAAAAAACTATTAAGAATTACAACTTTTAAGTTTTAACCCCTTTAAAATACAGTGTCCTGCCTAAATTAAACACTTGAATTGTTCCATTTTACTTCTATTTCAATAATATTAAAAAAAAAAAACTCGCACATATTATCCATAAATTATATTCTCATTTGTGTTATTAGTTCGTCTACCAAGTTTGTTTTCATACAATGGTAAATATCATATTTTTATTTTTAGCCATCGCCTAATTACTTATAATGTCATTCAATTTTACTCATAATTCACAAACAATCGTTGCATTTACAATACTTTAAAATATCCATACTTTATCTGCTTTTATTTTAAAAATTGTACCAAAAAATATATATGAAAATATAATTCGCAAAAGAATAGAGTAATGATTAGTGTGAAAATTGCTTGAAATTCATATATTTAATTTGCATAATTTTATAGGATTTCTTGCATTATTTACATTAAATTGATTAATTACACTTGAAATGACAAAGGTACGCTGTTTTTCTATTTTTAGAGCAAAGTGATTGGACGAGAAATTAAGATAGATGGAGGCGCAAATTTGATTTTTCATTTAATTAAACAGCTGGCCCACTCCAGCAATTTTCAGCAGCCCAACATAGAAAGAAAGAAAAGCAAGTGGGTTGGGGTATATACCCCTCCAGCTTTGTTTAATACACACCCCCTTCATTTTTTTTAATTCTATATATATGAAATACCAATTTTGCCCTTCAACTAAAATACAAAGATAGATATACTCCCCTTACATTCTGAACCCTAACCCTAATTTTTTTCTTTTCTTCTTCCCCACTTCATTTTTTCCCATTTCTTCCATCTTCTTCCTCCTAAATTCATGGCCGCCGTAATCTTCTGCCTCGACGCCGCCTACCTCCCGCCGCCCTAGCCGCTCGCCCACCTTCCACCGCCCAGCCGCTCGCCGCCTTCTTCCCCCGCCCCTCCCTTTTTTTTTCTTTTCATTTTCTGCATTTCCTTGCCGGTTGCACTCCTCCTCCCCCCTCCCTCGCTGCACTCGCGCCGCATACGCCAAGGCCTCCGTACCTTCGCCCTCCTCCCTCGCCGTGCACCGATGTTCCCCTTTTTTCTTTTCTTTTTTATTTTCAATTACTGATTTTCATATTAAATTTGTATAATGATTGGGAATAAAAACGTATTTCAAAATAGTAAATTATTAGAATTCATTTCCCCATTTATACTTATTTGGGTTTGATAATCTATTCTTAACACACACAGTAACATTAATTGAAGATAAATTCCGTAAAATTTAAAAAAAAAAAAGGTTTGGGGGGTTTTAGGATTAAGGAATTAAAAGAGGGAAAATAAAAGTTGGCGGCTCAAAACCTTTTCTCCGTTAGTAAATGACGGATTCTCTAACAGCAGCATCAAAATTGATAGAGAAAGAATAAGTGAGTGACCAATTTTGATAGTGACGAATAAGTGAGTGACCAATTTTGATAGTGATGAAATGTGGGTGACCAAATGTGAAAAGTGGTAAAGTTCAGTGACCAAAAGTGATATTTTCTCTATTATTTTTTTTAGTTTTCGCTCATTTGAATATTGACATTGAATCATTCACCCATTACATCTAAATTGGAATGTTAATTAGGTTCCTAAACCTAACCTAAATTGAATTTAAATATTAAACCATAAATTGAATTTAAATATTACATTAAGGTCTTAAATGAAATTAAACTAGAATGTGGTTATGGGTAATCATGCATCGGTCTTGCAGTGGATCTCGCAACATGTTCAACCATCGGTTCCGGTTTTGATATCCGAATCGAGCCGGCTACTGCTCTAAACTACAGGTTCGATCGATTTTTTGTTCTCTTCATTTTTTGCTCATTTTTTGTATATATTATTAAAGTACTACACTTAAACTTAAATTGAAATTGAATCATTCATTAAATTTGAATATTACAAAGTACTAAACTTAAATTAAAATTGAATCATTCATTAATTTAAACATATAAATTGAATATCTCATAATGTACTAAACCCTAAGTTGAAATTTTGAACAGAGTGAAATTGTAATTGATTCATTTAATTTAAATTTAATAAATTTAAATATATAAATTAAATATTACAGATACTAAATCCTAGTACCTTAATTTTAATAAATGCATAATTTAATTTCAATTTTAATAAATGAATTAGGAGTGATTTCATTTCAATTTAATTTAACTTTAGTAAAAATGAACAAAAAAAAATTGAAAATTGTTAGTTTAACCGGAACTGGATAACCGACATTTTTTACGGAACCAAAATCGAACTCCATTTTACTGGTTGCAATTCGGTTTTTGAACCGTAACCGATGATTTTTTTGTTCGATTTTACACTTTGAAAAATACAAGTATTACTTAAATTTATTTTTTTACACTTCATACTTATTTACATATAATAACACTCAATTTTAATTTTTATGTCTTATTTTTTTCTCTCTTTAAATCATCATTTAATAATTTATTTTAATCTTTGTGTAAAAAATTAATAGAAAGTTTAGCGAGGGAATAGCAGCAGCTTTCCCATAAGACATTATATTGTATACTCGAATAAAACGGGATTTTTTTTACACAATGTTACTGTTTTTATTTTAACTTAAACATAGTTTTATACGGAGTAATTATTTTTTATATATAATTATTTAATTGTGACTTTGCGATTGGGACTTCGAAGGGGCAAGGAAGTGGGGCACATGTGGGTGGGGGGTGGGGATGAGTGGGGGTTTTCTAATTATTATTATTATTATTTAGATTCTTTCTAAATATACATATAAAGTGATAAAATAGTATATTATCATGTTTAATTTTAGGTTCGATATATTGAGTCGAGCTTTGAGTATAACAATTGAGTCGAGTTTCGAACGCAACGCAACACTACTCGACTCGCCTGATTTACACCCCAAAATGACATGTTATCATTGATCTCTATCCTAAAGATACTTGACCACATACATTAAATTGGGCATTGGTTATTTAAAGTCCAGATTAATTGAATTTTGGTGCGAAACATCATCAACAGACGTACAATTGAGCCGATTTTCGAATACAATGCTATTCGACTACATCCCTAGATGACATGTTATTATTGATCTCTATCTGATGGGCCTTGGTTATTTAAAGTCCAGATTAATTGAACTTTGGTGCAAAATATCATCAACAGACGTACAGATCTTTGGAATTGGTGTTTCGGAATTTATATCTAAAACTAGAAACATTCCAATTTCCAAATACAAGTGAGTGTACCCCTTGCGTTTTAAGCTTCAAGTATAACAATTGAGTCGAGTTTCAAACGCAACACTACTCAACTCGACTGATTTACAACCATAAATGACATGTTATCTTTGATCTCTACCCTAAACATATTAGACCATGTACATGGAAATTGGCCTTATTGCTTTAATTTCACGTTCCCTGAACGATGCCTCACTCCCCAAGCTTTTTGAAATGATTCTGAAACCTTCCATTCAGTTTTTGCACGAGTTCCTTATTGATACGAGTACTTCCTTATTGACACAAGTACTGCCACCTGGCCTCCAATGAAACTGATAAGATTCTACAGTTTCTTTACCCTTCCCAGTGCTATCCTTAGTCTATAGTCGATTCCATTATACCTTTAGACATGATCTGATAAAAAACACGGCTACCTTCAAAATTTCATTAGCCACACAAATAATCAGTTACGAATACACATAAATATTCAAGTACAAAAAATCAAAATACCTACTGGCTCTGTATTCAACAAAACACCTTCTCGCTCTGTATTCAACAAAACACCTTCTGGCTCTGTATTCAACAAAACTGCTCTGTATTCAAAACACCTATTCAAAACACCTGCTCTGTATCCTTCAAAATTCCCTAGCCGTAATCTTCCTCCTAAATTCATGGCCGCCGTAATCTTCTGCCTCGACGCCGCCTACCTCCCGCCGCCCTAGCCGCTCGCCCACCTTCCACCGCCCAGCCGCTCGCCGCCTTCTTCCCCCGCCCCTCCCTTTTTTTTTTTTTCATTTTCTGCATTTCCTTGCCGGTTGCACTCCTCCTCCCCCCCTCCCTCGCTGCACTCGCGCCGCATACGCCAAGGCCTCCGTACCTTCGCCCTCCTCCCTCGCCGTGCACCGATGTTCCCCTTTTTTCTTTTCTTTTTTAATTTGTGCATACAAGCGGCGGCGCCGGCCCTCCTCCCTCGCCGAGCGCCGCCGCCACCCTGCCCCTTTTTTTTAAAATTTCTGTAACAAACAGCGGCGGCACCGCCCCTGTCGCCCAGCAACGACGCCGCCCTCCTTCTCCCAGAAAGGTATCTTCTTTTCTTTTCTTTTTTTATTTTTTTTTTAATTTTGGCAAGGAATATCGACCAAAAACATTATGGTCGACAACAATTTATCGACCATAATGTTTTTGGTCGACATTCTTTGTCCAAAATTATTTTTTATTTTCTTTCGATACAATGTTGTCGATAAAGATGAAGGTAGTGGCCCACCACCACCGTACAACATTTTTTTTTGGTTACATTCTTTGATGCTAATGTTTTGTATATTTTGAATTACACTTTATGATCTCGCGCAAATTAAAAAATTCGATTTTTTTGGTTTGGGCCGATTTCTTCTAAAAATAATTTCTAAATAGGTAATTAGACCGTATGAGTGACCGTTTCTGGATTTTCCAACTTCGAAACGATGATTCAATGGGTACACAAATTTTCTGATGTTAGAGGAGGGTATAATTGAAATAAAGGTGTAAAAAATTCTAAAACATTATTTAAATGTGTACAAAATTAAGAGAAAAAAATTAAAACATCATTTATTAAAAAATGGAGGGAGAATAATACGATAATGCATTTCTTATTCAACGAAAAAACGATTCAATGTTGCATAAATACTTACAAAAAGTACAAACGAGCGTTGTTTAATAACTAAGGCTTGGTTTTCCAAAATGTGATATTGCCTTTAGTTTCAGTCTCGTACTTTTTTTCCATATTTCTCCCTAACATGGCCATAGCCGCCATGCTTATGTTGAGGAACTTATCCGAAGGCTCAAACGGCTTCTTCTTTTGGGCGTCGTAATCTTGACGCAATGCTGACAAGTCTGACGATGGAAACATTGCAGCTTTTCCTTTGTCAAGACTATTTTTTTATGGTCTATAGGTGGTTGTTTTGAAGATTCAAGAAGGGGCACGGAAGTCACTGGACTGGCTTCTGCAGTTTGTTTACCCTTCCCAGTGTTATCTTTACTTGATTCCATTACACCTTACATATGATCTGACAGTTATGAATACACATAAATATTCAAGTAAAAAAAAAAATACAGAACAATCAAAACACATGCTCTTCTACTCTGTATTCAAGAAAACACTTCTCTACTCTGTATTCAAGACACCGTGATGAAGCCTACCTTCAAAATAGAGTTTATTAACAAACTAAGACAATCCATAAGTCATTTAAACAAAGTAAGACAAAAATTCTAAGTAAAACAATTAAGACCAAAATACAATACAAAATTCCATTTATGCCCTGCAGTTATAAATAATCGAAATTAATTAAAATTTCAAAGTCTTTCAGCATTAATTCCTTTCTCCCCCAAATTTCGGTTACACCTTCCTTTTTCTCCCCCAAATTTCGGTTACACCTTTCAGCATTAATTCGAATTCAATTCAATTCAAATTGAAGATTGTATTGTTACTTGCGGTCGATTAGTTTCAAAAAACTTGATGCATTTCCACAGTGTACGATTCACACAATGGAGGTGTAAATCACCGTACAGCCAACATCTCTCCAAGCTCTGATCCGCCCCCTCCTTCTCGACGACAGTGGAGGTGTAAATCGCTGCACCAGGTCGGCCACCCATTGATTTTCACACAGTGGATGTGTAAAAACCCCCACCCACCCCTCTCAGCTCTCTCTCTTCCGTCTCTTCCGCGACCATAGAAACATATACGTCGCTCTCCAATATTATATGACTCTTCAATTACTGCTATGGGATTCAAATTCGTTTTTTCGAATGATTTATTGATTTTTTTTATCTAATTATTTGTATATTACTTGTAGGAATTTGGAGATATAAGTGTTAGTTCATACAAGTATCCATTTTATTCTGTTCTATGGTTTATAAGATTTTTGCACTATTCAAATGGATTGAAAAGTGAAGTAAAAAAATTCTTCAATTTATCTTTGAAATCCTGTGTTTTCTAAGGCAGTGTTATTCAATCTATGCAGTTGAGGAAAAAAATGGAGGGTACAGTGTTTGCCCCTGCTTTGGATTTGGATGGAATGAAGCATGTCAAGTCAGAAAATGGAGTAGTGAGTATTTGCAAAATTGAAGTTTGCTCATTAGATGAACATATCATATACAATAGTAGTTAATTAAGCAGAAATTCAATAATCTTAGATTCATTTGATTAGTTGCTTTGTATAAATTGATTTTGTATATTGGAATGTTTGGAGTCATGATAATTGTAAAACGTCTTTTCGTCTGATTTATATCTGTTTCTTGAATCTGTTTCTTGAAATATCTTATACAGGGGAGTAAGACACCAAGAACATGAATTTTTTAAATTTGGGGAGCTTGAAAACAAGTACACCTAATTTACTAGAGTAGGATCAATTGTAGATACAAGTAATTTGGGAAGTATATGCAATTATCGGTTGCATATATAAAAAAATGCATGTATATTTAAAATTATATGCACTTATCAGTTGCATATAGAATTTATGATACAATCTTATATTATTATTATGCAATGCACATATTTGATATATGCATCCCCTATAAATATGCAATGCACATATTATGTATATGCATCCCCTATAAATATGCAATGCACATATTATGTATATGCATCAAACTATCAAAAATATCATACAAATATGCAATGCACAAATACACATCTTAAAAAATCAACGATTTCTTACATGTGAAAACTCCTTTGTACAATCAAACGAGTAGATGAAAAGACGAAACAAACATACCTTCAATCATTTTCCTTCAACTATAATTTAGGGATAATCTCTTACCTTTTTAAAATTTAATTCATTTGACTTTTCATATTTTACATTAATCAAATTAAATGATTCAAATCTGAAATTAAGTATAATTATTTCAATTTCGAGCTTTGGAACATCGAATAAGGAAAACTATTTAAAAAAATTAAGTGTAATTAATTGCACGTTTAAGTTTAAAAAGAAAGAAAAAATATTAGCATTGCTTAAAAAATAAAAATTTTATGGTTATAAAATTCATAGAGCTAATTCAAAATCTGGAAAGAATATTATAATGTTGGCGATTTCAGGTTTCAACGCTTCGAAGCTTCGAAATACTCTCTGAAGATCAGGCCACCGCTTAAATATGCACTGGAAAGAAGCTAGGAGAAATTTTGGGTAATATCCTTTCTTAATTAAAAACAGTGCGAGATTCTAGGTAAAATATCTCACACATTAATTTAAATTTAAAAATGTTGACTTTCCTAATTTTGCTTAACATAATTAATTGAATTCGAAAATCATACCTAATTCGAAACCAAGGGCATAATAGACTATAACTAGTTCATTTTGTCCTAAATTGTTTTATTAAAAAAATTTGTCTTGAAACTTAAAGTCTTAGAGTGAATTGTCCTATTCTGTTTTTTCCCCGAATATTCCATTAGCCACACAAATAATCAGTTACAAATACACATAAATATTTAAGTAAAAAAAAAGTACAGAACAATCAAAACACCTGCACTGTATTCAATAAAACACCTTTCTCTGCTCTATATTCAAGACACCTCCTTGTATCCTTCAAAATTCCCTACAGAAGTTTAACAAACAAGTATCATTAATAACATTTTCATGATTTCATTCCCACTCAAAATTAAACACCTCCCATTAATGAAGTAAACAAAAAACCCAAAACAAAAATCTCAAAATATCAATTAAACAAATGAAGATCGAGACGTGTCCACCGTCGTAGAAAAATGAAGATCGAGACGTGTCCACCGTCATAGAAAAATGAAGATCGAGACGTGTCCACCGTCAGACCCTTTTTATTTTTTATTGCATTCTGCAAATCTCTTTTTCTATTTGAATTTCATTTTTTTCATAAATATCCTGGGGTTTATGAACAAATAACTCTTAATTTCCTTTTTAAGAGTACAGTTATGCTAACGGCATATGGTTGCAAACGGATACGCCATTTTGTATAACAAGGATTATACATATTGTTGAATCGGTTTAACCCTAGGTCACTTTTCATTTTTTTTTTTTCCGTTTTCGCTCATTTAAATATTGATATTGAATCATTCACTCATTACATTTAAATTGGAATGTTAGGGTTCTAAACCATGAATCCTAAGTTGAATTTAAATATTACTAAAATTAAATTAAAATAGAATCATTTATTCATTAAATTTGAATATATTACATCTTCGTTTAAAAAAAATTGTCTAAATCTTATTTTAAAAAGTTGTAAGGGAGTAAAGTACTAAATGTAAACTTAACCCTAATTTAAAATTTAAATATCAAACAAGGTAGTAAATCTAAACTGAAATTTTAAATGAATCATTCATAACTGAAAATATAAACTAGGTTAATTAACAAGAAAATATCACTTACTTTGCTTTTTTTTAACCCTAAATGAGAAAATAAACTAGATTGCGGTTATGGGTAATTATATATCGGTTTTGCAGTGGATCTCGTAACATGTTCAATCAATCGGTTCCGATTTTGAAATCGAAACCGAGCCGGCTACTTCTCTAAACTACAGGTTCGATCGATTTTTTTTCTCTTCATTTTTTGCTCATTTTTTCTTTTATTTATTTTCACCCATTTGAATGTTGAAATTGAATCATTAAATTTAAATACTACCAAAGTATTTAAAAAAAATTTAAGCCAGAAAAGACAAGATTAGCTTCTATTATTGCAGACGCATGTAAAGGTCGATAGCCCTACCACGTAATTTGGTGAGTCTATCCAACAATGATTACAATCGAAATGACGGGACTCCCTTGCCACAACGTGTGCGATTATATTAGCAATCCGTCTAGCAAATGTATTAAACTTAGAGTGAAATTGTAATTGATTCATTAAATTTAAATATATAAATTGAATACATATAAGGTTTTAAACCCTAAACCCTAAATTGAACATGAATATTACCTAATGTACTAAACTTAAATTAAAATTAAATAATTCTTTCATTAAATTTAAATATATAAATTGAAAGTTGTTAGTTTAATCAGAATCGAATAATCGACATTTTTTATTGAACCAAAATCGAACTCCATTTTACTGGTTGCGGTTCGGTTTTTGAACCGTAACCAGTGGTTTTTTAATTCGATTTTGCAGTTTGACAAATACTAGTATTACTTAAATTTATTCATTTACATATAATAACACTCAATTTTAATTTTTATGTCTTTTTTTTTCTCTCTTTAAATCATTATTTAGTAATTTACTTTAATCTTTGTTTAAAAATTAATAGAAAGTTTAGTGAGGGAATAACAAGTATGGCAGCTTTCCCATAAGACATTGTATACTTGAATAAAACGGTTTTTTTTTACACAGAATTACTGTTTTGATTTTAACTTGAACAAAATTACTGTTTTGATTTTAACTTAAACAAAATTACTGTTTTTATTTTTACACAATGTCAGACTTTGCTATTGGGACTTCGAAGAGGCAAAGACGTGGGGGTACATGTGGGTGGGGTGTGGGGTGAATGGGCTATAAGGTTTTCTAATTATTATTACAGTAATTTTTTTTTTTGATTTGAGATTTAGTAAATTTAAAATATGTTTAATTTATCAAATGATGGATTATTAATTAATATTTGATGTATTTAAAATAAGATTACAAGAATAAATTAGAACAAAGAATCATTTCATATTTTTAGGTTCGATTGAATCGAGCTTCGAGTATAACAATTGAGTCGAATTTCGAACGCAACACTACTCGATTCGACTGATTTACACCACTAAAACGATGACATGTTATCACTGATCTTTATCTTAAAAGTATTTGGCGATATACATTAAATTGTGTCTTGATTATTTAAAGTCTAGATTAATTGAATCAACTTTAGTGCGAAACATCAACCAATGTAAGTGAGTTGAGCCAACTCGCGAGCTACTTTTGCTAGCTTGACTCGGAAGAAGATCGAAATTGAAGTAATCGAGTCAAGCTCGAGTTTAATTTTAATATATATATATATATATATTTTACAATTAATTTTGAAAACTATATAGGTAATCGAGTCGAGCTCGATCTTTAAAAATTTAGATTCGATCAAGTTAAATTTCGAGGTTCGGTATAACAATTGAGTCGAGTTTTAAACGCAACTCGACTCGACTGATTTACACCCCTAGATGACATGTTATCATTGATTTTTATTCTAAAAATATTTAGCGATATACATCAAACTTTGCCTTGATTATTTAAAGTCTATGTTAATTGAATCAACTTTAGTGTGAAACAACAACAAATGTAAGTGAGTTGAGTCAACTCGCGAACTACTTGTGCTAGTTTGACTCGGAAAAATATCGAAATCGAAGTAATCGAGTCGAGCTCGCGTTTAATTTAGAAAAAAAATATGTTTTACAAATAATTTTAAAAATTATATAGGTAATCAAGTCGAGTTTAGATTCGATCGAGTTTCGAGCTTTGAGTATAACAATTGAATCGAATTTTGAACGCAACACTACTCGACTCGACTGATTTACACCCGAGACAACGTGTTATCTTTGATCTCTATCTTAAAGATATATGACTAGATGAATTGAAGTTTGGTGTCAAACCTTGGGAATTGGTGATTTGGAATCTATGTCTATAAAATGAGAAACATCCCAATTTCCAAATAATGGAGAGATACCCCTTGCGCGCGGTGGCTTCCGCAAACCCCCAAATTCATCAATCACGGGCGGCACTATAAATATTTACTTAATATTTTAAATTATGCGGTGAAATCATAATAATGATAGGTTTTATTTTCTTACTTTAATTAACAACTATTTTAACTACTCTTTATAGTATAATTTTTTGTTATAGTCTTTTTTAAAAAAATTCTAATTAATTTGAATTATTAATTTACCCTATAAATATACGTACATAAAATTATGTTTTAATTATTTAAAGTTTATCAAGTAAATTTATTAGTATATTAATTGGAATCTAATTTAGTGCAACAGTAGTACAAATGTTTGAGAATTGTGTTTTGAATAGCAAGATTTCAAATAAGAGAGCATACCCCTACACGTGGGGTGTTTCCACAAAACCCAAAACTATCATTCAACACTAAAATTTAGTATAATCTATTTAAAAATAATTACTTCGTCTATACGTTTATTATTTGTGATTTTGAATTTAATTTTTTTTTTTAATATAATATAATTCTCTAGAAGTTAACCTTAAGGGTGTTACCAACACCTTATATGTAATATAATTCTCTAGAGGTCCTTTTGAGATATTTGACAACAATATTGGTGATACAGAGTAATTTTCCACCAAATTAATAATTGATCGTGGCTAAAAATATGCTTCGGCAAAATATATATATATATGTTTTACAATTAATTTTGAAAACAATATAAGTAATCGAGTCGAGCTCAATCTTTAAAATTTTAGGCTCGATCAAGTTGAGTTTCGAGCTTTGAGTATTGATTAGTGTGAAAATTGCTTAAAATTCATGAATTTATTTTGCTTAATTTGATATGATTTCTTGCATTATTTACACTAAATTGATTAATTGCACTTTATTTGGAGAAAAAATGTAATTTGCTATTTTTATAGAAAAAAGAGCGCATTTGGAGCAAAACACGCTTCGATTATTTTGTGACGTCAATTGAAGAAATGAAACGAGAATGAAGTCGAAAAAAAAGATGGAAGCCCAAATGAAAAAGGGGGAAAGCCCACTCATTCCTTACATTTTTGGGGGGCGCGGTTATACACACACCAATCTATTGAGTACACCCACAAAACATTTTTTTTGATCTTTCAGGACATGTGAAATGTCCCATATACCCCTCGTGTAAAATTTATGAAAAAAAACGAAGATGAGTACACCCACCCATTCTATTTCACTACAAAATCAACTCCACCACCACCACCAAAACAAAAAAATTCCAAAAATACAAAATTTCAACAAAAAAAAAAAATTCTTAAGATTTTCGAAAATATTAACTGAACAAAGTTAAGATGTACGAAAATTTTTACCCAACAAACTCAATGTGTTCGAAAAAAATTCATGAAAAACTTTCTTTTGTTCGAAAAAAAAATCGGACATCTTGTTTGAATTTTTTTATTGAACAAACTCAAGTTGTTCGAAAATTTTCCCCCAACATACACAAATTGTTCAATATTTTTTCATGAACAAACACAAGTTGTTCGAAAATAATCCCTAACAAACTGAAAAAATCCTAATTTTTACAAAAACCCTAATTTTCGTAAACTTACCTAAAGCGGCGGCGGCGAGAGGAGATGGTGGCGGAGAGGAGAGCGGTGCGAACGACCGCGTTGCTGGGAGGAGAGCGGCCACGTCCTTCTTCAAAGCAGCTGCGACGACGGGAAGGCAAGGAGGAGGGGGCGAACGGCGGTGTCGCTGGGAGTAGAGCGACGGCGGTCGTGTCCTTCTTCAAAACAGCGGTGGCGCTGCGACGACTGGAGGGAGATGGTGGCGGAGAGGAGGGGTGCGATCGACCCCACCGTTGGGAGGAGAGCGACGACTGGAGGAAAAGGGGAGGGGAGGGCGCTGTGGGGGCGAGGGCGGGCGGCAGCGCCAACTGAAGAGAGGGGAGGTGGGCGGCGGCACCGATTCGGAGGGAGGGGGAGGTGGGTGCACCTTCGTGTGTGAAAATGTGAGAGAAATGGAGGAAGATAAAAGGATTTAATTAGGGTTTGAAATGAGAGGGGTATTTTTTAGATTTTCACGTGGGTGTACTTATCTTATGGTGTGTGTATTTATTCAGTGGATGTCCTCAATAAGTTGGTGTGTGTATAAAAGCGCGCCCATTTTTGGGAGCATGCGTAAGCTTCAGGAGGAGAGTGTCTCATTGGGGGCAGCTGTGAGTAGCTGAATGGGCACAGCTAAATGCACCCGGATTTACTATGAGTACACTCACGAGAAATTTTTTTTGTCCCAAGGGTGGTGCGAAAAGACGTTTTTACCCCTCCTGCACTTTTAAAAAAAAAATGTCGGATGAGTACACCCATCTATTCCATTTCACACCCGAAATCATCCGGGTCCCAACCATCACCACCAAAACATCAAAAATCCTAAAATTTTAAGGTGATGTTCGAATTTCAAAAATAAAACACAGATTTGAGATGTTCGAAAATTTTACCCAAACAATGTTGAGATGTACGGAATTTTTTAACGAAAAAACTCAATATGTTTGAAAAAAATTTCAAAACAAATTAAATTTGTCCGAAAAAAAAAGATCGAACAATTTGTTCGAAAATTTTTCCAAAACAAACACAGATTGTTCGAAAAAAAATTCAAAACAAAGTAAATATGTTCGAAAAAAATTTCAACCCCAACAAACACATATTGTTCGAAAAACATTTCAAAACAAAGTCAATATGTTCGAAATTTTTACATGAACAAACTTAGGTTGTTCGAAAATTTATACAAAACAAACAGAATTTGTTCGAAAGAAATTCCCGAACAACATACAAAAACCCTAATTTTGAGAAACCTAATTTTCAACTTACGTGAAGCGGCGTGGCGGCGGCGAGAGGCACGAACGACTGCGAGGGGGGGGGGAGGAGGAACTGCGGCCGCGAAGGGGAGGGGCGGTGGCGGACGAGGGCAGGGTTAGCGACGGACGATGAGAGGGCGGCGTGTTTTTTTTTTTTTTTTAAATCGACTTCACGCGTCGCCGGCGACGCAGGTGTGAGGGGAGGGAAAGGCAGCGACACCGGCGACGCAGGTGAGGGGAAGTTAGGCGGTGAAGCGGAGGTGAGGGATGCGTAGTGGGTGGCGCGGGCCGCCGCGACGAGTCGGAGAGGTGGGCGGCGCTACTGCGCCGCGGTGACGGAGGGAAGAGGGTGCGCAGTGGGCGGCGTGGGCCGCCGCGATGAGGTGGAGAGTTGGGCGGCGCCGCACCGACGTAAGGTGGGTGGCCGCACCGCGTTGACGGAGGGAAGTGGAAGGAATGGAGGTGGGTGTCCTGAAATTGAGAAATGAGGAAATAAATTATGCTTTTAGGGTTTTATTTGAGAAGAGGGTAATTTGGGGTTTTCCACGTGGGTGTCCTCATCCGTTTTTTGTGTTTTCTCATCGCGTGGGTGTACTCATAGTAAATCCGGGTGCATTTAGCCACGCCCTAACTGAATTTATATTGGGCCCAATTTAATATTGATTCGGCACACTTGCGTGGGTGTACGCATATGAAGTGGGTGTACGCATATGAAGTGAGCCCACACGCCATTACTATAGATTTGGAGAATTATAAAAACGATATATTTCTTTAATCAATGTTTTATTACTTATTTTCCATGTTTTTTTTGTCTTTATTGTTTTAGTTATGTAGCACTTTAATTATTTTGGAGGTTGAAAATTATGTGGATAATTAATGGATTAACGTAGTAATAATTAACCTATGTCTTGTTGGTTAATTGTTTATAATGTTGTGGTTTGTTTGATTTAATTGGTTGATTAATGCTATTTTCGACTTATAAATTTGGGGCTCCACATTCGTTCAACTAGGTCTTTGAACGATAATAGTGTTATAGAAGTTAAACGAGAGGATTAAGTAAATACTAATAAGAAAAATAAACACTAAGTAAACAACTCTCACGATGAAAATGCAAGTGTAAGAATTGTTTCGGGTGTCTTGGATCACTAATGAATTAACCAACTAATCACAATAATTAGACCTAATGTCTTGAATTATGCTAAAGACTATCAGAGGTCACCGGCACGACCCCCACCTGCACGCGGCCGCCTTCCCTCGTCCATGGCCTGCCGCCCTGCTTTCCCCCACCCAAACGCGCCCTCCTCCCTCGCCAAACATCGTTATCGTCGTCGAAAATAATCAATTGCGGGTTTTCCCTTTTTTTTTTTAATTATTTTCGATAATAATCAATTGCCCAAAAACTCTCTCGTCGACAAATTCTTGTCGACGGGAGTCGTTTTGGTCGATCCATCTTTGTCGAAAATTTTAAATTTTTTAACTTTTTTTTTTATTTTCTTTCGACTAAATCTTACCAACGAAAGTGTGTTTAGTCGACAAATCAGGGTCGACGGAAGTGTTTTTGGTCGACTTTGGTTTGTCGATTGTTTTTTTTTAATTTCTAAATTTATTTGAGGGGGCTGCGACCGGAGAAGTGGTTGACGGCGGCGACGGCCGGAGGGATGGCTGACGCCGGTGGCGGCATAATTGTGGGGAGGCGGCTGCATTTTTAGGGTTGTAGGGGTGTATTTATCTTTGATATATTTACTAAAAAGGGTAAATTTGATATTTTACACTAATATTAAATTAATAAATGAAGAGGGGAAGTATACTTAACAAAGCCGGGGTATATAGTCAGGGCCATTTGGGGGCAGCTGTGACTGTGAGTAGCTGAATTTATATTGGGCCCAATTTAATATTGATTCGGCCCACTTGCAATACTTAATTATTTGGCCCATTTCACCAATTTGCATATGAAGTGAGCCCACCACTATAGATTTTAATTTAGTGTTTCATGTTATTCTTAGTTTTGGAGAATTAGAAAGACAAATGAGGTGATATCTTTCTTTAATCTATGTTTTATTACTTATTTTTCATGCGTTTTCTTGCATTTATTGTTTTCATTATGGGCTAAACTTTGATTGTTTTGGGTGTTGAAATTATGTGGGTAATTAGTGGATTAACTTAGTAATTGCATGATTAACATATGTTTTGTTGGTTAATTGTTTCTAATGTTGTGGTTTGTTTGATTTAATTGGTTGGTCAATCATTTTAACTAGTATTTTCGAACATGTTAATTGCAGCAACATTGAATATTAACTTTGTGTGAAACATCAAATGTACAGATCTTTGGAATTAGTGTTTCAGAAAAAGTGTGTATTGACAAGTATACACTTAAATAATTAATGCGATTTCTAATCACATTAATTTTCTAATACAAATTTTTCGATATTAAACTCGATATTATTATTGTCTACATATATTTTTTTTACAAATATCGTGAAAAAGTTTGATTAAAGAATATTATGTAGCAATAAAAATGCAAATTTTACTAAAATTAAAAGCATGGTAAGAGTACCTTGTTCTGGCAGGTAGAATTTGCAATTGTTCTGGAGTCAATCTTGACGCAATGCTAACAAGTTTGACAATGAAAGCATTACCGTTTTTTCTTTGTTAAGTCTATTTTTTTCATGGCCTATAGAGTTTTTCCTTTGTTAAGTCTATTTTTTTCATGGCCTATAGAAGATTGTTTTGAAGAATCAAGAAAAGACACTGAAGCCACAGTACTGGCTGCTTTCCATCTCCATCTAGAAGGTTTACTTCAAGCCATCTCCATCTAGAAGGTTTATTTGAAGTGTCATAACATATGGGATATATGCTCTTAAAGAAGATCTCATAAATTTACCATACATCCACTTAAAAGGTTTCTTTGAAGTGCCTTCAAAGATAGAAATTGGTCTTATTGCTTTAATTTCACGCTCCTGAATGATGCCTCACTCCCCAAACTTTTTGAAATCATTCTGAAATCTTCTATTTCAGTTTTTGCACGATCGAGTTCCTTATTGACACTAGTACTGCCACCCTCTAATGGCCTCCAATGAGTCCTCCAACATAAGACTCTACCGTTTCTTTACCCTTCCCAGTGCTATCCTTTCGATTCCATTACACCTTATGATCTGATCAAAAACACCCTGATGCAGCCTACCTTCAAAATTTCATTAGTCACACAAATAATCAGTTACGAATACACATAAATATTCAAGTACAAAAAATTAAAATACCTCTCTGCTCCGTATTCAACAAAACACCTTCTCTCTGTATTCAACAAAACGCATCTGTATTCAACAAAACACCATCTCTCTCTCTCTGTATTCAAAACACCTGCTCTGTATTCAAAACACCTTCTATGTATCCTTCAAAATTCCCTACAGAAGTTTAACAAACAAGTATCATTAGTAACATTTCCAAAATTTCATTTCCACACAAAATTAAACACCTCCAAGTAAAAAAAACCCCAAAACAAATCTCAGAAATATCAATCAAACAAACAATTTCATCTCAAAATTTCACAAAAAACACAAAACTAACCCAAGTTTCATTGGAAGAACCACCATTTCATTCTATTTCAGAACAACTTTCTCAAGAATATATGATCAAACATTTAACTAAAACAACGTTGATGGAAAGAACCCTAGAAACGCAATGAATTGTAAAAAAACAAATAAAATGGAATTGTTGATAATGAAAACCACAAAATGAAGAACTTAAAATACGTATGTTTATGTAGAAAGAGAGAGAGAGTGAAGGGGTGAGAGAGAGGATTTCTATACATTTTATAGAGTTCGAAATGAAGATAGACACACCTGCAAATATTTTTCTATATTTGAATTTCATTTTTTTCCTGTGAATGGGTTTATGAACAAATAACCCTTAATTTCCTTTTTAAGAACTGTATTTTATCTCAAATAAAATTAAAATAGAGTGCAGTTATGCATTGAATGTAACTGCTTATGGTTGCAAAAGGATACGCCATTTTGTATAATAAGGATTAGACTTGTTGAATAGGTTTAATTTAAACCCTATGTTCTAAAAAAAAATCGTTTTTCGTATTATTTTTTTTCGTTTTCGCTCATTTGAATATTGACATTGAATCATTCACTCATTACATCTAAATTGGAATGTTAATTAGGTTCTGAAACCTAACCTAAATTGAATTTAAATATTAAACCATAAATTGAATTTAAATATTACATTAAGGTCTTAAATGAAATTAAACTAGAATGTGCTTATGGGTAATCATGCATCGGTCTTGCAGTGGATCTCGCAACATGTTCAACCATCGGTTCCGGTTTTGATATCCGAATCGAGCCGGCTACTGCTCTAAACTACAGGTTCGATCGATTTTTTGTTCTCTTCATTTTTTGCTCATTTTTTTTATATATTACTAAAGTACTACACTTAAACTTAAATTGAAATTGAATCATTCATTAAATTTGAATATTACAAAGTACTAAACTTAAATTAAAATTGAATCATTCATTAATTTAAACATATAAATTGAATATCTCATAATGTACTAAACCCTAAGTTGAAATTTTGAACACTTAGAGTGAAATTGTAATTGATTCATTTAATTTAAATTTAATAAATTTAAATATATAAATTAAATATTATAGATACTAAATCCTAGTACCTTAATTTTAATAAATGCATAATTTAATTTCAATTTTAATAAATGAATTAGGAGTGATTTCATTTCAATTTAATTTAACTTTAGTAAAAATGAACAAAAAAAAATTGAAAATTGTTAGTTTAACCGGAACTGGATAACCGACATTTTTTACGGAACCAAAATCGAACTCCATTTTACTGGTTGCAATTCGGTTTTAATTTGAACCGTAACCGATGATTTTTTTGTTCGATTTTACACTTTGTAAAATACAAGTATTACTTAAATTTATTTTTTTACACTTCATACTTATTTACATATAATAACACTCAATTTTAATTTTTATGTCTTGTTTTTTTCTCTCTTTAAATCATTATTTAATAATTTATTTTAATCTTTGTGTAAAAAATTAATAGAAAGTTTAGCGGGGAATAGCAGCAGCTTTCCCATAAGACATTATATTGTATACTCGAATAAAACGGGATTTTTTTTACACAATGTTACTGTTTTTATTTTAACTTAAACATAGTTTTATACGGAGTAATTATTTTTTATATATAATTATTTTTTAGGAAGTGGGGCACATGTGGGTGGGGGGTGGGGAATGAGTGGGGGTTTTCTAATTATTATTATTATTATTATTTAGATTCTTTCTAAATATACATATAAAGTGATAAAATAGTATATTATCATGTTTAATTTTAGGTTCGATATATTGAGTCGAGCTTTGAGTATAACAATTGAGTCGAGTTTCGAACGCAACGCAACACTACTCGACTCACCTGATTTACACCCCAAAATGACATGTTATCATTGATCTCTATCCTAAAGATACTTGACCACATACATTAAATTGGGCATTGGTTATTTAAAGTCCAGATTAATTGAATTTTGGTGCGAAACATCATCAACAGACGTACAATTGAGCCGAGTTTCGAATACAATGCTATTCGACTACATCCCTAGATGACATGTTATCATTGATCTCTATCTGATGGGCCTTGGTTATTTAAAGTCCAGATTAATTGAACTTTGGTGCAAAATATCATCAACAGACGTACAGATCTTTGGAATTGGTGTTTCGGAATTTATATCTAAAACTAGAAACATTCCAATTTCCAAATACAAGTGAGTGTACCCCTTGCGTTTTAAGCTTCAAGTATAACAATTGAGTCGAGTTTCAAACGCAACACTACTCAACTCGACTGATTTACAACCATAAATGACATGTTATCTTTGATCTCTACCCTAAACATATTAGACCATGTACATGGAAATTGGCCTTATTGCTTTAATTTCACGTTCCCTGAACGATGCCTCACTCCCCAAGCTTTTTGAAATGATTCTGAAACCTTCCATTCAGTTTTTGCACGAGTTCCTTATTGACACAAGTACTGCCACCTGGCCTCCAATGAAACTGATAAGATTCTATAGTTTCTTTACCCTTCCCAGTGCTATACTTAATCTAGTCGATTCCATTATACCTTTAGACATGATCTGATAAAAAACACGGCTACCTTCAAAATTTCATTAGCCACACAAATAATCAGTTACGAATACACATAAATATTCAAGTACAAAAAATCAAAATACCTGCTGGCTCTGTATTCAACAAAACACCTTCTCGCTCTGTATTCAACAAAACTGCTCTGTATTCAAAACACCTATTCAAAACATCTGCTCTGTATTCAAAACACCTGCTCCTTCAAAATTCCCTACAGAAGTTTAACAAACAAGTATCATTAGTAACATTTCCAAAATTTCATTCTCGCTTAAAATTAAAAACATCCAAGTAAACAAAAAAACCCCAACAAATCTCAGAAATATCAATCAAACAAATAATTTCATCTCGAAATTTTCCCAAAAAACACAAAACTAACACAAGTTTGATTGGAAGAACCACGTTTTCATTCTATTTCAGAACAATTTTCTCAATAATATAATACCAAACATTCAACTAAAACAACGTTGATTGGAAGAACCCTAGAAACACTAATCCTTCAATGAATCGTAAAAAAGCAAATAAAATGAAATTGCTATGGAAAACCACAAAATGAAGAACAAAGGGTTTAGGTTAAAATAAGCAGTGGATGTAGAAATGGAGGATGAGAGAGAGAGGATTCATCTGCATTTTATTTTATAGAGATCAAAATGAAGATAGAGACACTTTTTGTTGCAAATATTCTTCTCCATATCTTTAATGTCCTGCGAATGGGGGTTTTTCAACAAGTAACCCTTAATTTCCTTTTTAAGAACGGTATTTTATCCCAAATGAAATTAAAATAGAGTGTAGTTATGCATTGAATGTAACTGATGGTTGCAAAAGGATACGCATTATGTAGTAATAGGGATTAGACTTGTTGAATAGGTTTAATTTAAACCCTAGGTTAAAAAAAAATCCATTTTTCGTATTTTTTTTTGTTCGTTTTCGCTCATTTGAATATTGACATTGAATCATTCACTCGTTACATTTAAATTGGAATGTTAATTAGGTTCTAAACCCTAACCCTAAATTGAATTTAAATATTAAACCCTAATTTGAATTAAATTTTTTTTTTTTTGACAAGGTAAGTTGAATTTAAATATTACATTAAGGTCCTAAATGAAATTAAACTAGAATGTGATTATTGAATCATTCATTAAATTTGAATATTACATGACGAAGTTGGATAGCTCAAGTGGTTAGAACACCACTATCTAGGCTTTAGATTCTGGGTTCGAGTCATGGGGAGGGGAAAATGGATGGGTATTTAATGTAATTCAAAAAAAAAAAAATTGAATATTACATAAAGTAATAAACGTAAATTGGAATTGAATCATTCATTAAATTAAACATATAAAGTTTAATCACAGATACTAAATCCTAGTACCTTAATTTTAATAAATGAATAATTTAATTTCAATTTTAATAAATGAATTAGGAGTGATTTCATTTCAATTTAATTTAACTTTAGTAAAAAAAAAATGAACATGTTATCATTAATCTCTATCTGATGGGCCTTGGTTATTTAAAGTCCAGATTAATTGAACTTTGGTGGGAAACATCATCAACAGACGTACAAATCTTTGGAATTGGTGTTTCGGAATATATATCTAAAACTATAAACATTCCAATTTCCAAATACGAGAGAGCATACCCCTTGCGTTTTAAGCTTCAAGTATAACAATTGAGTCGAGTTTCGAACGCAACACTACTCAACTCGACTGATTTATAATCGTAGATGGCATGCTATCTTTGAACTCACTACTACAAAATTGAGCTTGGAGAGCTTTGAAAAAGGGCCTTGGAGAGCCTTTAAAACCGCTCTCCAAGCTAAGAGAGCGGTTAATAACCGCTATGTAAGTAAGAGGACTTGGAAAGCGGTTTGGAACCGCTCTGCAAGTTAGGCCCTTAGACAGCGGTTATGAACCGCTCTCTATATTAATTTTTTTTTATTAATTTCACTTGGAGAGCGGTTTTGAACCGCTCTCTAAGTAATATATATTTTTTTCGATTTTACTTGGACAGCGGTTTTAAACCGCTTTCTAAGTATTTTTTTTATATTATTTTTTTATAATTATTTTATATTTTAAAAATCCTATTAATATTATTTTTTTAATAATTATTTTATATTTTAAAAATCCTATTTATACAAAATCAAAACTTAATTAAATTCAAATAAATAAACGTACAAACTTAACTTGTTTTATTTTTCTTTCTAAAAGTAGATATGCAGTGATAGAAAATAAATAAAAATAGTATATTATCATGTTTTATTTTAGATTCGATCGAGTCGAGCTTCAAGTGTAACAATTGAGTCGAGTTTCGAATGCAACACTACTCGACTCGATTGATTTACACACCTAGATAACATGTTATTATTGATTTTTATCCTAAAAGTATTTGGCGATATACATCAAATTGTGCTTTCATTATTTAAAGTCGATGTTGTTGGAAGAACGAATGTTGTATTGGATGATGCGTAGGCTGCATAATATGGCCCAAAATGCTGCAAGTACACTACATTTGAAGTGGGAAAATGTATATATGTAGGTTCACATGTAGAAGTAATTACATTTTTACATGTATGCAGAACAGAATGACGTGAACACAACATATTTGCCAATCGATGCAGACACGAATGCATTTGTCTATGAAAAGCATCGTTTGTTACAATATATATAGTGTATGGTGGCATGTCTCAAATCAAATATGCGGTCTGTGAAAAACGTCCAAAAAAACAATATAACCTAGTCACATGTAGAAGTAATTACATTTTTACATGTATGCAGAACCGAATGACGTGAACACAACATATTTGCCAATCGATGCAGACACGAATGCATTTGTCTATGAAAAGCATCGTTTGTTACAATATATATAGTGTATGGTGGCATGTCTCAAACCATATATGCGATCTGTGAAAAACGTCCAACAAAACAATATAACCTATTTTATAGCTATCATGAAACAACATGACTCTCAATTTGCATGACTGTGTAAAAAATATGAAGTACAGGATGTTAAATTGTGAATAGTATAAATTATATTTATTTAAAAATTTAGTTTTATAAGCAATATATCAAGACAAAAAGTGTGAATAACAACACTTTTACATATAATGTACAAAATATGCAACAATATTTCTACATATGAAAATACTGCAATGAGAACCTACGTTACACAATAAAGGTAAAACAATATTTCTACATATTTTTGTGGAATGGAGATACTAGACTTGGCAAAACACAGAATGAACGATCTACATCAGGAGCATCCTCCAACCAATCTAAGTAACGAAATTCTCGTTTTGTGACGTCATAAGAACAAAATTTACCACTTGGATCCTCCTTAAAAAGGATTAACGTCTTCAAACTGTTGATAAATGAAATAGGGTAGATATCGAACATAAATGGTAGGGCTTCTTCCTTGAATATTGTAAAGCTTGACCATGCGCTTCCTTCATTGCGATATGTTAGAATGTGCATCTGAAGAAAATACATACTTACTCCATTTACTTATGGACTAAGCTTGCTGGAATATGCAGCAATACTAAACTCGTCCAATGCACGAAATCCTACGTACCATGTAGGAATTATATAATTTGGAATATCTATTAATTGATAGGATGAATGCTTCAAATCAAATGATGCCAACTTATATACCCCACCATCAAATCTAACAGGCCAGTGAAAGCGACCACCGACAAAAAATCTGTTCGAAATAAGAGGTTTTTGATAGGGATATGATTGAACAAATGACCACACATTAGTTTTATAACAGTATAACTTCACCTCATACTGATATCCTAGTACTGACCAAAACCTAGCTATCCTCATAATTTTAAAAGACTTGCCCTCAACGTCGAAACCTAAAGAAAAATACACCCACGCTTCACGAAATAAAGGGGGAATTGAAATAGGATCATTTGGAAGTATACATGTTTCATTTGTAGAAGGATTAACAAGAGAATATTCATCGACGGTGTTGCAAAATAATACTAACCCATTATACGTTCCAAGAACTTCGTAATCTTCATCGGAGGATCGAACAAACCTTCGGTAGGACGGTACTGCAATGGAGACAAACTCATAACATATAGGCGGGTTCGCTTCCCTTACTTGATTCAGTATTGAAAATCTATTATCCATGTTCATTCTTCAGAGATGCCTCTCAACAAATTCATCTGACGAAATCATATTTTCCCAAATATGTGAAACACATTTGAACTTAATGAGTTGTTTTGGAAGAAGCAGCTCAAGAATTTCAAGTGAGACATCTTTAGGAATGATTTCTCCCATTTTAGAAGCAAAAATTTTGTGGAAGGAAATCCAGGTTTAACAAGAGATGTTAATTTTTGAATATGATGGAATTTTGATTCAGATGAACTTGAATATGCGTTCATTATCAATCTTTTAATAGGTAGTAATGATGACGACCTTTGGTATGGATTTGATTTAAAGAAGTGACTCTGCAACTTCTCTCCCAAGAATTATGTTGAAACACTGAATGCATTTTAGTGGGACTTTTTAAATATTAAATATATAAATGAGATATAAATTACATACGTAGAAAATATAACTGCCTACGTAAATGTTATGGTGGATAAATACAATTTAAGTGTCTATGTGATGTAGGAAAATATTTAGATCGACAAAACAAACAATAAATAACTAAAACTAACGTTATATTGCATATTTACTATAATTAAATTATATTAGTTAATTAGAATAATGAATATCATAAACACAATTTATGGTTCGGTTTTTTCTATATATTAATTCCAACATCCCTACCTATCCAAATGTAGTATATTAACACTTGCGCTTCCCTTAACAAAATAACAATTATTATGTCGAGACTAATCGACACCATTCCTGATGAGTTAACATTTGTTATTCTGGAAAAAATTTCAGGAAGTCGTATAAGAAAATTAAGATGTGTTTCCAAAAGGTGGGACCATTTGATATCTTCTTCTTCGTTTTTTGAACAACATTTGCGTGTGATGAAATCTAGAAATGTGTTTTCATTGATTCAAAAAAAATGGTTGCACATCCTCCAGTGAGTTATGTTAAACACGTTGTCAACGGTATTGATACGCACAAACGTTCAGACATCATCAATGGTGAAGAATACGAGGTATTTGGAATTTGTAATGGGTTAGTTTTATTTTGTAATTTAGATGATGTTTACAAATTAGTTAACCCAATTACAAATAAATCTTTATTAATACCTAAACCAAATATAATATTTCCCTCCGGTTTTACTAAAGCATCAGTTTTTTTTGGGTTAGGTTATGATAGTGATACAAATGATTATTTAATAATAAGATTCACTCGATTTTGGACGTATGGTGTTTTTCATAGCGTAGTGAATTTATACTCTAGAAACTCAAACATGTGGGTTTCATTATACCCATTTCCGTACAAACACCCGCCATCGTGCAATGCTCACTTTGTTGCTGGACTTTTTCACTGGAAGATTTATGAAGGATATGGGGTTTATGCAATTGCGACTTTTGATTATAGTGAAAAGACGTATGGGTTGATAAAGTTACCTGATTTCGAATGTAATGGATGGTCGTTAGTTATAGAGTCATTGGATGACAATAGCCTAGCCGTTTATGGGGATAGTCAAAATGCAGATAATTGTGGAACAAAAAAATATAATTTTGAAATGCAGGTGCTGTCGTATTCAACTGCAGGGTCCACATGGAAAAAGTATACTATATCAAAAGTTGGAGAGCTACCCCCAGCTTATAAACTCGTGCCTATACACTTCATTGACAATACTCGTAAAAAGATTATGTTCAGGAATGATCCAGTAGGAACTTTCTACTCATTCGATTTTGCAATAGGGGAAGAGGTCCCAATTCACGAGCTAAATTCAGATATTCCTATTGGGCATACATATAAGTATGTAGAAAGCCTTGTATCGCCTGACCAACTTTTGTGATCATAATTACTACTTACTGCATTTTAGTATTATGTTCTTATAAGTAGTATTTGAATAATAACAATTTACTGGATTTATTGTTCGTAAATTTATATATTTTATTTTCGTAAATTTTGAACATATTTTCATTATTGTTTGTATTAACTAATTAACACACTAGATGTATCAAACATTTCAACAGATCAATCATTTTTTACTTATGTTTCAATACATATGTTATATAATACAACATATTTCCTATATCTGAATATGTACATAATTAAACTCAATGGCTGCAATAAAAGTGGGTTAACTAAAGATGATATATAATATAGTACATGAATTACTGCAAGATTAACAAATAAAAACTAGGATATTAGAAAAATGAAAAGTATATTAAATAATAATGATCTGGTGCAAACCAATGTGCGAATAACAGGATATAATGTTAAAGAAAACTAATTGTCTATGTTTGTCCTATCTGTTCCGAATACGTGAGCACAAGTCAATGTGTCGTGACGTCCTTTCTTCCCACACTTGCTGCATATTGTAGGCTTGACGCGACAAAATTCTCCATATGACGTTATCCTTTTATGTTTGGGACGTCCATGAGGATTCTTTAGTAGAGGTGGTAAAATTTTTTCAGAATATGATCTACCCTTGAAAACAAACCTCTCTGTATCTGGAACTGGAGCGAGGTCCACTTTATAGCAATCACGATAGCTAGTAGTAAAAAAACAGTCTTCCACAACATCGGAAATAGATGCACAATGCTTTTTAATAACGGCCACTACATGTGCACATGGGAACCCCTTTATTTGCCATTGAAAACATGTGCATATTTTATACTCAAAGTCGATAGTAACTGATGTTTTAGATCCAACTTCAAACTGCACGTTTGGATATATTGATACGACCCACGACGCACTGATATTCGACATTTCGTTCCATGCTTGCTCCTTGCTAGGTACTAACAAACTTGTCCAGGATTGGCTATGTTGACGTCTCTCAACAAACCACCTAGAAATTTGCTTCCTGATAGAGTCAATCATATAAGTGATTGGAAGAGCTCTAACGTCTCGAATCCAAGAGTTAAACGACTCTGCTGCATTCGACGTCATTTCACCATACCTTTTTATATGTGGTGAATGGTATACATCCCATTTTGAATATGGAGTATCCTGCAACCAGTCTTCTGCAATTTTCCCACCAACCTCCTTGAACTTAGTGATTTTTTCATTGAAAATGGAGCTAGTTGGGGCATAAGCACACTGCTTGAAGAGATCTGCCATGTTCTCGCGGTGCTGAGTATTCCAACCACCTCCATACCTTCCTTTCAGATTACATAGAAAATGATACAAGCAGTAGTAATGAGCTGGTTGTTCCCATACTTCATAGAACGCTGACATTAAACCGGTGTTTCTGTCTGAAATGTATATAATTTATTTATCGTGGCGTATGGTGTCTCTGATCTTACTTAGGAACCATGCCCAATTGACCCTATTCTCAGCTGACACAATTGCAAAAGCAACAGGAAACAGACCTGCATCACAAGAACATAAACTAGTTGGTCTGCTGATAAGTACAGTGAAAGGCAACATCTCAGAAACTTATATAAGAAATCTACAAATGACCAAGTTGTTTTTATATATAATGCAGTAGTTGAATTTATAGATTGTATAGTCCACAAGTGAAATAATTAAAACATATCATATATACTACAGCAGAACATACATTCATTATGAACTACAATAAAGTCAAATATAAGTTAATAAGGTAACAAACAAAAAATCAACTAATTTAACCGATGTTCGCACATTATATAGAATTGTAAATGTGAGATATAGAATGTTTACCATTGTCGCCATCTTTTGCTGTAGCGGCAAGCAATACTCCCTTGGCCCTTCCTTTCATGAATGTTCCATCTATAAACAACATCGGCCTACATGTTTTGAACCCTTCCTTGCAGGCGTGAAATGAGACGAACAATCGTTGGAAGTGATTCGTTACATCATCTTTTTCCAAATTAAACAGAGTGCCTGGGTTAGGTCTCTTCACTGCATCTCCGTACCAACGGAGTTCATCGTATGAATCATCATAACATCCGAATATGTTATCCCTCGCAGCCTCTATTCCACGCCACGCTTGATAATATTCAATATCTAACCCAAAATCCTTTTTAATATCCTCGATAATCTTGTTTCCACTGATTGAAGGGTTGTTTTTTACTTGTTGCAATATTAGATCCTTAATAACCTTTGTTCCAAATCTATTTTTATCTTTCAGTAATAACTTTCCTACACAACTGTGACTCAAATTAGCCTTCCACACAATAAAACCAACTTTTGTAGGAGTCTGTTTAACTTTAATAAACCATTGACAGTTAGCTGTTTGTTTTTCGGAGCAAACGACATGCACGTATTTGGGAGAGTTCTTGATGAATGTAAATTGGAACCTCAACTTAAGTGAGTACTTTATCAATTCAATCCTAAATTCCGGTGCTCCACCAGAGAAAATAACTCCTACAACCATTATGTCACCCCAATGGTTAGACAAATATGACTTCTTCCTCTCGTCTGGGCATATGTCAAAATTAGGTATACTACCTAGACCCAAGAATTCGGCCGAGCAATTATTACTAGGAATATACAAATTCTCCTTCACAATGAGTGTGGTGCTCGTAATATTACTAGATTCCTTAATCTGAGCTACATCCACAGAACTTGTAGGAAAATTGACACATACATTATTAAACGTTCCTTGACTATTGGAATCACGTATAGACTTGTTTCGGGCATCATTAAACTCAACCATAATATCTACCAATTTTTCAGATGACAAAATACAGAAATCCATCATACCATCGAAATCACTATCTGATTCTAAATAGCAATTGTTGATGCATCCAATAGAATATAATATTGAAAATTTACGTTCTGACATATTAGGCCATTTGTTTTTGATTTCATCTACGATGCTCTGATATGTTGTCCGATCGGTTGTACGAAGCAACTTGCACCTACCCTCGTGAATAATTTTCAGTATTACGCCGTTCTGCATTTCAGGGAAGAACAGTCCACCAGACAAATCAAATCTACAAAATCTGAAATATCGAGACTTTGGGGACGATGAGAATTAGAGCAATACCTAGATATGGAAGGTCAGACTTGTAGTTTTGGCGTAGCTGATGCAATTAATCGTCTCAATCTACCTATTCGATCGCCGGTCCGATGTATTGATGGTAACTGCCGAATGATTAAATGGAAGACAATCAATTAAACAAATTAACCTAAAATACAGAATTGCAGAATATAATAGAAATTGCCCACTTATTTAGAAATAAGGATAAAATAGGATATTCAAATTATGATATTGATGCGGCCTAAAATTGTCATTCGATAAGAAGTCGACACGTGTATTAAGGATAAGATGAAATAAGGAGATAGGGGTTTAAGGAGCATTCTCCGGATAAAGAATCTCTACTGGATGTCCCTCGGGAGGGAGCTCCACCCAGAGGAGAGATATTAGGAAGACCTAATCCTGAAGAGAATTGGTAGTCCGAGAGTTTAGGAGAAGTCCCGCACGAAACGGGCTAAGGCTGGATAAAGGAAGACTCATTCTTTCCTTATCTCAACGGAGGAAGCCCACTAGGGGGAGTGGTCGCGGGCTTTCCGGGATTAAGAGAGTGGAAAGATTTTGTCAACACAGATGGGCCGAGTCAAAGGTAAAAGGAAATACAGGTCCGAAATAAGGGGAAACACTAACTTCCCCTCAGGTATGATCCTTCTATAAATAGATAAACCTAGGTACATTCCTAGGTTACGATCTCTAATTTTACTAAACTTACGAAGCTGCTCATAATTATTCTGATCTTCTTCAAGAGCCTTATCGATAATCGAGGGACTTTGTTGTACTTACCACGCCTTAAATCACCTATACTGACTTAGGCATCGGAGTGTCCGCGCCAGACTCCCCTCCGGCGTGTCTTTTGCAGGTTCTGGAGGATCATTTCCAAAGAAGCAGCGTACCCGGATCACTCATACGCGTTCGGGAATTCAGATATCTGACTCCAAGGATATCTAATCTATCCGTGCAATTTTTGGCACATCAGATATGACTTAAATTGTATTAATATTCAATTGTGTCTTAAATGGCTTATGGGACTTAAATAGTGACTTAAATTGTATTTATTCCTTAAAATTTTTGGATGAGACTATCTTTGATTATCCAAGACACAACAATACGGACTCTCAACCGGTTAAAAATCAAATTAAGCTCTTCAATATTTGATTTGAAATTATTTTATATAAAGTTCATTTGAATTATATATGGTCACCATAGATTCAAAATAAGTTAATAGATTGTTTGATACGCTAAACTCGAGCTCAATAAGAAAAAATATAAAATAAGTGTAAAATTTATAAATACTCAAGCTTAACTAGTCTTCAACTAGATCAAAACTCTTAACTTAAAAAAAAAAAAAAAAAAACTTTCAAATACACAAAATTAAAATAAGTATTGCTTTTTTCAAGCCTAATAACTGATGAATTTCACTTTTAATCCTCATATGAAATCCTTATGTTATGTCCAGACAAAAACTGGTACATTTATTTACATCACATAATCATACGGATACGCACTATAAGAAACATGGGGAATAGCGACAAAAATTTTGCGATAAATCTAAATTTCATCGCTAAAATCAATTTTTAGCAACGAAATATAAATTTTCGTCGCTAAATTGTTAGATTTAATATTTGATCGCTATATTAGCAAACAAATTTCTTCATTTTGTTGTTAATAATCAGAACAACTATGAAAATTATATTTCGTTGCTAATATTTTGCGATAAAATAGAAATTTTCGTGGCTAATTTCTTGAAATTAATTTTTGCAACAAAATTTTTATATTTCATCGCTATATTAGCAACAAATTGCTTCATTTTGTTGTTAATAATCAGAACAACAACGAAAATTATATTTTGTTGATAATCAGAACAACAAAGAAATTTGGTAAGAAATGCACTAAAACCTAGAATACGAAAAGAATTTTCTAAGTTAAAAATTCTGAGAATGTTAGCCACCAACTTCAAAATTAGCTATGTAATTTTAAAAAGCATAAAAGCCCTTCAAAATAAATATTACCAAGGAAATCTGCATTGAGTGAAATTTTGTGTTTCCCATATTGTGTAATGTTTTTTTAAAAGATAGAAGACCATAACTTAGCCGTTGATAAAACCACCCCAAACCTCAACCTCCATTGCAGTCGCAGAAGAAGAATTCTATTCACAAAATTAAAACCAAGGACAAGAAGATAAAATTCAGTAAAAAAACACCACAAGTAATGAAGATAAGAATTTGAAACGACCGTGGAAAAATGGAAAGCGACGCGTTCAACGCCCAACCACCTCTCAACTGCTGAGTTTTTTCATCAACCAGTACCAAAACGCGAATCGCGTTCAACTTTTCTCCCTTGAACCTGATTCTCTCAAAGGATTTCCTTTGAGAAAATTTCACTTTCGGTCCCATCAACCATGGGTTAGTTGAGATTTGACCACTGGGTTTTGGATTTGGTACCACTCGATATTTTTTATGCAAAATTGGTCCCACTGGATTTTTTATTGCAAACTTAGTCCCAAAATCCGTCAAAATTTAACGGAGGGTGTGCCACATGCGACTCATATGGCCGTTAAGTGTATTTTTTTGCAGACTTGGTCCCATACGATGCAAACTTGGTCCCAAACGTTATGAAAAATGCAAAATTAACCATAAATCTTATTCGTAGTGTTGAAAATATCAAGAATTTAACTTTGTGGAGATATCAATGGATATTTCGGTATCGAATATTAATATCAATAAATTTTAAAATTTATGAAAATTTAATAACAAATTTTTAATACACAAATGTAACAAAACAATTTGAACATAATTTACATTCGTCATAAATTTACTTTTAACACATAAATTAACAAAAAAAATTAAACATATACGATGTTATCGAGCTTATATAAAATTTATCAACATTTTTTTAATATTCTCTCGATACTTTATTGATATTAAACTCGATATTACATAACAATATTTTCAAAAAATTTTAAAAAATATCATGGAATATCATTCTTTCCAATATCGGTGACTACCAAAATTGAATACATTCAAAAATTTAACAAAAATAAATGACATAGGCCCACAATCATTTTCCAAAACCAAAGAAAAAAAAAATAATAGTAATGATATTTAAGGTTGAAAATATCGGTATTTGTACAAATATCGATACTTCAAAATTTTGAAAATATCTATGGATATATCGATCAAATATCGATAATTGTGAATTTTAAAAATCATGAAAATTTAATAACAAATCTTTAATACTGATGCGGCCTAAAAATGTCATCCAATAAGAAGTCGACACGTGTATTAAGGATAAGATAAAGGAGAAGACATGAGATTAAAGAATACTCTCTGGATACAGAGTCTCTTCTGGAAGTCCCTCCGGAGGGAGCTCCATCCGAAGAGAAACATCAGGAAGACTCAATCTTGGTATGACTTGGCAAGCCGAGATTATAGGAGAGCCCCTATGAATCGGCCCACAAGTGATTGAAGGAAGACTCCTTCCTCCTCCATCTTAGGGGATGAAGTCCACTAAAGGGGGATGATCCCGGTTCTTTAGGGAGGAAGAGAAGTGGTGACCCTGTCAACACAACTGAGCTGGGTCCAAAGGGTAGCTCCGAAATGGAAGAAAGCCATAACTTCCCCTCGGGAAGAATTCTCTATAAATAGGTAAACCGAAGGATATTTTCAGGTTAGCTTCTTGACTTTTACCAGACTTAATACACTTCGTATAAAACATATTTCTGATATCCTTTGAGAGCCAAGGATCTCGAGATCCTTGCGATATATTGAGATCCCTATACTGACTTAGGCATCGGAGTGTCCGCGCCGGACTCCCCTCCGGCGTGTCTGGTTTCTCCGGATCAATTGAATGCCCTCATCAAGCAGGCTGTAGAAAGAGCTTTCGCGGCTCAAGGAGATCGAGCCCCCAGAGCTATACCAGGGAATGTGGAGACACCTACCCCGAGACCCCAGGAGGAGGCACCAGGAGCCTCCCAAGTGCTATCTAAAGAAGTAGGAATGCGGGTAGAAGGAGATGATAAGGTGCCCTCCCGAGCGGAAAGAAGCATTCCCCTTCGGAATACAAGAAGGAATGCAGATTTGGCACCTCGAGAGACAGAACTCCCTGAAACAGAAGAAAGCACCGATGATACCTACGGAGGGCCAGTCAGCGACCAACTACAGGCCCTACAGAAGGAGATGAGGGATATGAGGAGACAAATGAACAATCGAACCAGTAGATCCACTTATATTTCTGGATGTCAGTTCTCTCCTAACATATTACAGGATGAACTGCCATTCAACTTCAAGCCCCTCAATCTTGAATACGATGGTACGGCAGACCCGTACGAACACCTAGTAAGGTTTGAGAATGCTGCGTTATTACACCGCTACGGAGAGGGAATCAAATGCAGGGTGTTCCTAACCACCCTGGCAAAAGCAGCACAGCAGTGGTTCACTCAATTGGAACCCAATACAATTCGATCCTGGGAGGAATTCAGTGAGTTATTCCTTCATCAATTCGCAAATGCCCGGAGACAGCCGTGGGCCACTTTGACCCTTTTCAATCTAAGGCAGAGGGTGTTGGTCCTGAAAGGAGTAGATAACAAGTGTATGGGGGGGGGGGGGGAATACACTTGTATGCAAATTCTTTTCAACTAGATCAAACCAGAACTCAGCAAGGTTGTCTTGGACAACTCTGCTGAAGATGATTAACTCTTCTAAGATAATCAATCCACTAAGTACTATTGAGTACTTAGTTGAATAACTATCTAGGGGAGTTATATGTGCGGAATAGTGGTTGGCCCTTTAAGTTTAGACTCCTTTAATTTCTGAAATCACTTAGTCAATGCAACACAGTTCAGTTTAGCTTCAGGGAACTTGTCCAAAACAGTTTTGCACAGTCTTTGAGTATGTATCTTTGAAAGATCAGTTTAGTGTGCAGTGTTGAATGAATGTAAGTACTTGTAAAGTAAATCAACACAAGAGTTTATAGTGGTTCAGAGACTCAAGCTCCTACATCCACTTTCCCTGATTTAACAGGATAATTCCTTCACTCTTGGAATTAACTTGTTTTATAGTGCCAAGGTGCACTTGATCAAGAACACCACTCCTTGGTGAATTGATCCCTAGGATGTCTAGAGTCCTAGTACCCTCTTCTCAACTCAGAACTGAACTGTTCTTCTCTCAACAGTCAGTTCCTACCACTTCTACTACTACAACCTTCTCACTTTCACTCTTGAAAGATATGAGGATTGAAGTAAGGTTCCAACTAATGAGATATCCTTTACAATGAAGATCAGTGTATAAGGATAGGATATCTCTCTAAGCTTGTGTATGATTATACAATTGGGTTCAGCTTAGAAGAAGTGTATAAAGACTAAGATAGTCTCTTTGAAAGCTTAAGAGCACTTGTCAACTTGTAGGATAGTTGGATATTCTTGTCAAGGTTGAGGTGTTTTCAAATGGTCTTCACACTTCTGTATTTATAGACAAAATGGAGGATTTGCCCGTTGGAGAGGCAGCCCCAAATTGCTATAAATGTCTTCCTTGAGTTCTTCAAACTGGAAGACAGATTCTTGATAGTGACATGTCCTCATTTGGGTAATAAACGGCTGTAACAGTTTTGTCTTCATTCTGCAGCACTTTTCCCAATGTTTGACTTCTTGTTAGGACTTGGACATGGCTTCTGAAGGTTGATCCAATGATAGGACAACATTCCTTATCATCTGGACAACTCTCCTTATCACTATCAGCAGTTTTGCCTTTCAGCATGGTTGGCTTGCTCTTCTTCAGATGACTTGGCTCTTTCCCTTTGTTTCTCTTGTGTATGGTCTTAGCTCATTCCTTTGAGGACCTTTAGGGACTGGTTGTCTCAATCTCTTCAGCATAGTTGATCTTGGTCTTGGTCAATTTAGCTGAGACAACTCCTCTGGACAACTCTCCTGATCAGCATGTTTGGTCTTTTTGCATCAGAGCACTTCATGCATAGAGTTGGCTTCTCTGGACAACTCTCCTGATCAAAACCTTTGAGTAACTTTGTCCTTTTGAGCTAGGCAAACTTGTTCTTGCATATGGCTATCTTCTTTGGACAATTCTCCTGATCAGAGCATATGAGTACTTTCTCTGGACAACTCTCCTGATAAGAACATCTTAGATTTCATAGAGTGTCCTTGCTCTTAAGTGATTGTTCCAGATTTTGAGCCTTGAGGGGAACTTGATCTTGATCATCTTCAAAGCATAGGTTCCCCCTCAAATTGTGCATCTAATTGTCTAAGAGCTGCCTAACATTTCAGCTTCTCATCTAGCCTATAATCTATATGTTCTAACATTCTTATAACACATTTATATTGACTTAGGCATGTCTCAGGGGGTTTTTGGTACTCAATCAAAACATAGCTCATTTTATTCCCAACAATTTCCCCCTTTTTGATGATGCCAAAACCTTTACAACTTAAGCAAAAGTGACTTGTCTACACCTATTACATGTATCTTCAGAAGACATGACTGAGGTCAATATTCCTGAAAAGTAATGTGTTAGTGTATTCACTGTTTTTGTTGCTAGTAGGTGTTAAGATAGGCATAGAGAGATTTGTGTTTCTTGATTCAAAATAAGTTCAACTATCATTCATTCAAAAATCATTACAGGCATGTTGATAGTTGAAATTAACATATCAGAGCATGAATCAATAACACTTAAATATATATCAGAGCATTTCATTATAATAATTCAAAATAATATTTTCAGCATCAGAGCACAGAGCTTGTATCAGAGCAATCTTTAACAGATCAGAGCAACCAGATTAACACATCAGCAAACTTGACCATATTTCAGCATAGTTGATCATTCAAGTAAGGTCAGAAGACTTAGCCATTTCAAAGATCATCCTCAGGAGGTGGCAGCATTCCATACTGTGCCCACACTCTTCTTTTCAGTGCCATGGCTTCTTGGTTGGTTCCCTTAGGACCAAGAACCATCTTGTTCAGCTTAAGGATCTCAGTGAATTCCCTCAGAATTCTTGCTTGGTCAATCCATCCTTCAAGCTTTGGAGGCATGTATATGATTGGCTTGGGAGCTGTGAGTTCAAATCTTGCAATGTCAGCAGCTGCAAGTAGTTGTTGATACAACTCTCTGTAGTACTCTAGCATGAACTCAGTGAAGGCAGAGTTTGCATCTCCTCCATTCCATCTGTCAATGACATAATAGTCATAGACAAACTCCCTTTTGGCTTCTTCCCATGTGTCATTCAGTTGAATTGGCACCCATTTATCCAAGTGTGGATATTTGGTGTCCATTGGGATTAGAAGCTGAGGCTTCATCTTGCTGTAAGTTGCTCTTCTCCTTCTTGGTTTCTGAAAGTTTGCTCTCCTTTCATTTCTTGCTCTGTTGGCTTCTTCCATCAGATCCATTTTCTCTTGGGCCCTCATCATGGCCAGTTTTTGTTGTGTTTCAGGGTCTTTGCCATACCCTTCATGAAACAGTTTTGATGGATCAAGAGCTAGGACTGTTGTCTTCTTCTTAGGTTCAGGTCCAAATCCTTCAGCAAATAGCTCTTCTATGTCTTCAGAGGACTTGGTACCTTCAGCAGTTTTGCCAGATTCAGAAGATTTGTCCTCTTCAGTAGTTTTGGCTTTCTTTGATGTAGGCTCATCCTCATCAATTCTGAATTCAGGTGGAAGATCAAGGCTGCTAGGAAAATCAGTGAATTTCTCAATTTGTCTCTTCTTTCCTTGGGCCTTCTTGATCTTTCCTCTGGTTTGGACACCTTCAGCATCTTTGTCCAAACCTGACACTTCACCACCTGGTCTTTGCTGTAGCCTTACTCTTTCCTCTTGAGCTGAGGCCATTGAGTTTTTCAATGCCAATGCTAACTGCTCCTCTTCATCTAAATCTTCCAAGTTCAGCATTTCTGGCTCTTTTCCCTTTCCTTCAGGGACTTTGTCTTTCCCTTTCACTGGACTCCCAATCACCAAGGCACCTTTTGCTCTAGCTCTTTCCCTTTCCCCCTTTTTGGCAGCATCAAAACACTGGGGCTTGAGGTCACTCATTGTTGAGGCCATTAGGGATTGGGCTTGGTTCAGGGACTTCATCTCCTCCAACAAATATACATTCTCATCATGTATATTCTGCATTTTATCACTGCTCAGGCTAAGGAAAGCTAGAACAGGCTTCATCTTTTGTTGGACAACCTCCTCCAAGGTTGCTTTGAGAGATGCATCCAAGTTGGCTTTCAGAAGTTCAGTGAGGTTGGTCACTGCACCTTCAGCTATGTTGGCCAATACATCTTGGGAAAACTTTTCAGAGGCTGCTTTGACTATAGCTAGCCTTTGCTCTTCAGCTCTTCTCTTTTGTAGTGCTGTTTTCTTTCCAAGAGCTTGCTTGACAGTTAGCCTGAGAGCTTTGACATTAGTATTGTGATTATCTCTCAGCAACTTCTGTTCTTTCTTGACCTCCTCTGAGATGGCTTCCATGGTAGACTTGGCATTTTGAACTTCAGTGGAGATGGTTTGAAGACCAGATTCCACACCACTGATTCTTGCCTCAAGGGTTGGTAGCACAACATCTTCAGAGCCAGTGAGCCTCATTTCTACAGATGCTAGAGTTCTTCCTTGCTCATTCAATGCTCCTGAAGTTTCAGCATGAGCAGATTGGACTTGATGAGCCAAGGAGTCCAACTTCTCTGATTGCATTCCAAGTAAGGCTTGAGCTGAGCCTGTATCAACTTGGATAGGTGCATCTGTGAGGAATTCATCTGCAAAAATTTGGTCAAGAGAAATGCCTGCAGCATCAGATAAATCAAACAAGTTAGGAAATAAGCACTCATCACCCTCAATTTCTTTTACATAAGACTCTGATACATCAGCAGTCTTCTTCTCATTTTCAACTTTTTCTTTTCTCCCTTCTGTAATAATGATCTCACTCAAGGAATCAGGCCTCCTTTCATCAAGGGATTCTTGAAGTTCAGATTTGACTTCAAGAATAACCTGTCCTTCCTCACTTATTCCACCCTCATTTGGTGGTACACTCACTATCTTAGTGATGACTACCTCTCTTTCATCCACAACTCCCTCTGATTTTTTAACTAATCTTTCCTTTTCAACTCCTTCTCCTAAACCTGCAACATCTCCACCTTCATCAAGGTTCAAAGATGGCAGTTGTGGGGAGATCACAGTGCTTATATCAACAGCCACTGAGTCATCCTGAATGATTAAGGGCTGATCAGTGTCCAACTCCTCTGACACTGAATAGGCCTTAATCAAACTAGCCTCTAATACAGGAACCTCAACATCTTTAGGCTGTGCCTTGGGTTCAGAAGAACCTTCATTGGCAGATGTGTCTTTGGTTGTGTTACCATCCTTGGTCAACACCTCTGAAGTTACAGAGCCTTTCCTATGATAGGTTTTGGGAGGATTGGAAAGTCTATCTGCTACAGAAGACTTGGGTTGAAGGGGTTCAGGGAGGTTGGCTTGAGGGGTTTCAGGTGAGTTGGGATTTGAAGGGTTTGAGGGATCATCAGGGGAATCATCATTAGAGCCACTGTCAGGGTGACTGGTTCTCTTGGCTTTTCTTTCTTTCTCCTCCTTAATCTTATCAGCCACCAGCTTTGCAAAAATCTCCTCATCAATGAGGAACCTTGTCTTTGAAACTCCAGCAAAGTGTAGCAATCTGTTCTCCTCTATTTGCCACCAGTTTGCACCCTTGTCTTGGATGACTTGTGATATCTCCATCATAGATTTGTCTTTCACATCAACAAGCATCCTTAGATCATGAAAGGCCTTCTGAATTCTTGGAAATTCAGCAAGTTGTGGATACAAACTGTCCACAGTAGCCTTGGCTCCTCCTCTGAGCATACTTTCAAAAGTATACTCCTCCTCATCTCCACTTGAATGGGGACTTTGGGTTATAGGGGAGTTGGCTCTGGGTTCTCCTATCAAAGCTTTAGGCAGATTAAGTTCAGGGATGTTGGCTTCAGAAGGGTTGGGTACAGCAGAAGGATCTTCAGCTGCTTTAGAGAGCAATGATTCTGAAGGGGCTTTGCTCAGGGGGGTTGGCTCATGAAGTGCATGCTCTAGGAGCTTTGAATAGTTGAGCATGGATGAGTCAAGGGGAGATAGGAGTCTTGTCTCATCTACTGCCAAATCAGCAAGCACATCTATGCCACTTCTTTGTTCATTCCCTTCAGGAGAATATCTCTTAGTGAGATTTACAGGGGTAATTGGTTGGTTGGAAGGGGTAACATGGGTTTCAGGGGAGTTGGGCTCAAGATACTGAATTTCAGGGAGGTTGGCCTCTATGGGTTGACCTTCAGGGACTTTGGATTCTGGAGTTCCAGAACCAGATGAATTGGTCCTTGACATGGATTTGGCCCTGCTTTCAGCTCTGCTCTCCCTTAGAGCCAATTGAAGAGACCTCTCTTCTTGCAGCTCCAACACCTTTTCAGTAGGTTTGGCCCTTCTTTTGCTGGCCCTGCTACTTCCACTTCCTTCCTTCTCAGGGACACTTTCCCTGATTCTCTTATCACCCTTAGACTTTTGTCTAGTCTCATTGTACTTTTGCCTGAGTTCTTCTGAATGATCAGATGGCACTTGTACACCTTCTCTAGCAACTTCTTCAATCTCAGCTGAAGCATCTGAATTCTCTTCTGAGATTCTCTGAGACATTTTTCTTGTCTTTACAGCCCTGGCCTTTGTTCTCTTTTTCATCTTAGGCTTCTCTTCCTCCTGTTCTTCAGCAGGCTTGGCCAGTAGCATCCTTCTTTTCTCAGTTTTCTTACTGAGCTTTCTGAACAGGATCTTTTGGGCTGGGAGAGGCTTTGCAAAGGTCTGCATCTGGGAATAGTGGGAAAACCTCTCAATCAACAAGCTTGCCCTGGTGCAATACTTGATTTTCCCTTCTAGCACCACCTTGTTGTGGGCTTTCACCTTAAATTTAGCCTTCTCTTTCATCATCTCAGACATGATGAAGGTCCTCCAATCAAACTTGATGCCCTTATCACTGGCATCAATAATGGCAGCCATGATTCTGATCCTTGGCTGGCTGACCTGCTCTAGGCTTCCAGTGTTGCTTAAGAGGCTCTTAGCAACTACCTCAAAGAGATTAAGAAACTCTGGCTTGAGAGTTTTCTTGTTTTGAGTTGAGGAGAGAGGGCCTGGAACTAATAACCACTCTTGGGCTATTTCCTCTTCATGTCCAGTGCCATACACTTCTGGATTCCTTCCCTCATAAGGCAATCCAAAAGCTCCTTCCAGATCTTCTGAGGAGAATCTAACTCTATGGAATCTCTCCTCTTCCTCTCCTTCAGCTGTGTAGGATAGCCTGGTTGATACTTCACCATCTTCAGGCTTACCTCTCCACTTGAGGAAGGCAAAGAATTCTGCCATATAACTCTCTAAGCAAGAGCTTGGTCTTTCTTCCAAGAACTTTTGGAGACCAGCCCTTCTCAACCATCTTAGGGTTGGAGTAATCTCAGGATCTTCATTTTCAAAAGAGATAATTGGCTCAAAGTGAAGATTGTTCTTGTTGCTTAGATAGCCAAAATCTAGGTCTAGATCTTTGTTGGAGAAATCAACAAGCATCTCAGGTCTAACCTTGGGGGCCATTGAAATTTACAGAGAGAAGTTTGATGAAGAATGAGAGAGTTTGAAGAATTTTGAGTTAGGGTTTCGAATACTTGGGGAAGAAGTGTTTGTGGGTATCTTAAGACTTGTGAATATTCTAAAAAGAATGTTTGTCAATGAGTTGGTAAGGTCTTGATACAATTCAAAGGTGAACAAAAATGGAAATCCAAAATGGACGGCTAGGATTGATTTCAGGGGAGTTGTCCATTTTTGATCCAATGGTCAAAAACCAATGTAACAGTGAAATAACTGTTTTATTCAAAACGTGGGTGGTTTTAAATGTTTGTTTAAGGCTGGGGATTTTTCGAGATAGATCATGTCCCAAAAAGTTTAATGCAAACAAGAGTTAAATCTTGGCATTTAATGCATGGAAAGTGACCTTTTGGGTGGGAGACAAATTAAATCCCAGAAAGGTGAAAACTGTATTTCAATGGGACAGATTTCGAAATAGGTATTGATCACCAAGAATAGGTTCTTATCATACCAAGATTTGGTTTGATAGCTAGGACAACTTATCTGACCCTACATGGACAAGTGTCCTGAAGAACTGTGGACAAGTGTCCTGAAGAGGTAAGGTCATGTTTCTGAATTTCAGTAGACTTGACCAAGTCTGCTGAAGTTTGAGTTTGTTTCCCCCTTAATCAATGAGCTTCTTTGGACTTATTTGTCCAACTTCCCTGGATCAAGTAATCCCAACTCTGCTGATAGCTCCAAAAATCTTGCCTCTGCAAGTGGCTTGGTTAGAATATCAGCTTTTTGATGATCAGTGTGGATCTTGACCAACTTGATGTCCTTCTTCTCCACATGGTCTCTAATGAAGTGGTGCTTGATGTCCACATGCTTGCATCTTGTGTGTAAGACAGGATTTTGTGATATAGCAATGGCACTATTGTTATCACAAAATATTGGCACTTCAGTAGAGTTGACTTTGTAGTCTCTTAGTTGTTGTCTCAACCATAGGATTTGAGCACAACAACTTCCAGCAGCAACATATTCAGCTTCAGTGGTGGAAGTGGCCACTGTGTTCTGCTTCTTGGAGAACCATGAAATAAGCTTGTTGCCCAAGAATTGACAAGTCCCTGAAGTGGACTTTCTGTCAATCCTACATCCTCCATAATCAGCATCTGAGTAGCCAGTTAGCTCAATATTGTCATCAGCAGGGTACCAAAGGCCTAGATTCTCAGTGCCTTTGAGATACCTCAAAATCCCTTTTGCAGCCTCAAGGTGGCTTTTCTTAGGATTTGCTTGAAATCTTGCACAAACACCTACTGCAAAGGTGATATCAGGTCTGCTGGCAGTGAGATAGAGGAGTGAACCAATTATTCCTCTATACTCAGTAGAGTTGGTTGGAATACCACTCTCATCAGGATCCATCTTCCAATTTGTGTTCATTGGGATCCTTACTGGCTTGCTAGTTGTACACCCAAACTTTTTGATCATTTCTCTGGTGTACTTAGCTTGGTTGATGAAGATTCCTTCTTTAGATTGCTTGACTTGTAGACCCAAAAAGAAGTTCATCAACCCCATCATGGACATCTCAAACTTGCTTTGCATGAGCTTGGAGAATTTCTCACACAGCTTCTCATTAGGGGATCCAAAAATTATGTCATCTACATAAATTTGGACAAGCAAGATGTCCTCTCCTTCAGAGATTCTGAAGAGAGTTCTGTCCACAGTTCCCTTGGTGAATCCATGATCCAAGAGGAATTGTGACAGTGTATCATACCAAGCCCTAGGGGCTTGTTTGAGTCCATATAGAGCTTTCTTGAGTTTGTAAACTTGGTTTCCAACTTCAAAACCTGGTGGTTGCTCCACATAGACTTCTTCTTTTAAGACTCCATTCAGAAAGGCACTCTTGACATCCATTTGGTATACTTTGAACCTCTTGTGGGCTGCATAGGCTAGAAAGAGCCTTATTGCTTCTAGCCTTGCCACAGGTGCAAAAGTCTCATCATAGTCAATGCCTTCATGTTGGCAATATCCTTTTGCCACTAGTCTTGCTTTGTTTCTGACAATCACATCATTTTCATTTTTCTTGTTCTTGAACACCCACTTTGTTCCAATAACATCTTGATGTGAAGGTCTATCCACCAGCTCCCATACTTCATTTCTGGTGAATTGGTTCAGTTCTTCCTGCATGGCTGTGATCCAATTGACATCTTGAAGTGCTTCCTCAATATTACTTGGTTCTTGCTCTGACAAGAAACAACAGAACATAGCACTTTCACCATGAAACTTTCTGGTTCTGACTCCTATACTTGGATCACCAAGTATCAGATCAGTAGGATGATCAGATAACCAGGTCCTTCTTTTCCTGATCTCTTCAGTAGAGTTGTCCTCTACTGAGGGTGAGTCATTTTGATCATAAAATTCAGGATAATGTAATGCAGGATCTAATTCAGGATCATAATCAGGGGTGTTGTCCTCAATGTCAGGGACATTGGCATTTTCAACATTTTGAGTTCCCCCTTGATTATTTGACCCATTAACTACCTCAGCAGGAACTGCTTCTTCATTGGTAGTTGTTACCTGGATGTGAACTGGGATTGGATCATTCAGTTCATCATTTCCATCAGTGGGATTTGTCTCAGGAAGGTTGCCTTCAGGATGGTTGTCCAATGTTGTATGTTCAGGTAGGTTGATTTGGACAACTTCTATGAGTTCAGTGTCTTTGTCTTTTAGGCTTAATCTGGTTGTCCTCTGTGTGATTTCTTCAGGTTCCAAATGATCATTCCTGATCTCAAAGATAGATTCATCAAACACAACATGAGGTGTTTCTTCCACTATAAGGGATTTCTTGTTGTAGACTCTGAAAGCTCTACTGATTTGAGAGTATCCAAGAAATACTCCCTCATCAGCTTTGCTATCAAAGGCTTTCAACTGTTCTTTCCCATTATTGTGAATGAAACATTTACAGTCAAATATATGAAAATATGACACTTTAGGCATTCTCCCTTTCCAGAGTTCATAGGGGGTTTTGCCTTGCCCCTTAGTGATCAAACATCTATTTTGAGTATGGCATGCAGTGTTTATAGCTTCAGCCCAAAATCTCTTAGGTAAATTTGAGTCAGCAATTAAAGTTCTAGCAGCTTCTTTTAAAGTTCTATTCCTTCTTTCTGCAACTCCATTTTGTTGGGGAGTTCTAGCTGCTGAGGTTTCATGAGTTATTCCATTTGATGTGCAGTACTCATTGATGTATGAATTAATGAACTCAGTGCCTTTATCAGATCTTATCTTGATAATGCTAAGGTTTTTCTCATTTGACAACCTCTTTAGAAGTTCAGGTAGTTTGACTTGTGTTTCCTTCTTATTAAGGAGAAATACTACCCATGTGAACCTAGAGAAGTCATCTACTACTACTAATGTGTATTTTCTACCATTTATGCTTGAAGGGGTAATTGGTCCAAACAGATCCATATGTAGAAGTTCAAGTACCCTTTCAGTGGAAATGACTGGTTTTCCTTTGAATGAGGCTTTAATCTGTTTTCCTTCTTGACATGGTTTACACACATGTTCTTTAATGAAAACCTCATTAGGTAGTCCTTTAACTAATGCATTTCTAGCAAGTTTATTCATAGATTTGAAGTTCAGATGATTTAGCCTCTTATGCCATAACCAACTTTGTTCACTAGAACTTTTAGCAATGAAACATGCAGCATCAGTAGACTTGTCCCAGTCTGCAAAATACACATTTCCCTTCCTAGTTCCAGTCAATAGGGTTTGTTGAGTTTTATCTTTAATTAGACACTTTCCACTTGAGAACTCAACATTAAAATCTTTATCACAGAATTGACTGATACTCAGGAGGTTATATTTGAGACCAGCTACATAAGATACATTGGTTACTTTGATGTTACCAATCATCAAGGTACCATAACCTTTTGTTGTTGCTTGTGAGCTGTCTCCAAAGGTGACATTTGGGCCTTCTTTTTCAATAAAATCAGAGAGGAGTTCCTTGTTTCCAGTCATGTGCCTTGAGCATCCACTGTCAAGGTACCATGCTGTCTTTTTGTTCATGCTCCTCTTCTTGTGGCCCAATGGTACCTGCAATTAGATAGGTTTAGGTACCCTTTGAGTTTTGGGTCCTGAGAGGTTAGCTATACCTTTGGGAACCCAAACTTGCCTAATAACCCTGATTGATTCAAGGTGGCTAAGTTGATTTCCTAGTGCATCAACATACACTGTCTTTCCCTTAAATGCCTTTGGGAAAGTATGTGTAAATGTGTTAACTCTGTAAGTTTCAGAGGAGTTGACCACTCTTCTGAACTTATGAGTTCTTTGTGCAGCTTGATGAAGTCTTTGAGGAAAGGCATTTTTATGACCATTACCCTTTGGCATGAAGGGTTTTGGTTGTCTCATTTTATTCTGCCTTTGAGGATAGCTGTCCTTAGGTCTATTCAGCTGAGGCTTTCTCAGATGAGTTGGCCTAGGCTGATTATACCTTGGATAATTCCTCTGAACATTGTTCAGGAGAGTTGCCCTTCCATTGGGTCTACTCTGCTGACCAATATTCCTCTTGTGCTCAGGAGCTTTGGCCATTTCCTTAGGTTTTGGCCTATTCTCCTGAATCACTTGAGTAGGCATTTCATTCAATTTGCCCTTTCCTTTGTTCAGTGGCTGAATTACTTCATTTTCAGCTTGTTGTGCCACTGACTTAACAAAGATTCTCTTAGTGTTACTTGTGGATGCAACACTAAGACAAGGTGAAGATTCAAATGGATCAAAACCCAATCCACTTCTTTGAGCCATAGGTCTTTGATAACTTTGAATTTCCTCTATTGCTCTAGAGGATTTGTTCAGAGCAGACATCTTTAATTTCAGGCTCTCTTCACTTGATTTAAGAATATCATACTCATGTGAGAGATTTTCAAATTTGGCATTTAGAATTTTAAGTTCAAATTCTTTTCTTTTCTGAGAGAGAAGTTGATCATCAATCTCCTTTTGTTGGTCAACTATCCTGAGATTTGCTTCCTCAAGCTTTCTCAAGACTTGTTTATACAACTCAGTAGACTTGACATCAACAGCTACCTCAGAGTTTTTGGTGAGTTCAGTAGCTAATCTTTCATTTTCTCTCACACAATTGTCATGAAATTCTTGTAATCTAGTGAAATCTTCCATCAACTTTCCCAAGGAAAGTTTCAGGTTAACCTCACTATTGTTTTGTGAGATGAATGATGGTGAACTAGAAGTAGAGGATACCTCATCATCCTCAAGAGCCATGTTGCAGACATCATCATCATCATCATCACTGTTGGAGAACAATCCATCAGAAGAGTTGAAACTTTCAGCACTATCAGATTCTTCACCAGCCATCATGGCTTTTCTATTGGTGAATTTTCTGTCTCTTTTTGCTTGTCTTTCTCTTCTTTCTTTAGAGCTTAGTTCAGGACAGTCATATTGGAAGTGCACTTTCTTTTTGCAGTTGTAACACAGATCTTCATCATCATCCTTCTTGGATTCATCTCTTCTCTTAGATGATGAGGGTTCAGCTCTACTGGATCTTCTCCTATTAGAGGACTTGTCCTCTGATCTTTTCTCTTCAGGCTTTTTGTCCTTAGCCTGATCTTCAGGGGAATTGTATCTTCTCCTGAATTTGTTGTCTTGGTAGAATTTCTTGTATCTACCAAACCTTGTGTTGAGCTTGTCAAACCTTCTAGCCATCAAGGCTAGTTCTTCCTTCATTTCAGTCTTAGAGACTGACTTTGATGATCTGGGAGTGGGTTGCATTTCTGGTTCAGCAACTTTGGCTTTGAATGCCACTCCCTTGGTAGGATTTGAAGATTCCTCAACAGGCTTTCTTCTATTGAGGTTAAACTCATAGGCTTTGAGTTCTGAGAATATTTGTTGCATGGGCATGGTGGAGAGATCTTTGGTATTCTGCATCATCACAGCATAGACATCCCACTTTTGAGTGAGACTCCTCAAAATCTTTAATCCAACCTCTCTCTTGGTGTAGACCTTGCCCAATGAATTGATTTCATTCATCACATCAGTGAATCTACCAGCAAATTTATCAATGGACTCTTCAGAATCCATTGCAAACTGTTCAAATTTATGCACAGCAACTTGGAGCTTATTCTCCTTGATCTTTTCAGTACCCTCACACATTTCAGCAAGGGTATCCCAAATTTCTTTAGCTGTGGTGCAGTGGTAGACTCTGCCCATAACTGCATCTGGAATTGTTTGATAGAGGGTGTTCATGGCAAGATAATTCAAATTATCTTTCCTCTTTTCATCAGCAGTGAAGTCATCCTCATCTTTGGGAATCAGTTCCCTTATATCTGCTCTTTGCTCATCTGTCAATCTGGGGTTAGTTTGAGTAAACACAAAAGGTCCTCTTGTGATTACTCTAAGCATATCAGTATGAAGAGATGCAAGATGAGCCCTCATTCTAATTTTCCAGAAATCATAATTGTCTATTGAAAACATGGGCAGTTTGTGATGAGAAATATGGTTGACTGAATTTGTGGCCATATTGTCTAATCCTTGAACAGCAGGTGGAGGGACAGCATTGTTGTTGGCCATATCTCACAAATAATCAGTTAGTTAACAAGTGATGGATTTCAGATAAAGATCAGTTCAGTGACCACACAAATATGAGAGTTTTGAAAATCAAGATGGATTTTCAGAAGCAGTGGTCTTTGAACCCCTGCTCTGATACCACTTGTTGGTCCTGAAAGGAGTAGATAACAAGTGTATGGGGGGGGAATACACTTGTATGCAAATTCTTTTCAACTAGATCAAACCAGAACTCACCAAGGTTGTCTTGGACAACTCTGCTGAAGATGATTAACTCTTCTAAGATAATCAATCCACTAAGTACTATTGAGTACTTAGTTGAATAACTATCTAGGGGAGTTATATGTGCGGAATAGTGGTTGGCCCTTTAAGTTTAGACTCCTTTAATTTCTGAAATCACTTAGTCAATGCAACACAGTTCAGTTTAGCTTCAGGGAACTTGTCCAAAACAGTTTTGCACAGTCTTTGAGTATGTATCTTTGAAAGATCAGTTTAGTGTGCAGTGTTGAATGAATGTAAGTACTTGTAAAGTAAATCAACACAAGAGTTTATAGTGGTTCAGAGACTCAAGCTCCTACATCCACTTTCCCTGATTTAACAGGATAATTCCTTCACTCTTGGAATTAACTTGTTTTATAGTGCCAAGGTGCACTTGATCAAGAACACCACTCCTTGGTGAATTGATCCCTAGGATGTCTAGAGTCCTAGTACCCTCTTCTCAACTCAGAACTGAACTGTTCTTCTCTCAACAGTCAGTTCCTACCACTTCTACTACTACAACCTTCTCACTTTCACTCTTGAAAGATATGAGGATTGAAGTAAGGTTCCAACTAATGAGATATCCTTTACAATGAAGATCAGTGTATAAGGATAGGATATCTCTCTAAGCTTGTGTATGATTATACAATTGGGTTCAGCTTAGAAGAAGTGTATAAAGACTAAGATAGTCTCTTTGAAAGCTTAAGAGCACTTGTCAACTTGTAGGATAGTTGGATATTCTTGTCAAGGTTGAGGTGCTTTCAAATGGTCTTCACACTTCTGTATTTATAGACAAAATGGAGGATTTGCCCGTTGGAGAGGCAGCCCCAAATTGCTATAAATGTCTTCCTTGAGTTCTTCAAACTGGAAGACAGATTCTTGATAGTGACATGTCCTCATTTGGGTAATAAACGGCTGTAACAGTTTTGTCTTCATTCTGCAGCACTTTTCCCAATGTTTGACTTCTTGTTAGGACTTGGACATGGCTTCTGAAGGTTGATCCAATGATAGGACAACATTCCTTATCATCTGGACAACTCTCCTTATCACTATCAGCAGTTTTGCCTTTCAGCATGGTTGGCTTGCTCTTCTTCAGATGACTTGGCTCTTTCCCTTTGTTTCTCTTGTGTATGGTCTTAGCTCATTCCTTTGAGGACCTTTAGGGACTGGTTGTCTCAATCTCTTCAGCATAGTTGATCTTGGTCTTGGTCAATTTAGCTGAGACAACTCCTCTGGACAACTCTCCTGATCAGCATGTTTGGTCTTTTTGCATCAGAGCACTTCATGCATAGAGTTGGCTTCTCTGGACAACTCTCCTGATCAAAAACTTTGAGTAACTTTGTCCTTTTGAGCTAGGCAAACTTGTTCTTGCATATGGCTATCTTCTTTGGACAATTCTCCTGATCAGAGCATATGAGTACTTTCTCTGGACAACTCTCCTGATAAGAACATCTTAGATTTCATAGAGTGTCCTTGCTCTTAAGTGATTGTTCCAGATTTTGAGCCTTGAGGGGAACTTGATCTTGATCATCTTCAAAGCATAAGTTCCCCCTCAAATTGTGCATCTAATTGTCTAAGAGCTGCCTAACATTTCAGCTTCTCATCTAGCCTATAATCTATATGTTCTAACATTCTTAGAACACATTTATATTGACTTAGGCATGTCTCAGGGGGTTTTTGGTACTCAATCAAAACATAGCTCATTTTATTCCCAACAGAGGGAGAACGAGAGTTTGAGAGCTTTTCTCCGGAGGTTTAATCAAGCAGCTCTGGAGGTCCCTACAGCCTCTCCGGAGGTGAAGATCAATGCTCTTATTAACGGATTGCGTGATGGAGACTTCTTCTCCTCCTTAGCTAAGAAGCCGGTTAAGAACTTTGATGAGTTGCTACACAGAGCAGAGAAGTACCTCACCCTAGAGGAGGTTCGAAAAGCCAAGAGACTGGAGATTAGGCCACAAGATCGAGAGAGAAGGAGAGAGGGCACCTCCAGAAGATCCAGTCCAGAGGTCCCTCGGACCTCCGGGTCAACAAGAGACAGCAATCCCTCTGGAGGCTCCCGGTCCGGCCCTCGCGGAAGGTTTGAGAAGTACACACCCTTGAGAATTGAACCTGCCGAAATACTGGAGGTGGCAGGACATCATCCTGACTTGAAATTCCCTTACTCCAGAAGTCGAGGACCTCAGAAGCCCAAGTCCGATCGATTTTGCAGATTTCACAATGAGTATGGACATGACACGAATCAATGTTATCACCTGAAAGACGAGATTGAAAGGATGATCCAAGCAGGGCATCTGAAAGAATTTATATTTAGAGACAGGCAGGGCCCTCGGGGGCAGAAGCGGAAGGAACATGAAAGGAAACCGGAAGAGAAGGAAACCAAGGAGGCGACCGAAGACATGCCCCCTCCACCTCCAAAGAGAGGAGTAATCCACATGATTGTGGGAGGACCAGCAGATGGAGATTCCTTCCGAAAGAGAAAGCAAAGTGTTCGAGCTCTAAAAGCGGAGCAAGGAGGTCAATTGAAAGAAGTAGGACGTATGACAGAGACGCCCAATATCAGATTTGGGCCGTAGGATGTGAAAGGAGTTAAGGAAGATCACAACGACGCCTTGGTGATCACTACCGACATAGCTGGATTCGACGTGGCCCGAATCTTTGTAGATACGGGAAGCTCAGCTGATATTATGTTTTTTGAGTGCTTCAAGAGGATGGAGCTGAGTGTGAAGCTGCGACCTGTAGATACCTCCCTGTATAGTTTCTCCGGAGGTGCCATCCAACCCTTGGGATCGGTAATGTTACAGGTAGGATTGGGGGACGCTCCAGCTCGAAAGGTCCACCTGGTGGAGTTCCTCATTGTGGATATCCACTCATCATACAATGTAGTAATGGGACGACCTAGCCTGAACCTCTTTCAGGCAATCATCTCCACATTTCATATGAAAATGAAATTCCCTACAGCTCCGGGAGTGGGAGAAGTAAGAGGAGATCAATACCAAGAACGGAAGTGCTACGCAGAGTCTGTAAAGATGGCAGACAGAGCTTTAACCAAGGGCCTGGAGAGGACAAGAGGAGACGACCCTGAGGCAAAGAAAAAGAAAGTGGAAGGAGTGACACCTGAGCAAGTAAGTGTTAAAACAGATGAGGAGCTGATGAATGTGGAGCTCTTCCCAGGGAAACTCGGCTTTGCTACTAAGATAGGTACCCAACTGGGACCCGAACTCACAGAGAAGGTTATTGGCCGATCGGACCTCTCGGGAAGGATGGTGAGATGGGCAATAGAGCTCCAAGAATATGATGTGGACTTTGAGCCACGGAGGGCCATAAAAGCCCAAGCTTTGTCTGATTTCATCCAAGAATCTACCAAACCAAAAGAAGCAGAAGGATGGAAGGTATACGTAGATGGCTCAGTGACTCTGAGCGGATGTGGAGCAGGGATAGTGCTAGTGAGCCCTCAAGGAGAGGACCTACAATTCGCAGTGAGGTTCCAATTCATGACCTCAAATAATGGAGCAGAGTACGAAGCTTTGATCAGAGGAATGGAGATGGTAGTGGAATTGGGAGCTCTAAAGGTAACTCTATACTCCGACTCCCAATTAGTTGTTCAACAGGTGAATGGAGAATATACAGCCAAAGATAACAGAATGGCTGCTTATTTGGAACGAGCCAAAGAAGTGATGGGCAAATTCCAAGATTGTAAGGTGGTCCAGGTACCTCGAGAGAAAAACATGCAAGCGGACAGCCTCTCCAAACTTGCCAGCTCCACAAAGTTTGATGGACAAGGAACAATGACCTTGGTGGTAGCAGAAAGAGAGACTCTCGGGAACCCCATCGGTTCCATTGAGGAGGGATATGATTGGAGGAAAGATATATGGATAGAACTCACCAAGGAAGCAGACGCCCCTACCTCCCGAGAGGCCCGAGCTCTTCGGATCAAATATTGTATTATCGGAGGGCACTTATACAAGAAGTCGTTCACTCAACCGTATTTGAGGTGTATATCAACCCGAGAAGCAAGGTACACACTCAAAGAAATCCATGAAGGAGACGCAGCTAGTCATGAGGGATATAAAACAGTGGTGAAGAAAGCCTTAAGGGCCGGATTGTATTGGCCCTCCATGACGAAGGATGCCAAAGAGTTCGTAAAAAAATGTGTCAAGTGTCAAAAAAATGGTCCCCTGATAAGGACTCCTGCGGAAGAGATGGGAGCTATGCACTCTCCGTGCCCCTTTGCTAAGTGGGGAATCGATTTGGTAGGGCCCTTCCCTCCAGCCTCCGGAGGAAGAAAATTTCTGATAGTAGCAGTACATTATTTTAGCAAATGGGTTGAAGCTGCCCCCCTGGCTACAATAGATGAAGAGAATGTGATCAAATTCTTGAGAAGACAGATTTGGTGCAGATTCAGAGTACCCAGAATATTGGTCTCTGATAATGGAACACAGTTCAATGGAGAAAATGTACGAGGATGGTGTGCAAGACTAAACATAATACAAAGATTCACCTCCGTAGCTCATTCTCAAGCTAACGAACAAGTAGAAGCTTATAAATTAAGGAAAGATGGGGAACATCTCCCCATAACTAAGACCCAAGATGGTTATTTAGAGATATACACTTCGCAAATTAAAATCATTTGCCAAAACTCTGTCTAAGGAATGAAGCAAGAGATAGACAAAGGTTTAAAAGTCAGGAAAAACCTCCTCAAGCCACCTGAAACCAGAAGGTTATGCAACGAAGAGACAATTATGGTATAACCTACAAGACCGATAAAGGGGGGGAGGAGAAGAGCATACCTCCAACATGTTCTTTACTGGTCTTATAGGTTACCCATATAAGCAGAAAAGAGGCACACCAACAAATAAGTAATATGAAGCTAACGCGATTACTACAAAAAAGCCCCCACATATCCAGGAGTGTGGGGTCCCCTACAAAGTATGAGAAAGCAAGTATTACGAGCAGAAATTAAAAGAGTGTGAAAAAACAGAAGAAAGGTAAATTGTTTGTTATGACCATGAAAATATAAAATTTAAACTGCTTTTTCGACAGCAGCTCCCTTAGCAACAGCTCCCTCGACCTCAGCTCCCTCGACCACAGCTCCTTCAATGACACCCTCCTCCACAGCAGCATGGCTGCTAGATCCTTCGCCCTCCTCTGGGCCCTCTTCCCCTCTCAAGGTAGCCTCAACACCCTTTTCTCCACCTACTCCTGTTACCATATTGGGGGCAGAGATGTAAGGATAAACCAGCTGCTCCAAAGGCTTTAGCTCAGCCATACCCACCTTGGCTGCCTGTAACTTGGCGATGGCCTGACCCATTCCGGGTAGCCACCAAGGACTGTCGGGGCTCTCCTTAGGATCCCCTAAGAATTTTGGAGGAGTAGCGAGCTGATCCAGGCGAAAAGCACGAGAGTAGGTCCCATCGAACCCTGGGGCTGAGTGCTCGGCCACGGCATTGCTGAAGCCATGGTCGATGAAGTGAGGAATATGGGGCCCCATGGCGCATAGGAAGCTGGAGCTCTTTAGGAAACTGGATAGCCACTGAGTATGAAAAGTCCCCAAGAATTCTTGACCCAAGGAGGAAGTGAATAGGGATTTAATGCAAGCCTGCACTCCGACATCCGGCAGCTCGCATTCCATCCATTCCACCTCCTCTTCCAGGTGATTAATCCTAGCTGCATCCTGCTTGCCTTGAGCCCGTAGAAGAGGTAACTCCTCAGCCAGAGCTTGAGCTCGTTTATGAGCTTTGTCCTTCTCCGCAGTAATACCCTTGAGGGTCGACTAGAAAGAGGATGCTTCGGCTCGGAGAAGTTCAAGCTCAGCCACCATCTCAACACCTTGGTCGAATATCTTAGTATAGACAAGACCAAACTGCATGAAGAAAAGGAACAATGTTTAAGATGTAAAAAAGATAGAAGCCATGAAGGTAATGGAAAATACCTCTGAAAAAAGATGAGCACCACGAAGCAGTTGATCTTCAGGAAGGGGCTTGTCGGATAATTCAGTGTTGGAAGGAGGAGGACATTGGCTGATAAGGAGATGGAGAGGTTCGTACGCAGCAGAGGGGGGAACTTCTTTCTCAGCAAGAGCTCAGGCAGTTTTTCCCTTCTTCTTTCTAGAAGTGCCACAGTCAGAGAAGAAGGCATTGGTAGCTGAGCGAGTTCTCCTGGAAATAGAACCCGGGACTTGAGTAGAAGAGTTGGGAAGAGGGGGAACCTTTGAAGGACTCTCTGGAGCCGGGGTCTTTGCTGAGCTTTCTAGAGCAGGAGACTGAGGAGCTTTTGGGAGGTCTTCAGAAGCAGCTAACACAGGGGCCTTCACTATTCCGAGAGCAGGGGCATCCCGTGAGATATGAGTTAACCAACTCATTGCTGCAGGTAACCAAGAAGATTCTCACAACTCAGAAAAATAACCACATGCAAGAAATGAAATACAAGAACAAAAGATTTTTTACCATCTCGAGATTCTAAAGGGGAATCTTGAGGACAGAAGCCAAAGTGGGAAAGGATGCGAGGATTTTTGCAAATACCAAGAACATCAAAATAATCGTGCAGACAGACGTGGGTATTGAGATTAGTCATAACAGTGTGATTTGAAACAGAGTAAGCTTTCAGAGAAGGAGGAAGTATCCCTGGATAATGGAATATCCAATTTTCATGAGGAAACGGCCAATCGGTGGGGCTAGTAACGAAAAAATAGTAATCCCTCCAAGATGACTCTTCTTCATGGAGTTTTTTCATGAACTTGCAAACACGAGACCTTCTACCACAAACATAGAAGAAGTCATCGTTCACTTTACAAGAATGTTAGCTCAGAAACAGTTCGGCAGAAGGTTCACCGCCATTCCCCTTCACCAAAATAAAAAATCCTATCATGGTACGGATAGCATTTGGAGTGAATTGATTAAGAGGGATCTGCATGCGGGTAGATATGGCGGCCAAGTAGGGGTGAATCGGAAATCGAAGTCCTGCCCTAATTTGAGCCTCGAAAAAGGCCAGAGTTCGGGGTTCACAATTTGATAAATACCGACGGATAATCCGTCGATATTTATCTATGCCGACGGAATATTGGGCGGGTGAAATGCCGACGGAATTAACTTTCCGTCGGAATTCACCATTTGATAAATGCCGACGGATTATCCGTCGGTAGTTATCTTTGCCGACAGAAATTTGGGCGGGTGAAATGCCGACGGAAAGATAAGTCCGTCGGCATTTCCGTCGGGAAATGTTACCCCAAAACTTTCTACTGCCTAATTTTTTTCCACTTCACTTTCGTATTGCAAATTTACACCAAAACTTTCTACTGCCTAATTTTTTATGCTCATGCTCGGGTATTCAAAAACATCAAATTACGGTACATTTTCTACCATTTTTAATTTACTCTATACATAAAATTCAATATAATGTAATTACATGTTTTATATATATCATAAGTTTTGTTTGAATTTATTATAAGTTTAGTTTAGTAATGTGTTGCTCCACTTAAATGTTTAGCAGATGGATTTTCCTGACCGTCGTTGGATGTACTGTACTCCTAGAATGATTAGAGGAAATGTGAATGTGGAATTTTATAATGAACTCGTGTTATTTGTTGAATTTGCAAAAAGCCAGCCACATTACATGAGTGGAAATTGCATTAGGTGTCCGTGTAATGCTAAGAAATGTCAGAATAAGCAATATAAAGAGATTGATGAGGTCCTAGTACATATTGTCAAGAATGGTTTCGTTGATAATTATTATAATTGGACTAGTCATGGCGAAACACGTTGGCCTTATAGATTTGATGAAGTGTTTTACTATTACACTGTTGGAATCTATCAACAAGAAGCAAATTTCGATCATGTTGGCACTAGTAACGAGGTAGAACAACGGTTTGGGGATGAAGAACAACAGTTTGGGGACGAAGAACAACAGTTTGGGGACGAAGAACCGAATATGTATCAAACAATGATCAGGGAAGCTGGTTTTTCAAACATGGAAGAGGAGCCGACGAATGAGGCATTTCGGTTTTATGAGATGCTCAAATTAGTCGAAGAAGATTTATATCCGGGTTGTGAATCTCACTCACAGTTGTCATTTAATGCACGACTCATGAACATTAAGACTGAGAACAAGCTTTCTAACAGGGCATATGAGCAAGTGACACAGTTATGCAGTGAAATTTGTCCTCAAAATAATAAGGTGCTTACGACGTTTCATCAAAGCAAACAAATGTTGAAGAATGTTGGTTTGCCGGTTGAGAAGATTGATTGTTGTGTGAAGGGTTGCATGTTATATTGGGGTGACGAAGATAGCAGTCTGAAGATGTGTAGATTGTGTGGCCATCCCCGGTACAAAGAGGCACGTCGAAAGGGACCTGGTGGTCAATCGAAGAAGACAAAGAAGAAAGTGCCATATAAGAAGATGTACTACCTTCCTATCATTCCTTGTTTGATGAGATTATATCAATCAAATGCCACTGCACAACACATGACGTGGCATGCTACAGATTCCTCTTCGGCTGAGTCGAGGGAGATGCGACATCCGGCAGACTCAGAGGCCTGAAAACATCTTGACAACGTGTTTCCAGATTTTGCTTGTGAACCGAGGAATGTGAGATTAGGTTTGTGTACTGATGGTTTTGCACCGTTTGGGATGCATGGGAAGCAGTATTCTTTGTGGCCGGTGATACTGACTCCGTATAATCTTCCTCCGTGGATGTGCATGAAACCTCAAACAATGTTTCTGACTGTATTGGTGCCTGGACCAACGAATCCAAAGGACATACTGGATGTTTATCTCCAACCTCTTATAAAAGACTTGATCTTCTTATGGGAGAATGGAGTCCAAACGTACGATATTTTTAGAAAGCAGAACTTCACGATGTGTGCTGCTCTTTTATGGACCATTAGCGACTTTCCTGCATATGGTATGTTGTCCGGGTGGAGTACGGCCGGAAAGAAAGCATGTCCGTATTGTATGGAGAATTCTGAAGCTTTCAGTCTCCCGGTGAGTAGAAAAGTTTCATGGTTCGATAATCACTGTAGGTTCTTACCTCAAGGTCACCCGTTTCGAAGAAATAAGAAGAACTTCGTAAAGAACAGAGCAGTCACAAACAATCGACCTCCACTTCGAGATGGTATTTTATACATTTATTTAATGAGTATTAAACGTATATTTATCTATTGCTTTTAGTGTCACTTATAATTTACTCTCCGTACAGGACGTAGGTTGTTATATGAGATTCAGTGGACGGGGTTGAAAAAAAGTACTGAGGAAAATGCAGCGGAACACAACAGAGGAATTGAGGGTGGTTGGAACAAAAGGAGTATTTTTTGGGACTTACCATACTGGAGTTCACTATTGATACGACACAATTTGGATGTGATGCACATTGAAAAGAATGTGTTTGACAATGTGTTCCACACAATCATGAACACCGAAGGCAAGACGAAAGACACTCCAAGAATGTTGGCTCAGAAACAGTTCGGCAGAAGGTTCACCGCCATTCCCCTTCACCAAAATAAAAAATCCTATCATGGTACGGATAGCATTTGGAGTGAATTGATTAAGAGGGATCTGCATGCGGGTAGATATGGCGGCCAAGTAGGGGTGAATCGGAAATCGAAGTCCTACCCTAATTTGAGCCTCGAAAAAGGCCAGAGTTCGGGGTTCAGAGAGATCCGGGCGTTCATCTGAGCAAGGAACTCGAAATGTATATTCCGGTGGAAAAGCGTGGGCTTGGATAAGGCTGGCTAGGTGAGTATTATCGATTAAGGAAGAAGTGGAAATCCTATTTTCCGGGCTCCCCATCGGAAGCGGAGTGGACTCAGAAGGGTTTTGACTAAGAACCTCAGGCGGAGATAAAGGACAAGACATTGACTAAATAGTGTTAATAAAAGAAAGAGGATAGCTGGGTTACCTTGAGGAGAAAACTACGAGGGCAGACAAGGCGACCGGCGACGGTGAAACTCGGAACGGAGATCGCCTGAGAAGAGCAGTGAATGATGCAAAGGGATTTTTGAGAAAGTGAAATTCGAAAAGGAGAAAAAGAGAAGAAAAGGTTGTGTGAAATAAATGAGAAAAGGGGGAAATCGAGATTTTCCTCGGGAAGATAGTTAGAGAGAGAAAAGGGCGACTGCGTGGGGCCCGGGCACGGAAGCCGAAACGTCCTCAAAACTGGAGGCGGGAAATTTTTCGGAGGAGAGCATTTTCGAAATTTTTCTCCAGAGCTAGAATCATACACGTCTCTCCAAGAATGCCTCTGTACTAGACTCACTTGAATTTTTTACTCTCACAAAATGTATACTCCTTTTACGAGAGTAGGGGGAGTAGATGATGCGGCCTAAAAATGTCATCCAATAAGAAGTCGACACGTGTATTAAGGATAAGATAAAGGAGAAGACATGGGATTAAAGAATACTCTCTGGATACAGAGTCTCTTCTGGAAGTCCCTCCGGAAGGAGCTCCATCCAAAGAGAAACATCAGGAAGACTCAATCTTGGTATGACTTGGCAAGCCGAGATTATAGGAGAGCCCCCATGAATCAGCCCACAAGTGATTGAAGGAAGACGCCTTCCTCCTCCATCTTAGGGGATGAAGTCCACTAAAGGGGGATGATCCCGGTTCTTTAGGGAGGAAGAGAAGTGGTGACCCTGTCAACACAGCTGAGCTGGGTCCAAAGGGTAGCTCCGAAATGGAAGGAAGCCATAACTTCCCCTCGGGAAGAATTCTCTATAAATAGGTAAACCGAAGGATATTTTCAGGTTAGCTTCTTGACTTTTACCAGACTTAATACACTTCGTATAAAACATATTTCTGATATCCTTTGAGCGCCTGATTTGACAAATCAAGGATCTCGAGATCCTTGCGATATATTGAGATCCCTATACTGACTTAGGCATCGGAGTGTCCGCGCCGGACTCCCCTCCGGCGTGTCTTTTGCAGGTTCTGGAGGATCACATTGAAGGAAGTAGCATACCCGGACTATCAATATACGTTTGGGGACTTAGATATCCACTTCCAAGGATATCCAGGTCATCAGTGCAATTTTTGGCACATCAAATACATAAAATTCAACAAAATAATTTGAACAAATTTTACATTTGTGATAAATTTACATAAAATATAGTCTAATATACAATGTTATTTCATATGATATTTATCGACACTTTTTCAAACAAATAAAATTGATATTTATCAATGATGTGCCAAAATTTGCACGAGGGGATTGGATATCCCCTGAGTTGGATATCTGATTTCCTTAGCACGTACAAGCAATCCAAATACGCTGCTGCCTTCGATAGAATTCTCCAGAACCTGCAAAGAACACGCCGGAGGGGAGTCCGGCGCGGACACTCCGATGCCTAAGTCAGTATAGGGCTTCTCAATATATCACAAGGATCTCGAGATCCTTGATTTATCAAATCAGGCTCTCGAAGAATATCAGAAGTATATTTTGTACGAAGTATATTAAGTTTATCAAAGTCAAAGTATCTAACCTGAAAACATCTTTGGATTTACCTATTTATAGAGACTTCCTCTTAGGAAGAAGTTAGAGCTCCCCCCTATCTCGGAGCTGCTTCTTGGACTAAGCCCGGCTGAGTGGACAAAGTCCTCCACTCTTCCCACTCCCTAAAGAACCGGCCATATTCCTTCCTAGTGGACTTCGTACCCTAAGATAAAGGAGGATGAAGTCTTCCTTCCACCAAGCCTGGACCGGAAATGACAGAATTCCCCTATATTTACGGTCCATGAATTTATAACAAGACTGATTCTTCTCGATGCTTCTCTCCAGATGAAGCTCCCTACAGAGGGACCTCCAGAATAGATCCTTCATCTAGAGAGTATTACATAATCTAATCCTTCCATCTTTATCCTATCCTCTATACACGTGTCGAGTCCTTATTAGATGACACTTTTAGGCCGCATCATCTACTCCCCCTACTCTCGTAAAAGGGAGATATCTTTTGTGAGAGTAGAAAATTCCAATGAACCTAGTACAGAGGCACTTCTGGAGAGACGTGTATTATTCCTGCTACAGAGAGGAAATTTCAAAAAATGCCCTTCTTCAAAGGCTTTTCCCGCCTCTAGCCTTGAAGACGTTTTGGCTTCCGCGCTTGGGCCCCACGCGGTCGCCTTTTTCTCTCTCTCGTTAGCCTCCCGAGGAAAATCCTCGATTCTACCCCATCTTCTTTCATTTACTCCACGCAACCGCCTCTTTTCCTTTCTGCAAATCCTAATCCTACGAGAGTGCAATTGTTGTCTTTATCTCTCTTCTCAAGCGTTTTTTCCTCCCGAGTCTTCGCCGTCGCCGGTCGCCCCGACTGATTTCGTAGTCCTCCTAATCAACGTAACCTAGATATCCCTCTCTTCTTCTTTTATTAGCATTGTTAGTCGATGTCGAGCCCTCTTTCTCCGCCTGAAGCTCTTGGCCAAAACCCCTCTGAGTCCACTACATTTCCGATGGGGAGCCCAGAGAATAGAATTTCCACTTCTTCCCAGATCGACCATACTCACCTAGACAGCCTTACTCAAGCCTACGTCTTTCCGCCAGAATACACTTTTCGAATTCCTCGCTCAAATGAGCGCCCAGATCTCTCTGAACCTCGAACTCTTGCCTTTTTCGAAGCTCAACTTAGGGCAGGACTTCGATTTCCGATCCACCCTTAATTGGCCGCCATATCTACCCTTATGCAGATCCCTCTCAATCAGTTCACTCCAAACGCTATCCACACCATGGTAGGATTTTTTATTTTGGTGAAAGGGAATGGCGATGAACCTTCTGTCGAATTGTTTCTGAGCCAACACTCTTGTAAAGTAAACGATGGCTTCTTCTATGTTAGTGGGAGGAGGTCTCGTGTTTGCAAGTTTATGAAAAAACTCCACGAAGAATAGTCATCTTGGCGAGATTATTATTTTTTCGTTACTAGTCCCACGGATTGGCCATTTCCTCATGGAAATTGGATATTCCACAATCCAGGAATACTTCCTCCTCCTCTGAAAGCTTACTCCGTTTCAAATCACACTGTTATGACTAATCTCAATACCCACGTCCGTCTGCACGATTATTTTGATATTCTTGGTATTTGCAAAAATCCTCGCATCCTCTCCCACTTTGGCTTTTGTCCTCAAGATTTCCCTTTAGATTCTCGAGATGGTAAAAAATCTTCTATTCTTGTATTTTGCTTCTTGCATGTGGCTATTTTTCTGAGTTCTGAGAATTTTCTTGGTTATCTGCAGCAATGAGTTGGCTAACTCACATCTCACGGGATGCCCCTGCTCTCGGCATAGTGAAGGCCCCTGTGTTATCTACTTCTAAAGATCTCCCAAAAGCTCCTCAGTCTCCTGCTCTAGGAAGCTCAGCAAAGACCCCGGCTCCAGAGAGTCCTTCAAAAGTTCCTCCTCTCCCCAGTTCCTCTACTCAAGTCCCAGGTTCGGTTGCCAGAAGAACTCGCTCAGCTGCCAACGCCTTCTTCTCTGACTGTGGCACTTCTAAAAAGAAGAAGGGAAAATCTGCCCGAGCTCTTGCAGAGAAAGAAGCTCCTCCTTCTACTGTGTACGAACCTCTCCATCGCCTTATCAAACAATGTCCTCCTCCTTCCAACACTGAATTATCCGACAAGCCCCTTCCTGAAGATCAACTGCTCCGTGGTGCTCACCTTTTTTCAGAGGTATTTTCCATTACTTTCCCGGTTTCTACCTTCTTTACATCTTAAACATTGTTCCTTTTCTTCCTGTAGTTTGGTCTTGCCTATGCTAAGATATTCGACCAAGGTGTTGAGATGGTGGCTGAGCTCGAACTTCTCCGAGCTGAAGCATCCTCTTTCCAGTCAACCCTCAAGGGTATCACTGCGGAGAAGGACAAAGCTCAGAAACGAGCTCAAGCTCTGGCTGAGGAGTTGCCTCTTCTACGGGCTCAAGGCAAGCAGGATGCCGCCAGGATTAAACATCTGGAAGAGGAAGTGGGACGGATGGAACGTGAGCTGCCGGATGTCGGAGTGCAGGCTTGCATTAAATCTCTGTTTACATCTTCCTTGGGCCAAGAGTTCTTGGGGACTCTTCATACTCTGTGGCTGTCCAGTTTCCTAAAGAGCTCATGCTTCCTATGCGCCATGGGGCCACATATCCCTCACTTCATCGACCATGGCTTCAGCAATGTCGTGGCCGAGCACTCAGCCCCGGGGTTCGATGGGACCTACTCCCGTGAATTCCGCCTGGATCATCTCGCTACTCCTCCAAAATTCTTAGGGGATCCTAAGGAGAGCCCCGACAGCCCTTGGTGGTTACCCAGAATGGGTCAGGCCATCACCAAGTTGCAGGCCACCAAGGTGGGTATGGCTGAGCTAGAGCCTCTGGAGCAGCTGGTTTATCCTTATGTCTCCGCTCCAAATGTGGTAACAGGGGTAGATGGAGAGACAGGCGTTGAGGATACCTTGAGAGGTGAAGAGGGCCCAGAGGAGGGCGGAGGATCTAGCAACCATGTTGCTGTGGAGGAGGGTGCTGCTGAAGGAGCTGTGGCCGAGGGAGCTGAGGTCGAGGGGGCTGTTGCTGAGGAGGCTGCTATTGAAAAAGCAGTTTAAATTTCATATTTCCATGAACAATTTACTTTTCTTTTGTTTCGCTACACTCTTTATTTTCTGCTCGTAATACTTGCTCTCATACTTTGTAGGGGACCCCACACTCCTGGATATGTGGGGGCTTTTTTTTTGTAGTGATCGTGTTAGCTTCATATTGCTTGTTTGTTGGCGTGCTTTTTCTTTTCTGCTTGCATGAGTAACTTACAAGACCAGTAAAGAATATGTTGGAGGTGTGCTTTCCTCCCCCCTTTTGTTGGTCTTGTAGGTTATACCATAATCATCTTTTGGTTGTATAATCTTTTGGTTTCAGGTGGCTCGGTTATGGGGAGACATCCTCCCTCTTTTCTTGACTTCTGAACTTCTATTTGTCTCTCTCTTTTAGAAGGTCTTGAATCATAAAACCTGTCCTTTCATTAACTAATCTTTGTAGTTCTCAAGCATGGTGAGGGCTCACTGGAGCACCTAGGCCTTTAGGCTTTTGAGTGTCTCTCACTCTTATTCATAAATCTTCTCATTTCATTGATTAACCCTCTTGGGTCTCAAATATGGTAAGGGCTCTCTAGAGCACCTTGGCCTCTGGGCCTCTAAGTGTTTCTCACCCTTATTCTTAAAAGATTTTAAACCATAAAATCTTCTCATTTCATTGATTAACCCTCTTGGGGTCTCAAATATGGTAAGGGCTCTTTGGAGCACCTTGGCCTCTGGGCCTCTGAGTGTTTCTCACACTCGCAATTTTTCTATTCATACATCGTATATTCAAATATGAGAAAAATAATCACGACATGATAATTCTGTATAAATCTTTTTCAAAAAGGGATAAAGCTTCATTGATTTATTGTCAGTTTTCAACATAGGCCATATATAACCTACGCCGGTCTCATTAAAAACCTCTTTACGGAAAAACCCCAATGGGGAAACCCGTAAAGAGGGAAAAAGAGCTCCGGTGAAGCCACTAAGTACATCAAACAGGAATATGAATTAATGCAAAAATCTTAAAGCAAAAAATCGTAAACGGTCTCAAGACCTTACATTCTCTTCAAACAAAGAACCTCTTCAAATGGCAAACGTTCCAGGGTCTGGCTATATCGACTCCCTCCATACTTTGTAGTCTATAGGCTCCTCCCTTCAATACCTGTGTGATTTTGTAAGGCCCCTCCCAGTTGGGCTCCAACTTTCCCGTATTCTTTAGGGCATCAGCTCTCCTTAACACCAGGTCCACTACTCTAAAGGACCTCGGGATCACCCTTCGGTCATACGCAGCTTTAATTCTGCTCTTGTACCTCTCCGCACGTACTCTAACCATCTCCCTTTCTTCTTCCATTAAATCCAGGGCCTCTCTCATTAGCCTCTCATTCTGATGTTCTTCAAATTGGGCAATTCGGTGAGACTGCAGCACGGCCTCTGGAGGTATCACGGCTACAGCTCCATAGACCAGCTGAAAGGGAGACTCTCCAGTTGCTGTCTTTGGGCTAGTCCTGTATGACCATAGTACATTGTCGAACTCGTTCACCCATCCTCTTCCTATTTTTGTCAGCCTTGTTCGAATATCGTCTACTATCGTTCGATTAGTAACTTACACTTGTCCATTAGCTTGAGGATGAGTTACGGAGGTGAACCTCTGTATTATGTTTAGTCTTGCACACCATCCTCGTACATTTTCTCCATTGAACTGTGTTCCATTATCAGAGACCAATATTTTGGGTACCCCGAATCTGTAGCAAATCTGCCTTTTCAAGAATTTGATCACATTCTCTTCATCTATTGTAGCCAGAGGGGCAGCTTCAACCCATTTGCTGAAATAATCCACTGCTACTATCAGAAATTTCCTTCCTCCAGAGGCTGGAGGGAAAGGCCCCACCAAATCGATTCCCCACTTAGCAAAGGGATATGGAGAGTGCATGGCTCCCATCTCTTCCGCATGAGTTCTTATCAAGGGACCATTTTTCTAACACTTAACGCATTTTTTTACGAACTCTTTGGCATCCTTCGTCATGGAGGGCCAATATAATCCGGCCCTTAAGGCTTTCTTCACCACTGTCTTATATCCCTCATGACTAGCCGCATCTCCTTCATGAATTTCTTTGAGTGTGTACATCGCTTCTCAGGTTGATATGCACCTCAAATACGGTTGGGTAAACGACTTTTTATATAAATGTCCTCCAATAATGCAGTATTTGATCATAAGAGCTCGAGTCTCTCTGGTGGTAGGGGCCCCTGCTTCCTTGGTGAGTTCCGCCCATATATCTTTCCTCTAATCATCTCCTTCCTCGATGGAACCGATGGAGTTCCCGAGGGTCTCTCTTTCTGCTACCACCAGGGTCACTGTTCCCTGTCCATCAAACTCTGTGGAGCTGGCGAGTTTGGAGAGGCTGTCCGCTTGCATGTTTTTCTCTCGAGGTACCTGGACCACCTTACAATCTTGGAATTTTCCCATCACCTCTTTGGCTCGTTCCAGATAAGCAGTCATTCTATTGTCTTTGGCTGCATATTCTCCATTCACCTTTTGAACAACTAATTGGGAGTCGGAGTATAGAGTTACCTTTAGAGCTCCCAATTCCACTGCCATCTCCATTCCTCTGATCAAAGCTTCGTATTCTGCTCCATTATTTGAGGTCATGAATTGGAACCTCACTGCGAATTGTAGGTCCTCTCCTTGAGGGCTTACTAGCACTATTCCTGCTCCACATCCGCTCAGAGTCACTGAGCCGTCTACGTATATCTTCCATCCCTCTGCTTCCTCTGGTTTAGTAGATTCTTGTATGAAATCAGACAAAGCTTGGGCTTTTATGGCCCTCCGTGGCTCGAAGTCCACATCATATTCTTAGAGCTCTATTGCCCATCTCACCATCCTTCCTGAGAGGTCTGCTTGGCCAATGACCTGTTTCAACAAGTAATTAGTGCGGACCAGTATTTTGTAAGAGAGGAAATATGGGCGCAATCTTCGCGCCGTAAATACCACGGCCAGAGCGGCCTTCTCGATTTCCGAGTATCGAGCTTCAGCTCCCTGAATGACTTACTGACGTAATAGATAGGATGTTGGAGAGGTCCCTCTTCTTTGACCAAGGCTGTGCTCAATGAGAGTTCCCCTACAGAGAGATACAGAATGAGAGTATCTCCAGGAGAAGGTTTTGTCAACTTCGGCAGCTGGGACAAATGATGCTTCAGATCTTCAAAAGCCTTCTGGCATGTTTCAGTCCACTCGAACTTGGCCCCTTTCTTGAGAATTTTGAAGAAGGGGTGGCTTTTTTCAGCAGATCTGGCTATGAATCTGCTCAATGTTGTAATCCTCCCATTGAGCGTCTGGAGCTCTTTCACATTCCTCGGTGGCTGCATATCCAGTACAGCCTTTACCTTAGCTGGATTCACTTCTATTCCTCTTTGAGTAACCATGTATCCCAGGAACTTCCCCGATTTCACTCCAAAAGAGCACTTGGCTGGGTTCAACTTGATACCGTTCTCTCGAATTATCTGGAAAATCTCCTCCAGGTCCTCCACATGCTGATCTGCTTTCACACTCTTGGCCAGCATATCATCCACATATGTTTCCATATTTCTTCCTAGTTGCCTTCGGAAGACAGCATCGACCATCCTTTGATATGTTGCTCCAGCATTAATTAATCTAAATGGCATTCGAACATAGACAAACGTTCTGCATGCTGCTATGAAGCACACTTTGGGGACATCTGAGGGGTTCAGCTGGATCTGGTGGTATCCTTGGTATGCATCCATCATGCTTAGTAGCTCGAATCCAGAAGTCGCATCCACTAACTGGTCTATCCTTGGCAAGGGATAGTGGTCTTTGGGACATGCTTTGTTGAGGTCCCTGAAGTCGATACACATTCTCCGTTTCCCTCCCCCTTTGGATACTAACACTGTATTGGAGAGCCATTCCGGAAATTGTACTTTCACCACGTGCCCTGCTTTCAATAGCTTCTCTACTTCTTCTTTCACTATATTATTCTTCTCCACTCCAAAGTTTCGTAACTTTTGTTTCACTAGTCTTACCTTTGGATCAACATTAAGGCAATGTAGTGCTATCTCCGGAGGGATACCTGTCATGTCAGCTGGAGAGAATGCAAATATATCGGAATTTCGACGTAATGTAGAGACTACCTTCTTTGTGAGTTCAGGTCCCAGTTGGGTACCTATCTTAGTAGCAAAGCCGAGTTTCCCTGGGAAGAGCTCCACATTCATCAGTTCCTCATCTGTTTTAACACTTACTTGCTCAGGTGTCATTCCTTCCACTTTCTTTCTCTTTACCTCAGGGTCATCTCCTCTTGTTCTCTCCAGGCCCTTGGTTAGAGCCCTGTCCGCCATCTTCACAGACTCTGCGTAGCACTTCCGTGCTTGGTATTGGTCTCCTTTTACTTCTCCTACTCCCGTGGCTGTAGGGAATTTCATTTTCATATGAAATGTGGAGATGATTGCCTGAAAGAGGTTCAGGCTAGGTCGTCCCATTACTACATTGTATGATGAAGGGATATCCACAATCAGGAACTCCACCAGGTGGACCTTTTGGGCTGGAGCGTCCCCCAATCCTACCTGTAACATTACCGATCCCAAGGGTTGGATGGCACCTCCGGAGAAACCGTACAGAGAGGTATCTACAGGTCGTAGCTTCACACTCAGCTCCATCCTCTTGAAGCACTCAAAAAACATAATATCCGCTGAGCTTTCCGTATCTACAAAGATTCGGGCCACGTCGAACCCAACTATGTCGGTAGTGATCACCAAGGCGTCGTTGTGATCTTCTTTAACTCACTTCACATCCTCCGGCCCTAATCTGATATTGGGCGTCTCTGTCATACGTCCTACTTCTTTCAATTGACCTCCTTGCTTCGCTTTTAGAGCTCGAACACTTTGCTTTCTCTTTCGGAAGGAATCTCCATCTGCTGGTCCTCCCACAATCATGTGGATTACTCCTCTCTTTGGCGGCGGAGGGGGCATATCTTCGGCCGACTCTTTGGCCTCCTTCCCTTCCGGTCTCCTTTCATGTTCCTTCCGCTTTTGTCCCCGAGGACCCTGTCTGTCTCTAAATATAAATTCTTTCAAATGTCCTGCTTGGATCATCCTTTCAATCTCGTCTTTAAGGTGATAACACTGATTCGTGTCATTTCCGTATTCATTGTGAAATCTGCAGAATCGATCGGACTTGGGCTTCTCAGGTCCTCGACTTCTGGAATAGGGGAATTTCAGGTCGGGATGATCTCCTGCCACCTCTAGTACCTCGGCAGGTTCAATTCTCAAGGGTTTGTACTTCTCAAACCTTCCGCGGGGGCCGGACCGGGAACCTCCAGACGGATTGCTGTCTCTTGTTGAATCGGACCGAGGGACCTCCGGACTGGAACGTCTGGAGGGGCCTTCTCTTCTTCTCTCTCGATCCTGTGGCCTAACCTCCAATCTCTTGGCTTTACGGACCTCCTCCAGGGTGAGGTATTTCTCTGCTCTGTGTAGCAACTCATCAAAATTCTTAACCGGCTTCTTAGCCAGGAAGGAGAAGAAGTCTCCATCACATAATCCGTTAGTGAAAGCGTTGATCTTCACCTCCGAAGAGGCTGTAGGGACCTCCAGAGCTGCTTGATTGAATCTCCGGAGAAAATCTCTCAATCTCTCGTTCTCCCCTTGCCTTAGGTTGAAGAGGGTTAAGGTGGCCCGCGGCTGTCTCCGGGCACTTGCAAATTGATGAAGGAATAACTCACTGAATTCCTCCCAGGATCGAATTGTATTGGGTTCTAATTGGGTGAACCACTGCTGTGCCGCCTTTGACAGGGTGGTAAGGAACACCCTGCACTCGAACCTTACTAAGTGTTCGTACGGGTCTGCCGTACCATCGTATTCAAAATTGAGGGGCTTAAATTTGAATGGCAGTTCATCCTGTAATATGTTAGGAGAGAACTGACATCCAGAAACATAAGCGGATTTACTCGCTCGATTGTTCATTTGTCTCCTCATATCCCTCATCTCCTTCTGTAGGGCCTGTATTTGGTCGCTAACTGGCCCTCCGTAGGTATCATCGGTGCTTTCTTCTGCTTCAGGGAGCTCTGTCTCTCAGGGTGCCAAATCTGGATTCCTTCTTGTATTCCGAAGGGGAATGCTTTTTTCCGCTCGGGAGGGCACCTTATCATCTCCTTCTACCCGCATCCCTACTTCCTTGGATAACGCTTGGGAGGCTCCTGGCGCCTCTTCCTGGGGTCTCGGGGTAGGTATCTCCAGATTCCCTGGTGTAGCTCTGGGGGCTCGATCTCCTTGAGCCGCGAAAGCTCTCTCTACAGCCTGTTTGATGAGGGCGTTCAATTAATCGGGAGAAACCAGGCACGGCTCCGGATTTGGAATATCCTCCCGTTGGGGATCCGCAGTCCGGGACTCTGGGGCTTCGATGTTCACTGTTATCCCCTCTTCGATCGGGAGGGGATGGTTTTCCTCCTCCAAGCCGGTGTTAGGCGTCATTGGCGGATTTAATCCGGAAAGGGTGTGAACTGGATCTTTCCCCCGGCCTCGCTTTGGAGAGGGGTCATTCGGCAAAGGAGGATTCTCCCCTGTAAGGGGTTTCTTTCCCGAAGCAGACGTGGCCGCTTTGTTTCCGCCACCCATTACTCGAATAGGTAGAAATTCGTGAGAAAAACTTTCAACTCTTTCCCACAGACGGCGCCAATTGATGTGCCAAAATTTGCACGAGGGGATTGGATATCCCCTGAGTTGGATATCTGATTTCCTTAACACGTACAAGCAATCCAAATACGCTGCTGCCTTCGATAGAATTCTCCAGAACCTGCAAAGAACACGCCGGAGGGGAGTTCGGCGCGGACACTCCGATGCCTAAGTCAGTATAGGGCTTCTCAATATATCACAAGGATCTCGAGATCCTTGATTTATCAAATCAGGCTCTCGAAGAATATCAGAAGTATATTTTGTACGAAGTATATTAAGTTTTATCAAAGTCAAAGTATCTAACCTGAAAACATCTTTGGATTTACCTATTTATAGAGACTTCCTCTTAGGAAGAAGTTAGAGATCCCCCCTATCTCGGAGCTGCTTCTTGGACTAAGCCCGGCTGAGTGGACAAAGTCCTCCACTCTTCCCACTCCCTAAAGAACCGGCCATATTCCTTCCTAGTGGACTTCGTCCCCTAAGATAAAGGAGGATGAAGTCTTCCTTCCACCAAGCCTGGACCGGAAATGACAGAATTCCCCTATATTTACGGCCCATGAATTTATAACAAGACTGATTCTTCCCGATGCTTCTCTCCAGATGAAGCTCCCTACAGAGGGACCTCCAGAATAGATCCTTCATCTAGAGAGTATTACATAATCCAATCCTTCCATCTTTATCCTATCCTCTATACACGTGTCGAGTCCTTATTAGATGACACTTTTAGGCCGCATCAATCAATATTTTCAGTTTTGAACAATGAGGCACTTGATATTATTATTGCATGTCGATATTGAGAAAAATAATATTCCACAACATTTTCTTAAAAAATCTATAAATATTGGTATCCAATAAGAATATCGAGCCTAATATCGGTAAAGTATAGAGAGAATATTGAAAAAAAAAATCTTGAAAAAATGTCGATAGTAAACAGTAATCTGTAATACCATAAACAATAATCAGTAATGTCTTAAACAATAATAAATAATTTCACCTAATCAGTAATAGCACAAAAAATAACGAGTAATACCACAATTAATAATCAATAATACCATAAACAGAAATCATTAATACAATAAACAACAATAAGTAATACCATGAACCTTAACAACAACAGTTAGTTCCTGATTAGAAAAGTGACCTTTATACACATTTCCTAAGCCTCCTTCCCCTAACCTGAAGTTATCAATCATTTTCTTTAGCTCGTTGAATGTGAAAATTGTTAGTCGATTGGAGGCTGTGGATCCACGCAAATCTTCTACTTCCTCTGGATTTGATGGAAAGGGGTTAAATTAAACGTGGGTAATTATTCAACACACGTTTTTTATTTTGAAAAAGAAACTAATCACAAACAATAGAATGAATCAAAATAGAACCCTCGTCTGATGTAGGAGCTGCATCAATTCTTTCAACAGTCATTTAATATGAAATATATACAGAAGTAAGAAAATATAAACCAGCAAGAGGTGAAGGCAAGTGAGAAACAAGATTATTGATCAAGCATTGGCATCACTCAGATCTACTCTACAGCCCTCCACCTGGCACTTCGGCGGACTCCGCCCTTTGATGGCCGGCAGCGGCGGCTTCAGATCCAGCAGGTGGCGGCGCTGCTGCAGTTGCGAGCCGCGACGGAGGGGGCTTCAACCGGAGGAGCTCCAACGGCAGCAGCTCTACACTGAAAGACGAGCAGCGCTAATGACACTCAGGCGATTCTTTAACACGACGACGAGGACAAAGACGATGCCGTCAGATCGGACAATGTGACGGAGAAGGAATCATCCGTCCAAAAGTTGCAGGAGGTGGTATTGAAAAAGGACAATGAGAGAGGAAGAGGGGAAAGAGGAGAGAGAAAGAGAAAATTGATAAATTAAATTTTAAATGAATACAAGTATTTGGCATTTTAAATTAAAGTAGAGATAACATAATGCTGATTATTATTATTTTTTTTTTTTTTAAGTTCAAACTTCAATTTATTAGGCAACTGCAATTATTAGTAGGTAAGCCCTCCACAAGAATCGGGGGTCAAACCATACATGGGGGCTCGAGTAGTCTCTAGCAGCTCTAGCAAGTCGATGAGCCTTTTCATTGGCATCTCGACAAACAAATTTAATCGTACAAGCTGGAATTATAGACATGATATTCTTGCAAGCCGTAATAAAATCTTGAAAGACTGAATTAGCTTCGTGAGAAGAATTAATAGTATCCGCAACCAACTTCGCGTCAACCTCGATCTCCACCTTCTCCCAACCTAAGCTCTTGATCCATGAGAGAGCTTCGTAGAGCCCCATAGCTTCTCCCTCGTCGACTCGGTATAAACCTGGGACTGTGAGTGTTTTGCAGGTGATAAAATTACCTTCATCATTATAAATTACCATTCCCACACCCATCTCCATAGAATCCATGAAAAAGGCGAGGCTACACATGATGAAGCCTTGTTGTGGTCTATGCCAAGCTACACATGTCTTTTCTCACCCCACTCTCTAACATTACGCCATTCAGTGAGGCTTGTTGCAACAAGATTTGCTGCCATTGATGCGCTGTTACACTTTATCACGGTCGGATTAGATATCCTCGGGGTCAGATATCCAAATTCTCGAATGCCTAGAAATGATTCGGGTACACTGCTTCCGCTGGAATGATCCTCCAAGAACCTGCAAAAGACACACCGGAGGGGACTCCGGTGCGGACACTCCGACGCTCAAGTCAGTATAAGAATCTCCGTATATCACAAGGACCTCGAGATCCTTGATTTATCAAATCAGGCTCTCAAAGGATATCAGAAAGTGTTTTATACGAAGTATATTAAGTCTTGTAAAAGTAGGAAAATCTAACCTCAAAACGTATCCAACTTTACCTATTTATAGAGAACTTCCCCTTAAGAGGAAGTTAGGGCTTCCTTTTATTTCGGAGTGCCCCTCAGACTCGGCCTTACCGAGTTGACAGAGTCCTCAACTTTTTCACTTCCTGAAAGACCGGAGCCACTCTCCCTAGTGGACTCCGTCCACTGAGATAAAGGAGGAAGGAGTCTTTCTTCCACCAAGCCCGAGCCGATTCTTGCGGAGTTCTCCTATATTCTCGGTCAACCAATTCATATCAAGACTAAGTCTTCCTGAGCTCCCTCCGGAGAGACTTCCAGGAGAGATTCTTTATCCAGAGAGTATTCCATAATCCAATACTTCCACTTTTATCCTATCCTCCATACACGTGTCGACTTCTTATCGGATGACATTTTTAGGCCGCATCATCTACTCCCCCCTACTCTCGTAAAAGGGGTATATCTTTTGTGAGAGTAGAAAATTCCAGTGAGCCTAGTACAGAGGCGTTTCTGGAGAGACGTGTATTATTCTTGCTTCGGAGAGGAATTTCAAAAGTGCTCCCCTTCGGAGATTTTTCCCGCCTTGGCCGCCTGTAATTTGGCAATGGCCTGACTCTTGGTTTCATAACCTTCAAAGAATTTTCTCAAGAACTTTAGGGAATCTCTCCCCCTTTCAAGGAATCACCTCTGGTTTCAGGTGGCTCGAGGAGGTTTTCCTTGTCTTTAGCGAAATTTTTGTTTTCTAAGTACCCATCTTGGGTCTTGGTTATGGGGAGAGGCTCCCCAGTTCTCCTTGGCCTCTGAGCCTCTACTTGTCTCTCACTTTCGTTTAAAAGATTTTGATTCATAAAATATTCTCATTTCATTGATTAACCCTTTTGGGTTTCAAACATGGTGAGGTCTCTCTGGAGCTCCTCGGCCTTTAGGCCTCTGAGTGTTTCTCACTCTCATTCTTAAAAGATTTTGATTCATAAAATCTTCTCATTTCATTGATTAACCCTTTTGGGTTTCAAACATGGTGAGGGCTCTTTGGAGCTCCTCGGCCTCTAGGCCTCTGAGTGTCTCTCACTCTCGTTCTTAAAGGATTTTGATTCATAAAATCTTCTCATTTCATTGATTAACCCTTTTGGGTTTCAAACATGGTGAGGGCTCTCTGGAGCTCCTCGGCCTCTAGGCCTCTGAGTGTTTCTCACTCTCGTTCTTAAAATATTTTGATTCATAAAATCTTCTCATTTCATTGATTAACCCTTTTGGGTTTCAAACATGGTGAGGGCTCTCTGGAGCTCCTCGGCCTCTAGGCCTCTGAGTGTTTCTCACTCTCATTCTTAAAAGATTTTGATTCATAAAATCTTCTCATTTCATTGATTAACCCTTTTGGGTTTCAAACATAGTGAGGGCTCTCTGGAGCTCCTCGGCCTCTAGGCCTCTGAGTGTTTCTCACTCTCGTTCTTAAAAGATTTTGATTCATAAAATCTTCTCATTTCATTGATTAACCCTTTTGGGTTTCAAACATGGTGAGGGCTCTCTGGAGCTCCTCGGCCTCTAGGCCTCTGAGTGTTTCTCACTCTCGTTCTTAAAATATTTTGATTCATAAAATCTTCTCATTTCATTGATTAACCCTTTTGGGTTTCAAACATGGTGAGGGCTCTCTGGAGCTCCTCGGCCTCTAGGCCTCTGAGTGTTTCTCACTCTCATTCTTAAAAGATTTTGATTCATAAAATCTTCTCATTTCATTGATTAACCCTTTTGGGTTTCAAACATAGTGAGGGCTCTCTGGAGCTCCTCGGCCTCTAGGCCTCTGAGTGTTTCTCACTCTCGTTCTTAAAAGAGTTTGATTCATAAAATCTTCTCATTTCATTGATTAACCCTTTTGGGTTTCAAACATGGTGAGGGCTCTCTGGAGCTCCTCGGCCTCTAGGCCTCTGAGTGTTTCTCACTCTCATTCTTAAAAGATTTTGATTCATAAAATCTTCTCATTTCATTGATTAACCCTTTTGGGTTTCAAACATAGTGAGGGCTCTCTGGAGCTCCTCGGCCTCTAGGCCTCTGAGTGTTTCTCACTCTCGTTCTTAAAAGATTTTGATTCATAAAATCTTCTCATTTCATTGATTAACCCTTTTGGGTTTCAAACATGGTGAGGGCTCTCTGGAGCTCCTCGGCCTCTAGGCCTCTGAGTGTTTCTCACTCTCATTCTTAAAAGATTTTGATTCATAAAATCTTCTCATTTCATTGATTAACCCTTTTGGGTTTCAAACATAGTGAGGGCTCTCTGGAGCTCCTCGGCCTCTAGGCCTCTGAGTGTTTCTCACTCTCGTTCTTAAAAGATTTTGATTCATAAAATCTTCTCATTTCATTGATTAACCCTTTTGGGTTTCAAACATGGTGAGGGCTCTCTGGAGCTCCTCGGCCTCTAGGCCTCTGAGTGTTTCTCACTCTCATTCTTAAAAGATTTTGATTCATAAAATCTTCTCATTTCATTGATTAACCCTTTTGGGTTTCAAACATGGTGAGGGCTCTCTGGAGCTCCTCGGCCTCTAGGCCTCTGAGTGTCTCTCACTCTCAATTCAAGGTGTTGATCATATCAAGACCTTTCAAGTTCAAGTAATCTGCTTGGATTTAGAGTAGGGTGAGGAACTTTCTAGCTTCCCTCGGCCTCGTGGCCTTTAAGTGTTTCTCACTTTTGAATTCTCATATCTCATATATGCTCAGTGATCTACAGATCCTTCATCATTTCATCACTCCTAATTTTCAAACTTAGCCATCCGGCTACTCAGGGTGGTTAGCCCTCACGCGTTTCAGAATGCTCAAAGTATGCTTATGAACCATATCTTAAATTGTTAGGAAATATGTGCTCATACAAATTTCCAAAAATCTCCAAATGTTTTCATCACATCTCATAAAATCTTCAAATATTCATCAAAGATAAACATACATTTTAACATAATTTAGAAAAAATTAGACTCATCACTAATCAAAAACACGTTCTTAACCATGCCTAAATTCTCAATCATTCTCTCGATTCAATCATGAAATTCTCCTAAGTTATCACCTTAGCATTTCTCAAATCAATCATTTCTGAAGCTTTAGCAAATGCTCATATGCTTCGAGGTTTTATGCTCTAAACAACTACGTCTACGTAACTCATATCATATCACAAAGTAAAATCTAAAGTAAAAAAGTAAAATATACACTTTTCACTTACGTGGCTCCATATCAGCATCTCGGAGGTAGTAGGCCTAGACCCTTCATCACCCCCTTTAAGCATCGAAGTGTAAGGCATTTGCAAGGTCCGTCATCATGCTCGTCTCCGAATATCGCATCTCAACACCCTAGATGATCTTACTCACCTAATAGATCGACTCTTGGGTATATCCTTCTTTACAGTAGCCTTGTAGCCCTCACGACTACCTGCTCATCCTTCATGGGTTTCTTTTATCACGTAATCTCCTTCGGGAAACATCTTAGATAGGGATGGGTCAACGATCGCTTGTATAATTGGCCACCCAAGATGTAGTATCTTAACCGCAAAGCTCGAGCTTCTCCAGAAGCTGCAGGGGCTGGTCCTTTATTCAGCTCTTCTCAACTTTTGAATATCAAATTTCAGCACCTTGGGGAGGGTTTGGTCAGCTTCAGCAGCTGGGCTCGGTGGAGCTTCAACTCCTCAAATGTTTTCTGATATTATTCATCCCACTCGAATCTGGATCATTTTCATAAGATCCTCTTTGTAGTTCTTCTCGTGTTCGGTTCTCAACCCCGAATACTCATCTTTCTTCCATAATTATCTGGATCATGCTCCGTCGAGCTCCTCCACATTCTTAATTATCCTGGACTCATCTGGCTCACATCAGCCACATCATCACATCTAGGTCCCGGACCTCGGGGTCCTGGATACTCGCCTCATCTCTCCTTATCTGGATCTTGGACGAACTTAATCTGAAATCTAAAATCATATCTAGAATATCTAGGCATGTCAATCACACATAATTCAAAGATATTCAGCCTCATATTTTAAAAGCATGGACCACCATCCATCCTCAATCATGAATTATAAAACATATAATAACCACATAAACTCAACATGCGGGTTTTCTACTCATACTTACTAAGATCATCAAGTCATTCTCATATTCAGAGCACCTACGCCAAATAATCATAAAAATTCACGGGGGTTGTACTTAATACAATAAGAAATAACCATGGTTCTCATATATTAGTCACATCAAATCAACCAAAATCATAACCCATCCATGTCATACTTATTATGACCTCAAGTCATCGTTAAAAGATCTACCCTCTCTAAGTTTATCAAATACATGTACTAACCGGTGGTCCCAAATGTACTCGTCATTTGGGGATCAGCCCAATAACAGGTTAGGTGTTATGTTCCAGCAACTCGGCTGGTTTTCCATGGCTCAATTCTTTCTTCGGTAATCTTGCTCTCTCGAGCTCCTCTAGTACTTCTAGGTTCTTCAGCCCCTCCTCATGAGCTCATTATTCGTCATAGACCAGGTAAACTGACTCATACCAGCAGCATTATTAGATCTAAATTTCACCATCTACCGAGAGGGTAAAATTACTCATCAGATTCCTCAGGGACCTCGCATCCTTCATCCGTTCTCAGGTAATTCGATTTCTAATATGCCTCATGGTCCTGGACCTCCAGGTCTTGGTCATTCATTGCACGTCTCTTGATCTGGATCCTAAACCTCAAGGTCTTGGATAGTCGTCTCGGACATTTCGATCTTTGTAATCTACAGATCCTCAATCTATAACAGCCTCCTCCTCTAACTAGGGCAGTGTTTTCTTCCAGCCTAATCAGCGGCTAGACGTCTTTTATATCATGGTTCCGATACTCAACTCAAGTCTGGGGAGTTCCTCAGAGAGAACTCCCTGTTATGTTCTAGTTCAGGTTCTGGACTGTCATGTAGATCTCCAGGTTTACTCGTATATCAATTCCGAATTGATCCTGTAAAGATACACCAAAAAAGGGGCCTCCAACACAGGCTCTCAAGTGCTCAGATAAGCTTCATAAGCCTCAATTATATAATTTAAATATGAAATAATTAAAGAATGCAAATCAAGTCTCTTTTGATCTCAAACCTGAAACCTGTACCCTCTCCAGGACCTCCAGTCTCGACAAGATGATTAGTCTCTCTAATCTCAAATCTCTGAAGAGGATCATTTTCTTTGATCCTCGAACCTCTTACGTCATCGCGAGCTCTGAAATTATTCCCGGATCTCAACTCAGGAATATCAACTGAGGGGGTCGGCTTTTATCCCGATTCTGGGAGGCCTCCTTCTTCTTGGTCTTCCTGTCCTCAAGTTCTCTCCTCTTCTGCCCTCGAGGGCCTCGGTCAACTACGTAAACAAATTCTCTCAGATGTCCAACTTGAATCATTCTCTCAATTTCATCCTCCGAATGGTAATATTGATTGTTGTCGTGCCCATATTCATTGTGGAGTCTCCAAAATCAGTCTGACTTGGGCTTTTGAGGACCTCGGTTCCTCAAATAAGGGAATTTCAGACCTGGATGATCTCCAGCAACCTCCAAGACCTCTGTAGGTTCCAATCTCAGTTGGGTATATTTCTAAAACCTCCCTCGAGGCCCAGATCGGGATCCTCCCGCAGCATTGCGGTTTCCTGTTCCTCCGGAGTTTCGGGGAGCTTCTGGGCTGGACCTCCTTGCTGTAGATTCTCTCTTCCTCTCTCCACTAGCTGGTTTCACCTCCAGCCTCTTGGTTTGCCTCACCTCTTCGAGGGTGAGATACTTTTCAGCTCTAAAGATTCTTAAGTCCTCTACCCGCTTCAGGTAATCAATCATCCTCTCACCCACTCTAGTTTTCGAACTTATCGTTTTGTCTATTTAGGGTTATTGGCCTTGATCTCAGGGACCTAAATAGGCTCAATCTTCACTTTTCATTTCCGAGCTTATCCCGAAATCCTCCAGGACTTGGATAGAATCAACCTATAATCTGAAATCTTCTGAACCTATCCAGATATCCTCCAGAACTTGGATAGACTTAATCTATAATCTGAAATCTTCTGAACCTACCCAGAGATCCTCCAGAACTTGGGTAGACTTAATCTATAATCTGAAATCTTCTGAACCTATCCAGAGATCCTCTAGAACTTGGATAGACTTAATCTATAATCTGAAATCTTCTGAACCTACCCAGAGATCCTCCAGAACTTGGGTAGACTTAATCTATAATCTGAAATCTTCTGAACCTATCCAGAGATCCTCCAGAACTTGGATAGACTTAATCTATAATCTGAAATCTTCTGAACCTACCCAGAGATCCTCCAGAACTTGGGTAGACTTAATCTATAATCTAAAATCTTCTGAACCTACCCAGAGATCCTCCAGAACCTGGATAGGCTCGGTCTGTAATATGAAATTATATCTAAAATATGGAAACATGTTAATCGTGTGCAAAATCATAATCATCATCAGCGTCTAATCATTAATCATCATCAACGTCCAATCGTGTGAAAAATCATAATTATATATAAAATATGGAAACATGTTAATCGTGTGCAAAATCATAATCATCATCAGCGTCTAATCATTAATCATCATCAACGTCTAATCATCATCAACGTCTAATCGTGTGCAAAATCATAATTATATATAAAATATGGAAACATGTTAATCGTGTGCAAAATCATAATCATCATCAGCGTCTAATCATCATCAACGTCTAATCATTAATTCTACCACATAAAGTAATCACAAGACTCAACATGTGAATTGCTTACCCATGCTTCTACGATTTCAAGTAATTCTCAATTCTAAGATTGTTTCTAGAGTATCAATCATGTAAGCTTAGGAGAATCATGCTTAATTCAATGGAAAAAATAAGTTTGTGTCATATATGTCAATATCATTAAAATATGCTCATAGCAATATCAAATTACTATAAAAGATCTAATACTTTAGGCTCTATCAAACACATGTACTAACCTGTAGCACCGATGCACTTATCATATCTTTGCCTCGTACTCCCACGTTTAGATTTTGGACCTCGAGGCCCTAAATACCCTTCCTCATACCTCCAAGTTTTGATTCTGGACCTCGGGGTCCTGAATACTCTGCCTCGTACCTCCAGATCCGATCCTGGGATCCTGGACCTCGGGGCCCTGAATACTCTGCTGCTCGTGGAGGGGCACGAATGTTGTCATCCCTTGCAGTGCCTGGAGGTATCTCCTTGCCAGGTCCACTCCCGAAGGCTCCAGACGTACCAACAATATCACCACCTGTAGAGATAGGGGTGTCTCGAGCCTCTTCCATCAGGTTCTGACCTTCTACAGGTGCGGGGGACGGATTTGCCCCCTGAAAGAACGAATACAAGTTATTTTACCGAACTTCCCTAGAGTAGGCGTGATTGTGTTATTCCCTCCGCCCATAGTTCAAACAGATAGAAAATCGTGAGAAGATCCCTTAAATCTTTCCCACAGACGGCGCCAGTTGATGTGCCAAAAATTGCACGGTCGGATTAGATATCCTCGGGGTCAGATATCCAAATTCCCGAATGCCTAGAAATGATTCGGGTACACTGCTTCTGCTGGAATGATCCTCCAAGAACCTGCAAAAGACACACCGGAGGGGACTTCGGTGCGGACACTCTGACGCTCAAGCCAGTATAAGAATCTCCGTATATCACAAGGACCTCGAGATCCTTGATTTATCAAATCAGGCTCTCAAAGGATATCAGAAAGTGTTTTATACGAAGTATATTAAGTCTTGTAAAAGTAGGAAAATCTAACCTCAAAACGTATCCAACTTTACCTATTTATAGAGAACTTCCCCTTAAGAGGAAGTTAGGGCTTCCTTTTATTTCGGAGTGCCCCTCAGACTCGGCCTTACCGAGTTGACAGAGTCCTCAACTCTTTCACTTCCTGAAAGACTGGAGCCACTCTCCCTAGTGGACTCAGTCCACTGAGATAAAGGAGGAAGGAGTCTTTCTTCCACCAAGCCCGAGCCGATTCTTGCGGAGTTCTCCTATATTCTCGGTCTACCAATTCATATCAAGACTAAGTCTTCCTGATGTTTCTCTCCGGGTGGAGCTCCCTCCGGAGGGACTTTCAGGAGAGATTCTTTATCCAGAGAGTATTCCATAATCCAATACTTCCTTTTTTATCCTATCCTCCATACACGTGTCGACTTCTTATCGGATGACATTTTTAGGCCGCATCATATATAAAGACAAATTCGTAATCTTATAATTATATTTTAAAGTAAATTTTCGATCTAATTTGATACTCGTGAAAATAGTTCATTTGGTAGTAACAAATTGATCACCATTGAATGATCCGAAATAGGAATTTTGGCTGCTTTAAGTATTTTAAATTTTCTTAAAATTAACCGTAAAAATTTTTTTTTATTAAAATTACATCGAATATTATTATTATTTTAACACATATACGGTTTTACCACAAAATTTAAGAAAAAAAAAAGTATCAGTGTTGAAATTTTTTATAAACTTTTATATATAAAATAAATAAAATAGTTTAATAGAGTGTATGATAGACCTAAAAATAATGGCATGAAGAGTAATTATATGTATATTGCAAGGGTGAAAATTGTGATAATTGTTTCCATCTAGGGATATGTAAATTTTTAGAGAACAAATTAAAAAGGAAAGTATAAAAACTCTTAAGGGAGGAAATAGTAATTTATTTCATTATCAAACCTATAAATAGTAAAGGAAATATTATTAATCCAAATATATCTTAAAATTCCTACCTACATATTGAGGCAATATAAATGACAGTTTACTCTTGAGACTTGGGACAATTCAGTTAAATGCACTTGTAAAAACGTCCAAAATCTTGAATATTAGGTTTCACATAGAAATCAGAAAATATATCAAATCCATATAAATGCTACAACATAAAATTGATGCTCCTTCATACCTAATTCGCCCCATTATCTGGACTCACATCGTCGTACGATACCAAGCCACGTTGTGGTAGCCCACCGGAAGGGCTGGATGGGGGACTTGGAGACAAACCCTTTACTGGATGCTTTCTTGAAGCAACGTCAGCAGATCTTGATCGAGACGAACTGCGGCTCCTCAACCTGCCTCTTGGGGATTTGTCGCTCTTTTTCGGGCCGAGGCGTGATTTCAGTCGGTCACTAAGCACAGGGGGCGCCTATCTACTGGGCTAGGACTGTGTTACAGTCAGTAACGGACCTACATGGTGCCCAGGGGGGCCCGTGGGCCCCCCACTAATTTTGTAAATTCGTCAGGGGTATTTTGGTAATTTCACACATATTAAAATTAATACTCTGTTTTATAATTATTTGCACACTTTTGAAATAAAAGTAATCCATAAAATTAATATATATCCGAACATCATTTTATTTTAAAATCGTCACTCATTTTGGGTCTACATTTTATCCTAAATTTCACTAAATCTATTTTACATCTACACCACTAAATTCAATTATTTTTTAAAGTGAATCGGTTAAAATGTGCAAGTTATCACGGGACGGAGGGAGTATTAACTTGTACCAAAACATAGCAAAAGTCAACTTATCCGATTAATTTAATGAAATGTGACGTATTGACAATTTCATAATGTAAAATTTTTATGAAAATAATGAGTACATATATATATATATATTATATATAATAATGTTAATCGGGCCCCCCTACCGAAAATTTCTGGGTCCGTCACTGGTTACAGTAGCTATGGTGGAAGATGAATGGTGTCCGAGAAGAAGAGTCAAAACTCAAAAGCGTATTTCTAATCTTATGTTTTTATTATTTTGCATTTACATTTTAGTATCAAACGGTGTCGTTTTACATGGGCATTTACTATAAATACCCAATGTATTTTGCTTATTGTTTTTATCGCAGAAATATAGCAAAATTACTCTCTTCTTCTCCAATTTCTCTCTCTCTATAACCGTTTAGATTCGCGCGGAGTGCGTGAGTCTTTCAGTGGCCTCAGAGCCAATTCCTGAGCTGCGCAACCTGCAAAACAATTAACAATGGTGAATAGCAATACGGAACGGATTTCAACGTTGGAAACGCAAGTTACAGAATTAAAGGATGAATTCTCACAACAAATCGGGGCATTAACAAATGCTTTCAAGCAACAGATGGAGCTGATAATGAAAGAGTTGAATTCTCATCGAGGAAAAGCTCCAGTAGAGGAGAACGACCTTGGAGATAAGGCCGCACAAGCCAGATCTGGGAATGGATTGCTAGGAACACCACTGGGAGTTAAAGTGACACCAGAGGTAACTCATTTCACTCGTAACACTGAACACAAATCTCATGGTAGGACTCCTAAGATTGATTTTCCTAAATTCAATGGTGAAAATCCACGAGTATGGATCAGGAGGTGTAGAAAATATTTTATGTTCAATCCAATGAGTGATTATGAGTAGAGCTGTTATTCGAGCCGAGTCGAGTATTTGAGATTCGAGCTTGACTCGAGCTCTTATCGAGCCGAGCCGAGCTCGACTCGATAACATTACCGAGTTAAAAATTAAGCTCGGCTCGACTCGTTAACGAGTCTAACGAGCTTAACGAGCCTATCGAGTCGAGTCGAGTCGAGCCTAACGAGCCTAATGGAATTTTTTACAAAAATTTAGTTATCGAGCCTAACAAGTCGAGCTCGAGCCGGCTCGTTAGTAAATCGATTATTTAACGAGCCCGAGCTCGGCTCATTAAGCTAAACGAGTCGAGCCTTATCGAGCCTTAACGAGTCGAGTCGAGTCGAGCCGAGTCTCGTTAAGGCTCGGTTCAAATAACAACACTAATTATGAGAAAATACTACTATCTGCCATGAATATGGAAGGGTCGACTGATTACTGGTATGTAGACCAAATTGAAGGAAGAGAGAATATGTTGTGGGAACAGTTTGTTATTTTGGTTTTGAACAAATTTGCTAATGTGGATGATGACAATTTGGTTGGCAAATTTAGTAAACTCAATCAGACTGGTTCAGTGAAGGAATACATCAAAGAGTTTGTGGAACTAAAATCTTACGTGGCAGCAATGCATAAAACTCTAGATGAGGAGTATTACATTAGGATTTTCATAAGTGGATTGAAGGAGGAAATAGGGCAATTTGTACACATTATGAAACCAGCCTTGTTGGATGATGCTATGCAATTAGTTGTGAAACAGGAACACTTGATATCGGTGCAAACAAAAAGTATCAAGTCTGCTCTCAAGTTTACTACCAATTCTCACTGGTAACCTAATGTTGAATCAAAGGAGAAGAATAGTGTGAATGAGAAGATACAAATTCAGAAAAGGTTAACTCCAGCTGAGATGGAGGCTAGAAGGAAGAAGAATTTGTGTTATAACTGTGATGAGATTTATCACATTGGACACAAATGTAAGAGGCTATTTGTGATATGTGTGGATGGGGAGGAGGATGAAGAGGAAAGCCGAGAGTTAATTCTGCAGGAGTTGGGAGAAACAGGGCAAGAATCTATTGTATCCTTACATGCTTTGGCAGGGCATAACAATCCAGATATAGTCAGGATTAAAGGAAAGGTAGGGCCACATGTAATTATGGTGTTACTTGACTCTGGAAGTACCCATAGTTTCATTGATCCTCACACGGCTAGAAAATTGGGCTATGAGATTGAAGAGGCTAGCTCACTTATTGTCACAGTGGCTGATGGTAGTAAAGTTGAGTGTAACACTAAGTGTGCTAAAGTGGAATGGGAGATAGGTGAATGCAAATTCATTGCACCCTTGAGAGTGTTAACTTTGGGAGGTTGTGATATGGTGATGGGAGTGGATCTACTCAGCCAGTTGGGCCCTGTAACTTTTGATTTTAAGAAACACAATGTGCAGTTTGAAAAGGATGGCAAAGTGATCAGTTTACAAGGGATCAATACTGAAGTGCAAATGAGCATGCTCACCGGAAAACAACTCAAGAAACTCATCAGAAGGGGGTCACAAGGAGATCTATACTTCATGTGTTATGTAAAGGGGGAAAAAGAAGTAGAGAAATGCACAACATCTCCAGAATTGAAGGTTTTACTTGAAGAACATCAAGATATTTTTCAATTACCCACCACACTGCCACCACAGAGATCACATGATCACCAAATCAGAATTAAAGAAGGGGAGAATCCAGTCAAGCAGAATGCATACAGGTATCCATTTTTACAGAGAAGGGAGATAGAAAAATTGGTGCAAGAAATGCTAGAAAGTGGTATCATCAAGCCAAGTCAGAGCCCTTATTCTTCACCAGTGTTGTTGGTGAAGAAAAAAGATGGGAGTTGGAGGTTCTGTGTAGACTACAGAAAGTTGAATGCAATCACAATTAAGGATAGCTACCCTATTCCTTTAATTGATGATTTGTTAGATGAATTGGAGCAAGCTAAGTGTTTCTCTAAGGTGGATTTGAGGGCAGGTTATCATCAAATCAGGGTGCACCCTGCTGACATTCAGAAGACAGCTTTTGTCACAGTGTCAGGCCTATATGAGTTTGTGGTGATGTCGTTTGGCCTGACTAATGCTCCTGCCACTTTTCAGGCTGTCATGAATTCAGTTTTTAGCCCATATCTGAGGAAGTTTGTGCTTGTTTTCTTTGATGATATATTAATTTACAGCTTGAACATGGAGCAACATGAGTTACATCTAAGACAGGTGTTTCAGTTAATGAGAGAGCATCAACTCATGTCTAAGGCATCTAAATGTGTCTTTGGACAAAAAGAAGTGGAGTACCTTGGTCATATTATATCTGATCAAGGGGTGATGGCTGATCCAAACAAATTGAGAGTGATCCAAGAATGGCCTAAACCAACCAATGTGAAGTCACTAAGAGGATTTCTTGGGCTTACGGGGTACTACAGAAAATTCATCAAGAGTTATGGGCAAATAGCTAAAGCACTCACCCAAATGACTAAGAAGGGCAGATTTGAGTGGAGTGTTGAAGCTGAGGAGGCTTTCTTGGACCTCAAGAAAGCAATGATGAATGCACCCATCCTAAAACTACCTGATTTCTCTAAGCAATTCATTGTAGAAACAGATGCAAGTTATGGGGGCCTTGGAGCAGTGCTCGTACAAGGAAGTAGACCCATTGCATTCATTAGCAAACCTTTGGGGATCAAGAACATGGGGTTGTCTATTTATGAAAAGGAGTTTTTAGCTATCATATTGGATGTGGAGAAGTGGAGGAGTTATTTGATTCATGCTCCTTTCATAATTAGAATAGATCACCAAAGTTTGAAATATTTATTAGAGCAAAAGATTTCTACACCTCTCCAACATAAGTACTTAACTAAAATGTTGGGATTTGACTACAAGATTGAATATAGGACTGGAAAGGAGAATATAGTGGCGGATGCACTATCAAGACAGGCCTTCACTGAGGAAGCACAATGTCAAGCCTTAACTGTAGTCAAACCAACTTGGATTGAGGAAATCCAGGAGAGTTATGAAGGTGATGTGTTGGTGCAGCAAGTCATCACAGAGGCTCTAACTTACCCTTTTAATGTGTCTTATTTTACTTACAATGTTGGATTGGTAAGGTATAAGGGTATTTTATATATGGGAAGTGGCCAGGGATTAAGGGTAAAAATCATCAGTTTCATGCATGCATCTAGTGAAGGAGGACATTCTGGGGTACAAGTCACTTACCACAGAATGAAGCACACTTTTTGGTGGCCTAATCTGAGGCAGGATGTACAGCAGTAGGTAGCTCAATGCCACATATGTCAGTTGTGTAAGCATGAAACTCTCAAACAGCCTGGTTTGCTACAACCATTGCCAGTACCAGAACATGCTTGGAGAGACATCACTATGGATTTTATTGAAAAATTGCCCAAATCTGAAGGGAAAGACACTATATGGGTGGTGGTGGACAGGTTCACTAAATACAGCCATTTTATTGCTCTCTCTCACCCGTTTACAGCCTCTCATCTAGCCTCTATATTCATGGACAATATATACAAACTAAATGGTTTGCCAGCCACTATTATTTCTGATAGAGACAAACTATTTACTAGCCATTTCTGGCAGCAGCTGTTCAAGTTACTGGGAGTTCAGCAACTTTTGAGCACAGCATACCACCCTCAAACTGATGGGAAAACAGAGAGGGTGAATCAGTGCCTAGAAACTTACTTGAGATGCATGTGTGGTTCTACACCTAGACACTGGGCTCAGTGGTTACCACTAGCTGAACATTGGTACAATACCAATTTTCACACTTCACTAAACATTACTCCATTTGAAGCACTATATGGCCACATGCCCATTCCTCTTACAATGGGTCCCTACTTACAGAGTCAAGTTCAAGGGGTGGAAGACTCTATTCATGCAAAACAGATCATAGTTCAGAAGCTCAAGGAATTATTGCAGAAAGCCAGGGAGCGCATGCAACACTTTGCCAACAAAAATCGAAGTGAAAGGCATTTTGAAGCGGGGGAGTGGGTGTACCTGAAATTAAAGCCTTATCGCCAGAAATCGGTCCATGGGAAGCATATCTGGAAACTCGGTCCAAAATATGCCGGGCCCTTTCAGATCGTAGAAAGAATTGGAGAAGTCGCATACACCCTTGCTCTGCCTCCGACTGCAAAAATTCATCCAACCTTTCATGTATCACTTCTCAAACGACACATAGGGAAAAATGAAGTCTTGGTTCGTGATGTACCTGAGTTCGATGCGGATGGGAAGGTGTTGCTGCAACCTTTTGCCATTCTAGCTCGAAGACTTGTATAGAAAGGGAAATCACCGGCGACGGAGGTTTTGGTCCGATGGGTTCATCTCCCAGATGAAGAGGCTACCTAGGAAAGCTATTTGGAGATGAAAGTGAAATACCCACAACTTTTTGCTTGAGGACAAGCAAAGTGTGGAGGGGGGAAATGTTACAGTAGTTATGGTGGAAGATGAATGGTGTCCGAGAAGAAGAGTCAAAACTCAAAAGCGTATTTCTAATCTTACGTTTTTATTATTTTGCATTTACATTTTAGTATCAAACGGTGTCATTTTACATGGGCATTTACTATAAATACCCAATGTATTTTGCTTATTGTTTTTATCGCATAAATATAGCAAAATTACTCTCTTCTTCTCCAATTTCTCTCTCTCTATAACCTTTTAGATTCGCGCGGAGTGTGTGAGTCTTTTAGACTGCGCTCAGGGCTTCTGCTATAGCGTCTGCCCCGACCACGGGGGCTTCTAGAAACACTCCGACTCCTCTTTCTTTCATATCTAACACCAATAAAGTGCAACACTTTTGAATTAAATAATATAATGATCTTAGATAGATGGGAGGGACAATTTTTCCCTATAAAATAGTAATTTAAATGCCATTTTTTTCTAGTTTTTCATTATATCATAAAATAATATAGAACTTTAACGAAATACAATTTTGGCAAACAACTACTTTGATCATGCAAAAATTAATATTCTAATTCACCAAATTTCATATAAAATTAAATAGTGTTTGAACGGGTAAATTAATGAATTGGCCCAAGGTTAGGTGTCAAAACTTAAAACTATTAGGGTAAATTGACCTTCATAGCTTTTTTAGGCCCCCAACTTAGGGGTACCAACATTATAGAATTTGCGAGCTAACACATTTAGGCCATTATATTTTAATTTTGGCACATTTAGGCTAAATTTGTGCTAATTTGTCACGTGTTTCACGTCAATGTGGCGTAAATGTACAAATACTAAATTTTATGGGGCTAAAACTGTGTGCCTATAAATATATTGTCCCACATTTGCTACTCCCCAGCAAGGGCGGAACTATTTGATGGCTGGGACGGGCTGTAGCCCGTCCAGCCATTCAGATTTCTCTTTTTTTTTTTTTTTTTTTTATTATGCATATATTTTTTAAAATAATTATTTGTCCATCTAATATATTTTTTTCTCAAAGGAAGTTGTGCATGTACGTATTAATCCGCGTCCACTAGACATTAAATCAAATATATAAATTTAACAAAAACAAATTTAAAATAATCTTTTGAATTTTATACCTGAGGCCCATAAAATTTATAAGATACAAATATTAAATTCTTTAAACGAATTAAATTAAAAGATACAACATTAGAGTATATTTGTTTTGAAATTTTTGAGGATCTTGACATAAAATTAAATTAATAATAATTTACTTAAATCTCAAAATAAATATATACTATTACAAATATTAAAATTTAAAATTCACTCGATTTTATATGTATTTATATATGGTTGATAGATATTTATAGAGTTAACTTTTATAAAATTTATAAATATATTTTAAAAATTCGAATTCTAGAATTTTAAAGTAGAGTCGGTGTTAAACTTTAAAAATTTAAATTCGAAAACAAACATAACCTTAAGGGTTTAATAAAAAACGTAAGCATTTTTTTTAGTTTAGCCTACCCTATTTTATAATCCTGGTTCCGCCCTTGCTCCCAAGGGCATGCTTTGGACATTTTAGAGATCCGTGGAGATGTTAGACTGAAAAATAGTTTAATATTCTATCTGCAACGGGTCCTAGAAGTTTCATAAGACCATAATTGAGAAAGAAAAAACAATGACATGCTGAGAAAAAATAGAAAGTTTGTAGACCTGCAGGGTGGACTTCTGTAATGTCGTTGTGGTGACCGTTCATATCTACTTCTGTAGCTTGAATACCTAAAACAATCATAACACAACCCTTATTCTTTCATTACACCGATAATTTAAATTAAAATTAAGATTTTTAATTTTAAATCAAATTGTAAATTAAAATTATATTTTAAATTTAAATCATTTCATGGTCAACAATGCTATCTTCTATACCAGAAACATTCCGTTTTGAAGTTACGAATTCAGTGTTGCTGCAAATCCCATCTGCGATAATCAATAATTCGATCTGCAAATCTCATTTGCGCTATCTTCGATACCAGAATCATTCCATTGTGAAGGTATGAATTCGGTGTTGATGCAATAATTCCATCTGCAAATTCCATCTGCGATAATCAATAATTCGATCTGCAAATCTCATCTGCGATATGCGATCATCACCGAACTACCCAAAATAGATTTAATTTTGAGTTTATAAATCTCATCCGAGAACCATTCCATTATCAAGGTATGCAATTTTATTCCGTGTTGTTTTAATTCAATAATCAATAATTCGATTGGTTCATTGTTCTTCCAATATATACCCTGTCCAACACGATCTTCGATCTTTTCTAATTCGCCCCTGTTTTATATTATGCGATTTAGGGTTCTATTGAACGTGTTAATTGGAGAAGTTAATTTACTGAATCAGAAATGGAATATGCTGTGATTTTAAAGTTCGAATTCGAGGAGAAAACCAAGTTGATCCGTGTTCAACAATCTTCAAAGTTCAAAGACATTGTTAACGAAGTAATCGGTATGTGGCCCATATTGTCTTCTTCCATATTGTTTTTTTTGCTTAGAGTATATTTTATTTTTTGGAATATGATTTACAGGTTTAGCTTATATTCAACTTATATTTACACATGTGCATTAAATGTTTAGCATATATTTCAATATATGCAGTAACTAGATATGTATTCATTAATTACTTATGTTAGGGCGAGATATAGTTAACTCAACCCATAATATAATGTTTTCTATGGTATCAAATAAAATCATGGAATATCATAATAATTAATCTCATATTAAAATAATCCATACAATTATAAAAGTAATGTTAAAAGATTATAATTTATCAATCATAATTAATATTATTAAATTTAAATATATCCACTACTTCCCACAATTATCTAACGTAATCCAAACCAACAATATATTTTTGACATTTTCAAACATACTGATATTCAATGATAATTTTTTTCTATAAATAATATTATAATTAAAATTTCTAAAATGAATAGTTTATTTTGATATCCACGTTTGCATAATATGTACACGTCAATATTATAATAATACTTTTTATATTTAACATCTATAACCAAATGATTCACGTAATAATACTATGATTATCGTAGTAATCATAAATATAGAAAAAAATGGTGTATTTTGCATTCCATACTGCACATATCTCAATGTGCATATTTGTTTGACATATACGTGCACATATATTCTATAGAAAACGTTCCACGTTACTGAATTAATTACATCATATGTATTTCTTTTTTTTTATTTTTATTTTGTTGCTGTGGTTTTCCATCCAGATTGTTTAAGATTGTCTATTCGGGAATTTAATATTTCGAACGCAATTATGAACGCAATTATGACCGATGGATATTTAGGAAAGTTTGAAATTTCGAACGCAATTATGACCGAGATTATGACCGATGGATATTTAGGAAAGTTTGAAATTTCGAATGCAATTATGACCGAGATTTCCGGGAATTTAATATTTCATCAGCTCCTGTTTTGAATTTCCTATTTTATCTTAATTGAATATGCAAATTTCGATTTTATTTATAAACGGAGGTTAAAATTGTACTTTTATAAATCAAATTGTCCTTCTTCCTAACTTTTAAAAATTTTGTCTTTATTTCGAGTTTTTATAAGTGAAATGTCCTATATACTAATTTCCCCTAATATAAAAATAATTTACACAATATTTTCACAACATTATTTTATTTTTAAAATTGTGACTCATTTCATTTCGAGTACACTTTGTTCCACCCAATTCACTAAATTCTCTTTATTTGACCTCACACTCTACTAAATTAATTTTTCTTAAAAAAATAGTCGATTAAAGTATGCAAATTATCACGGGACTAAAGAAATACTCTGTATTAATTACTTTTCAAAAAATAATATTATAACCAAAATAACCAATGTCATTAGTTTAAGTATATATTTGGGGTTGGTCTGCTATAGACTCGAGTGCATGTTGTGCATCCTAGTCCATGTTGCATTTTTCAGTTTTACTGACTTACACTATTTTTGGTAAATGGTGTTGCACTTTTCAATTATTAAACTGTATAATAATATTTTTATTCATAGTGACTTACATTTTTTAGTAATATTGTGTTGTACTTTTCAATTTAATAATATACACTTTTCTTTAGACTAGGGTGCACAACATGCCCCCCAGTGCATACTAGACTTTACCATATATTTGATGTTGTCATTTAGTTTTAGCATGCGAAATTTACTAATTTACTTGTGAGAGAAACAAGTGTCAAATGGTCAGCATATTAGAATTTAGACGTACTAAAAAACATGAAACAATAAATAAATAAATAGAAGGGCATGTAATGAAATTAGGAAATAGGTTAATGGTGTAAAATGGTACCCTTTTAGCTTAATTGGGATAGCTCAAGTGGTTAGAAAAAATACTTACGATATACTGCAATTTTATGTATTCTGTCAAATACGTTGGTTAATTTAATCAAAGTAGTTAAAAAATACCTCGGTCAATTTTTTAATACGTGTGAATTCAAGTGATCTACCTTTTATTGTCCATAAAATACGTACGATATACTGCAATTTTAAGTATTCTGTCAAATACGTTGGTTAATTTAATCAAAAAATATTAATTTAATCCCTTAATTACTTTGTTTATGTTTCAGAATACATCTTATATAAAGAGTTTTGAAATGCACCATTACTCATCTATTTAATTACACTAAAAATACAGATTTTCGAAATCTTGATTTAAAAATCTCCAACCATTGATTGATGTTGTACTTGTAACTTCTTTTTAAACATTTTTCAAATTATGTCAGTTTTTTTTTTTTTTTCCTCTTTCTAACGAGAATTGATGATTTTGTTCACACTCAAACAATTTCTAATTTTTTCACCCAAATCTTATTTTGTATATTACCCGATAAATTCGATTTGCTATAAGTATATTAATAGACTAAAACCCTGAATTCACACGAGCAATATGATGTCGCTCTTGATGAATATCGTGCGTATCTGATGGAATATTCCCATATCATTGACTTTTCATATATTTCCATTCCCTTATTTGGTGTATATATTTACTTCTTTCTTCTCAGCACAATTATAGGAGAGACGTTAGATGATTGATAGAGGCTTGTGTATATATTCTCCATTCTGCATACTTTCAAGAATCAATAAACAGAGCATATTAATTTTCCATTAAAGTCTCAAATCAATTTTCCTTGCTGTTCATTGCCACCACTACAAGAAATGGGGGAATAGCGACGAAAATTTTGCGACAAATCTAAATTTCATCGCTAAAATCAATTTTTAGCAACGAAATATAAATTTTCGCGGCTAAATTGTTAGATTTAATATTTGCAACAAAATATATATATTTCATCGCTATATTAGCAACAAATTGTTTCATTTTGTTGTTAATAATCAAAACAACAATGAAAATTATATTTCGTCGCTAATATTTTGCGATGAAATAGAAATTTTCGTGGCTAATTTCTTTAAATTATTTTTTACAACAAAATTTATATATTTCATCGCTATATTAGCAACAATTTGCTTCATTTTGTTGTTAATAATCAGAAAAACTATGAAAATTATATTTCGTTGCTAATATTTTGCGATGAAATAGAAATTTTCGTGGCTAATTTTTTTAAATTAATTTTTGCAACAAAATTTATATATTTCATCGCTATATTAGCAGCAAATTGCTTCATTTTGTTGTTAATAATCAGAACAAAAATGAAAATTATATTTCGTTGCTAATATTTTGCGATGAAATAAATTTTTTTGTGGCTAATTTCTTGAAATTAATTTTTGCAACAAAATTTATATATCTCATCACTTTATTAGCAACAAACTGCATCATTTTGTTGTTAATAATCAGAGCAACAATGACAATTATATTTTCTTGCTAATATTTTGCGATGAAATTGAAAATTTTGTGGCTAATTTCTTGAAATTAATTTTTGCAACAAAGTTTATATATTTCATTGCTATATTAGCAACAAATTGCTTCATTTTGTTGTTAATAATCAGAACAACAATGAAAATTATATTTCGTCACTAATATTTTACGATGAAATAGAAATTTTTGTGGCTAATTTATTGAAATTAATTTTTGCGATGAAATTAAAATATTTCATCGCTATACTAGCAACGTATTGCTGCATTTTTTTGTTAATAATCAGAACAACAATGAAAATTATATTTTGTCGCTAATATTTTACGATGAAATATAATTTTTTGTGGCTAATTTATTGAAATTACTTTTTGCGATGAAATAAAAATATTTCATCGCTAAAATAGCAACAAATTCTTTTATTTTGTTGTTAATAATTAGGACAACAATGAAAATTATATTTAGTTGCTATTATTTTGCGAAGAAATATATTTTTTGTGGCTAATTTCTTGGAATTAATATTTGCAACAAAATTAAAATATTTTATCGCTACACTTTTATCAAATTATTTTATTTTGTTGTTAATAATAAGAACAACAATGATAATTATATTTCGTGGCTAATATTAAATCAACTATGCTTATTAAATCAAGAAAATCAATTTATATAATTAAATGTTTAATAATTCTCCAAATTTTATGTCTTATAAATCAGTATGAATGTTTATAAAAATATTTATAAATATGATATGCAAATGAAGATGGACATAATTAAAGATGGGAGAATGAAGATTGGCTGTAATATTTTTTTTTTTAAATTGTTAAAGTAACATTGATTTTTTACAATTGGAATTGTTTTAAAAATTACAATATATATACACATGTATATATACATATATAGTTGTTACAAGTTAAAAATTAATAAATTAATAAATGTGAAATAAATTATTAAATGAGTAAAAATAACTAAATTAGTAACAATTGAATACATATATAATTAATATTAAAAACTGAACCAAAGAGCTGTTTGTCCGAATGGTAGGTGCCCAGCTATGGACGCCAATCCACCCGGGATCAATTCCCACTAAGACCAAATAAAATATGTTGGTCCCAAAGTTGAGTTAATAATATTGAGTAAGCTAGTGAAAATGTCTAGAGGGGAGGGGTGAATAGACTTTTCAAAAATCTTTCAATATATCAGAATACACAATGCGGAATAATCAGATTACTAATGAGCCCAATCAAGTTTATACTCAACTTTTATCCAGAATTTTATAGTTCTACTATTCTTGATTAAACAATTCAAACAAATATCAAACAGTAAAGTAAAGAACACAGAATTTTATAGTGGTTCGACAAATGTCTACATCCACTCTCACAACTCCAGTTGTGAAGTTTTATTACTCTTCTTGAGCTTCTTGTGGCTTAAAGTCCCAAGATTAAGACTTTGATCTTTTCGATTATACCTCCAGGTATATCTTCGATCTACTAGTAATTCTACAAGTAACTAGCACACTTGTTTTACAAAATACAAACTTAAACTTGAAAAGTAAAACTTCTCTTTGAATAGCCTTTGATTCTTCTCTTCAATTCAGTGGCTTCTTCTTCTTTGATTTCCTTCAACTCTGTGAGTTCTTGCTTGTAGACTTGCTCTTGAATTCTCTAAGATCAGTAATTGCTTCAGTAGTAGCAGTAGTCTTTCAGTAGTCTCTTCAAGTAGGAGATCATACAGTATTTATAGAACTTAGTATGACAGTTAGCAGTTTGTGAACTAACTTTCAACTAACTCTAAAACTGTTTTTGTAACTTCTTCTTGTAACCGACTTTGTAACTTCCTTCCAAGTCAGCATATCTTCAATAAATCTCCAGTTACACCTTAAATAAGCTTTCCAAACTTATTCTTCAATTTCACTAAATCAGCACAGTAACTTACTGTTCTGATTTTTACTCTTCGGATTTTACTCTGCTGATTTTTACTCTTCTGACTCAATCAGCACAGTAACTTAAAACTTTCCAAAACTTCTCCAGATTTCTTCTAAGCTCTTCAATTCTTCTTGAAGTCTTCTTATTCTGAAGTAGTCCTCTGAGTCTTCATTAGTCTTCTGATCTTCTTCTAATCTATTCTTAATCTAGTGTTCTGATTTTACTGTTCTGAGCTTTACAATGCTGAATACAATAGAATACAACTTTACATATATAAAACCTATCTATACATCAACTGAACTATATACAGATGAGTATTTCTAAGTCCTATACTATAAGCTGTCTATACAATAAAACATCAGCTTAGTTCCTAACAGTTCATATATCAGATCAGTAACCAATAAGATCAGTAACTCATAAGATCAGTAACTTATGTAAGTTCAATAACTTCCATATAAGATCAGTAAATATATAAGATCAGTAAACACTTAAGATCAGTAACTTACATATCAGATCAGTAAACATATCAGATCAGTAACTCAGATTAGTAACTCAGATCAGTAACTCAGTTTCAAATATTTCATATAAGATCACTAAAAATATTCTCAGTTTCCACACTAAGATCAGTAACCTTATTTCACATAACTCAGTTAAGATCAGTAATTTTATCCTTACTATTACTAGTTAAGATCAGTAAACTTACTTCAGATACAATTAAGATCAGTAATCTCAATTTAAGTTTCTCATCAGATTAGTAAGCTTATATTCAGATGACTTAGTTAAGATGACTTAGAACCACATATATCACTAACTTTAAGTTGCTTTTGGCCATCAAAACATACTTTCATCAACTAGAACATTGTTTATAGGATTCATATCCCAACAATTTCCCCCTTTTTTATGAAGCCAAAACTACTTAAATGTTAATAAATCAGTAGTTAAGTATGTAGTCTATCATAACAGTTCATCAATTCAGAAATCCAGATTCATATTCAAATAAGATCAAATATTACAAATAATCACAGAATATGAAAATCACAAAAATATAGAAATAAAGATTAAGGATAGAAATGTTATCTTCTGAGCTTTTCCTTCATCTTCATTCTGCATCTTCAAATTCTGAATGCAACATACATCCTTGCTTTGATATCCATCATGTGTTGATGATCAGTTATTATCTTTTCAACCATTTATTACTTTACCTTCCCCCTTTTTGGCTTCATCATACAACTCCCTAATAGACTTCAGTTGTTGCATGATTTCACCCTTCAAGGTCTAGGTAAGGTCATTAGTATATTGTTTAGTAGATACATCACCAAGTTAGGTTAAAAATACTCTGCTGATTTTTATCAGCACAGTTGTTTCCAGCACACATTTACATCATTTTTATCACAATTTTATTATAAGAACTACTTATCTGGATTCAGCTGAGTACTGTGATCAGCTGAGTAAACTTTTCAGACATCAGATCAGTAGTTGAGTCAGCACAGTAGTGTTCAGATCAGTACCCAATTTTCTGATTTCACCTTTTTTTTTTATATCAGCACAGTAATCCTCAGATCAGTACTGTGTCCGATCAGTAGATTTCTTGTAGACAGATTAGTAGTAAACATGTCTTTCTGTAGACAGATTAGTCAGTAATCAGATTAGTTCTGTAGAATAACTGAATTGTAATCAGATCAGTACTGTAGACAAAGAAACTTTGTAATCAGCACAGTTCTGTAGACAAGTCAATGTATTAATCAGAATATCTGTAGACTGCTATAGTCTGTAATCAGATCAGATTAGTAGACTTCTTCAATTTTGTAATCAGATCAGTTCCCCCTTCAATGGAGAATTCCTCTTCTGTGCCTGTTTCACCTTGGTAGAAGTGTTATTTCATGAGATATGAGTGTAAAACAGTACAGATTAGTAACAATATGTATAATTTAATGATCACATCAAGGTTTATGCTAAAGTGACTTAGTGATCTGAGTCAACAAAAGGATCTTTAAGAAATCACAGATTCCCCCTTAATGTGTATTCTCAGTGTCCCTCAGCTTTACCAGCTTCCTCATTGGGATTAAGGTCACTTTAGTAACCTTGTTACCTGTTTTAGTGATCTGACATAGGATTGTCTCTTCTGACTGTTGAATTTTGATGTACTGCTCTTACTTTCTGCTTTATCTTTCTCTTGGTATAAGATCAGAACCTGAAATGTTAGCACAGTTCTATATACACACAGAATCCATATCTATCAATCCTAAACTAATGCACAATTCTCTGAATCTCACTTCAGCCAATGGTTTTGTAAAAATGTCAGCTCTTTGAATATCAGTATGAATCTTTTCCATTCTAATATTCTTCTTTTCAACATGATCCCTAATAAAATGATGCCTAATATCAACATGTTTGCATCTAGTATGAAGAACAGGATTTTGAGTGATGGTAATGGCACTATTACTGTCACAATATATAGGTACATTAGATTCTACAACATTGTAGTCTCTGAGTTGTTGTATTAACCAAAGAAGCTGACTACAACAACTACCTGCAGCCATATATTCTGCTTCAGTAGTAGAAGTTGCCACACTTGTTTGTTTCTTTGAAAACCATGAAATGAGCTTAGTTCCTAAGAATTGACATGAACCTGAAGTAGATTTTCTATCTATTTTGCAACCTCCAAAGTCCGAGTCTGAATAACCACTTAAAGATATATCATCATCTGCAGGATACCATAATCCTCGATTAATGGTCCCCTTTAGATATTTCAATATCCTTTTAGCAGCTTCCAGATGACTTTCCTTGGGGTTTGCTTGAAATCTTGCACATACTCCAACAGAAAAAGCAATATCAGGTCTGCTGGCAGTTAGATAGAGTAGAGAGCCAATTAAAGCACGATAGTGAGGTTGGTCAGAAGACTTACCTCCTTCATCAGGATCCATTCTGTATGTAGGTTGCATGGGCACACCAACTGTTTTACAGGTTTTAATACCAAATTTATCTAGCAAATTCTTAGTGTACTTTGCTTGATTTATAAAGATACCTTCTGAGGTTTGTTTTACTTGAAGACCAAGAAAATATGTCATTTCTCCCATCATAGACATTTCAAATTTACTTTGCATGAGTGTAGAAAAGCTTTCACTCAGGTTTTTGTTGGGTGATCCAAAGATAATATCATCCACATAAATTTGAACAAGTAATATATCATTACCTTCTTGTCTTCTAAACAAAGTTCTATCAACTTTGCCTTTTGTAAAACCATTTTCAAGTAAGAATAAAGAAAGAGTATCATACCATGCTCTTGGGGCTTGTTTCAATCCATAGAGTGCTTTCTTTAACCTGTATACTTGGTGACTATTCACTTCAAAACCAGGTGGTTGTTCTACATAAACTTCTTCAGCAAGTATACCATTCAAAAATGCACTTTTCACATCCATTTGATATACAGTAAATTTCATATGTGCAGCATAAGCAAGGAACAATCTTATAGCTTCTAGTCTAGCTACAGGAGCAAAAGTTTCATCATAATCAATACCCTCAGCTTGAGAGTAGCCCTGAGCAACTAATCTAGCTTTGTTTCTAACTACAAGATCATTTTCATCCCTTTTGTTCTTGAAAATCCACTTAGTACCTACAACATTATGATTACTAGGTCTATCAACAAGTTCCCAGACTTCATTTCTAGTGAACTGATTAAGTTCTTCTTGCATGGCTACAATCCAGTTACTATCACTTAAAGCTTCAATCACAGTTTTAGGCTCAATAGATGATAGAAAACAACACCAGCAAAATAAAGACTTACTAGGTTCTTCCTTTGAATCAAACAATTGTTTTCTAGTTTTAACACCTATACTAGAATCACCTAGAATCAGATCAGTAGAATGAGCAGACTTCCATGTCCTTCTATTCTTAACAGTACCATCATTTACATCATGCAAATTATCATGCAGATCAGTATCATTTATATCAGCAGTTTTGTTCATAGGAGAGCAGTCATTCAATTCTTTTATTTCAGAAGTATTAGATGACTCACCTTTGTCTTTTACCTTTTCTTTATCAGAATCTTGGTCTAGAACTTTCAGGAAAGGATTATATGCTTGTACAGATTCATATATTCCTGTGTCATCATCTTCATTGTTGATCTGAAGCTGTAGTTTGTCAACTTTCTTACTGAGCTGATGATCAGCAGAGTCCTGTACATTCTCATCAAAGACAACATGGGGTGTTTCTTCCACACATAGGGTAGAGTAATTAAACACTCTAAATGCTTTGCTTACAGAAGAGTATCCTAAGAATATCCCTTCATCAGCTTTTGCATCAAAAGCATTTAATTTACTTTTGCCATTGTTATGTATGAAACACTTACAACCAAAAATATGAAAATAAGAAACTCTTGGTTTTCTACCTTTCCATACCTCATAAGGTGTTTTACCATGCACCTTATTAAGAGCACTTCGATTTTGAGAGTGGCAAGCTGTGTTAATAGCTTCTGCCCAAAATTTCTGAGGTGTGTTGAATTCTGCAATCATGGCTCTGCAAGCTTCTTTTAGTGTTCTGTTTCTCCTTTCTGCAACACCATTTTGTTGAGGGGTTCTGGCTGCACTTGTCAAATGCTGTATGCCAGACTTAGAACAATAGTCAGAAATGTAACAATTAATAAATTCAGTCCCCTTGTCACTCCTAATCTTGACAATGGGATGACCTTTTTCAACCTGCAATTTCTTCAATAGATCTGGAAGTAGTGTTTGTGTATCACTCTTTTTGTGTAGAAAGACTACCCAAGTGAACTTAGAATAATCATCTACAACAACCAGAGTATACCTTCTTCCATTCAATGTAGGAGGTGTGATAGGACCATGAAGATCCATATGCAAGAGTTCTAAAACTCTGCTTGTTGAAAGAGTTGGAATGGACTTAAATGAAACCTTTACCTGTTTACCTTTTTGACAGGAATCACATACTTGTGACTTGGAATAGATTTCATTAGGAATGCCCTCAACAAGATGTTCTCTAGCAATCTTGTTGATTATCTTAAAGTTTAGATGGCAGAGGCGTTTATGCCAGAGCCAACTGTTTTCTTTAGGACTCTTAGTAATAAGACAGGCATTCTTAGGACAACTATTCCAGTTCACAATGTATATACTTCCTTGTCTTGTGCCAACAAGTAGAACATTGTGAGTCCTTTTATCAATTATTTCACATTTTCTGGTCTTGAACTGAACCTTGTATCCCCTGTCACAAAATTGAGATACAGATAACAAATTATACTTCAAACCTTCAACATAGGATACATCTTGGATTTCAACATCTCCATTCTTGATGAATCCAAATCCTTTTGTGATTGCCACTGAGCTATCACCAAAGATGACTTTTGGTCCTTCCTTCTCATGATAGTCAGTAAGTAAGGCCTTGGTACCAGTCATGTGGTGTGAGCACCCACTGTCTATGTACCAGGTCTCACCAACTGAACCACCTTTCTTGTATAAGTCCAGTCGATCCTGCAAAGTAGTGATCTTAATAATTTAGGTACCCTAGTTTATTGGGGTCCTTGGGGGTTAGTAGCAAGAGGTACCCAAATGAACATTGAGGATTTGAATAAGTGGGACCTCTTCAGTTTCCTTCCAAATTTATCACAGAACAATACTTTATTAACCAGTTCAGAATTATCAGCAGACTTAGGATCTATTTTTCTGAGATAGCCTTTCCTTGGTTCTATCCCTTTTTCAGTAAGATCAGTATGTCTGTAATAGTTTGAATATGGTCTAAAAGCATGTGGACCATAAGGCTTATAAGTTTGCTTTGGTCTTTTCTCTCCATAGATATCATAAGATAAAGGAGGAGGATAAAGAACAGGTTTGTTATGATAATGAGGCACAAATCTCCTAGGTTTAGTTGAATACAGCTGAGACTGCCTTATGAAAGGAGGTCTAGGCTGTTCCCAACTAGCCTGTGCTTGTCTTGACCTACTGTTCTGAGTCTGTCTCTTCTGATTCCAGTACTGATCTGATCTGGTCAGAGGAGTATGACTCTTCTGGTATGGTCTAGACTGTACTGATCTTAATACATTCTTCATTTTACCATTCTTGGTAGTGGGAGGGATGTATTTAGACTGTACTTTGAGTTTTGGTTCATCATCATAATTCATAGGTTCTTTTCCTTTATCCAGTTGCAAAGAACTTGTACTAGCTCCATTAGTGTTCTTAAATTCTGAAGTAGATGGACTAGGCAGATCAGTACCTATTCCTCTTTTATCATTTGGAGCTCTATATCTGTCTGAGATTGTTTGATTAATCTTAGTAGAGTTAATCATCCCAGATAGCTTTCGATCTAGGCTCACTACTTCAGATTCTAAGAATCTATTGCGCTCTTCAAGTTTTTCACATTTGATCTTTAAATCATTGAATTCATTAGTCTCTTTGGCTTGAGTTTTAAGCATACCCTGATATAGTTTGTCAATGGATGCATACTTTTCTTGGAGTTGAGACAACTCTTCTGATAGTCTTGCATTTATGACAACTATATTAGGATCCACTTGTAACTGAGCTTCTTTTAGCCTAATGATTTCTTGCTTTAAAGATATATTCTCATCACTAATTTCCATGAACGCTTTGTTAGCTTGTAGAAGGTCTTCTTCAGTCACTCCTTGGGAATGATGAAGACTACTTCCTACACTGCTAACAGCAGCATCACTTTCATCAGTGTCAGAATTGTCACAAGATTGAAATGAGTTAACAGATGATACCTCATCATTTATTTTGGCCATCATTGCCAGTCCATCATCTGCTATGAAAGCTTCATCTTCATTGCTAGAGGGGTAGTCAGATGAAGTCGATGGTAACTCTTCTAATTCCAAATCAGAGTCATTGTAAGCCACCATTGCCTTCTTACCCTTTGCATATTTTCGATCTCTTCTGGCTTTCCTTTCTTCTCGATCTTCAGAACTTAGATCAGGACATTCATATATATAATGACCTGGCTTATCACAATTATAGCAAACAGGATTGTTAGAAGTTCTTTTAGGAGGAGAATGCTTTCTGTTCCTGTCATGCTTGTCAATTGAGTTCCTGTCTTTCTTATCAGAATACTTTCTGTCTCTCTTTTCAGATGAGTTCCTGTCTCTCCTGTTTTCATTAGAGATCTCATCCCTTCTTTCAGAAGAGTTTTGATCCCTTCTGTTCACAGAAGAGTCCCTGTTATTAGAACCCTTAGATTCTTTATAGAACCTCTTGTACCTGCCATATCTCTTGTTCAGTTTATCAAATCTTTTGATCATAAGGCTCATCTGATCTTTCAGACTTAGATCAGAACCATCTAGTTCATCTTTTATGCTTGAAGCCTTTGTTTTAGATGATCTAGACCCCTTTGAAGTAGAGGCTTTGAAAGCTATGTCCTTAGAGACATCCTTATCCTTATGGATCACAGAAATAGGATCTTCTTCATCTAACTCAAACTCATGTGCCTTAAGTGTTTGGAACATAGTTTCTGCTGGCCAAGAATCAATGTCTTGTGTGGTTTTAATGATCATCTTGACCATTTTCCACCTTTCATCCAAGGCTTTCAAGATTCTCAAGTTAACTTCTCTATCAGTATAGGTCTTTCCTAATACATCAAGATCATTCATAATTTTGGTAAATCGAGTATCTAATTCATCAATTGATTCTCCTGGCTTCATCTTAAATGATTCAAACTTTTGGACAGCAGTGGATAACTTGCTTTCTTTGATCAGTGTAGTACCTTCACAAAGAATAGCCAGTTTGTCCCACATCTGTTTTGCAGTCTTACATTTTAATACTTTACCAAGATACTCATTTGGTAAGGTATGTAAAATGTAGTTCTTGGCAAGACTATCCAAATTGTTTTGTTTCATTTCTTCTGAAGTCAGTTCTGACCTGGGTTTGGGGACCAGTGCACCAACTGGTTTAGATGGATCCAGAACAGCAGTGTTTTCCACCATGATGACAATTGGTCCTTCAGTCACCACAGACACCATCAGATCATGGGTTGAGCTAAAGATGGCCTCCATCCTAAGCTTCCAGTAGTCATAATCTGCAATCTTGAACTTAGGCAGCTTGTTCACATTAGTGTCATCCATGTTTGATTAGACAAATAGGATCAGTAGTATAGCAGATAAATTTCAAGTATTCAGATAGTAACAAATATCAAGAAATAACAGTAAGATCAGTAAAGAATCCCTCAAGATCTGTAAGGTTATCAAGAAACAGCAGTCCAATGAACTACTGCTCTAATACCACTTGTTGGTCCCAAAGTTGAGTTAATAATATTGAGTAAGCTAGTGAAAATGTCTAGAGGGGAGGGGTGAATAGACTTTTCAAAAATCTTTCAATATATCAGAATACACAATGCGGAATAATCAGATTACTAATGAGCCCAATCAAGTTTATACTCAACTTTTATCCAGAATTTTATAGTTCTACTATTCTTGATTAAACAATTCAAACAAATATCAAACAGTAAAGTAAAGAACACAGAATTTTATAGTGGTTCGACAAATGTCTACATCCACTCTCACAACTCCAGTTGTGAAGTTTTATTACTCTTCTTGAGCTTCTTGTGGCTTAAAGTCCCAAGATTAAGACTTTGATCTTTTCGATTATACCTCCAGGTATATCTTCGATCTACTAGTAATTCTACAAGTAACTAGCACACTTGTTTTACAAAATACAAACTTAAACTTGAAAAGTAAAACTTCTCTTTGAATAGCCTTTGATTCTTCTCTTCAATTCAGTGGCTTCTTCTTCTTTGATTTCCTTCAACTCTGTGAGTTCTTGCTTGTAGACTTGCTCTTGAATTCTCTAAGATCAGTAATTGCTTCAGTAGTAGCAGTAGTCTTTCAGTAGTCTCTTCAAGTAGGAGATCATACAGTATTTATAGAACTTAGTATGACAGTTAGCAGTTTGTGAACTAACTTTCAACTAACTCTAAAACTGTTTTTGTAACTTCTTCTTGTAACCGACTTTGTAACTTCCTTCCAAGTCAGCATATCTTCAATAAATCTCCAGTTACACCTTAAATAAGCTTTCCAAACTTATTCTTCAATTTCACTAAATCAGCACAGTAACTTACTGTTCTGATTTTTACTCTTCGGATTTTACTCTGCTGATTTTTACTCTTCTGACTCAATCAGCACAGTAACTTAAAACTTTCCAAAACTTCTCCAGATTTCTTCTAAGCTCTTCAATTCTTCTTGAAGTCTTCTTATTCTGAAGTAGTCCTCTGAGTCTTCATTAGTCTTCTGATCTTCTTCTAATCTATTCTTAATCTAGTGTTCTGATTTTACTGTTCTGAGCTTTACAATGCTGAATACAATAGAATACAACTTTACATATATAAAACCTATCTATACATCAACTGAACTATATACAGATGAGTATTTCTAAGTCCTATACTATAAGCTGTCTATACAATAAAACATCAGCTTAGTTCCTAACAGTTCATATATCAGATCAGTAACCAATAAGATCAGTAACTCATAAGATCAGTAACTTATGTAAGTTCAATAACTTCCATATAAGATCAGTAAATATATAAGATCAGTAAACACTTAAGATCAGTAACTTACATATCAGATCAGTAAACATATCAGATCAGTAACTCAGATTAGTAACTCAGATCAGTAACTCAGTTTCAAATATTTCATATAAGATCACTAAAAATATTCTCAGTTTCCACACTAAGATCAGTAACCTTATTTCACATAACTCAGTTAAGATCAGTAATTTTATCCTTACTATTACTAGTTAAGATCAGTAAACTTACTTCAGATACAATTAAGATCAGTAATCTCAATTTAAGTTTCTCATCAGATTAGTAAGCTTATATTCAGATGACTTAGTTAAGATGACTTAGAACCACATATATCACTAACTTTAAGTTGCTTTTGGCCATCAAAACATACTTTCATCAACTAGAACATTGTTTATAGGATTCATATCCCAACAATTTCCCCCTTTTTTATGAAGCCAAAACTACTTAAATGTTAATAAATCAGTAGTTAAGTATGTAGTCTATCATAACAGTTCATCAATTCAGAAATCCAGATTCATATTCAAATAAGATCAAATATTACAAATAATCACAGAATATGAAAATCACAAAAATATAGAAATAAAGATTAAGGATAGAAATGTTATCTTCTGAGCTTTTCCTTCATCTTCATTCTGCATCTTCAAATTCTGAATGCAACATACATCCTTGCTTTGATATCCATCATGTGTTGATGATCAGTTATTATCTTTTCAACCATTTATTACTTTACCTTCCCCCTTTTTGGCTTCATCATACAACTCCCTAATAGACTTCAGTTGTTGCATGATTTCACCCTTCAAGGTCTAGGTAAGGTCATTAGTATATTGTTTAGTAGATACATCACCAAGTTAGGTTAAAAATACTCTGCTGATTTTTATCAGCACAGTTGTTTCCAGCACACATTTACATCATTTTTATCACAATTTTATTATAAGAACTACTTATCTGGATTCAGCTGAGTACTGTGATCAGCTGAGTAAACTTTTCAGACATCAGATCAGTAGTTGAGTCAGCACAGTAGTGTTCAGATCAGTACCCAATTTTCTGATTTCACCTTTTTTTTTTATATCAGCACAGTAATCCTCAGATCAGTACTGTGTCCGATCAGTAGATTTCTTGTAGACAGATTAGTAGTAAACATGTCTTTCTGTAGACAGATTAGTCAGTAATCAGATTAGTTCTGTAGAATAACTGAATTGTAATCAGATCAGTACTGTAGACAAAGAAACTTTGTAATCAGCACAGTTCTGTAGACAAGTCAATGTATTAATCAGAATATCTGTAGACTGCTATAGTCTGTAATCAGATCAGATTAGTAGACTTCTTCAATTTTGTAATCAGATCAGTTCCCCCTTCAATGGAGAATTCCTCTTCTGTGCCTGTTTCACCTTGGTAGAAGTGTTATTTCATGAGATATGAGTGTAAAACAGTACAGATTAGTAACAATATGTATAATTTAATGATCACATCAAGGTTTATGCTAAAGTGACTTAGTGATCTGAGTCAACAAAAGGATCTTTAAGAAATCACAGATTCCCCCTTAATGTGTATTCTCAGTGTCCCTCAGCTTTACCAGCTTCCTCATTGGGATTAAGGTCACTTTAGTAACCTTGTTACCTGTTTTAGTGATCTGACATAGGATTGTCTCTTCTGACTGTTGAATTTTGATGTACTGCTCTTACTTTCTGCTTTATCTTTCTCTTGGTATAAGATCAGAACCTGAAATGTTAGCACAGTTCTATATACACACAGAATCCATATCTGGGCTGGGCGGGTGTGGGTTGGGTATGAGTTGGGGCGGGGGCGGGTCAAGTGTTGGTGCAGGTTGGGGCGGGTCGAGTGCAGAAGTGGGTTTAGAGAACGATTGGATTGGTTCGGTTGGGGTGGGTGTGGGTTGGGGCGGGTCGGGTGTGGGTGCGGGTTGGGTTGGTCGAGTACGGAAGTGGGTTTAGAGAATGATTCGTAAATCGGATATCATAGCCAAATATTAGCAACAAAAATTCTAATATTTTTGTCGCTAATGTGAGTTAGCGATGAAATAATTTTGTCGCGGGATTTGTTGCTATACACCCGTCGCTAACGTGTTTACGACAAATGTTTGATTTTCCTCGCAAACATTTTGTGATGAAACTCATATTTTCATCGTTAACATTTTGCGATGAAACTTATATTTTCGTCGCTAATATTTTGCGATGAAACTCAAATTTTCGTCGCTAATATTTTGCGATGAAACTCAAATTTTCATCGCAAACATTTGCGACAAAATTAATTTTTTTTGTCGCAAACACGTTAGCGACGGGCGTATAGCAACAAATCCTGCAACAAAATTATTTCATCGCTAACTCACGTTAGCGACGAAAATATTAGAATTAGCGACAAATTTTTTCGCGGCTAAATTGCAGTTTTCTTGTAGTGCACATTTATCATGGCACCAGAGCAGGTTTAATTCCAATAGCTTCCGCATATTATTTCTTCTCAATCAGTGATCACAGTATCACACAAACACCAAACAAAACATGGTGAAACCTGGAGACGACAAATCAACATCATCAAATATGGTTGATGTAATGTCTCCATACTATGTACACCCGTCCGATAACCCCGAACAAATATGTGTGAGTGAAGTCCTCCACGATGGCAATTATGCAGATTGGATGGAGGAAATAACGAACTTTCTATTAGCCAAAAATAAAATCGGGTTCATCAATAACACTATTCCAAAACCAGATGAAGGAGCAGCAGAGATGCCATTGTGGAGGAGGTGTAATGCGTTGGTGAAAGGATGGCTCACGGTTTCGATGGAGAAGGAAATACGCAACAGCGTAAAACACGGAAAAACTGCCCGAGAAATTTGGTTGGATCTGGAAGAAAGGTTTGGCAAAGAGAGCGCCCCTAGGGCGTAGGAACTGAAACGTGCGTTAACTCTTACACGCCAAGAAAAAATGTCAGTCTCGGCGTATTACACAAAGTTGAAAGGCATATGGGACGAGATTCAATCAGTCTCCTCCAAACCAAAATGCACTTGTGGGAAATGCACTTGTGATGTGTCGAAACAATTGGTGGACATGCGAGAAAAGGAACAATTATATGAATTTCTCATGGGTCTCGACGAAATATTTAATACCGTCAAGACTCAAATCCTAAGCACAAAACCAACTCTCGGTTTGGGAGCAGCTTACCACCTGGTGGCACAAGACGAGCAACAACGACTCATCACGTCTTCGAGAAAACCAACCATGGAAGCAGCAGCCTTTCAAGTCTACGAGAGTCATGAGGGAGCAGCAACAATCAATACACACCAGCCCCAAGTGAAAAGATTTGAAACTAAAGATAGCAGGCGCGAGAGAAAGTGCAAAAATTGTGGGAGAACTAACCACACGATTGAATACTGCTGGGAAATTGTGGGTTATCCGGAGAAAGGCGAACCAAAGTTTAAGAAAAATCACAGCAAAGTAGTTGAGAAGCCAAAGACAAATCCAAGGGCGGCAATCGTTGAAGGTGGCTCAAGCACTGTACCTGGGATAAACCAAGAACAATTAGCCAAACTAGTTGAGTACCTTGGAGCAATGACTAAGGGCAACTTGACTCAACCACCCTCCGTCAACATGGCTGGTAAGAGTATTTTTGACGAATTATGGGTAATTGATTCCGGCGCCACGGAACACTTTACCCATAACGGTAAGATTCTTAATAATAAATTTAACCAATGTGCCTCTGTAAAAATTCCCAATGGTGATAATATTCCAGTTGAACGCATTGGAAATACTACGTTAACTAATGGCCTTAAAATTAATAATGTTTTACATGTGCCTAATTTTCAATGCAATCTATTATCCGTTAGTCGCTTAACAAAAGATCACAATTGTGCACTCATTTTTTTTCCTGATTATTGTGTCATACAGGACTTGAAATCGAGGAACCTGATTGGGATGGGTAAACAACGCGATGGTCTATACTGCTTGGACTCCATAAAGCAAGAACATCAAGTTATGACCGCCGTGGTGAGTCCGGAAATTTGGCACAAAAGATTAGGACATGCTTCCAAAATAAAACTTGAACATGTGGATGTTTTGAATAAAGTTTTTGATAATCATTGTGATTCATGTATGAGGGCTAAACAAACACGCACTGTTTTTACTCTTAGCACTATCCGTACTAAAGATTGTTTTGAGCTAATACACTGTGACATTTGGGGACCTTACAAAACCCCATCTTTCACTGGAGCCTATTATTTCTTAAGTATTGTGGATGACTACAGCAGGGGCGTTTGGGTTTATTTGATGAAATTCAAATCAGAGGTAAGCAAACACTTAATATCATTTTGCAACATGGTTAAAACCCAATTTGAAAAGCAGGTGAAAAAAATTAGAACTAATAATGGGACTGAATTTCAATCAAATGTTATGTGTGATTTTTATGCTGAAAATGGTATCGTATTACAAACTTCTTGTACAGATACACCACAACAAAATGGTGTGGTGGAGAGAAAGCACAGACATATTTTGGAGGTATCAAGGGCCTTAAGATTTCAAGGTGAACTTCCAATAAATTTTTGGGGTGAGTGTGTTTTAACTGCTACTTACATCATTAATAGACTTCCCACTAAAATTCTTCAAAATAAAACCCCTTACGAAGTTCTTTTTTAAAAAAAAACCCAATTATGAACGACTCCGCGTTTTTGGTTGTTTGGTCTATGCAAAAGATATTAAGAATAAGGACAAGTTTGGCGAAAGGGGGAGGCCTAGCGTTTTCGTTGGGTATCCTAACGGACAAAAGGGGTACAAAGTTTTTGATTTGGAGAGTAGAACTATTTCAACTTCTCGAGACGTTAAGTTCTTCGAGAACATTTTTCCCTATGAAAAGGATGCACATCTAAAGAACCTAGCTATTACACGGTCACAAGATTGGGAAATTGATCCAGTGGCATGTGAAGTACCCTCATTGAATGAGCACCCTACGCCACAAGATGATAAGAACATACACAATGGCAATATACAAAATGAGGACCAAGTTCGAAGACAAAGTGGGCGTTCAAAATCACAACCGAAACATTTGCAGGGTTACGAAGTAGATCTACCTCAGTCCTTAGACCATTCGCAACCCATGCCTGAATCAGGATCCTCGACGGTACATCCTCTATCTCACTTCGTTTCATATAAGCGTTTTTCTTATCATCATAAATGTTACCTTGCGGCCATCACTTCACTTGATGAGCCTAAAAATTTTCTACAGGCTATCAAGAATCCGAGATGGAAAGAAGCAATGCAAAAGGAAATTAAAGCGCTTGAGGAAAACAAGACTTGGACTCTCGAGCCCTTACCACCAGGCAAGAAAGCTATTGATTCGAAGTGGGTATACAAAATCAAGTACAAACCGAATGGAGAAGTCGAAAGATACAAAGCAAGGCTCGTCGCAAAGGGATTCTCAAATCGAAGGGATTGACTTTCATGAGACGTTTGCACCTGTGGCGAAGCTCGTTACTGTCCGGAGCGTCATTGCTATTGCGGCCAAGAAAAATTGGACATTGCAACAACTCGACGTAAATAACGCTTTCCTACATGGGGACTTGGACGAGAATGTTTACATGAAAATACCACAAGGCTTCGCAAAGGAAGGAGAAACACGAGTGTGTAAACTCCAAAAATCCTTATATGGGTTGCGACAAGCTTCTAGGAATTGGTACTGTAAGTTTACACGAGCATTATTAGATATCGGCTTTCGTCAGTCAAGAGCAGACCACTCTTTATTCACGCATAAGAAAGGAGATTCTTATGTATGCGCACTCATCTACGTGGACGACGTGGTTCTTGCCGGAAACGACACAAAGTTCATACAATTTGTAAAAAGGTATCTTGATAACAAATTCAGCATCAAAGATCTAGGCCCCCTCAAATATTTCTTGGGGATCGAAGTAGCTCGAAGTGTTGATGGGATCGTACTTAGCCAAAGGAAGTACACGTTGGACATACTAGAGGACAATGGAATGCAAGGAGCACGTCCGAGTGCATTTCCAATGGAACAAAATGCACGATTCAGTTTCGATGAAGAAAGCCCACCAGTCGACCCATCCCGCTATAGACGCCTCATAGGGCGATTGCTATACTTAACGGTGACAAGACCGGATATCCAGTTTGCCACCAATATGCTTAGTCAATTCATCAATTCACCAAGACAAACACATATAGATGCAATGTATAGAGTGTTGCGATACTTAAAAGGCACCCCGGGCCAAGGCATCTTTCTACCATCCAAAGGGGACTTGAATTTAGAGGCCTACTGTGATTCGGATTGGGGAGGTTGTCATATGACAAGAAGATCTAGCACGGGATACCTCATTTCACTTGGCGGATCGCCTATTTCTTGGCGAACAAAGAAACAATCAGTCGTATCACGATCCTCGGCCGAGGCGGAATATCGTGCGATGGCCACAACCGTTAGTGAAATCTTGTGGCTTAGGTGGCTATTGCAAGACCTTCAAGCCGTACAAACAGCAGCTACACCTCTACATTGTGACAATCAAGCTGCACGACACATAGCTAACAATCCAGTTTTTCATGAACGCACAAAGCATGTGGAAATGGACTGCCACTTTGTACGAGAACGGGTTCAATTGAAAGAAATTGAGCCTCGAAAAATTTGCACCAATGCACAGGTTGCGGACATCTTCACAAAGCCGCTTGGAACAGAAAAACTACGACTACTCGTGAGCAAGTTGGGTGTTCGAGACCTTCACAGTCCAACTTGAGGGGGAGTGATGAATATCGTGCGTATCGGATGGAATATTCCCATATCATTGAGTTTCCATATATTTCCATTCCCTTATTTGGTGTATATATTTACTTCTTTCTTCTCAGCACAATTATAGGATAGATACGTTAGATGATTGATAGAGGTTTGTGTATATATTCTCCATTCTGCATACTTTCAAGAATCAATAAACGGAGCATATTTTCCATTAAAGTCTCAAATCAATTTTCCTTGCTGTTCATTGCCACATTTATCAGCTCTTGTGTTCTGCTCCTCATCCTTGAATTAAAAATGATGATTGATTTGTTTCATTTCGTTTAACAATGGACAACTGTTTTTCGTAATCACGTTTATTGAGAAATTCATATATAGTAAAACTATCAATTTGAACTTCAAAGATAGAAACTCCAACTATCAATTTGAAGGTAAAAAAAAAGAAAGCAATAAACATCCTCATAATGAAAAGCAAGCAACAAATTAGTGAGTTTACAATTGGAATAATTCAAAACTGATCAATAAAATTATGCATTATTCATATTCCAACTCAAATAAAAGCCTGCAAAATTAATTTAATGTTTTCATTTAAAAAAAATTACTCCTTCCGTCTAATTTTATTATTCCTATTTCTTTGAACACGAGTTTTAATAAATATTGATTAGTTTATGTATAAAGTGTATAAATTGAAGATATGATAAGATATTGTGGGGTCCATTTATAGGTAAAGTAATTGTTTATGAATAAGTTAGTGGCAATTTGAGTAAATAAGTGATGGTTGAAAGGTTGAGATAAAGTAGTGTGAATAGTATTATTTCAAAAAAGAAAATAGGCATAATAAAATTGGACAACCAAACAAGAAAAGTGAGAATAATAAAATTGGACAGATGGAGTATTTAGAATGTATCATTGCAAAAGTTTAAAAGTGATATAATTTACATTAAAAAATAATAAATTTATGTTGAAAACTATTAGATTGGGTTTAGATGGAGGGACTTAGGTATGGATTTTAAATTTATAATTAAAATTCACTACACTTTTTGTTTGGATTAAAAAGTAAATGAATAAATTTAAAATACTTAACATCTTTTTTTTTTTAATTAAAATTGAGAAAATTTTAATTTATTTACTAAAATTATATCATTTGAAATACCTCTTCAAATCAAATCTCTTCGTCAAAACACAATCTTAATGTTCTACTATAATATCATGATTACAATAACCTGTCAACAGCGTAGTTTGTCTACTACAATAGAAAAAAAGGTGTTTTTTTTTTGGTAAAGTCTAGTATGCACTCGAGTGCATGCTGTGCACCCTAGTCCATGTGCACTTTTCAGTTTACTGACTTACACTTTTTGGTAATGGTGTTGCACTTTTCAATTATTACTCATTTACCAAAAAGTGTAAGTCAGTAAATTGAAAAGTGCACATGGACTAGAGTGCACAGCATGCACTCGAGTTCATAGCAGACCAACCCTTTTTTTTTTTAAATAGAAGAAAGCCTTATTTAATATTCTCCCCTTTTCCAATAGTGTTTACAATTTTCTTTTTTGGTTGCACAGTAACTTCATAACATTAAAATCAAAATCATTTATAAACTTTATCCTCGTAATATCCTCAATTTTAAATAAAATGTCATTACTTTTAACTCACAAATACACACAAGTCAACTATTTTTTTTACTTTATATATAAAAATTTGGATAATTTGTTATTATGTTTATTTCACTATTACTTTTTTCTAATAGGGAATAGCTTATTATTTTGATTCCAATTGATTCAAAATGAGACTTAATAAGACATTATTTTGATTCCAATTGATTCAAAATGAGACTTAATAAGACAGATATGTCCTTTTTCAATTTAAATAATTTCAAATTATTATATATTAGTCAGCATTAACATATAATCAAATTATTAATGCATATTTTCGAAGATTGCGTAATTTTATCACATCACCTTTCAAAATTCAAATCTTTCCTAAAAAGAAGGTCATCCCAATTAATTAGATAAATTTGTTTAGCTGAAAGATTTATTTCCACAATTTATGCACTTCATTCGAGAGATTTCCAAAAACCCTAGATCATTCTTTTCCCGCTAAGAAGAGTTCATTCCCTACACCAGGTAATATATGAAGGACAAAATGCATATAAACATGACGACAAATATGCATACGTATAGAAAGGAATGTATGAACAACAAAATTCATATACACTAATGCATGTAAACACGACGACAACTATGCATACGTTTAGTAAGGAATGTATGAACAAAAAAATGCATATAGAATGTTATTTCGGTATATGGATTGAATTATTCCGCAATTGGGGTGGTGACGGTGACGACGGGCATTTTCACAAACACTTGTCGTACACAAACGCTGAAACAAATCTCCGCTTGCCGGGGATGAAAGCTCGCTGTAAAATCCAGGGGCAACGCCGCCGGAGAGAAGCAAATCGACAAGCAAATCGACAGGCGGAGTTTCCTGACGTTAGAAGAAGTCGGTTTGGTCAAAATTTTGGGGCTCAACACTCACGAGCGTTTTCTATGTCGATTAACGGTAAAATGAGGATCTGTAATCATAGATTTGGAGAAATGAGATTTGAGAGAGAAAGAGGATTTGGAGAACAATTTAACAAGGGACCAACAAAAAAAAAATGATATGGGTTAATTATTTCTAATAAATTAAAATGAAAATGGTAGATACGTACTATGGAGATGAAAATGGAATGCATCTCAATATTGAAATTCCTAATTTCGATTTCAGTTATGATCGATTGTACGAAATTATTTCTGATAAAGTCAGTGGATTTTCGAAAATATCCCATGAAATTAGGGAATTGATGAGATGCAAAAAAAAAATAGAATTTAAAATTTAAATTATTTATTATATTATCTAAATAATAGAAGATATTTTATGTAAAGGTGGTTTTGATTTTTTATTTCGAATTTGAACTCAATAGATAATTTTTAAAGTGATAGTTTCTATTTGATGTGCTATAAGAATGAGGTAAAATTCTATAAAAATTTATATAATTATCACTCAAAATTTTACTCATTATTATATTTTCTTAATTTAAGTATCCAAATTATATGTGAAAGTTACGAGGGGGAGAGGGTAGTTAATATTGTAATTAACACCCCTACCCTACTGATGACGAAGTTGGATAGCTCAAGTGGTTAGAGCACCACTACCTAGACTTTAGATCCTGTTCGAGTTATGGGGAGAGAAAAAGGGATGGGTATTTAATGTAATTCAAAAAAAAAAAAAAAAAACCCTACCCTACTGATTTAAAAAGAAAAAGAAAATCCAATTCCTCCTCAATCAATCCTGAACCCAGTAGCTAGAGATATTTTTGACTCACTCGGATATACATACATACAATTGTAAAAAAAAAAAAAAGGGGGCGATACAGCTGAAATTAAAGAGTTGAAGAGAAGCAGAATTCAGAGTTGGGAGAAAGAATTCTAATGGCGGACGATTTAGACCAACTCCTTGATAGTAAGACAGAATCCGCTTCTTTTCTTTTATCCCTTTTCCGTTATTTGAATGAATATGAACAGCGTGCGTTTTCTGAAACAATTTTCAGGCGCTTTGGATGATTTTCAGAACCTTAATCTCACCTCTTCTGCTCAAAGGTATGGTTTTCCATCATCCAATTATGTATTGTTTTGGTAGAATTGCCTTGTGCTCTCTGGCTATGAGTCTGAATTTTCATTCATATGTATATATGGGGGTTATAGGGGGTTTGATAATAACGATGGGGAAAAGAAGCAAGATCATTCTTCTGTATTGACAAGTGGGAGTGTTCAAGGGTTGGGGATGGGGCTACCTGATTTGAAGAATAAGAAAAAGGGGAAACAAAAGGTACAACCGCCAAAGCAGCAGCAGCAGCAAGAATCACATATTACAGAGGCGCTTGATAAGCTAAGAGAGCAAACTAGAGAGGCAGTTATAGGACTGGAATCGGTGACTGGTACGAAACCACCAATGGGTGGAGGAGATGCAATGATGGAGGAGTGGGTGAAGCAGTTTGAAGAGCTTGCTGGCTCCCAGGTTTGTGTGGTTCTATAATTTTGCTGTTTTTTCTACTTGCCCTTGCATAAATATTGAGTTGTAAATTTCATTTATGTTGAATAACCAAATTTGAGTTTGAGTTGGTTTTAGGTGTTGATGATGAGGATAGTTACTCCTTTCTGCTGAAATTTACAACATTTAACTATGCTAATCATGATATATGCAGTTGTTATTAGATCCTAATCTTTTTATTTGCTATACAGACAGATAAAATGTTATAAGTAAAATTCTTTTAAGATGAATACTAGCTCTCCTTTCAGGTTAAAGATTCTTTAATTAGGACTTCAATGATTTAAGGTCTTGTTATGTTGGAATATGCTATTGGACTAATGTTTGACCATCATCCATTGTGCATAGTTCCAGTGCCTATACTGTGAATGATATCCATTTTTGAGCCGTGGGTGATGAGGAAGTTGGTTAATGATGGGTTTATCGTTTAGAGAATTTTTTTTTTTAGTTCTGTAAGCTTGCCAGTTTTTGCTTTCAGGATATTCCACTTTCCTGAATTGGATTTCGTCCTGTTAAATTTCAGAAATTCAACTTTTTTAATTAGGATTGCGCAAACTTACTGTAAAAATTTGATTTTTGAAAGTGAACATGACAAAATTCAAGTCCGGAAAGTGGAGTGCCCTGAAAGCATAATTGCGCAAACTTACGGGACTAAAAAAATGTTTACCCTAATGTTTTAATTAGGATTGAAAGTGAATAGGTTGTGCCACTCCGTCTGCCATGGGTCCATTGGGCAACACATTAATAATTTGTTCCCACAAATCGCTATTACCTGGTGAGTAGGCAGGCTCTTGTTGTTTAGGTCACTAAAATTGACTTGACCAAAATGTTTGGTTGAAACAATGACGAGCAGTATTTGTATAAGAATCTATTCTCATATGGCCTATAAATGCGGGTAAAGGCTGGTCTTGTGGAATTTAAGGAACAACATTTGCACCAAGGATCTCATAGTGTTCTTCAGTTTGACAAGAATGTTGGTTGTATAATTATACCTTAGGTTAATATTTGTTGCATGGACTTGAAAATGTTTGGTCAATGAATTAGGCTTCAACGCGATTGCTGAGGCTAGTCACTGGCCTTACCTTCTCCCATAGGGCCCTAGTGGTAGGTGGGGTGGGTTTCTATTTTGTCAAAGTGTGACTGAAGCCAGGTAATATAACTCTCAACACTACGTTATATAACTATATTCTCTGAGAATTTTTTAATTAATGCCCCACACGTTGCCTCAAATGCTTTACTTTCAATTGATGCCAACCGTCTGAAACTACTTGTGATAGATATCTTAGTGTTATACTTTTTACAACAAGACTGATGTACCTAAATAGTTTGTGTTTAATTTTTAAATAATCAGGTGTTTCGTGACTGATGTACCTAAATGTTTTTCAGAGATAAGATCAAAACCTTATAGGAAGCTCAATATGGTTAAAAGCAGGGTAGTATAGCCGTTTGTCATTCTTACAGGAGCACAAGTACTGATGCATAATGCATAAACCTGCTCTTAAAACTAATTATTTGTCATTCTTTTCAACTCTTGTCCATTATTGCTATGTTGTCTTGATCTATTGTCTGTTGTCTCCTCTCTCTCTCTCACATGCATCCTTCTGTATATGGCGTATGCGTGTTTGTTTTCATTTCTCTTTTACTCCCTCTGTCTCAAAAAGATAGTCCACTTTCCTTTTTCACACAAACCAATGCAAACATTTTTAGCATATAAAATTTGTTCTTATATTCTTGTTATACCACTATTAACTATTTAATGTTATTGAAATTTGTTCCAACAATCACAAGGGTATTTTAGGCAAAAATATTGAAATAAAAGGAAAGTGGACTATAATTTGAGACAACCCAAAAAGGAATAGTGGACTATCTTTTTGAGACGGAGGGAGTATAACTTTTCCCTGATTTTCCTATTGTTCTGTTTATCATCTTCTTTGGGCTTCTCAGGGGGTGTGGTTGGGAGTGTTTAAGTACCTCGAGTAAATTGTAAATTTGATCCCATATGTATTGGGTGTTGGCGATTTTAGTCCGAAACGAATCAATTTTTTGTTTTAGGATGATAATTAATTTGCGATTTTTTTAAATTTAAATTAATACGTTGGGGTCTCATTATGTCACGGAAATGATACCAAGTCATTAGTCGGACAGTTGCTAGTTGCTACATGGAATTCTAGCAGCTCGCGTGAAGAATCCTGTAACCTTGTCAATACAGAACTGAAATTGCATTATTTTAAAAGCAGTGAGACTTAATTGGGAAAATGAATTAATTCGCATGGGACTAAAATGCCAATGCCCAATAAATATGGAAATTTTGTAATTTACTCTGCATGATAATATTGATGTTAGATTTCTCTTTCTCAAAGTGATAGCCATGATTTTTGTTGCAGGATATGGAGTCAATAGTGGAAACCATGATGCAACAGCTCTTGTCTAAGGAAATCCTCTATGAACCTATGAGAGAAATTGGCGAACGCTATCCAACTTGGTTGGAAGAAAATAAAGCTAAACTAACAAGCGAAGAGTATGCACGATACTCTAACCAGCATAAGCTTATAAAAGATCTAAACCAAGTGTATGAAGTAGAGCCCGATAATTTCAACAAGATAGTCGAGCTCATGCAGAAAATGCAAGAGTGTGGCCAACCACCAAATGATATTGTGCAAGAACTCGCTCCGGACTTTGATATAACAAATCTTGCACAGCTGTAAGTACCTTTTATTTTCTATTTTTTTTTCGTTTTTGTGAAGTAAATTGCAAAATTGCTCCCGTATCAGATGGGTGTAGCGATTCTAGTCCCATACGAATCAATTTTCTCAATTATGTACCATAGCTTTTAAAATGATGCAATTTTAGACCTACAACAATAAGGTTGCATGTTTTTTTTGCACATTCACACGAACTACTACCGGAATTCCATGTAGCCACCAGACTAATGACAGGTTACGTGACATAATGAAACCCCAACATATTACATATTAATTTCAATTAAAAATAAATTTTAAAAAATCACAAATTAAATATCATCCTAAATAAAAATATTGCCAATATAGGACTATAATTGCAGCATTTTAAAAATTATGAGACTTAATTGTGAAAATTGATTCGTATGGACTACAATCACCAAACATTCAATAAATATGGGACCAATTTTACAATTTACTCCCATTCTATTTGTGTGGCTGTTTTAAACATTTTATGCCATAAGCTCTAAGCCAGTGATGTGATTTGTCATCATATGTGTGCGAGTCTTAACATTATTACATGCGTGCAAGATAATACTTATAGGATTTCACGTATCGGCCTACTGTATGTATCATGATGATAAGAATAAAGGAAAAGAATACAAAACCCATAAAAAAGTGTAATCATGTGAACATTTTGTGTCCGTCTCTCTCATGTGTGGTTTGAGGTTGTGACAAATTTATTTATTGATTATTTTTAATACAAAGAAATTTAAGTGTTATTATCCGTGATCTCATGAGCAAGGATAGAATTATTGGAGTTATGTCGAAATACTTGTAAAGCAATTTCAATTTATGTATCTTGCTGTAGTTTCACTAGAGATGTGGTCTTTTGGAGCTGACATGATTTTGTTACTTATGCTACGTGGCATTTGACACTGTAAGTTTCCTCTGCTGATTTTTTTGCAAAGAAAATGTCGAAACGAATGCATAGCCATTTGATGCTAGTCTCATGAAGATGTGTTGTTGAGCAAATTGAACTCCATTTAGTCTCATACATTTTCAATTTCTTTTGCATTAGACATTTTTTTGTAGAATTGATGCATTATGCTCATAACATTTAGTTTTCATTCTGCGTCTCTCCATACCTATCTCTGTTTTTTCTAACCAGAATAGGTAATCGTTCTTTTCTTCTTCTTGCTGTGTTGCAGGTCTCCGGAGATGTTGGAATCACAACAGAATTGTTGTATTATGTGAGAGACGACGATGAGGAGGAGCGTATTTGTCGTCTATCAATTGAACAAGAGTTGTGCAAGTAGAAGATGCTTCTTTCTTCACATGTTGATGATCGTATGCGTCAGACAGATTGTTGTTCTTTTTTTCTTTAACGTTGAGTTCGACTTTGTTGGGGTTTTAAACTACATGTGATGCGCCACTTCTTTATAATGCTCAACATCTTTATCGATATATTGAGTTTTATTCGTGTAACAAAACAATTAAATGTTACATGCAAAAAGAAAATTGTACAGAAGACTCTACAATGAATAAATTGAATTTTGATAAAAAAAAAAAAAAAACAAAAACAAAAAAAGAGTCGAGCATCGGAGTAGGGAATCCAGTGTCTTCCATTGATAAATGGGTTAGATTTGCAATTTAATTTAAATTTTTAGATAATGCAAATAATCATAATTTTATATATTGTTGCAATTTCTTCATAAACTTTTTTTTTTCTTGAATCCAACATGACACATTTTTAATGAAGCAACATTATTTTTTAATTCGGTTTAACCTTGAAATGTCAAATTCGGAAATGAAAGTGACTGTCAAGAAGTTTAAATTGTATATTCTTCATCCCAGTGAAACTATCTAACTTTTCTTTTTCGTCCGTTGTAATGAAAATTATCCATTAACTTTTTGACAAATTATTTTTTCACATTTCATTATATTATTCTCTCATTCAATTACATCACCCCTAATTCATTTACTCTATCGTATTTTTCAATCTTCGTGTTCAAAGCTCATGAATAGCTTTAATGGAGACGAATGAAGTAATAATACTGTTTACTAAATTTGTGATTTATTTACAAGTATTTAAAAGTTTATTAGATTGTAAATAAAAAAAGGAATAAATGTTGCATACAAAAATGAATTGTGTAACTAAAATTACATTTGTGAGGAGAATGAATAAATTGAATTTTTTAAGTAAAAAAAGAAAAAGAAAAAAGTCAAGCATCGGAGGGGGGAATCCAGTGTCTTCCATTGACAAAACTCTTGGCAAGAAATGGATGGGCCGTGTCATAATCCAACTCTCGGGCCCATGATACTCCGCTCACTGCTGCTGCTCCAGGCCCATCGCACTTGTACACTCCAAAAAACACTGTCCTGCAGCAATGCAACCCCGGCCAAATTCACTTTTAATCACCAATTTTTTTATTTTTTAAATACTAATTAGGTGTAATTAATAACATAAATTATAGTAATCCATTTTAGATCGACGTACTTGTTCTTGTTGTTGACGTGGTCCCAATCATCCCATCCGCCGTGTGCAACGATGTCGTCGAAGTGGGTGTATGAGAAGACGATTCTAGAATATTGGCCCATTGCACGGCCCACATACAGTGGGCCCGACCCAGTCACTCTGCACTTCAAAAATGCAAACCCAGTCTTCTCATCCGGTGACTTTCTATCTTGGGCCGCTATCGACCCAAATCTACTTGCAATCGAGTGTAGCTCGCACTCCTTCATACACACATCCAAAATTAATATCTCATTTATTTATTGACATGTGTTATATATATATAAAAAAAAGTTTTATAATAGCACGTATTAAAGATCCAAGTAGAGTGTTCTACACAAAAATACATAAATATCTATTTTTTTTACTCCGTATTTGTTTTTCTGTCAAAATTAAATATTCCTCATTCATCTTATTTGCCTTTTTTAAAAAATAATTTTTGTGCCAAAAAAATGATCATTTTACACTAATGTAAGATAATTAGAGGTGCTTAGTTTATTGCAAGAAATGAGAATATGAATGATATGTGATACTAGTGGTGAGAAATAGTAAATGGTGTGAACTTATAATAATAGTATTGTTTCATTATATTTTTACATTCATGTTTAAAATTTATAGGTAGCTTTCATCGAGAGTATTATTTAATTCATTCCAAAAATAAATAAAGTGGGACAAAACTATATAGAGAAGAAACCCTTTGTTTGTAATTATGTTTAACAACAAAAATGTATATTCAATATTAACACAAATGTAGAAAAATTGCTAGATTGGAAACAGGTCAAATAGATTTATAAAAAAGATTAGCAATAGACAACTGAAAAATTTGTTCTCAGGTCTATGTTACGAGGGAAAATATGTGTTATGATAAAAATAAGTAACATATATTTTTATCTTTAAAGCAACTCTTAGACCTAAAAGCTAATTTTCTATTATTATTTTTTAAATAAAAAAACCTATTAAACCGAATTTCAAATTGTAATTTTTTCATACTCTTTCTTAAATAGAAATATTACACATAAAAGCAAAACTACTTTTAAATTTTCGCCAAAAGATGCCAGACAAAAATGAGAAAGGACAAAAAGGACTACACGAGAACCTTTTTTCAATCGACACTTTTTAAAATAGACCTCTAGATCTAGACAAAGGGGAAAAAATGCCTGTTTTCACCTAGTGTCCTCGAAACTTACGATTTATTTTATTTTATTTGCAATTCAATCATATAATATATTATAGGAAGAATTTTACCTAAATTATTTTTAAATGATTAGATATGAGAAGTGTGTTGTACTTATTCAACTACTCTCGATTCTTTTTATATTTATGATTACCATAAGTAAGATTTCTAATTATACCTCGATCCTTTCTATATTTAATTATTTATGATAATTTGATGTCTCAAAATTTGATTCAAAGATCGATTAGTTTGAAAGATCAATTCCACCGTCCACTTGTAGTGAAGAGAAAGTCGTTTAAATTCAAAACTTTGTGTTCCATATGAACTTGACTCCTTATGAATTGTTAATACTTTAGAGATTTTAATCTTGAGATTAGAGAGGAAAGTCTAACTCCTTTCCGTAGAAATTTCAACATTAAAAAAAAAAAAGGCTGGTTAATTTATTTAATGATTGTGAAACGGTTTATTAATCGAAATTTTGTTTATTAAAATTCAAAATTGGATCAAAATTTAATCGAAATTTTGTTTATTAAAATTCAAAATTTTAGATTAAATTATACTCCAATTTGTGATTTTAAAATAGGGTAAATAAAGAAGTAATGGCTTACTTACTTTATACATGGACCTTCCGTTGCCAAAAATGAAATCAATGGAACCCTCGATGTAACACTCCTTGAAGTAATGGCGGCCGGCGTCGTCGCACAGGGTGTCCTGTGCGCCGTAGAATCCACACCCGGAAAACAACGCTTTGTCGCCGGATATTCTCAACGCCACCGCTTGCCACCCTTGCATTCCCGGCAACGGAGCCGGTGCTGTGTTCTGCATCCAATTGAATTTTAAGAATATAATTTTATTTATTCAATTAAATTACTGATCCACCAAATTATAATAACATTAAAATTGTAGTTTAAGTTGCATCAATTTCTACCATAAAATTGTAAAATCTCACCTATATATATATAAATAATTCTCACAAGAATTCCCAAGTTATACAATTATTGTGGACCACATCATGATACAGATAAGACTTTGTATTATACTATGATGATAACCATCCATTCAGAAACACTGTTGTTTGTTTATGAAAATTGAGTATGGTGTAAAAGAATTTTGTATGAAATATATTCAGTATGATGCAAAGAATACTTTTTATTATTTTAGGAAAGATCTAATTAATTACTTGTCCTCAATTACGCATGCAGTACAAATAAGTTAGGATAAATTAATACATCCTCAAAAAAAATTTCAATTTTAAAATTAGTCATCTATATTTACAAAACTAAAAACCATCATCACTGTCTAACATATTCATTCCCAGATCGAATTAGTTACCTCTATTTACCGGTAAAATGACTAGCTAAAGCATAGAGTTTTGTAAGCATAAAAGACTTATTTCAAAGTCAAAAAATGTAAAAAAATAAAAATCAAAACAGATTCTAAGGAGCAAAAAAATGTATTTTCTCACTCCGTCCTAGATCAGTTTTCACACTGATTTGAACATAAAAACTAAGAAAAAAAAATGATAAAGTGGGAATATTTAGTCATTACAATTTTATTAAATTTGATAAAGTAAAAATATTGTATAACAAAAAGTAATGATAAAGAATGTAAAGAAAATGAGAATTTTTTATTTTTTTTGGTATGAAAACTAATATAGAATTGAAAAAAAATGGAACATTATCCATTCAAGTAATATGAAAATATACAAAATAATAAATAGAAACAGGTACATATATATGGTGCAAAATGAATATATATTTATATAATGTTGATGCATGCGCACGTGGAATATCCATATATATCTGATGTAGATGAAATTAATAAAAAAAAAAAAAAAAAAAACCTTGAAGCTGATATTTCTGGCGGTGAAATAAGGAGCAAAAACGGAGACAGAAGCAGTGTGATAAGTACGAAGCTGTTGGCCATCTGCTCCCTTGTCACTTGCTCTATCGTGCCACTCTATCACCGTCTTCTCTCTCCCCTCTCCTTTGAACGTTATGTACGGTTTCTGAGCCGGAACCACCACTTTTTCTCTGTACCATCCAATTTGATAATTAATTAAATACAAATAGATGTCTAATTAAACCTTACACTCAATTGTGTGTATATCAAACAAATGGGATCTAAAAGAATATGTTTGGTGTACCTCCTATATAGTCGTTCACAAAAGATTTTTTGATTCACATAAACTCTATTTAATTTCTAGCTCAAATATCAATATTTATGTCACTATTTTAGTATTTTTTGAACATACCCTAAACAATTACTAGCTAGTATTTCTTATACTATAAAGAATGTGACCAACCCGCCCGCATGCATGTATATATATAATTCAGATGTACATGTTGGTATGATTTTGTTATTAAAAAATTAATACAAAATATGTTGCACTACAAATGCTTTGATTTTTTTAAATGCAATTGCAACATATATATTAAAGCACAATTGACACGTACAAATCACTAACGAATCAAATATCATTACTCTATCGATCAATGGCTTTAAGTCCTTTTTTTTTTCTAATTATAATGAGTAATTAATTAAAAAGAGAGAAAAATAGTAGGTAATTACATGTAACAACCAGCACTAATTAGAATGAGGACATTCTTGGTGTTGTTGTCGGGGACAGAGTCGACGGCGTCTTGAACCGACCGGAAATCACCGGAACCGTTTTTATCGACGGTGATGTTGCGGTGGCCGGAGGGCCCCACCCATTTGTGGCGGTGCTTCGTGCCTTGATCACCTGCAATTGCAATGTAGATGATGAAAAAAAGAATAATAATTATACTAGTACTACAATTTTTGTAACTAAAAAAATTAGTGCAAGTGGAGAGAGAAACCGCCATTAAAAAATGGCATGGAAATTTTTGCAGAGAATGTTTTTACAGAGAATTGAAGATTAATTAAAAATTGGGAGATGTGTTTACAAAATCTGAGTGATATTTATACATATGTGCCGTATATACGTATATGTGTGTATCTATATTTGCATGTGAACGGGATATGGACAGTACCGTAACGGTCATATTTGTGTGATGTCTATAGACAAAAAAAATGTTTTGGTATATTTGTTTATATCTATCATCACTGCAACGGTCATAATATCTCAGTCAGTATAGTGTACAACTCGTATTGCTAATTTTAGTTGCTCATAATATACTGTATTATAATAATAGAAGATATGAATGAATACAATGGAGCAGTTAATGATTTCGATATGCTTTATACCATGTCCATGTGTTTATATGCACACAACACTTTTACAATAAAATGATTGCAATAATGTTTGTGTCAATATTCATAACTTAAATCGTGCTCAAGTACTGAAGAATAATTCAAATTATTAGAAAGAGAATCTTTAGTCAATACTGTGTACAAAGTAATGATATTTGATGTAAATAAGAGAGGTTTGGGGAAGGTTTTTTAAAAAATTAAAAAAATACTTTTTCGTAATAAGAAAATGTTCAATTAATAATAAGACGGATGCTTTGAACAATTGTTCAAATAATAATAGGACTGATGGAGTAAAAAAAAAAATAGTATCAATTGAATTTTAGCGTCTCATGAATCTTGCACTTTATTTGCACTTTATAAGTCAAATAAATCATCACTACAAAAAAAAAAATACACGGAAAAACAAGTGTGGGATCATATGAATCCTCACTACCAATTTAAAGTGGGCATTTTTTGCCGTCGACAGTAATAACTAGGCTTTTGTCCCTTGACAAGAACAAAACATCAGATTAAAAACGGGTTGATCCAGGAGGAATGTCGAGGGCAATACCCCTTGTTAAACATAATTTAATAAAGAAATCCCCTTTCCTTCTCATGTCATACTAAATATATAATAAGCAATATATCTAGGAGCAATTGAATTAGTCAAATTTACTTTTTGTAGATATACTAAAAAAAAATCGATTTAGTGAGGGATTTTGGCCCTCGACAAACTGCTCCTCGATAAATTAATAATGAGAGAATTTTAAAAACTCTCGTTAAACCTAAATTGATTAAAAATGTAAGACCTGGATTTCGAACTTCAGTGATTTTCAGTGTATTCTGAAGACAACTTTAAAAGAGTCAAGATCATAAGCTTGTAGACAACACAAATGAGTATCAAGCGCAAAGTTGAAAAAAAAAAAAAACAAGGCTTTAACTCAAGTAAATTGAATAAAATTGTTGAAAAAACTACATACACGGTTAACATGAAAATGGTTGAGAATATATATTCAAGTGTTAGAATATTCTTTATTATTTAGTTTTGTTGATTGTTGTAATAGAAAACAATTGAATTGTGTGTAGTTATCAACTGAACTAGTTTAATCTTAGTCAATATGTCATCAGCCAAGAGGAAATTTAGCATTTTCAGCCGAGTTCAAATAAAGGGAAAGTCTTAGCATATCAGCCGAACCTTATGCCCTTAACTGATTAACACGCACAAGTGCATGAAGATTAGATCAAAACTATCTACCCTAGCTATTTGAAGACCGAAGACTTAGAGATGAAGACTAGAAGACAACAGATGAAGTGAAGACCACTTAGTTTCAGGAAGCTTTGAAAGTTGGCTCAACAGATGAGAAACTGATAGTTGATATGTCCTCGAGTTCTAAGTGGATAACTTATTTATGACTTAGCTCAAGATTCCTTAGTCAGTCGACAAAAAGAATGTTTCTAGTCAAGATGTCAACTCAAGTCATGTCAAAGAAAATTGTTTGTGTGAAGTCAAATCAAATCTTCATAAAGTTGTTGAAATGCAGTTGTCTTATTCAAATTCAACCATTGAGGAAGCAACACATGGCATTTGACCTAACATTGACGTGCAGTGGAACAGTGAACAACGACTACTTTTGTAGAAACACTACAAAAAAATTAATAAATGGCATCGGGGAAGGCATCGGATCTGCCGTCCCCAAAGATGAAGGCAACGGCAAAGGGGACGGCAGTGTGCCGATGCCAATATGGTCGATGCCATTAAAATGGCATCGGATTTGGGGAAAACCGTTGCCTTTTGGCATCGGCAGGTCGCCGTTACCAAATGGCATCGGGGCCCACTGCCGATGCCATTTTGCATCGGGGACAGCCGATGCCATTTCGCATCGGGGAAAGCGCCGTTACTAAATGGCATCGGGGCACTGCCGTTACCAAATGGCATCGGGCCCACTGCCGATGCCATTTTGCCGATGCCTTTTTATTAGAATTTAAAAAAGACGAATCTGGGTTTCGAACCCAGGTCGATAGGCCACCAACACCCACCCCCACCGCTGGGCCACCCCATTTTCGCATATTCAGCCCATTTTCGCGATTTCAAGGGTTCGAACTCGTGACCTCGCGGTCTCGAAGGCTTTTAAGTGCCCCCTGTGTGCCGTTTAGGCTAGGAGCTTTTAGTCGACATGTTTTGAATGCAATTAATATATATTCAATTTAATTTGCGTTTTTAATTCTTTAATTAATTCAATTCATTCTAACTTTAATTGTTGTTTATTAAATTATTTATCAAAACATATCATATTATTTCTAAATTATGTTTTTCAAATTAACTAAATTATGTTTTTCAAATTAAATAATTTATTTACGGTATCAATTATTCACACTATTTAAATTTATTATAATCTTCAATTTACAACATTTAAATTCATTCTAATTTTTTATTTCACAACATTATAATTAAATACAACATTGAATATAATTATTTTCACTTATACATTTAAATTTATTCTAATCACATCATTTAAATTCATTCTAGTTTTCAATTCACAACATTAAATATATATAATTATTTTCACTTATCCATTTAAAAATATGAATTCACTTATCCTTCAATGGACCCTAAACCCTAAACCCTTAACTAAATTATGTTTTTCAAATTAAATAATTTATTTACGGTATCAATTATTCACACTATTTAAATTTATTCTAATCTTCAATTTACAACATTTAAATTCATTCTAATTTTTTATTTCACAACATTATAATTACATACAACATTGAATATAATTATTTTCACTTATACATTTAAATTTATTCTAATCACATCATTTAAATTCATTCTAGTTTTCAATTCACAACATTAAATATATATAATTATTTTCACTTATCCATTTAAAAATATGAATTCACTTATACATATAATTAAAAAAAAATCATCTATTATAAAATTATTCTCTAGTTCATTTTCAATTAAAATAACATCATATCACAAACAACATTAATTATAATCATAATTAGCATGTTCACGTCAATTAAAATAAAAATTAATCCTCAACGTCAATGTAATATAATAACATCACACGTAACAAAGTAATATAAAAATGTATCACTCCTCATCACCACCACCATCATCCTCAGTATCATCCCGATCCTGAACCTGGCTACTATAATGAACGTTGTGCGACGGCCTCGGCGGCCTCGGCTCCCCACCTATCCCACCCATCTGTCCCATCATCAATGCAAACTGGTCCTGAAACTCCTTGCGTAAGCGCTCCTCCTGCTGCCGCATTTGTTCCACTAAGCGCTGCTCTCTATCTTCATTGACTCTCCGTTCTTCAGCAATAGCATTGTTCATGTCTTCCTGGGTGAATCGTCCATAAGCCGTACCACTTGACGTCTCGCCAGGACCGGAGGAGACCCGTCTGTTCTTGCCTACTTGTCCAAGGCCCCTAACACGTCCATGAGACCTGCCGACCTTCTTCACGTACAGTGCAGACATATCGGGTAAAGGTGGGGCCTGGGAACCATCCTCTGAACTAGGTTCATCTGACGGATCTCTTGTAGTATTATTGGTGAGCTCGTCATGTATCTGGTCCTATACGTGCACATTTAAAAGTGGGTTAATACATTTTCAAGTACAATTAAATATATATTTGTTATATAATGTAATGTATATATATATATATAACTTACAAGTATATCACCCATATAGCCACGAGTGTATGTCCCGTTTTCGTAACGGTGGTAATATTCAACTATCTCCCAGTCGTATGCAGGGCGTCCCGTCCTCTCCTCCTGTATTTTGAATCGAAGACATATACGAATAAATAAACTAAATAATTAACTAAAATTAATTATATATAATTGACCACAAATACTTACAATGCGCCGTGCGACCTCTGCTGCTCCACGAGCTCCGCCTTTATGAGTACCATGGCCAGTACCCGGACCTCCAGGCTCGGATAAGCGGTTCTTACGAGCCTGCTCGCTCTTCTTAATTGTGTCGGGATTGTTCCAGTGACGAACTAAGGAGTTCCAAACATTCACATCCCACAACGGCCTCTTGTTATCCTTCACCCACGCTTTCTTGATTTTTGATAACATGTTAGTGTACCGAGTTGCAGCTCTTTGAAGAAAGAGTCTGTACACCTCTGTAGAAGATGTGGCTTCAGGGTCCCACCTGACCTCGGTCTGCAACAAAAAATTAATTAACGAAGTAATATAACAAAATAACTAAATGTAAAGTTATTTTATACCTGGAATGTATCCCACCACCGCTGTACCGTGGCGGGTGATACCATAGCCCAGGTGTGTGCACCAAGCTCCATATTCCGGTACATTATCGATCTGATCGTCCTCGAAATTAAATTTGAAGGCATCAACCTGTTACACGTATTTTATAATAAATAAAAAATTATTAATAAACATGTTATACATACGTCTAATGAAATTTAAATATAATATACTTACGTATCCAGGTAGATAAACAGTCGGATGCGACTGTCGGGTGCATCAGTCGACATGCTGGCCTGTGTCCCGACAGACGGATGTCTAACTGGCGAATGTATCGGTGGAGGGGATTGTTCCTGTGGATGTGGAACCATATGAGGCAACTGAGGCACCTGAGTGTAATAGGAATTAGGGTTCATTCCGGGCATCTGGGGCAACATTATCCCAGTCATATCGGGCATATACAAACCCTGTGGTGTCTGCACAGTCGGTGTCTCATCCACCGGCTCTCCTCTGCCTCTACCTCTACCTCTACCTCGCCCATGTCCAGAAGAACCCTGTCCAGAAGAACCCTGACCAGAGCCATATCCAGAACCATGTCGACGACCACTCATCTGTCAAAATGAACATTAAAACATTATTAACATTGAACATTGTAACAATTAAAAAACATTATATATGAACACCACTGTAACGATTAACACTAAAATATAAATAAGGAATATAATTAAGGAATTAATATTTAGATAACATTGTCTAACAATTAATATTTAGATAACATAGTCTAACAATTAACATTGTCTAATCTTGGACTATACATCCAACTACGAATTGAATAATCCATGTCAATCGACGTCTACAAACACACAAACAAACCAACGTCTCATTTCCAACTCTATTAAAATCAATTAATATAATTCTAATTATATTCTAATAATTATTCTAACACCCTAATTAACAAATAAATTCATATAGACATATAACACAAATATAATTCTAACACTCTAATTAACAAATAAATTCAACTTAATTATTAAAACATACGTACATATAAATACATGCTTATAAACACAACATAATTAATTAACAATTTATAAATTCTTACAATTAACACATGCATGCATAAAAATTAACAATTCTAACAATTTTATATATACATACAACATATATGCATATATATACATATATATACTAAAACTATATATACACATATAACTTCAAATTTAACCAATGAAAACGAAAAAAATTACCGTAGAAATGCTCCCGTCGAAATGTAGAACACAAATGGCCAAAAATCGAGTTCGATCCGCAAACGAAGGTGATTTTTGAGTGGGGATGGCCAAAAACTCGAAGCTTCAATTTGGGGGAGGAGGGCAGCGGCTGTAACGCGTTCTGGAAGAAGGGGGTTTTATATTTAATTAGGGCATCGGGGAAGGCATCGGGCCCACTGCCGATGCCATTTTGCATCGGGGGGCCGTTACCAAATGGCATCGGGGCCCACTGCCGATGCCATTTTGCATCGGGCATTAAATGCCGATGCCAAATGGCATCGGGGCCCACTGCCGATGCCATTTTGCATCGGGCATTAAATGCCGTCCCCTTTTCGCATCGGCCGGCCTGCCGATGCCATTTGCCGATGCCTTTTGGGCAATATTTTGTAGTGAAAGTCACTGAGTAACCATACCTTAAAAGGACTGATATATCTGAGTACGAAGCTAAAGGATGATTTGCAAAGCCACAACCAAGATATTGAGTATATTTCAGATTTCTCTATAAATACAAGGCAACTCCATTGAAAAACACACAAAAATTCTACAAGTCGAAGTGCTGATCATTTGCAAACTCGTGTATCATCAAGAATTCCAGAATTTCCTAGAAGCAAGCTTAATTTTATTTATATCCATATCCATATCCATATCAATATCCAAGCTCAAAGTGTTTGTTCTATGTTAGTTTTTAAGCTACATCCTGAAACTTATAATTATACAACATGAAATATTGCACTTATAATTATATTAAATGTAGAACGCAATAATATTGTGGATCAAAAAGATTGCAGGTCGGGTTAAAGAGATAATTTATTTGTTCGTCACTTTGTCCATATAATATTACATTAAACAATTATATAAGACATGTAATATTACAGTAGATTTACTATTTAATGTAAATTATGTAATATCATATGGACAAACAAGCAATATTGTTAATGTGCACAAGTAATATGGAGTATTTTATGATCTAATTCAATCCAATTTTGACTCTTGAGAGATTTTTTTTAGTACTAGCTAACATTTCATTAAAAAAAGGTAGTTAATTTTTGAACATTTTCTATAATTTAATTCGATCCGATTTTGACTCGATCGAGTTTTTATTTTAGAATACTACATATATCGCATAAAAAAGGTAACTCAATTTTTGAACATTATAGATAGAGGCCAAATGAGTAATATTTCAGAAAATAGCATATCGTTACATTATAATACTAGTGATTCCAGTTGTGCATTAACCTTGGAACAAAAAATAAATAATATTGGGAAGTGATGGGCGAGGTATGGCCGGGTAAATGAATACTATTGAAAATGTTTTTTATTCTATCATTACCTGTGAACTCTACACATGTTCCAAGTTCCAACAATACTATACTACATATTAAATAAATGTCTTATTTTCCAGATTAGAGTGACGATAAGGTAGATGGTGCAATTGACTTGTGTACTCCAACAACTTTGTTATTTTCCTTCTAGATGGAAATGCCAAACTAGAATTGGAAAGACCTGAAAAAAGATGCGTAAGGTATTCAACTGTTTACTAAATTTTCGTTCTTAGTACGAGACAACATCTATTAAGAACCTGAGGACAGGTAAAAAAGTATCATCTCCAAGACCTGTTCTAAAATATATATAAAATTGGAAAGATCCTTAGGAATTTCGAACTTGAGACCTAGAGAGAAACATACTCCTAAGTCTCAAGCTTACACCACTAGACCAACTCCTTGGATTGCGACACCCTTTGTTTATTGAATATGAAATAGATTAAAATTTATCAATTAGTTTAAACTGATTTTTTTTTTTTTTTTTTGACGGGTAAACTGAATTAAGTAGTAAGTAAAATGTAGTAGTATCTCATTTCATTACACACAAAATTAGACAGAAATCACGAGTGTGTGTCTGAAAAGTAGCTTTCAATATAAGGGGCCCAACAATGTACTCCGTATAAGTTTTTCCGTTGGTGTTAGCTCCAAAATACAAGTGGATTTAACTTGTAGTTTTTGCCGTCTATTCATTATTATGCGTCTTCTTGTCAATGGCAGCATACCAGGGGGCTCCCCAATTTTTATTTATACTTAAAAAAAAAAAAAAAAAAAATCAGATTGTTATATATAAATATTTTATTGTGTAAAGACATTTAATTGGCTGGGTAAATAAATAACATTAAAAAAAAAAGTTTTCATATATAATTTCAATCCAATCTATTGAGGATATATATATACCAAGATCGACCAACTTCACATATAATGGTACCATGGCATTACAAATTCCTATTTCTATAACAACTGCAGTAACATAATTTTTTCTATGGCCGGTTTAAAGAATTTTACAGAAGAGAATGAATCAATGATATGAGCAGATTATTATATATAAATAATAGTAATCCTTTCAGATTTTGAGTGCATCAAGCAAGATTTGATGTATAAGAAAAAAGATGATGGAGTGTTAATTCCTCACTCAGTACAACTTGTTGTTCGCCCCCGTGGGGGAGGCAATATCAGGCAGCCTAGGCAAGAAAGGTTCCCTGTCGTGAAGGGACGAGAGGATCTTGACAAACGCCATCCATAACACGGGTGAGCAACAAAACGCGTATCCAAACACTGCCAGAGCCCTTATAACACCGTCGTTGTACCAGGGGTAAGCCATGACGAGAAGGGTGCCCAGGATTCCGATCCATGGGACTAAGACGGGCAGCATGGGGAGTAGGAAGACGTTGATTGCAATGCACGAGAGGGAAAAGGCTCCGAGCAGGTAGAGAGACCAGCCTATGAGTGGGTGAATGGTGTGGGGGATGAGAAAGAAAGGGATTACATACGCAGCAACAACGGACCATATTGCTATCATTTTGAAGCCCGTTTGAATGAGGAAGACGCTCTTGTCTTCCCTACGATAGCACAGCTTCGATATATTGGGACGTGCCAAACGCGCCACAGCCATTATCCCTAAGTAAAACACAGCTTGCATCAAAGCAATCGGCATCTCTGCACTGTACCCTAGAGTTTGAAGGCGCTGTTTGTGCCAATCGATGCCTAGAGGGAGAACGGGCCATGACCACCAATACCATGGTTTTAACCACGGAGCCCCGGGGAAAGTGATGACACTGTTGGGCCCACACGGCACACTCCATCGCAGCTTCAGATCTGCATCGACCATACAATATAATAATAATAATAAAACGTAAGTCGATAAAAACTTATATGAGACTGACTGCCTGCCTGCCTGCTAGATAAATAATAAACTTACAATAGTAAGAAGCATCCATTTGATAGCCTAGAGGAAGTCTATAGATTCCATCAAGCTTTGTAGCATTTGAAGGAGGATGGAACTGAGGGGAATCCAGTAAAGTTGGAAAATAGCCTCCGATAAATCCTTGATCAGCGCCATCAGGATTGCTTCTCTCAATCTCGATTTGATGCATCATATCATTGAACACCACCATAGACGGTTCCAACACGAAAAGGCCCGTATGGAAGATGCAGGGGTTGATGAACACTGCACAAAACTGCCCACATTGGAATAGTTCGTCTGTCTTTCGCAGGAAAAGATTGTCAGCGTCGAGCATCACTACTCGCTCGTACTCCACAAGCTTCCATGCATACAACTTGTTTAGCGTTAGCTTAAATCTCCAATCGAAATTGTTCTGAGCATTGTACGGATTTCTAATGTTCTCCACTCTCACTACCTTCGCCCCGTCTTCTTCTTCTCTGTTCAACAATCCATCAAATTAAACAAACAAATCAATCAACAATTCTCTAATAACGCTTAGTGAAAACAACAAGTATTGACCGACTAATTTTCTTCAGTGAAAATCGAGCGTTAAAGTCATCCATTCATTATGGTCTAATGCATCCCACCAACAAATTCAAATTTTGTGTATGTAATTATGGTCTAGCCTAGTCAAAATAAATTCAGGCCAGTTTTCTTTATGGGTTTTTAGCTCAATAAATAGTCAAATTTAAACAGAATTTCACATTTAAAAAAAATCCCCACCACTTACAGTTAAGGTTTTTTTTGAGAAAATAAAATTTTCACAAATCTTATTGCAATTTTACATTAAAATTTTCCCAACTGAGTGTATGAAATTCAAGAACCTTCAACAACAACACCTAGAGGATCAACTTGTGTGAGATGGTTTCACAAACTAGCACCACTTAATACTCACTCTTTCCAAAGTATGCTAAAACGTCATGTTTAAATTATACTTCGTAGTTCCACACAGAAGATCTACCCTTATTAATAACAAGGCTAAGATGAACAAGTGGGACACAAGAATTAATATGTTATGTTTGGACAAAAAGTTGGCATAATAAGATGTGACACTATTATTCAATACATTTGAGAGAAAATACGTTGTACCAGATATTCACTTCCTTAGTTCCGTAACGTAAAATTCTAATTAATTAATTATGCATTTTCCTTGAAAAAATTAGTACATTCTTGTTCTTGCAGAGAAGAAGAATATTCCAAATAGCACATATAAAAAACAGAAGGGCACATGGACCCACCTTCCTGGAAACTCCCAAACCCCACCTCACCCCGTCCCAGTCAGTGGTGTTTCAGTCGATTATTACTAAAATTATAAATAAATTAAAGTGTCAAGTCTTATCCAATTTATAAGTGCAGTCTTGGTCATATCTGATATACTCATATTATTACAAACAAAATATATTAGTATTTCTTTTTTATTAGTTAGTAAAGAGAAGCAACACTACTGACTTAAAATAAAATATTTAAGAAATAATAATGTGTAACATGATCATTTTATAATTGAATGTTATCACTTTTAAAAACTATGAAAATTTAAAAAGTGATAAATTTATATTGAAAAATGATAATGATTTATGGTGAGACAAGCTCACACATGTTTTTATCAATAATAATTATACATAAAGAAAACGAATAGACAACACATCACTTTTCAAAATACAGATTTAAAGATAAAAGTTAGAAAAACCTTACATTAAAAAGAAATAAATTTATGTTAAAAAGTGATAATATTTTCACGATAAGATAACCTGAAAAACAAATTTTTATCGATAATAAGTATAGATGAAGAAAACGAATCGACAACACAGCACCATGTGGAATTTTAATCCGTGACCCACTATCTCATCTCTAATTAATTACAAATAATAATTAATTAAAAAAAATGGCCGGTTGGACACTAGAAAGAGGACACCAAATTACCGATAACTCCAATTGTCAAACTTATTTTTTATCAACTTGGCCGACCTAATTTAGTCCTCTCCATTTTTTATACCGTTGGAACAAGGCCAAAATGTATTACTATTATTTGCTGATTAATGTCGTGATATTTTGCTCCTATAATTCATCAAATATTTATTATGCACCCCCTCCGGTCCCTACTAAGCATTTCATTTATCTACTTTGAAATTTAACCTAAGCTTTCTACCTTCTCTTTTATCTCATTCTGTTTTTGAATTACATTCTATAATTCAGTCATTTTTTTAATTTATGTACCTAAAAGTAGTATCAAAAAAATTCCTCACTAATAGTACTAATGAATGTCCATTCCAAATTTGAAATAAGGCAACGTGGATTTGACTAGTATGACGAGAGATTACATGTGATGTGATTTTTACATCATTGACAAAGTACACCAAAATCTAAGTCCAACCAATTTAATTTTTTTCTTGTCCAAACAAAAATTTTGTATTCTAAGTTAGTTGACTAAACAAACATCGTGCCCACCCATTATTAGCATTTGATTCCATAATATTATACTAATAAATTTAATAATCATTAATGCTAAGTTAATTACATTGCCACCATATTCAAACAGAGAAAGAGGTGGAATGACCAATAAAGGTTTCACAAAAAAGAAAAAAACAAAAAATAGCATAATGATTTTTCTCGAAAATGGTAAAAAGCAATTAATTATTCAAGGAAGAGGAAAAGGCCGGGCAAGGGCAAAAGGGGGAAGATTGGAGGGGTGTAGTTAGTACTTACAGAGCTTGTACCCAGTGTGGAGGTACATCCATGGAAGCAATGACGACAAGATCAGCATCAACCTTAAGCTTTCCGAGAGATTTGAGCATCACACGTGTCGCTATGTAGAACTCGTAGTCCCTTGGTGTACCCATGTACATCATCGTAGCATATGCGTTTCCGTGCACCCCCCTAACTTCTCCATACACACACACAAAATACCACATTAATCCCACCAAACTCACAAACGCCCCCTTTATCCCCATCTTTTTACCCCCAATACACACACAAAAAAAAAAAAATCCTTTTATTTCCTTTCAATATATCTAAAATTGGAAATAAATCTTCCAAGAAATGTGTTTCTAGTTGTAAAGAAAAGAGAAGAAGAAGCACAGCTATATATGAATATTGTAGTTGTAGGTATAACGCGTCAAAGAGAAAGCAATTAAGGGGGAGGGATGTAAGAGAAAGTGAGGGGAAAGAGGTAATTTAAAGAACTAGCTAGCCCAATTCTTGTTTGAATATTTCAATGAATTTTTAAAATAATTTTTGATTCGCTCCAAACGTTAAAAGGGTATCGTACTTAGTTTTGATAAAATAATAATTGCTGAAATGATATTGATAAGTTACTATATAATTAATTATGTAATTGATTTTGTTACTATTTGGGTACGGTTGAGCTGTACTATTAATATGTCTATGGGTTTGTGAAATCCGGTTGACCAAACCAAACTGACTTTTTTTTTTTTTTTTAATTCTTGGACCTCTTCGCACTTCCGACGGTAGATACTTTCCTATGTCGGTCCAAATTTTATTACTCCTTTCAATATATTTTTTTTTTTTACACACTAGTTTAAAATAAGAGTTGTTTATTGTATTTAAAGAAGGTAAAATTGAAGATATGAAAGTCATTTAAATAATAAAATAGTGTGAATAATAAAATAATAACATGTGTTATAATTTTTGAAATGTTTAAAAGGTATATAGTTTAAAATGAAAAAGTGTTTTATTGTCAAATTAAAAAATGATAAATTTAATTTAAAATGTCCATTTTTTTGACAAGTGCTGAAAACTAAATTGGGATGGAGGGAATATTATATATATATATATATATATATATATATATATATATTTAAACTATATTCAAATAGTTAATAATTTATTTTAGGGTTAATCCTTGTTGTGCCACAATTTGCACGAATGGATTAGATATCCTCCAAGTCAGATATCTAAATTCTCGAACTAATGTACGAATAATACGGGTATAATGCCTCCTTCAAAATGATCCTCCGAGAACCTGCAAAAGACACGCCGGAGGGGAGTCAGGCGCGGACACTCCGACGCTCAAGTCAGTATGTGTGATTCGGTATATAATGAGGACTTAAGAGTCCTCTTTTTAACAATAAGGTTCTCCAAAAAAGGAATCAGAATGCTTTATAACAGGCGTAATAAGGTTGAATAATATTAGAGATCGTAACCTGTAAATGTACCTAAGCTTGCCTATTTATAGAGGAATTCCACTGAGGGGAAGTTAGGTTTTCCCCCTATCTCGGATCTGCCATCTCCATTATCTTTGAATTAGTCCGCCTGCCTTTGAACCCCCACTCCCTGAAGAATCGCAACCACTTCCTCCTCTAGATTCCAGCCGTTTGAGTAAAGGAAGAATTAGTCTTCCTTTATCCGTTCTTATCCCATTTTACAGGGAACCTCTCCTAAACTTTAGGCCGACTAATTCCCCTTAGGGCCAGGTCTTCCTGATATTTCTCCCTTGAGGTCCTTAGGTGGAGCTCCCTCCGGAGGGACATCCGGAGGGATTCTCTATTCTGAGGAGTCCTCTTTAAGTTCGTATCCTCTCATCAATCCTATCCTCTATACACGTGTCGACTTCTCACGAGGTGACAATTTTAGGCCGCATCATCTACTCCCCCCTACTCTCATAAAGTGATCATACCTTTGTGAGAGTAAGAAATTCAAAGGAATCTGGAATAAAGGGCACTTCTGGAGAGACGTGTTCTAACTTCCCTTCAGAGAGAAATTTCAAAAATATTCACCTTCTTGAGCTTTCCTGCCCAAACTTGAGAAAAATGCTTCGACTTCCGCGTCTGGGTTCCACTTAGATGTGATCTTCTCTTTCCAGCTATTTTCCCAAGGAGATACCTCGATTCTACCCCTTTCTGCTCACTTTTTCACCCTTTGCTTCCTTGATTCACATCTTCTCTCCTTGGATACTCCCCCACCGTCTTCTTTTCTTCTTTTTGGGGTCTCTCTTTTCTCCGGCTTCTCGTCATCGTCGATCGTCCAGTCCGACTTCACACTTCCTCCGACAAGGTAACCCAGCTATCTTCTATATCCTTTTTTGTTTCGCACTTTTTGTTAATGTCTTCCGGCAAGGCAACCCCGCCCGAGTCCTCTAAACTGAATCCTCCTGAATCGGTGTTGTTTCCGATAGAGGATCCCCAACTGAGGGATAAAATTTCGACCTCTTCTCTGACCGACAACACCCACTTGGCTAGTCTCGTTCAAGCCCAAGTCTTTCCCCCGGAGTACACCCCCCGAATTCCTCATCCAGATGAACGCCCCAATTTCTCAGGACCCCGAACCCTAGCTTTCTTCGAAGCCCAGATTAGGGCTGGTCTTCGATTTCCTATCCATCCTTATCTGGCCTCAATATCTACCCGCATGCAAATTCCCCTTAATCAGTTCACTCCCAACGTCATCCGCACTATGATCGGATTTTACATTCTGGTGAAGGGGAACGGCGGCAAGCCTTCCGCTGAATTATTTTTGAGCCAGCATTCTTGTAAGTTGAACGATGGCTTCTTCTATGTTTGTGGGAGAAGGTCCCGTGCTTGTAAATTCATGAAAAAACTTCATGAAGAGGAGTCGTCTTGGAGAGATTACTATATTTTTGTGACCAAATCCTCTAATTGGTCGTTTCCCCATGAATGTTGGTTATATCGTAATCCAGGAATACCTCTTCCTCCTGTGAAAGCTTACTCCGCCTCAAATCATACTGTTATGACTGGCCTCAATGGTCATGTTCGCCTACACGATTTCTTTGATGTCATTGGTATCTGCAATAACCCTCGTATTCTCTCCCATTTTGGATTTTGTCCTCAGAATTTTCCTTTAGAGCCTCATGATGGTAAAAAGAATCCTTGCTCTCTTGTTTCGTTCTTTATACATGATTATTTTTCTAAATGTTTCTTGGTTACCTGCAGGTATGAGCTGGTTGACTCACATTTCATGGGATGCCCCTGCTCTAGGGGTAGTGAAGGCACCTGCGGCTGCTACCCCTAATAACCCTCCTGAGGCTTCTCCTTCCCCAGCTCCGGTTCCAGAAAGCTCAGTAAAGACCTCAGCTCTAGAGAGTTCTACCAAGGCTCCTCCGGTTCCTAGCTCTTCCGCCCAAGTCCCTGGTTCCATTTCCAAGAGAACCCGTTCAGCTGCCAATGCTTCCATGCTCAATTCCGTCACTTCTAAGAAGAAGAAAGGAAAGACCACTCGTGCCGCTCCTAAGAAGGAAGCCTCCCTTCCTGCTTCCTACGAACCTCTCCAGCGTCTCATCAACCGATGTCCTCCTCCTTCCAACACCACGCTCTCTTGCAAGCCCCTTCCTGAGGATCTATTGCTCCATGGCGCTCATCTATTTTCTGAGGTATGTCCCCTTATTTTTACGACATCTAATTTCTTCATGTCTGAAATATTACCTTTTCTCGTCATGCAGTTCGGACTTGTCTATACTAAAATATTTGACCAAACCATCGAACTGATTGCTGAGAACGAACTCCTTCGGGCTGAGGCGTCCTCCTCTCAACTGACTCTCAAAGGTGCCACCGCGGAGAGAGACAAAGCTCAAAAGCGGGCTCAAGCTTTGGCTGAGGAGCTGCCTCTCCTCCGGGCTCAAAGTAAGCAAGAGGTGGCTAAGACTAGGCATTTGGAGGGAGAAGTAGAGTGAATGGAAAAGGAGATGAAGCGGATGGAGGACGAGATGAAGCGAATGGAGCGTGAGCTGCCAGATGTTGGAGTACAGTCCTGCGTCAAATCTCTCTTTGCCTCTCCTTTAGGTCAAGAATTTATGGGGACTCTCCATACTCAATGACTGTCCAGCTTCTTAAAGAGTTCCAGCTTCTTGTGTGCTATGGGGCCACACATCCCTCACTTCATCGATCATGGCTTCAGCAATGCTGTGGCTAAGCACTCAGCTCCAGAATTCGATGGAACCTACTCCCGCGCTTTCCGCCTGGACAAGCTTGCTCCCCCTCCAAAATTTCTAGGGGATCCAGCAGAGAGTGCTGACAGCCCCTGGTGGTTGTCCGGAATGGGTCAGGGCATTGCTAAATTGCAGGCGGCCAAGGTGGGCATGGCTGAGCTGGAGCCTCTGGAACAATTGACTTATCCTTACGCCTCTGCCCCTCTGACCGAGGTGAAGGCAGATGAGGGAAAGGATGTTGAGGCTACGCTGGAAGGAGGAGAGGGTCTAGAGGAGGGGGGAGGATCTAGCGGTCATGCCGCTGCTGAGGAAGCTGCTGTCAAAGAAGCTGTTTAAAATTCATATTTCCATGAACTTAACAAACATTTTACCTTTCTTTTGCTACACTCTTTAATTTCTGCTCATGATACTGGTTTTTATTATACACTTTAGGGGACCCCGCACTCCTGGATATGTGGGGGCTTTTGTAGTAATCGTTTTAGCTTCTTACTCGTTTGTTTATAGCGTGTATTTTCCTTCTTGTTTGCGTGAGCGGCCTATAAGACTAGTAAGGGAGATGGTGGAAGAGTCCTCTGGTCCTCTTTTCTTCCTCCCTCTTGGTCTTATAGTCTGCACCAAATACTTCCCATTGAATCTTTCTTTCGTAACCCATTTGGGTCTCACGTGTGTTGAGGGGCTCTCCAGCCCTCCTCGGCCTCTAAGTGTTTCTCACCCTCATTTTAGAAGATTTTAATTCGTAAAATCCTTCTTTCATTTTAAAGTAACCCACCTGGGCCTCGAGTATAGTGAGGATCTCTCTAGCTCTCCTCGGCCTCTAAGCTTTTGAGTGTCTCTCACTCTCGTTCTTAAAAGATTTTAATTCGTAAAATCTTTCTTTCATTTTCAAGTAACCCACTTGGGTCTCGAGTATGGTGAGGAGCTCTCCTCGGCCTCTAGGCCTTCGAGTGTCTTCCACTCTCGCTCTTAAAAGATTTTAACTCGTAAAATCTTTCTTTCATTTTCAAGTAACCCCTTTTGGGTCTCGAGTATGGTGAGGAGCTCTCCTCGGTCTTTAGGCCTTCGAGTGTCTTCCACTCTCGCTCTTAAAAGATTTTAACTCGTAAAATCTTTCTTTCATTTTCAAGTAACCCACTTTGGGTCTCTTATTTTCAGGATTAATATTCGTACATATATATTAACATGAAAGAGACAATCAAAACACAATAACTCTGCATAATTCTTCAAAAAGGGAAGAAGCTTCATTGATTAATATCAGTTTTCAACATAGGCCATAGATAACCTACGCCGGTCTCATTAAAAACCTCTCTACAGAAAAACCCTAGGGGAAAACCCGTAAAGAGGGAAAAAGAGCTCTGGTGAAGCTATTAAATATGTTAAATAAAAACAGGAATCAGTATCAATTCACGAATGGTCTCAAAACCTTACATTTTCTTCAGACAAAAAATTTGTTCAGGTGACAAATATTCCAGGGTCTAGCTATATCGACCCCTTCCATGCTCTGCAATCTATAGGCTCCTCCCTTTAGTACCTCTGTGACTCTATATGGACCCTCCCAATTGGGCTCCAGTTTCCCTGTGTTCTTTAGTGCATCAGTTCTTCTCAGCACCAGATCTCCCACTCTAAAGGACCTCGGGATCACCCTTCGATCGTACGCAGCTTTGATTCGACTCTTGTATCTTTCAGCACGTACTCGAGCCATCTCTCTTTCCTCTTCCACTAAATCCAAGGCTTCTCTCATCAGCCTCTCATTTTGATGTTCTTCAAATCAGGCAATTCGGTGGGATTGCAATACGGCCTCTAGAGGTATCACTACCACGGCCCCATAGACCAACTGGAAAGGAGATTCTCCCGTTGCTGTCTTTGGACTGGTCCTATAAGACCACAACACGTTGTCTAACTCGCTCACCATCCTCCACCTATTTTCGTCAGTCTCGTCCGGATACCATCTACTATGGTTCGATTAGTAACTTCCACCTGCCCATTAGCTTGGGGATGAGCTACGGAAGTGAATCTTTGCACTATGTTTAGCCTTGCGCACCATCCTCGTACATTCTCTCCGTTGAACTGTGTCCCATTATCAGAGACTAGTATCCTAGGTACTCCGAACCTGCAGCAGATCTGTCTTCCCATGAATCTAATCACGTTTTCCTCATCTATTTTAGCTAGGGGGGCGGCCTCGACCCACTTGCTAAAATAATCCACTGCTACTATCAAAAAATTTCTTCCTCATGAGGCTGGAGGGAAGTGTCCCACCAAGTCCACTCCCCATTTGGCGAAAGGACACGGAGAGTGCATAGCTCCCATCTCCTCTGCAGGGGTCCTGATTAGGGGACCATTCCTCTGGCATTTCGCGCACTTCTTTACGAACTCTTTGGCGTCTCTTGTCATGGAGGGCCAGTATAACCCAGCCCTCAACGCTTTCTTTACCATTGTTTTATATCCCTCATGGCTGGCCGCCTGGCCTTCATGAATCTCTTTGAGCGTATAATCCGCTTCCCGGGTTGATATGGACCTCAAGTACGGTTGGGTAAACGACTTCTTGTATAAGTATCCTCCAATAATACAGTATTTGATCCTGAGAGCTCGGGCCTCTCGGGTGGTGGGGGCATCTGCTCCTCTGGTGAGCTCTGTCCAGATATCTTTCCTCCAATCATCTCCTTCCTCGATGGAACCAATGGGGCTTCCAAGAGCCTCTCTTTCTGCTACCACCAAGGTCACCGTTCTCCGTCCCTCCAATTCCGTGGAACTGGCAAGTTTGGAGAGGCTATCAGCCTGTGCATTTTCCTCTCGAGGGACTTGAATCACCTTGCAATCTTGGAATTTGCCCATCATCTCTTTAGCCCGTTCCAGGTAAGCAACCATTCTGTTGTCTTTGGCTGCGTACTCTCCATTTACCTGTTGAACCACCAATTGGGAATAGGAATATAAGATTACCTTTAGGGCTCCTAACTCGGCCGCCATCTCCATTCCTCTGATTAGAGCCTCATACTCTGCTCCATTGTTTGAAGTTATAAATTGGAATTGCACTGCAAACTGTAGGGACTCTCCTTGGGGATTCACTAGCACTATCCCTGCTTCGCATCCGCTCAGGGTTACTGAACCATCCACATATACTTTCCATCCCTCTATCTCTTCTGGTTTGGTGGATTCCTGGATAAAGTTAGACAAAGCCTGGGCTTTTATGGCCCTCCGTGGCTCAAAGTCCACATCATACTCTTGGAGCTCTATTGCCCATTTCACCATCCTTCCAGAGAGGTCTGCTCGGCCGATAACCTGTTTCAATGAGTAGTTAGTACGGACCAATATTTTATAAGAAAGAAAATATGGGCGCAATCTCCGCGCTGTAAACACTACGGCTATAGCAGCCTTCTCAATTTCTGAGTATCGAGTTTCAGCCCCTTGAATGACCTTACTAACGTAATAGATAGGATGTTGGATGGATCCTTCTTCTTTTACCAGAGCTGTGCTCGGCGAAAATTCCCCTACGGAGAGGTACAGGATAAGGGTATCTCCGGGGGAAGGTTTAATCAGCTTCGGCAGCTGGGACAGGTGGTGTTTCAGATCTTCAAAGGCCCTCTGGCATGCTTCATTCCACTCGAACCTGGCCCCCTTCTTGAGAATTTTGAAGAAGGGGTGACTCTTCTGAACAGACCTGGCTATGAATCTACTCAACGCTGTGATTCTCCCATTTAACGTCTGGAGCTCCTTCACGTTCCTTGGTGGCTGCATGTCTAATACATCATTTACTTTAGCTGGGTTCACCTCTATCCCCCTTTGAGTAACCATGTATCCAAGGAACTTCCCCGATTTCACCCCGAAAGAGCATTTAGCCGGGTTCAATTTGATACCATTCTCTCGAATAACCTGGAAGATCTCCTCTAGGTCCTCCACATGCTCCTCTGCTCTCACGCTCTTGGCGAACATATCATCCACATAGATTTCCACGTTTCTCCCTATCTGCCCTCGAAAGACAGCATCAACCATCCTCTGATACGTTGCACCGGCATTGATTAACCCGAATGGCATTCGGACATAACCAAACGTTCCACACGCTGCTATGAAGCACACTTTAGGGACATCTGGGGGTTCAGCTGGATCTGGTGGTAACCTTGATGCATCCATCATGCTCAATAGCTCGAAGCCTGAGGTCGCGTCCACTAACTGATCTATCCTCAGCAGCGGGTAATGATCCTTAGGGCATGCTTTGTTGAGGTCTCTGAAGTCAATGCACATCTCCATTTCCCCGCCACCTTAGACACTAACAGCGCATTGGAGAGCCATTCTGGGAATTGTACTTTCACGACATGTCCTGCTTCCAGTAATTTCTCAACCTCTTCTTTCACAATATTATTCTTCTCAATACCAAAATTTCGTAACTTTTGTTTCACTGGCCTTGCTTTTGGGTCGACGTTAAGACAATGCTTGGCTATCTCCGGGGGAATACCTATCATGTCAGCTGGAGAAAATGCAAATATATCAGAATTTCGACGTAATGTAGAGATTACATTTTCTGTCATTTCGGGTCCTAGTTGGGTCCCTATCTTGGTGGCGAAACCAACTTTTCCGGGGAAGAGCTCCACATTCATCAGCTCCTCATCTGTCTTAACGCTCACCTGTTCGGGTATAATCCCTTCCACTTTCTTTTTCTTTAGCTCAGGGTCATCTTCCCTCGTTCTCTCCAGTCCCCTGGTTAACGCTTTATCTGCCATCTTTACCGACTCTGCATAACACTTCCGTGCTTGATATTGGTCTCCCATTACTTCCCCTACTCCTCCAGCCGTGGGGAACTTCATTTTCATATGGAATGTGGAAATTACCGTTTGGAAAAGATTCAGGCTGAGTCTTCCCATCACCACGTTGTATGATGAGGGAATATCCACAATGAGGAACTCCACTAAGTGGACTTTCCAGGTTGGAGCATCTCCCAATCCTACCTGTAGTATCACAGACCCTAGGGGCTGGATGGCCCCTCCGGAGAAGCCGTACAAGGAAGTGTCTACAGGCCGCAACTTCACGTTCAATTCCATCCTTTTAAAGCACTCGAAAAACATAATGTCGGTTGAGCTCCCCGTGTCTACAAAGATTCGGGTGACATCAAATCCTGCTATGTCAGTAGTGATCACCATGCGTCATTGTGATCCTCTTTAATTTCCCTTACGTCCTCCGGCCCAAATTTAATATTGGGTGTCTCTGCTAGGCGTCCTACCTCCTTCGATTGGCTTCCCTGTCCAGCTCTCAAAGCTCGAACACTTTGTTTTCTCTTTCGGAAGGAATCTCCGTCCGCGGGACCCCCCATGATTATGTGAATTACTCCTCTTTTTGGCGGTGGAGGGGGCATGTCCTCGGCTGCCTCTTTGGGTTCCTTTTCTTCTGGTTTCCTGTCATGTTCCTTCCGCTTCTGCCCTCGAGGGCCCTGCCTATCTCGGAATATAAACTCTTTCAGATGTCCCGCCTGGATCATCCTTTCGATCTCGTCCTTCAAGTGATAACATTGGTTCGTGTCATGTCCATACTCGTTATGGAATCTGTAAAATCGATCTGACTTTGGCTTCTGAGGGCCCCGACTTCTGGAGTAAGGAAATTTCAAATCGGGATGATCCCCTGCTACTTCCAGTACTTCAGCAGGCTCTATTCTTAGAGGTGTATATTTCTCAAACCTTCCTCGAGGGCCGGAACGGGGGCCTCCATAGGGGTTGGAATTTCACGATGGCCCAGAACCCCGAGGGACCTCTGGGCTGGACCGTCTTGAGGGGCCCTCCCTCCTTCTCTCCCGGTCCTGTAGCCTAGCCTCCAGTCTCTTGGCTTTACGAACCTCCTCCAAGGTGAGGTATTTCTCTGCTCTGTGTAGTAACTCGTCAAACTTCTGGACTGGCTTCTTGGCCAGGGAGGAAAAGAAATCTCCATCGCGCAGCCCATTGGTTAGGGCGTTGATCTTCACTTCTAGAGAGGCGGTAGGGACTTCCAGAGCGGCCTGGTTGAATCTTCGGAGGAAAGCTCTCAAACTCTCGTTCTCCCCCTGCCTCATATTGAAGAGGGTTAACGTGGCCCGAGGCTGCCTCCGGGCGCTTGCAAACTGAAAACTGATGGAGGAATAATTCACTGAACTCCTCCCATGATCGAATGGTATTGGGTTCAAGCTGGGTGAACCACTGTTGTGCTGCCTTGGCCAATGTAGTCAGGAACACCCTACATTTGACCCCTTCCCCATATCGATGTAGCAGGGCTGCATTCTCAAATCCTACCAGATGCTCATATGGGTCTGCAGTGCCATCGTATTCGAAGTTGAGAGGCTTGAAGTTGAATGGCAACTCATCCTGTAATATATTAGGAGAAAACTGACATCCGGTAACATAAGCGGACCTACTTGTTCGATTACTCATCTGTTTTCTCATATCTTTCATTTCCTTCTGTAGTGCCTGTAGTTGGTTGCTGACTAGGCCTGGATACGTATCGTCTGTACTCTCCTCTCCCTCGGGGGGGTCCTTCTTTCTGTCCGAGAGGGCGCTTTCTCATCTCCTTCTACTCGCACTCCCTCCTCCTTGGAAAATGCTTGGGAGGTCCCAGGGGCCTCGTCCTGAAGTCTCGGAGCAGGCGTCTCTGCATTCGCTGGTACAGTTCTCGGGACTCGGCCTCCCTGAGCCGCAAAAGCTCTCTCCACAGCTCGGTCAATGAGGGCGTTCAATTGGTCTGGAGAAACCAGGAATGGTTCTGCATTCGGAGCATCCCCACGTTGAGAGCCTGAGGTCCGGACCTCCAGGGTTTCGGTGTTCTCCGCCATTCCATCACCCAAGCCCGGGGTTGGTGTGGTGGTTGGTGCTAATGGCGGACTCGATCCAGAGGGGACATACATAGGGTCCTTTCCGCAACCTCCCTTTGATGCAGGATCAGATGGTAAGGTAGGATTTCCCCCGGAAGAGTTTTCTTCCCTAGAGTAGGCGTGATTGTGTTATTTCCTCCGCCCATCGCTCAAACAAATAGAAATTCGTGAGAAGATCTCTTAGACTTTCCCACAGACGGCGCCAGTTGTTGTGCCACAATTTGCACGAATGGATTAGATATCCTCCAAGTCAGATATCCAAATTACCGAACTAATGTACGAATAATCCGGGTATAATGCCTCCTCCAAAATGATCCTCCGAGAACCTGCAAAAGACACGCCGGAGGGGAGTCCGGCGCTCAAGTCATTATGTGTGATTCGGTATATAATGAGGACTTAAGAGTCCTCTTTTTAACAATAAGGTTCTCCAAAAAAGGAATCAGAATGCTTTATAACAGGCGTAATAAGGACGAAGTTGGATAGCTCAAGTGGTTAGAGCACCACTACCTAGGCTTTAGATCCTGGGTTCGAGTCATGGGGAGGGGAAAAGGGATGGGTATTTAATGTAATTCAAAAAAAAAAAAAAAAAAAACAAACAAACAAACAGGCGAAATAAGGTTGAATAATATTAGAGATCGTAACCTGTAAATGTACCTAAGCTTGCCTATTTATAGAGGAATTCCACTGAGGGGAAGTTAGGTTTTCCCCCTATCTCGGATCTGTCATCTCCCTTATCTTTGAATTAGTCTGCCTGCCTTTGAACCCCCACTCCCTGAAGAATCGCAACCACTTCCTCCTCTAGATTCCAGCCGTTTGAGTAAAGGAGGAATTAGCCTTCCTTTATCCGTTCTTATCCCATTTTACAGGGAACCTCTCCTAAACATTAGGCCGACTAATTCCCCTTAGGGCCAGGTCTTCCTGATATTTCTCCCTTGAGGTCCTTAGGTGGAGCTCCCTCCGGAGGGACATTCGGAGGGATTCTCTATTCTGAGGAGTCCTCTTTAAGTTCGTATCCTCTCATCAATCCTATCCTATATACATGTGTCGACTTCGCATGAGGTGATAATTTTAGGCCGCATCAATCCTAAATAAATTTACTAGTCAACACTCGTTGACGTGGCTTGCTAGAGCGTTTGAAGTTTAAAAATTAAAATACTGAGTATAAAATGTATTTTTTTTTTAAAAAAAAATTAAAAAGTAATAATATAAAAATGAATGATTATTTTAAAAAATTGGTTAATAACCACCTTTCATTTTAGTATCAATTTAGTAATAATGGCTTTCAAAATTATTACTAAAAAAAAAAAAATCAACCTTTTATATTGTTGGTATGGGTAGTAGACGTATGGAAGATATGGATAAACAGGAACAATACATATTTTTAGGAGAACGATCTAATATAAAAAATGATCTAATATAAAAAAGGTGATGGAGAGCATCAAGGCATACCAGGAGGGAGTTTTTTCCCATGACTCGAAACATATTTTTAGGAGAACGATCTAATATAAAAAAAAAACGATCTAATATAAAAAAGGTGACTCGAAACATATTTTTAGGAGAACAATCTAATATAAAAAAAACGATCTAATATAAAAAGGGTGATGGAGAGCATCAAGGCATACCAGGAGGGAGTTTTTTTTTCACTCCCCATGACTCGAATCCAGGACCTAAGGCCTAAGTAGTGGTGCTCTAACCACTTGAGCTATCCCACTTTGTCGAATGGAGGGAGTTAATACCCTTAATCACTCAATCAAATTTTCACATTTACTTGTCATAAAGTGAGCTTACAATTATACTATTTGGTTGTTTATTACCTTTTTTTTATACATAAAATAATCATTTTATCTTTAAAATAGGTCTCAAACCATGAGCATAGAATTAATGTACGAATGAATAAGGTTGACAATAAAACAAATATAAATTTGAACCCGCATGAAATTGGCCTATACAAGACGGGTAAATAGTCGATCAAATGAGTCTTGTGTCGAATAAATACCCGATCAAACAATAAATGGATCTGAAACGGAAAATAATTTTATATATATCCGAACCAGACCCATATATATATATATATACTCCCCATATTGTTTAACTACAGATTTTGTAATTAAATAGACTCTCCATTTTTTTAAGATTTTTTAGTGCGTAATTGTTAAATAAACTTGTCATAATTGGAGCCTTGAAAACCGGTGTACGTTCACCATCTAATAACTAATTTAGTTCTGAATATTATAACACACTTCTACTAATTTTCTTATTCTAAAATTATCTTTTTTAAATAGATGGAGTAGGAAATAATTTTATTTAAATAACAAAATTTAAAAAAAAAAAATGATGATGGACGGGTTTATCCGCCACGTTCGCGGGATGGAACGGGACGGGTAACGGGTCTAAAAAATTAGTGGGGTAGGTCCTGGGACACAAGGGCGGAGCCAGAATTTTTTTCTTGGGTGGGCTGAAAGCCGAAAATAAATACACGTACGTATAAAAAAATTGTTTACTTAAGTTGCGCCCTACGATTTTTTAGTCGGTAGAATTTATCGATAATAGAATCATAATTAATGTCTTCAAACAATTTCATTTCAATTTAGACCATCATAGAATTTAATAAATAATCACCCTCCATTTTATTTCGAAAAACACTCTTGACATGTTTCATAACTAAAAATGTTTGTTCCATCGTGACAATTGTAACATGAAGTGTTAAAATAAGGTGAATCGATCTCGCAATCAAAAGCCTTCCACCATATTTGTCTCGATTAACTTTTGAAATATTACATAAATAGTTAACAAATTTTGAAATTTTTTTTAAAAAGACATATCAAATGAAAATTTTATTGAGAAAAACATATCAAATTTGCAATGATGCAATTCAAGTCAGAGATCATTTATTAATTATAAATAAAATTAAGTTGTTTTTGAAATTGAAGACATTAATAAGTTTAAGAAATTTCACTTTCTCATCTTTGAATTTACTATTTATTTCAGCCAATTAATCAATATTTAGTTTTGAAAATGACAAAAAAATAAAAATTGAAGCATATATATGAGGAATACCATTAAAAACGAAACAACAACAATTCGAAAATAAAAATACACATGTAAACACATCTTATTATTAAATATATCAACTCGGTCTATATAGAAGTCATTGGTTTGAATTTGATATGCCTTTTTATATAAGAAGTTTGAAATTGAGGATTTAGTTTAAAGTGTATTATTTAATTAGAATTTTAAATTATGTAAAAAATTAAATAATCATAATTTACAAAAAAAAATTAATAAAATTGAATTAAGTTATCCGTAAAGAAATTGGGGATTTAGCTTAAAATTGAATTTGATATGCCTTTTATACGTACCGAATTAAATTTGATTGGCTGTAAAAATAAATAAATTAATATAATATATATATAAAAAAATTCTCTAAAAATTAGGGTGGGCTATAGCCCACCAAAGCCCACATGAAGCTCCGCCCTTGCTGGGACAGGTCATACCCGCCCCGTTGCCAACCCTACGAATATAGTATGATTGAAGAACGTTTAGGTGATGTTTACTTTAGATTTTGAGTGGTTTTTTAAATTCTGAATTTTTGAAACCGTGATGAATAGTAATATGTGTGTTTCTTTTGAGTTTTGGAATAGTAGAAGATTTTAACTTTATGTCAAATCAATGTATAAAATTGAATGAAATTGTATTATTATATTATTGTTGGTTGAAATTATATATAATAATTAGTTAATTGTGTAATAATTGAATGTATTATATTATATATTATATTATTGTTGAGAAAGATTATAATGATTGGAGTGATATTATATACATACGGAGAATAATTTTATGTCAAATCAATATGTTTGATAGGGGTGATTTTGAGTGAATTTTAAAAATCGATTTTTAAATTTTAAAGTAAAATGGATTTAGGATCTTAAAATGCAAAACCTGATTTCTTTGACTTATTGTTTGAATCGCAATTTATTTTCAAAATTCCAACAATTCATTGATTGCTGATTGATTGATATTTTTTTTGTAATTAACCTAACAATTACCGCACAATATTAATGCAATTTTAATATTTTATATTTAATTTAAGCACATTTAATATAATTTCAATTATTAAAGGCTGTAATTTATTGGATTTTAATATTCTATAATTAAATTATATATTTGATTTAAGCAAGTTATATATAAAAGTAATAAATGATATAGATCTGCATAAATTATAATTTTACACTTAATATTTGAAATGATACTATAATATCATTTCAAAAATAATATTGAATGGTTTAGTTTGATAATTAAGAACGCATAATCCCCCACCTCCCATCTAAATGTTTATGTGTCGTCTTTATATTAATTTATCTATGTGTTATTTATATATTAAATTTATTGATGTGTCGATATTTTAAATAATTACATATTTATAAATATAATTTTATTGATTAACTTTTATATGTATCAACATTATTGTGCAATTTTTTTTTTCATGTATCGAGATTGTATTAAATTCATCTAGTTATGTTTATAGTTATAAGTTTTATACTTATCTTTCTTTTTTATAGTTGACCATTAAAGTTTAATTTGATTGATTCTTTCATTATTATTTCAATAAAATCTAAGGTTTTTAGAGAGAAATAAGTTGCTTCTCTCTTTTTCCATCGGTCTCCACGACTTGTCATTGTCGGTCTGCCATTATTGTCGCCATCGTCGTCGTTATTTCGCCTCTGTTCTGTTACTGTTCCGTCGCCGCCAAACTTTTTCTCCGATTTCATCTATTGTTCGGTTTTTCGCTAGATTTAGGAAGCAGATCTTCAAATCTATTTTAATCTAACCCGGAAGCTCTCACCGCTGTCATCGCTCCGATCGTTCTAGTTTTTTTTCTCTTCTTTTATGTAGTTGTTCTTCGTTTGTTGTTAGGGATCAACGTAAAAATTATCCCTAACGGAGCTACGGTGACCGTCCGGGTATTTTTCGTTGATCATGTTCATTGTTTTTCTAGATAGTTTGAATGTGCTTGTCTAATATAGTTTTTAGTTGCTGCTTGTTGTTTTCATTGCGCCTTGTGCGACTTTTTCCCGTCATGGGACTCAGTTGTGGTTGTGGAACTCTTATTTGGTGGTTGGACTCTTTGAGATAGACTCGAGAGCCCTTGGGTTCTGCCGTTCTGGTACTTGGGACCTGATAATTGGTGGAACTTTGTGTTGGAGAAATTGGTTAGAAATTGATTAATTTTAATTAATTAATTGATTTTAAAATGAGAGTGGAGAACACTCGTCTTTGACCAATTTATTGAGGGCTATAAATGTAATTTCAAGGAAATTAAATGACATAAAACCGTTCTACTCTCGGAGTAGATGATCGTAGTGTATTTAAAATCTCAAAACCGAATTTCGGTGAGTGAGAAATTAACTCACGAAGTTGAAACGTCAAATAATACACTTTATGGGATAAAGTGTTACAACATGATAATTGTCCCACATTGAAACTTTGAAAGTTTAATGGGGCTAATTACTCCTTATAAATAGGAGGATGTTACAATGGTTCAAATAATAATGACTAAGGAGCAATTCAATAGTCTATACGGATGCACGATTGTGCTCGTCCGGTTGAGCTTGGGCTTAGTCCTAGGCTCGTGACTTGTGGGCTTTAAATTTGGGCTTTAGACCCATCTATCATTTTGGAAGTTGAATATTCGGGCTTGGCTCATACAAATCAAGTTTTCAGAAAGTTGAAGCCTAATTTGAAATTGGGTCAACCCAAATGAATTTAAAGTTGAATTTAAACTATGATGAATTTGGACGTTGGAGATGTCTAGGTACATTGACGTTACAAATTGTGATGAACTTGGACGTTTGAGTGTCCAGATTCATAGATGTTTCAGTAATGAATTTGTAACCGCAAAGGAGTTACAAAACCATGAATGTCATAATTAAATCGGGACATGAACGTCGTAATGAATGTGGAGACCCCTCACATGTTGGAACATGCCTATAAATAGGGTGCATATTTTATGTTGCAAAACACAAAAAAAAAAAATAACACTTGCATACTCACACAAAGAGACACAACACTTGATTTTCTAGAAAAAATCATAACATCATACATATTTGCATTGAACATATAGAGAGCAGTCCAATTTTCGTGTCGATTTAGTTCGTTGGAACTCTATACGTTGTGGTGCTGCTCGTATAAAGGCGAAAGTCGTTTTACCTTTTAAAACGTTACGTCAAACCGTGAGCACTAGCCGGGACGTATTCGTTTTGCGGGAAAAGTGTTTCCTTGACTCGACTTTAACTTTGTTCCTGTTGTTCGTGAGATGGGGTCGTTGCTGCTGATTTCGAGAACCTGCTTGTTTTGAAAAGCTACTAAAGGAGAAAAGCTGCTAAAAGAGGAAAAATCGAAGACTTTGTGTAAATATTAATTTAATTGTATTTACAAGTTTGTTATTTATTTCTGTCAATTTTGTAAAGTCAATGTTGGGTGCTCAAAAATTCCAACAATCGCAAAACGAATAGTGTACTCGTAGCAATGGCTAACAACGGAGATAACGATAACCACGTTGTAATTAGCAAGGTTCCTCTGGGAGGATCCACCCGTGATCGATGAAAACGACACGGATAATGCTAAACATGTTGTCTACGACCAATGAGTCGTAACTATGTCCTTGGAGGGTTAGTTGACGCACTATATAAGGTTACTACTCGGTTTGTACTTCTAAAGAGTTGTGGAACTCTTTGAGAAGAAAGTACAAAATCTTAGATATCAAAACTAAGAAGTTCGTGGTATGAGTCTTTAAGACTTGATTGTGAAACTCCGCATTGAAAAGGATAATCGGAGAATTGGCAAAATGCTATAACGGTTATAGCGTTGTGAATAAAATTACATTTACTATGGTTTATGTAATTAAACGTTCCTCTTTATAGCGTTTGAGATTTTTTTAAATCTAAAGCTATAAAAAGATTAATAAATTATAATTTATTAATATTCCAAATATCAATAAACCTAAAGGGTGTATGATATGTGTGGAAGTGTAAAAATTGACAAAAATTGTCATTTAATTTGGAAGGAACATTAGACCTCTACACTTAAGTCATATAGACGTATGTGATTTGAAGTTTGTGCAATAAGAGGTGGGTTTGTAAATACCTCAAAATGTAGGGGTATTTAAAAATGTTTGGTCTCACATAGATCTGCTACAAAAGGCTTAAAACCGAGATCAAACAAATGTGCTAGAAGGAATGAATCCAAAAATCCACAAATAAAAACGTAAACAGTGGTAACCCAACCATGTTGACTGGAGATCCCAAGATCTTGGTCCAATGGGAAAACTAAGCTGTGGATGTTTGTTGGAAACACTTGGTATTCCCGACTATTTTTTTTTTTTTAGGGCTAAAAACACTCAATTTATTAAGTGCAAGAACATAAGACTTTAGGAAGGTCATCCACAAAATTCGGACGCTCGACCAAAAGATAAGGACTAGGAAACGACCTAGCACTTCTAGCAAAATGATGCGCTATATTATTGGCATCTCTACATATCCAACCCAGCTTGAAACCTGAGTTTTCCTTTAACTCCTTAGCACAACACCAAATGTCGAAACCCGTAAGATTGTGGTAAAGGTTAAGTCTTTGACTTTTAATGATTCCTAATGCCTCGAGGAGGTTGAGTATGACGGGATACTCTAAAGGAGATCACCTATATAAGTGAGAAGTGAGGGCCGCTTCGACTAACACTTATTAAATTAAAGGATGTCCATGGCCAAAACGGACAAAAACGTTAGAACGAAAAGACATTAAGGCTTTATTGTGTCTATACTGTTGTCTCGGTACACACCAAGGAGTAATAGTTCAAGGCATTGTGACTACTAAGCCACCGGTGTACTCGATAGTGTTTGACTACAGAAGGTTCAAAGCCACAAGCTACCTATCCAGATGCAATAGTGTCTCTTGAGAACAGGATTGCGAGTCTGCATAATTATAGGTGTAATTTCCACTCATGTGGGGGATTGTTGGAGAAATTGGTTAGAAATTGATTAATTTTAATTAATTAATTGATTTTAAAATGAGAGTGGAGAACACTCGTCTTTGACCAATTTATTGAGGGCTATAAATGTAATTTCAAGGAAATTAAATGACATAAAATCGTTCTACTCTCGGAGTAGATGATCGTAGTGTATTTAAAATCTCAAAACCGAATTTCGTTGAGTGAGAAATTAATTCACGAAGTTGAAACGTCAAATAATACACTTTATGGGATAAAGTGTTACAACATGATAATTGTCCAACATTGAAAAATGTGAGAATTAATCTCCTCCTTATTAATAGGAGTTAGTTAAGAGAGTTCAAATTGTAGTGACTATTGAACAATTCAATTAGTCACACGTGCGTGCGCACCGCCCGTCCGTCGGGCTACGCCGGGTCCGGGTCTGTGGGCCTGGGCCTTGGATCTTGGCAATTGGACTTTGGGCTTGGGTTTGGGGTCCATCTATATTTTTAGAGCTCTAAAGTTTTGGGCTTTGACCCATACGAAATTAGAGTTGCGAGTCCAGCCCAACTTTCGAATTTGAAACATCAATGTCTTAACTTGAAAGTTACAGCAGAATCCTGCCATAATCTCCAGTCATGAGGTGGCAGTTACTGTCATAAATGCATGTCTGCCCCCTACGTGAGTGCCAATGCCTATAAATAGGAGTGCATCATTTTGGAAAATTCACCTTTTGCAAAACACATAACACTTGAATTTTTCCAGCAAACTTGCATTCTGTTTTCTGCATTCTGCATAACATTTAGAGTGCAGTCCAGTTCAAACGTGTATTCAATTCGTCGGAGCTTTGTACGCTGCGGTGTTGCTCGTGCAAAGACGAAGCCGTTTTACCTTTCGAAGCAACTCGTCACTCCGTGAACACTAGCCGAGACGTGTTTTTTTTACGGAAAAAGGTATCACCTTGACTCGGCTCTTTTCCCTAACTTTTCTGTCTCTCTACAGTGTTGTTTCTTCTCTTTCTGGACCTGCCATTCCAAGAAGCTGCTCAAAGAAGAAAGCTGCCTCTTTTGAAAAGTTGAAGATTTCAAAGACATTGTAATTTCCTTTACTGTCTTTTATTTTTCGTCTAAATTATTTTGTAAGCCATTGTTGGTATTCTATAAACCAACACTTTGTATATTTATTTTGCTTCATATTTTTTACATGAGAACACCTTATTGTGGGGTTGTCTCGGTTAAAGGTTGGAGACCCATATATCTTTTAAGGTAAAGGAAACACTTGTTTTTCCTCTTCTCATGATTGAATCAGAGTGGACAGTACGTGATATCGTGGTGATCAAGATCTTAAACTCGTGAATTATAACTTATTTTGTTATGGTCTTGTAAACCTTTAAAAAAAAAAATCTTTCATAATTATTTCAATAATTTGCCTAATCTATATGCACCTACAATTACCTAATTGATCAAACTTATCTATATTATATATATTTGTAAACTTTTTGTCTGCCACGTGTCACAGAATGATTCGTCTGACACAATCTCTCTCCTCTCAATGGTCTCCATTTCAAAAATTCTCTCCTCACCTCATTTTACTCCTTTTCAATGTAATCTAATCCATCCATTTAAACAATTTAATCTTAACCATTAGATCTTTATATAATTTCCTATATAATAACCCTCTTATTTTCATTCTCAAGAAACTTTAGATTTTCAAACAAAGAATTTTACACTTTTTTGTTATTCCGTACAATCTTTTATATATGCTTCTGTTTCTTCCAGTGATTTTGATCAAAATCCTATCACACGAGAATTCTTCAATATTTGGGAGACCTCATTGTTCTCACTGTTGGGATGATCCGCCTGATTTTGTGGCATGAACTTTCACAAGCACATGATCTTGCAATGAATTGAAGAAGAGTTATTTATTAAAAAAAAATCAAAAAATTTGAAAAACTTATTTACTTAAATAATATTTAATCGTGTTCTTAAACAATATCCGTTGCCATATAATCATTTATCTTTACTATCAAATCGAATCTCAATAATGATTATAAATATATATTATTTAAAAATTTCAAAAGGAAGATAGCATGTTTCCGTATATCAATTGATAACAAAAAAAAAATAAAAAATTGATAACTTCATTTGTATCTGATATGAAAATCAAGATTATTTGAGATAATATATCAAAGTCTATCTTTTTAATTAAAATAAAGTAGTATCATTTATTAAGCCAATCTTTTTTTTAAATAATTAAATTTATTATTATTTTCCATAATCTAATAAGCTACAATCCCACGATTCTAGATTATTTTCATTGATAATTACATAATTAATTCTCAATTATAAAAAAAAAACCCTAATCCAAATTATTTTTTTACTACTTTTTAGCTAAAGCTTCATAAAGTCTAATTTAATACATAAAGTGTAAAAAAAATTAATTTATCTAATATTAGAATTTATTATTGTTTAAATGTATAAATATTATTTAATTATGTCCTATAATTATTTATTAGGGTTTCTATTGTATGGTTTTTTTATATATTTAATATGTAAAACTTAAAGTGTAACCGTTATTGATTCTTACATTGCACTAATTTATCCACTTAATTATAGGTCAACTATTTATGAAATCTATATTGGAATTATTGGTCAAAACATTAATGTGCTATGGAATTATTTTATTACATTTAAAACGTGTTAATAACAAGAAACCAATAATCAGTGTGAATTCATGACATTGAGAAACGTAAGTGCATGATTGAATCAATTATGCATACATAATTCCAGAATATTAAATAATATATAATATAGATTTGTATCTTCGTAGTATATATAAGATAGTGGCTAATTTATTCACTAAAGCAAAATCTAAAACTCATTGATCTTTTGCGTCATAAAATGGATGAATCATTCTCTAAAAAGGTTTGTTTGATAGTGTAATAGATCACATTTTATTTTTTTACTCAATATATCAAAATGTTTGTTTAAATTAATAGTTTTTTTTTTTTTTTCAGAAAATGGTCTCTATATACTCTTCAATCTCAGACATCAGTCCAATTAAAGAACAATGGACAATTAAAATTAAAGTTGTAAGGACGTGGTATGTTAAGAGTAAAGATTCAAGGCCACAAAATATTTTTTATGAGCTTATTCTAATGGACGAGGAGGTATTTTTTTAGAACATTATTTTTTACGTTAGTTTTTTTTTTCATCTTATTCTAATACTATTATTTATATACATTTGATTAAGAAAAATAAATAAAATTAGTACTTGATTTTGAACAGGGCAACAAAATTCAGGCTACTATTCGAAGATTTCTAATCTGCAAATTTGAGAAAAAAGTTCAAGAAGGCTCAAGTTACATTATACAAAAATTTTCAGTCGGCCTAAATAATGGAAAATTACTGGCAACCAATAGCCCTTACAGGCTTCAATTCCAGAATAACACAGATGTTCAGTGTTATCCTGACATAGAGTTGTTAAAATCTCCTTATTCATTTAAGAGTTTTGAAGAAATCAAACTTTTCAGTCAAGATGAAGCTAATTATCTCATAGGTGAAATAAATAAAAATCTTTATTTTTTTACATGTCCCATATTTTTAATTTACTTTGTTATTATACTTATATTATATATAATACTTTTACACTTTATTTTTTTTAAGATGTAATTGCTTTTGTGGTGCGCATACACGGTTTTGAAACCGTTGTTGTCGATGGAAAAGATGTTCAGAAGATTAACATTGAGGTTGAGGATGAAAGGTAATTATTTATTTTATCTATTTTATAAATATTTTTGTGTTTGTGTTAAATTTTAATTTATAGTTTGAACATTGGTAAATAAATATTTAAAAAATTATACAGTCGTACGAGAATGACTTTAACTTTATGGGAGGGATACTACGAAAATTTGTTCGAATACAACAAAAATAATCCAAACGATCCCATCATTTTCATCTTGGATTACGCTAAAGTGCAACATCAATATAGAGGTAATGTTTATTTTTAATAATTTATATTAATTTTCATTTTAATGTGATATTTTAACTTAATGTAATACTTAAAAAAAAACTTTAGGGAAATATATTTCAAATTCGAAGTTTGCAAGCCGACTATCCATCAATGCTGATATTGCAGAAGTAAATGATTTTAGAAACAGGTAATACTTATTTAAATTGTTATTCAAATTATATTTACAACAATTATGTTAATAAAACAAATTGTTACTTTATTCTAGCTTTCAATCGAGAAAAATCGAGATTCCAGCTCCTATATATTTCTCAAACAAGACAGAGTCCAGCCATTCTTCGATTTACGATGAAATAACTGAAAAAGTTGAAGTAATGCCTCTAGCTGACATTTATGATATTACAGAGGTAATTATATTTTTTCTTATTAATTATATATATTATAGTTTTATCTTATCAAAGTCTTCAAAAAATGATTGTAATATTTAATTTATTTTTTAAAGGATTGTTACCGTGTTGCGGTTGCTACGTGCCATTCTTTAGAGTCGGGCCAAAACTGGTACTATCATGCATGCAAGCAATGTTTGAAGAAGGTTAAGCTCTATAAAGATAAATGGAACTGTGAGAACTGCAAATCTTGTCCAGAAACTGTTGATACTAGGTAATGGATATATTTGAAATCTACATTATATTTTTTTTTAAATTATATAAAATTTACATTTAATTAATTATTGTTACCTTTTTTTACAAATAAAATTATAATTCAGGTTTAAGATTCATATCCGTGTTGTTGATAATAGTGGATCAGCCTCATTTGTTCTTTTTGATCGCATCGTGAGTAAGTTGGTTGGCAAAAAAGCTCTCGACATTCTTAATAAAATGGATGAGGTAATTTAAAATTAAAATACATTTTATTAAAAAATTTAAAGATTTTTTTTTCAAATTTTAATTTATTTTATGTTAATTTTTTCAGAAAGGAGTCTATGACGGAATTCCGTCCGAACTTCAAGACTTAGTGGGCAAGAAATTCACATTCCGATTCCATATTTCTAAGTTTAACTTGAGCAATAACTACCAGATATACACGGTTGTAAAACTTTGTTCGGATGAAGAAATAATCAAAAAAATTGAATCCAAGAATTGTTTTTCAAAGGTATAGTTACTATTATATATAAAGTGATATAATTTTAAATGAAGTTTTGGTATTAATAGCTTTTTATTTCAATTGTAGGAATCTTCCGTTGATATTTCAACTTTTATTAAAAGTGAAGATAACACTGCTACTTCGGAAGCAAAGGTAATAGTATTTTTATTCGATTTTATTATATTTTTTTTAATACATTTATTTTATCAATTTTTTTAATGTGGTATGTTAATTTTATTTAATTTCATCTTATTTCAGTGTAATGCTTCTTCGTCAATATGTGACAATGAAGATGCTGAATGTGTAGAAATCACTCTACGGAATAGGAGAAAGTTAGACGAAAATGAATCTATTCTTTGTGACATTACTGAAAGGGATGTTCAGATGTCTTCTACTAAGAAGAAGTTTAAGACGCTTGATGAAGGAAAGGAATAAACATTGGTTGGATTTTTAAGAGTGGTGTGAAACAATTTTATTGGTTTTTTGTTTTTTGTTTTCTTACTGAAGAACCGAGTTGCCTTTTGGTTGGATACTGATTACTTTTTTATTTGGATTATGTTTTTCAATTTACTGTCTTATGCTTTTTATTATTTATTGATTGGTGTGGAATAGTTTTTTCGATAACCAAATATGATTATTATATGCAAAATTGTGTCGAATATCTTTTATTATATATATAATCGGATTGCATTACATAAATGACATAAATTTTGCATTATTTATTGCATTACATAAATGCCATAAGTTTTGCATTATTTATTGCACATGTATTTAATATTATTTATAAAGTAAATCCCATTATTGTTGCGTTCTTTTTATTTTTTCCTTATAAACTACCAGTGAAGTTCTATAAATTTTATAAATTTTAGATTATTGTTTATCTCCTAATCAAACAAAATTTATAGATGTGTTTTCACCACTGATATAAGTTATGAACGAATTCAGTCAAGGTACGCTCTCTTATGATTATGTACTTCATTTTTTTTTTTCTACCAAACTCAATATGCATTTTATTATCATAGGTGCCATATAATTAAAAAAATTTAGAAACAATATACTGTATAAGCATCACCTATATTGATAATTGCCTCTATCATACTTTAATTTGTAACTCACATACTTTAATTTGTAACTCACAGCAGCAAAGTAACCATATTCAGTTAATGATATTCTTCAATGAATATTTCAATCATAACGTGTAATAAAGTTAATAATGACATTTACTAACCTTTTTTTACGAGAGTTTCATCTTTATACGTTTTTTTCACATTTGTATTCTTCAAGTATACTTTCTAAAATCAATGAAATGAGAACACATAATAACTCATTCAATACTATAAAAAGTAATTCAAACCATAAACCTTTAAATACAATACAAATCTCATATTAAAATTACCTGAAATTGTATCAATTGCATTTTAGATGATATTTGGACTTGAATTTTTGACAGAATTCCCCCAATTCTCATATTTTCTTGCTTCTTCTTCTTCTTTGAAAGAGTCTTACCAAACCTATACAAGAAAACATTCAATTAGACATAAAATGCTAAAAATCGTAGATTTAACAGGAAATGCTTCTTTTAAATGGATTTAAATATAATCGTGATTTAAGTCCATTTTTTCTCTATTTACATAAGTAATTAGAGCATTTATCCATATATTTCTACTGTTTTCCTGGAAATTTCAAAGAAGAAGACAAATGCAAATTTAATAAAAATTCCTAAACATAAAACAACTCAAATCGAACAAATAACGACAAAAAAGATTTACAAAAAATTGAAGCAGAAATGGTGAAACTTACCGTCCATCTTAACAAAGGCAGATCGATCCGATTTGGTCCTGTTTTTTTTTTTCGATTTTGAAAAAAAAAAAATTCTAAAACTGAAAATTTTCAATAGATCGATGTTAAAAACTTTTTGTTTTTTCTAATATCGATTCTCGAGAAATTTCTCCATCTCAAAACTTTTAGTAACAGTTTTTTGATCTATCCATCGAAAAAAAGTGATTTAAATAAAAAAAATAAGATTCAAATCGCACTAAAATTATACCATCGAAAAAGATGAAACTGATAAGAAAATTGGAGTCCGAATTCAAAATGGAGGTTGAACACCAAAAATAAATTAAGAAAATTGAATAGGAATTTGAAGTCCGGATCCACGCGTTAAAATAATGTTGACGCGTGTTTTCAATTCAATACAGTTTAACACACTTTGGTTGTGTAGCACTATAATAATATAGGGTTGCGTGAATATTATATTTATTATTATTATTAGTGGAAAGACTAGAGATTGTTTTTTATTTTATTTTTTTCAGTGGAAAGTGTGGGTTGAGTATTTTAGTAGTGCCGCCAGCATAGGTAATAGGAGTAGTTGATCACATTCTCATTTTAATTAATCAAATATTTATTAGTTATTGTAAATATCGATTATATGTAACACAAGTATTTCATTTTTAATTTAATTAATTTGCCAAAATTAATTACATTTAAATACATATTATTAAATTGTAGTTGTGACACTTAACTACAATTGATTGTAACTATATAATTGAAATTTTACTTTAAAAAATAGATCAAATGTTGTGGATCAAATATTAAATTGAAGAAATTAAATATTAAAATTCAAGTGTATACACACTCAAATGCATTAGATAATTTTCTTTAAGAGTTAATTTTTTTAGTATGTAATTTCAATTTACTGTGAACTATATTGTTGTTAATTATAGTACTAATTTTTTTTAGTATGTAATTTCAATTTACTGTGAACTATATTGTTGTTAATTATAGTACTACAATTTAAGTTTATTCAATAAGTGTACATCATTATGTATTATCGATGAGATATTAATTAATTAATTTATAGTGAGTACTATATATTTTATTTAACTTTATATATTAAATCTGTATTTTTATAGGTGTTTTTGATCTTCAGTTAGCTAAAGATGCACACACATGTAAGTTTAATACATTAATTTAAATTATTCTTTTAATCTTTTTTATATAAATTAGTTTTAATTTTCAAATTAATTTAAAGTGAATACTTCTAAGTATGCAAGGATGATTAGAAGATCAATACTCTCAGAAAAACGTGGAGGGCCACCCATTATTGGTTTTTATGCATATATTTAGAATACAATTTTTTTATTATAATTAAATTATTAACAGTACATTATATAAAATTGTTTGAAGATTAATTTATTTTAAATATAATTTTATTTTTTTTGACACTTTTAATTAGATCCAGTTATTCAGAAAAAAAAAACTAAAAGTGCTAGACAACTACGGAGGTGCATTCTCGAAAATAAGCGCAATCGCTCTAATCCAGGTTAGTACTTCAATTTATTTTAATTATATATAGTTATGGATTTTCGTTTTGGATACAAATCGCTCTAATTCTCGAAAATAAGCGCAATCGCTCTAATTCTCGAAAATAAGTCGTTTTGGATTTTCGTTTTCTTTGCAAAATATAAGTCGTTTCTGCACTTTTCAATGCAAATTAATTGTATTTATTCCAAATTTATCCTTAAGATCAATAAATATTTATATACATGTATTTTTTTTAATGAAAATTTTAAGCATTGATTAAGGGTAAAATAAGAAGTCAATTATTTTTTTAATATGTGTGAATGAGCTTAGGATGATCTATATTTTGAATAGGAGGGAGTATTAAACTATATTTGAATTTTCAATATTTTTTTATTCAGAGTTTATCAATACTCAAGAGAATAATAACTTTGCAGCATCAATTGAGCAACAACACGAAGATATTGTTCAAAATAATGGTATAATAAGCAACTTAGGTAGGTACAATTTATTTTGTTCATTAATTAAATTCTTCTATATTGATGTATTATGTAATATTACAATAATTTCTATTTCAGCATAGTTGTCATATAATCTATTTAAATCATTTTTAAAAAATATTATAATTAATTTATTGTGAATTTTATAGGAAGTCGGGATTTTGGAATGATGACACCTCTATCTGATATAACAAATAGTAAGTATTCATTTAGATTTAATATATATATATATATATATATATATATTAATTATCTCCTTAATAGTTTAAACCATTTCAATTTGTTGTTCACCTTTAGTAGGATTGTCTTTTACACGATCCTCTCGCATTCAAAGTACCATGTCAAATATATCTTCATTACAAAATGATAGATATAATTTAAGAGGTGAGAAAACAAATATTTATTTTGTATTAAATATTTACATATAATTTTTTAACGTTTTTTCAATTATTAATTTTACATTAAATATGCAGATAAAGGGAAATCAGTAGTTGAACAACATCAAAGTGTTAGTGATTCACGTTTTATTCAAGTAAACAAAAACGCAGAATCATATATTTCAAGGAGAATAAACTTTGATGAAAACACTATTATGTACGCTCGCTCAGATACAACAAATCAACAAACATCAGAAACCAATGGTATAGTATTTGTTTTCTCACGATTATAATATTCTATTTCATTTTTATAAAAAAAAAATTAATTAGATTAAAATTTTAAAATATTACTACATTTAAATGTATTAATATAATCATTAAATTTATATAATAAATTATTTTATGTTGATCATAATCAATGTTTCTAGAAAATGAAATTAAGATTTTTCTTTTCATAATTATCGAAATAATTATTTTAATTTAGTTTAATTATATTAAATTATTTTGCTTTTGTTATTTTATTTTTTTATTTTTTTTTCTTCAGATTACCTTGATTTTGGTGATCCTACATATGTGTGCATTTATTGCAATGCAAAAATGTGGTATGAAGAGCGTAGTGGAAAAAAGAAGAATTTGAATCCTCCAAGATTTCCACAGTGTTGTTCCAATGGGAAAATTCAACTGCCAAACTTGAAAGAAGTACCTGAAACTCTTAAAAACCTTTTGTTGGGGAATAATGCAAAGAGTAAGCACTTTATCGAAAATATTAGAGCGTACAACATGATGTTTAGTTTCACCTCCATGGGTGGGAGAATTGATAGGTCAATCAACGAAGGAGGTGGACCATATGTATTTAAACTTCAAGGAGCTAATCACCATCTTATTGGAAGCTTGCTACCACTTCCCGGAAATGCTCCAAAGTTTTCTCAACTATACATTTACGACACAGATAATGAAGTTTCTAACAGAATTAAAGCACTCGGGTTAGTATATTTTTTTATTACATACCTATATTTGTTTATTAAACTTTAATATTAAATAATTATATTCTATTTGACTATATTTTATATTATCTTTTATTCTCTAATAAATTATTCTCTTTAATAATTTCACAGTGAACGTGAGTTGGAGAATACTAAAAAATTGGATGCTTTAATAGTTGATGAACTTAGAAGAATGATAGATAGGTTCAATCCATTTGCAGAACAATTTCGAAATGCAAGAGAACGCCTTCAATCTGGGCAAGAGCCTTTGTTGAAGTTAAAACTTATAGAGAAAAGATCAACTGATGGCAGAATGCATAACCTTCCAACAGCATCTGAAGTTGCTGCTATCATTCCTGGAGATATAGATATGACTATGGAAAGAAGAGATGTTATTCTTCAGACACGAGACGGACGTTTGGAACGCATAAGTGAACTGCATCCAGCTTATGTCCCGTTGCAATATCCTCTCTTATTTCCATACGGTGAGGATGGTTATCGACTTGATGTTGTTCACAGGGATAGTGGAACTACAACAAGGAAGAGGGTTAGACTGACTATGCGTGAGTTCTTTGCATATAGAATTCATGAGCGCGACAACCAGCCTACTAATATTTTCAGTTCCAAAAGACTATTCCAACAGTTCCTGGTGGATAATTATACCATGATAGAATCTGAAAGGATATCCTACATAAGAAACAATCAAGTAAAGCTTAGAACCTATAAAGTTTCTGATATTAGAAGTGCAGTTGAGAAAGGAAATATTGAACCTTCATCTGTTGGAAAGAGGATAATTCCAGATTCATTTACGGGGGGACCACGCTACATGATTCAGAACTACCGGGATGCCATGGCAATCTGCAAGTGTTATTCCTATCCAGATCTATTCATCACTTTCACGTGCAACCCCAAATGGCCAGAAATAGATATGTATTTAAGTGAGAGGGGTCTAAGATCAGAAGATAGACCAGATATTGTATGTCGTGTCTTTAAGTCAAAACTTGATCGACTTATGAAGGATTTTAAGGACAATCAAATATTTGGTAAAATTGATGCACGTAAGTAATTTTTTGTATTATTTAATACTATATTTTTCCTACTTAGAATTATAACCAATCTTTCACTTTCATTTTGTTGCAGTGGTTTACACAGTTGAGTTTCAAAAGAGAGGACTACCACATGCCCACATACTATTGTTCTTGAATATGGACAACAAAATTCCTAATCCTGAGGATGTTGATCGTATTATATCTGCAGAAATACCTGACAAAGAATTTGATTTGAGACTGCACAATTTAGTTGCGGAGTACATGATGCACGGTCCTTGTGGTGCTGCTAACTGGAAAAATAGTTGCATGGTAAATAACAGTTGTAGTAAAAGTTTTCCAAAGAAAAATAGGGATCATACTACAGTTGATGAGGACGGATACCCTCTTTATAGGAGAAGGAACGATGGTCGTTCAGTAAACATAGGGAAGGCAAGTTTGGACAATCGCTATGTGGTACCTTACAATTCCAATTTACTATGTAGGTATCAAACACATATAAATGTGGAGTGGTGCAACAAGCACAAATCAATAAAGTATCTCTTCAAGTATATCAACAAAGGCCATGACAGAGTTTCTGCCACCATTGTTAGTAATCAAGATGGAGAAGGTGAATCTACGCCTAAAGATGAAATTAAAGATTTTCTAAATTGTAGATATATTTCCCCATGTGAAGCTGTCTGGAGAACGCTTGGATTTGAAATACACTACAGATTCCCTTCAGTTCAAAGATTGACCTTCCATCTTCCGGGTGAACAGACAGTTGTTTTTTATGATGATGAATACATCGAGAATATTTTAGAAAGACCTTCTTCACAGCGTTCAATGTTTTTGGCCTGGATGGAATTCAATAGAGAAAATGAATCTGCAAGGGATCTTACTTATATAGAATTTCCCTTAAGGCATGTTTGGAATAATCAAGATCGCAAGTGGTATCCTAGAAAGAGCAGTAGATTTTCATTGGGGAGATTGAATTATGTTCCACCAGGAGCAGGTGAACAACATTACTTGGGTCTTTTAATACCTCACAGTAAGGGTTCTATGTCACACGAAGAGATTAGAACCATTGAAAATGAGGTATACCCTACATTCAAAGATGCTTGCTATGCAATAGGACTCTTAGATGATGATAAGGAGTATGTTGATGGAATAATGGAGGCAAGTTTTTGGGCATCGGCTCATTACTTGAGAAATTTATTTTCAATTCTACTTATGTCATCAAGTATGAGTTGTCCGGGCGATGTTTTTGAAAAGACATGGGAAGCAATGTCGGATGATATAATATCAAGAAGATCACGAATGTTGAATTTACCAGGTATGTGTTATATTCTTGTGTTTGTTTTATTTCATTAAATTATTGTTATTTTATAACATAAATATTTTAATGTAATACATTTTTGTAGGTTTACGTCTAACTAATGATCAAGTAAAGAATTATACACTCCTTGAGATTGATCAGTTGCTTCAAAAGAATGGGAGCAGTTTAAGTAGATTTTCATCAATGCCTTTTCCAGACCTAGATGATATCTCTCTACAACAAAATTCACTCATTCTTGAAGAGCTAAGTTATGATCGCACAGAGTTGCTAAAGGAGTACAATAGGTTGTCTTCAACCCTAACTGCCGAACAGAGTGGTGTTTTACAAGAAATACTTGAAGCTGTTCATTCCAGTGATGGTGGATTCTTCTTTTTGTATGGATACGGCGGTACTGGAAAAACTTTTATATGGACAACTCTGTCTGCAGCGATAAGATCACAAGGAGATATTGTTCTTAACGTTGCATCGAGTGGTATAGCCTCTCTTCTCTTGCCTGGAGGACGGACTGCACATTCTAGGTTTTGTATTCCAATAAACATTTATGAGTCATCCACTTGCAACATAATACCTGGTACTCATTTGTCAGAACTTATAATAAATTCAAAGCTGATAATCTGGGACGAGGCACCGATGATGAGCAGATTTTGTTTTGAGGCACTTGATCGAAGCCTAAGAGATATTGTTAGAAATCCTGATGGATCGATGTCTAATTTACCTTTCGGAGGAAAGACAGTTGTACTTGGAGGAGACTTCAGACAAATTCTTCCTGTAATTTCCAAAGGTTCTAGAGAACATATAGTACACTCTGCTATAAATTCTTCATATCTGTGGGAATATTGCAAGGTACTTAGACTGACGAGGAATATGAGGTTACAGATTGGGAATTGTAACGGTACTGATTCACCTGATGAGATAGCTCAATTCTCAGATTGGATTTTGAAAGTTGGAGATGGTATAATTGGAGATAGCGATGAAGGTTTTGCTGATATTGATATTCCTAAAGAGAATTTGATTTTAGATGCATGTGATCCTGTTGCTGCTATAGTTGACAGCATTTACCCATCTGTCTATGATAACTTTGGTATGGATAAGTATTTTGAAGATAGAGCTATACTTGCTCCAACACATAAAGAAGTTGAAAGTATTAACGAGACAGTGTTGGCGATGATACCTGGTGATACAAGAGAATATTTGAGTTCAGATAGTGTTTGTCCATCCGAGTTTAGACCTGGTGGTATGGGACCTGTATTTTCAATTGACTTTCTCAACTCTCTAAAGTGTTCTGGTCTACCTAATCACCGATTGGTTCTTAAAATAGGTGTCCCTATTATGTTGCTTAGGAACATTGATCCGAAGTCCGGTTTGTGCAATGGAACTAGATTGATTGTTACAAGACTTGGAAATCATATTATTGAAGCACAAATTCTCTGTGGAAGGAATGTTGGTAGTAAAGTTTTTATCCCGAGAATGACGTTGACTGTTTCAGATGACACTGCTCCTGTGAAGTTTCGAAGGAGGCAATTTCCTATTCTATTGTCTTTTGCAATGACGATAAATAAAAGTCAAGGCCAGTCCCTTTCCATGGTAGGTGTCTACCTTCCGAAACCCGTGTTCACACACGGGCAGTTGTACGTTGCAGCATCTAGAGTCAAAAGTAAAAGTGGATTGAAAATTCTTTGTCTAGATTCAAATGGAAAAATATGTAAACGTACAACGAATGTTGTGTACAAGGAAGTTTTCCGAAATTTGTAATTTATAATAAAGATTTTTTTTATAAATTCATTTTCACAATTCTATTTTCTATTATTGGTTTTTTTATATATATAAATTACATAATCTATGTTAATGTTTCACTTTTTATATTTTAAAAATTAGTTTTTTAATTAATAAATTTATTTCAACCTCGCGTAAAACGCGGGTCTTGCACTAGTTTAGTATAACACAAATCCTTAAATCAAGGTTTTTTAATTCAGTTTTCACGCATGTACTTCAAAAAAAAAAAAATTACCGGGAAAATAAATATATTAATCATTCAGGGGATGTTTGTTTTAGTATTATGTAGGATAGGTGAAATCTTGGATGGGGAAATTCTGATGATAGTAATTGTGTGTGTTTGTTTTTAGATTTTGAGTAGGATAAAATGTAACTTTATGTCAAATCAAATTGTGTAAAAGTAGTTGGATGAGATGTAATAGTACAGGTAATTAACTCTTAAAACAAACATGCCCTCAGAGAATCAGCTTCAAAGCTGTTGACACAACCTTCTTATAATCTAATGAATTTCTAAAAACTCTTAAATATTATTAAAATTAATACTACGCCTTATAGATTGGTAATTAACTTTTGAAAATAAACTAAATTCACTGAAAATTGATAAAAAATTGTGTGAAACCGTTTTAAAGAATTTTTTTTAAGAGGAATCACATTAGATTATCCAAAAAAAAAAATTGTTGGACAAACCTTTTTTTTCAAATTTTATGTTTTATATTTATCAAAATGCAGTCAAGTGTAGTGTATTTTTTAGACCGCACTTAAAAAATGATAATGTTTAAATAAAAAATGATAATTCCTCTGTTTCAAGGGAATTTGCATCTTTGAAATTGCACAATTTTTAAGAAAATGTAAGAAAAATGTGTAATGAGTAGAGTTTTGAGGTGTAGTTTTATAAACTTTTATGAATGAAGTGAAGAAAAATGTAGATTTAGTGTAGAAATGTAATGACATATGTGTATATTTTGAAGAGGAATGTTATGAAGGTATTTCTTTTTTTGGAGTGTGCAAATTTCTGTAGGACGTCCCAATATAGAAAATGTTCAAATTTCTATGGACTGGAAGAAGTATATTTTTAATAAAAGTGACTATGACTTTTTACTAAAAGATTTTCATCACTTCTTACTTAAACATTATCAGTTTTTACATTGGGTTAAGAGAGATCAGTCTCATCCAAGACTAGCTCCCGAATTTTTTATATAACACAAATTCCAAAATTGCATATCACATTCTACGTCCAATGTAAATGTAACAAATTTTCAATTAAACCCTAAATCTGCATACATGAAATCACGAATACAAATAAGATAGTAATGCCCATTATGGCAACATAGACTATTTTCGGATTTTTTACTCTCATTTCTACATAATGATTTATATATTGTTTTCTATAAACATTGACTTTTAAAAGAGTGTACATTTTTCCTTGATCTGAGTTTTATCACTAAGGAGGGTTTTCCCAAGCAAAATTTTAATGGCACTTCGACCTCTGGCTCGACCTTGTGACCTTATGGTCCTAGTTTCTTTTCTTCTTTTATATGATTTATTTTTTATTGTCCAATTGTAAAAATAAGAATATCACTTTTAAAAATAAAATATAAATTCGAAGGTTAAAATATATTTTACATTGAAAGTGACATTTTATTGTTGAACAATGACAGAGAACATAAGTATCACTTTGAATATCTATGCATGGAAATTGGAAGGAGAAGAGTCTAAAAGTGACACTTTTTACCTTCTGAAAGTGTGGTGGGTGGTGTATAAAAGTGTTTAAGTATAACTAGATAAATGTTGCACAGAATGTTGAGACAAATAGTGCAACACTGACTCTAACAGAATGTCAGAAATTAAGATACACATCGGAAGACTTGAAACACTAAAAACAAACGAGACACAATGGAAATACTTTTAACATAGATTTTATAAATAAAAATCTATGTCTGCCTTATGGCGTAAAATCAATACTTATCTTCAAGTACAAATGTTGTGTGAAATGTTACAACAATAACTTTCACAACGAAACTATAAACGAGGCAGGTGCCAAGTCTAGAAAACGAACTAAGTGTATAAATTATACACTGTCGAAATGCCTAGTCTATCTAATGATTACACTCTCAATAGATAAGAAGACACACAGTCATACGGGTGGTATACAACGTATGAACTTAAATGTAGAACTATTGGCCACAATTTCCTAACAGGGATGAACGCTCGGTCTAGGATATTGATCGAATAGAGCACCCTGAATTATGAAGCCTTCAATGGGTATTTATAGATGTGGGATACGAATTCTAGAGGCTTCCACATTGAGGTCCTATTTTTTAGGAAACTCAACTTCCACAACTTCCATGATCTTTCTAGATCCTTCTAGCCTGCTCCAGGTCGTTCCAAATGCATCTAGGCTGTTCTAGCATGTTCTCCAATGTTCTGGAATCTTCCAGGTTCCAGATTCTTGTAGAAGCTTCTAGATCCTGCCAGAAATGCGACAACATTTAGATCAACATTTAATGTAGCATTTCAGAAAAGACTTAGAAAAAATCTCGGAAGGTCAAATTTAGATGTTGTTGGTAATGTTAAGACATTTAAGAATTAACAACATCTACAATCTCCCCAAATTTGACCTTTCGACTACAACACACCTGATGCACATATATTTCTATACATACTCAGTTTTATGTACTTAGTTGAGGTTGACATCATTGCTAAGCACTAGTCAAGACAATACCTGTTGTAATCGTTGGATCAAATCAAATGAAGATCAAGGATAATTTCATAATGATCCATGCCAAAGGATCAAAACTATTTTATCCAAAATAGAATAAGTATAAACTATACACTTACTCACAACATAAGTAACTATACTAAGATAATAAGTTGAACTGGAAGAATTAACTTAGAATCTAAGTAAGACACTAACAAAAACAAAATAATAAAAAATCAGAGCAAAGAGGAGTAAACAAAACAAAGACTCCAGCAACCTGCAGTAAACACATGATAATCTGTAAACATATTAAGCAAAGGCAGTAAACAGATATCATCAAATGTAACCATAATTTAAGCAAGTTGCAACAAATAAACAAAATAACATCTAAGAAATAAATAACAAGTGTATCAGAATATCAGAATACTTAAACATTAATTACAGAGATTGAACTGAATAAATGGCATATATTGCTGTGGTAACAGCTGCAGCATCAACTTCCTGCACAGTAGCCATTATGATATATTCAGATCTCCCCCTGTCTAGCTTGTCCATGTTCATCAGTGTAGATCACCATACAGGGTCTCCATCTCAGCATCTTCACCATCAGCTTCATCCACAAAATAAGTAGCAGCAAGATGTGCAACTACATCAGTCACAGCAGCATCAGGTTCACCACCAGCAGCAGCAGTAGGAACTCCATCATCATTCAATTCTTCAATCACCACATTTTGAATTTGATGGTGGTGGTACTCCCCCTGTTGTAGGTGAAAGCATACTGGTCCACCTATCCTTTAGGAACTGGAGCTCATCAATAGTTTCCTGCAAGTGCTTGAGCTGTAATTTGATGAATTCCTGTGAAAGATACACATTACCAGAAATGTTGATATGGATGTTCTCAACATTTGGGGGTGCATTTCTCTGTCTTGATCTGGATGATTCTGGATGATCAGAAGTTGAGGGTCTTTGCTGATGTTCAGTAGTTGAAGGCCTGTGCTGATGATCAGTACCAGGAGCAGTCAAAGGCAGATCAATTACTCTATCCCCAGTGAGTAAGGTAGGAGCTATGTCCAGTAATGGTACTCTCCCCCTCAACACATCAGTGTTCTTGGCAACAAAGTCATGATGCCTCAAGTAATTTGAAATCAGAACAGGATAGGGTAGGTTGCCTTTTTCAGAAACTTTTCCAGTAAATCTCATCATATGGTGAAAAATTGTGAGGCCTAAATTGAACTTCTTAACCACAGAGATCCTATACATAAGAACAACTTGATCTTTTGTGATCTTAGTGGTATTTGTAGTGGGAATCCAGTTGTAGATAATGAGTTTGTATAACACAGAATGTAGGGAAGTGAGGTCTTTGGCTAGCATCTGTCTAGTCCACTTAACTACCCTACCACTAGTTATAGCAGTAATAACCACATCCATGTCAGGTTCTTCATCCACCTCAACATTGGGAATATGCAGAAACTCATTTATCAACTCAGGAGTAAAAGGTACATCCCTCCCCCTAAAGTTTACAGTCCCATACCACTTAGATGATCTCCTACCAGTACTCTTTTTTCATGCAAGCATAAAATTCATAAGCCCAATTTGTCAAGAAAGATTCACCAAAATTCACAGCATGCATCAAATTCCTTTCGTCTAAGAAACTAACCATGCCTTTACTTTCAAAATCAGGGATATTAATCCTCTTCTCTATCAGTAGTTTCCTCTTAGAATAAATAGCCAACCTATTCTCTAGAGTCTCAAGAGAATCAGAATTACCTTCCTCTTCAGAAGCAAGGTCATTGGAGCTTGATGTGGAGTCTTTAGCAGAGCTTTCCTTCGAGCTGCTTTCTGCATTGGAAGAGCTATCACCACTGCCATCATCTTCAGGTTCTGGTGCAGCTTCCTTTGCAGCAGCAAAATGCTCAGCATTTTTCTTAAGAGAGTTCAGAATATCTCTTAAACACACATCAGAATCAGAATTGGAATCTGATTTTGCAGGTTCATCTTCAGCAATCATCTTGGCCTTCCCTTTGCCTTTGGGATCAGCAGCAGCTTTCTTCCTCCTTTCAACAACAGCTTTCTTGGGTTTCTCAGCAACAGTCTTTTTAACTTTCTCAACAACAGCAGCAGCTTCCTCTTCAGAGTCTGTGAACACTTGGATGGGTTCAGCAGCTTCAGCTCCAGCTTTCTTCTTCTTCCTCATAGATTCATAATAATCCACACGAGTGAACACACGGTATGATCTTCTTCTTTGAACAGGACTCCTCTGTCTTTTTCCTTTCTGCGCATTCTTCTTGAAAGGAATGGGAGCAGATTCATCAGAAACAGAGAGTGAAGAGTTTGCACCGTCTTCAGAGATGTTTGCATCCTCCATTTCAACATCTTCAGGGTCGGAAGTAGCAGTAGCTTCTTCTTCAGCAGCAACCTCCTCGTTTTCATCTTGCGGGTTGTGAACAGTACGTGATTTAGGGCTTTTTGAAGCAGCAGTCATTTGGGCGGTTTGATCAGCCAAATAGCTTGAGATATCCACTGTGATATCTCCAAATGTCATCACGGGCAGATGACCATTTGTTCGAAGAGAGTCAGACGCTTCTTCGATAGCCTTGTTGAACTGTTCGACAGTTGCATCTTGAGGAATGTTGGTTGTTGGTGGAACGGTTTGAGGAGCAGTTTGAGGAGTGGGAGTGGTTGTTGATGGTGTTGCAGAGACATTTGAGTCAGCATTTGACGAGGTTGATTTCTGAGACGCCATGGAAGCAAGGATTTCGAGAGGGTTTGTGTGAGAAGGGGATGAGTTCTTCGAATCAGAGTGAGATTGTGAGTGGGATTGAGGTCGGTTTCCAGCCATTTAAGGGACGGTTGGAATTTCAAGGTGGTTTTGAGGAGTGTATTCACAAAATTTGAGAGATACACGGCCAGTAATCAATTCTGCAGAAGCTTAGTACTTAACAAACTCAAAAAATCACGATTAGCAACATAAGTCACAATTAATTGAGTTTTATAGAGAGAATGTATGTGTAGTTGGAGGTGAACATGATTAATTCCAGAAATAATGTGATATTGCTCTACATTTTTAGCCACAACCTTGATCATGGTTTAATTAGTGGGAAAAATCCATTTTATTAATTAATTAAATAATTAAGAAATTTTTAGAATAAAGACTAAGTCCAAGCATAATCTGAAAAATAAAAAACGTGGGTTAGTTATATAATTGAATAAATAAAATACATCTCAATAAATAATTAAATAATTACTACTAATAAAAATAAATTCGAATCAGGCAATGTTGTGCTTAAAACTGTTAAAAACACCTCAACACGGTTTTTACATGAATTTGCTTCATTTGTGTTGCACCATAATTTTTCTTTTTGTGTTATAGCATCTAATTTGTATTGATCCATTGTTCCTATAGAGTACATCGTAGTAGCGAACTCCGTGCCCCATACTTACTTAATGGATTACAAATATATTGATGTTTTTACCAAAGAATCACCTTTTGAAAAGAAGGCATCGTAGTAGTGAACTCCGTGCTCCATAGTTACTCAGTGATTTGGTACATCTTTTAGTATGCTAATAACATTCTCATTTTTATGCATTTGAGAGGTGTAAGACATGTTTATTTTTGCACTACAAGGTTCATAGATTCGTAGATATTTTACAAAGGAATTATTTAACTAAGTAAGAAATAAATTCAACTTATAAAATTTTACAACCCATGATGTTGTCCCAAATGCTGACGCATTTGTGACAACATCCATCCGAATTTTTCATATAGTGCTCATGCCAAGAGATTTCCTCAAGATTGAGAATCTCTCATGGTCTAATGCCTTAGTAAAAATGTCAGCATTTTGTTTTTCAGTAGGTATATACTCCAACTTCACAATGTTCTTCTCTACTAAATCTCTCATAAAGTGATGTCTTATGCTAATGTGCTTTGTGAGTGAGTGTTGTACAGGATTCTTAGAAATGTTAATAGCACTAGTATTATCACAAAAAATTGTAAGTATACCATTCTCAATACCATAGTCATGGAACATCTTGCTCAGCCACAAGAGTTGTGTACAGCAGCTTCCAGCAGCTATATACTCAGATTCTGCAGTAGATTCACTACAAGAAAACTGCAATTTAGCCGCGAAAAAATTTGTCGCTAATTCTGATATTTTCGTCGCTAACGTGAGTTAGCGATGAAATAATTTTGTCGCAGGATTTGTTGCTATACGCCCGTCGCTAACGTGTTTGCGACAAAAAAAATTAATTTTGTCGCAAATGTTTGCGATGAAAATTTGAGTTTCATCGCAAAATATTAGCGACAAAAATATAAGTTTCATCGCAAAATGTTAGCGACGAAAATATAAGTTTCATCACAAAATGTTTGCGAGGAAAATCAAACATTTGTCGTAAACACGTTAGCGACGGGTGTATAATAACAAATCCCGCGATAAAATTATTTCATCGCTAACTTACATTAGCGACAAAAATATTAGAATTTTTGTTGCTAATATTTGGCTATGATATCCGATTTACGAATCATTCTCTAAACCCACTTCCGTACTCGACCAACCCAACCCGCACCCACATCCGACCCGCCCCAACCCACACCCGACCCACCCCAACCGAACCAACCCGCACCAACACTTGACCCGCCCCCGCCCCAACCCGTACCCAACCCACACCCGCCCCGCCCCAACCGACCCCAACTCAACCCAACCCGCACCCACATACCCCCTTCCCCATTTTATTTAAATAAATATTTTATTTGGTCTTAGTGGGAATTGATCCCGGGTGGATGGGCGCCCATAGCTGGGCGCTTACCATTCGGGCAGACAGCTATTTGGTTCAGTTTTTAATATTAATTATATATGTATTCAATTGTTACTAATTTAGTTATTTTTACTCATTTAATAATTTATTTCACATTTATTAATTGATTAATTTTTAACTTGTAACAACTATATATGTATATATACATGTGTATATATATTGTAATTTTTAAAACAATTCCAATTGTAAAAAATCAATGTTACTTTAACAATTTAAAAAAAATAATAAATATTACAGTCAATCTTCATTCTCCCATCTTTAATTATGTTCATCTTCATTTGCATCATCATATTTATAAATATTTTTATAAACATTCATACTGATTTATAAGACATAAATTTTGGAGAATTATTAAACATTTAATTATATAAATCGATTTTCTTGATTTAACAAGCATAGTTGATTTAATATTAGCCACAAAATATAATTATCATTGTAGTTCTTATTATTAACAACAAAATAAAATAATTTGATAAAAGTGTAGCGATAAAATATTTTAATTTTGTTGCAAATATTAATTCAGAGAAATTAGCCACAAAAAATATATTTCATCGCAAAATAATAGCGACTAAATATAATTTGCATTGTTGTCCTAATTATTAACAACAAAATAAAAGAATTTGTTGCTAGTTTAGCGATGAAATATTTTTTTTTCATCGCAAAAAGTAATTTCAATAAATTAGCCACAAAAAATTATATTTCATCGTAAAATATTAGCGACAAAATATAATTTTCATTGTTGTTCTGATTATTAACAACAAAATGCAGCAATACGTTGCTAGTATAGCGATGAAATATTTTAATTTCATCGCAAAAATTAATTTCAATAAATTAGCCACAAAAATTTCTATTTCATCGTAAAATATTAGTGACGAAATATAATTTTAATTGTTGTTCTGATTATTAACAACAAAATGAAGCAATTTGTTGCTAATATAACAATGAAATATATAAATTTTGTTGCAAAAATTAATTTCAAGAAATTAGCCACAAAATTTTCAATTTCATTGCAAAATATTAGCAAGAAAATATAATTGTCATTGTTGCTCTGATTATTAACAACAAAATGATGCAGTTTGTTGCTAATAAAGTGATGAAATATATAAATTTTGTTGCAAAAATTAATTTCAAGAAATTAGCCACAAAAAATTCTATTTCATCGCAAAATATTAGCAACGAAATATAATTTTCATTTTTGTTCTGATTATTAACAACAAAATGAAGCAATTTTCTGCTAATATAGCGATGAAATATATAAATTTTGTTGCAAAAATTAATTTAAAAAAATTAGCCACGAAATTTTTTATTTCATCGCAAAATATTAGCAACGAAATATAATTTTCATAGTTTTTTTATGATTATTAACAACAAAATGAAGCAAGTTGTTGCTAATATAGCGATGAAATACATAAATTTTGTTGTAAAATATAATTTCAAGAAATTAGCCACGAAAATTTCTATTTCATCGCAAAATATTAGCGACGAAATATAATTTTCATTGTTGTTTTGATTATTAACAACAAAATGAAACAATTTGTTGCTAATATAGCGACGAAATATATATATTTTGTTGCAAATATTAAATCTAACAATTTAGCAGCGAAAATTTATATTTCGTTGCTAAAAATTGATTTTAGCGATGAAATTTAGATTTGTCGCAAAATTTTCGTCGCTATTCCCCCCATTTCTTGTAGTGATTATGAAACACAATTCTGCTTCTTGCTGTGCCATGAAACAAGATTGTTTCCCATGTAGAAATATCCTCCACTCGTACTCTTTCTATCATCTATATCTCCAGCCCAATCAGCATCACTGTAGCCAATCAAAATGTTGTTGGTGTCCTTAGTATACCAGATTCCAAGGTCACTTGTACCTGCAACATACTTGATAATCCTTTTCACAGCATTCAGGTGAGATTCCTTTGGATTAGCTTGGTACCTAGCACAAACACACACATTGTACATAATATCTGGTCTACTAGAGGTTAAATACAGTAAACTACCTATCATGGATCTATAAAGTATTGGATCAACATCTGTTCCAACACTGTTTTTGCAAAGTTTCAAAGAAGATCCCATAGGAGTTTTCATTAATTTTGAATTCTCAAGACCAAATCTTTTAACCAAGTTCTTAGCATACTTACTCTGGGAGAAGAAAATACCATCACTGCATTGTTTGATTTGAAGACCTAGAAAATAATTCAAGTCTCCAACCATACTCATTTCAAATGTTGCAGTCATTGCCTCAACAAATTTACTCAACATTTTATCACAAGTAGAACCAAACACAATGTCATCAACACATATTTGAGCAATTAGTATATCATTTTCAGTGTGCTTAATGAACAAAGTTCTATCTGCCTCTCCTCTAATAAATCCATATTCCAAAAGAAAGTCAGTAAGCCTACCATACCATGCTCTATGAGTTTGTTTAAGACCATACAATACTTTCTTAAGTTTATATACATGATCAGGATACTGTGGATCTTCAAATCCTATAGGTTGTTCAACATATGCTTCTTCATTTAATATGCCATTTAGAAATGCAGCCTTTACATCCATTTGATGAAGCTTAATATCAATAAAACATGCAATAGCTAGCAGTAATCTAATAGATTCTATCCTAGCAACAGGTGCAAAAGTTTCATCAAAATCAACTCCTTCAACTTGGGTGTAACCTTGTGCTACTAACCTAGCCTTGTTCCTAACAATATTACCAGATTCATCAGTTTTATTCTTGAATATCCACTTTGTTCCAATGACATTAGTATGACTAGGTCTAGGAACAAGTGTCTATACTTCATTTCTTTCAAACTGACCAAGTTCTTCATGCATATCATTAATCCAGTTTTCATCAGTTAAGGCTTCTTTAGCACTCTTAGGTTCAATTTCAGATAAATAGCATTCAGCATTTACAACATTACACATAGAAGACATGCATATTGTTCTTACCACATCTACCTTGTTTGATCTTACTCTTCCTCTTGTTTGCACTCCAACTGTAGCATCGCCTATGATCTGGTCAGAATGATGACTTTTGCCTATTCTTGAAGAAGGATTCGTTTTGGGAATGTACTGATCATTCTGTGTATTTACAGCTGACTGTTCTGTAGATGTTGACCCAGATGTGTTAACATTTGGTGCAACATTTTCAGACTTCAGTGTATTCTCAGAAGTGTCAGTAACTTGTGATACATCTTCTTCATCCTTGTCATCTGTAAGACCTTTATCATCATCAAACACAACATTAACAGATTCTTGAACAGTGTTAGTTCTAAGGTTATAAACTCTATAAGCTTTACTATTTCTAGAATAGCCTAAAAAGAAACCTTTATCACTTTTAGAATCAAACTTATGAAGTTGATCCCTATCATTCAAAATATAACACACACAACCAAATACATGAAAATATTTCACATTAGGTTTTCTGTTGTTCAAAATCTCATAAGGTGTTTGATTAGTATTAGAACGAATAAAAACCCTATTAATAATATGGCATGCAGTATTCAATGCTTCTCCCCAGAATTTCTTAGCAAGACATTTGGATGTAAGCATAACTCTAGCCATTTCTTGTAAAGTTCTATTCTTTCTTTCAACAATTCCATTTTGTTGTGGAGTTTTAGGAGATGAATATTCTTGCAAGATACCCTTTTTATCACAAAAATCATTAAACATGCTGTTTTCAAATTCCCTACCATGATCAGTTCTAATACGGCCAACTTTCAAGTTAAACACATTTTTGAACCTCTTATAAAGAATTTTAAATGCAGCAAATGCTTCAGATTTGTCTCTCAAAGACTCTACCCAGGTATATCTAGAAAAATCATCTACCACAACTAAGGAATACCTCTTTCCTCCAATGCTTTCAGTTTCCATAGGACCCATCAGATCCATGTGCAGTAATTCAAAGCACCGATGTGTAGTACAATGTGACAACATTTTGTGTGACATTCTTACCTGCTTACCTTTTTGGCATGGTCCACATACAGTGGTGTTGTGAAACCTCAGTTCTGGAATTCCTTTTACTGCATCTGCTTTGATTAGCTTTTTCATTGCTCTGTAATTTGCATGACCCAATCTTTGATGCCATAAAATATTTTCATCATGTTTTGACAAGTTACACATATTTGTTCCAATAAGATAGCAATTATCAGCTGACCTAGTACCAGTCATGACACAAACTTCATCTTTATTAAGAACATAACATGAATCTTTATCAAATTTCACATGCAAATTATCATCACAAAGTTGACTAATGCTAATCATATTTGCAAGTAAGTCATCAACATGTAATACATTTTTAAGCTTAGGAAAACCTTCAACATTCAAAGTTCCTTTACCAACAATCTTTCCTTTAGAACCTCCACCATATGTAACACTACCACTATTCAAGGTCACATAATCAGATAAGAAATCAATACGACCTATCATATGTCTAGAACAACCACTATCAAAGTACCATAATTCAGGTAAACATGCTTTTAAGGAGGTATGAACTAGGGGTGGCAATTTTCGACACGACACGATAGCACGATACGAATCCGACACGAAAATTGCGGGTTAGTGTTTGACCTTATTGGGTTCGTGTCGTTATCGGGTCGACCTGATAACGACACGAAAATTTCGTGTCGGGTTCGTGTCAACCCGTTAAGCAAGATAAAATTAACAGGTAACCCATTAACCTGTTAACAACCCGTTAACCTGTTATTTACCTGATATGACACGACACGATAATGACACGTATTTGATAATAACACGATAATGACACGATAATTTTTTATATTTATATAAATATATTAATTTTTATATATTTAATACAATTTTAAATTAAATTATTTTCTTATCGTGTCGCTATCGTGTTGTTATCGTGTTACGTGTCGTGTCACGTCGACACGAAAATTATCGTGTTGTTATCGTGTCGTGTCGTGTCAACACGAAAATTATCGTGTTCGTGTCGTGTCGACATAGATCCTTATCGTGTCGTGTTCGTGTTGGGCCTTATCGTGTCGTGTCACTATCGTGTCGACACGAAACACGACACGATAGCACGATTTGCCAGCTCTAGTATGAACAACATTACAGGTAGCTTTTGGTTTCCATGCAGATTTCAAAAACTGTTTACCAGGATGTGACAGTTTCTTATGCAACATTTTCAAGTTTTTCTGTTCTTCAAACAACTTTATACAGTAAGGACGAATGTGACCAATTTTGAAACAGTAATGACAGATATACTTCCTTTTAACCTTGTGAGACTCTGTTTCTGCAGATGTTGCACCAGATGTGTCAACATTTGCCTTAACAAATTTCACAGGTTTTCTAAATTTATCAGAAATAGAAGCAGTAGTACCATCATAACCTAAACCATGATTATTAGACTTACCAGTAGCTATAACATTATTTACCTCAGAAGCACTCTTGGAATATTTCTTGAAACATAAAGTAGAATTTATCAGTTTCTCCTTTAAGTTACAGATTTCCAGATCTCTTTTGGTAAGAATAACTTCTAACTTGGTGATTGTGTCTGTCAAATCCTCATTCCTTTTATTCAGAGAATCAAGGGTGAGTTTCTGATTCTTCCAATCATCCAACAGCTTTTGGTATTCATTGTCATCAGTCCTTTTTCCTGCATCATCAACTAAACCATTAAAACAGTTCAAATCTGGGTGACTCTGTTCTGATGTTGTTGTAGATGTTGAAGCATCAGGTACAGCATCAGAATCTGTTTCATCCAGATCATCATCTGAGGAATCATTATAATCAATTCTGGTAAAATTAGAATATTCATTCTGATTTAATTCATCAAGATCATCATCAGAATCATCACTCAAGGTAGCACTAAAATTCAGTTTTTGCTTAAGTCTAGTATTGGCACATTCATTTGCATAATGGCCATAACCAGAACAAGCATTGCATTGAACTAATTTTCGAAATTCAGGATCATACCTTGGTTTACCTTCACTCTTTGATAGTCTTGGTGTGAATTGACCTTTCCTCCTTTCTGGTTGAGGTGTTGATGTGTTGATTTGAATCTTAGGCTGAATGTTGCTAGATTTGTTCACAGATTTCTTAAGAAACTTATTAAAGTGCTTAGTAAGTAAGGCAATGTTGTTAGGATCCTTGAGACATTTATCAAGCAATTCTTCATCAGAATCAACTTCAGTAATGATAGGTTGAATCTCAGAAATGTTTGATGTTTCTCCTTTAAAAATCACAACTTTCTTATCAGCATCATTTTCATCAACTTGATTAGTGTTTATTTCATATGTTCGAAGAATACTCACTAACTCATTTTGACTTAATGTATCTGTATTTTTTGCCTCTTCAATAGCACAAATTTTAGCATCAAATCTTTTAGGAACAGATCTTAATATCTTATGAACTACTCTAACATTAGAAATAGGGTCACCAAGAGAATGTGATTCATTAATTATCTCACATAACCTTTCATTGTAGGATGAAATGGTTTCATCTTCCTTCATTCGGAGATTCTCAAATTTTATCCCCAACATTCGAAGCTTTGTCCTTCGAACACTGTCTGAACCCTCACAATGTTCTTGCAACCTGTCCCATGCATCTTTAGAAGTAGAACTGTTAGATATAATTTTAAACATTGAAACATCAACAGAAGTAAAAATAGCATTTAAAGCTTTAGAATTGTAGCTTGCTGTTGTTATTTCATCAGCCGTCCAATCAACTTCTCTTTTGAGTTGAACTTCACCATCTGCGTCTGCTGGTCTTTTTGGAGCTTCCCAACCTGTAAGTACAGTCCTCCAAGCACGTTCATCAATTGACTTGATGTACATACGCATCTTAGGCTTCCAATAAGAATAATTTGAACCATCTAAAACGGGTGGACTAAGTGCAGTGGATATGTGATGTGTTTCCATTGCTAACCTACACTAAAAACACACTTGACCAAAGATCTAACCTAGTGTCGTCAGTTATCTGCTCTGATACCAACTGAAAGTGTGGTGGGTGGTGTATAAAAATGTTTAAGTATAAGTAGATAAATGTTGCACAGAATGTTGAGACAAATAGTGCAACACTGACTCTAACAGAATGTCAGAAATTAAGATACACAGCGGAAGACTTGAAACACTAAAAACAAACGAGACACAATGGAAATACTTTTAACATAGATTTTATAAATAAAAATCTATGTCTGCCTTATGGCGTAAAATCAATACTTATCTTCAAGTACAAATGTTGTGTGAAATGTTACAACAATAACTTTCACAACGAAACTATAAACGAGGCAGGTGCCAAGTCTAGAAAACGAACTAAGTGTATAAATTATACACTGTCGAAATGCCTAGTCTATCTAATGATTACACTCTCAATAGATAAGAAGACACACAGTCATACGGGTGGTATACAACGTATGAACTAAAATGTAGAACTATTGGCCACAATTTCCTAACAGGGATGAACGCTCGGTCTAGGATATTGATCGAATAGAGCACCCTGAATTATGAAGCCTTCAATGGGTATTTATAGATGTGGGATACGAATTCTAGAGGCTTCCACATTGAGGTCCTATTTTTTAGGAAACTCAACTTCCACAACTTCCATGATCTTTCTAGATCCTTCTAGCCTGCTCCAGGTCGTTCCAAATGCATCTAGGTTGTTCTAGCATGTTCTCCAATGTTCTGGAATCTTCCAGGTTCCAGATCCTTGTAGAAGCTTCTAGATCCTGCCAGAAATGCGACAACATTTAGATCAACATTTAATGTAACATTTCAGAAAAGACTTAGAAAAAATCTCGGAAGGTCAAATTTAGATGTTGTTGATAATGTTAAGACATTTAAGAATTAACAACATCTACACCTTCCATAACATAATTTTTTTTATTTTATTTTTTTAGAACACTTCCATAACATGATTTTATGTTAAAAATGTTGCAATGGTCTCACATGTGTGTGTACACGAACAAAAAATTAACGTGATTGTCTCATTTAATTTTAGAGTATATATACACTTAAAATTTCAATATAAGTTCGGTAATTTAGGTAAATTTTATTTTAAATCCTTTATGTTGTTTTTGGACGAGGGGATTTGATTTGAGAATGTATTTCGAATGAAGGGATTTAAAAATAACTGAATTTCAAATGTCATTATTTTATTGAGGATTTAAAATCTTCTCAATTTTAACTAAAAATTGTGTGAGAAAAAATGTGAGTATTTGAAATCCATTCATAATCCAAACAAGTAGAGTGAATTTGGATGGTGGATTTAAAATTTATAAATCAAATCCCTCCATCCAAATGGAGCCTTAAGTTTTCACTTTTTCAAAATACATTATGAGGTATCAAATTTACATCCTTTTTATCCAATTTAAGTCTTGTAACTTAAATCAATTTCATTTTAAATCCTTTAAAATTTCACTATTTCAAAATACGTCATGTAACTTAGGATGCAAATTGGACACTTATATGACGTATTTTGAAAAAGTAAAAACTTAAAGGATTTAAAATGAAATTTATTTAAATTACAGAACGTAAATTGAAAAAGTGAAAACTTAAAGAATTTAAAATGGAATCATCCTAAGTTACAAGACCTATTTTGAAATTTTCCCTATATATTCAAAATATCATTTTATGCATAAAATGAGATCAACGCCCACCACCTCCATCTTGAATCCATCTCCTTCCTTAACCCCTCAGTTTCATCCAACATCCACGCCATCCCCATCATATAGATTTTAAAAGAGATCTGATTTAGAAGGAAAAAAGGGTAGCCGCACCGCTCGTCGCGCTAACGCATTGTTCTCTTCTTAATCTTTATCTTTTCAGCAGAACATCAAGTGGGGTTAGGGGTTTCTTTTTAGGATATTAGTTGGGATCAATGGATAGATCCTCTCCGACAGCGCTACAGTGGCCGATCGGGTGAGTTATCCGTTAATCCCTTTTATTTTCTATATTTATTTTTGTTTTTTATTATTTTGCCTTTTTAGTTGTTTCTGCTTTAATTGTTGTTCATTTTCTGATTTTTAGTTCTTTGTTCTAAGGCCCCTTCCTGTTTTGATGGTTTTTCTTCCCTTGTGGTATTTGGCAATGCTTAGCGCTCTTTTGGTGTTGGCTTTTGTGGGAGTTTGGTTTTTTGAGATGTTGTGTGATTGGTTCCTGCTTTCCCTCTTTTGGGACCGTGGATGTTTTGGACTTGGTTGTGTGAGAAGAATATAACGCTCGGTGATTCTTTGTCTTTATTTTTCTATATTTAGTTTTCTTGATTTGTTGATACCTTATTGTGGGGTATCTCGATTCGAGAAATTGAGATCTATGCTGCTTTTGTGGACAAAGTTTTCGCTCGTTTCTCTACTTCCTCATGATTGGAGGTGACAACGACGCCGTTTGAATTTGTTTGGTTTAAAGATCTAGAGCTTGGATTTGACTTTTCACCATGTTTGATCTAATCTTTGTAACCTGTCAAAAAAAAAAAAAGATGCATTTTGTGGGACGCTGACTGCGTCACATGTTGCTTAAATAGGTAAATGTTTCATATCTCTTATTATGGCGTGGGTTATATGCCCCTCCAAGTATTTTAGATGCACTCTCCCGATGTATGTGCCATCCTTAAAATACAAATAAGATAGGTGCACTTCTCCCAAATTACCTATTATACTCTTTTCTCTTAAAATTTTACATGATAAATACATATCCTAAAAACCCTAATTTTCTTCTTCTCCAACCTTCTTCTTCTTCCTCTCATTTAAACCATAAACACTTTTCGTCTTCCCCAACCAACATCACAGCCGCCTCTCGTCGCTCGCCGCCCCAGCCATCTGCCCACCGTCCAAGCTCCTTTTTCTTTTCTTTTTTCTGCACCCTCCTCCTCCGCCCCAGCCCGCCGCCCAAGCTCCTCCCTCCGCCCTGATACCGCCGTCGTCCTGCCCCACCCAAACAGCCGTCCTGCCGCCTCCTCTATCCTTTTTTTTTCTACAACATGCAGTAGCAGCGGTGTCACCCCCTCGCCCACCGCCGCTACCTCGAACCCCACTCAAGTCGGTTGTAGTTCCCACCCAAGCCAGTCGTCGTCCCCACCCAAGGCGCGAAACAGGTTTAATTTTTTTTTATATATATTTTTTTTTTAATTTTGGACAAGAAATTGTCGATCGTAAACACTATGGTCGGCAATTTCTTGTCGAAAATTCATATTTAAAAGAAAAAGATAAAATGTTGTCGATAATTGTGTTTTTCGTCGACAAACTATAGTCGAATATACACTCTATGGTTGACAAACTAGTGTCGATCGACACTGGTTTGTCGAATTTTTTTTATTTCTATGTTTTTCTTAAAAAAAATCAAAAGTTATTTGGTCGTCGGCGACAGAGTTTTGCCGGTAACTTCGGAGACAGAGTTGGGCCGGCAGCGACGGCGGCTAAGTTGGGCCGGCGGCAGCTGCTACCTAATTCTAAGGTTAGAGTTGGGGTTTGTGTTTAAATTGTATGAGTGTGTATCTTAACATGTTTTAGTAAAAGGGCAAAAGTGGTATTTTGCATGAATATTTAATTAATAAAAATGAAGGGGGAGTGTATCTAATATACCTGGAGGGGCATATAACCCACGCCTATAATTATTTATACTTAGGGGTGAGATTGTGCAGGCTTTACAAAAAAAAGTCTGATTCATAATTTTTAGGCCCAAGTCTGGTTTAGGGTCTATTATTTGTTTTTTTTAAGGTGTAGGTTATTTTCCCTTCTATGAATGTTAGATATACCCGTGATACACGGACCCCTTAAAATAGACGTAAGATAGATGCACTCCCCTGAATTACATATTTTATCATCTCCTCTCTAAAATTCATTTTGATACATATACCCTCTAAACCCTAATTTCTTCCTCATTCTTCCCCACCTTCTTCCTCACCACTCCATCGGCAACGTCATTCCTTCCTCATCCTTCCTCCCTTTTTTTTTTCCTTTTTTTTTTGCAACAGGCGTCGTCGCCTCCTCCCTCGCCCAACTTCTTTTTTTCTTTCTTCAACAAGCGGCGCCCTCCCCCTCTCCCTCGCTCAGCGACGTCGCCACCTCCTCCCAAGCCCTCCTCGCCTAGCGGTCGTACACATCCCTCGCCCAACACCGAAAGGTTTGGGTTTTTTTTCGACAAATAAAAATAAACACTATTATCGAAAAATTGTTGTCGACAGTAGTGTATATTTTCGACCATTTATTGTCGAAAATTTTAAATTTAAAAAAAAAATCTTTCGATAAAATGTTGTTGACAAGAGTTTTTTTCGTCGACAAACCACTGTCGAAAATATACACTATATTCGACATTGATTTGTCGACAATAGAATATATTTTCGATACTGGTTTGTCGAAAAAATGTATTTTTTTTTTAGATTTCTAAATTTTTTATTCTGGATTTCTAAATTTGTTTGGTGGAGCGGCGGCAGCCGGAGGTGTGGTGGCGGTGGCAGCTGCCTCCGCAATTAGGGTTAGGGTTAGTTTGAATTTTAGGAGGAGTGCATATATCTATTTGTATTTTACTGAAATGACAAAACGAACATTTTGCATAAATATTTAATTAATAAAAATGGAGGGGAGTGCATCTAACATTTGTGGAGGGACAAATAACTTGTCTTAAAGACTTGTTCTAACCTTTTTAATAAATAGGCTTGACTTGAAAATCTTTTAAAGACCCTTTTAATTCTACTAGTTTTTTTGCCCGTGCGATGCACGAGTCTATTATTGTTTTATTTTTATAATGTATAAAAACATTGTTAATTTCTTTTGTCATAAAAAAGAAGTTTAAAATATAGACAAATGCCACAAGTGAATTGCTAGATGATGAAGTCTGCACAATTTTTTTTTATTGTTTATAACATGACAAGATGTGCACAGGAAGGACAAAAAAGTACATAGAATGTAAGATTTAGATCTAATAAAAGTGAATTCAAGAAATTCACAGTCCCAATTCACTTGCCTGCAAATCAAACTTACGGACTACGCAATATTCAAACATGAACTTATATACATCGGTAAAATATTCCAAGTAATATGATTTGATAAGTTAGAAAGGAAGGAGCAAATTTACGTGCAGAATCCAATATAATTATGTGACACATCAACAACTCAATCAATTCATTTATTTTAATTTCAGCACACAAAAAGTCACATTTTATTAGATAACCCGCTAGATATAAATACCGCGTACTAAATTGATTTCCTTTCTGCAATACACTAAAAACCAATATCCCGAAACCATAGACTTTGCAACAACATCATATATAAAGATAGAGGTCATAAAATAAGTATATAAAAATGAAGACGACTAAAAGCAAATGCCACAGTTTTTCTGTTTCTATTAGCTTCTATTTATCAACCCATCTTTGTGCTTCTGCCACGTATGCCTTTGATCGTTTGGGCCCCTCTTATCTGAGGTAGATACAACACATTTTTGTTTACCAAAGCTAACAGACCAAGTAGAATATACAAGTTTGATGTAATTTAGACTAAATGGGTCTATCATTCCTCTTGACAATATTGCTATCATAAAGAAAATATTAGCAAAAGTTCTGAGAAGAATACCCGATTCAGTTTTCCCTGTACCACCAAGAAATCCCAAGAAATGTATGAGTTTAATGATTCAACTGTCAGAGACACCTAAAGAAACATTAAAACTCATAAGGCACGTGTGGAGAATAACAACAAATACAATTCCACAACACGAAATATACAAAAAGAACACTGTTTAGTTTCACTAATTAAAGAAGGATTGTTAACTATTTCTATTAGCAGCCGATGCAGTACTAGAGCAAGAGAATATGTGAATCCAGAAAGCTATACATATGTACTACATAGTGATATGTAATATTAGATGCACTTTATCAGTATGCATTGTGTTGAATATCTGACTCGTGTGCTAGAAAACAAACCTCATGAGTCTGTCCAGCTACACCACTTATTTCCTTGAAGCCTTCATTATTCCTGCAAACATCCAAGTGTTAACTATCCAAAGACAAGAGTCAAAAAAGAAACACACACACATTAAGCAATAAACATTCTACTCAGATGACACAAATTTAACAAAAGTGTGGTAAAGGGCAAACCTGGCAGCTAATGCACCAGCTAATAAAATACTGATTGACTGCAACCTTCCATATAATGTAAGCTCCTAAATATAAAAGTTTCTTTGATATTTTCACATTCTTATTGAAATTTCCAATTAATTATTTATACAACTCTATTACCACATCATTACGCTCTAAAATACTCTATCTTTGAGCTAATTCCAAAATAATGCACCTTATCTCAGTTATGATAGCCATCACAATTGATCCCCATACGTTAACCTTAAGAAAACCCCACTTCTAAGCCCTCATTGAACATCTAATCCTAATTAAAATCTAACCATAAAATCCTACACACACCAAACATTAAAATCCCCAAAAAAGAATAGCAGATATCGTAGATACAAATCAATGAGGGCACACACACTTCAGAATCAATAATAATACATTAAACTTATAGAAAAAAGAAAAAGAAAACAAAATTTACAGTTTCATTGTCAGCAAGCAAGAGGAGGATGAGAGGCAGAGTGGAGAGAGAGCCATATAAATGTCGTGATTGCTGAGATGGTGACGCTTTTGTTGTGGCTCTTATGCCATAACATTTCATATCTTCGCTATACTCACCACATAAATTTTACTACAACCTTTCAAACCAAACACATCAGTGTATAAAGACAACCCTACTTGCAAAACCCAAGTGCCCTTTAAAAAGATCCAAGAGGATAACAATAATTCTGCAAAAAATGTGGATGGCTTAATCCATAAATACATGCAACAAATTGGGCAAGAGAAAGCTAATCCACCTAAAATTTCATAAACCCAACCGCGCCAGCAACTCCCCTCCCAGTCATGTAAAAACCAAACACACACGCAATTGTAGTGATTATGAAGACAAGATTCCCAGGAACAAAGGAGATGTCGTAATTTTCATACAGAATAATCAAAATCAAGACTACCCAAAAAAAGATAATGACATCACAATGGTCCTTACAATGTACCAACATTCCATCTACAATAGATATTTTTAGTTTGTATGCACGGTTAAAGAATTCTTGGTAGCTGAAAAATATTGAATGAATAGAAGAAGAGTCCTAGCAGTTTCAACACAATCAAACTGGTACAGAGACAACAATCTACTATTCTTCCATGAAATTTATTCAATAACACCATTAAGTTGTAATTGATGGCATTGGGTAGTTTATCATGGCCTAGTTATGATATGTAATGATACATGACTTTAATCTCAAATCTCAACCCTAGAAATTAATCACAATCTGGACAAATTATTCTGCGTAATAAAGGATAGGGATAAAATGAGATTTTTCATAAGGCAGAATCAACTAAATTCATACAATTTTTCAGAAAATTAACTAAGAATGTATAATTGCTCTGCTACCTCACGAGACGCAGGTGAAATTTTGGCGGAATCACCTACATAATTATAAGAAGCTCACATCCTAATGCATGGGAGACACCTATAATTAATGCAATACAAAACACATAAAATCAGAAAAAGAGTTATGAGGAGTATAAAATCACAGGGCAGAATTCTTGAGAGTCCTTACTATGTACCAACATTCCATGTACAATATATTTTTACGAACGATTAAAGAATACTTGGTATATGAACATAATTAAGAAGAACACTTGATAAATCTCACCAAATGATGACCTACAAATAATGGAGAATGATATATTGCAACCTCTCTGTTTTTCAAAAAAAGGAGAAAAGAAAGGAAGCTATAAACTTTGAATACATGTAAAAACACACCTTCAAAGCATATGACGTCAATTTGCTAGAGAGTTTCCTCTATATGCCCAAAGCCCTTGCGATTGTAATTCTTGCTCCTTGTCAAGTTGTGAAGAAAGTCCTACGAATTAAAATCACTAAACCATGATACTTCATATGCTAAATAATATTATTTTATATACAAAACAGGATTTCCGAGTTCAATATAAAACTTATGTGAACCATCAAGTTCATAGAAATTATGTGTAGTTTTTATCCTCTAAACTAAACATAGTCTTTAAAAAAATTAAAGAAACCATTACAAACAATGAAAGTTCTCTGAAAAGCTAAGCCCCCATTTCCCCAATTGTTCAAATACATTCTTCTTCCCCATGAAGATTTAAATGAGAACATATAACTCTGTCAACATAGAAGAGGGAGCTGATTCTAATTGACATTATTAGAATAATTACCATTCAGAAAATTCAAAATCTCAACATAATTAAAGCTCATTAACAATATTCATTGCTATCCCAAACAAACAGAACCAAAAAGAAACATGTAAAATGGACAGGTTAATAACAGTTATAGAACCTCAGGTAATTAGTGAAAGGAGAAACCTGTGCAACTCAAACTCAAAATAATATTTAATAGCACATTTTAAAATAATTAAAAGAAAATAGTAAGCATGTGTTGATTTACACTACCACCAAATATATAGTGGCCAATATTTGGTGAACTTAGACATAAAAAAAAGGTTTACTCTAAATCATCAATTCTAAAAGTGAAAGAATTATTATTGCTCATCAATTCTGAAACTGAAAGAACATACGTACATCCACAATTCTAAAAGTGAAAGAATTATTTTGATTTTGAATTAGATTCGAGAATCCCACAAATTAAGCACAACTTGCTTAATACACATAATTCGATGAAAAGAATTGAATCAGTACCTTTAGGAAACCGGAATACCCACGAACGCATCTGTCACCCTATTATTCACCGCCGGAACCCGCATCCACAAATTTGAAATATATACTGGCGATGCAACCTGTATTTCCATTACCCCTCACCTTCACAGACAAATTAATAATCCCATTCTTCCCGCGATGACCATCCCTCAACGTATAACTCAAAAAACTCAGATGAATTAATCGGAAGATGATCTCCGGCGAAATCCGACACATGCACACTATGCTGCCGGGATGGACTTCCACAGTTAGAAAACGGGCATTCATGGGACCGCTCCATAACCAGCTACTTGTTCTAGGAAAACTCCTCCCCTTCGCAATTCGCACCCAACATTGAAGTAGTGATTGTGGCTATTGATGATTATAATTCAGCATTCAATTCAATTTTGTGGCTCTTGGTGATTCCAATTCCACATTCCATTCAATTCTGGGCTCTTAATATTCTTGATTGAATTGTGTTTTAATCCACCGTGTTGCCACGTGGTAATAGGTGGCAAGAGTAGAGAGCCACATGGCGGATGTTGGAGAGCCACATGGCAAAAGGAGGAGAAAGCCTTCTTCCTTTTATATATATAGATTAGTGCTTCTAAAAAAATTCATACAACACTAATTCATCATCAAATAATAAAATCGACTTTTTAAATCTCAAATGAAGAAATAAAAAACAACAAATTTATCAAATGTTCAAATAGAAAAATCAAATGTTTTTCAACTATTAAAAAGAAAAATATAATTATTGAGTAGTTAGTATTACTAAACGTTACTACTTTATTTATTTAATTTTATATATTTATATATAAATAAAGTTAAATAGGTCGACCTATTAAATTTAAAAAATCTACAAAAAAAAAATAAGTTCGATCTATTTAATTAAATAAATTTTAAAAAAAGTTTGAGCTCGACTGTTTATTAAACGAGCCGAGTCGAACCCTAGACCCTATCTGGTGGGACGCTGACTGCGTCGCGTGTTGCTTAAACATGTAGGTGTTTCATATCTCTTATAATTATTTATACTATTTTGCCGTATAAAACGCATACGTTACCGTGAGAATAATTCTCACAAGAAACTAGAGGATTGTGTAATATTTTAATGTTTCTATCGATGATATATATGAGATATAAATATATATATATTGTTAAGTCTATGTCAGGATAACAAGACTCGTCTAATAAGTCTTTAACTAAGAAATCATTAAATTATACTGTTATACTTCATTTTTATAATTTGTATTGTGATTCACAAAAAGAGATAATAATTAAATAAAAGAGATATGTCATTTAGTGAGGTTTAAAATAAAATGTGGGTTCAAAATTAGAGATAATTTTGAAAATAAATAAAATTTTGTAAGAGTATTAATTTTGTACTCCATTTTATTTTCATTTTAGCTAGGAATGTACAAATAATTTTGGAACGAATCGATAAAAAAAGTGTGAAAATAATTGTTGGACGTACCGAGGGAATAGTAATTCGTTTTGACGAGGGAATGGTCTTGTGTGAGAAGTTTATATAGTTAATTGAGGTAGAAATTTGTGGGTCAAACTCGATCGAGTCTATGTGGGTCAACGTTGGTCAAACTTAACTAAAATCTATTTTTTCGCTATCAAATATTATTTTACTACATAACCAAAACTATGTCACTATAAGACCAAAAATATTAATACTACAAGACAAAAAATGTACTACTACAAGTCCAAAAATATTTTAAACACTTAATTTTTTGGGTTACTTGCAAGAATATTTTTCAACTTGTAGTAGTATATTTTTGGTCTTGTAGTAACAATACTTTGACATTATAATAACAATATTTAACCTTGTAGTAGCAAAATGTTTTTTAATCTTGTAGTACTCCCTCCGTCCCACAAAGATAGCTACATATTTCTTTTTGGATGTCCCAAATTATAGCTACATTTCCTCTTTTACTTTAGTATTAAATGATTTATTGTCAATTCTACGTACCCTTAATTAATAAGAGTAATTAAGGCTTATCAGATGTTGGAGTATGGAATTCCAAGGGTAAAATTGACATATTAGCTAAATTTTACTACATTTATTGATTTTTCTTAATTTTGTGTGTAAAGTCAAATGTAGCTATCTTTGTGAGACGGAGGGAGTAGCATATTTGAGTCTTTGGAGTATCATATTTTTTGGTCTTGTAGTAACATATTTTTGTTTTATAGTAGCAAAATATTTTATGTTACTACAAGGCCAAAAATAGTTGTTGCATCTCAAGGTTTATGGATACGACATTTTTTTAGGGTCGTGGGATCACGTAATGTCTCGATGTGGTTTACGAATCATCATTATTCAACAACGTTGTGCAAGAAAATTCACCAGAGGCCAATTTTACGATGAACGACACACATTATACGAATATGTACTATCTGACGGATGAAATCTATCCAATATGGGCCACTTTCGTAAAGTATTTTCCTTGTCCAAACGATCTGAAAAAAAGGTTTTTTAAGAAAGATAAGAAATTGCAAGATGCAAGTTTTTAGGGTGCTCCAAGTTCGATAAACAATTGTTATAGGACCAGGTTGTTAGTGGTATATGAAAAAACAAAAATATATTATGTTAACATGTACTATTATTATGCACAATATGATTGTTGAGTAAGAAGGAAAAATGGTTGCAAGTTTTTCAAATGATGAAGGTGATGAGTTCGCACAACTGGTCCTAGACCCAATGAAGAATTTCTAATTTTTTTATGGAGGAATTTCGAACTACTCCATAATAGCAACGTGCACCACCAACTTTAGACCGATTTGATTAAGCATATTTAGACAATCAACAACTAACAATTTATCGTTTTAATTTGAATATTATACTCTTTAATTTTCAAAATTGCTAGTATTGTTTTAAATTGAATGTTGCATTTTTTAACTAACAATTTTTTTATATTAACAAATAAATAATTTTTTCAGATATTTTCTTAGTTTTCAATTAATTTATAATTCATTACTAGTATGTTTTATTTAATATAATTGATAAATAATGTTATAACTAAAAATAATTTAAGTATTTAAATTGTAATATATGAATAGAGTACAATAATTTGACAGTGGAATTCATAAATAATATAACTAAAAAAATATTTCATCAACATGACCAACGCCCCTTTGCCCAACTCCAAGAGTCAACAATGAATTGAATTTTTCACAATTTATAAAATATACTTCATCTACCCATCAAAAGTATGTTTACACTTTTGGGTAGAAGTTTTATAAAAAAAAATAGATAAAATAGGAGTTTTGTAAAATTATTGTAAGGAAAAAATAAAATAATTATTTTTATAAAAAATATATATATATACTTTTAATGAAAAAATATATAAAAAAAGTGAACATAGGGAGTGTTATATATACATTGTCATTCACAATTTTTTAAGTGGGTAAGTGAAAGAGAAATGGGGAAGTATTTTTTATTTATACTCAGTGGGTGTGAGGGGAGTTAATAGTTTTTTTTTTTAACTACTTGATTGACATGTGGGGGTGGGGTTTATACTCACTAATCCACTAGTCCATTGAGGATATTTTGATCACAAAATTGGTAGTGGGTAAAAAAAAAATCATTTTTAAAATAAATAAAATTATTTTTCCTTTTATGAAAATGACAAATTCTCTATTATCAATTGTTTTCGCATGTCATTCTTTCAAAGGAGGCTTCCTTTTTTTTTTTTTTCTCGAGTTTTTTCCTAAGAAGATATTTGATGGGACTCTAACTTGTAGTAGTCTTATGAGTCATGAGTCATGACTCTAGGTTTAAATTATTTTTTATATAAAATTTAAATATAACAATTAGTATGAAAAAAAAAATTCAAATTTTCCTTTACAATTTTTTTTAATAAATTAATTTTGAGCGGATTCGATAATATACTACCCAAATTCAAAACTATTTTCTATAATAATTCATATGAACTAGTTCAAGAGTTAACGACAAACATCATTGAGTTACGTGATTGATTTTTTAAGCAAGTTGTATTTATTTTAAGCGTCCAATCAAATTTTGTACTTATCACATTAAAATTAAGTTAAAATTATAATTCAATTATACGTGAAATGCACCCTGCAATTGAATGCACGTACGTACGAAACGAGTTCATTAATCGACTTGCTTTGGTTTGTTAAATGTATATCTTTCCTTTTTGAGAGAGTTTGAAAGTATGTGGAAAGAAAGGAGCGTTGAAGTTTCAACAATGTCATTCATCTTTAATTGAGAAAGAGTTGAAGAAGAAATATTCACATTGTCAAAAAGGTGTGGAGGAGGGAGAGAGTCCACTTGAGAAGCTACAAACATTTGACTATATATGTCTTATTCTCACATTACGTCTGCTTATTGCACTACTATTTATCACCAGTAACGTACCGTGATACAATTGCGCAGGTGATAGCATATTCATCTTCTTTTTCTTATATACCTGACGATTAATTTCGAAATCAATTTCAATGTTAATTTATTAGAGACCCCCCAATTAATAGCAGAAATCAAACTCAATACATATGAACGTGAGTCTTGATATTATGATATGGTGAAAAATTATCACATATATAGGGAGTTGAAGAATTATTTAATTTATATTAATTCTCTAACAATAACGAATATATAAATACTCTTGCTTTTATATTTATGGGTAGGCTGTGTACTCAAGTACACGGTGTACTTGAGTCCAACTATATAGAAAATATATATTATATATAGGATAAATAATAAAATATTTAACAAAATCCATTGTAGCCTAGTGGTTGTCCTTGGTTTGCCATAGCATGAAGTCGTAGGTTCAATTTGCAATTAATAAATAATAAAATTTGTAAAATTAATAATAATTTTAAAAAAAATTAGCAATAGTTTAATATTAATAAAAGTGCTATTTAAAATTTGTAAAATAGATAGCAACAGTTTTTTTTATACATAAAATTTGTTAAAATTAATAATAATTTTTTAAAAAATAGTAACATTTTTTTTATGCATTAAAAGTGCAATTATTAATTTTTAAAAAAATAGCAACATTTTTTTTATGCATTAAAAGTGCAATTAATATATAATAAAATATGTAAAATTAATAATAATTTTAAAAAAAATTAGCAACAGATTCTTTATACATTATAAAAAAAAATGCAAGTACTAGTAATATCATTAATTGCACTTACTAATAATATAATTAATAGTAATAAAAGTGCAAGTAAAAAAATAATAAAACGTGAAAATTAATAATAATTTTTTTTAAAAAATTTAGCACCAGTTTTTCTAGATTATGAAAGTGCAAATATAAATAAACAAGGGGTAATTAGTATATAGGACATTTCACCTATAGAAACTAGAAATAAAGACAATAAATTTTAAAGTTAGGAAGAAGGACAATATGATTTATAAAAGTGCAGTTTTATCCTCTTTTTAAAATAAAGTCAAAATTTGAATATTCAATTAAGATAAAATAGGAAATTCAAAACATGATTTGAATATTAAATTGCCGGAAATCCAGGGCATAAATGCGTTCGAAAATCAAAGTTTCCTAAATCAACCTGGATTGTCATATTAAATTACTTTTAATTATATACAAAGATTATTTAAGACTTTTTCAACTCTGTACATCTTTAAAAATTATTATTCAAAAATAAATATATTCAATGCTCTATAAAAAAATATACAATAATTCGTTCAATAATTACATATAATAATTTATAATTATATAGAATAAATATTAAAGATTGTCATATTAATTATAATTGTAACTTCTCCATTAAATTAAAATGCATTAATGTTATATTTAGGAGAACTAAAATAACGGATTATGAACCAGAATAGACAATATTATACAATCTGGATGGTAAACCGTTACATACACAAAAACAAAACAAACAAAAAAGAAATACATATGATGTAATTAAGTAAGTAACGTGGGGAGTATCGAAAGTGAATATATGCGAAAGTATATGCCAAACAAATATGCACATTGTGATATGTGCATTATGGAAGAAAAATTAGACCATTTTTTTATATATTTATGACTACTACGATAATCATATTATTATTATGTGGCTATCAATAAACTATTCATTTTAGAAATTGTAATTATAATATTATTTATAGAAAAAAATTACATTTGAATATAAGTATGTTTGAAAATGTCAAAAATATATTGTTTGTTTGGATTACGTGAGATAATTGTGGGGAGTAGTGGGTATATTCCTATTTTAAATTAATAATATTGTATTAATGATGATTGACTTTAAAATTGTGGATTGTAACTTTCCAAAAGATATTCATTATTATGATATTTCCGTGATATCATTGGATAGCATAAAAAATATTACATTATGGCTTAAGTTAAGTATATCTGGCCCTATCATAAGAAAACTACGAGTACATATCTAGATATTGCATATTGAAAAATATATGCTAAAGATTGATGCACATATGTGAATATTAGTTGAATATATGTTAAAATAGCTTTAATATCTAGAAACTTGGTTTTCTCCTCGAATTCGAACTTTAATATCACAGCATATTCCATCTCTGACACTGTAAAATAACTTCTCCAATTAACACGTTCAATAGAGCCCTAAATCGCACAAAATAAAACAGGGTAGAATTAGAAAAACTCGAAGATCGAATCGGACAGGGTATAAATTGAAATAACAATGAACCAATCGAATTATTGATTATTGAATTAAAACAACCAAGAATAAAATTGCCTACCTAGATAATGTAATGGTTCTCGGATGAGATTTAGAAACTCAAAATTCACTCTATTTTGTGTATTTCGGTGATGATCGAATGTCGAAGATGGGATTTGAAGATCGAATTATTGATTATCACAGTTGGAAATTGAATATGGAATCATTGCATCAAAACGGAATTCATACCTCCAAAATGGAATGATTCTGGTATCGAAGATAGCGCAATTGAGATTTGCAGATCGATTTATTGATTATTGAAGATTTGATTTGCAGATGGGATTTGCAGCAAAAATGGAGGTGGTTCGGTGATGATCGAATATCGAAGATGGGATTTGAAGATCGAACAGAATTCGTACCTCCCAAATTGGAATGATTCTGTTATCGAAGATAGCGAAATTTAGGATTTGGAGATCGATTTATTGATTATGCGCAATTGGGATTTGGAGATCGAATTACTGATTATTGAAGTTGTGATATGCAGATTGGATTTGCAGCAAAAGGGAGTGTTTCAATGTTGACCATGAAATGCTTTAAATTTAAGATATAATTTTATTTTACATTGATTTGAAATTAAAAAATACCGATAGCTTTAATTTTAATTATTATTTTAATTTAATATATTGGTGTGATGAAAGAGTAAGGGCATAATTGGTCATTTAGTTATGAATTTGACCTTATTCCTAATGCTATATCTTTTTGTCTCTTTTTCTAGTTGTGTCTATAGGATTGTCTCTAATCTTAATTAAACTCAATAAACAAAATGTGTATCATTAGCATACATTTTTCAGTTATAATATCATACACTTTTCAATTATAAAATCATACACTTTTCATTAATATATAACTTACATTTTTCATTAATATAACATACACTTTTTAGTTATAATAACATACACTTTTCATTAAATAGATCATACACTTTGCAGTTATAATAACAATAAAACGTGTAAAATTAAAAAAAAAAATTTAAAAAAAATTTAGCACCAGTTTTTCTAGATTATGAAAGTGCAAATACAAATAAACAAAAGGTGTATCATTAGCATACACTTTTCAGTTATAATAGCATACACTTTTCAATTATAATATCATACACTTTTCATTAATATATAACTTACACTTTTCATTAATATAACATACACTTTTTAGTTATAATAACATACACTTTTCATTAAATAAATCATTCACTTTGCAGTTATAATAACAGACAATTTTCATTAAATAAACATACACTTTTCATTAATAGATCATACACTTTGCAGTTATAATAACATACATTTTTCATTAATATATAACTTACACTTTTCAATTATAATATCATAAACTTTTCAGTTATAATAACATACACTTTTCATTAAAAACAATGTTACACTTTTCAATATAATAACATACACTTTTCATTAAAAAAACAAAGATACACTTTTTAGTTATAATAACATACACTTTTTCAAAAAAAAAATTGAAAAAAAAAAATTGAAAAAAAACTGAAAAAAAAATCGAAAAAAAAATTAAAAAAAAAAAATCAAAGTTTGACCGTTGACCGGTCAACATTGGTCAACGGTCAACATTTGACTAGTAAAAGTCTACTCAAGTACATGGTGTACTTGAGTACATACAAGACTTTGGCTATATTTATATTTTACTTTGCATGTAATTATAACCTAAAATACTAAAAACTAAATCACTAATAAATTACAATAAATTTATTAATACATATAAATGTGAAACCATATATTTTCTCGATATTTTATCTATAACTCAATATGGTTAGTTTATACCAATACCTATTTATATTTTCAATTTTTTTTTTTTACAAATACCATGAAATATCCTTCTTTTTAATACCAATACTACAAATGAATTCCTTCTCTATGTCTTCAGCATATTCCTCCTGATTCAATTTATCATACATTGTCAAATGCATTTTACTTTGACTGAGATGAGGACCAGTTACAGTGAGGGATGAGGTTTCCAATTTCTTTCTTCTCTCCTGAATTAACTACACATAGCAAAACATATGCGTGTCACTAACAAATTATTCAACTTCTTGAAGAAAAAAAATGTATTAGTGTGATCCATTTCTTAAACGGGTCAAGACATCAAATACACAGTAAAACAATAGTATTGTGTTCTATAATATTGTGTCGAACTTTTCAACAATATTGTGTTAACATTTTTCAGTTATACTCCCTACATTCTTCATTCGATTGTGTTTTTAACTTTGACACGAGATTTAAATTGAGAGTTGTTTATTAGTATTTTAAGGGATAGAATAACTTTTTGTTGAGGGTATATTAGTCAATTGAGAAGAATAAGACAAAAAATAGGTATTTGTGTGAAAAAAGTAATGACTTTTGAGATATATAAAGGAGATAATGAGAAAGAATAAAATTATATTTTTGTCGAAAGGGCAATCTAATAAGGGACATACCCAAATGAAAAAGATCTAATTTGGGACAGAGAGAGTAATGAATCATAATTTTCAGTAATATTGTGTTGTATTTTTCACAAATATTATGTTACACTTTTTAGTTATAATAAATAATACTTTCAGTGATATTGTATTTTATAATATTATGATGCATCTTTCAAGCAAGCAATTCAACCAAGTGAAACAAAAATCTAAATTGAACTAGATTTAGTAGGGAGAAAAAACCCATCAATACACAAAAGCAAGTCCACGTTGAATTGATTCGGTAACGCAAAAATCAAATCAAGTTTAAAGAAAAATTACACTACAACACAACTGAATTTTCAAAGAATCTGCAACTCCTTCTATTTTCTCTCTCGAACACGCACATAACGCAGCTATACCAAAATTACCACGATGAATTTTTTGTTGTTGAAATCAATCAAAGTTTATGAACTCAGACAAATCCCCCATGACAAATAATCCATGTTAGACCACCTCTGACGACTTCCTCTAGTAAATTCCAATGTATCCAAACTACTCCATCGGAGACGACACTAATTTGGTAAAAATTAAGGTCCCTCGACAACGATTATTATGTTGCGATTGGCGGACAGGATTGAGCTTCGAGCATGGAAAGTGAGGGTTTAAACGATGCTTTAAGGAGGGAAAAGAGGGTTCCACCGAGTTAACATTGTCCACATAATGAACTTTGGGTGAGTCGGATAGAGTGCAAATATGCACTAAGACCTAGTCACTTAATCAATGGATGAGCGATGGAGATGCAGGTAAAAATTGAATTGCAATTTGCAAAGGTGGGAATTTGATTAATTAATAAAATGAAAAGACATAGGACGTTTCCTCTATTCGATTATAATAAATGATCAACGAATTGCCACCAGAGAGGGCCCGTCGACCGCCGCAAGCCAGGTCTTTTTCAATCCACTTAATATGCACATTTTTTTTAAAATAAAAATATTTATTCCCCCTACACCCTTCACCTTTTCCTTTAAACAATTAATATTTCTTAAAAATGAATCACTAAAAATACGAAAAAATTTGTTTCTGAAAAGAATGACAGAAATTTAAGGCAAAACCTGACCATTGAAACCTAAGTTCATTCTTACAACGTTATGTTCTAAAATAACCACCACTTTAAATATTAAATAACATACCATGCATAAAACAAGATGAAACGCGATTCTATCAAAGCTCACAACAAATGGCATATCCTAAACTCTTGGGACGGAATATGAGAGAGCCTATAAAACAACGAGCTACTATCATTTCTTCCAACAGTTAACAAGTTTCAGTTGCAAAAATCCGCTCCTTCAAAAGGAAAGGGGGGTTGGGGAGAGCTAAAACGTCTCAGAAGATGTGTTGGTTTTAATCCTCGTCCATTCCTCCTTGCTGGGGAGGCTTTGGACCACCAGCCGGTTTTGCCATTATGATCTGCAAACACAAAAATTAAGTATTCAATGCACAAGGAGTATAACTTTACACACCTAATATAAGAGTGTCTGTTTGAATTAAAGTCACTTATATTTTACATAAAACATAATAAAGGTTGTATATACTTCTGTTTTCATATAAAGCATCTGTATCTACATGCCTAAGAGAAAATTTGATGTGGCTAAAAGATGACAGGAGACAAATCCAAAAGCAATTCAAAAGTTCATTTTAAAGCAGGTTATCTCAAATCCCTCAAGTTTGTCTATATAAACTGGAGCTGCATCATCAGCTATCGTTTGTATCCAAGAGAACTTCTAGACTGTCCTAAAATTTATTTGCATAATTTTAATATCTGGTATTTGCCAACAAATTGAGAGGTAGAATATCCAATTTATTAATGTGGTTTTACGACGATGGCAAAAGACGTCCTCAGATGAGAGTAACAATTAAATTGCTAACTTGAAAAAAAGAAAAAGAAAAAAAACTATGTGGAAATAGTATGATTGTTTTATCCTGAAATGTTCAAAAGCACAACCAGTGTAATAATAAAGAGTCACTTGCATAAACTGGAGCATCGAATGCTAAAGAAAGGTAATTCCCAGGACAAATCAAATTTTATATTAAGAATGCTGAGAGTATATATAGGCTAATATTACCTGATCTACTCGCAGGACAGTACAAGCAGCATCTGCAGCATACTTGAGGGCAAAGAATCTGCCAAAAGAGTAAATTACACAAGTCAATCATGAACCAAGCAAAGACAACTAGACCCCATCTTCATTATCATATACAAAAGCAAGAAACAGCTGCTGAAAGAAGTTAGGGGAAGCAGGTGGGACCGTGGATTATCATAATCGGTTTGCTTTATTAGGCAGTAAGTTTCGCAGAAAAACAGAGATATCCAAACCCATAATGTTGACATTATTCATATTTATGAGAAGCAACTTACTTGGTGATATGCAAATCCCATATGTTCAGGGTAGACACATCCTTGCAGACACCTTCCCCTAAATCAATGCCCACTTTGGAGTTTCCAGATGCATGTTCAGCATATAAAGACGATACAATTTCAATTGCATTGAGCCCCGCATTTTCAGCCAATGTCTTAGGTATCATTTCAAAGCTTTCGGCAAATTTTGCAATTGCATACTGATCCAATCTGGAAGATAAATCAAATTTACAGATATATCAATCAATCGAATACATGAAATACAAAAGTACTTATAACAAATAGAACTGGGGGTACAATTATAGTTCACAAATACAAGACAGAAAGCTAACAGAACACTGAACATGGCAACTGTGATGAGACAATTGAAAGATCTTTTAAGCTAGGTGCAAATGATATGTATTCCTTGATTTAGTAAATGTGTCATTCCATGCTCAAAATTTCAAAAAACCTCATTCTAAGGCAAATATCATTCATAAGATCATGTCTCAAGCAAAAGAACACGTATCATGCATGGTTAAAGGAGAATAAACATTTTTTTAAGATTGTGCTGGATGAGGAAATTATCCAGAACATGAGAATGAGCACATTAGAGCATACATCACCATCTTTTGGGGTTATGCCCTAATGTGCCCTTCAGGTTACATCTATACAACATAGAAATTCCCTGTTGGCAAGTGCAGTGGATGTAACTTTAAAATATGAGATGTGCTAAACACCTGAGCAGAGGTTTGAAAATTTACTCAATTATCTATGGAAGTCGCACTAATAAACAGCCTTAATATGGTATCCATTTGTTTCTTCAGAAGAAGACTGGAGAGGGAGACATACAATTCCAACACATGTAAGCTGTATATAAAAAAGTATAAAACAAATACCCGGTCTCTTTGAAAGAAAACTCTTTCAGCCTTTTAGCTAATTCAATTTCAGTAGCGGCTGCTCCAGGTACGATCCGACTATCTCTGCACATGGCCTGGTGGAGAGTAGCATAAGAATTAGAGCCCATTTGGCTGAGCTTATAAGCTCCTTAAAACAGCTTATAAGATATTTAGAAGCTTATAAGCTCTCAAAAAGAGTGATAAAAAAAGATTTATAACAGCTTACAAGATCTTAAAATAATAGAGTACCAACAACCCAACTTATTTTCTAATATCTTTTAAGCTATACTTGAACAATAGATTTAAAAAAAATTCCCACCCACGCTCCATAAATCTCACGAGGAACAGAAAAGCACCTTGTATGTGTTCACTCCATCATCAACTGCTCTTTCAAGATCATCCAATATGCTATCAGTGCTTCCACGTAGCACAACAGTTGCAACAGAATTTCCACCTTGTTCATTTTTCACAATAGTGACCTAGTATACAATAAGGAATTCCAATATCACTAAGGATAGGAGTAACAGAATTGAGAAGGAATAACCAAGTAAGTCAACATACTCTTGACCCGCCTATTTCCTCAACTGAGATAGAATCAACATATCCAAGATCATCTTGATCCGGCTGACTTAGCTTCAACTGCTCAAACAGAAATGCAAATTGTCAGGGTAAAACAAAGCAAAAATGCATGCACGTTGTTTTAATTCGATCGGTAATGCTTACAAGACCAACTGCCCCAGCGGTGCGACAGAAACGACGCAGTTCAAATTTGGAGCTGATTTTTAACACCATGAGCCTACAAAACCATGTTTTGGATGTTTAGTTATCCAAAGCAAGGAAAAAAAATGTTTTACACAATTCTGTATAGATGATAAGCAAATTTGTAAAGAAAATCATCTCCAAACGAGCATTGAGAAAACAGAAATTAGCTTGATAGGATACTCAAGCATGCATATTCTGCGAGACATCAGCAACAACCATAAAACCAGACAGGTAAGAAAATGATGGCAATTATGAACTCAATTGCCTATTATCTACCAAAATGTCCTACACGTATATATTCTTGATATTAATATATAAAAAGAATATTAGCCCGTATCAGAGACCAATAAAATAAGATAAGCCAAAAAAGCAGGAAAAAAAATGAGCATCCATAAATAGAAGATAAAAATCACTAAAACACCCTTGACCAAACTATACAGGTAGTAGACAAACACATAACTGATAAACCATTAACGTAGGTAGATGATACATCAACAAACCACATGCTCTGGAAAGACATGCTTCATAAATTAAAGATTATTCTCCAATGGAAGCAACAGCTGTAAAACACCACAGAGAAATAAATCACTAATAGAGAGTCAGGATTTACTTGTAGCGTTCACAAAAATGCAATGCCATTTCGCCAACATTTGATCCACTAACAATGACCTTTGCACCTGAATCTGCAACTGCTTTGATTAGCTCCTCAACCTTAGCTTCTTCAGTCTTTGCATAATTTTCAAGCTGCATAAAAATAAAAAAATAAAGATACATCAAGCATATGAGTGGTGCAACTATGCTCTCCACTCAACAAGAGTTGGAGTTTGCTTACAATGAGTAGAGGTCGATCAGGATACAAAACTATAAAAAGGACTTAGTGATAAACAATCCCAGAAAATCGAATTTCACCAAAACACTGTGCTTAGGAAATGCCAAAAAATTTAGACTTCACAGAGTCATATTATCATATAAGAAAGTCAGTTTTTTTTAATATCCCGCATCAAAAAAAAAAAAAAAACTCATTTAACAGTTAAATCTCCATATACATTCAAATACCCTCTTTTTTTGTGTACTTCCACTGATAAAGCCCCATTTCTTGATTTGGTAATTAGATGGAGATAGATGATGTCTTGATGACTGAAGGATATTATGATAACCACAAAAATATGCAAACCATACGGTCAAATAGATCAAATATATGGGTTCCAAGTTTAACAGTGTATGAGAAATTGAGAAAACCAGTACAGTAATAAATAACATAATTTATTTATTAAGATTTCCAGAGTATCAATTAAAACACTATAATGAATATCAGATATTAAAAGCATTTTAAGAGGGAGAAAAAGCATATATAGCAGAGTCCCTAAAGATAGATGAGTGAAATTCTAGAGGGATACCTGCTCAGCACTATGAATCAGAACGGTTCCTTTTGTTTCAGTTGCAGTCGTATCAACACCCCCAACAAAAACTGCAACCTGGCACAGGACAGTATGGATCATAATGCGCACTGGTATTACATTGCAATAACTCAATGTAGACCAATTTATCCTTCAAAGTCACAAACATTCAACACAAAACTGAGCAATTATTTGGCAGGCTAATCAAAGTGATGGCATAACAAGTTTAATTTCAACTGTACCAAGGCAGGGAAACGTTTAAGCACATCAAGTTTAAGGTCAACTGTCATGATTAATTAGTGCTTTCTGGTAGCCACTGACCCAACACCTCCCCTCCATATAGCATTGATGATATTTTTATTTTGTTGTCATTTGTGTTTTTATCCTCATATTTTATGCATGAAAAAGATGGAGCTTTTGACTTCAACAAGGAAGTGCCAATTGATGATATTTTTATTTTGTTGTCATTTGTGTTTTTATCCTCATATTTTATGCATGAAAAAGATGGAGCTTTTGACTTCAACAAGGAAGATCCATTAAATTTGCCATCTGGTTAACTGATACTTCAGCAAAAATAGCTATCAGAGAGATAATGAAAGTAGTGCATTTTTTTCAGAAGCCATGATTTATTAATGCTTTCTTTCAGTTATCACTGACCCAACACCCCACCTCCATATAGCATTCAAAATATTTTTTATTTTGCTTGTCATTTAGGTTTTTTTCCTCATGATTTATGCATGGAAAGATGGAGCTTTCAACTTCCACAAGCAAGTACCACTATATTTTCTGTCTGCTTAACTGATAATTCATCAAAGATAGCTATCATAATAAATCACGAAAGTATTTTTTAAGGCGGTGGGGGGTTAAGGCAGGATACCCAACCTGTGAAATAACAAAATATGAAGAAAAAAAATACAGCATTTCCTACAAATATACGTCGGTGGCAATCACGATGTAGTTATGCAGCAACCAGTATATGAGACTTTTATCCGTACCTTGGCCTTCTCCATTCTCTTTATAGTCCCAACAGCATCACTCTTCAACACCAAACCCCTAACTACAGAAGAGTCGTGTAAACCTCCACCCAATAGCTTTGCAACCCGTACATTATCCACATTGAAGTTCGCTGGATTTTTGGGGCATACTTGTATGCAAGCCTACATAGAAAACGTAAATTGATCGAGAAATATTATATTTCAGATATAAAACTATATACAAGCCTGCAGAGAAGAGCTTATTGCCACTAAGGCCAAAGCAATATTAAAATTCAAAACAGATCTATAATAGCAAGCAAATAGTAGAAAATGTGATACTTACTTCCGCAATGAGTGGACATAGTATATCCTCTTGTCCAAATTGTTTGCTGGCTACTGAAGATCTCATTCGTGTGATTACTTCATCTTTGTCTCTCACGTTCATACTATCTGATTCTTTTTCAACCAATTCCTCCAGTACCTCAATAGTCTGCATCAACATCATATTAATTCTGTCAATCAACAAATGAAACCACAAATACTGTTCACAATCATTACAAATGTGATTGACAATATCAAACCTTATTAATTGCTTTTGTGTATCCAACAATGATCTCACTAGGGTGCAATCCCATTCTAATGAGTTCTTCAGCATTTTGGAGAAGTTCCCCAGCAAAAGAAACAGTCAAATTAGCTCCATCACCAATTTCCTCTTGTTGTGCTTTCCCCGCTAAAACCAAAAGTTTGGCTGCAGGATGCTGAACCTCCAGCTCATTTACAATTGTTGCAGCATCATTTGTCACAAAGAGCTTATCCAAATGGTTTATAACCATCTTATTCATACCTATCAAGAAAGAGAGGTGTGAATTAAAGAAAATAGATGAAAGAGGTGTACATAATCATCCGTTGAGAATAAATGCTTTCCACAGAAAATACTCAAAAGCAATCCAATTTCAATAAAGAGGAACGTAAATAAAGAAAAACGAAAAGCAACAATTTTTACCTCAGAGGGAAGTGTGGTGTTTCTTTATTTACGGTGCACAAGGTATGATATGCTTATGACTTATCTTCATTCAATGACACGAAAAGCAACAATTTTTAACAGATTTAATATTCAACTTATTCAGAGTAGGAATTGTGAAATATGTTTTACAATATGAACATTAAGTATAGTAAACCTATATCGGATCCAACCATATCTTTTGCTTGATGTTCTCAATCAGGTCCTGACTGAGTTTCACAAATTGGGAAAGCAAAAGCCAGCATTAGCATAAACTTTATCGTAACTTGACTCCTGAGCTCACATTATTATTATAAACTTACGCTCTAAATTGGAATTACAATTAAAAAATCCAATAATCAGCAACTACACCCTAAATGAAGATAACTAAATCACTATTTTAACTTCCACGAAGGAAATGCCAACCAATTTGTTTCACAAAACATAAAAAAAAAAAAAAAAAGGGAAGAGAGTATGTTAACTAACCATTGGGACCGAGTGAGGTGCGAGTAATGGTGGATAGTTGTTTACAGGCGTCGATGTTCTTGAGTACGGCTTCATCGAGGCCAGACAGATGCCGGTGCCCTTCTTTGAGCATCGACTGTATACCGTATGGCGAAAAACCCACCATTATTGCTTGAGATGAGATCTCGGTGTAGTAAACAATGTGAGAAACTGAAATGGATCGGAGTCCGCTACAGGTAGGTAGGGTATTAGAAGGTGGGAAAAACCTCTAGAAGTGAAATGAAACCCTACAACACACTCTGCGCTTTTTTCTTTTTGGTTACAGGAACCGAATTTGTTTGAATCGATCGCTCGCTCGCTCTTGGGCTTTTACATTTCAAAACCCTACTTATATCTTAATCTTAATTGCTCAAACATGCCATTTTTTTTAAAAAAAAATTATGTTCCAATTTTATTGTTTCACATTTTATCCATTAAAAAAATGATTGACATGTCACATCACATGTGTCATATTATAAAATAATCACGTGTTAAAAATTTAGTAGATGATATATCAAGTGGAACGTAAAATGTGGAACAAATTAATCAAATCTGTTTTTTTATGTACTTACGTGGTATATACTATTTTCGTCTCGTAATAAACTTGTCACTTATCTAAACTTCTCATTTTCATAAATGAAAAAAAAAAATCATTGTCACTTCCTACATTTTTTATTTATTTATTACATCTCTTTACATTTTCTTCTTCCTATTTCTCTCTACCTCAACTACTCACTACACATTTTATATTATTTTCTTTAATTCCTCTTGCAAAAAGTAAACAGAGGCTTATGTCAGAACATATTGGTAGCTTATGTGGCAAAGACTCATTCATTTACATCTTCCTCCTTTCACCAAATCTCTTGTCCCACAAATTTCGTTCATTCTCATAAGCTCTTATTTAATGTTAGGTAGAGCAGTCGAGACGGGCTAGAGGGACGGGACATGCCCATTTGCTAAGATGGTTGCCAAAACCTCAACTCAACCCACAAAGGGGCAGGCCGCGGGTTTCAACGGGCCAACCCGAGCTTTTTTTTAAGAAAAAATTGTTTATTAAGTTCATCGTCTTCATTTTAAAATTTTAAAGTTTCTTAATATTTATCTCCTACGCTCGTTATTAAAACTACTATCATATTCTAAAATTTAACAATGAAACTAGGGATTAAAGTTTTTGCAATTCTTTAAGTTGGACTAATTTTGAATTTGGTCCTAATGGAATACATATTTTGATTTTGGTCCCATAAGTTGGCCCAAATTTTGAATTCAATCCAATTACCTGTCATTGCAGGTAAATGAACCGGTCAAATCCATTTTTTTTTCTACATTTTTCTGCACATGAGCAAATTCACGGTTGATTTGAATTGCACACGAGCTAAGTATTCAACTGGTTCATTACCTGCAATGATAAGTAATTGGACTGAATTCAAAATTTGGGTCAACTTATGGGACCAAAATCAAAATGTGTATTCCATCAGGACTTAATTCAAAATTAATCCGACTTAAAGGACTACAAAAACTTTAATCCCATGAAACTATAACTAGAAGGTCAACGTCTGACGTTGAAATTGAAACAAATGACGCAAGCAACGCGGGTTTGTGATGCGAGATAGAGGCTTGTTGTGCTTGACTGTTTTTTACTTCTAAAATTTGGTTGTGAATTGCGATGCAACGGCTAGATTATGAGTTGTTGAAATAAGTCTCAAAGTGATTAACTTTTGTTATTTTTCTATAATATTAAACTAAATATAATAATAAAATTACTTATTATTTATTTAAAAAAAAGGTGGGCCAAAGCCCGCGGCCGTAACAGGGCATTCCGTGGAGGCCTTCCTCTTAGCAGGTTGATAAAAGTTGAGCCCACCCCATTATTTTTTTATGGCGGGGCAAGTTGGCCCAACGGGCTTAGTCCATTCTGACAACTCTAATTTTAGACTCCATTTGAATAGAGGGATTTTATTACTCGGACAGTTTGTGAACTGGCCAATACAATTATACAACTAGCCTAGTTGAGGAGTGGAACAAAACTTGGATTTCTCTTGTGTCGAAGGTTAGTAACCCCAAAACGCTTAAGGATTCTAGACCAATTAGTCTCTCGAATGTATGTTATAGAATCTTGGTTAGGGCTATTGCAAATAGACTAAAACTCATCCTTAATGAGATGGTGGATTATCATCAAAGTGCCTTTACACCGGGCCATCTAATATCAGAAAATGTTTTAATTGGTTTTGAGTGCATGCATTGGATTCGCTAAAATCGTAGATGTGGGGGTTACGCCACACTAAAGTTAGATGTGTTAAATGCGTATGATAGAGTGGAATGGTCTTTCTTAGAAAACATTATGCTTAAGATGGGTTTTGGAGAGGGATGGATAAATCTTATTTTAAAATGTGTGAAGTCTATTTTTTATGAGTTAAAGCTCAATAGTAAGATCTTTGGCCATGTCAAACCTTCGAGAGGGTTCAGGCAAGGAGACCCTTTGTCCCATTTCTTGTTCGTGCTTTGTGCTCATGGCCTGTCGTCTTTCTTTCAACACCTGGGGAACAATAATCTTATTCAAGGAGTGAGGGTGGCTATGGGAGCAAACAAAGAATTCTTGGATGGAGGTAAGGATGTACTGATCAAAGCGGTTTTACAAGTTATTCCAACGTATGTGATGACTTGCTTTAGGTTACCCACCTCACTTTGTCTTGATTATGAAGGTATTTATTTGAGGACGATTCTGGTGGGGCTTCAATAATCAGAATCGGAAGCTACACTGGTTAAAGTGTGATGAGCTATGTAACCCGAAGAAGAGTAATGGCTTAAGCTTTCAGAAATTTTCAGACTTTAATAGAGCCCTATTAGCCAAGCAGGTCTGGAGAATCATGAGGGAATGACTTGAACGAAATTTTTAGTCACTATGTTTTGACTAACTACTTCCCCTCAAGCATAAGGGTTCGTAGTAGTAATGGAAGTATTTCGAACAAGAACATGGTCGAACCACGGGAGGTGGGCTAGTGCAATGGATCCCTAGAGTTTTGTGTTGTCATAACTAATGTAACTACGGGCTCGGGTTTTTGAATTTCTAAAATTAAGCTAACTTACTACCAAGATGCAAGAAATTAAATCAAACACCAACCTAAAATACTAACAAATGATTTAAACTACTAGCAATAAGCAAATAATCATAAAGAAAAATCACCACAACTCGAGAAGGAAAATTACTATCAAAGCAAGAAATTGACAAATAAAACAAAGAACAACTACGAATATAATTCGAAGAAGTGCAAGGGTGGGAAATGCTTCGGGTGTTCTCTACCTAGTGAAATTAAGAGGAATTGTTTTTACTTTGTTAATGCTTCAATGAAGTTTTGCTAAGAGCACCTAAATGCTAGGATGAAAATTTTTTCCCTTCGGGTACTATAGCCTTACGTCTAAGGTGTTCCCAAACCCGGTAATACGACCTCTTCCTAATCCTCACCAACTATCCAAATAACCATTCAAGTAATTAATGTCTCTTAATGAGGTTCTAATACAATTAACTCTCTCTCGACGAATTAAAAGTATAATAAACGCATTTGTATATCAACAACTCACACCATAAATTTAAACATGTTCATGTAACTCTCGTCTACGCTAAACATGCCTCAAAATACGGATTAATAAAAGCTAATACACAAAGCACCAATAAAACTCAATAAAAGAAGCAACAATCCAAATATCAACAATATTCAATGCATAAACCATTCCAACACTAAATATTCACATGATTTTAAACACCCGAAGCATAAAAACCTTAGCCCATGGGGTTTGAGAAAACACCCATGGCTAAAACAATAAAATAAAACATGAAAATGAAATTTACCAAACAATGTTTAAATAAAAGAAAAATAGCACCTTGAGAGTCTTGAAATTCTTCAATTCTTACATGAAAATGAAATACTCAAATGATTCTAAGCTAAGAAAACATAAAACTATCTAATGGTGTTTGAGGAGATAAGCTCCTCAAACCCTAAGCTAGCTAATTTCTCCTCTATTTATCTCATTTGTAATGAAATTGAGCTCCTCTTCCAAGATTAGGGTTCTAAAATCTGATATGAGGTGCTATTTATAGCTTGGAGAAATTCTTGAGATAACATTTGCATTTAAGCCCTTGAAAGTTTTAAAAATTTCAAAATTTTCGCACAACAGTGCATTGACTCGGTCAACCGAGTGGTTTGACTCAGTCAACCGAGTGGGGTGGTGTAGCAGAAACTCCACTGGATTCAGGCGTCAATCGGCCACCAGTGTGGAACAATCGGCCGACCGAGTGAATAGAAAGAACATGGTTGACACAAGTTGAAATTCAACACTAATGGGACAATTCTTTGGGTGCTGGGCTCGAGGTAGTTAATGCAGCTGCAAGCTTTCCCTTTACAAATTCATGCAGCTAAATTGATGCTTTGTATAAGATGGTGGGCTCCACAAATTCCAATTGTAAGCTTCCTCTACCTCCCATTTTACACCACAATTGCACTTCTTTTCATTAAACTTGAGCTCCACTAATTTAATTAATGGACTGAATATAAATATTGCAATGGCCTTCTCTAAATTTATCATCCTCTCAATTATTCCTTCGATTGACTCCACAATATTATTTGACGCGTATTTTGCTCTAAAAAATCTCATTTTCCCTATAAAAATAGCAAAACACATACATTTTTCATTTCAAGTGTAATTAGTCAATTTAGTGTAAATAATGCAATAAAATTCTCAAAATTATGCAAAATAAACACATGAATTTCAAGCAATTTTCACACTAATCAACCCCCCCAAACTTAAAGTGTTGCTCGTCCCCGAACAACGAAAGAAATATAGAACAAGTGGGAGGATTGTGAAGAAATTCAATCAAAATTGAATGAGTGATTATCAACTTTCCTCAATCTAGTCAAGCCAAGAGGTATAAAAATCCACAAACAAGTTCACACGTTATGCTCAAATCAATGCAAGATTAAGTGCTCAATTCACAATTTCCTCACTAGTAAGTGTATCTCTCATCACTCAAAGTGTATATCAAGGAACTGAATGCTCTCAAAATCAAATCACACAAATGCACCACCATATGCTTGTCAAATGTCTAAGTTCTCCACCACATGAAAGTGTTCAATCAATGAATCAATAAGGACTTCACATTTGGTTGTAATGTAGGCTCTTTGGTTAAGGTAGGGAAGATTTGGATAAAGTGACTCATAAACTAATGGAGCAAGAAGGAAAGTTGCAATTGATCAAGTTGCAACTCAAAGTTCTCTATCTCACATAATTTACTTCTTTTCTTTTTAAGCACACTAGTTTTTAGCCCGTGCAATGCACGGGTCTATTGGAGTGTTATTTTTAAATTTTGTAAATTGTAAGTGAATGTTTCTTATATGCATAGATATATATTAAAACTTTGTTGCACATGGAGTTTAAAAAGTCAATCTTACTACCATTATTTTCATTGTTTGCTTCCTTCAAATAAAATATTCATACTTTACTTCCAATCTTAGCCCAACACAGACATGATTCTTAATCTATCACTAACCACAACAAAAACCAAGAATCACCTAAATTTTCCCTATTGTCCCGGTTCATCCAACCTAACTAATGAATAACAACTATAAATTCATTGCAATACATCAGTTTTCAAGACACTTACAATCTTCATTTTTAGACTTTACATGCATCTTATTTACCTCATCAAAACACAATCTTAAACCCCCAGTTTTCACCATTTTTTTAATATATCATTATTCATAACATTAATATATAGTAAAAGTACCACCTTTTGGGTTCGGTAAATGCATCACCATGAAGTTGATCTTATCAAATCACTCCAAAGAATTATAAATATTGGTAAGATAAAGCAATAACATGCCTAAATAAGGATCAGTACATAACACTTAAATTCAATTTACAATTATATGAGAGAAGATCTTGAAAGAGGTCTTGGTTATACAATAATAAAGGTGTACTTAACGGAGAGCAATAAATAAAATGAAACAAACACTTTGTGTGCAGTCATAAAGTGGAGCAAGAACAAATACATAACCAATGTTTCAATTGAAAATAGAGACAATTTCTTTAAATAGATTTCTCTAATATAACATGTATTGATACATATTCTAAGCCACTGGAGTGAATGAGATAATCTTTATAGATCTTTCTTCACCACTTTACTCGTAACGGGCTTTCTTCTGTAGAATACTTATTTCCCCTTTGTCTCTCTTGAAGAAGGTGTTGGAAAACACCTGTGATGGAATGAACACCAACAAAATGTTCTGGAATTGAAAAAAAGCCCGGAAATAATGAACCATGTGAAAAGAGGGATTTTATATATTATTTAGTACTTGATTTAACAATTCACACACGCAAGAAAGAAGTCCCACTATGGTAGTTTTGTCGGGTTCTTTTATTAATTACCCTCTAGTTTAAGGATTGATTAACAAACATACTCTGATTTTCAATCCAATATAATCTGAACCAGGCATATCACGGAGACGAATGATTAACTGAATTCAATAAACGCGTATTCTTCTCAGCTAGGCTCTTGTGGTCAATGGTCACATCATTTGCCTCAATTATATTCTCAATGACCCGGGGAGTGTGGTGGACAGTAGGTGAACTTGATAATCCAAAATTCAATAAAAAATAATACAATCCACAAAAGAATGTGAAACAACTTGCCTTAACAAAATCCTTTTCTTTTTTAAGTCCTTTAACATTTCCAGTTCCACCCTTTCTCATTAGCTCAAACATAATCTGTGAATTTCATGCACAAGAGCATGACATAATATAGAAATTTTCACTAAAGCAATACCTAAAAACAGAGTTTTATAGATATCCACACTTTTATTTATGTAGTAACCAAAATAGGGTAACTTACACTTTTTTAGACTAAAAAAAAGTATCTTATAAAATTCACATTTATATTCTATCATGAAATCCACAGAACCCTCCAAGTTGGTTGGTCATTTCTACTACAAAAGTCATCTACCAAATTTTCTCATGAATTTGCAGAAGTTCATTAAGGTTGTGAAGTTAGCTACAATATTCACATCATGGTAGCAAAACCAAGGATGATGGTTTCTAGCTAAAATGGGTGAGCCCTACCTAATAACCTAAATATAAAAACCTGAAGAATTTATTCCAAATGAAAACTTTAAGGCAGAATGAATGCAATAAGGGGTTACCCTCCAGATTTCTTACTTACTTTCTTGCATAAAGATTTGTATACTGTCTTTTACAGACATTGATTGTTAGAGGAGTTTACCTTTTTCCTTCGCCTGGGTTTTGTCCCTAAGGAGGGTTTTCCCAAGCAAGGTTTTAACGGCACTCCGGCCTCTGGCTCGACTTGTGAACTTATGGTTTTAGGTTTTCTTTTTTCTTTTATATTCCATACCTTTTTATTGGCTATGCTTGAAGAGGAAAAAAAAACATAATGTTCTTATATAGCAGATTATCTCAAAACATACATCTATTGTAATTCTACCGTTGAAAAAGAAAGTACAGCTCTAATTTAAATGGCTTCAAAGGAACACATATATCAAAGGAGATTTTCATAGACATGATTCCATATTATGGACAGTGGTGGACCCAAGATTCTGAACCAGATATTTACGATACAAATAAATATATGTATGAATGTTTCGAGATATATGCAAATAAATGTGTGAGTTGTAAGTATTCCGACAAAATATGAAAAATAATGTTTAGATGACTCAATGACATACTTGTAATTTTTATTATATTTTTTTTAAATATGAAATATAAGGGTTTAAATGGTTTAATGACAAAAATACGAAAAATAAAACGGAAGGAGTATAAAATAAGTTCAAAGACATTTAAGATAAATGTATTGAACTTTTCATCATCTTTCATCTATTAATGATAAAACCAAATAGAAGACACATAATAAAACCAAATAGAAGGCACATGAAAATATATTTTCTTATAATGTTAAACTGCTGTACAAAGGGTGCATTATATACATGAAGGCCTCAACTAATTATGACCCGAAAATAGAGAAAAATAAGGAACATATCTAATTAGCTAGATATTCACGTAATCATAATCAGATATGGCGTATATTTGATAATTTTATATTTTCCAATAATTTATTATTATAAAATTATTTTAATACATTAAAAAAAAAGGAAATTTTTGGGATTTGGGGGTACAGTTATACCCCATGTCCCAAAACTGGCATAGTTAATTATGGAGAGAGCTAATTGCTACAACAATTCAATCATATCATGAATGGTATGCAACACGTTCCTCTTATTCTCTTCGATATAACTCTACCCAATTCCAAGACCTTAGCTTTTTCAAAACTTTATCACACTTATTTTCTTTTAAACATTTCACAACTACAAACAACAAACATTATATCAGTGACAGAACATCATCCCACATCATTCAATCGATCAAATTCCAAGCCATATACTTAGATGCTACTTCACATAAACTTATGGTAAGGATAAATAAATAGAAAGAAGGAAGAAACATAGATTTCTAGGTATATGTACCATGCAAGGTCAATTCTTGCGGTAAAAGTGATAGAAAACACGCTCGCTAGCCTTGAAAATAGAGAAAAATGCCTTCTTGTTTTGGATCTCCTGGGACCAAACAAATAATTAATTATAATAAATAAACACTAACAAACCAAAGGGGCTATAACTAAAGTTGTTTATGGTTAGAATTTGTGTCTTTTTTTTTTCTTTTTCAATAAAGACCATTTCCATAGAAATTAAAGCTCAACCTAAATTGGCCAAAGGATTAAAGACTAACTGTCAAAGGATTAGAGATTAACAAATTGCATTTGCAATGGGTTTACTAATTAATTTGGTGATGATTTCTTCGACAGAAAACCTTCAATCTTTGGGAAACCATAATCATCCACAGATCAGGATCGCACAAAAAATGAAAGCTAATCATCAATGTATACTAATTAGCACTGAGAACATGAAATTAGTAAATAAATTTATTCTCTAAGCATCAACTAATCACATTAACATCAGCTTCATGAATTAGTATAGTCAAAGAAAGAAACTCACATGTTTGCTCGTGCAACTTCTCTATAACCTGGCCAATTAAGAGAATTAGTCTTAAACCCAAAAAACACAGAACCTAGCACCACCCACCAGTTTACAAACTAATCAGACCTATTGATTGAAATTCAGATCCGGTGTGCAGCACATAAGATATCAATAAAAGAAAATTTAACAAAAGGACAGACAGATCATACCTGCAGCAGACGCAAGGAGAATGGAAGATTTCTGGAAATTCTTGCCTAGATGTCAAGAAAGAAACCATACAAAAAAACGTAATAAAAAAATACTACTTAAAAGTAGAGATTGAATTTTCAGTATTTGTATAAGTATCCGAACAGGGAATTACCGAAGACAGCGACACCAACTGTCGTCTTCCCGTGTACTGAAGCTTTGTCGATCTTAATTACAAACTCCTTTCGAATGTCGCCCGCTTCATTCTAATGTGTAATAATTACACATCCGGTAGAGTTCTCAACATGTTTTGAATTCTGATGCCCTTACATAGATAGAGATTGAATTGTGAAGGAACTCATACCTTCTCTGAATTTTGCTGCCTCCAAACGGTATGATGCGCGATGGTTCATCTTCATTTACGGAGTGAAGCGGGACTTCGCCATCAATGACGGCCACAGTATACTATATTCCTTGGTTGGAACTGAAAAGACACATATAATTGAAGAGAAATGAATCAAACGGTGCAACGCTTGGCGAGGGTGAGTTATTTCAAGTTGACACGTGGCGTGAATATAGATATCTTAAATTGACACGTGTCAAGCACAGAGAGCCCTCGTCCTCCTTTTATATATATAGATTCTTCACCACCAACCAACCAACACTTTTGAATTGAAGCTCTACCAAATTTTTTTTCTCATCAACTCAATCTTTTTTTTTTTGCACAACTCACTATTCATCTTTTTCTCTTTTTTTTTTTTCAATCTTTTCACTTTTCAACCAAACAAATCCACCAAATTCACATTTCACCTCAAGTCAACCACATTTGTCAACATTCAAGCTCCACTAGTTCATAAAAAAATTAGTCTCATAAAAGATAGACAATGGGCTAAATATGTAGATTGCCAAAGAATAGAAGTCAATAGGCTCAAAGTGGCTAACTACGGAAAAATTGCATTTGGTATGGAAAATTTGGTCAAGTGACTATTCAAAACAAAGATGGCCTTATATCACTTCCAAAGATTTCACACAAATAGTAGCCTCAAACAAGACAATTGGCAAGTTCTAGAGCACATAAGCATGAATGATACTCACAAGAAGGAAAATAGACCATAATATATGAAAGTCTAAGGCTCTAAAGCTCACAAGCTTGTCTAATCATGAATTGAGAGCACCAAAACAAGCACAAATCTTCACAAAATCAAATGAACAAGCAAGCATCAATCAATACCAAGAAACTCAACCAAACTTCAAAAATCAACAATCACCACCAATTATGTCTCAAACACCAACAATCCACAATAAATCTCATCCAACAAAGTTACACAATATAGTAGGACAAATGGTGCAATAAAAATGAAGGTAAACACACGAAATCTCCCCCCAAACTTAAATGAAACTATCTAGTTGAATGCAAAGTTTGGAAATAAGTGTATTATCTTAGAATTTTTGCCACCAACGAAACTCACCAAAGAAGCAAGCTATCGCCACCAATTGTCCCTTGGACCTTTAGCGCCAAAACACCACTACCCTTGAGCTCCACCATGCATATCTCCCATCCTTGACCACCAACACAACACTCAACACTCAACATACAAAAAAAAAACTAACCAAAAGATCAAACAAGCTACAAATCTAAAAATAAAAGAAAGCAATAAAGAATGGGTTGCCTCCCATTTAGCGCTAAGTTTAACGTCTTCAAGCCGGACGGAAATTAATGAGCTCATCGAAAAGGCCATGGATATCGAGCCTCCTTCCCATTGTATTTCGATCTTTTTACCTCAAAATTAAGGAGGCTCTCATGAATTGTAGACTCATTCTTGCATATTTTTCTCAATGGATGATCCTCTTGCTCTTTCACCATCATTATTGCCAATTCATTTCCTTTTTTCTTATGGATGCTCAAGCTTTTCTCAACTTCTTTTCTTGGGTCAAAGCGATCAAGAGGCAAAATAAAATCAATAGAAGCATCAATATCAATTAAAGAGTAAATTGAAGAGTTTAAAAGTTTAGAAATGCTCATTTCACTCTTCAAATCGTATTCCGATGCTTCTAGATCTTCTTGTTCTTTTTTGCTCGTATCCATCAAGGGACATTCCTCTTCATCTCTTTTGTCCAAGAATTTATCATCTTCACTCTTCTCCCCACTTTGGTCACCTTCTTTTTCTAGTTCTTTCATGGTGATGACCAATTGTCCAAGTTGGAATTCTATCGCTTCCATCCTCTTATCATTTGCTTCCATCCTCTTATCATTTGCTTTCATCCTTTTCAAGATGAGTACTAGGAGCTTATCAGTGGAAGACTTCCCTTCTCCATTTGGAGACTTTTCTTCTTTGATTTCCCACTCTTGATAATGAGACGAAGCTTGTTGCATTTGATAATCGTACTCAAAGCTTCTCTCATTACCGTAACAATTTCCTTCCGGAGCTCCATAGAATTTAAATCCATCTTGTGGATCACATTCTCGATCATAACGCACATCCATGTAGTCCGGGCGCATCTCATTTTGATCATAACATTGACTCCACGGGTATTGATTATATCCATCCATTTAGTAAATTTAGTGACACCTACAAAAGATCAAAGTATCAAATTTCTCAAAATAAAAATAAAACAAGCAATGTAGCTAACACTAGTACTCAACTAACTCTAAGTCCCACTTGTAGCACTACGTCACCTCCCCGGCAGCGGCGCCATTGACTTAAATGAATTTTTAGACAACTTATTTGACTAACTACTTCCCCTCAAGCATAAGGGTTCGTAGTAGTAATGGAAGTATTTCGAACAAGAACATGGTCGAACCACGGGAGGTGGGCTAGTGCAATGGATCCCTAGAGTTTTGTGTTGTCATAACTAATGTAACTACGGGCTCGGGTTTTTGAATTTCTAAAATTAAGCTAACTTACTACCAAGATGCAAGAAATTAAATCAAACACCAACCTAAAATACTAACAAATGATTTAAACTACTAGCAATAAGCAAATAATCATAAAGAAAAATCACCACAACTCGAGAAGGAAAATTACTATCAAAGCAAGAAATTGACAAATAAAACAAAGAACAACTACGAATATAATTCGAAGAAGTGCAAGGGTGGGAAATGCTTCGGGTGTTCTCTACCTAGTGAAATTAAGAGGAATTGTTTTTACTTTGTTAATGCTTCAATGAAGTTTTGCTAAGAGCACCTAAATGCTAGGATGAAAATCTTTTCCCTTCGGGTACTATAGCCTTACGTCTAAGGTGTTCCCAAACCCGGTAATACGACCTCTTCCTAATCCTCACCAACTATCCAAATAACCATTCAAGTAATTAATGTCTCTTAATGAGGTTCTAATACAATTAACTCTCTCTCGACGAATTAAAAGTATAATAAACGCATTTGTATATCAACAACTCACACCATAAATTTAAACATGTTCATGTAACTCTCGTCTACGCTAAACATGCCTCAAAATACGGATTAATAGAAGCTAATACACAAAGCACCAATAAAACTCAATAAAAGAAGCAACAATCCAAATATCAACAATATTCAATGCATAAACCATTCCAACACTAAATATTCACATGATTTTAAACACCCAAAGCATAAAAACCTTAGCCCATGGGGTTTGAGAAAACACCCATGGTTAAAACAACAAAATAAAACATGAAAATGAAATTTACCAAACAATGCTTAAATAAAAGAAAAATAGCACCTTGAGAGTCTTGAAATTCTTCAATTCTTACATGAAAATGAAATACTCAAATGATTCTAAGCTAAGAAAACATAAAACTATCTAATGGTGTTTGAGGAGATAAGCTCCTCAAACCCCAAGCTAGCTAATTTCTCCTCTATTTATCTCATTTGTAATGAAATTGAGCTCCTCTTCCAAGATTAGGGTTCTAAAATCTGATATGAGGTGCTATTTATAGCTTGGATAAATTCTTGAGATAACATTTGCATTTAAGCCCTTGAAAGTCTTAAAAATTTCAGAATTTTCGCACAACAGGACATTGACTCGGTCAACCGAGTGGGGTGGTGTAGCAAAAACTCCACTGGATTCAGGCGTCAATCGGCCACCAGTGTGGAACAATCGGCCGACCGAGTGAATAGAAAGAACATGGTTGACACAAGCTGTAATTCAACACTGAAGGGACAATTCTTTGGGTGCTGGGCTCGAGGTAGTTAATGCAGCTGCAAGCTTTCCCTTTACAAATTCATGCAGCTGAATTGATGCTTTGTATAAGGTGGTGGGCTGTTGATGTTTAAGACTTGGTGATGTTATCGAAGATGTTATCACACAAGGCTGCAACATCTTAATTCGACCTTTCTTATTTTTCCTAAATCCAAATTCTGTTTTCTAGCTAATGCTGCTTTGGATGTTGTAACATCGCAGGTTGAAGATCTAGAACATTCTACACGGTTCCAGACTGGAAGGATCTGGAAGCTTGCAGAAGTATGTAGATCATGCGGTTGCCTTGGAAAAGCATCCAGAACTGGCTGGAAGAACCTAGAAGGCGGTTGGGAGAAAGAGAAGGAATGAGATCCTACATTTTAGGAGATCATGGATAAAGGTTCTAGAATCCATATTCACGCCTATAAATACAGCAGAACCGTGTTCATCATCCAACCAACGAAGTGTCATTCTTTAAGTCCTAAACTAGTGTTCATCCTGTTAGGAATTAATTGTCATTGACATGATCTTGCCGTTGTGCCGAAGAGTCCAAACTTCCTGTACAACATAGACTTTTCTATACTTCTTTGATAGATAGATCATAGAGTTAGATTAGTTTTTGGTAGTGTAATTTTTACACTTAAGCCGTCTTTAGATTTCATAGTTTATCAAGTCTTATTTCCGTTGTGAATATTTGTTCACACACCATTTGTATTCACATAATTATTAGTGAAAGTTTCGCCATGAGGCTCGCATAGATTTTAAATTAAAATCTATGTTAAAAAGTTAATTCTGTGTCTTTGTGTTTTCGTTCTTTAAAGTCTTCCGCTATTCGTATTCTGATATTCTGTAATCGAGTCAGTGTTATATTGAGTGTAGCATCAGTCTTGTTTTACTTAACACGCACACTTTCATGGGCTCCACAAATTCCAGCTGTAAGCTTCCTCTACCTCCCATTTTACACCACAATTGCACTTCTTTTCATTAAACTTGAGCTCCACTAATTTAATTAATGGACTGAATATAAATATTGCAATGGCCTTCTCTAAATTTATCATCCTCTCAATTATTCCTTCGATTGACTCCACAATATTATTTGACGCGTATTTTGCTCTAAAAATTCTCATTTTCCCTATAAAAATAGCAAAACACATACCTTTTTCATTTCAAGTGCAATTAGTCAATTTAGTGTAAATAATGCAATAAAATTCTCAAAATTATGCAAAATAAGCACATGAATTTCAAGCAATTTTCACACTAATCAGGGAACCAAGCTCACTAATGACCAGAGTTTTCAAAGCTAGATACTTCAAACATGGGGATATTTTAGATGTGGATATTGGATCAAACCCCTTATATGTTTGGCGATCTCTCTGGTGGAGTAGGCAATTAATTGCTAAAGGTGTCCAATAGAAGATTGGAGATTGCAAAGATGTTGGTATTTTTAAAGGGGCTTATGTTCGGGGCCTTTCAGGGCGACACATCATCTCCCATAGGGCAAATGGATCGCGAGTTAGTAGATTTATAAATCCTCTGTTCCAATGGGACGAGCCCTTGGTAAGATAGACTTTCCTCCCTTTCGAAGCAGAATGCATTTTCAGAACATGTATTGGTGAATATAGACTGAACGATACCATGTATACGGTGAAGTCAGCCTAAAAATAGGCTATATAGTGGAACAAGGTTAAGAGGGGTGAAAATCCATCATCCTCGGAGGATGAGTAGTCGCAGTGGTGGAACAAACTTTGGAATATCCGAGTACTGTTAAAGGTTAGAATTTTCCATTGGAAAATGTGTAGAGACTTAGTGGCAACAAAAGCGAATTTGGCAAGACATCATGTCCCGATACTCCCCTTTTGCCCCTTCTGTAGACAAGGAAGGGCTACCACGACACATACTCTTTTTGTTTGTAAAGCCGTGAAACACTGTTGGAGGAATGTGGAGGTGCGCGATCGTCTTAAACTTGCAGAGAGGAATTAGACCCGGGATCCCTTGTCTTTGTTCTCAATGAGGTTAGCCTCCCCCAATTTGAGAAAATTGTTATGCTTGCCTGGACAATGTGGAAAGAAATCTGCGCAATTAAGCACCGAGATGGTAAGGGGGAGAAGACAAGTCAGCTGAAGAGGGGCTTTTCTAATGGGTAATGGGCACTGGATTATTTGGAGGACTTTGGGTGGTGTAGAAAGATCTTGTTAGGGGTGGGCATTCGGTCGGTTCGGTTTGGTTTTGGGATATTTTCAATCGAACCAAAATAACTGAAAATTTAAAAATTGAAACCGAACCGAATTTTGTTAGAACCGATTAAAAGTTTGGTTGGTTCGGTTCGGTTTAAACCGAAATTCTTGCATAAAATATTATTTTTCAACAATTATACACTTTTCAAGGACTTTTTACACCAAAAGTCAAATTCAAATTACAAGTTCAAGAGTTCACAATTCAAACTAACAAGTTTTTTAAAGTTTCAAATTACAAACCATACAAATCTCACACAAAAAACTAATTGTTTGGTTGCATTTCCAACAACTAAATCAATCTTCACGAGAGATAATTATGTTTTAGTGATGTAGGAAGTCGGCAAAGATCAAATTGGAAAATTAAGATTGAAATAGTCTTAGAAGCATGTTTGTAAATTTATTTTCAATTATAAAGAGATTAATATTGATATAAATTATTAGATGAAATGTCATATTTTATTTGATATTAATATGTTTTATCAATTTATATTAACCTAAAAAATATATATGAAGTTGAATTATTGTTATATATATTAATAAACATGTTACATGTAAAATATATAAATATATTTATATGTATAATATATATTGTTGGGAATAAAATGATACATGTTTTGATTAAATACCAAAACCCCCTGAGACATGCCTAAGTCAATATGATTGTGTTCTAAAAGTGCTAGAACACAATCATATATATTAGATGACCAAGATGCACATAGTATAAGGCTAGATGAGAAGCTAATATGTTAGGCAGCTCTTAGATGACCAAGATGCACATAGTGAGGGGGAACCCATGCTTTGAAGATGATCAAGATCGAGTTCCCTCAAGGCTCAAAATCTGGAACAAACACTAAGGACAAGCATACTCCATTGAAAACCACATGCTCTGATCAGGAGAGTTGTCCAGAAGAGTTAGTTCTATGCAAGAACAAGATTGCAAAGCTCAAAAGGACAAGATTAGTTAAAAGCTCTGATAAGGAGAGTTGTCCAGAGAAGTGAACTCTGTAAAATCAACAGCTCTGAAGCTAAAAGGCCAAACATACTGATCAGGAGAGTTGTCCCAGAAGAGTTGTCTCAGCAAGAAGAATCTAATGTTGAAGGTCAACCATGCTGAAGAATTAAGAGACAACTATTCCCTAAAGAATCTCAATACAAAGATCACATTGAAGTGAAGGAAAGGGAAAGAGTCAAGTCATCTGAAGAAGAGCAAGCCAACTTTGCTGATAAGCAAAACTGCTGATAGTGATAAGGAGAGTTGTCCAGTTGATAAGGAATGTTGTCCTATCATTGGATCAACCTTCAGAAGCCATGTCCAAGTCCTAACAAGAAGTCAAACATTGGGAAAAGTGCTACAGAAAGAAGACAAAGCCTTACAAGCCGTTTATTACCCAAATGAGGACATGTCACTATCAAGAATCTGTCTTCCAGTTTGAAGAACTCAAGGAAGACATTTATAGCAATTTGGGGCTGCCTCTCCAACGGGCAAATCCTCCATTTTGTCTATAAATACAGAAGTGTGAAGACCATTTGAAAGCACCAATCTACCAATCCAACTGAGCAAGTATTCTGAAGTTCATAGAACTTACAAGCTTTCAAAAGACTATCTTAGTCTTCATACACTTCTTCTAAGCTGAACCTACGGTATATCCATACAAAGCTTAGAGAGATATCATAATCCTTATACACTGATCTCCATTGTAAAGGATATCTCATTAGTTGGAACCTTACTTCAAACCTTACCCCTTTCAAGTGAGAAAGAGAGAAGGTTGTAGTAGTAGAAGTGGTAGGAGCTGACTGTTGAGAGAAGAACAGTTCAGTTCTGAGTTGAGAAGAGGGTACTAGGACTCTAGACATCCTAGGGATCAGTTCACCAATGAGTGGTGTTCTTGATCAAGTGCACCTTGGCACTATAAAACAAGTTAATTCCAAGAGTGAAGGAATTATCCTGTTAAATCAGGGAAAGTGGATGTAGGAGCTTGAGTCTCTGAACCACTATAAACTCTTGTGTTGATTTGCCTTACAAAGTACTTACACTCATTCAACACTGCACACAAAACTGATCTTTCAAAAGATACATATTCAAAGACTGTGCAAAACTGATTTGGACAAGTTCCCTGAAACTAAACTGGACTGTATTGGATTGACAAAGTGATTTCAGAAACTTAAGGAGTCTAAACTTAAAGGGCCAACCACTATTCCGCACCTATAACTCCCCTAGATAGTTATTCAACTAAGTACTCAATAGTACTTAGTAGTTTGATTATCTTAGAAGAGTTTATCATCTTCAGCAAAGTTGTCCAAGACAACCTTGCTGAGCTCTGGTTTGATCATAAGTCAAAAGATTTGCAAACAAGTGTATTCCCCCCCCCATACACTTGTTATATACTCCTTTCAGGACCAACAAGTGGTATCAGAGCAGGGGTTCAAAGACCACTGCCTCTGAAAATCCATCTTGATTTTCAAAATTCACATATTTGAGTGGTCACTGAACTGATCTCTATCTGAAATCTATTACTTGTTGACTGACTGTATATTCTTGAGATATGGCCAACAACAATGCTATTCCACCACCTGTTGTTCAAGGATTGGATAACATGGCCACAAATCCAGTCAATCACATTTCACATCATAAATTGCACATGTTCTCAATAGACAATTATGATTTCTGGAAAATTAGAATGAGGGCTCATCTTGCATCTCTTCACACTGACATGTTAAGAGTAATCACAAGAGGACCTTTTGTGTTTACCCAAACTAACCCCAGGGTGACAGAAGAACAAAGAGCAGATGTAAGGGAACTGATTCCCAAGGATGAGGATGACTTCACTGCTGATGAAAAGAGGAAAGATAATCTAAATTATCTTGCCATGAACACCCTCTATCAAACAATTCCAGATGCAGTCATGGGAAGAGTCTACCACTGCACCACAGCCAAAGAAATTTGGGATACCCTTGCTGTGATGTGTGAGGGTACAGAAAAGATCAAGGAGAACAAGCTCCAAGTTGCTGTGCAAAAGTTTGAGCAATTCTCAATGGAAGCTGATGAGTCCATTGACAAATTTGCTGGTAGATTCACTGATGTGATGAATGAAATCAACTCATTGGGCAAGGTGTACTCCAGGAGAGAAGTTGGATTAAAGATCTTGAGAAGTCTCACTCAAAGGTGGGATGTCTATGCTGTGATGATGCAAAATACCAAAGATCTCTCCTCCATGCCCATGCAACAAATCTTCTCAGAACTCAAAGCCTATGAGTTTGACCTCAATAGAAGAAAACCTGTTGAGGAACCTTCAAATCCTACTAAGGGAGTGGCATTCAAAGCCAGAGTTGTTGAACCTGAAATGCAACCCACTCCCAGATCATCAAAGTCAGTCTCAAAGACTGAAATGAAGGAAGAACTAGCCTTGATGGCTAGAAGGTTTGACAAGCTAAACACAAGGTTTGGTAGATACAAGAAATTCTACCAGGATAACAAATTCAGGAGAAGATACAACTCCCCTGAAGATCAGGCCAAGGACAAGAAGCCTGAAGAGAAGAAATCAGAGGACAAGTACTCTGATAGGAGAAGGTCCAGTAGAGCTGAACCTTCATCATCAAAAGGAAGAGATGAATCCAAGAAGGATGATGATGAAGACCTATGCTACAATTGCAAGAAGAAAGGGCACTTCCAGTATGATTGCCCTGAATTAAGCTCTAAAGAAAGAAGAGAGAGGCAAGCTAAAAGAGACAGAAAGTTCACAAATAGAAAGGCCATGATGGCTGGTGAAGAATCTGATAGTGCTGAAAGCTTCAACTCTTCTGATGGACTGTTCTCAAACAGTGATGATGATGATGATGTGTGCAACATGGCTCTTGAGGATGATGAGGTATCCTCCACTTCTAGCTCACCATCATTTTTATCACAGAACACTAGTGAAGTCAACTTGAAACTTTCCTTTGGGAAGTTGATGGAAGATTTCACTAGATTACAAGAATTTCATGATAACTGTGTGAGAGAAAATGAAAGATTGGCTATTGAACTTACCAAAAACTCTGAGATAGCTGTTGATGTCAAATCTACTGAGTTGTATCAACAAACCTTGAGAGAGCTTAAGGAAGCAAATCTCAGGATAGTTGACCAACAAAAGGAGATTGATGATCAACTACTTTCTCAGAAGAGAAAAGACTTTGAACTAAAAATTCTAAATGCCAAGTTTGAAAATCTCTCACATAAATATGATATTCTTAAATCAAGTAAAGAGAGCCTAAAATTAAAGATGTCTGCTTTGAACAAGTCCTCTAGAGCAATAGAGGAAATTCAGAGTTATCAAAGACTTATGGCTCAAAGAAGTGGATTAGGTTTTGATCCATTTGAATCTTCACCTTGTCTCATGTTTGCTTCTACAAGTAACACTAAGAAAATCTTTGTCAAATCAGTGGAACAACAAGCTGAAAATGAAAAAATTCAACCACTGAACAAAGGAAAGGGCAAGATGAATGAAATGCCTACTCTAGTGCTTCAGGAGACTAGGCCTAAACCTTTGGAAAAGGTCAAGGCTCCTGAACACAAGAGGAATATTGGTCAGCAGAGTAGACCCAATGGGAGGGCAACTCTACTGAACAATGGTCAGAGGAGTTATCCAAGGTATAACCAGCCTAGACCAACTCATCTGAGAAAACCTCAGCTGGATAGACCTAAGGACAACTATCCTCAAAGGCAGAATAAAATGAGACAACCAAAACCCTTCATGCCAAAGGGTAATGGTCATAGGAATGCCTTTCCTCAAAGATTTCATCAAGCTGCACAAAGAGCTCATAAGTTCAGGAGAATTGACAACTCCCCTGAAACTTACAGAGTTAACACATTCACACATACTTTCCCCAAGGCATTTAAGGGAAAGACAGTGTATGTTGATGCACAAGGAAAACAACTTAGCCACCTTGAATCAATCAGGGTAATTAGGCAAGTTTGGGTTCCCAAAGGTACAGCTAACCTCTCAGGACCCAAAACTCAAAGGGTACCTAAACCTATCTAATTGCAGGTACCATTGGGCCACAAGAAGAGGAGCATGAACAAAAAGACAGCATGGTACCTTGACAGTGGATGCTCAAGGCACATGACTGGAAACAAGGAACTCCTCACAAATTTCATTGAAAAAGAAGGCCCAAATGTCACCTTTGGAGACAGCTCACAAGCAACCACAAAAGGTTATGGTACCTTGATGATTGGTAACATCAAAGTAACCAATGTATCTTATGCAGCTGGTCTCAAGTATAATCTCCTAAGTATCAGTCAATTCTGTGACAAAGACTTTAAAGTTGAGTTCTCAAGTGGAAAATGCTTAATTAAGGATAAAACTCAACAAACTCTATTGACTGGAACTAGGAAGGGAAATGTGTATTTTGCAGACTGGGACAAGTCTACTGATGCTGCATGCTTCATTGCTAAGAGCACTAGTGAACAAAGCTGGTTATGGCACAAGAGGCTAAACCATCTGAACTTCAAATCAATGAACAAACTTGCTAGAAATGCATTAGTTAAAGGACTGCCTAATGAGGTTTTCATTAAGGAACATGTGTGTAAACCATGTCAAGAGGGAAAACAAATTAAAGCCTCATTCAAAGGTAAACCAGTCATTTCTACTGAAAGGGTTCTTGAACTTCTACATATGGATCTTTTTGGACCAATCACCCCTTCAAGCATAAATGGTAGAAAATACACATTAGTTGTTGTAGATGACTTCTCTAGGTTCACATGGGTGGTATTTCTCCTTAATAAGAAGGAAACACAAGTCAAACTACCTGAACTTCTTAAGAGACTGTCAAATGAGAAAAGCCTTAACATTATCAAGATAAGATCTGATAAAGGCACTGAGTTCATAAATTCATACATCAATGAGTATTGCACATCTAATGGAATAGCTCATGAAACCTCAGCAGCTAGAACTCCTCAGCAAAATGGAGTTGCAGAAAGAAGGAACAGAACTTTAAAAGAAGCTGCTAGAACCTTAATTGCTGACTCAAGCTTACCTAAGAGGTTTTGGGCTGAAGCTATAAACACTGCATGCCATACTCAAAATAGATGTTTGATTACTAAGGGGCAAGGCAAAACCCCCTATGAACTCTGGAAAGGAAGAATGCCTAAAGTGTCATACTTTCATATATTTGGTTGTAAGTGCTTCATTCACAATAATGGGAAAGAACAGTTGAAAGCCTTTGATAGCAAAGCTGATGAGGGAGTATTCCTTGGATACTCTCAAATCAGTAAAGCTTTCAGAGTCTACAACAAGAAAACCCTTATAGTGGAAGAAACACCTCATGTTGTGTTTGATGAATCTATCCTTGAGATCAGGAATGATAGTTTGGAACCTGAAGAAATCACACAAAGGACAACCATATTAAGCCTAAAAGACCAAGATACTGAATTCATAGATGTTGTCCAAGCCAATCTACCTGAATATACTATATTGGACAACAATCCTGAAGGCAACCTTCCTGAGACAAACCCCACTGATGGAAATGGTGAACTGAATGAGCCAATCCCAGTTCACATCCAGGTAACAACTACCAATGAAGAAGCAGCTCCTGCTGAGGTAGTTAATGGGTCAAATAATCAAGGGGGAACTCAAAATGTTGAAAATCCCGATGTCCCTGACATTGAGGACAACACCCCTGATTATGATCCTGATTTAGATCCTGCACTAAACTATCCTGAATTTTATGATCAAAATGACTCAACCTCAGTAGAAGGCAACTCTACTGAAGGGATCAGAAAAAGAAGGACTTAGTTGTATGACCATCCTACTGATCTGATACTTGGTGACCCAAGTATAGGAGTCAAAACCAGAAGGTTTCATGGTGAAAGTGCTATGTTCTGTTGTTTCTTGTCAGAACAGGAACCAAAAGACATTGAGGAAGCACTTCAGGATGCCAATTGGATCACAGCAATGCAGGAAGAGCTCAACCAATTCACCAGAAATGAAGTATGGGAGCTGGTTGATAGACATTCACATCAAGATGTTATTGGAACCAAGTGGGTGTTCAAGAACAAGAAGAAGGAAAATGATGTGATTGTCAGAAACAAAGCAAGACTAGTGGCTAAAGGTTACTGCCGGCATGAAGGCATTGACTATGATGAGACATTTGCACCTGTGGCAAGGCTAGAAGCAATAAGGCTTTTTCTAGCCTATGCAGCCCACAAGAGGTTCAAAGTGTATCAAATGGATGTCAAGAGTGCCTTTCTGAATGGAGTCTTGAAAGAAGAAGTCTATGTAGAGCAACCACCAGGTTTTGAGGTTGGAAACCAAGTATACAGACTGAAGAAAGCTTTATATGGACTCAAGCAAGCCCCTATGGCTTGGTATGACACACTGTCACAATTCCTATTGGACCATGGATTCACCAAGGGAACTGTGGACAGAACTCTCTTCAGAATCTCTGAAGGAGAGGACATCTTGCTTGTCCAAATTTATGTAGATGACATAATTTTTGGATCTCCTAATGAGAAGCTTTGTGAGAAGTTCTCCAAGCTTATGCAAAGCAAGTTTGAGATGTCCATGATGGGGTTGATGAACTTCTTTTTGGGTCTACAAGTCAATCAATCAAAAGAAGGAATCTTCATCAATCAAGCTAAGTACACCAGAGAGATGATCAAGAAGTTTGGGTGTACAACAAGCAAGCCAGTAAGGATCCCAATGAACACAAACTGGAAGATGGATCCTGATGAGAGTGGTGTACCAACCAACTCCACTGAATATAGAGGAATCATTGGATCTCTCCTCTATCTCACTGCCAGCAGGCCTGACATCACCTTTGCAGTAGGTGTTTGTGTAAGGTTTCAAGCAAATCCTAAGAAAAGCCATCTTGAGGCTGCAAAGAGGATCTTGAGGTATCTCAAATGCACTGAGAATCTAGGCCTTTGGTACCCTGCTGATGACAACATTGAGTTAACTGGCTACTCAGATGCTGATTATGGAGGATGCAGAATTGACAGAAAATCCACTTCAGGAACTTGTCAATTCTTAGGCAACAAACTCATATCTTGGTTTTCCAAGAAGCAAAACACAGTGGCTACCTCCACCACTGAAGCTGAATATGTTGTTGCTGGAAGTTGTTGTGCTCAAATTCTTTGGCTAAGACAACAACTCAAGGACTACAAAGTCAACTCTACTGAAGTGCCAATATTCTGTGACAATAACAGTGCCATTGCCATATCACAGAATCCTGTATTGCACACAAGATGCAAACATGTGGACATCAAGCATCACTTCATTAGAGATCATGTGGAGAAGAAGGATATTAAGTTAGTGAAGATCCACACAGATCATCAAAAAGCTGATATACTAACTAAGCCACTTGCAGAGCCAAGGTTCCTGGAATTATCAGCAGAGTTGGGTCTTCTTGATCCAGGGAAGTTGGACAAATAAGTCCAAAGGAGTTCATTCATTAAGGGGTAACTAAGTTCAAACTTCAGCAAACTTGGTCAAGTCTACTGAAATTCAGAGAAGTTTACCTTACTTCTTCAGGACACTTGTCCTCAACTCTTCAGGACACTTGTCCATGTAGGGTCAGATAAGTTGTCTTGGCTATCAAACCAAATCTTAGTCTGATAAGCACTTATTTTAGGTGATCATTGTCTATTTCGAAATCTGTCCCATTGAAATACAGTTTTCACCTTTCTGGGATTTAATTTGTCTCCCACCCAAAAGGTCACTTTCCATGCATTAAATGCCAAGATTTAACTCTTGTTTGCATTAAACTTTTTGGGACATGATCTACCTCGAAAACTCCCCCAGCCTTAAACAAACATTAAAAACTACCCACATTTTTGAACAAAATAGTTTTTCACTGTTACATTGGTTTTTGACCTTTGGATCAAAACTGGACAACTCCTCTGAAATCAATCTTAGCCGTTCATTTTGGATTTCCATTTTTGTTCACCTTTGAATTGCATCAAGATCTCACCAACTCATTGACAAACATTCTTTTTAGAATATTCACAAGTCTTAAGATCCCCCACAAACACTTCTTCCCCAAGTATTCGAAACCCTAGCTCTAAATTTCTTCAAACACTCTCAATTTCTATCAAACCTTCTCTGTAACTTTCAATGGCTCCCAAGGTTAGACGAGAAATGATTATTGATTTCTCCAACAAGGCTCTAGACCTTGATTTTGGATACTTGAGCAACAAAAATAATCTTCATTTTGAGCCCATAGTATCTTTTGAGAGTGAAGACCCTGAGATTACACCAACTCTAAGATGGCTGAGAAGAGCTGGTTTACAAAAGTTCATGGAGGAAAGACCAAGTTCATGCTTGGAAGGTTACATGGCTGAATTCTTTGCCTTTCTCAAGTGGAGAGGTGAATCTGCAGATGGTGAAGTTTCCACCAAATTGTCATATGTTGCAGAAGGAGAGGAAGAAGAGAAATTTCATAGAGTGAAATTCTCTCCAGAAGATCTTGAAGGAGCTTTTGGATTGCCTTATGAGGGAAGGAATCCAGAAGTTTATGGTACTGGACATGAAGATGAAATAGCTCAAGAATGGCTATTGGTTCCAGGTCCCATCTCTTCAACACAAAACAAGAAGACTCTCAAGCCAAAATTTCTCAACCTCTTTGAGGTAGTTGCTAAGAGTCTCTTGAGCAACACTGGAAGCTTGGAGCAGGTCAGCCATCCAAGAATCAGAATTATGGCTGCTATTATTGATGCCAGTGACAAGGGCATCAAGTTTGATTGGAGGACCTTCATCATGTCTGAGATGATGAAGGAAAAGGCTAAATTCAAAGTAAAAGCTCACAACAAGGTTGTGCTAGAAGGGAAACTCAAGTATTGCACCAAGGCAAGCTTGTTGATTGAGAGATTCTCTCATTACTCTCAAATGCAGACCTTTGCCAAACCTCTACCAGCCCAAAAGATCCTGTTCAGGAAGCTCAGCAAGAAAACTGAGCAAAGAAGGATGTTTATGGCCAAACCTGCTGAAGGACAGGTTGAAGAAAAGCCTAAAATGATGAAGAGAACCAAGGCCAGGGCTATCAAAACAAGGAAAATGTCTCAATTGTCTTCAAGAGAAGCCTCATGAGCATCAGCAGAAGTTGATGAAGTGGCAGAAGAGGGAGTAAGTGTACCTTCTGACCACTCAGAGGAGTTGAGGCTGAAGTATAATGAGACAAGGCAAAAGAAGAAAGGAGATAAGAGGATCAGGGAAGTTGTCCCTGAGAAGGATGGTGAAGGAAGTGGGAGCAGTAGGGGCAGCAAGAGAAGGGTCAAACCTACTGAAAAGGTGTTGGAGCTGCAGGAAGAAAGGTCACTTCAATTGGCTCTAAGAGAGAGCAGAGTTGAAAGCAGGACCAAATCTAGGTCAAGGACCAACGTCATCTGGTTCTGGAACTCCAGAATCCAAGGTCCCTGAAGGTCAATCTATAGAGGCCAACATCCCTGAGTTTCAGAATTCTGAGCCCAACTCCTCGAAACCCATGTTACCCCTTCCAGAAGGGAGTGTGCAAAGAAGTGGCATTGATGTGCTTGCAGATTTAGCAGTAGATGAGACAAGACTCCTGTCTTCCCTTGAATCATCCATGCTCAATTATTCAAAACTCTTAGAACATGCACTCAATGAGCCAACCCCCCTGAGTAAAGCCCCTTCAGATTCATTGCTCTCAAAAGCAACTGAAGCACCTTCTACTGCACCAAACCCTTCTGAAGCCAACATCCCTGAATTAAACCTCCCTGAAGCCACTTTAGGAGACCCCAGAGCCAACTCCCCTATAACCCAAAGTCCCCATTCCAGTGGAGATGAGGAGGAGTATACTTATGAAAGTATGCTCAGAGGAGGAGCAAAGGCTACCGTGGACAGTCTATACCCACAGCTTACTGAATTTCCAAGAATTCAGAAGACATTTCATGATCTAAGGATGCTTGTTGATGTAAAAGACAAGTCTATGATGGAGATATCACAAGTTATCCAAGATAAGGGTGCAAACTGGTGGCAAATAGAGGAAAACAGATTGCTGAACTTTGCTGGAGTTTCAAAGACAAGATTTCTCATTGATGAGGAAATTTTTGCAAAGATGGTAGCTGATAAGATTAAGGAGGAGAAAGAAAGAAAGGCCAAGGGAATCAAACACCCTGACAGTAGCTCCAATGATGATGATTCCCCTGATGATCCCTCAAATCCTTCTAACCCCAACCCTCCTAAAACCCCTCAAGCCAATCTCCCTGAATCTTCTCAACCCAAGTCTTCTATAGCAGATAGACTATCAAACCCTCCTAAAACCTATCATAGGAAAGGCTCTGTATCTTCAGAGGTGTTGACCAAGGGTGGTAACACAACCAAAGACACATCTGCCAATGAAGGTTCTTCTGAACCTAAGGCACAACCTAAAGATGTGGAGGTTCCTGTATTAGAGGCTGGTTTGGTTAAGGCCTATTCAGTGTCAGATGAGCTGGACACTGATCAGCCCTTAATCATTCAGGATGACTCAGTGGCTGTTGATGTAAGCACTGTGATCTCCCCACAACTGCCATCTTTGAACCTTATTGAAGGTGGAGATGTTGCAGGTTTAGGAGAAGGAGTTGAAAATGAGAAGATAGTTGAAAAACCAGAGGGAGTAGTAGATGAGAGAGATGTGGTGATCACTAGAATAGTGAGTGTACCACCAAATGAGGGTGATATAAGTGAGGAAGGGCAAGCTATTCTTGAAGTCAAATCTGAACTCCAGGAATCCCTTGATGAGAGGAGGCCTGTTCCTTTAAGTGAGGAAATTATTAAAGAAGGGAGAAAAAAAAGAGTTGAAAATGAGAAGAAGGCTGCTAATGTATCAGAGTCTTATATAAAAGAAATTGAGGGTGATGAGTGTCTATTTCCTAACCTATTTAATCTGTCTAATGTTGCAGGTATTTCCCTTGACCAGATTTTTGCAGATGAGTTCTTAACAGATGCACCTATCCACGTAGATACAGGCTCAGCTCAAGCCTTACTTGGAATGCAATCAGAGAAATTGGACTCCTTGGCTCATCAAGTCCAATCTGCTCATGCTGAAACTTCAGGAGCATTGAATGAGCAAGGAAGGACCTTAGCATCTGTAGAAATGAGGCTCACTGGCTCTGAAGATGTTGTGCTACCAACTCTAGAAGCAAGGATTAGTGGTGTGGAAACTGGCCTCCAAACCATTTCCACTGAAGTACAAAATGCCAAATCCACCATGGAAGCCATCTCAGAGGAGGTCAAGAAAGAGCAAAAGCTGCTGAGAGACAATCATAATGCCAATGTCAAGGCTCTCAGGCTCACTGTCAAGCAAGCTCTTGGAAAGAAGACTGCATTGCAAAAGAGAAGAGCTGAAGAGCAAAGGCTAGCTATGGTGAAAGCAGCCTCTGAAAAGTTTTCCCAAGAGGTATTGGCCAACATTGCTGAAGGTGCAGTGGCCAACCTCACTGAGTTTCTCAAAGACTAACTTGATGCATCCCTGAAAGCAACCTTGGAGGAGGTTGTTCAACAAAAGATGAAGCCTGTTCTAGCTTTCCTTAGCTTGAGCAGTGATAGGATGCAGAATATACATGATGAAAATGTATATTTGTTGGAAGAGATGAAGTCCCTGAACCAGGCCCAATCCCTAATGGCCACAACTATGAGTGAGCTAAAACCCCAGTGTTTTGATGCTGCCAAAAAGGGGGAAAGGGAAAGAGCTAGAGCAAAAGGTGCCTTGGTGATTGGAGGTTCAGACAAGGGAAAAGACAAAACTGCTGAAGCAAAAGGAAAAGAACCTGCAGTGCTAAACTTAGAAGAATTGAATGAAGAAGAGCAACTAGCACTTGCATTGAAAAATTCAATGGCATCAGCACAAGAAGAAAGGATGAGGCTACAGCAGAGACCAGGTGGTGAGGTGTCTGGTTTGGACAAAGATGCTGAAGGTATCCAAACCAGAGGAAAGATCAGGAAGGCAAAGGGAAAGAAAAGACAAGCTGAGACATTTACTAACTTTCCTAACAGCCTTGATCTTCCACCTGAATTCAGAATTGATGAGGATGAGCCTACATCAAAGAAAGCCAAAACTGCTGAAGAGCCCAAAACTGCTGAAAAAGACAAATCTTCTGAAATGGTCAACATTGCTGAAGGTACCAAAGCTACTGAAGATGTGGAAGCCTTATATGAAGAAGGCTTTGGACCTGGACCCAAGAAGACAAAGATTGTAGTACTGAATGATCCATCAAAGCTGTTTCATGAAGGGTATGGCAAAGACCCTGAAACACAACAGAAATTGGCCATGATGAAAGCCCAAGAGAAAATGGATCTATTAGAGGAAGCACAAAGAGCAAGAGACAAGAGAAGAGCTAACTTTCAGAAACCAAGAAGAAGGAGAGCAACTTACAGCAAGATGAAGCCTCAGCTTTTGGTCCCAATGGACACTAAATATCCACACTTGGATAAATGGGTGCCAATTCAGCTGAATGATACATGGGAAGAGGCAAAAAAGGAGTTTGTCTATGACTACTATGTCATTGACAGATGGAATGGTGGAGATGCCAACTCTGCCTTTGCTGAGTTCATGATAGAATACTACAGAGAGTTGTATCAACAACTACTTGCAGCTGCTGACATTGCAAAAATTGAACTCAATGCTCTCAAGCTTATCATCTACATGCCTCCAAAGCTTGATGGATGGATTGACCAAGCAAGGATCCTAAGGGAGTTCACAGAAATTCTGAAGCTGAACAAGATGACCCTTGGACCCAAAGGAACCAACCAGGAAGCCATGGAACTCAAGAAGAGAGTGTGGGCACAATATGGGATGAACCCACCTCCTGAGGATGATCTTTAAATGGCTAAGTCTTCTGACTCTTTCTGGATAGAAAACTATCTTATCTGAAGATATTTTTGCTAAGTGGTCAAATCTGCTGAAGTTTGGACAAGCCTGCTGATGTGATGTGCATTGATATGCTGATTGCTCTAACATGTTTTGGATTGCTGTGTTCCACTTTGATATCTGGAATATTCTGTATTAGCTCTGATACTTGAAGTAGTTTGTTTTGCTCTGATCCTATGCTTAGTATGTATTTGTAGTAAAATGTTAATTTGTAATGTTATCTTGAATTCATGCTCTGATAAGTTACCTTCAACTATCAACATGCCTGTAATGATTTTTATATGAATGATAGTTGAACACTTTTGAATCAGGATACATTGTTGAAATCTCTCTATGCCTATCCTTGAAACCTACTTACAACAAAAAACAGTGAATACACTAACACATTGTCTTTTCAGGAATATTGACCTTAGTCATGTCTTCTGAAGATATATGTAATAGGTGTAGACAAGTCACTTTTGCATAAAATGTTTAGGTTTTGGCATCATCAAAAAGGGGGAAATTGTTGGGAATAAAATGATACATGTTTTGATTAAATACCAAAACCCCCTGAGACATGCCTAAGTCAATATGATTGTGTTCTAAAAGTGCTAGAACACATAGTATAAGGCTAGATGAGAAGCTGATATGTTAGGCAGCTCTTAGATGACCAAGATGCACATAGTGAGGGGGAACCCATGCTTTGAAGATGATCAAGATCGAGTTCCCTCAAGGCTCAAAATCTGGAACAAACACTAAGGACAAGCATACTCCATTGAAAACCACATGCTCTGATCAGGAGAGTTGTCCAGAAGAGTTAGTTCTATGCAAGAACAAGATTGCAAAGCTCAAAATGACAAGATTAGTCAAAAGCTCTGATAAGGAGAGTTGTCCAGAGAAGTGAACTCTGTAAAATCAACAGCTCTGAAGCTAAAAGGCCAAACATACTGATCAGGAGAGTTGTCCCAGAAGAGTTGTCTCAGCAAGAAGAATCTAATGTTGAAGGTCAACCATGCTGAAGAATTAAGAGACAACTATTCCCTAAAGAATCTCAATACAAAGATCACATTGAAGTGAAGGAAAGGGAAAGAGCCAAGTCATCTGAAGAAGAGCAAGCCAACTTTGCTGATAAGCAAAACTGCTGATAGTGATAAGGAGAGTTGTCCAGTTGATAAGGAATGTTGTCCTATCATTGGATCAACCTTCAGAAGCCATGTCCAAGTCCTAACAAGAAGTCAAACATTGGGAAAAGTGCTACAGAAAGAAGACAAAGCCTTACAAGCCGTTTATTACCCAAATGAGGACATGTCACTATCAAGAATCTGTCTTCCAGTTTGAAGAACTCAAGGAAGACATTTATAGCAATTTGGGGCTGCCTCTCCAACGGGCAAATCCTCCATTTTGTCTATAAATACAGAAGTGTGAAGACCATTTGAAAGCACCAATCTACCAATCCAACTGAGCAAGTATTCTGAAGTTCATAGAACTTACAAGCTTTCAAAAGACTATCTTAGTCTTCATACACTTCTTCTAAGCTGAACCTACTGTATATCCATACAAAGCTTAGAGAGATATCCTAATCCTTATACACTGATCTCCATTGTAAAGGATATCTCATTAGTTGGAACCTTACTTCAAACCTTACCCCTTTCAAGTGAGAAATAGAGAAGGTTGTAGTAGTAGAAGTGGTAGGAGCTGACTGTTGAGAGAAGAACAGTTCAGTTCTGAGTTGAGAAGAGGGTACTATGACTCTAGACATCCTAGGGATCAGTTCACCAAGGAGTGGTGTTCTTGATCAAGTGCACCTTGGCACTATAAAACAAGTTAATTCCAAGAGTGAAGGAATTATCCTGTTAAATCAGGGAAAGTGGATGTAGGAGCTTGAGTCTCTGAACCACTATAAACTCTTGTGTTGATTTGCCTTACGAAGTACTTACACTCATTCAACACTGCACACAAAACTGATCTTTCAAAAGATACATATTCAAAGACTGTGCAAAACTGATTTGGACAAGTTCCCTGAAACTAAACTGGACTGTATTGGATTGACAAAGTGATTTCAGAAACTTAAGGAGTCTAAACTTAAAGGGCCAACCACTATTCCGCACCTATAACTCCCCTAGATAGTTATTCAACTAAGTACTCAATAGTATTTAGTAGTTTGATTATCTTAGAAGAGTTTATCATCTTCAGCAGAGTTGTCCAAGACAACCTTGCTGAGCTCTGGTTTGATCATAAGTCAAAAGATTTGCAAACAAGTGTATTCCCCCCCATACACTTGTTATATACTCCTTTCAGGACCAACATATATATATATATATAATAAATACAAAAACGGGTCATGGGTCAAGGGTGATACCCGAACCCGAACCATTTCAATATGGGAAAGGGTCGGGGCGATCCAAATAACATGGGTCGGGTTGAAATTGCCATCCCTACCGAAGATGCGAGCGAGGATACCTACTCTATCTTCATAAACGGGGCGTTTAACTTTGATCATGATATATTTGGTATCGACTTTTTTATTAAGAATTGACAAGGTAATTTGGTGGGGTAGGATGTTTTGGAATCAACCCACCAAGATCAATCTTAAGCACAGAACTGACAGCTATTGTCGTAGGGATGGAATCATGCAAATTGCGGGGCATTGAAAAGATTAGAGTATGGACGGATTCGAAGGATGCGATGGATGCAGTTCAGTCGAAAAAGCAGTTACGGTGGTTTTGAGGCCAATTATGTGTCAAAAGTTATGAGACTGATGCAAGAATTCGTAGTGTGCGATATTTTTTACATTCAACGACAACACAACATCTCAGCATATAGGCTGGCTACCTGGATGTATCGCTCACCCTCTCTTCACGAGGAGTAATGATGAGATCTCGACTTGGGCATTAGGCTAAGGTCTCCCTAGTTTCGGCCCAACCCCTAAAAAAATTGAGTCCATTTCTTCAATTTATAAAACTAAGTTTTAATAGTAGCATAAGAGCATCCACAATGGAGATAGACCATTTCTTCAATTTATAAAACTAAGTTTTAATAGTAGCATAAGAGCATCCACAATGGGATGTAGACGTCCCATGTGGATTCCTACTTCTAACTCAAAAATAAGGGTGGAAGGGGTTGGAAGTAGACTTATATGGAAGAGAGAGGAGAAATTGGGTAGAAGAACTTCTACCCCATTTTAAGTGGTCCCAACTTTTTTTTCTTATTTTTTTGTATTTTAGATTCTTATTTTTTTAACTTCTTATTAACTTATGTTTTGTTTTGCTTTCTTTTCATGTCTTTTCAATTATTTTATTTTAATTTATTAAGCATTTAATTGTTATTTTTAATTATATTTTAATTTGTATTTATAAATTACAATTGATGTATTTTTTTTTATGTTGTGCACTTTGTGTTATTTCAATAATATTTTGTCAGGAAATATATTAATACTATTTATTTTATAACTTAAATTTGGATTTTTAATGGTTTATTAAGGTTTGATAATTTTTTTAATTAAATACTAATGAGTTTTTGGTGGTTTAATAAAATAAATAAGAAAGCCACAAGTTTGCAGATTTGACCGACTGAAAATAGCGCCGACTGTACAGGTTTGACTACTTTCTTCCTTCCTTCATTTATTATATATATATTAAATTATTTCCTACTTTCTCCATTTATTATATATATAATAAATTACTCACTGATTATATGTTAGAGTACCAAATATGCGCAACCTTAAATGCTACAAATAGGAATAATAAATCAAATTTTGGAAAATAGCTTCAACAAATTTGTTAATTTGAAAATAATTACTCTATTGATATTTCAAAATTTTATTTAATACTTTTCTCTTTCAAAATTATTTTACTTAAGTGGATAGAATGTAATATCCGAGATTTTAATCACCATTGATTATAAGAATGCATAAAATACTATTTTAAAATAAATTATAATATTTATGATAGCACGTTTAAGTATATTAATTAATACTCCCTTCATTTTTTAATAAATGTCACTTTAGCTTTTTAACTAATTTTAAAATAAATATTATTTTAAGTTTTTTTTTAATTTTAACTATTTTATCTTCTTTATTCAGTTATCATAAATATTTTTTATAAATAAGTTATATAAATATTGTTTATCTCAAAATTAATTTAATTTATAAATACTAACTACATTTTTTATCAAACAAAATTTATATATTAAAATTAGTTATAATTAATGAAGGATAAAAGTTAAATGAGCCACGAATTATCAGATCTTTTTTAATCCATTAATTTATATAAAAAATAAGTGCTCACTAAACTAAACTACCCTCCCTCATTTCAGCCCACCCCTCCCCTCCCCTAGCCCACGTAACAGAAGCTCATGTCCCAAGTCCACCACTAACATGTTGTTAAAAAATCAATAAACATAAATCTATATTTCTTTTATGAACTAATTAAAAAATAATGTAATATTTTTTATTAATAAAAATTGATATACGTGAATTTTTTCTATTAAGAAATGATAAAAAAATCCTACTACCCATTTGACAACATTTAAGATTAAGAATTGTATAAACAATATTATTTTTACTAGTTACAATAATTTTTTGAATTATTTGTCACTTTTATTTGATAGAATACACTATTTAAAAAGTGATAAATGTTTAATTGAAAAGTGATAATATTTTTATGACTATCAATTTTTAATTAAACATTATTATTTTTTACTTAAACATAAACACTTTTCAATTTTAAGTTAATGAATGAAATTATATATTATTGGACTTATTATACTTATTAATTCTATTAATTTTCTGAGTTAATTGTCACTTTTTATTTAAAATAATATTGCTATTTAAAAGTTGATAAAAATTTAGTAAAAAAGTGATAATGTTTTTATAAAAAACTAGTATTTCACCCGTGCGATGCACGGTCTAAAAGTTTAAGAATTATATTACTAATATATAATTAATATTAAGTTATTATTCTAAGATATGTATATTGATATATAATATAATGTTGTGTAGCTAAATTATTATTCTAAAATATACATATTGATATACTTTCTCTATCTCATGTGAATTTGCACCCCTAAGGGCCAGTTTGGTTCAATGGATTAGACTGGATTGACTTTTTATTCTCAACGAATTAAACGTTTAGTTTGATGGTTCGGGATTAATGCAAGACCCGACAATTTTTTACTATTTATCATGCATATGTAGGATTACTAATCACAGGGGAGGGGTGAGTTAATTTATCCAACATTATCACATCCATCAATCCAAACTAACTCTAAGTATACACATATTTAAAAAAATATGAAAATGAATAGAATTTTGAGGGATAATTTTGAATTTTTTTATGAATAAAGTAAAAAAATATTAATTGACAATATGTGTGGTCCCGAAAATAATGACATGAGTAAGTGTGATTGTGTTTCTTTTGTAAAGTGTGCAAATTAATATATGAGGGATCCAAATATGGCAATTGTGCAAATGTATGTGAGACTTAGGAAGTAAAATATAGTGTGGTGTAGTTAAATTATTTTATTGTATAATTCAATATGACTTTAAAAAAAAAACTTATTTAAGAAATATTTAGCTTAAATAATCTGGATAAAAATGTATAAAAAAATTAATAACGTAAATAAATTATAGATTTTAAAATATTTATTTGTATAAAAAAAAATACAATGAAATTAACTCAACTACACTAAAGAGCTATGTATATTGAATGACAACTATGCTGACATCATCATAAGTTATCCCATCAAAACCTGATGTTTTTTCATCTTTTAGCAACTTTATCATATTTTCATGTTACATGGATGTCAATAAGCTAATTAAAGACCAAATACTGTATACCTTTGAAATCCCCAGATCATAAGTATTAGTGAATTTGGAATTATATTTTCCTCACTCATTGATTTGTTTGTAATAGTATATCTCTATATGCAAAAGATTGAAATACAAAACATTTTATAATAACATGGACAACTAAAATTGTTATTTCCTGCAAGATCTAAATGTAATGGTTGTTTTAATTGACCAAATCCATCAATTATCCTATTGGTTAAACTCATTAATGCACCTTGCAGAAATTATTCTTATTTTGCTTTTTAATTTTTCATTCTACAATATTCTCCATCTTTAGTCCCCTGGTTTCTTCTTCTGCTAGCTTTGTTCCATAACTTTTGATAATTGAAAGTTGTATTTTGCAATGGTGTAAATGAAGTTGTATTTTGCAATGGTGTAAATGAAGTTGTATTTTGCAATGGTGTAAATGGAGCTCGTACTACCTTTGAGGTTCCTACAATTTTCTTGATTTTTACTGTGATATAAACTTATGTTAGAGCAAGGATTGATATGTTCTTGTGAGAATATATTTCATTGTAGAAAATTTATATACAAATGCTAACAATAGAAATGTTATATTTGAGATTTTATGACCCTGTCTCTGTTGCTTATGATATCATCGTATCTGATTGAATTTCGGTATCAATCAAGAAAGAAGTACAATCCAATCCGAGAAACCGTTCACTGCTGTAAACATTCCTAAAAAATCACAAGCAGAGAATTACCGGACCAACAGTTAAGAACAAAAATTGAATCTAGAATTCGTCAAAAATAGAATCCGTCCAACAGTTGGAGACATCCTTCAAGTTGATGGGAAGCAAGAACAATTGTACATCCAAATCTAACAAATTCAAATTTGTTAAAAATAAAAACTAAATCTGATTAGCATATCTGTTGAAATCGAAAACTAATAAAAATTTGAAACTATCCATATGAAGTAATATTCACAGAATATTAAATACTCAACAAATTAATATTCAAATCCCATCTCAACAAAAACTTCTCAGAATCAGATGGGTCTAACCAAAGCAGCTGATTTTCCTCTCAAAACAGAGAATAAAAAATATTATTTGCCACTATGAACCTGTATTTACTGCATAATTCAGGCAAAAACATTGAAAATAAATCCACTACAACAACATTTATATATTGTAAAATAAAATCATTTCTTTGCAGATTTGAGTTTGAATGGTTGGGAAACATAAAAAACTCCAACAGTCACCTCGTTTAAAGCAACAACTATAATTTCAAGAAGCATGCTCAGTTCTCAAAAGAAAATAAGCATGTTGTCTTATATTGGTAAAAGAAAATAGTTTAATAGGAGTATTAGAAAATCTAGGCAGAACTCCATCGCTGGAATATTAAAATAAATTTTCTAAAAACATTAAAATTAAATGCCTCATCATGAGGTCTTCCAGACACCAATTCTCAGATTAGTTGTTCGGTTTTACTAAGAATTGAAAATGAGTGTTCAAGTAGTTTACTGTGAATAAGAAAGATAATTTACCTTTCCATGGTTCGAGTATACAACGCCCAGTTTTCTCCAAGTACCAACTATTCATCCAAATTTCATTCACCCAACTTCAATTTCATTCCACATATAAGCATGCATTACGAAAAACCAACATTCCAATAAAAGAATTTCACAAAATTTGCAAACATAATTAGTGCAATTAACACAAAACCATGACTAAACTGAATAAGAAGTTCATAAAATTGACAGACATGATTTAGTAAATTACCAGGGGAGGAGAAATTGAGAGCAGCGGTGAAGGCGCGAGGACAGTAGTGTGTAGGACATAGCGGCCATCGACAAAGGCGACTTGTACGACTAATGCCACTTTATCATGTACGACTTGTTTGAATTCGACAATCTAAAAAAAAATGAGGTACGTAAGTTGTTGGAGGCGATGAAATGGAAATTACTATGTTTGTGTTTGGTTTGAGGAGAGGAATTTGAGGGAGGATTCAAAATCTTGCAAAATTTAATGTAGAGGACTTATGTATTTTAAATCTATTAGTATAAAACGACATTCAACGGTTTGTATTATGATGAATCGTGGAAGTGCTAGTTTGGATTCGAAATCAATATGGTTAAAATCCATCAATCTGAATGCAACATAAAAGAATTTGTGATCGCCGACTTCATACTGAAAGTTAAACTCTATCAATCGAAAGTAGCCTAACTGAACTTGATCTAACCGCCTAATAATTTCTCTACTCTCCAATCTTTTGAATGTGCATGTTTAGTATACAAAATGTATTCCCTTATTTAGATGCAAGGGGCAAAAGATTCATACATGACCAGCAATAAGCAGAACTGTCACAATCAATAATAGTGTTTAAGCCATGATTAGCATTGTGCATGACCAAAACTCTTCACGAATTGTCTTTTGGATGAGAGCATCCGCACTAACATCTACAGCAGTCGCATCAAGAATAGAAAATCAAGGAAATCACCATATACACCATCCAGCAAAATTGGAAACCCAATTTCTGAAAATTGCTCATATTCAAAAAATTTAACAAAAAAAAAAAAAAAAGAAGTGATGAAACCCTAACGAATTACATATGCATAATTTTGAACCTCTAAAATTTGCAAAATGTACAACGCAAAATCAAAGACACAAGTCAGGAAAAAAAAACGCCTCAATCCTAGAATATTAAAACTCAATGCTTTTCATTTTTCGCCAAAAAAAAAATCGGCGAAATTTAAAAAATCAAAAGAATTACCTCTGTTGAAGAGGAAGCAAAATTCGAAGGAATTATTGAACAGATCCATAACCGACTTCGGTTGAAAAACTCTGAAAATTGAGACCCTTCATCTTATTTGGACGTTCTTTATACTCCTCAACATAATCACCTAAAAGAAACAGAAACGATAATTAATCTTCAACAAATGATTAGTAAATATTTTCTAAAATTTTCTGAAATCTAGATTCTTGAATGAACGGGTCTGGGGAGAGGCGGCGCTGCAACGTTCGTGGTTGCAGGTGAGGGCACGCGACGGCGGCGGAGCGATGGCAGGTGACGTGCGTTCGCGGCGACATACGGTCGACGGAGCGATGGCAGGTGTCGTGCGTTCGCGGCGACATACGGGCGACGGAGCGATGGCAGGTGTCGTGCGTTCGCGGCGACATACGGGCGGCGGGCAGGCGTGCACGACGACGAACAGGCGGCGCGGCTGGTCCAACGGCGGTGAATGAGTGAAGAAATTGGAAATGGGAGAGAAGAAGCAATTGGGGAGGAAATGGGAGTTTTGGTCCCACCTGCCACGCACCCTCGTTTTTTTTTGGTCCCATGACTTTCACATTTAGTCCCAATAGGTTAAATTTTATCACATTTGGTCCCACCATTAGTCAAACCGTGAGTCAACTGTTAGCGTTTTTAGTCCCGTTAATTTTTTTTTTTTTTTTGGAGCGAAAATTGACACTTCTACTTAAATAATCTTCATTACATCCCAAAAATCTATAATTAAGAAAATAATTAAACATAATCGAGCAGAGAAGAGAGCAAAGCGATGAAGTCTACCAAAAGTGACCCAATTCTTACTACCAAATTTCCAGCGGAGATAGAATCAATTGATTTTTTGTTCACAGACTCCAATCAGTACCTAGATTTCGATAGCTACGAAATTAGCTCACAGCCTTACAGCGACAGCGTAGTCCCCGACATCGTCAAACCGCCTCAATTAACTAATCAACATTCGGCGTCGGTAAACCGATTCGAGATCGATTTCACGAGATCGAACATCGCATCTCTCTACCACAGTGTAATCACTCTTACCTTCTCTTTCACAATTTTTTACAAGGATAAAACTGTAATTAATAGTACAATCAAATAAATTAATTTCAGGTTTCATCATCGTCTATAGATATGGGAGTGGTGCCCGATGGATCAGAAATTTCGTTTCCATTATCAAATCATCAGGTGATGTGGATGGACAGAGAAGAGGAAAAATCGGAAATTCGAGAAGACGGTTCGTTATGCTTCTCGTAAAGTGTACGTCGAAACGAGGCCCATGGTCAAAGGTCGGTTTGCCAAGAGAATCGATTCTGCTGAATCTGCAGATCATATCAATGGAATTTTAAGCTTTTCTCTCCAGTAATCTTTCTTGAAACAAAATTCAAATCTGCAACAAAATCATACTAATAAGAAAAGTGAGGGTAATTTCGAGTTTCCAATGACTCTGGGTTTCAACTCTACAAATCAAGAAAGGGAAAAATCTCAAGAAAACGATGAAGACAACGATGAAGACGATCAGATATCATTAGGAGATGGGAGTGATGATAATAATCAAGGCGAATCTCCTCTGCAGCTCAATCTTCTCCCTCATGCCCCGGTTCCTAATCGCCAGATTTTCTCTCTCCACTGGTCTTCTGATAATGGTAATTTAATTACTTCACACCTTATGAATGTTTGTGTGTGTGTCAGAATCTAAATTCTTCTTTTGCAGGGAGCTCGGAAAATGGGTCGAAGGGGCTGGATGTTAACCGGCTACCGACGACGGAGGAAGTGTCGTCGGCGGGGTCTCCCTTCCACATGGAGTTTGGTCGCATGTACAAAAACTCCGGCAACGGATCGAAGCTGCAACTAAGCGGTAACAAAAGAGATTTTGAAGCCACCGGAAACGACGTCGTGGAGGCGGATAGAGCGTCGTCGAGAGCACGACGGCGTCGTCCTTGCAGGTGAAGGCGGCGGGGGCTTGGTTTTTTTTAATTTGGGGATTTTGGCAGCCATCTTAGGGTTTTGAAATGATTTGGGATTTTTGTTAAGGGTGAACTTTGATTTGGGGTGAAAGTTAATAATTGACGGCCACGTGATGGACACGTGATGGACACGTGAGTCTGTCCGTTAAAACTCAACGGGGCTGGGACGAAATTTCAAAATTTTCACAATTCGGGGATCAAATGTGATAAAATTTAACTTATTGAGATTAAATGTGAAAGTCATGGGACCAAAAAACCGAGGGTGCGTGGCAGGTGGGACCAAAACGACATTTTTCTCAGCAATTGGGTGTGCTTGGGTGTCCAAAAGAAAAAATAAAAGCTAGAATTTGAAGAGTTAGCTTATGTCAAAAGCCTTCCTTGGAAAATGGAATGAACATTATTAAAATTAATTTACTGCGCGTGCAAAAGGTATAAAATTATTTTTCCAGAATTAGTAAATTAAAATGGGCGGGAACTTGCCAAAAATGGACTATGCTGTTTTTATATATATATAGATAACTATTATTTTTTATTTAAACATTATCACTTTTTTCAATTCAAATTTAATGAATTGAATTATATTTTACTGGAGATGATTATCTTTACTAATTATATCCACTTTTTAGATTAATTATCATTTTTTACTTAATAGAATATCACTATCTAAAAGTAGAACTGTTATTCGAGCTGAGTTGAGTCGAGCTGAGTATTTGAAGTTCAAGCTCGACTTGAGCTCGGTTTAGCTCGATAACACCGTTGAGTCAAAAATTGAGCTCAACTCGACTCGTTAACGAGCCTATCGAGTCGAGCCTAATATAATTTTCTATAAAATATTAGATATCGAGCCTAACAAGTCGAGCTCGAACCGACTCGTTAGTAAATCGAGTATTTAACGAGTTCGAGCTCGGTTCGTTTAGCTAAACAAGTCGAGTCTTATCGAGCCTTAACAAGTCGAACCGAGTCATGTTAACGCTCGGTTCGAATAACAACCCTATCCAAAATGATAATATTTTAGTTAAAATTTGATAATGTGTTTATCAAAAGTGACCATCACTTTTTAAATAAACATTATCACTTTTTAAATAGACATTATATCACTTTTTAATTTTAAGTTAATAAATGAAGTTATTTTTTACTAATACTGTCATGTTTTTTGTATTATTTGTTCCATCACTATAAAAAAAATAAAAAATTGATGTATTACTTTTAATTTAAAACATTACTCCATAAATTAGATGAGATGCAATTACAAATGTGGCCCACCCCTGGCCTTTTAATTAACTTGGATTGCTTCTATGGTCGGCGGCCCAATTCTTTACATTACTGCGGTTGCGATAATGCAGTTACTTATCAGAAATGGATAGATGAGCTCCGTCTCATGGAATGAGATTTGTGAGACGTTTCACACAAGACCTCATCTATATTAATATACTAGATTAACATTCGCGGCGGAAAGTCAATAAAAATAAATATAAATTTGTGAGAATCAGGCGAAATGAGAAGTTGAATTTTTAACATTTAATAAACATGAAAACAACTTTAAAAAAAATTATAAATTTCGAAAACAAACAATTTAAGTAATATTAAAATAAATTGTAAGTCATCCTTTAATATTAACCACAATCCCTTACATTTAATAAATATGAAAACAACTTTAAAAAAATTATAAAATTTCTAAAACAAACAATTTAAGTAATATTAAATTAACTCTTAATAAAATGTAAGTCAACTTTCAATATCAATCACAACACCTAAAATAAATAAATATTTTAGTTAATTGCAAATTAAATCAAAACCTTTTCCTCATTTGCAATCTAATCTAAACTTTAAGATAATTGCAAATAAATCACAAACTTTAAATATTGTTGCAATTTAGTCTTTTTGACAATTTCAATTGTGTTCAAATCTAACATAATTTAAACTTCTTACTGACATAATAACACATTAATAAAACAATATTATTTTTTAATCAGGCCAAATATCAGAAGGTATGATTTAGGGACAAAGTAGACTTCTAAGAAGTCTAATTTGCAATAATATTTAAAGTTGGTGATTTATTTGCAATTATTTTAAGATTTGGATTAGATTGCACATGAGCGAAATGTCGTGATTTAATTTACAATTAACCCTTTTTAAAATTAACAACTTCATTAAATTATGACTCATAAACAAAATTAATCACGAAATGACACATAAGTCAAATTAATCACAAAATACATACCATCAATTTAAACTTTCTATTAATATATAAGTGGATATAATATAATATGGATATCTATTTGTCAAATGAATTATTATTAGTATATGTATAAGTGATATTAAATAAAATATCCAATACATATATCTATAAGATACAAACTTTAATGGATTTACTTAATTCATTAAGTGGATTTAAATAATTTTGTATTAGATATTTTAGATTTTAATCTATCTATATATATATACTTGAATATTGATTTAAAAATAAAGCATGTCCAACTTCCAATTAATAAAACAAATTCTAAATTTCAATTTTGAACTTCTAATTTTACACATGCAGGTAAAATAATTTTATTGTTCCAATTTTCAATTTCTACATGTTTGATATTGATATTACAAGTAGAAATTCCCAAAAAAAAAAAAAAAATGAAATAAGGAAAAATGGGTTGTTAATAAAAAGATGAAAAGTGGGGGAAGGAAATAATTTGGAATTAAATAAAAAATATGTAAAAAATAGAAATGAAATTGTGTACTTGGTTTGATATTGCAGGCAGAAAATCCAATTTCCAACTAATAAAACAAATTTAGAATTTCAATTTCAAAAATTAATAAAACAAATTCCAATTTTCAATTTCTAATTTCTAATTTTATCAGATATCACATGTAGGTAAAACCATTTTATTGTTTAAAATTTCAATTTCTACCTATTTAGTATTGATATTACATATAGAAATTAGAAAAAAAAAACGATCAAATTAAAAAAAAAAAGATGAAATGAGAAAAAAATGATTTGGTAATAAAAAGATTGAAAAGTGGGGGAAGGAAATAATTTGGAATTAAGTAAAAAATATTAAAAAATAGAAATTAAATTTTGTACAGTACCTGGTTTGGTATTGTCGGCAGAAATTCCAATTTCCAACTAATAAAATAAATTTCAATTTCCAATTAATAAAATAAATTCTAAATTTCAATTTCCAATTTCTAAATTTATCAGGTTGATATGACATGGAGGTAAAATCATTTTATTGTTTCAATTTCTATCCATTTGATATTGATATTACAGGTACAAATTCCAAATAAAAAAATGATTAAATAAATAAAAAAAAGATGAAATGAGAAAAAATAATTTGGTAATAAAAAGATGAAACGTGGAGGAAGGAAAATGTAAAATCATTCGCATCTTCTCTCTCTCTTTTTTTTTTTTTTTTTTTTTAAATAAATTCTTTATTTTCGCACCTTTTAATTTCTTTTGTTAGTTAAAAAAAAAAATAGATTGAAAGAGAGAGGTTTGAACCATTTAAAAAAAGTGTAACATAATATTACTAAAAAAAAATCAATATAACAAAAAAGTGAAACACAATATTTAATAAATTTTTTAGAAACGTGCAAGTCAGTATAAGTGAAAAGTGCAATATAATATTAATGAGAAGTGTAATTCATTATAACTAAAAACTGCAACACAATATTAATAAAAGTGTAATTCATTGTAACTGAAAAGTGCAAACACAATATTAATGAAAAGTGTAAGTCAGTTATAGGGGAAAAAACAGAATAGGACAATTCACCCTAAGACTTTAAGTTTCAAGACAATTTTTTTTTTAGTAAAACAATTAAGGACAAAATGATCTAGTTATAGTCTAATATGCCCCTGGTTTCGAATTAGGTAGGATTTTCGAATTCAATTAATTATGTTAATCAAAATTAGGAAAGTCAGCATTTTTAAATTTAAATTAAAGTGTGAGATATTTTGCCTAGAATCTCACGCTGTTTTTAATTAGGAAAGGATATTAACCAAAATTTCTCCTAGCTTCTTTCCAGTGCATATTCAAGCGGTGGCGTGATCTTCAGAGACTATTTCGAAGCTTCAAAGAGTTGAAACCTGAAATCGCTGACATTATAATATTCTTTCCAGGTTTTGTTTACTGCATGTTTCTTATTTGTTCATCAATGTTATCAAAAATGAAAAGCGTGTAAACTGTATATATTTGCTAATTGTTATAAATATATGCGTTTGATTGTTCTTTTTCGATTAACAGTTGTTATGATGATTATAGTTTTGTATAGAAAAAGGTCTCTGAATAAAATAATTTTATGTTTAAAATGCTCTGTTTTGTTCATAGTAGAAGTAAAGTTTATGTTTAGGGCTTTGCATATTCATATAAAAAAGCGAAATCTGCAACCCATACTGGGGATATTTAGTGCTGTGCGGAAATGTTTTTTTCTTGATTATTGTATTGTATTATTTTAAAATTAGTTAAATTTGTATATTGAACTGTTGAATGCATATACACTTTATATTGTTAGAATAAGAGCTTTGTTGTTTGGATATTGAAGAAGTAGTCTTTGACACATGAAATTTTACATTATTTTGTATTATTTTTTTCAAATTGGTGGGTTATAGAAGAATAAAATTAGTTAATTTTAAAACCCTATTGCATTGTATATGCACTTAATGAAAGAATGATGAATGGTTCTGATGATAAACAAAAGGCGAATATGTTTTTTGTTATAATATATGTAACAATCATGAATGGTTCTGATGATAATTAAACAAGTGTTTTCATGTAATTGTTTTTATGTGCACATATGCAGATGGCAATGGGGAAAAAAGGTGTGATACAAGTTAAGGAAGGTGGAAGAAAGGGGAAAAAACAGAGATCTAACAAAGCTGTTAGAGTATCTGCAAGTAAGTGTTTATTATTAGATTACAATTAGATGTGGTTGTTGTGCAGGTGTAGTTTAAAGAAAGATTAAGTATAGGTGTCTGAGATATTTAAAACTTGCATTATATTATATGGAATATGTTTCTAATTCTTTATTTGGTTTCTATTTTTTTTAAGGAAAAATGAATAAAAATGTGAATGTTAAGGTCATAAACGACAAGGGAAAAGGTTTGATATTATAACATTATTATACAATACTTATGCAGATTACTCTATTATAGTTTGTATGAAATATATATAACTCACCTAACTTTGTTATTAAATATCAGGAAAAAGGCAAAAAGTTATGCGTTGCATGATTTTATCGGATGATTCTGGTTATGTTCATATGTTGTAATGTTATTTGTGTTATTTAGACATAATAAATACATGATATTGTGTTACGTCTATTAATATTTATATATATATTGTTAGATTTTGAGAGTGATGTGGAGATGGAGGAAGAAAGAGATGAAGACACAATCTCTGTTTCTGAAGGTTATCTTTATTTTTTTTGTTAATTTAGATCCATATCTTAATTATTGGTCAATATTATATGAATTAACATGAGCAATTCATATTTTAGATTCTGATATCGGAGAATGCAGCAGAAAGAAACGTAGATAGATGAAGTTGACTATAAGAAAAACAAAGAAAAATAAAGGCAAGTGATGAATATTACATGTTTTTATTTTGTTTATTTAATTATACATAACAATAGTAACTCAAATAAAATGCTTAACAGGTGGTGGGGTGATAGGGGTGGAGAGTACTATTTTCGTTCGAATATGCGTACATGCTTCAAAGAAATGCTATGTTTCAGATTTACAGATCTGCATTATCAGGAAATGAAACTAACACCTTTCTGGTTCTTAATGGAAGCAGTTTTAAAAAATGGAAGTGAGGAGATGATCATTAACTGTACTAAGTATGAGGAAGATGTGAGACAAATTGTTTCAAAATATGACAAGGTCTTTGGTTGTTTTTTAATTGGTGAAGAGGAGTTGGATTTGAGTAGAAATGATGCAGAGTTAATAATGGGATTAACATTAGGTAACGAGAGGTTACCATTTAGAGTTGATAATTATAGGCACCCTGCATGGATTAGAAGATGCTTCGATGAGAGGTTCTTGAACAGAAAACCTTTGCCATCTTTATACCGTCCATTGATAAAGAACAAGATACAAGAAATTCAACATCGCACATATAAAGAATCATTGCAGGATATTGCTAGACTATTGAGTTGTTATATTATGTGTGGTATTCTATGTCCGGTTAAGAGTGGTGCTTTACTATGGTATTTGACATTGTATTTGGAGGATTTTTATGATGTATGCAAGTATGATTGGAGTACATTTGTAGTTGAATATCTTAAATATCATGTTAAGAAAAGTAAGGATACGAAGTCTGGTGGTTGTGCTGTCTTATTACCGGTAAGCATTTTTTTATATATTATACCCAGTCAATTTGTATGCAACATTTATATATACTTACAGAGCAAAATTTATCTTTGTATGCAGTTTTGGCTTTGTGAACACTCTTCTTTAATAGATGCATTGAACGAGAGAGCTTTCCCTAGATTTTTGAAGTGGGATTCAAACGCTCTTAACGCTGTTCTAGACAGGGGAATTCTGAACAAACATTCTAAGGTAATATAAAGGTTAAATATTCTAATAGCCAGAATATAATTGAAATAGTTAATATTAAGAAATTATTGAATTTGTTATATACAATTTACACTGTCGACCAATTTTTTGAAGATAAATCCTTGGGAGGAAGAACAATACAACTCACTGCATGCATTCAGGGATAATGAAAGGTCAAATAGGATAGCAAGTGTTGACAGTAATCCTGTGAATTTTACAAATGTTAATGGACAATCCTGCGCAACTGCGGATGTAAATGCAAATGCTGAGTCGGTAGACAGGGAAGGTGTTTTGACGGGTAAGGAGCCAGTTGTAAATTTGGATATTGGATCGAGTTCAAAATTGAAGGGTGTAAATATGGAGGACGGTCCTTCGTTTGATATAGGATTTGAGAATAATGATGAAGTGGATGATATGGATGTTGATGAAACTGTAATGAGGGTTTGCAGTTATTTGAAAAAATCATTTCTTGAAGATCAAAATGAAGTTGGTGTGATTAAAGAAGGGGTAAGTATTGCAGCTGAGAAGGTTGTACAAGATAAGATTGAGACTAGTATGGACGATATGGTTCAGCTGAGAATGTGCAACGAGAAGCTGGAACTTGAAATAAAAAAGCTCAAGGAAGAATTTGGGAAGGAAAGAGCTACATATGCACTGGACAAGAAGGCGAAAAATGAAATGATTTCAGGACTGGAGATTGAAATTGAACTGCTAAAGAGAGAAGTGGATATGCTTAAGAGGCCTTTGGAAAAATACACGGAAGATTAGTTGATGTTAGAAGAACTAGATAGAGTTAAAAATGAAGAGTTGGCAAACAATTCAAGTAGTAAGGTTGGGGAGGAAGATGTTTTACCAACTGCTTCGGTTGGTAATGTTCAGGTTTTGCCAACAGAGGCCCGAGAGGAAGTAGTCAAAAGAAGTAGAGGGAGTCCACCAAAACACCGAGTCTTAAGGGGCGGTTGAGAATTAAGGGGGAGAAGGAGTCTCCCTCTCTCCCACGAAAAGAGGCCAGTTATAAAGGCAGGTTTGTTTACTTTGTTGACTACGTTTTTTACATTACGAACACACACTTTACATCATTCATCAGAAATATACGAAGAATACACTGAAATTACAGAAAATCCTACGACTCTTGCGAGAATTTCCCTTGATTTACAGGGAAATTCCTCTTTGATTCTCCCGAGAAAGTTTCTGACTTGAGCGTCGGAGATTCCACGCCGGAATTCCCTCCGGCGTGTTCTTGCAGGTCTTACGGGAGCTTAGAAGAGGATTGTTCGTGAGAGAGCTTGCGGAAAAGAGGCGATTTAAGCCCGTAATTCTCACAATCCACACGGGAATATTCGGTATCCTTAGACGTTATTTTTAGACGCAACAACTGGCACCGTTTGTGGGAAACTTTCCGAGCTAAGAAGTGAGAAAGTTCCATACGAAATGGGCGGAGAACAAGATCTGATGAAGCAGACTAAGGAAAAGGGAGATATCACTCCCCCTCCTTTCCCTCCGCCTCCCCCGGGTTTTCCCTCAAACAGGAATCTAGGGAAACAACCCTCAACCACTGTACCGGACGATAACCCTCTTGCACCCGAGGGAAATACGACGGGTACTTCGGGAGCCTCTGGAAGTGGGATCAATAGGGATACACCGCTTTCCCATACCCAACCTGAGCTCCTTACTATCTCTCAGGACCAGCTAAACGCTATGATCGCCCAAGCTGTGGAGAAGATAATTGCTTCTTGAGGAGTCCATACCTTTGGCGCTGCTCCGCCAGGGAATGAAAATACGAAACCTAAAAATCCAGAGCACATGATTGATTCCTCTCTGGCCCCTTCCAGGAATGACGGGGTCCCCCGAGATCAAGAAGATAAAGTACCCTCTCAAGCTGAGAGGAGTGTTCCCAACAGGACCCCCAGGAGAAATACAGAGGTAATCCCTGAAAGGACTTTAGACATGGAGACTGGAGAAAGTATGGATGACACTTATCAAGGAGCAGTCAGCGATCAAATACTAGCCCTTCGGAGAGAAATGAAGGACATGAGGAAACAAATGGTTGGCAATGTAAGTAAATCTCCTTATATTATTGGCTATCAGTTTACTTCGAATATCTTGTAAGATGAATTACCTTCTAATTTCAAATCCTTGAACTTTGAATATGATGGTACGACGGATCCCTACGAATACCTGGTGAGGTTCGAAAATGCCGCTATGTTGCATCGCTATCGAGAGGGTGTCAAATGCAGAGTCTTCTTAACCACTCTATCAAAGGCTGCACAACAGTGGTTTACGCAATTGGGACCTGACACCATTCACTCTTGGTCAGAATTTAGCGAACTGTTCTTGCATCAATTCGCCAGTGCCAGGAGGCAGCCTAGGGATACCCTCACCTTGTTCAACATGAGACAAGGAGATAATGAAAGCCTTCGAGATTTTCTGAAAAGATTCAATCAAGCGTCCCTGGAAGTACCTACTGCCTCTTCTGAAGTTAAGATCAATGCCCTTACCAACGGGTTGAAGGATGGAGACCTTTTCACCTCCCTAGCCAAGTAACCAGTACAAACCTTTGATGAATTATTGAGGAAAGCTGAAAAATACCTCACCCTAGAAGAAGTACGGAAGGCCAAACGCTCAGAAACTAAACCAATGGGAGGAAATGGAGAACGTAGGAGAGAGATAATACCCAGGAGGCCTAGTCCAAAGAGATATAGAGGTTCAAGAAGGTCCGAGAACATAAAAGAAGAAGAAGCAGCACGCTCAGGTCCTAGGGGAAGGTTCGAGAAATATACCCCTTTGAAAATAGAGTCAGCGGAAGTTTTGGAAGTAGTAGGGGATCATCCTAACATGAAATTCCCCTACTCCAGAAATAGAGGCCCCCAAAATCCTAAATCCGATAAGTTTTGCCGGTTCCACAATGATTACGGACACGATACAAATCAGTGTTGGCACTTAAAAGATGAGATAGAAAGGATGATCCAAGCAGGCCATCTGAAAGAATTCACATTCAGGGACAGGCAGGGCCCTCGAGGGCAAAAAAAGAAAGGATCCGGAGGGGAAGCCAGAGGAAAACAAGAGGGAACTGAGGAAGAATACAGAGGATCAACCTCCTCCTCCCCAAAAGAGGGGAACCATCCACATGATTATGGGAGGCCCCACCGATGGAGATTCCTTCAGACAGAGGAAACAGAGTGTTAAATCGTTGAAGATTGAGAGGAATGGGGAGCATCGAGAGATAGGGAAAATGACAGTGGTCCCTGACATTCATTTTGGACCGGAAGATGCCGGAGAACCTAGGGAAACTCATAATGACGCTCTAGTCATTACCACGGACATCGTAGGGTATGACGTGGCGGGGATTTTTGTGGATACGGGAAGCTCCGCAGACATCATGTTTCTGGAGTGCTTTCAAAAAGATGGAGCTGAACATAAAGCTCAGGCCAGTGGAAACTACTCTTTATGGATTCTCAGGGGGTGCAATCTAACCCCTCGGCTCGACACTATTGCAAGTGGGGCTAGGGACTGCCCCTAACCGACGTGTACAAGTGATAGAATTTTTTATAGTAGATGTCCCACCCTCATACATTGTGGTGATGGGAAGACCAAGCTTGAACATCTTTCAGGCAGTAATTTCCACCTTCCACATGAAGATGAAATTTCCCGCCTCGGGGGAGTGGGAGAGATACGTGGAGATCAGTATCAAGCAAGGAAATGCTATGTAGAATCAGTGAAGATAGCAGATAGGGCTATGTTCCTGGGGTTGGAAAGGTTTAAAGGCGAGGACCCCGAGTTGAAAAAACAAAGAGTGGGTGAATTAGCAGGGCAACAACCCAAAATCAAAGGAGATGAGGAGATGATGAATATCGAGCTCTACACAGGGAAAGAAGGATTCATAACCAGAATTGGTACCCATATGGACCCAGAACTTAAGGAGAGAATGATAGCCACTCTTCGTGAGAATGCGGACATATTTGCTTTCGCCCCAACGGATATGACGGGTATCCCTCCAGAGATAGCAGTACATCACCTCAATGTAGATCCTAGGGCGAAACCAGTAAAGCAAAAACTGAGAAACTTTGGTAAAGAAAAGAACCTTATTGTGAAAGAAGAGATTTATAAATTGTTGAGTGCAGGACATGTAAAGAGGATGCAGTTCCCTGAATGGCTCTCAAACGCAGTGTTGGTGTCTAAAGGAGCCGGTAAATGGAGAATATGCATTGACTTCAGGGATTTGAACAAAGCATGTCCCAAAGACCATTACCCCCTGCCCAGAATCGATCAATTGGTAGACGCGACATCAGGATTCGAGTTGCTCAGCATGATGGACGCGTATCAGGGATACCATCAGATTCAGTTGAATCCCTCTAATATCCCGAAGGTATGTTTTATTGCAGCATGTGGTACCTTTGGTTATATACGCATGCCCTTCGGACTAATAAATGCAAGAGCCACCTACCAGAGAATGGTAGACTCAGTATTTCGAGAACAGATTGGTAGGAACATGGAAATCTATGTGGATGACATGTTGGCTAAGAGCATTAAGGCAGAGGAACACATCAAAGACCTGAAGGAGATATTCCAAGTAATCAGGAAAAATGGCATTAAGCTGAAAGGAAAATTCTTAGGATACATGGTGACTCAAAGGGGAATAGAAGTCAACCCTGAAAAGGTGAAGGCCGTACTCGACATGCAGCCCCCTCGAAACTTGAAAGAGCTACATACCCTGAATGGCAGAATAGAAGCCCTCAACAGATTCATAGCAAGATCAGCGGAGAAAAGTCGTCACTTCTTCAGGACATTAAGGAAAGGATCGAAGTTCGAGTGGGATGAGCGTTGTCAGAAAGCTTTTGAAGAACTTAAGCTTCACCTGGAACAACTCCTGAAATTGACAAAACCCTCTCAAGGAGATGTCCTATTCCTATATGTTTCAGTAGGGGAGCATTTCTTAAGTGCAACCTTGATGAAGGAAGAGGGCTCCACACAACAGCCCATATACTATATGAGTAAGGTAATCCAAGGAGCAGAGATCAGATATTCAGAGGTGGAAAAGGCAGCCCTGGCGGTAGTGGTGACGGCTAGGCGATTACGCCCTTATTTCTTGTCATATAAAATCATTGTGCGGACTAACTACCCTTTGAAGCAGGTACTAGGAAGAGCAGACTTGTCAGGAAGGATGGTCAAGTGGGCCGTTGAATTGCAGGAGTATGATGTTGATTATGAACCCAGGAGGGCTATTAAGGCCCAAGCCCTAATGAATTTTATTCAAGAATCCACTAGAACAGAGGTGATGGAAGGCTGGAAAGTGTATGTCGATGGCTCCGCATCAGCACTTGGATGTGGGGCAGGGATAGTATTGGTGGACCCTGAAGGTCAGGAGATACAAGTCGCAGTTAAATTCCGATTTTCAACCTCTAATAACGGAGCAGAATATGAGGCCCTGGTCAGAGGGGCTAACATGGCAGCGGAGATGGGAGCGCAAAAGATTACTCTATATTCAGATTCGCAACTGGTGGTGCAACAAGTAACATGAGAATATCTTGCCAAAGATGAGAAGATGATTGCGTATCTGGAGCAAGTGAGGAATAAATTATATGCCTTCGAAGTGATACAGATACCGAGGGAGGAAAACACGAATGCAGATGGGTTGTCCAAGTTGGCCAGCTCTACTGAGTTCGAGGGTCAAGGAAAGATAACCATGTTAGTAGCGGATCGGTTGGCCACCGAAGCCTTAATCGGAGAGATAACTGAAAGAGACGATTGGAGGAAGGAGATATGGGAAGAATTGAGCAAGGATCCCGCAACCCCAGCATCCAGAGAAAACAAGGCTTTGAGGTTGAAATACTGTATCATTGGGGATCAATTGTACAAAAGATCCTTTACTCAACCATACTTGAAGTGTCTCACAAAACAGGAAGCAGAATTTCTGATCAAGTATATTCATGAAGGTTGTGCGGCCAGTCACGAGGGTTATAAAAATATGGTGAAGAAAGTGTTCAGGGCAGGTTTTTACTGGCCTAGTGTGATGAGGGATGCTCGGGAATTTGTAAAGAAGTGCGAGAAATGCCAGAAGAACGGACCATTGATACGTGTACCAGCGGAAGAAATGGGGGCTATGTATTCGCCCTGCCCATTTGCAAAATGGGGAATAGATTTGGTAGGGCCTTTCCCTATGGCACCTGGAGGAAGAAAGTTCTTAATTGTGGCTGTGGACTACTTCAGCAAGTGGGTAGAGGCCGCACCGCTGGCCAAAATAGAGGAAGATAATGTAATTAACTTCTTAGCAAGACACATCTGCTGTAGGTTTGGAGTACCAAGGATTCTAGTCTCAGATAATGGTACACAGTTCAATGGGGAGAGGGTGAGAAAGTGGTGCTGGAGATGGAATATTTTGCAGAGATTCACTTCAGTAGCTCACCCGCAAGCTAACGGTCAGGTAGAGGTCACAAACAGGATCATAGTGGACGGTATCCGAACACGCCTGCAGAAAATAGGAGGAGGATGGGTGAAGGAACTGGACAACGTCCTCTGGTCTTATAGAACTAGCCCTAAATCAGGTACATGGGAGTTCCCCTTCCAATTGGTATATGGGACGGCAGCAGTAATACCGCCAGAGGCCCGGTTAGGGTCACACCGAATCACACATTTTGATGAAAGGAAAAATGAAGAGTTAATGAGAGAGGCCTTAGATCTGGTAGAGGGGGAGAGAGAAATAGCGAAGCTGAGAGCAAAGAGATACAGGAGCAGGATCAAAGCAGCATACGATTGTAGAGTAATCCCCAGATCCTTTAGAGTCAGAGACTTAGTCCTCCGAAGAGCTGACGCCTTGAAGACTACTGGAAAGATGGAGCCCAACTGGGAAGGTCCTTACAAAGTGGTACAAGTGCTGAAAGGAGGAGCCTACAAGCTCCAGAATATGGAGTGAAGGAGGTGTTGCGCCCATGGAATGTGTGTCACCTTAAGAGGTTTTACGTTTGAAAACGTGTTGGTCCCTTATTTTTCTTTTTTGCAATTTTGACATTCATTTACATTCGAATAATTGTACCCATCGCTTCACCGACACTCTTTTTCCCTCTGCGTGGGTTTCCCTTTGGGTTTTACCATGGAGAGGTTTTCAATGAGGCCCGCATAGGTTTCCTTTTTGCCTATGTTGATAAACACTTTTGATCAATGAAACTTTACTTTTGAAGAAATTGTGGTGATTTTTCTTGATTTTCTTAAGAGTTATCGTGTGAAATAGATGATTGATATGTAGAATTATATCCCTTAAGACAAAGGTTAAAATGAGAAAATGAGTAGGTTTTGAAGAACCTTACTCTGAGAAAATGCGCAGGTTTAGACAAACCTCACCTTGAGAAAATGAGTATGTTCCGAAGAACCTTACTCTGAGAAAATGCGCAGGTTTAGATAAACCTCACCCTGAGAAAATGAGTAGGTTCTGAAGAACCTTACTCTGAGAAAATGCACAGGTTTAGACAAACCTCACCCTGAGAAAATGAGTAGGTTCCGATGAACCTTACTCTGAGAAAATGCGCAGGTTTAGACAAACCTCACCCTGAGAAAATGAGTAGGTTCCGAAGAACCTTACTCTGAGAAAATGCGCAGGTTTAGAAAAACCTCACCCTGAGAAAATGAGTAGGTTCCGAAGAACCTTACTCTGAGAAAATGCGCAGGTTTAGATAAACCTCACCCTGAGAAAATGAGTAGGTTCTGAAGAGCCTTACTCCGAGAAAATGCGCAGGTTTAGATAAACCTCACCCTGAGAAAATGAGTAGGTTCCGAAGAACCTTACTCTGAGAATATGCGCAGGTTTAGACAAACCTCACCCTGAGAAAATGAGTAGGTTCGAAAGAACCTTACTCTGAGAATATGCGCAGGTTTATACAAACCTCATCCTGAGAAAATGAGCAGGTTCCGAAAAACCTTACTTCGAGAAAATGCGCAGGTTTAGACAAACCTCACCCTGAGAAAATGAGTAGGTTCCGAAGAACATTACTCTAAAAAATGCTCAGGTTTAAACAAACCTCGCTCTGAGAAAATGAGGGGGTTCCGATGAACCTCACTCTAAAAAAATAAGTAGGTCTCAATAAATCTCCCCCTGAGAGATAATGCAAATCCAGAAAGAACTTCATCTTAAAGGGAGCACTCGAAGCTCTAAAGTTGAACATGCTCCTGTGGAAAAAATCTCCACCCAATATAGCCTCTGAGGCTAGGGGGAGTAAGAGCTAGGGGGAAACTCTACAAGTATTATCAAGTAAGTACAAAAGCCTGAATTCTCTATTCCCAAATTCTCTATTTTTTTGATAATATGCAGCCTCAAAGCCTATATGTGTTAGAAGAATACTAGAGATACACAGGGAAACCTAGTCAAGAAATGCTAAATGCAATATATAACATGTTCACTATCCTAAAACATAATACATGGCATGCCTATGAAGAAAAAGCAACACATATGTATGCATACAATGAGATAACATGCAGGTATGATAAGAGGGAGCAAGGTAAAACATCAAAAGGCAGAAAGTATAGTAAAGAAAACATCCAAGATCAAAGGCACCATGCCCTGGCCCTCCACAGAAAAACGCAGGAGTGTGGAGTCTCCTGAAAATACCAAAAGGACACAGTGGTCCCCAAAAAAGAGAAAAAATGTTTAACAAGTACTGAAATATTGTTGTTATCAGAGAAAGTAAAGAAAATTCATCAAGAGGAAGGAACTTCAGCCCTTCCAGTGCCTTCCACTGCCTCATCAACCTACCCACTGGAGCCACCACTCTCCTCTTTCTCCTCCGAGACATCAGCAGCTACGGTAGCCAGCGGATCGGGGTTAGCTACATGAATGGGGAATTCCAAATCGCTTGTAGGCACCAAGTCCCCCACTCCAAAGGCTGCACTTTTCAGCTCGGAGACAGCCTTTCTCATGCCAGGCAACCACCAGTGAGTGTTGATATCTTCCTTGGGATCTCTCGGGAAATTCAGGGGAGTAGCTAACTCATCCAGACGCAGGGCACAGGTGTAGTGGCCATCAAATCCTGCGTCAGAATGCTCTGCTACAGCGTTGGAGAAACCATGATCAATGAAATGCGGAATGTACGCCCCCATAACCCCAGAAAGCTGGTACTCTTGAGAAACACCTCTAGCCACTCCCGGTGCAATGTACCCAGAAAATTCTGCCGTGCTGCAGAGGTAAAAAGAGTCTCATCACAAAGCTTCACCCCAGTTGAGGGCAATTCAGCCTTCGGACACTGGATCTCCTTATCCTGCTCAGCAACTTGGACCCGGAGAAGAGAGAGCTCTTCCAGCAAGACCTGGTTCTGCGTTGAGATCTGAACCTTCTCAGCCATGGCTGCCTTCCTCCCTAAGGTGGCCTCCCGAAGCTCTGCCTCGACCATCTCCTTTTTCACCTTCTCCTGCTCCACCTGACTGTGGAGATCGTCATGGAGTCGAAGAGACTGAAGGGCTTGCTCGAACACATCAGAGTAGAGGAGACCGAACTTCATAAAAGTTGTAAAATAACAAAGAAGGTTAGGATATTTATTCTACCCCTTATCAGTCATATAACGAAATATGTACTACAGGCTTACTTGAGAGAAGCTATGAGCCGTGTGCACCATCCTCTCTTCCAGGGTTTGGGCGCTAAGAGCTTTAACCGCAGGTGTAGGGATATGGCGTTCCACAAAAGCGGTAAACTGCTCAACGCTGATATCATTCGTAGCCTCTAGATCAATGGTCTCCGAGGGGGTGAAAGAGGATTTACCTTTAATTTTCTTCTTCTTAGAGGCACCAGAAATGGGGAGTCCAGAAGAGAAAGCAGCTCTTCCGGCGGATGACCTGGTACGTTTGGCGACTGAACCCACTGAGGGTTTCATCGGAGAAGGAGAAAGGGGGGCCTTTGAAGAAATTTCCGGAGCAGGAGTTTTATTCACCATAGAGAGTGGAGTAGCATCTCGAGAAATCTGGGACAACCAACTCATAACTGTGACAAGAGAATGAAGACATAAAAATCTAAACTCAGAGAGTAGTAACAAGGAAAGGAAATGATATTACCGTCATCTGGGCCTAAAGGATAATCAGTGCGACCGAAACTAAAATGGGATAAAGCCCTAAGATTTTTACATATGCTCATCATATCAAAATACCCATGAGCAGTTACATGCTTATTCAAGTTTTTTATTACATCCAGATTAAGGGGGGAGCAAACAGAGAGAGGAGGACTGGGCACCCCAGGATTCTCATAGATCCACCCCTCATGAGGAAAATCCCAAGAAGAAGGGCTAGTAACGAAGAAGTAATAGTCCTTCCACTCTTGAACCCCCTCATGGAGTTTTTCCATGAACTTCCCGGCTCTAGTGGGGCGACCACAAACGTAGAAAAACCCATCCGCAAACTTGCACATGTACTGGGTTAAAAAGAGTTGGGCTGAGGGTTCTCCACCATTCCCCTTAACCAGAATGTAGAACCCTATCATTGCTCGAATAACGTTCGGGGTGAACTGGTTAATGCGTATCCGGAGGTAAGAGGAAATTTCGGCTAGGTAGGGGTTTATCGGAAAATGAAGGCCGACCTTTAATTGAGCCTCCCAAATAGCTAAACTCGTAGGGCCGGCGAAATTTGGGCGTTCTTTAGGGTGAGCGGCCCTAACTAGGTAATCTGTCGAAAAAATCCCAAAACGAACAAAGGCGGCTACCCACTCTTTTGGAAGGGTAGAGGAAGTAGAAATTCTATTTTTTAGAGCAGGATATGTTATGGGAAATAAAGAGATCGAGCTGGAAGGGGAATCGGAACCTTCCATAGAAGCACTTTCCGATGAAGAATGAGAAGAAGAGGACATGACGATAAAATAAAAAAGGAAAATGAGGTGAAGATGGGTACCTGAAAATGAAAGCACCTCTGGGAAGTAAGTGATGTGCCGGCGAACGTGTGAAGGAGGCGGTTGGTTGCAGAAACAAAAGGAAAACTTGAAGAGAGACGCAAAACTGTAGACCAGAAGTTTGAACTAGTAAGAGAGGTTTTTTAATTTTTGAATTGGGGAGTTATGATGGTAACTCAAAATATGGGGAGAAAATCGAGGAAAGTGGCATTCATAACTAATAGGAGAGTGCGTGATTATGGCAACGCCGGCTGGCAATCCTTTCTATGACAGGCGCGTGAAGAAGGCAGACACGGAAATTCGAAGCGGTGATAAAATTGAATGATTGTCACTTAGCGGCAAAAAGAGGGATTTGAAAGAGGAATTAAATTCTTTTGTCTAAAAACCAGAGGGCATATTTTCTTAAGGAAGCACAACGTATCCTTTGAATTTAATGGAAATAGTAGCTGCAGTTTACAAGAATTCATCATATCCTACTCTCATAAAACGAATATATTTTACGAGAGTAGGGGGGAGTAGTTGATGCGGCCAAAATATGTCGTTCCCGGAGATAACGACACGTGGATATAGGATGAATTAAATCCGTCTTATCATGGGTGGTAGTTTGGTGAAGAGATTAATACACCCCCTAATACAAAGAGAGAAATGGGCCTAACTAGGCCTATAGCCCATATCTTTGGCCCACGTCCTTAGCCCAAACACTCTGGGGTTAAATGTTTCCAGCCCAAGAAAGGGAGTCGGGAGATCCAGTCTTAATTATTGAGGCCCGAGAGGAAGTAGTCAAAAGAAGTAGAGGGAGTCCACCAAAACACCGAGTCTTAAGGGCAGTTGAGAATTAAGGGGGAGAAGGAGTCTCCCTCTCTCCCACGAAAAGAGGCCAGGTATAAAGGCAGGTTTGTTTACTTTGTTGACTACGTTTTTTACATTACGAACACACACTTTACATCATTCATCAGAAATATACGAAGAATACACTGAAATTACAGAAAATCCTACGACTCTTGCGAGAATTTCCCTTGATTTATAGGGAAATTCCTCTTTGATTCTCCCGAGAAAGTTCCTGACTTGAGCGTCGGAGATTCCACGCCGGAATTCCATCCGGCGTGTTTTTGCAGGTCTTACGGGAGCTTAGAAGAGGATTGTTCGTGAGAGAGCTTGCGGAAAAGAGGCGATTTAAGCCTGTAATTCTCACAATCCACACGGGAATATTCGGTATCCTTAGACGTTATTTTTAGACGCAACAATTAGGAACGGAAGAAGAAAGAAAGAAGTAAATTTCTTCTATAGAAAAATAAAATAAAATTACATTATCTAATAAAATTAAACAACACAGAAACATAAAATTACATTAGCAGTTATAAATTGTAATTTTTTCATTGATTCTCTATATTTTGAATCGTTTTGAAAAAGGGACATGTTTGTCTTAACTCTTATTTTCATTCTCTTCCCATCTTCTTTGAACTCTCTTATTCATCGAACTCTTATTTTCATTCTCTTCACATTTCTTTATTGAACTCTTATTCACATCCTCTTCTTTTTTTTGCAATTTGCATTGCAATGATTTATGAGAAGGATAGCAGAAAACGAAAAATAAGTTTTTGATAAGAATAGCAAAGAACGGAAAAAAAGAATGGTTTATAACTGCCTTCTTACTCACTATATTTAAAGAAATAAAAAATAATGAAGAATGGTTGTTGAGAGAGGAATGAAACCGCTTTGTATTTAAAAAAATAAATAAATAACTTTTATTAATGAAAACTGTAAATAAAAAATAAAAATAAAATTAATAGAGGAGACAGAAAATATGAGAGAGAGAGAGGAGAGAACTGAAAATATAATTAAAAAAATGTAAAAGAAAAACAATAAATAGAGAAAAAAAAATTATTTAACAAAAATGTAAAAGAATGAAAACGGTAAAAGAAAAAGAATTGAGGCAGAGAAATAGAGAAATAAGGGAGTTTTGGAAAAATAATTTAACAAAAATATAAAAAAAAAACTGTAAATAAAAAAAATTAAATAGAGGAGACCGTGAAATATGGGAGAGAATTGAAAAAAAATGTAAAAGAAAAAAAAAAGATTGAAAAAAAGGGAGAGAGAGGAGAGAGAGAGAGAGGAGAGAAAGGAAAAAAGAATTGTAAATTTTAAGAAAATTAGAAAATTAAAAACAAAGAAAACTATGAAGCCACCCCTAGATTAAGAGAGATTCATAAATAGTAATTAAGGATAGATAAGTTTACGATTTTTTTTTCTTGTTCATCATTAAACTTAAATTTAAATTGTAAGTTAGATAAAAAGGACAGTAATTTAAAATTAGATGAGTTAATCGCAGAGAAAAACCAATTACACAAACAATGAAAAATGTAAATCAGGGAAAAAAAACTGTACGAGGAAGAGAGAGAAAGAAATAAAAGAATTTTAAAATTAACCATAGAGAAAAAACCGTTACAATTCCAATTTTCAACTAATAAAACAAATTTAGAAATAGAAATGAAATAATTTGGAATTAAAATAAATTATAAATAAAAAATATTAAAGGAAAATTAAGATTAAATGTGGGGAAAGGGGTTGAACCCTAGCCTTTCGTATGCTAACTTACTAACTATATCGTTTAAAGTGCAATAAAACAAATTCTTTTCAATTTTTAATTCTAATTTAATTATACTCATATCACATGCATATGGAACAATTTTATCGTTTAAAGTGCAATAAAAAAAATTCTTTTCAATTTTCAATTCTAATTTCATCAAACCGATATCACATGCAAATGAAACAATTTTATCGTTTAAAGTGCAATAAAACAAATTCTTTTCAATTTCCAATTCTAATTTCATTAGACACATGTAGATGAAACAATTTTATCGTTTAAAGTGCAATAAAACAAATTCTTTTTAATTTCCAATTCTGATTTCATCAAATCGATATCACATGCAGATGAAACAATTTTATCGTTTAAAGTGCAATAAAACAAATTCTTTTCAATTTCCAATTCTAATTTCATTAGACACATGCAGATGAAACAATTTTATCGTTCAAAGTGCAATAAAACAAATTCTATTTTATCGTTTATAGTGCAATAAAACAAATTCTTTTCAATTTCCAATTCTAATTTCATCAGACACATGCAAATGAAACAATTTTATAGTTTAAAATGCAATAAAACAATTCTATTTTATCGTTTAAAGTGCAATAAAACAAATTCTTTTCGATTTCCAATTCTAATTTCATTAGACTGATATCACATGCATATGAAACAATTTTATCGTTTAAAGTGCAATAAAACAATTTCTTTTCAATTTACAATTCTAATTTCATCACACACATGCACATGAAATAATTTTATCGTTTAAAGTGCAATAAACAAATTCTATTTTATCGTTTAAAGTGCAATAAAACAAATTCTTTTCAATTTCCAATTCTAATTTCATCAGACTGATATCACATGCATATGAAACAATTTTATCGTTTAAAGTGTAATAAAATAAATTCTTTTCAATTTCCAATTATAATTTCATCAAACTGATATCACATGCAAATGAAACTATTTTATCGTTTAAAGTGCAATAAAACAAATTCTTTTCAATTTCCAATTCTAATTTCATCAAACTGATATCACATGCTAGATGAAACAATTTTATCGTTTAAAGTGCAATAAAACAAATTCTTTTCAATTTTCAATTCTAATTTCATCAAACTGATATCACATGCAGATGAAAAAAATTTATCGTTTAAAGTGCAATAAAACAATTTGTTTTCAATTTCCAATTCTAATTTCATTAGACACATGCAGATGAAACTATTTTAGACGGTGTTTGTTTTGGGATTGGCCAATCCGGATTTGGATTGGCCCAATCCCAATCCAATTTCTTTCAATCCATCTCTATCCAAATACAAATCCAAATACCAATCCACCCCTATAATACACCTATACACCTATTTTTATACAATCAAATCACTCATTCTCTTTACTATTTTTTTTCTCTCACTTTTCTTTTACACATTCATTCTCTCTCATACTTTCTTCTCTCTCTTACTTTTCTTTCACTATTAACAATAATAAAATATTATAAAATCACTTTTGATGTGACATAAAGTTAAATCTACCCATATTCCTCAATTTTTAATCAAACACAACTTACACGTAATTACTATTAATGGATTACTCAAATCCCAATCCAATCCACAACAATGTAAATCCAACCCATCACAATCCCAAACAAACACCACTTTATCATTTAAAGTGCAATAAAACAAAGGGTTAATTCTAAATAAATACACCACCTTTCATCTCAATATCAATTTAATCATGACCTTTACGATTTTCTTTTAAAACCCCAACCTTTCATCGTGTTGCAATTAGATACACATTTTTTTCTCCTGTCAACAATTGATGATTTGGCTTGCCGGAGCTCGCCACGTCATATTACACATAGTTTTTTTATTTTCCCTATAAAGATTACACTTTATAAAAATATAATTTTTTATAAAAATAAAAATAAAATTACAGCGTCTGCTCTGCTTCTCAAACTAAATCAAGTTTTCTTCTACCATTCTCAAACTAAATCAAGTTATTCTCCTAACCATAAAAATTAAATAAAAATTAAAATAAAACTCTCGGCATCTTCGGCGTCTTCTTCACTTCTCAAACTCAACAGAGTTCTTGTTATGCACGTCTCTCTCACTTCTCAAACTCAATCAATTAATCAAGTTCTTCTCTTCAAATTCTAAAAATAAAAATCATAAGAGATAGAACATTTTTGTTGCAATAATCATTAGTGTTTAAACACATTAATTCATAGAATATTTTTCTCTCTCATAAAGCATATAAATTGTAGTTCTCGAACTAGTTGAACAAAATAATAAAAAACCACTAGGTTATCTTCAACATACACCTAAATGCAATAATTAATTGAGGTCCACCAAAAAAAATTATAGTTCTCGAACTAGTGAACAAAACAACAAAATTATTAAATAATTTAAGAATCCTGAAGAAATAAACCACCAAATCACCAATGATCATGGATTAGATGCGTGAGTTTTTTTTTTTGTATGATTTTTATGGTTAGAAGAGAATAACTTGATTTAGTTTGAGATAAAGAAAACTTGATTTAGTTTGAGAAGCATAGGAGACGCATGAAATTTTATTTTTATAAAATTTTATGGTTAAGAGAGAATAACTTGATTTAGTTTGAGAATGGTAGAAGAAAACTAGTTTGAGAAGCGGAGGAGACACGTGCAATTTTATTTTTATTTTTATAAAATTTTATATTTTTATAAAGTGTAATTTTTATAGGAAAAATAAAAAAATATGTGTAATATGACGTGACGAGGTCCGGCAAGCCACATCATCAATTGTTGACCGGAGAAAAAAAATGTGTATCTAATTGCAACACAATGAAAGGTTGGGGTTTTAAAAAAAAAATCGTAAAGGTCGTGATTAAATTGACATTGGGACTAAAGGTGGTGTATTTATTTAGAATTAACCCATAAAACAAATTCTTTTCAATTTCCAATTCTAATTTCATCAAAATGATATCACAGGAAGATGAAACAATTTTTTCGTTTAAAGTGCAATAAAACAAATTCTTTTTAATTTCTAATTTCATCAGACTGATATCACATGCATATGAAATAATGTTTTCATTTAAAGAGCAATAAATCAAATTCTTTTCAATTTCCAATTCTCATTTTATCAAACACATGCAAATGAAACAATTTTATCGTTTAAAGTGCAATAAAACAAATTCTATTTTATCGTTTATAGTGCAATAAAACAAATTCTTTTCAATTTCCAATTCTAATTTCATCAGACACATGCAAATGAAACAATTTTATAGTTTAAAATGCAATAAAACAATTCTATTTTATCGTTTAAAGTGCAATAAAATAAATTCTTTTCGATTTCCAATTCTAATTTCATTAGACTGATATCACATGCATATGAAACAATTTTATCGTTTAAAGTGCAATAAAACAAATTCTTTTCAATTTCCAATTCTAATTTCATCACACACATGCAAATGAAACAATTTTATCGTTTAAAGTGCAATAAAACAAATTCTATTTTATCGTTTAAAGTGCAATAAAACAAATTCTTTTCGATTTTTAATTCTAATTTCATCAGACTGATATCACATGCATATGAAACAATTTTATCGTTTAAAGTGCAATAAAACAAATTCTTTTCAATTTCCAATTCTAATTTCATCACACACATGCAAATGAAACAATTTTATCGTTTAAAGTGCAGTAAAATAAATTCTATTTTATCGTTTAAAGTGCAATAAAACAAATTCTTTTCGATTTCTAATTCTAATTTCATCATACTGATATCACATTCATATGAAACAATTTTATCGTTTAAAGTGCCATAAAACATGTTGGTCCTGAAAGGAGTATATAACAAGTGTATGGGGGGGGGGGAATACACTCGTATGCAAATTCTTTTCAAACTTGATCAAACCAGAGTTCAGCAAGGTTGTCCTGGATAACTCTACTGATGAGATTAACTTTTCTAAGATAATCAAACTACTAAGTACTATTGAGTACTTAGTTGAATAACTATCTAAGGGAGTTATGTGTGCGGAATTAGTGGTTGGCCCTTTAGTTTAAACTCCTTTTATATTCTGAAATTACCTTAACAGTTTATTACAGTCTATCAGGGAACTTGTCCAATTCAGGTTTTGCACACTTTGTGATATGTATCTTTGAAAGTTCAGTTTGTGTGCAGTGTTGAATGTACGTAAAGTACTTTGAATGTAAATCAACACAGTGGTTTATAGTGGTTTAGAAACTCAAGCTCCTACATCCACTTTCCCTGATTTAACATGATAATTCCTTCACTCTTGGAATTAACTTGTTTTATAGTGCCAAGGTGCACTTGATCCCTAGGATGTCTAGAGTCCTAGTACCATTTCTCAACTCAGAACTGAACTGTTCTTCTCTCAAAAGTTAGTTCCCTCCACTTCTACTACGACAACCTTCTCACTTTCTCACTTGAAAGGTATAAGGGTTGAAGTAAGGATCCAACTAATGAGATATCCTTTACAATGAAGGCCAGTGTATAAGGATAGGATATCTCTTCTAAGCTTTGTATGGATGTACAATGAGGTTCAGCTTAGATGAAGTGTTTGAAGACTAAGAATGTCTTTTGAAAGTTTGAAAGCACTTGTTAACTTGTAGGATAGTTGGATGTGTTGAAGTCATTCAAGTAGTCTTCACACTTCTGTATTTATAGACAAATTTTAGGATTTTTCCGTTGTAGAGGCAGTCCCAAATTGCTATAAATGTCTTCCTTGAGTTCTTCAAACTTGAAGACAGGTTCTGATAGTGACATGTCCTTGTTTTGGGAAATAAACGGCTGCAACAACTTTGTCTTCATTCTGAGCACTTTTCCCAATGTCCGACTTCAAGATTCACTTGGTCAAACATGGACATCTCTTCTTATCAACTTTCCTGAGATAAGGACAAGCTTCCTTATCACTTGGACAACTCTACTTATCAGATTCAGCATAGTTCACTTATCGGAAGTGTTGGCTCTTTATCTCTTTAGATGATTTGGCTCTTTCTCTTTTCATGACTTCTTAGAATAGCTCTTTGTGTATATGTCTTGGAGAGATGAACTTGACCTCTTCAGCATAGTTGTCTTAGAGACAGATTCTGGTTCAAGTGTACTGAGACAACTCTTCTGAACCATTCTAGTTGGACAATTCTTTTGAGCTTTGTGATGCAGTAGATTGGTGCTTTGATGTTGCATCTTAACTCATGTTTGACATTTATTCAGTTGTCTGAATCTCCTTGATCAGCATACTTGTCCTTCAGCAGTCTTGAGGTCACTCCAGAAACTGAGCCTTGAGGGGACTGATGCAGATTTAAGCTATTAGGTAAGTGTTCCCCTCAACTAGTGCATATATTAATCTAAGAGTTGCCTAACACATCAGCTTCTCTACTTTTCTTAGTCTACATGTTCCAACAGTCCTGAAACATGTTCATTCAATCTTGACTTATCTACTTGGCATGTCTCAGGGGGTTTTGGTATCATAATCAAAACTCATTTTATTCCCAACAATTTCCCCCTTTTTGATGATGCCAAAACCTATACAATCTATGCAAAGGTGACTTGAGTACACTTATTACATTCTACTACAGTGAAGATAACTGAGGTCAAGTTCCCTGAAAGAATAATGTGTTAGTGTATTTTCTGTTTTCATTTGCATATAGGTTGATAAGTCAGACAAGTTAGGATTCAGTAATGTTGATTCAAAATGTGTTCAATTATCATTCAAATAAGAGATCATTACAGACATGTTGATAGTTAAACAATCATATCAGACCATGGACATTACATCAGAGCATAAAATGACTTAAAATACATGATCAGAGCAATACTTAACAAAAAAATTCTATCAGAGCTTTAGTCTTTAAGTATTAGAGCATCCTTTAAGTATTAGAGCTTCAATCTAAGCATCAAGTTATCAGAGCACAACATAACAGCAGTCTTGATCAATTTCAGCATATTAACAGTCAAGACATTCAGATCAGCAAAAAGGGGTCAAGAGGACTTAGCCAATTCAGAGATCATCTTTAGGAGGTGGCACCATCCCATATTGTGCCCATGCTCTCTTGTTTAACTCCATGGCCTCTTGATTAGTTCCCTTTGGTCCAAGTTCCATCCTGTTCAATTTCAGGATCTCAAGGAACTCTTTGAGGATTCTTGACTGATCAATCCATCCTTCCAGCTTTGGAGGCATGTAGATGATTGGCTTGGGGACAGTGAATTCAATTCTTGCAATGTCAGCAGCTGCAAGCAATTGCTGATATAGTACCTTGTAGTACTCAATCATGAATTCAGTAAAAGAGGAGTTGACATCTTTTCCATTCCATCTGTCAATGACACAGTAGTCATAGACAAACTCCCTCTTTGCCTCTTCCCATGTATCATTTAGTTGTATTGGCACCCATTTATCCAAGTGTGGATATTTGGTGTCCATGGGGATCAGTAGCTGTGGCTTTAACTTGCTGTAAGTTGCTCTTCTTCTCCTTGGTTTCTGAAAATTTACTCTTCTCTTGTCTCTTGCTCTGTTTGCTTCTTCAATTTGATCCATCTTTTCTTGAGCCCTCATCATGGCCAGCTTTTGTTGTGTTTCAAGGTCTTTGCCATACCCTTCTTGAAACAACTTTGATGGATCATACAGTGGCACAGATGTCTTCATCTTTGGTTGAGGTCCAAAGCCTTCTTCATATAGCTCTTCAATGTCTTCAGCAGCTTTGGCACCTTCAGTAGACTTGGTCTCAGTAGACTTATCTGTTTCAGAAGACTTTGCCTTTTCAGCAATCTTGGTCATTTCAGCAGATTTGACCTTTTCAGCAGCTTTAGGCTTCTCAGCAGTTTTGCTCTTCTTGGAGATTGGCTCTTCTTCCTCAATTCTGAACTCAAGAGGAAGTTTTAGGCTGTTGGGGAAATCAGTGAATGTCTTAGCCTTTCTTTTGTTCCCCTTGGCCTTCTTGATTTGTCCTCTAGTTTGGACACCTTCAGCAATTTTGTCCAAACCAGATCCTTCTCCTCCTGGCCTCTACTGAAGCCTAGCTCTCTCTTCTTATGCTGATGCCATAGAAGCCTTCATTGCTATGGCTAACTGCTCTTCTTCATCAAGATCCTCTAAGTTCAAGATTGCTTCCTTTTTGCCCTTATCTTGAGCAGCCTTTTCCTTACCCTTATCTGAACCACCAATAACCAAGGCACCTTTGGCCCTTGCTCTTTCTCTTTCCCCCTTTTTGGCAGCATCAAAACACTGAGGTTTGAGCTCACTCATGGTTGTTGCCATTAGGGATTGGGCTAGGTTCAGAGATTTCATCTCTTCTAGCAGATATACATTCTCATTATGTATATTCTGCATTCTGTCACTGCTCAAGCTAAGGAAAGCTAGAACAGACTTCATCTTTTGCTCAACAACCTCCTCCAAGGTTGCTTTCAGAGATGCTTCAAGTTGGGCTTTAAGGAACTCAGTGAGATTTGTCACAACACTTTCAGCAATGTTGTCCATTACTTCTTTAGAAAACTTTTCTGAGGCAGCTTTCACCATTGCAAGCCTCAACTCTTCAGCTCTTTTCTTTTGTAGAGCTATTTTCTTTCCTAGGGACTGCTTGACAGTCATTCTAAGAGCTTTGACATTGGCATTGTGATTGTCTCTTAGCAATTTTTGTTCCTTCTTGACCTCCTCTGAGGTAGACTCCATGGTGGCTTTAGCTTTTTGAACCTCGGTGGAAATGGTTTGAAGACCAGATTCCACTCCACTTATCCTTGCTTCTAATGTAGGTAGCACTACATCTTCAGAGCCAGTCAATCTCATCTCCACAGATGCCAAAGTTCTACCTTGCTCATCCATTGCTCCAGAAGTTTCAGCATGAGCAGATTGGACTTGATGAGCCAGAGAGTCCAACTTTGCTGTTTGCATCCCAAGCAAGGCTTGTGCTGATCCAGAATCCACTTGGATGGGTGCATCTGTTAAGAATTCATCTACAAAGATTTGGTCAAGAGAAATTCCTGCAATATCAGACAAGTCAAATGGATTAGTGAACAAACACTCATCACCCTCAATATTTTTTGCATAAGACTCTGATACATCAACAGTCTTCTCCTCATTTTCAACTAATTCTTTTCTCCCTTCATAGATAATGTTCTCACTCAAGGATTTCATCAAGGGATTCTTGAAGTTCAGATTTGACTTCAAGAATAACCTGTCCTTCCTCACTTATTCCACCCTCATTTGGTGGTACACTCACAATCTTAGTTATGACTACCTCCCTATCATCCAAAACTCCCTCTGGTTTTTCTACTAAGCTCTTCTTTTCAACTCCTTCATTTAAACCTGCAACACTTTCACCCTCAACAAGGTTCAAAAGTGGCAGTTGTTGGGAGATCTCAGTGCTTTTCTCAGCAGCCACTGAGTCATCCTGAATGATTAAGGGCTGATCAGTGTCCAACTCTCCTGACACTGAATAGGCCTTAACCAAACTAGCTTCTATGATAGGAACCTCCACATCTGTAAGCTGTGCCTTAGGTTCAGAAGAACCTTCATTGGCAGATGTGTCCTTGGCTGTGTCACCAGCTCTGGTCAACACCTCTGAAGATACAGAGCCTTTCCTATGATATGTGACAAGAGGGTCTGAGAACTTACTGGATTCAGAAGGTTTGGGTTGGGAAGGTTCAGGGAGATTGGTCTGGGAGGGTTGTCTTGAGGAGGTTTAGAAGGGTTTGATGGATCATCTTTGCCATCATCACTTGAGCTGCTATCAGGGTGCTTGATCACTTTAGCAAACCTCTCTTTCTCCTCAGTAATTTTATCAGCAACCAACTTGGCAAATACTTCCTCATCAGTGAGGAATCTTATTTTGTTTACCCCAGCAAAATGAAGTAATCTGCCCTCTTCAATTTGCCACCAGTTGGCACCTTTGTCATGAATGACCTGTGCAATTTCCATAATGGACTTATCTTTCACCTCCACTAACATCCTCAAATCATGAAACATGGTTTGAAGTCTTGGGAATTCTGCAAGTTGTGGGTATAGGCTGTCCACAGTAGCCCTTGCTCCACCTCTGAGCATACTTTCATAAGTATACTCCTCCTCATTCTCATTTGATTGAGAACTTTGGGCTATAGGGGAGTTGGCTTTGTTTTCAGGAATTGCAGCTTCAGGTAGGTTTAGTTCAGGAGGGTTGGCTTCAGAAGGGTTGAGCTCTATAGAAGGTACTTCGGTTTCTTTTGAGAGCAATGGATCTGAAGGGGCTTTACTAAGAGGGGTTGGCTCATGAAGTGTTGTTTCTAAAAGCTTTGAATAATTGAGCATAGATGAGTCAAGGGGAGACATGAGTCTTGTCTCATCTACTGCTAAATCTGCTAGCACATCAATCCCACTTCTTTGCACACTCCCTTTTGGAGAATATCTCTTTGTAAGATTGACAGGGGTGATAGGTTGGTTAGAAGGGGTAATATGGGTTTCAGGGGAGTTGGGTTCAGGATTTTGAGTTTCAGGAAGGTTGGCTTCTAAGGGCAGTCCTTCAGGGACTTTGGACTCTGGGGTTCTAGAACCAGAAGAGTTGGTCCTGGGCTTAGATTTTGTCCTACTTTCTGCCCTGCTTTCCTTCAGAGCTACTTGGAGAGATCTTTCCTCCTGAAGTTCCAGCACCATTTCAGTAGGCTTGACTCTTCTCTTGCTTGCCCTACTGCTCCCACTTCCTTCTCCTTCTTTCTCAGGGACAACTTCCCTGGGCCTTTTATCACCCTTCTTCTTTTGCCTTGTCTCATTGTATATCTGCCTCAAATCTTCTGAGTGGTCAGAAGGCACTTGCACTCCTTCTTCTGCCACTTCATCAACTTCAATTGATGCTCCTGAGGCTTCTTCTGTTAGAACTTGAAACATTTTCTTGGTTTTGACAGCCCTGGCCTTTGTTCTTTTCTTCATTTTGGGCTTCTCCTCAACCTCCTCAACAGGTTTGGCCAGTTGCAGTCTTCTTTGTTCAGTTTTCTTGCTCAGTTTCCTGAACAAGATTTTCTGGGCAGGGAGGGGTTTGGCAAAGGTTTGCATCTCAGAATAGTGAGCAAACTTCTCAATCAACAGGCTTGCCCTTGTGCAATATTTGAGTTTGGCTTCCAACACAACCTTTTGGTGAGCCTTCACCTTGAACTTTGCCTTCTCCTTCATCATTTCAGACAAGATGAAGGTCCTCCAATCAAACTTGATGCCCTTGTCACTGACATCAATCACTGCAGCCATAATCCTTATCCTTGGAGCACTTACTTGCTCCAAACTGCCAGTGTTGCTCATGAGGCTCTTGGTGATTACCTCAAATAGGTTGAGAAACTTGACTTTGAGAGTCCTCTTGTGTTGAGTAGATGAGATTGGTCCTGGAACAAGGAGCCAATCTTGAGCAATCTCTTCCTCATGGCCATTGCCATAGAATTCTGGATTCCTCCCTTCAGAGGGCAATCCAAAGGCAGCATCTACATCCTCCTCAGAGAATTTCACTCTGTGGAATCTTTCTTCCTCTTCTTCTTCTGCTCTGTAAGATAGCCTTGTGGTGACCTCACCATCTTCTGGCTTTCCTCTCCATTTTAGAAAAGCAAAGAATTCAGCCATGTAAGATTCAAGGCAAGAGTCTGGCTTTTCTTGCATAAACTTCTGAAGTCCTGCTCTTCTCAACCATCTCAAGGTTGGAGTGATTTCAGGGTCTTCACTCTCAAAAGAGAGGATAGGCTCAAAAATGAGGTTGTTTTTATGGCTAAGATAGCTGAAATCAAGGTCTAGGTCCTTGTTTGTAAAGTCTACAACCATTTCTGTTCTAACTTTGGGAGCCATTGAAGAGAAGTGAAGGATTTTGAGAGAGTGTTTGAGAGAGTAAGAAAACTAGGGTTTCAAGAGAATTTTGAATGCGTGGGGAAGAATGAATTGTTGTATGGCTTCTTAAGACTTGTGAATATTCCAAAAGGAATGTATGTCAATGAGTAGGTGAGTCTTAATGCAATTCAACGGTTTACAAATGAGGAAATCAAGTTTGGACGGCCAAGAACAGTTTCATGGGAGTTGGCCAGTTTTGATCCAATGGTCAAAAATCAATGAAACAGTGAAAAACTGTTTTATTCAAAATGTGGGAGGAGTTTTAATGTTTGTTTAAAGCTGGGAGGTTATCAAGGTAGATCATGTCTCAAATCGTTTAATGCAAACAAGAGTTAAATCTTGGAATTTAATGCATTGAAAGCGACTTTTTGGGTAAGGGACAAATTGAATCTTTGAAAATGTGATATCTTTAAAATGAATGGGACAGTTATTGAAATAGGCAATGATTACCCAAAATAGGTGCTTATCAAACCAAGATTTGGTTTGATAGCCAAGACAACTTATCTGACCCTACATGGACAAGTGTCCTGAAGAGATGTGGACAACTGTCCTGAATTTCAATGGACAAGTGTCCTGAACATTTGAGGTCATCTCTTCTGAATTTCAGTAGACTTGACCAAGTCTGCTGAACTTTGATTTCAGTTCCCCCTTGATTAATAAACTCCTTTGGATTCATTTGTCCAACTTCCCTGGATCAAGAAGACCTAACTCTACTGATAATTCCAAGAATCTTGCCTCTGCAAGTGGTTTTGTCAAAATATCAGCCTTTTGATGATCTGTATGGATTTTTACTAGCTTGATGTCCTTCTTCTCCACATGGTCTCTAATGAAGTGATGTTTGATATCCACATGCTTGCATCTAGTGTGTAGAACTGGATTCTGAGATATTGCAATAGCACAGTTGTTGTCACAGAAGATTGGCACTGCAGTAGAGTTGATATTGTAGTCTCTTAGTTGTTGTCTTAACCAAAGGATTTGAGCACAACAACTTCCAGCAGCTACATATTCAGCTTCAGTGGTGGAGGTTGCCACTGTGTTCTGCTTTTTAGAGAACCAAAAGATAAGCTTGTTCCCTAAGAATTAGCATGTTCCTGAAGTGGACTTTCTGTCAATTCTACACCCTCAATAATCAGCATCTGAGTAGCCAGTTAGCTCAATGTTGTCATCAACAGGGTACCAAAGGCCTAAATCTTCAGTGCCTTTTGAGATACCTCAAGATCCTCTTAACAGCCTCTAGATGGCTTTTCTTAGGATTTGCTTGAAACCTAGCACAAACACCTACTGCAAAGGTGATGTCAGGTCTGCTGGCAGTGAGATAGAGGAGTGAACCAATGATTCCTCTATATTCAGTAGAGTTGGTTGGAACACCACTCTCATCTGGATCCATTTTCCAATTTGTGTTCATGGGGATCCTTACTGGCTTGCTGGTTGTACACCCAAATTTCTTGATCATTTCCCTTGTGTACTTGGCTTGGTTGATGAAAATTCCTTCCTTAGATTGCTTGACTTGTAAGCCCAAGAAAAAGTTCATCATTCCCATCATTGACATCTCAAACTTGCTTTGCATGAGCTTTGAGAACTTCTCACACAACTTCTCATTGGGGGATCCAAATATGATGTCATCCACATATATTTGGACAAGCAAGATGTCCTCTCCTTCAGTGATTCTGAAGAGAGTTTTGTCCACAGTTCCCTTGATAAAACCATGATCCAAGAGAAACTGTGGCAGTGTGTCATACCAGGCTCTTGGTGCTTGCTTGAGTCCATATAAAGCTTTCTTCAGTCTATAAACTTGGTTTCCAACTTCAAAACCAGGTGGTTGCTCCACATAGATTTCTTCTTTCAAAACTCCATTCAAAAAGGTACTCTTGACATCCATTTGGTACACTTTGAACCTCTTGTGGGCTGCATAGGCTAAGAAAAGCCTTATTGCTTCTAGCCTTGCCACAGGTGCAAAGGTTTCATCATAATCAATGCCTTCTGATTGACAGTAGCCTTTTGCCACTAGTCTAGCTTTGTTTCTGACAATCACATCATTCTCATTCTTCTTGTTCTTGAATACCCACTTGGTTCCAATAACATCTTGATTTGAAGGTCTATCCACCAGCTCCCATACATCATTTCTGGTGAATTGGTTCAGCTCTTCCTGCATAGCTGTGATACAGTTTGCATCTTGAAGTGCTTCCTCAATGTCACTTGGTTCCTGTTCTGATAGGAAACAACAAAACAAAGCATTTTCACCATGAAATCTTCTGGTTTTGACTCCTATACTTGGATCACCAAGTATCAGATCAGTAGGATGGTCAGACAACCAAGTCCTTCTTTTTCTGATCCCTTCAGTAGAGTTGTCCTCTACTAAGGTTGAGTCACCAGTATTATAGAATTCAGGATAATTGAATGCAGGATCTAATTTTGGATCATATTCAGGGATGTTGTCCTCAATGTCAGGGACATTGGCATTTTCAACATTTATGGTTCCCCCTGGAATATTTGATCCATTAACTACCTCAGCAGAGCCTGCTTATTCATTGGTAGTTGTTACCTGAGTGTGAACTGGGATTGGGTCATTCAGTTCACCATTTCCTTAAGTGGGGTTTGCTTCAGGATGGTTGCCTTCAGGATTGTTGTCCAGTATTATGTTTTCAGGAAGATTGGCTTGGACAACATCTATGAATACAGTGTCCTTGTCTTTTAGACTCAATCTGGTTGTTCTTTGTGTGATTTCTTCAGTGTCCAGGTTTTTGTTCTTGACCTCAAAAATAGATTCATCAAACACAACATGAGGTGTTTCCTCCACAATTAGGGTTTTACAATTGTACACCCTGAAAGCTCTACTGATTTGGGAATATCCAAGAAATATCCCCTCATCAGCTTTGCTGTCAAAAGCTTTCAACTGCTCTTTCCCATTATTGTGAATGAAACACTTACAACCAAATATGTGGAAATATGACACTTTAGGCAATCTTCCTTTTCAGAGTTCATAGGGGGTTTTGCCTTGCCCCTTAGTGATCAAACATCTGTTCTGAGTATAGCATACAATGTTTATTGCTTCATCCCAAAACCTCTTAGGTAGATTAGAATCAGCAATTAAGGTTCTAGCAGCTTCTTTTAGAGTTCTATTCCTTCTTTCTACAGCTCCATTATGCTGAGGAGTTCTAGCTGCTGAGGTTTCATGAGCTATCCCATTTTGTGTGCAATACTCATTGATGTATGAGTTTATGAACTCAGTGCCTTTATCAGATCTTATCTTGATTATATTAAGGCTCTTTTCATTTGACAGTTTCTTTAGTAGTTCAGGGAGTTTGACTTGTGTTTCCTTCTTATTAACGAGAAATACTACCCAAGTAAACCTGGAGAAGTCATCTACTACCACCAATGTGTATTTTCTACCATTTATGCTTACAGGGGTAATTGGTCCAAATAAATCCATGTGTAAAAGTTCAAGTACCCTTTCAGTAGAGATGACTGGTTTTCCCTTGAATGAGGCTTTAATCTGTTTTCCTTCTTGGCATGGTTTACAAACATGCTCTTTAATGAAAACCTCATTAGGTAGTCCTTTAACTAATGCATTTCTAGCAAGCTTGTTCATTGATTTAAAGTTCAGGTGGTTTAGTCTTTTATGCCATAACCAACTTTGTTCAGTTGAGCTCTTAGCAATGAAACATGCAGCATCAGTAGACTTGTCCCAGTCAGCAAAATACACATTTCCCTTTCTAGTTCCAGTCAGTAAAGTTTGTTGTGTTTTATCTTTAATTAAGCATTTTCCACTTGAAAACTCAACATTAAAACCTTTATCACAAAACTGACTTATGCTTAGTAAATTGTATTTGAGACCAGCCACATAAGATACATTGGATACCTTGATATTGCCAATTATCAAGGTACCATAACCTTTTGTTACTACTTGTGAGTTGTCTCCAAAAGTGACATTTGAGCCTTCTTTTTCAGTGAAATCAGTGAGGAGTTCTTTGTTTCCAGTCATGTGCCTTGAGCATCCACTATCGAGGTACCATGCTGACTTTTTGTTCATGATCCTCATCTTCTTATGGCCCTTAGGTACCTGCAATTAGCAAGCTTTAGGTACCCTTTGAATTTTGGGTCCTGAGAGGTTAGTTGTACCTTTAGGAACCCAAACTTGCCTAATTACCCTGATTGATTCAAGGTGGCTAAGTTGTTTTCCTTTAGTATCAACATACACTGTCTTTCCCTTAAATGCCTTTGGGAAAGTATGTGTGAAAGTGTTAACTCTGTAAGTTTCAGGAGAGTTGTCAAATCTCCTGAACTTATGAGTTCTTTGTGCTACTTGAGGAAATCTGTGAGGGAAGGCATATTTATGACCATTACCCTTTGGCATGAAGGGTTTTGGTTGTCTCATTTCATTTTGCCTTTGAGGATAGTTGTCCTTAGGTCTATTCAGCTGAGGCTTTCTCAGCAGAGTTGGCTTAGGCTGATTAAACCTTGGATAACTCCTTTGAACATTGTTCAGGAGAGTTGCCCTTCCATTGGGTCTACTCTGCTGACCAACATTCCTCTTGTGTTCAGGAACTTTGGCCTTTTCCTTAGGTTTGGGCCTAGTCTCCTGAACCACTAGAGTTGGCATCTCATTCATTTTTCCCTTCCCTTTGTTCAGTGGCTGAATTACTTCAGTTTCAGCTTGTTGTGCCACTGATTTAACAAAGATTTTCTTAGTGTTACTTGTGGAAGCAACACTAAGACAAGGTGAAGATTCAAATGGATCAAAACCTAATCCACTTCTTTGAGCCATAGGTCTTTGGTAACTCTGAATTTCCTCTATTGCTCTAGAGTATTTGTTCAAAGCAGACTTCTTTAATTTCAGGCTCTCTTCACTTGATTTAAGAATGCCATACTCATGTGAGAGGTTTTCAAATTTTGCTTGAAGAATTTTTAGTTCAAAATCTTTTCTCTTCTGAGAGAGTAGTTGATCATCAATCTGTCTTTGTTGGTCAACTATCCTGAGATTTGCTTCCTCAAGCTCTCTCAAGACTTGTTGATACAACTCAGTAGATTTAATATCAACTATTGTCTCAACAGGTTTTGAAAGCTCAATTGAAAGCCTTTCATTTTCTCTCACACAGTTGTCAAGAAATTTTTGTAACCTAGTGAAATCTTCCATTAACTTTCCAAAGGAAAGTTTCAAGTTGACTTCACTAGTGTTCTATGATAGAAATGATGGTGAGCTAGAAGTAGAGGATACCTCATCATCCTCAATGGCCATGTTGCACACATTATCATCATCTTCACTGTTTGAGAACAGTCCATCAGAAGAGTTGAAACTTTCAGCACTATCAGATTCTTCACCAGCCATCGTGGCTTTTCTGTTGGTGAACTTTCTATCTCTTTTGGCTTGCCTCTCTCTTCTCTCCTTGGAGCTGAGTTCAGGGCAGTCATACTAGAAGTGCCCTTTCTTCTTGCAGTTGTAGCACATATCCTCATCATCATCTTTCTTATCATCATCTCTTCTTCTAGATGGGGAGGGTTCAGCTCTGTTGGACTTTCTCCTATCAGAGGACTTGTCCTCTGATCTTTTCTCTTCAGGCTTCTTGTCCTCAGCCTGTGCTTCAGGAGAGTTGTACCTTCTGCTGAATTTGTGGCCATCTATTCCTTCATTTCAGCCTTAGAGACTGACTTTGATGGTCTTGGAGTGGGCTACATTTCTGGTTCAGCAGTTTTGGCCTTGAATGCCACTCCCTTGGTTGGTAGAGAAGGTTCCTCAGCTGGCTTCCTTCTGTTGAGATCAAACTCATAAGCTTTGAGTTCAGAGAAGATTTGTTGCATGGGCATGGTGGAGAGAACCTTGGTATTTTGAATCATTACAGCATAAACATCCCACTTTTGAGTGAGACTTCTCAAGATCTTCAATCCAACTTCTCTCTTGGAGTACACCTTGCCCAAGGAGTTGATTTCATTCATCACAACAGTGAATCTACCAGCAAACTTGTCAATGGACTCATCTGACTCAATTGGGAATTGTTCAAACTTCTGCACAACCACTTGAAGCTTATTATCCTTTATCTTTTCAGTACCCTCACATATTTCAGCAAGAGTATCCCAAATTTCTTTGGCAGTTGTGCAGTGGTAGACCATTCCCATGATTGCATCTGGAATTGTTTGGTAGAGGGTGTTCATGGCTAGATAATTCAGATTATCTTTCTTTTTCTCCTCTGAGGTGAAGTCATCTTCATCCTTAGGAATTACATCCCTTGTGTCTGCTCTTTGCTCATCAGTCAATCTGGGGTTGAGCTGAGTGAACACATAGGGTCCTCTTGTAATCACCCTCAACATGTCAGTATGAAGAGATGCAAGATGAGCTCTCATTCTGATTTTCCAGAAATCATAATTGTCAATTGAGAACATGGGTAATTTGTGATGTGATATATGATTGACTGGATTGGTGGCCATATTGTCCAGTCCTTGAACAGCAGGAGGTGGAACAGCATTGTTGTTGGTAATATCTCAAAAGTAAGATGGGTTAGATACAGATAGATTTCAAATAGAGATCAGTTCAGTGACCACACCAAATATGTGATTTTGAAAGTCAAGATGGATTTTCAGAAGCAGTGGTCTTTGAACCCCTGCTCTGATACCACTTGTTGGTCCTGAAAGGAGTATATAACAAGTGTATGGGGGGGGAATACACTTGTATGTAAATTCTTTTCAAACTCGATCAAACCAGAGATCAGCAAGGTTGTCCTGGACAACTCTACTGATGAGATTAACTCTTCTAAGATAATCAAACTACTAAGTACTATTGAGTACTTAGTTGAATAACTATATAAGGGAGTTATGTATGCGGAATTAGTGGTTGGCCCTTTAGTTTAAACTCCTTTTATATTCTGAAATTACCTTAACAGTTTATCACAGTCTATCAGGGAAGTTGTCCAATTCAGGTTTTGCACACTTTGTGATATGTATCTTTGAAAGTTCAGTTTGTGTGCAGTGTTGAATGTATGTAAAGTACTTTGAATGTAAATCAACACAGTGGTTTATAGTGGTTTAGAGACTCAAGCTCTTACATCCACTTTCCCTGATTTAACAGGATAATTCCTTCACTCTTGGAATTAACTTTGTTTTATAGTGCCAAGGTGCAGTTGATCAAGAACGCCACTCCTTGGTGCTTTGATCCCTAGGATGTCTGGAGTCCTAGTACCCTTTCTCAACTCAGAACTGAACTGTTATTCTCTCAACAGTTAGTTCCCTCCACTTCTACTACTACAACCTTCTCACTTTCTCACTTGAAAGGTATAAGGGTTGAAGTAAGGATCCAACTAATGAGATATCCTTTACAATGAAGGTCAGTGTATAAGGATACGATATCTCTTCTAAGCTTTGTATGGATGTACAATGAGGTTCAGCTTAGATGAAGTGTTTGAAGACTAAGAATGTCTTTTGAAAACTTGAAAACACTTGTTAACTTGTATGATAGTTGGATGTGTTGAAGTCATTCAAGTAGTCTTCACACTTCTGTATTTATAGACAAATTTTAGGATTTGCCCGTTGGAGAGGCAGACCCAAATTGCTATAAATGTCTTCCTTGAGTTATTCAAACTTGAAGACGGGTTCTGATAGTGACATGTCCTTGTTTTGGGAAATAAACGGCTGTAACAACTTTGTCTTCATTCTGAGCACTTTTCCCAATGTCTGACTTCAAGATTCACTTGGTCAAACATGGACATCTCTTCTTATCAACTTTCCTGAGATAAGGACAAGCTTCCTTATCACTTGGAGAACTCTACTTATCAGATTCAGCAGAGTTCACTTATCAGCAGTGTTGGCTCTTTAGCTCTTCAGATGATTTAGCTCTTTCTCTTTTCATGACTTCTTAGAATAGCTCTTTGTGTATATGTCTTGGAGAGATGAACTTGACCTCTTCAGCATAGTTGTCTTAGAGACAGATTCTGGTTCAAGTGTACTGAGACAACTCTTCTGAACCATTCTAGTTGGACAATTCTTCTGAGCTTTTTGATGCAGTAGATTAGTGCTTTGATGTTGCATCTTAACTCATGTTTGACATTTATTCAGTTGTCTGAATCTCCTTGATCAGCATACTTGTCCTTCAGCAGTCTTGAGGTCACTCCAGAAACTGAGCCTTGAGGGGACTGATGCAGATTTAAGCTATTAGGTAAGTGTTCCCCCTCAACTAGTGTATCTATTAATCTAAGAGTTGCCTAACACATCAGCTTCTCTACTTGTCTTAGTCTACATGTTCCAACAGTCCTGAAACATGTTCATTCAATTTTGACTTATCTACTTGGCATGTCTCAGGGGGTTTTGGTATCATAATCAAAACTCATTTTATTCCCAACAAAACAAATTATTTTCAATTTCCAATTCTAATTTCATCAAACTGATATCACATGGAGATGAAACAATTTTATCGTTTAAAGTGCAATAAAACAAAAAAAATTCAATTTCCAATTTTAATTTCATTAGACACATGCACATGAAACAATTTTATCGTTTAAAGTGCAATAAAACAAAAAAAATTTCAATTTCCAATTTTAATTTCATTACACACATGCACATGAAACAATTTTATCGTTTAAAGTGCAATAAAACAAATTCTTTTTAATTTCTAATTCTAATTTCATCAGACTGATATCACATGCATATGAAACAATTTTATCGTTTGAAGTGCAATAAAACAAATTTTTTTTCAATTTCCAATTCTAATTTAATCAAACACATGCAAATGAAACAATTTTATTGTTTAAAGTGCAATAAAACAAATTCTATTTTATAGTTTAAAGTGCAATAAAACAAAATTTTTTCAATTTCCAATTCTAATTTCATCAGACACATGCAAATGAAAAAATTTTATCGTTTAAAGTGCAATAAAACAAATTCTATTTTATCGTTTAAAGTGCAATAAAACAAATTCTTTTCGATTTCTAATTCTAATTTCATCAAACTGATATCACATGCATATGAAACAATTTTATCGTTTAAAGTGTAATAAAACAAATTCTTTTCAATTTCCAATTATAATTTCATCAAACTGATATCACATGCAGATGAAACTATTTTATCGTTTAAAGTGCAATAAAATAAATTCTTTTCAATTTCCAATTCTAATTTCATCAAACTGATATCACATGCAGATGAAACAATTTTATCGTTTAAAGTGCAATAAAACAAATTCTTTTCAATTTCCAATTCTAATTTCATCAGATTGATATCACATGCAGATGAAACAATTTTATCGTTTAAAGTGCAATAAAACAAATTCTTTTCAATTTCCAATTCTAATTTCTTCAGACACATGCAAATGAAACAATTTTATCGTGTAAAGTGCAATAAAACAAATTATATTTTATCGTTTAAAGTGCAATAAAAAAGTCTTTTCGATTTCAAATTCTAATTTCATCAGACTGATATCACATGCATATGAAAAAAAAAATTATCGTTTAAAGTGCAATAAAATAAATTATTTTCAATTTCCAATTCTAATTTCATCAAACTGATATCACATGCAGATGAAACAATTTTATCGTTTAAAGTGCAATAAAACAAATTCTTTTCAATTTCCAATTCTAATTTCATCAGACTGAAATCACATGCAGATGAAACAATTTTATCGTTTAAAGTGCAATAAAACAAATTCTTTTCAATTTCCAATTCTAATTTCATCAGACACATGCAAATGAAACAATTTTATCGTGTAAAGTGCAATAAAACAAATTATATTTTATCGTTTAAAGTGCAATAAAAAAGTCTTTTCGATTTCAAATTCTAATTTCATCAGACTGATATCACATGCATATGAAAAAAATTTATCGTTTAAAGTGCAATAAAATAAATTCTTTTCAATTTCCAATTCTAATTTCATCAAACTGATATCAAATGGAGATGAAACAATTTTATCATTTAAAGTGCAATAAAATAAATTTTTTTCAATTTCCAATTCTAATTTCATCAGACACATGCACATGAAACAATTTTATCGTTTAAAGTGCAATAAACAAATTCTATTTTATCGTTTAAAGTGCAATAAAACAAATTCTTTTCAATTTCTAATTCTAATTTCATCAGACTGATATCACATGCAGATGACACAATTTTATCGTTTAAAGTGCAATATAAAAAATTCTTTTCAATTTCCATTCTATTTTCATCAGACTGATATCACATGCATATGAAACAATTTTATCGTTTAAACTGCAATAAAACAAATTCTTTTCAATTTCCAATTCTAATTTCATTAGACTGATATCACATGTATATGAAACAATTTTATCGTTTAAAGTGCAATAAAACAAATTGTTTTCAATTTCCAAATCTAATTTCGTCAAATTGATATCACATACAGATGAAACAATTTTATCATTTAAAGTGCAATAAAACAAATTCTTTTCAATTTTCAATTCTAATTTCATTAGACACATGCAGATGAAACAACTTTATCGTTTAAAGTGCAATAAAACAAATTCTATTTTATCGTTTAAAGTGCAATAAAATAAATTATTTTTAATTTCCAATTCTAAATTAATCACACACATGCAGATGAAACAATTTTATCGTTTAAAGTGCAATAAAATAAATTATATTCAATTTCCAATTCTAATTTCATCAAACTGATATCACATGCAGATGAAACAATTTTATCGTTTAAAGTGCAATAAAATAAATTGTATTTTATCGTTTAAAGTGCAATAAAATAAATTCTTTTCGATTTCTAATTCTAATTTCATCAGACTGATATCACATGCATATCAAACAATTTTATCATTTAAAGTGCAATAAAACAAATTCTTTTCAATTTCCAATTCTAATTTCACCAAACACATTCAAATGAAACAATTTTAACGTTTAAATTGCAATAAAACAAATTCTATTTTATCGTTTAAAGTGCAATAAAATAAATTCTTTTCAATTTTCAATTCTAATTTCATCAAACACATGCAAATGAAACAATTTTATCGTGTAAAGTGCAATAAAACAAATTCTATTTTATCGTTTAAAGTGCAATAAAAAAGTCTTTTCGATTTCAAATTCTAATTTCATCAGACTGATATCACATGCATATGAAAAAATTTTATCGTTTAAAGTGCAATAAAATAAATTATTTTCAATTTCCAATTCTAATTTAATCAAACTGATATCAAATGGAGATGAAACAATTTTATCATTTAAAGTGCAATAAAATAATTTTTTTTCAATTTCCAATTCTAATTTCATCAGACACGTGCACATGAAACAATTTTATCGTTTAAAGTGCAATAAAACAAATTCTTTTCAATTTCCAATTCTAATTTCATCAGACTGATATCACATGCAGATGACACAATTTTATCGTTTAAAGTGCAATATAAAAAATTCTTTTCAATTTCCATTCTATTTTCATCAGACTGATATCACATGCATATGAAACAATTTTATCGTTTAAACTGCAATAAAATAAATTCTTTTCAATTTCCAATTCTAATTTCATTAGACTGATATCACATGCATATGAAACAATTTTATCGTTTAAAGTGCAATAAAACAAATTGTTTTCAATTTCCAAATCTAATTTCATCAAATTGATATCACATACAGATGAAACAATTTTATCATTTAAAGTGGAATAAAACAAATTCTTTTCAATTTTCAATTCTAATTTCATTAGACACATGCAGATGAAACAATTTTATCGTTTAAAGTGCAATAAAATAAATTCTTTTCAATTTCCAATTCTAAATTAATCACACACATGCAGATGAAACAATTTTATCGTTTAAAGTCCAATAAAATAAATTATATTCAATTTCCAATTCTAATTTCATCAAACTGATATCACATGCAGGTGAAACAATTTTATCGTGTAAAGTGCAATAAAACAAATTATATTTTATCGTTTAAAGTGCAATAAAAAAGTCTTTTCGATTTCAAATTCTAATTTCATCAGACTGATATCACATGCATATGAAAAAAATTTATCGTTTAAAGTGCAATAAAATAAATTCTTTTCAATTTCCAATTCTAATTTCATCAAACTGATATCAAATGGAGATGAAACAATTTTATCATTTAAAGTGCAATAAAATAAATTTTTTTCAATTTCCAATTCTAATTTCATCAGACACATGCACATGAAACAATTTTATCGTTTAAAGTGCAATAAACAAATTCTATTTTATCGTTTAAAGTGCAATAAAACAAATTCTTTTCAATTTCTAATTCTAATTTCATCAGACTGATATCACATGCAGATGACACAATTTTATCGTTTAAAGTGCAATATAAAAAATTCTTTTCAATTTCCATTCTATTTTCATCAGACTGATATCACATGCATATGAAACAATTTTATCGTTTAAACTGCAATAAAACAAATTCTTTTCAATTTCCAATTCTAATTTCATTAGACTGATATCACATGCATATGAAACAATTTTATCGTTTAAAGTGCAATAAAACAAACTGTTTTCAATTTCCAAATCTAATTTCGTCAAATTGATATCACATACAGATGAAACAATTTTATCATTTAAAGTGCAATAAAACAAATTCTTTTCAATTTTCAATTCTAATTTCATTAGACACATGCAGATGAAACAATTTATCGTTTAAAGTGCAATAAAACAAATTCTATTTTATCGTTTAAAGTGCAATAAAATAAATTATTTTTAATTTCCAATTCTAAATTAATCACACACATGCAGATGAAACAATTTTATCGTTTAAAGTGCAATAAAATAAATTATATTCAATTTCCAATTCTAATTTCATCAAACTGATATCACATGCAGATGAAACAATTTTATCGTTTAAAGTGCAATAAAATAAATTCTATTTTATCGTTTAAAGTGCAATAAAATAAATTCTTTTCGATTTCCAATTCTAATTTCATCAGACTGATATCACATGCATATCAAACAATTTTATCATTTAAAGTGCAATAAAACAAATTCTTTTCAATTTCCAATTCTAATTTCACCAAACACATTCAAATGAAACAATTTTAACGTTTAAATTGCAATAAAACAAATTCTATTTTATCGTTTAAAGTGCAATAAAATAAATTCTTTTCAATTTTCAATTCTAATTTCATCAAACACATGCAAATGAAACAATTTTATCGTGTAAAGTGCAATAAAACAAATTCTATTTTATCGTTTAAAGTGCAATAAAAAAGTCTTTTCGATTTCAAATTCTAATTTCATCAGACTAATATCACATGCATATGAAAAAAATTTATCGTTTAAAGTGCAATAAAATAAATTATTTTCAATTTCCAATTCTAATTTAATCAAACTGATATCAAATGGAGATGAAACAATTTTATCATTTAAAGTGCAATAAAATAATTTTTTTTCAATTTCCAATTCTAATTTCATCAGACACGTGCACATGAAACAATTTTATCGTTTAAAGTGCAATAAAACAAATTCTTTTCAATTTCCAATTCTAATTTCATCAGATTGATATCACATGCAGATGACACAATTTTATCGTTTAAAGTGCAATATAAAAAATTATTTTCAATTTCCATTCTATTTTCATCAGACTGATATCACATGCATATGAAACAATTTTATCGTTTAAACTGCAATAAAATAAATTCTTTTCAATTTCCAATTCTAATTTCATTAGACTGATATCACATGCATATGAAACAATTTTATCGTTTAAAGTGCAATAAAACAAATTGTTTTCAATTTCCAAATCTAATTTCATCAAATTGATATCACATACAGATGAAACAATTTTATCATTTAAAGTGGAATAAAACAAATTCTTTTCAATTTTCAATTCTAATTTCATTAGACACATGCAGATGAAACAATTTTATCGTTTAAAGTGCAATAAAATAAATTCTATTTTATCGTTTAAAGTGCAATAAAATAAATTCTTTTCAATTTCCAATTCTAAATTAATCACACACATGCAGATGAAACAATTTTATCGTTTAAAGTCCAATAAAATAAATTATATTCAATTTCCAATTCTAATTTCATCAAACTGATATCACATGCAGGTGAAACAATTTTATCGTTTAAAGTGCAATAAAACAAATTTTATTCAATTTCCAATTCTAATTTCATCAGACTGATAGTACATGCATATGAAACAATTTTATCGTTTAAAGTGCAATAAAACAAAAAAAATTTCAATTTACAATTCTAATTTCATTAGATTGATATCACATGCATATGAAACAATTTTATCGTTTAAAGTGCAATAAAACAAATTCTATTTTATCGTTTAAAGTGCAATAAAACAAATTCATTTCAATTTTCAATTCTAATTTCATCAGATTGATATCACATTCAGATGAAACATTTTTATCATTTAAAGTGCAATAAAACAAATTCTTTTCAATTTTCAATTCTTATTTCATCAAACTGATATCACATGCAGATGAAACAATTTTATCGTATAAAGTGCAATAAAACAAATTCTATTTTATCGTTTAAAGTGCAATAAAATAAATTTTTTTCAATTTCCAATTCTAATTTAATCAGACACATGCAGATTAAACAATTTATCGTTTAAAGTGCAATAAAACAAATTATATTCAATTTTGAATTCTAATTTCATTAAACTGATATCACATGCAGATGAAACAATTTTATCGTTTAATGTGTAATAAAACAAATTCTATTCGATTTTCAATTCTAATTTCATCAGACACATGCAGATGAAACAATTTTATCGTTTAAACTGCAATAATACAAATTATATTTTATCGTTTAAAGTGCAATAAAATAATTTATTTTCAATTTTCAATTCTAATTTCATTAGACTGATATCACATGCATATGAAACAATTTTTTCGTTTAAAGTGCAATAAAACAAATTCTTTTCAATTTCCAATTCTAATTTCATCAAACTGATATCACATGCAGATGAAACTATTTTATCGTTTAAAGTGCAATAAAATAAATTCTTTTCAATTTCCAATTCTAATTTCATCAGACTGGGGGAAAATTTTATTTTTTGTCTTTTAAGTTTGATACAATCCAAAATAAATCCTTTAAGTTTCAACTTTACAAAATACGTCCTTTACCTTTCAATTTTAATCCTTTATGTTGTGAAGGAATTAGAATTGACAAACTTAGTGCCACGTATATTAAAAAAAACTACATCATCATGCCACAACACTTTATATTAAAAAAAAAATAGAGCTAATAAAACGTCAAAATATTTTATACACACACATAATTTTAAATACAAAAATAGATGTATATAAAATGACTAAGTAATCCTTACATAAATAAAGAGTAAAATAATTTTAAAAAATAACTTGAAAAAATATGAAACAAAATAAATTTCACAAGCAAAACCAAAGGGTGTTGCAGTTATGATTGATCGATATTAATTATGTGAATCTTATTTTCCTCTATTAATTGAAACATATAACTAGATGCAAATAAGGGAAAATATCACTTTTGGTCACTAAACTTTACTAATTTTCAGATTTAATCACCCACATTTAATCACTATCAAAATTGGTCACTCAATTATTCTTTTCTATCAATTTTGATGTTGATGTTACTCAATCCGTCATTAACTAACGGAGAAAAAGGTTTTGAGCGCCAACTTTTGTTTTACTTCATTTTCCCTCTTTTAATTCCTAAACCCTAAACCCCTGATTTTGAGTTTGTACGAAGAACTAGAAATGTCTAAACGAACAGCTTCTACACCCCAATACGGTAAGAATAAGTAAGTTGTTAATAATCATGCGTCTTCTAGAACATTTGGTGATTCATCAACCAACCTTTTCTAGAGTAGCCAGGAATTATCAGTAAGTTGTTAATAATCATATAACTCAATTATGATTTGATTTATTATCATCTCATTGTTGTTGTTGGTTTACTTTTAATTTTACAGGGTAACCCAGAAATGGAAAACTCAGAAGGTAGTACGAAAGGAAAAAATCACAATGGAGCAAATGTGAGTGTGTCTTGGCTTACAATGTCATTTTATAATTACTGTTGTTACAGAATTGTATCCACAAAGCAACTCCTCACAAATGATAAACCAAGATCACTAGAAACGCAAAGAATTGAAACGAATAAAGAAAACAAAATAAGACTCAGGATTTACGTGGTTCGATCAAATGATCTACGTCCATGGAGGATAGAAGACTCTCTTCACTAATCACAAGTGAAAGTTACAGATTACAAGTGTACACAAAGCTTGATCTCTCTCGAAACTCTCAGTTTTGGTAACCCACAACCTATGCACTAGATGGGGTGTATTTATAGATGTACAATGCAAGTTGAAACTGCCACCAACAAACTAACTACCTAACAAACTAACAGAAATAAACTAACTCTGAAACTGGAATATCAGCACAGTTGACTCAGAACAGTAAGATCAGCACAGTAGACTAAGAACACTACTCTTCTGATCAGACCAGATGAGTTGATACCTAAGATCAGAACACTAAACTTTATCAGCAGAGTACTCCTTACTCAGCTTGTACTGAAATCCAATATCAGAACACTAGTTACTGTTCTGATAGTAAGAACACTTTTGGTAGTAAGAACACTTTTGTTACCAGAATCAAAATGACATTCCAATATTGCATTAATCTCCTTTGTAGTGTGCTTACTCTTCTGGAATGACTTCTTCTTGGCCTTGCCAAGAATACACAACTCACAAAACTCTAGGTTTTTTAATGTCTTATGGTGGAATGCCCCCTTCTTGGATAACTCCATCAGGCCTTTCTCTCCCACATGTGCTAGCCTCTTATGCCAAAGCATAGCATCCTCAGAACTCATGGTAACATCAACAGCACCTGTGATTGTCTCACCAATTAAAGAATATAACCCATTAGACTTCTTCCCTTTCATCACTATTCTATCAGCTTTAGTAACAAGCAGACATCCTCCTTCTGTCTTAAATTCATAACCCAAAGCATTTAGTGTGCCAAGAGATATAAGGTTTCTCTTCAAATCTGAAAAAAAAAATCTGACATTAGTCAGGATCACATGTTTATCATTAAACATCTTCACCCTCACAGTGCCAATTCCTCTTACATTGCAGCTTTCATCATTTCCTAATAGTACTGATCCACCATCCATCATTTCCAGGTTTTGAAACCAAAATTTGGTAGGACACATGTGAAATGAACACCCAGAATCCAACACCCATTCATTAACAAGTTTGCTATTTGTTATGCTCATTACTTCAGCACTATCAAATCCTTTTGCCTCTGTTACATCAACTTTTGCAGGATCAGTAGACTTCTTATGCTCAGGACAATCTTTTATGAAATGTCCTTCTTTATGGCATTTGTAGCAAGCTTTGTTCTTGACTACATATCCATTTCTCTTCTGATTTGGTTTGTGATGGAGATGAAGCCGCGTTGTTGTTCTTGGACAAATATGATCGTCTTTTGATTGATAAAGCCCAAGCCCGCATGTTTATTTAATTGTTTGGGCCACTTTAATTATGCTTATTTATTAATAATGTTTTGGTAAGTTTTGCTGTGACTAAAACCTAGTATATATAGGTTTTCTTTAAGTTTTTGGACGGCAGTTTTTGAAGAATTTTAATAATAGGGTTTATCCCGTTTTGTGTGTTTTCTCTCCGTAGTATACGTAGTATCAACGGAGATCACACTTTGATTCATCGATATTCTTCCGAGTTTAGACGTTTCCCTGCATCAGTTGGTATCACGTGGCCAATTCACGATCCTAGACATGCCGCCTCGTCGCCAACCTGGTGGAAACGACACTGCTCGCTTGGAACAGCGACTGGATCAACTTACGCATCAACTCGCACAACAAGGCGAGTTATTGCAACAACTTGCCGCAGTCACAATGGCCGGAGCGGACACTCGCCCCCCGGGGCAACGAGCGCCTCATGCCAATACTGGTGGCGTGCACTTGGATCAACCTAATGAGGACCCTTTGTCATCAGACGATGAGGCCACTATTGACAACCCTTTTTCCCCTCTCGCAGGTCATGCCCAGAGGCGTAACACCGATCAAAATCGTTGGGAATCCGGCTTGAAAATAGAACTCCCTGGATTTAATGGCGGCATGGATCCTGATTCTTTTCTCGATTGGCTTATTGCGATCGAGGATGTGCTTGAATACAAGGAAGTCCCTTCTGAGCGTCGTGTCGCTCTTGTGAGTACTCGTCTGCGTGGTCGCGCGGCCGCTTGGTGGTCTCAACTAAAGATGGTTCGCCAGCATCAGGGTAAATCTAAAATTGTGGCCTGGGATAAATTCACCAAGCATCTTCGTGCTGAGTTTCTCCCTTTCAATTATGCCCGAACTCTTTATCAAAAATTGCAAAACTTACGTCAAGGGTCTCGTTCTGTGGATGATTATACGGAGGAATTTTATCAATTACTTGCACGAACAGATTTATCGGAGTCGGTGGACCAATTGATTGCCCGTTATATTGGTGGCCTACGAATTAATTTCCAAGATGTGCTGAACATGGTGGCACCTATGTCGGTTTTAGAGGCCCATCAGCGTGCCTTGCTGTTTGAGCAGCAGCTACTCCGTCGGCCGTCAGGCCTTTTCACACCAACCTCTAGTCGCCAATCTCTGCCTCATGCCTCACCTGCCCAGCGACCCACGACAGATCGTCAGCCACCAGGTCCACTTCCTCCTCGTTCGGGCGCTACTCCGCCCGTAGGGACATTTGCACGCCCAGGACAATGCTTCTCTTGTGGAGAAACAGGGCATATGCGTGCTAACTGCCCCAAACGCGGTGCACGGGGACTGCTTCTTGAGGACCCAATAGAGGAGGTTTCCACATTCTATGAAAATCCTGTATATGATGAGGAACTTGTGCTTCCTAATTCTGAGGAGGTGCTGCGGGGTGACACGGGTCCTGCTTTGGTGGTGCGCCGAGCATGTTTAACTCCTAAGCATCCAGATGACACGTTGCAACGAAACAGAATTTTTGAATCGACGTGCACTATAGCCGGCAAGGTATGCACCTTTATAATTGATTCGGGTGCGTGTGAGAATGTCATTGCGTCTGTGGTTGTTGATAAACTATCTCTGGTGTCTGAATTACACCCTTCCCCTTATAATTTATCGTGGCTTGAGCGCTCTACTAAAATTATTGTTGATCGTCGGGTTTTAGTGTCGTTCTCGATTGGTACTAACTATGCAGATAGGGCGTGGTGTGATGTTGTTCCCATGGACGCGTGCCATTTATTGTTGGGCCGTCCTTGGCAATTTGATAGGCATGTTGTGCATGATGGCCGCCTAAATTCATATAGTTTTGTATTTTCTGGGGTAAAGTACACACTACTACCATCTGTGCCTAGGTCTATTTCGATGCCGCATGACAGTTCAGTGTTGTTTCTTTCCCATACTGATTTTGTCCGGGAGATGGGAACTGCAGATCACGTTTATATTCTCCTTGCGCATGACTTGGTTGTTGATGTTTCTGTGCCACCTAATGTATTGGCATTGATTGATGAATTTTCTGATGTGTTCCCTGCTGAGCTTCCTGATTCTTTGCCGCCTCTTCGAGATATTCAACACCATATTGACTTGATCCCGGGGGCGCCATTGCCCAATCGCCCACACTATCGAATGAGCCCGATTGAACATGAAGAGCTTCGCCGACAGGTGGAAGAGCTGCTACGGAAGGGCCACGTTCGTCAAAGTTTGAGCCCTTGTGCTGTACCGGCTCTCCTCATCCCCAAAAAGGATGGACAGTGGCGTATGTGTGTGGATAGTAGAGCGATTAATAAGCTCACTATTCGATATCGCTTTCCTATCCCACGGTTGGATAATTTATTGGATCAGTTATGTGGTTCAGTAATTTTTAGTAAGTTGGACCTGCGCAGTGGTTATCACCAAATACGCATTCGGCCAGGGGATGAATGGAAAACGGCGTTCAAGACGCGTGAGGGCCTTTTCGAGTGGCTGGTTATGCCATTTGGTTTGTCTAATGCGCCGAGTACTTTTATGCGGGTTATGAATCAATCGTTACGCCCTTTGATTGGTTTTTGTGTGGTCGTCTATTTTGACGATATTCTGGTGTATAGCAAGTCCGCAGAGTTGCATGTTGAGCATCTACGTGCTGTTTTCTTAATTTTGCGTGCTGAACAGTTTTATGCATCACCTTCTAAATGTAGTTTCTTTACGGATTCAGTGTTGTTCCTGGGTTATCGTATTTCTTCGGATGGTATTGGGGTGGATGATGCTAAGGTTGCAGCAATTAGGGAGTGGCATACTCCTACCACTATGACTGAGGCTCGTAGCTTCCATGGGTTGGCCTCTTTCTATCGACGATTTATACCGCATTTTAGCGCCCTCATGGCGCCTATTACGGACACATTGCATGGCAAAGCTTTTGTGTGGTCTGGTGAAGCGGAAACTGCATTTTCTCTAGTCAAGGAGAAACTCACTACTGCTCCTCTCCTTGTACTCCCAGATTTTTCGACCCCATTCGAGTTGCATTGCGATGCTTCTAAATTGGGAATTGGGGCGGTGCTTAGCCAAGCGGGGCGACCCGTGGCGTATTTCAGTGAGAAGATAACTGGGGCACGTTCTCGTTATTCCACTTATGATATTGAGTTTTATGCGGTAGTTCAAGCAATTCGACATTGGCGGCACTATTTATTTCAACGAGAATTTATTCTCTATACCGATCATGAGGCTCTTAAACACCTTGCGACCCAGGGAAGTCTTTCTACGCGACATGTTAAATGGTCTTCGTTCCTACAACAGTTTACCTTTGTCATTAAGCATCAATCGGGTGCCTCGAATCGTGTGGCGGATGCCCTCAGCAGAAAGTCGTGTTTACTTTCTGATATGCATGTTTCAGTTCCTGGTTTCAATGATTTTGCAAGACTGTATGCAGCGGATAATTATTTTTCGCCTATTGTTCAGCGCTTAGTTCACAGCAGCGACCCACTTTACTCCATGTTTGAGGGTTTTCTGTTTCGTGGGTTGCAATTGTGCATCCCTGACTGCAGCCTACGGGCACTACTAGTTGCTGAAGTGCACCGCTCTTGCCACGCCGGGCGTGACAGATCAGTGGAAATGCTCCTTCGCCGATACTTTTGGCCGACTCCTCGTAAGGAAATGTCTCGTTATGTAGAGCGATGTCGTGTATGCCAGGTTTCTAAGGGGACGGCTAGTAACGCCGGTTTGTATCGCCCACTGCCTATACCGTCTCTCCCTTGGACTGCTATAAGTATTGATTTTGTTCTTGGTTTGCCACGCACTCAACGGGGCAACGACTCTATTTTTGTGGTAGTGGACCGATTTTCGAAGATGGTTCATTTCATTCCTTGTAAACGCACAGCTGATGCAGTTCACGTGGCTCAATTATTTTTTCGTGAAGTGTATCGTCTCCATGGCCTACCCCTCTCTATTGTTTCCGATCGAGATACAAAATTTTTGAGCCATTTTTGGCGATCGTTGTGGCACATGGTGCAAACGGAGCTCCACTTTAGTAGCGCTTACCATCCACAAACCGATGGCCAAACCGAAGTGGTGGTGTATGCAACAATCCCTCGGGCTCCAGTTGACATCCTTAATACCCCTACTGCTCGTCCACTTGATAAGAGGGCAACAGATTTAATTACTGACTTGCTGCACATCCATGAAGTCACTAAGGCGAATTTGGAGGCTGCCACCTTTAAATACAAGCAGCATGCCGATGCTCGACGGCGTAACGTTCAATTCGACGTTGGAGATTTTGTGTGGGCCATTCTTACGAAGGATCGATTTCCTTCGCATGAGTACAATAAATTGGTGTCTAGAAAAATTGGTCCTCTTGAGATTGTGGAGAAGATTAATCCCAACGCCTACCGCGTACGACTTCCTAGCCATGTTCGAACTTCGGATGTTTTCAATGTCAAGCATTTGGTTCCCTTTGCCGGAGATAACTCATCTGGAGATGAAGCCGATTCCGATTTGAGGACGAATCGTTTTGAGGAAGGAGAGAATGATGGAGATGAAGCCGCGTTGCTGTTCTTGGACAAATATGATCGTCTTTTGATTGATAAAGCCCAAGCCCGCATGTTTATTTAATTGTTTGGGCCACTTTAATTATGCTTATTTATTAATAATGTTTTGGTAAGTTTTGCTGTGACTAAAACCTAGTATATATAGGTTTTCTTTAAGTTTTTGGACGACAGTTTTTGAAGAATTTTAATAATAGGGTTTATCCCGTTTTGTGTGTTTTCTCTCCGTAGTATACGTAGTATCAACGGAGATCACACTTTGATTCATCGATATTCTTCCGAGTTTAGACGTTTCCCTGCATCAGTTTGGCATGGAACTTCTTGCCTTGCCCTCCTTTCTTGTCATTCTTGAGTTTGATATTAAGACCCTCAACTTGGTTCATGGTCTTCTTGGTTGAGTTTGCTACATGTAAACTCTTGGTTTTCAGTATCGACAAGACTTCCTTGAATTTTGCCTTACCCTCCTTGGTAATTAGCAAAGCATTCTTGAAGCTGTCATATGAGGGTGGTAATGCCTCTAAGAGTAGAAAAGACTTCTTGTGATCTTCTAAGGTAATTTCAACATTTTCAAGATCATCAACTGCCTGCATGCACTCTATTAGCTGCTCATCAAGGGTTTTATCATCTGTCGTCTTGAATTATTGAGCTTCCTTTCCATAAACATCTGATTTGACAAAGATTGTGTCAAATAAAGATCATCTAATGCCTCAAATACTCCAGCAACGTCCTTCTCCTTCATAACTTCTCTAAAAACATTATCTCCCAAACTCAGAACAACAATGTTGTAAGCTTTTTCCATAAGCTCTTCTTTCTTGGCCTTGTCTATATCGAATGCAGCAGGGTTAAGAGGAGTAAGGACCTCTTTCAGCCCATGGTGTGACAGCAGAGCCTTCATCTTGACTTTCCATAAACCAAAATATGTCTTACCATTAAATTTCTATATCTTCAATTTCACAGAGCCCGTTTCTTGATTCTTGACTATCTTTCGACTTTCCATAGACGGCGCCAATTGTTATGGAATTGTATCCACAAAGAAACTCCTCACAAATGATAAACCAAGATCACTAGAAACGCAAAGAATTGAAACGAATAAAGAAAACAAAATAAGACTCAGGATTTACGTGGTTCGATCAAATGATCTACGTCCATGGAGGATAGAAGACTCTCTTCACTAATCACAAGTGAAAGTTACAGATTACAAGTGTACACAAAGCTTGATCTCTCTCGAAACTCTCAGTTTTGGTAACCCACAACCTATGCACTAGATGGGGTGTATTTATAGATGTACAATGCAAGTTGAAACTGCCACCAACAAACTAACTACCTAACAAACTAACATAAATAAACTAACTCTGAAACTGGAATATCAGCACAGTTGACTCAGCACAGTAAGATCAGCACCGTAGACTAAGAACACTACTCTTCTGATCAGACCAGATGAGTTGATACCTAAGATCAGAACACTAAACCTTATCAGCAGAGTACTCCTTACTCAGCTTGTACTGAAATCCAATATCAAAACACTAGTTACTGTTCTGATAGTAAGAACACTTCTAGTAGTAAGAACACTTATGTTACCAGAATCAAAATGACATTCCATATTGCATTAATCTCAACAACTGTAATGTTACGTGACTAATTTATTATTTTATAGGTTGTGCAATCATCAAGGTCCACAATCCAATTATTGTGAAAGGAGGAGTCAATTACATCACTATGTCAAATAAAGAGTGTCAATGGTTCATAAAAGAAGGACCAAGCAAGGAAAATACAAAGGAAAAGCAAGTGAGAGTGATAAGGGTGGCAAGCCAAATTAGTCAAATTGTGGTGGTCATGTACTCGTTATGTACTATGTTTTTATAATAATGGTGTGTAGTTCGATGGTTTATAATTATTGTAGTATAGTGGATGAAAATTATTCAAACTTGTACTCTGTTTTTCAGATTTTTTTTTTAATAATATTTCAATTATTGATTTTCATATTGAATTTGTATAATGAAGATTTGTGGTGAAGATTAATTGTAAAGAACTCTCTAAAATTGTTATATTTGTGGATTTTGTATTTCTTAACTACACAATAGTAATATTAATTGAAGATAAATTCAGTAAAAATTAAAAAAAAAAAAATGGGTTTAGTTTGGGGGATTTTTTGGGTTTGGGCCTTTATGGTTTGGGAATTAAAAGAGGGAAAATGAAGTAAAACAAAAGTTGGCGCTCAAAACTTTTTCTCCGTTAGTCAATCCGTTAGGAATTAAACAACAACATCAAAATTGATAAAAAAGAATGATTGAGTGACCAATTTTGATAGTGATTAAATGTGGGTGACCAAATAAAGTTCAGTGACAAAAGTGATATTTTCCATGCAAATAATTTTTTTGGGTGAGACTACTAACACCCATAAAATGTTATACAAACTATACAAATGTTATACACACCCCACTAAAATTTAAAAATCATTTTTTATTACTAAACACACCCCAATTCTTTCATATTTACCCTTTATCCCTCAAAACAAATACAAATTGAATAAAAACTAAAAATATAATTTAAAATTCAACTAAATCTTCAATAATACAAAAAACTAAATAAAATTTGAAAATATTTTAAAAAATCAACTAAATATTAAAAAATATTTGAATGAAAAAATCAATTAAATTCAAATAAATTCTGAAAATATTAAATAAATCAAATAAATTTTATAAAATAATTAAATTAAAAATACCCATTAATGTAATGATTCAATTTTTTAAAAAACTAAATAAAATAAAAAATGAAAGGAAAATCAACTCAATCAAAAATAAATATTAAGAAAATTAAATAAAAAATAAAATCTTACATTTTGTTTTGATGATTTATTTTTTAATTGCAGATTCTATTTAATTTTCTAAGATTTTTTTCAAAAAATTAATTAATTTACGTAAATTAATTATTTTTAAAGATTTAGTTAGTTTTTTTAAAATACTTTTAAATTAATTACATTTTTTTCAGATTTTTTCAAGTTATTTTTTTAATTATTTTATTTTTATTTATATAAGGGTTATTTAGTCATTTTATATACATCTATTTTTTTATTTAAAATTATTGGTGTGTATAAAATATTTTGAGGTGTTATTAACTTTTTTTTTTTTTTAATATAAAGTGATGTGGCTTGATGATGTGGCTTTTTTTAATATATGTGGCACCAAGTTTGTCAATTTTAATTCCTTCAAAACATAAAGGATTAAAATTGATGTAACCTTAAGGAGTTGGCCTGGTGGTATAGGCTTGGGACTTAGGAGTATGCTCCTCTCTAGGTCTCAAGTTCGTAGGCTTGGGACTTAGGAGTATGCTCCTCTCTAGGTCTCAAGTTCGAACCCTCTCAGGTGCAAACAATTTCTATGGGGTTTCTATGGGGCCATGTCCATATAGAGCGTAAAAACTCTGGCTTTAAACGGGACCCCCGCAAGTGGGGGCCATGTCCATACACAGAGCGCAAAAACTCTGGCTTTAAACGGGACCCCCCGCAAGTGGGGGTCATGTCCATACAGAGCGCAAAAACTCTGGCTTTAAACGGGACCCCCGCAAGTGGGCGGTGGGATTGGTCCCCCACAGAGCGCAAAAACTCTGGCTTTAAACGGGACCCCCGCAAGTGGGCGGTGGGATTGGTCCCCCGGGATTAGTCGGTTTAGTCGGTCCAAGACCGGATACCCGCAGGATTAAAATTGTAAAAAGGGATTAAAATTGTAAAGGACTATTTTGTAAAGTTGGAACTTAAAGAATTTATTTTGGAATTTGTCAAACTTATAGGACAAAAAAAATTCCTCTCGAGATGAAACAATTTTATCGGTAAAGTGCCCTAATTGCTTTAAAATCAAATCTACAAACAACGCATACATACAATACAAACTCGCCTCCTCTTCATTGTTTTCTGAAAAAAAAAAAGGCGGGACTTTGGAGATTTTTTTATTGTATAAAATTGGTCACTTTCCATTTGAATCACTCCCATAAACTTCCAATTTCGAACTCCTTGTAGCTACAAGTTTAAGAGGGAAATTGTTGAGAGATAGAGTGTGTATTGATATTTAATAAAAACAATTTTTATGTACCATGGATGTTAAGGCAGAGAGCGGTGAAGCAGAAATCTTGAAGGATAAAGAAAACTTTGACGATATGAAGGAAGATAGCGAGCGAAGTGATGATCTTCGCAAGAAAAACGGGGGAATAAAGCCAAAGAATAATTAAAGGACTTAGAATTAAATTATGTGAATTAGAGTTCAAACGAGAAAAAATAGTTTGGAATTATATTCAAATTTTAATAAATAATATTAAAAAATGAAATGAGTTCTTGGAAATGAAGAAAAAGTACTGTAATTAATAATGTTTAAATAATTTAGAATTAAATTATGTGAATTAAAAAAAAAAAGGGGAAAAAGATCTTAATTATTAATTTAATATATATATATATATATATATATATATATTTTGAACGGTGAAGAAAAATTGTATTCAAATAGAGTACAAGGGGTACTCAACCCATACATTTTACAAAGTGTGCAAATGTGGATCGATCACATCGTGAGTTTTTTACTGGATAGTACAGAGAAAGGGATCACAAAACTAAGTTGAGATCACGGATTATCCAGGAGTAAGTTTCGTCCTCCAAGCCAGCCCCACATCTGAATTTTAATGCGTTCCAACGTCTTCTTAACCTCTTGTTTTTTGCCCCTAAATCTCTTGTTATTGCGGCAATTCCAAAGCTCCCCAATAACGCAAGACCAAAGACTAGACATAAATCTTCTCTTCGTCTTCCTCGACCTGAAAGCCTCGATATGTTGCAAGAAGTGAATAGACAAATTATTATGAGGAGTTAAACTGACCTTAAGTCTATAGCATCCTTGCCACACCGATGAAGCAAACTCGCAATTATGAAATAGATGATTGTTGCTCTTCTCCACTGCTTCACATAGATTGCACGATGATTCCGTGGGTGAAATTTGGACGCCCATTTTCCGTAGATTGTCGGCAGTGGCTATTCTCCCCTTCATATATATATATATATATATATATATATATTACTACATATATTTGTAAACATTTTAGGTGACATTAGTCCCAACATGGTTGGTCAATTTCAAGTTTCCCTCTTCTCAATTCATTCTATTTCAAAATCTCTTTTTTCTTATTAATTATACCTTTATTAATTTTTTATTAATTTTAATCATTAATTTTATCCGTACATTTTTTATTCTCATCTTCTTCTAAGTGCACACTTTTGAATATTAAATGCACACTTTTAAATATTAATATTTAAATAGTTGTGTTGTCATCTTTGTTGGTCCCAAGTTGAGTTAAGATTGATTAAGCTAAGAAAGTCTAGAGGGGAGGGGTGAATAGACTTTTCAAAATCTTTCAAAATATCAGAGTTTTAATGCGGAAATGTGTTCTGAATAGTACTGTTCTTACTGAATTAGATCAGTACTTTTCAGCTTAGTTTTATACTCAACTTTTATTCAGATCTTTACTTAGTAAATTCTACTGTTCTTGGTTAAACAAATATTAAACAAATACCAAACAGAAAAGTAAAGAACACAAAATTTTATAGTGGTTCGACCAAAAAGTCTACATTCACTCTCACAATCCCAGTTGTGATGTTTTATTAACTCTTCCTTGAGTTTCTTGTGGCTTAAAGTCTCAAGACTAAGACTTTGATCTTATCGATTACACTTCCAAGTGTATCTTCGATCGACTAGTAATTTTACAAGTAACTAGCACACTTGTTTACAACAATACAAACTTTAAAATGACAAGTAAAACTTCTCTTGAATAACCTTTGATTCTTCTCTTCAATTCTGTGGCTCTTCTCAGATTTCTTGATCTCTTTGACTCTGTGAGTTCTTCAAATGCTCTGTAGACTTGCTCTTGAATTCTTTAAGATCAGTAAATTGTTCAGTCGTCTTAGCAGTATGAGATCACACAGTATTTATAGAACTTAGTATGACAGTTAGCAGTTTGTGAACTAACTCTCAACTAATTCTAAAACTGTTTTTGTAACTTCCTTTTTGTAACCGACTTTGTAACTTCCTTCTTATTCCAAGTCAGCATATCTTCAAATATATCTTCAGTTACACCTTAAATAAGTTTTCCAAACTTATTCTTCAAACATACTAACTCAGCACAGTAAACTACTCTTCTTAGTTTTACTGTTCTTAGTCAGTCAGCACAGTTCTCCAAAACTGTTCTAACTTCTCCAGAATTCTTCTAAACTTTTCTTCAACTCTTCTTGAAGTCTTCTTATTCTGAAGTAGTCTTCTGAGTCTTCAATAATCTTCTGATCTTCTTCTAAACTAGTGTTCTAATCTACTGTTCTGAACTTTTACAATGCTGAATAAAATAAAATACAAACTTACATATATAAAACCTATCTATACATCAACTGAACTACATACAGTAGAGTACATCTAAGTCCTATACTATAAGTTGTCTATACAATACAAAACATCAGCTTAGTTCCTAACAGTTCTTATATCAGATCAGTAAACATACTAAGATCAGTAAACAAATATAAGATCAGTAAACTCAGATTTTAATATCTCTTAAGATCAGTAAACATATTTCATATAACACAATTATATCAACACATAATCACATATATCATTAACTTCAAGTTGTTTTTGGCCATCAAAACATACAATCATCAACTAGAACATTGTTTCACAGATTCATATCCCAACAATCTTCTCATTGGTCCACATTAGCCGAGTTGTTAGACTTATTGTCTTTGTATTTTGTTATCTTTGTCTCTTCTTCCCATGAGTAGCATCATTAATGAACGGCCACTTCTTCAAGTTGTTATTCATCTTTAAATGCTAACTATCATCTGAACTTCAGATGAACTTTGACTTTAATGCTTTTAAGGGTTTCTCTTTGACAAGATCAGGTGAACTCATATCTGTTGAATACATCTCCTGATTTGTAGCAGATTATCATATAGCTTCTTTAAGTTGATAAGGTATACAACAACCTTTCAATCTAATTTCACTAATTAGCTTCGGGGTCTTCTAGTGTTTAGTCTTCTACTCTTCAAGTCTTGAGCGTGCGCGTGTTTATGCAAGAGTATGAAGAAGAGTATGATAACAAGTCGAGTCAAGGGAATCCCTTTTCCCGCAAAACAGAATACGCCCAGGTAGTGCTTGACTGGTAACGGCGTTCTGTCCCCAAAGGTAAAATGACTTCTACTTCGAATACAGTAGCACCACTATATACGAAGCCTCAGCGAACGTACTAGGTACAAACTGAACACACACACGGAAATAAATCCGCCAACACACGGAAAGAATTCCGGCAAGAACAGTGTATGGCTTTGGAGAGCTCAACACTGCAGAGAGAGGAGAGGATAGGGGCGAATTTCAGCGTAAAAAATGAGGAATGAGGGAAGAGTCTGTATTTATAGACAGATATCAGGCCTGGAGGTTGGAGAGAATTCTGGAGATACTTGCGCCTAAATTCACGCACACGTGGGAAGTGGCTCTTGACCACTACGCCTGAGAATCCAAATTAATTTCTCACTCATTAATTCCAACAATCCCCCACATGAGTGAAAATCGTGTCTATACAATATCAGACTCAGTGTTCAGTTCGATTGAGATCTTCGTGCTTCCGGAAAAGTAGTTTTTGGCTTTGAACTTTCCGTAGCCAAACACTATCGGATATACCGGCGGCTTAGTGGACGCAGTGCCTTGAACTAATCCTCATTAGTGTATACCTAGTCAACAGTGTCAGCACACTTCAATCTCGTCTTCGTAACGTTCTCACGTTTTTGTCCGTTTTGGCCATGGACGTCCTTTGTGTTCATAAATGTTTGGTCGAAGCGGCCCTCACTTCTCATTTATATAGATAATCTCCTTTCGAGTATCCTGTTATACTCTAGGAATCATTAAGAGTCGATGACTCACCCTTTACCACATCTTACGGGTCGTTAACACTTGAAATAGTGCTGTCAGGAATAGTCAAGTTTTTCAAGTGTTGTATCACTAACTTCCACAATTTCATTTTCCCATTGAACCAAGTTCTTGGGATCTCCAGTCATCATGGTTGGGTTTCCACTGTTTTGGTTTTTCTTGTGGGTTTTAGACTCATTCCTTCTACCAGCTTGTTCAATTGATCTCAGTTTATACTCTTTGTGAGCGGATCCGCTATATTGTCCTTTGATTTCACATAATCAATGGACATTACTCCAGTTGAGATCAATTCTCTAACGGAGTTGTGTCGACGATGTATGTGTCTCGACTTTCCGTTGTACATGACATTCATAGCTCTGCCAATGGCAGCTTAACTGTCACAGTGTACCGTCACTGAAGGTACTGGTTTGTTCCAACATGGAATGTCTTCCAGAAAGTTACGCAGCCATTCAGCCTCTGCAGCGGTTAGGTCTAAAGCGATAAATTCTGATTCCATTGTGGAACGGGCACTACACGTTTGTTTCTTGGACCTCCACGACACTGCTGCTCCTTCAATAGTGAATACATATCCACTAGTGGATAACGAGTCTTTAGTGTCTGATATCCAATTTGCATCACTGTATCCTTCGACTACAGCTGGATATCTCGTGTAGTGAAGCCCATATTCAAGGGTGTACTTCAAGTATCTCAGGACCCTTTTCAGTGCTTTCCAGTGCTCGTGACTTGGATTGTTCGTGTATTAACTCAGCTTGTTTACCGAACATGCAAGATCAGAGCGTGTACAGTTCGTAATGTACATCACACTTCCAATGATCCTTGTGTATTCCAGTTGAGCTACTGGTTCTCCTCTGTTCTTTTACAAGTGCATTCAGTTCTATAGGTGTCTTAGCAGGTGGATCGTCAAAGGCATTAAATTGCTTTAGTACCTTCTCCACATAGTGAGATTGTGTCAAGGAAATTCCATCAAACGTTTTCTCTATCTTGATTCCAAGAATCACATCTGCTAATCCCATGTCTTTCATGTCAAAGTTTCTACTTAACATGTTCTTCGTATTAACTATGATATTGTGATTGTTACTCATTATTAACATGTCATCGACATATAAGCATACGATAACAAATCCATTTGGTGTATCTTTCACATATACACACTTATCACATTCGTTAATTCGAAACCCATTTGACAACATCGTATTGTCAAATTTCAAATGCCAGTGTTTTGGAGCTTGCTTAAGTCCATACAGTGATCGAACGAGTTTGCACACTTTTTTCTCGTTTCCAGGAGCAACATATCCTTCAGGTTGGTCCATGTATATTTCAGCATCCATCTCATCATTAAGAAACGCCGTCTTAACGTCCATTTGGTGTATTTCGAGATTGTGCAAAGCAGCAATAGCGATTAACACACGAATGGGTGAGGTGATTCTTGTCACTGGTGAGTATGTATCGAAGAAGTCATACCCTTCCATTTGTTTAAAGCCTTTTGCAACTAGACGAGTTTTGTACTTGTCAACAGATCCATCTGCTTTGTACTTTCTTTTAAGGATCCACTTGCATCCTAAGGGCTTACAACCTTTAGGGAGATCAACCAACTCTCATGTGTGATTTAGCAGAATAGACTCGTATTCACTTTTTATGGCTTCCTTCCAGAGGGGTGCATCTGGTCTTGCCATAGCTTCTTTGATAGTTTTAAGTTCATCCTCCTCCAATACGTAAGTAATGAAGTCTGAACCATAATCCTTATCAATTCTAGCTCTCTTACTGCGTCTTGGTTCTTCACTCTCTTGAGTGCAAGGACCAGCAGTGTCATCTGTTGCATCATGAGTTCTCTTATTCGAACTTATTTCCTCTTTTTCCTTAAATGGAAAAATGTTTTCAAGGAACACAACGTTCCTTAACTCATTTGTAGTACCTTCTGTCATATCAGGTATTTCAGATTTGTGAATCAGAAATCGATAGGCACTACTATTTGAAGCATATCCTATAAAGATACAATCGACTGTTTTAGGGTCGATTTTAACTTGTTTAGGAAGTGGTACTTCAACCTTAGTCAAACACCCCCACACTTTGAGGTATTTGTATGAAGGTTTTCGTTTCCTCCAAACTTCATAAGGAGTTTGATCCTTAATTTTATGTGGAATCTTATTCAGAATGTGGTTAGCCGACAGAATGGCTTCCCCCCACAAGTTCTGAAGTAAACCAGAGCTGATTAACATAGCGTTCATCATCTCTTTCAGTGTTCGATTTTTCCTTTTCCACAACACCATTAAACTGAGGTGAGTAAGGGCTGTCGTTTGATGAATTATTCCTGTTTCAACTCATAATTGTTCAAACGGAGCTACGTACTCTCCACCTCTATCACTGCGAATTGATTTAATTCGAGTGTCTAATTGATTCTCTACTTCATTTTTATAACGTTTAAAAGCTTTTATAGCTTCGTCTTTACTTCTTAAAAGATAAACGTAGCAGAATCTTGTACAATCATCAATAAAATTAATAAAGTACTTTTTCACTTCTCGTGTGGAGCTTTTACTCGAATGTGATTTTTTCAAGATGAACAAATCCACGTAACTTGTGGAAAACATTCTACTGAATTCAACCATTTTAGGTTTTTCCATATTTAGCTTTAAGGTCACACCTTAGCTACACCCTTTTTCATTCAAACATGTCGACGGAGACCTCTCTCCCCCACATTCGAGTTGCTTGCCACTTTATTTTATGAATTTCTCTTATTCACCAAATTTGGACACGGCCTCGATACATTAAAAAAAAAATCTATCGTTCATTTTTCTTTTATTGGAATTATTTCCAACTTCAAAATTAATTTAATCTTTGGTCAACATACCAAAATTAAATTCAATTTCAAATGTGACTTTTATTGTCACCCGTGACTCGAGCATAATTTTCGATCAAATTATACTAGTCAAAATCTTTTGAACTAAATTCAAAACAAATTTATGCTCTCGAGCACAAATATTTAATTTCATATCAAATATAATTTGACACTCCTTCTTTTAGCACAAAAATTAATTAACTTACAACCCAAAATTCAATTCAAACTTTCGTATACTGTAGTTGTGATAACTTCCTTGAACCAATTTTTCAAATAATATATTATTTATTCAAAAATAGGAGAAATGACATCCTGTTTTAATTCTCTCTTTTAATTTTTGTGCAATTCCAATTTAATCCTCTTGATTAATTGATGTGATTAAATCCAATTTAATCCACTTGATTAATTGATGTAATTAATCAATTTTTTAGCACAGGTGCAATTCCAAATGTGATTAAAATCCAATTTAATCCTCTCTTGATTAATTGATGTAATTAATCAATTTTCAGCACACCCAGAACTTTAATCTGGAGCCTTAGACCATAACTTTAATCTGGACTTGATTAATTGATGTAATTAATCAATTTTCAGCACACCCAAAACTTTAATCTGGAGCCTTAGACCATAACTTTAATCTGGAGCCTTAGACCAACTCCCAGAACTTTAATCTGGAGCTTTAGGCCAACTCCCAGAACTTTAATCTAGAGTTTTAGGCCAACTCTCAGAACTTAATCTGGAGCCTTAGAGGGGTGTATTCAATTGAGATTCTGTTGGATTTTTTTGGACTTTTAAAATCTGGGGGTATTCAATCCGGATTTTTAAAAGTCTTTCAAAATTTTGAGGTATTCAATATGGATTTTAAAAAGTCTTTAGAAATTTTTAGGTATTCAACAATCTAGGAATTTTAATACTCTATGGATTTCGTTGGATTCTCTTTCAAAAATATAAATAAATTTCACTATTCAAAATCTCTTCTAAAAAGTAGAGATTTCAATGGATTCTCTTAAAAGACTTGAAAGAGAAGAAAAAAAAATTATAGCATCACAGATTCTTCACCATCATCGTGAAAAAGATTATATCTCTGTATTTTATTTTCACCATCATTATTATCGTGAAAAAGATTATATCTCTGTATTTTAAAATTATGTTCTTTCTTTAAAAATTATAGTATATCGACACCGTTATCTAATCCCCATTACTGTGGTGTTCGATATATCTAAAAGATTTTTTGGTATTTTCAAATTGCAATCGATTCACAAGTTCCCAAGTTCCCATTTCAAAAACACAAGCAGAGTTAGTAAGTTCCCAAGTTCCCATTTCAAAAAACACAAGCAGAGTTAGTATTGGCTCGTGCTAAATTACATAACTTCTTTCGGAAAGAATGTCGTTCTGATGAATTTTCAATCGAATATAAAGAAGATCAAGATTCACCACATCACAACGTGGAAGAGAAAAATGGAAAATTTGGAACCAATTAGAACTGAAGCTGATAGAAATGCAGGGAGAACTATGATAGAAATGCAAGGACATGTGGAAAATGAAGCGGAGATATAATCGTGATGGAAATGAAGATGAGAATAATAATGATGAATAATATTTTTTTTTAATTAGTTTTAGAGGCGTAGTTTATGGAAATCCATGTAAATCAATAAAAAATGTGTATTTCAGAATCCTGTCAAATCTATAAAAATCCTTATAAATCAATAAAAAAGTCAGTCAAACTCTGCATAGAGTCTATGGATTTTCTAAATCCACCGACTTTTTAAAGTCCAAAAAAATCCAACATAATCTCAATTGAATACACCCCTCTTAGACCAACTCCCAGAACTTTAATTTGGAGCTTTAGGCCAACTCCGAGAACTTTAATCTGGAGTCTTAGACCACTCGGCCACCTCAACATTAGTGTGGACACTGTTTGAATTTCTAGTATTTAAAGAGATGAGCTTCTCCTCATTTCCGAGACTAGCACGAGACGGATCCCTTTGTTTTGCTATCTCATTTCTGGTATACCGAGAAATCTATATAGAATAGTCAGGCTTTGGGCCTTTTCGATTCTCTGGATAATGGTAATAATATATATCAATCCCAAGAGATAATTAATAATTAAATTTGGATATTACTCCGTAATTATCCAAAATTTAATTAATTAATTATCAGTTTAATTAATTAATTAATTAATCTTTATTTTATTCTGTAATTAATTGACAAAGTCAATTCTGTTCTCAGAATACTCGGTACAAGTTGCGCCGTTCTCAGATCAATTCTGGTCTCAGAATACATCAATTCTGTTCTCAGAATACATCAATTATGTTCTCAGAATACTCTGGCTTGATTCTGTTCTCAGTATACACTGGCTTGATTCTGTTCTCAGTATACACTGGCTTGATTCTGTTCTCAGAAGGCTTGGGTCTGTTCTCAGAATGCTCTGCCCAAGCCGGAGATGTTATCCACGAAGGCATGCTCCAACGAAGCCATGCTTCGCTCCTGGAGCAAAGCATGCTCCATATCAACGAAGCCCTGCTCCAACGAAGCCATGCTCCAATTCCAACGAAACCATGCTCCAATTCCGTCGCCAACAGATTGCTCTCCGTGATATCATTAATCCACCAATTAAAATCTGTTTTCTCTCTCTTTTTAGATATCCAGTCTCAACAGAAATTAATCCACCAATTAAAATCTGTTTTCTCTCTCTTTGCTTTGATATTTATATATCGACCCAATAATTAATTAATCAATACACTGTCCAGTAATTAATTAAATTCAATAATTAATGATCAAATATTCGATTTTATTCGATATTGCAGCGTATTAATTAGGTCCGAAAATAAATTTAATTAATTAAGTCCGAAAGTAGATTAATAATATTCTCTTCTTTACATGGTATATTTGACTGTTTTCCTCAATTCTACATGGCTTTCTCTCCTCTTTTTATTTTGAAATTATGCATTTATGTGAGTCGTTTTTTTTGCTTATTTTTTGATTTATTATTTTTGCATACAATTTTTTTTCCGCTTTAATTTTGGATAAAAACCGTCAATTTATAATATTCCTCATTTTTACTTCTTCCTATATTCTTTCTCAGTTTTTGTTCTCTTCTCTATTTCCTCCGTTGCCAACTTTCTGTTTTATGATGATGGATACGTACATTATTTCTAAAAAAAAATCGTCTCTTCTTCCTCTGTACATTGTCTCTCACTTCCTCTCTGCATTCTCTCTCATTTCTTCCTAGATTTTTTTCGCTTTAATTTTGGATAAGAAACCGACAATTTTCTAATATTCCTCACTTTTATTCCGCCTCTTCTTCCTCTCTGTATTCTCTCTCAGTTTTTCTTCTCTTCTCTATTTCCTCTGTTGTTGCCGACTTTCTGTTTTATGATGATGGACTGATGGTATCTAATCTTTTTTTTTTTTTTTGCCTCTTCTTCCTTTATACATTGTCTCTCACTTCCTCTCTACATTCTCTCTCATTTCTTCCTAAATTGGCAAAATTTGACGTATCTATTAATGTTTTGTGGACTTCCTATTTTATGATCTTTGTTTAACATTTTCTCCCTCAATTTATATTTGTTTTTTTTTTTTGTTATTCAATTTATGATTTTCTGTATACAATATATCTCAAAATTCTCTGTCAATTCCCTTATGCATTCTCTCAATTCTTTCTCTCAATATAAATTGTGTCCATTGAGAATTGGGTTACATCATAATTTTTTTTACCATTAATATATAACTAATTGATATATAATTATCATTAACCATTTTTCCTCAATAATAACAGTTTTCCCAGCCTGCGGCCGATTGTCTGTTAGCAGCCACACGAAACTTGATCAAAATTTCTTATCAAGACTTATGATGCGGATAAAATATGTCACTCTTGGAAAAGTCGACACGTGGAAATGGGATAAACTATAATGGTCTTAATTAGGTCGGTAAGATTGAAGGATAGATTAATACACTCCTAGGCCTAAACAGGGAAATAAGAGTAATTGGGCCTTTGGCCCACATTCGAGAATTGATAGCCTTTGGGCCCAGGGATTTGGCCCAAAGGGAACGCATAGTAGGAATCATTATTTCCTAACTTAGTCAAAAGAAAGAGTCCATCCAGGAAGATAGGGGCCGGTATATGGAAGGCCCGAGTATTTAGGGAGCTAGACCTAGCCTTCAAAGTGGTGGGCCGAATTTATAGGGAGATGCGAGCAAATATAGGGAGAAGGAGTCTTCCTCCTTCCGAAAAGGAAGGATCAGGTATATAAGCAGGTTATTTTTACACTATCATTTACGTTTTCAGAGAATATACACATTTTTACAAGATATACACTGAATTAAGAAGAAACATCAGATGTTTCGCCAGAATTTCCCTTGAATTACAGGGAAATTCCCCTTTTATTCTCCTAGAACGATTCTGACTTGAGCGTCGGAGACTCCGCGCCGGACTCCCCTCCGGCGTGCTCTTTTGCAGATCATTTCGGGATCTTTGAGGAGATTGTACGTGAAGATTGCCAAAGATAAAGAGCGATTCAAAACCCGTGATTCGCAGCGCTCGTAAAGGAACGGTTGATATCCATAGACGTTCTTTTTCGATGCAACAATTGGCGCCGTCTGTGGGAACATTTCGAGCTAAGAAGTGAGAAAAGGTTTCATATTAAATGGGTGGAGAGCAAGATCCGACGAAACAGACTAAGGAGAAGGGAGATTCCACTCCTCTTCCCTTTCCTCCGCCCCCACCAGGGTTTCCTGTGAACAGAAATCTAGGGAAACAGCCTGCAAACCCTACATTGGAAGATACCCCTCCCGTTCAGGAGGGGAATGCGGTGGGTACTTCGGGAGCTTCGGGAAGTGGGACGAATAAGGATACCCCTCAACCCAATGCCCAACCGAAACTCTTTACCCTCTCTCAAGACCAATTGGATAGGATGATAGCGCAAGCAATGGAAAGAATAATTGCGTCCCGTGGACTCCGTCCTCCCGGACCTATTCCACCGATCAACGAAGGGACGAAGCAGAATCCCTTGGAACATGTCATTGATTCTGCTCCGGTCCCCTCTAGGAATGAAGGTCTCCCCCAGAATTAGGAAGAAAAGATGCCTTCTCAAGCCGAGAGAAGCGTCCTGGATCGCCCCCCTAGGAGGAATATGGAGAGGATCCCTGGTGATACCACTCTGGATACGGGGATAGGAGAAAATACCGATGACACTTACCAGGGAGCGGTTAGTGATCAAATACAGGCTCTAAGAAGAGAAATGAAAGACATGCAGAAGCATATGACTGACAACGTAAGTAAACCTTCTTACGTTACTGGTTATCAATTCTCATCCAACATTTTACAAGATGAACTGCCTCCTAATTTTAAATCTTTAAATTTTGAATACGATGGCACCACGGACCCGTACAAGCACTTGATGAGGTTCGAGAACGCCTCCCTATTGCACCGATACGGAGAGGGCGTTAAGTGCAGGGTATTCCTAACTACCTTATCTAAAGCGGCACAGCAATGGTTCACCCAGTTAGGGTCGGACACTATCCATTCAGGGTCGGAGTTCAGTGAGCTATTCCTGCACCAATTTACCAGCGCTAGGAGGCAGCCTAGGGCCACCCTTACCTTGTTTAACATGCGACAAGGGGAGAACGAAATTCTTCGGGCTTTCTTGAAAAGATTCAACCAAGCGGCTTTAGAGGTGCCAACAGCTTCTTCAGAGGTCAAAATCAATGCTCTCACTAATGGGCTAAGAGATGGAGACCTGTTTACGTCCCTAGCAAAGAAGCCAGTACGGACCTTTGATGAATTACTGAGGAGAGCGGAAAAGTACCTCACCCTGGAAGAGGTAAGGAAAGCTAAGCGTTCGGAAACCAGGATAATAGGGGGGAATGGAGAACGAAGGAGGGAAATAGTGTCGAGGAGGCCTAGTCCAGAAAAACACCGGAGTGCGAGGGGGTTGGGAAACGTAAAAGGAGAGGAAGTTGTGCCCTGAAGCTCTAGGGGAAGGATGAGGAGATATACCCCTCTGAGGATAGAGCCGGCAGAGGTTTTAGAAGTGGCAGGGGACCATCCTGATATGAAGTTCCCCTATTCAAGAAACAGGGGCCCTCAGAATCCCAAGTCAGACATATTTTGCAGATTTCATAATGATTATGGCCACGATACAAACTAATGTTGGCACCTGAAAGACGAAATAGAAAGAATGATTCAAGCAGGCCACCTAAAGGAATTCATCTTCAGGGATCGACAAGGTCCCAGAGGACAAAAGAGAAAGGACCCCGAGGGGAAGCCAGAGGATAATAGAAGAGAACAGAGGAAAAGCACAGAAGATCAGCCACCCCTTCCCCAAAAGAGGGGAACTATACACATGATCATGGGTGGCCCTGCTGACGGGGACTCCTTCAGACAGAGGAAGCAGAGCGTCAGATCGTTGAAAAATGAAAGGAATACGGAATGTCATGAAGTAGGAAAGACGACAGTAGCTCCTGATATCCATTTCGGACCAGAAGACGTTGGAGAACCCAGAGAAATCCATAACGATGCCTTAGTCATTACGACAGACATAGCAGGGTATGATGTGGCCAGGATCTTTGTAGACACGGGGAGCTCTGCTGATATCATGTTCCTCGAATGTTTTAAGAAGATGGAATTAAACATAAAACTCAGGCCAGTGGAGACAGCCCTCTATGGATTTTCAAGGGGTGCCATTCAACCCCTGGGCTCAGCGTTATTACAGGTAGGGTTAGGAACTGCTCCTAACCGGCGTGTGCAAGTGATAGAGTTTCTGATAGTAGACGTCCCATCTTCATATAATGTGGTGATGGGAAGACCAAGCTTGAATATCTTTCAGGCCGTGATTTCCACCTTCCACATGAAGATGAAATTCCCTGCCTCAGGGGGTGTGGGAGAGATATGTGGAGACCAGTACCAAGCAAGGAAGTGTTACGTAGAATCGGTTAAGATAGCGGACAGGGCCATGGTCCGAGGGATGGAGAGATTCAAGGGTGAAGACCCTGAATGGAAAAGGCAGAAAGTGGGTGAGCTGGTACAGGAGCAACCCAAAGTGAAAGCAGATGAGGAATTAATGAACATTGAGCCTTACCCGGGTAAGGAGGGATTCACAACCAGGATAGGTACACACATGAGTCCCGAACTTCAGGAAAATATGGTACTTACTCTTCAAGAGAATGCGGATATCTTCGCCTTCACCTCGACATATATGACTGGTATCCCTCCAGAAATAGCGATGCATTACCTTAACGTAGATCCCAAAGTCAGGCCAGTAAAGCAAAAATTAAGGAACTTTGGTAAGGAGAAAAACCTCATTGTGAAAGAAGAGATTGATAAGCTGTTGAGTGCAGGGCATGTGAAGAGGGTGCAGTTCCCTGAGTGGTTGTCAAATGCAGTGCTAGTATCTAAAGAAGCTGGCAAATGGAGAATGTGTATTGACTTTAGAGATTTGAATAAAGCATGTCCCAATGATCATTATCCCCTGCCCAGAATCGACCAACTGGTAGATGCCACATCTGGGTTTGAATTGCTTAGCATGATGGACGCATAGCAAGGCTACCATCAAATCCAGTTGAACCCCCTGGATATACCAAAGGTATGTTTTATAGCGACATGTGGTACTTTCGGTTATGTACGTATGCCTTTTGGACTAATAAATGCAGGAGCCACCTATCAAAGAATGGTAGACTCGGTGTTCCGAGGACAAATTGGCAGGAACATGGAGGTTTACGTGGATGATATGCTGGCCAAGAGTGTCAAGGCAGAGGAACATATTGGCGACCTGAAAGAGATATTCCAGGTAATTCGAGAGAATGGTATTAAATTAAATCCAGCTAAATGCTCTTTTGGAGTAGGGTCAGGAAAATTCCTGGGATATATGGTGACTCAAAGAGGGATAGAAGTTAACCCTGCTAAGGTGAAGGCGGTTCTCGACATGCAACCCCCTCGAAATCTGAAGGAATTGCAGACCCTGAACGGCCGAATTGCAGCTCTTAGTAGATTCATAGCAAAGTCGGCAGAAAAGAGCCACCACTTCTTCAGAACATTAAGAAAGGGGTCGAGGTTCGAATGGGACGAGCAGTGTCAAAAAGCTTTTGAAGAACTCAAACTCCATCTCGAACAACTTCCGAAGCTGACAAAACCTTCTCAGGGAGATGTCTTGCTCTTGTACCTCTCAGTAGGGGAACACTCCTTGAGCACAGCCCTGATGAAAGAGGAAGGCTCCACACAGCAACCTATATATTACGTGAGCAAAGTCATCCAGGGGGCAGAGATCAGATACTCAGAGGTGGAGAAAGCAGCCCTGGCAGTGGTAGTGACGGCCAGGCGGTTACGCCCCTATTTCTTATCCTATAAAGTTATGGTGCAGACAAATTTCCCTTTAAAGCAGACGCTAGGGAGAGCAGACTTGTCGGGAAGAATGGTTAGATGGGCAGTGGAATTACAGGAATATGATATTGATTACGAACCCAGGAGAGCCATCAAGGTCGAAGCTTTAGCAGACTTTATTCAAGAGTCTACCAGAATGGAGGAAGAACAAGGTTGGAAAGTGTATGTTGATGGTTCAGCATCTGCATTAGGGTGTGGAGCCGGGATAGTGTTAGTTGATCCAGAAGGCCAGGAAGTACAAGTGGCCGTTAAATTTCGGTTCTCAACCTCAAATAATGGGGCAGAATATGAGGCCCTGATCAGAGGGGCCAATATGGCAGCAGAGTTAGGGGCACAGAAAGTCACCCTATATTCTGACTCACAATTGGTGGTACAACAGGTCATGGGGGAATACCTCGCCAAGGATGAAAGGATGATCCCCTATCTAGAACAGGTAAAGAAGTTGAAAAACAAGTTTCACACCTTTGAAGTAATACAGGTACCAAGAGAAGCGAATGTAAAAGCAGATGGGTTATCCAAGCTCGCTAGTTCTACTGAATTCGAGGGGCACGGAAGGGTAACCCTGTTAGTGGCAGACCGATTAGCTACCAAAGCCCTGGTCGGAGAGATAACATCAGGGGATGACTGGAGGAGAGAGATATGGGAAGAACTGAACAGAGAACAGGTAACCCCGATGTCCAGAGAAGCCAAAGCATGGAGAAGAAAATATTGTATCTTAGGAGACCAACTATACAGGAGGTCCTTCACTCAACCTTATCTGAAGTGTCTTTAAAAAAGGGAGGCAGAGTTAGTAATCAAAGATATCCATGAAGGTTGTGCGTCTAGCCACGAGGGTTATAAGACTATGGTGAAGAAGGTATTTAGAGCATGTTTTTATTGGCCTAGTATAATCAGAGATGCTAGGGAATTTGTGAAGAAATGCGAAAGGTGCCAGAAGAACGGACCTCTAATACGGATCCCTGCAGAGGAGATGGGAGCCATGTACTCGCCCTGCCCCTTTGCTAAGTGGGGGATAGATCTAGTCGGACCCTTCCCCTTAGCACCTGGGGGAAGGAAATTTTTAATTGTGGCCGTGGATTACATTAGTAAGTGGGTAGAGGTCGTGCCCTTGGCCAAGATAGAGGAAGATAATGTAATTCTTTTTCTGGCTAGACATATCTGTTGCAGGTTTGGAGTGCCAAGAATCTTGGTTTCTGACAACGGAACACAATTCAATGGAGAGAAGGTGAGGAAGTGGTGCGAGAGATGGAATATTATACAGAGGTTCACTTCGGTGGCCCACCCACAAGCCAATGGACAAGTGGAAGTTACAAATAGAATCCTAGTGGATGGCATTCGAACGCGATTACAGAAAGTAGGAGGAGGATGGGTGAAAGAGTTAGACAACGTCCTCTGGTCCTATAGGACTAGTCCCAAGACAGCTACAGGGGAATCTCCCTTTTATTTGGTGTATGGAGCAGCGGCGGTGATACCTCCCGAGGCCAAGCTAGGATCACACAGAATCACGTATTTTGAAGAGAAGAGGAACGAAGAGCTGATGAGGGAGGCCCTAGACCTAGTAGAGGAAGAAAGAGAGATGGCAAGACTGAAAGCAGAAAGAAAGAAAAGCAGGATCAAGGCAGCATATGATCGCAGGGTGATTCCTCGTTCCTTTAAAGCTGGGGATTTGGTACTCCGAAGAGCAGATGCCTTGAAAAATACAGGAAAAATGGAAGCTAATTGGGAAGGTCCGTACAAGGTGGTACAGGTACTAAAAGGCGGAGCATACAAACTCCAGGACATGACGGGGAAAGAAATACTGCGACCATGGAACGTGTGCCACTTGAAGAGATTTTATGTTTGAGGAAGGTGTTATTCCTTTACTATCTTTCCCTTTATGAACAATTTTAAATGTTTGTTTTTCATTCGAATAATTGTATACATTGCTTCACCGGCACTCTTTTTCCCTCTATGTGGGTTTTCCTTTAGGGTTTTACCACGGAGAGGTTTTTAATGAGGCCGGCATAGGCTCCCCTTATTTGCCTATGTTGATGAACACTTTTGATCAATGGAGCATCGTTTTTTAAAAAATTTCAGTGATTTCCCTTAATACCTGTCAATATTATGATGAGATGATTCTTATATTCTAATTTTATGATGAGATGTTTATCATACGTTAAAAATTGTGCGGAGATGATTGCTATGTGTTCATATAATGTTGAAATGATGAATGTATTTTGAAAGCTGAAACAATAAGATAATAGAGATACTGTGAGATACATCTCACCCCCTGCGAGGTTCGCCATACCCTGAAAAAATTAGGAGGGTTAGATAAACCTCATTGGATGAAACATGAAAGTTTACACCAACACACAAAGATTCGAGAGAGAAATACCTAAGGGTAATTCCTAGGGTTTTCATCCACGACAGCCTCTAAAGCTAGGGGGAGTAGGAGATATGGAGCGGAAGATATGATCAGCCTATCGACTATCAAAATGGCCTCGAACTTCAGGGAGAGTATAATCCCTAAGAACTCTTACGAGTATAAACAACTTCAGGGAGAGCATAATCCCTAAGAACTCTTACGAGTATAAACAACTTCAGGGAGAGCATAATCCCTAAGAACTCTTACGAGTATAAACAACTTCAAGGAGAGTATAATCCCTAAGAACTCTTACGAGTATAAACAACTTCAGGGAGAGTATAATCCCTAAGAACTCTTACGAGTATAAACAACTTCAGGGAGAGTATAATCCCTAAGAACTCTTACGAGTATAAACAACTTCAGGGAGAGTATAATCCCTAAGAACTCTTACGAGTATAAACAACTTCAGTGAGAGTATAATCCCTAAGAACTCTTACGAGTATAAACAAATTTTGGGAGAGTATAATCCCTACAAACTCTAACTTTTGGGAGAGTATAATCCCTACAAACTCTAACTTTTGGGAGAGTATAATCCCTACAAATTCTAACTTTTGGGAGAGTATAATCCCTATAAAACTCTAACTTTTGGGAGAGTATAATCCCTACAAATTCTAACTCTTGGGAGAAACTGGGAGCATGATTGAATCATCAAGTAAGTACAGAAACATAAACCCCATATCTTTATCTAAAATTTCTCTATTGAGCTTTAGAGCCTTTACGTGTCAAGAAGATGCTAGAAACATGCTAAAGTTCATAGTAAAGGAAAAGCTGAACAGGCAGCACATCATATGTCTAATAGCTAAGATATATATATATATATATATATATATATATATATGCATACGAAGAAATAATGTGCAGGTACGATAAGCAAAAGTAAATATCCAAGACCGAAGGCATCACGCCTTGGCCCTCCACATAAAAACGCAGGAGTGTGGAGTCTCTTGAAAATACCAAAAGATACCCTAAAGGCCCCAACAAAAGTAAAAGTGTTTGAGTATTAGATTGTTATGGAAAAAAGCAAATAGAGTTATGAAGAAAGGGGAATTTCACTCTTCCCCCCGAAACCTTCCTCTGCCTCATCAATTTGGCCACTGGAACCGCCCCCCTCTGCCTTCTCCTCCAGAACATCAGCTGCCACGGTCGCTACAGGATCAGGGTTAGCCACATGGATGGGGAATGTCAAATCCTTCGCCGGTACCAGATCGTACAACTTCAGAGCAGTTTTCTTTAGCTCTGAGACCGCCTTCCTCATCCCAGGCAGCCACCAGAGAGTGCTAATGTCCTCATTAGGATCTCCAGGGAACTTAGGGGGAGTAGCTAACTCATCCAAGCGAAGGGCACGAGTGTACTGACCATTAAATTCGGGAGCGGAATGTTCGGCCACGGCATTGGAAAACCCATGATCAATAAAGTGGGGAATATATGCACCCATTACCCCCAAGAAGCTGGTACTCTTAAGAAAGGCTTCTAACCATTCTCGATGCAGGGTACCTAGAAACTTCTGCCCCATGGTGGAGGTAAAAAAAGAATCAATACACAGCTTCACCTCAGCCAAAGGGAGAGTAGCCTCCAAACGTTCAACCCGCTCACCAAGCTGAGTCTTAAGTGAAGAGACCTCCTCCAAAAGCTTCACCTTCTCAGCCTGGATCGCCTTCCGTGCCTGGTTGGACTCCCGTAATTCTCCCTCCAGAATTTCTTTCTTCACCTTCTCCAGTTCCACTTGGCTCTGGAGATCATCCTGAAGCTGGAGGGACTGGAGGGCTCGTTCGGATATGTCCGAGTACAAGAGGCCAAACTACACATAATATAAAGAAGTAAGATATCTATACTTCCTTTCTCATTAGCCATAAAGGGCTTGTTTGGTTTGTTGGATAGGATAGATATATTAGGATAGGATTTAGTGGGATAATTTGAAAAATTGATTTAAAATTCATGTTTGGATTGATGGATTAAATTTTAAATTTTAGTGTCAAATGTCAAAAATACCCTTTGACATTAAAAGATATGTATGTGGTAAATTGTAATTACTTTAGTTGGTAAGGGCAGTATAGTCAAATCACATCATTTTTATTCTCAAGGACTAATTAACTCACCTTCCCTCCTAAACTAATAATCATGCATGTAGGTGATTAAGTGGGAAAATAATACCGGGCCATAATTAATCTCGGACCAATTTCTAACAAACCAAATATGGGAGTTTCATGGATAAAATAATATTTCCTACCCAATCCAATAAACCAAACAAGGCCAAAGAATAATATTTGTGCCAGGAGTTTACCTGAGAGAAGCTGTGGGCTGCGTGCACAATTCGTTCTTCTGCGGATAAAGCATTGAGGGCCTTCATGGAAGGAGTAGGAGTGTGACGCTCTACGAAAGCAGTAAATTGATCAACCCCGATATCGCCAGAGGTATCTGGAGTGACATTAGCCGGAGAAGGTAGGGAGGATTTAGTCTTAGATTTCTTCTTCTTGGAAGCATCAGTGGCAGGAGGCAAGGAGGAAACTATAGCCTTCTCCGTGGAGGATCTCGTGCGTTTAGCAACTGACCCGGTGGAAGGTTTCACTGGGGAAGGAGGAGCAGGAGCTTTCGTGGAACTTTCGGGGGCCAGAGATTTAGCTACCATAGAAAGGGGAGTAGCATCGCGGGAAATCTGAGTTAGCCAGCTCATAGCTGCAAAAAAAGATATGAAAAGATGTTAATAATCATAGCCGTGTCAATTTTGAAGATGATGCCAAGGGGAAAGAAATGACATTACCATCATCTGGACCTAGGGGGTAATCAGGACGACCAAAACCAAAACGGGATAAGGCCCTAGGGTTCTTACAAATGCTCATCACATCAAAAAATCCATGGGCAAATACATTATCATTCAAGTGGTCCATCACATCCAAATTTAAAGAAGAACAAACAGAAAGAGGAGGACGGGGCACCCCAGGGTTCTCATAAATCCACTTTTCGTGAGGGAACTCCCAAGGAGAAGGATTTGTAACAAAAAAGTAATAATCCTTCCAGTCCTGGACTCCTTCATGGAGCTTTTCCATGAATTTCCCGGTCCTGGAAGGACGGCCACAAGCATAGAAGAACCCATCTGCAAACTTGCACATATACTGGGTTAAGAAGAGTTGGGCTGAGGGCTCGCCACCGTTCCCCTTCATCAAAATATAGAAGCCCAACATCACACAGATGGCGTTAGGAGTGAACTGATTTAGTTGGGCCTCCCAGAAAGCTAAGGTGTTAGGACCTGGAAAATTTGGGCGTTCTTTCCTATGTGCAGCCCTAACCGTGTAATCGTTGGGAAAGATTCCTGAGCGGAGAAAAGCGGCGACGCGCTCGGAAGGGAGGATCGAAGAACCGGAAATTTTATCCTTCAAGGCAGGGTTGGTTACAGGAAATATAGAGACGGAGTCGGAAGTCGAACTTTCCATAGATATGGAGTCCGACGAGGTTTGAATAGAAGATGACATGAGGTTACAGTAAAAGAAACACGAGGAGGAAGAAAAGATACCTGAAACAAAGTCGGTTTGGGGAAGATGACGAAGTGGCCGGTGGACGTGCGTGAAGAGGTTAATTGCGGAAGTAGAAACGAAAATGGGGAAGGATGGATAAGTTCGAAAGAAGAGAAAAGAAGGGTTTCTATGGAGCGAATATAATTTTTGAAATAATTATGATGAAGAGAGGGAGGGAAAAAATCAAGGAGAATTAAATACCTCCCAATGAAAAAGCGTGTGGCTGAAAAGGGGCGGCTGGATGTTGGCCCTCGGGCAGACGCCTAGACACGGACCTCGAGATCAAAAATAGCGTGTAGAAGTGGAAAAGGCATGATGGTTTTGAGATAATTATTGAGAACGAAATGTGCCACATTCTAAGGGAAGTATGAGAAATGAGTGATTAAAGGAACAGATTATTTCCTTTATAATTTATCCTATTATTTTTCCTACTCTCTTAAAAATTTATCTTTTTAAGAGAGTAGGGGGGAGTGGTTGATGCGGATAAAATATGTCACTCTTGAAAAAGTCGACACGTGGAAACGGGATAAACTATAATGATCTTAATTAGGTCGGTAAGATTGAAGGATAGATTAATACACTCCTAGGCCTAAACAAGGAAATAAGAGTAATTGGGCCTTTGGCCCACATTCGAGAATTGATAGCCTTTGGGCCCAGGGATTTGGCCCAAAGGGAACGCATAGTAGGAATCATTATTTCCTAACTTAGTCAAAAGAAAGAGTCCATCCAGGAAGATAGGGGCCGGTATATGGAAGGCCCGAGTATTTAGGGAGCTGGACCTAGCCTTCAAAGTGGTGGGCGAATTTATAGGGAGATGCGAGCAAATATAGGGAGAATGGGTCTTCCTCCTTCCGAAAAGGAAGGATCAGGTATATAAGCAGGTTATTTTTACACTATCATTTACGTTTTCAGAAAATATACACATTTTTACAAGATATACACTGAATTAAGAAGAAACATCAGATATTTCGCCAGAATTTCCCTTGAATTACAGGAAAATTCTCCTTTTATTCTCCTAGAACGATTCTGACTTGAGCGTCGGAGACTCCGCGCCGGACTCCCCTCCGGCGTGCTCTTTTGCAGATCATTTCGGGATCTTTGAGGAGATTGTACGTGAAGATTGCCAAAGATAAAAAGCATTCAAAACCCGTGATTCGCAGCGCTCGTAAAGGAACGGTTGATATCCATAGACGTTCTTTTTCGACGCAACAACTTAGTTCGTCGAGAGTCGAGGGTTGTCATCACATTTGAGGAGATTGTACGTGAAGATTGCCAAAGATAAAGAGCATTCAAAACCCGTGATTCGCAGCGCTCGTAAAGGAACGGTTGATATCCATAGACGTTCTTTTTCGACGCAACAACTTAGTTCGTCGAGAGTCGAGGGTTGTCATCACATTCGACACGCTTTGTTGATCCGTCCGTCGAAGGAATATTAATGTTGACGAATGTGGTATATAACTTGCTCCTCAGATCCGACGAAAATAGGTTTGCACAATTTTTTAAACAACAATAACGTAATTTTATATAGTGTAATTTTTTGTTTTATTTGTATTGTGTTAACATTTTATTTTATTTTTTCAATTTTCTTCCCTTCTATGTTTTTGAATTTTTTAAAACTGTTTAAAATACAGTGATATCAATCCAACTCCTACTAATTTGAAATATAGAGAAAATTCCTACTAATTTATATTAATTTATTATTCATTTTAAATTGACATGAGAATTTTAAGAGAATATTAAAATATATATATATATATATATATGGTTAAAAATGAATTGCGAACCAACATAAATCGACCCTTTGTCCATCTTTTATAAAAAAAAAAAAAACAAAAGATAATTTAGTGTATAGAAGATGGTGTCCTCATTCTCTTTCTCCCTCTCAACTCCTGCTCTTTTTATTTCAACTCAGTATACAACTCTAAAAATGACTTTATAAATTCATTTTGTTTACTTATGATTTTTGCATGTTTTTGTAAAGTTCTACATTTTTTTTTTATTAATTTTTTTGAATTACATTATATACTCATCCTCGAACCAGGATCTAAAGCCTAGGTAGTGGTGCTCTAACCACTTGATCCAACTTCGTCTCTACATTTATTTCTATAGTATCCTCTAAACCTCATATGTTATATCATCAATTGCTATTTCCAATTTATGAAATTTGCAACTCATTTTATGTCTTAGATTTTTTATCTTCTTACAATCATATGTGCCTCTTCATTGTACGTAGATGAAGGAAATAATTATTCTCGCGTAGTACTAGTGCAAAACCCACGTTGTACGTAGATGAAGGAAATAATTATTCTCGCGTAGTACTAGTGCAAAACCCACGAATTTCGTTGGGGATTGTAAAAAAATTATAAAAGAAAATGATAAAAAGAATCGAGGAAAAAAAAGAGGTAGAGAGAAATTTGTATAAGAAAATTTAGGAGATTGAGAGAAAAGGAAGATAGGGGAGAGAGAGAGAGAGAGAGAGAAATTGAAAAAAAAAGTAAAAGAAAATATTGAAAAGACCTATAAAAAGGGAAAACAAAATAATTTTAAATCGTGAGAAAATTAGAATCGGAGAAAAGTGAGATGCCAAAAAATTTAAACTGGAGAAGTGGAAGAATGAGAAAGAATGGATAAGAAAGAAAAAATAATTTAAAAAATGACAGTTGAAAAAGAGAGAGAAATAAGAGGAAAGATAAAATTATTTAAAAAAATCAAAATTACAAAAAATAAGAGTTTTACAAAGTGAGAATTTTGGTGAAGCCTAAAAAGATAGAATTAGTATATAACTAAAAAGATAGAATTAGTATATAAGGAAGATAGTAGATATTTGAATATTGATTTAAAAATAAAGCATGTCCAACTTCCAATTTCCAACTAATAAAACAAATTTCAATTTTCAATTAATAAAATAAATTCCAAATTTCAATTTCCAATTTCTAATTTTATTAGGTTGATATCACATGGTAAAACAATTTTATTGTTCCAATTATCAATTTCTACCTGTTTGATATTGATATTACATGTAGAAATTCCAAATAAAAAAAACGATCAAATTAAAAAAATAATGAAATAAGGAAAAATGGTTTGGTAATAAAAAGATGAAAAGTGGGGGAATGAAATAATTTGGAATTAAATAAAACAAATTTCAAATTAATAAAACAAATTTCAATTAATAAAACAAATTTCAAATTTTATCAGCTATATCACATGATAAAATCATTTTATTGTTCCAATTTCCAATTTCTACATGTTTGATATTGATATTATAGCTAGAAATTCCAAATTTAAATAAAAAATGATTAACTTAAAAAAAATGAGGATAAATGATGAAACGTGGGGGAATGAAATAATTTGAAATTAAATAAAAAAATATTTAAAAAATAAAAATGAAAATTTGTACTTGATTTAATTAATATTACTGGTAGAAATTCCAATTTTCAACTAATAAAACAAATTCCCAATTTTAATATCCAATTAATAAAACATATTCAAAATTTTAATTTCCAATTTCTAATTTTGTCAGGTTAATATCAAAACTATTTTATATTGATATTACAGGTACAAATTTCAAATTTAAATAAAAAACGATTAAATTAAAAAAAATGAAATGAGGAAAAATGATTTGGTAATAAAAAGATGAAACATGGGGAAGAGATAATTTGGAATTAAATAAAAAATATTATAAAAATAGAAATGAAATAATTGGGAATTAAATTTAAATTTTAAATAAAAAATATTAAAAGAAAATGAGATAATTTGGAATTAAATCAAAAATATTAAAAAAAAAATAGAAATGAAACAATTTGAAATTAAATTAAAATTATAAATAAAAAATATTAAAGTGCATACAATAAACTTTATAGTTTAAAGTGCAATAAAACAAATTTTTTTCAATTTTCAATTCTAAAATGAAACAATTTTATCGTTTGCTTCAAAATCAAATCTGTTTAAAGTGCCCTAATTGCTTCAAAATCAAATTTACAAACAACGCGCATAGAATACAATACAATACAAACCCGCCTCTTCAGTGTTTTCTGAAACAAAATAAAGGCGGGATTTTGGAGATTTTTTTATTGTATAAAATTGGTCACTTACCATCTGAATCACCCCCATAAACTTCCAATTTCGAACTCCTTGTAGATACAAGTTTAAGAGGGAAAACACAGAGCTCGGATTTTCGTGGAGAAATAGAGTGTTTTTGTGTTGATATTAAATAAAAACAATTTTTATTTACCATGGGGGTCAAGGCAGAGAGTGGTGAAGCAGAAATCTTGAAAGATCAAGAAAAGATAGAGGAAAAAAGATGGTGGAAGCGAGATTCCAGAAAGATGAAGCGGAATTCTTGAAATGAAGTTTTGAAGTGAAAAATTCCACAAACTTAAAAAAAATCTCAATGATGAAGTTGGATAGCTCTCAAGTGGTTAGAGCACTACTAAAAAAAGATGAAAGATGGGTATTTAATGTAATTCAAAAAAAAAATCTCAATTCAAATATAAAATTTGACAATTTATTAGACATTTTTCTTATTTCATAATTTTAATAAATATTATTATATAACCATTTAAATTTTTTAATTCAAATTGATTCATTATTAAGATTATGATAATATTAATAATAAATTATTATTTAGATATATACAAAAAAAATATTAAAATTTAATTGAATTGATCCACACTTTGAATAATAATTAAGATATTCGATAATATTAATAATAATGTATATTTTTCGATATATACAAATATTTTTTTCTCTAAATTCATTCTACCGTAAAATAAAAATTAAATATACTCATACATTAATATACACACATTCTATGCAGTTTTATTAAAAAAATATAATCTAAATTATTTTAATGTTAAAAAAATATTAAATCAATTAAAACTATATAGTATTAGATTCAAGTCCCTTAATATTTCCATACACAAACTTTTAGGTTTTAACATTTCAAATACGGAGTATTAAATTTGATGTAGATAAATATGTCGCTATTGGAAAAATCGACACGTGGAAATGAGATAAAATATGATAGTCTTAATTAGGTCAATAGGCTGAAAGAATTGGATTAATACACCCCTGGACTTCTGAAGAGAAATTAGAGTAATTGGGCCTTTAGCCCACATTTGGGAATTAATAGCCTTTGGGCCCAGGGATTTGGCCTTTGAACGCATGGTATGGATTAATCTTTTCTAACTAAGTCAAAGGAATTGGTCAGTCCATGAAGATAGGGGGTGATACATTGAGGAACCAAGTGTTCAAGGATGGGGACCGAATCCTCAGGGACTTAGGGCCGGATTTACAGGAATGGGCCGAGAATATAGGGAGAAAGAGTCTTTCTCTCTCCCGAGAAAGAGTCCAGGTATATAAGCAAGTTATTTCTATATTCTTAAGGACGTTTTTCATATATCAAGACATTTTTACGAAATATAGGGAGAATTAAGAAGAAACGCCATATTATTCACCGGAATTTCCCTAAAGATACAGGGGAATTCCACTTTGATTCTCCAAAAGATCGATTCTGACTTGAGCGTCGGAGCTTCTACGCCGGAGCTCCCCTCCGGTGTACTTTTGCAGGTCATTTTCGGATTCTCAAGGAGATTTACGTGAAGATTGCCAAGGACAAACGAGTGATTCAGTTCGTGATTAGTAGTGCTCGTAGAGGAACGACTGATATCTAAGGGCGTTCTTTTTCGACGCATCAACTGGCGCCGTCTGTGGGAAATTTGAGCTAAGATGTGAGGATTTTCATAAATTTGAGAAATTATCTATTCACAGAAGGTTCATCCCCAAAAATCTTCAAGTAATTGAAGAAATAAATGCTATGTCTGCATCTTGGTTGAAATGCCTAAAATCCCGCATTTGAGAACTCACTCAAACTAATCTCGAAGCCATTATTCTCAATCTTCGAAGAAAAGAAATCCTTTCCTAGAGCACCAGTAGCCAAAGGCATTATGTAAAAGACTTTTAACCAGTGTCCATGGTAACCACCATTCGCCATCGTACAACAATCGCGCATTCGCTAACCCATCACCACTTCACCGTCGCGGCGTGCTTTTGCCACTATACAACAAGGTCATCGAGCCTGGGTCCACGCGCTGCCATATCGATCTCAGTGCCGCTTCCCTGAAACCATGGCCGCTGCCGTGTTTACGAAGGATAACCGAACTCTACCTTTGGGTCCACTGGTGCCGCCTCACGCACAAGCTTTTGCTGCTGTATCGTCTGGAATCTCCGACGATATCCAACTCCGATTTGAGGCGTTTTCGATGAGCCGGGGCCTCTATTGATTTTATGCATCAAGCATTTGCTATGTCTTGACCCACTAAAGCAGGGCCCTCCTTTGCTACGGTGAATTTGGGCTTCTTCTCCCACCACCCGTTTGCTGAATTTTAGGAATCAAAAGTGGGTTCTCGGGACTCTTTGATCTTTAGAAATGGTCGGCTTTGGAGTCGGGGCGCCCACCACAACCATCGGTGAACATGTTCATTGGTGGGAGACTGATGATCTTTCTCGTGGAAACCCACAGAGCCCCCTCATAACAAGCCTCTACTTGTCTTAATTGGATGCCTCAATTCTGATTTTGCACGAAGGCGATTGAGCACGGCTTGAAACTTAATAGAAAATTGCAAGCATGTGAAGCTTAACAAGAAGCAATTGGTGCTTCTAATTTAAATCAATTCGCCCTGCTTTAGAAATCGAAATAAGGTTACAATTGGTGAAATTTTGGAGATGAACTATTGCTCAGAAAAGTTTACGGGCAGCCCTTTGCCCAGGTTTTACAGGTTCTTTCTAGTTTTCTCACCATATGCTATAAATAATTTTACACATTCCATATAAGTGTTAATGATTATGTGAATGACGAATTTACTTGGGAAAATGGAAAAGAATTGTCTAAAACTCTTAACTAAGATTCTGATCTAATGCACATGTAAAAAGAAGATGACAATTGAGTGCATATATTGGAAATTGAAAGACCTGGTTTAGGCAAAAATATCAAAACTTTGATTGTGAGTGCACTTTGAAAACAAAACTTCTAATCATAATGCCATGGTTGGTGTATATATTGGAAATTGAAAGACCTGGTTTAGGCAAAAATATCAGAGCGCTGGAAAAATTGTTTGATGTTGTGACTAAGCTTAATAAACTTAAGAATTTACTCCTGCTGTTCTGTGAATTACATGGTGAATTTCCTGTTGAAAGCATTTGGATATTTCAGAAAATTATGCCAGAGAAGTACAATCTTTGTGCAATTTCATGTTTACTTAGTGCTCCTCTATTTGATTATTTGCTCATTAGTGTTGCACTAATTACTGTAAAATATGTGCATTATCAATGATTTTTTGTGGGTTTATATTGAAGAAAGCAATTATCCATATGTTAGAATATTTACTGTTGCGGAGGTTGCTGAAATTCTGTGATGAATTATTTGACTATTTAATTTCTTGTATGGATATTTATACCATTGATGTATGATATCACCCGTTTGATTAAATACTTGAGAGAGTCATTGCTTCTTATCCTAACCTTTTTGTGAGAAATTCCCAATTTTTTAGACTAGAACATGCATGCTTGAGAAAATTATGGCATTATGCCTCAAAGATTTGTGGTTCCTGTGTTAAGAAGCTCTATACTTGCATTATGCCTTAAAAATTCGTGTCTCAATTTGGCATAAATCTTGAAGTGTATGGTTGTGAAAATTTTCTTACAACCCAATTGTTTTCTTCTTGTATGAATGATTTAGCTTGGCTCTCTGTTGAAAGCTAATGCGTGTAATTTCTTGGGATATTAGAAATTGAATGTTTTACGAGAATATAACATATGCAAACGCTAGTGAGGAGTCTGAGAATTATGATGTATTTTATTTAAGAGCATGACGATATGAGTCGTTCCATGTGTTTAATGTAAATGAAGAATAAGCTCATAAAAAATGATGAAAGCAAAAGTATTTGGAAACCAAAGCTGGAGCTAAATAAGAATTATATAAATTGTCCATAACTGATATTAGATGATCTCAATTACTCATTTTAAGTTTGAATAGTACCCATTTGAAATGAATTGGCATGAATATTGTTGAGATGGATATTTGAATGAATCCCTTAGCAAACATGTGATGAACTATACTAAACATTGGTTTAATTTTGAATTACAAGCAAACTTTAATTGAAATGATCATGGGATCATGTTCGTCTTGATTGTCCTCTCGCTAAGTTGAATAATAAGATATGAATGGTGAATTTACTGTGATGATGGCATTCGAATATTTGCCTTCATATATAAATATTTATATCCTTGTTTGATGTATAGTGTCATGCTCATCACATGCTTGAAAAATAATGCCTTAAAGGAGAATGACTCTACCTAATTGAATCAATAATACTTTGAGGTTTACTCGAGCCCCTTATCTCCGGAATGCATATGCTTGATGTTACTGAAATGCGCATTGAAATGGTAATTATGTTGTAATGGATAATATTTTCGGGACGATCCGGCTTTAGGAATTTGAATAAAATTCCCTATGTATATTATTGCGTGAACTGAGAAGAGAGAGACCGTAATACGGTATCCTCTGATTCTCAAAAGAGATATGAAATTATCTAAAGTGAGAAGCAGCTTAAATTAAAATATTAATGGATAAGATTTGAGCATGTGTGCTTAATTAGTTTGTGACAACTGAATATATATGTACATTTTTTAAAGGTGTGTGACATTACATTGGAGAGATTCGTTGTATCTTTGCTGAATTTTTCTTTAATATATGACTATGAGGTCTTGAATGAGATTAATTATGTGTCTTGGATGAAAGATTAAGTACATCGAAAAAAATAGCAATGTTCGGGAGAAATGTGAAAAAAGAGGAAGATGAATTTCGCTTCACAAAAAAGAGGGGGGAATGGATGCACTCAACCGATGCATACTTGACAACTTAAGGGATGTATCTCTGCATTTTTATGTGAATCGAAATTGTAATATTGCTTGAAGAAAGAGAAGTGATTGTTGAGAAATTAATCCGTGAAGGAAATACTAAGTAACATGCAATATATTTGCTAGTAATTTATACTAGTGTGAAATGTAATACTTATATGATACTTGAATGAAGCTTGTTGATATGCATGAATTTGAGTGAGAAGAATAATTTATCTGTGATAGATAGGATCGAGATAAACTATTATATGCTATGATTTGCATAAATGATGTGGAGAAGGATGTAAATCTATTTAGTTTAGCGTGGATGTTAATCGTTTCAATCAATATGTTGCGAAAATATGAGATGTATGGTATATGTGGAAAGATTCGCATGAGAATACACCTTTTATTGAATGAGCACTAGGATATTGACAAAGCCGGTACCAAATCTTCGTACAAATTGCTATTTAACCTTTTTGTTGTGAGAAACTTTGAGAAGGTTTAGCCCAAAAACTTTTTAAGAACTCTAGGAGTGCTGAAAACACAAGAGGTTCTGGAGGAGTATTCTGGTCCTCGAGGGCTGGCAGAGATAGGAAGTATGCCAGTCCCCAAGGGCTGGCAGAGATAGCGAGTATTCCGGTCTCTGCGGGCTAGCAGAGATATGAAGTATTACAGTCCCCAAGGGCTGGCAGAGATATGAAGTATTCCAGTCCATGAGGGCTACCAGAGATATGAACATGAATTGGCCAGGACCTGAGAGTCCAGGTCCGTGAGGGCTAGCAGAGATATGCTGAGTACATTAGTACCACTGGTTAGTACAAGTGTTAATTCTTGTAGATGTTATTATGAGCATGTCTTTAAGAGATTGACATATATGATACGAGACTACTTTTTTCCGTTGAATTAAGAATGGTCCCCTTAAGCTTACACGATTGATTTATGTAAATATTTTATAAATGATATTGGAATTGAGAATTACTTGAAATCTTAGAAGCATGAGTAGGTGATTCATATGTTGAGTTATGTGACTACTTTATGTGGGAGAATTGATGATGATTACGGTTCTGGAAACGAAAGCTAGCATAACTATTTTCAGATTGTGTATGATTGACATGCTTCTATACTTTAGATATGATTTCAAATTATAGATTGGGCTTATTCAGGTCCTTAAGATCAAAAAATGAAAAGTGCTACTTCGTACCTTTTGATCTTTAGACAATGATATGTCTTGAGTTATGTCCTCGTTTAGGACCTTGAAGTTTCCATGTACTAGAAATACTCATTCATGACGAAACGTGGAGAATTGAATATTTATTGTAATTTTCATTTGAAGAGATTATTTGAGAGAGTATGGTCCACTTTATTTATGATTTTTAGAGTGGAAGTTGATTCGATTTGTTTGTCCGATGCTATGAAGTTTTATTTCTGAAAAGATAATGAATTTTTAAAATTGCATGAGATGATTCTTTTAAAGTGATGAAACATGATTTGAGTGTTTTGAGGTATGTTAGGGCTGGCAGCCCTAAATTAGTGAAATAATAAGCCTGAAAATTAGAGTTGATAAATGATGATCCTATGAGGAGGAGTTGGAGATTCTGGAGGTGCTTGAGTAGCCCGAGGGAGCAGGATTACAAAAGAGAATAAAGATTGAGTTCAGGGGAACCTTGGAGAACACCCATATTATTATGAGATTTGAGATCCTAAAGAGCGAAACCAAACAACGTTGAGAGGCTGGAGGTTCAGGAAGAGACCATGTGCAATGAAGCTAAATCTCGACCTGCTCGAGGAGCTGTAGACGTACGAGAGATATGCGCAACTGCGAAGACGAATATTGAGGTAACAAGTTAGTTCATATTACTTGTGATTGTTATGTTCCGATAGCCAGGAAATTGATGGCTAAAATGCTAAGACAAAGATGGAGAATACTTGATTGGCTATGAAGTCAACTTAGTATATCTGTGGGGCAATACCCCTGAACGGCCAAGGTCAAAGACCATATCCCTGGAGGACTGAAAGTAATATCCCTGAAAAGGGGACAGAATAAACCTACAGGTACCCTAATTCAGGAGCGAAAGACATTCTAAGACCACGAGGCCAAGAGAAGTTAGAGAAAATGCGAGGTTTATATAACCTCACCCTGCGAGATTTATCTCACCCTGAAAATTGCGAGGTTTACCTCACCCTGCAAGGTTTACCTCACCCTAAGAACTTTTGGGAGAGTATAATCCCTAAGAACTCTTACGAGTATAAACAACTTCAGGGAGAGTATAATCCCTAAGAACTCTTACGAGTATAAACAACTTCAGGGAGAGTATAATCCCTAAGAACTCTTACGAGTATAAACAACTTCAGGGAGAGTATAATCCCTAAGAACTCTTACGAGTATAAACAACTTTTGGGAGAGTATAATCCCTACAAACTCTAACTTTTGGGAGAGTATAATCCCTACAAACTCTAACTTTTGGGCGAGTATAATCCCTACAAACTCTAACTTTTGGGAGAGTATAATCCCTACAAACTCTAACTCTTGGGAGAAACTGGAAGCATTATCAAGTCATCAAGTAAGTACAAAAACCTGAATTCTCTAAAGTATCATAGAGTATGCATGTACCACAGAAGAAGGTAAAATACAGCGAGGCAGCTAAAACCATTCGAGACTAGGGATATACGACCCTAGCCCTCCATAGAAAAACTCAGAGGTATAAAAGTAAGATCAAAGTTTCTTACAATCGGAGAGTGGCCACAAAGCCGAGAGGAATATGAAGAAGGAGGAATTAAAGGAATAGATTATTTCTTTTATAATTTATTATTTTTCCTACTCTCTTAAAAATTACCCTTTTTACGAGAGTAGGGGGGAGTGGTTGATGTAGATAAATATGTCGCTCTTGGAAAAGTCGACACGTGGAAATGGGATAAAATATGATAGTCTTAATTAGGTCAATAGACTGGAAGAATTGGATTAATACACCCCTGGGCTTCTGAAGTGAAATTAGAGTGATTGGGCCTTTAGCCCACATTTGGGAATTAATAGCCTTTGGGCCCAGGGATTTGGCCCAAAGGGGAACGCATGGTATGGATTAATCTTTTCTAACTAAGTCAAAAGAATGGGTCAGTCCATGAAGATAGGGGGTGATACATTGAGGAACCAAGTGTTCAAAGATGGGGACCGAATCCTCAGGGACTTGGGGCCGGATTTACAGGAATGGGCCGAGAATATAGGGAGAAAGAGTCTTTCTCTCTCCCGAGAAAGAGTCCAGGTATATAAGCAGGTTATTTCTATATTCTTAAGGACGTTTTTCATATATCAAGACATTTTTACACAATATAGGGAGAATTAAGAAGAAACGCCATATTATTCACCGGAATTTCCCTAAAGATACAGGGGAATTCCACTTTGATTCTCCAAAAGATCGATTCTAGTCTGATTCTCCAAAAGATCGATTCTGACTTGAGCGTCGGAGCTTCTACGCCGGAGCCCCCTCCGGTGTACTTTTGCAGGTCATTTTCGGATTTTCAAGGAGATTTACGTGAAGATTGCCAAAGACAAACGAGTGATTCAGTTCGTGATTAGTAGTGCTCGTAGAGGAACGACTGATATCTAAGGGCGTTCTTTTTCGACGCATCAAAATTAATTAAAACATTTATTAACTTCACAACCCACCCACGCGTCTACGGTTGCCCCCAATAACTTCGCCCTGACGTACAATTTTTTTTCAAATTAATTTTCTTCTTCAATGTCTTTTTTATTTACAATTTCGAATTTTTAAATTTTGGCAAATACTCAGCAATTCATATTTTCATTTTGTTGTTTTTTTTTTATGAATGATTCCAGATGACACATCGGTTAACTTATATTGGAGAATTATTTTGAAAGTGGTGGTCGAATTTATAACCCCGGAGTGTTGGTGCCGGCGGAGTGATAGTAGTTCAATTTCTTTTTAGTCTTATTTTCTATACTTATTATGGTGCAGAAGAGTTTTTTTTTTTTTTTTTAACTGCAGTCAAATTTAAAAATAAATAAATAATGGTATAATTTAAGGTAAAAAAGAAAAAAGAAAAGAAAAGAAAAGGAAAAAGAATGGAAATGGGGAGAGATGCGGTTGGGGGGAGAGGAGGAGGAAGGGATAGTGAATAGTGTAGTGGGGAGAGAGATGGCGAGGACCGGGGGATGGGTGGGTAAGTGGGAGGGATGGGTAACATTAAAAAAAAATTTGGAGTTAATTTTGTTAAAGGGTATAGAAGTAATTACTTAATTAATTAAATTTGTACCGTTTGATATTACAGACAGATTAATAAAACAAATTCTATATAAAACAATTGTATCGTTTAAAGTGCTCTAATTACTTCGAAATCCACAGAAAACGCACCTAGAATACAGTACAATACAATTACTTCGAAATCCACGTACAACGCACCTAGAATACAGTACAATACAAAACTGCATCTTCAATGTTTTTTGAAACAAAATAAAGGCAAGATTTTTGAGATTTTTTTATTGTATAAAATTGGTCACTTTCCATTTCAATTACATCCCCATAAACTTCCAATTTCGAACTCTTTGTATGTACAAGTTTAAGAGGGAAAACACACAACTCGGATTTTTGTTGAGAAATAGAGTGTGTGTGTTGATATTCAATAAAAACAATTTTTATTTACTATGGAGGTCAAGGAAGAGAGCGGTCAAGCAGAAACCTTGAAAGATCGAGAAAACATGAAGGAAATAAGTGTTGAAGCGAGATTCCAAAAGAAGAAGGGGCGGAAATAGGGAGCCCTTCAAAGAGGGTTCGGAAGAAGATTAAATTTTAAATAAATAACATTAAAATAAATTCTTGAATATTCCTTTAAATCTCTTAAATTATGTTAATTAATTAAATAAATTAGTAATTGATGTTAATAAAAACTTATCCTATTCAAATTGTACAGGAATTTTAAACAATATCGTGTTTAAAAATTGTGATATTTGTGAATCTATTCAAATTTTAAGGGATATATTGAATTTTTTGAGATATATTCGAATTTTAAATATAGTTGGAAGTTAATTACTTTTAAGGAATATATTTCCTCCAATAGCCAATAGAAATACCATTTAATATTATTTACACTATTTAATTTATTTGTGTTACTATTATTTATATTTTTTATATGTTTTTTTTTTAAATATATAAAAATGATATGGAACCCATAATAGATTAACGATGATGGAGCCCAAATTTGGCATTATCCAGTCACTATTAACTTAATTTATTAACCCTAATTTAAAGAATATATGGAAAAACAAATATTTGAAGAATTTATTTTAGCAGTATTTTTTGAATAGTATATAACTATTAAACATTTAATTGGGTTGGTCTAGTATGCACTCGAGTGCATGTTGTGTACCCTAGTGACTTACACTTTTTGGTAAATGGTGTTGCACTTTTCAATTATTAAACTGTATAATAATATTTTTAGTAATAATTGAAAAGTGCAACACCATTTACCAAAAAGTGTAAGTCAGTTTACATGGACTAGGGCACAACATGCACTCAAGTGCATGCTAAACTTTACCCATTTAATTTACTTAAAAAAAATTATTCATTTATGTATACATGTAATATTTTTAATAATAAAAAATTAAATAATTATATATAAAAAAAACTAATAGCTACATGCATTTTTACAAAGATTAATTCATTTATAAAAATAATAATAAAAAAAATGTATGTAGCCATTAAAATCGTTTAACATAGAATAATTTATTTATAGAAAAGTAAAGTAAAATAATTAATAAAAAATGCACGGGGCCATTTAATAGTTTTGTACTATTAAAAAAATTGGTTGAGATAAACATGTAATCATATATTCGTCCACCAAAACAAAACAGATGAATGTAGGGGTAGGTAAATATACCGAAATTTCGGTATACCGAGCTTTTCATATCGAAAAATATCGAAATTATCGGAATTTTTGATATACCGAGCTTTTCATATTGAAAAATATCGAAATTATCGGAATTTTCGGTATACCGAAATTTTCGGTACGGTATGATATCGTACCGAAATTTTTGGTATGGTAACGGTATGGAAAATGATCATACCGCGGTATTTCGGTATACCGAAATTTTTTAGGTATTTGGTATGAAATGGTATATCGATATCGATATACCTAAATAACAAACCTTAATAAAATAATAATTTTATATTATTTTTAAATTAAAATAACTTTAATTATTAAAATATAAATAAAATAAACTTTAAATAATTAATTTTAGTATAAAAATGCTTCAATATTTTCGGTATGAATTGGTATACCGTGTTTCGATATGAAATGATGGTTCAATATTTTCGATATGGTACGGTATACCGATATTTCGGTACGATAACGGTATGGATTTTTTCAATATCAGAAATATTCGGTATGATAACGGTATGGTTCAGTATATTCGGTATACCGTACCGAACCACCCCTAGATGAATGTGATTGCTAAATTTTTACCCATACTTTTTATAAATATAATTAAATTAATTAATTAATAAATATACCTTACTTTATAAAAAAAATCAAAATTATATAGAAATATTTTTTAATCTAGAAAATATAAAAAATTATTTAAAGAATCTCAAAAATTATTTTAAAAAAATTGTATAGTCTCTCCACCCATCAAATCAAAAGTATGTTCATACTTTTTGGTGGATGAAGGGAGTACACATATATATATATATATATATATTTATTTATTGTAAATCTCTTTTTAATTCAATAGTTTTAGACAATTTCAATTCTCAATTATTTTAAAATTTTAAAATTTGTAGATTTTAATTTTTTTTTTAATTTAAACATATTTAAGATATATTCTTTTTAATTATTAGATAATTTTACATTTTTTTGAGTATTTTAAATTAATTGATAAAAATATGTGCTAAAATTGATAAAAATAAAAAGTATGTGCTACATTTGATTAAAAATGAAAAGTATGTATAAAAGAAAAAAATTGTGCTAAATTTGATAACAAAATGTAAAGTATAGGTATAATTTACTTAAAAAAAGTATATGCTAAATTTAGTAAAAAGTGAAAAGTATGGATTAAAATTGATTATTTGGCATAAAAATAATATTTTTATGTTTGTAATATATTGATTTATTTTATAAATAATTTTTTTATTTTTTATTCTATCATTATTTTATATATATTGCTACAACATTTTTTTTATCTTTAATAGAATAACACATATTAAATTAAACATATTATAAGACTCGATTTCTTTCATTTCTCCTTTCTTTCTTCACGTCATTTTTTAAAAATTGAATTAAATAATATTTTTTATATTTTTTTAAAATTTAAAATAAATTTACATTAAAAATGTAAAACATCTCATATTTTACAAAGAAAACAAAAGGTAAAATCGACTTATATTTTAAATAGGACGGAGTATGTGTAGGGGTGAAAACGGATCGGATACGGACGGATAGTGCTTATACCGTATCCTAAACCATATTTTTTTCTCGAATTCGGAGTCGGATACGGAAAATCCGGATCCGGATACGAATTCGGAATATTCGGTATACGGATACGGAACGGATATCGGACGAATCCGGGCCGGATTCGAATAACTATAATCGGATAATATATTTCAAATGGAAATCATCAAAATGTGATTGAAACACATAAAAAATCAACAAACATGAAATCATCAAAATATATCCTTCGTAAACATCACCACTTTGGGCTAGTCTTGTATGAAATATTGCATATATGCATTTCAGTCATTCACACACATGTTCTTTATAAATACAGCTACAAGCTTAATTCACACACACAATTTTTATAAATACACCAACAAACTTAATTCACACACATTTTTTATAAATACACCCACTAACAACTTAATTCGAAATTTTTAATCTGTTTATTTTACTCGTTTCTGTGATTTTTTATTTAGTAACACGTTTTTTCTAGTGTTTTTATTGATGTAGTAACTCACATTATAATATGTAGTAACATATATTATCGAATGTAGTAAACACAATAATCATGTTGTAATACAAAAGGTTTTATTGTAGGATGATGCGAAAAATATTAGATAATTTGATAAAGTTACATATAGTAACAAACGTCTATTCAATGTAGTAATTCAAACTGTAGTATGTAGTAACATATAATTTTTTATGTAGTAAAACAAATTATTACATATAGTAATAACACAATTTTATATAGTAATACTGATTCTTTTATATTTTTATATTTTTTTTATTGACTAAGTAACCCACATTATAATATATAGTAACCTATAGTATTGCATGTAGTAAGATATATTATTGCACGTAATACAAAATAACATTGACCCATAATAATTAATATTAAAGAATATTTAAAGAAATATAAAACATTTAAGGATTAAGGTCATCGTAAATTGCAGCGTCCGACCGCGGCCTGAGGTGACCGAAAACTGCTCGGAGAAGACGACCATGTTCAATTTCTGTCAGTGGGTGCATTTATAAAAAACGTGGGTGTGAATTGAGCTGTCAGTGGGTGTATTTATAAAAAATGTGTGTGTGAATTGAGCTTGTGGGTGTATTTATAAAAAATGTGTGTGAATTAAGCTTGTGGGTGTATTTATAAAAAACATGTATGTGAATGACTGAAATGCATGTATGCAATATTGCATATAAGTTTTTGTGCACCACTTTTTAGTTTTTAATAAGGCCCAATAATGTTATAAGTTATAATAGAGCTTTAATAAAATTAATATAAAATAAAATATATTAAAAAATCCGGGTATCCGGATTTATTATCCGGATAATATCCGATAAAATATGGAAAAACTCGAATACGGTCGGATATTATGTATTCCGAATCCGAATCTAAATCCGAAGTCAACTATCCGTATCCGAATCCGTATCCGCCCGGATACTAAATTTTTATACCGAATTCGTATCCGACCGGATACGGTTCCGGATCGGTCGGGAAATATCCGATCCGTTTTCACCCCTAAGTATGTGTTTATCTCCATAAATGAGACTATCTCTAAACTAAGAGTAGTAATCCGTGTATGGTACGTTGAGTAACTGGGTAGTATTCGCACTCCTAATTTTCAAATTTCAAATTTCCACCTGTTTTGATATTATTGACAAAATTTTCAATTTCTAATTTTATAAAACAAATTTCAATTTTCAATCATTTAATTTTATCAGGTTGACAGGTAAAACTATTTTATTGTTTCAAATTTTCAATTTATACAACTAAGTTTTAATAGTAGCATAAGAAGTAGTATTAATTATTTATTAATAATATTGTGGAATATATATATTTTTGAAAAAAGTTTTATAAATTAGAAAGAGTTTTATAAAGTTTTACCAGGTTGATATCACATGCAGCTAAAACCATTTTATTGTTCCAATTTTCAATTTCTACCTATATTATATAAAGGCAGAGATTTTCCAATTTTATGGTTAAATATCACATGTAGGTAAAATCATTTTATTATTCCAGTTTTCAATTTCTAGCTGGTTTGATATTGATATTACAGGCATAAATTTCAATTTGTATCTGATTTGATATTACAAGTAGAAATTGTCGACAAGGAGGGGTTTATGGGTGGGCTGGCTAAAACATATTCTATGGCACCGAAACCTTCTACAGAAAAAAGGAAAAGAAGGGCCTTTTTGCTTGACTCTATCATTGAAGTGAACCTATAAGCCTAAGTCAATTCTCTAGTACCGTGCGAAGCTTTATGATGCTAACTCCCACTATGGTTGAGGCGAACGGGGGTCAAGTTACATAAATGAGAGAGGCTATCCGGCGATCCAGGGCGGAGGGCTATTGAAGACGTTGCAACATATGTCGGGAAGGCCTCCGTTGATTGTGTACGAACAAAATACAAATTTCAATTTATTTTATCAGTTGATATCAACATGGAGGTAAAACCATTTTATTGTTCTAATTTTCAATTTGTACTTGGTTTGATATTACAGACAAAAATTCAAATTTGCAATCAGTAAAACAAATTTCAAATTCCAATTTTTCATCAGTAAAACAAATTTCAAATTCCAATTTCCAATTTGTGTATGTTTGATATTATAAGCATAAATTCCAATTAATAAAACAAATTCAAAATTTCTAATTTCTAATTTTATCAAGTTGATATCACATGTAAAACCATTTTATTGTTTAAATTTCCAATTTTTACATGGTTTGATATTACAAGGAGAAATTCCCAAATTTCAATTTGTACCGTTTGATATTATAAGCAGAAATTCCAATCTGTACAGGCAAAAATTATAATTTCCACTTTGTACTGTTTAATATTAGGGACAGATCAATAAAATAAATTCTTTTCAATTTCAAATTCTAATTTCATCACACTAATATCACATTGGTTTAACAGTTGTATCGTTTAAAGTGCCCTAATTACTTCGAAATCCACATACGCACCTAGAATACAGTAGAAGACAACGCACCTAACAACGCACCTAGACTACAGTAGAAGACAACGCCCCTAACAACGCTACCTCAGTAGAATACAAACTCGCCTGTTCATTGCTCTGCATAAATAAAATAAAGGCGGGATTTTTGATATTTTTTTTATTATAAAATTGGTCACTTTCCATCTCAATCACACCCCCATAAACTTCCAATTTCGAACTCATTGTAGCTACAAGTTTAAGAGGGAAAACACATAGCTCGGGTTTTTGTAGAGAAATAGAGTGTTTTATTGATATTCAATAAAAACAATTTTTATTTACCATGGAGGTGAAGGCTGAGAGCGGTGAAGCAGAAACCTTGAAAGATCAAGAAAAGATGGAGGAAACAAGTGGTGGAAGCGAGATTCCGAAAGAGGAAGGGGCTTCGAAGAGGGTTCGGAAGAAGATTAATTATAATGATGATATGAAGGAAGATAGCGAGGGGAGTGATGATCTTCGCAAGAAAATTGGGGGAATAAAGCGAAAGAATAAGGTTAGGGGAAAGAAAGAGGAGAATAAAGAGATAAGGGTTTACAGCGCTAGACAAAGCAATAAGAAGGCTAAGGAGAAAATAATGGCGGAGGGTTCAGAAGATGAGGGTTTGAAAAAGAAGAATAATACAGCTAGGGTTAAAGGGGATTCTGAGATTAAGTTAAGGAAGAGGAGGTCTCAAAGTGAAGAAAAAATAAAGAGGGAGGCTGAAGCAGAATCTAAACGCAAAAGGGTTTTTACTAAGGATGATAATGTAAGTATTAGTGTTAGTAGTGTGCTCTTTCAGTTTTTACAGTTATGTGAATTTTGTTTTCATCTTTGTAGGGATTCCTCGAATCGACTATGTGTCATCAGTGCCAGAGAAATGATAAAGGGCCGGTTGTCCGGTGCACTAAATGTAAGACGAAGCGATACTGTGAGCCCTGCATGGAAACATGGTATGCTAGTATTATAAGAGCATGTTTTTGGATCTTATTGGAAGTATTTAAACTTGTAATGCTTGTTTGGTTGCATATTTTAGGGCTTGAGAGTTGGAAACTATTTTGTTTTTATGTATGGAATGTTTTTATGGATATAATATGGGAAAACACAAGGCTTGCTTTGCCATCACGAAGTTATGGGTATACGGACAATAGTTTCTTGTGTCCATTTATGGAAGGCACAGATATGGTCACCTGTATTATATATCCTTCTAGTTTTACAACACAAATTTGCTACACGTTTCGTACGTACAGCCTGGAATCCTTATTTGCCTATGTTTCTTATGTTAGGTACCCGAAGATGCCATTTTCAGCTTTTGCGGAGGCTTGTCCTGTTTGTACACTGAACTGCAATTGCAAATCATGTTTACGAATGGAAGTTTTGGTTAAAGTTCGTTTTCTCTAACATACTTTGTGCTTTGGCTGCTTCAATACATTTTTATTAGTTTTCTCATGCACACTTTATGCGCGTAGGATCGTGAGCAGATCGAGGAGAAGTCCAAAGTCCAAATTAGTGAAGATCAAAAGATTCAGTACTCAAAATACATAATAAAGGTTCTTCTGCCATTTCTTGAACAGATTAACACAGAACAAGTGATGGAGAAAGAACTCGAGGCTAAGATTCAAGGTTTTCCTTTTCATCCCATTTCCATTTCCTGACATGTTTAAGGAATGTTCAAAGTTTATGGAATTAAAATGTCCTCTTCCTGAAGTATCTTGTGTCCTGTGTTGTCACTTATAGATAATGTATATCTGATGCTCTTTCAAAAATCTTGTGAATATTTGTATGTAACTTGGGTATGCGATGCTGAAATTTTATCGCTACATGAATAATGATTAGTTGCATGTTTGGCAGGAGTATCAGTTCCGGACCTTCAACTTGAGAAAGGAATTTGTTATGAGGACGAGCGAATTTATTGGTAGGTTATTTGATGAGGATTTGCATTCATGTTATAATTTAATATGATTTAAAATGAGCTGAGTATGTCCATTATGATGCAGTGACAACTGTCGAACTTCTATTGCTGATTACCACAGAAGTTGTCCTCTGTGTTCCTATGATCTCTGTCTTAGTTGTTGCCGAGAACTTAGGGATGGTTGCCTGCAGGGAGATAAAAAAGGATCGCCTTTTCTATACGTTGATTTTGGGTCTGAATATCTGCATGGTGGTGATAAAGATCCAAATATTGTTGGTAAACAGACTCCAACATCAGAGGACACTGTTTCTCAATCTGAATGGAAAGCAATGGAAAAAGGTTCCATTCCATGCCCATCAGAAGATAGGGGTGGTTGTGGTAACGCAATTTTAAAATTGAAGTTCTTGTTACCAGATGAACATGTTGCAAAATTGCTTCTTGAAGCAAAAGAAATTTTTGACAGACATGATATTATTTGGTGTTCTGAGGAAGAAAGCTGTTCTTGTTCCAAAAACATGGATCAAAAGTCACTTAAAGCAGCCTCCAGAGAAGATTCTATTGATAATGATTTATACTGTCCATCAGCAGTAGAAATTAAGCACGAGGACCTGAAACATTTTCAACAGCATTGGTCGAAGGGCGAACCAGTAATTGTTACTAATGTGCTCGACACTACCCTTGGCTTGAGCTGGGAACCTATGGTTATGTGGCGTGCCTTTCGACAGATTAAAAACCTTGATCACGATCAACTTCTTGAAGTGTCTGCATTAAATTGCCTGGACTGGTGTGAGGTCTGCTTATGTCCTTTCTTGCAAGTTGAAAATTTTGAATCGTGCATGCTAATTTTGATGTTGGTTTCATTAATTTGGTTCGTAAACTGTAAGGTTGAACGTAGTATACCCTTTTATTAGTTTCTTGGCCTATTTCTTACAAAACCTATCTTCCCTTTGTTTTGGTCGAATTTCATTTTTATCATCTTAATTCCCCCCCAAAATATGTGGTTGATATTCACATCACAGGATTGCTACTCTGTTAAATCCACAGAATTTAATTTTCACATGCTTTACTGATATCTGATAATGCAACTTAATCTTGTTCTTTCTTCTTGGTGCAGATTGATGTGAATGTCCACCATTTTTTTAAGGGGTATTCTGAGGGTCAATTTGACAAAAAAGGGTGGCCTGAAATACTGAAATTGAAAGACTGGCCCCCTTCTACTTTATTTGGCATGAAATTGCCTCGCCATAATGCGGAGTTCATCAGCTGCTTACCTTTTAAAGAGTACACACATCCTGGCAGTGGACCATTAAACCTCGCAGTTAAGCTTCCTGAGAAGTCTTTAAAACCTGATATGGGGCCAAAAACCTATATAGCTTATGGGTATAATGAAGAGCTAGGGCGTGGAGATTCTGTTACAAAGCTTCATTGCGATATGTCTGATGCGGTATGTTCTCTGGATTAAATTTTCTGTAGCATTTACTTTTAGATTTCAATTATATTTTAGGCTTTGTATGTTCTCCATTTTGCCTACTTGATTTATTATATCTTAGCAGTGCACAAAATGAACAGCTCAAGCATCTTCTTATTTTAGTTACTCTTTGTATTTTTTGTTGTGTCTTTGATGTAAAATACACGAACAAGTAGATGTCGGAGTGTCCTTTGTTATTGGAGATTACAATAATAGCATGACAGATGATATGGACTTGGTTTATGTCCTTGCTCAATAATTTAAATTGGTTCTTAATTTAAATAAGTGCATCATTATATTATGTTTATGATGTTTGAAAGATTTTCCACCTGATTCACAATGCACTAGATTGTGTCTACATCTTTGCTTATTCTAGTTTCAATATCATTAGGTAAATGTCTTGACACATGTGGAAGCAGCTAAACTTTCAGAGGAGAAACGTGGGAATCTAAAAGAGATTCCAAAGTTGAAAGAGAAGCATGCTGACCAAGACCGAAGAGAGATTTCTGGAATTGAGCAAAATAATCTGAAACAACTTTGTGGAGGAAAAGATGACGTCTACAATATATCTAGTGCTGGTTCTGACGATGCTGAGAGTGGAGCTCTTTGGGACATCTTTAGACAGCAAGATGTTCCTAAACTGGAGGAATATCTCAAAAGGCACTTCAATGAATTCAGACATATTCACTGTAATCTGCTGCCGGAGGTAATTTAGTGTCTTAAATTCTGCCTTTTCCCTCTTTGTTTTTCTTCATCCTTTTCTGTTTTTGTTTCAAGAGAATGGAAGTATTATGTGACCATGGAGGTTGAATTCTTAATACTGTGCATTTTCTGAAAAGTTCTGTAGTTCTGATATATATATATATATATATATATATATATATATATATATATATAATGTGCGGGCACAACATTCTGTCATGCAGCAAGTTAAGTGTAACATACTAGTATTATCCTCTTGGTCTTGAAAACAATGACTATTGAATATAAATTTATTGACTGGTAATAGTATTCACTTCTCCACATTTTCCTCAAATCTATTTGTTCTCTTTAAATGTCATGTATCCTGCTCTGAGGAATTTATTTTCTTGAGAACCCATAAAAATGGAGTATGTATAATCAAACTGCATATGTGAGATCCTTAATTCGTTTGGATGATGGAAAGAAATTAAAATCAATTCTAGTGGTTTAGTCTACTTAAACAAGGTTGTGCTCTTCATCTTAACATGTTAATTGACACAATAGTGGTTTCTTGCTTTGATTTGTATATGTAGAACCACTATAATTAATTACGAAACCTCGTGAATTCAGTTAGTTATTTGCTTTTGTCTAATCTTTTTGGTGAAAAGCAAGGGCATCCCCCCAATTACATCTCTTTACATGAAATTCTGCTACCATGATCGTTTGGATGCTAATAACTTGTACTAACCTGTTCTGTGATTATCTCTTATTTTCAGGTCGTTCATCCAATTCATGACCAAACTATGTACTTGACTTCAGAGCACAAAAAAAGACTCAAGGAGGAATACGGTTGGTCTTTCTTTCTTACATTCTTTCCCTCTGGTACTAAATCACTTTCTGGAAGGGTTTTCTTGATTATGAATTGTTTCTACAGGAATTGAACCATGGACATTTATACAGAGACTAGGAGATGCTGTCTTTATACCAGCCGGCTGCCCCCATCAAGTTCGAAACTTAAAGGTACAGTAGTTAGCTTTGGTATGAGCTCAAAATGATACTTGTAGGTTACATATTTATCAGTACAGCCCTTGTTTTGCTTCTGCATTTAGTCATTTTAAGTCTGCTCATTTAAGTTAAAACAACAAACTGTCAAATTTGTCCCAATAAATTGGAAGTTTTGTTTTCTTCCTCATTACAAGACTAACTCTTAACTTTTTTAACCTAGCTATGGTTAATTTGATTTTGCACAACTGCTTTATTTGAATAATGTTATGCATATTTTTAGTGTGTAAATATGTGAACACATGTAATTGTCTTGTAGATTATTTTCACAAACCTGTGTTTTAGCCTACTCCTGTGGAATATAATGGAAGAATTCTGTAGAATGTAATGATTCTTCCTTTAATTGCTAAATAGTGAAACTCCCTAATCACCACATTATCAGTGATTTTATATCAACTATCTCATGGTATCAGCTTAATCACCAAACCCTATTCTCTATACCTCTCCTGCCTCGCGCATACACATCTTCTTCCTCCATGATAGGCAGCCCCTACCCCCACTCCTCTCCACTCTTTCTTGCATATGATAACTGTAAAGTTGTCCTCATTGAATTTTTTAAATGGGAATAATCTTTATTAAATGCTTGGTGTAAGCGTATCTATATCAGAATCTCCTAAAATGAGATCTAATTTAAGTCTCCATCACGTTCTATCTTGTGCAGTCATGTATAAAGGTTGCACTTGATTTTGTGTCGCCTGAAAATGTTTCGTCGTGCTTCCAAATGACTAAAGATTTCCGTGTGCTGCCCCTGAACCATAGGGCCAAGGAAGACAAGCTTGAGGTTTGATTCTCATTTTTTTAGTTTTTAGTTATTCTTCTTCTCTATTGTTTGATTTGAAGTTAAATTTTCTTTCGGCGAATACTGAACTCGTTTTTATTTCAGGTGAAGAAAATGCTAATTCATGCAATGAGGGAGGCTGTGAATGATGTCAAGTATTCTGGTGGGCAAGCAAATGAAACTTGTAATCATTATTTATTTACCGTATTTATTGTTTTGTATTTTAATTTCAATTATTTTGGTCCTGATATGAAGGAAGAGTTCTTGGCCTGCTCTTTGGTTGCTGTCTTTCATCTTTATCTTTTTCTTTATTTTTTGGGACTGGTAAATAAATATTGCCACTGATCAAACAGGTACACCCAAGCCAGAAGACAACGGAAGTGGAAAAAAAAGAGGACGAAAGAAAGGATCATCTAAGTAAGCTACACTACATATCAATTTAATTTAATTCAATACATTAGGTTGCTTTCTTTTATCTTTTCCTTTTTGTAGTAATAGAATTACTTAATAAGTTAGATGCAGTTATGGTTCATAATTTTATTTACTATTTAAACTATTACGTTTGCGGTGTTCTTGATTGTATGTATCACCGGGCAAATCTGTTGAGCACAAATTTTGGTAAATTAAATTTGTTTTTTTCCTGACTTCTTGAATTTGTTAACCTTGTCAGGCGAAAATGATTAATTCATGCATTGAGGGAAGCAGTGTGTATGATGTCACAAAACTAGGTAACACTCTAATGGAACTTGTAGTAATTTTTTCTATACCTTATTTATTTGTTTCATCTTATTGATTGCAAATAAGAAGAATTCTTTGCTGAACACTACGGTTATTTGCCGCATATCTTCTTTTTAAATCTATATCATTAAAAAAGAATTATATTTATAGTCTGTTTTTTTTTTTTTGTTTTTTTTATAATATTGCCTCTAATGATTTTCATATTTGATTTTAGGTGGTAAAATTTCGGAAGTCTTAGTTGGAGTTGCTAAACCTTTTGTGCTGTGGAGGAAGAGGCTTTAATCCGGTTGTCATCTTTTGTATGCTATTTCAAAATTTAAAATGACTCTTTTTATATGGATGTTGTTCAACTATTTTGCATTTAGTACCCATTATGTTAGATTTGTCTTGACTCTTTGTTTCTAATGGAATCTTCTGTACTCTGGTGATTAATACCCCCCCGCCTCATTTTTTATTGATCATTTACTGTTTGCACAAGTTTTAATGTTGAAATTGTTTAGGAGGGATAATATTGGTATTCTCACTTTATTGGATAGAGAATCTTTTGTTAGTGTGTAACAATTAATGACATGTGGGGTAAATAAGAGATGTTTGATGAATATTTTCAAAGTAGTAAGAAGTTTTTTCAAATAAGGAAATGTTCAATTAAAAATGAGACATTTTTGCAAATGTTCAAATAATAATGAGACATAGGGAGTACTATAGCATTATGACAACTTTAGGTTGGTGATCATTAATGGCTCTGTTCTTTTGCGCCTCAACACAATTATGTTTTGGAATAATATGCTATCCTTGCCAGTTCCAATTATTGAATGATTGGTTCATGTAGAAACTTTGTCACATCACCTTGTTATGAGCCCATTATCGAATAATTGGTTCATGTAGCATACCCCAATCATTTGATAGCATTAGTATGCATGTATTACTTTCACTGATCAATTGTGAGTGTAGTTGATGGCATTAGTTGTTTTATCGTCGTAGTTTGCAAGTTGAAATCATATGAGTCTCTGTTTTTTTTGTTTCTTTTTAAATTTACATTTGTCAGTATCCTTTGTTTTATCTCTTATTAAAAAGAGATTAGAATTCGATGGAATGATTTTAGTATCTTTTTCAAGGAATTTAATTTATCCTATTATGTCTGGTGTGGTTTATACATAACATGAGCGGGGAATGCTGGTTTTTTTGGCTTCTGGCTGTCCAGGTTTTGAGTTAAGAATTGGTACGGCGCTTGCGCTTGGTCGGAGAGAATCATCTCCTTCATCGTGTTCATTGAGTTTACAGTAGATTCATATAATTTTATCGTTGAGTTCTCCTTTACTCCATTGTGGTACTCTAGTTTTGGAGTCAATTTTCTTCTGAAACTTTTTAGAATATATATTTACTAGTTGCTGCTGATGGAATTTAATCTAGATGAGTGATTATAATTTTCTTTATTACCATGCCTTGTAGTTAATCTTTGAATGTTTACTAGTTTAATGAATGATGTTCTTTCACACAAGGCTTTCATTTTGAGAATTTATTTACAATGATGATAAAAGTTTTAAGTATTGATTTTAGTTCTTCAATGATGATAAAAGTTTTTCTTTGATATGAAAGCAGGTTAGTTCTTCATGCTATATAATTGAACCTCCAAGTGTTACCAAACCATGCTATTTAGGAAAATTGGTCATTGAGTTTCTTTGTCAACTGCTGAAGAATGCAGATTTTCGATCTATTTGATTCTTAAACTTGATTATCGGAGCTTTGGTTCACGATGGCTGGTCGTAGAAAACGTAGGTTGAAAATTTGATGATCATGCAGCTCGTTAGGGAGACATTCGTAATATTGATAAGGAGAATGTGATGTGAGAATCAATTGAGGTGTTTGCAATGGTGGCATTGGAAGAAAACTTCATTATTGCATTGATTTAATCCTGGGGCGAGCAGACGTGCAATGGAGGGAGGGTCATCCCGGGACTCCATTCAATACTTACGCAGACACGTAGGCACACTGGACGAACGACGACACATAGTAGGTTCGTTATTTTAATTTGTATTTATATATTATTTGTTTTATATTGTTATTTGTTAATTTATTACTCCCTCCGTACCAGAGAAATTTGCACACTTGCTATATTGGGACGTCTCGTACTAATTTGTACACTCTTGAAAAATAAACATCTTAATCTCCACTCAAATATATACATATTTACCTATATTCACACTCAATTTCTTTATTTTTTTACTTTATTCATAAAAGTTTATAAAACTATCTCTTAAAACATTACTCATTATACATTTTCTTACACATTTTTCAAATTTTCTTAGGACGGAGGGAGTATTTTGATTATTCACCGAAAATCTGATCCATAATTTACATTAAAAATTAATCCTTTCTACCTAGTAATCCTTTTAGAATTTCTTTTGTAATTCAAAGATAATCAAGAATTACCTGACTAATTGTTGGCTAAGAGTTTGATTCTTTTTAGATGAAAAAAGTCACGATTTTCTCTTTGAAAGAAAGAATGAAGATACTCAAACATCTCAGTCAAACTCATCTATAGATGAATGATGAAAGTCATACTGCAAACTTTTTTAGGGTTGAAATCAATGAGATATTTTATATTCAATCATTAGAACGTGATTCGAGATTACGATCACAAATATGGAAGTATCCTATTGACAAGCGTAGATGCTGTTTTTTGTCTACCATGTTTCCTGTTTCATACTAAAGGTGGACCTCAAAGATTAGAAGCATTTACTATCAATAGGTTTCAATCATGGAAGAAGGTTAGAGACGAACTTAGATTTTCTTTTTTTAATTCACCTCATCATGATGCTGAGAGAACATGTGTAGATCTAATGAACCAACATTCATATATTGCTCACGCTTTTGAAAAAAAATCATTTTCCAAGAAGTTGCTGAAAATAGACTTCGTTTGAAAACTTCAATAGAGTTTACCAGATGGCTTGCATTTTCAGGATGTTCTTTAGAGAGCATGATGAGTTTATAACATCAACGGCTTGTTTTTTTTTTTTTTTTAACAATCACTAAATTCATCTTCTTACAATGACAAAGTAAGAGAAGTTGTAGATCCAACTTTAAAAATGCATCATACACATCAACAAATGTACAAAAACAAATTTTGCAGGTTATGACAACTAAAGTCAAGAATGTTATCTGTGAAGAAGTTGTTAATGCCAAATTTTATACTCCCTCTGTCCACGAAAAATGTAGTCTCATACACTTTATGGAAACTATCACCTTTCAACCATCACTTAATTACTCAATTTGCCATCAACTTTATTCACAAATAATCACTTTATTCACAATGGACCCCACAATAACCTATAATACTCTTACTTTATCTACCTTTTTCTTAAAACTTGTGCTCCACCCTAATGGGACTACATTTGGTGGATGGAGAGAGTATCATTTTTGATAAAGTTAGAGATGAATCTAAGGAGAAAATGTTAATTGTCTATAGATTTTTTGGTAAAAATAATTGTGTATTAGAACGTTTCCTTGGGCTTGTTCATGTTAGAGACACCAATGCATCAACATTAAAAACAGTAAATTTTTTGTTCCATCTAAGACATGATTTGGATGTTAAAAATATTAGGGGATAAGGTTTTGATGATGCTAGTAATATGCGTGGAGAATGAAAATGATTGCAAACTCTGATTTTATGCAAATGTCTATACGCTTATTATGCTCATTGTTTTGCACATCGTTTGCAGTTGGCACTAGTTGCTGCATCAAAGGAAGTTATTCATGTGCATCGAGTTTTCACAAAGTTCAACTTCATTATTAATATTGTCGGTGCATCATGTAAGTGTAATGATTAACTAAAAGAAGCTATGTATTGATGAACTTGAAATAGGAAAATGATTTAATTAGATTGGTTCTTTATAAAGGTTAGATGATACTTATTGGAATTCTTATTTGAAAAAGATGTTTATTTCTTGTGGTAAGTTTTAATGAATATATGAGACCACCTTTGCTCAAAGTGTAGATGCAACTTATGAGACAGGGTGTTTGTTTTGGGATTATATAGGATGGGGGAAATTCGGATGGAGAAATTTTGGATGGGAAAATCTTGATGAATAGTGTGTATGTTTGTTTTGGGATGTTAAGTAGGATACGATGTAACTTTATGTCAAATCAATTATGGAAGACTGTGTGATGTTGTATTATAGAATGTAACTTTATGTCAAATCAATTAGTAAGAGTGAGTGATGTTGTATTATTATAATAGTAAAATATATAAATATTTTTAGGGGTGGATGTAATTGAATGTTGAAATCCGGATGTGAAATCTCGAACTAGAACAAGACGGAGGACGTTACGTCCCACGTCCGGACGTGTGAGTCCCAAAACAAACATGCTCTAACTTCTTTTGAATGTATTTTCATTCTATATCTTATGAAAAGGTTTTGGAGATTTTTAATATTCTTTGCCAAGCTTTGTAAGTTTAGTCTCAAAATATTTTGAATGCAATGCATCTTGTGTCATCTTAGCTAAGGGACAATTGATGAGATTAATTGGTTGTAAATTTCAAATTTTTTTATGAAGAGGTCTATATACATGTGTTAGATTTTGATGCTCAATACGTTGCAAGAAGAGAAAAGTGCAAGATGACTTTACAATATTACAAAAAAATATTTATAATGAAGTGATAAGACACTCAAAAGGAGAAGTCGGACAATAAGTTTAATGATAGCACCGTGAAGTTATTTATTCTCAACTCAAATGTTTTTATACGGTGCTAATGATTTAATAACTATTTTTGTAGCTCCAAAGTGTTTCATTTTATGCTCCTATTTATTATCTGGATATATCAAAAAAGATGTACGGTCTAATGAAGATACTATGAAATATTTATTTATAGTTAGGGCAAGTTCTTTTATTTTGATTCATAGTGAGAGATCGAGCTTCAAGAAATAGTGAATATTTATCACACTAGAAATTGGGTTCAAACTTTCCCAACCTAGTAGGAAATTTTATGTTTAAAGCATGATTTTTTTAAGAAAAATGCACTAGACCTTTTCTGGTTGAAACTTGGTGAATCCAAGGTTTTGTTAATTAATATAAGTGTATATGAATGTGTGAATTTTTTTTCAAAGAAAAAAATGGTGTTTGATATTTTAAAACGGTTTTACATTTATTCTCGAAATCATGTGATTAAAAAAAAAATGAAACTGTTCAAAAATATGTCATAGATGGTTTAGACACTGCATGATTTAGTTATGTTTTTATATTTGGTGATTTTTAGAGGATCGAAAAGCAATAATCATAAATTTGTACATTAAGGACACTTCAAACACATTTTTTTAGGGTTGGGGTATATACCCCTCCAGCTTTGTTAGATACACTCCCCCGATACATATCTCCCCTTAAAGTACATCTGAGATAGATGCACTCCCCCCAAATTGTCTATTATACCCTTTTATCTTAAAAATTGGTATGATAAATGCGCACCCCTATAAAACCCTAATTTCCTCATTTCTTCTTCCCCAATCCACCTTCCCCTCATTTCCCTCCTTCTCCCTCATTTCTCCAAGCCACAGCCGCCCAAGCGCCGCCCGACTCCAGCGTCGCCCGCCTCCAGCGTCGCCAAGCTCCAGCGCCGCCCGCCTCCTTTCTTTTTAATTTTTCTTTTCCATATCTGCAACCAGCAGCGACGGCGCCTCCCTCGCCCAGCGCCGTCGCCGCCTCCTTCCTTTCTCCCTCCGTCGCTGCGTCGCCGCCCTGAAACAAGTAAGTTTTTTTTTTTTTTTTTTCATTTCTGGAAGCGGCGCCGCCGCCTCCTCCCCACCACCTCTTTCTCTACCGTAAGCCTCCAACAATTTTTTTTCCTTTTCTTTCTCTGCAACTTCCTTTCTTTCTCTCTCTCGTTTTTTTTTTTTTTAATTTTGGACAAGAAATATCGATCAAAACAAAATTGGTCGACAGCAATTTATCGACCAAAATTTTTTTGATCGATATTTCTTGTTCAAAATTAATTTTTTTAATGTTTTCGATACAATGTTATCGACGAGGGTGTTTTTCGTCGACTAATTATAGTCGACGATATATTCTACGGTCGACCAACCAGTGTCGATCGAAACTGGTTGGTCGAAAAAAACTTTTTATTTTTAAGTTTCTGAATATATTTTGGACTGTGTGACGCCGAAGGGTTGTGCCTGCAGTGGAGGTGGGGGCTGTCGGAAGTTGTGGCGGCGGCTTCAAAATTAGGGTTAGGGTTTTATATAAAATTAGGTTTAGTGTTTTAAGTAAGGTGGTGTATGTATCCATAACATTTTACAAATTTTATTAAAGGGCAAATATGGTATTTTACATACATATTTAATTAATAAAATGGAAAGGGAGTGTATCTAACAAAGTTGGAGGGGTATATACCTCAACCCCTTTTTTTAATATTAACCAATGATGTATCAATCTTTTGCGATATTAATAGTGCAATAGTCATTACCTAAAATTTTGTTCTACATACCAAACATGTTGATATATTAGGAGTGTGCATCTGGTCGATTCGATTTCAAATTTTCAATCCATATTAACTACCATTCTAAATAAGAAACAAAAACAAATTACTCCCTCCGTCCTTGAAAAGTTTTCATATTTTCCTTTTTTGTTTGTCCCCAAAAAGTTTGCATACCCCAAAATAAAAATAATCACTACAATTCTCACCCTCACAAAACCAAACCGAACCGAATGTCCACCCCTAACAAGATCTTTCTACACCACCCAAAGTCCTCCAAATAATCCAGTGCCCATTACCCATTAGAAAAGCCCCTCTTGAGCTGACTTGTCTTCTTCCCCTTACCATCTTGGTGCTTAATTGCTCAGATTTCTTTCCACACTGTACAGACAAGCATAACAATTTTCTCAAATTGGGGAAGGCTAACCTCATTGAGAACAAAGACAAGGGCTCCCGGGTCTAATTCATTTCTGTAAGTTTAAGACGATCGCGCACCTCCACGTTCCTCCAACAGTGTTTCACGGCTTTACAAACGAAAAGAGTATGTGTCGTGGTAGCCCTTCCTTGTCTACAAAAGGGGCAGAAGGGGAGTACCGGGACATGATGTCTTGCCAAATTCGCTTTTGTTGCCACTAAGTCTCTACACATTTTCTAAAGGAAAATTCTAACCTTTGACAGTACTCGGATATTCCAAAGTTTGTTCTTCCACCACTGCGACCACCCATCCTCCGAGGATTATGGATTTTCGCCCCTCTTGACCTTGTTCCACAATATAGCTTGTTTTTAGGCTGACTTTACCGTATTCATGGTATCGTTCAGTCTATATTCACCAATACGTGTTCTGAGAATGCATTCTACTTTGAAAGGGAGGAAAGTCTATCTTACCAAGGGCTCGTCCCATTGGAACAGAGGATTTATAAATCTACTAACTCGCGATCCATTTGCCCTATGGGAGATGATGTGCCGCCCTGAAAGGCCCTGAACATAACCCCTTTTAAAAATACCAACATCTTTGCCATCTCCAATCTTCTAATGGACACCTTTAGCAATTAATTCCCTACTCCATCAGAGAGATCGCCAAACATATAAGGGGTTTGATCCAATATCCGCATCTAAAATGTCCCCATGTTTGAAGTATTTAACTTTGAAAACTCTGGTCATTAGTGAGCTTGGTTCCCTCATGATTCTCCCGACCTGCTTGGCTAACAGGGCTCTATTAAAGTCTGAAAATTTCTGAAAGCTTAAGCCATTATTCTTCTTCGAGTTACATAGCTCATCCCACTTTAACTAGTGTAGCTTCCGATTCTGATTACTCAAGCCCCACCAGAATCGTCCTCAAATACCTTCCTAATCAAGACAAAGTGAGGTGGGTAACCTAAAGCAAGCCATCACATACGTTGGAATAACCTGTAAAATCGCTTTGATCAATACCTCCTTACCTCCATCCAAGAATTCTTTGGTTGCTCCCATAGCCACCCTCACTCCTTGAATAAGATTATTGTTCCCCAGGTGTTGAAAGAAAGACGACAGGCCCTGAGCACAAAGCACGAACAAGAAATGGGACAAAGGGTCTCCTTGCCTGAGCCGTCTCGAAGGTTTGACATGGCCAAAGATCTTACTATTGAGCTTGAACTCATAAAAACTTCCCTGATCTTACACCGGATGAGCATTTCGCTGGATTGAGCTTAATGCCATTCTTTCTTATCACCTGGAATATTTCCTCAAGGTCTTTGACATGACTTTCAGCTTTAGCACTCTTGGCTAGCATGTCGTCTACGTAAATCTCCATATTCCGACCGATCTGGTCATGGAATACTGCATCAACCATCCGTTGATACGTGGCTCCTGCATTGATGAGTCCAAACGTCATTCTAACATAATCTAATGTACCACATGTAGCGATGAAGCATACCTCAGCGGATATAACTCATCCGGACGCCACGTGTCATTTTCTCATAGGACGACACATTTTGTCCACATCATTACTCATTGGAAACTGTAAAAACAAAAGAGTGAGATGTTTGTATAGATTTAAATTTTAATATTTAAAAGTGTGCATTTAGGGGGTTGTATTGGTTGTTGATTCTATAAGATTTTTTTTTTTACTTTCAAAATCTGGGGTATTCAATTCGAATTTTCAAAAGTCTTTAAAAATTCTGAGGTATTCAATACGGATTTTAAAAAGTCTTTAAAAATCTTTAGGTATTGAACGATCTATGGATTTTAATACTCCATGGATTTTGTTGGATTCTCTTTAAAAAATATAAATAAATTTCACTATCCAAAATCTCTTCTAAAAACCAGAGATTTCAACGAATTCTCTCAAAAAACTCTAAAGACGAAAGATCTATTGGGTCAGTTCAGATCCGCCCCGTATTGAGTATGGGTTGGATCTGGGTCTTATGTCCGACCCGCGGGTATCCGACCCGCCCCTGAATTAATATATAAACCTTATATGTATATATATATTTTTTTATTTAAAAATATTATATATATATATATTTTTTTTTTATTTAAAAATATTATATATATATATATAATATTAATTTAAAAAAAAAACACTTCACATTAAAAAAAAATTCTTCCCATCAATATTAGAGTTTATGAAAATCTTATTCTACAATATTGTTAAGTTTATGAAAATCCATATAAATCAATAAAAAAAGTTAGTCAAACTCTGCATGGACTCTATGGATTTTTTAAATCCACCTACTTTTTAATGTCCAAAAAAATTCAATATAATTCCAATTGAACTCTAAGGATGAGTTTTTGTTGGTCCTGAAAGGAGTATATAACAAGTGTATGGGGGGGGGGGGGGGAATACACTTGTATGCAAATCTTTTCAACTTATGATCAAACCAGAGCTCAGCAAGGTTGTCTTGGACAACTCTGCTGAAGATGATAAACTTCTTCTAAGATAATCAAACTACTAAGTACTATTGAGTACTTAGTTGAATAACTATCTAGGGGAGTTTACAGGTGCGGAATAGTGGTTGGCCCTTTAAGTTTAGACTCCTTAAGTTTCTGAAATCACTTTGTCAATCCAATGCAGTCCAGTTTAGTTTCAGGGAACTTGTCCAAATCAGTTTTGCACAGTCTTTGAATATGTATCTTTTGAAAGATCAGTTTTGTGTGCAGTGTTGAATGAATGTAAGTACTTTGTAAGGTAAATCAACACAAGAGTTTATAGTGGGTAAGAGACTCAAGCTCCTACATCCACTTTCCCTGATTTAACAGGATAATTCCTTCACTCTTGGAATTAACTTGTTTTATAGTGCCAAGGTGCACTTGATCAATAACACCACTCCTTGGTGAATTGATCCCTAGGATGTCTAGAGTCCTAGTACCCTCTTCTCAACTCAGAACTGAACTGTTCTTCTCTCAACAGTCAGCTCCTACCACTTCTACTACTACAACCTTCTCACTTTCTCACTTGAAAGGGGTAAGGACTGAAGTAAGGTTCCAACTAATGATATATCCTTTACAATGAAGATCAATGTATAAGGATAGGATATCTATCTAAGCTTATGTATGGATATACAATTGGGTTCAGCTTAGAAGAAGTGTTTGAAGACTAAGATAGTCTTTGACAGCTTTGAAAGCACTTTGACTTGTAGGATAGTTGGATATTCTTGTCAAGGTTGAGGTGCTTCAATGGTCTTCACACTCCTTGTATTTATAGACAAAATGGAGATTTGCCCGTTGGAGAGGCAGCCCCAAATTGCTATAAATGTCTTCCTTGAGTTCTTCAAACTGGAAGACAGATTCTTGATAGTGACATGTCCTTATTTGGGTAATAAACGGCTTGTAAGACTTTGTCTTCTTTCTGCAGCACTTTTCCCAATGTTTGACTTCTTGTTAGGACTTGGACATGGCTTCTGAAGGTTGATCCAATGATAGGACAACATTCCTTATCAAATGGACAACTCTTCTTATCACTATCAGCATTTTTGCCTTTCAGCAAGGTTGGCTTGCTCATTTTTCAGATGACTTGGCTCTTTCCCTTTCTTTCACTTTAAGTTGATCTTAGCATGTTTCAATGAGGTTCTTTAGGGTATGGTTGTCTCTAGCTTCTTCAGCATGGTTGACCTTTTGTTCTGGTTCAAGTTTGCAGAGACAACTCTCTTGGGACAACTCTCCTGATCAACATGTTTGGCCTTTTAGCTTCAAAGTTGTTGTTTGTACAGAGTTTACTTCTCTGGACAACTCTCCTGATCAGAGTTTTTGGCTGATTTTGTCCTTTTGAGCTTTACAATCTTCTTCTTGCATAGAAATAACTCTTCTGGACAACTCTCCTGATCAAGGCCTTAGGTTTCATATGGAGTTTTCTTGTCCTTAGAGTTTGTTCCAGACTTTGAGCCTTGAGGGGACTTGATCTTGATCATTTTGAAGTCATAGGTTCCCCCTCACAGTGTGCATCTAATCATCTAAGAGCTGCCTAACATATCAACTTCTCATCTAGCCTTATGCTATGTGTTCTATCACATTTTGAACACAATCATCTTGACATAGGCATGTCTCAGGGGGTTTTGGTATTTAATCAAAACATGTATCATTTTATTTCCAACAATTTCCCCCTTTTTGATGATGCCAAAACCTACACATTCTATGCAAAAGGGACTTGTCTACACCTATTACATATATCTTCAGAAGACATGACTAAGGTCAATATTCCTGAAAAGACAATGTGTTAGTGTATTCACTGTTTTTGTTGCAAGTAGGTTTCAAGGATAGGCATAGAGAGATTTTTGCAATAATGTATCTTGATTCAAAAGTGGTTCAACTATCATTCATATAAAAATCATTACAGGCATGTTAATAGTTGAAGATAACTTATCAGAGCATGAATTCAAGATAACATTTCACTACAAATACATACTAAGCATATGATCAGAGCAAAACAAACTACTTCAAGTATCAGAGCTAATACAAAATATTCCAGATATCAAAGTAGATCACATCAATTCTTGTATCAGAGCAATCCAAAACATGTTAGAGCAATCAGCATATCAATGCACATCACATCAGCAGGCTTGTCCAAACTTCAGCAGATTTGACCACTTAGCAAAAATATCTTCAGATAAGATAGTTTTCTATCCAGAAAGAGTCAGAAGACTTAGCCATTTAAAGATCATCCTCAAGAGGTGGGTTCATCCCATATTGTGTCCACACTCTCTTCTTGAGTTCCATGGCTTCCTGGTTGGTTCCTTTGGGTCCAAGGGTCATCTTGTTCAGCTTCAGAATTTCTGTGAACTCCCTTAGGATCCTTGCTTGGCCAATCCATCCATCAAGCTTTGGAGGCATGTAGATGATATGCTTGGGAGCATTGAGTTCAATTCTTGCAATGTCAGCAGCTGCAAGTAATTGTTGATACAACTCTCTGTAGTATTCTATCATGAACTCAGCAAAGGCAGAGTTGGCATCTCCACCATTCCATCTGTCAATGACATAGTAGTCATAGACAAACTCCCTTTTAGCCTCTTCCCATGTATCATTCAGCTGAATTGGCACCCATTTATCTAAGTGTGGATATTTAGTGTCCATTGGGACCAAAAGCTGAGGCTTCATCTTGCTGTAGGTTGCTCTCCTTCTTCTTGGTTTCTGAAAGTTAGCTCTTCTCTTGTCTCTTGCTCTTTGTGCTTCCTCTAACAGATCCATTTTCTATTGGGCCTTCATCATGGCCAATTTCTGTTGTGTTTCAGGGTCTTTGCCGTACCCTTCATGAAACAGCTTTGATGGATCATTTAGTACTACAATCTTTGTCTTCTTGGGTCCAGGTCCAAAACCTTCTTCATATAAGGCTTCCACATCTTCAGTAGCTTTGGTACCTTCAGCAATGTTGACCATTTCAGAAGATTTGTCTTTTTCAGCAGTTTTGGGCTCTTCAGCAGTTTTGGCTTTCTTTGATGTAGGCTCATCCTCATCAATTCTGAATTCAGGTGGAAGATCAAGGCTGTTAGGAAAGTCAGTGAATGTCTCAACTTGCCTTTTCTTTCCTTTTGCCCTCTTGATCTTTCCTCTAGTTTGGACACCTTCATCACCTTTGTCCAAACCAGACACCTCACTACCTGGTCTTTGTTGTAACCTCATCCTTTCTTCTTGAGCTGAGGCCATAGAATTCTTCAATGCAAGTGCTAATTGCTCTTCTTCATCCAATTCTTCCAAGTTTAGCACTGCAGACTCTTTTCCTTTTCCTTCAGCAGCTTTGTCTTTTCCTTGAACTGGGCTTCCAATTACCAAGGCACCTTTTGCTCTAGCTCTTTCCCTTTCCCCCTTTTTGGCAGCATCAAAACACTGTGGTTTTAGCTCACTCATAGTTGTGGCCATTAGGGATTGGGCCTGGTTTAGAGACTTCATCTCCTCCAACAAATATACATTTTCATCATGTATATTCTGCATCCTATCACTGCTCAAGCTAAGGAAAGCTAGAACAGGCTTCATCTTTTGTTGAACAACCTCCTCCAAGGTTGCTTTCAGGGATGCATCCAGTTGGGCTTTGAGAAGCTCAGTGAGGTTGGCCACTGCACCTTCAGCAATGTTGGCCAATACCTCTTGGGAAAATTTTTCAGAGGCTGCTTTCACCATAGCTAGCCTTTGCTCTTCAGCTCTTCTCTTTTGCAATGCAGTCTTCTTTCCAAGAGCTTGCTTGACAGTTAGCCTGAGAGCCTTGACATTGGCATTATGATTGTCTCTCAGCAGCTTTTGCTCTTTCTTGACCTCCTCTGAGATGGCTTCCATGGTGGATTTGGCATTTTGTACTTCAGTGGAAATGGTTTGGAGGCCAGTTTCCACACCACTAATCCTTGCTTCTAGAGTTGGTAGCACAACATCTTCAGAGCCAGTGAGCCTCATTTCTACAGATGCTAAGGTCCTTCCTTGCTCATTCAATGCTCCTGAAGTTTCAGCATGAGCAGATTGGACTTGATGAGCCAAGGAGTCCAATTTCTCTGATTGCATACCAAGTAAGGCTTGAGCTGAGCCTGTGTCCACTTGGATAGGGGCATCTGTTAAGAACTCATCTGCAAAAATTTGGTCAAGGGAAATACCTGCAACATTAGACAGATCAAACAAGTTAGGAAATAGACACTCATCACCCTCAATTTCTTTTATATAAGACTCTGATACATCAGCAGCCTTCTTCTCATTTTCAACTCTTTCTTTTCTCCCTTCTTTAATAATTTCCTCACTTAAAGGAACAGGCCTCCTCTCATCAAGGGATTCCTGAAGTTCAGATTTGACTTCAAGAATAGCTTGCCCTTCCTCACTTATATCACCCTCATTTGGTGGTACACTCACTATTCTAGTGATCACCACATCTCTCTCATCTACTACTCCCTCTGATTTTTCCACTAACTTCTCCTTTTCAACTCCTTCTCCTAAACCTGCAACATCTCCACCTTCAACAAGGTTCAAAGATGGCAGTTGTGGGGAGATCACAGTGCTTATTTCAACAGCCACTGAGTCATCCTGAATGATTAAGGGCTGATCAGTGTCCAACTCTTTTGACACTGAATAAGCCTTAATCAAACCAGCCTCTAACATAGGAACCTCAACATCTTTAGGCTGTGCCTTGGGTTCAGGAGAACCTTCATTGGCAGATGTTTCTTTGGTTGTGTTACCACCCTTGGTCAACACCTCTGAGGATATAGAGCCTTTCCTATGATAGGTTCTAGGAGGGTTTGATAGTCTATCTGCTACAGAAGACTTGGGTTGAGAAGGTTCAGAGAGGTTGGCTTGAGGGGTTTCAGGAGGGTTGGGGTTTGAAGGGTTTGAGAGATTATCAGGGGAATCATCATCATTTGAGCTACTGTCAGGGTGTTTGATTCCCTTAGCCTTCCTTTCTTTCTCCTCCTTAATTTTATCAGCTACCAGCTTTGCAAAAATTTCCTCATCAATGAGAAATCTTGTCTTTGAAACTCCAGCAAAGTTCAGCAATCTGTTTTCCTCTATTTGCCACCAGTTTGCACCCTTATCTTGGATGACTTGTGATATCTCCATCATAGACTTGTCTTTTACATCAACAAGCATCCTTAGATCATGAAATGTCCACAGTAGCCTTTGCTCCTCCTCTGAGCATACTTTCATTAGTATACTCCTCCTCATATCCACTTGAATGGGGACTTTGGGTTATAGGGGAGTTGGCTCTGGGTTCTCCTAGAGTGGCTTCAGGGAGGTTTAATTCAGGGATGTTGGCTTCAGAAGGGTTTGGTGCAGTAGAAGGTGCTTCAGTTGCTTTTGAGAGCAATGAGTCTGAAGGGGCTTTACTCAGGGGGGTTGGCTCATTGAGTGCATGTTCTAAGAGCTTTGAATAATTGAGCATGGATGAGTCAAGGGGAGACAGGAGTCTTGTCTCATCTACTGCTAAATCTGCAAGCACATCAATGCCACTTCTTTGCACATTCCCTTCTGGGGAATATCTCTTAGTGAGATCTATAGGGGTAATGGGTTGGTTGGAAGGGGTAACATGGGTTTCAGAGGAGTTGGGCTCAGGATTCTGAAACTCAGGGATGTTGGCCTCTATAGGTTGACCTTCAGGGATCTTGGATTCTGGAGTTCCAGAACCAGATGAGTTGGTCCTTGACCTAGATTTGGTCCTGCTTTCAGCTCTGCTCTCTCTTAGAGCCAATTGTAGTGACCTTTCTTCCTGCAGCTCCAACACTTTCTCAGTAGGCTTGGCCCTTCTCTTGCTGGCCCTACTGCTCCCACTTCCTTCACCTTCCTTCTCAGGGACAACTTCCCTGATCCTCTTATCTCCTTTCTTCTTCTGCCTTGTCTCATTATACTTCAACCTCAACTCATCTGAGTGGTCAGAAGGCACACTTACTCCATCTTCTGCCACTTCATCAACTTCAGCTGATGCTCCTGAGGCTTCTCCTGAAGATAATTGAGACACTTTCCTTGTTTTAACAGCTCTGGCCTTGGTTCTCTTCTTCATCTTAGGCTTTTCTTCAACCTGTTCTTCAGCAGGTTTGGCCATAAGCATCCTCCTTTGCTCAGTTTTCTTGCTGAGCTTCCTGAACAGGATCTTTTGGGCTGGGAGGGGCTTTGCAAATGTTTGCATCTGAGAGTAATGGGAGAATCTCTCAATTAACAAGCTTGCCCTGGTGCAATACTTGAGTTTCCCTTCTAGCACAACCTTGTTGTGAGCTCTCACTTTAAATTTAGCCTTTTCCTTCATCATCTCAGACATGATGAAGGTTCTCCAATCAAATTTGATGCCTTTGTCACTAGCATCAATCACAGCTGCCATGATTCTGATTCTTGGATGGCTGACCTGCTCCAAGCTTCCAGTGTTGCTCAAGAGACTCTTAGCAACTACCTCAAAGAGGTTGAGAAATTTTGGCTTGAGAGTCTTCTTGTTTTGTGTTGAAGAAATGGGGTCTGGAACCAATAGCCATTCTTGAGCTATTTCATCTTCATGGCCAGTACCATAAACTTCTGGATTCCTTCCCTCATAAGGCAATCCAAAAGCTCCTTCCAGATCTTCTGAGGAGAATTTCACTCTATGAAATCTCTCTTCTTCCTCTCCTTCTGCAGTATATGACAAACTTGTGGAAACTTCACCATTTGCAGGTTGACCTCTCTATTTGAGAAAGGCAAAGAATTCAGCCATGTAACTTTCCAAGCATGAACTTGGTCTTTCTTCCATGAACTTTTGCAAACCAGCTCTTCTCAGCCATCTTAGAGTTGGTGTAATTTCAGGATCTTCACTCTCAAAAGATACTATGGGCTCAAAATGAAGATTGTTTTTGTTGCTCAAGTAACCAAAATCAAGGTCTAGAGCCTTGTTGGAGAAATCAATGAGCATCTCTGGTCTAACTTTGGGGGCCATTTGAAAGTTACAGAGAAAAGTTTGATAGAGATTGAGAGAGTTTGAAGAAATTTAGAGCTAGGGTTTCGAATACTTGGGGAAGAAGTGTTTGTGTGGGATCTTAAGACTTGTGAATATTCTAAAAAGAATGTTTGTCAATGAGTTGGTGAAGTCTTGATGCAATTCAAAGGTGAACAAAAATGGAAATCCAAAATGAACGGCTAGGATTGATTTCAGGGGAGTTGGCCAGTTTTGATCCAATGGTCAAAAACCAATGTAACAGTGAAAGAACTGTTTTATTCAAAACGTGGGTGGTTTTTAATGTTTGTTTAAGGCTGGGGGTTTTTCGAGATAGATCATGTCCCAAAAAGTTTAATGCAAACAAGAGTTAAATCTTAGCATTTAATGCATGGAAAGTGACCTTTTGGGTGGGAGACAAATTAAATCCCAGAAAGGTGAAAATTGTATTTCAATGGGACAGATTTCGAAATAGACAATGATCACCTAAAATAGGTGCTTATCAGACCAAGATTTGGTTTGATTGTCAAGACAACTTATCTGACCCTACATGGACAAGTGTCCTGAAGAGCTGTGGACAAGTGTCCTGAATTTCAAGGGACAAGTGTCCTGAAGAAGTAAGATCATCTTTTCTGAGTTTCAGTAGACTTGACCAAGTCTGCTGAAGTTTGAGTTTATTTCCCCCTTAATGAATGAACTTCTTTGGACTCATTTGTCCAACTTCCCTGGATCAAGAAGACCCAACTCTGCTGATAATTCCAGGAACCTTGCCTCTGCAAGTGGCTTAGTTAGTATATCAGCCTTTTGATGATCTGTGTGGATCTTCACTAACTTAATATCCTTCTTCTCCACATGATCTCTAATGAAGTGATGCTTGATGTCCACATGTTTGCATCTTGTGTGCAAGACAGGAATTTATGATATAGCAATGGCACTATTGTTATCACAAAATATTGGCACTTCAGTAGAGTTAACTTTGTAGTCTCTGAGTTGTTGTCTCAGCCAAAGGATTTGAGCACAACAACTTCCAGCAGCAACATATTCAGCTTCAGTGGTGGAGGTAGCCACTGTGTTTTGCTTCTTGGAAAACCAAGATATGAGTTTGTTGCCTAAGAATTGACAGGTTCCTGAAGTGGATTTTCTGTCAATTCTGCATCCTCCATAATCAGCATCTGAGTAGCCAGTTAACTCAATGTTGTCATCAGCAGGGTACCAAAGGCCTAGATTTTCAGTGCCTTTGAGATACCTCAAGATCCTCTTTGCAGCCTCAAGGTGACTTTTCTTAGGATTTGCTTGAAACCTTGCACAAACACCTACTGCAAAGGTGATGTCAGGCCTGCTGGCAGTGAGATAGAGGAGTGATCCAATGATTCCTCTATACTCAGTGGAGTTGGTTGGAACACCACTTTCATCAGGATCCATCTTCCAATTAGTATTCATTGGGATCCTCACCGGCTTGCTTGATGTACACCCAAATTTCTTGATCATCTCTTTGGTGTACTTAGCTTGGTTGATGAAGATTCCTTCTTTTGATTGCTTGACTTGTAGACCCAAAAAGAAGTTCATCAACCCCATCATGGACATCTCAAACTTGCTTTGCATGAGCTTGGAGAATTTCTCACACAGCTTCTCATTAGGGGATCCAAAAATTATGTCATCTACATAAATTTGGACAAGCAAGATGTCCTCTCCTTCAGAGATTTTGAAGAGGGTTCTGTCTACAGTTCCCTTGGTGAATCCATGATCCAAGAGGAATTGTGACAAAGTGTCATACCAAGCCCTAGGGGCTTGCTTGAGTCCATATAGAGCCTTCTTCAGCCTGTATACTTGGTTTCCAATCTCAAAACCTGGTGGTTGCTCCACATAGACTTCTTCTTTCAAGACTCCATTCAGAAAGGCACTCTTGACATCCATTTGGTACACTTTGAACCTCTTGTGGGCTGCATAGGCTAGGAAAAGCCTTATTGCTTCTAGCCTTGCCACAGGTGCAAATGTCTCATCATAGTCAATGCCTTCATGCTGGCAGTAACCTTTTGCCACTAGTCTTGCTTTGATTCTGACAATCACATCATTTTCATTTTTCTTGTTCTTGAATACCCCCTTGGTTCCAATAACATCTTGATGTGAAGGTCTATCCACCAGCTCCCATACTTCATTTCTGGTGAATTGATTCAGTTCTTCCTGCATGGCTATGATCCAGTTGGCATCTTGAAGTGCTTCTTCAATATCACTTGGTTCTTGTTCTGACAAGAAACAACAAAACATAGCACTTTCACCATGAAAACTTCTGGTTTTGACTCCTATACTTGGGTCACCAAGTATCAGATCAGTAGGATGGTCATACAACCAAGTTCTTCTTTTTCTGATCCCTTCAGTAGAGTTGCCCTCTACTGGAGTTGAGTCATTTTGATCATAAAATTCAGGATAATTTAGTGCAGGATCTAATTCAGGATCATAATCAGGGGTGTTGTCCTCAATGTCAGGGACATTGGCATTTTCAACATTTTGAGTTCCCCCTTGATTATTTGACCCATTAACTACCTCAGAAGGAACTGCTTCTTCATTGGTAGTTGTTACCTGGATGTGAACTGGGATTGGGTCATTCAGTTCACCATTTCCATCAGCAGGATTTGTCTCAGGAAGGTTGCCTTCAGGATTGTTGTCCAATATAGTATGTTCAATTAGATTGGCTTGGACAACATCTATGAATTCAGTGTCTTTGTCTTTTAGGCTCAATCTGGTTGACCTCTGTGTGATTTCTTCAGGTTCCAAATTACCATTCCTGATCTCAAAGATAGATTCATCAAACACAACATGAGGTGTTTCTTCCACTGTAAGGGTTTTCTTGTTGTAAACTCTGAAAGCTTTACTGATTTGAGAGTATCCAAGAAATACTCCCTCATCAGCTTTGCTATCAAAGGTTTTTAACTGTTCTTTCCCATTATTGTGAATGAAACACTTACAACCAAATATATGAAAATATGACACTTTAGGCATTCTTCCTTTCCAGAGTTCATAGGGGGTTTTGCCTTGCCCATTAGTAATTAAACATCTATTTTGAGTATGACATGCTGTGTTTATGGCTTCAGCCCAAAACCTCTTAGGTAGATTTGAATAAGCAATTAAAGTTCTAGCAGCTTCTTTTAAGGTTCTATTTCTTCTTTCTGCAACTCCATTCTGCTGAGGAGTTCTAGCTGCTGAGGTTTCACGAGCTATACCATTTAATGTGCAATACTCATTGATGTATGAATTTATAAACTCAGTGCCTTTATCAGATCTTATCTTGATAATGCTAAGGCTTTTCTCATTTGACAGTCTCTTGAGAAGTTCAGGTAGTTTAACTTGTGTTTCCTTCTTACTAAGGAGAAATACTACCCATGTGAACCTAGAGAAGTCATCTACTACAACCAATGTGTATTTTCTACCATTTATACTTGAAGGGGTGATTGGTCCAAAAAGATCCATATGTAGAAGTTCAAGTACCCTTTCAGTAGAAATGACTGGTTTACCTTTGAATGAGGCTTTAATCTGTTTTCCCTCTTGACATGGTTTACACACATGTTCTTTTATGAAAACCTCATTAGGTAGTCCTTTAACTAATGCATTTCTAGCAAGTTTGTTCATTGATTTGAAGTTCAGATGGTTTAGCCTCTTATGCCATAACCAACTTTGTTCACTAGTACACTTAGCAATGAAACATGCAGCATCAGTATACTTGTCCCAGTCTGCAAAATACACATTTCCCTTTCTAGTTCCAGTCAATAGAGTTTGTTGAGTTTGATCCTTAATTAAGCATTTTCCACTTGAGAACTCAACTTTAAAATCTTTATCACAGAATTGACTGATACTTAGGAGATTATATTTGAGACCAGCTACATAAGATACATTGGTTACTTTGATGTTACCAATCATCAAAGTACCATAACCTTTAGTTGTTGCTTGTGAGCTGTCTCCAAAAGTAACATTTGGGCCTTCTTTTTCAATAAAATCAGTGAGGAGTTCCTTGTTTCCAGTCATGTGCCTTGAGCATCCACTGTCAAGATACCATGCTGTCTTTTTGTTCATGCTCCTCTTCTTGTGGCCCAATGGTACCTGCAATTAGATAGGTTTAGGTACCCTTTGAGTTTTGGGTCCTGAGAGGTTAGCTGTACCTTTTGGAACCCAAACTTGCCTAATTACCCTGATTGATTCAAGGTGGCTAAGTTGTTTTCCTTGTGCATACACTTTCTTTCCTTTGAATGCCTTGGGGAAAGTATGTGTGAATGTGTTAACTCTGTAAGTTTCAGGGGAGTTGTCAACTCTCCTGAACTTATGAGTCCTTTGTGCAGCTTGATGAAATCTTTGAGGAAAGGCATTTTTAGGACCATTACCCTTTGGCATGAAGGGTTTTGGTTGTCTCATTTTATTCTGCCTCTGAGGATAGTTTTCCTTAGGTCTATTCAGCTGAGGCTTTCTCAGATGAGTTGGTCTAGGCTGATTATACCTTGGATAACTCCTCTGAACATTGTTCAGGAGAGTTGCCCTTCCATTGGGTCTACTCTGCTGACCAACATTCCTCTTGTGTTCAGGAGCCTTGACCTTTTACAAAGGTTTAGGTCTAGTCTCCTGAAGCACTAGAGTAGGCATTTCATTTATCTTGCCCTTTCCTTTGTTCAGTGGTTGAATTATTTCAGCTTGTTGTTCCACTGATTTGACAAAGATTTTCTTAGTGTTACTTGTAGAAGCAACACTGAGACAAGGTGAAGATTCAAATGGATCAAAACCTAATCCACTTCTTTGAGCCATAGGTCTTTGATAACTCTGAATTTCCTCTATTGCCTTAGAGGATTTATTCAAAGCAGACATTTTTAATTTCAGGCTCTCTTCACTTGATTTAAGAATATCATATTCATGTGAGAGATTTTCAAACTTGGCATTTAGAATTTTTAGTTCAAAATCTTTTCTCTTCTGAGATAGGAGTTGATCATCAATCTCCTTTTGTTCGTCAACTATCCTGAGATTTACTTCCTTAAGCTCTCTCAAGACTTGTTGATAAACCTCAGTAGATTTGACATCAACAGCTACCTCAGTGTTTTTGGTAAGTTCAATAGCCAATCTTTCATTTTCTCTCACACAATTATCATGAAATTCTTGTAATCTAGTGAAATCTTCCATCAACTTCCCAAGGGAAAGTTTCAAGTTGACTTCACTAGTGTTCTGTGATAACAATGATGGTGAGCTAGAAGTGGAGGATACCTCATCATCCTCAAGAGCCATGTTGCACACATCATCATCATCATCATCATCACTGTTTGAGAACAGTCCATCAGAAGAGTTGAAGCTTTCAGCACTATCACATTCTTCACCAGCCATCATGGCTTTTCTATTGGTGAACTTTCTGTCTCTTTTAACTTGTCTTTCTCTTCTTTCTTTAGAGCTCAGTTCAGGGCAGTCATACTGGAAGTGCCCTTTCTTTTTGCAATTGTAGCACAGGTCTTCATCATCATCCTTCTTGGATTCATCTCTTCCTTTTGATGATGAAGGGTCAGCTCTACTGGACCTTCTCCTATCAGAGTACTTGTCCTCTTATCTCTTCTCTTCAGGCTTTTTGTCCTTGGCCTGATCTTCAGGGGAGTTGTATCTTCTCCTGAATTTATTGTCTTGGTAGAATTTCTTGTATCTACCAAACCTTGTGTTCAGCTTAGGGGTGTGCACCGGTCCAAAACCGGACCGGGACCGGTTTGGACCGGGACCGGAATCTTACCAAAAGGTCGGACCGGAGACCGGACCGGAATCTATCCGGTCCGGGTTTGGACCGGTTGGACCGGAATTGTTTTTTTTGTTTTTTTTTGTTTAATTTTTTTTTTAATTTATGGAAGCAAGAACAAGATTGATGAATTTGTGTACGAAAATTAAAGTGTGTGCTCTTCATTACGTCAATGGAAATTTTATTTACATTGTTATTAATGATCTTTTGACCCTAAAAATAAATTAAATATGTTTGTTAAATTATATATTTGTAAAAAATGTAATAAGATCTCAACACATTACTTGGTTTTGAAAAATAATTGAGGGTGCATTAGTAAAAAAATATAAAAAAAATTAAAAATTTTTAAAAAAAAAAATTCCGGTCCAAACCGGTCCGGACCGGAAAATTCCGGTCTTGGACCGGACCGGACCGGAAGACCGGATTCCAAAATTTCCCGGACCGGAATCTAACCGGTCGGTCCGGTTCCGGTCCGGTCTTTTTTCCGGTCCGGTTTATTTTTGAACACTCCTAGTTCAGCTTGTCAAACCTTCTAGCCATCAAGGCTAGTTCTTCCTTCATTTCAGTCTTAGAGACTGACTTTGATGATCTGGGAGTGGGTTGCATTTCAGGTTCAGCAGCTTTGTCTTTGAATGCCACTCCCTTAGTAGGATTTGAAGGTTCCTCAACAGGCTTTCTTCTATTGAGGTCAAACTCATAGGCTTTGAGTTCAGAGAAGATTTGTTGCATGGGCATGGAAGAGAGATCTTTGGTATTCTGCATCATCACAGCATAGACATCCCACTTTTGAGTGAGACTTCTCAAGATCTTTAATCCAACTTCTCTCCTGGAGTACACCTTGCCCAATGAGTTGATTTCATTCATCGCATCAGTGAATCTACCAGCAAATTTGTCAATGGACTCATCAGCTTCCATTGAGAACTGCTCAAATTTTTGCACAGCAACTTGGAGCTTGTTCTCCTTGATCTTTTCTGTACCCTCACACATCTCAACAAGAGTATCCCAGATTTCTTTGGCTGTGGTGCAATGGTAGACTCTTCCCATGACTGCATCTGGAATTGTTTGATAGAGGATATTCATGGCAAGATAATTTAGATTATCTTTCCTCTTTTCATCAGCAGTGAAGTCATCCTCATCCTTGGGAATCAATTCCCTTACATCTGCTCTTTGCTCATCTGTTAATCTTGGGTTAGTTTGGGTAAACACAAAAGGTCCTCTTGTGATTACTATTAACATGTCAGTATGAAGAGATGCAAGATGAGCCCTCATTCTAATTTTCCAGAAATCATAGTTGTCTATTGAGAACATGGGCAATTTATGATGTGAAATGTGATTGACTGGATTTGTGGCCATGTTGTCCAATCCTTGAACAGCAGGTGGAGGAACAGCATTGTTGTTGGCCATATCTCAAGAATAATCAGTTAGTCAACAAGTAATAGATTTCAGATAGAGATCAGTTCAGTGACCACACAAATATGTGAATTTTTGAAAATCAAGATGGATTTTCAGAGGCAGTGGTCTTTGAACCCCTGCTCTGATACCACTTGTTGGTCCTGAAAGGAGTATATAACAAGTGTATGGGGGGGGGGGGGAATACACTTGTATGTAAATCTTTTCAACTTATGATCAAACCAGAGCTCAGCAAGGTTGTCTTGGACAACTCTGCTGAAGATGATAAACTTCTTCTAAGATAATCAAACTACTAAGTACTATTGAGTACTTAGTTGAATAACTATCTAGGGGAGTTTACAGGTGCGGAATAGTGGTTGGCCCTTTAAGTTTAGACTCCTTAAGTTTCTGAAATCACTTTGTCAATCCAATGCAGTCCAGTTTAGTTTCAGGGAACTTGTCCAAATCAGTTTTGCACAGTCTTTGAATATGTATCTTTTGAAAGATCAGTTTTGTGTGCAGTGTTGAATGAATGTAAGTACTTTGTAAGGTAAATCAACACAAGAGTTTATAGTGGTTCAGAGACTCAAGCTCCTACATCCACTTTCCCTGATTTAACAGGATAATTCCTTCACTCTTGGAATTAACTTGTTTTATAGTGCCAAGGTGCACTTGATCAATAACACCACTCCTTGGTGAATTGATCCCTAGGATGTCTAGAGTCCTAGTACCCTCTTCTCAACTCAGAACTGAACTGTTCTTCTCTCAACAGTCAGCTCCTACCACTTCTACTACTACAACCTTCTCACTTTCTCACTTGAAAGGGGTAAGGATTGAAGTAAGGTTCCAACTAATGATATATCCTTTACAATGAAGATCAATGTATAAGGATAGGATATCTATCTAAGCTTATGTATGGATATACAATTGGGTTCAGCTTAGAAGAAGTGTTTGAAGACTAAGATAGTCTTTGACAGCTTTGAAAGCACTTTGACTTGTAGGATAGTTGGATATTCTTGTCAAGGTTGAGGTGCTTCAATGGTCTTCACACTCCTTGTATTTATAGACAAAATGGAGATTTGCCCGTTGGAGAGGCAGCCCCAAATTGCTATAAATGTCTTCCTTGAGTTCTTCAAACTGGAAGACAGATTCTTGATAGTGACATGTCCTTATTTGGGTAATAAACGGCTTGTAAGACTTTGTCTTCTTTCTGCAGCACTTTTCCCAATGTTTGACTTCTTGTTAGGACTTGGACATGGCTTCTGAAGGTTGATCCAATGATAGGACAACATTCCTTATCAAATGGACAGCTCTTCTTATCACTATCAGCATTTTTGCCTTTCAGCAAGGTTGGCTTGCTCATTTTTCAGATGACTTGGCTCTTTCCCTTTCTTTCACTTTAAGTTGATCTTATCATGTTTCAATGAGGTTCTTTAGGGTATGGTTGTCTCTAGCTTCTTCAGCATGGTTGACCTTTTGTTCTGGTTCAAGTTTGCAGAGACAACTCTCCTGATCAACATGTTTGGCCTTTTAGCTTCAAAGCTGTTGTTTGTACAGAGTTTACTTCTCTGGACAACTCTCCTGATCAGAGTTTTTGGCTGATTTTGTCCTTTTGAGCTTTGCAATCTTCTTCTTGCATAGAAATAACTCTTCTGGACAACTCTCCTGATCAAGGCCTTAGGTTTCATATGGAGTTTTCTTGTCCTTAGAGTTTGTTCCAGACTTTGAGCCTTGAGGGGACTTGATCTTGATCATTTTGAAGTCATAGGTTCCCCCTCACAGTGTGCATCTAATCATCTAAGAGCTGCCTAACATATCAGCTTCTCATCTAGCCTTATGTTATGTGTTCTATCATATTTTGAACACAATCATCTTGACTTAGGCATGTCTCAGGGGGTTTTGGTATTTAATCAAAACATGTATCATTTTATTTCCAACAGTTTTAGTCTATTTGCAATAGCCCTAGCCAAAATTCTATAACATACATTCGAGAGACTAATTGGTCTAAAATCCTTAAGCGTTTTGAGGTTACTAACCTTCGGCACAAGAGAAATCCAAGTTTTGTTCCACTCCTCCACTGGGCTAGTTGTATTGGCCAGTTCACAAACTGTCCAAGTAATAAAATCCCTATATTCAAATGGAGTCTAAAATTAGAATTGTCAAAATGGATTGAGCCCGTTGGGCCAGCTTGCCCGACCATAAAAAAATAATGGGGGTGGGCTCAGCTTTTATCAACCTGCTAAAAGGAAGGCCTCCACGGAACGCCACGTTAGGGCCGCAGGCTTTGGCCCACCTTTTTTTAAATAAATAATAAAAAATAAGTAATTTTATTATTATATTTAGTTTAATATTATAGAAAAATAACAAAAGTTAATCGCTTTGAGACTTATTTTAACAACTCATAATCTAGCCGTTGCATCGCAATTCACAATCAAAATTTAGAAGTAAAAAATAGTCAAGCACAACAAGCCTCTATCTCGCATCACAAACCCGCGTTGCTCGCGTCATTTGTTTCAATTTCAAAGTCAGACGTTGACCTTGTAGTTATAGTTTCATGTGATTAAAGTTTTTGTAGTCCTTTAAGTCGAATTAATTTTGAATTTAGTTTTGATGGAATACACATTTTGATTTTGGTCCCATAAGTTGACCCAAATTTTGAATTCAGTCCAATTACTTATCATTGCAGGTAATGAACCAGTTAAATCATTAGCTCGTGTGCAATTCAAATCAACCGTGAATTTGCTCATGTGCAGAAAAATGTAGAAAAAAATGGATTTGACCGGTTCATTTACCTGCAATGACAGGTAATTGAACTGAATTCAAAATTTGAGCAATATTATGGGACCAAAATCAAAATATGTATTCCATTAGAACCAAATTCAAAATTAGTCCAATTTAAAGGACTGCAAAAACTTTAATCCCTAGTTTCATTGTTAAATTTTAGATTAGGATAGTAGTTTTAATAACGAGCGTAGGAGATAAATATTAAGAAACTTTAAAATTTTAAAATGAAGACGATGAACTTAATAAACAATATTTTCTTTAAAAAAAGTTCGGGTTGGCCCGTCGAAACCCGCGGCCCGCCCCTTTGTGGACTGAGTTGAGGTTTTGGCAACCATCTTAGCAAATGGGCCTGCACCGTCCCTCTAGCCCGTCTCGACTGCTCTACCTAACATTAAGTAAGAGCTTATGAGAATGAATGAAATTTGTGGGATAAGATATTTGGTGAAAGGAGGAAGATGTAAATGAACATGGCTTTGCCACATAAGCTACAAATATGTTGGACATTAAATAATACTCCTCCTGTTCTGACATAAGCCCCCGGTTACATTTTGCATGAAGAATTAAAGAAAATAATATAAAATGTGTAATGAATAGTTGAGGTAGAGATAAATAGAAAGAAAAAAATGTAGAGAGATGTAATAAATTTTAAAAATGTAGGAAGTGACAATGAATTTATTTCATTTATGAACCTGGGAAGTTTAGATAAGTGATAAGTTTATAACGATACGAAAATAGTATACACCACGTAAGTACATAAAAAAACAGGTTTGATTCATATGTTCCATTTTTTACATTCCACTTGGTATATTATCTGCTGAATTTTTAACATGTGATTATTTTATAATATGACACATGTGACATGTCAATCATTTTTTTAATGAAATAAAATGTGAAACACTAAAATTCGAACATGATTTTATTTTTAAAAAAATGCCATGTTTGAGCAATTAAAGAGGGTGTATTCAATTGAGATTTTTTTGGATTTTTTTAACTTTAAAAAGTACGTGGATTTATAAAATTCATAGAGTCCATGCAGAGTTTGACTGACTTTTTTTATTGATTTATATGGATTTTCATAGATTTGACAGGATCGTGGAATATATTTTTTTATTGATTTACATAGATTTTCATAAACTCCGATATTGATACAAAGAGTTAAAAAGTTAATTTAAAAAAAAAAAAAATTAATACTCCCTCCGTCCCTGAAAGGTTTTCATACTTTCCTTTTTAGTTTGTCCCCCAAAAGTTTGCATACCCCAAAATAGAAATAACCATCACAATCTCCACCCTCACAGTATACATATATTTACCTTTCATGCCATTACTTTTGGGGCCCACCATACACTCAATTCACCTACTTTATTTACTTTATATATAAAAGTTTACAAAATTACCCCTCAACACTCTCATCATTACACTTTTTTCTTAAAACATGTGTGCTCAAGATTCCCCGCAAACTTTTCGGGGACGGAGGGAGTAAAAGAAAAGTAGAGAAATTGGCGAGATGAAAACAAAAAGATTAGATTTCAATTGAAAATAGATAAACTAAACTAAGGAAAAATCTTATATGCACACGGTGCAGGTGCACACACTTTTTTAACCGTCTCCTTTTTTCTCTCATTTCTTCTTCTTCGCACACGTTTTTTTCTCTACAGATCTATCTATGTCCTTCTCCTCCGCCTGATCCACGAGTACGACAGATCTATGCCCTCCTCCGCCGAATAGATCCGCCTGATTGGAGCGGAGGCTGGTGGTGGCTGCCCGAGGCTTGCGGAGGAGCACGGCGGTGCTGAACATGTTCTTGAGAGCTGAGAGGATCGTCATTGATGAAGAAGAGAGTGTGAGGGATCGGACTTGCACTGCTCCACAAATTGCTTCAACTACTTCACCTTGGCTGCCTCCATTGCAATTTTGTTGTTGTTTATGGTTTATAATTTTGGAACAAACTCTAGATTTGCTTGATAGAAATTGGTGATAAAGTTGCAAAAGTTGCGAAGGACGCCATTGATGGAGAAGAGAGAGAAAGTGGTGAGAGAGAGAGAGAGAGAGAGAGAGGGAGAGAGAGATAATGTGAGGAAGGAATTGGGGGAAATACAATGAAAAGTGTTAGGACCCGTTTGATAGGCATTATAAGGGGAATATTAACCCTGTATAACAATTATTCTGCTGTTTGATAGCTCATATAGGCTATATCAGCACCCCTGAATAGTCAGAAAAGCGGCGTATTAAAAAGTGCTTTTTTGGGCCCTTATACAGGCTTTTCACTATTCCCTTTTGAAGAAATAATACCACCCCCCTAGTATTATTTTATACAGGTTTGGCCCGTATAAACTAGATTACGATTTTGCCCCTCTAACACATAATGTTGCCCTAAAATTGAATTCTGCATCATCGCGATCTCATATTTTCACTCAGCCTCCTTCTCTCTTCTTTTTCTTTTTTTTGGCGATTCCTTCGTCTCCGACGACTCTCCGCCATCGCCGACCTTCACTATCAAATTTCGTATTCTTCTTTGTGCCAGTTCGACTGCTCAGTTGCGCCCAACGTTGAACAATCCATCCACTGAGAATGGTCGACTTTTTTTCGATGTTTTTTTTTCTTTTTATGGTTTACTCTTTCGTACGACGCCTATTCACCATCTTTTTGTGCGATTGTAGGTGTGTCTGATGGGTTCCCTGCCGTGAAAGGTTGAAGGTTCGATTTATTCGTTCACTACAATTTTTTAGGGTTTAGGTTTTTAGGGATTAACATATTAATCTGTTGCTCGTAGGTATTTTCGTTTGCGTTAGGTTTGAACGAAAGAGGCGCCATAAAGCATCGGTGATCATTCGTAAATAACTTATTGTTTTTTGTTTATGTTACGGTTTCAATCGATTTACATATAGATTTTGTTTTTTGTTAATTGTTGTGACAGTTTTTAATTTTTTCGGTATAGATTGTTCTGGTCATGTACAGTGTTAATGTGTTTCAATGGATTTTTCCTCCTCCCTTTCACTAGTTGCATACAATTACTCGTCATTCATAGAGTTTACATTTATATAGTTTACGTGTTTCAATTGATTTTCATTCCCCTTTCAATGGTTGTATACAAACTGGTCCTTGATAGAGTTTATGGGTTTCAATTGATTTTCGTTTCCCAATCTGTTTGTTTGTTTTTTGGTATAGGGCATACAATGCTGACCCCTTCGATGAGAAAAAAACTGTTGTTGTATTTTTTGGTTGAAGAAATGCACCAGCGATTGATTCTTATATGTATCATAATGCTCTTAATAACAAGACGCAACCGAAATGTTAGAAGGCGCACTCTTTCTTGGGAAATGATTTCAAAAATCCCTAGGCAAGTAGTACACATGAATAGACTGTTCCACATTCGGGATTCTGATTGTGTTGCAAATCTAAGGATGGATCGGAATGCATTTGCACGTTTATGTTTTTTGCTTGGTGAATTAGGAGGATTGAAAAATCGAAAGTATATTGGTGTTGAAGAGCAAGTTTCCGTGTTCTTAAGTGTTTTGGCTCACCAACAAAAGAATAGGGTAGTGGCATTCGACTTTGAACAGTCTGGTCAATCAATATCCAACGTTGTCCGTTTAGTCTTGAGAGCTGTTTTGAAATTGCACCACCTTTTCCTAGTTACGCCTGTCCCCGTACCCGATGATTCCACTGACCCAAGATGGAAATGGTTCAAGGTAAATTTGTGTACTGTTGTGGAGGTGCAACTATTTACCATCTCCAAATGTTGTTTTTAATCTATTCTCTCTTGTTTTGTAGGGTTGTCTTGGTGCCCTCGATGGTACATTCATTGATCTTCAAGTACCCAGCCTAGATAGAGCACGTTATAGAACACGCAAGGGCCGTGTCTCTACTAATGTTCTTGGGGTGTGTGACACGCAAATGAGATTCGTTTACGTCCTTCCGGGCTGGGAAGGGTCGACTGCTGATTCTAGAATACTTCGCGATGCCGTAACTAGAACTCATGGCCTCAAGGTCCCTAAGGGTAATTAATGTGTACATACCTCATTTAACTAACTTCTCGTTGCTTACGTAACTATGCATCTCACATCAACTGCCCTGTTCGTATGGAAGTACTATTTGTGCGACAACGGCTATCCCAACAACGAAGGGTTTCTCGTTCCTTACCGTGGTTGTCGGTATCATCTTAGTGAGTGGGGTCCCAATAGTGGCAGGCCATCTAATCCCCAAGAACATTACAACATGAGACACACTAGGGCTCGTAATGTTATAGAAAGGGCTTTTGGTGTCTTAAAAAAACGCTTTGGCATACTTAGAAGTGCGTCGTTCTACCCTACGAAGGTTCAAGTGAGACTTATCATGGCTTGTTTCCTCATCCACAATTATTGCCGCTCTCAGATGCCTGTGGACCCAATTGAGGAATTGTTCGATTTACACGATGATGTTCGGGGTGACGACGACATAGATGATGATGTCGTGGACTCTGTTGAGTCGTCACCGCAGTTTAATGAATGGAGAGATGGTTTGGCATTGGGCATGTGGAACTATTGGAGATCCGAAGATTGATATGATTTGTTTACCATTTTCCCCTACCGAAACAATCTGGACTTTTTATTTTTATTTTTAGACAATTTTAATGTTTAATGTGCATGCTGGTATTTTGGACATTTCTGGTTTGTTGGTTTGTGTGATGGCATGCTTATGACATTTTTGTTGATCCTCGTGTGTTTTTTGCTGTACTTGCATCATTTATTACCCCTTTGTTATATGCCTAACCTACTTGATCATAGTAGAATGACATACTTGGACATCTTAGTTTGTGTTTAGACATGTGACGATATGTATTTGTGTTGGATCTCCATTGTTGTTAGATCGAAGTGTGGTTTTGTATTATTGCATCGTTTCTAAATCCATTTGTTAAATGCAGTTCTATTTGATTTTATAAAGGGGGAATGGCTCCTCCAATGTGTTCCTGTGGAAATGGACACATGATCATAAAGTGCGCGAGTGACAGGTCAAGGCACCCGGGCAGGTACTTCTACAAGTGTCCCAGCTACCTTCAGCACAGTAACCACTTTTATTGGTGCGATGAGTATCATCGTAATGATCCACCTGAGTCTGTGCCGCCCTTCCTCTTATCTCAAACTTATAAAGCAAATAAGGTGTATTCTAGTTCATGTAAGGATCCAATTGCTCAGGTTTCAAGTTCTCAGGTGCATCAACGTTTCATCGACGATGAAGCTGATAGCCTATCTACCAATGAGAATCAACCATCTAACTCGTCTTGTATTGCCATTAACCTAAATGGAGTCCCAAGTCATTTAATCATCAGTTTGTTGGCTGTAATGACACTCATGTTTGTAGTTATCATTGTCTTGTTAGGTGCACTCCTTGTTAGATCAACTTAAATTAAATAGACGTTTGTAAAAGTTTTTTGTTGGACTCGATATGCGTGTATTTAATTTGGTAAATTACTATTCAACTTGTGAAATCCGAATTATAGGCATGTTGATATTTGTTTCCCAATGTATTGGCACATAAGTCCAAAATAAGTGGTCATCTCACTCACTTGAGATTGATAGTACTTTTTTGTATAGAAGAATATATTCCCTCTGGCTGGATATGCAATGAAAAGACGAACCATGGCTTTTCAAAAGCAACAAAATCTTGTTCTTATCTACTACTCCATAAGCCTCTATATAACATAATATACCTCTTTTGTCTTCCTCTCAATTTTTCTCTCAATTCCAAGTTAAAAATGTCCACCCCGAAGCTGCCAATGATCCCTCCACAAGAAACTTTGTTGTATTCTGGCTGTTGGGATTTTCCCGTTGACGATGTGTTCCTTGATACCCTACTAATCCAAAAAAATCTGGGACGATGGGATCCTAAGGACGCACTCAATTTTAGTGCGGTATGTGTTGGTGTCAAGGCTGTTAATGAGCGGTTCAAGTACGCATTGACGTGGATTGAAGGGATCGAGCGTCATGACGAGCTGGAACGTAAATACAAGTCTTTCAAGAAGCTCATCGAACACCCCGATGTTTGGTGGGATGCGGAATGGAACGTTGTACACGCTTCGAAAACACACTGGGTTCGAATGATACAGGTTTACTTATCAAACTTTTGTGTTTATTATTATAATATACATCGACTTGATCATCATGCGTCCATTCACAATTTTCACTTTGCTACAGTCCGACGAGTCTCTGAAGGCATATTTCCATATGGGAGATCCACACTACACAAAACTTCAGCTGCTATTCGCAAATCGCAATGCTGCACGCGAACCTCCGGTAGACGTTGATGTTATCCAGGTAAGTGACGATAGCCACTCCGCAAATGATGGATTGATCAACACCAAGTCTGCACCCGTGGTCTTGTCCGACGATGAAGACGGAGGTGGTGACCTTCCGAACTTTGACTATGGTCCATGGGCGCATGCAAGACTTCTCGATTTTGATGAACCCGAACCGGTGTCACGCTCCCCTTCTCGTGGACACGGTATCCAACCTTCAACCACTCTGGGCACTCCAAGCACCTTATGGAGTACGAACAACAAATGTCCTTCTTCTTCCTCCTGTGCTTCTTCAAGGTCTCCGAAGAAGGGGAAAAAGAAGATGACTTAGAATTATCCGATCAGTGCGTCGGTCCCAGTTTGCTTCCATTTCCGTTAAGTTTGATTCAGTCATGTTTAATTACATTTGAAGTTTGTGTGTTTGAGATTTCCGTATGAATTTGGGGTTTCCTTTCTATCTCTTTTATCTTTGGATGTGTCAAGGGTTTATTTTTCAGAAATCAGTGTATCATTATGTGTATTCGAAGTTAAAGAATCGTCGTATCTCGAATTCCGTCAAGTAACGTATCGTTAATCATTCTTTAGGTGGCCAATGTCGTAGCCTTATACTTTTGCACAAATGAAATTTGTGGGTATTGTTGTGGGCATATATGTTTGCATCGGTCCCGAAACAATTTAAACATGTGTAAAACTAATAGGGCTTATTCGTGGGTGTGGGCAATACGGTGTACAAACAACGTTTCATGAAAATTCCAGACCTTCATAACTGCATAGATATTAAAAACATAAAATATTTAAGTTCAACCTATGAATTTGAACATCACAGGTAAAACACAGAGTAGTAGTGCCAAGATAAGAAAATTCTGAAACCTAGTTAGCTCTTCAATTTTTCCAGCTTGGAAGGCTATTTCAGACGACTGTTGGTCACATTCTTCCTTCAAAATCTCTAGGCCTTCTTGCGCTTGTTTAAGCTTGTTCGTGACTGAATGGTTTTCAAGCAAGAGAGAGTCGATTTTCTCCACCATGTCTGGAAACATTCCTTGTGGAAACCTCCAGAGCCCGGATGTTTCATGTTCATCAACCCAAACAACAAAATCACAACCAAAACCGTCACGTTCATCGTAACAACTGTAAAAAAGTCTTCCCCTCGTTTTCTCTTGCTTCGAAACGCACATAAGAGACTCCTTTCCACAGTCGCATAACACACATTTCCCCCTCTGTGTGGACATGATTGTGTGTTTTCTGTGGGTGGGTGAAGTGACAATGTATGGTTGGAGTGTGTATATATATGGAAAATTAGTCACACTGAAATTTCCCTCCATTATGGTACCAATTTTCCCTCCAATATTGGTATTTCCCTCCAATATGACCTCTAATTTTCCCTCCAAATATTTTACCCTCCATATGTTCCAGATGGTAGATTTTAAAGTTTCAAACAAGCAACATAAGCTAATTAACATTCAATACAAATATTAATGTTACAAAACACAATTCGATACGAAAGAGTTCATCACCAATAACATAGGTGGGTCCAGAGGTGGGCATATTAGTCGGCTATTCAAATTTAATGCTATTTTCATTTAGTAGCTCAACACAATAGGCCTTTCGATACCATTCACACATTTGTGGGACGATGTCTTGCAAATCTTGCCCTGTGGCCATACATTCTAACATCTTAATGCATAATATCCCACAGTCACTACCGTTTCTCTATTGGGGTGGTTGCGGATAAAAACAAACATCCCATACTTTCTTTACATTTCTGGAATCCCTCTGGCCCTTCCATACGTCTCCTTCCAAGCATAAGCTAGGCAATAGTTCAGCCATCTTTGTGAACAGTCGCTTGATTTGTGGTTTCGGACGACGACCCATAAGAGAATCATAGATTTGGATCCTCTCTTCCTGAACAATGAACTGATATAAGACCCAATGGTTTTTCGTGACGTGTGCGATCCCGAACACATACTCAACATCCGCCCATGGACGTCTGTATCCAATTTTTTGTCGTTGGCCTATGACATATTCAAGTATACGACTTTCCTTTTTAGACCAAACCCACTCGTCAGCATGTGACCGTTTCCATGAGTCATAACACCTCGTCGTGAGTAACACCTGTTTGTCATACGTAATGTTACACAATCGTCACTATTGGACAATCATAAATTAATATAAAACATAACTAACACTTACAGCCACGCTAGCATCAACAACTGTCCAGTTGTCCAAGAAACTCGATGGCCACAACTCTACCTTGCATAACAGGAGATGTATGAGCGCGTCAACGTGCTACAAAATAAAAAATGTGTAAGTTCTCTAAGTCCAATAACACTTGGGAATGATGCGAATAAACACGGGCTAACCTCATCTGAAAGCAATCCTATTTCACTCCATATATCTTTGAACCAAGCCGGCTTCACCCACGGGATACATTTCACAAATAATGTCACATGCGTATCTAAATTGTGGTTAGCCGCCCACCATTCTGAAAAGTTGTATACAGCCAGCCGAATGTCTGGGTTACTTAGTGGATTGTATAGAACTTTAATAGTTTCAACCATCCCCACATAAGGAACTATCTGAAGTAGCTAGACACAAACAAGAGATAACGTCATTGATGCATGAATTTGTAATTGTAACATATTTGAAACAGTTAATGAAGAGTGTGTTACATTCTCATCTACGGTAGGTGCATCAACCGTCACATCCCCCTTCAAACACTCGCTACTAGTGTCATCCTATAAATACGATCAACAAGAGATAACGTCATTGATGCATGAATTTGTGCTTGTAACATATTTGAAACAGTTAATGAAGAGTGTGTTACATTCTCATCTATGGTAGGTGCATCAACCGTGGCATCCCCCTTCAAAGACTCGCTACTAGTGTCATCCTAGAAATACGATCAACATGAGATAACGTCATTGATGCATGAATTTGTAATTGTAACATATTTGAAATAGTTAATGAAGAGTGTGTTACATTCTCATCTATGGTAGGTGCATCAACAGTCACATCCCCCTTCAAACACTCGCTACTAGTGTCACCCTAAAAATACGATCAACATTAGCACGAGATGTAAACTAGGTTATTACGTAACGTTGTCTTTTCCGATAATTAAAAAATACCTGCTTGAAATTAACATTATTGTCTTCATCAACTTGTTCATCACCACCATCGGCGCACTCAGCTCTGTTAGCTTCTCGTCCTTCGTCACCAATAAAATCAACGTCTGCTCGTCCATCGTCAACATCAACATCTTCACCACCATCCTTGGCATACTCAGTTGTGTTATCTTCTCGCTCTTCATCTCCAATAACATCAACATCTTCACCACCATCCTTGGCATACTCAGTTGTGTTATCTTCTCGCTCTTCATCTCCAATAACATCAACATCTTCACTACCATCCTTGGCATACTCAGTTGTGTTATCTTCTCGCTCTTCATCTCCAATAACATCAACATCTTCACCACCATCCTTGGCATACTCAGCTGTGTTATCTTCTCGCCCTTCATCTCCAATAACATCAATGTCTGCTCGTCCACCCTCAACATCAACATCTTCACCACCATCCTTGGCATACTCAACTGTGGTATCTTCTCGTCCTTCATCACCACCACCATCAATGTCTGCTCGTCCTTCATCGTCATCAACCACTTTGACATTCTAATTATTCAGTTTATTTGTCTCACTTGGAATTCCCTCACATTTGTCTTCTGTATGAACAGATGGGTCAATGCCAAGCTTCACACAAATCTTGTTCAACAAATTCTCCAACCTAACTTGCATTTTGTCAATCGTATTCAAACGTGCGATAACCGTTTTACGGAAGCCCTTTACCTTTGAGTAGTTTGGTTCAACTACTTCTGTTTCATCCAACTTTTCAGTCGGTTCCACTTGTTCATCCTTAGTCTGTCCCCTTCCCTCTTTTCTGGGTACCTTTTCACGCCCTCGAGCCCCACCATCTACACTCGGAGCCTTCCTCTTACGAGTCAAACGAATTGGTTCATCATGCTTCTCCATTTTATAGAGTTCCTCTTCCCAACTGATGGCACTAACATAAGATGATAATTTTGCCTCAGTTTTTGAAGGCTCCAACTTACTAACAACATGCATCTGCAAACGAATCCACCAAGCTTTTAAAATAGTGTACACAAATAATTGAAATCAACATAATATGTAAACATTTGAACTTACATTGTCTGCAGTGCGATCCTGTCCCTTCAACCTCGGAAAACATTTCTTGCGGAGATCACCAAATCGAACCACACCATCAACAGAACTCCATCTCACCATGCGAGGATTAAAACACCTTCGCCGGGCTATAGGCTTCGCACACAATGATGCAATGCTCTGCATTGTCTCATATGCCCATACTTGTAGTGCATAAGTAAAACCACAAACATCAATAAACATTCTTGAATCCCCTCTTTTTTTTCCATCAGACTTATTGCTTCCCCTCCCCTTCTCCTGTTGTTTAAGAGACATAAACTTCGACCTAATGTCTTGAACAAGAAATTCGAATGCAACGCGACCCCATGGATAACTATTGAACTCATCCAAGTTATCAATAAGGGCCACATATTCAAGATCAACCTTCTTCGATGACTTATGTCTAACAAGTAGTATACCATAAAGCACCAATAACAAAGCCAATTGCAGAGACTGTTCAGAATCAGGATCCTTCCTACATTTATCTAAAAAGGCTTCCTCAATTTGACTTACTGTTATGTATGTTGCACATTTGAAAACCTTTTTGTGAAGTGCGGATGTAGCGGGTAATGGGAACTTTGGACCAAATTGCAATCCCGTAACTAACGCAAATTCTCTCGGCCCAAACTCAGCTTTAGTTTTGTTTATGTGGAAAATTAACTTTTCTCCTTGGCTACACAGTTCTTGTTTATATAACAAATGAAGATAGAGTTGACCCTGAAATGCGAGTTCTTGCAATTCCATGAATTATCCAAAACAACTACCACAGAATTGAGCTCTGTTTCTTACACTAAGATTACTTATAACAGTATCTATGATGCTTAATTCTGACCTATTGCTAACCCCAACAACAAAGGTCGGTTCAATGCTATTCGTAGCCATTAATAAAACCTGTTAAATAACAGATAGTTTCATAAGGTACAAACATAAATACGAGATTCCAAATTGTGGAATTGCACAATAGAGTGAGAACTAGATAATATCCCTACACAAAAATGTCAATTGAAGATATGGCAATGACAGATGAGCAAAATAGTGAATTTCCACGAAATCTAACCTCGAATTTGATTAACGCGAGGAACGATTGACAAACAAGCGTGAAATGCGAGTTGTTTCAGAAACCAAACACGAGATGCTTAATGGACCAAAACGTGGTATTCTCGATGGGAAGCTTGTTAATCAGATGAACGCAAATTTAGGTGAGGGATTTTTTTTGGCGCGCAGAGTAGTGGATTAGGGTTTATGTCTGTTGGAGTGGGACTAGGGGTGTAAGTGAGTCGAGCTTACTCGCGAGCTACTCGTGCTCGACTCGAAAAAAGATCGAAATCGAATCGAAGTTAATCGAGTTCGAGTTTGAACAATATTTTCTTACGCCATTTAATATATAATTTATATTTATGTACGAGTAATCGAGACGAGTCGAGCTAGAGTTTATCGAGTTTCTTATCGAGTCGAGCTCGATCTTTAAAATTTTAGGCTAGACCGAGTCGAGTCGAGTTTCGAGCTTCGAGTATAACAATTGAAAATGAAAACGGGATTATTTCAATCTCGAAATAAAAAAATTGAAAATATATGTGGGCCTTACAGTTGACATACATGTAGGCCTTAAAGTTGAGTTGTACTTAATTAATTTCTTGGAATATGATCAAGGTGTAACCAAACAGCAAAATATGTATTATCAACTACGGACAATTTAATTTTATGGACTCCAAGCACATTAAGCATGATTAATTGGTTCACAAAATACATAAAACGTCGCAGTTTCGAAACAAAATCTGAAACTCAAATTCCTTGGAATCCCAAACGACGCAACCTGTCTATTCCTACTTTTCGTTTCTTTGAAAATGGGTCATGGTGTTTCAGGCCACTTTCTCACAATCACACAAAGAAGATAACTTTCAGACAAAGTATTTTTATCGCCATTTTCAGTAGATATGAGCCGTCAAAGAAGGTCCATGGTGCCAACCCTACCGTTCAAGTTGATTTGGGAGTTCTTCTCTCTGCTTCCGGCTTTGCATGTTGTGAAATGCTTGGTTGTGTGTAGGGCCTGGAGATCTCTAATTGAAACACCGGCGTTCGTGAGGCACCATTTACGCCAGATGAACACTTAGAATAAGTTTGGATACATTCTAGATCAAGAAAGCAGAAGACCATTAATAGAGGTAAGACGAGATGATCAGACGGGTGGAGGCAACGAAAGGGTTTTGATCAGCGGTGTGGAGAAGGCGTTCGAGATAGTTGGAAGTTGCAATGGACTTCTTTGTGCGCTCGGGCTCGAAGAGACCATTTTCTTAAGGAATCCAATAACAAATCGTCATCGGGTACTTCCATCGCATAACATTCCCTTTACATATGCACTTAGTAGAGCAACGTGGTCGTTCGGATTGGGCTATCATGAAGACATGGATGAGTATAAGGTTGTACGAAAAGTAACGTTCACGGGATCAAATCAGGGTCCCTACTTGTCGATTTATTCTAGTAGAAGCAATCGTTGGAATGATTTGGGGTTTTTTGGGGATATGGAATGTTCATCGGAACCAGGTGTTTATGTGAAGGGTGCTCTTCATTGGCTGGTGTCATGGGGTCCTAATAGTCGTCAGGTGGCTGCATTTGATTTGGGGTCGGAGCAGTTCACAATCATACAAACCCCTAATGACGCATTAGACCCGGGGTTCCCTTGTAACATTGGTGCGTTGGATAACGACACCCTAGTACATTACTCCAGATACTACTTTTTTCAAAACCGTATTAATTTCTGGATTCTTCGGGAATACGGAGACTACAATTCGTGGACGCAGATAACAATGGATGATCAGAGTTGGAGGGATATCGGGGGATTGGTGAGAATCCAGCCGATTCGGTTCATGAAACCGGATGATTCGAAGATCCTAATGAGGATTGATCCCATAGGTACATATGGTTATTGGGACATCGAAGAAAACAGGTTCTACGAGGTAGAATATGATGTAATTGTGCCTGGACACTACACACTTAACACATACATTGAATCCATTGAGGTTCCATAGTAATGTGTGTTGAATGTGCTTGGTTTTGAAATGCATTACAATGATGTAGTAGAAGAATGCAAAAGTTTTTTGTTTTTGGCATGTATAATAGAACATAGTTTCTGAAATGTGGTGCACAGAACAAGTGTCATATGGTTGTTGTTATTTGGTAAAATAGTGTTGCTCCACTTTGTGCATAGTTTGGTTGGTTTAGTTGAAAACACTCTGAAAGTGTGTGGGGGGATAGTATCTAGTGTTTAAGTGAAAAACAGAACAATGTTACACTGAATGTTGTGACAATTAGTGTAGCATTAACTCTAACAGAATGTGAATAATTAAACACAGTACACAACGGAAGTCTAAAACACTAAAACACAATACGAACACAATGGAATAATTTTTAACATAGATTTTATTAATAACAAAACCTATGCTAAGCCTTACGGCGAAACAATAACTTAGTTCCTAAGTTATACACAAAAATGTCGTGTGAAATGTCTCAGCAATTACTTCAACATTCCACAAACAGAAACTACAATCGAGGCAGGTGCCTGAATCTGTAAATAGACTTAAGTGAAAAGACACTGTCTAAAGAACTAATCTGATCTATGATTCACTCTCACTCGATACAAGACTAGAACTAAGTACACTGGAAGGTGTGGTATCCCTCGGCGTACGTTAAACGATACAACTACTGGCCATAACTCCGAACTAGGGTTGAACGCTCAAGAAGGTGTTACTCGAATAGTGCATACTTTGAAATGAAAGTCTTCTGCGGTATTTATAAAGAAATACACAGCTTCTAGATCCTTCCATTATGAGATCCTATTTTTTAGGACCTCAACCTCCATGATCTCTCTAGATCTTTCTGCCATCTTCCAGGTCGTTCTACAATGCTCTAAACTCTTCTATCACGTTCTGCAACATTCTGGAATCTTCCATGTTCCAGACTCTTGTAGAACCTTCTGGAATCGTGCCTGAATGTGAGAGCATTTAGTACAACATTTAATGTAACATTTCAGAAAAGACTTAGAATAAATCAAGGAAGGTCAAATTAAGATGTTGTTGATAATGTTAAAGCATTTAAGAGTTAACAACATCTACAATCTCCCCCAATTTGACCTTTCGACTACAACACACCTGATGCACATATATTTCTATACATACTCAGTATTATGTATTTAGGTGAGTTGAACATCAAGTCTAAATACTAGTCAAGACAATACCTGTTGTAACCGTTGGATCAAATCAAAAAGAAGATCAAGAACAATTTCACTGAGATCCGTGCCATAAGATCAAAGTAATCTTATTCAAAACCAAAACAAGTATAAACAGTACACTTGTTTACAAAACATATAACTTTTACAAAAAATCAAAGATTAAATCAGAGCATATAAGGGTATATACCAGATTAGTTCTAAGACTTATGTAAGACTCAAAAAACAGACAAACAAAAACAAACAAGGACTAAACAATATAATCAGAGCAAACATAACTAAGAAAAAAAAAAACTCAACAAGGCATATTCATCATGCAGTAAGCAATAATCAAATATCATTAGTGCAAACTAATTTAAGCAAGATAAATATAGACAACCTATCAACTAGAAACAATAAATATTGTATCAGAATTTTAACTTAAACATAACAGAATAACAAAAACAAAAGTAGGACTGAAAATGGCATGAATTGCTATAACAATAGCAGCAGCATCAAGGTCCTGCACATGTGCCATCTGTACTTTAGTACTCCCCCTGTCTTGCAGCATCGGTTCTAGATATCAGCATAGAGGATTTCCATATCCTCATCATCTTCAGCAGCATCTGCAAACTTGTCTTCATCAGCCTCCTCTGGTTCCTCAATAAAACAAGTTGATGCAAAGAGTGCAACAACATTTTTAGTAGCAGCAGTTCCTCCATTCTCTGTAGCAGCATCAGGTACACCTCCAACTTCAGGATCCAACTCTTCAATAACAACTCCAGAAGTTCTAGCTGAAGTGGAAGGTGGTACTCCCCCTGTTGTAGTGGGAAGTAGCCTGGTCCACTTGTCTTTGATGAATTGGAGTTCATCAATCTGGTCCTGTAAGTGTTGTAATTGCAATAATATAAAAGATCTGGGAACAGAGAACATGGTATCAAAATTACCACCAAAGTTCTCAGCATCTGGTGCAGCATTAGGTGCAGCTGTGTTCAGTTCAGGTCTCTGTGCTGATGTGGGTTGAGGTTGAGCAGGAGCTGGTCTTTGAGAAGAACTTCCAGGATTGTGCAAGGGCAGATCTTTCACTCTTTCACCAATGAGTAAAGCAGGTGAAATGGTGTATAAAAGAACCTTACCTCTAAGAACTTCAGTCTTCTTAGGGCTAAAACCATGCATCTTCAAGTATGAACAAATAAGCACAGGGTATGGAAGGTTGCCTTTATCAGAAATGTCACCACTAAACTTCATCATGTGGTGGAAAATAGTCAATCCCAAATTAAACTTCTTCAAAAACACTATCCTATAAAGCAAGATTGCTTGATCCTTTGTCACTTTGGTAGAGTTGGTGGAAGGTATCCAATTATAAACTATCAATTTATGCAACACAGAATAAAGAGAAGTAAGGTCCTTGGCCAACATTCCATTTCTCCATCTAGTCAACAAACCACCAGTCATAGAAGCAGTAACAACATCCAAATCAGGTTCATCATCATCAAGTACTGGTTTTATGCCTAAGAAATCATTAATCAACTCTGGTGTAAATGGAACTATACTCCCTCTAAACTGTATATTTCCATACCAACGGGAACTCCTCCTACCATTACTCTTCCTCAGACATGCATAAAATTCATACACCCAATCAGAAACAAATGTATCACACAAGTTCAGAGCTTTCATCAACTTTCTATCCTCTAAGAATTGAATTAAATTCTTACTCTCAAAATCAGAAATATGAATTCTCTTTTCCATCAACAGTTTTCTCCTAGACAACCTAGTTATCTTATCAACCAATCCATCAATATCAGAATCTACTTCAGTTTCAGAATTACCTTCCTCAGAAGTACTTTCCTTTGAGCTTGGTTCTTTCTCCTCCTCAGAACTGGAATCAGCTTCTTTTTCAGAGCTTTTGTCAGAAGCTGCACTGCTTGAATCACCTCCATCATTAGGTTCTGGTGCTGGAGCACTTGATTCAGCATGTGAGGCAGCATTCTTCTTCAGGGCTTGCTGCATATCCCTGAGACAAACCTCCATTTCAGAATCAGAATCATGTTCTGGTTCTTCAGGCATTGTTCGAACAACATCAGCCTTTGCCTTTCCCTTCCCCTTAGGATCTACTTTCTTCTTAGTTGGCTTCTCAATCACCACTTCTTCTTCAGATTCAGAGAATACCTGAATTGGTTCAACAACATCACCACCTAGCTTCTTCTTCTTCCTCAAAGAGTCTGAGTAATCAACTCGAGTAAAAACTCGACCTGATCATCTTCTTGGAACTGGGCTCCTCTTTCTCTTCTTCTCTTCAGCATTCCTCTTGAAAGGAATCGGTTCAGAGTCCGATTTCGAGATGTCAGAGTCGGTTTTGTCGGATTCTTCAGCATCCTCCATTTGAGCGTCCTCATTGTCGGATGTATCCGCATTCGACGGCTCTTTTGACTCAGCAATAGGGATTCTTCAATCTCCTTTTCAGTCTCCCCCATAGAGGCAGCAGTCGGGGCCTCTGTTTCAACATTAGGGCTCGAAATTTGGGGCTTTTCGGCTGTGGATGAAGAAGGTGCAGTAGTGATCACTTCTTGGGTGCGCAAGTAGTGAGAGATGTCAATGGACATATCACCAATCGTGAGGATGGGTGGATTAGATGATCTCATCGATTGAGAGAAATTCTCAACCGCCTGGCTCAGCTCGGAGAGTGTATCTTGGTTTGGGATGTGGATGGTTGTCGGAGTAGCTGGAGTGGGTGCGACGGTTGCGGCAGTTGGGGGTGAATTTTCATGTGAAGCAGCCATGGAAGCTAGAGTGTGAAGATTCGAGAGAGATGAAGATGACGGTTGTGAGTTGGGAGAGTTTGGTTTCTGTGAGTGGGTTTTCTTGTTTCCTGCCATTTAAACTCAAGAATTCGAAAAGCACTACACAAGAATCGAGATAAGCACAAAATGATTTATAACAAAATCTGCAAAACTAATACTCAACTTACTCAATTAATTACAAAGATTAGAAAATCATGAAATGGAGTTTATATAGAGAAGACTTAGTAGTTGGAATGTTGTACGTGTGATCAAGGCTTGACTTAAGAAAATTCTAGATAATAGTCGATAATGCTCCACAAATTCAGCCACAAGTAATATCATGGGTGAGTTAGTGGGGTAAAATCCTAATTAATAAATTAAGTTAATAAATTAATTAATTAAATTAAGAAATTTCCAGAATTAAAAATGCGTATAATCTGAAATAAAACAAAGTGGTTAGTATAATTATAAATAAATAAAATAAATTCCCACAATTGATTAAATAATTACAACTTATAAAAATATAATCGAATCATGTAATGTTGTGCTCAAGGATTTGACATAAACCTCAACATTGGTTTTTCACAGGTTTTACCTATCCAATGTAGCCAATTTTTCAGCATTCTTCTTTTCATTGCATTTCTACTTTTTGTGCTACAGCATCTAACTCGTATTGATCCATTGTTCCTGTAGAGTACATCGTAGTAGTGAACTCCGTGCCCCATACTTACTTAATGGATTACGAACCTCTTGATGTTTTTACCAAATTCACCTTTTGAAAAGAAGGCATCATAGTAGCGAACTCCGTGCTCCATAGTTACTCAGTGAATTGGTACATCTTTTAGTATGCTGTAACATTCTCAATTTTTCAAGCTTTTGAGAGGTGTAGTAAATGTCTATTTTTGCACAAACAAATTTCAGATTCAAGAATATTTTACAAAGGAATTATTCAACGAAAATAAGAAATAAATCACATTTATAATAACTATACCACCTTAGGCTGTTGTCTCAAATGCTACCGCATTTGTGACAACATCCTCTCAAGAATTATTCAGATATTACACATACCAAGAGATTTCCTCAAAAATGAGAATCTCTCATGGTCAAGAGCCTTAGTAAAAATATCAGCATTTTGATTTTCAGTAGGCACATATTCCAACTTAACTATGTCCTTCTCCACTAAATCTCTCATAAAATGATGTCTAATGCTAATGTGCTTAGTGAGTGAGTGTTGTACCGGATTCTTAGATATGTTAATAGCACTTGTGTTATCACAAAAAATTGTGAGGATATTGTTTTCAATTCCATAGTCATGAAACATCTTACTTAACCACAATAGTTGTGTGCAACAACTTCCTGCAGCTATGTATTCAGACTCGGCAGTGGATTGAGAAACACAGTTTTGTTTCTTGCTATGCCAAGACACAAGATTGTTTCCCATGTAGAAACATCCTCCACTAGTACTCTTTCTGTCATCAATATCTCCAGCCCAATCCGCATCACTGTATCCAATCAATGTGTTGTTGGTGTCCTTAGTGTACCATATCCCTAGTTCACTTGTACTTGAAACATATCTGATAATCCTTTTCACTACATTCAGGTGAGATTCCTTTGGATTAGCTTGGTACCTAGCACAAACACACACACTATACATAATGTCAGGTCTACAAGAGGTTAGATAAAGTAAACTACCTATCATGGATCTATACAATGTTGGATCAACATCCTTTCCACCATTGTCTTTGCAAAGTTTCAAAGTACAACCCATAGGTGTTTTCATTACTTTTGAGTTTTCAAGACCAAACCGTATGACTAAGTTTTTAGCATACTTACCTTGAGAGAAGAAAATACCATCCTTACATTGCTTGATTTGAAGACCTAAAAAATAATTCAAGTCTCCAACCATACTCATCTCAAATGTGGCTGTCATTGCTTCAACAAATCTGTTCAGCATTTTATCACAGGTTGAACCAAACACAATGTCATCAACATATATTTGAGCAATTAGTAAACCTTCTCCAGTGTGCTTAATAAACAAAGTTCTATCGGCTTCTCCTCTAATAAATCCATACTCTAAAAGAAAGTCCGTAAGCCTACCATACCATGCTCTAGGAGCTTGTTTTAGACCATACAATGCTTTCTTTAGTTTGTACACATGATCCGGGTATTGTGGATCTTCAAAACGTTTAGGCTGTTCTACATATGCTTCTTCATTTAATATGCCATTTAAGAATGCAGCTTTTACATCCATTTGATGTAGTTTAATATTAATAAAACATGCAATTGCTAGCAATAATCTAATAGATTCTATCCTAGCAACGGGTGCAAAAGTTTCATCAAAATCAACTCCTTCAACTTGGGTGTAACCTTGTGCAACTAACCTAGCTTTGTTCCTAACAATGTTTCCAGACTCATCAGTTTTATTCTTATAAATCCACTTTGTTCCAATGACATTAGTATGACTAGGTCTTGGAACAAGTGTCCAAACTTCATTTCTTTCAAACTGATTAAGTTCCTCATGCATAGCATTTATCCAATGTTCATCAGTTAATGCTTCATTCACACTTTTAGGTTCAATTTCAGAATAGTAACACCCAGCATTCACAACATTGCAAATAGAAGACATGCATATGTTTCTTACCACATCTACCTTATTCGATCTTATTCTTCCTCTTGTTTGCACTCCAACTGTAGCATCGCCTATGATCTGGTCAATAGGATGACTTTTCCCCATTCTTGAAGAAGGATTCGTTTTGGGAACATACTGATCATTCTGTGGAATTACAACTGACTGTTCTGTAGATGTTGCTCCAGATGTGTTAGCATTTGGTGCAGCATTATCAGACTTCAGTGTATTCTCAGAATTGTCAGTGACTTGTGATATATCTTCTTCATCTTTATCATCATCAAACATAACATTAACAGATTCTTGAACAGTGTTAGTCCTAAGGTTATAAACTCTATAAGCTTTACTATTTCTAGAATAGCCTAAAAAGAAACCTTTATCACTTTTAGAATCAAACTTGTGAAGTTGATCCCTATCATTCAAAATATAACACACACAACCAAATACATGAAAATATTTCACACTTGGTTTTCTAACATTCAGAATCTCATAAGGTGTTTGATTAGTACCAGATCGAATATAAACTCTATTAATAATATGACATGTTGTATTCAATGCTTCAGCCCAAAATCTTTTAGAAAGACTTTTAGATAAAAGCATGACTCTTGCCATTTCTTGTAAAGTTCTATTCTTTCTTTCAACAATTCCATTTTGTTGTGGAGTTTTAGGAAATGAATATTCTTGCAAGATACCTTTCTTATCACAGAAATCATTAAACATGCTATTCTCAAATTCCCTACCATGATCAGTTCTAATACGGCCAACTTTCAAGTTAAACACATTTTTGAACCTTTTATAGAGAACTTTAAAAGCAGCAAATGTTTCAGATTTATCTCTTAAAAACTCAATCCAAGTATATCTAGAAAAATCATCTACCACAACTAAGAAATATCTTTTACCTCCAATGCTTTCAGTTTCCATAGGACCCATCAAATCCATGTGCAACAATTCAAAACATCGATGTGTAGAACAATGTGACAGCATTCTATGCGGCACTCTTACCTGTTTATCTTTCTGGCATGATCCACATACAGTGGTATTCAGGAAGCTCAGTTTAGGTATTCCTTTGATTGCATCTGATATGATTAGTTTCTTCATTGCCCTGTAATTTACATGTCCTAATCTTTGGTGCCATAAGACATTCTCATCATGTTTTGACAAATTGCATACATTAGTTCCAATAAGATAACAGTTATCTGCAGACCTAGTACCAGTCATTACACAATCATCATCTTCATTAAGAACATAGCAAGACTCTTTGCCAAATTTTACGTGCAAATTATCATCACAAAGTTGACTAATACTAATCAGATTAGCAAGTAAGCCATCAACATGCAAAACATTTTTAAGCTTAGGAAAACCTTTAACATTCAAAGTTCCTTTTCCTATTATCTTTCCTTTTGATCCACCACCATATGTAACATTACCACCATTCAAGGTCACATAATCAGATAAGTAGTCTATTTGTCATGTCATATGTCTAGAACAACCACTATCAAAATACCATAGACCAGGTAAACATGCTTTCAAGGATGTGTGAACAACATTACAGGTAACTTTTGGTTTCCATGCAGATTTCACAGAATGTTTCCTAGGATGTGACGACATTCTGGATGGCATAAACTCAGTTCTCAAATCTTTAAACATTTTCAAGCAGAAGGGACGAATATGGCCATATTTAAAGCAATAATGACAAATATACTTCCTTTCAACCTTGTGAGAATCTGTTTGTGCAGATGTTACACCAGATGTGCTAGCATTTGCCTTCACAAATTTCACAGGTTTTCTAAAATTTTCAGAAATAGAAGCAGTTTCACCATTATAACCTAAACCATAATTATTAGATTTACCAGTAGCTATAGCATCATTCACATCAGAAGCACTCTTGGAAAACTTTTTGAAACTTAAAGTAGAGTTGATAAATTTCTCCTTCAGTTTACAAACTTCAAGATCTCTTCTGGTAAGTAAGACTTCTAGCTTAGTGATTGTGTCTTTCAGATTCTCATTCTCTTTATTCAAAGAATTCAGAGTGAGTTTCTGAGAGTTCCAATCATCTAACAATTTCTGATATGTCTCATCATCAATCTTTTTTCCTGCATTATCAACAAAACCATTAAAACAGTTTAGATCTGGGTGACTCTGTTTTGATGTTACTGTAGATGTGAAGACATCTAGTGCAACATCAGAATCTGTATCATCTAGATCATCATCTGAGGAATCATTATAATCAATTCTAGTAAAATGAGCACTTTCTCTTTCATTAAACTCATCAAGATCATCATTATCAGATTCATCACTCAAGGTAGCACTAAAATTCAGTTTTTGCTTCAGTCTGGTATTGGCACACTCATTTGCATAGTGACCATATCCAGAACATGCATTGCATTGAACTGATTTTCTAAATTCAGGATCATACCTTGGTTTACCTTCACTCTTTGATGGTCTTGGTGTGAATTGAATCTTCCTCCTTTCTGGTTGTGGTGTTGATGTGTTGATTTGGATCTTAGGCTGTATATTTCCTTTAGATTTATGCATAGACTTCTTAAGAAATTTGTTAAAATGCTTTGTAAGAAGGGCAATGTTGTCAGGATTGTTAAGGCATTCATCAATCAATTCTTCATCCGAATCAACCTCAGTAATGATAGGCTGAATCTCAGATTTGTTTGATGTCTCTCCTTTAAAAACAACAACTTTCTTATCATCTTTAGTTTCATCAATTTGATTAGTGTTTATTTCATAAGTTCTAAGAATACTCACTAATTCATTTTGACTCATTTTATCAGTATCTTTTGCCTCTTCAATAGCACAAATCTTAGCATCGAATCTTTTAGGAACATACCTTAATATCTTATGTACTACTCTAACATTAGAAATAGGGTCACCAAGAGAATGTGATTCGTTAATAATCTCACTTAACCTTTCGTTGTAGGATGAAATTGTTTCATCTTCCCTCATTCGGAGATTCTCAAACTTTGTCCCCAACATCCGAAGCTTTGTCCTTCGAACACTATCGGAACCTTCACAATGCTCTTGTAACCTGTCCCATGCATCCTTAGAAGTAGAACAGTTAGATATAATTTTAAACATAGAGGTATCAACAGAAGTAAAAATAGCATTTAAAGCTTTAGAATTGTATCCTGCCGTTGTTATCTCATCGGCTGTCCAATCAACCTCTTTCTTGAGTTGAATTTCACCATCGGCATCTGCTGGATTCTTTGGTACGTCCCAACCTGTAAGAACAGTCCTCCAAGCACGTTCATCAATTGACTTGATGTACATACGCATCTTAGGCTTCCAATAAGCATAATTTAAACCATCTAAAACGGGTGGCCTAAGTGTTGTGGATATGTGATGTGTTTCCATTGCTAACATAAACTAAAACACACTTTAAGCAAGGATCTAAACCTAGTGTCGTCAGGTATCGGCTCTGATACCAACTGAAAGTGTGTGGGGGGATAGTATCTAGTGTTTAAGTGAAAAACAGAACAATGTTACACTGAATGTTGTGACAATTAGTGTAGCATTAACTCTAACAGAATGTGAATAATTAAACACAGTACACAGCGGAAGTCTAAAACACTAAAACACAATACGAACACAATGGAATAATTTTTAACATAGATTTTATTAATAACAAAACCTATGCTAAGCCTTACGGCGAAACAATAACTTAGTTCCTAAGTTATACACAAAAATGTCGTGTGAAATGTCTCAGCAATTACTTCAACATTCCACAAACAGAAACTACAATCGAGGCAGGTGCCTGAATCTGTAAATAGACTTAAGTGAAAAGACACTGTCTAAAGAACTAATCTGATCTATGATTCACTCTCACTCGATACAAGACTAGAACTAAGTACACTGGAAGGTGTGGTATCCCTCGGCGTACGTTAAACGATACAACTACTGGCCATAACTCCGAACTAGGGTTGAACGCTCAAGAAGGTGTTACTCGAATAGTGCATACTTTAAAATGAAAGTCTTCTGCGGTATTTATAAAGAAATACACAGCTTCTAGATCCTTCCATTATGAGATCCTATTTTTTAGGACCTCAACCTCCATGATCTCTCTAGATCTTTCTGCCATCTTCCAGGTCGTTCTACAATGCTCTAAACTCTTCTATCACGTTCTGCAACATTCTGGAATCTTCCATGTTCCAGACTCTTGTAGAACCTTCTGGAATCGTGCCTGAATGTGAGAGCATTTAGTACAACATTTAATGTAACATTTCAGAAAAGACTTAGAATAAATCAAGGAAGGTCAAATTAAGATGTTGTTGATAATGTTAAAGCATTTAAGAGTTAACAACATCTACAATCTCCCCCAATTTGACCTTTCGACTACAACACACCTGATGCACATATATTTCTATACATACTCAGTATTATGTATTTAGGTGAGTTGAACATCAAGTCTAAATACTAGTCAAGACAATACCTGTTGTAACCGTTGGATCAAATCAAAAAGAAGATCAAGAACAATTTCACTGAGATCCGTGCCATAAGATCAAAGTAATCTTATTCAAAACCAAAACAAGTATAAACAGTACACTTGTTTACAAAACATATAACTTTTACAAAAAATCAAAGATTAAATCAGAGCATATAAGGGTATATACCAGATTAGTTCTAAGACTTATGTAAGACTCAAAAAACAGACAAACAAAAACAAACAAGGACTAAACAATATAATCAGAGCAAACATAACTAAGAAAAAAAAAAAACTCAACAAGGCATATTCATCATGCAGTAAGCAATAATCAAATATCATTAGTGCAAACTAATTTAAGCAAGATAAATATAGACAACCTATCAACTAGAAACAATAAATATTGTATCAGAATTTTAACTTAAACATAACAGAATAACAAAAACAAAAGTAGGACTGAAAATGGCATGAATTGCTATAACAATAGCAGCAGCATCAAGGTCCTGCACATGTGCCATCTGTACTTTAGTACTCCCCCTGTCTTGCAGCATCGGTTCTAGATATCAGCATAGAGGATTTCCATATCCTCATCATCTTCAGCAGCATCTGCAAACTTGTCTTCATCAGCCTCCTCTGGTTCCTCAATAAAACAAGTTGATGCAAAGAGTGCAACAACATTTTTAGTAGCAGCAGTTCCTCCATTCTCTGTAGCAGCATTAGGTACACCTCCAACTTCAGGATCCAACTCTTCAATAACAACTCCAGAAGTTCTAGCTGAAGTGGAAGGTGGTACTCCCCCTGTTGTAGTGGGAAGTAGCCTGGTCCACTTGTCTTTGATGAATTGGAGTTCATCAATCTGGTCCTGTAAGTGTTGTAATTGCAATAATATAAAAGATCTGGGAACAGAGAACATGGTATCAAAATTACCACCAAAGTTCTCAGCATCTGGTGCAGCATTAGGTGCAGCTGTGTTCAGTTCAGGTCTCTGTGCTGATGTGGGTTGAGGTTGAGCAGGAGCTGGTCTTTGAGAAGAACTTCCAGGATTGTGCAAGGGCAGATCTTTCACTCTTTCACCAATGAGTAAAGCAGGTGAAATGGTGTATAAAAGAACCTTACCTCTAAGAACTTCAGTCTTCTTAGGGCTAAAACCATGCATCTTCAAGTATGAACAAATAAGCACAGGGTATGGAAGGTTGCCTTTATCAGAAATGTCACCACTAAACTTCATCATGTGGTGGAAAATAGTCAATCCCAAATTAAACTTCTTCAAAAACACTATCCTATAAAGCAAGATTGCTTGATCCTTTGTCACTTTGGTAGAGTTGGTGGAAGGTATCCAATTATAAACTATCAATTTATGCAACACAGAATAAAGAGAAGTAAGGTCCTTGGCCAACATTCCATTTCTCCATCTAGTCAACAAACCACCAGTCATAGAAGCAGTAACAACATCCAAATCAGGTTCATCATCATCAAGTACTGGTTTTATGCCTAAGAAATCATTAATCAACTCTGGTGTAAATGGAACTATACTCCCTCTAAACTGTATATTTCCATACCAACGGGAACTCCTCCTACCATTACTCTTCCTCAGACATGCATAAAATTCATACACCCAATCAGAAACAAATGTATCACACAAGTTCAGAGCTTTCATCAACTTTCTATCCTCTAAGAATTGAATTAAATTCGTACTCTCAAAATCAGAAATATGAATTCTCTTTTCCATCAACAGTTTTCTCCTAGACAACCTAGTTATCTTATCAACCAATCCATCAATATCAGAATCTACTTCAGTTTCAGAATTACCTTCCTCAGAAGTACTTTCCTTTGAGCTTGGTTCTTTCTCCTCCTCAGAACTGGAATCAGCTTCTTTTTCAGAGCTTTTGTCAGAAGCTACACTGCTTGAATCACCTCCATCATTAGGTTCTGGTGCTGGAGCACTTGATTCAGCATGTGAGGCAGCATTCTTCTTCAGGGCTTGCTGCATATCCCTGAGACAAACCTCCATTTCAGAATCAGAATCATGTTCTGGTTCTTCAGGCATTGTTCGAACAACATCAGCCTTTGCCTTTCCCTTCCCCTTAGGATCTACTTTCTTCTTAGTTGGCTTCTCAATCACCACTTCTTCTTCAGATTCAGAGAATACCTGAATTGGTTCAACAACATCACCACCTAGCTTCTTCTTCTTCCTCAAAGAGTCTGAGTAATCAACTCGAGTAAAAACTCGACCTGATCATCTTCTTGGAACTGGGCTCCTCTTTCTCTTCTTCTCTTCAGCATTCCTCTTGAAAGGAATCAGTTCAGAGTCCGATTTCGAGATGTCAGAGTCGGTTTTGTCGGATTCTTCAGCATCCTCCATTTGAGCGTCCTCATTGTCGGATGTATCCGCATTCGACGGCTCTTTTGACTCAGCAATAGGGATTCTTCAATCTCCTTTTCAGTCTCCCCCATAGAGGCAGCAGTCGGGGCCTCTGTTTCAACATTAGGGCTCGAAATTTGGGGCTTTTCGGCTGTGGATGAAGAAGGTGCAGTAGTGATCACTTCTTGGGTGCGCAAGTAGTGAGAGATGTCAATGGACATATCACCAATCGTGAGGATGGGTGGATTAGATGATCTCATCGATTGAGAGAAATTCTCAACCGCCTGGCTCAGCTCGGAGAGTGTATCTTGGTTTGGGATGTGGATGGTTGTCGGAGTAGCTGGAGTGGGTGCGACGGTTGCGGCAGTTGGGGGTGAATTTTCATGTGAAGCAGCCATGGAAGCTAGAGTGTGAAGATTCGAGAGAGATGAAGATGACGGTTGTGAGTTGGGAGAGTTTGGTTTCTGTGAGTGGGTTTTCTTGTTTCCTGCCATTTAAACTCAAGAATTCGAAAAGCACTACACAAGAATCGAGATAAGCACAAAATGATTTATAACAAAATCTGCAAAACTAATACTCAACTTACTCAATTAATTACAAAGATTAGAAAATCATGAAATGGAGTTTATATAGAGAAGACTTAGTAGTTGGAATGTTGTACGTGTGATCAAGGCTTGACTTAAGAAAATTCTAGATAATAGTCGATAATGCTCCACAAATTCAGCCACAAGTAATATCATGGGTGAGTTAGTGGGGTAAAATCCTAATTAATAAATTAAGTTAATAAATTAATTAATTAAATTAAGAAATTTCCAGAATTAAAAATGCGTATAATCTGAAATAAAACAAAGTGGTTAGTATAATTATAAATAAATAAAATAAATTCCCACAATTGATTAAATAATTACAACTTATAAAAATATAATCGAATCATGTAATGTTGTGCTCAAGGATTTGACATAAACCTCAACATTGGTTTTTCACAGGTTTTACCTATCCAATGTAGCCAATTTTTCAGCATTCTTCTTTTCATTGCATTTCTACTTTTTGTGCTACAGCATCTAACTCGTATTGATCCATTGTTCCTGTAGAGTACATCGTAGTAGTGAACTCCGTGCCCCATACTTACTTAATGGATTACGAACCTCTTGATGTTTTACCAAATTCACCTTTTGAAAAGAAGGCATCATAGTAGCGAACTCCGTGCTCCATAGTTACTCAGTGAATTGGTACATCTTTTAGTATGCTGTAACATTCTCAATTTTTCAAGCTTTTGAGAGGTGTAGTAAATGTCTATTTTTGCACAAACAAATTTCAGATTCAAGAATATTTTACAAAGGAATTATTCAACGAAAATAAGAAATAAATCACATTTATAATAACTATACCACCTTAGGCTGTTGTCTCAAATGCTACCGCATTTGTGACAACATCCTCTCAAGAATTATTCAGATATTACACATACCAAGAGATTTCCTAAAAAATGAGAATCTCTCATGGTCAAGAGCCTTAGTAAAAATATCAGCATTTTGATTTTCAGTAGGCACATATTCCAACTTAACTATGTCCTTCTCCACTAAATCTCTCATAAAATGATGTCTAATGCTAATGTGCTTAGTGAGTGAGTGTTGTACCGGATTCTTAGATATGTTAATAGCACTTGTGTTATCACAGAAAATTGTGAGGATATTGTTTTCAATTCCATAGTCATGAAACATCTTACTTAACCACAATAGTTGTGTGCAACAACTTCCTGCAGCTATGTATTCAGACTCGGCAGTGGATTGAGAAACACAGTTTTGTTTCTTGCTATGCCAAGACACAAGATTGTTTCCCATGTAGAAACATCCTCCACTAGTACTCTTTCTGTCATCAATATCTCCAGCCCAATCCGCATCACTGTATCCAATCAATGTGTTGTTGGTGTCCTTAGTGTACCATATCCCTAGTTCACTTGTACTTGAAACATATCTGATAATCCTTTTCACTACATTCAGGTGAGATTCCTTTGGATTAGCTTGGTACCTAGCACAAACACACACACTATACATAATGTCAGGTCTACAAGAGGTTAGATAAAGTAAACTACCTATCATGGATCTATACAATGTTGGATCAACATCCTTTCCACCATTGTCTTTGCAAAGTTTCAAAGTACAACCCATAGGTGTTTTCATTACTTTTGAGTTTTCAAGACCAAACCGTTTGACTAAGTTTTTAGCATACTTACCTTGAGAGAAGAAAATACCATCCTTACATTGCTTGATTTGAAGACCTAAAAAATAATTCAAGTCTCCAACCATACTCATCTCAAATGTGGCTGTCATTGCTTCAACAAATCTGTTCAGCATTTTATCACAGGTTGAACCAAACACAATGTCATCAACATATATTTGAGCAATTAGTAAACCTTCTCCAGTGTGCTTAATAAACAAAGTTCTATCGGCTTCTCCTCTAATAAATCCATACTCTAAAAGAAAGTCTGTAAGCCTACCATACCATGCTCTAGGAGCTTGTTTTAGACCATACAATGCTTTCTTTAGTTTGTACACATGATCCGGGTATTGTGGATCTTCAAAACGTTTAGGCTGTTCTACATATGCTTCTTCATTTAATATGCCATTTAAGAATGCAGCTTTTACATCCATTTGATGTAGTTTAATATTAATAAAACATGCAATTGCTAGCAATAATCTAATAGATTCTATCCTAGCAACGGGTGCAAAAGTTTCATCAAAATCAACTCCTTCAACTTGGGTGTAACCTTGTGCAACTAACCTAGCTTTGTTCCTAACAATGTTTCCAGACTCATCAGTTTTATTCTTATAAATCCACTTTGTTCCAATGACATTAGTATGACTAGGTCTTGGAACAAGTGTCCAAACTTCATTTCTTTCAAACTGATTAAGTTCCTCATGCATAGCATTTATCCAATGTTCATCAGTTAATGCTTCATTCACACTTTTAGGTTCAATTTCAGAATAGTAACACCCAGCATTCACAACATTGCAAATAGAAGACATGCATATGTTTCTTACCACATCTACCTTATTCGATCTTATTCTTCCTCTTGTTTGCACTCCAACTGTAGCATCGCCTATGATCTGGTCAATAGGATGACTTTTCCCCATTCTTGAAGAAGGATTCGTTTTGGGAACATACTGATCATTCTGTGGAATTACAACTGACTGTTCTGTAGATGTTGCTCCAGATGTGTTAGCATTTGGTGCAGCATTATCAGACTTCAGTGTATTCTCAGAATTGTCAGTGACTTGTGATATATCTTCTTCATCTTTATCATCATCAAACATAACATTAACAGATTCTTGAACAGTGTTAGTCCTAAGGTTATAAACTCTATAAGCTTTACTATTTCTAGAATAGCCTAAAAAGAAACCTTTATCACTTTTAGAATCAAACTTGTGAAGTTGATCCCTATCATTCAAAATATAACACACACAACCAAATACATGAAAATATTTCACACTTGGTTTTCTAACATTCAGAATCTCATAAGGTGTTTGATTAGTACCAGATCGAATATAAACTCTATTAATAATATGACATGTTGTATTCAATGCTTCAGCCCAAAATCTTTTAGAAAGACTTTTAGATAAAAGCATGACTCTTGCCATTTCTTGTAAAGTTCTATTCTTTCTTTCAACAATTCCATTTTGTTGTGGAGTTTTAGGAAATGAATATTCTTGCAAGATACCTTTCTTATCACAGAAATCATTAAACATGCTATTCTCAAATTCCCTACCATGATCAGTTCTAATACGGCCAACTTTCAAGTTAAACACATTTTTGAACCTTTTATAGAGAACTTTAAAAGCAGCAAATGTTTCAGATTTATCTCTTAAAAACTCAATCCAAGTATATCTAGAAAAATCATCTACCACAACTAAGGAATATCTTTTACCTCCAATGCTTTCAGTTTCCATAGGACCCATCAAATCCATGTGCAACAATTCAAAACATCGATGTGTAGAACAATGTGACAGCATTCTATGCGGCACTCTTACCTGTTTATCTTTCTGGCATGATCCACATACAGTGGTATTCAGGAAGCTCAGTTTAGGTATTCCTTTGATTGCATCTGATATGATTAGTTTCTTCATTGCCCTGTAATTTACATGTCCTAATCTTTGGTGCCATAAGACATTCTCATCATGTTTTGACAAATTGCATACATTAGTTCCAATAAGATAACAGTTATCTGCAGACCTAGTACCAGTCATTACACAATCATCATCTTCATTAAGAACATAGCAAGACTCTTTGCCAAATTTTACGTGCAAATTATCATCACAAAGTTGACTAATACTAATCAGATTAGCAAGTAAGCCATCAACATGCAAAACATTTTTAAGCTTAGGAAAACCTTTAACATTCAAAGTTCCTTTTCCTATTATCTTTCCTTTTGATCCACCACCATATGTAACATTACCACCATTCAAGGTCACATAATCAGATAAGTAGTCTATTTGTCATGTCATATGTCTAGAACAACCACTATCAAAATACCATAGACCAGGTAAACATGCTTTCAAGGATGTGTGAACAACATTACAGGTAACTTTTGGTTTCCATGCAGATTTCACAGAATGTTTCCTAGGATGTGACGACATTCTGGATGGCATAAACTCAGTTCTCAAATCTTTAAACATTTTCAAGCAGAAGGGACGAATATGGCCATATTTAAAGCAATAATGACAAATATACTTCCTTTCAACCTTGTGAGAATCTGTTTGTGCAGATGTTACACCAGATGTGCTAGCATTTGCCTTCACAAATTTCACAGGTTTTCTAAAATTTTCAGAAATAGAAGCAGTTTCACCATTATAACCTAAACCATAATTATTAGATTTACCAGTAGCTATAGCATCATTCACATCAGAAGCACTCTTGGAAAACTTTTTGAAACTTAAAGTAGAGTTGATAAATTTCTCCTTCAGTTTACAAACTTCAAGATCTCTTCTGGTAAGTAAGACTTCTAGCTTAGTGATTGTGTCTTTCAGATTCTCATTCTCTTTATTCAAAGAATTCAGAGTGAGTTTCTGAGAGTTCCAATCATCTAACAATTTCTGATATGTCTCATCATCAATCTTTTTTCCTGCATTATCAACAAAACCATTAAAACAGTTTAGATCTGGGTGACTCTGTTTTGATGTTACTGTAGATGTGAAGACATCTAGTGCAACATCAGAATCTGTATCATCTAGATCATCATCTGAGGAATCATTATAATCAATTCTAGTAAAATGAGCACTTTCTCTTTCATTAAACTCATCAAGATCATCATTATCAGATTCATCACTCAAGGTAGCACTAAAATTCAGTTTTTGCTTCAGTCTGGTATTGGCACACTCATTTGCATAGTGACCATATCCAGAACATGCATTGCATTGAACTGATTTTCTAAATTCAGGATCATACCTTGGTTTACCTTCACTCTTTGATGGTCTTGGTGTGAATTGAATCTTCCTCCTTTCTGGTTGTGGTATTGATGTGTTGATTTGGATCTTAGGCTGTATATTTCCTTTAGATTTATGCATAGACTTCTTAAGAAATTTGTTAAAATGCTTTGTAAGAAGGGCAATGTTGTCAGGATTGTTAAGGCATTCATCAATCAATTCTTCATCCGAATCAACCTCAGTAATGATAGGCTGAATCTCAGATTTGTTTGATGTCTCTCCTTTAAAAACAACAACTTTCTTATCATCTTTAGTTTCATCAATTTGATTAGTGTTTATTTCATAAGTTCTAAGAATACTCACTAATTCATTTTGACTCATTTTATCAGTATCTTTTGCCTCTTCAATAGCACAAATCTTAGCATCGAATCTTTTAGGAACATACCTTAATATCTTATGTACTACTCTAACATTAGAAATAGGGTCACCAAGAGAATGTGATTCGTTAATAATCTCACTTAACCTTTCGTTGTAGGATGAAATTGTTTCATCTTCCCTCATTCGGAGATTCTCAAACTTTGTCCCCAACATCCGAAGCTTTGTCCTTCGAACACTATCGGAACCTTCACAATGCTCTTGTAACCTGTCCCATGCATCCTTAGAAGTAGAACAGTTAGATATAATTTTAAACATAGAGGTATCAACAGAAGTAAAAATAGCATTTAAAGCTTTAGAATTGTATCCTGCCGTTGTTATCTCATCGGCTGTCCAATCAACCTCTTTCTTGAGTTGAATTTCACCATCGGCATCTGCTGGATTCTTTGGTACGTCCCAACCTGTAAGAACAGTCCTCCAAGCACGTTCATCAATTGACTTGATGTACATACGCATCTTAGGTTTCCAATAAGCATAATTTAAACCATCTAAAACGGGTGGCCTAAGTGCTGTGGATATGTGATGTGTTTCCATTGCTAACATAAACTAAAACACACTTTAAGCAAGGATCTAAACCTAGTGTCGTCAGGTATCGGCTCTGATACCAACTGAAAGTGTGTGGGGGGATAGTATCTAGTGTTTAAGTGAAAAACAGAACAATGTTACACTGAATGTTGTGACAATTAGTGTAGCATTAACTCTAACAGAATGTGAATAATTAAACACAGTACACAGCGGAAGTCTAAAACACTAAAACACAATACGAACACAATGGAATAATTTTTAACATAGATTTTATTAATAACAAAACCTATGCTAAGCCTTACGGCGAAACAATAACTTAGTTCCTAAGTTATACACAAAAATGTCGTGTGAAATGTCTCAGCAATTACTTCAACATTCCACAAACAGAAACTACAATCGAGGCAGGTGCCTGAATCTGTAAATAGACTTAAGTGAAAAGACACTGTCTAAAGAACTAATCTGATCTATGATTCACTCTCACTCGATACAAGACTAGAACTAAGTACACTGGAAGGTGTGGTATCCCTCGGCGTACGTTAAACGATACAACTACTGGCCATAACTCCGAACTAGGGTTGAACGCTCAAGAAGGTGTTACTCGAATAGTGCATACTTTGAAATGAAAGTCTTCTGCGGTATTTATAAAGAAATACACAGCTTCTAGATCCTTCCATTATGAGATCCTATTTTTTAGGACCTCAACCTCCATGATCTCTCTAGATCTTTCTGCCATCTTCCAGGTCGTTCTACAATGCTCTAAACTCTTCTATCACGTTCTGCAACATTCTGGAATCTTCCATGTTCCAGACTCTTGTAGAACCTTCTGGAATCGTGCCTGAATGTGAGAGCATTTAGTACAACATTTAATGTAACATTTCAGAAAAGACTTAGAATAAATCAAGGAAGGTCAAATTAAGATGTTGTTGATAATGTTAAAGCATTTAAGAGTTAACAACATCTACACACTCTTATTCCCACGCAAATAATCACACAAGAGTAGAAATTTAAACAACAATCATTGGTTGGTTCAGTTGGAAATACATAGTCTATGTTGTTATTTGGTAAAATAGTGTTGCTCCACTTTGTGCATAGTTTGGTTGGTTTAGTTGAAAACACTCTTATTCCCACACAAATAATCACACAAGAGTAGAAATTTAAACAACAATCATTGGTTGGTTCAGTTGGAAATACATAGTCTATGTTGTTATTTGGTAAAATAGTGTTGCTCCACTTTGTGCATAGTTTGGTTGGTTTAGTTGAAAACACTATTATTCCCACGCAAATAATCACACAAGAGTAGAAATTTAAACAACAATCATTGGTTGGTTCAGTTGGAAATACATAGTCTAACATGTGTTTTGGATCCACCAAGAATACGTCAAATGCAAGTGATAATGCTCAAACTGATGGTGTTTGTAATTGACCATTATCTCAAACAATCGACAAACATGTAGTACACATGTATGGGACACCAAAACAAGTAAATCAATCCACAACAAAACAAGTGTGAATTGATGACTTCAACCACAAATATCAATGACTCAACTCCAACTTCAACCAACAAAACATATGCTGAGTCCTTTATACCAAGACAAGACCCATTCATGATGTGTTTATACCAAGTCAAGAGCATCAATTTAACTAAAATCATTGATGAGCAGTTGCACATACAGCCAAAATGCATTCACATTAAACCATCCTAAATAATCAAATGTCTACACCGATCAACCGTAGAGTCCAAAAGGTACTCAACAAGAGTCATTAACACGATCCAAAAGAAACGAGAGTAGTGAATAGGTTATCCAACAACAACAAAAGTATGAATAGTTAATAGAGTTAGTAGAGTATCATCTCAGTCAACGGACCAGCTTCAAAATACTTAATAAGACGTCAACAACCTGCCTTCGGCCTTCACATCTTAAAATCTCCGGAAAGTAACCGGTGCACAAACCGAGCACGAGCTTCATCTGGAAATCCCATGAACATCTCCAGAAGGCCACTATTTTGAACAAGAAGCCTTGCTGTGTCAATCCTTTCATCAATCGTCAATGCTGGAATTTCGCCAAGCATGTTGTATATGTGACACCGTTGCGCACCCAGACTTGACTCGTATTTAAACACATCACAAATGACATCTAGTCGCTTGTCAGAAGAGGTGGCCATCTGTCCAAGGACGTCCATCAAGGGATCTTCAGAATTGACCACAGAAGAGCTACGCTTCCTCGAATTAGTGGGACGACGACCATTCGTGGGTGTCGGAACCTGAGTTTCTGAGTCTTTGTCCATCGAACAATGCATCTGATCCGGGTTGCTATTAGCCTCAAAGTTCGAATTCCCACCTTGTGCTGGCTGGGATTCGAAGTGCACATCATCGTTATGTTCAGGAATGTCATCAACAAGAGAAGTAAAGGCTTCATACACATCCTCGGCTCCCTCACCAGTCGCCCGGTCATTCCCAAAGACCTCAATCCAGTCATCATACATTGGCCAAGGCTTAAAGCGCATAGTCGCGGCGCTTGGATCCTTCTAAAAAAACATACAGTTAACGAGTTAGACAGAAAATACAATGAACAAAACCGTATTTTACAGAACACACCAATTTTTTTTTTTTTTTGGATATCTTAACAGTCTTCTCCCACATGTCATTGTTGCAATCAATAAGATGTGTCGTGGTGTTGAAACCAATGCCGGAGTTATCAGTCAGCATTGTCTTGATAGAACCATAATACCTTTTCCACATGACAATCTTCGACTTTATGTGAGGATTGGCACGAATGTCAGTACCAGGGAGCGCCTCCATCAACATTTCCTCCAGCTTTGTTTGGTACCCAGGTCTAAACCCGTTCATAGACTTCCAGCCTTCCAACACTAATTCTTTCAGCTTATCGAGCAACAATGACTCTTCATGGTCAGTCCAGTTGCGTCGAGTCCTCTTCAATGAATCAGTCGTAGACTTCCTTGCTCTGGCTTTGTACCTTCGTTTACCCTTCACGGGCGCCGTATCAAAACTAGATCCCCCGCCCTCCATCTACAGTCGTATTAAACAACAAGCAATCAAAAACCAAAATAACACTAGCATATGTAAACCCATATCATCGACAATCATAAACTCCAACAAACCCATATAATCATAAATCCATATGTAATCGGGTGTGAAAGACAAATAATAAGCCCTAAACCCCTGTGAGCATAGAATCGGAAATGAAAGACAGTTATTAAGCTCTAATCCATAAAATGATAGTCCAACGAAGTGAAATAAACTAAAACATTGCAAAAAATTGAAAATTTCTCGAAAAAACGAAGAGAACGTACCAAATTACCTGGAATGAAATGCGTAACTCGACAAGGGAGAAAAAGAAGATGTCACCTGAACAGGGAAAAGAGATTAGCGACGGAAAAAAAAAAACGACGACGGTCGGAAACGGAAATAGTATGAAGGAGGGAGGGTGAGCACCGAGGGTTTATGTGTGAAATTTTTTTTTCCCGCTGAAAAACCAAGTGAGAAGTGTGAGAGAGAAGCTTCCCAAAAAAATGATTTATTTGGCTATGTAATGTTGATAGAGAAATAATATTACTTATCAAACGATGTATTGATGCCTGTATAACGAGGGTAAAGTTGTCTTTTCATCATTTTTCACAATTTATATGGTGGGGTATGCATTCTATCAAACAAAAAATAATTTTATACACTGGTTAATACACTCTATCACACAAGAATTAACATAATTCATGGTTTTTAGTACCACTTTTTGTATTTTCTATCAAACAAGAATTTGATTTAATACATCACTTATACACCTCTTCCTATATTAAATTATATTGAGGACCCCTTATACACCCCTTTTCCGCATAATTTTATTTTGTGTATCAAACGCACCCTTAACGTGAAAAGTGAAATTTTTATTAGTGAACAGTGGTAACTATTATTAGTGAAAAGTGAAATTTTTGTTACTAAAAAGTGTGGTAACTATTATTATTAATGAAAAGTGAAAATTTTGTTACTGAAAAATAGTAATTATTATTAGTGAAAAGTGGAAATTTTGTTACTGAAAAGTGGTAACTATTATTAGTGAAAAGTGAAAATTTTGTTATTGAAAAGTGGTAACTATTATTTTTGAAAAGTGGAACAATTTTGTTAAGAAAAAAGTGAAAAGTGGTAACTATTATTAGTGAAAAGTGGTAACTATTACTCCCTCCGTCCGCCTATAAGCTTCACGTTACTTTTTGGCACATAGATTAAGAAAAGTGATTAAATAATAAATATAGTACAAGTGATGTGATTGAGAGATGAGAGAGATATAGAGAAAAAGTAAGATATAAAGTGAAGTGTAAGAAAAAGTACATATCAAAAAAGGTATGGGAAGCTTATAGGCGGACGTACCAAAATGGTAAAATGGAAAACTTATAGGCGGACGGAGTATTTTTGAAAAGTGGAACAATTTTGTTAAGAAAAAAAAAAGTGAAAAGTGTGGGTCATAAAATTCGAACTTGTGACCTCGTGTTTAGGAAATGTGACTAAAACCACTCAAATATCATATATTTGAAATCCGTTCTTACCACAAGCTTTTAATAATATGGTTGTTAATATATATAGAGGATTGATCTGTGCATTAGTGTGCACGTGCACACTATGAACAGAAGACCAACTCATAAACTAAAAGAGATTTATTTCTACGAGTTTATTTAAATACCCAAAAGCAATTTATATGTAAAACACTTCTAACTGGATTCAGAAACCCTCTCTCTCGCCGCAGGAGTGGAATAGATCTCGATTTTGACTTTTGGGCTTTCTAGCCGCAAAGGGGTTGGATTCGAATTGGTTTGATTTTCGGTTAAAATCTGAATTATTATATACTCCCTCCGTCCGCCTATAAGTGTTACATTACTTTTTGGCACAGAGATTAAGAAAAGTGATTAAATAATAGATATAGTGCAAGTGATGTGATTGAGAGAGGAGAGAGATAGAGAGAAAAAGTAAGATATAAAGTGAAGTGTAAGAAAAAGTACTTACCAAAAAAGGTATGGGAAGCTTATAGACGGACGGACGAAAATGGTAAAATGGGAAGCTTATAGGCGGACGGAGGGAGTATATGGTATTATTTAGGTTCGGTTTCAACTAACCAAAACTATTTTACAACTCACCGAATATGGAATGAGAAACTTATTGTGGGACATCCAAAAAAGGAAAGTGGAAAGCTTATAGTGGGACGGAGGGAGTATTAGAATGCAGAAAATCACGCACATAAGCAAAGACCTGATTTTTTGACATGATCTTTAAGGGGATGTTTGTTTTTGAATTACGTAGGATGAGAGAAATTCTGGATGGGAAAATCTTGGATGGGGAAATCCTGATGAATAGTAATGGTGTGTGTTTGTTTTGAGATTTTGAGTAGGATAGGATGTAACTTTATGTCAAATCAAATTGTGTAAGAGTAATTGAATGAGATGTAGTAATAGGATGTATATGTATTTTTAGGGGTGGATGTAGTTGGATGGGGAAATTCGGATGTGAAATTTCGAAGTAGAACAGACGTCTCACGTCCGGACGATTGAGTCCCAAAAAAAACATGCCCTAATAGTAAGGTTTAAGAGCATCCACAGTGTGTGTGGGTGAGGATTTTTAGGTTTTAAATTTGTCATATGTGTCACCTCAAAAGTTTCTTACATCTATCTAAAAGAAACTTTTACCTCCCCAATCTCCCAAATGCATTCTACCCCAAAAAAAATGCAAATAAAAAAAGAGTTGAGATCACATTAAAGCCCACTCTCACAACTTGTTCTCCTTTTTTTTCTCATGTGTTGTTCAATCTCCCTCCATTTCACTATTTTTTTTTCCTAATTTTTACTTCTACTTGATACCCCTGTACTTTTCTACTTAGACTATCCTCATCCATGACACTCCCTCAACCCAACCCTTTAATATTATATTAATTTCTCTCTCATCCACATATACAATTTACAATTCAATCCAAATTTAACTTTATCATATTTTATCAGTGACACTGACCCAACCCAACCCAACTCAAAAATAATAATTATTTTTTAAATACATATTATATTATTAATTTTTACTATATTTTAATGTGTAAATTGGTATATAAAAATTACTTGTTATTCTAAATTTGTAATTATAATAGGAATTTTTTTATCACACACTTAAAATAAATAATGAACTCAATAACGAAATTAAAATTACAAGATAAAAGAGAGAATTTTAGTTTGTGTTTCAAAATAGCTCGATATTGGACTCTATTTATAGAGAATTTTTTTTTATGAATTTTGATATATATATATATATATATTTTTATTTAATACATACTCCCTCCGTCCCATACTTGAAGACTCAAACCAATTGGGCACGAGTTTTAATGAATGAATTGTTTATTAATATTGTGTAAGATAAAGTGGGGGTAGTAAAAACTTTTCAACTTTATAAATAGTAATAAAGTTACTTTTTAGTGCAATAAAGTAGTGACATTTGTTGTAATATTATAATATTTTAAGGGGAGTGTTTAAAAGTGTTTTTGCTATTTTAGGTAATGTGCCTTCAAGTATGGGACGCCCAAAATGGTAAAATGTGCCTTCAAGTATGGGACGGAGGGAGTATTATCTTCAATATATACAAATCTAATTATATCACACAAAAAATTACAGTAACCAATAAAATAATAACACGTGTCACATTTATCAAACTTAAATTTAAGTGACACTAGGTTGGATGGCCAACTCAATGTCATGCAATTTTGACATCCAACCAATATTTTATTATTATGTTGGTGACATTTTGCACCATTGAACATGGTCTTAAAAGAGTAGTAGAAAAACACATGACACTTCGACCCCAGTACTGCAGATGCTCTAAAAAGTTGTGTAAGAAAAAGTGAATCAGTCAATATCTGATCTACAGTAATTTTTTTGTTTTCATTAAATAACTGTCAAAATTCAGTATTTAAAACCTTTTTGAATCAAAGTAGAACTGTCACACATATAGTCTTTACAATATTAAATAAATATATACCCTCTCACCGGTTTTCTCTCGCCTCTCTCTAGAATTCCTAGAGCCACCGTTTGAGCTTCCCCTGAGGAAATTCCTTTCTTTGGAATTTCTCTCCTCTCTTCCGGATTTCCTTTGGATTACCGGCCAATCAGTTTCTTTGCTTTATTCTCGTTTCTTCTCTTTCTTCTTGGATTAAGCTAGTTTGTATTGGGCCTACCAAGATTTTCAATCATTGCTTTCTTGGGAGAGGCCGAATGAGTAAGTGAGTTGCGTGAATCCTACGTGCCTCTGCATTGGGGGTGTTTTGCGAACATCCTTCTCCCGGAGTTTTTTCATCTCATATGGCAAACAACACATCTTGGTTTTTTAAAATCTTTGTACTTGAGTGCCATCTGCCAAAATCTTTTCAAGATTTATCTTGGAATCGGTGGTACGCCACCCACGGTTTTCGTTTGGTTTTCCGCCTATATAATGGGGATTGGAGAAGAGCCTTTCTCCATCCCTTTTCTCATTCTCTTCTAGAAGTGCTCTTCTTTTCTTATCATCCCAAAATGTTAGAGGCTATTCAAGAAAAGCTAAAGCAGGTATCCATTAAGGATCAGGAGCATCCAAAAGTTCTTGTTAAAAAGGAAGAGTTGATCATTCCAAGGTTTGTTCTGGCAATGAAGTTTGCGGCGCGCCGCCCATTCAACTTGGGGGAACTCAAATCTCTGCTTAAAAGGGTCTGGAACATTAAGACGGACATTCGAGTATCCCTCCTTGGTGATGAAACCTATATGCTGATATTCTGTCTGGAGGATGAAATGAAGAAGGTTCTGCACAAACAACCTTGGAATGTTAGACATTCGTTGCTGATACTCAAGCAGCTGCATGGCTCGGATCGGCCCTCTTCCATCAAGCTCTTCCTGACTCCTTTCTGGATTCAGGCACATGGGCTCCCTTTGCAGGCTATGACTAAAACTACAGGTATCAAACTTGGGAATAATCTTGGCCAAGTTCTTGAGGTGGAAACAGATGATGGTGAACAGGCCTGGGGGGAATGCCTTCGCATTCGAGTTCTGGTGGATGTTCGTTTGCCTTCGTGCATCTGTGATTCGCTGGATATTGATGATGAGGAATGCACTACTTTCTTCAGGTATGAGAGGCTTTCTGATTTTTGCTTCCTATGTGGTAAACTTGATCATATTGAAAAAGACTGTGGGAAGGCCATTGGAAGGACGGATGAATGGTGCACCAATCACAGGTTCTTTCCGGAATGGTTGCGCACTGAAACTCGGGCTGCTCCCTCCGGATCCGACATGCAAAGGCTTATTTGTCTTCTGGAGAAGGAATCTGATTTTCTTCAACAAACTAAAGATCAGGATCGTGAGGCTGAGGGTCGCAAAGCAAAGGGAAAGGCCATCCTTATTGAAGATAATGATGATTCCCAGTTTAAATCACTGACTAAACCCACATGTAAAGTTGTTCATAATTTTACTGATTTGGTTCCTGATCAGAATGAACAGGTTGGTGGGGCTGAGGCATTAATGAACCTTGGAGGAAGGAAGGTTGATCCAAGGACGGGATTTTTTCTGGAGCCACTCTCTTTTGTTATCCCAAGGAGCCATGAACATCGTGTTATCAGAGAACCTCTTTTTGGTTTCGACAATGGAAAAGATTACAGGGTTGTACATTATGTGAGTCGAGATTCCAGGACTATGGATTACAACACTTATGTGGAAGTCATCAACGAAGGGGAAACTCCGTATGTTCCACCTCGTGAGAAGGTTCAAATTATCCGTCGCTCCCCAATGGATGGTGCAGGTTTTTTGGGGATTCGGATTCAAGATAGTGATGTTCATTCGGCTCAGAGCAATAACCGTATGAGTAGAAAGAGGGGCTACAATGATGAGGCCAGAGAAACAGTGGAAGCTTGGGAGGAATTTCATCGGAGGGAAGTGGAGACTATGGGCATTCTCAAGAAGGCAAGAAGCATGTTTGAGCTCTATGGGGAGGACATTGGCATCCCAGGTGTGGCGGAGGCTGAAGTTGATCAGCCCCGCCGAGGCGAATGATTGTTATCTGTTGGAACGCACGAGGGGTTCGTGGTACTCGTGCGTTTGGTAGGGTGGATAAGCTAGTTAAGCGTTTTAATCCTTCTATCCTTTTTATTTCTGAATCTAGATGTTTAGCTGTTCATGTTGATAGTCTTAGGATCAGACTTGGCTTTAATTCCTGCATTGCCGTCGATGCTTGTGGCAAGTCAGGTGGTCTGATTTTGTTTTGGAATGTTCAGCATTTGCATGTTTTGTCTTATTCCAAGGGTTGTATCGATTGTGTTGTTCCGAATGGTGAATACTCTTGGAGATTCACTGGTTTTTATGGTAACCCAAACACTCAAATGCGTAAACATTCTTGGGAGCTACTTAAACGTTTAAAACACTATGCCATTAATGCTCCTATACCTTGGATTGTGGGAGGGGATTTTAATGAAGTTCTATTTGCTTCTGATAAGAAGGGAGGGGTTGTTCGTCACTTTGATCAAATGCAACAGTTCCAAAATGCCCTTATGCATAATGATCTTACCACTATAAACTCCTCGGGTCCTAAATTTACTTGGATGAATAAAAGAAGGGGTTCTAGTCTGATTCGAGAAAGATTGGACAGATTTGTGGCTAATGACCAGTGGCACGCACTTTTCCCCAACTCTAATGCTAGAAATCTTAACTTCTTTGGCTCGGATCATCGTCCAATTTTGATCAATTGTAATAGCAACCCGAAATCTCCTTTGGTGACTTCCAAAAAGTGCTTCAGATTTGAAAATTCCTGGTTAAAGGAGTTTGATTTTTCAGGAAGAGTGGGGGAGATATGGCAAAAGAATGTGGGACATGAGGATCTAGTTATGGCTCTTAAGGGTTGTGCTTCAGGTCTTCAATCTTGGGCACTCACTAAGGGAGGTCCCCTCTCCAAGCGTATTAAGGACACTCAAATGGTACTTGACTATGCTCTTAACAATGAAAGTGGTGAGATTGATTATGATTCAATCCAGGTTCTTGAGCAACAATTGGAAAATCTTAATTCACAGGAGGAAACTCATTGGAAGCAAAGGGCTCGAGTGGAATGGCTTAAGGATGGAGATAGAAACACAAAATTTTTTCATAAGAGAGCTACCATGCGAAGGAACATTAATCGAATTGAGGGCATTCAAGATGGAAATGGTCAGTGGAATACTCGTCAATCTGATATTCAGAAGATTTTTCTTGATTATTTTCACAACATATTTCTCACTAGTAGTCCTTTGGAGGAGCAACTTATGAAGGCTACGGACTGCATTCCGACAAGGCTCACTCATGATATGATCACTTTTCTTGATACCCCCTTTACTCTTGAGGAGGTTCGAAGAGCTGTGAAGGATCTTCATCCGGGAAAAGCACCTGGGCCGGACGGCTTCCCAGCTTCATTTTATCAATCTAATTGGGGGACGGTAGGTGATGATGTTACTGGCCACATTCTTAAAATTCTGAATGATAATGGTTCGGTGGATAGGTGGAATAGCACGGTCATTACTACGATTCCTAAGATCAGGTCCCCAAAAACAGTTTCTCATTTCAGGCCGATTAGCTTGTGTAATGTGAGCTATAGAATTCTTGCACGAACTATCACAAATAGGCTCAAAACGGTTATGCATGAAACTATTGATCAATTTCAGAGTGCTTTTGTCCCTGGTCGCCTTATTTCTGATAACATTCTTGTGGCTTTTGAGTGCATGCACTGGCTCAGACATTCTAAGAGCAAGGAGGGATATGTTGCTTTTAAATTAGATATGAGCAAAGCATATGATCGAGTTGAATGGCGTTTCTTATTAGCCATTATGAGGAAAATGGGTTTTTCTGAAAAATGGGTTGAGCTTATTCTCAAATGTGTTACTTCAGTTTCTTATAGCATCTCTATTAATGGCTGCATATCTCAACCATTTCACCCATCCAGAGGCCTTCGACAAGGTGATCCTTTATCACCCTATCTCTTTGCTATTTGTGCACAAAGTCTTTCCTCTTTATTTTCAAATGCTGTTGCTACAAATCAGCTTAAGGGAATTTGTGTCGCCCGGTCGGCACTTGTTGTTTCTCACCTTTTCTTTGCTGATGATAGCCTCATTTTCTTTCGAGCTTCGGAAAAAGAATGTCAGGTTATTCAGAATTGTCTTGACACTTATGAGTATGCTTCGGGGCAACTGGTAAATTTTGACAAATCCGCTATCACGTTCAGTCCTGCGACTTCTCAAAGAAATATGGTGGTTATCCGAGATAGGTTGCAGATTAAAACAGTCCATGGACATGATTTTTATTTGGGTTTACCTGCTGTGACAGCTAGGTCCAAAAAGCATAAATTCAATTATCTTCTTGATAGGGTGCGTAAGAAGATTGACAATTGGAGCTTCAAGCATTTTTCTGAGGGTGGCAAGGAGGTGCTTATTAAATCCGTCCTGCAAGCAATTCCAACATATGCCATGTCTTGTTTTCGAATTCCAGTTTCAATCTGTGCTGGTATTGAGAGTGCAATGGCAGGCTTTTGGTGGGGAGCTGGAAAAGAGCACAGGAAGATTCATTGGAAGAAGTGGCATGATTTGTGTCAATCGAAGGAATATGGTGGCTTGGGTTTTCGAAAAATGGTGCTTTTTAACAAAGCATTATTAGCCAAACAGGTATGGAGAATTATCAACAACCCACAAACTTTGGTTAGTCAAGTTTTTAAAGCTCGTTATTTTCGCCATACTGATATCATGGAGGCCGATGTTGGATCTAATCCATCATTTATTTGGCGCTCTCTTATGTGGGGTAAGGAAATTTTGGAGAAAGGCATGCGTTGGAAAGTTGGAAATGGGCGAACCATTCATATCTATAAACATCGGTGGGTACAGGACCTTCGCGATGGGATTGTTCACTCCAGGATTGCGAGTGGTTCTACGATTTCTCGCTTTCTCAAACAGGACTACAACTGGGATGAGGATTTAATTGCTCAAGCCTTTCTTCCTTTTGAAGCACAGGCCATTTTGCGTGTTCCTTTGATAGGTTTAGACAAGGAGGATTATCCAGCCTGGATAAATGAAAAGAATGAGTGTTTTTCAGTAGCCTCTGGTTATGAGTTCGTGCGGCAAGAGGAAGCTCGTCAGGAGCTTAAGGACGAAGCTGGCTCCTCAAATGAAGACTCAACTAAACGTCTTTACAATAAGATTTGGAAGATGAAAGTTCCGCCGAAGATTAAGATTTTTTCTTGGAAAATGTTTCGCGACATTGTCGCCACTGAAGATAATATGGCCAGACATCATGTCCCCATAGACCCAAGGTGTAGATGTTGTGGTGCTGGTGAGGCAAATTTGATTCATGCTATTTTCAAATGCACCTTTGCCCGTACTGTGTGGAAGAATTTGGACATTTGGATGACAATTAAGCATTGGTGGTGTCAAGATCATTGGGTGAATTGTTTGCTTGGTGTTAGCCGTCTAAATATCCCGCTGGATGTGTTCTTTACTACTGCTTGGGCAATTTGGAAAGAAAGGTGTAATTTTATCCATCGGGAGGATTCGTTGCTCAATGTTAAGAATAATGTTGTGAGATTTCAAATTGAATGGGCTATTCGATATTTGCGGGCATTCCAAGGCATGGGTGATTTTAAGGCTAGCGTGGATGACGGTCATTTTAAAAACAAAAAGGCGAGCAAAGGAAACGAAGGTTTATTTCTTTTTACTGACGCCTCCTTTAATTTCGCTACATAGTGCTTCGGGGTTGGTTTTGTTGTGCATAATAGGCTTGGTAGAATTGTGTTGGCAGGGTGTAAGCATATCTCTTCACCGGATTCGATTATGGTTGGTGAACTCATGGCCATTAAAATCGGACTATGTGTGTGTAAAGCTCATAAGATCGTCATTGCTGGCTTGCGATCTGATTCGACCCAGGCAGTGGATGGCATAAATTTTAAAATTTCTTTTCGAGGGCCGGAGCAGGAAATTATCCGTTCAATCAGGAATCAATTAAAAGACATCCTAGTGTGGGACTGTCAACATGTGCCACGGAAAGATAACAGGGCAGCGCACAGACTTGCGCGTTTGATTCAGAATTCTTCAGGACCTCATGAATGGTTTGAAGGAAATATTCCACAGTATATTAGGGATTGGATTTAGTTTCTGGTTTGCCTATTTATCCCTTGTATTACTGTTTTCAAAAAAAAAAAAAAAAAGAACTGTCACACATATATTTAATGCGAACTTCAAATAAATTCTCATAAATGCTTTTATTCACTATTCAAATCCACATGTTTGGTATTCAATCGTCATTTTCATTTTAAAACAATTTTACTTATTTTAATCTCAACGATTGAGTCAAATTTTCACATAATGAATGGATATTGTATCTTACTCTTGTGCACACATTGATTGCTTGATTTCTTCAAATAATTTTCAATGGAGGTTTACGGGTTTCCATGGATGTCCAAATTTGAAAGCAAGGCAGTTTTCATGGGAATTGCTTAAGCGTCTTGGTTCTTATTATCAATTTAGAAATCAAGCATGGTTAGTGGGAGGGGACTTCAATGAGACATTGTTTCATAATGAGAAAAAGGGTGGTGTTAAAAAGCCCCTATCCAGATTATAAAAGTTTCAGAATGTTCTCAATCTTAATGGTTTGATTAATTTGAAGGCTAAGGGACCAAAATTTACATGGATGAATAGGAGGGTTGGTACTGATTTTATTCAAGAAAAGTTGGATCGATTTGTTGCTACTAATGAATGGATGAATTCTTTTCTTTCCTATGATATTAAGGTTCTTGATTTCATGGGTTCAGATCATCGACCTATTCTTTTATCATGTAATTTGGAAGCTGCTTATGTGCATCCTAAACCACGTGGTGGTTTTCGATTTGAGAATCATTGGTTTAAAGAACCTGGATTCAAGCAAATGATTGACAAAGTGTGGATTAGGAAGGGGCAACAATCTGATTTAGCTGTTTCTTTAAAAAAATGTGGGGATTCAGTTAAACTTTGGGCAGCCACGAAGGGGGGTTCTTTGAAGAATAAAATTGGATTTCTTCAAAATCAAATCAAACAAGAGTTGGATAATGAGTACAATATTCCAAATATTCAGCATGTGAAGGAATGTGAGAAGGAACTGGAGAATTTGTATTCTCAAGAGGAATGGTATTGGAAGCAGCGGTCTAGGGTTTCTTGGATTCGGGAAGGGGATCGAAATACTCGTTTTTTTCACAGTAGAGCGACTCAAAGGAAGTATACCAATCGTATTTCTAAGATTCAGAATGCAGATGGAGATTGGATATACAATGAGGTTGGAATTAAGGAGGTTTTCGTTCGGTACTTTCAAAACATTTTTACGACTAGTAACCCTAGTATTGAAATGCTTACTAATGTTACACAAGAAATTCGCCAACAATTACCGGATGATCAGATTAGTTTTCTTGATGCTCCTTTTACTAGGGAGGAAGTGAATAAAGCTCTTACGGATTTAAATTCGTGGAAGGCAGCTGGGCCTGATGGATTTCCGGCTTCTTTTTATCAAGAAAATTGGACTACGGTTGGTGATGAAGTGGCGGAACAGATTTTGGTGCATTTGAATTCTGAGAAGTCTTTGGATTCCTGGAATAATACCACGATTGTTCTTATTCCAAAGGTGAAAAATCCGGTTAATGTTCTACAATTCCGGCCTATCAGTCTATGTAATGTCAGTTACCGTATTCTTTCAAGGGTTATTACAAATAGACTGAAGTTGGTTATGAACGACATCATTGATTCTTCTCAAAGTGCCTTTGTCCCTGGTCGGCTTATATCGGACAATGTTTTAATTGCATTTGAATGCTTACATTGGGTTCGGTCGTCGAAAAGTAGTGAAGGGTATGCTGCTTTAAAGTTAGATATGAGTAAAGCTTATGATCGAGTGGAATAACCTTTTCTTTTACAAGTTCTGAAGAAGATTGGTTTTTCTAGCAGATGGATTCAGCTCATCTACAAATGCATTTCACCAGTCTCTTATAACATTTGTATCAATGGGTCGATCACTGATACTTTTAAACCATGCAGAGGGCTTCGATAAGGTGATCCACTATCTCCGTTTTTATTTGTGATTTGTGCTCAAGGGCTTTCATCCCTTATTCATGCAAGGATGGAACGAAAATGTTTTAATGGTGTTAAAATTGCAAGAAATGCTCCGGCGATATCTCATTTGTTTTTTGCGGATGATAGTCTGATATTCTTGAAAGCTAATCAAAGTGATTGCATGGTTTTAAAGGAGTGCCTTATCACATACGAAGCTGCTTCAGGCCAAATGATTAACTTTGAGAAATCGGCCATTACTTTTAGTCCGAATACAAGAGCAAATAATCGTGAAAAGGTTAAGTGTTTGTTAGGAGTTTGTGCGACGAATGGTCATGATGTCTATTTGGGGTTGCCTACATTCTCAATTAGAGCTAAAAGGCACTAATTTGGATATCTGGTGGACAGAATGAGGCAGAGAATCAACTCTTGGAGCCACAAAAAATTTTCGGAAGGAGGAAAAGAAGTGTTGATTAAATCGGTATTGCAGGCAATCCCATGTTATGCTATGTCATGTTTTAGGGTTCCAATTTCGACATGTAGGGAGTTGGAAGGTTTGATAGCTAATTTCTGGTGGGGCTCTACAAATGAACATAGGAAGTTGCATTGGAAGAAATGGAGTGATATGTGCAAAACTAGAGATGAGGGTGGTCTGAATTTTCGAAATTTGGTGCATTTTAATAAGTCTCTCCTTGCTAAACAGGTTTGGCGGATTTTGCTTCGTCCGGAGTCCCTTGTTAGTAAAATTTTTAAAGCCAGATATTTTCGACAGGATTCTATTTTGAATGCTGATTTAGGCTCCAATCCTTCTTTTGTGTGGCGATCTATGGTCTGGAGTAGAGACCTGGTGGAAAAAGGTACTAGATGGAGGATTGGTAATGGTCAGAATGTGCATAATTTTAAGGATAGATGGATCGGTGGTTATGGAGATGGCATGGTTCATTCTAGGATTGCTAGTGCCTCTAAGGTGGATCGTTTTTTGGATTCAAATTTTGAATGGAATGTGGATCTGGTTCGATAGGCTTTTTGGCCAAATGAGGCGGAGGCCATTTTAGCAACACCTTTGATAGGAGGTCATCAAGTTGATCAACAATTTTGGCCAGAAGATGCTTCAGGAAATTACTCGGTGGCTTCGGGTTATCGTTTTCTCTCTCATGACTCTTTGAAGATTCATTTCGAAACCAAGGCAAGTTCATTTGGAAAAGATTTTGGTAAGAAGCTATGGAGTTTTTTATGGAAACTAAAGGTTCCGCCAAAGATTCGAATTTTTGGGTGGAAAATATTAAATGAATCGGTGGCTACGGAAGGTAATTTGGTACGTCATCATGTCCCAACTTCTCCCTTGTGTCTTTGTTGTGGGGCTTTTTATGCTGATACCTTTCACGTTCTGTTTCACTGTGTTTATGCTAAAGTAGTTTGGAAAGAGCAAGGGTTATGGAAACAGTTAAAGAGGTTGACAAAAGGTACGATTTCTCAGTTTTTTCATGCTATATTGGAACGTTTTGACACGAATTTCGTATCTTTGGTGTTGACTGTTGCTTGGGCTATTTGGAGAGAGAGGTGTAGTTGGTTGCATTCGAATGAATTTGATAAGTTCTCTAATAAATCTTTAAAGGTTTTTAGGGTCCAATGGGCAATTGATTACACGAATGATTTTCAAGCATTTGGTTTTCTTTCCTCGGATAAGAGAGGTGAGATTGGTAAGGATAAGGATTATGGAAGCTGTGTAGAAGGTAAATTTTATCATTTTACGGATGCTGCGTTTAATTTGGAGAAAGGTTATTTTGCAGTGGGTTTTGTTGTTCATAATTCTAATGGTTTGGCTTTGTTGGCGGGAGGGGAAAGGATTCTTAATCCGGGATCGGTTGTTGCAGCAGAATTATTGGCGGCTCATAAAGGGTTGGAAAGCTGTATTAAGCATAAAATATCAGTATCTGGTATTCGTATGGATTCTGCTAATTCGGTCGAAGCTATTAATGCTTCGTTGTCTTTTGAAGCTATGGAGAATGAGTTGGTGATAATGATTAGAAGGCTCTTGAAATTTCTGTTCATTTGGGATTGCGATGTTATCTCAAGAATGGAGAATCAAGCTGCACATAAAATGGCTCAGCAATTTTGGAATCTTTCAACACCTCTTGATTGGGTTGAAAATGATATTCCTATATATATTAGGGAGATGTGTTTCTGTTAATTTTTGTATACTCCTGGTATATCCTCAAAAAAAAAAAAAAAAAAGAGTCAAATTTTCACATACTGTATATGCAAATTCTTGAAATCAAAAACACTTCTTACGGGGAAGTATTAACACAAATTCTCTCTCTAGAAAAATCCCCTCCCACTTCTCCCTCTCCTTTTTCTTCGGTAAACCCTCCCCCTTTTTTTCCGGTAACCCCTCCCACCACCAACAACCACCTCCTCCTCCATTAATGTAGATCTCGTAAAAGATACCATATTGGGGGCGCCCAACGCCGCCGCAGCCCTCCGGCACTGCCCACCTCCCTCCTTCTCTTCATAATCTAGTTTTTTTTTTCATTTTCCTTTATAGTAGTTTAGTCTAGATCTAAATATTAGATAGAAATATTAGTAGATCCGGTTTAGTTTCTTCTCTAGGGTAGAACCGCCTCCAAACCGTCGCTCTCCACCGCAGGCCCGCCACCGTCGCCCGACCGCCGTCGCTGCCGCCGGAACTCTGTTTTTTCCTTTCTGCTTCAGATTGTCCCGTGGGTGAAGGGGTCGTTTTCAGGATATTAATTGGGATCAATGGGTGAACCTCCCGTCGGGGCCAAGGTTGCCGATCGGGTGAGTCATCCGTTTGATCCCATTTTATTTTCTTTTATGCTTTCCGTATGTTCTTTTAGTTTGTTTTCTAGATTAGATCTGTTTGTTTCTGCTTTTCTATTTTCTGCATGTTGTTTTTACCTTTCCCTAAAGTTATGGGTGTTCCTCCCCTGCTGTTTTGGGGGTCCCTCCCCTGCTGTGATGGGTTTTTCTCCCTGTTTACGGGTTTTTCCCATGGTGGGCCTTTGTTGTGCCTGATGAAGTGGATCTGGTTGTCCTTGGGTTAGTGCCAAAGCTTCAAGGATTGCCGGTTTGATTGATGATCCTTCCACTCTCTCAAGATTGAGTTTGGAGATTACGGGTCGTTTGGTAGAAATTTACTCTTTTTGGTAGGTGAGCGTGAAATGTAATCTATTTTCCTATCTTGTAATTCTACCTCAAAAAAAAAAAAAACACTTCTTACGCTCATGATTTCAGAATCCTTGCATGCAAAACTTTATTTATTTACTAGTATTAATTTTCATATAGTTCAACATGTCTTTAAAAAAGTATTTATTTCATTGCTTCCAAGTTTACCCCAAAGCTTGTTTACGAACCCACATTGGGCTTTGAAAAGGTCACCGATGCAGAATCACTAGAGATCTTCAATCTCCCTGAAGAGCGTGATCTGAAGCACTTCAATGATAAGAGACATCTTTCAATTTTTAAGAAAGAAATTGTACCTTGATGACATTTTTTGCACCTGATGTTAAATATACATGAATGATTAGATGCCAAAAGGAAGTGACAAATTGAGTTCTTCATCCTTAAAAATGCAGCCCAACATTAGATGTAGAAGAAACCCTATGCATTCTCTAAATGATTGACCCTTAACCATGTTGGATTTTTTAGCACCTCCATAATGACTTTATAAAATTGACAGAAATAAATAACAAAAATGTAAATACAATTAAATTAATATTTACATAAAGTTTTTAATTTTTCTCTTTTAACAGTTTTTCTCCTTCCAAATAAGCAGGTTCTCGAAATCAGCAGCAACGACCCCATCTCACGAACAATAAAAACAATGTTAAAGTCGAGTTGAGGAAAAACCTTTTCCCACAAAATGAATACGTCCCGACTATTGCTCACGGTTTGACGTAACGTATTCAAAGGTAAAACGACTTTCGCCTCTATACGAGTAGCACCACAACGTATAGAGTTCCAACGAACTGAATCGACATGAAAACTGGACTGCACTCTATATGCTCAATGCAAATATGTATAATACTATGATTTTTTTCTAGGAAATTAAGTATTGTGTCTTTGTGTGAGTGTGTGTATGAGTATGTTTGCAACATAAAACATGCACCCTATTTATAGGCATGTTCCAACATGTGAGGGATCTCCACATTAATTACGATATTCATGGATTTTGTAACTCCTTGTTGTTACAAATTCATTTCTGAAACGTCTATGAGCCTGAACACTCAAGCGTTCAAGTTCATCACAATTCGTAATACCAATGTACCTAGACATTTCCAACGTCCAAATTCATCATAGTTCAAATTCAACTTAAATTCATTTGAGTTAACCCAATTTTGAATTGAACTTCAATTTTATGGAAACTTGATTTGTATGGGCCAAATCCAAATTTTTAAGTTCCAAAATTATATATGGGCCTGAAAGCCCAAATTTAAAAGCCCACGAGCAACAAGCCCAAAACTAGGCTTAAGCTCAATTGGACGAGCACGCACGTGCATCCGTATAGACTATTGGATTGCTCCTTAGTCATTATTATTTGAACTATTGTAACATCCTCCTATTTATAAGGAGTAATTTGCCCATTAAACATTCAAAGTTTTGGGACAATTATCACGATGTAACACCTTATCCCATAAAGTGTATTATTTGACGTTTCAATTTCGTGGAATAATTTTTCACTCACCGAAATTCGATTTTGAGATTTTAAATACACTACGATTATCTACTTCGAAAGTAAAACGATTCTTTGTCATTTAATTTTTTTAAAATTACATTTATAACCCTCAATAAATTGATCAAAGACGAGTGTTCTTCACTTTCATTTTAAAATCAATTAATTAAAATTAATAAATTCCTAACCAATTTCTCCAACAATTTCCACATAAACATAATTAATTAAAATTGTTGGGATATGAATCCTTGAAACAATGTTCTAATTGATGAAAGTATGTTTTGATGGCCAAAAGCAACTTAAAGTTAGTAATATATGTGGTTCTAAGTCATCTTAACTAAGTCATCTGATGAGAAACTTAAATTGAGATTACTGATCTTAATGCTAGCTGAAATAAGTTTACTGATCTTATTTAGTAATATTAAGAATAAGATTATTGATCTTAACTGATTCATTTGAAATAAGATTACTGATCTGAGTATGGAAACTGAGAATAATTTTAGTGATCTTATATGAGATATTTGAATATGAGTTACTGATCTTATATATTTACTGATCTTAAATGCTTACTGATCTTATATGTAAGTTACTGATCGTATATGAGTTTACTGATCTTATTGTTTACTGATCTGATATAAGAACTGTTAGGAACTAAGCTGATGTTTTGTATTGTATAGACAGCTTATAGTTTAGGACTTAGATGTACTCATCTGTATGTAGTTCAGTTGATGTATAGATAGGTTTTATATATAAAAAGTTGTATTCTATTGTAATCAGCATTGTAAAGTTCAGAACAGTAGATTAGAACTAGATTAGAAGAAGATCAGAAGACTAGTGAAGACTCAGAAGACTACTTCAGAATAAGAAGACTTCAAAGAAGAGTTGAAGAAGAGATTAGAAGAAATCTGAAGAAGTTTTGAACAGTTTTAAGTTACTGTGCTGACTGGCTCAGCAGAGTAAAAATCCGAAGAGTAAAAGTCAGAGCAGTAAGTTACTGTGCTGATTTGATGAATTGAAGAATAAGTTTGGAAAGCTTATTTAAAGAGTAACTGAAGATATATTTGAAGATATGCTGACTTGGAATAAGAAGGAAGTTACAATGTCGGTTACAAGAAGAAGTTACAAAAACAGTTTTAGAGTTAGTTGAGAGTTAGTTCACAAACTGCTAACTGTCATACTAAGTTCTATAAATACTGTGTGATCTCCTACTGCTAAGACTACTGATCTTAAAGCATTCACAAGCAATCTAAGTCTACAGAGCACAAGAAGAACTCACAGAGTTGAAGGAGATTAAAGAAGAGAAGAGCCACTGAATTGAAGAGAAGAAATCAAAGGCTATTCAAAGAGAAGTTTTACTTTTCAAGTTTAAGTTTGTATTTTGTAAAACAAGTGTGCTAGTTACTTGTAGAATTACTAGTAGATCGAAGATATACCTGGAGGTATAATCGATAAGATCACAGTCTTAATCTTGGGACTTTAAGCCACAAGAAACTCAAGAAGGAAGACTTAATAAACTTCACAACTGGAGTTGTGAGAGTGGATGTAGACATTTGTCGAACCACTATAAAATTCTGTGTTCTTTACATTTTTGTTTGATATTTGTTTGAATTGTTTCACTAAGAACATTAAGAATTTATTAATTAAAGATCTAAAGAAAAGTTGAGTATAAACTAGTAAGGCCCATATTGTTTTGAAAGTACTGATCTGAGCTGAGTAAGCACAGTACAGTACATAAGAAGACTAAATTTCGCATTGCATATTCTGATATTTTGAAAGAATTTTAAAAGTCTATTCACCCCTCCCCTCTAGACTTTTACTAGCTTACTCAATCTTAACTCAACTTTGGGACCAACAAGTGGTATCAGAGCAGTAGTTCTTTGGACTGCTGTTTCTTGATAACCTTGCAGATCTTGAGGGAAAAATTACTGATCTTGCTACTCTTTCTTGATATCTGTCCCTATCTGAATACTTGAAATCTATCTGCTATACTACTGATCCTATTTGTCTAATCAAACATGGATGACACTAATGTGAACAAACTGCCTAAGTTTAAGATTGCAGATTATGACTAATGGAAGCTTAGGATGGAGGCCATCTTTAGCTCAACCCATGATCTAATGGTGTCAGTGGTGACTGAAGGACCAATTGTCACCATGGTGGAGAACACTGCTGTTCTGGATCCTTCTCAACCAGTTGGAGCACTGGTCCCTAAACCAAGGTCAGAACTGACTTCTGAAGAAATGAGACAAAACAATTTGGATAGTCTTGCTAAGAATTATATTTTACACACCTTGCCAAATGAGTATCTTGGTAAAGTGTTAAAATGTAAGACTGCAAAGCAAATGTGGGACAAATTGGCTATTCTTTTTGAAGGTACTACACTGATCAAAGAAAGCAAATTATCCACAGTTGTCCAAAGGTTTGAATCATTTAAGATGAAGTCAGGTGAATCAATTGATGAATTGGATACTCGATTTACCAAAATCATGAATGATCTTGATGTGTTAGGCAAGACTTATACTGACAGAGAAGTTAACTTGAGAATCTTGAAAGCCTTGGATGAAAGGTGGAAAATGGTCAAGATGATCATTAAAACCACACAAGACATTGATTCTTGGCCAGCAGAAACTATGTTCCAAACCCTTAAGGCACATGAGTTTGAGTTAGATGAAGAAGATCCTATTAGTGTGATTCAGAAGGATAAGGATGCCTCTAAGGACATAGCTTTTAAAGCCTCTACCTCTAAGGGGTCTAGATCATCTAAGTCTAAGGCCTCAAGCATAAAAGATGAACTAGATAATTATGATCTTAGTCTGAAAGATCAGATGAGCCTTATGATCAAAAGATTTGATAAACTTAATAAGAGGTATGGTAGATACAAGAGATTCTATAAGGAAACTAAAGGTTCTAGTAACAGGGACTCTTCTATGAACAGAAGGGATCAAAACTCTTCTGAAAGAAGGGATGAGATCTCTAATGAGAACAGGAGAGATAGGAACTCATCTGAGAAGAGGGATAGAAAGTATTCTGATAAGAAAGACAGGAACTCAATTGACAAGCATGACAGGAACCGAAAACATTCTCCTCCTAAAAGAACTTCTAATAATCCTGTGTGCTATAATTGTGATAAGCCAGGTCATTATGCTTATGAATGTCCTGATCTGAGTTCTGAAGATCGAGAAGAAAGGAAAGCCAGAAGAGATCGAAAATATGCCAAGGGTAAGAAGGCAATGATGGCTTACAATGATTCTGATTCAGAATCAGAAGAGTTGCCATCGTCTTCATCTGACTACCCCTCTAGCAATGAAGATGAAGCCTTCATAGCAGATGATGGACTGGTAATGATGGCCAAAATAAATGATGAGGTATCATCTGCTAACTCTTTTCAATCTTGCAAGAATTCTGACACTAATGAAAGTGATGCTGCTGTTAGCAGTGTAGGAAGTAGTCTTCATCATTCCCAAGGAGTGACTGAAGAAGACCTTCTACAAGCTAACAAAGCATTCATTGAAATTAGTGATGAGAATATAACTTTAAAGCAAGAAATCATTAATCTGAAAGAAGCTCAGTCAAAAGTAGATCCTAATATAGCTGTCATAAATGCAAGGCTATCAGAAGAGTTGTCTCAACTCCAAGAAAAGTATGCATTCATTGACAAACTATATCGGGTATGCTTAAAACTCAAGCCAAAGAGACTAATGAATTCAATGATTTAAAGATTAAGTGTGAAAAACTTGAAGAGCGCAATAGATTCTTAGAATCTGAAGTAGTGAGCCTAGATCGAAAGCTATCTGGGATGATTAACTCTACTAGAATTAATCAAACTATCTCAGACAGATATAGAGCTCCAAATGATAAAAGTGGAATAGGTACTGATCTGCCTAGTTCCTCTACTTCAGAATTTAAGAACACTAATGGAGCTAGTTCAAGTTCTTTGCAACTAGATAAAGGAAAAGAACCTATGACTTATGATGATGATCCAAAACTCAAAGTACAGTCTAAATACATCCCTCCTACTACCAAGAATGGTAAAATGAAGAATGTATTAAGACCAGTACAGTCAAGACCATACCAGAAGAGTTATACTCCTCTGACCAGATCAGATCAGTCCTGGAATCAGAAGAGACAAACTCAGAACAGTAGGTCAAGACAAGCACAGGTAAGTTGGGAACAGCCTAGACCTCCTTTTATAAGGCAGTCTCAGCTGTATTCAACTAAACCTAGGAGATTTGTGCCTCATTATCATAACAAACATGTTCTTTATCCTCCACCTTTATCTTATGATACCATTGGTGAGGAAAGACCAAAACAAAAATATAAGCCTTATGGTCCACATGCTTTCAGACCTTATTCAAACTATTACAGGCATACTGATCTTACTGAAAAAGGGATAGAACCAAGGAAAGGCTATCTCAGAAAAATAGATCCTAAGTCTGCTGATAATTCTGAATTGGTTAATAAAGTACTGTTTTGTGATAAATATGGAAGAAAACTGAAGAGGTCTCATTTATTCAAAACTTCAATGTTTATTTGGGTCATTGGGTGCCTCTTACTGCTACTAACACTCAAGGACCCCAATAAATAGTGGGTACCTAAATTACATATGTATAGAGATATGTACTAACATTTCAGGTACTGATCTTATACCAAGAAGGATATGAAGCAGAAACTAAGAGCAGTACATCAAAACTCAAAATTCAGAAGAGACAACCCTATGTCAGATCACTACACTTAAAACAGGTAACAAGGTTACTAAAGTGACCTTCATCCCGATGAGGAAGCTGGTAAAGCTGAGGGACACTGAGAACATACATTAAGGGGGAATATGTGATTTCTTAAAAATCCTTTTGTTGACTCAGAACACTAAGTCACTTTAGCATAAACCTTGATGTGATCATTAAATTAAACATATTGTTACTAATTTGTACTGTTTTACACTTATACATGTTGTGCTAACACTTCTACCAAGGTGAAACAGGCACAGAAGAGGAATTCTCCACTGAAGGGGGAAATGATCTGATTACAGATTTGAAAAATCTACTAATCTGATCTGATTACAGGATATAGCAGTCTACAGATATATTCTGATTAATAAATTGACTTGTCTACAGAACTGTACTGATTGCAAAGCTTCTTTGTCTACAGTACTGATCTGATTACAATTCAGTTATTCTACAGAACTAATCTGATTACTGACTAATCTGTCTACAGAAAGATTTGTTTACTACTAATCTGTTTACAGAATTCTACTAATCTGACACAGTACTGATCTGAGGATTACTGTACTGATATCAAAAAGGTGAAATCAGGAAAATTGGGTACTGATCTGAAACTACTGTGCTGACCCATCTACTGATCTGAACACTACTGTGCTGATTCATCTACTGATTTGATTTCTAAAAATGTTACTCAGCTGATCACAGTACTCAGCTGATCCAGATAAGTGAAAATTTTCTTAATATACTAGTAAGAAAATGAAGGGAAATAGTTTTGGAAACTACTGTGCTGATTTGCATCAGAACAGTCTTTTGGTTTAGAATACTCTAAGTCAAAAATTGTTCAATTTTAGATTACTAATAGAGAAGATTAATACACTCCTCTATTTCTAACCTAAAAACTGTGATGTATTTATCAAACACAAATTGGCTCCAAAATTAAGGATGGTACTAGAATATGAACAGTTTATTTTTTTTAAACACGGATCTCGAGACTTAATCTCAACCATTCTTTGTGATAATCAAATTCAATCCTAGCCCTAGATTGGTTTTGAATTTGACAAAAAACGATCACTCTTCATCTTCTTTCTTACAAGTGCATTTCTGAAAAAATCATAAACTCAAATTTACTGGAAAAATTCTGTTTTCTACAAAATTCTACAAATGGCAACTATCAATATTATAAATGAATCTAACGAAGTTGCAGGAACATTTGATTCGAATTTCTGGGTTCGAGAAAAGGGCATTTTTGTAGAAAATGTTGTATATTTCAATGGTCGACACAATGCTGAAAATCAAGCCATTCTGACAATGTGCGAGGAGTGTGGGCTGAGGAAATTTCTTGAATCATCTCCGATAAATGTGTATGAACCGGAGGCTATGGAATTTTATCTACAGCTTAAAGGAGATAGCAATGGTGTCCACTCCATGCTTTCTGGGCACAAGGTCACGATTACAAGAGAAATCCTAGAAGTCATGTTGGATTTACCTCAAGGCCCAGTGGATATTATGAACTACAAAGCAGGAGAAGAGAAGGAATGTGTAGGAAGATGGTCAGGTGTTGAAACAGAGTCCTTAAGTAATCTGAAGAAGGACGTTCTTCCTACTGGTCTGCAGTTTCTGATGGACATAGCCGGAAAATGTTTGTTAGGGCAACATCATAGTCAGGATGCTCTATCAAGTTCAAAGATTCGTATTATGGCTGCAATCATAGACAGAGTTCAAGGTGATTGGCAAGGATTTTTCTTAGAAAGGTTATTAAATGAGAAAGAAAAAGTTTTGTTCGATGAGGATACAATGGAATTTTCGATTAAATCGAAATTAGGGTTCGGAAACAAGTTGAGTTTCTTATTGCCTCAGTTGGTTAAAAAACCGTACTGGAGTAATCCCAAGAAATTCCATCATGGAAAATTCTTGATGAAGAAGGAGTCTGTTCGTTTTGAACAAGAGAATCCTTTGGAGCAACCCCAAGAGTCTGAAGCACAAGAGTCTGGAGCTTCAATGTACCGATCTGATGATAATCAACCAGAGATTAGATCGAAGGCGAGGCATGATCCAAGCAGTATTAGACCAAGGAGAGGAAGGTCTGCTACAGCTGCCTCAGAGCCAACAGTCAGATTTGTTGAGACTGTGGTGCAAGCAAGCTCAGAAGAGCAAGAGGTTAGTGTTCCTAGTCCTATTGCTTTACATAAGAGAACTAAGAGGAGAAGTGCTAGGAGGAAGTTTGTTGATGTTTCTTCTACCCCGTCAAACTCTGAACCAAGCCCAGCTGAAACCCAAAACCCTCAACCTTCATGTTCTGGACAATCAGCTCACTATTTTCCTGTGTCTCAGAACACTCCCCATTCTTCCCCTCAGAACACTAATGTTGATCCTACTCATATTTCAAGTCCTCAACATCAACCTTCACCACATCATTCCCCAACACAGGTTCATGATCACTCTACTGAACATGAATTTGAGCCTTCTACTGTACCAATTGACATTTCATCATCCCCTGAACCTGAATTTATAGCTCCTAAACCTGCTGATTTAATGGATTATACTATCTGTGATAAAGAGGATAGAATCAGGATAGATTTGAGATTGGCTTTGTTGAAGCAATTTCCTGGACTGGATGAAAGCTCAGTTGAGTTTGAGAAACTCCTTAGGATAGGCACATGGGTGTATCTTAAGAGGAGTACTCTTAAAGAGAATTTGGCTATTATGGAAGGTATGGGAGGTGCTTCAATCTTTGATGATTGGGAAGCAGAGTAGATGCAAGCAGCTGGTGTTAACTCATTTCTTGAGCTAGTTACCCCAGAGTCTGTAGTTCACCTTGTTGAAAGGCTGACAGGAATTAAATATTCTATGGAAAATGTTGCAACTCCTTCTGCAGATGATGATTTGGTTATGGAAAGTGCAGAAAGGGTAGTTAATGAGGAAGATCATGTTGTTGAAGATTTTATGGAAATTGATGAAGATGTTGACAATGCAACAGAAATGTTTGAGAACACTGTTGTGATTGAAGAAACAGAAGCCTTGGAGAATCAAAATTTAAATGCTGAAGAGATGGAAAGCATTCCATTACAGTCTACTGATCCTATCATTCCTGAGGATGTGCAGGAATAGATCAGAACAGTTCCTGTTGAAAAGGAAACTGATAACTCAAGCTTTGAAATATTGAAAAAGCAGAATGCAGAGCTTCAAGCTAAATTGGAAGATGCTGTGAAGATGTTTCATGAAGCTACTGACAGAATGAATAAGATGATTTCTGAAAACTCAATTGACAGAGTTATGGAGCATACAATGTCTAAGATTTATGACCTCCATAGACTTCAAGAGAAGAACTTATCTAAGGTGTTGCATGACAAGATGGAACAACACTTAACTCCCATGCAAGAGTGGCATGATGAAGCCAAAAAGGGGGAAGATAAGATAAGAAGAGTAATGGAGCAAACTCAGTCATAACAAGCTCAGTTGGTTGTGAGTCAAGATGAATTGAAAGAAGAGATTGCAATTCTGAATGAGAAATTGAAACTAAGGAAGCAACAGAAACAACAAGCTGAAGAAGTTGTTGAGAAAAAAAAAACTGATGCTGCTGGAAGTTCTAGTCAGAAAAAGAGGAAATTAATACTGTCTGATGAAGAAGAACAAGAAGAAGAAACTGGTAGACTTACCAGATCCAGAAGCAAGTTGAAAATTGGTGCTTCAAGTGAAGAAGCAGAGTTGAAAAAGAAGAAAGAAAAGGATGTCAAGTTCTTGAAAACAAGATTTGATAATCGAGTTACAGCTTTGAAAAAGAAATTGAATGCTCAAAGGAAAGCTGAAGGAAAAGAGTTTGATAAAAAATTTCAAGATGAGAACTTTGTGGATTTTATTGTTCTAACAGAAAATATGGAATATTGGAAGAATCTGAAGAAGAAGTGGCAGATTGCAAACTTCATTGTGAGGAAGTTTGGTGATCATTCGAGTAAAGAAGCTGAATTTGCTGATTTTGAAGAGTTCATGCTGAACATTGATCAAGATTTTTGGGAAGACATAGCACAAGTTGTTGCTCGTGCTGGAACAAAGATCTTATGTCCTGAAGAACCGAATTGGGAACCTCCAAGACTGGAGAATGGAGAACCTGATTACAAGGAGATTAACAGCATAATTGCTGAGATTATCAAAGAAGAAGGAATTACTGATCATCAACATATGATGGATATCAAAGCAAGGATGTATGTTGCATTCAGAATCTGAAGATACATAATGAAGATGAAGGACCAAGCTCACAAGATAATATTTCTTATCCTTAATCTTTATTTCTATATTTTTGTGTGTTGCATATTTTGTTAGTATGTGTAATATGTGAAATATCTGATCTGATTGTGAATATGATATGAAATTTGATTTGATGAACTGTTATGATAGATTACATACTTAACTACTGATTTATTAACATTTAAGTAGTTTTGGCTTCATCAAAAAGGGGGAAATTGTTGGGATATGAATCCTTGAAACAATGTTCTAATTGATGAAAGTATGTTTTGATGGCCAAAAGCAACTTAAAGTTAGTAATATATGTGGTTCTAAGTCATCTTAACTAAGTCATCTGATGAGAAACTTAAATTGAGATTACTGATCTTAATGCTAGCTGAAATAAGTTTACTGATCTTATTTAGTAATATTAAGAATAAGATTACTGATCTTAACTGAGTCATTTGAAATAAGATTACTGATCTGAGTATGGAAACTGAGAATAATTTTAGTGATCTTATATGAGATATTTGAATATGAGTTACTGATCTTATATATTTACTGATCTTAAATGCTTACTGATCTTATATGTAAGTTACTGATCGTATATGAGTTTACTGATCTTATTGTTTACTGATCTGATATAAGAACTGTTAGGAACTAAGCTGATGTTTTGTATTGTATAGACAGCTTATAGTTTAGGACTTAGATGTACTCATCTGTATGTAGTTCAGTTGATGTATAGATAGGTTTTATATATATAAAGTTGTATTCTATTGTAATCAGCATTGTAAAGTTTAGAACAGTAGATTAGAACTAGATTAGAAGAAGATCAGAAGACTAATGAAGACTCAGAAGACTACTTCAGAATAAGAAGACTTCAAAGAAGAGTTTAAGAAGAGATTAGAAGAAATCTGAAGAAGTTTTGAACAGTTTTAAGTTACTGTGCTGACTGGCTCAGCAGAGTAAAAATCCGAAGAGTAAAAGTCAGAGCAGTAAGTTACTGTGCTGATTTGATGAATTGAAGAATAAGTTTGGAAAGCTTATTTAAAGAGTAACTGAAGATATATTTGAAGATATGCTGACTTGGAATAAGAAGGAAGTTACAATGTCGGTTACAAGAAGAAGTTACAAAAACAGTTTTAGAGTTAGTTGAGAGTTAGTTCACAAACTGCTAACTGTCATCCTAAGTTCTATAAATACTGTGTGATCTCCTACTGCTAAGACTACTGATCTTAAAGCATTCACAAGCAATCTAAGTCTACAGAGCACAAGAAGAACTCACAGAGTTGAAGGAGATTAAAGAAGAGAAGAGCCACTGAATTGAAGAGAAGAAATCAAAGGCTATTCAAAGAGAAGTTTTACTTTTCAAGTTTAAGTTTGTATTTTGTAAAACAAGTGTGCTAGTTACTTGTAGAATTACTAGTAGATCGAAGATATACCTGGAGGTATAATCGATAAGATCACAGTCTTAATCTTGGGACTTTAAGCCACAAGAAACTCAAGAAGGAAGAGTTAATAAACTTCACAACTGGAGTTGTGAGAGTGGATGTAGACATTTGTCGAACCACTATAAAATTTTGTGTTCTTTACATTTTCTGTTTGATATTTGTTTGAATTGTTTCACTAAGAACATTAAGAATTTATTAAGTAAAGATCTAAAGAAAAGTTGAGTATAAACTAGTAAGGCCCATATTGTTTTGAAAGTACTGATCTGAGCTGAGTAAGCACAGTACAGTACATAAGAAGACTAAATTTCGCATTGCATATTCTGATATTTTGAAAGAATTTTAAAAGTCTATTCACCCCTCCCCTCTAGACTTTTACTAGCTTACTCAATCTTAACTCAACTTTGGGACCAACAAAAATTAATAAAAGACTATTGTTGGAGATTTTTTTTTGAAAAGAAAAGATGGTAATTTGTATTAACGTATAAAACTAAGGGTCTCAAGCCCGAATACAACTAAGATCCCATGTACAATGTGTGGAGATATGCTATTTTACGATTAAGTTGGGGATACACAACCATGGTTCTCTTTCCCAATCAATATAAGGTGAATTTATGATTTTGTGAGCCTTAAGCCATTTCCAGGAACTGAATTTAATGCTCTCTGAAATCTCTTCCGGTGTTGATGACGCCTCGTTGAATATTATGTTGTTCCTATTCCTCCAAATTTTCCAAATCGTAGATATTGATTTAAATGGCCTTATTTCCAGCTTTGTAAAATTCTTTCCAATGTTCCTTCACTGTAGTATTGTGCAATAATCTACCTTTTGTCCATTCAAGTATTTCCTCCCACACCAGCAAGAAAGCAGAGCACGTAACAAATAGGTGTTGCCCTGTTTCCGTGCACATCTTGTTGGAGATATGGATTAGAGATATTATTTTGTGATTATGTTTATCTATAGAGGTAGGACATGTGTGTTGTGTTAGAATGTTCAAGTTGGCAATAAAAGTTAAGAGTGCATGGGGTGGTGACACGTTGAGTGCACGTGGAAGAAGGGTCCATAATTTTCTAAATCTTTGTGGTGACTAGTGACTTTTGAGCCCTTTAATGTCGGCTGAGGAAATGGATGGGTTACTGCAGTTGTCGGACAATTTGTCGTACTCATTTCGTCCGGCTATAAATTTTTATGTTGCTAAAGGTCAAGTCAAGGGACATTTCACAATAAATTTTTTATTTCATTTTTAGTAAATTATTTTCTCTCTTTCAATCACATTACTTATATTTTATCTATAATTTTATCATACATAGTCTCATACTAATCAATTACTCCGTATTTTATTTCTCACCATCACATATTCACATCATTTGTAGTACATCTATTATTTTATCATATTTCTTAATCTAAACATTCAAAACAAGTGGGAAACTTATTCAGAGACAAATGAAGTATTAATTTTAGTTACTTTAACAATAGCCTTTTATTAATTTTAGGGCAATTTTCTATTCGAATAATTTCACTCATACTTTTCTCTAATAGAACCTATCTGATTTTTTTTTTCTAATTGATTCAAATTGATTTTTCTAAGACACTTCTGCCCTTTTATTAATTTGAATAAATTCGAAATCATTAATTCATATAATTAAGTCAACTAAATCAGCACTTTCCAAATTTTAAATATTTTTCTAAAAAGTAGATAGCCCCAATTAATTCGTATGCATACAATACCCTGACATTTAATTAGATTTTTTTATAATTTGAAACTTTTTTTAATTAATTAGATTTTTAAATTTTTAATAGGTGCATTTAATTAACTTTTCAAAATAAATCATTTCTTACAATTTAATTAAAATATGATGATTATTTTGCATATAACGTTATGCACAATTCAAAATATGATGATTATGCTGCATGTCGCATGCATAATACATTCGATTGAAATATGATGACTATTTTGCATATCACATTGAGTTTATTAACATTAAGAACTAAAATCCAACCTATCCCTACAATTAAAACCAAAAATTATTAGCATTTCAATTAGGAACAAAATGAGGGTTTAAAATACCTATAATACCCTATATAAAAACACCACTCCCCACAAACACACGTCGCGTTGAAGTGGCAAACCCTAGCCTGAAAAAACCATAATCTTCCCTCCCCCCACCGCAGAGAGATGAAACCCCCCATCACGAACGGCAAACCTGGATGAAGTTGAAGATGGAGGCGACATGTAAATCGCGATCCCCCATTTCAGAGGTTTCAACAGAGATAATCGCCCTTTGAGTTCTATCTCCGACGGTCGTGAATCAAGTGTAGGTGACCTACATAACTGATTTCAGGTTTGAAGTATGGTGGGGGTGTTGATTTTCGACGATGGCGAATGATCGGAGTGATTCAGGGCGGGATCTGCTTCTAACGGCGTCGGCCACCATGGCCGTCCTGCATCACGCCGCCTCATGCACCGGTCGTAGGCAACCTTTCATTGACAGATCAACCGTTGTCGTATGTACCGTTCCATAATCATATTGATGCCACCGATTTTAAACTGATCTAGGGTTTCAGTTCTCTCATCAGGAATCCTCCACCTACTCTAAAATGGTTCCATTCTCCATCGATTCCCTGTTGTTGTTTGTTTTTCGTACAATTATCATTTGATTCGTGTTTAATCTTGACTTATTTATGGAAATCTTTCTTGGTGCAGTCCCTCGTAGCAAATGAGGAATTCCGGCACATTCTGCGTGTGCAGAATACTAATGTGGATGGAAAAGAAAAGATCTGGTTTGCCATACCCTCTGCTAATTTGGGTATAATCTACTTTAGGGAAAGTAAACATTGAGAACTTTGGTATAATTTTATTGAAGTTATAATTTGGGTATAATTCACTTTAGCAGGAAAAGCAAAAGTTTGAACTTAATAGTGTTTGCTCTGCTCATTATTTGATTTTATGCAATGTCTTACATGATGTGGACTGATTATCTTGTGTAAATAGTAGAGTATTTTTGTGTCTTTAGTTGTCTATACTTAATGGCAATACATGTTTAGAAGACCCTAATATGTATAATTTCCATCATTCCAGAAATTATGTATATCTTGTGAAGTTATCTGTGCTGCTACTCAGAGATTTCTCAAAGATAACCTCAAAAAAGCTATCTCCACTGCTACTCAGAGATTTCTCACTATGGCAGAGTATATGCTCACTTATGTTGTCTCATAGCTCTAAGAGCTCAAATATATTACTACCATTTGGTGACCTTTATTTGCACCCAAAGCACATAAATTAGTGGTTGTCAATTTTTTTATGTTTTTGTCTTATTTTTCTTGTTGATACAACATTCTTGTCTATTTCCAAATCACAAGATGAAAGCTGATGATTGTTAGATGTGAAGGTTTTTGGCTATGCTGTTGTGGGAGATGATTGTTAGATGTGAAGGTTTTTGGCTATGCTGCTGTGGGAGGTTTTGCTGATAACGCAACATGCAATTTTCGTTGCATATATAAATTCAATTTATTGCATATATTTATTTATATGTATAATGCATATCCGTTGTATTTTTAAATAAAATTAGTATTTTAGAACATCTTATTATAGTAATATATCATTCTATTGCATATTTTGAAGTGTTTTAGAATATGCACTAATTCTTTTTATATGCAACTAATTGATTCTATTGCATATTTGTTTTAGAGGGAAAATTTTAGTTTTAGTCCTATAAGTTTGATACATTCCAAAATAAATCCTTTAAGTTTCAAATTTACAAAATACGTCATTTACCTTTCAATTTAATCCTTTTTTACATCAATTTTAATCCTTTATCTTTCTAATGAATTAAATGCTGCCGGATTCCGATGGGATGGGCTGACTTTGGTACCACATTTATTTAAAAAATGTCATGTTATCTGCCACATAATTATCTACGTAATTAATTTAATATCTATCAAATTTTCCTGTAAACTCTCAAGTTCAATTAAAAACAAAATTGAAATATTCTTCCAAGTTCAATTAAAAACAAAATTGAAATATTCTTCCAAATTCAATTAAAAACAAAATTGAAATATGCATAAAACAATTCTTTGACAGGATAATTACAAATAAATTTTACAACTAAATTAAAACATAACAATTTAAAATATATGAAGGTGTTCATATCAATTGATTGATGCTTACAATATAATAAAACTGTATTTCAATCTTTCCAAAAACTAACATTCCACCTAAAACATTGAGAATACAATTTCCAGCAAAAAAAACACCAAGTTCATCTAGCCAAAGTTATCCACTAAAACAACCAAATTACCTTGAACAAGTAAAATAAACGACAAAAGACAAAAACCATCCATGTTTAAAAGGCAAAAACTAAAGTTCACAATTTTTTCGTTTCTCTTCTTCGTGATATTACTCTCTCTGTTGAGATAAGTCCATGAAAAATGGCAATTAAACTCGAATATTGCTCAGAACTGTATTATTTATACACATTCTTAAAATAAAATTATATGTAAATTTTATTGAGAACTTTTTAAAATATTGAAAACTAGAACTTTTTAAAATATTGAAAACTTTTTAAAAACTTCTTAAAATATACCTCTAGTCAATTGATTTAAATAGACATGTAAAATATATATCATAACAAAACTAACAAAAGAAAAATTTAAATAGACATTGAGAAAAAATTAAAGATAGGATGATGGGTTTTTTAAATAAATGTCGTAACAAGTCGTCAGTACATTCCACCGGAATCCCCAAATAATTTAAACGCATAAATCAAGAGGAGAATATTCAAACAGCTTTAATTCATTAAAAAGATAAAGGATTAAAATTGATGTAAAAAATGATTAAATTGAAAGGTAAATGATGTATTTTGTAAAGTTGAAACTTAAAGTATTTATTTTGGAATGTATCAAACTTATAGGACTAAAACTAAAATTTTTCCTGTTTTAGAATATGCACTAATTCTTTTTATATGCAACTAATTGATTCCGTGATTTTTGGAAATCGAATGGAGAGATTAGTAAATTTTTCGAATCTTGGAAAGTTAATAAATGAGCGTTATTTTCGAGATTGTGTTTCAGAAATCGTTTTTAAAGTAGCAACATATTTTTGCATATCAATGAGAATATGCAACAATTTTTTCTATATGCATGTCAAAGAGAATATGCAACATATTTCTCGGAATCGAATTGAAAAATTACTCGGAATCGAATTGAAAAATTAATAAATTTTTTAAATTTTAGAAAAATAATAAATGTGCGCAATTTTCAAGATTTTTTTACCGATTTCATTTTTTAATACTCAGATTTTATAATTCTAATTTTGCTGAAATTAAAATTTTAAAATTCGAAATCCTAGTTGCACATTTTTCGAGGTTATAATTCCGCAGAATTTATAATTCTGGAAGTTGACTTTTAATAATAATAATAATGAAATTGAAAATTTGAAATTCATTTAGTTAAAGGGTATAATTGTACAATTATGTTCTAATTTGTCCTTCTTTATAATTCTATAAAAAATTGTCTTTAATTTTAAAGATTAAGGGTGGATTGTCCTATAGTGTAACTTCCCCTATCACATTATGCATAATTCAAATCATTTTCTATAAATAGATTGAAATATGATTACTATTTTGCATATCACGATTATGCATAATTCAAATCATTTCCTAAAATTAAATTAAAATATGATGACTATTTCGCATACTAACAACAAACAATGCATATATCGAGTGAATGATGCATATTTGCAACACATTGCATACTAGCAACAAACAATGCATAAATTGGACACATTTACAACAAACAACACACATTTACTTACAAAAAGAAATATAATCCTAAGTTTCCTCATTTTAAATAGTTGACCATGCTTCAAACATGGTCAATATAAAACTATTAAAAATAGAAATTAGGCATTCTCTAATTTATTTAGAGTACTTTCTCATCTGAAAATGAGGATTGTTCTTCGGCACCAACGGTTGCATCTGAAAGAAGCTTGCCCAGCTTTGTCTTGGGAGAGAGCCTCTTGGCTTCCTCGGTTGTATAGATGTATATCTTCTTCACCATGGTGCAAAATTCACTAAAAAAGCATTTGCCAAAATCATACAACATAAAATTAGCATCTTTCAAGTATTACACTATCAAGTGAAACGATCTATTTCAAAATGCACCGTCTAATGTCACAGATATACAAAAAACTACAATCATAAGCTGGAAACAACGCTATAAATGCAAAATTGATAAGAGATTAAGAGAGAGTTCACAAACATCAAGAATTCAGCCATATTAGGCCCAATTTCATAATCACTATAAAACATAGCAACTGGAACAGGAGTTTCAGAAACTTGAGAGTTTAAGTAAAAGAATCTTGTACTCATACTCCGATTGTCATCAAACACATACAATTGACTTTGATGTCCCTGTCTATCTTATCATCCTTTGCAAAATCAAAGTTTCATTGCAACTACTTTGGGAAAAAAAATTAGAACTACAAAACCATCTTTAAAAACTACTAACACAATAAATCATACTTCAGTTGAACATAATACCCAGAATTCCTCTTCTCGTATGTCTTCTCCATCAGCTTCATTGTTTTCGGCAAAAGTCGAACAACTTCAGGTTAGGAAATTTCAATTAACGGTATGGATAACAAAACAAACTATTTAAAGATTTGGCAAAAAAAATCTCACCGGAATAGGGCGACGGCGGCGGCCATGAGTGGGTTTCGTCTTCTTCGCCATCATCTCTACGAGAGGGCTCAGATCTATAACATGGAAAAATTCGTACAGATCGGAGTTGAGGGAGGTTTCGGCCATAGATCGTCCTCTCCGGCCATTAATAGAGTCGGTCGACGGCCACCCTAAGAACAAAATAGACTGCGGCCGGCTAGGCGTCTTCGACTTCACGCACGGCGGCGGTAGAGACAGGTCGACATCGAAGAGGCTCAGCGGCCACGAAGCTTCGTCTTCGACCATCTTCTTCGTCCAGTGCGGCCGTGTTCTTCCCCCAAGGTAATGGCGACGACGGTAAGGTGGGGGGAGGGGGATAGGGTTTTGATTTTGGTTTTAGTTTTAGGTGAATGAGTATAATGAATTAAATGAGTAGAGAGATTCATATTTATACAAGGTATTCTTGGTTTTTTAACTCTATTTTGATCCTATTAGAATTTTTTTAAAGTGGTAGTTTCTATTTGTTTAAGGTGTTATAGGAATGACTCTAATAGGGAATAATCTCTTAATTTTAATTAATTATGTGAGAATTGTTGGAGAAATTGGTTAGAAATTGATTGATTTTAATTAATTAATTGATTTTAAAATGAAAGTGGAGAACACTCGTCTTTAACATGAATGCCATAATTAATGTGGAGACCCATCACATGTTGGAACATGCCTATAAATAGGGTGCATGTTTTATATTGCAAACATACTCATACACACTCACACAAAGACACAATACTTGATTTCCTAGAAAAAATTATACTCCAGTATTATACTTATTTGCATTGAGCATATAGAGTGCAGTCCAGTTTTTATGTCGATTTAGTTCGTTGAAACTCTATACGTTATGGTGCTACTCGTATAAAAGGTGAAAGTTGTTTTACCTTTGAAAACGTTACGTCAAACCGTGAGCACTAGTCGAGACGTATTCGTTTTGTGGGAAAAGGTATCACTTTGACTCGGTTCCCTTTCTCTAACTATTTCAGTTTCAATTTTTGTTGCAACTTTTGCTGCTACTGCCTACTAGCAGACCTGTCACTTCAAGAAGTTGCTCGAAATAGAAAGTTATCATATTCGGAAAGCTTGAAGAAATTGTAATTTCTTTTAACTGTAATTTTCATTTATTTTATTTATTCCGTCATATTGTAAGCCATTGTTGGTGAAATAAACCAACAAACCAACAGAGCTTTGGAAGAGAATTTGGGATAAAGTCGTATAAATGGGTTATTACATGCTCATTCCAGAAGATTAGATGGACCTTCGATGATCTTGTAGTTAGAGGGAACTTCACAATCGCAAAAGTGAAGGAAACTTGAATCAAAGTCATATTTGTATTAACTGTTAAAAAATCAATCATGTTCAAAAATCTTAATTGAAATGATTGTTCTTTGGCTATTAAGACAATTCCTTATTGTCTTTGGTTCAACCTTTACTATTTACAAATATTATATGTACTTAACTGTTTAGTTAACTTGTGATTGTTGAGATTAAGTCAAAAGTTGGTAAATCTAAAAGATATGAATAGAGTTCTCGATGTGGGATACAAGAACTAATAATATATACACAACTTCTAATACTCTAACACACCCCATCAAGATGGTGGGCGATTAACAACACCAATCTTGCTCACTAGAAGAGATAGCCGGTTGTGAGATAAAGGCTTCGTGAGAGCGTTAGCGAGTTGGTCAGCAGAAGAGACATGAGCAACTCGTAGTTGAGAAGATTTAACAAGATCCCGAACAAAGTGATAATCGATGGCAATGTGCTTCATACGGGAGTGAAACAACGGATTGGAGCATAGGTAGTTGGCACCAACATTATCATAATACATCGTAGGTGTTTCTGAAGCCAAGGGCACAAAAAGTTCAGAGAGAATGGAACGAGACAATTGTAACTCAGCAGAAGCATCGAAAAGAGCACGATACTCAGCCTCAGTGAGCTCCAGGAGATGGGGTTGGCCCCAAGAAAGATGATGAAGGCACTAGTGGGTGTTCTATCGTCACAGTCCCCAGCCCAGTCAGCATTCAAGAAACTATGAAGAGACAGTGGGGAATTGTGCCGCAGATGGAGGAAAAAGTGACGGGTTCCATTCAAGTAGCGGAGGAGCTGCTTTACCGCCCCCTCCCCCAAATGAATTTTGATGGGAGCGTGTATAAACTAAGAAAGCTTGTTCACGGTATATGCAATATCAAGTCTGGTGAGAAGCAAATACTGAAGGCTGCCCAAAACTTTACGATAAGTGGAGGAGTCTGAAGGAGTAGAGCCATCATGGAGAGATAACTGGGAGCCCGTAAAAAAAGTTTTGTCAATTTTAGACAAAATACTTTAAATTTTGACAAAATAAAACTAGAGATTATTGACTCCATGATACATATTTTGGCCCTTGAGAGGTAGAAAGTACAAGTCATTTTTTTAGTCTCTAACACTACAAATTATCTTGTAAATTGTCTTTCCTACCCTTCATCTATTCAAAGATTACACTTCTTCTCTCTCCTCCCTCTCAAACAATTAATATTGTCTTCTCTCTCTCCCATTTTCAAATATTTGTTTCTCTCTCTTTTCTCTCACAAAAACACACACACACACACAAGATCTTAAATGGGGCTTGAGACGGCGAAGAAGGCAGCGAGATGTTTTCGCAGCTCGTCGAGCTCGTCGAGTCGAAAATGGCGGCCGTTTGGGTATTTTGAGACGGCGAAGAAATCAGCGAGACGCCGCCGGTGCAAAGCCTGAATTCTCTGTCAAGGGGCTCGTCTTCTCCGATCTGCGCCGCTCACGTGATGGCAGCATACCGTCGTTGCAAAGCTTGAATACTCAGTCGAGGGGGGCCTTCCGCCGTCGTTGCAGAGCCTGAATGCTCCGTCAAGGGGCTCGTCTTCTCCGATCTGCGCCGCTCGCGTGATGGCGGCATTCCGTCGTTGCAAAGCTTGAATATCGGCGGATCTAGAAAAAGAGATCGAGGGTTTTTTAAGAAATAACCGAACTCATTGTGGGAGCAAATTCTGGGTATTTCTCCATCCATTTTGTGGAAGCAAACGATTTGTGATCTAGGTATGGAAGCAAAAACCCCTTTTGTCATGATCTGTGATCTGATTTTTTTTATTTTGGTTCCTCTCTCTAAAAACCCCTCTACTTTCTTTACTTTAGGAAATATCGTTAAAATTCAGCTTCTGATTTGGGTCGCATGAAAAAACTCATTCAAGACCCTGATGATGCTTCCTCTGTTCCTACTACCAAGGTTCATTTGAGCTTTTCTGTGTGCTTTTTATTTGCTGTTAATGTTGTGTATTTTCAATTTTGTGGGTTGAGTGTTAGATTAATGTACAGTGAGTTATTTCTAGTGATTCTTGGGGTTGTAAGTGTTTCATTTGGAATTGGATTCTTTTACTTTGAAAGTCTTCTATTGGCTTTGGCACGGTTATCTCCTACTTAAGTTTGACACTGTTATCTCCTAATTAAGTTTTGCATCTCTTGTCGGTGAACTTCTTGTTTTTTGTTTCTGAATTTTCTTTCTCTCAAGGCCCAAATATATGAGAACCGAGTTTTTTACTCTATTTTCAAAAAAGCTTTTAATACATTGTTTATTTTTAATTAAAAAAAAAGGTTTAAATTCTAGAGAGTCGCTTGTGGTAGTTAAATGTTCCAATAGTGTTTAATTTTTTCTCAATTAGTTGAATGTTGTTATTTCGTTTTACACAAATGAACATTGTCGAGAGGAGAATACTTTGTTGGGGAAGTTAAATATGTAATAATTAATATAATATTTTTTTGGGTTGTTGTGAATGGATAAACATAATCTCGGTGTTCAATAATATATCTGAAATTCAATATATATATATATATATAATTATATTAAATATATATATGGATGTTCAATATAATACACATTCTAATTGTAAAGATTTTAGTACGATTTCTCTACTTTTTTTGTTATTTTATTTCATTTTTTCTGGATATATCTAGTCTTGTATGTGAACATTTTAATTAAATGTAATTATATATGTTCAACAATTATGTCACCGTATTCAATATTTAACAATATTCAATATATATCGATATTCAATATTTAACAATATTCAATATATACAGATATTCAGTGTTCAATATTCAAATATTTAATTATGTAAAAAATATAAATTAAAATATTTGAATAAAGAAAAATGAACTAAAAAAATTGGCTTAAAAGTTTTGAAAAAAAAATTCAATAAAAAAATTGAATAAAATATAAATTAAATATTTGAATAAAATATAAATAAAAAAACTAAAGAAAAATAATTTGAATAAAAAAATTGAATTAAGTTGATAAAAAGGTATGATTTGACAAGTCAAAAAAGAAAAAAGATTTTTAATTAAATTAAAAAAATTTAATAAGAAGAAAAAAGATTTTTAACTAAATTAAAAAAAAATTAATAAAAAACCTGACTTAAATTTTTTGAAAAATGAATAAAAAAAATTCAAGTTAAATTTGAATTTTTTTTTTTTTTTGCGTAAATTAGAAAAGCTAAGAAATTTGAAGAGACAGTTTTGAGGGAATGATGGGACAGTTCTGAGGGAAAATGCACTTTTTCCCCTTCCAAGTCCAAGGCAGAATTACGCTTACTCCTTATTTGAAATTGAAGGGCTCTTTAGTCTTTTCCCCTCACAAATTGTATCTTCTCCCTTTACTTTAAGGGCTCATTTGGTGGCCAAGATTAGCCATGATAAATGTGAGATATAGGCTAATCTTGACCATTTTTTTGTTTGGTGGAACTCTTCAAGGCCCACTACAAAAGTGGAAGCCCAATACAAAACCAAGAATTGAGTGTGTTTTTTATCTTCGCAAAAGAGGTGAGATAGCTTGTCTTGGGGAAAAGTGAAATTTGTGCGGAACCCCAAATTTCCTCTACACCCTCATATATAAAGTCAAAATCTTTCTTTTTCTGCCACAAAATCTTTCTTCTTCTCTCTTCTTCGAGACGCTTCCACTTCAACTCCCAAACGGCGATTTTGAGTTTGCTTTACCTTCAGGTAACCCTCTGGTATTTTACGAAGGCTTCTACCAGAGTCGGCGATCTTGGGCTTCGGACTTGGTGACCGTTGCTCAGATTTCTTGTCTTCCTTCTTTTTTTTTTTTGATTTTTTACACATGCAAATCGATTATCTTTTCATTTTTTGCTAGGGTGCTGGGAAGAGGTTCTCGACAACGCGCGTTGGTTCGGTCGGTGAAAGTTTGAGAGCTTTGTGTGATTCATCGGTACGCACCACTAAAAACCCTATTTCTTGTATTTTTCCTTATGTCTACAGTTTGAGGGTTGTGGATTTGCAGCCGTTGCACGATCTGGTGTAACTTGGGTGCTCCGTATTGCGTTTGAGCGTCAAGATTGCACGATATGCTTGATTTTTTTTCGATTTTTGTCTTGTGTTTTTTGTTTTTTTTCTTGTATTGGTGATTTCTTGGGTCATTTAGTCATGGACTGATAGTATTCTGGTCTATTTGAACAATGATATGTTTTGTGATGATGGGTCCATATTCTTATGATACATGCTTTCTTTGCTTTGCAAGTTTGCATGTCCAAAAGTCGTGCTTGTGGGTTAGTTGTTGTCATGGTGATATTACATTACTTCGTTGTATATGGCCATCTACAGTGAGAGAAGTTTGATGAACTTCTTGTTGATGGAATGTATTTGGTGTTTGTGTGTACGCCCATGGATGCCTAAATAATGTTTAGAAACCTTGTATAAAACAGAGTTTTCTGGTAATTTCCTGTTACATATGCATATCTAGAACTTATATTGCTCAATTTGTTAAAGTGTAATTCATTTTAATTTGTGGAGACATTGTACCAATTATTACTGTCTTTATTAAATTGAGATTAGATTTACTACCTATTACATGTAATTCCGGATGTTTTATTTCTGCACCAAAGGGGTATCGTATAAATTCTATGTCCACGCAACACTTCTTGATTGGTTATCTGGGAGGGGAAGTATTGTGTATGTGGTGTATGGAGTGTTGAATGTTGTGGTGGTTGCTGTTATGAACATTAGTTGTAGTCTATACGGCGTCACATTTGTACATGCAAATTAACGAAATCGTATCTTTCTCTTTTCCATCACAACTGTGCAGAATGGCTAGTTCCAGTAAGCACCCGAACGAGTGCCAGATCCCCGATGACTTTGATACGCGTGCATTCAGAGGCTGGACATTCGTTGAGGAAGACATGCTATTGGAGATGGTGGAAGATTTGCTGAAGAAACGGAACATCAACTCCGATGTGAAGTATAACATTCTCATTGGCGATGTCGCACGGCGTTACAGGCCACATTCTGATCTGCAACTAACACCTGCTGATATCAAGCAGAAGATGGAAGACATCTCCATTCGTTACCTGTACTTCCGTGCATTCTTGTTTCGGTCAAAGGGGGTGTTGTACAACTTCAACACTAACGAGACGATTATTGATCCAGCTGTGTACTGGAACAATGGGAAGGTATTAGAAACCTTTTAAATTATGATTATATTTTTTTAAGTCAATTACACTGATGTTGGTGTTGGTGACCACTTCAATATTTGATTGTAGGAGTGGGAGTGGAATGCCTGGTTTCGATTGTGTGGGTTTCCTCTGTACAATAACTGTCATCGAGTGTTTGAGCTGAACGGGCTAGACAAGTACGCTCGCCCATATATTGCAGTGGAACCTCTCATCCCGGCTGGAGTTGCATATAATGAAAATATCAATCGTCCCCGTAACTGCTATCGTCCTATTCCATGTCCATGTGGTCGAGGGACATACTAGTCCGACGTAAAACAATCCGTATTGATATAACTTTTGGTAGACGACCATTAATCTTGGACTAATATGGTGTATTTTTGTACATTTTGAACAACTGATGTGTCCTTTTTTTGTTTTTGTGCATTTTGAACAGTTAATGCGGTATGCTTTTTGGTACCTTTTGAACTAATATTGTGGCTATTTATTTTTGTTTTGCCTGCTCATTATTTTCGTTTTAGGCCATTTATATTATGCTTTTTGTTATGAGCATTGGTCATATATATTTACATCGCAACCAGATTGATATGAATACGTAATACTGGTTATGGAAAATAGGACACCTTAAAATACAACAATCGAAAATAGGACACCTTAAAATACAACAATGACTGAATTGCAAATTAATAAGCACAATAAAGCAGTACATTAAAGACCAACCTACACACTAAATTGAAAACATTAGGATAAATGCATAACAAGTTTTACATCACCCGACTTCATACTAAATAGTAAACACACAACTTTAAACCCACAAAGGCTTAACAAGGGCGCCCGACACAAGATCAACTGCTCAATCATTTTCACTATTTCCATGGAGAGGCGTTAACCCAGCTCGGCGGCGGACCTTTCTTCGGGGTACTGCATGTGCCGTCCGATGCCGAAGGTTTCGAGTTAACGGAACTTGGATCGTCACGAAATTTGCTAAGTGATTTCCAGAAACGATTGAACGAGCTTGTGTCGCCATCCGAACTACTCCTTCCAACGACACTCTTTCCCTTCATGGTTGCACAATCAATGGCATGCTCGAGCTGTTCAATATACTCAACAAAGTGTGTAGGAGACTCATGCAATTGAGTACGCTCATCCGGGGGTTCTCCAAATATAATTTTTAAAGCCCCCCATTCAGGCTCACCCTTGTTTTGATATGCTTGGGCGAACGGATTGACCTGTTATTTGCAAAAATATTAGTATACACTCTTTATGTTTTTTCGCAACAACAACTCAAATAATAATTTTTACCCGGATGACATTCGTCCACGTGTCGTCATCTGTTCGAATAACATTTGTAGATTCGTCGTACTCAACACCCTCAAGACGTATCAACCATGAAAAAACACCGTGCCGTATCCGTAGGCGCTCCACTTGTACGTTACAGAATTCATTGTCGAACGACGTTTTGTTTAGCATGTTCACCTTGAAGCGGGCACCATCTATTCCATAGAAGTTGTCGTACACGCTACCGTGAGCATAAAAAAGGCCCATTCGAACACTGTCGGACAACGATTCCGAGTACTCTCGGTCCATTTTCGCCGTCCATTCCAAACCGTAGAGAAAATCGCCTTGAGTGAGGGCTATTTCTCGACTCATTTTTTTACACTCTCTCGTTATATTATCCTTAGATATTTTGTAAAATTTTATGGTAATGTAATAGACAAGTTGCATGTAATGTATATATAGACATGATTGTGTTTTTTCAAATAGAAGTTTTTAGGGCTTATGCTTGGGAGTGATTGCTATGTTGACCAAAATAGAGGGAATATATTCACCTGCAACATAAAAAGATGTGGACGCATGCATTTGGCTTGTCCTCATTTGCATCCACAAACTAGTAATCAACACAAAAGTACACGAAATAAGTGGGCATAGACCAAATGTGCAAAACCATTCAGGGAATATATTCCTCTGGTAATGGCAGAAGACTCACTCACGCGTGCATAGACCAACAAAATGTCTGCTAATACATTGTGCATTGTGTTGTCAGTTTTTTTATTCTTTTTGGAAAAAACATACATTTATTAATAATCAACATTTGGTAGCAAATAGTACACAAATGACAACTATAAGCACACACAAGCATACTCTTCCGACATCAACTGTTCTTTTTAGGCTCTCTTCGTCTGTCTCGTACTTCGCGATACGCTTCTCGTATTTATTCATCTTGTCGTACCACGACTGAATTACGACCAAAGTCCGTTCGGGTAGCTCTTCGTCCAACCACTCAAAAAACCCACATTTACCATCCTACAGAAAACCAAACAAATACAAGCCTTGTTAGACATCGAATTTTTTATAAAAGTACCTACAGAATGAGATTGGTTCGTACTCTATTGTTCGGACACGCAATAAATCGTCTTCCAGGGTTTGCCCTCGTTCGCGACGTCTGCACACGGAGATGGTATCCACAATAACAACACATGTTCGTTTGGTCCTCAAACGATCGATTGAGCGACGAGTCGACGTTATCGAACTTCGATCTAGAGCCCATAACCTATAAAATAAGCAAATTTTAACAAGTACAGTCGATGTAAAATGAGCGAGCCAACCTAAAGTGTCTCTTAATATGGAGGACTTACTTACTGGTAGAATGTGGATTATGATATTAAGTTTTGATAAATTTTTTTTTATTATTTTTTTCATATCAGATTCGTTGGTTTATATACATACATATGTCTCTCCAATTGTGTTTAATTACAAGTAGTTGGGACTTGGGATGATAGGTGGTAGGTGGGGGTAGTTGTGAATTAAATATGGAATACCCCCAATGTATTTGTACGGGGTGTTTTAAGAAATTGATATTGGCGGTAAAGTGAAATTGGGGGTATGGTCTTGGCGCCAATTTTTACCGCCACACACGCATCCGTACATAGATGACCTATATACATTACTATCCATACCTTAATTCACTTTCAACTTGAGTCAATTTCGACAAACAGGGGTACGCTGAACAGACACCGATATTTCCACAGTCGTTTTCTTTTTTCCTTATTTGCATTTTGTGAAATCATGCCCGTTGCATGCGTTATTTACTTACGATTCTCTTGTATATAATGGGCACTCTGATCGCAGGTCTAATTGGCTAGACAAGCTATCGTTCGTCGTATCCACACAATTGAAAGGTACGACTCCCACTCTGAACCAAGCACATAGTCGTGATGTTATTCCTGTTATTTAGACGTGCTTCGTATGTTTTTTGGGTTTATACGCATAACTAATAGTAAAGGTGTTGGTTCGTGTGTCCAATTTGGTTGAGTGGTTTGTATAAATTCTGTAAATCGTGTTCCAATCCCGCTTTTTAGTGTTTGTGCCTGATAATTTGGTATAGTTTGTTGTGAAATGTGATGCGTAAATTCATTGTTTGGTGTTTGCGTTTTTTTTGTTAAACACGGTATGCATCTTCTACGTTGTATAAGCTGGATATGAAAAGAAGTGGTTTTTTTTTTCAATGGGTATGTAATAATACAGACTAACTGCATTAGGTGTTGTTTTGTTAAATACGGTTGGGTTTATACTGCATTATAGTTTTCTACACGTGCCTTATAGTTTTTGTACATCTGCACTACAGTATTTTTTTTGATTGCTTACATGGGCCGGAAACCAATCTTATCACAATAATGCACGTTTTCTACGTCAAAATATTGTCAGTAAGATCACGGAGTTTGGTGTTCTGTTTTGTTAACTAAGGTATGTCTTTTACACACAATAGGATGAGTTCCCGTACCCCCCAAAATGACATTGTATGGTTGTTGCTTGAGGATATCATAATACAGACAATCGTTGTTACCGAACTAGTCATGCAACATTTGAGAATCGAAGGTAGTAGAAAGCGTTTGCGAAATGGTAGGTACAATATGATAAACAAAATACCCCAACAAGTTCACTTTCGATGTAGACTAGTTGGTGGTAGTGACAATGAATGTGTCGAGAACCTGCGTATGGACCGAAATGCGTTTGGGAGGCTTTGTGTAATACTGAAAACAGTTGGGGGTCTGAAAGATCAGAAATTCGTGTTGGTAGAAGAACAAGTTGCTATGTTCTTAAGTGTTTTGGCGCACCACAAGAAAAATTCGGTTGTCAAGTTCGATTTCCAACGGTCCGGGCAGACGGTATCATATTATGTGCGAGAAGTTCTATGCGCCGTATTGCAACTGTACTCTGTTCTACTTGCAAAACCATTGCCCGTACCTGACGAATGTGATGACCAACGTTGGAAATGGTTCAAGGTATTTTGTTAGTTTTAAAACGGAATTATTGCTTTAATAGAATGTGTAATGAGGTAAGACTGACAATCATACAACATCTTGTTATGCGTAGGGTTGTCTTGGGGCGTTAGACGGAACTCACATAAATGTTCGCGTACCCGCTGCTGATCGAGGTAGATACAGATCAAGGAAAGGCGATATATCAACCAATGTCCTTGGCGTTTGTGATCGACAAATGAACTTTGTGTATGTCCTGCCAGGATGGGAGGGCTCGGCCAACGATGGTAGGGTATTGCGTGATGCGATTAATCGACCAAATGGGTTAAAGGTCCCGGAAGGTATATTTTCTATCTGTGTTATTCATTATTTGATGCATACACAATATTTTTCAGTCTGGGTTCTTAATACATGTGCTCTCACAGTTAATAAATTTTTTTAAAAAGTATTATTTGAAGTAAGATCGAGAATAAGTTGAAAGGCAAGATTCATGCCTTAAGAAACAGCTCTATCTCCATTGTCCGGATAAATTCATAATGTGTATTGTGTATTAATTTCTTGTGTAATGTATAATTAATAATAATGATAGGTTATTGATTAGCTCAAAATTGCATCATCCGTTATCTAAGGGGCAATAAAATTTATGAGCAGTGCCATCTAAACAGTACCCCATAAATGTTTTATTGTTTGGTGGAAACCCTGCCTAATTGTGTTTCTATTTTTTTTTTTAGGAAGCTACTACTTGTGTGACATCGGATACGCAAATAGCAGAGGGTTTCTGTCGCCGTATCGTTGTGTTCGATATCATCTAAGTGAATGGGGACCTCAAAACAATATACCACAGAACTATCAAGAGCTGTTCAATTTGCGTCATTCGCGCGCAAGGACGATAATTGAGCGTGCGTTTGGGATTATGAAGATGCGTTGGGCTATCCTACGTAGTACCTCTTATTATCCGATTGATACGCAAATCGACCTGATTATGGCATGCTTTCTACTCCATAACTACATCCGCCGTGAGATGACCAATGATCCCATGGAGACACTGATTGATGGGCATGGGGATGATTTCGATAACGACGATGAAAATGTAGAGTATGTATCTACATTAGGAGCGACACCAGACTGGTCCGCCCAACGGGAAACGCTTGCACAAGAGATGTGGAATGAATTTAATAGCTGATAGTGTCTATGCATTATGTATCAGTAGACGAACTTTGGATTTGAAATAGTGTGCCTTAGTTATGTTCTTAGAGCCAGAATTGTTAACTGTTATATGATTAAGTGTGATGTTATTTTGTTCTGCTATTTAATTGTACTTGTATTTGATGCCAAGCTTTGCAATGAACATGTACCAAATAGTACGCTGCTTGGTTGATAAGTCGATTTGTTTAGAATTGGTTGTCTGATTTGTTTAATGTAAAAACTTTGCAGCTGAAAAAATGGAGCATCAGGGCACTGACAGTAAGAAAGGTCGAGGTGCATTCAAGGTCCCAACGGGCGGCACACGGAGAGTGTGGACTACTAAGGAAGAGGCGGCATTGATAGCAGCATTGAAAGACCTGGTTGCTCATAGCTGGAAGAGCGAAAACGGATTTCGTACCGGGTATTTAAACAAGCTTGAAGAAGCGCTTCTAATAGCACTTCCAGGTACGGATCTACGCTCGAGCCCAAATATCAATTCCAAGATAACCATATGGAGGAAAACATACGGGTCAATTGTAACTGCTCAACGAGACACGACTGGTGCGGGGTGGAACAACACAACAAACACCTTTGATGTGACGGACGAGCAGTGGGAACAAATCGTTAGGGTAAAATATCATTTATATACTACTGCATCGTACTCCTTAATTATTACAGTTAGTTGCTAATTGCAGAGTTGGATGCGATAGAACCATGTTGACATAGTGTGATGGAAAGTTAATTGCCATTTTTTCATAATTGAATACGCACACGAGGAAACCATATTGAAAATTATGCAGCCCATAATTTTTTTTTTTGTTAAGGTCATATAGTTGTGTTGTTGTCATATTTGTATTAATATGCAACTCTTAATTATTTATGTGAGTTATACAATCTTTGCAGAAAGACCCACTCATGCGTGGCATGCGCGAAAAGGAGTGGCCACTTTACCCCGATTGGAAAGAAATTTTCGGGAAAGACAGGGCAACTGGAGATGGTGCGATAGACGTGGCCGACGCAGCTAAAAGAGCGCGAGATGCACGTGCCAAGCGCGCTCGTGCAGAGATTAATCAAGACTCGAATGGCGACAACTTCGTAGACATTGAGAGCATAATTGGAGAACGGGTTGAGAGCGGACTCAAAGATAACGAAGGCAATACGAACAACACCACCGAGATGAAGAAGGATAATGACCCGTCTACAGCAGCTACGTCGAAGCGCAAGAAAAATTGTCCGACAAATGAGCCGTCTGTTGGCGGTGAGCTTCGAGAGTTTTATGTCGCCACTCGTGAACAGATTTCGCATCTTGCATCTCGAATCGGCCATGATCATGATATGGGAGTTGCTCGAAAATCATTGTTCGAATTGTTGGGCAACATTAAGTCGTTATCTTTGATGGATAAGATCGGTGTGTCCGAGATTCAAGGCGCAAATCCTAACCAGCTTGAGATATTCATGGGGTATACGGACGATGCTCGTGAAGTATATTGCAACCTTTTACTCGAACGTGCACGTAGTGCACCAAAGTAGGCATTAAGGAACCAATGATCGCTGGAACATAATGTGAACATCTTTTGCTTATATAAATCTGGTAATGGACGATGCTTATGTATTAGTGGTACTTGATGTTGCCCGACTGAGCAACCGTTATTTATTTGGGTGCATGTTTTGGCCACCAACATTTTGTTTTTTGTAAACTATTAATGTGGCTAATGCTATGATTAATGTATTCCAGCCTCCATTCTGATATCTTGTGTGCCAATTGGATGGATCCTTGTACTTGACGTATTAAACCGATCCAAGCAGGGTAATTTAGTATATTGCGTGCATCGACTGTAAAAGAGTCTTAGTTCATGTACTTTGCTTTATGGATGTTGATGAATAGTGTCTTTTGGATTTTGAGTGATTAATAGTAATACATGCGTGTGTTTTGGCCTTTTGATGGATATGCTTGGCATGTTTGCTGGTTTTTGTCTGCTCATGTATCTGTTGTATGTTAAATTTTGCAGCATATGTTGTTTAATTGCAAGTAGGTAGTTGTGCTGCATTTGGATTAAATGTTTATTGCCCTAGCTCCACGGATCACTTTTACAGTAAAAATTGGGGTGAATCACTCATATCAAAAAAATTGGGGTGTATCACTTTTTACAGTAAAAATTGGGGTTAATTGCAAGTAGGTAATTGTGCTGCATGTGGATTAAATGTTTAGGTTGATCTTTTCTACACTCATATCATAAAAATGAATTTTGTAACAATTTTTTTCATTACCTTGCACTTGATTCAATTAAAAAAAGCAAATACCAAAGGTGTAATATGATCACAATCCACACAAAAGAGATATGATTTAAGTGAAAAAAACTTGGAAAGTAGAATTCTTAATAGTGTGACAGAGAGGACAGTGCTCCAAAAAGGGCTCACACAGTTTGCAGCAACAAAGGTGCCTAGAAAATATTAAATTATATCTTCTGCTAGAATAAGACAATCTTGAAAACTCAATATACATCTAGGTTCCAATATCAATGAATTCATACTTTGAATTAAAGATGTTAAACCACCAAGTTATCTTTGAATCTAAAATTTTGCAGTTCCATCAATCAAAATTTTGAACCAGAACTAAAAACAATCAAAACCAAGCACAATTAGCAACATACCTCCATTGCATGATAATTAAAACAGTGGAATGTTCACATCAGTTAACAAAAAACTCTCCAAAACACTGATAACATAACAACATATACTAGGCATAAATCATCCAAGTAGCACACACTACTGAGTTAAAGACTACCAACTTCAAAAGGTGTGACTAATACCACAGATGTCACACATACCAGATACAAAAGTCATGATTCAAAACACAAACACATCAGATCATCACATACATATTTTTGGACGAAGTACATAGCCTCTAATCGCGACAGTGTGAGTAGGACAGCTTATGAGGGCTACACGATGCACACGAGCTAGCTTGGGCATCAACAGCTCCGCGCTGATCGTTATCCACGACCAACATGTTGTTAGCTGTGATCCCAAACGGTTGACGTACCTCGCCTGGCTGCAGATTGTTGGATTCAGCGCTTATCATGAAGCAAGATGGACTATCAACTGGACTGTCAAACAACCTTGTACGAGGTGGCTTCCGGAATGCAGTAACCGGTGATTCAACCTTAAGCTCATCGTCAGAGTCAACGACCGAAATGGGATTACGAGCACAGTTTGGCACATCACCCGAGCTGATTTGGATAATCTCAAGGCGGCGAGGAGAGTCAGGTTCAAACAGTAAATGAAGTCGATCGTACAACAAGTCACCCTTGTGGAAGTAAGCATTAGCAAAGTCATCGGCCTACGTACGTGAGAGACAACACTAATCAGCTATCAAGACGAGGGTATTAATGCAATTATTTAGCCGAAACTGTTAGAAAAAACATAACTACAACGAATTTTACCTGTGTGAGATGAGAACAACGGGTTGCAAAACCACGCACAAAGTTCACTCCCCTGTCCCAGTGAACACCGGAGGTATTGAGCACATTCCTAAACATAACATACTTCTTTTTCAGCATGTTGACCTGCATCAAAACATCATCCCAAGTGAACTCATGAGCTGACACGAGATTAAGGACCCCATGTGCCTCTGCCAGTGATTCGTCGTTACAACCATTGTTCTTCCAGTACCCTTCACGCTTTTCCTTAACCAAAACGTTAACAAAAGTGGTAACCGATCGTTCGTTCCACTTTCCAGTATACAAGTATGACTCCTGTGGAGGTATTTCCTCAACCTTCACCTGTTTCTCAATGGACTCCATCTGCAAGATAATAGAAGCAAGGATTATGAGCAAGAATGATGGTTCATTTCTGAATACGACGCATGTTAAATAGGGATGAAGTGTAGATGAATGTGCAAATAGTGAATGGAGTATGCATTGAATGAGTTTAGTTGGGAGTTGTAACAGTGATGCAAAGTACAAATACATTTATCTTGATGTGAAATGTAAAGATATGCAAACCAAATCTTACTGGGAAAACCTTAAATGAAAGCACAATCACATTAATTGGGTAGGCAAACCCAAAAATACACAATTTCTCAATTGCAAATTCAAAACCAATAATAATGAATAAAATATTGCAAATTTCTCAATTGCAAAATCAAAACTCATACAATAATGCAAAAACATAAAATGAAACCAACAAAAAAAAAAAACTCATACAATACTGCAAAATAACATACAATACTGCAAATTTCTCAATTAACATTCGCAAAAAAAAAAAAACCCAAAGTAAATGAAACCAACAACTCGAATACAACATATCACAAGGCATATAACATACGCAATTGTTTAACCAGGTAGGGCATATTTTTCGAAAGACCTACCACATTAAATCGTTCTGAAGGATCGTCATAATCAGTCGCGAAATCCACCGCCATAGGTCAACGCCTAAATCTTCCGAATCCATCCGTATGCAACAATCACGATGATGATACCAACTATAGTGAAGGCTTGTGTCGCATTAATTTCAGCTTTATTGAACGCGAAAAATTGGGACCTGAGTTTGTGAATGGAAAAGCGGCCACGATGGTTTCTCAACCCTAAATCAGAATGGAGGCTACCCAGTTTGAAAAGGGCAATGTGTTGGAATATTAAAATTTTGATGAGGATAAATTGGTCATTTGCATATTCCAATTTTACTAATTGGCCCCCGCACCCATGGTGTATACCAAATGTGGAGGCTACCCAATAATCTGTGTTTTATTATGTTGGGCCAAATATTGGGCTTATCTCTAAGAAAAAAGATTTTTAATTAAATTAAAAAAATTTAATAAGAAGAAAAAAGATTTTTAACTAAATTAAAAAAAAAATTAATAAAAAACCTGACTTAAATTTTTTGAAACATGAATAAAAAAAATTCAAGTTAAATTTGAATTAATTTTTTTTTTTGCGTAAATTAGAAAAGCTAAGAAATTTGAAGAGACATTTCTGAGGGAATGATGGGACAGTTCTGAGGGAAAATGCACTTTTTCCCCTTCCAAGTTCAAGGCAGAATTACGCTTACTCCTTATTTGAAATTGAAGGGCTCTTTAGTCTTTTCCCCTCACAAATTGTATCTTCTCCCTTTACTTTAAACTGACAGTGTCAATAGATTCTTTAAAGCTCCCAATTGTATTGCTCCCCAATTTGCCCATAAAACTATTAAATTTTGACATAAAAATTTATAGACAAAATATTTTAAATTTGTGGAAATATCGATATCGGTAAATTTTAAAAATTATAAAAATATAAGAACATTTAATACATAAAATTAACAAAACAATTTGAACACATTTTACATCCGTGATAAATTTATATAAAATATAATATACAATGTTATTTTATATTAATTTTTGATATTTTTTTTGACATTCTCTCGATATTTTATCGATATTAAGCTCGATAGTGTTATTATATACCGATATTTATCGATATTTTCAATTTTATTTATAAATATTGTAAAAATATTGAATGACCACGAAAAATGATATATCAAAAATATATCAGATATATTTCTTGAGTAATATTTTCATGCATGACTCCACCTATCTCTCATTATTACTAAAAATTAGTCTTCTAAAAACATATGTCGAAAACACCTCACTCCTTAAAAAAAATCTTATTTACACACTATAATTAATTTTTGGGAAAATATCAATTTTGATCACCCAATTTTACCTCTTTTCATATTTGTTTAGTCACTATCAAAATTGGTCACCCAATTATTATATTCTATTAAAATTGATCACTCTGTTAGTCAATCTGTCATTACTAACGGAGAAAGAGTTTTGAGCCGTCAAATTTCTCAAAACCTAAAAGTTAAAAAATTCTCATGCATCTTCTAGAATTAATGAAACAAAAACACAGAAATAAGAATAAAACATGTGCAAAAATTACCAATAAAATTACCAATATTTATAACAGGTCAGAAGAAGGAGATGTGATGCAACTTCATTCAATCAACCATGTTGTTGATTTACTTTTCATTTTTATAGATAATGAGAATTCTTTCTCAGACATCTTCTAGTACATTATATATTATATTTATAAGTTGTGATGCATCTGGTAGAACGTGATTCAATCATGTTATTGGTTTACTTTTTATTTTATAGATAATGAGAATTTTTTCTCATGCATTTTCTTTTTATTTTATAGATAATGAGAATTCTTTCTTATGCATCTTCTACAACGTGAAACTTGCTGAGTTTCAGTAAGTTTTTAATAATTATTTAACTCAATTATGAATTTATTTTTGTTGATTTCAGTAAGTTTTTAATAATTATTTAACTCAATTATGAATTCATTTTTGTTGGTTTACTTTTTATTTTACAGAAAATGAGAAACTCAAAAACGATAGAATGCAACTTTGTACTTTAGTTAAATAATTGTACTCTGTTTTCTAATTTTTGGTTTCATATTGAATTTGTATAATAATTGGAGATATAAACTTATTTCAATTCATTTCCCTATTTATAATTATTGGAGCATAATTTGTGGTGAAGATTAATTGTAAAAAATTTCTAAATTACTTCCTCCGTCCGCCTATAAGTCAGAGATTAAGAAAAGTGATTAAATAATAGATGATTTGATTGAGAGAGGAGAGAAATAGAGAAAAAAAGTAAGATATAAAATGAAGTGTAAGAAAAAGTACTTATAAAAAAAAGTATGAGAAGCTTATAGGGGACAGACAAAATGGTAAAATGGGAAGCTAGGACGGAGGGAGTAGTTCATGAAATTTTTTTAACCTTAGGTTTTGAGAAATTTAACGGTTCAAAACTCTTCTACGTTAGTCAATGACAGATTGACTAACGGAGTGATCAATTTTAATATAATATAATAATTGAGTGACCAATTTTGATAGTGACTAAATGTGGGTGACCAAATATGAAAAAAGGTAAAACTGAGTGATCAAAATTGATATTTTCCCTTAATTTTTACTCCTATATATTCAGTAACAATTTATTTTTTCAATAAAATAAAAATAGTCATACTAAAACACTTTTAATATCCATAAATAATATTTTCTGTATAATTTTATAATTCTCATTTCTAGAAAATATTAATTTCACTCACTATTTTATTTTTTTCTAGTTATCTTCATCCATATTCCATTTGAATTGAGTTCTTGTACATGGTACACTCGAGTCCAGCGTTCAATGAAATATATAGAACAATTCACGCGGAGTTATAGGCATTCCCTTGTATTGTGTTGCACTTTTTAGTTATACTAATTTGCACTATAATATTGTGTTGCACTATAATTTGCACTTTTCAGTTATACTAATTACACAGCAAATTTGGGCGGAGGTTCTAAGCTGGACTCGTATCTCGACGGCGCTACATGTAAGTATCAAAGAACATTTCTATCAGTTTACAGAGCTAATGCCTAAGAGAGTGGGGAGAAAGGTGGCGATAGGCGTATGGATCGGCGTAGTGTGGGTCTTATGGAGGAGAAGAAACAAGCTGTTTTTCGAAAATGAAGAATGGAATAAAAACAAGGTGATAGAAGAAATTAAAGGCAGTGTTTGAAGTTGGGCGAGAATGGGGCACCACCTGAGAAGGAACGCCACGTACTAAGAATGGAGGCAGGACCTTTGCAGCACGTTCACACCTTAGTCAGGAGAGTGTGGTGTTTTGAAAAACTAATGCATCATGAGGTGTAATCTTGAACAATTTTAATTCTACGAGGTTTTCAATTTACTTGTTTTGAAGTGCAGAGTGTATTGTAAGGCACAACTTGTGCCATAATTTGAACTGCAATAAAATCTTTATTTGCCTGAGAAAAAAACTATAACATTGTGTTGCACTTTTAGTTATATTGACTTACACTTTTTAGTAATATTGTGTTGCACTTTTTAGTTATATTAACTTACACTTTTTATTAATATTGTGTTGCACTTTTCAATTATACTAACTTCTACGATATATTAAGAAATATTGTATTTCACTTTTTTAGTTATATTGATTTATACTTTTGATAAATATAAATAAAAATTACAACAAAAAAAGGCTACTCATTTTTTTAATTAACAAAAAAAATAGGTGAAAAAAAAGCTAAAATTATTTTTTAAAAAAAGAGGCGAAAAAAATGGAAAATTTTAATTAACAAAAAATAAAAACAAAATAAAAAGGGTTAGGTTAATAGACAAAAAAATAAAATAAAATGGGGGCACTCGAGTGTATGTATACGGATTACGAAATAGACAGAAAAAAAAAAATGTGGCACTCGAGTGTACGTATACTCGACACGGATTACGAAATAGACAGAAAAAAAAAAATGTGGCACTAGAGTGTACGTACACAGGAGTGCATGGCAGTGTTAACCGTTCACTTTTTACATAAATAATTAATTTATTTTTGATTAAAATGAGAATTATAAAATTGATGTGAATTAAGCATGATAAAATGAGGATGAGGATGGAAACAAAACCCAAATTGTCTTGTTGTGAGGTGAACACTAAACATTGAAAGCAAAATTGAAGGAAAAATGAGGAGGGTTTTGAAGAAGATGATTAACTCTAAGAAGGAAGATAGTGATGATGTTTGCAACAAGTATGGGAAACAAAGACAAAGAAGAATAAGAGGAAGGAACTAGGGTTTGAGAAAGGATTGATGAGCAATGTCGGTGAGCCCTCAAGGTGTAGAAGAAAAGCTAAGAAACTGAATCAAATAATGGCGGAGGGTTCATCTAGGGTTAAAGAGAATTGTGAAATTCATAAACGACCCAAAAGAGTTTTTACCAAGGATGAGAATGTAATTAGTAGAATATATATGAAATTAATCTGCTCTAGCTTTCAAGTTTTTTCAGTTATGTGAATTTTGTTTTCATGCTTATAGGGGTTCCGCAAATCGAATATGTGTCACCAGTGTCAAAGAAATGATAAAGGGCCGGTTGTTCGGTGCACTAAATGTAAGACGAAGCGATACTGTGAGCCCTGCATGGAAACATGGTATGCTATTTATTATTATAAGAGCTTGTGTTTGGATCTTGCTTGTTTACTTCCATATTTTAGGACTTGAGAGTTGGAAACTATTGTCTTCTCTTTATTTATGGAATGTTTCTTTAACAATTTGTATGCATGTGTGCTCACACATTTCTTGTCAAAATTTTAAGATAAAGTAGTGTTGTTGTGGACTAAAAATAAAGTACTAATTGTTTCCATAAAAAGAAATGGACACACTTTCGTTGGACACATTAATTTTTGTGGACGGATGGAGTAAAATGGAGAAGCACAAGGCTCATGTAGCAATAGTTTCTTGTTTCCAGGCACTGATATGGTCACCTGGATTATGTATCCTTCTTGTTTTACAACACAAATTTGCTATGTTTCTTATGTTAGGTACCCGAATATGCCATTTACAGCTTTTGCGGAGGCTTGTCCTGTTTGTAGACTGAAGTGCAATTGCAAATCATGTTTACGAATGGAAGTTATGATTAAAGTTCGTTTTCTCTAACTTACTGTGTGCTTTTGCTGCTTTAATATATTTTTATTAGTTTTCTCTTGCATAAATTAAAATGCACTTTATGCGTGTAGGATCGTGAGCAGATCGAGGAGAAGTCCAAAGTCCAAATTAGTGAAGATCAAAAGATTCAGTACGCAAAATACATAATAAAGGTTCTTCTGCCATTTCTTGAACGGATTAACACAGAACAAGTGATGGAGAGGGAACTCGAGGCTAAGATTCAAGGTTTTCCTTTTCATCCCATTTCCATTTCCTGACATGTTTAAGAAATGCTTAAAGTTTGTGGAATTAAAATGTCTTCTTCCTGAATAAACTTTAATTGCACTTTGGAGTGGTTTAAACTCAAGTATATCTTAGAACATCTCATTGAGCTTTGTCAGGAGTATCAGTTTCGGACATTGAGCTCGAGAAGGGGCTTTTTAATGAGGACGACCGTATTTATTGGTAGGTTTTGATGAGGATTTATATTCATGTTATTATTTAATATGATTTAAATGAGTTGAGTATATCCATGATGATGCAGTGACAACTGTCGAACTTCTATTACTGATTACCACAGAAGTTGTCCTCTGTGTCCCTATGATCTCTGTCTTGGTTGTTGCCGAGAACTTAGGGGTGGTTGCCTGCAGGGAGATAAAAAAGAATCGCCTTTTCATTATGTTGACTTTGGGTCTGAATATCTGCATGGTGGTGATAAGACTTTAAGAATTAAGGTCAAGGTTAAGGTTAATTCAAAGGATAAAGTCTCTCCACCTGAATGGAAAGCAATGGAAGATGGTTCCATTCCATGTCCACCAAAGGATAAAGGTGGTTGTGGTAAATCAGTTTTAAAATTGAAGTTCTTGTTACGAGATGAACATGTCTCAAAATTGCTTATCGAAGCAAAAGACATTTTTGACAAACATGAGGTTCTGTGGTGTTCTGGGGAAAGCTGTTCATGTTCCAAATACTTGGGTCATGATGATATAACAGTTCGAAAGTCGCTTAAAGCAGCCTCCAGAGAAGATTCAATTGATAATGCTTTATACTGTCCATCAGCTGTAAATATTAAGCATGAGGACCTGAAACATTTTCATCAGCATTGGTCGAAGGGCGAACCAGTAATAGTTACCAATGTGCTTGAAACCACCTTAGGCTTGAGCTGAGAACCTATGGTTATGTGGCGTGCCTTTCGACAGATTAAAAACGTTGATCACGATCATGTTCTCGGCACGACTGCGATAAATTGCCTGGACTGGTGTGAGGTCTGTTTTGCCTATTCCTGCAAGTTGAATTTTTTGAACCATGGATGTTAACGTTCATTAATTTGGTCTGTAAACTATGAGGTTGAATACTGTATACCTTTTTATAACTTCCCGGTCTAATTCTTAAAAAACCTATCTTCCTTGGTTTTGGTTGGATTTCAATCTTTAGCATCCTAAACTTTTTAACAACACCAGGTCTATATTTTTAATGTGTTTTTTTTTTTTTTGACAGGTATTTTTTTAATGTGGGTTGATATTCACAGGATTACTATTCTGTTTTACAAATGAAATTTAATTTCTTATGCTTTATTAATAATATCTGATTGTGCAACTCCTCATCTTGTTCTTTCTTGGAACAGATTGATGTGAATGTCCACCACTTTTTTAAGGGGTATTCTGAGGGTCAATTTGACAAAAAAGGGTGGCCTGAAATACTGAAATTGAAAGACTGGCCCCCTTCTTCTTTATTTGGTAAGCGATTGCCTCGCCATAATGACGAGTTCATCAGCTGCTTACCTTTTAAAGAGTACACACATCCTGGCAGTGGATACTTAAACCTTGCAGTTAAGCTTCCTGAGAAGTCTTTGAAACCTGATATGGGGCCAAAAACCTATATAGCTTATGGGTTTGATGAAGAGTTAGGGCGTGGAGATTCTGTCACAAAGCTTCATTGCGATATGTATGATGTGGTATATGCTCTAGATTAATTTTTTTGTAGAATTAACACTTAGTTTTCAATCATACTTTAGGTTTGTATGTTCTCCATTTTGCCTACCTGATTCATGATATCTTTGCAGGGCCACGAAGTGAATAGCTCAAGCATTTTCTATTCCTATTATTAAAGGAGTTAACAACTAATACTTTTGAATGAAACAATTAATACTGATTTACAAATGACTTAAAAAACTTTTTAAAATATATGCACAAGTAGATGTCGAGTCTGTTACTGTATATTGCAATAGTATCATGACAGATGATATGTACTTGGTTTATGTCCCTGCTCATTAGTTTAAATTGGAGAAGTGCATCATCATCAAATTATGTTTGACAGATTTTTCACCTGATTCATAATGCATTCGATTTTGCTTATTCTAGTTGCAATATCATTAGGTAAATGTCTTGACACATGTGGAAGCAGCTAAAGTTTCAGAGGAGAAACGTGAGAGTCTAAAAGTGATTCCAAAGTTGAAAGAGAAGCATGCGGACCAAGACCGAAGAGAGATTTCTGGAATTGAGCAAAATAATCAGAAACAAGTTTGTGGAGGAAAAGGGGATGTTGGTTGCAATATATCCAGTGCTGGTTCTGAGAGTGGAGCTCTTTGGGACATCTTTAGACAACAAGATGTTCCTAAACTGAAGGAATATCTCAAAAGGCACTTTCGTGAATTCAGGCATATTCACTGTAATCTGCTGCCACAGGTAATTTAATATCTTAAATTCTGCCTTTTCCCTCTTTGTTTGTTTTTCTTCATCTTTCTCTGTTTTTGTTTCATGAGATTGGAAGTATTATATTCAATTTGTGACCATGGAGGTTGAATTCTTTATACTGTGCATTTTCTGAAAAGTTCAGTAGTTCTGATATACACATTCTGTCATGCAGCAACTTCTTTTGATGTTCAAAAGTTGAAAATTGAGTTTTTAATGACGAGTATTATTGTATGCAAATGAAAGAAGTTAAGTGTGACATACTAGTGAAAGAAGCAAATTAAAATCAATTCTAGTGAATTTGCTTTAACTTAATTGTGTTGTTTTCTTCATGTTAATTGGCAATTGTTGCTTGGTTTTGAGTATATAGAACTACCACAAATAATTATGAGATCTCATGCACTCATCTAGCTATTTGCTTGAGGCAAGAAGACTTACCAATTACCCTATGTACATTCCATGAAAACAGGCGGCTAATCTTTTATAGTTTAATCCTAAATACTGGTTAGATTAATGAAAAGCAAGAAGTTCTGCTACCATAGTCGTTTCGATGTTATAAACTTGTACTAACCTGTTCTGTAATTATCTCTTACTTTCAGGTCATTCATCCAATTCATGACCAAACTATTTACTTGACTTCAGAGCACAAAAAAAGACTCAAGGAGGAACACGGTTGGTGTTTCTTATGTTCTTTTCCCCTCTCTGTATTAAAAATCACTTTCTGGAAGGGTTTTCTTGATTATGTTTTGTTTGTATAGGAATTGAACCATGGACATTTATACAGAGACTAGGAGATGCTGTCTTTATACCAGCCGGCTGCCCTCATCAAGTTCGAAACTTAAAGGTAGTACTGTACATGGCTTCGGCATATCCTTTTTTTTCATTGTTGTTGAACCATCAAAGTAATTTAATCATTTATAAGACCCCAATCTTTAGCTCTTTACTTTAGTGAGATGAAACTCATCAACTTCAGATCTTTAGTTTCTTAAAATAAGTTGCTTTTTTAGTAGTTCATTTGATGCAATCTCATGTAAAAAATGAAACCTAAAATTTGGAATGATGCTTCTGTGTACATCTTAAACTGTGTGCCGATATGGGAATGCTCCTTTTCAATATTCCAATTATTTATGTAAAATAACGTCGTTTGGATTAAGGGGGTGCTACATAGGCTGGCACAAAGGTAAAGGCCTAAATTGCAAAATTTTATGAAATTGGTGATTGATTAGATTGCAATTATGCCAAAGGTAGTGATTTTTATTTGCAATTAAACCTTCAATATGTGGTGCAAGTATTTTCCGAAACGAAATCTAATTGAAATCTGTATCGTGTGCAGTCATGTATCAATGTGGCACTTGATTTTGTGTCCCCCGAAAGTGTTCCATCGTGCTTTCGAATGTCTGATGAGTTTCGCTTGATGCCCACGAATCATAGGGTTAAGAAAGACGAGCTAGAGGTTTGATTCTCCTTGTTCTTGATTGTTAAATGTGTGAAAGAATATCTCCCTCTTAAATTCAGTTTGTTATTGTTCCTATCTTGTGTCAGTGTCAGGTGAAGAAAATGATAATTCATGCAATTGGGGAGGCTGTGAATGATGTCAAGGCTGGTCCACAAGCAAATGAAACTTGTAAATCATTATTTATTAGTACTATAATTTGAACCATTATTCATAAGTCTAAACACTAACCACTTAGTTATTGTGAATATATCAAATTATTTGTGCAGCGAATAAAACTCGTAGTGCAATGAAAAAAAGGAAACAAACCCCCGTTGCAAGGAAAACAAAGAAACAAACTCCTCCTGGTGCAGAGAATACAGGGAATCAAACTGCTTTTATTTTGAGGAGAATAGTGAATCAAACTACTCCTGGTGCGGGGGAAACAGTGAATCAAACTACTCTCGGTGCAATGGAAACAGAGAATCAAACTACTCCTGGTGCGGGGGAAACAGAGAATCAAACTACTCCTGGTGCAAGGGAAAAAGAAAATCAATCTATTGGTGCGAAGAATCAAACTATTGGTGAAACAGAGGACTCTTCACAAAGACGTGAGAATAATTTCTTTGACATCTCTTCCGACTCTGAGGACAATGGAGGGTCGGGGTCGAATCAATTGGTTGAAAGTCCTGAAAGAGAACGTTGTCGGGAAAATGACACTGGTTCTGATTCAGGCAGAATTACCAGCCTGGAGAATCAAGTGAACACTTTAACACAGAAAGTGGATAATCTATTAGAGTTCCAGGGACTTTTTCTCAACAAACTTGATGATATCTTAAACGTTGTTAATGATCTCAAAAGGGGGTAGAAAGTTTAAAAGCACCAAAGGAAACATTCAAGACTGCAAAATGTAATTTGTAACCACTTCTCATATCTCAATGAAATTACATTTTGACTCAACAACTTGCTTGTTTACTACATATCTTCATTTATTTAGTTTTATTTGCAGTCTCAAGGATTAGACAAGAAAAAGATAAACTATTCTAATTTTCACATTAAAAATCTTCAATAAAATCATGCGAAATTTAAATGAGAGAATTGTGTGGTGCATTAAGAAGCCTTCATTCAAGCCATACACAAATGATCAAGAACCAACTCCAACGATATATTCCAGCAAACTGTTTTTAAGATTTATACCTATTTTAAACTACAAAAAAATAACCATTCAACTTTAAGATACACAAAGAATAAGGTCATTCCCAAAAAGGAAGATCCAGAATCTAGTTCTGTCATTGATTGGTGACGAAGGCATGTTGAATACTAAAATTGAATTTCTTCTAATTATTACACAGTCTAATATAATACTCTTTCTTTTATTTATCTTTATACATGAGAAATATAATCATAAAATAAAATGAAATGTGAGATGTGATATACTCCCTCCGTCCACCAAAAGTGTGCTCATTTCTTTTTTTTGGGTCCACAAAAAACGTGCTTATTCTATTTAAATAGTTAACTTTTGAATATTTTTTCTACTTTACTAACAAGATTGTGTATCTACCAAATATATTTTTTACTCATTATATTAAATATATTTTTTATAATTAAAATATGATTTTTTTAAAAGCATATATAAAAAAAGGGTTGGTATGAGCATGATTGATTTTAATGTTCTCATAAAATCTTAATATCATATATTTGTAAACATTTCAATAGCCACATGTTGCAAAATGATTGATTTATTACAATCTATTTTTTCTCAAATCCCTCTATTTCAAAATCTCTCACTCAATCTTCAACAAAATCAACATTAAAAATGCGGAAGAACAAATTAACCAACCTACTAATCAATAGTTTGCATAATATCTTCAGTTGTGAACTCCGTCCCCTTGGCCTTGCGGTCGAGCAACGATTTACGATCCTTATCGAGACGAAGCTTCGTGATAACGACCTTAGAGGGATGAATGCCGACGTTAACAGTAGATTTGTTAACCTTTTCACGAGTGATGCGCTCGATGTGAATCACCCATTTCTTGCGGTACACCTGCACAACCTTACCCTCACGGCCCTTGTAGGTTCCACGAACAACTTGCACCTCGTCGTCTTTGCCAACAGGCATGGAACGGGCATTGTACTTGGATCGAAGGTCACCGGAGAGAGGAGCGCTCATGATAATACGGCAGACGCTCGACGGCGCCGTGAAGTGGGCCTTTCGGCTCTTGCGCCGGGAAGAAGAAACGCGCGGGTTGAACTTCATTTTCTCGCGGCTGCCTCTATTTCAAAATCTCTTTTTTCTCATTAATTTCACTTTTTATTAATCTTAAAAATTAATCTTAAAATCCATGTTAATTTTGAATATTAAAATTTAAAATGAAACAGAGTATTCTATATAAATCTCAAATCTTTCTTTCATTTTAACAATCATAATTTCTTTTTACAATTTTCATTTTTAGTATCCTTTTTTTTTTTCTTCTTATTTCCTTCTCCAAAATGTAGATTTTTTCTTTTTTTTTACGTATTAATTATTTTTTGTTTCTTCAGTATGATTTTTTTTTGCTTCTTTAGTATGCTTTTTTTTTTTTTTTTTTTCTTATTTATTGTTTTGTTCCTATATAATTTTAATCTCCTCCTCTAAGCAGATTTCATTAATCTTTTTTATTTCTCTTATTTCTCTCAGTGGTTATCTCGAATATTTTTTAAATTTCTCAAGATTTCTGAAGAATTTTGAAGATTTTTTTTTTTTTTTGAAGAAAGAATTTTGAAGATTTTGAATCTTCATGGAAGATCTCGAAGATTTGAAGATTTTTATCAGAAATTAAAGAGATTTTTGTTAAGAATAACAACAATTCAAGTCAACAAATGAAAGAGTATTAGTTAGAGTAGTTATTCTAGTTGTAACTTCTACTTTAACAGTTATAACCTCTCTAGTAAACCTCCTCTTATATTGAGGAGTGATGATCATCTAATTCACTATTCAATTTCATTTACTACTCAATATGAATTATATATTTCTGTCCAATTTATTCTTATTATGAAATTTCACATGGTATCAGAGTTGTGTATCGATTAATTTATGATCGATTAAACAAGTTTGTCGATCTAGGTACGCTTTCGTAATTCGTTTTAGTTGGATGAATTTCTTGTGTCTTTTGAGTTTTATACTCATTTCTTAAACTTTTTGAGTTTTATACTCATTTCTTGAGTTGTATACTCATTTCTGCTAAATCTTTGATGAGTTTGGATTTCTACCCTATTTTTTCTTTTCAAGATTTTTTCTTTACGAGTTCTATGCTTGTGAATTTTTTGATTTGAATTCTTGGAGTTCTATACTCATTTCTTTGCGGGTTCTATGCTCGTAAGTTTTAGATTCGATTTCATCTTGATTCGAATCAAATTTTTAGAGTTTTATACTCAACTTTTTTGCCCTAAAAATTTAGGGATTCTTTTCTATATTCAAGAGTTCTATACTCAATCTAATATTTTCTCTTCGTGTCTATCACGGTTCTATCTTTCGTGTTATCACGATTCTTTCTTTCGTGTCTACCACGATTCTATAATTTAAAAAATTATTTTCCCTGGTGATGACATATTGACGTTCAAATGGAAATTTTGGCTCCCTATTCTTCCGTTCTTGATGTTGGCATGGCTGCACTTATGGTTCTCTTCAACTCGACATCACATGGTATCAACTCTCAAGATATGGAGTTTTTTTTTAATAACAATTTCAAGATGGGCTTGACCATGCTCATCTTGTGGGAGGGTGTGAAGAATAACAACAAGTCAACCAACAAATGAAAGAGTATTAGTTAGAGTAGTTATTCCAGTTGTAACTTCTACTTTAGTAGTTATAACCTCTCTTGTAAAAACCTCATCTTATATTGAGGAGGGATGTTCATCTAATTCACTATTCAATTTCATTTACTATTCTATATTTCTCAATTATCTCAATATATGCACTCTATCCAATTTATTCTTATTATGAAATTTCACAATTTTTGAAGATTTGTATTAGATTATTTCTGATGATCTCGGTTGTATTTTCTTTAATATTTGTAATTTCAATGAATTATTTTTTTATAATTTCTTTAATATTTGTAATTTCATAAATTAATTTTTTATAATTTCTTTAATATTTGTAATTTCAACCTGTTTATTTTCAATTGTAATTTTGTAATCATTATTTATTTAAATAATAAAAATTTATTTCTTAATTATCCAATTATATCAATAACCTTTATACATATATCTTTCTTATATACTAATTCTGAATCTATATAACCTTTATGCCAAATTCTTGTATGTTTTCGAGTACACCATGTACTCTAGTCCATTTTATACTTCAGCCCAGCCCAATTTACTTACCCAACCCATTTTCCCCAAATTCCAAAACCCTATCTATTCATCTTGCTTCATTTTATACGGCATTAATCTCTTGGAGAAATGAATTCTCCCCGCCCTCGACAAATTAGGCAAAACCTTCTCCCTCCGCAACCTCCTCTCCTCCCATGGCGTCCACTCCATCGCACTCAGTTCAACGTCCCTTCCCTCTTCCACGACTACCGCATCACCAGCCAGAACGACAATAAAATCGTCTTCTCAATCGACCTCCCCCTCCTACACCGCGCTCTCCGCTCCATCCTCACCATCTACGCCGACTCCAACTCCAACGACACCCTTATCAAACTGGTAAAAAAAACTCCCCCCTCAATCCACCCAAGCCACGCCCTTTCTCACCCTCGAAGCCAAAGGCTACAAGTCCGCCGTCATTCAGGACGTCCCCGTCTCCAAGCCTCTCTCACGCGCCGACGTCGACGAGCTTCAATTGGCTCTCGAAAGTAGCCAACAAATGTCGGCCACTTTGGTGAGGGCGCCGGATCTGAATCTGTTGCAGATCTTCGTTGATCGGATGAAGCATCTCAGCGATGTTATGGCGATTTCGGTAAGCAAATACGGGGACCTCCATTTGCAGATCTCGACTACGTTGATCACATTAGGGTCAGAGTTTAGGAACCTGATGATTTTGGGGGAAAGAGTTGAGCCATTACTCCTTCGTTTCTCTGTTTCCATTTGTAGATCTCTGTTTCCATTACTCGTTTCTCCTTTGTACTCATTTCAATTATACATTTATACTCTTGTTGTTAATCGTGTATGTTTTATATGTTAATAGTGTATTTTTTTATAATGGAATAGTGTATTTTTGTCATAAATGGTGTATGTTTTATATGTTAATAGTGTATTTTTGTATAATGGAATAGTGTATTTTGTATAATGTAATAGTGTATTTTTGTCTCATAAATGGTGTATGTTTTATATGTTAATAGTGTATTTTTGTATAATGGAATAGTGTATTTTTGTCTCATAAATGGTGTATCCCTAGTAATTGAAAAGTGCATGATAATATGTATAGGAAAAATATGTGTATGTTAAACTGTTTATATTTTTATATTTAACTGTTCCTAATTTTTTTTTAAATGTTATTAGTTTCACACATTTTTTTATTCTTGCACTTTTATGACAATTAAAATACGGTTATTAATAATTGCACTTTTATAATCTACATAAATTGTTCCTAATTTTTTGAAAGACATTGTTATTAATTTGACACATTTTATTATTTAAACTTGCACTTAGATAAATTGTTTCTAATTTTTTTTTAAAATTGTTATTAATTTCACACATTTTATTATTTAATCTTGCACTTTTATGACTATCAAAATTTGATGCAGTTAGGAATCGAACGTAAAAAACTCAAGGGGCGACCACTAGGCTGTAACGGCTAGTTGGTATATGTGCGTGCAATATAAGTAGGGCTGCAAGTGGACTCAAGTACACCGTGTACTTGAGTACACAGCAGCCCTACTCAACCTTTATACATATATCTTCCTTATATACTACTCCCTTCTACGTGTCACTCCAAATTCTTTCCATTTGCATTTTCTCATTTTGTAACAATTTCACATTATTTTTTTTTCTCTCATCTCTCTTTTAACTGCATTATCTATTTATTTATTTTTTTCTCTTTCTTATTTTCTTTTTCGTCCATCTTTTTTTTTCTCTTTCTTATTTTATTTTTCGTCCATCAAAATTTCTCATATTTATTTTCTCCTCTTATTCTTCATTTCTACTAATTTTTAAATTATCTTTAATTCCCGCAGGTTTTGCACTAGTGTGTATTATATTTTGATTCTTAATTTTAATATATCATCTTTTCTGTTATGTATGCGTATCACACAAGTTATTTACTTAAATTAAGTAATCTAAATTAATGTAATATTTATTTTTTAAAAATTAAACAATATATCCAAAACCTTGGCGTTATTCATATTAGTACTATTTTTTTAACAGTATGATAAAAATATGTAAGACAATTAAAGTATACTATAAAAAGGAATAATGTATATACTAAATGAAATGCATAAAGATAACTTCCCGTGGCTGCATTTTCTGTATATGGGATGGTATCTGATTGCCTTCAATCTTAGTGTCAGAATATGTATTATTTTTGCTAATGGTTTTCTTTAATATTAGTAGAGAACTATAGTGCACACAAAACTCACTTAAATAAATTATATCTCATATTATAATATATAAATACAAAAAGAATTATAGTGTAATTTTATATGAAAATTATTTATATATTTTAAATAAATTCTTGTGTGAGATAGAGAGTGTGTCAAATATATATATGATTAAAGTTATTTTTTACTCACTAATATATTTACTCATTTCTCTTTTTTTTTTTTTTTGCTGGATTGATTTTCACCTTCTAATAAATAATACTACTCCGTATTAGATACTCCATTTAATTTGCAACTTTGCATCAAGTAATAAATTATAAAATTTTTAAAATAATAATTTCTTTATTATTTATCATACTCTCATTTAAATTCGTGAATCTATCACTATTTGTATATGTCAATTACAACTAGGACCCCACAACTTATTGGAGTATTATAATTTTCTATTCCAAAATGTATCAGTTTTACCTTTAAACTTCCCATTTTCAAGACAAGATTTCTATTTCTAAAATTTAAATAAAAAAAAAACACAAAAAATTATGAAATTATTCGATTTTTTTATATCTCAGACCCGAGTGTTCTATTTAAATATTTTGATCATACTCACTTTGACCCATGATTGAATTGCAGCCTCATATACTTATAAATTATACTACTATTTTCATTGAAAGTAGTCTTCTATTTACATTTTACACATTGTTAAGTAAATATAATATTAAGGGATTATATTTTTTTTAGTCTATTAAGTTACCATAATTTTGAATTTAATCCATCAGGTTATCACCTTTTGAATTTAGTTCATTAAGTTTCTATTTATTTTGATTTTGGTCCAGTTATCTGCTACAACAGGTTTAATAGGTCATTTTTTAAAACACACCCCATAAAATGTTATACACACCCCAAATGTTAAACACACCACACTAAAATTTAAAACTCATTTTGTATTACTATACACACCCCCAACTATTTTCTATTTAATAAATTGCCAAAAATAATTAAATTAAAAAAATAAGAATTCAAATTAATATGAAAAATAAAAATAAAACCTATAAAAAATCGTCTAAATCTTCAAAAATTCAACAAAGGTAAAAAAAATAAAAAATTAATTTAACTAGTTTAGAAAATTTAGTTGATTTTCTACTATTTTTAAATTTTATTTAGCCTTATTTTCGACTTTTTTTTATAAAAGTTAGAACGCAAATAAAACATTAATAAAGTAATGGAGTTAAATTTTTTTTTAAAATATTTCTTTTATATTATATGAACCTACTAACACCCCATAAATTTTATATACACTCCAAACGTTAAACATAAAAATTCAAAAATCAAATATAGTTAAATAAAATCATAAACATATTTAATAAATTGTCAAAAATAATTTAATTAAAAAAGTAAGAATTCAAATTAATATAAAAAAATATAAATAAAACCTATAAAAAATACAAAAATCTTCAAAATTTTAATAAAGCTAAAAGAATTAATTAATTTAATTAGTTTTAAAAATTTAGTTGATTTTTTAATACTTTTAAAATAAAATTATTTAATTTAATAATTTTTTCAAGTTGATTTTTTAAAAATTTATTAAAAATCTTCAAAAATAGTAAAAAAAATCAATTAAATCTTCAAAAATAATTAAATTAATTAATGTTTTTAGCTTTGTTTAATTTTTGAAGATTTTAGTGATTTTTTTATAGATTTTATTTATATTTTTTATATTAATTTGAATTCTTACTTTTTTTTAATTTAATTATTTTTAGAAATTTATTAAATATGTTTATGGTTTTACTATATTTGATTTTTGAATTTTTGTTTTAACGTTTGAAGTGTATATAAAATTTATGGGGTGTTAGTAGGTTCATGTAATATAAAATAAATATTAAAAAAAAAAATTTAAAACTCCATTGCTTTATTAATTTTTTATTTGCGTTCTAACTTCTATAAAAAATGTCGAAAATAAGGTTAAATAAAATTTAAAAATAGTAAAAAATCAACTAAATCTGCAAAACTAATTAAATTAATTATTTTAGTTTTGTTTAATTTTTAAAGATTTAGGCAATATTTATAGGTTTTATTTATATTTTTTATATTAATTTAAATTCTTATTTTTTTAATTTAATTATTTTTTGTAATTTATTAAATAGGGAATAGTTGGGGGTGTGTATAGTAATAATAAATGATTTTTAAATTTTAGTGTGGTGTGTTTAATATTTGGGGTGTGTATAACATTTTATGGGGTGTGTTTTTTTTTAAAAATGACCCGTTAAACTTGCTGTAGCAGGTAACTGGATCAAAATAAAAATAAATCGAAACTTAATTGATTAAATTCAAAAAATGGTAACTCGATGGACTAAATTCAAAATTGTGGTAACTTAATGGACTAAAAAAAAATATAATCCCTAATATTAATTACACTCTCCTCATCTTTACAAAAGGGATTGGTCTTATATAGAATCAATTCCTTATAAGAAATTGGGTTGACCAACCTAAATATTCAAGAATATTGTGAATAAAATTTTTGACTTGTCAATTTTTTTTTTATTATTATTTTTTTTTTTGTAATTTTTTTTATTGGTATTTATTTTTCGAAAATGTGTGTTGAAAAGTGTAAGTCAATATTACTAAAAGTGTAACACAATATTACCAAAAAGTGTAACACATTTTTTTATTAAAAAGTGTAAGTCACTATAATTGAAAAGTGCAACACAACTTTTAATGAAAAATGTAAGTCATTATAACTAGAAAGTGCAAGTTAGTATAACTAGAAAGTGCAACACAATATTATTAAAAAGTGCATGTCAATATACTTGAAAAGTGCAACACAATATTTTAATGAAAAGTGTAAGTTATTATAATTGAAAAGTGCAACAAAATACGACTAAAAGGTGTAACATAACATTACTAAAAAGTGTAAGTCACTATAACTGAACATATTGTTGGAAATTGTAAGTCACTACAACTGAAAAGTGCAACAAAATATGACTAAAAGGTGTAGCATAACATTACTAAAAAGTGTAAGTCAATATAACTGAAAAATATTGTTGAAAATGGTAAGGCACTACAACTGAAAATTACAACAAATATATCTAAAATGTGTAACATAACATCACTAAAAAGTGTATGTCATTATAAATGAAATAAATTGTAAAATGCATGTTACACTTTTCCAGATTTTCAACATGCACTTTTATAATTAAAAAAAAAAATATATGTGAAAATTGTTGGATGTGAGAGTTGAACACTAGACTTCAACATAAAATAGACTATACAATTCTTTACCCATTTTAGGCTAAATGTCTTGTTTATTGTTTGTACATTTTTTAAGGAATAATAGTACTCCCTCCATCTCATTATAACTTTCCTCCTTTTCCTTTTTTGATGTTTCACAATAAATTTTTCATTCCATTTTTAACATACTCTGTATTATTTTTTTTCTCTCAATCACATCATTTACACTATATCTCATATTTTATCATACACCATCTTATACTCCTCTATTATTTTATCTTTTATCATCACATTACTTGTACTACATTTCTTATTTTATCATATTTCTTAATCAAAACATAAAAAAAAATAGTAAAAAAAAATCTATTGTAGAACGGATGGAGTATTAAAGGGATAGTGGGGTATTGTGATAGAGACATATGAAAGGAAAAAAGGTAAAGAGAGGTGGGAAAGAGAAAAAATAGAGAGAGATAATGTGGTGTTAACAAAAATAGAAATGAATAACCTAAATGGTAAAATTCTTACATTAAACTTTGTGCAAACAGTATTTATTCCATTAATAATGGGATGGAGGGAGTAATTAAAAAAAAATGATGCACAAAAATTTATATACAAAATTTCATACTTCGAAAAAAAAAATAGCTTATTTAGGTGAATTGACAAAAAATTGCACGTCAAATTCAAATTAAATTTTATTGAAATAATAATAATAATAAAAAACGCTTTAAGGTATTGTCTTACAACAAGATCAAAATATGCTACTACAAGAGATTTATATGCTTCGATAAGGACAGTCAGGGACGGTGACACATTGGACCCAGTGGCCCTCCACCAATTTTTTTATTTTTTAATATATATATTTATGATAAATTTTTTAATGATTATATATATTATTTGGTAATAGTTATATGAAAATAAAAATATTATTTTCATTTTGAAACATACATATTAAGTATTGACGAATACAAAATAAATGCTCGCATATAAAGTTGGGATCTTCTATATGTAGTCAGGGTGTCGTAACGTGTCGTAATAACTACCGTAGTCAGTTAATCTAAGCCATTAAAAATCTAATCTAAAAGTTTAGATTTGATGACCTGTTACCTTTTGTAAATTTTACGATATGTATTGTCGTAATGTGTCATAAATTTGTATTTTCTATTAAATTAAATTAATTAAAATATATTATTGTAAATTTACATTTTTATCCTTATACAATAAAATAATTTATTATATTTTTGTTAATATAATTAAAACATGTAATGTTAAAATTACATATTTACCCTTATGATATTAATAAAATTAATAACAAAAAATAAATCAAATCAATTTATTAACAATAAAACAAACCAAATCAGTGAGAAAAAACTCATTCTTGCTTCAAACCTCCTAATGGCGATTGAGAGCTTCAAATTAAATTAATTTGGGGAGAAATAAGTCATTCTCAAACATCTTAAGAATTGTGCTGACTAATTGGAATCGGGGAAGAAAAAAGGGTGATACTTGGGTACACTCGCATGTACCGTACCCCTTATTTTAATTTTAATTATTTATTTGTATTTTATCTGCACCCATTAATTTAATGAGTTCACCCCAAATTATATTTTTACGACAATTATCTGCACACACTCATTTTATGAGTTCACCCCCACATCATTTTTTTACAACAATTATCTACACCCGCTAATTTTATGAGTTCACCCCAAATCATTTTTTACCATAGTTATCTGCACCCATTCATTTTATGAGTTCACCCCCAAATCATTTCTTTTTTACAACGGTTATCTACACCCGCTCATTTTATGAGTTCACCCCCAAATAATTTTTTACCAAAGTTATCTGCACCCGCTCATTTTATGATTTCACGCCCAAATTATTTTTATACCACAATTATCTGCACCCGCTCATTTTATGAGTTCACCCCAAAATATTTTTTAAAAAATAATTGCATTTAAAAGACTATATTATTTTTTTATTAATTAACACAAAATATAATAAAATCAACCCTAATTTATACATTTACAATCTACAGCCGAGTCATTGCCGAGTTACCGTCGATTCACCACCAAATCACTCATATTTTTTGAAAAAAAATCGTAAAAACATAATTAAAAAAAATTATCGAGATTAGGCACAAATTCTGATTTTTTTTCTTTTTAATTTTTCTTCCCATTTTCAATTTTTATTCCAAACTTTTTATTTCTTCGTTTTTTTTGTTTCCTACTTTTTTTCATTAGTATATTTTTTAATTTTAATACAAAATAATATTATATGTATGATTTTATTATAATCCCTCCGTCCTAGTGAAAGCTCCTCATGAGCTTCAGACACGGAGGTTAAAAAATATGATATAATAAGTGGATGTATGAGAGGTGATGTGATTGAGAGAGAGAAGAAATGAAGAATATAATGAAATGTGAGAGGGAATAGTTTGGTAAAAAAAAAAAAGAATGGGTAACTTTCATTGGGACAAACGAATAAGGAAAGTTGGGTAGCTTTCAATAGGAAGGAGGGAGTAGTCGGTAATACAACAAGTAATAACCAGTAATACCATAAACAATAATCAGTAATACCATTAACAATAATTAGTAATACCACGAACATTAATCAGTAATACCATTAATATTAATCAGTAAAATTTTATACAATAACAAATAATTCCACACATCTAATTATATTCAATAATACAAAAAATAATTATCAGTAATACCATGAACATTGAATAGTAATATCTCATACAATAACAAATAATTCCACAAATCTAATTATATTCAATAATACCAAAAACAATTATCAGTAATATCATAAACAATAATATGTAATACCATAAAAATAATAATAATCAGTAATAAATAATTTCACATAATCAGTAATACCACAATTAATAATCAATAATATTAATTCAATAGTGTATTAATAGTAATACCGCAATCAATAACTAGTAATACCAGTATCAATAATACCAATAACAATAATACCATAGAAAAAGTGGAGAGAGTGCAGATCGGGGTGTACTAAAGAAAATAGAGGGTGCACATTACCAAGCCCAATTAAAGGGAACCCTAGCCCAATGGGAGGGCACCCTAGGTCAGCAATCGTCGCTTGAGATTTCATCAGCAAGGTCACCGGCTCCGAGTGTCGTCCGATCAGAGATCCATCAGCAACATACTCACAGTCCTCCATCGGACCGTCGTTAGCCGGAGGAAGAGGCTGCGTAGGAGCAGGGTAAAGAAGACGGATGAAGCAATGTAGCTTCGATTTGGACAGAGATGAACGATGAGAGAGAGGCAACGTCGATCCGAGTGTTGCAAGCGAGCGTCGTTGATGTAGGAGAAGCTCCTAGATCGCGAACGCAAGGAAGATTGATCGAAGCAGTCGCGTCGGTGGTCGAAATGAGGAGAGGATTTCGGCCGCCATGGATCATGGCTGATATGGAAGATTATGTCGATTGTTATAGAAGTGAAGAATCGCGATTGCGATTCGAGGAGGGGTCTCGGGCTTCAGCGGTCGAGACCGAAGCGCCGCCGTCGCCGTCGAGGGGGTGGTCGGATATGGTGGTGGCTGGGTCACCCGCCGACATGCATGGATTTCGGCAAGTCCTTTACTCATCAAATTAAAATTAAAATTTAGGTGCACCGCCGATCGACTATAATAAAATTATACCTATAATATTATTTTGTATTAAAATTTAAAAAATACACATGCAAAAAATGGAAAAGAAAGACAGAAAAATTTAAAAAGGAAAAGAAAAAAAAACAAGGAAATAAAAAAATTGGAAAAAAAATTGAAAATGGGAAGAAAAAAGAAAAAGAGGAGGAGGAAGAAAAATTAAAAAGAAAAAAATTGAGATTTGTGGCTAATTTCGATAGTTTTTTATTAATTATATTTTTACGCTTTTTTTAAAATATGGGTGATTTGGTGGTGAATCGATTTTTTAGAGTTTATTTTATTATATTTTGTGTAAATTAATAAAAGGATAATATAGTCTTTTAAATGTGATTATTTTTTAAAAAATATTTTGGGGTGCACTCATAAAATGTGCCAGTGCAGATAACCGGGGTAAAACAATAATTTGGGGGTGAACTCATAAAATGAGCGAGTGCAGATAATTGTGGTAAAAAATAATTTGGGGGTGAACTCATAAAATGAGCGGGTGTAGATAACTGTTGTAAAAAAGAAATAATTTGGGGGTGAACTCATTAAATGAGCGGGTGCATATAACTGTAGTAAAACATGATTAGGGGGTGAATTCATTAAATTACCGGGTGCAGATAATTGTAGTAAAAATATGATTAAGGGGTGCGCACTCATTAAATTAGTGGGTGCAGGTAAAATATAAATAAAATTTAAAAAGAAAGGGTAGAATAGTAATTTTACTTAATATATATATATATATATTAAAAATAATTTAAATAAAAGAAGGGTAATATAGTAAATAACAAAATACAATTTAAAAATGATATAAATAACTTAAACTTGTGTAACAGGTAGCAGGTCATTACGACGTTTACGACGCCACGTGGCGCGATTCGATAAAGTGACTATGTAGTCAATTCGTAAAATGTGACTGCCGTAAGAATTGCCCTTCAAAGTTTGTAAATGTAAGATAAACAATGGTTCAGTGTTTAGTGTTTTTTTTTAGTATGTTAAAAAAACATTAGGAGACAAAGTGGGATAGCTCAAGTGGTTAGAGCACCACTACTTAGGCCTTAGGTCCTGGGTTCGAGTCATGGGGAGGGAAAAAAAGGGATGGGTATTTAACTTTCCATCAAAAAAAAAAAAAATTCAAATATTTTTTCAACTGGCAAGTGAATTTTTGTTAGTTCCTTTAAATCTGGTTTTTTTTTTTTTTTTTACAACTTATAATTGAAACAAATGATTTTAGCTTGTAAATTAAAGCATTAAAACCTTGAATAATTAGCTTGAACCCTTCATGCTAGAAACAGAGTATTTAAACAAATATAAATTTGGGAAGTTAAAGTTGTACTCCACTATTCTTCAAGGATTCAATAAGGGTCCTTTACCCTTTTTACTACTACAAAGGATGAAGGTTTGACATAATATTGTAAAATTTGAGTGTTTAAACTGAACAGGCATTTCTTCAAACAGAATGCATGCATGATGTAAAATAGAAAAAATAAGGAACTAAACAAGCAATGGTTGCCCTATAGCATTTGCTATATATCTTCTCTCACGCATACAACGCCAACATTCGATTTCAACCTGAATCTGTTTCACAAAAATAAAAAGACATGGATCTAGCTTTTTTAAGGACTAGTGGTAGATGGAGGAGATTCACCGGAAATTTAAAGCAATGTGCAACGACTTATGTTTTTCGAGTACCATCTTCACTCTCGCTCGAGCTGTTTTTGGAGGCTGGAGGGGGCTCTAGTTTGTATGGGAGATGTGATTGTTACTGCGCGTGAGAAATTCAATAAGAATTGAAATGGAGGGTAAAATTGTCTCAAATCATCTTAGTTGCATTTTTTTAACATTTTTGTCTAAGTTGCTATATATTTGTCTCAAATATATATGTTGTACTCCATCTTGTCCATAAAATGTAGTTTCATTGAAGTGGGACACATGTTTTAAGAAAAAAATAGATAAAGTAAGGGTATTGTGAGGTCCATTGTGAATAAAGTGATTGTTTGTGAATAAAGTTGATGACAATTTGAGTAATTAAGTAACGATTGAAGGGTGATAGTTTAAATAGACTACATTTTATGGACAAAAAATATAAGACAAATGAGAATACATTTTGTGGATTATTTTGCAATTAACTCATAATTATAATAAGAATCATATTTAGTACTTCCAATATAGTGAAAGGGAGATATTACCTGAGCTTTTCCAGAACAAGAGCTCATTGATTCTGAAAAATCAAACTCCATAACAGTGGTTATTTCACTGAGAATCTGGGACAAAATATAAGATGAAATTAAATGATTAACACTAGACCATATGAATTGACCCTATATCTATTGGGTGTTGGCGATTTTATTGGAAGATATCAAATATTATACAGTATTTGATTAACAGATTCTGCAAATATATTGCCTTATATTTGATTAACAGGTTCTGCAAATATATTGCTTATCCTTTTATTTGCTTATTTATTGTTTTTGGCTCATTCTAGCTATTTATATTTCTTGCTTTGTACAGCAGATGACACTTCACGATTAATAAGAATTCCTTTGTTTTGAGAGTTATCTTGTTTTTCATGTCTCTCTCGATATATGCACTCTATCATGGTATCAGAGCGGTTATCCTGGTAACCGACTCACAATAACTACAATTCTTTCCGCTGCAATCTGTCAATGGCCGACGACGAGAAGACGATCAAAAGGGGCAGCGAGTGCAGCTCCAAATTGACGGCTGATTTGATATCTTTCGCTGATTCTATGCGAAATGAGTTCCAAGGGAGTGCAGGCCCATCGTCGACTGCATCGCCTAACATGGCAGGTATGATTTATAACTCTGCACTATCTTGGATCATAGATTCGGGAGCAACCGAACATATTACGTGTCACATTGATGTGTTAATTGATGTCGTACCAGCCCATTCGGAACCTCTAGTGAGAATATCGAATGGTGATGTAGTTTCGGTCCATTCCATTGGCCGACTCAATTTAGGAAACGGATTGTGCCTCAGTCGAGTCTTATTTATTCCAGAATTCCATTGCAATTTGCTTTCGGTTAGTCGCCTTGCCAATGAGTTGAATTGTGTGTTCACCTCTTTTCGCGATTTCTGTATACTACAAGACTCACTCTCAAAGAAGATGATTGGGATGGGTAAGCATCGTGATGGTTTGTATTACCTTGAGCAGTCGAGAGTCGAGGGGGCTGTCCTATCCGCTGTTGGTGATTTAAATTTGTGGCATAGACGCTTGGGGCATGCGTCGGATGGAAAATTGAAGCACATACATTCTTTGAAATCTCATGTGACGAACACTAGTTTCTGTGATTCTTGTATTCGAGCAAAACAGACACGTTTGCCTTTTCCCATTAGCCGAACTAAATCTTCCCGATGTTTTGAATTGATCCATTGTGATATTTGGGGCCCATATAGGTGTGATACCTTTTCTGGTGCTAGATACTTCTTGTCGATAGTGGATGATTATAGTAGGGGAGTTTGGATTTATCTTGTTCGGCGTAAATCTGACGTCATTAATTCATTGATCCAATTCTGCAATATGGTTAGAACACAGTTTCAACTACAGGTTCAACGAGTTCGCTCGGACAATGGAGTGGAATTTCAGTCGAGTATATTACTTGATTACTATTCAACACATGGAATATTGGTAGAAACATCTTGCACATATACACCGCAACAAAACGGGATTGTTGAGCGAAAGCATCGACATATATTGGAAGTTGCTCGAGCCCTCAGATTTGAAGCTGGGCTGCCTGTCGAATTTTGGGGAGAATGCGTACTTACGGCTTTCTATATAATTAATCGATTACCCTCTCCAGTTATTGAGAACAAGACACCGTACGAGATATTGTTCAAGAAACGGCCAACATATGATCACCTTAGGGTTTTTGGGTGTTTGGTTTACGCTCATGAGAACCGACGCAAGGATAAATTTGATGAACGAGGGAGCGCATGCATTTTTGTTGGATACCCGAATGGACAAAAGGCATACCGGGTTTTCGATTTAAATAGCCACAAATTCTACAGCACACGTGATGTAACTTTCCTTGAGCACTTACTTCCATTTAGAGGCTGTGAGGCAATGCCCCAGCAGATGCGACCAGTGCGGCACAGGCCCAAGTTCGAGGGCACCAGACACCGCCTAACCTTGGCTTACTTCCGCCGCGACCCCATATACGTCGCACGATGCCCCCTATGGACGAGGCACGCGTCGACTTGCCAGCTGTTGTTGTGGAGCCTTTGCCACTGTCACCCCCTACCATAGATGGCACCGTTCCTGAATCAACCTTGGACGGTGTAGTGACTCGGGTTAGTAATCGGCCCAAGAAACAACCGAAGCATCTCGACAATTATGTTACCGATCTGCCCCCATCGGTAGATCATGCCAATCTCACTACAAATTCAACAAACTCAACAACTTATCCACTATCTAATTTTGTCTTGTATAATAAATTTTCTTCGGCTCACACCACGTTCTTGGCAGCCATCACCTCACGTGATGAACCGAAACATTTTTCACAGGCAATACGAGATCCCTTATGGCGAGATGCAATGGCTAAAGAGATTCGTGCCTTAGAAACTAATGGAACTTGGACACTGACTTCACTACCTCCCGGAAAGAAAGTAGTAGGATCGAAATGGGTTTACAAAATAAAGTACAAGCATGGGGAAGTAGAGAGATACAAGGCTCGACTCGTTGCAAAAGGGTTCACTCAGATTGAAGGTGTGGATTTCCATGAGACATTTGCGCCAGTTGCAAAATTGGTGACCGTTCGATGCATGTTGTCTATTGTAGCAAAGCGGAATTGGGAGGTTCATCAGTTGGATGTAAATAACGCCTTCCTCCATGGGGACTTACATGAAAACGTATACATGCATATCCCACAAGGGTTTTCTAAGGATGGTGATACACGGGTTTGCAAGCTCCAAAAGTCTCTATATGGTCTTCGACAGGCATCTCGTAATTGGTACGAGAAATTCACTCAAGCTCTTATTACCATTGGATTTCGTCAATCCTACGCTGATCACTCACTGTTCACGTTTCGAAAGGGGACAAGTTATGTGGCTGCACTAATTTATGTTGATGGTGTGTTACTTGCCGGTAACGATTCCTCATATATTGCTTTTGTGAAGAAATATTTGGACGATAAATTTAGCATTAAGGATCTTGGTGCTTTGAAGTATTTCCTTGGCATTGAAGTTGCTCGTTCCCCAGAGGGCTTCGTTTTAAGCCAACGATAATATGCCTTAGATATTCTTGAAGAGAGCGGCCTTCAAGGAAGTAAGCCGAGCCTTTTTCCGATGGAACAAAATTTGAAGTTGGGAGTTGATGACGACAGCCCGTTGGTTGAAGCTTCACAATACCGGCGATTAGTTGGCCGACTATTGTACTTAACAGTGACACGGCCGGACATCGTCTACGCCGTAAGCCTTCTAAGTCAGTTTCTTAGTGCCCCGCGTGCGTCGCACCTCACTGTTGCCCAGCGCGTTCTGCGCTACATCAAGCAGGCTCCAGGCCAAGGCTTGTTTCTTCCAGCAGGGGGTAATTTCACCCTTCGTGCTCATTGCGACGCTGATTAGGCGGGCTGCCCATTCACACGGCGTTCATCCACGGGTTATTTCATATCTCTTGGTGGTGCACCGATATCTTGGCGCACCAAGAAGCAGTCTGTGGTGGCTCGGTCCTCAGCCGAAGCGGAGTATCGTGCAATGGCGTCAACCACTTGTGAGATTGTATGGTTGAGGTGGCTAATGAGGGATTTCAATGTCATTTTGGATGGACCTACTCCTCTCTTTTGTGATAATCAAGTCGCTCGTCACATAGCCGTAAACCTCGTTTTTCATGAACGAACCAAACATGTGGAGATGGATTGTTATTTCGTCCGTGTGAAAGTGGCCAATGGAGACATACAACCGAAAGAGATTTTCACAACGCATCAAGTGGCTGATATTTTTACGAAGGCTCTCGGGACCGATCGATTTCAGTTTCTTCGAAGCAAGTTGGGTGTTCGAGACTTGCACACTCCAACTTGAGGGGGAGTATTGGAAGATATCAAATATTATACAGTATTTGATTAACAGATTCTGCAAATATATTGCCTTATATTTGATTAACATATTCTGCATATATATTGCTTATCCTTTTATTTGCTTATTTATTGTTTTTGGCCCACAGTTTGTTAAGCCCACTCTAGCTATTTATATTTCTTGCTTTGTACAGCAGATGACACTTTACGATTAATAAAAATTCCTCTGTTTTGAGAGTTACCCTGTTTTCATGTCTCTCTCGATATATGCACTTTATCAGATTTTAGCCTGCCGAACAATTTTCTCAATTAAGTCTCGTAATTTAAAAAATAATGCAATTTTAGTCCTATTGATAAAAATAAATCGAATGATAATTAATTTGTGATTTTAATTTTTTTTAATTGAAATTAATATGTTTGAGTCTCATTATGCTACATAATTGACACCGGTTCGGTTGCTCTATGGAATGTCGGCAGCTCCAGTGACTACTCGAAAATTTAAATTTGGGGGTTCGATAATTAATTTTTAAAATATTATTTAATATCCAAAGTTTTACTCATTGGTGTACATGGTGAAATAACTGAAGTTTTGGCTATTTGAAAAGGTCGAAATTATAAGGTATAGATGTGGAATTAAATAAAAGTATAATAATTGAAAAGTGCAACACCATTTACTAAAAAAGTGTAAGTCAGTAAAACTGAAAAGTGCAACATAGACTAGGGTGCATAACATGCACTCGAGTGCATACTAGACTTTACCGTAAAAAAAATAGTTAATATTTGGCTTATACACAAGAAATTTTATAAGAAAAATACTCCATCTATCCACCAAAAGTGTGCTAACATTTTTTTATACATGTTTTTAAAAAAAAAATATTTTAATTATAAAAAAATATGTGGAATAACGAGTAAAGAATATTGTTGGCAGATATTTAATCTTGTTAATAAAGTATAAAATATACTCAAAAGTTAACTATTTAAAGAGTACTTTTTCATCAAAACTCATTATGCCAATTTCATCGAATACGAATTTTAATAAATATTGATTAATTTATGGATAAATTAGATATGTTCGGGGGTATGATTGAATATTGTGGGATCTAAAATATTTATGAATATAGATAATAACAATGAGTAAATTAGTGATAGGAGAGTGAAATAAAATAGTGTGACTAATATTATTTTCAAGAGAGGAATGAGAATAATTAAATTGAAGGAAGTAATATTTAAATAAAGTAAATTACAATTAAAATAAATTATATCTATAATATGTCAAATAAATATATAGAAATATATAAAAGAGAAGAACAAGAGAAAAAGTCATAGTTTGACAACTAAACATCAAACCCAATTCTTCAAAGGCCAAATAGTGAGTAACGAGCAGATCACGTGCAAAAACAGAGACGGATCTAGAGGGGTACATGGGTACAACGGTACCTCCAATTTAAATATGGGTACACTTAAATCAGTTTTTTTTTTTTTAAATATTATGTATAAAAATAATTTCATAATAATAAATGGGTGAAAAATGATCAAAGTTCAATACATTTATCTTTTAAATTTATTTAAGTGTCTTGGATTTATTTTATACTCATTTCGTCTCATTTTAAATTCATCATTTACAAAAAATAGACGTTCATATATATATATATATATATATATATCATATTTTTCATATTTTATTAATAATATATATTTGTCAGTTTTGTCTTATTAATTTTATTATTTACAATAAATGCGTATTTTAAATAATAATTTTTATTTTTAAATAGAAATATTTTTTTACTATTAAATAAATTAAAATTAATATAATTACTTACATTATCAAGAATTAGTATACTATTATTTTATATTATTAAAAATAATATATTGTACTCCCACCGTCTCAAAATAACTTTCACACTTTTTTTTTTCGGATGTCCCACAATAACTTTCACACCTTTAAAATAGAAAACCCTTTATAAACTTCACCATTAAAATATCATCAATTTAACTTTATACATAAAATTTTACAAAATTACACCTCAAAACTCCACTCATTATTACACTTTCTTAATTTACGTGTCCACCTACCTATGAAAGTTAATACGGGGGACGGAGGGAGTATATTATATTTATATTTTTGGAAATTATTAAATTATTTTTATATTATATTTATAATTTAATATTATTAAAAAATAATATTATGTTAAAATTTAATATATTTTTTTTAGATTATATATTATATTAATATTTTTTAAATATAATATTTTTATTTTTAATTATTAAATAATAGTAATAATAATATTATTATTATTAATTTTATTTATTTATTTATTACGGAGTAAAAGTTTGATTCCATATTTAAATCCATGGAGGTGGGAAAGAATGAGAAGTCAATACTTTTTGGGGTTTTTCTATGGTCAGGAAGGGTGTTCATCCTTCCTGATAACAGAAAACCAATTAAAAGTCGACACTTCATTTTTCTTTGTCATAGTGCAATCTAACTCCGCAATGTAATGAAATAATTAATTGTTCAAATAATATATATAAAATTACTAAAATATCCTTGCAATACATATATATAAATTTAATGTTTTATTTTCATTTTATTATTTAATAATATAAAAATTCAAAACTAATTAAACATTAAAATCGATTTCAATGACAATGACAATCACAATCACAATCAAAATCAATTAGTAATCACGTCGTCGTCTTCTTCCATTATACAATTTTCGGCCTCTTTTCTTCAATTGAATCTATGTGTACAAACATAGTTGGTCGCCGTCTTTTGGATTAGAGTTCCTAATTTCAAAATTAAATTTAATTAGTCCTCTTCTTCTTCTTCCATTGTTGGTGAATCTCGAACCGTCCGATTGGTGAAATATATATTGGGTACTCTGTATCCATTTTCACATAGAAAGCTTCCATGGCGAAACTGCAATTTCACTCCAATTCAAATTTATATATTTTTTGAGATAGATTATTCCAATTCAATCTAGGTTTTCGTTAAAATTTTCTAACTTTTGCGGCAAGAGCAAAGACCATCCATGATTTTAATGTAAACGTAAGCACCCTCAATTTCAAAAATATACACGGCAAGTGAAGTATGGAGAACACAAAGCATTTGAGAAGAACAATGAACATAGGGAAATTATTGGGTGGGGCTAATAACACCCCATAAAATGTTATACAAACCCCATAATTTTAAATATAAAAATAGATAAATATAAAATGACTAAGTAACCCCCTTACCTAAAGGAGTAAAGTAATTAAAAAAATTGAAAATAAATGTAATTAAAATATAAAAATATTTTAAAAAAATCAACTAAATCTTTAAAAAAAAGTAATTTACGTAAATCAGTTAAATTTTTTAAAAAAATTCTGAGAAAATAAAACAGATAATTAAAAAATATAAAAAAATCATCAAAAAATATTTAATAAATTGTTAAAAAATAATTAAATTAAAAAAATCAATAAAAAATAAAAAATATTTTTATTTAATTTTTTAATTAGATATTTATTTATGATCGAGTTAATTTTTCTTTCACCTTTTATTTTATTTAGTTTTTTTTAATTGAAACGTTAACTGATAATTTAAATTTATTTATTTTATAAATTTTATTTGATTTATTTAATATTTTTCAGATTTTATTTAGATTTAAATGATTTTTCCATTTAAATATTTTTTAATATTTAGTTGATTTTTTAAAAATATTTTCAAGTTTTATTTAGTTTTTTCGTATTATAGAAAAAAAATAATTAATTTTTTAAATTTATATATACTTTGGAAGATTTATTTGAATTTTATAATATTTTATTCAATTTGTATTTGTTTTGAAGGATGAAGGGTAAATAGGAAAGAATTGGGGTAGGTTTAGTAATAAATTTTGATTTTTAAATTTTAATGGGGTGTGTATAACATTTGGGGTTTGTATAACATTTTATGGGGTGTTAATAACCCCACCCAAATTATTTTGATGGAGATTAGACTGAATTAGTTCTAGGGTTTTGATTGTATTGGGATAAATTATACTCCAACAAAATTTTATTTATTAAATCAATGAGATTTAATAACAAAATATCGATAAAGCTAGATATACATGTATTTTAAATTGAAAGGGCAATTTTGTTATTTTAATTTTTTATTTTTTTTTATTTGGTAGAGCGATACAGTGCGATTATGTATAGTGCAAACGCACAAATGCGAAGTGCAATCATATAAATCAAATATCATACGTTGGATCAACGATCCAATGGTATTTAAAGTATCAACTGTTATCAGGAAGGGCGAAACCTTCCTGACCATAGAAAAACCCTACTTTTTGGGAATCACCATTCCATTAAAGAATGATGATTCCATTCCACAAATCCTACCAATCATAAAAATAGGAATGAACCCATGAATGATGATTCCATTCATGGGTCTTTCCACCATACCAATCATACCCTTATTTTTATATTAAAAAAAATCTAATGAAAATTATAAATACATCATTAAGGCATTAAGCTATTTATATCAAAAAAAAAATTATAATTTTATCGTGATAATTACAACTCACACATATATGTCTTACTTATTTGTAAATATCTTGTTTATTTACACATTTATCGTATTCCTAGATTCATAATCCTGAATCCGTTACTATGCAAAAATATGCAACCTAGTTAATATAAGACTAAAATTGTATCATTTTAAAAGTTATGAAACTTAATTGAAAAAATTGATTCGTATAGAACTAAAATCGCCAAACACCCCTAAATACAGGATAAACCTCTACATGCCCCTGTGTGGTATTGCCAATTTTTTTTAAAGTAGGTAGAATCCTTCAATTTCTTTCAAGCAACACCGACTTTGCCATCGTGAAAAATATCGTCCTTGATTAATGGTCAAGAAATAATCATTCATTCATACATCGATTAAGTGATTACATGTACGCTTATTATCATTTCACAATTTGATTTTTGTAAAGTTATTGAAATAAATAATATGATTGCGAGCACAGATTCCTAATAATGTAATTAAGATTGTTCGTCTTAATAATGTTGGTGAATTTTCATCCAAGACTTTCAACGATTATTATATATCAATTAGAATACATATTGAACATCCAGTTGCTCATGTTCATAAACAAAGTGGTCTTACAGGATCACTTACAAAGCGTATTCAATTGATTGCCCGACCATTATTGATGAAATATAAACTCCAAATTTCTACTTGGGGCCGTGCTATATTGCATGCATAGCACTTGTGCGTGCATCAGACCAACAAGTTATCGTAACATTTCTCCTGTACAAATGATTCAAGGTCGGGAATCAAATCTATCTTATCTAATTTTTTAATTTTTTTTGGATGTGTTGTATATGTACCAATTGCCCCACCACAATGCACAAAGATGAGAATTGGGTTATATTTTGAATATAAATCTTCGTCTATTAGGGCATGTTTGTTTTGGGACTATCATGTTTGGATGGGGATGTAACGTCCCCCGTCTTGTTCTAGTTCGGAATTTCACATCCGGATTTGACCATCCAACTCCATCCACCCGTAATAATAATATATATATATATATATTATACTATTATAATAATACAACATCATACATTCTTATACAATTGATTTAACATAAATTACATTATATAATATTACTAGAAATAGAAAGAAAATGAACAGTGTAATAATAAATTACTGACATGTTATAAACTTAGGCGGCAACTTTTGGCAGTTTTGTTTGATTATATAGATACATAGATGATCAAAATAATCACAAATTCTACTAAACAGTGAAAGCGAGATTGAAGGGAAAAAAAAAATGGAGAGCGTTTTGAAGAGGAAGAAGAATGAGAGTAAGTATGGGGAATCAAAGAGAAAGAAAAAGAAGGAACTAGGGTTTGATGAACAATGTAAGTAGAATATGAAATTAGTGTGCTCTTTCAAATAAAGAACTTGGTCATTAATATATTATGCTTATGATTTTTGACATTAGATTTTCCACCTGATTCATAATGCATTAGATTTTGCTTAATCTAGTTTCAATATCATTAGGTAAATGTGGATATTTCTGGGATTGAGAAAAATATATCTAGTGCTGGTTCTGAGAGTGGAGCTCTTTGGGACATCTTTAGACAACAAGATGTTCCTAAACTGGAGGAATATCTCTAATGAATTCAGGCATATTCACTCTAATCTGCTGCCGGAGGTAATTTTCCCTCTTTGTTTTTGTTTTGTTTTGTTTTAAGAGACTCAAAGTATTACTGCTATATTCTAGCTATTTGTTGAATTGATCTTAATACTGTGCATTTTATGAAAAGTTCAGTAGTTCTGATATGTATGTACAGGCACAACATTCTGTTGATGTTCAAAAAAGTTTTTTATGACAAGTATTATTGTATGCACCTTCTGATTTTGTTTGAGGCAAATACTTTTTGGCTCTAACTAGATGCTCTTTCGGGTTCCTGTTCAGACTGATACGTTACTGATTACTCCCCCGTACGGAGTATGTATGATCCTTAATTCTTGTGCAAATTAAAATCAATTCTAACCATAGTCGTTTGGATGTTGTAAACTCTTACTTTCAGGTCATTCATCCATTTCATGACCAATCTATTTACTTGACTTCAGAGCACAAAAAAAGACTCAAGGAGGAATACGGTTTGGTGTTTCTTACCTTCTTTCCCTCTCTCTATACTAAATCACTTTTAGGAGGGTTTTCTTGATTATGTTTTGTTTGTATAGGAATTGAACCATCGACATTTGTACAGAGTCTAGGAGATGTTGTTTTTATACCAGCTGGCTGCCCTCATCAAGTTCGAAACTTAAAGGTACTGTATATGGCTTCGGTATATCCTTTTCTTTATCATTGTTGTTGAATATAGTTGTTGAACCATCAAAGTAATTTAATCATTTATAAGACCCCAATCTTTAGTTCTTTACTTTAGTGAGATGAAACTCATCAACTTCAGATCTTTAGTTTCTTAAAATAAGTTGTTTTTTTAAATCTTACAGCAACTTCTATTTCATTTGATGCAGTACGTCTCATGTAAAAAATGAAACCTAGAATTTGGAGAGATGCTACTGTGTACTGATATGGGAATGCTCCTTTTCAATATCGGCTTAATTGCAAATAAAATCACCATATTTTTTGCAATTTAGGCTTATGGGGCAATCCTAGTTGGCTTCCCATTATGTAAAACCGTCATTTGGATTAAGGGGGTGCCACATAGGCTGGCCATGCCAGACACTGGCACAAAGGTAAGCCTAAATTGCAATATTTTCTGAAATTGATGATTGATTTGCAATATTCCAATTGTCTAGATTAGATTGCAATTACACCAAAGGTAGTGATTTTATTTGTCATTAAACCTTCAATGTGTGGTGCAAGTATTTAGGTGTCAGAATTTCCTGAAACGAAATCTCTATTGTGTGCAGTCATGTATTAATGTGGCACTTGATTTTGTGTCGCCTGAAATTGTTCCATCGTGCGTCCGACTCTCTGATGAGTTTCGCTTGCTGCCCATGAATCATAGTGTTAATGAAGATGAGCTAGAGGTTTGATTATCCTTGTTCTTGATTGTGTCATTGGATAAATGTGTGAAGAATATATTTTAAATTCACTTTGTTATTCTTCCTATATGTTGATTAATTTAAATTTGCTTCTGCTATTCTTGTGTCAGAGTCAGGTGAAGAACCAAACTCCTGGTGCAATGGAAACAGAGAATCAAACTCCTGGTGCGACGAAAACAGTGAATCAAACTCCTGATGCGGGGGAAACAGAGAATCAAACTATTGGTGTGAACCAAACTCCTGGTGCAGGGAAAACAGTGAACCAAACTCCTGGTGCGGGGGAAACAGTGAATCAAACTCCTGGTGCGGGGGAAACGGAGAATCAATCTCTTAGAGCAGGGGAAATGGAGAATCGAACTATTGATGCAGGGGAAGGGGAGAGTCAAACTAATCGAACTATTGGTGAAACAGAGGACTCTTCACAAAGATGTGAAAATCATAGTAAACATTTCTTTGACGTCTCTTCTGACTCTGAGGATATAGAGTGTCGTTCGAGAGTCTGGAAAATGACATTGGTTCTGATTCAGGCAGAATCACCAACCTAGAGGATCAAGTGAACAAATTAACACAGAAAGTGGATAATCTATTAGAAATTCAGGGACTTTCTCTCAACAAACTTGATGATATCTTAAATATTGTTAATGATCTCAAAAGGGGGTGGAAAGTTTAAAAGCACCAAAGGAAATTCACTCAAGACTGCAGTGTGTTTTTTTTTTTTTTTGCTCAAAATGTAATTTACAACCTCTTCTCATATCATTTTGACTCTCATATGTTACATCTCATGATCTTGTTTACATATCTTCTTTTTAGTTTTATTAATTTCTCATCTCACTGTAATTTTCACTTTAAAAATCTCAAATAAAATCATGTGAAATTTAAATGAGAGATTTGTGGTGCATTGAGAAGCCTTCATTCAAGCCATACACAAATTGATCATGAACCAACTCCAACGATATATTCCAGCAATCTGTTTTTAAGATTTATACCTATTCTAAACTACAAAAAATAACACTAAATCACAAATCCCTTCAACTTTAAGATACACAAAGAATAAGGTCATTCCCAAAAGGGCAGATCCAGAATCTAGCTGTCATTGATTCGTGATGAAGGCATGTTGAAGACTAAGTTCACCATTAGATGGATCAAAGAATGTCTCGATTTCTATTGACGTAAAACCGCCATGGCCAACCTCTACCGGCTCATGCAGAAGCTTCACACCTTGTTTCCAATGTCTTTTATCTGAAACATTCAGATAAAGAGAGTATTAATCTCATGAATAGTAGCACGTTCAACAAAAGATGATCAATTGGTTCGTGCAAACAAAATGACGACCTGGTCCCGTTGACAAAATCGTACTTCCGTTTATATCCATCACCCAATCAATCCAAACTACAAATCCATGGCACATTCCAGATTCTCTCAGTTGAACCTATAAATAAGGTTGGTGAGATGCAGCTTTCGTACAAGATTATAGGGTAATTTGCATAAGAAATCATGATCATATCACATTTTTTTCACTTACAACATAGTTTTTAAAATTTACAATTCGATACATGACCTTTTTTACTTTTGCAATTATATAACAAGACATTTTTCTGAACAGATACTGACATTCAGTCTAAAAATCTTTGAAAAATTTGCAAATAAATTCCCAACCTTTTGTATTGTTTCAAATTAATCACAAATTTTTAATTGCACAAAATAGTCATGTGATAGAATTGCAATAACTAGAAATGTTGTGTATCGAATTGGAAGTTGAAAAAAACATGTTGTAATTGAAAAAACACGAAAAAAGTTCATGATATTTTTGCAATTAACCCAAGATTATAATAAGAATCGTATTTAGTACTTCCAATATATTGAAAGGGAGATATTACCTGAGCTTTTCCAGAACAAGAGCTCATTGATTCTGAAAAATCAAACTCCATAACAGTGGCTATTTCACTGAGAATCTGGGACAAAATATAAGATGAAATTAATCAAGACTAACCGATATAACTATACAATGAGTAATACGAGACCATATGAATTGATCCTATATCTATTGGGTGTTGGCAATTTTAGCCTATGCGTAACAAAAAAAAATCCGGATGGTAATTAATTTGTGATTAATTTTAACTTTTTTTAATTGAAATTAATATGTTTGGGTCTCATTATGCCACATAATTGACACCAAATCATTAGTTCGGTTGCTCTATGGATTTCCGGCAGCTCACGTGCAAAAATTATGCAACCTAGTCAATATAAGACTAAAATTGCATCATTTTAAAAGTTATGGGACTTAATTGAGAAAATTGATTCGTATAGGACTAAAATCGCCAACACCCAATAGATACGGGACAAATTTTACAATTTACTCGGGTACCTTGGTCTCTCCAGACTGCCAAATAAAGAAGGGCAGAAAAGGAGTTTGTTCTGTAACAGGTAAACCTCCACATGCCCCCAGTGTGGTATTGACAATTGAATGCTCAAATCCTTCAATTTCTTTCAAGCAACAGCGGCTTTGCCATAGGTCCTAAACAAGTTTTTTCAAGTGATATATCTTGAATTGGATATAGTTACAGAAATTATTCAATTAAATACTTACAGGGAGGTACATTGCACAAGCTTTCAACAATCCTCTACAAGGCATAATCAGCATATCTTTTGATAAAATTGGGTCCAGCATAGTTCTTTCCTTCCTATAAACAAAAAGATGAGTCGTTGAGTTCTGACAATTCTGCAGCTGGGATCTCACAATTTAGGGCCCGTTCGGCTAAGCTTATTTTAGACATCTTAAATGGGGTCACATTGCAAATTTAATAACCTTAAGTCATAGACAATCCTACCAAAATCGCAGATTTTGCCAGGGAAGTACGCTTTCATTCCCATAATAGAATGGCTCCGCTACGAATATGTCAATCTGCAAAACAAGTGTGTTGTCTGAATGTTTAAGATCTATAGATGCAGTATCCCATCATGAAAGATATTGTTCTTGATTAATGGTCATTAAGACATCACAGCATAATTAGCTCAAGAATTAATCATTCTTAACATGGAAAAATAAATTATGTGGAATCGAAACATCAATTTGTTATTTACCTTTCTCTGATGTGAATCTTGCAGATTTGATTGCAGGTCCTTCTTATTTAGAAATTGTATACGATCCATGGTGTAGCCATTAGCTGCAGCAACTGTTTGCAGATATTTTGCACCCTTCTTTCCAAGTCCAGGAAACAATGGAATTACATGTGATGTGTTCGAAAGACGGGCAATAGAAATAGCTAAGAAAATGCTATCATCTGCAACTAAACATAAAGGGTGCACTCTCTGACACAACTGAAAATGAAAAGCGGAGAAGAAAAATTAGTCAAATTATACATGAATACTTAAGGTATGGAAAAATAAAACAATAACCAAATGGCTAATGTACTTCGAGATTAGAACAGCAAAGGTCCAAAGATTGGTTACCCAATCTAGCACATTGTACTTCAGAAGTTTTCCAGGCCAAAAAAGAAGGATGCAAATTTTGAATTATTTTAAAGTAATATACCGTATGTGCAGAAGTGGCCAGTGAACTAAATAAAGCATATACACAAGAGCTAAAGGAGAAGAATTTATGGAATGAAGCAACAAAGTAAGCTACCACTTATTCAAAGTCATACATATTGTTACATCATAAATGCGAGAAAGATAAGTTCCAATTCAGAAAAATAAGGAAAAAAATATATTAATCCATCTAATCACAATGGGGGAAGAACTTGTTTGCCCAAATCATTTACTTATCATCACAGACGCAATTTTACATGACATTGTATTGAATAAAATGATTGCTATGAGAAAAAAGAAGGAAACAGAAGATTCAAATTAAAAGTTAAAAACAACTGAAATTTCATGCAAAATAGCCAACATGCATCATTGATGAGCTTAGCTAAGTCTTAAATTATTATACTCCATAAACAATAAAATAATCTTACAGTTTTTTCAATTGCATTGAGCATTAAAGATCTCCAAGCACTATCTCCATACAAAGCATTTCTTTCTGGTGATAGAACAATCTGACATTCCCGAGTATGGAGGTCAAGCTCTGCAGCCTCTTTGTTGAATTTGTAAGAGATGCTCGTTTCACTATGAACAGCATTTAACTGGACCTTTTCATCTTTGAATACTGGAAGACCTGATCTTGAGGTAAACCAAATAGTTTGTTTCCAATGATCACACCAATTCCCAGAGCCTAGAAAACACAAAATACAAGAATTTGTTAAAAGGCATAGACCCTCAAATTATAAAAGCCTCATCTAGCAAGAAGAACCACATCTATATACGAACTTTTACCCCCAAGGTTGAGCAGTGACACTATTTATGGGGCACCTGGTTCAAGCTCTTCAATGAGAATAGTAATGAGATTCATTGAATAATGAATTGCCATGAAAATGATTGTTACATTGTTAGTGCTTTGCTCTAATCTAGGGATAATTAGGGACAAAAATGATTGTTGGTTGAGGAAGAGGGGAATGATTGAGGAGAAATGATTATAGGAGGGGAGGTAGTTAATCAAAATGGGGTAACTATTAACTTATTTTGAGTTTTATTACCTCAACTAAGTATGATGGTGGATTCATCATCTTTTATTCTCATTAACCACCACAATTACCCATGTTCATTCCCATTGATTTTTTTTTTTTTTACCAATCGCCCCCTTAAATAATCACATAAACAATACTTAAAGATGGGGGATCATGCATGATAAAGAATGATAGAGTGAAGACGAGCTATAAAGAACAGAATGAACGGGATACGAATACGATAGAAAATCCACAAACGAGGCCCCATAGATAAAACTCTGCCACTGCCACAACCGAAGTTGCCACAAATTACAATGATCAAAGATAATTCCCAACTCTAATTTAAAAAGACAAAGGCCACGGGTCATTTATTCTAGAGTTAATACGTAATTAAGAAGACATTAAAAAACCTCTAATTAAAAGCCCACTAATAAAATAATAAAGGATAAATATAAGATGTCCATCAAGGACAAAGTAATCATAGGAGTGAACTTACGAAGGGAGTTTGGTTTTAACTCTGACACATCAGAAGGATAACATATCCAACTTGGCCCTGTAGAATAGAAAATTGTTCCTTCACTGTCAAACTGTAGCAACCACCTGAATGAAGACAAATAAATCATAAACTATCCTAGTCCTTATTATAATGATTAAGAAAAGAAGTAGATAATAAATGAAAGACAATGACCTATGCGGCAAATCACATACCATGAGATGATAGCATGAACTGTACCATCATCGGTAACCTTTACTTGCAGCTCAGTTTCACGAGAACTCTCTGGTCTTCTCCAAAAATCAAAATCAAAAACTTTAAATGGCTCTGAAAGCTGAACATGTTTGCCAGATCGGATTGGGCACATGTCAATATCCATTCAACAGAAAAACCAACACTTAAAAATAGAGAAACATTACCAGTTTGATTTCATCTTTAATTGCATCACAATGCAAAGCAAATTGCTGTTGTTTGATGCCTATAAGGTCAGCCATCCCACTTGGAGAAAGATGAATGCCATCTGATGTTTCAGCCTCTCTATGAACTAAATCATGCAAATCCCTTAAATATGTGCACTCTACCAACTGTAGAGAATAAAGAAACTACACATCAACACTGCCAGAACAGTAGAAAGTATGATATACTTGCAACATATGAAAAACATAGAAGACTTAGTAGCCAATTATTTCATTGAAAGGAAAACATATCATTAAATCTCAAACGACTGATTTGGTTAACAAACTTGGCACCTTGATCAATTACCTGACCATAAGTTGTTGCTCGGTATGGCACTGTTTGTGGATTTTCTACTAATAGTTTGTCATGTGCATGCTGTAGAGTTGGAATTAACCCTTCACCCAATAATTCTGAGTCTAAGATCTCACTAACCTGCATTTAGTAATAATATCATGTAATCATGACTAACAGATTAGTGCTACAGATAAATTCACAAAATGCCTAAATTTTTAATTTTATTAACGAAAAAAGGAAAAAACAGTTGGGCCACAAACCGGTCCGAACTGCAGGCCACATTAAAAGCTTTCTTAGGAAAAAACCTAATAAAGGAAAAAGAGTACACTAGGAAAACATACAATCAAACACAAATATGTAAAGCTAATGAATTCTGAATAATTCAGTATATGAGTCCTTTCCTAATTTTGTTTCATCTGAAACTGGTTGGCATTTATCCAGGCACTACACCGCATTGAGCATTTGAGCTGACAGCATTGAGCAAGAACTCAGATGGCGCATTATACTACCTACACAGTTCAGAAACAATGAAGAAAAGCTTGCAGGCCATTCACAGATATTGGACAGCTCACACTAGCAGTGATAAGTTGATATCCTCACACATTTGCTCAAAATCTAGTTCATAGAGTCCGGTTAAACAACAAGTGCATAAAACTATAACCCTAAGCTTCCCATTCAATAAAGTGAGAAGAAAGGAGAAAATGTTTTCCATAACTTTTGCCTAAAAGCAATTGCTTCACAAACTACACATATGATTCTTTCTTTAATCACCATTTCCATCTTTAAAGAGTAAGGACATCTTGCCAAATGAAATAGCCACCATATCTATGAACACATGAATGCCTATATATACTCCACCGAACACAAAATCACTCACAAGAACATCAGCACGTGATGGGATATCGAATCCAACTTCCAACTCATCCGACCTCTTATTTATGACCCGTATTCTCCCATCCATGCCATTGGCTCGGAGAACCTTTTTCATTAATTTTACCATGGGAAGGTATGACTCACAAGCTGTCACCATCCCATTTGAAGTGGAGCTCCACTTTGAATCATGGAGGCCCATTGCCCGAGCTGCCATCATTGACAATAATCCCGTCCCACCACTGTTCAAAATATCTTAAATAATGAACAAATAGCACCATCACCAGAATCATTATGCATGAACTTAGTTGATCTTAGCAACATTGCAGGTTACACGTCTATTCACAATACTGTATATATCAAATTGAAGTTATGATTTAATCATATAAACATAATTACAGTATCATATACTTATATTCCTGATACAATAACTCAAATAAATCACACACAAGACAACTATAGAATTCCACATTTGTTTATTTAGTTGTAAAAGGTTTCAAGAGTACCCAATATCAAGAACGTGGCAGGGTTTAGTAACGGTCTTGTCAATAGCGAGGCGATAGGCTGTGTTGCGTCTGGTGTCATTGAGCATGTCAAGATACGACGTCGTGGCAAGAAGTGCTTTAGGGGTTGTTTGTTTTCCATTGTCTTCTTCTTGAATGACAATCCACTCGGATTTTCCGGTGAGTGGGTCGGTTTGAAGCTGAAACATTCGGTGAGTGAAGCCGCCGGAAGAGCAGAAGCTTCTAGCAGCAGCGGAGCTACGAGGATATGAGAAGAACAGGGGTTTAAGAATGGAGCTCATCACATTTCACAAAATATGAAGAACAAAACTCGGTCCGGTCTAATAAAATTCAACAAATCGAACCGAAATTTTCATATTGTTTTGGAATTTGGTCTACTTAGAATTCAATTTTAAAATTTTGCTCTATAAATTCTACAATACACGTTTTCCTTCAACGTCACTATTATACACCACTCTAGCAAATCAGGTCATTTATTATAACCAGAGAGAAAAAAACGTATCAAACCACAACAACATAAAATGTTGTGTTTTCTTTATAATAAATCCTGAAAGTTTTGACTAAATTGATATTGAAATTAAGGGGTGTATTCAATTGAGATTTTGTTGGATTTTTTTGGACTTTAAAAAGTCAGTGGATTTGGAAAATCCATAGACTCCATGCAGAGTTTGACTGACTTTTTTATTGATTTATATGGATTTTTATAGATTTGACAGGATTGTGAAATGTATTTTTTTATTGATTTACATAGATTCCCATAAACTCCGGCACTGAAATTATTGATGCAAACGTATATCACACACTTGTATATTAAAAAAAATTATCTAAATTATTTTAAAAAAAATACCAAAAATATATTAATTAAAAAATATATATTATTCATCATTATTATTCTCATCTTGATTTCCATCACCATTATACCTCGGCCTCATTTGAGCAATTTCTCACATAGCATTAGCAATACTCGTTCTCCATGCATTAGCTTCAGTTCTTTGTTGTAAATTTTCCTCTTCCATGTCGAGATAGCAATACTCCGTTCTCCATGCATTAGCTTGTAATTTTTCCTCTTCCATGTCGAGATAGCAATACTCCGTTCTCCATGCATTAGCTTCAGTTCTTTGTTGTAGTTGGCTCTTCCATGTCGAGATATGGTGAATCTTGATCTTCTTCATATTCAACTGAAAATTCATAATATATTATAAAGATATATACAAATCTTGTTAATATTATATTCCAAATAATCTTTGTACAATAATTAATACTATAAATTAGGTGGAATATATAAATTAGTATATCAAATCTGATATTATAAATTTTTAACGTGAGAACATAATTTTGAAATAATGGTGGACTGGTGGTGAAGCTCTCACTCTTCGCAATTTCTCCAATGATGAAAAATGCGGTAGATTAGTAGTAGAACTTTTGTTAGAAGAACAACGGTAGGTTAGTAGTAGAACTTTTGTTAGAAGAACAATGGTAGGTTAGTAGTAGAACTTTTGTTAGAAGAACAACAAAAAATTTTTTTCGTCTTTTTAAAGTTTTTTTTTTGGAGAATCCGTTGAAATCTCTGCTTATTAGAAGAGATTTTGGAGAGTGAAATTTATTTATATTTTTTGAGGAGAATCCATCAAAATCCATAGAGTATTGAAATCCATAGACTATTGAATACCTAAAGACTTTTTAAGACTTTTTAAAATCCGGATTGAATACCTCAAGATTTTGAAAGACTTTTAAAAATCCGGATTGAATACCCCTAGATTTTAAAAGTCCAAAAAAATCCAACAGAATCTCAATTGAATACACCCCCCTAAAATTAGTAATTCACGTACATGTTCATATTTATGTAAAGAACACTTATGTGAAATATATAAAAATATGTTAAGATAATTTTTTAAAATTCGGAGGTCATGAGTCTGGATTCGAACCGTCCAAAATTTTTAAGGGTTGCACGTCCAAAATTTTTAAGGGTTGCAAGTAGGTGGTTTACTGTATTGTTATTATAAGATCAAAGTATTACCACAATTGCCAAAAAAAAAAAATTAGAGTGTGCTCCTCTCTAAATCTCAAGTTCTAAACTTTTAAAGTGTAAACAATTTTTAAAGGGAAAGTCCATAAAGAGCTTTGCTTTGACTTTAAACTGAGTCCCCGTAAGTGGACGTTGAGATTGGCCCCCCGAATTAATCGGTCTAAGGACTGCATACTGAGAGTTAAAAAAAATGGAAAACTCGTTCAAAAAATTAAGTGTTCAGAATATTTTTGGCCTTGTAGTGACAATATTATGGTTATATAGTAACATAGGTTTGGCCATGTAGTAAAATAATACTCCATCTGTCCGCCTATAAGCTTTCCGTTACTTTTTAGCACAAAGATTAAGAAAAATGATTACTCCCTCCGTCCGCCTATAAGCTTCCCATTTTACCATTTTTGTTCGTCCGCCTATAAGCTTCTCATACCTTTTTTGGTAAATATTTTTTCTTACACTTCACTTTATATCTTACTTTTTCTCTCTATCTATCTCCTCTCTCAATCACATCACTTGTACTATATATCTTTTATTTAATCACTTTTCTTAATCTCTTGTGCCAAAAAGTAACGTGAAACTTATAGGGAGTAAATAATACATATATTATCAGTAATGTGATTGATAGAGGAGAGAGATTAGAGCTGTCAAAATGGGCTAGGCCCGTTGGGTCGGCCCGCCTCCACCTATTAAAAAGGTGGGTTGGGTTGAATAATACAAGCCCGTTTAAAACGCAGGTCCGTTTGGGCTAGACCGTATGGATTGTGGGTTTTGGCGGGTTGGATCGCGGACGGGGCGGGTTGGCCCGCGGGCTTTTTATTTTTAAAATTTTTATTTTTTAAGGTTTAATGAAACAGTAACGCGTTTTTATTAAGTTGAACTATGATTGTAAGTAAAAATGTGATATTAGAAATTTATTGATTCAATTCAACTTTAAATTAATATACAAAATTATAAAATATCATTCTAAACAAAATTGAGATTTGAGAATGAGAATACACCACTGTCGTCCATGTATTCACATGACTCAGAGAGAGAGACTTGATAATTAATGTAGATTTGAATCTCTTTTTTAACTTTATCTATTTATAAATGTATAATTATCATGAGTAGATTGAAAGAGTATGTGGTGATAATGTCATATGTGTATTCACAAATTGACATTTGTTATTGATAGTTGAGCTGATTTGTCCATTAAACTTTCGTTGAATATTCTATATTTTTGTTACTTATAGTTGAGTTGATTTGCCCATTAAACTTTGTTTAAATTTTAGTTCGTCAGTTAAACAAAAAATCTTTTTTAAGGTTTACTTTTTAATTATAAGAGATTAAAATTATTCACGTGTTGAATTTAATTAAAGATTATTCAAATTTATTCATACTTTATTTTTTTTATTTTTAGTAATTATTAATGTATTGTTTAAAATTTATTATGAGAATAAATGTGAAAAAGTAAAAAATAAATATATTATATAAAAGCCCGTGGGCTAACCCGCAACCCGTCATGGGTTGGGTATTTTTCAACCCGTCCCCGCCGTGGACCGGCCCGCCAAATTCCGCAAAATGATGGGTTGAGGTGGGTTATGGACCGCACCGCCCCGTTAGCCCGTTCTGACAGCTCTAAGAGAGATAGAGAGAAAATGTAAGATAAAAATTAAAGCATAAGAATAAAAAATTAAAAGTATTCACCAAAAAGGGTATGAGAAGCTTATAGACGGACGAACAAAAATTGTAAAATGGAAAACTAATAGATGGATGGAAAGAGTATTTGAAAGAGAGAAAAAAAAATCAGTTAACTTTGACCTGCGATAACTCTCGTGAACCGGATTTGACCCACAATTTTTTTCGTCAAATTTATCTTAATTGACTAAATTTTATGTATAAAATATTTCATGGAGTATAAATTTTTATGTAACACAAAATTTTTATAAAAAATTTCACCATAAAAAAATTCACCGATTTCGGTTATTTCTCAAAAAGGATAAGGTCCGTGGAGATTGCACCATTTACTTGTACTGTATATGCTACCTCCCTCCATGTCTCTCTAAAGTATATTTTTTTTTTTCATTCCAAATTACAATCTAAGGTTTATATTTTTATATTTGACATTATTTATTATTGTGTATTAGGTAGAAGTCGTTTGATTTCATCTTTCTCACCTGTGATGTAATTGAATTATGTTGTAACTCATTTGAGGGGTATTCCTAATGCCCATATGAATAATATTTTGGTTGTTTTCAAAATTATTTTTTTATCTCATTGCATCTTCTCATTTTTATTTTTTCCTACTTTTTCTCTTTTTAACTTTTTCTATCTTTTCATTTTCCTATCTTTCTAACTCGATTATTCAATACACATTTAAATTTATAAATCTTAATTTATTTAATAAAAAAATTATTTAAACTTTTAAAAAGGGAAGGGACGGAAGTAATATATACGTTAGGTTTTCTCCTTCATTTTCCATTCTATTTTGCCTCACTTAATTCATCAATCTTCCCCCCTCAACCCATTCTTCTTTATATTCTATATCAATAGTAGTAATTTTTCTGTGCATTTCACGACAGATTGATTATTAATAAATTTTAATTGATTATTTATAAAATATTACTCATTCCGATTTAAAATTTTTAATGGTTAAATTTTATAGAATTTAAAGAACAATAATATCATGTGAAACCATATCATTGATTTCATTTTGTGATTGAAGCTTCAATTGTATTTTTTAAAATCTATTTTCACTTATAATTATTGATGAAATATTACTCAATCTATCTAATTATCTCAAAATTTGAAAAACATTAATATAAAATGAGGTGTAGTAAAATTGATATGATTGAAGAGAGAGAATAAAATTGATTGTAGAAGAGAGGTGGGATCACAATGTGATGCGGCCTAAAAATGTCACTTAATAAGGAGTCGACACGTGTATAAGGGATAGGATAAAAGTGAAAGGATCAGATTATGAAATATGCACTAAGGAGAAATCCTCTCGGGAGATCCCTTTGGAGGGAGCTACCGCCAAAGAGAAGCTTCCAGAAGAATTACTTTGGAGGACGTTCGTGAGCCTTGAACGTAGGGAGGTTCCGCTATTTTCGGCTTGGACTCGATAGAAGATGGACCTTATCCTCTATTATCCGGGGGAACCGAGTCAAATAAAGAGGAGATATGGCCGAGTCTTCGGGAAGTGGAGGAAAGAAGGCTTCGTCCACTCCGCAGGACCGAGTCTGGCGGGTAGTTCCGGAAAAGAAGGAAGGCTTGACTTCCTCTCCAGCTAATATCTCTATAAATAGGTAAAATCGAGGAGATTTCCAGGTTAGACTCTCGTACATTACGCATTTACTAAATTGAATACAATCTACCTTTGGGAGATCTTTCAAGAACTGTTTTTTATATATCAAGGATCCCGAGATCCTTGGGAGAGATTAATAAGCCCTATACTGACTTAGGCATCGGAGTGTCCGCGCCGGACTCCCCTCCGGCGTGTTCTTTGCAGGTTCTTGAAGGTTTTGAACGAAGGCAACACACTTGGAGTGATTGTACGTGTTCGAAGAGTGGGACATCCAATCCAGAGGATACGCAATCCTCTCGTGCAAATTTTAGCACATCAACTGGCGCCGTCTGTGGGAAAGAATTGAAAGATTTTCTCACGAATTTTTACCTGTTTGAGCAAATGGGTGGCGGAGACAAAACATCTATTTTTGGAAAGAAAAATCTTCCGGGTGAGAATCCCCCTTTGCCGATCGATCCCCTACCAATGGGAGGCCGGGGGAAAAACCCAATTCACGCGCCTACTGGATCAAATCATCCGTTGGCGCCCACTCCAGATTTAGGTGATGAGAATCATCCCTTACCGGTCCGGGAGGGAATAACCGGGGATCTTGAAACCCCAGAGCCCCAGACCGCAGATCCTCAGCGAGAGGATATTCCAGACTCAGGGACACTCTTGATCTCTCCCGATCAATTGAACGCCCTCATCAGACAAGCCGTAGATAAAGCCTTTGCGGATCAAAAGGACCAAATTCCCAAGGTTGCACCAGGGAATCCAGAGGTACCGCCCCATAGACCCCAGGATGAGGCACCTGGAACCTCCCAAGTGTTGTCCAAAGAGATGGGGATACGAGTGGAAGAGGATGATAAAGTGCCCTCGCGCGCGGAAAGAAGCATTCCCCTTCGAAGCACTAGAAGGAACGTAGAACCGGCACCCCGAGGGACAGAACCCCTTGAGACAGAAGAAAGCACTGATGATACCTACGGAGGGCCAGTTAGCGACCAGCTACAGGCTCTGCAGAAAGAGATGAAGGATATGAGGAGACAGTTGGACAACCGAACCAGTAGATCCGCTCACACATCCGGGTGCCAGTTCTCTCCTAACATATTACAGGATGAGTTACCATTCAACTTCAAGCCCCTTAACTTTGAATATGATGGTACGGCAGATCCTTACGAACACTTAGTAAGGTTTGAAAACGCTGCGCTATTACATCGCTACGGAGAAGGAATTAAGTGCAGGGTGTTCCTGACCACCCTGGCCAAAGCAGCGCAGCAATGGTTCACTCAGTTAGAACCTAATACCATCCGATCCTGGGAAGAATTCAGTGAGTTATTTCTCCATCAATTTGCAAGTGCCCAGAGACAGCCAAGGGCCACCTTGACCCTCTTCAATCTGAGGCAGGGGGAGAGCGAAAGCTTAAGAGCTTTTCTCCGGAGGTTTAATCAGGCAGCTCTGGAGGTCCCTACAGCCTCTCCGGAGGTGAAGATCAACACCCTCACTAACGGATTACGAGATGGGGATTTCTTTTCCTCCTTAGCTAAGAAGCCAGTTAAGAATTTCGATGAGCTGCTGCACAGGGCTGAGAAGTACCTCACTTTAGAGGAGGTCCGTAAGGCCAAAAGGCTGGAGGTTAGGCCACCAGATCGAGAGAGAAGAAGGGAAGGCCCTTCCAGACGATCCAGCCCAGAGGTCCCTCGGACCTCTGGATCAACAAGAGATAGTAATCCCTCCGGAGGTCCCCGGTCTGGCCCTCGTGGGAGATTCGAGAAATACACGCCCTTGAGGATTGAGCCTGTTGAAGTATTGGAGGTAGCTGGAGACCATCCAGACTTGAAATTCCCATATTCCAGAAATCGAGGACCTCAGAAACCCAAGTCTGACCGATTCTGTCGATTCCACAATGAGTATGGGCATGATACGAACCAATGTTACCACTTGAAGGACGAAATTGAGAGGATGATCCAAGCGGGTCATCTAAAAGAATTTATATTCAGAGATAGGCAGGGCCCTCGAGGGCAGAAGCGGAAGGATCATGAAAGAAAACCAGAAGAGAAGGAAACCAGAGAAGCAGCTGAAGATATGCCCCCTCCTCCACCGAAGAGAGGAATAATCCACATGATAGTGGGAGGGCCAGCTGATGGAGATTCTTTTCGGAAGAGGAAGCAAAATGTCCGGGCTCTAAGAGCAGAGCAAGGGAGCCAGTTAAAAGAAGTGGGGCGCATGACGGAGACGCCCAATATCCGATTCGGCCCAGAAGATGTGAAGGGAGTTAAGGAAGATCACAACGACGCTCTGGTGATCACTACCGACATAGCTGGATTCGATGTTGCTCGAATCTTCGTAGATACGGGAAGTTCGGCTGACATCATGTTCTTTGAATGTTTTAAGAGAATGGAGCTGAATGTGAAGCTGCGCCCTGTAGATACCTCTCTGTATGGTTTCTCCGGAGGAGCAATCCAACCTTTGGGGTCAGTGATGTTACAGGTAGGATTGGGAAATGCTCCAGCTCGGAAGGTCCACGTGGTGGAGTTCCTTATTGTTGATATTCCCTCGTCATACAATGTTGTGATGGGACGGCCCAGCCTGAATCTTTTTCAGGCAATCATCTCCACATTTCATATGAAAATGAAATTCCCTACAGCCACAGGGGTGGGAGAAGTGAGAGGAGACCAGTATCAAGCACGGAAGTGCTATGCAGAGTCCGTGAAAATGGCAGATAGAGCCCTAACTAGGGGCCTGGAGCGGATGAGAGGAGATGACCCTGAGGTTAAGAGGAAGAAAGTAGAAGGAGTGGCACCTGAACAAGTAAATGTTAAAACAGACGAGGAACTGATGAGCGTGGAGCTCTTTCCAGGGAAACTCGGCTTTGTTACCAAGATAGGTACCCAACTGGGGCCTGAACTCACAGAGAAGGTAATATTTACATTACGTCGAAATTCCGATATATTTGCATTTTCTCCAGCTGACATGACAGGAGTCCCTCCGGAGATAGCAATACATTGCCTTAATGTTGATCCAAAGGCAAGACCCGTAAAACAAAAACTACGAAATTTCGGGATTGAGAAGAATAACATTGTGAAGGAAGAAATCGAGAAGCTATTGAAAGCAGGGCATGTAGTAGAAGTCCAATTCCCAGAATGGCTCTCCAATGCTGTGCTGGTGCCTAAAGGGGGAGGAAAATGGAGAATGTGCATCGATTTCAGGGACCTCAACAAGGCATGCCCTAAGGACTACTACCCGCTACCAAGAATAGATCAGCTAGTGGATGCAACTTCAGGCTTTGAGTTGCTGAGCATGATGGACGCATACCAAGGGTACCACCAAATCCAACTGAATCCTGCAGATGTCCCCAAAGTGTGCTTCATAGCAGCCTGTGGAACGTTCGGATATGTTCGGATGCCATTTGGATTAATCAATGCCGGAGCAACCTATCAGAGGATGGTCGATGCTGTCTTTCGAAAGCAGCTAGGGAGAAACATGGAGATATATGTAGATGATATGTTGGCTAAAAGTGTGAAAGCAGATCAACATATAGAGGATTTGGAAGAAATTTTCCAAGTAATTCGAGAAAACGGCATCAAGTTGAACCCAGCCAAATGCTCTTTTGGAGTAAAATCAGGGAAGTTCCTGGGATATATGGTCACTCAACGAGGTATAGAGGTGAATCCAGCCAAGGTGAAGGCTGTACTGGACATGCGGCCACCAAGAAACATAAAGGAGCTCCAGACACTCAATGGGAGGATTACAGCGTTGAGTAGATTCATAGCTAGGTCTGCTGAAAAGAGCCATCACTTCTTTAAAATTCTTAAGAAAGGAACCAAGTTTGAATGGAGCGAAACATGCCAAAAGGCCTTTGAAGACCTGAAGCACCATTTGTCTCAGTTGCCGAAACTGACGAAGCCTTCTCCAGGAGATACCCTTATTTTGTATCTCTCCGTAGGGGAATTCTCGCTAAGTACTGCTTTAGTCAAAGAAGAGGGATCTCTGCAGCACCCTATTTATTATGTCAGTAAAATCATTCAGGGGGCCGAAAATCGTTACTCAGAAATTGAGAAGGCTGCTCTAGCTGTGGTCGTTACAGCCCGGAGGCTGCGCCCATATTTCCTTTCTTACAAAATACTGGTTCGCACTAATTACTTGTTGAAACAGGTTATAGGACGAGCAGACCTCTCTGGAAGGATGGTGAAGTGGGCGATCGAGCTCCAAGAATATGACATAGATTTCGAGCCACGGAAGTCTATAAAAGCTCAAGCCCTGTCAGATTTCATCCAAGAGTCGACTAAACCAGAGGAGGTCGAGGGATGGAAGGTGTACGTAGATGGCTCAGTGACCCTGAGCGGATGCGGAGCAGGGATTGTGTTGATAGGCCCCCGAGGAGAGGACCTACAATTCGCAGTGAGGTTTCAATTCATGACCTCAAATAATGGAGCAGAGTATGAAGCTTTGATCAGAGGGATGGAGATGACATTGGAATTGGGAGCTCCAAAGGTAACCCTATACTCAGACTCCCAACTAGTTGTTCAGCAGGTGAATGGTGAATATGTAGCCAAAGATAGCAGGATGGCTGCTTATTTGGAGCGTGCCAAAGCGGTGATGGGCAAATTCCAAGAGTGCGAGGTAGTCCAAATACCCCGAGAGAAGAACATGCAGGCGGATAGTCTCTCCAAACTCGCTAGCTCCACAGAGTTTGATGGGCAGGGAACAATAACTCTAGTAGTTGCGGAAAGAGAGACTCTGGAGAACCCCATTGGCTCCATTGAAGAGGAAGATGATTGGAGAAGGGCTATATGGATAGAACTCACCAAGGAAGCAAATGCCCCTACCACCAGAGAGACCCGAGCCCTTCGGATCAAATATTGTATTATCGGAGGGCACTTATACAAGAAGTCGTTCACGCACCCATATTTGAGGTGCATATCGACTAGAGAAGCTATATACACACTTAGAGAGATCCACGAAGGTGATGCAGCCAGTCATGAAGGATACAAAGCGGTGGTGAAGAAAGTTTTAAGGGCAGGGTTATACTGGCCCTCCATGACAAAAGATGCTAGAGAATTTGTGAGGAAATGCGTCAAGTGTCAGAAAAATGCTCCATTGATAAGGACCCCTGCGGAAGAGATGGGAGCGATGCACTCTCCTTGTCCCTTCGCTAAGTGGGGAATCGACTTGGTAGGACCCTTCCCTCCAGCCTCCGGAGGGAGAAAATTTCTAATAGTAGCAGTGGACTATTTTAGCAAGTGGGTGGAAGCTGCCCCCCTGGCTACGATAGATGAAGAAAATGTGATTAAATTCTTGAAGAAACAAATCTGCTGTAGATTCGGAGTACCCAGAATATTGGTCTCCGATAATGGAACACAGTTTAATGGCGAAAACGTGCGAGGATGGTGTGCAAGATTGAACATAATACAGAGATTCACTTCCGTAGCTCATCCTCAGGCTAACGGACAGGTGGAGGTTACTAATCGAACAATAGTAGATGGGATCCGAACTAGGTTGACAAAGATAGGAGGAGGATGGGTAAACGAGTTAGATAATGTATTATGGTCATATAGGACTAGCCCGAAGACAGCAACTGGAGAGTCTCCATTTCAGCTGGTCTACGGAGCTACGGCGGTGATACCTCCAGAGGCCGTTTTACGATCGCATCGAGTTGCCCAATTTGAAGAACATCAGAATGAAAGATTGATGAGAGAGGCTCTAGATTTGATGGAAGAAGAAAGAGAGATGGTCAGGGTACGTGTTGAAAGATATAAAAGCAGAATTAAAGCTGCATATGATCGAAGGGTGATCCCGAGGTCCTTTAGAGCAGGGGACCTGGTGCTGAGAAGAGCGGACGCCCTGAAAAACACAGGAAAGCTGGAGCCCAACTGGGAGGGACCCTACAAAATCACACAGGTGTTGAAAGGAGGAGCATACAGACTGCAGAGTATGGAGGGGGTTGACATAGCTAGACCCTGGAACGTTTGCCATTTGAAGAGATTCTTTATTTTAAGACAGTGTAAGGTCTTGAGACCACCTATTACTTTTGTTTTGTGACTTTTTGCATTGATTCGTACTTTACTTGGTGTATTTTGTGGCTTCACCGGAGCTCTTTTTCCCTCTCTGCGGGTTTCCCCTTTGGGGTTTTTCCGTAAAGAGGTTTTTAATGAGACCGGCGTAGGTTATCTATGGCCTATGTTGAAAATTGACAATAAAGCAATGAAGCCTTATCCCTTTTTTGAAGAAAGAATTATTCAGAATTATTATGTCTTGTTTATCTTTCTCATATGTGAATGTGCGACGTATGAATATAACTATAACGAGAGTGAGAGACACTCAACGGCCTAGAGGCCGAGGTGCTCCAGAGAGCCCTCACTTTACTTGAGACCCAAGTGGGTTACTGAAATGAGAGGATTTTATGAATTAAAATCTTTTAAGAATAAGAGTGAGAGACACTCAACGGCCTAGAGGCCGAGGTGCTCCAGAGAGCCCTCACTTTACTTGAGACCCAAGTGGGTTACTGAAATGAGAGGATTTTATGAATTAAAATCTTTTAAGAATAAGAGTGAGAGACACTCAACGGCCTAGAGGCCGAGGTGCTCCAGAGAGCCCTCACTTTACTTGAGACCCAAGTGGGTTACTGAAATGAGAGGATTTTATGAATTAAAATCTTTTAAGAATAAGAGTGAGAGACACTCAACGGCCTAGAGGCCGAGGTGCTCCAGAGAGCCCTCACTTTACTTGAGACCCAAGTGGGTTACTGAAATGAGAGGATTTTATGAATTAAAATCTTTTAAGAATAAGAGTGAGAGACACTCAACGGCCTGGAGGCCGAGGTGCTCCAGAGAGCCCTCACTTTACTTGAGACCCAAGTGGGTTACTGAAATGAGAGGATTTTATGAATTAAAATCTTTTAAGAATAAGAGTGAGAGACACTCAAAGGCCTAGAGGCCGAGGTGCTCCAGAGAGCCCTCACTTTACTTGAGACCCAAGTGGGTTACTGAAATGAGAAGATTTTATAAAATTAAATCTTTTAAAAATAAGAGTGAGAGACACTCAGAGACCGAGGTGCTCCAGAGAGCCCTCAGCTTACTTGAGACCCAAGTGGGTTACTGAAATGAGAAAATTTTATAAAATAAGATCTTTTAAAAATAAGAGTGGGAGACACTCAGAGGCCTAAAGGCTAAGGTGCCGAGAAATAATTCCAAATTAGCCCACAAGACCAACAAGGAGGGGGGAAAGAGAATACACCTCCAACACATTCCTTGCTGATCTTGTACGCTACTCATGCAAGAAAGAAAGAGACAACAAAGCATGCAACATCAAGCTAACATAATTACTACAAAAAGCCCCCACATATCCAGGAGTGTGGGGTCCCCTACAAAGTATGAGGAGCAAATGTTATGAGCAGAAAATAAAGAGTGTAGCAAAACAACAGAAAAGTAGATTGTCTATGATGATCAGGAATATGATATTTAAACTGCTTTTTCAGCAGCAGCCTCCTGGGTAGCAACCCCCTCAACCTCAACTCCTTCAGTTACTCCAGCAGCGCCCTCTTCCCCAGCAACATGATTGCTAGATCCTCCACCTTCCTCCGGATCCTTCATACTCCCCATAGCATCAGCAGTGCCGGTCCCTCCATCCATCCCTGTTGCCACTTTTGGAACAGAAACATAAGGATAAATAAGTGGCTCCAGAGGCTTTAGCTCAGCCATACCTATCTTGGCAGCCTGCAACTTGGCAATAGCTTGGCCCATCCCGGGTAGCCACCAAGGACTGTCCGGACTCTCTTGAGGATCCCCCAAGAACTTTGGAGGGGTAGCGAGTCGATCCAGATGAAACTCACGAGAATAAGTCCCGTCGAATCCTGGGGCTGAATGCTCGGCGATGGCGTTGCTGAAGCCATGATCGATAAAATGAGGAATGTGCGGCCCCATGGCACAGAGAAAGCTCGAGCTCTTCAGGAAACTGGACAACCACTGAGTATGAAGAGTTTCTAAGAACTCTTGGCCCAAGGGAGAAGTGAATAGAGACTCAATACAAGCCCGCACCCCAACATCCGGCAGCTCCTGCTTCATCCGCCCTACCTCCTGCACCAGACGCTTGATCCTGACAGCATCCTGCTGGCTTTGGGTCTGTAAGAAAGACAACTCCTCGGATAGAGCCTGTGCTCGCTTATGAGCCTCCTCCTTTTCCCTAGTAATATCCTTGAAGGACAATTGAAAGGAGGACACTTCAGCTCGGAGAAGCTCAAGTTCAGCCACCATCTCGACACCTCGGTCGAGTATCTTGGCATAGGTAACGCCAAACTGCAAAGGAAAGGAAAATGATGTTGGAGATGTAAAGAAAACAACGATCGTGAATAAGAAATATCAAAATAGAAGATACCTCTGCGAAAAGATGAGCGCCATGGAGTAGTTGGTCCTCAGGAGGGGAGGAATCAGATGAAGCAGTAGCATGGGAAGGAACGAGACATCGGTCAATAAGACGATGGAGAAGTTCATATGGAGAGGAGCTTTTCTCGACAGGAGTACGAGGCGTTTTTCCCTTCTTTTTCTTAGAAGTCCCACAGTCAGCAAAAACGGCGTTGGCAGCCGAGCGGGTTCTTTTAGCAACTGAACCTGGGACCTGAGTGGAAGAGCTAGGGAGAGGGGGGATCTTTGAAGAACCCTCTGGAGCCGGAGTCTTAGCAGAGCTCTCGAGAGCGGGAGATGGAGGAGCCTTTGGAATGTCTTCTGGAGCGGATAATACAGGGGCCTTCACTATGCTGAGAGCAGGGGCATCTCGGGAGATATGAGTCAACCAACTCATTGCTACAAATAATCAAGAAAATTTTCAGAATTCAGAAAAACAACCACATGCAAGAAATAAAATATAGCAATAGAAGATTTTTTACCATCTCGGGAACCTAAGGGAAAATCTTGAGGACAAAAGCCGAAGTGGGAGAGGATGCGAGGATTGTTGCAAATGGCAATAACATCGAAATAGTCGTGCAAATGGGTATGAGTGTTGAGATTATCCATAATGGTGAGATTGGAAACTGAGTAAGCTTTCAGGGGAGGAGGAATCACTCCGGGATTTTGGAATAACCAATCCCCGTGAGGAAATGGCCAATCGGTAGGACTGGTAGCAAAGAAGTAGTAATCTCGCCAAGATGAGTCTTCCTCATGGAGTTTTTTCAGAAATTTACAAACACGGGACCTTCGACCACTAACATAGAAGAAGTCATCATTCACCTTACATGAGTGTTGGCTCAGAAATAGTTCGGCAGATGGGTCACCCCCATTCCCCTTCACCAAGATGTAGAAACCTATCATAGTACGGATGGCATTCGGAGTAAACTGGTTAAGGGGGATCTGCATGCGGGTGGATATGGCAACCAGATAAGGATGAATCGGAAACCGTAGTCCGGCCCTAAGATGGGCTTCGAAAAAAGCAAGGGTCCGAGGCTGGGAAATATCTGGGCGTTCATCGGAGCGAGGAGCACGAAAGGCGTACTCCGATGGAAAGCCATAGGCGTGAGCAAGGTCAACTAAGTGAGTATGGTCGATTTGGGAAGCGGGGGAAATCCTATTCTCTGGACTCCCCATTAGAGAGGGAGTCGCTTCAGAGGAATTTTGGCTGGTAGCTTCCGGAAGAGAGGGAGGATTTGACATCGATTTACACTGTTAATAAAAGAAGAACAAGAGAATAGCTGGGTTACCTTGAAGTAGAAGGGCTATGGAATCAGACGAGGCAGTTGACGACAGTAGAGACTCGAGGTGAAGAACACCGGAGAAGAAGGATGAAGACGACGAGAAATCTTTGGGAGGAGTGAAATTTGAAAAGTAAAGAGAGAAAAGGGAGATGGTTGCGTGAAGTAAGTGAGGAAAGATAGGGGGAAAAATCAAGGGTTTTCCTCGGGAGAATAACAGAAGAGAGAGAAAGGTGATCGCGTGAAGCTCACGCGCGGAAGCCGAAAAGTCTCCCAGAATTTGAGGCGGGAAAGCCCTCGGAGAAGGACGTTTTTGAAACTTCCTCTCCAAAGCGGGGAAGATACACGTTTCTCCAGGAGGACCTTTGTAACAAGTTCTAGGAAAAATTTTCTACTCTCACAAAAGATGTCCCCCTTTTACGAGAGTAGGGGGGAGTGATGATGCGGCCTAAAAATGTCACTTAATAAGGAGTCGACACGTGTATAAGGGATAGGATAAAAGTGAAAGGATCAGATTATGAAATATGCTCTGAGGAGAAATCCTCTCGGGAGATCCCTTTGGAGGGAGCTACCGCCAAAGAGAAGCTTCCAGAAGAATTACTTTGGAGGAAGTTCGTGAGCCTTGAACGTAGGGAGGTTCCGCTATTTTCGGCTTGGACTCGATAGAAGATGGACCTTATCCTCTATTATCCGGGGGAACCGAGTCAAATAAAGAGGAGATATGGCCGAGTCTTCGGGAAGTGGAGGAAAGAAGGCTTCGTCCACTCCGCAGGACCGAGTCTGGCGGGTAGTTCCGGAAAAGAAGGAAGGCTTGACTTCCTCTCCAGCTAATATCTCTATAAATAGGTAAAATCGAGGAGATTTCCAGGTTAGACTCTCGTACATTACGCATTTACTAAATTGAATACAATCTACCTTTGGGAGATCTTTCAAGAACTGTTTTTTATATATCAAGGATCCCGAGATCCTTGGGAGAGATTAATAAGCCCTATACTGACTTAGGCATCGGAGTGTCCGCGCCGGACTCCCCTCCGGCGTGTTCTTTGCAGGTTCTTGAAGGTTTTGAACGAAGGCAACACACTTGGAGTGATTGTACGTGTTCGAAGAGTGGGACATCCAATCCAGAGGATACGCAATCCTCTCGTGCAAATTTTAGCACATCACAATGTATCCACAAAAATAAAATGAGTTTTTTTTTGTGAAACATCTAAATGAAAAGATGAAAACTTTTGACGAAACAAAGTAATTAATTAAAATTCAATTTTACGAAATAAGATCCATGAAACTATATCATACAAATTTTAACTTATAATTAAAATATATATATAATCTTGGGAAACAAAAGTATGTAATATACATAAATTAATTACAAATGTTTTTTAATATTTAAAATTTATAGGAGTATCCTTAATTACAAATGTTTTTTTAATAATTAAAATTCTAATACTTGTAATGATATGTGTTTGATTTGAAATTTAAGTAGATTATAATTTAAATTTATGTTAGAATTTATATGTGTTTATATAAAATTTATAGGTGTTTATAGTAGATTACAATTTTAAGAAATGTAATAAAATAAAATAGATTTAAATCGAGTAATTAATTAAACAATGTTAAACGATATAATGTTCAAACAATAATACTCATAATAGAATGCCACTAAAATATTTATTTCTTTTAAATTATAAAACACCCACAAAATAAATTATGCATTTTAAATATTTTAATAGTTGTGGAAGTGGGGTTCGAATCTTTAAAGACAGGTGGGTTAATGGCACTGAAGGAGGAATGATCACCTCGAGATTGGCTAGTGCCTCGGCTGTTAACAGATTCTTACTTGATAATGGACAGTGGAATGAACAACTCATTAGACAGGCTTTCTATGATTATGAAGTAGCTCATATTTTGCAAACTCCAACTTTTGGAACTAATCAGGTTGATCAACTGTTTTGGCCTCTTTCATCTAATGGTATGTATTCAGTTTCTTCAGGTTACTCTTTGGCATTAAAAAGCTATTTGAAGGAGAGGGATGGATTTCAGGAAGGACCATCAAATTCCCAGACGCATGGAAAGATTTTTGATGCAATCTGGAAGCTCAAGGTGCCGCCGAAAGTGAGGGTTTTCTGTTGGAAGATTGCACAAAACATGATCTCGTCTGAAGGTAATTTAGCAAATCATCATGTGCCAATTAGTTCGATGTGCCTTTGCTGTGGGCCTTTTATGGCAGATATTATGCATTGTATTTTTAAATGTGGTTTTGCTAAAAGAACATGGAAGGAGGTTGGGCTTTGGAAAGATGTAAGCAATGCTATCCATGGAGATGGCCTGGATTTCATAGGTTGGTGTGTGCAGAAATTGAAAAAGGAAGACATGGCTTTGGTGATCATGGTAGCATGGGTCATTTGGAAGGAGAGATGTGATTATACTCATCTACAACCTCAAACTCATGGAAATGTTGATTATAGATTGAAGTTCAATGTGCAATGGGTCGTGTCATATTGGAATGATTTTCAAATGATGATGAAGGTTGGTAATACAAATGCAGATTTCATCACGAAGCAAAAAGAATTGTTATCCGGAGATGGAGAAGGAAATGTTCTGTTTTCGGATGCAGCCTTTAATACGGAGAAGAACTTCTATGCAGCAGGTTGGGTGGTACTTGATTCTTGTTCCAAAATCATTCGTGCAGGGGCTCAACGCATGATGCATCTGGGATCGGTTTGTGGCGCGGAGCTAAAAGCTTTGGCTATTGGAATTCAAAAATGTCAGAGCCATAATGTCAAAATTAATGCAGTTCGAACAGATTCCATGGATGTCATTTGTGCGATTGAAAATGAAGATCAATTTGGAGCATTGGAGCATGGTTTTGTGAAGGAGGTTAAAATCTTGTTGCAACAACAGCTTATTTGGGATTGTCAGCACATTCCAAGAGAAGAAAATCACATTACACATGATTTAGCTAAAAGTTCTCTTATCACTTCATCTCCTCAGGATTGGAATGAAGATGAATGTTTTCAATACTATAAGGATAGGTTATTCTAAACTCTCATATGTGAGGGTATGTATTTAGTCCTTGTAATGTTGTAAAAAAAAAAGCTAGAATTGAACAGCTTTAGAGGGAATTGAGACTTTGTTGTTATTATATATTTATATTTATAGATATAGATTTTAAACAATGACACTTCATATTAAGAGTGTTCAAAAAAAAAATCTAGAATTGAACAGCTGGACCCTTTGCTAAAAAATAAATAAATGGGCCCACAAACAGTTTTAGAGGGAATTGAGACTTTGTTGTTATTATATATTTATATTTATAGATATAGATTTTAAACAATGACACTTCATATTAAGAGTGTTCAAAAAAAAATCGGACCGGAAAAATGACCGGAACCGGACCGACCGGTTAGATTCCGGTCCGGTCCGGAAAATTTTGGATTCCGGTCTTCCGGTCCGGAAAATTTTGGATTCCGGTCTTCCGGTCCGGTCCGTAATTTTTTTTTTTAATTTTTTTACTAATGCACTCTCAATTATTTTTCAAAACCAAGTAATTGGTGAAAATGTGTTGAGATCTATTACATTTTTTGCAAATATATAATTTAACAAACATATTTAATTTATTTTAGGGTCAAAAGATCATTAATAATAATGTAAATAAAATTCACATAGGCGTAATGAAGAGCAAACACTTTAATTTTCATACACAAATTCATCAATTTTGTTCTTGCTCCCATAAATTTTTTTAAAAAAAATTAAAAAAAAAATCCGGTCCAACCGGTCAAAACCCGGACCGGACCGAAATTTATCGGTCCGGTCTGGACCGGATTAATTACAGTTCGATCTCCGGTCCGTAAAATTTTAAAATTCCGGTCCCGGTCCGATCCGGTCCGATTCTGGACCGGTGCACACCCCTACTTCATATATATTAAAAATGTAATACTTTGGTACATTAAACAATAATACTTAAAAAAAAATCATATAAATTTGGGAAATATAAAATTTTTCCAACTATTTATTCACTTTTTTATTTGATTTTGGATTTGAGATACTGAGATTTTAATTTATTATTTTTATTTTGCGAATAATTTATTAGTTTAGCAATTCTATCTATTAAAAATGATTTATTAGCTAATTTTTATTTAAAATATATAAGTAAAGAATTTTCATTTAGAAAATTTAGAAATAAAATTATATTTACAGACATATGGAGTAATAAATATTTTTCAAAATTAAAACTCTATTTCGTGACTTGCTTTTAGACCCTGAAAAATATTGAGTCGGTTTAGAGTTGTTATTCGAGTCGAGTACTTGAAGTTTGAGCTCTTATCAAGTTAAGTTCGATTTAATTAGTTGACGAACGAAAAAATGAGCACGACTCGCAAACGAGCCTATCGAAGCGAGTCTGATGATTTTTTTTTAAAAAAAAATAGATATCGATCTAACAAATCTAACTCGTTAATAAATTTAGTATCTAATAGGTAGCTTGACTTATTTATCTATACAAGCTAATAGCCTTAATTAACATATCATGTCCCAAGTATTAAAAATGTAGTTAGGGTCATCATTCAATGGCTTAATCTTTTTGTTAATTATTTGGCAGTAGCTAGGTAGTGAGGTGATTGGGGAAATTGTATTCAAATGTGGGTGGTTTAGTACTACAATTATTTGGATAGTGTCATGATTAGTTGGATATCTTTCTCACTCACAATCTCTATCCATCCATTTATTTGACTTCTTAATTACCAAAGATTGATTATGCATGCTAGGAATCTATTTTGGAACATTCAATGTGAATAGGAAATTGATATTGACTATACACCCATGCTCAAAATACATATTTTTCTCGATTTAGAAAGATAACGATTTATTGTTATGGACAAGTGAATTACCAATTTCTCTATTCGAATGGATAGTCATCAAACTACAAAAGATCACAACAACTTGTATAAAACATATTAATATGAGACATATCACATCTTTTTATATTATATGAACCATGAATGCATGAGCTCTAACTCGATTACATTTTGAGAAAAATATGACTCATTTATTTAAGTGAAGTAATTTCTTATATACAATACTAGATAATCGGTCCAACAAGAAAGTTGATCAATAGACTCGACGGTCTATTCACACAGCTGAAAGCTCAAAATACTGTTGAGAAAGCTGATAATCCAACAATTGAGACAAAAACCTGGAACCTCGAATGTAGGGAGAACGCCAGTTGTTCCAGTAGATAACACTCAAACAATTGAGACATGCCCACGTCAGCCGAGTGATCATCCAAGTGATCTGATTATAGTTAGAAAATCCCAGTTCCAAAGTCCAAAGCAGGTGAGACACTGGTGAAAGTGTTTTATTTATTGTTACTTGTCAAGAAATGAACCAACGAAGATTGAAGAAGCTCTAGCTATAACAATTGGATTATTGTGATGCAAGAGGAACTTAATTAGTTCACAATGAACCATGTTTGGGAGCTTGTTGATCATCCTACGCATCAAAGTATGAACAGAACAAAGTGAGTTTTTAAGAATAAGAAGGCTGATAATGATGTGATAGTTAGCTAGTTAATCGTGGTTCGCAGTCAAAAGAGATTGTCTACAATTAGACCCTCGCTCTAGTAACTAGATTTGAAGCCATTTGACTATTTCTAGCATAAGCAACGTTTATGAGATTCAAGGTATATCAAATTGACGTGAATGTTGTTTTTTTAAACGGAGTAATTGTGGAGAAAGTTTATGTTAAATAACTTACAGATTTTGGAAAAGACGACTAAATATATCGTTTAAGAAATACACTCTATGGCCCTAAATAGGCATCACGTGCATGGATACATCATCTCAATTTCTTCTTGATAATTGATTCACTAAGGTAAAGTGGATTAGACTTTGTTTAGAATTCAATCGGGTTAATGCAAACTTTTTTTAAAGTATCACGGTTTAGTATACGAAGGGTCACTCTTTAGCACACGAAGTGTCACTATATATAAATTTTTAAATATATTTAATTTTGTGTGTTGTTCATTTCAAAATCACTGTTTTAAAATGCTTGATTTTATTGTTCATAGCAAAATCACTGTTTAAAAATGTTTGAATCCGTGAGTTGTTCATTTCAAAATAACTAAACGTGACACTCCGTATGTTAAACATTTTCAAAAAATTCATATAAAAAATGAATATATAATTTTTTATCAATTATTTATTCACTTTTTTATTTGAATTTGAGATAATTAATGAAATCTTTTTTTCTTTACGAACGTTATCAAGATAATTAATTAGGTTAGCAATTTTATCTATTGGAAAATGATTTATTAGCTAAATATTATTTAAAATTTATAATTAAAGAATTTTCATTTAGAAAATTTAGAAATAATTTTATACAATTTAGACATTTAAATAATATTTTTAAAATTAAAACTCCATTTTCGTGACTTCCTTTTAGACTCAGAGACATTGAGTCAACCTAGAGATGTTGTTCAAGTCGAGTACTTGAAGTTCGAGCTTTTATCGAGCTAAGCTCGGTTCAATTACATTGACAAGCAAAAAAATGAGCTCAACTCGACCCGACTGATCATTAACGAGTTTATCAAATCGAGTCGAGTCGAGCTAAATATTTTAATAAAATTAAAATATTTTTTAAATATTGAGTCTAACTATTCAAGCTAAATATTTTAATAGAATTAAAAAAAATTTAGATATTGAGTCTAACGTGTCGAATTAGAATCAGCTCGTGATCTAATGAGCTCAAGCTCGACTTATTTATCTATTCGAGAGAGTCGAGTTCGAGCCTTAACATACCAAGTATCGAACAAGTATTAAAAATGTAGGTAGGGGCATCAATGGCTTAATCTTTTTGTTAATTATTTGGCAGTAGGTAGTTAGACGGCGGAGCACTAATTAGGTTGATTGGGGAAATTGTTTTCAAATATTGGGGGGTTTACTACTACAATTATTTGGATAGAATCGATAGATTGAGTATGATTAGTTAGGGTTTGGATCATCGCCTATCAGGGTAGGTCCTAGCAATATTTGGGCCTTCGAAATTTAAAAAAAGGCCTCGTCCCTTTATATTTTTTATTCTGTACGAACTTATAAAATATAATGTAAAATAATTTTTAAAGGACTGACATAATGTAAAATAATTTTTAATGGACTGACAATATATTTTTTTTTTTACACATTTTAAATTTTCTAATTTCTAATTTTTTATCAATAGATTTTTTAAGATTTAAAGTTATTTAAAATTTTAAGAGATTTTTCAGATTTTTAATGTAATTATTATAATTTTTAGAAAATTTAATGAGATTTTTATAATTTTTTATTTAAACAATTTTAGATTTTTTGAATTTTAGATTTATTTTTTATATTTTTATAGGAGTAATTTTTAATGAGATTTTTAGAAATTTTTAATATCGTTTTTTTTATTTTTAAATTTGATTGATGTAAATTGAACTATTTGTTTGAAATTTCAATTTTTCGATGAAAATGATGTAAATTGGACACTCTAAGACATAAATTGAAAAAATGAAAACTTAAAAAATAAAAATTGAATTAGGTATTTGTTGAGACTTTTTTTCTCCTAGTTTTTCCTTCTCTACTTCACTAATTCTTTTTACCTTTTTTTTATAGCGTTATAGTTATAATATTAATATTTTATATTATAATATATATATATATATATATATATATAAAAGATATCTTAAAAAATGGGCACCTAAAAAAGTGAAATATTTCTAGGCCTGAATCGATTGACTCGTTAGCCTTACATTAGGACCGGGCCTGTCTCCTATACACGAGGGTCTTGGGCAGAGGTGTGATTCCTTGAATCATACATATATAGTTCGATCTTCGATCCATTGAATTATACACCGTGTATGTATGATCATTCGAGGAAATGCATCTCTGCATAGAACTTTTTCGTACAAGAGATGATTCGACTCGTTTAATTAATTAGTTAGATGTATATCATTCTCACAAACAATCCCTATCTATTGATATGACTTTGTTAATTAGCAAAGGTTGGATAGTAGATGTAGATGGATGATTATGCATGCTACTCACAAAAGTCTAAGAAAGAGGAATCTATTTTTTGAATATTCAATGCCAATGAGAAATTGATAATGACCATGCCCATGACCTGACGCTACTATTTTTCTTGATTTAGAAAGATAATGATTTATTATCATTTCTATGGACAAGTGAATTACCAACTACACACCCTGTACACATTTTATATGATTACTTTAGTTGTAAGAAATATTAATTATTTTTGTGTAAAATAAATGAGTTTGAGAGTATTATGAATATTATGGGGATCACTTATAAATAAAATGAGTGTGTATGAATATATAAAGTGAATGACAATTTAAATAAATATGTGATAGTTTGAATGATAAATGATAAAAATATTAATTTCATTTTAAAACATATATATAAATTTGAACAGACGAAAAAAGAATATTTATATACAATGTTTAAACGGAGGGAGAACTATTAGAATGTTTGTATTATATAAATTATGTTAATGATCGAGATATATAAAAACTTGTAATGGAACTAATAAATATGAGGGAGATCACATTTTTTTTAATATTATATGACCAATGAGTACATGAGCTCTAACTCAATTATATTTTAAAGAAAAATATGATCCATATATTGAAGTATTGTCTTATATACGAAATCGTCCACACGAGTGTAACTCTATATTATTATATGAGACAAGTTCTATATAATGTATCCTATCGATAAATTAGGAAGAAAGAAAATATACTAAACAATTAAGAAACTGGAATGATGAAACCATTGATCTAAAGACCTACACCAAATAAAACCTCTTGGAAGTAGGAATTGAGATCGAAACTGCTATTGGAAGAAAAGAAGTAGTGGCAGCAAGCGACTGTTTACTGATGATAAGTAGACGACGACTTTACAGAGTGATCGCACCGTCATAATAAAAGAGAAAAGTGGGGAAAAATGTGGGGGTAGTGATGATATGTGGGGATAGGAGAAGTTTATAAAGAAAATGAATTATTCTCCAACTAAAACTAAAATTTGAATATAATTTGGTGTGTTGGGAATTATCATTATCATTATTATAGATAGAGTTTGGCAAGGCACCAAACACATTTTTTATTTTAAACGGGGGCAAGGCACCAAACTTGAGTAGCTATAAATTAAAATAAGCAATGAGTAGGTCGGCCCTTAAATATTTATTTTTTCTAAATATTCCAAATTTTAAATATTTGTTTTGTTTGAATGTTCCAAATTTTAAAATCAATTGACACCCATACAACGTCTTTTTCTTTTTTATTTATGGGGTGGTCATGTAGAGTACGTCGTTTTATGGATTATTTGTCGTATACTGAATTTACACACCCCACAAATTTTGAATGTACCAAAATTCAGACAAACTATACTCATTTATTCTCTTTGTATTTACACATAAATTAATAAAATAAATAAAATTTTCATTTTACACCTAATTAATGTTTTTGTATTTTCATCAAAAGAATAACACATTTATTTATGTATTTATTCATTTTAAAAATAATACAATTAATTTATATTGAAAAGTATAAAATATTATATAATTTGTAAAAAAATAAAAATCAAAACAACATATATTATAAATGGGAGAGAGTAGTATTATCAAAATAACTTTTTAGTTCAAATTTTTGTGGATGCACTGCATATAAGATATTGTTTACCTATCTTAATTTTTTTCATAAACTCTACCCCATAATATTCATATTTACCTCAAATGTCATTATTCTTTGAACCAATATATATAATTAATCAATCATTTTTTTATACTTAAAAAATTATAAAATTATTTCTCAATACTTTATTGATTCTTTTTAATATTTTTTTTTTAAGTATGTACTAATCATTTGACGCAAACAAAATCGGAATGGAAGGAGTAACATAACTCAAAAGATCGTGGAAAGTGTTAAATTTCGAACATGAAAGTGGTTACAAGTTCATTTTTCATTTAATCTATATGTTTTCCCGATTGGTCTAGTGCTCATTTATTGTATTTTCTCGAGATTTTTAAGTAGATCAATTTGAATTCTAATATGTTTTTGTGTATGGGATGAGAATCCCTTATACTTAGGATTAATGATTTTTTTTTTCTAACTTTACAATTTATAAAAAGAAAAAAAACAACCAAGTTCCTCATATAATGTGTCCAATTTGGCGAGAATTGACATTTTGGGTTCAATTAATAAAAAGGAAAGAAGGGTACGCAATGAGCTGTACAGGCCCTAATTATGTTGGGTCCTTCAAGGAAAGCTAAATCTTTGACCTACATATTTGTACTTTGTGATTTCATTTTATTTAATTATAAACGAAAAATAACCTCATTCATATATTTTTTGATATTTCTATATCTGTACACGTAGACATACTACTATTCATAATATTGCCCCATACTAATATTTTAAATACAAAAACAAAATTCTTGTGAATTAAACAAATTCTCCAGTCAAAATCAATATTAAGGAGGGGTGTTTCACGAGGGAAAAAGAATGGAATGACTAAAATTGTTTAGTGTGAGTATTGAGTAGGCCTCTTATTCAAGTTGAGTCGAATAATTAAAGTTGGAGCATTTATTAAGAAAACGAGTTTGACTTGATTCGTTAATGAGTCTAATGAAACTAAAAGAAATTTTTTTAGCTATCAAATCTAATGAATCGAGTGTGAGTCAACTCGTTAGTAAATCGAGTATATAACGAGCTCGAGCTCGACCCGTTTAACAACAATAAACATGAACTTAGGAATAGTGATTTGATTTCTCACTTTTGAGGAATATTCATGCTTCAAAAATTGAGATTATTAACTTTCATTTTTCTCTTATCAAATTTTTTTTCTTACTCATTCATCTCCTTGGAACAAGCACCGTCTAAATTGTTTACCTTTTTCCTTAGAGATATAATTTGTCACCCAAACATAAAATAAAGTACTAAAAGTGAGATGAATTGAAGTGCAACCATCAACCGGTAGTGTTGTTAAGCAAACCGACGTACTCGTGATCTCGGCTCGATTTAACTCATTTTTCTTGTATAGATAAACGAGTTGAGTTTAAATTCGTTAAAAACTCAATTTACTAATTAGTCTACTTGAATTCAATATCTGAAAATATTCTTAATGAGTGAAGTCGATTCAAACTCATTTTTTAATTGTCACCCGAATAAAAGCTTGAGTCGAGCTCAAACTCGTCAAGTCTGGAACACTGATACCACTAGAAACTTCCATCCTTGCTTCTCTTCCACTTTATTCTTCTAAATTAGCCTCCCCCACACCCACCCTCACAATTTGCCATCTTAGAACCAAACTGATTCACAATTACAAACAACTACAAATAACCAACACACTCTGTTCTCCATATTCCAATGGCCTCCCCTCCTCTCTTCTTCATCTTCTTCATTCTCACTTTCTTCTCACTTTCTCACTCATCTCTCTTACTCCCCTTATCCCACTCTCTCTCCACCACCCTCCACAACTCCACCCACAACCTCCTCAAGTCCACCGCCTCCCGTTCCGCCACCCGCTTCCGTCGCCGCCAGGTCTCTCTCCCCCTCGCCCCTGGCTCCGACTACACCCTCTCCTTCTCCCTCGGCTCCCAAACAATTTCCCTCTACATGGACACCGGCAGCGACGTCGTTTGGCTCCCCTGCCACCCCTTTGACTGCATCCTCTGTGAAGGCGAATACACCCCCTCCACCATCCCCTACCCCGCCCCCCTCACCCTCAACCTCTCCTCCGCCACCCCCACCTCCTGCGCCTCCCCCGCCTGCGCCGCCGTCCACTCCAACCTCCCCTCCCCCGACCTCTGCGCAGCCGCTAAATGCCCCCTTGAGTCAATTGAAATCGACGAGTGTAGCAATTTTTCTTGTCCCCCTTTTTACTACGCCTACGGCGACGGAAGCTTCGTCGGAAACCTCCACCACGACACCTTGTCGTTTCCTTTGTCCACTCTGCAATTACCCAATTTCACCTTCGGCTGCGCGCACTCCGCCCTCGCTGAGCCCATCGGCGTCGCCGGATTCGGCCGTGGTAAGTATACATACCGAATTCGTATATTTCAATTCTACAAAAATGCCATTCCTTTTTTCTTAATATATATATATATATATAAATTAGTGTACTAATTTCTTTACTTTATACATAAAATTTTACAAAATTATGTATCAAAATTTATTTATTATTACACTTTCTTATTATGTATACCTAAGTAGTAATAACATGTTATTAGTATTAGAGAATTAATATCCTCCTGTCCATTTTAAAATTGTCTAGGTACACATATTGTAATTTTTAGTATTTATGTGGGTTCAAAAATACACATTTTACCTAAAATTGAGGATATTATGAGGTTTCAATTTATAAATAGTTTTTCATTTAAATATGTAAGTTATAGTACGTGAAAGTTATTGAGAATGTCATTGGGAACGACAAAAGTAATGAATTACTGTAATTCTCTATCTATACGTAAGTTCAAATTTTTAAATGAGACATAATTTTTAATAGTTTAGAGTATCAAACGGACGTACTGAATTCAATTCCTGTTGAAAAACAACGAGATCGACTGTTAGATGATATGAAATTCTTTGAATTAATGTATCTAATTATAAATTCACATTGTTGTGCATCAGGTAAGCTCTCATTTCCAGCGCAGCTCTCCACCACCTCGCCGGAAATCGGCAACTACTTCTCCTACTGCTTGATTTCCCACTCGTTCGACACGACTCGAGCTCGGAAACCGAGTCCACTCATTCTGGGTCGATATAAGAATGAACTCAGTGGAGCAGAGGAAGCTGTAAATGTAAATTACAGTTACGCCCCTCTGCTGGATAATCCCAAGAATTCCCACTTCTACTGCGTCGGATTAGAGGCGATATCCATCGGAAAGATGAGAATTCCGGCGCCGGAGAGCTTACAACGAGTCGACCGGAAAGGGAACGGCGGCATGGTGGTCGACTCAGGGACTACATTCACTATGTTGCCAAAAAAATTCTACGAATCGGTGGTGGGTGAGTTCGACCGCCGAGTCGGGGCGGAGTACCGGCGAGCGAAAGCGGTGGAGGAGCGAGTTGGACTCAGCCCGTGTTACTACGGCAAAGAAAGGGAGGGGGAGAAGAAGAATTTCGGTGGAAAAATCCCCAAAATGGCGTTACATTTGGGAGGGAATTCGACAGTGGTGCTGCCGCGGAGGAATTTCTTTTACGAGTTTTTGGATGGGGCGGCGAAGCGGAAGGTGGGGTGCGTGATGGTTATGGACGGCGGCGATGAGGGCGGAGGGCCGGCGGGGTTGCTAGGGAACTACCAACAACAGGGGTTTGAAGTGGTTTATGACTTGGATGAAAAACGGATTGGGTTCGCTAAGCGGAAGTGCGCATCTTTGTGGGATACTTTGACTTAGACCTAACGTGCGCGTATTTTAAGTCAACTGTTGTTGAGGTTGACTATTGACGGTAGTCAAATGGTCGCACTTTTTGCTTGTATTGTAATTATAGGTTCCTGTAAATTTTTAATTCTTTTATGTGTGTCATTAATTAATTATTTTATGGGAATAATGTAAGAGTGTCATGGTTAGGGAGTTATAACTCCCCTCTCTCCTTCACCTCATCATTTTTACATAAATAACTCAATCTAACTTACATTTGAGGACCCATTATTCATTACATTTCTTTTTAATTTTTTTGTAGATTTAAAGAATTTTGGGAGAGTGGAATTTCATCAGTATGATTGAACAAATTTCTACGAAATGGTGAAGAATCTTTATCCATTTGTTAAGTATTTACAAGAAGAAAAAACTGTGAATATGAAGTATTTAAAGAGAAAAAAAAAGACTGTTGTATTAATTTAAAATTTGAAGATGAAAAAAAAATAGAAAATTCAAATATTAATGTGGGTCAATTCATCGTTGTTAGCAAAAAGTAGGGTTATGCCGGACTAACCCATTTGAGGAGAGATAATTTTTTTTTTTTTTTTTAACAGTAAAGTGTGATATTTCCATACGGATACTCGGGGTATCCAACCCGTTTACAAAGATCTATATTACATTGAGATGGGATATTTTTTCCGCCTAACTCCCTATCAGTTTATTCAATAAGACAAAGAAACGGGTCGTGAAACCAAGCAGCGATAGAAGAATTTGGAACCACTAATTTTTGCCCTCCTATCCACGTCCATAAATTTACTTTTATATTCTCCAAGGTCTTTTTTGTATCTTGACGTTCCTCCTTAAATCTCTTGGCGTTTCGATTCCTCCACAGTTCACAAATTACACACGACCAGAGGGTAGACATGAATTTCCTATTTGCCTTGTTGAAGCCACGGGCCGCGCAATGCTGCAATGAGTGAGTAGGGATATCGATGTGTGTGACCATGCTAATCTTGAGCCATTTATGACATTCCTGCCACACTTTCGATGCATAGGCGCACTCCACTAATAGGTGTTTGTTGCTTTCGGGAGTGCAATCACACAATACACACCGAGCATCTTCGTCCGAAATTTGAATGCCCTTTTTTCTTAAATTGTCTATCGTTGCAAGCCTTCCTCGTAGAGCTTTCCATCCAATCGTTTTTACCCTCCTAGGCGCATAGATGTTCCACAGCAGATTAAACTCCGGCTTGCTTTCTACCGTCTCCCCCTCAATTTCCTTTTCTCCGATCATTTTAGCGTATGCTATACTCGTAGAATATCTTCCCGTCGGCGCCAGACCCCAACACCAAGAATCCTCCCTGTCCTGAGAAGGCCGGTTCCTGTTTAAAAAATCAAAGAACTCAGTTAGTTTATTTGCCTCAGAATTATTTAATGTCCTTACCCATGAAAAATCCCATTGCCACACGCCATTTTCCCATGACCCCATGTTGCTAATTACTTCATCCTTTTGCCCACTGTTGCTGAATAAATCCGAAAATAAATCGCGAAGTGGCTCTTCATTTTCAGTCCATCTGTCTTTCCAGAATCGTATACTCTCTCCATTGCCCACTACATTCCTCAGCTTATTGGACGCTTCTCTTCCTCCTATCCTTTTATAGATACTTCTGATTTCATTCCACCAACTTGAACCCTTCGGGACGCGGCCTCTTCTTCTTTGAGTGTCTGGTTCTTCACTATCGAGATTTCCATATTTTGATTCCAAAACTTTCACCCATAGATTCTCCTTTTCGGTGACGAATCTCCAAATCCATTTCCCGAGGAGCGCGATGTTGAAAGTATCCAGGTCTTTGATACCGAGGCCCCCTATGGATTTTTCTTTGCAAACATCATCCCAACTTACCCATGGAATTTTTCTATTTTCTCCTGTCCCTCCCCCCACAAAAAATTCCTCTGTAGTTTTTTTATTTCACCAAGAACAGATTTCGGGATCTTGAAAAATGAGAGATAATAAGTCGATATAGCGGAGAGGACAGCCTGAACCAAGGTCACTCTTCCTCCCATCGAAATATGCTTGTCATTCCAAAGGTCAAGTTTCCCGCGGATCTTCTTGAGCATGCCATCCCAGGATTTCGTTTTATGATGATTAAGCCCTACATTCATTCCCAGAAAATCCATAGGGAGATTACCCGAGGAGCAACCCAGAAAAGCAGCCATGCCATGCTTGTCCTCATCGCTCATATGAATGCCCACTAGACTGCATTTATTGAAATTTACTCCTAGACCGGAGATAAGTTCAAACAGCTTCAAAATGAGCTTGATCGTCTTTATGTCCTTCCAATTGCCATTGCAAAGAAAAATGGTGTCATCCGCGTATTGTAATAGAGGAATTTGTACTTTGTTTTTCCCGATACAAGTGGGTTCCAATTCCCCAGCTTCGACAGCCCTGTTCACTAGCACCTTTAAACCTTCCGCCGCGATAAGAAAGAGAAGAGGCGAAAGAGGATCGCCTTGACGGAGCCCTCGCTTTAGCTTGAATTCCCTGACGAACTACCATTGACAAGCACAGCCGCGCTTGCCGTTGAGACACACTCTTTCATCCAATTCCTCCATTTTGATGTAAAATTCATACCCTGCATCATGCAATCTAGATAGGCCCAATCAAGCGAGTCGAAAGCTTTTGCAAAATCAACCTTGAAGATTGCTCTTTTCTTTCATTTCTTTTTTGCTTCGTCAATAGCCTCATGAGCCACGAGGATCCCATCCAGAATTTGCCTACCCCCGATGAATGCAGATTGACAGTTAGATATTACTGCCTCCATTACTTTTGCCAATCAATCGCCTAGCCAATGATTTTATAAATACTCCCGATCAGTGAAATGGGCCGGAAATCATCCAATTTTTGCGCACCTGTTTTATTAGGCAAAAGCACAATAAAAGAAGGGTTCAAGCCTTTTACCAGACGGCCATGTTGATGAAATTCGGACATCATTTTGACGATTTCTTGCTTCAACAGATCCCAATTTTCTTTGAAGCAACCCATAGAGAATCCATCCGGACCCGGACTCTTTGATATCTCACAATCCCATATCGCGTCTTTAATCTCTCCTTCGCTGAATTCCGCTGTTAGGAAGGCATTATCACAACTGTCCAATTTTTGTTTTATTAAATCCGGCGGAATTTGGGGCCTTGCAAAATGATCAGAATTATAGTGCATACTGAAATGCCTATAAACTTCATTTTTGACTCCAAGCACTGAGTCATTCCAGATGCCATCCACATACATCCCATTTATTGCATTTCCAGCCTTTCTGCCATTGATAATTCTGTGAAAAAGTTTTGTATTTAAATCTCCTTCTTTCAGCCAATTCATCTTTGCCATTTGATGAAGCTGCTCTTCTTTTGATCTTAAGTCATGCTGGATTCCAGCCAATAGCTCCCGCCTTCTATGCCCTTCCGTCTCTTCAAGCCCGAAAAGATCGTCCATAATGTCAAGTCTATCAATCTCCTTTCTTTTTTCCTCGATATTTGTCTCTAAGCACCCGAAGACGGATCTATTCCATTCTCTGAGATCCCCTTTGAGCAGCTTCAATTTTTCCTTTAGAATGTATCCACTCCAACCCTGAATGTTGTACTCTCCCCATTTGTTTGCCACGAAATCCTTGAAGGTGGGGTGTTTCATCCAGTTATTGAAGAACCTGAATGGTTTTGGGCCCCAGTCTTTATGTTGAAATGTTGTGTAAATTGGACAATGGTCTGATAAAGAGCGCCCGAGACCCTTCACTGAAACCCCTGGCCACTTCTCAATCCATTCGGCATTCACCAGTAGTCTATCAAGACGACTCTTGCACGTCCCGTCAGGCCTGTACCAGGTGAATTTCCTGCCTAGAAGGGGCAGATCGACTAGGTTGGCATTGCTAATAAATTCCCCAAAGACTGTCATGTCTCTTCTATCTTCACGTTCACCTCTCCCAACTCTTTCCTCCGTGCACCTGATTGTATTAAAATCGCCGGCGATGCAGATGTAGGCATCTCGATTTTGATTTACGATTCCCGACAGCAGTTCCCAGATTTCCAATTTTTCTCTAGTATTGCACGGAGCATACACATTGACCAGAATACACCTGCACCCATCTTGTATCCAGATGCCTTGAACAACTAAAAATCCTTTCCTATGCCATGAACTTTGCTTTTAAAAACGTTATCCTCCCAGATAGTTAAAATACCTCCAGACCTCCCTTCTACAGGTCTGCAATCCCAATCAAAATTTGAGCTACCCCATACAGATTTGCAAATAAAAGAGTCCATTTTTTCGATTTTTGTTTCCTGCAAGAAGCAAATTTCTATGTTGTTTTTCCTAACCATTTCTTTAATTTCTTTCCTTTTTTCTTTCCCTCCTAGGCCTCTGATGTTGAAGCTTAAAAGCTTCATTAAACCACTCTATGCGTACCTCCTTTCAAAAGATCTGCTACCTTTTGTGCTCTCAGTTTGGCTTTTCTTTCAAGATCTTCTAATCTCTTCATTGATGTTTCGTCTGATTCCCTTCCTTTTATGCCCAGTTTTTTCCTAAGCTCCCAGGTTTGTGTTGCCTCCTCTCTGATTTTCAGTTCGTTCTTCGCGTATTCCCATCTATTGTCTTCAAAGCTGCCCTCCATCGTGTTCGTCTTTTTTGAATTTCTCCTCATTTTTTTTTCTTTTGGTGGGTTGTAGGTTTTGAGAACCCATCTCCTTTTCTCTCTCCTCTGCTATGTCACTCCCCGATTCTATCTCTTCATCTGTTGATCCTGATGTCTCCCCTTCCTCCATTGGGCTTGGGCCCAAGTGAATATTAATGCTATTTATTTCTTCTTCCACTGTATCCACCAGACATGGGTCTTTGCCATTAAGAGTTGTGGGACCATTTTCCTGAAATAAGGAATTTAGGTCCAAAGAAATGTGATTTTGTCCAGGCCCATTCTCTGTTTCTGGTAACCCATTTCTAATGAGGGCTTCGGCAATTGGGCTTTTTCTAAATGAGAATTCCGGCCCAATTCTAGCTTTAGAGTAGTTAGGCCCCAGATAACTATTATTTTGCGACTTTTCCCCTTCGGAGACTTGCCTTGGGAGATACTCCCGATCATTAATCATCTCGAGGCCCTCATCGAGAATCTTAGATACAACTAGAACACCTACTTCCGAGGTACTTACCGGCTGGATAATTAATGAGCTTTCTCTGGCATTAATGTCATCTAGAGGTTTGGACTTTTCGCCTTCGTCGGCCGACGTAATATTCGGCGCCGGGAAGAACATCGGAGTTTCAGCCACCTCCCAATCCTAGTCATCGTTTGCCATGATTCCCCCGTTTTCCGATACCCATTCTTCCATCTCCAGATCAAAATCCTCGTCCTCTTCTTTAATTCTAATATCATGAATCTGGCCATCAATTTGAACCCGTAGTGGTTTCCTAGTAATATCTGAAAATGACGTTCTGATCAAAATGCGTGCGAACTGCAGATTTGATCTGTTGACCGTATCTTCATCTATTTTCACTATGTTGCCAAAGCTTGCCACGATCCGCTCAAAGAATTTTTTAGTCCAAGCTTGTAGGGGAATATCGTACCAGTTTGTCCATATGACCCTTTGACTTCCTGTGAATTCCGGAGACCAAGGTGTCACCTCATCGAACCACCGTATCGACCATTCTGTGTTCCTGATGTCCGCCTCATCATTTTTTATGTCGCTCATTGGTTGTTGAGGTTTAATCAACACCATATCGCCCCCTACAGTCAATACCTTCCATCTGGCTTCGCATTCCTTCGTTATCTCCTCCCCATTTTCAGGCCAAGAGTACTTTCGTCTAATGCTGCCAATGAAACAACCCTCCAGCCATTGCCAGTCTTCTTTGGACGAAGAGAAACAAATGCCATTGAATTTTTCGTTTCCCCCTGTGTCCGCCCTGCTCTCAGTGTTATTGTGTCCTGCTTTCTCCTTTATGGTGTCTCTATACGAGATCTTATCCTTTCTGAACCCGGTTTTATCTTCCGCAATAAATCTGTTTTTTGGCATATGAATGCTTTGCTGTTCTGTTTTACTGGTTGGAAATTCGCTTATACCCGGTCTCTCAAATTTTGATATATTTGCTCTGAGTTTGTACGAGCCGAACCAAACATTGTTTAGTCTCTCTTCAACGGAATACCTATCAATGTCCTCCCCAAACCTAACAAACCCAAACCTCATCCCATTTTTGTCTCTTTTGCCTGCAATAAAGCAATCCCTGAGCCTCTCTACCTTATTGAGTTTATGCATCAGCTCACTTTTGCTGCAGTTTCCAGAGAAGTTGTAAATATAAAACGTGGCGTCTGAAGAGTTGACCACCCTGCTTTCCTGGCGCAGCTTCCATGACAGTCCCGCCTTGCCTGAAGTCTGACGGCGTGCCCCAACCCTAACCCACTCTCCCTCCCTCTCGCTCTCTCTCTCTCTAGACATATGAAAAAATCCCTTAGAGAGAAATTTTTTTAAGTTATAACTCAGCGCCACAACGATTGTAACCCTATTTTTAAAGTTATAACCCTCTAATAACCAACCGTTGTGGACACTCTAAGCCTGCCTCTGCCTGTGAATTACTATTTCAAATAGATTTTAACAGTGTTCATAGTACATTCTCAATTAAAGATTATTGCTCTTTATGCCAAAAAAAAAATATTCAATATAAATAAAGTATATATATTGAACAATACTTGTGTAAAATATTTAACATATATCTAATTGAGATAATTAAATTTTTTTTTTTATCTTAATTATTCTTATTTTATGTATGAAATATTTCATATAAATTTATGTGATATTTAATAGGTGAAAATAAATGTTATGTATAAAAAGAAAAAAGTTCAAAAGTTATAAGTTTACAAGTTGAATCAGAGGCCGGAGCACCAATAAAACTCTATCCGGAATAACCCTCTAAGGGACAAAACCAGCGCAAGGAAAAAGCTACACCCCTGAAAACTCACCAACCAACCACATCGATAAAATCTCAAAAAGCTGACAAAAATTAAAATGATAGAAACAGGGAAAATGACTTATGGGGAATAAAAAACATCGTCCCGTATACTTGACGATCAAGTTCATCTCAATGTCAAATCCTGCCGAATAGTCAACAGGGAAGACCTCGGAGACTCTAGCCTCGAAACACATCGATAACGCTTTCCGTAGGTTGCTGATGGGATAAACCTATCTTAAACGGTTTGTGGCAGCTGAACTTCTCCGTGGAGACGCTTTTCGGAGGTTGCGTACGGAATAAATTCATCTCAAACAACTTGTGATAGCTGAGCTTTTCCGTGAATAATGTAAGACTGTCTGTGAATTATTTCAAATACATCCATCTCAAATGAAAAATAAATTTTAATAGTAGTGTTCATAGTACATTCTCAATTAAAGATTTCTACTCCATTTTTCTTTTTCAATATTTGTTTATATATAAACTATATAGTAATTGTATGAATCTATAATGATATATTGTGAGATTCACTTGTATATAAAATAATTATAATAATAAAAAAATAAAATTACTTAAAAAAGTAAAAATAATAAAATTAAATGGTGAAAATATGAATTTAACCTAAAAGATAGGCATTTGAAATTTTACTATATTAATGTTGGTACGTATATTTAGAGATGTCTATCGGACTGGCCCTAGCCCTATAGGGCCAGCCCTACAGGGCTACGGGCTAAACGGGTTAGGGCCTTAACCGGTTCATATTTAACGGGTGTACAATTGTTGGGACCTAACCCTAACCCTAGCGGGCCACGGGCTAAACGGGCCACTAACAGGCTGCAATAATTTTTTTTCTTTTAAAATCAAAGATACATAATTAGTTAATGATTAGTAAATGAGAAAAAAAAAAGTATAATTTAAACACAATTCTAGAACTCATTGGTCCTTAATATGACTAAGCTAAACAAATATCATAATCTAATAAAAAATAGTAATAATGACTAATGGATGGTAATGAGATTCTTATTACTTATAGTTAGACCCCAAAATTTGTTGTTAGGTTATTTATTAAAAAAAAAGAAAAAAAAGGTAACAACTCGGGCTAGTGGGATGGCCCTGTAGCCCTGCGGGCTGGCCCGGTTTAGCCCACGGGCTAATTGGTCCGGGTCAAAAAAGCCCGATTTTAAACGGGCCTATAATTCATCAACCCTAACCCTATATTTTTCAGGGTTAAACGGGCCAGCCCGGTTAGCCCGGCCCGGATAAACATCTCTACGTATATTATATACATATAAGGATGTTATGGACTTAATGATGATGTTGATATACTCCTTCATTACAATTTTATTATTTCACCTTCAATTTTATTTTTAAAAAATAATAATTTCAAATTATCATCCACTTTATTAATTGATAATCACTTTATTTATAAATAAACTTTACAATATTTTTTAATATATCTATTTTTATACCTAAATTAATTAATATTTATTAAAATACGTATTTAGAGAAATAAATATAATAAATTTGAACAAAAGTGATATTATTCGATGTAAATATAATAATTTGAATATTACATTTATTCTTGAATTTTTTCTCCTCCTAATGGAGTTACGTATTTATTTTGAAAATATATAGTGTATGAATAAAAACAAAAATCCCGATGAAGATTACTGAACGAGGAATTGGGGGTGATGAACATTGGTAAGAGATAAGTCTTGGATCGATTCAATTTTTACAACTGTACAACATTGAACTTGATGACCTAAATCATCTTTACAGCTATTATTATTTTCTTTTACTTATTTATATTACCTATTAAATAATTTTATATTTACCCAAACCGTGATAAAAATGAATTTTGAAGAATTAAATTGGATTTTGAGTCAGGGAGTTCATGATAGTTTTACAATGAGTGTCCAACTAAAAGTTGACACGTTAAATTAACTTTGTCATAATCGATCGATCTCACTTCGTCATTGAATAAAATACCTTATAATCAAATAATTAATACTTACTCTGTCCCACAATTGTTTGCACTCTTTCCTTATTCGTCCGTTCCACAATTGTTTACACTATCCAAAAATGAAACTTTTTTATAAACTATACCCTCACAATATCCACATATTTACACAAAATGTCATTACTTTTACTCTCAATCCAATCATTCACTTTACTTTATTCATAAAAATTACAAAATTACCCCTCAACACTCCACTCATTACAGATTTTTCTTAGTTTGCATGCCCATAAAATGGTGCAAACAATCTTGGGACGGAGGGAGTACTTCATCCGTTCCATTATTAATGAAACATTTGTCAAAAACATCCGTCCCATTATTAATGGAACATTTCCTTATTTGGAAAAAATAACTTCCTACCTTTTTAAAAAAACTCTTCAAAACATCTCTTATTTACACTACGTGCCATTACTTTTTACCCACTAATTAAAGATTCTCTCTCCAATAAAATTGAATTACCCATTATATCTCTCCTAAAAAGTCACTTTATCACCTTTAATACCAATAAATAATTTTTACATTAAACTCCGTATAAACAGTAATTGTTCCATTAATAATGGGACGGAGGGAGTATTTTTTAATGAAATAATTAATATTATCAAACTAATATCTTTTAATAAAATAACTAATACAATTAAAAATATACACAAAATGCAAATTAATTTCAGAATGAAATTGATTCACATAAGACTTTGCCCTCAATCAATTGTGAAATTTTAAGAGTTGTTATAGTTATAGAAACAAGTTAAGTGGGATAAAAATTTAGAGGGGAGATGTGAATAGATTTTTTTACGAAAAATATTTTTCATGTACAACTGAGTAGCTGGACTTAATGGAGTTAAGTCAGTTGTTAGGTGTAGAGTGTATCAGCTATAACTGATAACTAACTTACTGACTGCTCGAGAGTTGATCAGTTGAATAACTATCAAACTAAACTGAGTGTAGAAAAAAAGTAAGCCGTAAAATCGGACTCGTTTGTTTAGAAAAAAAACTCGTCCTTTAACTTAGTGAAAACTCTTGTTAATTTTATGCAAGAAACAAGATCAGTTGTACTCGGTGCTCAATTGATTTGTATAGTATGTAGTTTGATAAAATAACATATATAAGAATAAATAACAAGGTAATATTAAAATTGTAAAAAACACAAAGATTTATAGTGGTTCGAAAACTTGACTTCTACGTCCACTTTCAAACTCGGGTAGTATTAATTTCCTCCAAGAAAATTTTGAATTTTAAGTGCCTAAGAGATATTTTTGGACTCATCACTTTCCGCGAGTGCATCCAACTAAAATTTTACGAGTTCTAGTACTCTTACAAAAGTTTATTACAACAAATAAGTTTAACTCTCGAAGGGTGGGTAATAGGGAATAATAATATATGAATAATATATTTTAATTTAGTCCATATCTTTTATATTTATCTCTTTGATATGGTTTGTTGTATTTACCTTAATTATCTCATTGTAAATACTTATATATAGTTGATTATTCCTATCACCTCATTAACGGTGATCACATACCTATTCTCACGTAGTATCAGTCGGACTCATCGAAACCCTAATTTTCTCTCAAAAGCCTCACACGACATTCCTCTCTTCCTCTTCATGGCGTCGGCGACACCTTCCCCCTCTACCATCCCTCTCAACGTTTTGGTCCATCTTTTGACCATTAAACTATCATCCTCCAACTACCTCCTTTGGCGAAATCTGGCAGTCCCGATTCTGTCAAGCCATGATCTCATCTCTCATGTTCATGGTACGACACCCATTCCGGCCAAGTCGGTCACCATATCTAGTGAATCGACTCCCAACCATGCGTACACTGCTTGGTTTGAAAAGGATCAGAAGATCCTCAATCTCCTTCTTTCCTCTCTTTCTGAATAAGCCATGGCCGAGGTCATCGGCTGTTCCATCTGGGTTGCTCTCGAGGCTGCCTACAGCCATACCTCGGCCCCTCGCATCAATCAATTGCAAAACCAGTTACTCTCCCTTCGTCGCGGTTCATCCTCTATCGACAATTACAACAAGAAGTTTTATGCCCTCTACAATCAACTTGCTTCTATTGGCAAGCCTGTTGGCGATGACGACAAGTTCCACTGGGGTTCCTGATTCACGCGTTATGCAACACTAAATAAACAACCGCAAGTATACGGTGTCTATTGTAGCGCGATAAGCACGAGGTCGATCCCACGAGAAGGTTAAAGCATAAAAGGGTAGTTTGCTAGTTGAATTCTAAATAGACGTGATCGAATAAATTGAGTGTTGAATTACCCCTAAGATTGCCTAACTATGTGTCACAAATAGACAACGAAAGAGTAAATATAAAATCGATCAACTAATCATGCAAAGTAAGAAAACAGAAGTAAAACGATTGTAACTCAAAGAAAGAAGGTGGGTTCCAAGGCAATTGTAGTACTTAGACGTCCGTTTATGAGAGTTATCTCGTTTAAATGGCCATTAAGGTTATCTCATATAGGGTGATCACACAAGAAGAACTAATCGACCTCTCGATACAAATTAATCCAAAGACGCAATGTAATATAAGCTCGTATGTCTACATCACAAACATTACACCATCTAAAATAGCTCCTAAGATCATTCGATTCCCTCTCCGATAATTAATCCTCTCCCGAGATCATAATAATACCGGGTTGCATATTCGCATACGATTAAATGGAATAAATCTCCCGATACTACCCCAATTAACAATAAATCAAGCAAATCATTATGGCCACTAACAACATGCTTTACAATGAATAATTGAATATGCAAATACGAAATAAACACCAATTAAAGCAAGAAATTACTCATAAACATCAATCCAAGTCTTACAATGCCTTAGAACCACAAAGTTGTTTAGCTACTCAAATACATGTTAAACTACAAATTCCAAATGAAATAACTAAGTAAAAAGGAAAAGAACAAGGAATCTTAGTCTAGATTGTGGTAGATGATGAAATTCTCAAGCTAATGCCTCCTTCCTTGCATGAATTGGTGGAGAGATGAAGAAGTTATAGCCAAACACCTCCAAATATGTGTAAATGTGTGAAGAATTCTTGAGGAAGGGGTAAGATGGTGTGAAGTTTAAGAAGTGGGGTATTTATAGTGTTGGGGTAGGGTTTAAGTGGGATATTTGCAAGTGAGTCCCTCAAAAAAAGAGAAATCACGCGTTTGGCACCGAAAATGGGGCGGCCCGGCCGGGTGGATGAGTCGGCCAAGCAAAACGAAAACAGGGGTCGAGTGGCCCGGCCGGGCGAGTGGTGCCGCCCGGCCGGGCGGAAACTTCGTAAATGGAGGTGTGGGTTGGCCTTCTCGGCCGCCCGGCCGGGCGAGTGGTGCCGCCCGGCCGGGCCGAAACTTCGTGTTTGCCCAGATTTCAAGTGCTCGGCCGCCCGGCCGGGCGAGTCATGTGGCCCGGCCGGGCCAAAACTTCGTTTTGGCTCCGCCTCTTGTTTTCCGTCCTCCAACTTCGTCCCTCCGTATCTTGAGTTTCCGACCTCCGATCGACTCGATTCTTTTGTCTATTCCACTCCATTTTTCGAGCCGGATCCAATGGTGCACTACTCTTTCCGGTCCGATCACTTGTGGTATGTGTTTTGCTCCAAATTCCATCGTTTTACCTATAAAATCGACAAAACAATACCTTTCTCTCATTTTGACTAAAACAATCATATTCAATGCATAATTCAATGAAATCCTCATCAAAATTCACTTCACATGTGCCCCTAAAACGTGTAAATTCCACCCGAATCAAACCCCCCCAAACTTAAAATGTTGTTTGTCCTCAAACAACTAAGCACTTTAAAGCAATGAGGGTGGAATGATCACAATGGAATATTCAATGTAATTCACACATGCAAAGTAGGATGTAATGATATCTCTTTCTCAAAGTGCATTTCTCAATGAAGGTCATAGGCTCACTATTGCAATTCACACTCATGGATCAAAGAATGCATCAACACACAACACATTGTGAATGGGGAAACATAATCTAAATGCTCAAGTCCTCTCCTCACATGACAAAGTGTTTCTCTCAAACACACAAACAAATTGAGGATATTGATGCACTCATCAACCAAGTTATGCTATGCAATCACCATATGCTTGCCCAACTTCTACTTTCTACACACAATCAAATGCTCAACAATGTGATCAATAGGACTTAATCAAGGATGTAACATTGGCTCTTTGGTCAAGGTGGGGTAAATTTGGATGAAGTAACTCATAAACTAGTGGAGAGCGAGAGATAAAGACGTACATCTCAAAAACTTCTCAAGATAAAGTTACAATTCCGCGGATTGCAACTCAAAAACTCTAACTTCCACAATTTATTTGTTCTCTTTTGAGTACATTCTACACCACAAAACCATTGAACACTTTTTTTTTCTTTTCAAGCTTTTGGAGCTCTTTGTCCCTCTTTTCTTTTCCTTGATTTTTCTTTTCATCTTTCTCTTTTTCTTCTTTCAACTTTTCCAACTTTCTCCTTTTCACCAAAAGTATTCATTCAAGCACATGTTTTCCACTTTGTCTTTTATCCTCCACTAGATATAGGAATCAAAGGCTCAAAAAGGCTAAGTGGTTAACATTGTAGTTTGCCAAGAAAATGAGGAATTAAGCTCAAGGGGCTAACTACGGACAATTACTTCGGTTTTGGGAAATTTTGGCTAAGTGACTCTTTAAGAACAAGATGGCCTATATCACATCACATCATCTCACATAATCATGCTTTAAAACAAGAACTTAGGCAAGTTCTAGAATTACTAGCAATAACCTAGTCCACTCTCAAATGAACTAAACCGGATTACATGCTCGATTCAAGACTCAATTCTCACCGGTTTATTCAATAGGACTCTCACATTCATCAATTGTCCCCAAACAACAACACATCATATATCCATGCTATCAAAGATTACAAATATGAACACAGTCATGAAACTATATCCAACATCAATCATGCTTACATTCAAAGCAAAAAAAAACATCATCACAACTACTCAACAATGGACTCCAATGACTATTCATGCTCACACTTCACCAATTGTCCACTACCCAACATAAGCTCAAAACCAACTAAACCAATATACTCATGTGAAAGTCAAGTGTGCGCCGGTGCAAAATGTGACACAAGTAGAATGACGAACCGGTGCAAGGGTAACAACTAGTAGAAAAATAAAAGAAAAATAACTCCCCCAAACTTAGAATTTTACTATGTATAAATTCTAAGTTTGGGGCTACAAGTTGTTACCTCCCTCCTTGCACATCAAATGCTCTTCAAAGATCACCATTGCACCACTTGCTCTCTTTTTCCAAAGTTGGTCTTGCTTCTTCTTCATCTTCCAAAGCAAGGTATCCACAATTTTCCTCATCCATACCTACAAAATAAACTAAGCTATCAACACTACTAAAGCAATAAAAACAAGAAAGCAATAAAACCTTGGGTTGCCTCCCAAGAAGCGCTATTTTTAACGTCCTATGCCGGACGGTTTTCCTTGAGGGGAATATCAAGTCACCCCCTTGTCACCCTTCTTGTTTTTGACCTTCTTGGCCCATGCAACCCTCTTGAAATCATTAAAGCATCCAAAAGCCACTCCATCCGGCTCTTCAATCATGTCATATGAGGTTGATGCCTCATTCATCCCCAAGTTAGTATAAGTAACTTTTCTTGATTTGGGGGAGTTTTCTTCAAAAACTCCCCCAAACTTGGCCTTTTTGCCCATTTTCAACTCATTCTCTTCCCTTTGGGGGTCTTTTTTCACAAAGTTGACCTTGAAATCTTCTTCCACCTTCTCTTTCATTGGCTTTGGAGAGTGATCTCCTCTAGAGTATCCATACTCTCCATCTTCATCGTCTCGGATTTTGATGGCTCTATAAATGTTGAACAAGACTTTCTCATCGTTCACTTGAAGTTCTAGCTCTCCTTTCTTCACATCAATTTTTGCCCCACCGGTTGCCAAAAATGGCCTTCCCAAAATCAATGGAACATACTTATCTTCCTCCATATCCAACACTACAAAGTCCACCGGGAATATAAACTTATCAACCTTAACCAACACATCTTCCACTATACCCAAAGGGTATGTCACGGATCTATCCGCCAATATAAGGCTCATTGTGGTTTGTGTAAGCTTTCCCAAACCAAGTGACTTGAATATGGAAAAGGGCATGAGGTTAATGCTTGCTCCCAAATCACACAAAGCTCGAAATGTACCTCCATCTCCAATAACACATGGCAAGGTGAAGGATCCGGGATCTCTAAGCTTTTGAGGTAACTTTGCTTGAATGATTGAGCTACATTCTTCGGTCAAATGCACCGTTTCATACTCCACCATCTTCCTCTTGTTTGACATGATTTCTTTCAAAAACTTGGAGTAGTGGGGCATTTGTTCTAGAGCTTCGGCAAAGGGAATGTTGATGTGGATCTTCTTGAACATCTCCACAAACTTGGCAAACTTGTGATCCAAACCCTTTTTCTTCAATCTTTGGGGGTATGGAAGGGGTACCTCATTTTTGCTCTTGTCTTGAGGAGGGATTGCCTCCTCACTCTTCTTCTCCCCTTCTTTCTCTTTCACTAAGCCATCATCTTTGTCAACACCCTCGGATGCTATTACCACTTCCTCCTCTAACGGCATCTTGGGCCCTTCGTAGCTTGTCCCACTTCTTAGCCTTATGGCATTGCATTGCTCCTTGGGATTTAGCTCCGTGTTAGAGGGGAATTGCCCCGGAACGTGTTGCTTTCCAATGGCATTAGAGAGTTGGCCTATTTGCTTTTCTATGGCTTTCATGTTGTTTGCCATATTCTTGATCATTTCTCCTTGTTCATCAAATCTTTGCCGAGTTATGTTATCATTCTCTCTAGTCTCTCTCATGAATTTCGTGGTTTCCCCCATAAAAGCACAAAACATATCCTCCATTGATGGCTTTGATGAAGACTCCACAATAGCTTCATCTCTAACATTAAAATTTGGAGGTGGGATGATGGCATTCCTTGTGTTGGCATAGGAGAAATTCTCATGTTGCCTCAATCCGGTATGGTAATGATTCGGGTTAGGGGGATTTTGCCTCTCGTTCCAACCTCTTTCTCGAAATTGACGGTCCCTTTGATTGTTCATATAATGGGCCTCTTCATATTGATCTTCACTAGGTCCCATCAATGACTTGGCCGCCATCATCGAAGTCAACTTGTCCATCTTGTTGGATAAAGTAGCAAAATCATCCGACTCCTTAGTGGAAGCAACTTTCCGGGCTTGTCTTCTCTCGGATGGCCATTGGTGTCCGTTCTTTGCCATCTCCTCTAGAAGCACATAACCTTCATCCGTCGTCTTGCCCAACAACGAACCTCCACCGGCCGAGGCATCTACCATCCCTCTCGTACGGTGGTCCATCCCGTTGTAGAAGTAACAAATCAATTGGTCTCTTGAGAAACCATGTTGAGGGCAACTCCTTATCAAATCTTTGAAGCGCTCCCAAGCCTCGGCTAACGACTCATCGTCATCTTGCATAAAGGAAGAAATCTCTCCTCTTATCTTGATGGTCTTGCTTGGAGGAAAGTACTTCATTAGGAAAGCATCTACAAGATCGGCCCAATTTTCGATTGTCCTTAGATCAAGAGACATGTACCATTGCTTTGCACGATCACAGAGGGAAAATGGGAACAATTGGAGACGGATGTAATCTTGAGGGACACGATTAATCTTAACCGTTCCACTTATCTCTAGGAATTGAGATAAATGGAGGTTAGGATCCTCCTTTGACAACCCTCCAAATTGGTTGTTTTGAACCATCATGATTAGGGCCGGCTTGAGCTCAAAGTTATGAGCATCAACGGGTTCCCGACCCGCTCCTCCATAGGGCCTCGGAATTGGGCGGAAATGATCTCTTAGTACCCTTTGTGGTCGATTTCCCCCATTCCCATTCGGTTCCTCAAATCCATCAACCCCTTGATTCTCGACTTCCTCCTCGACCTCTTCAACCATCGGATTTTCCCTTCGATTCATTCTTTCCAACTCTAGTCTTCTCCTTTCGGCGTTCCTTCTTCGACAATTGGCCTCAATCTCCGGATCTAAAGGTAGCACTTCTTGGTGATTCCTCCTAGATCGTGTGATCATAAACCATATCTATCAAAAGAGCAAACGAGAGTGAGAAATACAAATAAGCTCAAAGTAACAAACACAAATATTTTTGGATTTTTGCAAAATAAGGAAAGCAAGTAAAATGTCTAAACTAAAACTCTCCTAGCCTACACTCTAGAGCTTATAGAAACCTCCCCGGTAACGGCGCCATAAACTTGATTCACGCGTTATGCAACACTAAATAAACAACCGCAAGTATACGGTGTCTATTGTAGCGCGATAAGCACGAGGTCGATCCCACGAGAAGGTTAAAGCATAAAAGGGTAGTTTGCTAGTTGAATTCTAAATAGACGTGATCGAATAAATTGAGTGTTGAATTACCCCTAAGATTGCCTAACTATGTGTCACAAATAGACAACGAAAGAGTAAATATAAAATCGATCAACTAATCATGCAAAGTAAGAAAACAGAAGTAAAACGATTGTAACTCAAAGAAAGAAGGTGGGTTCCAAGGCAATTGTAGTACTTAGACGTCCGTTTATGAGAGTTATCTCGTTTAAATGGCCATTAAGGTTATCTCATATAGGGTGATCACACAAGAAGAACTAATCGACCTCTCGATACAAATTAATCCAAAGACGCAATGTAATATAAGCTCGTATGTCTACATCACAAACATTACACCATCTAAAATAGCTCCTAAGATCATTCGATTCCCTCTCCGATAATTAATCCTCTCCCGAGATCATAATAATACCGGGTTGCATATTCGCATACGATTAAATGGAATAAATCTCCCGATACTACCCCAATTAACAATAAATCAAGCAAATCATTATGGCCACTAACAACATGCTTTACAATGAATAATTGAATATGCAAATACGAAATAAACACCAATTAAAGCAAGAAATTACTCATAAACATCAATCCAAGTCTTACAATGCCTTAGAACCACAAAGTTGTTTAGCTACTCAAATACATGTTAAACTACAAATTCCAAATGAAATAACTAAGTAAAAAGGAAAAGAACAAGGAATCTTAGTCTAGATTGTGGTAGATGATGAAATTCTCAAGCTAATGCCTCCTTCCTTGCATGAATTGGTGGAGAGATGAAGAAGTTATGGCCAAACACCTCCAAATATGTGTAAATGTGTGAAGAATTCTTGAGGAAGGGGTAAGATGGTGTGAAGTTTAAGAAGTGGGGTATTTATAGTGTTGGGGTAGGGTTTAAGTGGGATATTTGCAAGTGAGTCCCTCAAAAATAGAGAAATCACGCGTTTGGCACCGAAAATGGGGCGGCCCGGCCGGGTGGGGAAGTGGCCCGGCCGGGTGGATGAGTCGGCCAAGCAAAACGAAAACAGGGGTCGAGTGGCCCGGCCGGGCGAGTGGTGCCGCCCGGCCGGGCGGAAACTTCGTAAATGGAGGTGTGGGTTGGCCTTCTCGGCCGCCCGGCCGGGCCGAAACTTCGTGTTTGCCCAGATTTCAAGTGCTCGGCCGCCCGGCCGGGCGAGTCATGTGGCCCGGCCGGGCCAAAACTTCGTTTTGGCTCCGCCTCTTGTTTTCCGTCCTCCAACTTCGTCCCTCCGTATCTTGAGTTTCCGACCTCCGATCGACTCGATTCTTTTGTCTATTCCACTCCATTTTTCGAGCCGGATCCAATGGTGCACTCCTCTTTCCGGTCCGATCACTTGTGGTATGTGTTTTGCTCCAAATTCCATCGTTTTACCTATAAAATCGACAAAACAATACCTTTCTCTCATTTTGACTAAAACAATCATATTCAATGCATAATTCAATGAAATCCTCATCAAAATTCACTTCACATGTGCCCCTAAAACATGTAAATTCCACCCGAATCAAACCCCCCCAAACTTAAAATGTTGTTTGTCCTCAAACAACTAAGCACTTTAAAGCAATGAGGGTGGAATGATCACAATGGAATATTCAATGTAATTCACACATGCAAAGTAGGATGTAATGATATCTCTTTCTCAAAGTGCATTTCTCAATGAAGGTCATAGGCTCACTATTGCAATTCACACTCATGGATCAAAGAATGCATCAACACACAACACATTGTGAATGGGGAAACATAATCTAAATGCTCAAGTCCTCTCCTCACATGACAAAGTGTTTCTCTCAAACACACAAACAAATTGAGGATATTGATGCACTCATCAACCAAGTTATGCTATGCAATCACCATATGATTGCCCAACTTCTACTTTCTACACACAATCAAATGCTCAACAATGTGATCAATAGGACTTAATCAAGGATGTAACATTGGCTCTTTGGTCAAGGTGGGGTAAATTTGGATGAAGTAACTCATAAACTAGTGGAGAGCGAGAGATAAAGACGTACATCTCAAAAACTTCTCAAGATAAAGTTACAATTCCGCGGATTGCAACTCAAAAACTCTAACTTCCACAATTTATTTGTTCTCTTTTGAGTACATTCTACACCACAAAACCATTGAACACTTTTTTTTTCTTTTCAAGCTTTTGGAGCTCTTTGTCCCTCTTTTCTTTTCCTTGATTTTTCTTTTCATCTTTCTCTTTTTCTTCTTTCAACTTTTCCAACTTTCTCCTTTTCACCAAAAGTATTCATTCAAGCACATGTTTTCCACTTTGTCTTTTATCCTCCACTAGATATAGGAATCAAAGGCTCAAAAAGGCTAAGTGGTTACCATTGTAGTTTGCCAAGAAAATGAGGAATTAAGCTCAAGGGGCTAACTACGGACAATTACTTCGGTTTTGGGAAATTTTGGCTAAGTGACTCTTTAAGAACAAGATGGCCTATATCACATCACATCATCTCACATAATCATGCTTTAAAACAAGAACTTAGGCAAGTTCTAGAATTACTAGCAATAACCTAGTCCACTCTCAAATGAACTAAACCGGATTACATGCTCGATTCAAGACTCAATTCTCACCGGTTTATTCAATAGGACTCTCACATTCATCAATTGTCCCCAAACAACAACACATCATATATCCATGCTATCCAAGATTACAAATATGAACACAGTCATGAAACTATATCCAACATCAATCATGCTTACATTCAAAGCAAAAAAAAACATCATCACAACTACTCAACAATGGACTCCAATGACTATTCATGCTCACACTTCACCAATTGTCCACTACCCAACATAAGCTCAAAACCAACTAAACCAATATACTCATGTGAAAGTCAAGTGTGCGCCGGTGCAAAATGTGACACAAGTAGAATGACGAACCGGTGCAAGGGTAACAACTAGTAGAAAAATAAAAGAAAAATAACTCCCCCAAACTTAGAATTTTACTATGTATAAATTCTAAGTTTGGGGCTACAAGTTGTTACCTCCCTCCTTGCACATCAAATGCTCTTCAAAGATCACCATTGCACCACTTGCTCTCTTTTTCCAAAGTTGGTCTTGCTTCTTCTTCATCTTCCAAAGCAAGGTATCCACAATTTTCCTCATTCATACCTACAAAATAAACTAAGCTATCAACACTACTAAAGCAATAAAAACAAGAAAGCAATAAAACCTTGGGTTGCCTCCCAAGAAGCGCTATTTTTAACGTCCTATGCCGGACGGTTTTCCTTGAGGGGAATATCAAGTCACCCCCTTGTCACCCTTCATGTTTTTGACCTTCTTGGCCCATGCAACCATCTTGAAATCATTAAAGCATCCAAAAGCCACTCCATCCGGCTCTTCAATCATGTCATATGAGGTTGATGCCTCATTCATCCCCAAGTTAGTATAAGTAACTTTTCTTGATTTGGGGGAGTTTTCTTCAAAAACTCCCCCAAACTTGGCCTTTTTGCCCATTTTCAACTCATTCTCTTCCCTTTGGGGGTCTTTTTTCACAAAGTTGACCTTGAAATCTTCTTCCACCTTCTCTTTCATTGGCTTTGGAGAGTGATCTCCTCTAGAGTATCCATACTCTCCATCTTCATCGTCTCGGATTTTGATGGCTCTATAAATGTTGAACAAGACTTTCTCATCGTTCACTTGAAGTTCTAGCTCTCCTTTCTTCACATCAATTTTTGCCCCACCGGTTGCCAAAAATGGCCTTCCCAAAATCAATGGAACATACTTATCTTCCTCCATATCCAACACTACAAAGTCCACCGGGAATATAAACTTATCAACCTTAACCAACACATCTTCCACTATACCCAAAGGGTATGTCACGGATCTATCCGCCAATATAAGGCTCATTGTGGTTTGTGTAAGCTTTCCCAAACCAAGTGACTTGAATATGGAAAAGGGCATGAGGTTAATGCTTGCTCCCAAATCACACAAAGCTCGAAATGTACCTCCATCTCCAATAACACATGACAAGGTGAAGGATCCGGGATCTCTAAGCTTTTGAGGTAACTTTGCTTGAATGATTGAGCTACATTCTTCGGTCAAATGCACCGTTTCATACTCCACCATCTTCCTCTTGTTTGACATGATTTCTTTCAAAAACTTGGAGTAGTGGGGCATTTGTTCTAGAGCTTCGGCAAAGGGAATGTTGATGTGGATCTTCTTGAACATCTCCACAAACTTGGCAAACTTGTGATCCAAACCCTTTTTGGGTACCTCATTTTTGCTCTTGTCTTGAGGAGGGATTGCCTCCTCACTCTTCTTCTCCCCTTCTTTCTCTTTCACTAAGCCATCATCTTTGTCAACACCCTCGGATGCTATTACCACTTCCTCCTCTAACGACATCTTGGGCCCTTCGTAGCTTGTCCCACTTCTTAGCCTTATGGCATTGCATTGCTCCTTGGGATTTAGCTCCGTGTTAGAGGGGAATTGCCCCGGAACGTGTTGCTTTCCAATGGCATTAGAGAGTTGGCCTATTTGCTTTTCTATGGCTTTCATGTTGTTTGCCATATTCTTGATCATTTCTCCTTGTTCATCAAATCTTTGCCGAGTTATGTTATCATTCTCTCTAGTCTCTCTCATGAATTTCGTGGTTTCCCCCATAAAAGCACAAAACATATCCTCCATTGATGGCTTTGATGAAGACTCCACAATAGCTTCATCTCTAACATTAAAATTTGGAGGTGGGATGATGGCATTCCTTGTGTTGGCATAGGAGAAATTCTCATGTTGCCTCAATCCGGGATGGTAATGATTCGGGTTAGGGGGATTTTGCCTCTCGTTCCAACCTCTTTCTCGAAATTGACGGTCCCTTTGATTGTTCATATAATGGGCCTCTTCATATTGATCTTCACTAGGTCCCATCAATGACTTGGCCGCCATCATCGAAGTCAACTTGTCCATCTTGTTGGATAAAGTAGCAAAATCATCCGACTCCTTAGTGGAAGCAACTTTCCGGGCTTGTCTTCTCTCGGATGGCCATTGGTGTCCGTTCTTTGCCATCTCCTCTAGAAGCACATAACCTTCATCCGTCGTCTTGCCCAACAACGAACCTCCACCGGCCGAGGCATCTACCATCCCTCTCGTACGGTGGTCCATCCCGTTGTAGAAGTAACAAATCAATTGGTCTCTTGAGAAACCATGTTGAGGGCAACTCCTTATCAAATCTTTGAAGCGCTCCCAAGCCTCGGCTAACGACTCATCGTCATCTTGCATAAAGGAAGAAATCTCTCCTCTTATCTTGATGGTCTTGCTTGGAGGAAAGTACTTCATTAGGAAAGCATCTACAAGATCGGCCCAATTTTCGATTGTCCTTAGATCAAGAGACATGTACCATTGCTTTGCACGATCACAGAGGGAAAATGGGAACAATTGGAGACGGATGTAATCTTGAGGGACACGATTAATCTTAACCGTTCCACTTATCTCTAGGAATTGAGATAAATGGAGGTTAGGATCCTCCTTTGACAACCCTCCAAATTGGTTGTTTTGAACCATCATGATTAGGGCCGGCTTGAGCTCAAAGTTATGAGCATCAACGGGTTCCCGACCCGCTCCTCCATAGGGCCTCGGAATTGGGCGGAAATGATCTCTTAGTACCCTTTGTGGTCGATTTCCCCCATTCCCATTCGGTTCCTCAAATCCATCAACCCCTTGATTCTCGACTTCCTCCTCGACCTCTTCAACCATCGGATTTTCCCTTCGATTCATTCTTTCCAACTCTAGTCTTCTCCTTTCGGCGTTCCTTCTTCGACAATTGGCTTCAATCTCCGGATCTAAAGGTAGCACTTCTTGGTGATTCCTCCTAGATCGTGTGATCATAAACCATATCTATCAAAAGAGCAAACGAGAGTGAGAAATACAAATAAGCTCAAAGTAACAAACACAAATATTTTTGGATTTTTGCAAAATAAGGAAAGCAAGTAAAATGTCTAAACTAAAACTCTCCTAGCCTACACTCTAGAGCTTATAGAAACCTCCCCGGCAACGGCGCCATAAACTTGATTCACGCGTTATGCAACACTAAATAAACAACCGCAAGTATACGGTGTCTATTGTAGCGCGATAAGCACGAGGTCGATCCCACGAGAAGGTTAAAGCATAAAAGGGTAGTTTGCTAGTTGAATTATAAATAGACGTGATCGAATAAATTGAGTGTTGAATTACCCCTAAGATTGCCTAACTATGTGTCACAAATAGACAACGAAAGAGTAAATATAAAATCGATCAACTAATCATGCAAAGTAAGAAAACAGAAGTAAAACGATTGTAACTCAAAGAAAGAAGGTGGGTTCCAAGGCAATTGTAGTACTTAGACGTCCGTTTATGAGAGTTATCTCGTTTAAATGGCCATTAAGGTTATCTCATATAGGGTGATCACACAAGAAGAACTAATCGACCTCTCGATACAAATTAATCCAAAGACGCAATGTAATATAAGCTCGTATGTCTACATCACAAACATTACACCATCTAAAATAGCTCCTAAGATCATTCGATTCCCTCTCCGATAATTAATCCTCTCCCGAGATCATAATAATACCGGGTTGCATATTCGCATACGATTAAATGGAATAAATCTCCCGATACTACCCCAATTAACAATAAATCAAGCAAATCATTATGGCCACTAACAACATGCTTTACAATGAATAATTGAATATGCAAATACGAAATAAACACCAATTAAAGCAAGAAATTACTCATAAACATCAATCCAAGTCTTACAATGCCATAGAACCACAAAGTTGTTTAGCTACTCAAATACATGTTAAACTACAAATTCCAAATGAAATAACTAAGTAAAAAGGAAAAGAACAAGGAATCTTAGTCTAGATTGTGGTAGATGATGAAATTCTCAAGCTAATGCCTCCTTCCTTGCATGAATTGGTGGAGAGATGAAGAAGTTATGGCCAAACACCTCCAAATATGTGTAAACGTGTGAAGAATTCTTGAGGAAGGGGTAAGATGGTGTGAAGTTTAAGAAGTGGGGTATTTATAGTGTTGGGGTAGGGTTTAAGTGGGATATTTGCAAGTGAGTCCCTCAAAAATAGAGAAATCACGCGTTTGGCACCGAAAATGGGGCGGCCCGGCCGGGTGGGGAAGTGGCCCGGCCGGGTGGATGAGTCGGCCAAGCAAAACGAAAACAGGGGTCGAGTGGCCCGGCCGGGCGAGTGGTGCCGCCCGGCCGGGCGGAAACTTCGTAAATGGAGGTGTGGGTTAGCCTTCTCGGCCGCCCGGCGGGCCGAAACTTCGTGTTTGCCCAGATTTCAAGTGCTCGGCCGCCCGGCCGGGCGAGTCATGTGGCCCGGCCGGGCCAAAACTTCGTTTTGGCTCCGCCTCTTGTTTTCCGTCCTCCAACTTCGTCCCTCCGTATCTTGAGTTTCCGACCTCCGATCGACTCGATTCTTTTATCTATTCCACTCCATTTTTCGAGCCGGATCCAATGGTGCACTCCTCTTTCCGGTCCGATCACTTGTGGTATGTGTTTTGCTCCAAATTCCATCGTTTTACCTATAAAATCGACAAAACAATACCTTTCTCTCATTTTGACTAAAACAATCATATTCAATGCATAATTCAATGAAATCCTCATCAAAATTCACTTCACATGTGCCCCTAAAACGTGTAAATTCCACCCGAATCAAACCCCCCCAAACTTAAAATGTTGTTTGTCCTCAAACAACTAAGCACTTTAAAGCAATGAGGGTGGAATGATCACAATGGAATATTCAATGTAATTCACACATGCAAAGTAGGATGTAATGATATCTCTTTCTCAAAGTGCATTTCTCAATGAAGGTCATAGGCTCACTATTGCAATTCACACTCATGGATCAAAGAATGCATCAACACACAACACATTGTGAATGGGGAAACATAATCTAAATGCTCAAGTCCTCTCCTCACATGACAAAGTGTTTCTCTCAAACACACAAACAAATTGAGGATATTGATGCACTCATCAACCAAGTTATGCTATGCAATCACCATATGCTTGCCCAACTTCTACTTTCTACACACAATCAAATGCTCAACAATGTGATCAATAGGACTTAATCAAGGATGTAACATTGGCTCTTTGGTCAAGGTGGGGTAAATTTGGATGAAGTAACTCATAAACTAGTGGAGAGCGAGAGATAAAGACGTACATCTCAAAAACTTCTCAAGATAAAGTTACAATTCCGCGGATTGCAACTCAAAAACTCTAACTTCCACAATTTATTTGTTCTCTTTTGAGTACATTCTACACCACAAAACCATTGAACACTTTTTTTTTCTTTTCAAGCTTTTGGAGCTCTTTGTCCCTCTTTTCTTTTCCTTGATTTTTCTTTTCATCTTTCTCTTTTTCTTCTTTCAACTTTTCGAACTTTCTCCTTTTCACCAAAAGTATTCATTCAAGCACATGTTTTCCACTTTGTCTTTTATCCTCCACTAGATATAGGAATCAAAGGCTCAAAAAGGCTAAGTGGTTAACATTGTAGTTTGCCAAGAAAATGAGGAATTAAGCTCAAGGGGCTAACTACGGACAATTACTTCGGTTTTGGGAAATTTTGGCTAAGTGACTCTTTAAGAACAAGATGGCCTATATCACATCACATCATCTCACATAATCATGCTTTAAAACAAGAACTTAGGCAAGTTCTAGAATTACTAGCAATAACATAGTCCACTCTCAAATGAACTAAACCGGATTACATGCTCGATTCAAGAATCAATTCTCACCGGTTTATTCAATAGGACTCTCACATTCATCAATTGTCCCCAAACAACAACACATCATATATCCATGCTATCCAAGATTACAAATATGAACACAGTCATGAAACTATATCCAACATCAATCATGCTTACATTCAAAGCAAAAAAAAACATCATCACAACTACTCAACAATGGACTCCAATGACTATTCATGCTCACACTTCACCAATTGTCCACTACCCAACATAAGCTCAAAACCAACTAAACCAATATACTCATGTGAAAGTCAAGTGTGCGCCGGTGCAAAATGTGACACAAGTAGAATGACGAACCGGTGCAAGGGTAACAACTAGTAGAAAAATAAAAGAAAAATAACTCCCCCAAACTTAGAATTTTACTATGTATAAATTCTAAGTTTGGGGCTACAAGTTGTTACCTCCCTCCTTGCACATCAAATGCTCTTCAAAGATCACCATTGCACCACTTGCTCTTTTTTTCCAAAGTTGGTCTTGCTTCTTCTTCATCTTCCAAAGCAAGGTATCCACAATTTTCCTCATCCATACCTACAAAATAAACTAAGCTATCAACACTACTAAAGCAATAAAAACAAGAAAGCAATAAAACCTTGGGTTGCCTCCCAAGAAGCGCTATTTTTAACGTCCTATGCCGGACGGTTTTCCTTGAGGGGAATATCAAGTCACCCCCTTGTCACCCTTCTTGTTTTTGACCTTCTTGGCCCATGCAACCCTCTTGAAACCATTAAAGCATCCAAAAGCCACTCCATCCGGCTCTTCAATCATGTCATATGAGGTTGATGCCTCATTCATCCCCAAGTTAGTATAAGTAACTTTTCTTGATTTGGGGGAGTTTTCTTCAAAAACTCCCCCAAACTTGGCCTTTTTGCCCATTTTCAACTCATTCTCTTCCCTTTGGGGGTCTTTTTTCACAAAGTTGACCTTGAAATCTTCTTCCACCTTCTCTTTCATTGGCTTTGGAGAGTGATCTCCTCTAAAGTATCCATACTCTCCATCTTCATCGTCTCGGATTTTGATGGCTCTATAAATGTTGAACAAGACTTTCTCATCGTTCACTTGAAGTTCTAGCTCTCCTTTCTTCACATCAATTTTTGCCCCACCGGTTGCCAAAAATGGCCTTCCCAAAATCAATGGAACATACTTATCTTCCTCCATATCCAACACTACAAAGTCCACCGGGAATATAAACTTATCAACCTTAACCAACACATCTTCCACTATACCCAAAGGGTATGTCACGGATCTATCCGCCAATATAAGGCTCATTGTGGTTTGTGTAAGCTTTCCCAAACCAAGTGACTTGAATATGGAAAAGGGCATGAGGTTAATGCTTGCTCCCAAATCACACAAAGCTCGAAATGTACCTCCATCTCCAATAACACATGGCAAGGTGAAGGATCCGGGATCTCTAAGCTTTTGAGGTAACTTTGCTTGAATGATTGAGCTACATTCTTCGGTCAAATGCACCGTTTCATACTCCACCATCTTCCTCTTGTTTGACATGATTTCTTTCAAAAACTTGGAGTAGTGGGGCATTTGTTCTAGAGCTTCGGCAAAGGGAATGTTGATGTGGATCTTCTTGAACATCTCCACAAACTTGGCAAACTTGTGATCCAAACCCTTTTTGGGTACCTCATTTTTGCTCTTGTCTTGAGGAGGGATTGCCTCCTCACTCTTCTTCTCCCCTTCTTTCTCTTTCACTAAGCCATCATCTTTGTCAACACCCTCGGATGCTATTACCACTTCCTCCTCTAACGACATCTTGGGCCCTTCGTAGCTTGTCCCACTTCTTAGCCTTATGGCATTGCATTGCTCCTTGGGATTTAGCTCCGTGTTAGAGGGGAATTGCCCCGGAACGTGTTGCTTTCCAATGGCATTAGAGAGTTGGCCTATTTGCTTTTCTATGGCTTTCATGTTGTTTGCCATATTCTTGATCATTTCTCCTTGTTCATCAAATCTTTGCCGAGTTATGTTATCATTCTCTCTAGTCTCTCTCATGAATTTCGTGGTTTCCCCCATAAAAGCACAAAACATATCCTCCATTGATGGCTTTGATGAAGACTCCACAATAGCTTCATCTCTAACATTAAAATTTGGAGGTGGGATGATGGCATTCCTTGTGTTGGCATAGGAGAAATTCTCATGTTGCCTCAATCCGGGATGGTAATGATTCGGGTTAGGGGGATTTTGCCTCTCGTTCCAACCTCTTTCTCGAAATTGACGGTCCCTTTGATTGTCCATATAATGGACCTCTTCATATTGATCTTCACTAGGTCCCATCAATGACTTGGCCGCCATCATCGAAGTCAACTTGTCCATCTTGTTGGATAAAGTAGCAAAATCATCCGACTCCTTAGTGGAAGCAACTTTCCGGGCTTGTCTTCTCTCGGATGGCCATTGGTGTCCGTTCTTTGCCATCTCCTCTAGAAGCACATAACCTTCATCCGTCGTCTTGCCCAACAACGAACCTCCACCGGCCGAGGCATCTACCATCCCTCTCGTACGGTGGTCCATCCCGTTGTAGAAGTAACAAATCAATTGGTCTCTTGAGAAACCATGTTGAGGGCAACTCCTTATCAAATCTTTGAAGCGCTCCCAAGCCTCGGCTAACGACTCATCGTCATCTTGCATAAAGGAAGAAATCTATCCTCTTATCTTGATGGTCTTGCTTGGAGGAAAGTACTTCATTAGGAAAGCATCTACAAGATCGGCCCAATTTTCGATTGTCCTTAGATCAAGAGACATGTACCATTGCTTTGCACGATCACAGAGGGAAAATGGGAACAATTGGAGACGGATGTAATCTTGAGGGACACGATTAATCTTAACCGTTCCACTTATCTCTAGGAATTGAGATAAATGGAGGTTAGGATCCTCCTTTGACAACCCTCCAAATTGGTTGTTTTGAACCATCATGATTAGGGCCGGCTTGAGCTCAAAGTTATGAGCATCAACGGGTTCCCGACCCGCTCCTCCATAGGGCCTCGGAATTGGGCGGAAATGATCTCTTAGTACCCTTTGTGGTCGATTTCCCCCATTCCCATTCGGTTCCTCAAATCCATCAACCCCTTGATTCTCGACTTCCTCCTCGACCTCTTCAACCATCGGATTTTCCCTTCGATTCATTCTTTCCAACTCTAGTCTTCTCCTTTCGGCGTTCCTTCTTCGACAATTGGCTTCAATCTCCGGATCTAAAGGTAGCACTTCTTGGTGATTCCTCCTAGATCGTGTGATCATAAACCATATCTATCAAAAGAGCAAACGAGAGTGAGAAATACAAATAAGCTCAAAGTAACAAACACAAATATTTTTGGATTTTTGCAAAATAAGGAAAGCAAGTAAAATGTCTAAACTAAACCTCTCCTAGCCTACACTCTAGAGCTTATAGAAACCTCCCCGGCAACGGCGCCATAAACTTGATTCACGCGTTATGCAACACTAAATAAACAACCGCAAGTATACGGTGTCTATTGTAGCGCGATAAGCACGAGGTCGATCCCACGAGAAGGTTAAAGCATAAAAGGGTAGTTTGCTAGTTGAATTCTAAATAGACGTGATCGAATAAATTGAGTGTTGAATTACCCCTAAGATTGCCTAACTATGTGTCACAAATAGACAACGAAAGAGTAAATATAAAATCGATCAACTAATCATGCAAAGTAAGAAAACAGAAGTAAAACGATTGTAACTCAAAGAAAGAAGGTGGGTTCCAAGGCAATTGTAGTACTTAGACGCCCGTTTATGAGAGTTATCTCGTTTAAATGGCCATTAAGGTTATCTCATATAGGGTGATCACACAAGAAGAACTAATCGACCTCTCGATACAAATTAATCCAAAGACGCAATGTAATATAAGCTCGTATGTCTACATCACAAACATTACACCATCTAAAATAGCTCCTAAGATCATTCGATTCCCTCTCCGATAATTAATCCTCTCCCGAGATCATAATAATACCGGGTTGCATATTCGCATACGATTAAATGGAATAAATCTCCCGATACTACCCCAATTAACAATAAATCAAGCAAATCATTATGGCCACTAACAACATGCTTTACAATGAATAATTGAATATGCAAATACGAAATAAACACCAATTAAAGCAAGAAATTACTCATAAACATCAATCCAAGTCTTACAATGCCATAGAACCACAAAGTTGTTTAGCTACTCAAATACATGTTAAACTACAAATTCCAAATGAAATAACTAAGTAAAAAGGAAAAGAACAAGGAATCTTAGTCTAGATTGTGGTAGATGATGAAATTCTCAAGCTAATGCCTCCTTCCTTGCATGAATTGGTGGAGAGATGAAGAAGTTATGGCCAAACACCTCCAAATATGTGTAAACGTGTGAAGAATTCTTGAGGAAGGGGTAAGATGGTGTGAAGTTTAAGAAGTGGGGTATTTATAGTGTTGGGGTAGGGTTTAAGTGGGATATTTGCAAGTGAGTCCCTCAAAAATAGAGAAATCACGCGTTTGGCACCGAAAATGGGGCGGCCCGGCCGGGTGGGGAAGTGGCCCGGCCGGGTGGATGAGTCGGCCAAGCAAAACGAAAACAGGGGTCGAGTGGCCCGGCCGGGCGAGTGGTGCCGCCCGGCCGGGCGGAAACTTCGTAAATGGAGGTGTGGGTTAGCCTTCTCGGCCGCCCGGCGGGCCGAAACTTCGTGTTTGCCCAGATTTCAAGTGCTCGGCCGCCCGGCCGGGCGAGTCATGTGGCCCGGCCGGGCCAAAACTTCGTTTTGGCTCCGCCTCTTGTTTTCCGTCCTCCAACTTCGTCCCTCCGTATCTTGAGTTTCCGACCTCCGATCGACTCGATTCTTTTATCTATTCCACTCCATTTTTCGAGCCGGATCCAATGGTGCACTCCTCTTTCCGGTCCGATCACTTGTGGTATGTGTTTTGCTCCAAATTCCATCGTTTTACCTATAAAATCGACAAAACAATACCTTTCTCTCATTTTGACTAAAACAATCATATTCAATGCATAATTCAATGAAATCCTCATCAAAATTCACTTCACATGTGCCCCTAAAACGTGTAAATTCCACCCGAATCAAACCCCCCCAAACTTAAAATGTTGTTTGTCCTCAAACAACTAAGCACTTTAAAGCAATGAGGGTGGAATGATCACAATGGAATATTCAATGTAATTCACACATGCAAAGTAGGATGTAATGATATCTCTTTCTCAAAGTGCATTTCTCAATGAAGGTCATAGGCTCACTATTGCAATTCACACTCATGGATCAAAGAATGCATCAACACACAACACATTGTGAATGGGGAAACATAATCTAAATGCTCAAGTCCTCTCCTCACATGACAAAGTGTTTCTCTCAAACACACAAACAAATTGAGGATATTGATGCACTCATCAACCAAGTTATGCTATGCAATCACCATATGCTTGCCCAACTTCTACTTTCTACACACAATCAAATGCTCAACAATGTGATCAATAGGACTTAATCAAGGATGTAACATTGGCTCTTTGGTCAAGGTGGGGTAAATTTGGATGAAGTAACTCATAAACTAGTGGAGAGCGAGAGATAAAGACGTACATCTCAAAAACTTCTCAAGATAAAGTTACAATTCCGCGGATTGCAACTCAAAAACTCTAACTTCCACAATTTATTTGTTCTCTTTTGAGTACATTCTACACCACAAAACCATTGAACACTTTTTTTTTCTTTTCAAGCTTTTGGAGCTCTTTGTCCCTCTTTTCTTTTCCTTGATTTTTCTTTTCATCTTTCTCTTTTTCTTCTTTCACCTTTTCCAACTTTCTCCTTTTCACCAAAAGTATTCATTCAAGCACATGTTTTCCACTTTGTCTTTTATCCTCCACTAGATATAGGAATCAAAGGCTCAAAAAGGCTAAGTGGTTAACATTGTAGTTTGCCAAGAAAATGAGGAATTAAGCTCAAGGGGCTAACTACGGACAATTACTTCGGTTTTGGGAAATTTTGGCTAAGTGACTCTTTAAGAACAAGATGGCCTATATCACATCACATCATCTCACATAATCATGCTTTAAAACAAGAACTTAGGCAAGTTCTAGAATTACTAGCAATAACCTAGTCCACTCTCAAATGAACTAAACCGGATTACATGCTCGATTCAAGACTCAATTCTCACCGGTTTATTCAATAGGACTCTCACATTCATCAATTGTCCCCAAACAACAACACATCATATATCCATGCTATCCAAGATTACAAATATGAACACAGTCATGAAACTATATCCAACATCAATCATGCTTACATTCAAAGCAAAAAAAAAACATCATCACAACTACTCAACAATGGACTCCAATGACTATTCATGCTCACACTTCACCAATTGTCCACTACCCAACATAAGCTCAAAACCAACTAAACCAATATACTCATGTGAAAGTCAAGTGTGCGCCGGTGCAAAATGTGACACAAGTAGAATGACGAACCGGTGCAAGGGTAACAACTAGTAGAAAAATAAAAGAAAAATAACTCCCCCAAACTTAGAATTTTACTATGTATAAATTCTAAGTTTGGGGCTACAAGTTGTTACCTCCCTCCTTGCACATCAAATGCTCTTCAAAGATCACCATTGCACCACTTGCTCTCTTTTTCCAAAGTTGGTCTTGCTTCTTCTTCATCTTCCAAAGCAAGGTATCCACAATTTTCCTCATCCATACCTACAAAATAAACTAAGCTATCAACACTACTAAAGCAATAAAAACAAGAAAGCAATAAAACCTTGGGTTGCCTCCCAAGAAGCGCTATTTTTAACGTCCTATGCCGGACGGTTTTCCTTGAGGGGAATATCAAGTCACCCCCTTGTCACCCTTCTTGTTTTTGACCTTCTTGGCCCATGCAACCCTCTTGAAATCATTAAAGCATCCAAAAGCCACTCCATCCGGCTCTTCAATCATGTCATATGAGGTTGATGCCTCATTCATCCCCAAGTTAGTATAAGTAACTTTTCTTGATTTGGGGGAGTTTTCTTCAAAAACTCCCCCAAACTTGGCCTTTTTGCCCATTTTCAACTCATTCTCTTCCCTTTGGGGGTCTTTTTTCACAAAGTTGACCTTGAAATCTTCTTCCACCTTCTCTTTCATTGGCTTTGGAGAGTGATCTCCTCTAAAGTATCCATACTCTCCATCTTCATCGTCTCGGATTTTGATGGCTCTATAAATGTTGAACAAGACTTTCTCATCGTTCACTTGAAGTTCTAGCTCTCCTTTCTTCACATCAATTTTTGCCCCACCGGTTGCCAAAAATGGCCTTCCCAAAATCAATGGAACATACTTATCTTCCTCCATATCCAACACTACAAAGTCCACCGGGAATATAAACTTATCAACCTTAACCAACACATCTTCCACTATACCCAAAGGGTATGTCACGGATCTATCCGCCAATATAAGGCTCATTGTGGTTTGTGTAAGCTTTCCCAAACCAAGTGACTTGAATATGGAAAAGGGCATGAGGTTAATGCTTGCTCCCAAATCACACAAAGCTCGAAATGTACCTCCATCTCCAATAACACATGGCAAGGTGAAGGATCCGGGATCTCTAAGCTTTTGAGGTAACTTTGCTTGAATGATTGAGCTACATTCTTCGGTCAAATGCACCGTTTCATACTCCACCATCTTCCTCTTGTTTGACATGATTTCTTTCAAAAACTTGGAGTAGTGGGGCATTTGTTCTAGAGCTTCGGCAAAGGGAATGTTGATGTGGATCTTCTTGAACATCTCCACAAACTTGGCAAACTTGTGATCCAAACCCTTTTTGGGTACCTCATTTTTGCTCTTGTCTTGAGGAGGGATTGCCTCCTCACTCTTCTTCTCCCCTTCTTTCTCTTTCACTAAGCCATCATCTTTGTCAACACCCTCGGATGCTATTACCACTTCCTCCTCTAACGACATCTTGGGCCCTTCGTAGCTTGTCCCACTTCTTAGCCTTATGGCATTGCATTGCTCCTTGGGATTTAGCTCCGTGTTAGAGGGGAATTGCCCCGGAACGTGTTGCTTTCCAATGGCATTAGAGAGTTGGCCTATTTGCTTTTCTATGGCTTTCATGTTGTTTGCCATATTCTTGATCATTTCTCCTTGTTCATCAAATCTTTGCCGAGTTATGTTATCATTCTCTCTAGTCTCTCTCATGAATTTCGTGGTTTCCCCCATAAAAGCACAAAACATATCCTCCATTGATGGCTTTGATGAAGACTCCACAATAGCTTCATCTCTAACATTAAAATTTGGAGGTGGGATGATGGCATTCCTTGTGTTGGCATAGGAGAAATTCTCATGTTGCCTCAATCCGGGATGGTAATGATTCGGGTTAGGGGGATTTTGCCTCTCGTTCCAACCTCTTTCTCGAAATTGACGGTCCCTTTGATTGTTCATATAATGGGCCTCTTCATATTGATCTTCACTAGGTCCCATCAATGACTTGGCCGCCATCATCGAAGTCAACTTGTCCATCTTGTTGGATAAAGTAGCAAAATCATCCGACTCCTTAGTGGAAGCAACTTTCCGGGCTTGTCTTCTCTCGGATGGCCATTGGTGTCCGTTCTTTGCTATCTCCTCTAGAAGCACATAACCTTCATCCGTCGTCTTGCCCAACAACGAACCTCCACCGGCCGAGGCATCTACCATCCCTCTCGTACGGTGGTCCATCCCGTTGTAGAAGTAACAAATCAATTGGTCTCTTGAGAAACCATGTTGAGGGCAACTCCTTATCAAATCTTTGAAGCGCTCCCAAGCCTCGGCTAACGACTCATCGTCATCTTGCATAAAGGAAGAAATCTCTCCTCTTATCTTGATGGTCTTGCTTGGAGGAAAGTACTTCATTAGGAAAGCATCTACAAGATCGGCCCAATTTTCGATTGTCCTTAGATCAAGAGACATGTACCATTGCTTTGCACGATCACAGAGGGAAAATGGGAACAATTGGAGACGGATGTAATCTTGAGGGACACGATTAATCTTAACCGTTCCACTTATCTCTAGGAATTGAGATAAATGGAGGTTAGGATCCTCCTTTGACAACCCTCCAAATTGGTTGTTTTGAACCATCATGATTAGGGCCGGCTTGAGCTCAAAGTTATGAGCATCAACGGGTTCCCGACCCGCTCCTCCATAGGGCCTCGGAATTGGGCGGAAATGATCTCTTAGTACCCTTTGTGGTCGATTTCCCCCATTCCCATTCGGTTCCTCAAATCCATCAACCCCTTGATTCTCGACTTCCTCCTCGACCTCTTCAACCATCGGATTTTCCCTTCGATTCATTCTTTCCAACTCTAGTCTTCTCCTTTCGGCGTTCCTTCTTCGACAATTGGCCTCAATCTCCGGATCTAAAGGTAGCACTTCTTGGTGATTCCTCCTAGATCGTGTGATCATAAACCATATCTATCAAAAGAGCAAACGAGAGTGAGAAATACAAATAAGCTCAAAGTAACAAACACAAATATTTTTGGATTTTTGCAAAATAAGGAAAGCAAGTAAAATGTCTAAACTAAAACTCTCCTAGCCTACACTCTAGAGCTTATAGAAACCTCCCCGGCAACGGCGCCATAAACTTGATTCACGCGTTATGCAACACTAAATAAACAACCGCAAGTATACGGTGTCTATTGTAGCGCGATAAGCACGAGGTCGATCCCACGAGAAGGTTAAAGCATAAAAGGGTAGTTTGCTAGTTGAATTCTAAATAGACGTGATCGAATAAATTGAGTGTTGAATTACCCCTAAGATTGCCTAACTATGTGTCACAAATAGACAACGAAAGAGTAAATATAAAATCGATCAACTAATCATGCAAAGTAAGAAAACAGAAGTAAAACGATTGTAACTCAAAGAAAGAAGGTGGGTTCCAAGGCAATTGTAGTACTTAGACGTCCGTTTATGAGAGTTATCTCGTTTAAATGGCCATTAAGGTTATCTCATATAGGGTGATCACACAAGAAGAACTAATCGACCTCTCGATACAAATTAATCCAAAGACGCAATGTAATATAAGCTCGTATGTCTACATCACAAACATTACACCATCTAAAATAGCTCCTAAGATCATTCGATTCCCTCTCCGATAATTAATCCTCTCCCGAGATCATAATAATACCGGGTTGCATATTCGCATACGATTAAATGGAATAAATCTCCCGATACTACCCCAATTAACAATAAATCAAGCAAATCATTATGGCCACTAACAACATGCTTTACAATGAATAATTGAATATGCAAATACGAAATAAACACCAATTAAAGCAAGAAATTACTCATAAACATCAATCCAAGTCTTACAATGCCTTAGAACCACAAAGTTGTTTAGCTACTCAAATACATGTTAAACTACAAATTCCAAATGAAATAACTAAGTAAAAAGGAAAAGAACAAGGAATCTTAGTCTAGATTGTGGTAGATGATGAAATTCTCAAGCTAATGCCTCCTTCCTTGCATGAATTGGTGGAGAGATGAAGAAGTTATGGCCAAACACCTCCAAATATGTGTAAATGTGTGAAGAATTCTTGAGGAAGGGGTAAGATGGTGTGAAGTTTAAGAAGTGGGGTATTTATAGTGTTGGGGTAGGGTTTAAGTGGGATATTTGCAAGTGAGTCCCTCAAAAATAGAGAAATCACGCGTTTGGCACCGAAAATGGGGCGGCCCGGCCGGGTGGGGAAGTGGCCCGGCCGGGTGGATGAGTCGGCCAAGCAAAACGAAAACAGGGGTCGAGTGGCCCGGCCGGGCGAGTGGTGCCGCCCGGCCGGGCGGAAACTTCGTAAATGGAGGTGTGGGTTGGCCTTCTCGGCCGCCCGGCCGGGCCGAAACTTCGTGTTTGCCCAGATTTCAAGTGCTCGGCCGCCCGGCCGGGCGAGTCATGTGGCCCGGCCGGGCCAAAACTTCGTTTTGGCTCCGCCTCTTGTTTTCCGTCCTCCAACTTCGTCCCTCCGTATCTTGAGTTTCCGACCTCCGATCGACTCGATTCTTTTGTCTATTCCACTCCATTTTTCGAGCCGGATCCAATGGTGCACTCCTCTTTCCGGTCCGATCACTTGTGGTATGTGTTTTTCTCCAAATTCCATCGTTTTACCTATAAAATCGACAAAACAATACCTTTCTCTCATTTTGACTAAAACAATCATATTCAATGCATAATTCAATGAAATCCTCATTAAAATTCACTTCACATGTGCCCCTAAAACGTGTAAATTCCACCCGAATCAGTTCCTCACTAGTCTTGGCCCCTAGTTCGCCGGTTTTTCTGATACTCGGATGGCTATGACGCCCATGCCAGCTTTTCGCGATTTGATCCATCAGACCCTAAACTACAAGCAATTTACTCGCTCGATGGATTCCTCATCCTCGTCTGTTTCGGCCTTCACTGCTTCTCCTCGTCCGGGCAAGTCTCCTCGCCCTAGCGCCAAATCCCATAACTCATCTTCGCGGAATTCTGGTGGCCAAGCGACTACTGCATCCTCTCTTGGTGGTTCGGCTCCTACTCATCGCCCTCCGACTTACCAGATCTGCCGCCAACAGGGCCATTATGCCAATTGATGTCCGGAACGTTATGCTCGCCATGCCCCCTCTACGGCCAACCTTGCTCATGCCCTTGACACTCAGTGTCATATCTCGCATCCTCCGACCTCAGATTGGTTCCTCGAAAGTGGTGCATCCGCTCACATGACTCCTCGCTCCACTGATTTGGATTACCTTCACCAGTATTTTTGTAACGATAAAGTTATTGTTGTTAATGGTTCTACTATTCCGATCACTCATGTTGGGTCGTGTTCGGTTAATAAGGATGTTCGTCTATTAGATGTGCTGGTCGTACCACATCTTACTAAGAAATTGTTATCCATTAGTAAGTTCAAAATCGGGCGACCAAACAACACTTGGCGAGGGGTCGGCATAGTCGAAGACTCTATGCCTTGGAGCAGGGTACTCCAGCCTTGACCGCTGCTTTACGAAGCTCGTCGCTGAAGGCCTCTTTTGAGTGTTAGCATCGTAGATTAGGCCATGTTCCTATTTCTGTCTCTCACTTATGTGTTGCCCACACCGACCTTATGTACTCCATGTTAATTGGCTAAGAGTAAACATTTATCTTTTACTTTGAATGAAAAGCGAGCATCTAATGTGTTGGATTTAGTTCATTGTGATCTTTGGGGACCTGCCCCTATTGCTTCATGTTACGATTGTCAATGATAATTCCACTTCGATTAGACGTCTCCAATCACAAGCAAAATAACCGACCAATAATTCAATCCAACTAAAGCATGGCAATTCACAAATATAAACGAAAATGAAAAACAGAGCACAAGAAGATTTAAGTGGTTCGATCAATGTGATCTACATCCACTGGACACACAACTTCAATTTGATTAGTATAAGAGATGTTTACAAACACTCATCACTCGGAAAGGGAATTTATCCTCACTTCGCTCGTGAACTCTCAACTCTCAAAACGAATGCTCGTACGCGTCAAAGATTACAATTACAAGCAATGGGGTATTTATAGGTTGCCAAGGGTGATTGCAGCGTGCTCTGAACGCGTGTAGATTGCCACGTGGATTCTGTTACAACCGTGTAACAAACTCACACCTTCAGCGTGACTCCATCTGAAATGACCTCCCTGCCCTTCACTTGTCTTCGCAAACAAGACGACTCAACACTTAGCCAAAAATTAACCCTGCTTACAGAACTCGACTGATCTGGTCCAACCTGTTTGGTCTTCCCCAACTCGTCTACTTCTATGCAACACCCATCTCATCTGATTGGACTCCTCCAACTCATCTGATCTGGTCTGAGTTAACTTTGTCTGACTCCACCAGCTGATACGCCCAACAGCTGAGTCCTTCAGAAGACTTCTATCAACTAAGTACCTCGACTGATCTGCCCAACAGACGAGTACAGTAGTAGACTAGAATCTACCTAATCTTTACCAGACGAGTCGCACTCGTCTAGTCTAGGAGATTTGAGATAAACCTCACAATTCTCCACCTTTAGCTCAGAATCTCCACCTTGAACTAAACAGCTCCAATCTATTCTTCTCAAAGAATAGACTCCACTACTAATCTGCCGCCACCAGACTAGTAGCCTTCTCCGCAGAGGTCACTAATGCAAACCAACTGTCCTAAGACATAAACTAAACTTCTCCTTTGGTAACGCCTTAGTAAACGCATCAGCAGGGTTCTCCTCAGTAGCTATCTTAACCACTTGGACGCTCCCCTTCTCCACAATGTCTCTCACAAAGTACAGTTTCACATCAATATGCTTGGTTCGTTCATGATACCCCTGATGCTTTGCGAGATGAATTGCGCTTTGATTATCACAGAAAACAGTCACACTGTTCTGAGATAAACCAAATTCTTTAAGAATCCCTTTCAGCCACATGCTTTCCTTAACTGCCTCAGTCAAGGCCACGTACTCCGCTTCAGTAGTAGACAATGCAACTACGGATTGATGAATAGACCTCCACGACACCGCCGTACCAAATAGAGTGAACACATATCCTGTTAAGGATTTTCGAGTGTCAACATTGGCTGCATAATCTGCATCAACGTATCCCACAAGTGCATCCCCCTCACTTGGCATCTTCTGAAATTTCAGACCCGTCTGTGCTGATCCCAGAACATATCTCATAACCCACTTAACCGTTTCCCAATGGCTTAAGCCTGGATCACTCACATATCTGCTGATCACACTCATAGCATGCGTTAAGTCTGGCCTACAACACACCATAGCATACATCAAACTCCCTATAGCACTGGCATAAGGTATCTTGCTCATCTGAGTTCGCTCTTGGCTGTTCCTGGGACTCATCTGATTGGACAAACGATGATGTTGGCCAATAGGAGTAGAGACAGTCTTTGCCTTATGCATTCTGAACCTCTCTAACACCTTCTGAAGATAAGTACGTTGACTCAGCAGAATAAACCCATCTAGTCTACTGATCTCCATCCCAAGAATCACTTTGGCTTCACCAAGATCTTTCATCTCAAACTCCCGTTTTGGATCTCCTTAACTTGATTAACACTGTCAATAGACTCGCCTGCTATTAACATGTCATCAACATACAACAGAAGATAGGTAACACCAGTCCCAACCCGTCTGAAATAGACACAGCTGTCATACAAGCTCCTTGTAAAACCAGCTGAGCAAATGTACTCATCAAATCTCAAGTACCATTGTCTAGGGCTTTGTTTGAGGCCATAGAGGGACTTCTTCAATAGACAGACCTTGTCCTCCCCTTCTTCTATGTCCAACCCTTCTGGTAACTTCATGTAGATCCTCTCATCTAGAGATCCATGTAAGAAAGCTGTGGTCACATCCATCTGATGTAGCTCCAATTTGAATTGAGCAACCATAGCTAACAAGATTCTGATGCTACAATGCTTCACAACAGGTGAGAAGATTTCATTGAAATCGATACCTTCTTTTTGTGTAAATCCCTTAGCTACAAGCCTCGCCTTGTATCTAAGCTTGCCACCCCTCTGAGCCTCCACCTTCTTTTTATAGATCCACTTGCACCCAACTAACTTCTTGTTCTTGGGCCTCTGAACAATCTCCCATGTTTGGTTCTTGTTCAAAGAAAGCAGCTCCTCCTCCATAGCAACTATCCACTTCTCCTTGTCGTGGCAGCTGATGGCTTCTGAATAAGATTTTGGCTCTAGAGACTCCACCTCAAGAGCTGCACATAATGCAAATGAGACTATGTCAGGTTGACCATACCTCTGAGGTGGGTGGACTTCACGTCTGGTTCTGTCCCGTGCCAGCTGATAATGTTGAAGATCATTCTCACTTTGAGGATCGCCCTCCTCATCTGGATCAATATGTTCTTCAACTGGTCTTGTGGAGACAACTTGCTCCACCTCGACTTGTGTCTCGTCTGGTTGGTTATCAGCTGCACTAGTGCTCGTACTAGTCTGTTCTGATAGAGGCATCCGACTCTCATCAAATGTAACATCTCTACTGATTATGCACTTTTGCATCCCATCTTCGAGGCACCATAACCTGTATCCTTTCACGCCTGAAGGATACCCAACAAACACGCATCGCAATGCTCGAGACTCAAGCTTATCTTGCTTGACATGAGCATAAGCTGCACACCCAAACACCTTCAAATGACTGTAATCGGCTGCACGTCCAGACCACAACTCCTCTGGGGTTTTGTACTGCACAGCCGAGGAAGGACTTTTGTTTATCAAGTAGGCTGCATTAGAGACAGCCTCTCCCCAAAACACCTTCGGCAGACAAGAACTGTTCAACATACACCCGACTCTCTCAAGTAGTGTCTGGTTCATCCTCTCAGCTACTCCATTTTGCTGAGGGGTCCCTGGCACAGTCCTATGCCTTACTATTCCTTTCGATTTGCAGAACGCATTGAACTCGTTTGATAGGTACTCCAGACCATTATCAATTCTCAAATGTTTGAGAGTCTTTCCTGTGACATTTTCACATTCAATGAGCCATTCCTTGAATTTCTCAAATGCTTCTAACTTCGACTTGAGAATAGACACCCACACCTTTCTTGAGTAGTCGTCTATGATAGACAAAAAGTATTTTCCACCAGACCTCGTCTGATTCCTCGCTGGCCCCCATAGATCAGAATGGACATAGTCCATGATCCCATTGGTAGAGTGAACACTCTTACCAAACTTAAGTCTCTTGGACTTACCAAGAATACAAGTCTCACACAAGTCGAGTTTAGTGATCTTGTCCTTGCCAAGCAGACCTTGCTTAGACAACTCTACTAGGCCCTTCTCGCCTACGTGAGCTAGTCTTTTGTGCCACAACATCGAGTTGTCTTGCACCTCCGCTACATCTGATCTACCAGCTACTGTTTCTCCCTTAAGAAAGTAGAGATCACTCATTCTCTCGCCTTTTAGGACAGTCAACTCCCCTTTTGACACACTGAGCTCTCCATCAGCAGACTGAGATTTATAGCCCATAGAATCCAGCATCCCAAGTGATATCAAATTCCTCTTGAGTTCAGGTACGTACCTAACACTCTTGAGTATTCTTACTACCCCATCGAACATCTTCAGGTGAACACTACCTTCTCCAACAACTTTGCAAGTGTGATCATTCCCAAGCAGAACAGAACCGCCCTTTTGTTGCTTGAAGTCATGAAACCAATCTCGTCTTGGAGTCATATGGAAAGAACACCCTGAATCAAGGATCCATGCTTGCTGTTCTGTAGAGGATGTGATGGTTAGCGCTTGAGCAAACTCATAGCCTTCTTGCTCCTTCTCAACTTGAGTCTGAATAGCTTGATTCTTGTCATTAGAGGTGTTGGCACCAGATTTCCTCAAGAACTGCTTGTATTTGTGACAAGCATTCTTATAGTGCCCAGGCTTGTTGCAATGGTAGCACACTGCCTCACCTTGATTGGACACAACTTATTTTCCCTTATCAGCTCCTTTGGGTTGACTAGACCCTTTCTTGGCACCAGATCGCTTCTGGCCACCTCTGATTGCCAATCCTTCTCCGCTACTGACCTTGTCTGTTTAAGACGTCTTGTTGTGCAGCAGCTTGGACTTGACAGCCAGCATTACATCCTCCAATGTAATACTGTCCTTCCTACCATACAAGATGGTATCCTTTAAGATTTCAAAGGACTTAGGGAGAGCACTCAATAGAATCAGAGCCTTATCCTCTTCCTCTAACTTGACATCTAAATTCTCTAGATCATCAAGAATTCTATTAAACTCATCAAGCTGATCCGGAATGGGTTTGTCATCCACCATTCTGAAGGCATACAGCTTCTGTTTCGAATAAAGACGGTTAGCTAAGGTTTTAACCATGTAAAGTTTACCTAGCTTGTCCCAGACCTCTTTCGCGGTTTTCTCTTTAGCAACTTCTCTCAAAACCTTATCACCAAGGCAGAGCAGAATATTACTTCGAGCTTTCCGTAACATCTTTTTTCTTTCAGCAGCAGCAGTTGCAGATTCACCAGCTGGGGCTGTAGGCTCTTCGAGCACGTCGAACAAGCCTTGCTGTTCTAGGAGAGCCTGCATCTTGACTCTCCACAGCCCAAAGTCACCCGTGCCTGAGAACTTCTCAATATTATATTTGGTCGAATTCTCCATCTTCGAACTGGCAGTTGATTAATGGTTGACGATCGATTCCTCTCGTTTCCGATTCCCACAGACGGCGCTAATTGTTACGATTGTCAATGATAATTCTACTTCGATTAGACGTCTCCAATCACAAGCAAAATAACCGACCAATAATTCAATCCAACTAAAGCATGGCAATTCACAAATATAAACGAAAAACAGAGCACAAGAAGATTTAAGTGGTTCGATCAATGTGATCTACATCCACTGGACACACGACTTCAATTTGATTATTATAAGAGATGTTTACAAACACTCATCACTCGGAAAGGGAATTTATCCTCACTTCGCTCGTGAACTCTCAACTCTCAAAATGAATGCTCGTACGCGTCAAAGATTACAATTACAAGTAATGGGGTATTTATAGGTTGCCAAGGGTGATTGCAGCGTGCTCTGAACGCGTGTAGATTGCCACGTGGATTCTGTTACAACCGTGTAACAAACTCACACCTTCAGCGTGACTCAATCTGAAATGACCTCCCTGCCCTTCACTTGTCTTCGCAAACAAGACGACTCAACACTTAGCCAAAAATTAACCCTGCTAACAGAATTCGACTGATCTGGTCCAACCTGTCTGGTCTTCCCCAACTCGTCTACTTCTACGCAACACCTATCTCATCTGATTGGACTCCTCCAACTCATCTGATCTGGTCTGAGTTAACTTTGTCTGACTCCACCAGCTGATACGCCCAACAACTGAGTCCTTCAGAAGACTTCTATCAACTAAGTACCTCGACTGATCTGCCCAACAGACGAGTACAGTAGTAGACTAGAATCTACCTGATCTTTACCAGACGAGTCGCACTCGTCTAGTCTAGGAGATTTGAGATAAACCTCACACTTCAAATGATGGTTTTCGTTACTATGTTATTTTTGTGGATGATTTCTCTAGATTTACTTGGCTCTATCCTCTGCACACCAAATCCGATTTCTTTGATGTGTTTGTTCGGTTTCACACCTTTATTTGTAATCAGTTTTCCACATCGATCAAAGTCTTCCAGAGTGATGGTGGAACTGAATTTGTTAATGGTTGCGTTCGTGGTTTCCTTGGCGACCATGACATTCATCATCACATATCTTGCCCGTACACTCCTCAGCGAAATGGTTGAGCTGAGCGCAAACATCGTCATGTCACAGAAATTGGGCTCTCATTGTTGTTTTAGTCGAGCATGCCTGCTCACTTTTGGGTTGATGCCTTCTCTATTGTTGTCTACATTATTAATCGTCTGCGCACTCCTGTTCTCAAGGATAAGTCACCCTTTCAGCTCCTGTTCGACTATGCCCCCAACTTTGCGAACTTCAAAACCTTTGGTTGTAGGGTCTTTCCGTATCTTCGTGATTATGCTCTCCACAAGCTCGCTCCTCGCAGTGCTCCGTGTATTTTTATGGGATACAGTTCTTCTTATAAGGGGTTTCGATGTTACGATCCAATCGCTTCCCGCTTCTACACTACTCGTCATGCTCAATTTGTTGAATTAGTGTTCCCGTTCTCGGCTGCTCATGCTCCATCCTCGCCGGCTCCTTTGTGGTCTCTACCCTGATCCACAGGAGTCAGCCCTGCCTCTTGCTTGCCCAGCAGTTCAGCAACCTCTTGCTCGCCCAGATTCACATCCACCAGCTAATCGCCCGGCTGCTTGCCCACTCCCTATCTCAACTCACCCGATGGTTACTCGTGCCAAATCTGGGATATTCAAGCCTCGACACATTGCCGACATTGCGACCACTGGACTCCTGTCCGCACTCTCGATCTCTGACGAACCTAAGAGTTTCAAATCGGCCCTTAAGCATCCACACTGGTTAGTTGCAATGCAATCTGAGCTCGATGCCCTACATGCTAACCAAACTTGGGAGCTAGTTCCTTACCCTCCCTCTACAAACATTGTTGGTTCGAAGTGGGTTTTTCGCACCAAATTTCTTGTAGATGGTACAATTGAACGCTACAAAGCCCGTCTGGTCGCCCGGGGCTTCTCGCAGGTTCCTGGCCTTGACTTCTCGCACACCTTCAGTCCAGTCGTCAAGGCCGCTACTGTTCGCATAATCTTGTGTCTGGCTGTTCGAAATCAGTGACACATGCACCAGCTCGATGTTAATAATGCTTTTCCCCATGGAAAGTTGACGAACACTGTTTACATATCTCAACCTTCTAGCTTTGTTGATTCTCATTTTCCAGACCATGTTTGTCGCCTCAAGAAGGCACTGTATGGTCTTCGGCAAGCTCCCCTCGCCCGGTTTATTCGCTTCAATGGCTTCCTTATGTCCTTGGGTTTTCTGTGCAACTGAGCAGATCCTTCCCTTTTCTACTTCAGACATGGTAAAGTCACTCTATATCTCTTACTTTATGTGGATGACATTATTGTGACAGGGAGAGACCAGGATGTCATTCGACGTTTTATTCACCGTGTCAACAAGAAGTTTGTGATCAAAGATCTTGGTCGCCTCAGCTACTTCCTCGGTCTCGAGGTCACTCACTCAACAGACGGTCTCTTCCTCAACCAAGCGAAGTATGCTCGCGATGTCTTATCTCAGGCTGAGTTGCTCGACTTAAAGCCTGTCTCCATCCCCCTCACGGCCGGGGAGTCTCTGGTTAGTACAGGTGCCCCCTTTGCCGACCACTCTTTACCGCTCGCTCGTAGGCGCGTTACAGTACGTGATGATCATTTGTCTTGATCTTTCATATGTTGTGAATCATGTTAGTCAATTTCTACACTCGCCGACCACTTCCTCGCGGTTAAAAGGATCCTTAGATATGTTAAAGGTATACTATCAACTATGGGCTCTCCTTTGGTAGGACTAGTGACTACTCACTTGTTGATTATTCTGATGCGGATTGTGCTTGTTGCACTGAGTCCCACCGCTCCACTTCTGGTTATTCGATTTTTTGGGTGGAAATCTTATCTCTTGGAGCACGAAACAATCCACTAATGCTCGCTCGAGCTGTGAATCCGAGTATAGGGCACTCGCGAACACAACCAAAGAAATGATTTGGGTCACTCAACTTCTTCGGGAGCTTGGTTAGCATCCCTCTTCGTCCTCGACACTCATTTGCGACAACAAGAGTGCCTTATTTTGGAGTCAAAACCCTGTTGCTCAAAAACGAGCAAAACACATCGACATTGATTGCCATTTTATTCGTGAATTGGTCTCATCTGGTCACCTCATCACCAAGTTCGTCCCATCCACTCTTCAGCTCGCCGACGTCTTCACCAAGAGTCTTCCTCGCCCCAGTTTTGAATTATTACGCTCCAAGCTCTGTGTTCGATTGCATCCACAGCATCGCTTGACGGGGGGTAATAGAGAATAATAATATAGGAATAATATATTTTAATTTAGTCCATATCGTTTGTTTTTATCTCTTTGATATGGTTTGTTGTATTTACCTTAATTATCTTATTGTAAATACTTATATATAGTGGATTACTCCTATCACCTCATTAACGTTGATCACATACATATTCTTACAGTGAGGTATGTTTGATGTAGGGTTCCAACATAATAAAATATATCTTACAAGTTGGGCTTGAGAGATATTTATATAAGCTTAGGATTCAGAAGTATATTGCTTAAATTACAAGGTGAACACTCGAAAGATTTGACTTGGTAGAGTGCTCTTGGAAATACTTGACAAACTTGAACGAATGCGTGTTAGTTAAGCTTATTTTTAGTATCTATGTCAGTTTGTAACCTTTCAATGAACTAATTATAGTATTTATAGTAGTTTAAAAAAACTAGATTTTAGAGAACTAATTCGAAAAAAAATATTACTCCCTCCGTCTCAAAAAGATAGTCCCATTTCCATTTTCACACAAACCAATAATCTATTTTTAGCACATTAAATTTATCCCAATATTCCCATTATGCCCTTATTTAATAATACCGAGTATTAATTCTTGCTGCACACATATCATGAAAAAGGGTCCATACTCCAAAACAAAATTTAAAGCAAGCACCATGAAGAATTTACATGTGCCTTCTGATTCCAAAATTTACATACTCCCGCCATGTGAAACAAAAGAAAATTAACAGACTACCATTTGAATCCAAAATGAAGGCGACATATGAAAAAAATTATCATCAAAATCTGAATCCAAAATTAAGGCGGCATATGAAAAAATTTGTAATGAAATTGAATATGATTGCTCCAATCTGAATCCAATATTCGATTTATATATGGTCCAGTAAAGCTTGAGGAACCAAAAAAAAAAGAATATTCAACCACAAGTTGTTTTCTCATTTCAGAATATGAATTTGCCTTCACAAGATACTTATTTTGATTTAAACCTCTCACCCAATCATATCTACTCAAATCCACCACAAAACTAAAAAGAGGAGCTATTTTGAGGATTGCCAACACATTTTCTATAAGTGCAAAATCTGTTTCTAGAATTTGGAAGGAAGGAAAATGTTCGAATGCCATGATTTTCCATCATTTCTTGTGAAAAGGGTTGGTCGCAAGAAGGTCCAAATAGATTTGGAACGGATTAAAAATATTCCCATTCGATTTTGAACCAACATAAGATCTTTGGCAAAAAAGTTGGAAGCTGATAAATCAACTATTCATAGAAGGATCAAGAAAGGAAGTATTCAGCCACATTCAAATGCTCTTAAACTATATTTGACCAATGTGAATAGGAAAGCACGACTCCAATTTTTCTTGTCAATGATCAATGAAGGTACAATTACATCTCAACCTATGTTTATTAATATGCATGATCGTATTCATATTGATGAAAAATGGTTTTATATAACAAAGACATCACAAAAGTTTTATCTACACCCGGAGGAAAGTGATATGTATCGCACTTGTAAAAGTAAGAGATTTATTGCAAAAATTATGTTCTTAGCTGTTGTTGCTCGTCCACGTTTTGACATATCCTCCAATCAATTCTTTGATGGGAAAATAGGAATATGGCCATTTGTGTACACCGAACCAGCAAAGCGAAATAGTAAGAATCGCATTGTGGGTACTTTAGAGTTAAAACCAATTTTATCGGTTATGAAAGAGGTTATTCGAACTTATTTTCTTGAAAAATTATTGCCATCTATAAGGGAAAAGTGGCCAGCTTTTGGTGGCCGGGTCATCTATATTCAACAGGACAATGCAAGGCCACATCTAAATGTTAATGATCCTGAGTTTGTTGAAGATGTAAGAGATGAACGGTTTGATATTCGTTTATCTTGCCAGCCTGCAAACAACCCAGATATGAATGTGTTAGATCTTGGTTTCTTTAGAGCTATTGACGCGTTGCAACATCAAGAGACCCCCACTACGATTGAAGAATTTGTTTTGGCTGTACAAAAGGCGTTTGATACATTTCCGGCTGAAGATTTAAACAATGTTTTTTTAACATTACAATCGTGCATGGTAGAAGTAATGAAATTTTTTGGAGGTAATAATTACAAGATTCAACACATGGGAAAGCAAAAGTTAATGAAGAGAGGAGAATTACCAGAGAATGTTGGGTGTGATTTTAGTGTCTTCAACGAAGCAAAAGAGGCTTTAAGAAATTTACAGTGAATTATTTGTTGGGATATTTTTATTTGTTTAAATTCCATGTCTAATGCGATATGTATGGTTAATTTGTACTCCAATTAATTGAAAATTGTGAAATTGCTACTGTATGGTTATTTTCACCTTTTGTATTGAAAGGTATTGTCCAGATAAAAAACTTATCAATGGAGTACAAGGAATGATTATTTTTCCCTATGTGCATTGAGTTTTGCATTCTTCACGAAAAACTAAACTCACTATATTAAAAATGTTGGAGAATGGTTAATCCAATCCATCATTAAATAGGGGTATTTTAGACAAAAATATTAGAATAAAAAGAAAGTGGAATATAATTTGAGACAAACAAAAAAGGAATAGTGGACTATCTTTTTGAGACTGAGGGAGTATATTTAGTGCATATCTTCCTTGGGAGTTGTACCTCAGATACCCACATATTAGGTTAGTAGTGTGACAGTCCTAGGTAATGTTGCACCATTTCTCTATTCAACTCACATTTAAGTTAAATCAGTGTCAACTATCATTCTCTCATTGGTCCACATCAGATGAGTTCCAATGCATATAAAGACGACATTTAAAGTTTGCTCTTGTCTTATTAGCTTTATGCTTTAAACTTCTTTTTTACTTCTACTAGTGTCGTTGGCATCTGAACTGAATATCAAATTTGTTTTCTTTGATTGAATACAAATCCTTTTGGACTTAATCATCTTGAGTTGGCATCAATCTCAACTGTTATTAGAAGAATAATTAAAAAGTATTTGGTTGTCAGATGATTCTCAGTCAGCTTCACATTTGCTTGATACTCGTTGATCATCTCTTTTGAGTTCTAACTCTTTGAGTCTTCTGTCTTTAATCTTCAGATCTTCTGTCATTTGGGTTGATTTTCAGCGATCTTCATCTTGTGTATACACGTGTTAGTCTAGTCTCGTCTGGTTACCTCAGCTGATCAGTTGAGTTCCCCCTCAACTAATTTCCTAAGACCAAGTCTTATACTAGATAGTCGATTTATACAAATTCAGCTTAAGTCATATTACAACATGTTTTGGCCTAATCATCAAAATTAATACAAATTTCTCAACAGTTTTCCTATTTTTGATTAGCCAAAACTATACTCACAAGTTGAATACAACGATTAAGTGCAAATGGTAATGTAATAAGTTAAAGACAAAAAATAATGAGTTAAAATGAAGATAATGAGCAATTGTCTTATTATCCAATAAAAAATCATTTTCATTAAGGTATAGAGTTACAACTTACATCTTATTGATCATATTAGTTATTACACGTGTCTTCATTTCCTTGTAGTTAGATGATAAACAATGAGGAGTTTATTTCTGAGAGCTTATTTCTCATCAATTGACGTAAAGTTCCTATCATGAGCTAGTTTGTTGAGCATTCTGTTTATCTCTAACCAATTTGGTTTCCTAGAAGCAATTGAGGGAAAAATGAAATTGGGCTCTTTTGGAATAAGCATGTGGTAGATCATTTCAATGATGTCATCCCAAATCTGCTTCAAGAGCTCAGGGTAGTGAAGTGTCATCTAATCAGCAAATAGGGTAAATGAAACATGTATATTATGTCAAATGAAATCTGCATTTTTGCTTCTAGTTTTCAAAATAATGAAATCAAATAAACCCTGTCAAACAACATGTGAAATGAACATAAAATTTCATTCATTTAACAAAACAAGGTATCATTTTTTGTTACAACAACATTCAAAATTACCTCAACCTAATATCTTCAAACTATCATCCTGTTTGTTAAAACCATCACCAACCAAATCACATGACATCTTGAACAAAGCTACCCATACACAAATTACAAGTGAGAATTTAAGTACAATTATAAATTTTTTGTTTGGCATCTTCAATTGCAAAACTTGCAATTATAAAGGATAATTAAGAAATATTGTATATATCTTTGATTAATTGTATATTCCTAAAATCAAGCCTTTAGTTAGGTTTTTCCTTTTACGTAGTGTTGACTATATTGTATATATTGATAAAACATCTTTAATAAAAACCAATTCATTCAAAATATATAATTCTATATGGTATCAGTATAATTCATCTCTCACGAGTTCACGATCCTAAAATCACGCTTCCACTCTTTTCTGCATCTGCACTCACCGTTCACCACATTTGTAGATTCTTCCACCACTCCCACTGAACAAACAGCCACACCCACCACCGTAACACCTTCACCATCTGTCATCACAATCACCGCTCATCACCACATTCTGGTCAAACTCATGCCTACAACATATACTTCATGGCGAGCAAATCTTCTATCTGTTTTGAATGGATTTGACCTTATCAGCCACATCGATGGAACCACCCCATCTCCGCCCGCCACCGATCCTTCTTACCGATCATGGTTCAGACAGGACCAGTTAATCCTTGCTGCCATGTTTGGTTCTGTAGCAGTAGATATTCTCCCAATGATCACAACCGCGAAGACATCGGCATCCGTGTGGCTCATCCTTGAGCGTATGTTCGCCGGTAAGTCTCGTACTCGTGTATTCCAATTAAAATCTGATCTTGCGGAAGTTACTCTTGGAGACAGGTCCATTTCTTCGTACCTACAGATGATAAAATCCAAGGCGGATGAACTCGGATTCATTGATACTCCCATGTCCGATGATGATCTTACCCTTTTTGCCATTAAGGGTCTTGACTCCAATTACAAGGACATTATTGGTGCCATACGTTCCCGTGAGACGCCACTCTGGTTCGAGGAGTTACATGACATCTTGTTCGCGCATGAACAGTACCTGCGCACCCTTGACTCTAACGTTGCCACTCTTGTTGCAACTGCAAATAATGTGCGCAAGAATTCTGCACAAAATCGCAACTCCTCCAATTTCCGTCGCATGCCTGCGGCTTCTGGTCGGGGTCAGTGGGGAGGCAGCCGTGGATCAGCCCACTCGGAAGGGTACTCTCGTGGGGGCACTACTACTCGAGGTCGAGGCCAAGCCGACTCACCTGATCACACCCCTCTTGTATGTCAATGGTGTGGTTACAAGGGGCATGTGGCGTCTACTTGTCGTCGTCTTAATGTCTCTGTTAATGTGGCTAGGTCTCCATCCCCCTTATCATCTCCTAGAGGGTGGCTTGTTGATTCTGGGGCCTCTCATAGCCTAACAAACGATCTCTCTCAGATGTCAATTCACTCCGAATACGATGGAACATATGAAATTCAGATGGCTGATGGCACAGGTCTCTCTATATCTCACACTGGTACTTCTCATTTATCATTTCCCAATCTTGAATTTACTCTTGATAATATTTTGTGTGTACCTGCGGCCAAGCACAATCTTTTATCTGTACATCAGTTTACTAAAGCTAATAATGTGTCCATGGAATTCTTTCCATTTCATTTTGTGATTAAGGACCGTGTCACGGGGGATCCTCTAGCTCGGGGAAAATGTGAAGTTGGTGTATATCATATCCAACCCCCTTCGTATTATCTAAAGTCTCCGACTCATTTTGTTGCTCTTGGTGTTCGGACTTCGGGTGACACTTGGCACACTCGTTTGGGGCATCCGTCCCATTCTCGTTGTTCAGATATTATTAAACATTTTAATTTACCAGTTTTGAGGACTTCTTCTCGTTTAAGTTTTAATTGTGTTTCTTGCGATGTGTGCAAGTCTCACAAAGTACCTTTTACTGATTCATCTATTGTTGCAAATCGTCCTTTGGACTATATTTATGTTGATGTTTGGGGTCCTACCTCGTGTATTGCTCATGATGGGTGTCACTATTTTCTTTTATTGGTGGATTTATTTAGTCGTTATTACTTGATTTTTCCTATTACTACTAAATCATAGGTGCAATCTGTTATACATTAATTTCGTTTAATGGCAGAAAAACAGTTTGACACTCATATACGTCATTTCTATTCAGATAATGGAGGAGAGTATTTGGCTCTTCGATCTTATTTTGCATCACATGGCATTTCTTGGCTGAGAACGGCCCCTCACACCCCTCAGCAGAATGGAATCTCTGAACGACGCAACATTCATATTCTCGAAGTTGCTCGAGCTCTACTTCATCATGCTGGACTCCCGTTTCAATTCTGGTCCTTTGCGGTTCAAACAGCCGTGTATTTAATCAAGCATATTTCGACACCCTTCCTGCATTCTAAGAGTCCTTTTCTTTGTCTATTTGGGAAGACTCCGAACTATTTGAAGTTGTGGATATTTGGTTGTGTTTGTTTTCCTTGGCTTCATCCTTATTTTTCGGGCAAACTATCACATCCTTCTAAACCGTGCATCTTTGTTGGATATTCTTTGTCCCAGAGTGCTTACCGGTTCCTCGATCCTAGTTCTGGACGTCTATACTTATCTCGCTATGTCAAGTTTGATGAAACTAGATTCTGGAGCTCTCTTCCTAGAGTTGTGCCTGAGGCCCCCTCTATGGGCCAGTTATTTATTGCACCACATGATCCCACTTCGCCCGACATGCCTATTACTCATGTCCAAGATCCACCAAGCGAGACTCCCCTCTGCCACCACCTCTCACTCGCACCCATGCTATGCACACGAGAAGTCAGAATAATATTTTGAGGCCTAAACAACTCCACTCTGTGACGAAGCATCCTCTTCCCTCGGATACTGAACCCACTACTATTTCTGTTGCTTTGGCTGATCTTCGTTGGCGAGCAACTATGTCTGATGAATTCACTTCTCTTCAACGTCACGGCACTTGGGATCTTGTCACTCCTCTTCCTAATGCCAATATCATTGGCTGCAAGTGGGTCTTCCGAATCAAGCGGAAACCTGATAGTACTATTGAAAAATTTAAGGCTCGTCTTGTAGCCAAGGGATTTCATCAACGACCTGGGGTTGATTATCATGACATTTTTAGTCCTGTGGTCAAGCCAGTCACCATTCGCATTGTTCTGACTCTGGCTATCTCCCGTCGGTGGCCCCTTCGTCAGCTTGATGCTAGTAATGCGTTTTTCTCCATGACACTCTCTCGACTCTAGTGTTCATGAAGCAGCCTCCGGGGTTTTCTGATCCCCAACACCCCTCTCGTGTTTGTCTTCTAAAGAAGTCCCTTTATGGCTTGCATTAGACACCGCTTGCTTGGTATCATGCCCTGAGCTCTTCTCTTATTGCCTTTGGATTTTCTCAGTCCGGTGTGGATCACTCCCTTTTTACATATACTAAGGGCACTACTCAACTGATTGTCCTAGTCTATGTTGATGATCTCATTCATACGGGCTCTGATCCTTCTCTTTTGCGTTCTCTCACGACTCACTTGGAGTTTTCCTTCGCCGTCAAGGATCTTGGGGTATTATCATTTTTCTTGCAAATTGAGGTTGCCTACTGCAAACAAAGACTATTCTTGTCCCAACACAAGTACATATATGGTCTTCTTCATCGTCTCCAAATGGATGGTGCAAAGCTGCTGTTAACTCATTCGTCTGGAAAACCTGGCTCCTCCACTGGCTTGGTTGATCCCACGACGTATCGGAGTGCTATTGTGGGTCTTCAATATCTATCTTTCACTCGTCCAAACATCGCCTTTACTGTTAACCGCCTTGCTCAGGCCATGTCTTCTCCAACTCCTGATGACTGGGGTGCAAAAAAATGTCTTCTCCGCTACTTGAAGGGGACCTTGCACCACGACCTTCTCCTTCGCCCGATCGATTATATCTCCCTCACTGCTTACTCTGATTCTGACTACGGGGGCGATTCTCGAGATGGAAAGTGCACCTCGGCATATATTTTTTTTCTTGGTCATAGCCCGATCTCTTGTCGATCACGAAAACAGACTGGTGTTGCTCGTTCCTCAATTGAAGCGGAGTATCGAGCTCTTGCTTCGGCGGCTTCAGAGGTTTGTTGGGTGATGCAACTTTTTAAGGATCTCGGCATGTCACTTCGACAACGGCCTCGTCTTCTTTGTGACAATATTAGTGCCACTCGTCTAGCTCTACATCCGATAAACATTCGAGACTAAAGCACATTGTTATTCATATTCACTTCGTCCAGGATCTCTCTTCCAAAGGGCTTCTCTCTGTTTCATATGTCAACACTCTTGATCAACTCGCGGATGTTCTTACCAAGTCTCTACCGCGCCTTCGCTTCGAGTCTCTCCGGTCTAAAATCTCTGTCGCTGACGGGACGTCAATTTTGCGGGGGCGTATAAAGGATAATTAGGAAATATTGTATATATCTTTGATTGATTGTATATTCCTAAAATTAAGCCTTTAGTTAGGGTTTTCCTTTTATGTAGTGTTGACTATATTGTATATATTGATACAACATCTTTAATAAAAACCAATTCATTCAAAATATATAATTCTATAGCAATTTCAACAACTTGTTCTCTTTCTTCAATTCCCTCATATCTATTTCTAGTTTACCATTTGCATCATGTAGAATTATTGATATTTCCTACAATTTCTCACTCATCTTTTCAAGATTTGTATTCTCTGCTCTCAATTCATTTATTTTCTACAATAAGCCAGACATTATTTGTCTAGGTCGTATGTGCTCTCACATACGACCGGATCTTTCCATTGGAAGAATTTACAGTAACCAGGATTCTATTAGAAGAGAAGACAAACAAAAAAACATCAAATAAATCGAGACGAATAAACAAAATGAATGCAAAAACGCGACACGTACTTACAAGATACTTTTCACAACCCAAAAATTTTCGCCCAACATTTTCACCTTTCCAGCTGGTTGTGATGGCCGCCGATCGATGGCAATAGCATCACACATCATCAACACTCGAACTCGAATTACAATTAGACATTTTACCCACCCAATCTTCGCAGCAGAATATGCGTGAAAAATTATGGTTCTTCCTTTTTTCATTATATTCTATTTTTTTCTTTTATTTGATTTGATTAAACAAACGTGTTTTTTACTTGAGAATTGAGAAAAACACGTTTTTTATTCTGTTTTTTTTTTTTTTGTCTTATTTTTTTATCCACATGTCATATCCAATTGGCATATTTTTCCACATTGTACAATTAATGTCGGTTTTCCCTAAAAAATTGTGCACGTCGATGAAACGACGTTCTTTTGTGTCGTTTTATTGTCTCCGGTGTAATTTGGACGCAAATTAATCAATTTATGAGACGTAAATTAAATTTTTACCTTTTTTGGGAAGTTTTTTTAAAAAGGTGAATGTTATGGGACGTAAAACATTTTTTTTCTCAGCAAACTCACCAATTTCTTCATCCCCATTGTTTCCACCATCAAAACCGAAAGAAATTGAACCTAAACTTATTTCCCGAAAGTCTTTACCAAAAGTTTTTCTAGAACTACATTTCCTTCTCTAATAAAATTTGTACGATTTTGGTCCGAATCGGAGGAAGGGAATCTTGAAAGCTTCTTTCCCAGAATTTCTACTGTCTAACCCCTCTAGAAAACCACCACTTTAAGAAATTTCCTACATTCTTACCAATTTTTTTTAATTGTTAGAGGAATATGAGAAAAAAAAAGCATAATAAGAAAAGTAAATAATCCTTCAAACTTACCACATTTGCGGAAGAATTTAGAAGTTTGCAGAAGTTAAAAAAAAATGAAATTGACGGAATGGGGCCCCATTTTAAAAAAAGATGGAGTTTTTTTTTTTTTTCTACATATTTTCAAAAATTTGGGCGTAAAATGAAAATTATGCACCCACATGTGACCATAACAAAACGTTTCAAATCCCGTGCATGACCATAATCATAGCCCGTATAAGCCATGATTGAGCATATACGTACCATGAAAATAGGGGTTTATGCACAGGAGACTATACCTTTCTGTTAGCGTGGCAAATGAGGCATTTTCCTTGGGCAACACAATGGTATAGAAAGTGAATTGTCGTTTTAAGATCATCCATTCCAAATATGTGTGAGTGGGAAAAAATTATCGGCTCAACCCTTGAGCCAACACTCAATACCAGACTCGGGGGCCATTGTTATACCAATTCCCTCAAGTTCACTAAACCTTAAGAGTTCAACCCCAAGTCCCTTTATTTATAAAAGTCGTACACACGACCTGTCAACTCATAAGTGCCATGTCGGCACCTGGAGAGGTCGCGCAAACCCCACAACCTCACACAGTAAACCACAATGGTCACCCTTCCTACTCAACTTATTTGACGACCATGACCCTTGAAGCTATCCTCAAAGTGCGAGCTTCCCCAAAACTTTCAAAGCCTAGCTTGTATCAAATGTAGACTTGTCAAATGAACTTGCCTAAGCTTATTCAACAACATTGGCAATCCAAATGTAGACATTGACAATCCAAATGTAGATATTGACAATGACACATTATATGGTCTAAGGTAAAATGTGTCATTCATTAAAGAAACTATGAGTAAGCTTATGACAACACATGTTAATCTGTAACAATAAAGAGAGGTTGAGACCTAATAGGAGAGGGATCCAAACCTAAAACTAGAGATGAAAATACTCTCTCGTTATCGTCACACTTCATTAGTTAATATGGGCATTTAATCTTAAAAAACATTTTATTTGATAGTCAATAATTAGCCATATATATAATTAGTCTATTACTCCCTCCGTGTCATATTTATTTGAACATTTAATGTTTGCACGATTTTAAATTAGAAATTGTTTATTGATATTAAAAGTAATAAAATACTTTTTGAGAATGATAATAGGGACCTCCTACATGTAGTTAGGGTGTCGTATGGTGTCTTAATGACTACCGTAGTCAATTAATTTGAGTCATTAAATTCAAACCTAAAGCTTTAAACTTGATGACTTGTTACCTTTTGAATAATGTGTCGTATGAATTCATCGTATGAGTCGTATGGTGTCGTACGTTTGTATTTTTATATTTAATTTAATTAATTAAAATATATAATTTTAAAATTACATTTTTATCCTTATACAATACAATAAAATATTTTATTATATTTATTAATTTAATTAAACTATTTAATGTTAAAATTACCTATTTACCCTTATATTATTAATAAAATTAATAACAAAAATAAATAAATTAAAGTATTAATTGTCACACAGCAGGAGAGAAGACAGTCAGGGCTGTCAAAATGGGTCCGGCCCGATGGCCCACCCCGGCCCGTCCGATTAATGGAATGGACTGTAATTATAGTGGCCCGAAAAACAATCGGGCCGATTGGGCTCAAACCGGGCTTGGCCCGATTTTCGGCTCGAAAAAAATGTTTATCCCTGTGGGCCGGTACCGGGCTGGCTCGACACATTTGACAGTCCTGAAGACCAGAGAGAATCTGCATGCACACGATGGAATTGGGGGAATTTGAGAAGAACCCTAATTTCAATTATTATTTCTATTTTTAATTTGAATAATGTATATACTCTCTCCGTCCAACAATAACTTTCACACTTTCCTTTTCGGGACATTCCACAATAACTTTCACACCCTTAAAATTGAAATCTCTTTATAAACTCCACCCTCACAATATTCTCAATTTTACACAAATGTCATTACGTTTTCTTCACACATACACAAAAGTCAACTCATTTCTTTACTTTATATATAAAGTTTTACAAAATTATCCCTCAAAACTCCACTCAGTATTACACTTTCTTAATTTACGTGTCCACCTACATATGAAAGTTAATTCGGGACGGAGGGAGTACTATTTAATTTATTTTTAGTTGGAATTATATTTGTTTAATTTTAAAATAATAATTATGAAATTTGTATTAAAAGGGTAGGATAGTAATTTTTTATAAATAAAAAATTTATTTATATTAAAGAAGTGTAATATAGTAAATAACAAAATACAATTTTAAAAATGATTTAATTAATTTATACCTGTATAATTGTATAACAGGTAGAAGGTTCATACGACACCATGTGGCGCAATTTGACATATTGACTGCGATAATAAATTTGTATAATTTGACTACCATAAAAAAAAACCATGATAGTACGTGTATTTCTACTTTATTAAAAATAATATTTTTTTTTTGAAAAAGTAATGACATGTGATTGATAAATATAAAGCAGAGAGTAATATTTAGTTGTCAACAAATGAAATTATATGAAATAACATTATACATCACATTTTCATGTAAATTTATTATAAATGTAAAATTTATTATAAATGAAATTTATTCAAATTCTTTTGTTAAACTTTGTATTTATTTATTTTATTAAATTTTCATAATTTTAAAATTTATTGATATTGATATTGATATTCAATAGTGATATAACAATTTATATTTTCACAAATTTAAAATTTTAATATTTCTACCATTAATGATATTTTATACTTTTTCAGTCTCGCAATACCTTTCATAGGTAGAAGGACACATTTTTTAAAAATGTAATAATGAGTAAAGTTTTGATAGGTAATTTTGTAAATTTTATGTATAAATTAAATAAATTAGTTGATTTGAGATATGTGTGGACCTAAAAATAATACTCCACTACATTTTATATAAAATTTTAGATATTGTAAAGTGGTGTTTATAAAAAAAAATTCACGGTAAGAGTGTGAAAATTATCGTAAAAAATGTGGAAGTTATTAAGGAACGGGAACAAATATACTCCATAAAAAAGTTTACTCCCTTCGTCCCATGATTATTTATACATTTTTTTTATTGAGACGTCACAAAATTACTTGCATACACTTAATAAGAAAATACCCCATAAACTCTTTTTTTTATATACATTTTATTTCACATATCATCAAGTCATCTAAAATACACCTAATTTATCTTCCATCACTAATAACTAAATCTTTTTTCTTAAAAATTGTGTTGATAAAACCGTAAGTATAATTGTTTGGAAACCAATAGCGCGTGCAATTTGAAAAAAAGAATTAAGAAAGATAGAAATGGACAAAAGACGCCGCCAAAGTGTTGTGATGAGGCTACCAAATACCACTCGTGTCCTTGTCTGCCCGCCAACTTTCACACGTTTATTCCATTACCAATGAAAATTATTGTTTAATTCCACCAAGGCCAAAATGGCAAAAGAAACAAATAATTTGGTCCACAAACGATTCATTAATGTATATACTCCCCCGACCCAAAATTATTTGCTTTACATGCTCAAATCTCTTTTAAATCTTATTAAATCATTAAAAAAAAAAAATATTTCTTTATTTTAACTCATATATCACTAAATTTATTTTTCTTAAAAATGGTACCGATCAAATTGTACAAATAATCCTGATATAGAGAAAATATGATTTATGATTTGATTTGCCTTCAACTTCAAATTTAGAATTTGTACTCCATATTTATTATTCTCAATTTGTCATATATGACAATGATACTCACTTTTTTTCTCATTTAATTACTAAATAACCCAAAATACTATTCCTTTATTTTATTTTATCTCGCATCACTAAATTTACTTTATTTTAAAAATTGTGCCGATCTAATCGTGCAAATAATCATTAGATGGAGGAAGTATGACTTATGATTTGATTCGCCTTCAACTTCAAATTTAGAATTTGTATTTATTATTCTAAATTTGTCATATATAATACTCACTTTTTTCTCATTTAATTAACATTTTCATTACATCACATGTCATGTCATTATTTTTTCTACATACTTTTTTTTTTATCTTATTCATTTTAATTGAGCATTTAATCCCCATAATTTTTTTTATCATTTTAAATATTAATAAATAATTTATACCTTAAAATCGATACAAACAGTTAATTGACTGATTGAGTTAGGTACGAATGAGTATTATTTCCATGCTATATTTATTCATGACACATTTCACTGAACTAGTTGTTGCTTACGCTAAATATATTCAAAACTTTAATTTCAGGTTAAGTTATGGGCAGTACCTAATATTCGATTTAAGTCCATTCTAATTGTTGTTTTATATGAATATCTTCTTTCCAAATTTTAGCTATTTTTTTTTTAAAAAAAAAAAAGTCGACCTAGCCTCTTTCAATTTATTGAACAAGAATTACAATTTACAAACTACATTGAGGAGATCCTCCACAAAATTCGAAGGATCATACCAATAGTGAGGACTCTCATAACGTGGGTTTTGTAAAAAAATTTCTTGGTTAGACCAATATAATCACCAAAAGCCGATCAGCTGACAGTTGTTGTGCGGCCCCTTAATCGCATCATACACACGTTTAGCGTCCATCTCAATCACCGTCTCCTCGAAACCCATTTCGATGACCATTTCAACACCTCAACTACCCCCATGCCTCACCTTCATCAACTCCCTTCAAACCGGGTCTCGTGACTGATTTATACGTAATGAATTCCCCTTCGTCGTCTCTAATAATCAAACCTAAACCCGTTTCCATCTCTTCTTAAAAAAAGTTTGCATCAATGTTGATTTTAAACTAGCCATGTCGAGGTTTGTGCCACAGCTCACACACATGATGAGTAGCCGGTCTTGGAGGAGGAGTGGGAACGCCCTTCCATTCATTTAGAAGAGACATCGCTCGTTACATCGAGATCCCTGGCGAACAATTCTCGACCCTCCACACCACTCCATTTCTGTGTTACCATATTTGCCAAGCCCCCATAATGAGTCTCTCCTATCCAGCAGAATCAAACTTTACCAATATGTTCAGAAAAAGTTGTGTGGCCCTCAACAAGTGGTATCTCCGCATCTATAGATCGGGCTAGACAACAAACATTAGAAGACCTCACGGTCTAGGTAGTGATGCTCTAACCACTTAAGTTATCCCCATTTCGTCGCATGTTTGTATTTCTTGATTTTAAAAAATATCATATCTCAAAACGGCCTGGTGCAACTTCAAGAGTGGAAAATTTGGGATGTTAAAATACAGGGTAAAACACGACTGATGATAATTGAAGTAACAAAAATTGGATTACACGACTTGAAAACTGAAAATCTCTGTGCCCAACTCTTACAATTAATTAATTTTAAAAAAACTAATATACAATTGAACAACAATAAACAAATATTATCAAAGTGGGTGTAGAAAGAATGAAAGAATGACATTTGTAGTAGACAAACTAATATCAATAAGATAGAGTAGAGAAGCTCTCTATGGGTTCCGATTCTTCAAGCACAGAAGCTGCTTGGAAACAGTCAACAGCATCGGCCATCCTGCCGTCGTGCTTGTGAACCATCCCTAAATGGAACCAAGCCAGATGATTCGTCGGTTCGATCCTGAGTGCATCTGAAATTAGAGTGCGAGCCACTGGTAACATCTTCGGTCCCATCTTACATAAAACAGACCCGATGAATATCTTGCAGGGGACAAACTTTGGTTCCCATAAAAGGGAATTCGTGTAAGAAGCCAAAGCTTCTTTAACCTGCCCTTGTTTTTCATGAATAACACCTGTTACATAATATGCCAACTGTTATTTCTTTACTTTTCCTTCATTACTAATCATTCTAAAACATAAGGGTAAATACTGTTGCAAAAATCCACCTGAAAATGAAATGCAGAAACTTTCACATTCAAAATTTGGTATGCACCAGGCGCACCATGGAAAGGGTATTAATTGTTATACTAAAAGATATTAGTTGTTTCACTGAAAAATATTAGTTGTGTACAGTTGCACTGTACAACTGATGTACAAGAAAATTACTCCTAAAGAATATATTACCCTAAGTGAAATATGGGGTTTTACCTTCTTTTATATCTTTATTGAAATTTACTCTCCCAAGAGTGATACTTGGTACAAGGAAATTTTGAACTAAAAAGAAAAAGGATGTAATCAATGTTATAGGGATATGAGCATCTTGTACCTGGTTTCGTTATGTCTTCTCCATGAATGAGGAATTTTTTGAAAAACAGCTTTTAGAATAGACCATTCTGTAGGACTACATACAGCTCATTTTTCTTTCTTTCTTAGGATTTTTTTTCTTTGTAATTATTTTGTGCAAGTGATGTGCTATTATTGATTATGCAACTCGATGTGGTTCTCTGCATCATTATATTACTCTATGCTGTATTCAGGTACTTTATTTTGTGAGAATACGCTGAGGCTACATCTTTTCCGTTTCATATTACTTGATGTGATCACCATAAGCTTCATTATTCTGCCAATTTAAGTTTAGGGAATCTCAAAGAGGATAATCTGCATTCAAGCAGGTCCAGATTGCAGTGTAAATAAACATCACTGGCCTAGATTTCTTCCAAGACATAAGCAGAGTAATTTACTGTAACAATAGTGACAAAACAATTGTAGACCCAGGATTTTATATTTGTGTTAAATTTTCACCTAAACAAGTTGGAGTTCGTACCTTCTGTGAGCAGTGTTTCTGCTGAATACTGTTTCAGGGTTCTAGCTTTATCTAAACATATCTCGGCATCCTTCCAGTGAGAAAGGATAGAGTACAATTTTGCCAGTCCATGCCACACTTCAAATTCATTTTCATTCCCATCTTCCACCTATATCACAACACACTTGTTATCAAAGTAAATATTCAGATACAAGGATCTTTAATTCAATAAAAAGGAGCATCAGTTAATTGCCATCAATGCTACATCAACAAGAACATACTTGGTTCAAATTCTTCAATGAAAATGATAATGAAAGTCATCGAATAGTGAATTACAATGAAAATGATGGTTACATTGTTAGTGTTTTGCTCTAATCTTGGAATAATTATAGACAGAAAATGATTATTGGTTGAAGAATAGAGGAGAAATGATTATAGGGAGATAGTTAATCAAAATGAGGTAATGATTATTCACTTATTTTGAGTCTCATTACCTCATACGAAGTATGATGAAGGTGAATTGATCATCATTTATTCTAATTATCCACTACAATTACGCATGAGAGTAGTACCTGAGGTGCACAAGTTTTTCTTTGTGCTTGCACCAATGCAAGAAGATTGCGATAAGCCTCGATGGCATCCTTGTGCAGAGACTGAGCAACTTTAAGCTTTGCTTTTGTCCTAAGGAGTGGTCCATGATCCCACTTGGAGGTTTCATCCAAAGCTGCCCCAGTGACCACTTCAGCCTCTGAAAAACGCCGTTGGGCAGATAAAATTAAAGCAATCAATCTCCAACCTCTCATCATAGATCCTCCAGTTGCATCTAAATACTGCTTGGCATATTGCAGAGCTGCATCAAGATTTCGGTGCTCAGCATATTGAATTCCCAATTCAAATATAAGGTCTGAATTTTCAGGTTCTAAGGCCAATGCTCGGTCTAATGATTTTAGAGCCTCTGACTGAAGACTAGACCTCTCAGAGTCTGAAGAAGATATCTTTGCTTGTTTTCCCAAACAAAGGCCCAACACACGGAGGCCAACCCCCTTTAAATGAGCATTCGATTCAACTGCATTTGAAATTGCTCTTTGTGCATATTTCACCCCCTCTGCAGCAAGAAACACATTCTCACTGCACATTTTGGCAGCTAATAATAGAGACGTGATATCATTAGGATCCTCATGCTGATGTAAAGACTTCCTTAGTAAATCTAAGGCAGCATTATTCTGTCCTGCTCCAGCTGAAGAGAGTGCCATAGTTTTCCATCGCTCAATTCGATGCATAGCTCCAGGCATGGCCTCCTCAAGTTGTTTTGTCAATACTGAAGTTTGGTTGCATATAGATAGAGCAAAAGTAAGGTGCTCTAGAACCATTGGGTCCCATTTCGTCTTCCCGAGGCAAAACTTTCTCATAATAATCATCAAAAGTAAAATGGCTTCTTCCAGGTTATTCTTGGGTACATATGAACCCTCAACTTGTACTCCTAAACTAGGTGGGCCCACCTCAAAACCACTATACAGCAAGAAAACTGCAAATGCTTTTTGAATTCTGACACATGAGTCGTTGTCAAGGTTCCATTGGCTTAGTAGGGCTCGACGGTAAGCAGCCATCGCTTCAGGATATTGACCGGCTTGTTTCCATAATTCCGGGAGAAGTTCAACAGCATGGCTAACGGTTTCTTGAAGCTTATTTTCTACCAACACATCAGGAATACCATCAGCATATATCTTTTCCACAGCATCAAGGATACGTTTGCACTCATCAGCCGCCTCTAGGAAATCAAGCAAAGTTTGTATCTAATCAGCCGTATATATTTGATAATTAAGGCTTTAGGGGAAATTCAATTAGTTAAGGCTTCATTGCAGCTAAAATCACCACCTTTTTACAAATTGCAATCTAATCTAAACTTTTTGAGCTTTGGCAAATAAGACCTCCTTTTTTTTTTTTTAACTTAGCAATTCGAACTTCCGAGCAGATTAACTCTTGTCTGTTTGGCATTTCTGGAGTGTCATCCTACTTGGTAACAATTTAAAACCCAAATGTCCCATAATTACTAGCCTAAAAACTACCCAAAAAGGCAAGAGTCAATCTGCCAGGAAGTTCAAATGCAACTTTTTTTAATTGAGGTTTTATTTGCCAAAACTAAAAAGTTTAGATTAGATTGCAGTTTGCAGAAAAGGTGGTGATTGTAGCAGAAATTAGAAAATAAAGAGGTGTGGGAAATTTGGATAATTTCACTATTATCTCATAATTCTTCAGAGTGATTGAATAGAGTTACCGGTTAATTTTCCCAACTTCTGAAGAGACTTGGCTTTCAAATATATGGCCTCAAGTATAAGGTTCGTAGCATGCTGTGAGGATGTTAAATCACTGCGAGAGCGACCCTTTTTGGATGTCTGTTTCTCTCCCAAGGAAGGTAGCATCCGTTGTATGGCAGCTTGAAGATCAATGCCATCAAAGACCCGCAAAGCACCTTCAACATTTCCTCGTTGATATTCTAACTTTCCAAGAAGAGCTCTTGCTTCCTGAAGATAATTTGATAAAATGTCATTTATTACATTTTCCAGTAAAGAAAAAATTTGAAAAGTTGGGGCCAAGAAAAATTAGAGAGAAAGAGTTTATCAAATAAAGCTACTGTTGAGAAAATAAAAGAGCATTAATCATAAAATGTAATCTAACACGCAAAACTCAGCAAGTAATAAACAAGATGGATACATCTATTTCACATGCCAACAAAGATCCCCAAGAGACATCCAGCTCCTATTGTGACCAAAAATCACTACAAACAAGATCATTTACTTGAAGATATTTGGAGATCCAAATGTAACAGTCATGAAGGTCAAAAGGTATTATTTGAATGAAAAATAAAAATAAAAAAGCAATTATACTTTTACGGCTTTACTATAATTCTTGTTATGCTCATTATTTACCCCCACCCAAAAATGACAGGGACTTTCACTTCTTACTATAGGGTTGAAATGGTTGATATAAAACCCAATACATCAATTTGCACATGTTTAAATGAAAGGCACTAGAATAAATAAAGATTATGAAACTTATGATTAATTTAAAATCAGGATTTAGTAAAGTACTATTAAAGTCTATTATTGTAAAGAAGTACTTTACATATTATATTTTTCTCCAGCTTCAAGGTACATTGATGACTGATTTCCAGATTGCACTGAAACTTATTAAAGTCTCACCATCATTAGGAGTCAGAGGATCTCAAAATCTTGCAAAACCTAAAACGTGGCAGCAGTGTCCCAAGAAAACTAAAATTCTAGTTCCCTAAGATACATGACTTAAATATAAGATTGAACATAAAGCTTTTTACAAATGGTATCACCATATCTATTTGTCCTTTGAAAACAACAAAAGTGAACTTCCTTTAAATAGATCTAAAATAAAATTAGCGTAATCTGGAAAATATATTGCTTCTGCTCTAAAGGCAACACCAGATTTGTTTTTTATGCAGTTTTAGATTTATATACTAGCACCTTTTGACTACTTCAGCTGCAAGCCGCTTATGTAGAGGAAGAACAAAAAATGAATCATATTTGTATTTACTAATTATACAAGAAGGCCATTTAAACTACTTGGACGGATCCCCAATTTGAAAACAAAATAATTTATAATCAAAATTAAAAGGAATAAACTGTCAAATAGAGCAAATTCTATATTTTACCATCCTTGGAGGCATAATTCAGAAAAAAGATCATGCCAAGTTCATACTAACAAAAATTTACAATTTGAATATTAAATACTTTGCAATTCAAAAGAGCAAAGACTTTACCTGTACTCTAGTACTAAAATTTTCATGGTGCAGAAAAGTACTAATAGCTAGAATCTGCATAAAATTCTTGCTAGACCAGCTTCACCCCAAAAATTGCTTGAAAGTTGAAAGAGCATTTCACAACATATAATGGCAACTCAAGTGAGTCACATCCCACTCAAACACCAACCAATAATAACAAGAACATGGAGATGAATGATTTTACAGGGGGGAAACATGACATGACATGAGTTATTCTATTCTTTTATTTATATATTTGTTTAATCAAGACTATGTCTTGGCAAATATTGCAGTCCATGATAAAGTTATGTTCACACGCAATATATGTTATGTTTTTTTTTTTTTGAAGTCTCGGGTATCCGGTCTTGGACCGACTAATCCCGGGGGACCAATCCCACCGCCCACTTGCGGGGGTCCCGTTTAAAGCCAGAGCTTTGCGCTCTATATGGACATGGCCCCATAGAAATTGTTTGCACCTGAGAGGGTTCGAACCTGAGACCTAGAGAGGAGCATACTCCTAAGTCCCAAGCCTATACCACTAGGCCAACTTCTTGGGGTTGCAATATATGTTATGTAGTTGATTAAGGTAGCATTCGATTGAAGAATCTGATTATAGGATTTGGGTAAACAATTCAAATGACTCCATATTAAGGTGAATTCCAGATCTATCAAAATTACACAAGATTCAAGACATGGAGGCAAACAAAAAAGAAGAATTTCACATTCAATTTTATAGATTTCAAATCTATTACTCCAAACCCAGACTGTGGATAGATCAATTGAAAAAACATGAAAACACACATAAAGGAAACTTTCCATTTTCTTTTGAAACTAAGCTAGAATAGAAGCTTCAAAGAACTAAAAAAAAAAGGATCAAATGCACTGGAGAAGACACTTAACAGTAATAGAACTGCAGATGTAAGAAATATAGTTTCCATAAGATTCAGATGTCAATATTTCCTTAGTATAAAATTATATGCAAAACTGCTGCAGAAACTGAAGCAAATCCTAATGAGAATGCATAGTAGAAAAGGAACAAGCAATGGCTGTTTCAGATTACTTGAAAGCAAGATGTATAGTAGGCAAAAGACTTCATATTCAGGGAACAGAAGAATGCCCAATTTATCTCCGTTCAAGGGGTATGGCAAGTAATAAAACATACAACAAATGCACAATTTTATACCTCTTCAAGGGCAAGACAAAAACAAAACATAGTTCTCCACAAGATCAATCTTTAAGAACAGAAAATCATTAAAAATAAACATTTATTTTTCTCTACATTCATGAAAAACATCACAGATAGGAATAATATTCTATATGCAAATTATGGAATGCAGCAACGGAATTTTTGAATCGAACCTCGAAATTGAGTGACAGTTTATCTCGCAATACAGATTCAGCCTCTTGGATATTACCCTCATCAAGTTTTGCTTCGACTACACTTGTTCTCATGCAAATCCCATTGGCAACAACTTGTCTAACCGATGGGTCATTTTCAAATTGGTCCGACGACTCGGGTGATTCCTCTTCTGCCATCTTTAATCCCAACCTGCTCTCACTAGATCGCACGAAAACAACAATTTCCCATGATCCCCTGCAGTTCTGCCATATATTAATTTAACCACAATATTCAACTCTTTGGAACTTCTAAAAAAGTTGCATAAACTACATAATCAATACAGAAGATCGTGTACAATGCAATGCACCCAACTACAATATCAATACAGAAGACCGTACGATAAGAAACTGCAAATGTAGAAGTATCGACAACAAGAAAAAAAAAAATTCAAAGTACCTATCTGATCATACCAATTGAATCCAGATAATCTATTGAAATTAGGGTTAATATGAAGGGGGGAAATGCGGAAAATGCAAATTAATGTTTGAGCTTAAATACAAGATTAACAGAAAACAAACAGATCACACAAAACTAGCCTTCAAAACCCCCCAAAACGAATACCTAATGATTTAGCCTTTTTGCAAATGATAGAGAATCCAAAAAAAAGACTTCATTATACCTTTGATTATGCGGTAATTGGCAGCGTATGAAACGAAGAGAGAGAGAGAGAAATTTAATGATATCAGAAGAAACAATGGATCATAAGAAAAAAAATGGCGTAATGGCACATTGATCATCTTTTTAAACGACTTTCAAAATTCTAAGTTTCTATTTTTATAGTTTTTTTAAATAAATAATTTAATCTTTAAAGTTTAAATAAACACTTTTTTTTTATCTGTAAATAAAAAGTTAAATACTATTCACTCTTTTGTAACAATAATTTTCACATTTTTCAACTGTACCAATAAATTTCACATTCTTAAATTAAAAAAAATATTTATAAATTTTATTTTCACAATATCAAATATTCTCAATATTACATAAAATGTTATTATTTTTTACTCACACACATTTTTTCTTTACTTATTACTCCCTCTGTCCACCAATATTAAATTATGCTCACTTTTTTTAATACTCCCTCTATCCCACAATAACTTTCACACTTTCCTTTTCGAGACTTCCCACAATAACTTTCACACCCTTAAAATGAAAAATCCTTTATAAACTTCACCCTCACAATAACCTCAATTTTACACAAATGTCATTACTTTATCTTCACACATACATAAAAGTCAACTAATTTCTTTACTTTATACATAAAGTTTTACAAATTTACCCCTCAAAACTTCACTCATTATTACACTTTCTTAATTTGTGTGCCCATTTACCTATGAAGCTTAATATGGGACGGAGGGAGTATATGTTTTTAAAAAAGTTATATTTTAATTATAAAGAATATATTTGATAAATAATCTTGTTAGTAAAGTAGAAAAAATATTTAAAAGTAAATTATTTAAATGAAATAAGCATATTTTTTGTAAAAAAAAAAAAGAATTAAGCACATTTCGGTGAAAAGAGGGAGTACAGTATTACACTTTTAAACGTTATTTTGGAACTATGGTAGGAGTACTGAAAATTAGAAAAATTAATTGGAACTCACATGCGCCATTAAAGAGAAGAAAAACTCACATGCCGGCTGCCGCCCATGTGCCCGAAAAAATTGCGCAATTTGTAGATTAAGAGAAATCAATTTTTATTTTCAAATGAAAAATGAGCATACATGTTAACCTACATATAATTTCTATAAGGGTTGGTTTGCTATGGACTCGAGCACCCTAGTCCATGTTGCACTTTTCAATTTTACTATCTTACACTTTTTGGTAAATGGTGTTGCACTTTTCAATTATTAAACTGTATAATAATATTTTTAGTAATAATTGAAAAGTGCAACACTATTTACCAAAAAGTGTAAGTCAGTAAAACTGAAAAATGCAACATGTACTATGGTGCATAACATGCACTCGAGTGCATACTAGACTTTACTTTTCTATAATTAGATCAAAGTCAAATTGAATTGTAATGGTGTATCTTTCGGGTATTTATTTTGTGTACATAATGAATTTTTTTTAAGCAAAAGAAGGTTAGTTTCTATTATTGCAACAATAAAACGAGTTTGATAGTCCAGTCATAAAATTTGATGGGTCTAATCACGTACATGGATTATTAAATAGACAGAACTTTCTAACAATGAAATGTATTTCAAAGATTAGGTATAAATTTTATTTTAAACTTGATTCAACATCTATTTTAGCTCTAATTATACAACTATCTAGGACTAATGTTATGTAGCGTATTAAACTGGGCACCAATTGACTAATTAGTAAAGTTGTGTTAACATTTAAATTTTTTGTCAAAAAAAAAGTTAACAAATAAATTAAAGTTATTTATTTGGGGGATCATTCATTGTGTCAGTATCATCAATCTTTTTTTTTTTTTTTTGACTGGCAGTATCATCAATCTCATTGCAAATGTGATGAGCTGTAAATTTTCTAGTTTGAGAAATAATCCAAACGGTATCAGAGCAAAAAAAAATTTTGGTGTAGATAATGATACCTTTTATCATATAAAAACTTTGAAAAAATTTCAGATTTTTTTTTGTATGAGAAGCACCGACAGAGAGTTCAGATGCATAATTAATTTAAAACTGTTAAATTTTTCTTTATAATCTCATCTGAAATTGCAAGTATTTGAGAATTACGTCCAAGATTTCCAAATTGAGTCTGAAATTTCAATTTCTTCTTTTAAATCCTCAAAATCATGTTTGAGAATTGTGAATTTGATAGTTTCTTGTTTCGATTTATGTTCTTTTGCTAAGAACCGCGTATGAATTTCATTTAAATACCATACAATGTCATGCTCTCATGGCTGCTCAAATGGCAAACGAAGGTCTCCTCTCCTATAAGGCCACATTAGATGAGATAATAGAAATTGTCAAATAATCCGCAAGATTAGACGTCTCTAAACCTTACAAAAAACAATTCAGAAACAATCCAACAAAGACAGCAATTCACAAATATAAAGTGTGAGAACAAAAAACAGAGCACACAAGAATTTAAGTGGTTCAATCAACTTGATCTACATCTATTGGACACACGACTTCAATCTTGATTGATAAAAGAGATGTTTACACACTCATTCATTCGGAAGGAATTTTTCCTCACTTCACTCGTGAACTCACAACTCAAGAACGAATGCTCGTACGCGTCAAACTTTACAATTACAAGCTATGAGGTATTTATAAAGATCAAGGTTGATTGCAGCGTGCGTTGATTGCGTGCTCCTGCCAGGTTGTTGTAACCGCCTAACAAACTCACGTTTCCAACATTGCTCAATCTAGATTGACCGCAATGCCCTTCACTTGTTTTCGTAATAGGTCAGAAGATAATCAGAAGACCTCCCTCTTCTATTTTACTCTTCTGATATCCAACACTTAACCAGAAGACTAACCCTGCTACTGGACATCTACTCAGTTGATATATCCTCATCTGATGAGACTCTAAGCATCACCTTCTCTTCTGATATGAATCCTCCACTCATATGATCAGACCTAAGTTTTCTTACTTGACTCCACCAGCCGATACGCTCACCAACTGAGTACATCAGCTGATACTCCCAACAACTGAGTACACCAACAGACTAGAACTCTACCGATCCGAGATTATGAGATAAACCTCACAGGAATGTTGTTTAATAAATCAGGAGTTCATGGCTAATCAAAGTGAGGCCCAGAAAGAGCCTTGTCCTAGCTCTACAACTTTCACAGGAGAAGACAATAAACATCATTAGTAGATTTAGTAGTTCAGAGCAGATCATAATCTTAAAGAGCTTTACATTGAGGATTCGACTCTGCACTAGTTAAGAAAATGCGGGTTAATTATTATGGATCATGTCTGGGTCCATTTAGGAAATATGAATTCAGTTTCATGGTGAACAAGTTTACAAGAGCCAAGAGGCCAACTAGGGTTGCAAATAACCTCGTACCAGCCCCATCCCCAATGATTTTAACTATGTTCCTCCTAAACCATTCACCCCTGAACTCCATTCCTATGGACACAACACCCTTCCACTAGTGAGATACCCTACCCCCTCCTCATGAAATGAAAATCACCCCGCCTAGGGGTGATCACGGTGCGGTTTGACGATTTTTTTTTTTTGACAAAATTTAAATTGCCTTGTTACTTCCTATTCGGTTTAATATATAATTCTAAATTGCGGTTAATCTCGTAAAAATGAACATACGATTTTGAACGGTTACGGTCGATTTTGGGCGGTTTATATAATAGTATACCATACAATTACAAACAGAAAATTGAAATCATACAAACTTAATATTAATATCAAATGTTCATTAAAATTTTCAAGATTTAACTAAAAATAAAAAATGTCCAATGCATTACAAAATAAATATCTTAATATTGAGAAAAATATTAAATGTAAATTCGGATCCCAGCCTAAAAGTGGGAGGAGACTGGAATGTAATTTGAAAATTAAATGTTCCGCCGAGAGTGAAGGACCTCCTATGGCGGGCGAGTCGGGACAACTTACCAACGAAGGTAAACCTGCAGACAAAAAGAGTGACCGATGTCACAGACTGCGTGATGGGCACGGGGTGAGGAAAATGGGGTACATCTTTTTATAAGCAATGACAATATGCAAGGGATTGTTAGGCTAGTGCTGGTCTGATATCGAAAGTTCGTGGTCGGGAAAATAATGTGCACTCATGGAGGGAGTTTGTTTAGGAAATGGCCAACAGCGCCCGATTAAAGAAGTGGCAGCTAGCTTTGCTATGGTTTTTTGGCAAATATGAAAAAAAAAGGAACACCATGGTTTGGGACAACAACCGAAGAGCTTCGTCTGAAGTTTTTCATCTGTCAGCAAATTATTGGAGCGAGTGGAAGGCCTCGACACAGCCGATCAGAGATGTACCACAAGCTGTCATAAGAGGCAGATCTATGGTGCTCCAAGGCTGCATGGAGGTGGGAACAGGGGAGGCTATAGGTTTTTTCGAAGCGCTTTCGTGGTTGAAGGAGCTATCATTGGATAATTGTATCCTTGAGAGGGATGCTAAAATTGTTGATGATACCATCACCTCCGGTAATAGTTTGGACTCATCTTTCAGGGATTATATTCTTGCTTGCCGGAATTTACTATCTCAATTCACGAACGTTACGGTGGTTTTTGCCAAACGGAGTGCCAACATGGTGGCGCACTCGATAGCTAGGGAATCACGTGGTTTCAGTACACTTTGTAACTGGATAGACCCGCCAATTAATGTGATTGGACTATCTTCTTCATTATGCTATTGCAATTAAGAAAACTGGTCCTTCTAGTTTAAAAAAAAAAAATATTGAGAAAAATATATTATAATATTAGTATGTGTATGCCATCCATGTACCGTAGTAGTGAAATTAGAATACATTGGAGTATTTAATATAGAGTTTATTTACATTTGGGTACCTATTTTGCCAATTTATAGCAACTAACTCACCACCTCATTTTCACTTGCAGCTGGATACTTAAATTACCCCTTTACCCCTCAAATCCCCTTCCTTCCCCAGCCGTACTGCTCTAATATTTTTCTGTCATATCACTTCCTATAGCATACCTACTTCCTTTCAAGCAGAGCATACTAATTCAGGTTAGGGGTTTCTTTGCAGTTTATCTAAAAGGGAATACCATCATCCCTAATTCCCTCTCGTTTTCAAATTCAAAATTCATCCCAGAATTGTTTCAAAAAATATCATGCTCTGTTTTTAGAGTTTACACTTTCTTCGTCTGTTTGAGCCCCTGCATTCAGCGATTATTAATGGAATTTGAAGTTATTATAAACGTTAAATTCAATGGGGAGTGCAAATTGATTTCCGTTAATCGAAACACATCTTTCGACCATTTTCGTCGATCTGTTGTTCATTCTTGGCATCAACTTCAAAGTAATTTAGAAAACATATCATTTTGTTGGTCTGTGGGCCGTATAAATAAATGCATTCTGGGGTGTGCTAATGACTTGCAAAATTTGGTTTCGTATTCTCAAATAGCTTCCAAGAAAGTAGTTGAAGTATATGTATGTGCCCCCAATTTATGCGATGTTTCAATGTCTTCTTCGCCACAATCTCCAATTGCAAGTGATGATCCCTTAATGCATTCCTCCATGACATTTAGTATCCCTCAGAGTCCATGTATTGCAAAAACATCTAACAAAATACCGTTTAGATGTGTCAAGAAAGCTAAATCTACAACCATTAACAGAAGAAATGATTTTGATCAAATTAATAACGTTCCATCTTATGATATATGCCCCTCTGTTCCTACAAAGTCTTTGCTATCTAATTCTTGGGCTGAAAATATGAATGGTGGAATTGGTGTAGAATTTAGGGGCGGTGCTGTTGAATTTAGGAAATCTATTATAAAGTATGCAACTCAAATTGGATTTAGGTTTAAATATGTGAGGAATGACCTTAAATATATACACGTCGTTTGTAATGAGCTCCACAATTGTGACTGTGATTGGTTTGTAAAGGGTAGATGTCAATCAGTTACAAACTATTTTGTAATAACCCAAGCTAACTTCATTCACAAGTGTGCTGGGTTGTTGATAAAAGACGATACAAAGAGGTTGAGCCCTAAGATCATGTCTGAGCTCATAATGCAAAACGTTAGAACCAAACCTAACATGGGTGCTAAAGATATCATCCAACTCTTGAATGATGATTACGGTTTTACAATCCCCTACTGGAAGGCATGGAGAACTGTTGAAGCTGCGAGGGATCAAATTTTTGGTTCATTTGACGAGTCATATGACCAACTGAGATGGTATTGTGCTGCCATTCAACGGACCAACCCAGGAAGCGCTGTTGTTTTTTAATGTAATCAAATCTCAAACCGTTTTGAACGTTTGTTCATTTCATTCAAAACATGCCTCGATGGATTCCAGAGGTGTAGGCCCATGTTATTCATAGACGAAACTTTCATGAAAGGTCGTTCTAAGGGAATATTACTGTCTGCGACTGCTAAAGATGGCGATAACGGTAAGTTCCTAAATTCCAGCCCTTTCTCATTGTTGTGGTTATATTTTAGAGCTTGCGTTGAACTAATTTAGTTATTTTCTTGTAGGCCTTTTCCCTGTTGCATTTGCAGTTGTATCTTCTGAGAACTTGGAAAATTGGGTATGGTTTCTAGAGATTTGTAGGGACTATATAAAACACGACAAACAACTTGTGTATATATCTGATAGGAATCCTGGCCTAATGTCCGCATTCCCTAAAGTATTTACAGAGCACGTGCATTTCTTTTGCTTGTTTCATTTAATAACTAATCTGAAAGGTAAATTTGGAAAGGGCTGGAACAATTCCCAAAGAGCAAATATGGCTGACCATTTCAGGGAGGTTGCATATGCTCCAAGCTTACGGTTATTTGAAGAAAAGCTGGCTATTTTTAAACAAGTTGGTGGTGAGATTGCAGAACATTGGCTTGAAGATCTCCCGTACGATAAGTGGGTTGTGGCTCATTCTCCCCAAATTTGCAGATACGGTGAAATGACATCCAATGCTGCTGAATCATTCAATGCATGGATATCCAATCATAGGTCATTGCCTATTACGTATATGTTAGAATCGATACGTAGTGGTAATTTTTCTGCCCATAATTTACAAACATTTTTAATATTCTCTGAGTCTGGTAATCCCTCGTAACTCATCTATCACCCAATATAATCCTTGATGTTATAGGTATTAGTCGGTGGCATCTTGAAAGGAGGAAGGAAAGTCAGTCTTGGACTGGTGCATTGTGTCCCACCAAAGAAAAATGGTGGAATCATCTTACCAACAAAGGGCGAACTTGGAGCGTTGTACCTTGTCCTGGCGGCGAGTTTGAGGTGGGTTCCACCCCATCTGTTCGTGTTGATTTGAGTTCGAAATCATGTTCATGTCACCAATGGAAGGTTAGAGGGTTCCCCTATTCCCATGTTGTTGCTGTAATACGAAAGAATTCTCCGTCAGTTTTCAGATACGTGGAAGAGTGTTTCTTCACCACTAATTATCGACAATGTTACATGTTCGATATTCATCCAATTCCTGAAACAGAAAGGTTTGAATGCCAACATCTGCTATCCAAACAGAAGGTTCTCCCTCCTGCTTTAAAACGTCCTCCGGGTCGTCCAAAAAAGAAGAGAGTTACTTCATTTGGGGAGTTCCGAAGAAATGAATTGAGATTATGTGGTAGGTGTGGACAGATGGGAAGGCATGACATGTTTCCATGCTTGCTCTCCCCAGAATAGTAGTCTTATTATTTTGGCTATATTTCTAGTTTATTTTGCAAGACTTTTTGCTTAGTAGACACCAATTGTTGGAATGCTTATCATTAAAAGCAATTTGAAGAATTTGTCTTAATGTTGGGGGGAATGTAAACTGCATGCTTGCTCTCCCCAGAATAGTAGTCTTATTATTTTGCAAGGCTTTTTGCTTAGTAGACACCAATTGTTGGAATGCTTATCATTAAAAGCAATTGGAAGAATTTGTCTTAATGTTGGGGGAATGTAAACTGCATGCTTGCTCTCCCCAAAATAGTAGTCTTATTATTTTCAGCTATCTTTCTAGTTTATTTTGCAAGGCTTTTTGCTATGTAAACCCCAATTTTTTTAATTCTTATCATTAAAAGCAATTGCAAGAATTTGAAAATAATGTTGGGGAAATGTAAACTGAATTGTTGTTTAAGATGATTAAACTTTCATAATGTCATTCATACGCAGAAACATATTATAATATTTAACAAAGCTGGAAAATATTTCAATTGACAACTTACAAAATGGGGAAAATATACTGCCATTAACCATGGAAATCATCATCCGATAAACAGAATCTTATCAAGTTTTGAAAACGTTCTAAATTTCCCACTCTTCTGATTGAAATAACTACACAACCTTGAATGCAATGAAGACGAACAACATGAGCACACAAAAAAAGCATCAATGAGTTGATCAGTATAACAGTGTGATTGGGGTGCGAATATGGTGGAACACCCTTCGTAGTGCAACTTTTAACGATGGGGTGTGGACTTGTATGCATGCTTCGTGAGGTTTCAGCAGCATCCATTCTCTCATTATTCGAAACAAGTGGGGCATCCTCACTTGACTTTGACATCCTAATGGCTGTTTGTAAACCACATTTCCTGCAGTCAGCCCTGCCATACCTTAAATACCATTCACTAGATGGAGAATGACTATTTTGAGACATGGTTACTTTGTTGTGTGAGGTTGTGAGGTGTAATGGAAACAAAGAGCTTCAGTTGGGGGTTTTATAGTGCAGAAAAAGGGTTAAATAACGGTAATATAACAGTAACATTATTTAATTACTGCAGAATAACGGTTACATTTTTTGAAATGCTGGAAAAACAGAGAAAGTTCAACATATATGAATAATGTTCAAATTCTGGGGTATTATGTTCAACTTTACCCATTGCTTTTTTAATAGAATGATAGTAAAATATTCGCACGAAGTTGATAATAGATTTCCTTTATGTGTTTTAACATCAGCTCATAATCGATATATCCAAAACAGTTCACATATTTTGTATCCCGATTGAAAACATTGTATAAATTTTAGGGATGATGGTGTTCACTTCATTTAATATCTGAAAACATGTTATTCACTTCATTTAATATCTGAAAATTAGGGTAGACCTAGTAAGCAATATATAAGCTATTTGTTCGAATTTTGAAAAAATTATAGATTGTCAGAGAAGCTTTATATAATGTATATAATGTATCTCTAACATCACCGAGTTTACGTACATATTGGAAGACATGTAACAGTTGGAAACAAAAATACGGATTATATTAATAGTACAATTAATATAATATATTAATAGTACAATTGCATGTGGAAGTATTGGCGAAGTAACAAAATTACATTTTTACGTTAAAACCTTAGGCGAACTAACTTCAAATAATCTTCCTTGATTAAAGAAATGGATGATGGTATGCATTAAAGTTTCGTAAAACAAGTCACTGTTTTACCATTAAAGGTTTGTGATTCAACTCAAACTATTCTTATGAATCATATTTACGTTTAATATCATGTAAAAGCTAGGGATGATGGAATACATTCATTTATATCATGTTATTCATGCATATGAGCATTCAGTAACAAAATTCCCCCACCAACTTGTTATTGGTGTCTACATTAATCAGTGTAAAAGCTTCATGTATATAATCAAGTACAAAATATTGTTGCCTACGAATAATAACCACCCAATTATGTTAGCATTATATGAGTATTTCAATGTTTTAAACTCAATTATTGCAGCATGCTATGAGTATCATCCCTCAACAAGTCATTAATTGAGCTCAGTTTACAATTATAACCACACAATTATGTTAGCATTATATGAGTATTACAATGTTTTAAAACCATTTATTGCAGCATGCTATGAGTATTATCCCTCAATCTACCAGTAATTCATAACTTTTCAATTATAACTACAAATATTTTATAAGTTATCAACCTGATCAACAGTAAAGGAAATCTATTATCAACTATTAATATCATCCCAAAATCTATAATTCAGTAAAACATGCATAATTTAGCAGAGTAATTAGATCAATAGTCTAAGATCAATATCATCCCAAAAGGTGGAGTCATCTCCTCCACTTCAAATAACTTGTTTGTCATGCATTCCCATCAATCAAAATACAAAAAGATAGAAACATCCATAGCCAAAATACTAGATGAAAACAGCATAAATTTTGGGGAATAGTTTGAGTATACTAACTGCATGCAACATTATAACAAAAAGTCTCCAAAACAAGTGTGGCTTGAAGGAAGACATCATGGGATAGGAGATGCCAGTGTTTGAACAATGTTGTGAATCCTGCAATATCCGCTGACAAGGAGATTTTCAGAAACTGCAACATGATGCCAACTTTGATTGATAAGATCATAGGTACCAAATGTTCCACATGGATCTTTCCTAAACAGGATCTTTGTACCCTTTGGCTTCACGAAGTGTAATGGTTGGATTGTGAACCGATGAGGCCTGTGATAAATCGGGTTAAGCTTTATATGAACCAATTTCCACTCCTGATTCTCCCCATATCCTTGAAGCAGCCATAAGTTGAACACTCCAAACATGTTGTAAATAGGGGATAGAGGATATACGACTAATGTGTGATCATCTAAAGCCCCTATTTCCCAAGAAAACCCAGAACCCGCAACCTCAGGCGGTAAATCAATAGTTCCCCATGAATAATTTTCTATGTTAAAAGTAACCAGTTTTGTTGACACACTGTGAGGTTTGTAAACCTGAAAGAAAATGAGACCCCTAACCCACACAGCAAATTTACCTAAAGGCATTTGATCACGGAATGGTGAAAGACGAGTCCACATATTTGTCCGAGTTGAATAGACATCAACTTGCGTCTTCACATCCCCAGCTTGGAAGAAGAGAACTCTCAACAGGTGATAAGAGTTTGTGATCTTCTGGAACCCCATCCCAAAAAAGGAAGAACACCAGTCGGCCTTTGGATCCCATTCGATATGAGCACTGGGTACTTGGATCTCTTTTCCTGTCAGCGGGTTGTTGATAAAGTACCTATCATCTTGAGTCGCTTCACACACCAGTCCCCTGCAGTGTGCAACCAGTTCCTTTGGCGGGTCATCATCGATTACATTCCTACAGAATGACCTGGTTAATGGATCAGAAATTTGGTAACTTATTGGAGGAAAGAAGATTTGTTCATCAAAGAGAAACATTCTCTCATTCTTGTTAAGCGCATTGAGGTAGCTATCATTGATGAATAGGGGAGAGGATATGAGAGCATTCCAGGATTTGCTGGTGATTTTGAAACGAGTTACTTCGGTTGGTGATAGGCGTGATGTAATTTCGTGGATGAGGTCTGGAGGTATTGTGGGATTACTCATTTTCCAACCTAGCTGAGAGAAAGAATGCATAAAAACCATGGGAGGAGATGACTAATATAAGAAGATATAGATTGGAGTTTTCACATCAGAGTATTGAGGAGCGTGTGTTTGGAGGGAAAGTAGGGATGACATAGCATTAAATGCGACTTGACCCATCTGAAATTAGATACAAGCAAAATGCAATTATACAGCCAAATTCCCACTCCCCAAGCACATAAATCATTACAAATTTGTACACCTATGGGCCGAAACCTGTTCAACAATCAGATGTTCAACTTATTTTTTGGACTTCCAGTGGGCATAAACAGATGTTTTGGTTTACAAAATCTAACTTTTTTTTTATTTTGAAAAGACCCATTGCCTCATAGTTCGATTTTAGGGCATATCATATAATTTATTAAATTTAACAACATTGTTCAATTTTATAACATCATATAATTTAGTACAAATTTGTAGTCCTATGGGCTGAAAAGTCCAATTAATACAATGTTGAACAGGTTTTGGGGACTTCCAGTGGGCATAAACAGATGTTTTGGTTTACAAAATCTTACTTTTTTGATTTTGAAAAGACCCATTGCCTCATAGTTCGATGTACAGTGGATATCATATAATGAGTTTAATTTAACAACATTGTTCAAAATTTAAAATATCATATAATTTATTAAATTTAACAAGGTTGTTCAATTTTAAAATATCATATAATTTATCAAATTTAACAACATTGTTCAAATTGAACTAAAAACTACAATGTTGATCTGTAATAGTTAATGTTATGAATGTTCGATATTCAAATTTTGTTCAAATTTTAGACGGTTCAAGTTAACTAATTGAAAAGTTGTGTCCCGCAATTCAAATTTGTAGTTATAATTGTAACATACAATTTATTTACCCTTTTCATTGAAGATGTAATTCAATGGCGACCCTAAATTTGAGCATTGTCGTGACCAATAAAATAGAATTGTAAATTTGTCCACTGTCCAAGATTGTTGATTTGATTAATTTCAACTATTTTATGATTTTTAGACGATATAAAGTTGGTTTTATAACATGGCCATGTAAAATTGAGAACTGTTTTATAAAAAACGAAATGTAGTTAAATGTAGACAGGGTAGTCATTGTTTTTCAAATCGTAGAATTTGAACATAAATACGTTTAAATTGAGTAAATTAAAATTCAGAGTATGATTTTTGTACGATGTAAAGTTGAATTTATAACATAAAAAATGTACAGTTGGTGATGTACATTTGGATTTATAACAAATTCGTCTTCTTCAAGGTTGATTTATAACAATATTTTGTACTTGATTATATACATGAACATTTTTTAAAACAGTTTAACGTAAATTTCAAAATACATTCAACAAACTGAGTGACAGTAGCTTCAATTTATTTTCCCTTATCATTGAAGATGTAATTCAATGGCGACACTAAATGAGGCAATGGTCGTGATCGATAAAATAGAATTGTAAATTTGCCCATAAAAAAAATTGTTGATTTGATTAATTTTAACTATTTTATAAAAAACGAAATGTAGTTAAATGTAGACATGGTAGTCATTCTTCTTCAAATCGTAGATTTGACCCTAAAATGTTAAATCGAGTAAATTAAAATTGAGAGTATGATTTTTGTACGCTGTAAAGTTGTATTTATAACATAAAAAATGTAAGCTTGTTAAATGTAAAGTTGGATTTATAACAAATTCGCCTTCTTCAAGTTGGATTTATAACAATATTTTGTACTTGATTATATACATGAACCTTTTTGAAAACAATTTAGTGGTGAATGGGTCAAAATACATTCAACAAACTGAGTGACAGTAGCTTCAATTTAGTTACCCTTATCATTGAAGATGTAATTCAATGGCGACACTAAATGAGAGCATGGTCGTGACCGATAAAATTGAAGCTTCCAGATTGTTGATTTCATTAATTTGCCCATAAAAAAGATTGTTGATTTCATTAGCTTCAATTTATTTGCCCATAAAAAAGATTGTTGATTTCATTAATTTCAACTATTTTAAAATTAGCAGACGATGTAAAGTTGGTTTTATAACATGGCCATGTAAGGTTTAGAACTATTTTATAAAAAACGAAATGTCATTCTGTATTTGATCGTAGTCAATGATCTTCAAATCGTAGATTTGACCATAAAATGGTTTAAATCGAGTAAATTAAAATTGAGAGTATGATTTTTGTACGATGTAAAGTTGCATCTATAACATAAAAAAATGTACAGTTTGACGATGTAAAGTTGGATTTATAACAAATTCGCATTCTTCAAGTTCGACTTATAACAAATTTGATTCGTTCAACACTAAATTGAACAGTTCAACATTATATTGTAAGTACACCCTATTGTTCAACACTAAATTGAATAACTGTTCAAGTTGGTGTAGATTGAAGTACACCCTATTGTCTTAAGTCCCCTCCTGCTGCAAGTCCAAAACGACATGATTTATGTAACAAGTTCCCAATTTTGGAGATAAATATGTTGACATCACCCAAATGACATACCTCCAATTTTCTAAATAAAATCAACATCAAGATGATAGGTACTATAAGTATTGATTGGCATGCATAATTCATATAGTCAAATGGTAAACAGTTAGATAACCCAATTCATAACCTTCATAATGTATATTCTAGAAATAAATGCATGCTTTTCTGTTCTAACCAAAGCACAGTTATATAACCCAATTCATATGAGTATTGATTGGCATGCATAATTCATATAGTCAAACCAAAGCACAGTTATATAACCAAATTCATAACCATCATAATGCATATTGTATAATAAGCCCATCCACACGTTAGCATGCCCCATTTAAAATTCAAAATACATATTCTAGAAATAAAGTACCCGAACTCATCAATCTCATTCAAAATACATATTCTTAGATGCCATATGTTAAATTCTCCCAGTCAACTTCCTAAATCTTTGCTACTTTAGGATCCATAAACCATTCAACCATTCGTTTTTGGTAGTTACTTGCAGACACTGTACCATATTCCCCTTTCTTACTTTGTTTTCCTAACATTAGGTTCTCAATGTGGTAACATATGATAATTCCACAATCCAATGAACCTGAAAGCTGCTGCACGCAATCTTCTGAAACAGGATTTCGCAAAGCTTTTGTTAAAAAGTTATGACCTGGTTTAAGCCGTTTGAAAGCGTCTCGCAGTCTCCCCCACACATACTTAACCTGTATCATTGGAATTGGAAATAATTGATTTTCATTAATATATAAAAAAAAAACCAAAAAAAAAAAGATACAATCTTACAACAACTAAGGCTGATTTCAAGTGTGAATCTACGCGTCCAGCAGTTCTTGGAAGCATAGAGTTAAAAAAACGCCACTCGCCCGTCTTCATATTTAACCTTAGCAGAGTCCAATGGTTTCCTCCGTTAACCGGGAAAAGTAGGTAATCAGCATCTACAGCTTCTTCCAATCTTGCGTCGATCGAATTGACCAATGTCTGATTTTGTGTGTGACCATAATCCGTAATCAAAGTCTGACAGTTTTATAACAGTCACAAAGATATCAGAACTCAGATAATCAAAATTATTCGTATATAACAAAGATGCAATTATATTAGTATACCCAGCACATCGAAGTAAACAGCACAATCCTTTTAACACATGGCTTCTGCTTAAAGTGAATAACCCTTAAAATCTCACCCCAAGAATCAATCACCTGTAATAGTTCCTAAATAAGTGGCTAGAAATGTTGGGGTTAATATATGAAACGTAAAGAAAATGCAGAATGAACTATTTTTACCGAAGAAGAGATAATTCCGTTTTGTAGAATATCTACAATATGACCAATAGTGACTTCTGCAAATGGTGATTTTCCTGACCAAACTGGATACCTGCAACGCCTAAAAATAGGTCACTCAATACATTCAAACAAGCGTAATTATCAAATCATGAAGAAGACTGACCCCCTACTTACTCCTTCGATTTAAATTCCCACAGATCCGCGATCCTTTCCTTAATGTAGGTAGCACAGTTTTTTACTGTAAGAAGTTTTTCGTCAAGCTTCAACATCTGTTGGCTCTGAACCCGGCCTTTCCTCTTTCCTACACATTCTCCTTCTTCATCCCCAATTTGAATGAGCTCTCTTGTACTAGGCTGTGGTGTAATGTCCTTCCCTTTCCTCTCTTCATTCACAGTCCTCTTCTTAACTCCTCTGGTTATAGTACTTGGATCCGGATGATTATTCAATTTCTTCTCTTTCAAAATAGGGGATCCATCTTCTGAATTTATTTTTTCATGAATCCACGCTGTGTTAGAGTCCCCCTTTACATCAACCAGTTGTTTTTTCATTCTATCTATTTCAGTCCGCAGTCCTTCGATCAACTTCCTTAGCTCTTCATTTTCCCTCGTCAACCGCTCACTCTTTGATTCTGCAATACACAACTTCTCAACATTATCTATTTGGGCTAAGTTATTCGGATTGCTGTAAATCTGAGTTGGTGTTGGAACAGTATATTCTTCTATACGTCTTTCCAACTCCATTTTTTCCAATTTCAGTCGCTCAATTATATTTTCCTTATTCTTTAACTCAGCTTCGTACTTCTACATTTCAGTCTGAAATCCCCTTGATGCATTCTGCATTTCACTGGAAATCTTATCCATGTCATTATTGTCTTTAGGGAGAGATTCATTATCCATGGGGAAACCTTCATCAACTTGCCTAACAAGGCTCCTTGAAACTTCATCTTGCTTTCCAGTGCATGCCCCCCTGATCATATCCTCGACAAACCCAACCCCTCCTGAACTGAGATCCATCATAACTTTAGCGATCTGAACTGTAGCAACTCTTTGGGGTGTATGATACTGGCTCATACCAATACTGAATGATGGTCCATTAAGAGCTCTGAAAGTCGACTTTTCGCCACTGAATTCTCCACCATCATCTCGCATTGTACACAAACCATAAACAGTTTCACTCTCCTTTTCTCCACTGCATCCCTCTCCAGACTCTCGCATTGTACTAAAAGAATCCATATTAAACGAAGATTGATTTGATTGCCCTATTTTCTCCAACTTTTCAGATTGATTTGCTTGCCCTGTTTTTTCAAACTTTTCAGTATCCTTTTCAACATCCTTATCTGAGCCAATACCAACAACATATGAAACCTCTGATGAATCTTCAGGTTCATCTTCAATTTCCCTCAACTTAGAAACTGTCCTAAGTTTTGTCTTCTCGTCCGACGTTGCTTTCAACAATATCTTTCGAACCTAACATTGTTATATTGCAAAATGCCCCGAGTTAAATGTTCTTAGATTTAAGGAGATTAAATATCATTTTAACAAAATAAAATGTTAATTGATTACCTTTATATCTCGAGATAGCTTCAACTTCTTAACCACCGAATTCATCTTGTTTAAATCCCATTTTAAAAATCGTGGGAATGCAGATTTATGTACGGGCTTCAACAAGGATGCATGCTCGCATAACCAGAACTGTCGTATACTCAAACGAAGAAAAATTGTAATGATTACTGAAAAAATATATATATGCAACGATATTAAATATAGAGTTATTCGAGTCTTACAGGAAGTAGGACAGCACACCCTCCAACTTTAAGATTCTTGGTTCTTCCAAATTGCTTACTCAACATCTCAACAATTAACATTGACCAATCATGTAGGCAAATCTCATTGAAATTCTCTAAATAGCAACTTATATGCGTATAGACTGAACAATTTTTATTGGTACAAAACAGAATAGCCATCATGTAACAACACAACAGACGAGCAACGTCCTTATAGCTATCACGGTCATGCTTGCTCGAAACAGCGGTCAACTTTGAGAGTATGAGTCTCTTATACATCACTAAATTAGAATCTGAAACTTTATCTAGGTCCGCTGAGAAACATCTACGAACCCAAACTGGAATATTGTAATTTTTTTCTTTCAAAGGTATAGGTTTGCTCCCACAGCTAATACCAAATATAAGTTGGGCATCCCTCCTATTTAATTGAAGAACTTCTCCACCAATAAAGAAAGATTCAGAATCAACATCAAAACATTTGATTATTTGTCTAATTGTGCTCTCATGTTTTCTCGCCCTCTTTAACAAGCTTTCAAAATTCTTCCTATATATACTTTCAAAAAACAGCCAAAACGGAGTCTTTTTAATATATTTTTTGTGATTTTCATCAAGTTTCAGGCCATTCACTTCCTTAATCAATGTTCGAAGATTGGATCGATAATAAGTTTCTCTTTTGTTAACCTTTATCCGACCTGCAAACCAACTCACGCATATCAATTTATACCAGTGTTATAGTAAATATCCAAAAATTCAATTTGCCTAATCTTTTAACTAACCAAAACAATTATTCAGCTTGACTCGTTTACTCATCATCGAACAATCTTCTTCACTGCTTGTATCAGTTGTAGACTCGTTAAGGACGTCATTATTTTGTCTATCCATAGATAACGAATCACTTTCTGTTATGCGATATCACACAAATGATATGTCAATCACTACAACAAAATGCATTTTTTGTAACGATTTTATTTGTAACCAACTAATAATTGGTTACAAAAAGTTAACGTATTGTAACAAAATTCTGTTTTAGTTACAAAAAGTCATATTTTAAATAACAATATCTAATTGTCGTTACCAATAGCAAAAACTTAGTTACAAATAGTAAATGACTTTTTATTTTATTTTATTTATTCATTTTTTAAAATATACTATGTAAATTAAAGATAATTTCTCTTTTCCTACCACATAAATGTCTTCTTATTTTTACTATAAAATTTTACTTCATTTAATTATTTGGGGCTTATAATATATTTTTGAGTTGCATATCTAAATTAGAAGTTAGAAAGCAGTTTAGCCCTAAAATAATTTCAGAAAAGTGCCCTAGAAAAAAAAATTGAGATAGGCAAGCTCATTGTTAAATTCCTAATTCACATCACAATACCTAAATTTCACAGCGTGTTCTACCGTTGTGCCTTGTGGCTGATTGATTTCTCACCAACACATCTAACCCCCATTGAGATCGATTTACGACTCCACGACGCATTCTATGGCGAAGCACTCTCAGAAAATCCGAATTTCCGGCGATTCTCAGCGGCAGATACACTAATTGCGATCAAAGGTAACTACTCTCTTCTCTCTTATTCTCTTATGTGGCCTTTAATTTGCAAATTGTCCTGTTCTTTTCTTTCTTTTGTTTGAGTTTTAACTTTCTGTACGTATATGCCCACCCCTATCCAATTTCTAAATTCGCCTCTTGCCCTTCTGCTCTTGCTTCTCCGCCCTTCTCCTCTCGCTTCTCAGCCATTCGCCGGCCACTTTTCTTAGGTAAGTATAATTTTCTTAGTAAATCCAGTGTTATTTGTTAATTAAAAAAAATTAAAGCATGTTTTATTTATGTCTATATAATAGAGTTATTTAATTTATGAGCATGTGGGAATTTCTTTTTTGACTGACAACTTGGTTCTGAATTTTGGGGTTTGTCGTGTAAACCGAATTTTGGGTTCATGGTAAACATAATGAAATCACAAGGTTGTTGTTGTAGTTAATATTTATATTATGTTTGGTAAATAGTTGATATTAAGATGTATTTGTATTTCAATTCGTTCACTTCAATTTTTAAACAATGACTACAATAAGTATGCTATTTATTGAGAGAAAGTTTGATTACAACCCTTATATATGTAGACTGTTGTGATAATAAAAGATATGTGGGAAGAAAATATATAATGGTTGACATTTAACTAATAAAGTTGAATGTTCTATTACAAAAGAGTGTACAACTTCTTGTTAATAAAGACTAGAGAAACAGGGGAAAATATTTGTGTTCACTAGGTGATAATTAAGATGTGAGACATCCAAATTGTATCAGTCTTTGCCTTTCAGAGTTATATATTATTATATTTATAAGTTTACAACTATTTGTCCTATCAAATAAATTAACTAGGTTTGCTAACTTTGGTGTGTGCCTTAGAAATTTTAACTAGTCGCTTTAGCATAGGTTCTTGATTAACTCAATCAATTCAGCAAATGTATTAGTCAGAAATTTGTTAGATGATAAAGAAACTACAAATAGGTTTATTGGTAGAGAGGTGGGCAGACTCGCGAGCATGTACAAATAGCGAAGACTCTGGGAGTCACTAAGCTTCTAGTGGTCGTTAACAACATGGATGAACCTTCTGTTAAATGGTCAAAAGAAAGGTGTTTCTGCTAAACAATATCATTGGCATCTATACTGGTTAATTATCTCGTTCTTATGGTACATTCTTATTATTGCAGATTTGATGAGATTGAGTCAAAAATATCTACATTTCTGAAGGCCTCTGGCTATAATGTGAAAAAAGGTAACTCGGCATCTTATTGATGTGAAGTTTCTCTTTTAGACTCTCTTTCAAACTCATTTTTGTAGTTCATTCCATTTATGTTTTTTAGACTTTTTACTTTGAGGAATTACATGTGTATCTTGAGACTATTTTGGTTCAATAATTTTGATAGTGTCTCTTGGCAATCATGCTCGAACTAAATATATATTTTCCCTAGAAATGAGTCTTCCCGATACTATTTTTTTATTAGATTCTTTATGTAGTTATAATTTTATACCAGTATGCAGTTTTGTTGACTAAGTATGCGACCTCGATACTAGTGTACCTCTAGTTATAGTTTATGACCTTCATGAGTAGTCTAGTTACAGGCAAGTAATATGTGAAGTATGTTTTGAAGGGATATGTCCACAGTAGTCTTGTTATTTATAGAATACAAGGCAACTCCATGGGTTTTGTTGTTCTCGAGTGATGTTTTGATTTGTAGTAATTTACTAGATAATGAATTGAAGTATTTCTTCTTAAGTTATCTGTCCATGTGGCATCCAAACTTTAAAAGTCCTCTCTAATGTGGTCATCCTCTATGTAGTGATGTGGAATTGTTATTCTCTAAAACTTTTTTTTTTATAAATTATCCTTGTGCCTCCTTAATATTTTGCGGTGTTGATTTATTGGTAAACGGGCTTGAATGAATGACTGTTGTTATTGTTTTGTTGTGGTTTTAGTAGAAGTTGTTAGCGATGTTTGATCAAATGGTTGTTGTTTGATGTTGTATATAGTGTTATTGTGTTGTTTTGCTTTGTTGAGGGCATTGACTATTTTTTTATTTTGGTTTCAGGTGTTGGTATTAGTTGATCGGGTCTTGGTTCTGGGGTTGAGTGGCCATTTTTGCTTATATTTCTTACTTTGGCTCACTTATAGTTTGGCTGGTGCATTTTTATTATTTAAGTTGAATATGTTTTTTTATCTATGTAGTAAACTTATATTTGTGCATAATAATTTCTTAATCTTATGATATTTTATTGTTGTCTTTTTTTGTAGGACAATGAATTTGCACTTTGATCGTAGACAAGAAGGCTAATCAAGAGACTTCAATCAAGGATATGGTTTTTTATGCAAGTTATTAGACACATTAAAATGCTCAAATACATTTTTGTATAATTGTTTAGAACGTGTTTAGACATTTTTATTTCTAAATCAACTACAAATGACATGAATTTTTTGTTCCTGGTGACATTGTTGATTGAGTTTTTAGTTGGAGAATTATTATTTTCTTGAAATAAAATCAATGCATTATGACCATATGAGTTATTTGTATTAATTATTTATTCTTGAAATGAAATGAGCGGTAAATGTTACAAATATTAGTAACAAATCAAATATTTTAGTACTAAATATATGATTTTATATAACAACTTATTTGTAACGAAATTGATATTTTGAACAAAATGTGTAACATTTTGTAACATAATTGTTGTAACCAAAAAAGGTGTCGTTACAATTGTATTGGTAACAAAATTAAAATTTTTTCGTTACAAAAACTTTTTGCAACGAGCTTTACAAGACCAACTTTTGTAACAAAATGTTTCGTTACAAAAGGTTTTTGTAACCAAAAAATGATTTTTTGTAATCAATTTTTTCGTTACAAAAAGTGCATTTTGTTGTAGTGAATATGCCGTTATTAAGAAAATTCTACGTTGAACTTATGTAATGTCCTAACAAGAATTGTAAGCATGTACCGATTGAAGATTCATCAGAGGTAGAATTCTCAAGCTCATCGCATTTCTTGTGCTTTTTGAAATCATCTTGAGATTCTGCACTCTCTACAACATCCAAAAACAAAATGGTCATAAAAAAAGGCACAACATGATATCATAAATGATGATGAAAAATGCTATGAATATCCAAAACTTGTTTCCTTTTAAAACCCTATAAAAATAAGTTTAATTCAAAGTTTTATTCACCTGATTCTGAGATGCTCGATGATGAATAATTCACTGCAGGTCCTTTTCCTAACCAAAAAAAAGATAAATGACTCATGAAAAAAAAAAAAATTAAATTTGAACTTTGATCTTTTTTCTACAAACCTTTTTTCCTATGTCGTCCATGATCATCATTTCTTCCCTTTCGTTTACCTGTTCTCAAGTTAAATAGAAAATTTCAGAAAACAAGATTTCCATAGAAAAATCCTTCATTACATGAATGAAATAAGCAAGGAAAAAAACATTTCATATTACCCAGGTTGGAAAAACCCTTTTCAGTGTGTGATTTGTTATCCCGTTTTGATTTCTTCACCGGACTCATGGTTGCTTTCCCTCGGACCTTCCAAATTTTTTGAAACAACAGATACGTCGATCAAGATCACGCGTAAAACAAAAATATTCTGCGATTATAAACAGAAATTACCTTCCTCAAATTCATAGCTTTAGAAGAAAATCAAGCTTCAAGAATCCCCAAATCCTAAAGCTTTAGAAGAAACCCAAGCTCCAACAACTCCCCAAATGCCTTGCTTTCGAAAATTTTGAGTGTATGTCAAATTTCAAGCTCCAAGAATCCCCAACTCCTAAAGCTTTACAAGAAACCCAAGCTCCAAGAACTACCCAAATGCCTTGCTTTCGAAAATTTTGAGTGTATGTCAAAAAGTAGATGTCTAATCAATCGAAATCGTACACCTCATAACTTCTAGCTTCACTGTTTGCATGTTGGGAAAAGTAAGAGTAAAATGGGCAAATTCCACATAAATGCGTATCGAGTTGCTAGAATTTCTAATGAGAGTCTTAGGTTGCTATATTTTGCCCAAATACGTACCTAATAGTGGGTTGCCCTTTAATATATGATCAATTAACTTTTATATATCAAAATGTACTCCAGTTGTTAATATTAATGGGGTAATATATATAAAAGTACATTTTTATATAAAATTATCTATTAAATTAACGGTGCAGTCGGTGCGGTTAATCACCTAAAATTTAAATTGTATTGTTATAGCGGTGCGATTTTATATAATTATTTTAACCGCGGTTTTTTAAACGAAGGTACAATTCAATCGAGTTTTTAAAATTTTATGATCATCCCTAACCCAGATTCCCTATACCACCAGGAGAAAATAATAATCTAGTCTATAAGCTGTCCCTATTATTTAGAAAATTCCATAACCATTTGCATTACTCTATTAAAACATCCAAAATCCCTTACTCTGATTTGTATATATTTTTTCATTTAATCCAAGCTACTTTGTTCCCATTCTCCCTTCAAACCAAATAAAATTGTTCGATAAAATTCAAATAAACAAAAGTTGGTTATGACCATTGACCAGAGGGAGGTTTAAAATGCAATGAAAAAGGAGGCGCGGGGGTGTCTTGGCATTCAAACATTCCGTTTGTTATATTCCTTTGCCACCAATCAAAGCAAACCCAAAAGGCATTAGTATTTAGATTCCCATTTTTCTCTCTGTTTTACTTTCTCAGATTGCAGATTGTACTGGTGGTACGCCTTTCTTTTCTTTTTAACTTACAATTGATGATGCTAGTTTGTTTACATGAATGGCCCTTTTCTTTGTTAATGCTTTATTTTAGTATTTAAGTTTGGTTATTATGAACGTTGTCTAGATTATTTCAGGGTTTAGGGTTCTTGTGTATTTGATTATTCTGTAAAGTGAAATTATTGAATATTCACTACATTTTTTCTCATCCCATCCACTTATTCTTTACTCAATATTTTGTACATCTTTGGAGAACTCTAATTCTTGAAATTTGTTTATCATTTTTGATGCATTTCTGATTTTGGTGATGATAGTAGGCACATGCAGAAACCAAAGGAATTGCTGAAAGAGGTAGCCATATCAGCCGGTGCTGATAAGTCACCAACGAAAAAGAAGACGACGAAATCCTTGCATCCTCCTCCTATTGAGACTCACTGGCAATTAGTTCCCACCGAAGAGGGGTGCAAACGCCCCCTTAGTTTTAAGAAAATGCTTTCACAGCCATTCAAGTATATGTTGAGGAGGAGCCAGAGGGCTCTTGAAGGAACTCGTAATCCTAAAGATGAAAAAATTGTTGATTCGTTTCGTGAATTGCTTTTTCTCGAGGGCCACTTGCCTGAAAACCAATATGACTATCACACTCTTTTAAGGTTATTATTCATTTGTCCATATTTCAACTTACTTTTTGTGTTGCAATGACTATGAAGAAGAACTAAAGGGGCGCTTGGTTTTCAAGTTCTTGAATGGTGAATTACAATAGTTGCATTGTTAGTGTATTGCTTTAATTTTGGAATAAGTGGAGATAAAAAAATGATTGTTGGTTTAGGAATTATTGAGGAGAAATGATTATAGGGGATAACTTATGTTGACTCCATCTTTTATTCTCATTAACCACCACAATTGCAATATATTCATTTCCATTACTATTCTCATTGAAGAATTATGAACCAAGTGCCACGCCACCCTAAAGTAAGTAGTGGAGTTATTAATGGCCTAGCTTTGTAAGCTATTCATCAAGTGTTATTCTCTATTTGGTGGTTACTTTTTATAACAGATTTCTCAGAATGCGAGACTTTGATGTGATGAAAGCTAAGGAAATGTACGTTCGGTATATTAAGTGGCGAGAGGAATTTGGTGCTGACACAATCTTTAAGGTATAGCTTTTTACATTGCTAATCTTCTCCAAGAATGTTGATTGCATGTGTTTGTGCAGCAATTTGATGATTGTGTGGCAGGATTTTAAGTTTGAAGAGTATGAACAAGTTAAAAAATGTTATCCTCACGGATTCCATGGAGTCGACAGATATGGGAGGCCAGTTTATATTGAAAGAATTGGAATGGTTGATCTTGATACGTTTCTTCGAGTAACTACAATTGAGAGATTTGTGAAGCATCATGTATATGAACAAGAGAAGACTCTAAATTGTAGATTTCCTGCATGTTCACTTGCTGCAAAGAAACACATAGCTTCAACTTTGAGCATTTTGGATGTGAAGGATGTGGTAAGCAATGTATTGTGTGCAGACCCACAAAATAACTTAGTACACACATCACTCGGTTAAGCTTGCTTAAAAACACCCATCATAATTTAAAAAATGCCCATGTTTTCTAAATGTTATATCTATATTTTAAGTCAAGTTTGATTCTACTTTTCTATTCCGAAAATTGAACATATATAAACTTAGGCTCTTATACAATTTCAAAATTGAGAATTAGAAGAAAAACTGGCCTAAATAGAAAGTCATGACATTATAAAGTCATTTGAGAGGTATTTTAACTTTTTGATTCGATTAAATTTGACCAAGTGGTAGGTGAACTGAGTAAATTTGTGAGAGCAAATAGCCCCACCCTTTCTGAAGTTGATTATTGTAGTATGTGCTTCACAATCTTAGTTTGGATAGAACATATCAATGTTGTATTTATTTTGGTAGTTTCTTTTCATCCCTAGAGTTATAAATGTCAGTTCTGGATCGTACGTAGTTTAATTTCTTGCACTTGTCCTGTTATTGTAGTTAACACTTACTTTAAAACCAACTTCATTTGCAGGGAATGAATCAGTTCTCAAAGCCTGCTAGGTATCTGTTTATGGAAATTCAGAAAATCGATAGCAACTATTATCCTGAGGTATGCTTCACAGTTCACACCTTATCGTGCTTTCTCTTGTTTTCGTCCATCATTTGCCTGGAACTTTCAAGAAGTACTACGTTTTCTGTGACCGAACACCAAGTTACTTATTTGAGATAAAACAACAGACAGATTGGGTTTGACATGACATATTCAAGAATTGTCTAAGTGATCCAGTATTTAAGAATGCTCATCTAGACATATGTGTCGCCTTTGGTTTTCCAAGAGAATTTAGTATTTTTTTCAAATTTGCCTATTTCAAAAAACGACAGTTAAATTGGGATGGAGGGCTATTTGTCCTATTTAGTTAATACTTTCCTTTGGTAATGTTTTCAGACACTACACCAGCTTTTTATAATAAATGCTGGGTCAGGATTTAGGGTGCTTTGGAAAGCAATCAGGGCTTTTCTCGATGCACGAACCTTGGCTAAGATCCGAGTAAGCACATCGTATATGTTCTCTGCTTTCTTTTCTTCATTACGTTACCGTTAGGCCCCGTTTGGTAGCCAAGCCTTATCTCATCTCACCTACCAAACGGGCCCTTAGAAGCAGTTCAATTTAAGTTTTCATAGCGTACGTTGTAGGTGTTGGGAACAGACTACAAAAGTAGCCTAATTGAAGCTATTGATCCAAGGTAAGAAATGATGGTTTTGGTGTTTAAAAAACAGATGTCCCTTGATCAACGTTTTAATCTTTTTTTCAAAACAGTAACCTCCCGAGTTTCTTGGGTGGTGACTGCACGTGTTCAGGATCGGATGGTTGCCTTTTTAGCGACAAGGGGCCTTGGAATGATCCCGAAATCACACAAACGCTTCAGGTCCTTCCTCCTTCATTAACCAATCTTTCAAATTCTGTTTGTTTATGTTATTTTATCCATGTGTTCATCGCCCCAAGATCGCATGTTTTGTGCGTTAGGGAATGTTTTATACCGAGGAGGATAAGCAGGAAGATGGGGAGAGGAATCGTACTAATGGAAAGAACGCCTTGGTTTGTGACAATGTAAGTTTTTTCATGAACGTTCAACGGACTTGAAACCAACTACTTCTCATCATGTGTTATATGACAAAGTCTTGTATGCACTAGGTGCGTTCATATTTTAATGTTATTAGCTGTTTTACTAAAAGGTATTCATTGTTTTGCACCGAACTACTGGTGTACAAGAGACTTACTCATGTTGTATATAGACATGAAAGCATAGCTGTGTAATAATACTAAGATGCAGGAGAAGCTTCGATATGAAGAAGCACGAGACAAGAGTCGGGGAAGAGAATGTGGTGGTGAGCCTTTGTTGCAGAAGATCCAAGCATTTGAGCCCGTGCTTGAAGATGCAAAGCAAGTGAGTTTTTTAACTACTCTCTCCTGTTCAAAATAAATGTTGATTTAGAAAAATTCACACTTATTGATACACTCTTGATTTTTTTTTTTAATCAATTTAGAAAGTAGTTTTTTATGAAAATAAGGATAACTTGAGGATGTTTAATTTGGGATTTACCCGGCCGGCTAGTACGTGGGATGTTACGCCTTTCGTCCTGTTGTAGTTCGAAATTTAAAATCCGAATTTCACCATTCAACTATATCTACCCTAAAATACCTACAAATCTTAGTATTGATTTGACTCATGCACAAACATAGAATTTTAAAATCTAGGATTTCCCTATCCAAATTTTCACCATCCTATATAATCCCAAATCAAACATCTTGGAGAACAACATTATTGTTGAGTTTTAAAAGGACACTTATTTTGAAAAAAAAAAAAAAAAACAACTTGTAAAATTACATTTATTTTGAATTGGAAGCAGTACTATCTTTTATCATCATGCATTTTCTATCTCAAATAATTAATTAAATAAAACAAACACTTCTTCTGCCAGAAAATCAGGATGCTGGAAACTGCATTGAGAGATACCAAGTTGGTGAGTTTCTTCTCATCACTGTCAACATTGATATATATATATAGAGAGAGAGAGAGGAGAGATCGTCTCACAGTGAGACGGAGTATAATTTGAGTACGAGACTTTAACACTTTGAAATAAGCAAGGAATGTTTATCTGTGCTAATTTACACACATTGCATATCAATTCATTCAGTTCTTTTATTACGTGTGTTTCAGGTATTGGAAGGACTAACGCAACATATAGAAGAGCTGAAAAAATGAGCATACCCAAAAAGACAATTTAGAATTACTTCAATATTAGTATAAATAAAATCATTGATCAATGTTGTGTGGCATTATCTGTTTCATATATGATAATTGGCAATTTTAGTAGGATTTCTTTAGCTAGGGCTTGGAAGACTTGCACTTGTTAAAGCATAAGTATATAGAAAAATATTTCATTCACCTGAGATTAATTATACACATTCTAATTTACTATATACTATATACAATGCAAATTCTCTGATTTATGCTACCAGATTTTCTTTATGCAAATCACATGGCTTATGCTACTATCCCCCCTCAAGCGAGACATGGATTGCAGACCAACGTAGAGCTTGGATCGAAAAAGCTCAAACAAGGGATATGAGAGACTCTTAGTTAAGATATCAATGATATGGTGTTTTGAAGAGATGAACGAGTCGTACAGAACATAATGGAAATCATTGTTGATGTGTGTTGACACGTTTGTAAGCAGTAGAGTTATGACAAAAAAAAATGACATTAATGTCGATGTAGAGGAGCAAAGGGCAATCTCGGAAGTTGCACCCAAAGTTCTCGAAGCAATCCATCTCAATCGCATTGCTTGCAAGGGCATAATACTTGGGCTCACAACTAGATCGAGCCACGTGGGTTGGTTCATTTTTGGATCTTTAAGAGACAAGATTGTCATCAATAAAGATTGAGTATCTGTGGATGGACCGACGTATTTCAATACACCAAGCTTAGACCTGCATCCGAGTAGCCAACTAAAGAAGGGTGCTAAAAAATGTAAGATCAAAAACGTAAGTGTCCTTGACGTACCACAATACTCTTTTAACGACCTATAAATCTTTAACAATAGGGTGTTGTAAGAATTAACTAACCAAATTAACGACATTTGAAAGATCTGACCTTTTGATCGTTAAATATCATAGAGCACCGATAAATATTGTGAACATGGGTTTGGAGTCCTCTAGTCACGCTCGTTGTAGAAATTCACCAACACACTTGGCTTGATTGACAAATAACCTTCAAGGATAAGAAAGTACATCAAACGACCAAGATCATTAATGGCAAACTCACCTTGAAGTAAGCCGGAATCGTTGTATGTCAATATAAAATTATCAAAATATACAAGAAGATAAAAAGAGAGGAATTCAAGTGACTACACTAAAAAATGATATTGAGGAGAAAATCATACAAGTAGTTGAAACCAAGCATAAGGAGCCTAATTAAGGTCATACAAGTCCTCCTTGAGACGATGCACATGATCCGAAAATTGAGGGTCAATATAATCCGGAGGCTGCTTCATGAAGATAGGGTTAGGAAGAATGTCGTTAAGAAAAACATTCTTAACATAAAATTGATGTAGTGGCTAGTTTTGTACAACAACAAGAGGAAGAAGAGTATGAACTATTGAGGCATTGATAATCAAACCGAATGTGTGTGAGTAGTCGAAGTCAAGTAGTTAAGTGAGGCCCTGAGCCACTAAACATGTCATATGCCGATCAATGGTGTCGTTGGATAGAAATAGTGTGCAAAAAATCTCATTTTGAATGAGAAATAAATTGTCAGTGAAAACAACATCAATCAAAAAACAAATTCTTAGTAAGATGGGGAACAACCAAAACATCCAACAATTTATATCATGATATAAAGAGTAATAACCAATGTCAAAATGTGTGTGAGACGTCTGTCAAGTAATTCCAGTCGATTAGACGTCTCCAACCAAGTAGAATACTTGAAGATAGAAGAAATAACTGCTCTAGGATAGTAATTCAAAAAGTAAGCAACGAGACTAACAACACACAAGAATTTAAGTGGTTCGATCAATGTGATCTACATCCACTAGACCAAACGAGTACTTCTTTGATTGATAAAGAATGTTTTCACACTCATTCACTCGGAATAGGATATTTCCTCACTTCACTCGTGAACTCACACAACTCAAAGATTACAAAAACGTACTACAATCTACAATCCAACCTTTACAATGTACACATACAAGAGTATATAAAGACCAAAGGTAGTTGCTGTTGTTAGGAACTGTTTGAGTAGTTATCGACCGTTTGCAACCGCTTGTAACAACCCATGTGCTCTGTTATTGCCCAACTGAAATGGTAGTTATGCCCTCAAGTAGTTGTAACTGTAATACAGCTAGTTAAACAAACTAACTTTCATATCAGAAGACTTGTCCATAAAGATCAGAACACTACTTAGTGTGCTGATACTCAACTCTTCTGTTCTTGTGATCAAAAGCTGACTCTGCTGATAGACTTCCACTGTGCTGACCAAGTACTGTGCTGATATACCCTGCTGCAGTACTGTGCTGATATACTCTGCTGAAGTATTGTGCTTGGTATACTCTGCTGAAGTACTATGCTGACCCAGTATTGTGCTGACTCAGTACTATGCTGATCCACTACTGTGCTGAACTCTAAGCATCACCTTCTCAACTGATTGAAAACCTTCAACTCATCTGATTTCGGCCTAAGTCATCTTATCTGATCCTATCAGCTCACTACTCACTTAGTGTGCTGACTATGAGATTATGAGATAACACTCACAATTCTCCACCTTTAGCTCATAATCGAACTAATCTCCACCAAAACAAAACACCAACACTATCCTCCTCAAAGAATAACCTCCACTACTGATCTTCTCCCACAAGAACAGTAGCCTTCTCCTCAGAGGAATTAATGCAGTCCAATAATTCTAAGACACAAGCCAAACTTCTCTTTTGGCAATGCCTTAGTGAACGCATCAGCAGGGTTCTCCTCTGTAGCAATCTTCACTACCTGGACCACCCCCTTCTCTACAATATCTCTTACAAAGTACAGCTTTACATCTATATGCTTAGTTCTCTCATGATACCCCTGATGCTTTGCAAGATGTATTGCACTTTGGTTATCACCGAAGACAGTCACACTTCTTTGTGATATACCAAACTCCTTCAAGATCCCTCTAAGGCACATGCTCTCCTTAACTGCCTCAGTCAAGGCTACATATTCTGATTCTGTAGTAGATAATGCAACTACAGACTGATGTATTGACCTCCATGATATAGTTGTACCAAATAAGGTGAACACATAACCTGTTAAGGACTTTCTTGTGTCTACATTGGCTGCATAGTCGGCATCAACATATCCCACAAGTGCTTCTGCCTCATCTGATATCTTCTGAAATTTCAGACCCTTCTCAGCTGATCCCAGAACATATCTCATTACCCACTTAACTGTCTCCCAATGACTTAAGCCTGGATCACTCATGTAACTGCTGATTACACTCATTGCATGAGTTAAATCTGGTCTGCAACACACCATAGCATACATTAAACTCCCTATTGCACTGGCATAAGGAACCTTACTCATATGAGCTCTCTCTTGACTGTTCTTGGGACACATCTGATTGGATAGCTTCTGATGCTGGCCAATTGGTGTAGAAACTGACTTAGCTTGATTCATCCTGAATCTCTCTAACACCTTCTTCAGATAGGTAGGCTGACTAAGCTGAATTGCTCCTTCAACTCTACTGATCTCCATCTCAAGGATCACTTTAGCTTCACCAAGATCTTTCATCTCAAACTCCCTTTTCAGAATCTCTTTCACCTGATTGATACTGTTAATAGACTCCCCAGCTATTAACATATCATCTACATACAACAGAAGATAGGTAACTAAACTCCCAAGTCGTCTGAAGTAAACACAACTGTCATACAAGCTTCTTGCAAAACCAGCTGAGCAAATGTACTCATCAAACCTTAAGTACCATTATCTAGGGCTTTGTTTGAGGCCATAGAGTGATTTTTCGAGTAAGCACACTTTGTCTTCTCCATCTTCTATGTCCAACCCTTCTGGTATTTTCATGTAGATCTTCTCATCTAAGGCCCCATGAAGAAATGTTGTGGTCACATCCATCTGATGCAACTCCAATTCATATTGAGCAACCATAACCAATAAGATTCTGATGCTACAATGCTTTACAACAGGTGAGAAGATTTCATTAAAGTCAATACCTTCTTTCTGTGTAAATCCTTTAGCTACAAGCCTTGCCTTGTACCTAATCTTGCCACCTCTCTGAGCCTCCACCTTCTTCTTGTAGGTCCACTTACACCCAACAAGTTTCTTGTTCTTAGGCCTCTCAACAATCTTCCAAGTTTGGTTCTTGTTAAGAGATTACAATTCTTCCTCCATAACAATTAACCACTTCTCTTTGTCATGGCAATTGATGGATTATGTGTAAGTTTTAGGCTCCAGAGACTCCACCTCAAGAGCTGCACATAAAGCAAATGATACTATGTCAGCTTGACCATACCTTTGAGGTGGGTGGACTTCTCTTCTGATTCTGTCCTTAGTCATCTGATAGTCATGAAGCTCAGTATCACTATGAGTAGTCTCCTCCTCATCTGGATCAATCTGATCTTTAGTTACTGTTCTGGTTTCAACATGCTCCACCTCAACTTGTGTCTCATCTGGTCTGTTGTGTGCTGCACTTGAACTTGCCTCTTCTTCCAGTGGCATTCTACTTTCATCAAAAGTTACATCTCTGCTGATAATACACTTCTGCATTCCAGCTTCAAGGCACCACAACCTATACCCTTTCACACCTGAAGGATACCCTACGAACACACATTTCAAGGCTCGAGGCTCAATCTTATCTTGCTTGACATGGACATATGCTAAACAACCATAAACTTTCAAATTACTGTACTCAGCTGCATGGCCAGACCATAACTCTTCTAGGGTTTTAAATTTCACAGTTGAGGAAGGGCTTCTGTTTATCAAATAGGCTGCTGTTGACACTGCTTCTCCCCAAAATACTTTAGGCAATCCCGAGCTGCTCAACATGCACTTGACCCTCTCAAGCAAAGTCTGGTTCATTCTCTCAGCTACTCCATTCTGCTGAGGTGTACCTGGTACTGTTCTATGCCTCACTATACCCTTCTTCTTGCAGAAAACATTGAACTCTTCTGATATGAACTCCAGCCCATTATCAGTTCTCAAATGCTTAAGCTTCTTTCCAGAGACATTCTCAACCTCAGTGAGCCATTCCTTGAACTTTTCAAATGCTTCTGACTTGGATTTCAAGATAGTGATCCATACCTTTCTTGAGTAGTCATCTATGATAGACATGAAGTATCTCCCACCACTTCTGGTTTGATTCCTAGCTGGCCCCCATAAATCTGAATGGACATAGTCCAAAACTCCTTTGGTAGAGTGTGTACTTTTGCCAAACTTCAATCTCTTGGATTTCCCAAGAATGCAGTGCTCACACAAATCAAGCTTTGTGATCTTGTCACCACCTAGCAATCCTTGCTTACTTAGCTCAAGTAGGCCCTTCTCTCCTACATGACCTAGTCTTCTGTGCCACAACATTGAGTTGTCTTGCACCCTTTCCACATCTGATCTGCCAATCACTGTTCCTCCCTTAAGAAAGTAGAGATCATTCATTCTCTCACCTTTAAGAACAGTAAGCTTCCCCTTTGAAACTCTAAGCTCTCCATCTTCTGACTGAAATTTGTAGCCCATTGAATCCAGCATACCAAGAGATATCAAATTTCTCTTGAGTTCAGGAACATACCTGACCCTCTTGAGAATCCTCACTACTCCATCATACATCTTCAAGTGTACTATACCTTCACCTTTGACTTTGCAAGTGTGATCATTCACTAACAACACAGAACCTCCATTATGATGCTTAAAATCATGAAACCAATCTCTTCTTGGAGTCATGTGGAAAGAACACCCTGAATCTAAAATCCAATCATGCTGTTCTTTAGTGGAAGTGATGGATAGGGACTGAGCTGACTCATCACCTTTCTGCTCCTCATCTTCTTGGGTTTGATTTGCTTGATTCTTATCAACAGGGTTCTTTGGACCAGATTTTCTCATAAGCTGTCTGTACTTGTAACAAGTACTCTTAAAGTGCCCAGGTTTGTTGCAGTGGTGGCACACTACTTCCCCTTGATTTGACACTGCTGATTTTCCCTTATCAGCTCCCTTGGGTTGACTAGACCCCTTCTTGGAGACAGACTTCTTCTGACCTCCCTTGATTGTCAATCCTTCTCCACTGCTACTTTTATCTCCTTGAGATGTCTTATTATGTAGTAGCTTGGACTTGACAGCCAAGATCACATCCTCCAATGTGATTGCCTCCTTTCTACCATACAAGATGGTGTCCTTTAGGATATTAAAGGACTTAGGAAGAGCACTCAACAAGATAAGAGCCTTATCCTCTTCTTCAAGCTTGACATCCAAATTCTCCAGATCATCAAGTATCTTGTTGAACTCATCTAGCTTCTCCGTAATGGGTTTGTCATCTCCCATTCTAAAGGCATACAACTTCTGTTTCGAATAGAGTCGGTTAGCAAGAGTTTTCACCATATATAACTTCTCAAGCTTATCCCAAACCTCCTTCGCTGACTTCTCCTTAGCAACCTCGCTCAAGACCTTATATACAAGGCAGAGTAGGATCGTGCTTCGAGCTTTTCTGAGCAACTTGCTCCTTTCAGCCGCAGCTGCTGCAGTTTCTTCTTCTGAAGTCTCTTCGGATTCTTCGAGAGCCTCGAATAATCCTTGCTGTTCAAGGAGGGCCTGCATATTGACCTTCCACAACCCAAAATCTCCCGTGCCTGTAAACTTCTCTATGTTGTACTTGGTAGAATTCCCCATCTTAGATCTGCAGCTACTTCAGATTCCCACAGACGGCGCCAATTGTCAAGTAATTCCAGTCGATTAGACGTCTCCAACCAAGTAGAATATTTGAAGATAGAAGAAATAACCGCTCTAGGATTGTAATTCAAAAAGTAAGCAACGAGACAAACATCACACAAGAATTTAAGTGGTTCGATCAATGTGATCTACATCCACTGGACCAGACGAGTACTTCTTTGATTGATAAATAATGTTTTCACACTCATTCATTCAGAATAAGATATTTCCTCACTTCACTCGTGAACTCACACAACTCAAAGATTACAAAAACGTACTACAATCTACAATCCAATCTTTACAATGTACACATACAAGAGTATATAAAGACCAAAGGTAGTTGCTGCTTTTTTTTTTTGAATTACATTAAATACCCTCCCTTTTTCCCCTCCCCATGACTCGAACCCAAGATCTAATGCCTAGGTAGTGGGGCTCTAACCACTTGAGCAATCCCACTTTGTCCCAAAGGTAGTTGCTGCTGTTAGGAACTGTTTGAGTAGTTATCAACCGTTTGCAACCGCTTGTAACAACCCATGTGCTCTGTTATTGCCCAACTGAAATGGTAGTTATGCCCTCAAGTAGTTGTAACTGTAATACAACTAGTTAAACAAACTAACTTTCATATCAGAAGACTTGTCCATAAAGATCAGAACACTACTTAGTGTGCTGATACTCAACTCTTCTGTTCTTGTGATAAAAAACTGACTCTGTTGATAGACTTCCACTGTGCTGATCTTTACTGTGCTGACCAAGTACTGTGCTGATATACCCTGCTGCAGTACTGTGCTGATATACTCTGCTGAAGTACTGTGCTTGGTATACTCCGCTGAAGTACTGTGCTGACTCAGTACTGTGCTGATCCACTACTGTGCTGATCTGACCAACTGTGCTGAACTCTAAGTATCACCTTCTTAGCTGATTGAAAACCTCAAACTCATCTAATTTCGGCCTAAGTCATCTTATCTGATCATATCAGCTCACTACTCACTTAGTGTGCTGACTATGAGATTATGAGATAACACTCACAACGTCATATATTGTCAAAATACCAATTCGAAACGGACACCAGGAGGATAAAGAAGCCCGCGGTGAAGGCCTAGATAAGAGTGAATGTTGATGCAGCGTTCCTCGATGATACACATGAGACATGGTTTAAAAATGGCGACGAGGGATTATCTTGAGATGTTTGTAGCAAGTCGATCAAATTTCATAGCTAGTAAGATTACCGTCGAAGAGGGAGAAGTGATAAACCTTCATGAAGTCATATCGTGGATTAAAAATCTCAATGTCAATTAAAAAATATGTGCTTCAAAGAGAGATACTTTACAATTAATATGTTTTTCAAGTTGCAATTAAATTTTAGTATTAAATTCTTTTTTCTCTCAATTCTTTTTTTTATTTTTTATAATTGGGTAGATACTCTGAATATTGTGTATTAAATAAAATTTATCATTATTGATTGAAAATTCAAAATAGACCGCTCAGCCCTCCACCTCAGTCAGCATTCTTCGGATCACCTAAGAAAATAAAAATGAAAAGAAAAAATAATAATTTATTTTTATCATTAATTTCTTGCTTTTTCCAGCAGGAACTATAACTGTGATCTTCTTCATTTCAATCCAATTTTCTTTTTGAACTTCAATTTCAAAATTGAAAAAATGAGTACTGGGGAGCTTCTGAGCGTGGAGCCGTTGGAAATGAAATTCCCATGTGAGTATTCATCTCAATTTCCCTTCATTTTTATGCCGATTTCGATTTTTATTTTTAATATTTTTTGTTGGATTGATGATTAGTTGAGTTGAAGAAACAGATATCGTGTTCTCTGCAATTGACGAATAAGACGGAGAATCACGTCGCTTTTAAGGTAAATATTACTTGATCTGAATTTTCGATGAATATATTTCCTGCAGCTTGTTAATTTGCTGTTTTATTTCCAATTACTTTAGGTTAAAACCACGAATCCAAAGAAATATTGTGTTCGTCCAAACACTGGAGTTGTTTTGCCCCTTTCAACCTGCGATGTCGTCGGTAATTTTATGTTTTCAGCTTCCTTGTTTTGGTAGATATATTTATGGGAATGTGAATTAATCTAATCAAGTTTTGGTTTATTTTAAGAGCATGATATTTGTCTATTCATTCCAGTATCTCTTTTTTGTTTCTTGAGCTATGCACTAGTTCAATTGCGAAATTAAGGAGCAATAGAAAGTTTCTGCTGACATGTTTTTATGAATTGAAGCATTGATATTGAGTATAGTTCACCATTAGATAACTTTACATATTTATTTATCTGTTCAATGAATTTGATTGCAATGATATCTTGGATCAAACTGATAACCAATTGGATAAAAACATAATTCGTCGGGAAATAGCTTTATGGGGTGTTTGCAACCACTACTAGTTGCTTTATAAAATAAAAATGATTCTGTGCTTCTTTTAACTGATTAATAACTTGCTTTTAAGCTGATTATGAGAAGTAGTCATACACCAACTCAATACTTATTTTTAATAATAAAATGATTTTGTAAACACTTCCAACTTCTATATTTTTTTGTCAAAAACAAATTACTTTCACCCACCCACTTAGTTTGATCACAAGGTCAAGGGTGTGAAGTGTGATGAAAGAAACCTAATATCCTAGGGCACATTGGATAGGAGTTCTTACCGAAGAACAATTCCATTTTCCCGTGAGGAAGAAAGTGGAGTGCATGATATTTGGTCCTTAGTATTTGAAATTTTTTCATGAATTGAATGTCATCTTAGGGGGCGCTTGGTTTAAATTCATAATTGGCAATGTGAATGAGAATCATTGATAGTGAATTACAATGGGATTGATTGTTAAATTGTTAGTGTTTTGCTTAAAAGTGGGGACAAAAGATGATTGTTGCTTGAAGAATAGCGAAATGATTGAGGAATTATTATAGAAGGGGAGATAGTTAATCAAATGGGGTAATGATTAACTTATTTGAGTCTTATTACGAAGTATGATGAAGGCAAATTAATCATTTTTTGTTCTCATTAACCACAACAATTAACTCCCCCCCACCCCCAAGTTTTTTTTTCTGAAATTTAAGTTCTTTGTTTAGTAGTTTAGCTTGATATGTTCTTACTTATGTTGATTCTGGCTCTATTTAGCATTCTTGTTACGGTTTCTGATATATGTGGTGTATGTTGTGTAGTCACAATGCAAGCACAAAAGGAGGCTCCTCCAGATATGCAGTGCAAGGATAAATTTTTGCTTCAGAGTGTGGTTACGACCCCAGATGCAACTCCAAAAGACATTACTGCAGAAATGGTTCCTCTCTTATCATTTAACTACTTATCCAATTCCTTATCAGAGTGTGGTTACTAAGGATTTTCAAATTCTTTAATTCAGCGTTCCTACTGATATTATATTATTTAATGACTGAAATACTGATTAGAAATGAAAGAGCATAGAAATGCATCATTAGAAGATTGCATTCCCAAAATGACTGATACGGAGTATGAAATTACTCTCGCAATATCATTTTAGGGTTTCTGTTCGCAGTTTGATAGTGCTCTTGCTAATAAATAATGTGGATAGTGAAAATAAAATGTTGGCAGGTATTGCTGCTGAAGGAATACAATAATTGTAAATAAGATTTAAACCAATTGCCAGTACTAATGTGCCTGCAACTTAATGATTCTTCATAATTATCTTTGTTTTTCATTTAAAGTTCAACCTGTTTGAGAATTTGGGATAACAGGGGTAGGCATACAATAATTGAAATTTCTATCTCTTCTCTGTTAGAGGAAGCCAAGTGGCAAGTCTACTAATGAGATTTGGTATACAACTAGTTACCATCATTGGTTTCGTATGGAGTGAAGCATTAATTTATGAGAGAAAAATTATATGTAGAACCTGCAGACAAGCAAATTTTCTTTAACAAAAGAATGATGATTGCTGTACCCTGTTCCTAATTAAACGAAAAAGAAGAAAGAATGAGAGAGGACTTGAAAGGAATTTGGCTACGTAATGGCATTTTTATGGGGGCAGGGAAACCGGAAACATGATTGCTGTTAGTGGTAGACCTTTTCACTAAATATGTAGTTTTTGGATGCTGCATGCAATATCTTTGAAGATTACGAGTGATGAAATTGATGCTTTCACTTTTTGTAGTTCACTAATAAGGAGCAAGGAAACATTGAAGAGTGCAAGTTGAAAGTTCTGTATGTTGCACCACGCCAACCTCCGTCTCCAGTTGCAGAAGGATCAGAAGAGGGCTTTTCTCCAAGGAACAATGCAGGGGAAAACGGCAGTGACGTTTGTATCAATATTCCTGGAGTTTTGTTTATAATAATAGTTCACTCTGCACACACACACACACTTATGGCTTGTGATCCTTTTTTATCCTTACAAAAACAATTTTGGTGTGCAGGTTTCAAGAGGGTTTTCAAATAACGACAAATCATCAGATGTAATGCCTCTTTCACCCTTCCCTTGCATCTGTAGTTGGGAGTGGTTTTTTTTTTTTTTTTCATGTTGAATGTTCTTAAAGTACCATGTCTCAATTTCATTCTCTGTTTCCACTATCATTACCAAATCATACACCCAAAGTAAAATCAAACATGCACTACGCTATCCAATCCATTTCCTTCCAAAACATATTTCTGATAAACATGAAAATACAAAGCTTAATATAGCCTATGAACTTCAATTCGTGAATACATTCAGTGAACCAGAGGCTTGGTCCAACAGTTGGTATAAGAGCAAAGGCCATAGGTTGGATTTCTGATAAGACAGTTGTTTTGTACTTGGAGAATGAGAAAAGTGCTGAAGATAATAATATTGAATGATCCATATCTCATATATACGTGTGTGTTGATGGGAGGATGAAGTACATAAATGCTACGGATATATGAAACTGATGTACCTAAATAAACCAAGAGAAACAAGACTTAATCTGTTAAACTAATCTAATAAATCATTTCATTATTTTTATCTCAGGTTAAATCTCTTGTTTCAAAATTGACCGAGGAAAAATCTGCTGCAGTTCAACGAAGTAACAAACTTCGTCAGGAATTGGTGAGAATTTAGTCATGTTAATTTTCTTACCTCATACCTAGTATAAGGCATACTAAAGGAGCAAACTGATTTCTGTCTCAAATAAAAATTCATGTTCTGTTGTCCCCTTTTGCCTTGTTTAAAGATATGATATAGAATGTTTGAGTAAGCATATCTAGTTCAGTACATCGAAACTTGTAGCCTCTTCTCTGAACAATTGTTCTCCACGTGCAATTATTTGGTCTCTTGCAAGATTGAGATGCATGCATATAAAAGTACACCTCGTTGCAATTTGATATTGATACCCACATTCTTAAGCCAGCTGAAGGACTACCATTATTACATTTGCTAGATCTAGATCTGAAGATGAAACTGTATTCTTCATTGTGATTCTCTAGATATGACGACTACTTTCCCTTTTGGTGTGAAATGAAAGTCATGATATGGAACCCGTCGATGAGTTTCTTATGGAGCCCAACATCAGCATAATTTGTACATTGTAGCATGATGCTATTGTTGGGCTCCGTAAGAAACTCACCATTGAGTTCCATATCAAAACCGTTGCAATGAATATTCAAATTCAGTTTGGTAAATTTTTAGTTGCTTAATTTAGTATCGTTCACCGTTTTTCAACAAGGTTACGATTTATTTGTTGCGTGTAGGAACTGTTGAAACGCGAAAGCACCAAAAGTGGAGTATCTATCATAACCGTCATGATTATTGGGTTGGTAGGTATTGTTTTGGGGTACCTCCTGAAAAGAACATGAACTCCTCTTCCTTGTCTTGTCTCCACAAGGAGAAATTCATGAGACCAAGCTTATGCTTATGCTTGAGCTAGCTAATGCTTTGTATTTAGGTAGGTTTGACATTGCCTTTTAACATTCTTATATAACTTGCAATTGTCTCTATATTTTATTATGTAGATTATTCATCAGTTTCACTTTTCGTGTTCCATTCTTTTTTATCTTTATAACACATGTCGTTCTAACTATTATGAGACGTTGATTATTATCTGCATGACACATGTCAATAAATCAGATAGTGGAACGCAATGTGAAACGCAAAAAGTGACACATGTGATTTCATACCTTTATTGTGTGCCTTATTATATTTTTGTTGGGTCTATTATTTAGGTCGTTATTGGGCATAAATTTGCTGAGGCTGAATGAATCATCACAGTGTCGTGCGTGCTTTTCTACAATCACACCCCAAAATAATTCTCTCTTTCTTTTGCCGTGAATTTGGCCAAATTTTGTTTGTAATGGTAGTACACAATTTTACCTTTTGAAAACGACATTTACATCACTTCACGATATTGTTATGCCATACTGTTCAAAAAGGACATTTATATCCCCTGTATTGTTATAACTTATAAATGTCTCATGTCTGAGAACCATGTATGTTACTATAAAGTTAAATATGTGTTATTTATTATTATAATAATATATAATTTTTTTTATAATAATACATATTTTCTCGAATAGTAACACAAGTTTGAAAGCAATTTTTTTTTGTTTGAATTACACAATTTTTCTTTGAAAGATTGTTTGACTCGATTTTAACATGCAAAATTTTATGTGTGTATAAATTTTATGCCTTCAATAACACATCTCTAGGTGGTACTGTTTTTTTGAAAAAAAATTATATGCAATATTGAAAAATCAAGGTAAATTAGGTCAAAATTTATGGGTCAACTCGAGTCAATCTTAGTTGAAATATTTATTTTCGCTCTCAAATATTATCTTAGTGGTGCTCTAACCACTTGAGCTATCCCACTTTGTCCCAAAACTACTACAAAATTTAAATTTTGTCATTACAAGACCAAAAGTGTATTACTGTAACTCCAAAAATATTCTGGACACTTATTTCTTTTGGGCAAAATTTTTAAAATAATTACGACTTATTCGGCTACTACATTACTAAAACAATGTTACTATAAGACCAAAATTTTATCACTACAAGGTCAAAAGTATATTTCTACATGTCCAGAAGTATTCTGGACACTTAATTTTTTGGGTGAATTTGTCAGAATGTTTTGACATGTAGTATTAAATTTTTGGCCTTGTAGAAATAATTTTTTGACCTTATAATAACAATATTTTGGTCATGTAGTAAATCACATGTTTGCGACATCCAGATCCGAACTTATGACCCGCGAATTTTTTAAAATTGTCTTAATTTAACTTTTGGACTAAATGGACTTAGAGTTTTGACTTGTGTAATTAGAATGAAATGCATGTATGAAATATTTCAATAAGACTTGTATTTTTTTTATGATCAAATTTATTTTCAACGTCCATATAATTTTTTTAGTCCAAGTTTAATATATTATGTGAATATTGAGATCTTTAATATAGTGGCGATTTCTAGCGAGACGGTCTCACTAAATCTTAATCATAAGGTAAAGTCTAGTTTGCACTCGAGTGCATGTTGTGCACTCTAGTCTAAAGAAAAGTGTATGTTATTAAATTGAAAAATACAACACAATATTACTAAAAATGTAAGTCACTATGACTAAAAATATTATTATACAATTTAATAATTGAAAAATGCAACATCATTTACCAAAAGTGTAAGTCAGTAAAACTGAAAAGTACAACATGGACTAGGGTGCACAACATGCACTCGAGTCCTGGTCTATCTCAACCTGTTTTTTCTCAAATCTTCCCATTTTAAAATCTCTCGATTTTCATTAATTTTGATTTTATCTTTTATTCTCATTCTTCAAATTTATACATGAATGATCTTGACCGTTAATTTATTAATAGGATTTTATTTATTAACATTTCCCGTATTCATTTTCAGCTCTCTGTCCTCTATCTACGCCGTCTCTCATTCCGGAGCGATTCTGTCAATAGAATTATAGAAGATTAAATTTTTTTGCAGGTTTCTCCATTACGAAGATTAAATTTCTAAATAATTCTGTTTTGAACCATTTTTCATAATTTCTTATTTTCTTTTTCAGCATCCTTTAGTGTAAATTTATAATTTGTGTTCAATCTTTATTTAAATCATAAAAAAATTACCCATAATGAATAATTGATCTTGATGTTAGCATTTCACACGGGCTAGCATTGCATCTTGAATTATGGAATTTATGTATTATGAAGGTACATTCACCTACTTTTCTTCAATGTGTATATGCATATTGTTAACATTTGCTCAAAATTTATGTTATCTTTCTATGATGACCTATCTAATTTGATCATTTTGTATTAATATTTCAACCCATATAAGAAATAATTATTTGCAAGATTAATTTGTGCCCTTGATCTGCTCCTTAAAAAAAAAAAAAATCGTTAATGTCTGATTAATCTTTTTGTTATTAGTATATGTGTATATATATATTTTTTTACAGTTTGCTGGATCTCAGTAATCGGCGTTTTTCTCTTTTTGTTTGTTACATTTTGGATATATGTGTTAATTTTGGATTGGATTTGTATCCCCGTTGATTTTTAGTTTATATTTTAGTTATGAATAAGATCTAGCTATTACTACATTTTTATTTTTTTAATGAAAACTTATCACTTTCATCTTTTAATTATTTTTCACTTCCATTTATATCTTTATTTTTATTTTGCAGTTTGGTTTTTAAATGAAAATTTATCATTTTTATTACTTCATTAATTGAAGATGTGTGGTCTTCTTGAATCTGCTCATATTTAAGATAGAAACTTCAATTGATGTCATTATTTTACTGTACAATTCTCTTGATTTGTGAAGTTCTCCCGCAACTCAATTTTGTTTATCGGCGAATGTCTGCTTTATTCTAATTCTTTAATGTTCTTATTGATTGAATGTAAGAATTTCTTCATTGATTGTACATTCTGATTTTATATTGCATTGAGAATAATAATTTTGTCATATATGTATTTATACATTCTAGATGAAGGTTATGTTTTCTTATTTTCTGTAATTTTTTTGTGTTTTCAGATTCATTTTTTTCACTTTGTTTTTGTTGCTGCTTTTAATTATTTTTCACTTCCATTTACATCTTTATTTTTATTTTGCAGTTTGGTTTTTGAAATAAAAATGTATCCTTTTTATTATTTCATTAATTGAAAAGGTGTGATCTTTTTGAATCTGCTCAGATTTAAGATAAAAACTTCAATGGCTGTCATTATTGTACACTACAAAATTTGACTTAAATGGCGAGCGTGTATAAACCCTTGGCATTTAGCGAGTGAAATGGCGAGGGGCACAATTTACGAGTGAAATGGCGACGAGTGACACTGCACTCGCGAAATGACGAGTGAATTTAATTATTTCACTCGCCAATTTACGAGCGCGTGGGCGGGGGTACCAAAATTAGAGCTGACAAATCGGGCTGCCCCTCGCGAAAGCTAATGGAATGATTACTAAAATTAGAGCTGACAAATCGGGCTGCCCGGCCCAGCCCAGTCCAGCCAAGCGATGTTTGTGGGCTGGGTCGGGCCGGCCCAGCCCATGAATTAGTCGGGTTTATAAAATGTGAGCCCATCCTAGCCCGCTGGGCTAGCGGACCGGTCCAGCCCATGAAATATTTAAAAAAAAACATTTTTAGCAAAAATTATATATAGGAAAAATATCACTTTTGGTCACTGAACTTTATCACTTTTCACATTTGGTCACCCATATTTCATCACTATCAAAATTGGTCACTCACTTATTCGTCACTATCAAAATTGGTCACTCACTTATTCTTTCTCTATGAATTTTGATGTTGTTGTTAGAGAATCCGTCATTTACTAACGGAGAAAAGGTTTTGAGCGCACAAATTTTATTTTCCCTCTTTTAATTCCTTACCCCTAAACTCTCAAACCTTCTTTTTTTTTTTTTTTTTTAATTTTACTGAATTTATCTTCAATTAATATTTTGGTGTGTGGTTAAGAAGGCATTGTGGGCAGCGCAACTATAATTCAAAGCTTCAAGCAATGACTTAGATGAAAAAGTGACTGGCTTGTAAAGAGAAATCCTTCCCAGTGGTCCAGAGCATACTTCAATGCTTTTTCAAAGTGTGATATCTTGACTAATAACATGTGTGAGAGCTCCAACTCACTCATTCTTCCTGCCAGAGACAAACCAATCATCACCATGCTTGAAACAATCAGAAACATTATCATGGTGAGACTGCAAGTGAATAGAGATGCTGCAGAAAAATGGAATAATGCAATATGCCCTAAAATCAAGTTGACACTACAAAAAAATATGAAGGAAGCAGTTGAATGCATTCCTATGAAATCACATGATTGACATTTTCAAATCATGGGATCATTCGACCAACACACTGTAGACATATCACAAAAATTATGCAGTTGTAGAAGATGGGATTTAACAGGGATCCCCTATAAACATGCTATTTCAGTCATCTGGTTAAATCCATCAATTACAGCTGAAATAACATGTTTACAGGAAATCTGTTAAATCCAATCTTCTACAACTGCATAGTTTTTGTGATATGTCTACAGTGTGTTGGTCGAATGATCCCATGATTTGAAAATGTCAATCATCTGATTTCATAGGAATGCATTCAACTGCTTCCTTCATATTTTTTTGTAGTGTCAACTTGATTTTAGGGCATATTGCATTATTCCATTTTTTCTGCAGCATATATATTCACTTGCAGTCTCACCATGATAATGTTTCTGATTGTTTCAAGTATGGTGATGATTGGTTTGTCTCGGAAGAATGAGTGAGTTGGAGCTCTCACACATGTTATTGGTCAAGATATCACACTTTGAAAAAACATTGAAGTATGCTCTGGACCACTGTGAAGGATTTCTCTTTACAAGCCATAAATTCAGTAAATTTAAAAAAAAAAAAAAAAAAAAAAAAGAAGAAGGTTTGAGAGTTTAGGGGTAAGAAATTAAAAGAGGGAAAATAAAATTTGTGCACTCAAAACCTTTTCTCCGTTAGTAAATGACGGATTCTCTAACAGCAGCATCAAAATTGATAGAGAAAGAATAAGTGAGTGACCAATTTTAATAGTGATGAAACGTGGGTGATCAAATGTGAAAAGTGGTAAAGTTCAGTGACCAAAAGTGATATTTTCCCTTATATATATATAAACCTTGTTATGTATTGGTTACATACTCACCTATAATTTTTATTTATACAAATAATTATAATTAAAAATATGCAATACTAATGTATTAACTATACATCATAACCTAGCATTACAATATATAACAACTTCAAATAAAATTATAATTAATTCCTAAGTTCAAATTTTGGGTAAAATGCAAGTTTGGTCCCAAGAAAATGTTCCCTCACAATTTTGGTCCCATTTTCATCATTTTGATCCCATAAAAATAGTTTCGTTAAATGCTAACAGAAATGGTGTGTGACTGTTAACTACAATTTCTTTTCTTTTTTTAAAATTAAACTCAATTCAAAATTTTATTATTTTAATACAAAAATTTAAATATTAAAATATCAGCCCACCTATCAAATATAAGATCACAGAATATGTGGGAATTGAATGAATACATTAAATCTATATTGTTCAATATATACAGCGTAAATATGATGATAAGAATGTTATCCTAACCAACTATGCAATTTACATGGTCAACAATATTTGAAATATACAGAAATATCTCACGTGGGATTATTAGGATTATTATCCTTAATACGCCCCCGCAAAATGGACGTTCCATCGGCAACGGATATTTTGGAACGAAGAAGCTCGAAGCGAGTGCGCGGAAGAGGTTTGGTCAGCAAGTCGGCTAGTTGATCAATAGTGCTGACGTAAGAAACCGAGAGAAGCCCTTTGGAAGAAAGATCCCTGACGAAGTGAATATCTATTGCAATATGTTTCATTCTGGAATGTTGAATAGGATGCAGAGCAAGTCGTGTAGCAGACATGTTATCGCAAAGTAGACGAGGTGTGACTGTGATGGGGAGCCGCAATTCCCTGAACAAGTGAACAATCCACCCAACCTCAGAGGCAGCAGAGGCAAGCGAGCGGTACTCGGCTTCAGTCGATGATCGAGCTACCCCAGTTTGTTTTCTTGATCTCCAAGAGATGGGGTTTTCTCCGAGAAAAACAATGTAAGCTGAAGTTGATTTGCAATCACTTAAATCACCACCAAAGTCAGAATCAGAGTATGCCGTCAGACGAAGGTGGGATGGTTTCCGAAGAAGAAGACCATGGTGTAGTGTGCCTTTGAGGTAGCGAAAAAGGCGTTTAACTTCCCCCCAGTCAACAACAGAAGGTGCGGACATACGTTGAGCTAGACGATTGACGGTAAACGAGATATCTGGCCGAGTGAAAGCCAAATACTGAAGGCCACCAATTGCACTTCTATAGTCGGTTGCATTTACGTGGCCGACACAGTTGGAGGATTTCGGGTTGCTAGGTGTCCGAAGAGGCTTGGCGCCATCCATTTGATGTCGTTTTAGTAGGTCCACAGTGTACTTGTGTTGAGAAAGAAATAACCCTTCCTTGCAGCGAGCCACCTCCACGCCCAAGAAGTAAGATAAGGGGCCTAGATCCTTAACTGCAAACTGAGTTTGCAGATGAGTGATAACTCGATCAACATGAGAGAGCGTCGAGCCTGTAACAATAATGTCATCCACATACACAAGGACCACGAGACAAATATTATCTTTAAATAATGTGAAAAGGGACGTGTCTGCCTTAGATTGTGTGAAACCGAATGATAAGAGAGAAGAACTTAAGGCAATATACCATTCCCTCGGGGCCTGACGTAATCCGTAAAGGGATTTTCGAAGAAGACATACATGGGACGGTTGTGATTTATCAACAAAACCGGGAGGTTGAACCATGTAGACTGGTTGCGTCAGAGTGCCATGCAAAAAGGCATTACTTACATCAAGTTGCTTCAAGGGCCAGTTGGCGGAAAGAGCAAGTGTCAAGACGGTGCGGATGGTAACCGGTTTGACTACGGGGCTGAAGGTTTCTTTGAAGTCAACTCCAGGGCGTTGATGGAAGCCTTTAGCAACTAGACGAGCTTTGTAACGATCGACAGAACCATCAGGTTTTCTCTTGATGCGAAAGACCCATTTGCAACCAATTATGTTTGCATGAGATGGTGGTACAACGAGGTCCCATGTACCATGACGTTGTAGGGCGGTGAACTCATCAGTCATGGCCTGTCGCCATTTAGGGTCCGAAATAGCCTTAGATGCACAAGTAGGCTCAATATCATCCGGTAAAGGGTGTTTTGTCACGGAAAATAGGCGTTTTGGTCGAAATATATTGTCTTGTGCACGTGTTCGCATAGAATGAATGCGAGTAAGAGGAGCAGGCGGTGGAGCTGGCGGGGCAGGTGCCGCTGATTGAGACGACTCGGAGGTTGGTGTGCACGGCTGCTGTTGTGCGCAAGGCAGAGGTTGGTTAGTACATGGTGACGAAAGAACGACTAGAGGGGCAGGATGTTCATTGTTGCACACTGGAGTAGAAGATTTAAATGACCAGAAAGTAGACTCAGAAAATTTAACATGGCGAGAAATATATAGCTTATCAGAGTCTGGGTCATAGCATCGATAAGCACTTTGACTTGACGAGTAACCAACAAATATGCACGATTTAGAGGGAAAGTTTAACTTGCCCATGTTATAGGGACGAAGCCATGGGAAACAGATACACCCAAAGGTTCGAAGTTTGAGGTAATTCGGCGCCTTTTTAAACAAGACCTCAAACGGACTTAGACCATTCAGATTTGGTGTCGGAGTGCGATTTATCAAATAAGTAGCAGTCTGAACGGCGAATGCCCAAAACGTGTCCGGAAGATGAGCATGGTGCAAAAGAGCACGAGTGATTTCAAGGATATGCCGATTCCGACGCTCAGAAATGCCATTTTGTTGGGGGGTGTGCGGTGCTGTAGTCAACCAATTAATACCATTTGCAGACAAGTAGGGTTTTAGAGCAACAAATTCACCACCATTATCAGTATAGAAATTTTTAATTGGTTTGTTGAATTGTTTCTCCACAAGGCTTCGGAATTGCCGAAAAATGGGTTCAACCTGTGATTTTGCCGACAATATGTAAACCCAACAATAACGACTATAAAGATCAACCACAAGTAAGAAATATCGATAGCCATCAACAGAAATAACAGACGCCGGACCCCAAATATCCGCATATAAATATTCCAAAGGAGACTGAGCAACAAAAGAAGAAGCACGAAATGGTAGTCTATGAGCCTTGCTCACACAACATGAAACACAATCGTCTTGTAAACTAGCAGTAGACTGATTCAAAACTGGTAACTTAAATTTAGATAAAATAAAAGAACTCGTCCTCGTCGAGGGATGTCCTAAACGGGCATGCCAATTATGAAGAGTTGTTCGAACCCCCAATGCAGCAACTTTGGGTTCAGAACTGGACAACGACGGCTGCAACTGATAGACGCCATTACTGCATGGTCCTTTGATGAGATCCGCCCCCGTGGATAGATCCTTAACCATAAAATAATTAGGAAAAAATTCCAAAGATACATTATTGGCTTTTGTAAATTGATGAACAGAAATAAGATTTCTAGCAGCACCAGGAACACATAAAATATTTGAAAGCTTAAATTGACGAGTAGGAGTACGAAAAGTAGATGAACCAGTGTGAGTTATAGGTAAACCTGTTCCATCAGCAATTTGAATTTCATCTGTCCCATCGTATTCGGAGTGAATAGATAGGTTACCGAGATCATTCGTCAAATTATGAGAGGCCCCAGAATCCATAAGCCAAGGTTGATGCATGGATGGTTGAGTAGGAGATTGAGCCATATTGGCCATGGGAGGGCGACGGCATGTGAGGGCAGTGTGACCAATATAATGACATAATTGACACACAATAGGTTGCTGATATCCACCATTTCCAGAATTGCGGCCACCATTCCGTCCGCGGCCTTGGCCTCCCCCTCGACCACGATTATAGTTGTTATAATAGTTGCTGCCACGTCCACTTGACTTGGAGGTATTGGTCTTTGATTGAGAGTGGCGACCGGTCTGGGAAACATTTGCCGTAGCCACCAATTGATTACTTTCAGTCTCGAGTTGCTTCAAGTACAACTCATGCTCAATTAACCTATCCCGAAGCTCCTCAAATCGAAACGGAGTCTCTCGTGTGCGGATTGAACTGACTAAATCTCGATAATCCGGGCCAAGACCATTGATGATGTACAAGGTCAGATCATCATCGGGGATTGCGCCGTCAATCAGTCCCAATTCATCTGCAACAGATTTAATGTGGTTCACATATTCAGTAATTGACCGAGAACCAATTGATGCCTTGGTTAGGGTTGTTTTGAGATGCATAATGTGAGCCCTAGATGTGCTAGCAAGGGCGCGATTAAGAATCTCCCATGCTTTGGCCGCCGTGGTGGCCGAGGAGAGAGTCGGCAATATATCAGCCGAAACAGATCCGAGGATAGCAGCGAGGAGCAATTGGTCCTGCTGAAACCATCGGGCAGATGCAGCGGCATCGGTTGCAGCGTCAGGCTGTGGTGATTTGCCATTGATGTGGCCGAGTAAATTGAAGCCATTGAGGAGGGCTGTCAAGTGCGTACGCCAGGACGCAAAGTTTGTTTGGGTTAATTTTATGGGAAGATGATGGTGTGCCGAAATAGGAACCACCGGTGGAGGAGGGGTGGTTGCAGATTCAGAAGTTTCGCTAGTGTCTGTAGTGAGGTTGGGTGCCATTGGAAGCGTTGGATCACAGAAAACTCTTTAGAGATTGGCCTCTGATACCATATAAGATCACAGAATATGTGGGAATTGAATGAATACATTAAATCTATATTGTTCAATATATACAGCGTAAATATGATGATAAGAATGTTATCCTAACCAACTATGCAATTTACATGGTCAACAATATTTGAAATATACAGAAATATCTCACGTGGGATTATTAGGATTATTATCCTTAATATCAAACACATCTCCCTTGTGGCGGAAATTTCCGACGACTTCCCGATCATCCATTGCTCCTCCCATTTTCGGCGACTTCCAGATCAACCATTGCTCCTCCCATATACGTTGCCCCAATCCCTTCATTTCCCTACTCTGTTTGTCGGAAATTCCAAAAGTACTGAGAAAGTTTTCCTCCAACATTGAACCAAAATCTTAAATTTCACAACCACCCTTCGCCAGCGGCTCCACTCCCAAACATCAACAGGAATACAAAATTCAGAAAAACAAGTTTAAGAGAAGATTAAAAAATCGCCAATAATCATGAAGAGAAATCGTAAAATTTGAAATTGACAAGGGGCTTTGAATCCTGGAACTGAGATAAGGCTAGAGCGTGTAGCCTTTGTGAATTTTGTGACCGGAATCGAATTTCGTATCCGGATTTTTCATTAGTTTTGGAAGTATTCTAGGGTAACAATGGTGGAGCCGCGGTGGTGACGAGAATGGGCTGGAGTGGCAGTGTTGGCGACGATTGGAATGGGTATGTGGATATTCGCCGGCGATCCATGGTGGGGGAGGTTGATATACTGTATTTGTTGTCTTTGTTTTTAATTTGATATTTTCTGAATTTTTGTAATTATATTTTGTATCATCAAATTATATTCACAAAGATTTTATATAAATGTTTTTTTTATTTTAGTTTTAATATACATTTTTATTCAAAAATTATTTAGAGTAATTTCAAAAAAATATTTTTAGTATTTTTAAATTATATCCAAATAATATGGATTAAAAGAGTTAATTTGAATTTTTAGATTATATTTAAATACAGTTGTATATTTCAAATTTTAATTTTTTGTATTTGCAATATTTTCAGATTTTCTTTTTTATTTTTATTTTTGTATATATTTCAGTTTTAATAAAAAAAAAATTATTTAAATTTCAGAATTTACATTTATTTGTTTTTTTTATATTTTTAAATTATATTTCGATTGTTGTGTTTCAAAATAAATATTCAAATTCTATATATATATATATATTTTTATAATTTTCATACTATGTTACTTAACCCTTAACGGAAAATGTTAAATATTTAACGGTTGAGACCTTTTTTTTGCAAAAAATGGGACCAAAAAAGAACATGGGACTGAAACTGCTTTTCAAATATTCTCTTGGGATCAAATTTGCATTTTACCCTTCAAATTTTAAAGTCAAAATAAAATAAAAACACAATAATATTTAAACATATAAGGTACTTTACATATTTTAATTATCTATTTGCTTAAAGAAAAAATATTGATCGGGCCAAACGGGCTGCCCATGGGCCAGCGGGCCAAATTCAGCTTAGCCCATTAATTAGGCCCGTCGAGCCCATCAGGTCGGGTCAAATAGGCCCAGTTCTATATGGACCTCTAATTTTAGAGTCCAACCCATACTAGGTTTCGGGTTGGCCGGGCCAACCCATCGGATCGGGCCCAAATTGTCGTCTCTAACTAAAACTGCGAGGGAAGGAGGGGTACATGTTATTGGCGAGGGATATATACGGAGTATATGTTAGGTTAATTAAAGGTTAATTAATATTATTAGATTATTATTAATTGTTAGATAAATATTGTTAATTAATATTATATGTATATATTTTTAGATAATTAATATTATTAGATAATGGTTAGATAAATATTGTTAATTAATATTATTATATTAATTGTTAATTAAATATTATTAATTATATAATTAATTAGAAATATAATGTTATAATAATTTAATTTGTGTTATATGTAATTTAATTTATTAATTAGAAATATGATGATGTTAGAGTTGAGGGGATAAGTTGATGTTATCGTTTAATGTAAAAAATGATTAATTAATCTTTAAATATTAATTTATAGTTTAATTTCAATTATAATGTTGAATATATAGATATATAATTAATCTAACAAATGTAATTAATAGATAACATGTATGTGTTAGCAATTATAAAATAAAAAATCAAATTTAAATTAAATAAATTAAAGAAGAAAAAAATAAAAATATAACATATATATTAATTGCATTCAAAGTATAACATGTTGTTGTGTAATGTTATTCTAATTATCTTGAGTGGATGTGTTGGTATTTGTGTGTTGTAAAATGTACGTTCCGACTTAATTATAATTTTAATCAAGTTAAAAATGAATGAATTAGAATTTTAATGGTGTATGTATTTTTAAATTTTAATTGTTGATGATAATTGATTTATATTTTTAATGTTGAAGTTTTAATTTTAATTATCTTGTATGTACGTATATTTTAATTTTAGTATTGAAAATAAATATTAAATGTATGGGTTGATCAAGTATAAATTAAAAAAAAATAAAAACTGAAAATAAAGAATATATTTTAATTGCTTTCAAAATATAAGAAATACAACTCCTAGCCTAAAACGACAATCAAGGAGCAGTCTAAAGCATAAGGTCCCTGGTTCGGTTCCCCGCGCCCATGTTGTGGGAGGATTAAAAGACATTTTGGTGAGATGGGTGACTAGGCGGGGCCCACCAGGTGACGGCGGCTATACCTGTACCCTGCTGGGCCCTAATATATTGGTGAGGGAATAATGCACTCGCGAAATGGCGAGGGATATCGAAATTCACTCGCCAAAATAATAACAAAGAGCATTTTGGCAAGAGGTGCTTTTGACGAGAGGAGAGGCGAGAGGAGAATTCCCGAGGGAATAATGCTTTTGGCGAGAGGAGAGGCGAGAGGAGAATTCCCGAGGGAATAATGCTTTTGGCGAGAGGAGAATTCCCGAGGGAATAATGCACTCACGAAATGGCGAGGAATATCGAAATTCACTACCCAAAATAATAACGAGGAGCATTTTGGCGAGAGGAGAATTCCCGAGGGAATAATGCACTCACGAAATGGCGAGGGATATCGAAATTCACTTGCCCTTTCCCTCTTTAAATGCCCATTATTTTGTTGTGTTATTTGAAACACTGTCATTCTTTTGTATGTAAATAATTATTTTAGTTTAATTTGTGTTTTTGAGGCCACAACCTGCGGTAAATAATTTTGTCAACGGATAATTTGTTTCAGTTATTTTCAGTTATAATTTTACCTTTTAAAACAGAGTAGTATCTATATAAAATCTTGATATTCTATATAAGTAAAATCTCTATAAATTAATAACGTGGGACATGAAATTTTATTAATTTAGAGAGGTATTAATTTATCAATTAATTTATCAATAAATTAATATTTTATTAATTAAAAGAGAGACTTTTTAAATTCAGCAAATTTAGTACATATGTATTAAAAATAAATGAGTTTATATATTTATAATTGATTAAATTCATGTATCAACCAATTTTTTGTAACTAATTCATGTATAAATTTTAATATGGAAATAAAATAATTCATAACACTCATTCACGTCTTCTTATCTAAAAGACATCACAAAATCATCCATGAATAATCAAATGCGTAAAACATTATGTGAGCAATAAGAGATCGAGACCATCCCACATGCACTCAAAAATATTTACAAGAGCATGCCATAATATTTATAATTGTACTAATATTTATGAATTATTAATTTAGAGTTTTAATGAGACCTAATATTTATAAAGGGATTTTTCAAAAAATTATTATCTTATCGAATTACAAAATTTGACATTATTTTTTTTGGACTGTGATTTGGAGGACGCGATCTTATTTTTTGAGTTTTTGGAGAAATGATAGTAATAATTAAATTGGTTTATAGTTTTATTTTAAAATAATTTTTTTTAGTATTTTTTTTAGTTTAAAATTACTTTTTTAGTATTTTTTTTTAATTAAAAACGTTTTAAAAATTAAAAAAATAAATTATTCATCATTCGTGACATTTATGTGGCACCTCGACAACTCTGACAATCACATTACTATTTTAATTGTTGCCAGAAAATTGACAGATGTATTGAATTGTAAAACTTAAAAGGGCTTTTCTACGGTAAGACAGGGGGTTTGCCCTGTTTTACAAAAGGCGTCCAATGAGAAGTTGACATGTCATTTAGCTTCGTTATGGCGATCGCACTTCGCAATGATATAAAATATTTAATTTTTATTTAAAAAATTATAAAATTACCGAAATATTCTTATAATATTTTTTTTTTAAATATATACAAAATTACAAACTTAACCTTCTTTTACATTAAATAATCTCGACCAAATATTTTTTTAATGATAATTTATTTAGAAACATTTTCATAGTTCTTATTCATAATCAAACCAATCTCATTCCCACAATTTTTATCAATCTCTTTCTCCTTAGTTTCTCATAACCATCATTCTGTCAAGAAATTTGTTTTTCATCTAATTCTCACAAGATTCTGAAATTGGGTCGGGGAATTTATACTCTTTCTCAGCGCTGCTAATAAAGCTGAAATTTCTTCTCTTCAAAATCACCGGAGGGTAAAAAATTTAACTGTACTATATTTTAACGAGGAAGACAAATGAATTGAGGTAGAGAATGGGATGGAAGACAATAATTTTGCTGAAGAGTGAGAAGAATTAAAAAATGAGGGTGCAGTAGATATAATAACCCAAGCCATTATCTACTTGTATGGACGCTCAAGTCTATCAGGGATAATCTCCCAATATGTTTGGAGGATGGGAGTCGCATACACACAAGATCTCTACCGATTCCATAAAATTCAAATAATTGATAAACACAAACCGATCGCCGCTTACAGTAGAAAGTATTGCCCTAAAACCTAGATCTAAATTCGTGAGTACCAAAATTTAACACAGATAAGTGAAATTGAACATTAAAGCATAGATCACAATTGAAATGCACAATTTAATCCAATAAATCCACTGGTCCCTACGCCATAAAATCCTCTTGCAAATTAATCACAAATCATCCATTTGCATTCCTGGTGATGGTGCTGCAGATTCTGATAGCTGTCGGTTTGCGAGAAATGGTGCTAGTCTGCTAGATGAATTGGTTAGGGTTATGAGATTAATTGATTTAAAATATTGTAATTTGATTAATTTTGTAATTTAGTTGATGTATTATTTAATGATGTTTATTTTAATAATAAGGATATTTATGTAATTTTATAATTTAATTTTTTTATTTATTTTAAAATAAAAGGGTATTTTTGTCATTTTATATATATCAATTTAATTTATTAGTAGGGCGATGCAGTGCGATTGTATAATGCATAGAGCAAACGCATTAATGCGAAGTGCAATCATATAAATTAAATTTCATACGTCAGATCAACAATCTAACGATATTTAAAGTATTGTCTTTTGTAAGACAGTGCGAAACCTGTCTTACCATAGAAAGACCCAACTTAAAAAGGTGGTGTATCAAATTGCAAAGAAAAAAAAAAGATATGTTGTAATTGATAAAAACTTTAAAGGTCGTGATTTTTTTTTACAATTAACCCCTAATAAAATGGTGGATGCATGTCCAAATTTGAGGTGCAGATTTCTACATTAACGTTGTTAGTGATGGGTTTCTATGTCAGATTTTTCTATTCTAAATGTGTTTATATGTCAAATTTCTAAATAGAATTCTCTTTATTTCACATTTGAATTTACATTCATTGAAAAACTATGTACTCGTTTCATACAAGAAAGAAATTCTCCCTCTAGATTAGGGTTTCCTCTCGCCTAGTGTGATTGTCCGTCGGTAGCTCAGTGAATTTACCTGTCCTAGTGTCGGCCGGTGACTTTTTCTTTTTCTCTTTGAACCCACCCCCTTCTTACCCTTTAATTTCGTCCTTCTGTCTTGTCTTAGGTGGTTAGGTGGTATGGATCTGCCAGATTAGCTTTTGTCCCTCCCGGCGTGTAGTAGTTGTCCTTAGTGTCTTGTCTTCCCCCCTGTTTCCCTCTTTAGTCAACTGATGTAAGTGACTAGGTGTATCTCAAATTCTCAATAAAACCCCTCTGTACCTGTCTTGAAACCTCTCAATGGCGTCCAACAGTAAAGGAAAAGAACCCATGGGCAAAAGAAATAATGTTGTATTTTTCAGCAGATCTGAGATAGGAAAAAATAGAGAACCCTCTTTATGCCTTCTTGGAAAAGTCTTGACCAGCAGACCCTTCAATGCTTATGGTTTCCTTGAAGCAATGAAACCAAAAAGGGGCTTTACAGCCAAAGAAATAGGAAATAACCTCTTCTCCTTCCACTTCAGAGCCAGAAACGATCTCGAAGAAGTTCTTGCCCGTGAACCCTGGCATTTTGAAAAAAACCTCCTCGTCCTGAAAGAACTTAATCATGGTGACCAGCCATCGACGGTGAAGTTCAAACATGTGGGGCTCTGGGTTCGGATCTATGACTTACCGATGGATTTGCGGAACGAGCCATGTATTAGAAAGATTGGAGAGCAGTGTGGCGAGGTCAAGGAAATCGATGTAAACTCTATTGAAGGCCTCGGTCGGAGCATAAGAACACGAGTTCAGATTGACATAACCAAACCCTTACAGACTGGAGTTAGCATCGAGCAAGAAGAGACTAAACCGGTTTGGATCCCATTTCGATACGAACGCCTTCCGTCGTTCGGCTATCTTTGCGGAACATTGGGCCACATGAAGAGAGAATGTGACCTCCTTGAAGAAGCGGAGGAGATCCAGAATTTTGAAGAGGACAAACTGCCCTTTGGCGAATGGATGCGAGCTTCCCCTCTTAAAAAGGCGGCCGTCTCTTCTGACTCAAACCAAAAGGAGACGAAAACAGACTCCCTTAGAAGACAACTCTTCGAGGAGTTCAAGAAAAAGATCTGGGAGGAAGCAGAAAATCCGCATAAAACCGGGCCGGAACAAGCAGAGGAGAACACAGTGAAGGAAGAGGAAGCTGAAGTTTCAGTCATTAGGAAAACTCTGAAGAAGATCGAAGTAAACACAACACAAGAGAGGTCAAAGGAGAAGTAAATCACAAGTGAGAAGAATGATGGAATGGAAATTGAGTTTCTGGGAGAGAACAAAGTGAGGAACAAGGAAGCTAAAAAGGCAGGGGAAAAAATAAATGCTGAATACCAACCAACTCACTAACCCACTTCATCTCATAAAAGCCCCCACTACGAGATCCAAGATAACCCAACTACCATTACCACTCCTACCCCTACTCATTCAAATCACAAATCAATTACCTACCACTTACCCCAACCACCACACTCATTAAAATGTGTGGACCATCTCACCTCCTGAAACCCTCCCCCCTGTAAACCTTGACTATACATCGCCCCACACAAGGAACCTAAAGTTTCTACCCTCTGAAAAACAGCTCAACCCAAATCCCACTGAAACCCCCCTGCAAGAGCCCCCCTCCCGTTTCTCTCATGAAATAAACCCAACCACCACCCAAGTAAAACCACACAGAAACTTTCACTCCAAAACCCAAAAAAATAACCAAACGCACGAGTCAAAACAAAAAAAACAAACACAACCTACCTCCGCAGAAACACATACAAACACCAGTACCCCACAACAATCAGTGAGCACCCAACACACCAAAATTCAGCAATTGGCTCGCAAAAGAAAGGAAGATACAGGGGAGGCGAATACAAAAGCAACAAAGAAAGTGAAAATTGAATCTCTTGAAGAAAAAACGGTGGAGGCTGCGATGCAGCCCCGCCGAACCCAATGATCGCCCTAAGCTGGAACTGTCGCGGGCTTGGGAACCAAGCGACAGTTCAAGCTCTCAAAAAGCTCCTACATGAGGAAAAACTGAGTATAGTTTTCCTTATGGAAACCAAGCTTCAATGTACTCAAATGAAAAATTTGAACATGCACTCACTGAGATATTCGTGTTGTTTCCCTGTTGACTGTGAGGGAGACGGAAAGGCAAGAAAAGGGGGATTGTGCATGTTATGGAGTAATGATGTGAAACTTTCGTTGTGCTCTTTCTCTAGGAAGCACATCTCCATGGAAGTAGAGAATGGAGAGGAAAGCAATTGGTTCCTCACTGGTGTGTACGGATGGCCTGAACAGAATTTGAGAAACCGCACTTGGCAACTCCTTATGCAAGCCGGCCCCGGAAAAGGAAAACCATGGTTGTGTATGGGTGATTTTAATGAAATTCTTTGGTCCTCAGAGAAGATTGGAGGCCAGACTCGTAGAACTCCCTCAATGGAGGACTTTCGTAACACGTTGAACAAGCTGGATCTCCAGGACTTGGGATATAGAGGAAATCGATTCACTTGGACGAATGGAAAAAGTGGTGAGCAAAATATCCAAGTTCGCCTTGACCGAGTGGTGGCCACCCCAGAATGGAGAACTCTATTCCAGAATCACAAGGTGGCTCATAAGATTAGAGTCTCATCGGATCATGCTCCGATAACCACAACATTCAGCACAGAGGTGCAAGAAGGAGAGACCAACAAGGATAGAAGGCCGGAACATTTGTTCCGATTCGAAAAGATTTGGATGGAGCACGAAAAATGTAGGGAGATGGTCCAAAGGGGTTGGGGTCGTGACACCATGGACGCTGACTTCACTGAGAGAACCAACAGCTGCGGGATTCTTCTTAAGGATTGGGGCCAATCGACATTTGGCAATACGGGTAAAAAAATCAAGGAAGCAAAGGACAAAATTGCTACTCTCCAGGAAAAGCCCCAATCTGAGGAGACTATCTCAGAACTCAACAATCTGGCATCCGAGCTTGATGACCTGCTGAAGCTGGAAGAATCATTTTGGTTCCAACGGGCTAAGACTTTTTGGATTAGAGATGGAGACAAGAATACTACATTCTTCCATAGAAAGGCCTCCCAGAGAAGAGATAGAAATTCCATAAAAAAATTGAGAAATGTAAGCGGTGAGTGGACGAGAAACGAAAAGGAAGTGGGCTGTGTTCTTCAACGTTTTTTCGAGGATCTGTTTTCCTCGGATAACCCCCAAGAGATACACCTAGTCACTGAGTCTGTTGAGTCTAGAGTCACAGGGGAGATGAACGGGTTGCTAACACAACCATACACAAAGGAGGAGGTTAAAAAGGCGCTCAAGCAGATGCACCCCACAACATCTCCTGGACCTGATGGTATGCCTCCTCTCTTCTTTCAAAATTTCTGGAATATTGTTGAATCTTCTTTTGTGAGAACCTGTCTTGATGTGCTCAATAACAATTCAGACCCCTCCCCTCTTAACCACACTTTCATTACTCTCATCCTTAAAGTCAAAAAGCCTGAACACCCAAAAGACTTTAGACCCATCAGTTTGTGTAACGTGATTGTCCGTGTCATATCTAAAGTGATAGCAAATAGACTGAAATTTCTCCTTGACAAAGTGATATCTCCTTCCCAAAGTGCATTTATCCCAAACCGCCTCATTACTGATAATGCAATGATTGCCTTTGAAACCTTTCATGCTATGAGAAAAAAGAAAACTGGAAAAAAGGACATGTGGCCCTAAAACTTGACATGAGTAAAACATACGATTGAGTGGAGTGGAATTTCCTGAGAAGCATGTGTTTGAAATTGGGCTTTTGTGATAGTTGGGTCAATCTTGTCATGAGATGTGTCACTTCCATATCTTACTCTATTCTTGTGAATGGCTCACCAACAGACCGGTTTTACCCCCAAAGGGGTCTCCGTCAAGGAGATCCCTTGTCTCCTTATTTGTTTTTGTTATGTGCAGAGGGTTTTTCATCTCTTCTTCAAAGAGCGGAGAATAGAGGAGAGATCACGGGCGTAAAAGTTGCAAGGCAAGCCCCCACGATCTCGCGTCTATTTTTTGCGGATGATAGCGTCCTTTTCTTTCGTGCAACACAAAGAGAACTCTCAAAAGTCATGGACATTATTGCATCATATGAAGCAGCATCTGGGCAAAAAGTTAATCTAGAGAAATCTGAGTTATTCACTAGCGGGTGTGTGCCTTCGGAGGTGAAAGAGGAGATGGGCAGATTGTTGGGTGCTCGTACGGTGGAGTCGTATTCCAAATACTTGGGTTTGCCTACACTGATTGGCCGATCTAAAAGATAAGTTTTCCAAATAATCTATGAAAGAGTAATTCAAAGGATTAAATGATGGAAAGAAAAGGCCCTATCCAAGGCGGGTAGGGAGATCCTCCTCAAGAGTGTGATACAAGCAATACCTACTTATGCAATGAGTTGTTTCGTCTTCCCCAAGTGACTTTGTCATGACATAGAAAAGGCCATTGCTCGATTCTACTGGGGAGCCTAAGGTGATGAAAGAAAAATCCATTGGGCAAGTTGGGAGAAAATTTCAAGATCAAAGGAAAATGGTGGTTTGGGCTTTAGAGAGATTTACTTCTTCAACTTGGCTTTGGTTGCTAAACAGTACTGGCGGATTGCAAACAACCCTGAAGCTGTTATTTCGAAGATTCTGAAAGCCCGATACTTCCCACGATGTAGCCTCGGAGAGGCACCAATTGGCTATCAACCGAGCTACCTTTGGAGAAGTTTACTCAAGGCCCGACCCGTTGTGCTTGAAGGCTCGGTGTGGCGAGTTGGAAATGGAAACAACATTGATTGCCTCAAAGACAAATGGATTGGAACTCATGACCAAAGAAGACCCTCCATGAATCTGCCCATTCCAGACACTCAACAGAAAGTGTCTGATTTCATTGAACAAGACTCTCATGCTTGGGATGTCTCAAAAGTTGATCACTTCTTCTCAACAGAGGATGCAACCACCATTAAAAGCATGCCTCTTAGTTGGAGAAGCCCTGAGGATCGAGTCATATGGGGAGGCACAAAGGATGGTTAAGTCTGCCTATTTCTTAGCAAGCAATCAAGCACTTCTCTCCAGTGGCTTTAAACCTCCCTTCACCGAGTCACCCTGATAAGCTTTGGAAACTGTTATGGCACTTTGATGTTCCCCCGTCTATCAGACATTTTGCTTGGAGGACACTCTTCCATCGAATATAAACCTTAAGAAGAGGGGCCTGAGTACGGATGTAACATGCCTTGGGTGTGGACTTGAGAGTGAATCCACGACTCATATTCTGCTACCCTTGAAACCTGGAGACGGAGCCCGATTCGCCTCCCCCCCGAGCTTCTTTATGATTGAAAATCTTCCTCGAGAGGGACTCTAGCTCCCTCTTCTTGATCTTGGCTTGGAATATTTGGAAGGACAGAAACAAAGCCCTTTTTGAGGAAAAAGCCACTGACCTAATTAAGAGATGCTGTTCAGAAAGCCCTTCAACTCTTCCAGGATATTAGAGCTCGCTCATGGGAGAGCCTCATCAAATGGAGCTCGCTCGAACAGTCGGTTAATCTCTTGGACCCCCCCTCCGGCTGGGATTCTTAAGCTCAACTCGGATGCTGCTCTTTTCAAACAGGAATTGGTTTTGTCATTCGGAATGACAGAGCTGAAGTAATGATGTCGGGCGCTACAAGAATCTGGGCGACCGGGAACAACACACTAATCGAAGGCCTAGCTCTCCGTTTGGCACTGAATCGAGCTATCGAGGCGGGTTTTCATGATCTGATGGTGGAATCTTACTCTGAAGCTCTGGTAAAGTTGCTGAGAAAACCAAATTTGGTGGACTCCTACATGGCTGAACTGACCAAGGACATTCTGAAAGTGGCCTCTTTGCTGATCGAACTCCTGTATTTTCAAAGCAATTCGCCGAGAAGCGAACTCTGTAGCTCCATATGAAGAAATTTGGATGGAGGAGATCCCCCAAAGTTGTATCAGTGTTTTTCAAAAAGATGTAAGGCATTTGCCTAATTCTCATTAATGAAATTTCTCTATTCCCCCGTAACCGTAAAAAAAATTTTTTTTTACATTCATTGATAGATCATTTCAATTAATCTAGAGTAATTAATAACTATTTTATATTGATTGTAAAATTATTAGGTATACTCTTTTACAACACAAATTGATATTTAATTGTCATGTTATTTCTTGTAAATTAATGCGTATCACTCTATTAATGTTTGGGCAATAAAAGTTATTACATGTATGATAAGTGAGTAGACAATTGAGTGGGTGTTTTCAAACTCTACAAATGGCTTATAGAATCACTTTTTTTTAAAGCTGTCATCTCACAACTTTTATTTTTAAAAAGTGCTTTTAAACTGTTTATAGAGTTTGCAAACACAACCTGAGATTGTCTGATTAACAATTATTTGTTTAACCCATTCTCATATAAATAAGAAATTGGATTTGTTGGGATATGATTCCTGATATAAGTCCTAATTGATGATGAGATGAGTTTTGATAAGCCAAAAGTAGACTTGAATAATTTTTAAGTGTTGACTGATCTAGTTATGGAAGTTGTCTTGAGAAGATTAGTAGAGTACAAAAGTAAAGTACAAAAGAAAAGAAAAGAAAAGATAAAGATGAAAGAAAAGTTTAAGTATGATTGAAAGACAAGTACGATTTATAAGTACTGTGTATATATGTTAGGATTTATACTGTGCTATTTGAAGGATGTATAGAAGCTCATATTTCATGATTGTATTCGCATATCATTGTATAGATCATAAGTTGACTAAGCTGATTTATAAAGTTTAATGCAATGTAATAGTCTTGATAAGATTAGATGATAGGACTAGTTTAGTTTTAGTTCTATATTTAAGTCTACTACTGAAGACTGGATGCGCAAGACAAGTCAAGTGATGAAGTCAGAATTTGTCTAAGTGTCGAAACCAGACAAGACAAGTGCGCAAGCAAGGAAGAAGAAGTGTTTAAGTCATAAGCGCGTGTGATGATAAAGATTGAAGAGTTAGTTATGGAATAACTAATTAACTGAAGAAACGCGTGGAAGGATAAGAAGAAGTTGTTAGAAATCAGTTATCAAGAAAAATTAGTTACATAACAGAATGTTCTTGATATTGGAAGTCTATAAATACCCAAAGGTATTCAATGATTAAAGACTACTGATGCACTGATATTCTACATACTATTGAAGCGATTTACGAAGTATTCGAAGCAAAGAAACTCTCAGAGTTGAAGTTCAGAAAGTCAAGCCAGAAGACAAGTGAAAAAATTGAAGAAGGCTACTACTGAGCTAGAAAAGTTTTTTCTATTATTGTTTTGTTGAAGTTGCGCGTTACTTGTAAAACTACTAGTTGTTAGATCGAAGAGGCACTTGGTAGTGTTTTCGAGAAGATCGAAGTCTTATTTCTTGGGACTTAAAATCACAAGAACACACTACTCGATTGGAAGAGTAATAAGAATTTCACGACTGGTGTTGTGAGAGTGGATGTAGACAAGTTGTCGAACCACTATAAATCTCGTGTTGTTTACCTTACTGTTTTATTTGTGTTTGATTGATTAACTGCTTAATTGATTGAATTGCATATAAGAACAAGACTAGTAGAGTGTTCATCAAGAAGTTCACGAATATAGTTGAGTATAAACTTGATTGGGCTCATTGTTAATCTGATAATTTCGCATTGTGTATTCTGATATATTGATTTTTTTTGAAAAGTCTATTCATCCCCTCTAGATGTTTTCCTAACTTACTCAATATTATCTAACTCAACCCTCTAGATGTTTTCCTTACTCAATATTATCTAACTCAACTACGGACTTATAGGATTATACTCCCACGGAGCACAAGAGGTGCCACCTTAAAAAAAAAAAAACAGTAGTAGATAATATTCTAGCAACTCATAACCATTTGTGGGTTCTTCAACCAATCGTCAAAGGAAATTAACAAGCATTTATATATCAAAATTTTCATTTGAAATATCTTCCTTTACTCTTTTTTTAATTAATGTTGTGATTTGGTAATTATGTATAGGTTTGGTTTCTTATATACCCATTTTGAAAAAAATATATTATATAAAATTTTATTACAGTAAATAATAATATAAAAAATTTTACAATCGTAATACGCGGGTTTTAATTCAATTCAACATGGTTTGTTAAGAAATTTCAGCACAATATTAAGTCCACAATATTGGGAGTTAGTTAATTATTTAAAAATATATATGTTTCTATATTTATTTAATGGATAAAATTGTTGAATTAGGATATAATTAATTATTTTCTTAATTTATGCATTTTTAATTCTACTTGAGTTTGACCAAATTTGAAGTGAATTCTACAACTACGTCTGGGTAGGTCATATGGTATCTTTCAAAATAAATTATGCTTTCTTAAATATAATTTTTGTTAAAATTAAATAATGTAGTACTCCTTACGTTCAAAACTGTTAAAAGTTTCGCTTTGTTTTCTATAACCAATTAACCTATTTAAATATTACAGTTATCAATTTTATATTTAATGTAATAAAATTATTCATCAGTACCTGTTTTTTTTTCTTCCTTTTCTGCTATTAAGAAAATAAGCATATAACTGATCATATTTTCTATTCTCTTAATTTTCAAACGGTAGAATAAGGATTGATTTTTTTACTCAAAAAACTGAAAACCCATAATAATTATAAATGGCACGGTAATAATAAATTGTAGCTCGATTACATCTGTGAGACGGAAAAAGATCCTTGAGACAATTTAACACAAACTTTTGTCTTGCTGATATTAGTGTTACAGAAAGTTTGAGACCAAAAGTGCATATATATGTAAAGTTTGAGAGCGAAAATGCATATACACTTAACGTTTTATGTAACGTTGGGACCAAAAGTGTAAAAATATTCACGAACAAGACCAAAATTAAACCAAAATCATGGGGCCCTGCGACGGGTGGGGCCAAACCGAGGGCGGAGCGCGCCTCCTTATGGCTAAGGAGGGCTCCAGCCCACCCTAAATTTTGGGGTTTTTTCTTTTATATATCACCTGTTCCGTAATTACTTGTACATTTTTTTTTTATTGAAACGTTCCAAGATAATTACTTACACACACTCCCAACATTATTTTATTTTCAAAATTGTCTCTACTTTTTTATCTACATTTTACTTCAAACCTCACCAAATTCACTTTATACCTACCATCAATCCATATGAGTTTTTGTTAAACTATTTGTAAAATATACATATTTAACTCTTTACATAATTTAAAATTTCAATTAAATAACCTCTAAAAAAAATCAGAATTTATCAACTATTTTAAAACTACCTAAAAAGTTAGTCGAGACAAACAAGGTGCAACCGTATGCTCTGATTACAGATTGATTCATCTTGTTTTGACACCTCTTGTTACCACTGCCACGAACGAACGAACATTTTCAACAATGAACCATGCCAAGAGTGTTATTCGAAACAAAATGGAGAGCTATTAATTTATTAGTTGTCAATATTAAAAGGGAATTGTTTGAAAAGTTATGAATTCTATCGAATAAAAAAATTGTATACTGCAACTTATGTAAAAGAAAAAATTATTTTTATTTGTTTGTATTTCATTCATTCCAATCCACCTTAAAAAAAATTTCTGACTCTGCCCTTGGGCCAAACGTGAACTTTTCTCGAAAAATCTTGTGTATTACCGTGAGAGTCAGAGATTCAAGACTAAAGGAAATTAAACAAGAAGTAGAAGCTACATCCGCTTTTTATTTATTTAATTAATACATGGTAGGCGGGAAGTAGGCATTTGATATTACACGATGATCGATATATATTGAAATTAAAGTTGAAGATTTAACCAACAACAGGAACCGCATTGACAATGTCCCTGGCATTAACGAAAACCCTAACACGATTACATCTGATTTCCTGTGTGAGAAACGATCCTGGTGGTACAACGTTTGCAGTAATAGACGGGTTCTCCCTTTCGATTGTGGTCACCGCAATGCGTCCTGGCACCCCCACTAGCTCAGGCCATATGCTCTTTCCAACAACATCTGCTTATATATATGCAACAACAACAAAATATAATACCAACACTGCTACCAAGAAAACTGCATGCATGTTTAATGATAAAATCTTTCCATACAAGCTAAAAGTTTTTAATCTTTAATGACATGATTTCTGTTATTAAAATTTATTTTTGTTGTAGTGCAACTTAACGATGTTTAATTACATACCTGGGCAAGCTCTCGACATCCTTAGACCATATATATCTCTTATATATGTAAAAAGTTGTTGTTTTTAGGGGTATTTATAGGACAAATTACTTATTGTTGCGTGATTATTTTTTCTTCTTTTTGTTGAATTTTAGCATTAATGTTGAACAGAAAAGTAGAAGCTAGTAAAGCTAAATTATATTATATAAAGACCATAGCATGCCAATAATGAGAAAGAGTTGAAATCTTAATGTCAATGCAACATCTCATTTTTTAGCTAGGTAACCTATATATTATAATTAATTTCCTATTGAAAAAATCGTATAATGCAATGTAGATGTCAAATATTTACGCGACCCAATATATGTGTGGTTACCCTTTATTCATGTTAAACTTTACGTACCCACACTTAAAATGCACTCTTAATTATTTGTGCACGAGTTTTAAAGAATATATATTGATAATTTATGTAAAAAGTAAATATGTAATGAAAAAAAATCGGGCCAACTCACTATTTGGAACCATTTATAGACCGCTTTAACGGTCTATAATTTAGAGACAAAAAAAAATCTATAATTTGAGACTGTTGTTTCAATTAGAATACGGTCTCAAAATATTAGAGACAAGGTGTTTTAAGACCGACATAAAATGGTCTCTAATCGATTGCTAATTGAAGCATTTTTTTTGTAGTGAAGTGAAGGGTGTACATTAGGGTATGTTCGTTTGGATTTCAAAATTTGAATTTTAAAATTCTAATGACTCTTGTATATTTTGTCATTTTATGTTTGTTTTGAAATTTAATAATTTAAGTGGAGTATGATTTAACTTTATGTTATATGATATATAAGTGTTTATATATGATTTATAGAATCTATATAGGGTTTTTAAGTATATTTATATTGTTGATTTTATAGGATTTATAAATATTTGTGGGGTATGATTTTAAAATACTAATTCAAAAATCAGAACAACCATGTTTTCAGAACAATTAATGCTGCTTCGTGCCAAATTAGTTGCCATACATAATCTTCCTTCTTTTCTTTGAGATAGCATGTTTTTTCGCTATTCTTCATCTCTTTAAAACTATCTATATTCTTCTCGTTAGACTAATTCAAATTAGTATTATATACTACATATTTTTCTTTGTAGAGTGACACATTTCTGTTCATGTAAATTAATGCTTTATGCCGGATGTCTCTATAACATTGTGTGCATACATATTCACGTATTACAATATGAATAACTATGTTTTAATTTACGGAAAATTGCATTTTTAGTCCTGTAGAAATTTTCCAAAATCACTTTGGGTCTAAGGTTTCAAAATGATCTTGTTTATTGTAGATTTGGCTCCATCCGCTAGTTTTTGGATGGAAACTGTTAGTTGACCAAAATATATTTTAAAAAAAAATTATAATTAAAAAAATACAAAAAATATTTTTAAAACTAATAATGAATCATATATAATAAAAAATCTAAATTAAAATCAATAGAATTTAGAATATTAATTATTTTACTTTATATTATGAAATTTCACGTTCATTTATATAATCTGATTTTTTTTAATAGAATCTGAATATATTTTTTTTATCAACCAAAAAACAATCTGAATATATTTTTTTTATCAACCAAAAAACAATTTGAATATAATTAAAAATTACTGAAAAATGATGCAGTGTAAATTCCAAATTTAAATAACTTTTAAAGATTTTTTTTATCAAAACTAATATATATATATATATATATATATATATATATATATAAAAAGTACAAATTCAAAAGTAAGTTCAAAAAACTCAAATTGAAAAATTAACAATATATATTTAAATATAATCTCAAAAATCAAATTAATTAATAACCCCATAATCTACAAAATCAAATTAATTTATAACTCCACAACTTGTAAATTAGTTTAAGATTTAATTAGATAACTTATTTTTTATATTAAATATAATTAATTGATTTTTTTAGATATATTTTTTTCCATTAATTTGAGATTAGTTTTAGCTTAAGTAAATTAACAGATTTTATATATGTTTATGAGTTATAATAATTTTAGTGATATTACCAAAAAATTGATTATTTTTTTAGATTTATTTTTTATGGTTTTTGTTTTTACTTTTGAATTTCATATTTTCTTACATTTTTGATCAATTTTATTTTTTTGTCAATTGTTATTTAGAAGAAAAAAATTATTTAGATTTTATAAAAATAAATTTTTATATTTTAAAATGATTCGTATTTTCTAGATACAATTAATATTTGAGTTTAATTTTAAAATTGATGAAAATTTACTAGTGGGACTAAAAGTGTATGAAAAAGTATCGAAAGTGATATGACCTCATTCTTACAGGACCGTAAGTGATATGACTCATTCTTACAGGATTAAAAGTGAAAATCACACAAACTTTCAGCCGTTATAACTAATGGAAAGTTTTTACAGGACTAAAAGTGTATATAAAAGGACCGAAAGTGATTTGACTTCATTCTTACGGGATCAAAAGTGCAATTTTCCAGTAAACTTATGAACCTATATATGCTTCTTTATATCTTTTAACACGTGTTAATTACCTATGGTATGTATAATTTTAGTATAAATGTGTAGTAACACATGCTTGTTATTTTTTTAACACGTTAGTTGGTCTAGGATGTGACCATCTCACGGGTCTTCCTTGACCCAATGTAAAAAATGATAATATTTAAGTAAAAATTGACTATCACTTTTTAAGCGCGGTCCAAAAATACATTGGTCTGCATTTTGACAAACATAAAACCAGAAAGAAAAAAAAAAGGATAGTTCAACCCAAATTTTTTGTCTTGTTAAATTATATTTATTAAAAGTTTGGGACCAAAAGTGCATATTTGATACCAAAAGTGCACACTTTAACGTTTTATGTAACGTTGGGATCAAAAGTGTAATTTTTTTCAAGAACAAGACCAAAACTGAAGACCATTGAAACTTTTGTGGGGCATGTGACAGGTGGGACCAAAAGTGAACTTTTCTCGACAAATTTCGTGTATTGCTGTGAGAGTCAAGAGACTCAAGACTAAAGTAAATTAAACAAGAAATAGAAGCTGCATCCGCCTTAATTTTATTTATTGGCATGAAACGTTTATTTAATTAATACATGGTAGGCGGGAAGTAGGTATTTGACGATTTAACGAACAACAGGAACCGCATTGACAATGCCCCTGGCATCAACGAAAACCCTAACACGAGTACATATGATATCCTGTGTGAGAAATGATCCTGGTGGTACGATAGTTGCAGTAATAGACGGGTTCTCCCTTTGGATTGTGGTCACCGCAACGCGTCCGGGCACCCCCACTAGCTCAGGCCATATGCTCTTTCCAACAACATCTGCTCATTTTTTTTTAATTAGCAACAAAAATGGTATCTTTATATATATACTATAACTCCATGATGACTTTGATTAATTACCTCAAATTAAATACCAAACAACTTATATAATGATGTTTTAATTACATACCTGGGCAATCTCTCGACATCCTTAAACAATTAACCTTTAATTTCTTCTATATATATCTCTTGTTTTCTGCTTAATTAAAAGTTGATGTTTTTAGGGCTATTTATAGGAGATAATTTACTTATTGGTGCGTGATTATTTTTTCTTCTTTCTCTCTTCCCCTTTTTCTTGACTTTAATTTAACTCAATAATTTTTCGTTTGTTGAACAGAAAAGTAGAGCTGATATATAAAGACCAATAGGATGACAATAATGAGAAAGCGCGCGTTGAATTTTAATGTCAATGCATTATCTCATATTTTAGCTAGGTAACCTATTATAATTAATTTTCTATTGAAAAAATCGTATAACGCAATGTAAAATGTCAAATATTTACGCAAATTTAAGACCCAAAATTTTGTGTGTGGTTACCGTTTATTCATGTTAATTTTATACTCGATCCCAACGTTCTACCTATAATGTTAAAGTTATTCATATTTAATGAATATTTAAATTATTATAATGTGTGAGAGAAAATAGAGTTTTTTTAATTTTAAAATCATTTAAACAAGGACATATTTGAAAGTTTATAGGTAAAAATTCAAAATACTATTCACAATAAATTATGTTTAATTGGTCTGTGTGAAAAAAGAAATGCTACCATAATTTTGGGAAGGAGAGAATATAATATAGATCCGTCTTTTCACCACAAAAACGCGGATATTAGCGACAATTTTTTAGAAACGGACAAAATAATCTAATCTTAACATTGATATTTCACTGTAAATGCTATCTCGTTAGTTGGAAGAAAATCATGCCTTAACCTAAAGTTTGTAAGAGAGGGTTTTGTTGGGAAAGTTGTTGCAAGTGTTTTAAAATTGAGGAGTAGGCTTTAGTTGATAACACAGAGTGTTGTTGAGGACTACAACTCGTTCTTTGTTTGTGCCCATTGACACTCTAAAACAAAGAATTTTTATAATTAATTAAGGAAAATAATTACCTCGTAATAGGAAAACGTGGACGTATGAACTACAACGATTCTTTTATTTGTGCATTGCTTTAAATACTTTATTATAACCATCATTAAATGAGGAATGCATTTTTGTTTTTTACCAATTAGATGGATTGTTCAACAATATGAATATCATTAGTACAATTTCAAAACTCAATCGTATTACTATAAAATGGAGGATTGAAAAGTTCATAGAATACAAAAATTAAATCCATTAAAACAAAAGCACAAAGTTGTTGAAATTAGTTGCACTAGAAAAACGGTGCCCTATGGGGCACCCCCTTTCTTCTCCTCTTGTTGTAATTTGCTTCAGCATTTTCCACAATTTTGTAAGTGTTAATAACCGGTGTAGGAAAGGTCAAATTCCCTGAATTTGACTGGACCTATTCAATAAAAGGCATATCTAGTTAGGCATAGTATTACATTTCATACACCCTAGCCTCCGTCTACAACTTTGAACACCGAGATTAAAAAATATATATATGATAGGATAAGAAGATGTATTAGAGGTGATGTGCTTGAAAGAGAGGAGAATATAATAAAATGTGAAAGAGAATAGTTTGCCAACACGATTTATTTTCAAGATTTGGGAATTTGCAAAAATGTCATATTTTGGCATAGTTAAGTAGATTTGTGTCCTTTCATGATTATTTTTCAATCATCAAATACGAAACATGCTGACAAAATGGGATAGCTCAAGTGGTTAGAGCACTATTACCTAGGCTTTAGATCTTGGGTTCGAGTCATGGGGAGGGGAAAAGGGATGGGTATTTAATGTAATTCAAAAAAAAAAAAAAAAACGAAACATGCTAGAGAAGCTGGTGTGATGAGATCTCTCCTTGTCCCCGAAATTCTTGCTTCTTGAAGATCGTCGCCCTGAATACTATTCTATTCAAACATATCGACGGACCTCTCCAGAGTTATATAGGGAGGACCATGGCACGTGGGCAACAACATGATGATCTTGCATCACCTGAAAAGGGGAAACATACCCACTCAGATCCCCCTTACCACTATACCCTTTTGGGTGCAAATTTATCATGACATCCCAATGAGGTTATTCTCGGAACCCATTGTTTGTGTGCTGGGCAACTTCATTGGGCGCTTCCTTGAGTACGACGCCACAAACAAGGGGTTAACATGGATGAAATACATGTGAATTCGCGTAGAGGTCGATGCAACTATTCCACTCAAAAGATACAAGAAAATAAAACTAGAAAATGGCACCTCCACTGAGGTTAACTTCAAGTATGAGAGGTTGAAGAGCTTTTGCTTCTTCTGCGGCATGCTTGACCACACTGTCCACTTCTGCACCAAACGTTATGAATCTGCAGGTGTGACTCCGGAAAAGTATGACTAGAAACCAACGTTGATTGCCACGGACCGATGACGCCCGGTTCTACCCGGAGAAAAATGGTTGTGAAATGAAGCAACTTGGGAGCCACCCGCAGCAGAACCGAGGGGAGGCGAAGTTAATTAATGCACATGATGACGAGAGCGCATTTGGGGACTGTTGGTCGTGTGACACGTGTGTCTGTGTGGGGGAATACACGTGTATGTGTTTTTCAAAAACTTTTTGCAGTTAATCAACACAAATAATTAGAGTCAGATAAGTTGTTCAATATGCCAAGTCCTATGAAAATACTAAATGAAATATTCTAACAGAACTTAACCGTAAACAACTTGTATGCGGAATAAATGACAGACCCTATTATACTCCTCAAATAATATGCACTTAAATACTAAGCTACCAAATAAACAATAAGTAGTTGTATCAACACAAAAACTTAAGCAATAACGTAAATGCAGTAAATAAGATGTATAGTGGTTCGTAGGCTAAACTACAGACCCCTATCACTACAAAAACGCGCAGTTTTGCCGACGGATTACCTTTCCGTCGGCTATGCCGACGGATTGCCGACGGAATAGAAAGTGAAAAGACCCTACCGACGGAAATCAAATTTCGTCGGCTTTTTCGACGGAAAAGCCGACGGACACACATAACTCTCTACACGGTGTCGTTTTTGGGTCACTGGCCGACGGATATTTTCAGTCGGTAATGTAAATTAGGGTTACCGACGGATATTTTTCGTCGGTAACCGCGCCTTAGGCGCGAAATAATTTTAATTCGGCCATACCGACGGAAATTTCCGTCGGTAACCGACCTGCTTTAACTAACCGCCTCTTGATAGACGCGCAAAATTTAATGTGGGCATTACCGATGGAAATTTCCGTCGGTAAAGGCAATTTTTTTTTCTATATAATCTGCATACAGATTATACTCTTTCTTTCGAAAGAAAGAAAAAAAACTCGATCCTCTTTCAATTCGTTCGTGTTCGTCTTCATCGCGCGAAGAGGCTCTGCCGAGGTGATCTCGATTAGAAAATCTATACGGTACGCTTTCTTAATTTGTTAATAATTAATTTTTAAGTTATATTGTAATGCCTATAATTATGAATTAAATTGCATGTGTTAATTTAATTTGTTATATAGATTAATATGAAATTGTTTGTAGTTGATTTATATAGTTAATTAGTTTGCATGTATGTAGTTGATATATCTAATTAATTAGTTGATATTGTTCGTGATAATTGCCTATATATATAGTTGATGTATATAGTTATTTATAATAAATTGATGCGATTTGTTAAGATCGATATTGCATGTTTTGCATAATTGATGTTATATATATAGTGGATATTATTAATTGTTTAATTTGCATATACGTTGGAGTGGAGTTAATTACATAATTAAATTATGATATTGTACGTTATAATTAGCTTAGATTAATATTGTTGTTTAATTATGAAATTATTGATTAAATTAGGGGCTTTGTTAATTATATTAGAAAATTGTTATTTTAAAGATAGAAAATTATTACTAAATTTATTAGGTTATAGATTGTTAATTAAAATAGAAAATTATTAATTAAAATAGAAAATTGTTAATTAAAATAGGAAATTATTAATTAAATTAGTTATTGTTGAATAAAATAGGAAATTATATATTAAAATAGGAAATTATTGATTAAATTAGTTATTGTTGAATAAAATAGGAAATTATTGATTAAATTAGGTATTGTTGATTGAATAGAAAATTATTTATTAAAATAGGTTATTATTGATTAAAATTGGTTATTATTTAGGGTTTAAATTTTAATTTATTAGATTATTATTTTTTTATTTTTTTATTAAATTAAGAAATTTATTATTAATTAATTAGTATTATATATATATTTATTAATTTGAATGTTTAAATTAAATAGATGAGTGGAGATGGTGCTGGTGGCTCGGGATCTCACCGGGCCTCCGGGTCATGTAGCCGATCGAGGAAGAGCCGAGCCACACTTAGACCCGAGGCGCCGCCTATACTGTCTCGGGCACCATTGTCGTCGCCTCCGCCACCCATTCCGCACCCGTCGCCTCCGCTGTCGTCTCAGTCGTCTGCCCGGGAGCATCCTGCTGTTCCTGCTCGGGATGGCCGACAGCCCGTTTGGGTCGACAGAAGAGTGTAAGTAATTAAATACTTTTATTGTTTAATAATTAATAATTAATTTCGCATTCGTTTTAATTTATAATGTTTTGTTTGTTAATAATCTCTTTTGGCGCTCTCTTTTGGGTCGACAGAAGAGTGTATGCACGATTGCTTTTGGCGCTTTACCGATCTCTGCGAGTGCAATTACTTGGAGGAAGGTCCCAAAACAAAAAAAGTGGGCGTACTTCGAGGAATTTCAGGTAGTAATTAATTACTTAATTATTTAATTAATGTTTGTTAATTTGTTCAATAATAAACAATTTATTATATGTGCAGAAACATGTCACTTGGGATCGGGATATGTAATCGGACCAGGCTATGTTCAAACATTTCAGTAAATCGGCGCAAGAGCGGTATAAGTATTTAATGTACGAATGGAGAATGGCATGGCGGACCGATGGGACGACGCAGAGCTTGGGTAAGGATGTTAATGATGTTGAATTGTGGGATTCATTGACGAGGGAGTGGCTGGATCCTGAGTACATCAGGAAGTGTGAGATTGCTAAGGCCAACCGGAGATCCGACGTTGGGGGTGGGATGTCCAGGCATCGGTGTGGAGCCCGGTCCATCCTTGAGCGGTCGCTTGTCATTGTAAGTGTTTAATATTTTTTTAATTAATTTCAATAAATTTAATTATTTAGTATATATAATACATAAATTTAAATTATTATGAACGGGAGACGGGGCGTGTACCCACTCACTTGGACCGGTTGAGCATTGCTCATCTGTTTGACGAGAATACACAGCAATCCACATACGGGCGCACAACTAACCTCCACGTAAGTAATAAAATTGTTTAATTAAATACATTTTTTTATAGTTTATTCTATTAATTTACAATTATTAATTATGTAGTTGGAGATGAATCGGAGGATAGCCGAGATCGGAACTCAAGTCGACCCTACTCAAGCCGGAACCAGCAGTGCCCCTACAGTCGAGGTGGTGGACCGGACTTATTTGGAAGTTGCCCCCACCACCCGCGGACGAGTTCTGGGCCTTGGTCGTATGAGCAGTGATGTCAGGTCCGGCGCTGGTCCGTCCTAGACGGCATCGCAGGGTTCCGTATCTTCCACCCCAACTCCTGATATGATGGCACAATTCAACCATTACATCCATGTGATGCATATGAATATGGGTCGAGAGTTGGGGTGGTCGGACGAGAGGATCGAGGAGGTTTATCAGAGAACTATGCAAGCTCCTCCACCGACGGCCAACGTGAACGTGCCTGTTCCCCCAGCCCCCTCAGGCTATATCCCGACCATACTTGATGATGACATGATGGCTCAGCAGTTCGTTGGCAACGATGATGGCCTTGATATGTATATGTATGGTGATTGAGTGACTTTGAACAATTTTTTTTTTTTATGTGTTGAACAATTTTATTTTTATGTCTCGTAGAACTATTTACTTTTATGTCTCGTAGAACTATTTATTTTTATCTGCATTATTGTTGAACTATTTACTTTTATGTTTAAGTATTAGTTGTTTAATTTTAGTTATGTGTGTTTTATGTGTTAAGAATGTGTATATTAATTTTAGTTATGTTTTATGTGTGATTTTGGATGTTATCTGTATTGGATCTTCATTTATGTTTTCAATACTAAACAAGTCCGAACTAATTGAATATTTGTATAAGAAATTCCTCGAATTGGTTTACCATTTCCATAAAGGATATAATTGACAACTCGAAGTTTCACATTATCCCTTTCCTGTTTGAATGTACTCGGTTTTTTCATATTTGTGTTTATGTGAATGTGATGGGAGACTATATGTGATAGATAAACAACATTTTCATTGAAAATTGCCTTGAAGAAAGGCTGTTGTTGTGGTCACATTACATGCATACACTTAGCATTACATAAACTTAGCAAATACATATTAAACTTAGCAATACATATTAGAGACATAAACTTAGGATTACATCCAGCCTATAAACTTGAACACATAGGGTAGAACACAGAATATTATGGCCACAATAAGAAAGTTCCTCTGCTTCTTTAGCTCTTCAACCTTTCCAGCTTCAAATCCTAATTCTGATGTTAGTTGGTCAGATGTATCCTTATACATATCCCCAACTAGTTGCGCATGATTCAAGTTGTTGTTGAGCTCTTGATTTTCAAGCAAAAGTGAGTCAATTCTCCTCACCATGCCCGGAAACATTCCGTGTGAACCCGTTCCTTGTCCGTGGATTTCGTGTTCATCGGCCCAAACAAAAAAAGGAGCATCCAGAACCATTTAGTGAATCTGGGCAAGTATAAAATAGTCTACCTCTGCTTTTTTCTTGCTTCGACATGCACACACGAGCTTCTTTTCCACAATGGCATACCACAATTTTCATGGATGCCGAAGATGAAGACATGAGTTTCTGTATTTTTTTATTTTTTGATGTTTGTGAAGAAGTAGGTTGTTTTGAGTGTGGTTGGAGTGTTAAGAATGAGCATTTTAAATTTTTTTATACGCATCTTTTACCGACGGAAAGTGATTCGCGTGATATACCGACGGAATGACATTTCCGTAGCATGTAGTATTGAAAATTGTTCCAGAACCCAAAACACGCGAAAATTTTGGAGTAGAGCGAAAATTTTGGAGTGGAGTGAAAATATAAGGTATGTTTTTCTATGAAGTGTACATAGTTTTACTACAATTAATTTTTATGAAATGTATATAGTTTTATAACTTTTAGTGTTTAATTTTTGTGAAATGTATATAGTTTTTACTTTTAGTGTTTAATTTTAATTTGGTCAAATTTTTTAACAGATGGAATTGCCGAATTGTCGGTGGATGTATTGTACTCCTAGGCTCGTTTTAGGAAATGTGAATGGTGAATTTTATGATAAACTCGTGTCATTTGTTGAATTTGCAAAGCTACACCCACATTACATGTCTGGGGATTGTATTAGGTGTCCGTGTAATGCTAAGAAATGTCGGAATAGATCATTTAAAAGCATTGATGAAGTCTTATTCCACATTGCCATGAATGGGTTCGTTGATAATTACTATAATTGGACAAGTCATGGCGAACAACGGTGGCCTTATAATTTTGATCAAGTCTTGTACTATTACACTACTGCAATTTATGAACAACCAGTACACGTCGAGCATGTCGGCACCAGTAACGATCAAGAGTTTGGAGTGGAAGAACCCGATATGTATCAAACAATGGTGATGGAAGCCGGTATGTCAAATATAGAGGAGGAACCAACGGATGAAGCATTTCAGTTTTATGAGATGCTCAAATTAGTCGATCAAGATTTGTATCCAGGGTGTGATTCTCATTCTCAGTTGTCATTTAATGCTCGACTTATGGCTATCAAGACGGAGAACAAGCTATCTAACAGAGCATATGAGCAAATGACACAATTATGCAGTGAGATTTGTCCTGTCGATAATAAAGTACCTACGACGTTTCATCAGAGCAAACAATTGATGAAGAATATGGGTTTGCCGGTTGAGAAGATTGATTGTTGTGTGAATGGTTGCATGTTATACTGGGGTGATGACGATAGCGATCTTCTTATGTGTAGAATGTGTGGCCATCCCCGGTACAAAGAGCCACGACGGAAGGGACCAGGTGGTCAATCGAGCAAGACAAAAAAGAAAGTGCCACATAAGAGGATGTATTATCTTCCTATCATTCCTCGTTTAATGAGATTGTTTCAATCTAGTGCTACAGCTCAACACATGACGTGGCATGCAAGAAATTCTGAAGATACTGAGGCTGGGGATATGAGACATCCGTCCGACTCTGAAGCCTGGAAACACCTTGATAACGTGTTTCCAGGATTTGCTTGTGAATCGAGGAATGTGAGATTAGGCTTGGTACTGATGGTTTTGCACCGTTTGGGAGTTATGGAAAGAAGTATTCTTTGTGGCCGGTGATACTGACTCCGTATAATCTACCTCCATGGATGTGCATGAAACCTCAAACAATGTTTCTGACTGTATTGGTGCCTGGTCCGTCGAATCCAAAGCATAAACTTGATGTTTATCTCCAGCCTCTTATTAAAGACTTGATCTTCCTATGGGATAACGGAGTCCAAACGTATGATGTTTATAGGAAACAGAACTTCACGATGCGTGTTGCTTTATTGTGGACCATTAGCGACTTTCCTGCATATGCTATGTTGTCCGGGTGGAGTACAGCCGAAAAGCAAGCTTGTCCGTATTGTATGGAACATTTTGAAGTTTTCAGTCTCCCGAAGAGTAGAAAAGTTTCATGGTTCGATAATCACCGAAGGTTTTTACCTCGAGATCATCCATTTCGAAGGAATAAGGTGGACTTCACGAAGAATAGAACAGTCACAAACAATCGACCGCCCCTTCGAAATGGTATTTTATACATTTATTTTAACATATTTTTTTAGGTTACATTTATTAATCGTACAGGACGAAGCCTGTTATATGAGATTGAGTGGACGGGTTTGAAAAAAACTACAGAGGAAAATGCAGAAGAACACAACAAAGGAATCCCAGGTAATTGGAAGAAAAAGAGTATTTTTTGGGACTTGCCATATTGGAGTTCACTATTGATCCGACACAATTTGGATGTCATGCACATTGAGAAGAATGTGTTTGACAATGTGTTTCACACAATCATGAACACATAAGGCAAGACGAAAGATACTCCAAAGTCTAAGGGAGAGTTGAACACTATCTATCGCCGTGATGAGTTGGAACAGGATACCCGTACAGGTAAATATCCGAAGGCTTGCTACACACTAGATAAGGCACAAAAACAGGAATTGTGTAGGTGGATTAAAGAGTTAAGATTTCCAGACGGCTACGTGTCAAACATGAGTCGATGCGTAGACACAACAAAAGGCAAAGTTGCAGGGATGAAGAGTCATGATTGTCATGTTTTTATGCAGCGCTTGATACCTATTGCGTTTCGAGAATTTCTTCCTCTGAATGTGTGGAGGGCTATCACTGAATTAAGTCTCTTTTTTAGAGATTTAACGTCTACAACAATCAAGGTTGATGATATGAATCGTTTGGAACGAGACATTCCAGTTATTTTGTGTAAGTTGGAACGTTTTTTCCCACCTAGCTTCTTTGACTCGATAGAACACTTACCTGTTCACTTAGCGTATGAAGTTAGGATTGGTGGTCCAGTGCAGTACAGGTGGATGTACCCATTTGAGAGGTGAACAATTCCATTTCTCTCATTTAATTAGTTTTTAGTATAAGAAGCCTTATTTTAATTTGTTAACTATTATAATTTTAGGTATCTCCACAACTTGAAGCGCAATGCTAAACAAAAGGCAAACGTCGAAGCATCGATTGTTAATGCATATTTGAATGAAGAGGTTGGCATGTTTTGTTCATATTATTTTGAAGACCATGTTGTTGGTCCCAAGTTGAGTTAATAATATTGAGTAAGCTAGTAAAAGTCTAGAGGGGAGGGGTGAATAGACTTTTAAAATTCTTTCAATATATCAAAGTACGTAATGCGGAATTTATCAAAGTAACAATGAGCCCAATTAAATTTATACTCAACTTATATTTGTAATTCGAACTTCTTGATGAACACTCTACTAGTCTTGGTTAGATAGGCAATTAAACAATTAATCAATTAAACAAACAGTAAAGTAAATCAACACAAAACAATTTTATAGTGGTTCGACAACTTGTCTACATCCACTCTCACAACTCCAGTCGTGAAATTTATTAACTCTTCCAATCGAGTGTTCTTGTGGTTTTGAGTCCCAAGATATAAGACTTAGATCTTCTCTGCAACACTACCAAGTGCTTCTACGATCTTACTAGCGATTTACAAGTATCTAGCAACTTGAAACAGTAAAACAAAAATAAAACTTCTCTTTGTTCAGTAGTAGCCTTCTTCAATCTTTACTTGACTTGTGTAGCTTCACTTTCTGAACTTCAATCTCTGAGAGTATTTCCTTCTTTGAATCTCCAATAATGCTTTTGTATGCAGTAGTATCAGTAGTCTCTAATGAATCAATACCATGAGGTATTTATAGACTTTCAATTCCAAGAACTTTCAGTTGTGTAACAACCTTCTCTTGAAAACTAACTTGTAACTGATTCTTCTTATCCTTTCACGCGTTTCTTCAGTTAATTAGTTATTCCTTAACTAACTCTTCAATCTTTATCTTCAACACGCTTTTGTAACTAACTTCAAGTTGACTTGTCTTGTTGAGTCGCACACCTGTCTTGTCCTTAAGTAGTAGACTGCGTCTTCTACTTGTCTTGTGCAGTAGACTTCTTCAGATTACAACATAGAACTAATCTAGTCCTATCATCTAATCCTAACAAGACTATTACATTACATTAAGCTCTTGTTATAAAGCTTAGTCAACTTAGAAAACTATACAAAGAATCTATCTATTACATTCAAAATTCTGAGCTCTATACAACAATTATTCATAGCTCAATAACAATCTAAACAGTTAATATAAACACATATGAAGTAATAATACGATATCAATTATAAGTACTTGTCTTTTCATATGTTAAATCATGTGAACCCTACTGATCTGTTCAAGATGACTTCTTCCTAACTAGACTAGATCAGTCAACACTTAGAAAATATTCAAGTCTTCTTTTGGCTTATCAAAACTTCATCTTTTATCTTTTATCAACATTTAGGACTTGTTCTAGGATTCATATCCCAACAATTTCCCCCTTTTTGATGAAGCCAAAACTACTTGAATCTTTTCATAATAGTAGACTAGTTAAGTAGTTATCTTGTATTAAACATCAAAATAATACTTATCTTTTCATTCATTCAAAATATGATCAGTAGATATTACACATACTAAATCAAAATAAAACTAAGTAATCAGAGCAAATAATCTAATCTGAAAGAGTACCTCCTTCTGGGTTTGGAACACAGAATGCATCAAGGAGTCTCCTGTGAATGACTCTGATATGGTCTTCATCTTCAATCTTCTCTTTATCTAGCAGCTCCTCTTCGAATTTCTTGATCTGGTTAAGATCAACTCTTTTTCCTGAGCTGGTCATAGGTGTCTTCCATTACGGAAAGATCGGTATTAGAATGTTGAAATTTGCGGCGGCTGATATCCTCATAACCAAATTCCAAAGCAATTTGTTTTGACCTTCCATGAATTTGTCAAACATGGCATACAACTCATCTTGATTTTCAGACTCACCATACTTCCGAATAATCCAGTGATCCAGTTCCCATTGCCTCTTTACTTTGAGCCATTCTTGACGATGCTCTTTGTCAATGAAATAGTCAATGAACTGGTCTTCTACCTCTTCTTCATCAGCCTTTAGCTTCTGCAATCTTTCAATATGCTTTTCAATTTTCTTCTTGTTAGCATAATGACTTTCATCATGAGGATCAGCAATCTTCTGCTTCTTCTCAACTGCAGCAATTTCTTCAGTTTCTTCAAAAGCTATCTTCCTCTTAGACCATCTGGTCTGAATCTCAGCTTCTGGACATGCAACATTCTTGCCCTTCTCCAATCTTTTGAGCTCATCAGCTTCAGCTTGCTCCAGCTCTGCAGTTTTAACAAGCCTCCTTTTAGGCCTCCTTAGCTCTTGCATAGCAGTAGCAACATCCTTCTCTTCTGGTTCAGCACTCACCTTAGACAAGCTAACTTTCTCCACTCTACTTACCTCTTCCCCCTTTTTGGCTTCATCATGTGCCTTAAGAGTGAAAAGACTTGTAAAGCGAGTCATTTCTTCCTTTACTGCTTCCTTCATTGCTTCAGCAGCTAGCTCTATCTGTCTTTGATGGGTCTGATCACGACTCAACTTGTCTAGACGATCAGCAGTAAACTCCAATTTCTTTGAATTAATGGCCAACTCGTCTTTGAAATGAGTAGCTGTCTGACGTAGAAGAGTGTTTTGCTTTGTTAGCTCAGAGAGAACAGCTTGAGAACGCACCAACTGATCTTGTGCTTCTCGCCTTTGCTCATCAGCAATCTCAATTTTCACCCTGTAGAGTCTTTCCATTTTACTCGACTCTTCAGCTAACGATCTAGCAAATGAGATAGATCTCTTTTCAGAAGCATCCACTTGATTTTGGAGAAACCTTTCAACTTCAGCATACATCTCTGCGCGGAAAGTTGAGTCCATCTTGTTGACTTCTCCAACAATCAATTCCCTTGAGCTGTCTACAAGTGATTGATTCTGTACTACTAACACATCCTTCACTTTCGAGTGCAAGAACTCTTCTATCGCAGAATGAACAACTTCTTTCAAGTCTGACTTCAGCTCGGCAAGATAGCTTATAGGGAATCCTTGAGTAGATGACTGAGCTTCAACAACCACATCTTCCTGAACTTTCTTTACAAGTTCCTCTTCATTAAACATAACTGCTTCCATGAATTCATCATCTTCTTTTCCAAATTCAAAAGATCGAATCAACTTCTTCTGAACTGTCAGCCTCATCTTCAGAAGGTTCCGAGGTTTGAACAACAATATCAACAAGTTCTGCCTTCTCTTCTTCCACTAGCTCAGTCTGAGTTCCAATATCAGACGAGAACTCTTCAACCAAAATTCCATCAGGAATATTCAATAGCCTCTTTACAAGATCAACTAAGGCTTTGCGAGGAAATAATTCTGAGTGGTCTTGAACACCACTATTTTCTTTCTGTTCCATCTCCCAATCCATAAAATTGGAGATTCCTCCCATGCCTTGAATAACCTCGAAAAGATCGTCGGTTGATGATTTCTTAAGTGCAAACCAGGTGCATATCCTGAGAAGTTTCTCAAACCGCTCTGACTCGTAGTCAACCTCGAGAGTTAAGAGCTTCCTCTTCAAATTCTTGGTCACCCGGGCACGAATTCGCTTCTCCCTCAAACACATAGGATAATATACCAGGGAATTAAATCTAACATCAGACGGGGTCTGAGCAGGTGGGGTCCCTGTCTCAGTTGTTGCAGTGGCAACTGGCATCTTGTCTGAAGTAGATGGGTTAGAGGGTTCAACATTTTCTGTTGAGGTAGAGGGAATATGGACTGTGGTTTCTGGGGGCTCTAATGTATCTTGGTTTGGTGTGACAACTGTCGAAGTATCAGTTGTATCCTTTATGGGAGTGTTTTCAGGATGACTGGCCCTAAGCGGTAATGCTGCCAGTACTTGAGAGGTTGTGGGTACAGGTCGAGGCCTAGATCGATGTGACCTAGCCTTGGTTCGAATAGAAGGGAGAGAGAGAGAGGAATTGAAACAGATTGAGTAGAGGTACCAACCTGTGAACTCGACTCGTCTGGACGAGTGGGCGATTCAACTCTTACGAGAGTATACATTTCAGGAATTTGATCACTCAACTCCTTCTCTTGTTGCGACTCTTCATCTGACTGAGTCTTCTCTGAGTCATCTGCACTGGACTCGACTTTCACAACTTCCTCTGATTCTTCCTTTTTAGACCCAGCTTGTGAAGAACTGGATGAGTTAGCATACGGCAACACATCTGAATCATCATACTGAACTCGTCTTGGGGCAGCCGGCCTTGCAGCAGCCTGCTTCTTCATCGCCTCTATCTTCAGATAAAACTTAAGAGGATGAAAGGGCTTTCCCTTGCTCCAATCAGTCTTGTTTGGTATCAGTTGAGGGAGCAAAATACTCAGCTTGTTACCATATCCAACCACATGTGATACCACCCAATTGCGAGTATCAATGTCCACTCTAACACTTCTTTCGAAGTACATCATCCGGTCAGCTATGAGTTTAAACCAATTACCCTCAGTAATTCCATCAAATATCGCTGCCATTACCCGAGTCTTGGACTGGGTAACTGAATCATGAGACCCGGTGGCACATAGAAGAATCTTGCTTGCTATGTCCAGTAGAGTGCGATATGTTTCCAATAGTTCGGACTTCTTGACGGCAGGAGCCTTGCCATCTGGTTTAAGCCTCATCTTCTTACCACAGAAGATGCTTAAATACCTCATCTCCTGACCTTCAGCATATTTTTCCACATCAATCGTTCCGATGGGCAGCTTCAATCTTTCAAATAGAACTTCTCGAGTGATTTCCACTCGACTTCCACCAATAAATGATTCGATTACATCTCCTCGTCTGTTGGCGTTGGCATAGAATTCTAGAACTTCTTCCTCCAAAACGACTTGAGGAAACGCCTCCAAGTAGGGTTTTAGACCGCATCTAGTGCATTTGGTCAAGATTTCTGCATTACCCTATTTGTGATTTCCTTTGAAGAACACAGACGGTTCAACATGCACTTTGTTGTCGTTGATGTATCTGCCTAGATCGAATGGTGCCTGAATGTTGGTGCTCACATCGAAAATAGATCGAATTGACATGGTGATAAGTTTGTTATGAACAATAGAATTGAATAAGCAAGAAATCAAATGCTTGAGATTAGTAGAGGTATGAAAACGTGGGGCAAGATGTGTGCAAGAGTTGGGTTTTGTTTAAAACTGAATTTCTGATCCAATGGCCAAGATTGAAGGATTAGATCCAACAGTCGGGACTTTTGGTATTCAGTTATGGAACCGAGAAGATAATGTGATTTTATATTGTAAAAGTTGAAATCCGCCTCTCCTATTGGTAGAATTGAGGAGTGTACTCATCTGACCTAGAATAGTAGAATTTTGGCGCGAACTGAGTGTATACACCTCATTAAATGGGAGTGTATAAATCCAATTCTAGAATATTCAAATTTTAGTAATATCAAATCACTTTAACACCCTTAATTTGTTTCGAATAAACACTTAACATATTTTAATCACAAGACCACTTAGCTTGACTGTTCGAGTCCATCCAGAACAGATGAGTAGGCCTAAGCTTCACAAGTCGAGTAGGCTTAAGTGCATAAGACGAGTAGGCTTAAGTGCATAAGACGAGTAGTCTTATGAACACCAGTCGAGTTCCCCCTTCGACTGTGCTTGTCTATTCTGAACGTCGAATAACTTTATGTACCTGTCTTATCATTTGTAACGTGTAATCGTAGGTACAGATAGAGTAAAATAAATAAGATGAATATCAATGTAAAGCAATGGTCAAGGTTCAAACAAGATGACTGTTAACAAACTTAAGAGTCAATCATAAGGATTTTTAAGAAATCAAAGATTCCCCCTTTGATGTTTATTCCCTTAGTATCACCCTCAGCTTTACCAGCTTCCTCATCGGGTTGTTTAGTCAACTTGTCTGACCTTGTATACCTGTCTTTTGAGTGAGTAGATGAGTGCTCTGTGCTTTTGTGGTAACTTGTCTGTTTCTCCCCTCTTCTTAGTAATGTACCTGTCTAGTTAGTACATTGCTACATACTAGTAGGATCAAGATCAATTAGTCCTAGTCTAATGCATAATTCACGAAAACGAACTTCAGCCAATGGTTTTGTGAAAATATCAGCCCTTTGAAAATCAGTGTGAATCTTTTTCATGCGAATATCCTTCTTTTCTACATGATCACGTATGAAATGGTGTTTCACATCGACGTGCTTACAACGTGTGTGCAGAACAGGATTTTGTGTAATGGCAATTGCACTATTACTATCACAGAATATGAGAACATTTGATTCACATATATTATAATCTCTAAGCTGTTGAATAAGCCACAATAATTGACTACAGCAACTACCAGCAGCCATGTACTCGGCTTCAGTAGTAGAGGTAGCAACACTTGTCTGCTTTTTCGAAAACCATGAAATGAGTTTTGTGCCTAAGAATTGACAAGAACCAGATGTAGATTTCCTATCTATTCTACAACCACCAAAATCAGAATCAGAGTAGCCACTTAGAGATAGATCATCATTTGAGGGATACCATATACCACGATTGATGGTTCCTTTCAAATATTTCAATATCCTTTTAGTGGTTTCCATATGACTCTCTTTTGGATTAGCTTGAAAACGAGCACATACACCAACAGAGAATGCAATATCAGTCTACTAGCAGTCAAGTATAGTAATGAACCAATAAGACCACGATAATGTGTTTGATCGGCACACTTACCTTGTTCGTCTGGATCCATCTTGTAAGTAGGTAGCATAGGTACGCCAGTAGACTTGCATGTCTTAATACCATACTTGTCTAGTAGATTTCTAGTATACTTTGCTTGATTTATGAAAATCCCTTCTGGGGTCTGTTTTACTTGAAGACCAAGAAAGCAATTCATTTCACCCATCATAGACATCTCAAATTTACTTTGCATGAGTGTTGAAAAACTTTCACTTAGCTTTTTGTTAGGTGACCCAAAAATGATGTCATCTACGTAAATTTGGACGAGTAAAATGTCCTTCCCTTCTTGTCTTCTGAACAGGGTTCTATCGACCTTGCCCTTAGTAAAACCATTTTCTAATAGAAAGAGAGAGAGTGTATCATACCATGATCTTGGAGCTTGTTTTAGTCCATATAAAGCCTTCTTTAATCTGTAGACTTGATCACCTTTGACTTCGAAACCTGTAGGTTGTTCAACATACACTTCTCCTGGTCATCTAACTTGAGAGCTTTCATGAACGGGTTATAAGCTTGAACAGATTCATAAACCTCTGATTCTTGGTCAGTTTGTATCAGATAGATCAGTTACCTTCTTACTGATCTGGTCGGTAGACGAGTCCTGTAGAGATTCATCGAAAACTACATGTGGTGTTTCTTCCACACATAGGGTAGAATAGTTGAATACTCTGAATGCTTTGCTAGTCGAGGAGTATCCTAAGAATATCCCCTCGTCTGCCTTAGCATCGAATGCATTCAACTTGTTTTTCCCATTGTTATGGATAAAACACTTACAACCAAATATATGAAAATATGAAACTCTGGGTTTTCGACCTTTCCATACCTCATATGGCGTCTTACCTAGTGCTTTATTGATAGCACTTCTGTTTTGGGAATGGCATGCAGTATTGATCGCTTCTGCCCAAAATTTCTGAGGAGTATTATACTCTGTCAGCATGGTCCTGCAGGCCTCCTTAAGGGTTCTGTTCCTTCGCTCTGCTACTCCATTTTGTTGTGGTGTCCTTGCTGCACTAGTAAGGTGCTGGATACCACGCTTAGAACAAAATTCTTTAATATAGCAGTTAATAAATTCAGTACCCTTGTCACTACGGATCTTGACAATTGACTGATTCTTCTCAACTTGTATCTTCTTCAATAGATCAGGTAGGAGTGTTTGTGTATCACTCTTCTTGTGTAAGAAGACTACCCAAGTGAACTTAGAATAGTCATCTACCACAACAAGTGTGTACCTTCTACCGTTCAAAGTTGGAGGAGTTATTGGGCCATGTAAGTCCATATGTAGAAGTTCAAGAACTCTACTTGTTGAGAGGGATGGGATAGATTTAAAGGAACCCTTCACTTGTTTACCTTTCTGACAGGCATCGCATACATGTGATTTGAAATAGATTTCGTTGGGGATACCTTCAACGAGGTAATCTCTTGTAATCTTATTAATAACCTTAAAGTTCATGTGGCAAAGGCTTCTATGCCAAAGCCAACTGACCTCTTTGGGTGTCTTAGTAAGAAGACAAGTGTCCCGTGGACAACTATTCCAATTCACAATGTATACACTACCTTGTCTTATGCCGACGAGTAGTACGGTATGAGTCCTCTTGTCTATGATTTCGCACTTTTGACTTTTGAACTGCACTTTGTAACCTCGATCACAAAATTGTGAAACAGAGAGTAAATTGTATTTCAAGCCTTCAACATATGAGACATCTTGGATCTCTATGTCTCCATTCCGAATGTAACCAAATCCTTTAGTAACAGCAGTGGAGCTATCACCAAATATCACTTTTGGTCCTTCTTGCTCATGGTAGCTTGATAAGAGAGCCTTGGTACGAGTCATGTGGTGTGAACAACCACTATCTATGTACCAGGTTTCTCCTACTGAGCCACCCTTCTTGTATAGATCGAGTCGACCCTGCATTAGATGATATTCCATAATTTAGGTACCCTCCTTGTTTATTGGGGTCCTGGGGGGTTAGTCGAGTTCAATGGAATCCAAATGTACATTGGAGTCCTGAACAAGTTTGATCTTCTGAGCTTTATTGGAGACCTTGTTGTCCTTATCTGGCCTATCAGTCGAGTTCGGGTCTACTCTTTGGAGATAGCCTTTCGACTTGATCTCTACTTGAGCAGGCACTTGTCTATGATAGTCAGAGTAGGGTTTATATGCATTAGGTCCATACGGTTTATAGACATGTTTAGGTCTTTCTTCTCCTTCGATATCATATGACAAAGGTGGAGGATATAGGACAGTTTGTGTACGATATTTTGGACCTTCCTGTCTAGGTCTAGACGAGTAGAGCTGAGACTGCCTTATGAAAGGAAGTCTAGGCTCTTGTCGTCTAGTCTGTACTTGTCTAGTACTCGTCTCCTCAGGATACCAGTCCTCGTATCTGACTTGATTAGGTCGTCCACGACTTCTAGTCCTTTGTTGACTTGACTTAAACTGAACAGGCTTGTTGTTAACTTTCTTTTTACCTCCCTTGGTAATTGGAATGTTAACTTGAGTCTGTTTGGGTACAGTGCCTTCGGATGGAGTTCCAATATCGTATATCATTGGTCCTTTTCCTTTATCATTAGTCAAAGAGCTTGAGATGAAAATAGTAGGGTTCTTAGGAACTTGAGTAGACGAGCTTGATGTCTCAGCACCTATGCCTGTCTTGTCAGCAGGAGCCCTATACCTATCTGACAGTTCAAGGTTAACCTTAGAAGAGTTAACCAGGTCAGTAAGTTTAAGGTCTAGAGTGACAACCTCAGTTTCTAAGAACTTATTACGTTCTTCAAGCTTTTTGCACTTGCTTTTTAAAACATTGAATTCATGTTTCTCAGTAGCATGAGTCTTAAGTAGGTCTTGATACAACTTGTCTGTTAATGCACACTTGTCTTTGAGTTGACTCAACTCTTCTTGCATGCGTTCATTTAGGACTGTTATATTAGGATCTACTTTAGACTGAGCTTCCTTAAGATCAATGATTTCTTGTTTTAAAATGATGTTTTCGTCACTGACTTCAATGAATGCCTGGGTAGCAAGTAGGAGGTCGTCTTCAACTGCACTAGTAGAGTGCTGAAGGCTACTCCCTACTTTGCTATTGGCATTATCACTTTCATCAGAGTCTGATTCATCACATGATTGAAATGAAGTTGCAGATGATACCTCTTGTTCAATTTTAGCCATGCAGCAGAGTCCATCATCTACTATGAATGCTTCATCTTGATCAGACGGGTAGCTAGACGAAGACGATGGTAACTCGTCTGAGTCCGTTTCAGAGTCATTATTAGCCATCATTGCCTTCTTACCCCTATTGTATCTTCTTTCCCTTCTTGCCTTGCGTTCTTCACGATCATCAGTGCTCAGGTCTGGACATTCGTAAATGTAGTGACCTGGTTTCTCACAGTTATAGCATACAGGATCGTTAGTAGCCTTTTTAATAGGAGAGTTATTCCTTCGCTTATCTCGTCTATCAGAACGCTGAATCTTCCTATCATCTGACTCTCTATCTTGTCTGTTACTTTTCGAGACTTCGTCTCTCCTTTCGGACGAGTTTCGGTCTCGTCTGGTCTCAGACGAGTTCTTAGAAGTCGAACCTCTATAGTCTCTATAGAACTTTTTATATCTACCATAGCGTTTATTTAGTCTGTCGAATTTCCTAACCATAAGGTTCATCTGATCTTTCAGACTTAGATCAGTCTTGTCTAACTCATCTCTTATGCTAGCAGGTTTAGACCTGTCTATTCTAGAGCTCTTAGACGAAGTAGACTTGAAGGCAACATTCTTCGACACGGCTTTCTCCCTATCACTACTGGCAATTAGTTCTTCCTCATCTAATTCGAACTCATGCGCCTTAAGAGTCTGGAACATTGTTTCTGATGGCCACGAGTCAATGTCTTGTGTGGTTTTAATGATCATCTTGACCATTTTCCATCTTTCATCCAAGGCCTTCAAGATTCTCAGGTTAATCTCTCTTTCAGTATAAGTCTTTCCTAATACTTCAAGATCATTCATGATTTTAGTAAATCGAGTATCCAATTCATCAATGGATTCACCTGGCTTCATCTTAAATGTTTCAAATCTTTGGACAGCTGAGGACAGTTTGCTTTCTTTGATCAGCGTAGTGCCTTCACAAAGAACAGCTAGTTTATCCCACATTTGCTTGGCAGTCTTACATTTTAACACTTTACCAAGATACTCGTTTGGCAAGGTGTGTAGAATATAATTCTTAGCAAGACTATCCAAATTGTTTTGACACATTTCTTCAGAAGTCAGTTCTGACCTTGGTTTAACAATCAGCTCTCCAACTTCTTTGGTTGGGTCCAATGTAGCAGTATTTCTGATCATGGTAACGACTGGTCCTTCTTTGATCACAGATACCATCAGATCATGAGTTGAGCTGAAAATGGCTTCCATCCTCAACTTCCAGTAGTCGTAGTCCTGAACAGAGAACTTGGGAAGTTTGTTAGCACTTATCTCAAGAGACATGTTTTAGCAGTTTGATCAGAAAGGGTAATAGCAAGTAATCAAGATACAGATATTATCAAGAAAGTGTGGAATGAATCAGAACAGAAACGAACCAGGACTTCTCCCAAAGTCTTTAAATGTTATCAAGAAACAGCAGTCCGAAAACTACTGCTCTGATACCACTTGTTGGTCCCAAGTTGAGTTAATAATATTGAGTAAGCTAGTAAAAGTCTAGAGGGGAGGGGTGAATAGACTTTTAAAATTCTTTCAATATATCAAAGTACGTAATGCGAAATTTATCAAAGTAACAATGAGCCCAATTAAATTTATACTCAACTTATATTTGTAATTCTAACTTCTTGATGAACACTCTACTAGTCTTGGTTAGATAGGCAATTAAACAATTAATCAATTAAACAAACAGTAAAGTAAATCAACACACAACAATTTTATAGTGGTTCGACAACTTGTCTACATCCACTCTCACAACTCCAGTCGTGAAATTTATTAACTCTTCCAATCGAGTGTTCTTGTGGTTTTGAGTCCCAAGATATAAGACTTAGATCTTCTCTGCAACACTACCAAGTGCTTCTACTATCTTACTAGCGATTTACAAGTATCTAGCAACTTGAAACAGTAAAACAAAAATAAAACTTCTCTTTGTTCAGTAGTAGCCTTCTTCGATCTTCACTTGACTTGTGTAGCTTCACTTTCTGAACTTCAATCTCTGAGAGTATTTCCTTCTTTGAATCTCCAATAATGCTTTTGTATGCAGTAGTATCAGTAGTCTCTAATGAATCAATACCATGAGGTATTTATAGACTTTCAATTCCAAGAACTTTCAGTTGTGTAACAACCTTCTCTTGAAAACTAACTTGTAACTGATTCTTCTTATCCTTTCACGCGTTTCTTCAGTTAATTAGTTATTCCTTAACTAACTCTTCAATCTTTATCTTCAACACGCTTTTGTAACTAACTTCAAGTTGACCTGTCTTGTTGAGTCGCGCACCTGTCTTGTCCTTAAGTAGTAGACTGCGTCTTCTACTTGTCTTGTGCAGTAGACTTCTTCAGATTACAGCATAGAACTAATCTAGTCCTATCATCTAATCCTAACAAGACTATTACATTACATTAAGCTCTTGTTATAAAGCTTTGTCAACTTAGAAAACTATACAAAGAATCTATTTATTACATTCAAAATTCTGAGCTCTATACAACAATTATTCATAGCTCAATAACAATCTAAACAGTTAATATAAACACATATGAAGTAATAATACGATATCAATTATAAGTACTTGTCTTTTCATATGTTAAATCATGTGAACCCTACTGATCTGTTCAAGATGACTTCTTCCTAACTAGACTAGATCAGTCAGCACTTAGAAAATATTCAAGTCTTCTTTTGGCTTATCAAAACTTCATCTTTTATCTTTTATCAACATTTAGGACTTGTTCTAGGATTCATATCCCAACACATGTCAACACGAGGATCAGGAATGAACCACGTAACTTCGATGGTAGAGGTACGCAACAAGAAGTCGATGGCATGCTCTCTGTATTCAAGTCTAAGGGGCGACCTATAGGAAAAGCCACTGAACGATATTGGTCAACAAACACAGAGGCTGAAATAGCACAAACGTACGTGTTATTGAATTGTGATGAAGTTCAGCCTTACATTGAGTAAGTATTTCATATATTTATCATCTAATTAAATAGCACAAACGTACGTCATTTATCATCTAATTGTGTTGTGAATTATTATGATGTATACACAAGAACTACGACATGCAGATCAAAACATCTCAGATAGAGACATAGATACTAGTCTTCAACGTCAATTTGCCCGATGGTTCCAACGTTATGTGAGTATCATTAATTGAATTTTTCGTGAACAAATAATTGTTTTGATTAATGTTAATTTTAACTGTATAGGGACAATCGCACGATTTTCAGAGTCGGTTCTTACAGGATCTCAGCAAAGGACCAATACGGCGTGTGAGGACTTACAACGGCTATATTGTGAAAGGCTACATGTTTCATACATCAGAGTATGCATCAACAAGAACGACTAACAACAGTGGTGTTTGTGTTAGCAGTGCGAATTACAATGCAGATGCAAGTGATTACTTTGGGGTGTTGCACGAAGTCGTTGAAATTGAATATCCGGGATATCCAATGAAAACCGTAATGTTGTTCAAGTGCCATTGGTTTGACACATCCCCTTTAGGAACCAAAATTCATCCGGAGTACAAGCTTGTGGATGTTAATTCGAAAAAGGACGTATAGCGGGGATGATCCGTTTGTATTTGCCTCTCAGGTATCTCAAGTCTACTACTGCACGTATCCAGGAGCTGGAAAACGTAATAGAGAATGGCACGTTGTTTGCAAAGTGAAGGCAAGGTCAATGGTGGAGGTCCCCCAAAAGGAAAACAACGATGAAGATGAACCTCCGTTTCAAATGGAACAAATAGAGAATCAAACTGAAGTGTTTGCGGGAGATTTTAATCTTTCGGTAGACTTGACGGCTGCAAATCCACAATTGATTGTTATTGAAAACGATAGTGGACATGAGGAGGAGGATGAACATGACGAGAGGGAGGATGAAGAAGATGAGGGTGAAGAAGATGAGGAGGAAGAGGAAGATGTGACAAATAATGAAAATGAAGACGAAGATGAAGATTAAATTAATGTAACCTAGCTATTTTATTTTGTACAATTTATAAGATTTAATTATTTATCATTTGGTTATAACTCATAATTTAATTATTTATCATTTGGTTATTGTAGATGTTGTTAATTCTTAATTGCCTTAACATTATCAACAACATCTTAATTTGACCTTCCGAGATTTTTTCTAAGTCTTTTCTGAAATGCTACATTAAATGTTGATCTAAATGTTGTCGCATTTCTGGCAGGATCTAGAAGCTTCTACAAGGATCTGGAACCTGGAAGATTCCAGAACATTGGAGAACATGCTAGAGCAGCCTGAAACCATTTAGAACGACCTGAAGCATGCTAGAAAGATCTAGAAAGATCATAGAAGTTGTGGAAGTTGAGTTCCTAAAAAATAGGACCTCAATGTGGAAGCCTCTAGAATTCGTATCCCACCTCTATAAATACCGATTGAAGGCTTCATAATTCAGTGTGTTCTATTCGAGCAATATCCTAGACCGAGCGTTCATCCCTGTTAGAAAATTGTGGCCAATAGTTGTACATTTTAGATCATACGTTGTATACCACCCGTATGGCTGTGTGTCTTCTTATCTATTGAGAGTGTAATCATTAGATAGACTAGGTATTTCGACAGTGTATAATTTATACACTTAGTTCGTTTTCTAGACTTGGCACCTGCCTCGTTTATAGTTTCGTTGTGAAAGTTATTGTCGTAACATTTCACACAACATTTGTACTTGAAGATAAGTATTGATTTACGCCATAAGGCAGACATAGATTTTTATTTATAAAATCTATGTTAAAAGTATTTCCATTGTGTCTCGTTTGTTTTTAGTGTTTCAAGTCTTCCGCTGTGTATCTTAATTTCTGATATTCTGTTAGAGTCAGTGTTGCACTATTTGTCTCAACATTCTGTGCAACATTTATCTACTTATACTTAAACACTTTTATACACCCCAGCACACTTTCAGTTGGTATCAGAGCTGATACCTGACGACACTAGGTTAGATCTTTGGTCAAGTGTGTTTTTTAGTTTAGTTTAGCAATGGAAACACATCACATATCCACTACACTTAGGCCACCGTTTTAGATGGTTCGAATTATTCTTATTGGAAGCCTAAGATGCGTATGTACATCAAGTCGGATGATGAACGTGCTTGGAGGACTGTACTTACAGGCTGGGAAGCTCCAAAAAGACCAGCAGACGTAGATGGTGAAGTTCAACTCAAGAGAAAAGTTGATTGGATGGCTGATGAAATAACAACAGCAAGCTACAATTCTAAAGCCTTAAATGCTATTTTTACTTCTGTTGATGTTTCAATGTTTAAAATTATATCTAACTGTTCTACTTCTAAAGATGCATGGGACAGGTTGCAAGAGCATTGTGAGGGTTCAGACAGTGTTCGAAGGACTAAGCTTCGAATGTTGGGGACAAAATTTGAGAATCTCCGAATGAAGGAAGATGAAACCATTTCATCCTACAATGAAAGGTTAAGTGAGATAATCAATGAATCACATTCTCTTGGTGACCCTATTTCTAATGTTAGAGTAGTTCATAAGATATTAAGATCTATTCCTAAAAGATTTGATGCTAAAATTTGTGCTATTGAAGAGGCAAAAAATACAGATACATTAAGTCAAAATGAGTTAGTGAGTATTCTTAGAACATATGAAATAAACACTAATCAAGTTGATGAAAATGATGCTGATAAGAAAGTTGTGGTTTTTAAAGGGGAAACATCAAACATTTCTGAGATTCAACCTATCATTACTGAAGTTGATTCTGATGAAGAATTGCTTGATAAATGTCTCAAGGATCCTAACAACATTGCCTTACTTACTAAGCACTTTAATAAGTTTCTTAAGAAATCTGTGAACAAATCTAGCAACATTCAGCCTAGCTAAGATTCAAATCAACACATCAACACCTCAACCAGAAAGGAGGAAAGGTCAATTCACACCAAAACTATCAAAGAGTGAAGGTAAACCAAGGTATGATCCTGAATTTCGAAAATCAGTTCAATGCAATGCTTGTTCTGGTTATGGCCATTATGCAAATGAATGTGCCAATACTAGACTTAAGCAAAAACTGAATTTTAGTGCTACCTTGAGTGATGATTCTGATGATGATCTTGATGAATTAAATCAGAATGAATATTCTAATTTTACCAGAATTGATTATAATGATTCCTTAGATGATGATCTGGATGAAACAGATTCTGATGATGTACCTGATGCTTCAACATTTACAGCAACATCAGAACAGAGTCACCTAGATTTGAACTGATTTAATGGTTTAGTTGATGATGCAGGAAAAATGACTGATGACAATGAATACCAAAAGCTGTTAGATGATTGGAACAATCAGAAACTCACTCTTAATTCCTTGAATAAAGAGAATGAGGATCTGAAAGACACAATCACCAAGCTAGAAGTTATTCTTACCAAAAGAGATCTGGAAATCTGTAACTTAAAGGAGAAACTGATAAATTCTACTTTATGTTTCAAGAAATATTCCAAGAGTGCTTCTGAGGTAAATAATGCTATAGCTACTGGTAAGTCTAATAATCATGGTTTAGGTTATGATGGTACTACTGCTTCTATTTCTGATAAATTTAGAAACCTGTGAAATTTATTAAGGCAAATGTTGACACATCTGGTGCAACATCTGCAGAAATAAAGTCTCACAAGGTTAAAAGGAAGTATAACTGTCATTACTGTTTCAAAGTTGGTCACATTAGTCCTTACTGTATAAAGTTGTTTGAAGAACAGAAAAACTTGAAAATGCTGCATAAGAAACTGTCACATCCTGGTAAACAGTTTTTGAAATCTGCATGGAAACCAAAAGATACCTGTAATGTTGTTCATACCTCCTTAAAAGCATGTCTACCTGACTTATGGTACTTTGATAGTGGTTGTTCTAGACATATGGCAGATCGTATTGATTTCTTATCTGATTATGTGACCTTGAATAGTGGTAGTGTTACATATGGTGGAGGTTCTAAAGGAAAGATTGTTGGTAAAGGAACTTTGAATGTTGAAGGTTTTCCTAAGCTTAAAAATGTATTACATGTTGATGGCTTACTTGCAAATCTGATTAGCATTAGTCAACTTTGTGATGATAATTTGCATGTGAAATTTAATAAAGATTCATGTTATGTTCTTAATAAAGATGAAGTTTGTGTCATGACTGGTACTAGGTCAGCTGATAATTGCTATCTTATTGGAACAAATATGTGTAACTTATCAAAACATGATGAAAATGTTCTATGGCATCAAAGATTGGGTCATGCAAATTACAGAGCAATGAAAAAGCTAATCAAAGCAGATGTAGTAAAAGGAATTCCAGAATTGAGGTTTCACAACACCACTGTATGTGGACCATGCCAAAAAGGTAAGCAGGTAAGAATGACACACAAAATGCTGTCACTAGGGGTAGTTCGGTACGGTATACCGAACCATGCCGTACCATACCGTTATCATACCGAAAATTTCGATATCGAAAATATTGATATCGTTATCATACCGAAAATTTCGGTATACCGAAAATTCGATATGAAAAATCTCATACCGAATGTCGTATCGAAAATTCGGTATATCGTACCATACCGAAATTTCGGTATGCCGAATCATACCGAAATTTCGGTATACCGAATCATATCGAAATATCGATATACCATTTCATACCTAAATTAATTATAAAAAGCATGAATAGCTCAATGTGTCAAACACAAATTACAATCAGGGGCGGAACTACAGCCAACCCAAGGGGGGCCCTGGCCCCCAACCCCACCCACCCACCCACCCCCCTTTAATATATATATATATATATATATATATATATATATTTTAAGTAAAATTAAAATTTAAATTAAGGATATATTAATTTAAAAAGTCATTTTAGTAGTGAATTTATTGTAAAAGTTGTCTCAAAATAAATTTCTTATTTCACTTTTGGTTTTCTACGTATTTTAATTGTAAAATCGATTTGAAAAGAATTATATCTTACATATTTGAAACTATTATTGATAAAAAAAGACCACTTTTGCGGAGTATAATGTTAGTGTATATTTTTTTAAAACACATTAAAATTAACCTATATAGTAGTATTATATAAATAAAACAACTTAGCCCCTAAAAAAAGGAAGTGGTCAAGATAATATGATTTATAGTTTAATTTGTTAATTTCTTGAATTTTAAATCATATTAAACAAAATAAATAAATAGTATCTTCATTGTTTGGTAATTTGAGTGTTCTTTTTTCATTATCAACACTAGACGATATAATGCAACAACAATATTTTTTGTTTGCAACTCTAACACCTTCAATTGTAATATATATGCGTAGTTGTTTGTGTATTTATATATACACATTAGTGTTTCAGATCAATAAAAATATTTTGGCCCCCCCTAAACTCGAATTCTGGGTCGCCCCTGATTACAATCCTCTTTCAAATTCAAAAATACAAAATAAAATTTTCATTCAAATTCAACAATACAAAATACAATTCTCGTTCAACTTCAGTAATCTCAAAAGACCTGCAAAAGATAAAAAAAAACTTAATCAGTTTCAATTTCTTCAATTTCCTGGTATAATTCTGAGATTCGAACATTGATTTTACTCTGAAATTGGATTTCAATCTTGCACGTGATTAGTTAGTTCTATTTGAAGGGTGAAGTTGAGATCATGAAGATAAGAAAATTGGAGGATGAACTTATGCATAAATATATCAATGACAAAATCAACGGATCAATGAAATTAACTGAATGGAAAGGTGTAAATAATTGGTTTCTCTGCACGACAATTCAAGCCTGTTTAATTTAGGGAAGGATGGTTTTCCTCTCTTAGTGTATTTTTTTTCTTTCTTAATATACAATGTATACAAATGTATGCACTATATTCTGTGATAAAATAAAACCTATGAATTCTAAATTAATGCTAAAGGAGAATTGATGGTTGGTTGTTGGTTCCTTTTCATGATTTATTTATGTTCAGGGAAGGGTTACACTTAGTGTGGATAAGAGTGTGGGTGTTCTTGATCTCTCTGGCAAAGGAGAAATATGCAAAGCCTCCCAGACGTCTCTCAGTTTCTTAAATTGTCTATACCAAAAGTGCTTGAACATAATCCTACAACAACAGAAATAATTATATTCCTCAAAATTTGAAAAACAAAAATGCAAAGCAACAATTACCCTAAACTAGTTCCAACCACAATTCAACCATAAATGATTTATTGCAATATTGCTGCTATTATAAGGTTTGATGTGCCAAAATTTAATATTGTATAGCTGTTGTAGGTCACCCTGTTTGAGACTGGTTTTTTCAAATTAATTAAAATATCGGCAAATCTAATCACAAAAAGCTTTCAACAATGTTTAGAACTTTCAATATATGTGTCAAAACAATAAAAGTTAAAAACCAGAGGAATTAAAAACCAATTTTTGTGTCAAAACTCAAAACAGTAAAAAATCAGAGGAATACCTTGCGAATCCGGTGACGACGCGAGTCCGGCTGCGACGCGAATCTGGCAGCGGCAACGCGAACCTAGCAGTGGCAACACGAACCTGGTGTGCTGTGTGCGTCGTGCGGTGTGTGGTGGCACTATATTCCAGCAGTGCGGCGTGCAACGACGGCTACTTGCTAAAGGGGAGAGGCAGTGCCGCGGTAGTGTGAGCTAGGGTTTTAAAAATTTGAAAGAATTTGTAATTGGATTTTTGGAGTTTGTATCTTTAAGAGTACATTAATTTGATACGGAGAGATTTTTTTTTTTAATTTAGTTTATTAATATAAAATTTTAAATTATATTATTAATATTTCGGTATATACCGAAAATATTTCGGTATATACCGAAATACCGCGGTATGGTCATTTTTCATACCGTTATCATACCGTACCGAAAATTTCGGTATACCGAAAATTTCAATAATTTCGGTACGGTAAGCCCGGTATACCGAAATTTCGGTATTTTTTCCCACCCCTAGCTGTCACATTGTACTACACATCGATGCTTTGAATTACTGCACATGGATTTGATGGGTCCTATGGAAACTGAAAGCATTGGAGGAAAGAGGTATTCCTTAGTTGTGGTAGATGATTTTTCTAGATATACCTGGGTAGAGTCTTTGAGAGACAAATCTGAAGCATTTGCTGCATTTAAAATTCTTTATAAGAGGTTCAAAAATGTGTTTAACTTGAATGTTGGCCGTATTATAACTAATCATGGTAGGGAATTTGAAAACAACATGTCTAATGATTTCTGTGATAAAAAGGGTATCTTGCAGGAATAATCATCTCCTAAAACTCCACAACAAAATGGAATTGTTGAAAGAAATAATAGAACTTTACAAGAAATGGCTAGAGTTATGCTTACATCCAAATGTCTTGCTAAGAAATTTTGGGGAGAAGCATTGAATATTGCATGCCATATTATTAATAGGGTTTTTATTCGTTCTGGCTCTAATCAAACACCTTATGAGACTTTGAACAACATAAAACCTAATGTGGAATATTTTCATGTATTTGGTTGTGTGTGTTATATCCTGAATGATAGGGATCAACTTCATAAGTTTGATTCTAAAAGTGATAAAGGTTTCTTTTTAGGCTATTTTAGAAATAGTAAAGTTTATAGAGTTTATAACCTTAGAACTAACACTGTTCAAGAATATGTTAATGTTGTGTTTGATGATGATAAAGGTCTTACAGATGACAAAGATGAAGAAGATGTATCACAGGTTACTGACACTTCTGAGAATACACTGAAGTCTGAAAATGTTGCACCAAATGTTAACACATCTAGGTCAACATCTACAGAACAGTCAGCTGTAAATTCACAGAATGATCAGTACATTCCCAAAACGAATCCTTCTTCAAGAATAGGAAAAATTCATCCTTCTGACCAGATCATAGGCGATGCTACAGTTGGAGTGCAAACAAGAGGAAGAGTAAGATCAAACAAGGTAGATGTGGTAAGAACAATATGCATGTCTTCTATGTGTAATGTTGTGAATGCTATTTATCTGAAATTGAACCTAAGAGTGCTAAAGAAACCTTAACTGATGAAAACTGGATTAATGCTATGCATGAAGAACTTGGTCAGTTTGAAAGAAATGAAGTGTGGACACTTGTTCCTAGACCTAGTCATACTAATGTCATTGGAACAAAGTGGATATTCAAGAATAAAACTGATGAATCTGGTAATATTGTTAGGAACAATGCTAGGTTAGTAGCACAAGGTTACACCCAAGTTGAAGGAGTTAATTTTGATGAAACTTTTGCACATGTTGCTAGGATAGAATCTATTAGATTACTGCTAGCTATTGCATGTTTTATTGATATTAAACTTCATCAAATGGATGTAAAAACTGCATTTCTAAATGGCATATTAAATGAAGAAGCATATGTTGAACAACCTATAGGATTTGAAGATCCACAGTATCCTGATCATGTATATAAACTTAAGAAAGTTTTGTATGGTCTTAAACAAGCTCCTAGAGCATGGTATGGTAGGCTTACTGACTTTCTTTTGGAATATGGATTTATTAGAGGAGAGGCAGATAGAACTTTGTTCATTAAGCACACTGAAGGAGATTTACTTATTGCTCAAATATATGTTGATGACATTGTGTTTGGTTCTACTTGTGATAAAATGTTGAGTAAATTTGTTGAGGCAATGATTGCAACATTTGAAATGAGTATGGTTGGAGACTTGAACTATTTTCTAGGTCTTCAAATCAAACAATGCAGTGATGGTATTTTCTTCTCCCAGAGTAAGTATGCTAAGAACTTGGTTAAAAGATTTGGTCTTGAGAATTCAAAACCAATGAAAACTCCTATGGGATCTTCTTTGAAACTTTGCAAAGACAGTGCTGGAATAGATGTTGATCCAACACTTTACAGATCCATGATAGGTAGTTTACTGTATTTAACCTCTAGTAGACCAGATATTATGTACAGTGTGTGTGTTTGTGCTAGGTACCAAGCTAATCCAAAGGAATCTCACCTGAATGCTGTGAAGAGGATTATCAAGTATGTTTCAGGTACAAGTGACCTTGGAATCTGGTATACTAAGGACACCAACAACATTTTGATTGGCTACAGTGATGTTGATTGGGCTGGAGATATAGATGATAGAAAGAGTACGAGTGGAGGATGTTTCTACATGGGAAACAATCTTGTATCATGGCACAACAAGAAGCAGAATTGTGTTTCACAATCTATTGCAGAATCTGAGTATATAGCTGCTGGAAGCTGCTGTACACAACTCTTGTGGCTGAGCAAGATGTTCCATGACTATGGTATTGAGAATGGTATACTTACAATCTTTTGTGATAATACTAGTGCCATTAACATTTCTAAGAATCCTGTACAACACTCACTCACAAACCACATTAGCATAAGACATCATTTTATGAGAGATTTAGTAGAGAAGAATATTGTTAAGTTGGAGTATATACCTACTGAGAAACAAAATGCTGACATTTTTACTAAGGCATTAGACTATGAGAGATTCTCTATCTTGAGGAAATCTCTTGGCATGAGCACTATCTGAAAAAATTCGGATGGATGTTGTCACAAATGCGTCAGCATTTGGGACAACATCTTGGGTTGTAAAAATTTTATAAGCTGGCCATCTCTTACTTAGTTAAATAATTACTATGTAAAATATCTACGAATCTAAGAACCTTGTAGTGAAAAAATAAACATGTCTCACACCTCTCAAATGCATAAAAAATGAGAATGTTATTAGCATACTAAAAGATGTACCAAATCACTGAGTAACTATGGAGCACGGAGTTCACTACTACGATGCCTTCTTTTCAAAAGGTGATTCTTTGGTAAAAACATCAATATATTTGTAATCCATTAAGTAAGTATGGGGCACGGAGTTCGCTACTACGATGTACTCTACAGGAACAATGGATCAATACAAATTAGATGCTATAACACAAAAAGAAAAAATATGGTGCAACACAAATGAAGCAAATTCATGTAAAAACCGTGTTGAGGTGTTTGTAACAGTTTTAAGCACAACATTGCCTGATTTAAATTTATTGTTATTAGTTGTAATTATTTAATTATTAATTGGGATTTATTTCATTTTATTTAATTACTAACCCACATTTTATTTATTTTTCAGATTATGCTATTTTAATTATTCTGGAAGCTTCTTAATTATCAAATTTAATTTAATTAAATTTCCCCACTAATTACCCATGATCTACATTGTGGCTAATTATGTGGAGCATGATCGAAAAACTTCTGGATTATTTTCTTTCCAACTACATAATTCTCTCTATAAATATCACTCATAAGATTAAATGTTAATGCTAATCGTGATTTTTTTATTTTGTTGAGTACTAAGTTTTGCAGAATTGTTTATTGGTCGTGTATCTCTCAAAGTTTGTGTATACACTCCTCGAACCTACCTTGAAATTCCAATCGTCCCTTAAATGGCTGGAAACCGACCTCAATCCCACTCAATATCTCACTCTAATTCGAAGAACTCATCACTTTCTCACACAAACCCTCTCGAAATCCTTGCTTCCATGGCGTCTCAGAAATCAACCTTGTCAAATGCTGACTCAAATGTCTCTGCAACACCATCAACAACCACTCCCACTCCTCAAACTGCTCCTCAAACCGTTCCACCAACAATCAACATTCCTCAAGATGCAACTGTCGAACAGTTCAACAAGGCTATCGAAGAAGTGTCTGACTCTCTTCGAACAACTGGTCATCTGCCCGTGATGACATTTGGAGATATCACTGTGGATATCTCAAGCTATTTTGCTGATCAAACCGCCCAAATGGCTGCTGCTTCAAAAAGCCCTAAATCACCTACTGTTCACAACCCGCAAGATGAAAACGAGGAGGTTGCTGCTGAAGAAGAAGCTACTGCTACTTCCGACCCTGAAGACGTTGAAATGGAGGATGCAAACATCTCTGAAGACGGTACAAACTCTTCACTCTCTATTTCTGATGAATCTGCTCCCATTCCTTTCAAGAAGAATGCGCAAAAAGGGAAAAGACAGAGGAGTCCTGTACAAAGAAGGAGATCATACCGTGTGTCCACTCGTGTGGATTATTCTGAATCCATGAGGAAGAAGAAGAAAGCTGGAGCTGAAGCAGCTGAACCCATCCAAGTGTTCACAGACTCTGAAGAAGAAGCTCATTTTGCTGTTGAGAAAATTAAAAAGACTGTTGCTGAGAAACCCAAGAAAGCTGTTGTTGAAAGGAGGAAGAAAGCTGCTGCTGATCCCAAAGGCAAAGGGAAGGCCAAGATGATTACTGAAGATGAACCTGCAAAATCAGATTCAAATTCTGATTCTGATGTGTGTTTAAGAGATATTTTGAATTCTCTTAAGAAAAATGCTGAGCATTTTGCTGCTGCAAAGGAAGCTGCACCAGAACCTGAAGATGATGGCAGTGGTGATAGCTCTTCCAGTGCAGAGAGCAGCTCTAAGGAAAGCTCTGCTAAAGACTCCACATCAAGCTCTAATGACCTTTCTTCTGAAGAGGAAGGTAATTCTGATTCTCTTAAGACTCTAGAGAATAGGTTGGCTATTTATTCTAAGAAGAAACTGCTGATAGAGAAGAGAATTAATATACCTGATTTTGAAAGTAAAGGCATGATTAGTTTCTTAGAGGAAAGGAATTTGATGCATGCTGTGAATTTTGGTGAATCATTCTTGACAAATTGGGCTTATGAATTTTATGCTTGCATGAAGAAGAGTACTGGTAGGAGATCATCTAGGTGGTATGGAACTGTTAATTTTAGGGGGAGGGATGTACCTTTTACTCCTGAGTTGATAAATGAGTTTCTGCATATTCCCAATGTTGAGGTGGATGAAGAACCTGACATGGATGTGGTTATTGCTGCTATAACTGGTGGTAGGGTAGTTAAGTGGACTAGACAGATGCTAGCCAAAGACCTCACTTCCCTACATTCTGTGTTATACAAACTCATTATCTACAACTGGATTCCCTCCACAAATACCACCAAGATCACAAAAGACCAAGCTGTTCTTATGTATAGGATCCCTGTGCTTAAGAAGTTCAATTTAGGCCCTACAATCTTCCACCATATGATGAGATTTACTGGAAAAGTATCTGAAAAAGGCAACCTACCCTATCCTGTTCTGATTTCAAATTACTTGAGGCATCATGACTTTGTTGCCAAGAACACTGATGTGTTGAGGGAAAGAGTTCCATTACTGGCCATTGCTCCTGCCTTACTCACTGGGGATAGAGTAATTGATCTGCCTTTGACTGCTCCTGGTACTGATCATCAGCACAGGCCTTCAACTACTGAACATCAGCAAAGACCCTCAACTTCTGATCATCCAGAATCATCAGATCAAGACAGAGAAATGCACCCCCAAATGTTGAGAACATCCATATCAACATTTCTGGTAATGTGTATCTTTCACAGGAATTCATCAAACTACAGCTCAAGCACTTGCAGGAAACTATTGATGAGCTCCAGTTCCTGAAGGACAGATGGACCAGTATGCTTTCACCTACAACAGGGGGAGTACCACCACCATCAAACTCCAATGTGGTGATTCAAGAGTTAAATGATGATGGAGTTCCAGCTGCTGGTGATGGACTTGATGCTGGAGATGTTGCAGTAACAGATGTAGTTGCACACCTTGCATCTACTTACTTTGTGGATGAAGCTGATGATGATGCTGCTGAGATGGAGACCTTGTATGGTGATCTCCATTTGATGAACAGGGACAAGCAAGACAGTGGGAGATCTGAATATATCATAATGGCTACTGTGCAGGAAGTTGATGCTGCAGTTGTTACCACAGTAATATATGCCATTTATTCAGTTCAATCTCTGTAATTAATGTTTAAGTTTGAATTCTGAAATTCTGATACACTTGTTATTTATGTTTTTAGATGATAGGCTGTTTTTGTTTGCAACTTGCTTAATTATGGTGATATTTGTTTACTGCCCTTGCTTAATCTGTTTACAGATTACCATATGTTTATTGCAGGTTGTTTAGTCTGAGTTTTTGTCCATTTGTTGTGTTTATTCTTTTTGCTCCGATATTTTGTATTTTGTTAGTGTCTTACTTAGATCTTAAGTTAATTCTTCCAGTTCAACTTATGATTTTACTAAAGTTACTTATGTTGTGAATAAGTGTATTGTTTATACTTATTCTATTTTGGATAAAATTGTTTTGATCCTTTGGCATGGATCATTATAAGGTTACCCTTGATCTTCATTTGATTTGATCCAACGGTTACAACAGGTATTGACTTGACTAGTACTTAGCAATGATGTCAACCTCAACTAAATACATAAAACTGAGTATGTATAGAAATATATGTGCATCAGGTGTGTTGTAGTCGAAAGGTCAAATTGGGGGAGATTGTAGATGTTGTTAATTCTTAAATGCCTTAACATTATCAACAACATCTTAATTTGACCTTCCGAGATTTTTTCTAAGTCTTTTCTGAAATGCTACATTAAATGTTGATCTAAATGTTGTCGCATTTCTGGCAGGATCTAGAAGCTTCTACAAGGATCTGGAACCTGGAAGATTCCAGAACATTGGAGAACATGCTAGAGCAGCCTGGAACCATTTAGAACGACCTGGAGCATGCTAAAAGGATCTAGAAAGATCATGGAAGTTGTGGAAGTTGAGTTCCTAAAAAATAGGACATCAATGTGGAAGCCTCTAGAATTCGTATCCCACCTCTATAAATACCGATTGAAGGCTTCATAATTCAGTGTGTTCTATTCGAGCAATATCCTAGACCGAGCGTTCATCCCTGTTAGGAAATTGTGGCCAATAGTTGTACATTTTAGATCATACGTTGTATACCACCCGTATGGCTGTGTGTCTTCTTATCTATTGAGAGTGTAATCATTAGATAGACTAGGCATTTCGATAGTGTATAATTTATATACTTAGTTCGTTTTCTAGACTTGGCACCTGCCTCGTTTATAGTTTCGTTGTGAAAGTTATTGTCGTAACATTTCACACAACATTTGTACTTGAAGATAAGTATTGATTTACGCCATAAGGCAGACATAGATTTTTATTTATAAAATCTATGTTAAAAGTATTTCCATTGTGTCTCGTTTGTTTTTAGTGTTTCAAGTCTTCCGCTGTGTATCTTAATTTCTGACATTCTGTTAGAGTCAGTGTTGCACTATTTGTCTCAACATTCTGTGCAACATTTATCTACTTATACTTAAACACTTTTATACACCCCAGCACACTTTCAGTTATAAAAATACAATGAAAATAAATAAACGAATTTAAAAAAAAAAATCAAATGGCGACGGAAAATATCTGTCGCCATTTCCGTCGCCAACGGCAACGAGCCAATACCGACCGATATATCCGTCGCTATTTTCGTCGCCAACGGCAACGAGCCAATACCGACCGATATATCCGTCGCCATTTCTGTCGCCAACGGTAACGAGCCAATACCGACCGATATATCCGTCGCCATTTTCGTCGGCATTTCCGAATATAAATGCAACTTTCTCTCATTTCACGCGTTACTTCCCCACCTCCACCTTCTTATTTTCTCTCTCTCTCTCTCTCTCTCTCCCCCACCCCCACCCCCACCCCCACCCTTCTTAATGAACGCGGCCGTTGCTGTTGCCGTCGCCTCTCCCTCGCCGTCCGTTGCCGTCGCCTCTCCGTTGTCGTCGCCTCATATAACGCTATACGAAAGGTTTTGTGTTATCCCCAATATTATGAATTATCCCCATTTTAATTTCTTTCCAAAATACTATTATGAATTATCCTCATTTCCTTTCCAAAATACTTTTCCTCTTCCAAACCCAGATTTGATTTTGTGTATATGATGAAGCTGCTTCGTTCGAAACTTTTCGTGAAATTTGCTGAGACCGACCGAAACTATGCGAGCCTAATGAAGTTACTTGATCTCGTAGTATTGTTGAGGTATGTTCAATTTTTATGATAATTTAATATTTATGTTTAAATATATAAAATGACAATTGAATTTTGATTCTTTGGAATTGATTTTGAAATTGCAGGGATGGAGTCGGCGAAGGACGGTTTAATCAAGTTCTTCTCTTTCCTGCAAAACACGGGGACACTGGAATGGCAATATTAAGCCTGGTATAAATTTTGATTTCAGCAATTTAATAACCTCTTCTTTTTTTCTCACTAGCGTTTTTTTTTGTTAGGCACGGTGGTCGATACAAAGATATGTCACCCAACTGAGTTCGATTTTGCCCAACTGAGTTCGATTTTGTTTATTCTGTTGGATCTAATGTAGATTTGTGTATTGAATTATTTAACTTGATGTTCTTCATTTCTTTGTAGATTTGTGTATTAATTGAATTATTTAACTTGATGTTCTTCTTCTTTCTATCGTGCTTAATTTCAAAAATCTCATTAGGCTTCTCTTTGGAATGAATTTTGTTATTAGTAATGAATTAATGCAATTTTGATCGGGTCGGTTATAGTAGGACCCGGTCGGATCTCGATCACAAATAAATTTTTTTTTTTATTTTTGGTACTTACCGACGGAAAATTTCGTCGGTTGAGCGTCGGTAATGCCGACGGACGAGCCGACGGACTATTTTATATTTTTTTAAAAGAATAAATTCTATGTCCAAATATACCGACGGAAACTTGACCCGAGTTAAAAACGGGTTGGTTTGAATGCCAACGGAATTGAAGCCGTCGGTACTGGCGACGGGCAGAAACCGTCGGTAATCCGTCGCCACATACCGACGGAATCATATTTTCCGTCGGTAAACCATACCGACCTATTCCTGGTCGACGGATGAAATCCGTCGGTATTTCCGTCGGCAAGAGCCAATACCGACGGAATATCCGTCGGCATTTCCGTCGGCAAAACACCTCTTTTTTGTAGTGTATTATACTCCTCAAATAATATGCACTTAAATACTAAGCTGCCAAATAAACAATAAGTAGTTGTATCAACACAAAAACTTAAGCAGTAACGTAAATGCAGTAAATAAGATGTATAGTGGTTTGTAGGCTAAACTGCTCCTACGTCGACTCTCCTAACACGTCGACTCTCCTAACTAACTTAATAGGATAATTCCAAAATTTAATATTTCCTATTATATATGAATGGTTATTGGTTAGTTACGAAAATTCACGATATCTTTTATTAAAAGTTATTTAATTTTAGTATTTTCAATTAAGATAATCAGTTTTCCTAATTTTTAAAACTAATTGGGTCAAAACAATTTAGTTCCTCGGTCATTTCCTTAGTTTCAGGAAAAAATTTAGTATTTTTTTTTTCAATCAGAAGATTTTGTCAAAATAATTTTTCAAATTCTCCATCCTTACCTACTAATTTGTAGCTCCATTTCAAACAGAAAAAATAGGGACCGTAACTCTGAGGTGTTTGCGCAGATTTTAATCTCTTTGTAGATTTAACGGCGGCAAATAGTGATTTGATCGAAATTGAAAACAATGATGATAAGAAGGATAAACGTAATTTAATTAATTTATTTTAATTTATAAAGTAAGATCAACTTTTACAATTGAAATTATTCAATAACAATATTTTTTTATATATTTTTAAAGTTACAAATTAATCAATTAATTATATATGTTAAACTATTATAATAAAATAAAGTGTCTAAACTATTCATAGTTCTTCATATTTTACAGCTTATTGACGGCGGTGAGTAATTACAATTTTTAGAAATTAATAAAAAAAAATTACATTTACAAATTTAAAAGTTACAATTTGAATACACGTAAAAGAAATAAATTAATATACATATACAATGGGTTGGGATGCTCAATAATAGACACTTGCCCACTTGGGTTCAATTCTCATATAGACCAAAAAAAAGGTCAATTAAATAGTTGGAGAGGGGGTGGTTGCTGGGGTGGGGTGGTTGCAGGGTGGGTTGGGATGGGTGTCGGGTTGGGGTGGGGTGGTGGGGTGGGATGGGTGTCGGGTTGGGATGGGTTCGGGCTTGGTGGGATTGGGATTAAGGCTTGAAATAATTGGAGAGGGAGGTGGTTGCAGGGTAGGGTGGGATGGGTGTCGGGTCGTGTTCGGGCTTGAAATGGGGATTGGGTTGTTAACTCGGGTAGGGTGGGATGGGTGTCAGGTCGGGTTCGGGCTTGGAATGGGGATTGGGTTGTTAACTCTTGGAGACGGATTTTTGCCTTGTGATACGGATTTAGAGACGACAAAACGTCGTTTCTAATTAAGAACGAAATTATAGACGAATTTTTGACCCGAATGTAAAACGGGTCGTTTATCGTTTAGATACGGATTTAGAGACGAAACGACATTTGAAATGGAATTTTGACCCGGATATATAACGGGTCATTCATCGTTTAGATATGAGAATATACGGTGTCAAATTCCGTCTCTCATTATAAACCGAAAAAAATGGTCTCAAATTCGTCTCTTATTAGAAACGGAATTTAGAAAACTGTTCCTAGCATTAGATACCATGCGATTAGGAACAGATAGAAAATGGTTCTAAAATCCGTTTCTAACATGTTTAGATACAATGTTTATGGTATCTAATCCGTTTCTAAATTAAATCACAGTTTTTTTTGTAGTGAACGGCCTGTAGGAGGGACCATCTAAAGGCATAATTGATAACTCGTCGGCAGGCACCTCTCACTAGACACTGGCAAAGGAATTAAGCAACAAACATGTGCATGTTTTAATTAATAGTAATGCCACTTTGATAAAATTATTATATTTAAAGATATATAGTCTCGTGCTTTGCTAACTTGTCACATTTGTTTTATTTACCACATAATATTTATTTTACTAATTCATGGAACTAGCTAGAGAGACTGTTCAAATAGCTGGTTTCAGTTTTTCCAAAAATCGAAACCGAACTGTAATCGGGACGGACATTTTTTTTGGCTCCATTTTTTGTTCGTTTTAACTTTTTTTATATTTAGAATGTAAAAAATTGGACTTCTGGACAATTGGGTTTGAGGGTATGGTGGGTTATGCATTACAGCAGGTTGCTGAAGAAGTCGATTCTTATGAGCCATCCACCTACAAAGAAGTTGTTATATGTTTTGAGTCTGCCCAATGACTTGCCGCCATGGGAGATGAGGTGGAGTCACTTCATAAGAATATAACTTGGGATCTGGTCAAACGGCCTCCAGATAGAAGGATAATTACGTGTAAATGGGTCTTCAAAAAGAAGCTAGGAAGGAAAATGTCATCTGTTGAAGGTGTAAAGTATAAGGCTAGAGTTGTTGCTCGAGGGTTTCATCAGAAAGAGGAAGTGGACTATGATGAGATCTTCTCACCCGTGGTCATGATCAGACATACTTCTATAAGACTATTACAAGTGGTTGCTAAACAAGATGTAGAAGCTGCACCCGCTTTTTATTTATTGGCATGAAACGTTTATTTAATTAATACATGGTAGGCGGGAAGTAGGTACGTATTTGAAATTACATGATGATCGATATATAGAAAAGTTAACGATTTAACGAACAACAGGAACCGCATTGACAATGCCCCTGGCATTAACGAAAACCCTAACACGGTCACATCTGATATCCTGTGTAATAGACGATCCTGGTGGTACGATGGTTGCAGTAATAGACGGGTTCTCCCTTTCGATCGATTGTGGTCACCGCAACGCGTCCGGGCACCCCCACTAGCTCAGGCCATATGCTCTTTCCAACAACATCTGCTCATTTTTTCATTTTTTTTTTTAATTAGCAACAAAAATGGTATCTTTATATACTCCGTATATACTATAACTCCATGGCTTTGATTAATTACCTCAAATTAAATACAAACAACTTATATAATGATGTTTTAATTACATACCTGGGCAATCTCTCGACATCCTTGAACAATTAACTATTAATTTCTTCTATATATCTCTCTTGTTTTCTGCTTATATATCAACAACATGTCTGTGACGACGTTCAGACATGCCATTGTGTTCAGGGGTGTGGGGAGGAGTTGTGAGATGAGATATGCCAAGAGTTTGAAGAAAAGAACGAAGAGCAATGAACTCTCCTCCATTGTCAGAATAAAAAGTTTTTATTTTGGTGTTATAAAAGTTTTCCACTATATTTTTAAAGGAGATAAATGTGGAAAGTGCATCAGACTTACGTTTTAGGGGGTAGAGCCATATGTATTTGCTAAAGTGATCAACAAAAATGACATAGTATTTGAAGCCTTCAGTTGACAGGACAGGGGACGACCACACATCAGAATAAAGAACCTCAAGAGGGGAACTAGATATAATGCTTGAATCGTAAAAAGGAAGTTTATGACTTTTAATACAGTTGCAAGAATCACAATAATGCAGTTTTGAGGTCGTGATAGGTAGGTTGTACTTGGATAAGGTATGAGAAAGGATTTTGGAGGATGGATGACCTAAACGAGCATGCCATATGGGTGATGGTTGTTTTTCCGAGATGGAGGCTGTGGGGTTAAGAGACGCTCGAGTCGGCCATACGTAGAGATTATCTACGCGACTCCCCGTGAGGAGAATGGTCCCCGTTTTACCATCCCGCACCTGAAAATAAGTGGAACCAAAAATAATGTTAACATCATTATCTCGACACAAGGTTGAAACAGATATAAGGTTTTTGGCCATTTGTAGAACAACAATGACGTTTGAGAATTTTAGCATATTAACATGAGGAAACGACAAGGAACCAATATGCGAAATTTGCAAACCGTTACCATCACCGATGACGACATCATCCGAACCAGAATATGGAGAGGAAACAAATAAATTATGGGGGTGAGTTGTGATATGATGAGAGGCCCCGGAGTCCAAGATCCAGGGTCGGGAGGGGATCTGTGAAATAGTAGAGTGGACGGATGTGGGGTATGTACCAGTAGGGTGGGTGTGTATACTGGGTGGGGTGTATGTAGTAGGGGAGTGGGTGCGTAGATGCGGGGGTGTGTATTTACCAGAGTTGGGGGTATATGTAGCAGTGGAGTGAGTGGGTAGATTCGGGGGGCTGTATGTACCAGAACAGTGGGGGTGTTTGCTTGGTGAGTAGGGACCGAGTTGACTCGGTGAGTTGGGGATCTTAGCAGATTGCGGTTGAAAAGAAAGATCTGCACATGTTCTTGCCGTGTGGCCTTGATATCGGCACAATTGACAGTGGCCGAGATACTTCTTCCGACTAGGAGTGGTGGAGAGCGATCGCGAATCAGACGGCGAGTTCATCTTGATGCAGAAAAGGGGTGATTCCTTTTTGGTGTTTTGCAACAGCGTTAATGGAGCAAGAAAAGTGGGGTTCTTGCGTGAGGGAGAGGTTGGATTAACAAATTTGTTAATGGAGGAAGCAAGGTATGCGTAGGATAGTATATATATATATATATATATATTTTTTTTTTTTTTTTTTAAATTTGTGGGATGCAGATTGCAGAAGAGAATTGCTCTTCTTGGGATGCACGTGGGTATGTGAAGAAGTGGATGATTCTTCTTGTGGGAGATTGTGCGATAAAACAGAGAGTTCAAGAGAGAGTTACAACCGTGAAATTTTGGGCGGTTACGGTGTTTGTTCGGAGCAGTTGCAGAGCTCGAACAAGGGAGGATGGTAGTCGGGAGTTTGGTCGACGGTGGGTGTCGAGCAACGACTACGAGGGAGGGTTTCGGATCGAGGCGTTAGCCGGAGGACTCGTTGATACCATATTGAGAAACAATGAATTACGAAATTATAATTTCATTGAATGATTGTAAAGTGTTTACAAGAGATGTATTTATAGATCGTTGATACCATATTGAGAAACAATGAATTACGAAATTATAATTTCATTGAATGATTGTAAAGTGTTTACAAGAGATGTATTTATAGATACAAAGTGTATCTATATTTACAAGATATGGATAAATATTTACATTAAATATTCTAATAGATAAGAATGAATCATAATATTAAAAGATACAAATCTTTATAATATTATATTCCTAATAATTATTTTGTTTGTGTATTGCTTTAAGTACTTTATTATAACCATTTCATCATTAATATCTACTCCGAGTAAATTATAAATATTTTACTCGGTTGAAACCAGCTCATTGATTGAACCTTAACTTGAGCACAACATTTAAAGAGGGTTTTATTGATAAAGAAAATTTAATTTCAATTAACTAAAACTAGAATAATGATTTAGGACTCATAACTTTGCGTCGTGCTAATATATATAGTTGTTCAAGTAATAAGTTAATTCATCGGTCAGAAGGTTGATTAACTAAATCAAGTCGTGAGCATCTCACTCTGTTAATTAGTTGGGGTAATTGGAACAGGCCTTTGTCAGTCAACTTAGATAATGTTTAATTAGGGCTGTCAAAATGGGCCCGGCCCAGTGGACCGGCCCGGCTCGGCCCACCCGACTAACGGGCTGGACTGGGCTAAGATTATTGCAGCCCGAAAACAACCGGGCCGATTTGGCCCGGCCCAGATGGCCTGACGGACCGATCGGGCTCAGATCGGGCTTAGCCCGGTTTTTCGGGCCGATCCGGTTTTTATGAATTTTTCGGGCTTAGCCTCTTCCAATATTTTCTTTAGAAGCCGCCTCAAACTGCCGTCGGCCCACCTCCATCCTTTCAATCTGCCTTCTTATATGCTGTCCCGCCTGTCCGGCGCCCACAACCACCGCTCCCAGCCGCAGGGTGCACAAGGCCACACCGCCCACACGTCCGCGGCCACCTCTACCCATTGTAAAAACTGGATTTTGATGCTGCACAGAATACTGAGGGAAGAAGAGAGACAGACGCACTCTTTTATTTAGGTTTTAGTTTTAATCATTTAAAATTTGGGCCTGAAGAGTATTTTTCATTTGAGTTTTATTGGCCCATTGTATAAATTGGATTGTAAATCATTTAAATTAAATATTTATTTTTTTTAAATTTAAAAAATTGAATGGGCCGATTTGGCCCGATGGCCCGGCAGCCGACTAGGGCCGGGCTGGGCCTCACGTTTACAGACCCGATAGCAACCGGTCCGGGCCGGGCCAGCCCAGCCCGGAAAATCATTTGGCCCGGCCCGGCCCATTTGACAGCCCTATGTTTAATAGCTAAAATTGATTAGACTGAGAGTACGATGATATCTAAACTTTACAAATTTTAAAGTTGAGATAGGATTAATCCACCACTTAATATTAACTATTAGATATGACCTTCGTATCGTACAATATTAGCGAAACTGACTCACCAATTCACAAGAAGCTTGAATGAATTTTCTACACGTTTGTTCCCCCCACATACGTACACGAGTTATAGCTAGACTCAATTGAGACAACAATAAGTTTATGAGGAATGCATTTTTAATTGTTTTTTTTTTTTTTTTAACAATTTGATGGATTGTTCAACAATTTGAATATCATTTTAATTAGTACAATTTCAAAACTCTATCATAGTACTATAAATGGAGGATTGAAAAGTTCATAAAATAAAAAAGTTAAATTTCTTGAAACTCCATATATAGTCTATCTTGAAATTAATTGCACTAGAAAAATGGTGCCCTGTGGGGCACTCCCTTTCTTCTCCTCTTGTTGCTCTTACGGTAATTTGCTTCATTTTCCACAATTTTGTAAGTGTTAATAACTTGTGTAGGAAAGGTCAACATCCCTGAATTTGACTGGACCTATTCAATAAATTAAAGGCACTTAGTTAGGCACAATATTAAATTTCATAAAAAATATAATAAAATAAGTAGATGTATTAAAGACGATGAGATTGAAAGAGAGTATAATATAATAAAATGTGAAAAAGAGGTAGCTTGTCAAAAAGGGAATGAGTAGTTTACATTGGGACAAAACTAAATTTCGAGACCTTATAAAATGAAGGAAGGGAGTAATAATATGCACCTGTCAAAACTAAATTACTCCCTTTGTCCACGAAATTTATGCCTCTTTGAATGAGTACAAGTTTTAAGAAAAATTAGATAAAGGGTGTGACAAGGCCTAACTCTACACTTGTTAAGTGAGAGGATTGTCCACATCGAAGTAGAGAGTTGACTCTGATACCATGTGACAAGGCCTAACTCTACACTTAAAACCAAGGTGTTAAGTGAGAGGATTGTCCATGCTTATAAGCCCACCCAAGACCATCTCTCTATCCGATGTAGGATACCTTAATAAAGGGTGTTGTGAAGTTGTTGTAAGATAAAAATAAAGTGATTGTTTTTATAAAAGAAAATGAGCATATATATTTTTGATGTACAGATAGATAAATAAGGAAAGTGAACATATTTTTTTATGGATGGCGGAAGCATTAGTTTAGGAATCTGAAGATGCATTTTGCTTAATTTTTTATAAGTAATGAAATTAATAGAAGTATAATTATATAGGAGTACCTTGCAAGCAATAGAGCAATAACAAAATCGATGATCAGGATCAGTGAGCTTCCTTTTACAAACATAGCATGCTCCCTCCCCTTCTATTAGTGAACCTGACCCACTATGCGGCAATGGTGTCAATGATACAACCCACTTCTTGTTGCATTTGTATGGCTGCAATCGTAGTCCAAAGTGTAAGAAAAAGTAAAAACGTGCGTGGAAATAGAAACGAAAAGTGAGTGACAACTGACTGATGCAATTTTGTGTAAAAGTAAGGATAACTGTTAATAAATGTGAGGCCGCAACTTATGAAAAAATGAAATATAAAGCTTAAAGAGGGACAATATATACCTGTATTGTTCGACAATCGATATGATTCTCCATCTCGTGAAGCGGAACAACATTTTGATAAACATGTCTATAAATTGTAAGTATGGCATGATTATGATTGTGATTGTGAGCGCCAGATATGATACAATACTTACAACCTGAAGCATTGCAGGTTATGCAATAACGGTTCACTTCATTCTTTTGAACATCATGAATTGAACATTTTTCAAAAAAATTCATTTCCAAGAAGCATTTTACCCAATCTGGAAACTTGCCTCTTCTCATTTCACCACCACCCTATAAAACAGGGTAGACTAGCTTAAGATATATGAGTAATCAAACTCAAGATACATACAAAAATACATTTAATTGTGTGCATACCGAATGAACGAAACACATTTGGATAAATTGAAATATCTGAGTCTGACCATAGATATTTCAATATATCTACCAAATGAAATCTTTTTTTTATGCCACGGTATCCGGTTCGACTGTCCGAAGACCGATATACTAGTTTTTAATTAAGAGAAATATAAAATAAGGTATATTCAAGAAAATATTTTCATAAATTCGATCAATTAAGAAAATTTCCATAAATTCAAATATATCAATTAACTTTATATAAAATTATATTCAGGATGACTATATATTCATTGTTTGTAAAGAAAACACCATTGAATTATTTTTTTATATATACTATTTTAACCAAGAAGAAAAAGAAAACATTTTATGTCATTTAGGCAAATCCGTAAACATATTATCTAAGGGTGTGGGAAAATTAAATTAAGTAAAATATTTATTTTTAATAATTAAGAATCCTTTTTTTCCCAATGAAAAAAATAATAATTATAATATAGAAATATCTTTATTTCTCTAAAAGATTTAGCTGTCTAGCCTAGATTGTATTATTGAATTCCTCTTTAAATAAATAAAAATTAATACTAGCATATATCAGAAACATTTTTTTTTTAATCTTTGCATATAATAAAAAATGAATCAGATATTAACTAATTTTAACATCCAAATTTAAAAAACTAATCCATATTTACTTTATGCATATAATATGAGTAAATTAAGAATCTAAAAGCACACAAATATAATAGAAAGGCACATTAACGGAAAAAAAAGGCTGAAATAATAAATAAGAAAATTTAAGCATTTAATTTGATTTTGCCATACATGCATCTTTCTCATTATTTTACAAAAAAATCATGTAGCTATTTTAGGGGGAAAAAGTGTGTGTGTGTGTTGCGGAAATTGTTACAGAAGAAATTTTTCATCAAATTGTTTTTTTTTTTTAAATAAAAATTGGTTGAACCTAATTATATACATATAAATCACATAATTGAGCGTATTTTTTTAATTTCAACAATAAGAAAAATATGTGCAATGTCGTCTACATACCTGTTGCATAACTCTGTTGGAGGAGGTGCTCATCTTCAATTTTCACAATAATTAAAAATTAATACAAAATATATAACTATATATATATCCTTAATCTGAAAACACACCAACATATATCAATTCAAATGGATGGAGAATGAGAGGAATAATTTTTTATCTCATTTTTATATTAGGTTTTCATTCATGCAAATTTAATTAGGTTCCATTTTGATGTGGATTTATTTCTATTTGTAGATTTTATTGTAGATATTCTAATAATACACATAATAATTAAGTTAACAAAATGAAAATTGTTATAGAATTTGAATTTAATGGTTTCCACAATTTATTATAACAATCTTGTTGCAATGTTTTTCAAAAAACAAAAATGTTGACGTAATAGTCAACTATTCAATAGGTATTAATTAATGTGTGCGCTCCACAAAATGTAATAATACTTAAAAATTAAAATATTATGAATATGTGTAAGTATTATCACAATATATAACTACATTTATTTAGAAGATAAAAGTAGTGAAACACAATAAGTCTCTCACGCATCACAAATCTGAACTACATGTGTCACTTATTTCAGACGTCACCTTTCAATTATAGTTTTATTGTTAAATTTTAGATCAAAATAGTAAATTTAATAATGAATGTTTAGTGGTTAACAAATTAATATTAAAAGACTTTGAATTTTAAAAATGAAAATAAACAATTTTTTTAAATAAAAATAATAATAATATCCGATTGGCTCGTCGAAACCTGAGGCCCACCTCTTTGTGGGTTAGATTGACGGTTTAGCAGCTTACCTAGCAAATAGGTCGGACTGGCCTGTCGACCCATTACGACAGCTCTACTTAATGGTGAACGGAACTCCTCACGATGGTTGGATTGGGATTGGAAGGAGTGAAAGGAAGGGTGGAAGATGCATACAATCAGAAACAGCACAAATTTGATTCATTTAAATAAATTAGAGTTTTTTTTTTATTATTATTTAATATAAATTAGGCAGAGAAGGGGTGTGTTCTTTTCTTCCCACTTTAACATATTAAGTATTCTTGTTAAAAAAAATACATATTAAGTGGTCCGCCCCGCATAAGTCCACAGCCCGCATGGTCCAGTTTGTACAGTTTATATAGACTCGCTCTTTAACGGGCTCCCAATTAATCAATCCAACTCTCTATATTAGTATGCGGGAACGGAATGGTCCAACAAGTCTGGTCCATTTTGACAGCTCTAGTTGGTCATGGTATATACTCATCTCGCTCCGTCATATTGTCATCCCTGAATACGATGAGCTAATTATGTTTTGGTGCAATACATGACCCAACAATTGCACAGGCAGTAGGCACCAAATATCTTCACAGCAATTTGGGAATGCACCAACCGGGAATCGAACCCAAATATCTTCACAGCAATTTGGGAATGCACTAGCCGGGAATCGAACCTTGGTCTGTACTGTGGCAGGGTACTATTCTACCACTAGACCACTGGTGCTTTTTGTTGCAGCTTTCACATATCTATATACTATCCTACTATAATCGATGTTTTTTCCGCTGATGCATATGTCATAAATTGTCTGCCCTCCACTGTGTTGAATGATTTATCACCTTTTGAGGCTCTGTTTTCCACCTCGACAAATTATGAGAACTTCAAACCTCTAGGGTGTCATGTCTACCCTTATCTCCGGAACTATGCTCCGAATAAACTAGCTCCTCGTAGTCGCCTTTGTATTTTCTTTGGTTACAACAGTGTGCACAAGGGATTTCTGTACCTTGATCGTGCTTCCAACAGGATGTTTATTACTCGTCATGCCAAGTTTGACGAGCAGTGTTTTCCCTTCTCTAACTCTGCTCGCCTATCTCCGCCTGATATGATATATGTCTCTGTTTTTCTAGAGTCAGGTTGCTCGCCCGTGCTTGCTCGCCAGACCAATCGGCCCTCTTCGCCTCCTCTGGCGTCGCTAGGGCCGCGATCGTTGTGTCCATCCGACACTGGACCCATCCCTCTAAGGATGACCCTGTAGGTGACTTGCATCCACCTGCTCACCCTTTGCCTCCTCGGCCACCGCCTCTTTCACACAATATGGTTACTCATGGCAAGGTTGAGATTTTTAAATCAAAGTATCTGGTCAACATGGCCTCTTCGGCACTTCTCCCCAACTGGCTCTCTCATCTGAACCCCGAGGGTTCAAGTCTACTGCTAAGTCTCCCCTTTAGCTAGCAGCTATGCAGGAAGAAATTGATGCACTTCACTATTAGGGATATTATGTATTAGAGATTAGGGTTTACTATTGTATATCTTGACCCACAAGTTAACCTAAAGCCCATCCCTACTTCCTTGTATACCTTGGCCCACAAGTTAACCTAAAACCCGTGTTTATAGTTTAACCTAAAAGCCCATTATGTAATCTATATATACTCATTCTCATTGTTAATAAAATTATCTTTCCATTCATATATTCTCTACATGGTATCAAGAGCTTCTTTAGGCTAACGCCTCTTTTTCGATCCTCATGATCACAACTCCATCTCCGAGATGCAGGAATATTTTCACATCTCCTAGATCCTATTTTTTTTTAAGCCAATGCCTTTTTTTTCGATCCTCACGATCACACCTCCATCTACGAGATTCAGGAATATTTTTCCATCTTCCAGATCCTATTTTTTTTCTTCTTCAGGCCAACGCCTCTTTTTCGATCCTCACGATCACACCTCCATCTCCGAGATTTAGGAATATTTTTCCATCTCCCATATCCTATTTTTTTTTTCTTCTACAGGCTAACGCCTTTTTTTTCGATCCTCACGATCACACGTCCATCTCCGAGATTCAGGAATATTTTCCCATCTCCTAGATCCTATATTTTTTCTTCTACCTTTTCAAGATTTGATCTATTTGATCTCTTCTTCATTAAACCCTACCAAAAAAAAAAAATCCACACACATCCCTCCATGCATCAACTCCTTCTATGTTCGCCTTCGATACTAAGGATTATGCCTCGTTTATTTTTATTTTCTGATCTCAGGATCACCAAAATACACCAAGATTTGGTTAGCAATACTGCTATCAATTCTTCTCCTCAAGTTGTTGCATACACCCAAGAGTTTCGCTCTCTTCTGCGACAACTCATCAAGAACGAGACCACATTCTTCCAAACCCAAGAAGATGAATCTTTCTCTTCTCTTCAAGTTGTTGCATACGCCCAAGAGGTTCGCTCTCTTCTACAACAACTCATAAAAAACGAGATCACGTTCTTCCCTTATACTGCTTCACTCACCACGACTAGTAAGAAAATCGTTCATATCACCTATATGGTGCAAATCCCACATAACGCTTTGTTCGTTGCCCGTCCTTCGTCTCGATTCTCATTGTAGATCATGTGTCGTCTGCCGATCCCGTCCTCGTCTTCAACCACTTGTGAACAAGATTGAAATCACCAATGGTGCTTCATCTTGAGGGGGCGTATTAGGGATATTATGTATTAGAGATTAGGGTTTACTATTGTATATCTTGACCCACAAGTAGACCTGTCAAAACGGGCCGGCGGGGCGGGGCGGGCCAGCCCGTTTGCAAGGCGGGCTACCAAAACCCCAACCCAACCCAAAAATGGGCGGGCCGCGGGTTTTGGCGGGCCAATTTTTTTTTTTTTTTTACAAAATATTTATTAAATTCATCAAGAAACATAAAAAATTATAGTATATATATTTATCGTACATAATAGAAATAAACATCAAGAGTACATCAAGAATTACATTAATTATTGATTAAGAACAAAAAAACTAAATAGAAATATGGTCATTAATAGTTGTATAATTTATTATAAATACAGTAATAATATACATATATATTAAAGTAATATACTTATATTATATATATGATATAAAATAGGCTATTATGAGTACATAAAATGAAGAAAGAAGGAAAAAAATGTGGCGCATATAATATGTTATGCGCTAGAGTTTTTAATATTAGTTAGGTTTATTATATATCGTTATTAAATAAAGTTGGATAGCTTAAGTGGTTAGAGCACTATTATTCAGCTGTAAGGTCTTCAGTTCGATTCCTGGAGAGGGGATTATTTTTTAATTAAATATAGTATTTTTTTTAAAAAATCAAAAAATGGCGGGCCAGCCCGCTAAAGACCGCACCAACCCGCCAAAAACTACAGCCCAAACGGGCCGGCCCGCCTCCTGGCGGGCTTGGAAAATCCTGGCCCAACCCACTATTTTTAGTGGCGGGGCGGTCTGGCCCAACGGGCCCAGCCCGTTTTGACGGCTCTACCCACAAGTTAACCTAAAGCCCATCCCTACTTTCTTGTATATCTTGGCCCACAAGTTAACCTAAAACCCGTGTTTATAGTTTAACTTAAAAGCCCATTATGTAATATATATATACTCATTCTCATTGTTAATAAAATTATCTTTCCATTCATACATTCTCTACATTCACAACAATGACACATGGGATTTAGTTCCTCGTCTCTCTTGTGTTAACATAGTTGGTTCTAAATGGGTTTTTAGAACAAAGTTTCATTCTGATGGTTTTGTTGAGCCCCACAAGGCTCGTCTGGTTGCTCAAAGGTTCACTCAAGTTCTGGGTGATGATTTTTCTCACACTTTTAGCCTAGTAGTCAAGGCTGCAATTGTTCGAGTTGTCCTCGCCATTTTTGTTCGTCATAATTGGCCACTTCATTAGTTGGACGTTTAAAATGTATTTCTCAATGGCGTTTTGGATTCATAGCTCAACCACCTGGTTATGTTGATGCTCTCTTTTCGGATCATGTTTGTCGTTTGAAAAAGGCTCTCTATGGTCCGCGGCAAGCGCCTCTAGCGTGGTTTCAAAGGTTTAGTACCTTTTTGTCCAGCCTCGGCTTCATTGCGTCATTTGCGTGCAAGTCTGATTCTTCGTTGTTCTACTTGCACAAGGGCTCGTATATTATTTTTCGATTACTTTATGTGGATGACATCATTGTGACGAAAAATGACCATCCTCTCCTTTCTCGCTTCATTTCTCAAGCACACAAGGAGTTTATCTTGAAAGATTTAGATCGCTTCATTTCTCAAGCACACAAGGAGTAACATTTATTAAGAGTTATTTTAATACTATTAATTAAAATTGCTTATTTTCAAAGTTTTATCACTTACAACTTAAGATATCTAATTAATTTAAAGCTCATCATTCAACCGTGAGGAGGGGTTGCACAATATTTATTTGGGAACGATTGTACACTACCATCTCCAAAGGAACAAGGTTCATAGTCAGATTGATTAAAGAACAAGTAACACCAAGACTATCCAATTATGTTTCTAACCACTTGTACAATCTTTCAGATCTCCAAAATTAATTACTCATTCAATCTAGATTAATTATCCGAACACGAATTTTAATGAATATGTATAAAGTGGATAGATTAAAACTATAATAAGAGTACGGAGAGTTCACCTATAAATAAAATAAATGTCAATTTAATTTAAATGAGTGATAGTTATAAATAGTACTGTAATAAAACTCGAGATCCAACACAACTTATGTAAAATCATTCCTTAGAAGATTCATAATAGATCACATATCTGATAATCCCTCTGTCTCATACTTAATGATTCATTTTGTCATTTGTTGTATTCCTTACTTAATAACTTATACGGAGTATTTAAAATAGTAAAATAATATTTTAACTATTCTTTTAAAACATTTTAATATTACATTAAATGGCATTACTTTATTTACACTAAAAACATTTTTATTACTTATAAAGTTGAAAAATTTATATTACTCTTACTTTTATCTCACATAATACTAATAAATAATTCATACATTAAAAATTCATGTGTTTTAAGTAAGGTACGGAGGAAGTATCACATTATAAGGCTTGCATAATGTTGATATCATGTAAAAGTTCCTCTAAAGTAGTCAGAGAAAACTCACAATGTTATTCCTTTCGTCATGTACTAAATTAAATATTTATTATTTTTACAGATTTTAATGTAAAAGTTGTTTATTAGTATTCACTTTGTTCATCTTTAAGTTTTTCATTTTTTTTTCAATTATATCACTTATATTTTATCATACTCCATTCTATACTCATCTATTATTTTCTCTCTCATCATCATATTATTTGTATTACATCTATTATTTTATCACATTTTTAATCAAAAAATCCAAAGAAATGAAAATTTTAAAATGCTATGGAGAGTGTATTAAAGTAAAAAAGTTGATTTTTGAGGAGAATAAGACAGAAAAGTTGCTTATTAAAGTACACGTGATGCAATAGAGAAATAAAAAATAATAAACAGAGTATAATAAAAGTATAGATTAATTTTCCATTTCGATATATCCCTTATTAGATGGCCTCTCCCTAGAACGGTAAGAAAATAATTTTATTCTTTTTAATTAGATCCTTCAAATATCTAAAAATTACATCAAATGTCAGTTCCTTTTCTACACAAATTTTTTTTCTTATTTCTTCTCGATTGATTAATACACCCTCAACAAAAAAATATTTTATCCTCTATAATATTAATAATGTACTCTCACGTTAAATCTCTTGTCAAAATTAAATGAACAATCGAATAAGGTACGGAGAGAGTAATATGTAGTGGGACTGAGGGAGTATCATTTTATTGCAAAGAATTGGGGTTCATGCATCAGTGATTGAGGGGGCTGAACATTAATAAACCTTAGTACGTAATCAATAAAATTATCCGACTGTTGAGTTATTACAAAATGTGACAAGGACAACCACCAAAAAAACACAATTTCTGAATCTTGTAAACTATACAGCAACAAAATGACATTTTCCATGTGGTAGTTCACAAAAGTTTTAAAGAGATTATAGATTACCTGGATGAGTAGTCATCTGATCTTGAGTTTCTAGAATCCCTCGTTTCATCGTCATGGCTAACAAGATCGATGGATCCTTTTTTCTTCGAAATCTAACTTCTTGCGAAGTTTTGATTCGTGATTAATATATTCAACAAATAAGTCTCGTAACCGTTTTGCTCTCTCGTAAGATTCAGTTCCGGGGAGAACTACTTTTAGTTCTTCGCCAGTTATTTCACATATAATTTGATCCTGCATTGAAACAGTTTAGGTTATCAATATAATTTGGAAAGAGCTATAATTGGAAGTAGGCTAGGCTAGCACGTGGATAAATATTACTCCCTCATTCCATTATTATTTGAACATTTGTCAAAATCATTTATTATATTTGTTGGGTTTCGGAGTTCTTTGGTTATCTTCACTACGTCACTATACAATTCGACCCGTGTCTGAACCCACCAAGTCGTGTGGCGGCCCGCAGCACCAAAACCCAACAATATTTTTAATGGAACATTTATGTATTTGAAAAAAAGTATATATCTACTCTTTCAAAAATCTCCCTCTAAGAACTCTTATTTACACCACATGTCATTACATTTTACACTCTCTCTAATAAAGTAGAACTATCCGTATTATTTTTCTTAAAAAGTAATGTCATCGCCTTTAATACAAATAAATAATTTATACATTAAAATTAACTTGTTTAATTTCCTTGTTACTGTCCAAAGCAACGTGTAAAACTTAGTCCACAAGTCCTAACACAGACCAACGGCCATATTTACATTTTTCTAACTTTTCATTTAGAACCTATAAAGCAGGGATGTGGAAGGGGATCGGCGGGGGCAATGTCTATAAAGTTTTCTTTTTAGTCTGTTTTACAAAGTACTCCTTTCATCCACGAAAAGTAATCTCATTTGGGTTATATTTTTTGTCCACAAAATATAGTCACATACCCTTTATAGAAACTATCACCCTTCAACTATCACTTAATTACTCAAATTGTCATCAACTTTATTCACAAACAATCACTTTATTCACAATGGACCTCACAATACTCTAGAACACCCTTACTTTATCTACTTTATTTACCTTTTTCTTAAAACATGTACCCCACCTCAATAGAACTACATTTCATGGACTGAGGGAGTATTAGTTTTCACACACACAAAAAAAAAAATTATAACTCTTATTCTCAAAAATCTCACTTATCTACCCAATTATCCTTTTTTTTACACAATATACTTACAAAGTTGAAAGAATCTCAATACCCTTACTTTATCTATTTTAATTTTCGTGCCTAAATTAGTGTGAAAACTGATTCAAGAAGGGGAGTATTAAGTATTTAAAATGCTCCCTTCGTCCCACTACAAATTTCTCACTTTTTTATGGACGTCCCACAATAAATTTCCCATTTCATTATTAGCATATTATTTTTATTTTTTTTCTCTCAATCACATCATTTATACTTTATTTATTATTTTCTCATATTTCATCTCATACTCATCTACTCCCTCCGTCCCTTGATTATTTGCACACTTTTTTTATTGGGTCGTCACAAGATTATTTGCATTTTCTCAATATGAAAATAACCCACAAAATTAATATCCTCCCAACATCATTTTATTTTCAAAATTGTTACTCTTTTTTTACCTACATTTTAATTTACACTTTATCAAATTCACTTTACACATCACTAAATAACCTAAAATAACCCTCATTTATCTTACATCACCGACCACTAAATCTTCTTTTCTAAAAAAGAAGTGTTGATCAAACCGTGCAAGTCATCACATGTAGGAGGGAGTATTATCTCTCACACTTATCATATCGTTTGTACTACATCTATAGTTTTATCATATTTTTTAATCAAAACACCCAAATAAAAGGAAAAACTTATAGTGGACCAAAGGACCGACTAATTTTTGGAACCAATTCCACCGTCCAATAACGGGAGCCCCGTTAAAGCTAGATCAAAGTTCTGAATGGACCGACCTTGTAGAAATTGTTTACACCTTAAGGTTTTGAACTTGAGACCTAGGGAGGAGTACACTCCTAAATTCCAAGCCTACATTACCAGACCAACTCCTTGGAGATTATGTATATTAATAACTACTCCCTCCATCCCTATAAATCTTTATGTATAAAGTAAATAAATGAATTGACTTGTATCTGTGTGGAACAAAAAATAATGACATTTTGTGTAAATTTATGGATATTATGAGGGTGTAGTTTATAAAAAGTTTTTCATTTTAAGGGGGTGAAAGTTATTGTGAAACCTTTAAAAAAAAAGGAGTGAAAGTGTAATTTTGTGAAAAAATATTATATAAAGTAAATAAATTACTCCCTCCGTCCCCTACTTCGTTGCCAATTTTTGTCATTTTGGGTGTCCCTTACTTAATAACTCATACTTAAAATAGTAAAATAACATTTTAACTATCCCCTCAAAACATCTTAATATTACATCAAATGTCATCACTTTATTCACACTAAAAAACATTTTTACTACTTATAAAGTTAAATTTTTTTTATTAATTTCATTTTTACCATTCATAATACTAATAAACTATTCATTAAAATTCGTGTCCAAATATTATGAATTCTTAAGTAGGAGATGAAGGGAGTAATTGATTTGTGTGTATGTTTGAAGTCAAAAGTAATGACATTTTGTGTAAATTTATGGATATTGTAAGAGTATAGTTTATAAAAGGTTCTCATTTTAAAAGTATAAAAATTATTGTCAACATTCAAAAAAGAAAAATGTTAAAGTTATAATGGGATGGAATATTTGGTACTTTACAAGTATATATTTAAATATGACAAATGCAAATATTACACGTTAATTAAAGTTATAATGAAGTAAAGCAAAAAAAATGAAATACGATGTCAATATTGATATTGGTTTTATATGTTATGAACAAAATGAGACTTTTATTATGGCATATTGAAGCTAATTTGCTTGAGCTTTCACACTTTTCTTTTCTAGACGTTCCACAATAACTTTCACACCTTTAAAATGAAAAATTACAATAACTTTCACACTCTTAAAATGAAAAATCATTTATAAACTTCACCATCACAATATCCTCAATTTTATACGAATGTTATTTATTTTTACCAATATATATATACATAAGTCAACTCATTTCTTTACTTTATACATAAATATTTATGAAATTACCTCTCAAAACTACACTCATTATTACATTTTTTTAATATGTGTGTCTCGGTATAAGTTTCCCACTTTCCTTTTATGGATGTCCCACAATAAGTTTCCCATTTCATATTTTTCCATTTTTGGCATATGGTTTTCTCTCTCCCAATCACATCACTTACACTTTATCTATTATTTTATCATACTTCATCTCACACTCATCTATTATTTTCTCTCTCACCATCACATCACTTGTACTACATCTATTATTTAATCATATTTCTTAATCAAAACAACCAAAAGAAAGGAGAAACTTATACCGGGACGGAGGGAGTATTAAATTAAGAGAGAGTATTATAAAATAAATTATATAAAGTGACAAATGAAATTATGTTCATCTCTTCCCCCGCCAATTAAAAGTAGAACCAACAATAAAATACGAGTCTTACCGGGGCTATGGGCATTAAGTTCAATATATTTGATCCAAATGTTCCGTCCTTTTGTGTAATAACCCATGGCCTGCAGAATTGATGACTACTAATTAGCATTCATTTTGACAAACTAAGTAATAAAAAGATTGCATTATAATTTAAGAAACTAAACATTGTATTTGGATGCTACTTTCATTTTCATCGCAGTAAAACTGATTTGAATCAAAAAAGGAAAACAAAGGAAAAAAGCATGGTCTACGGGAAATGAGGTCCTGTTTTGGTTAGGAATGGAGATGAAAAATGTGGATGAAGGTAATTTGTGAATAGTATTTGTATGCTTGGATAGAAATTGAAAAGTAAGGGTGGATGGAGAACTTTACGTCAAATCAAGAGTAATGTTATATTATTTTATTATTGTTAATTAGTGGAGTAATTAGTGTAAGGAAGAAAAGTAGTAGAAAGAATTGGTGTGTGAAAGAAAAGAATGAGAGAATGAATGATTGAAAGGAAAAGTATTGGGATCGTATAAAAATAGATATGCATGTGCATTATAGAAGAGGATGAGTATTTAGATGGAGAGAGATGAAGAGGAATTGAATGGGAGATGGTTCATCCTAACTCGGATGGGGTCATTCCAAACCAAGCACGCCCGCAATTATTTGCACACTTTCATTTTCGGTTCATCCCAATATTATTTACACACTCTCAATATGAAAATAACAAATAAAATTAACACTCTCACAACATCATTTATTTTATTTTAAAATTGTCACTTATTTTGGGCCCACATTTTACGTCACACCCCACTGAATTCTCTTCACACCTCACTAAATCACTCAAATTACCCTTCATTTATTTGATTCATTTTTCCTAATTTGTGTGTCATTGCACAAGTGCAAATAATCTCGGGGCGGAGGGAGTATAAATTACTCCCTCCATCCACCAAATGTAGTTTCATTGGAGTGGAACACATGTTTTAAGGAAAAGATAGATAAAATGGATAAAGTAAGAATATTATATGGTATTGTGGGGTCCATTGTGAATAAAGTGAGTGTGAATAAAATTGATGACAAATTGAGTAATTAAGTGATGATTGAAGTATGATGATTTCCACTAAGTGTATGAAACTACATTTTATGGACGGAGAATATAAGATAAATAAATGGAACTACATTTCGTTGACTGCATTGTGGTGGGTTTCCTAACCCACCCTCTAGGCAAACGACCCTAGTATGGAGGACAACCTTCTGCTAGCATATTATCATAACTAGTTTCCCAACAGTGATGCAACTGAACCAAATTCAAATAAATTCAATAACTAAGAATTTAAAAGCACTAAGGGGTGTTTGTTTTGGGGATTATGTAGGATGGGAGAAATTCGGATGGAGAAATTATGATGAATATTGATTATTTGTGTTTGTTTAGGGATTTTGAGTATGATAGGATGTAACTTTATGTCAAATCAATTGTGTCAGAGTGGGTGATGTTGTATTATATAATGTAACTTTATGTCAAATCAATTGTGTAAGAATGTATGATGTTGTATTATTATAAGGCCATGTTTGATAGCTTAGATTACACCTAGATTAACTCCATCTCATTTTATTGGTTGTTTGATAACTTAGATTAAGGGTAGATTATGCTTTAAAATGTATAAAGTTTAGATATCATCCTAATCTTAGTTTAATCATCTTTCTTATCAAACATGGCCTAATAGTATAATATATATGTATTATTAGGGGTGGATGGAGTTGGATGGTGAAATCCGAATGTGAGATTCTGAACTAGAATAGGACGGGGGACATTACGTCCCCCATCCGGACGTGTGAGTCCCAAAAAAAACACCCCCTAAATTTATCTTATCATAAGGAGAAAATAAGAAGTTGAAATCCGAAAGGAAAGACAAAAGAGAATAAGGCGATGTCAATTTGAATCAACCAAACTATTTATTAAAAACAACCCAATATCAGACATGTTTTTAAGTGCTCTCCAATGGGTATTGTTGTGTAACCTGAACCTTTAAGAAGATTAATTAATGAAAATAATGTGGATATTAATCATGGAATACTGATTCAAACAGCCACTAAGAGGTCCTGGAGTCTTAACACACATAATTTGGTTTTCTTTTAAGTATTCCCAGGGAGAAGTACTTGGCCACGAAAGTCGAAACTACTGAGAAATATCAATATGAATTTCTTAAAGAAGACGAGAACTGGAGCCAACTTATATAGCAAATTATTCATTTAAGAAACATACCTTCCCCTTGAAGACACAATTAAGTGATTAGGACTGTCCAAGAATTTGTATATTATCTGAACCTTCTTTTGACAGTCCGCCACGATAGCTCCTCTTGCAAACGGGTCTGACAACAGTCTTGGAAAAACATATGCGTCTGGCAGAATAGCAGTTTGCTTGTAAATGAAGTTCTTGATTGCTGAAGAGGTTATGTCTTTCTCCAAGTTACTTATTAGAATACAGTAATGGTTATAATTTGTAGCTAAACCATCAGTAGTGCAATGTTTAGGTGCCATATCTTCATCTTCATCTTCATCTTCATCTTGACCAGTCCATTGGTTATAATTTGTAGCTAAAACATCAGTAGTGCAACGTTTAGGTGCCATATCTTCATCTTGACCAGTCCATTGGTTATAATTTGTAGCTAAAACATCAGTAGTGCAATGTTTAGGTGCCATATCTTCATCTTGACTAGTCCATTGGTTATAATCTGTAATATAAATTAATAAAAATAATTTGAGGAATAAAAACATGAAAAGATGTAACCAAATTAAGCAATGTCCTTCCTAAATGAAATTCAAGAAATAACATTACCAAATAAGATTATGAAAATGCACCTATACTTCACAGCACAAGAATGTTCTTCTCTGAGGAAGTTATTTCTGTTTGTGTGTGTGATGGAGCTTCTCATAATAATTTACATCATATCGTGCTAATGAACAGGATTAGAATATTACACAGTAATGTTTAATTACTGGATTCCTGTGCATTAAGATGGTAATCAGCAATTAAGGAGGAAAGAAAAAAAAGCAGACCTTCACTTTCCCTCATCTGACTTTTGATCTCCTGCAAATAAGTTAAATAATCAAATACCCAAAACGAGAAGAAAAGAAAACACGAGGAAACAAAAAAGATAAGGTAAGTAGTTGCATTCAGAAATTCAACACTAAGTCTTACCAGGGGTTTATTTTGGCATGATCCAATATATTTTTCAACAAACAGACGACTCTTACTATTAGATGTTGAGTTGTTTTTGCAAGATTTGATCTTCTCCTTGGCCATTTTTGCAAAAGCAGCGATTCTACGATCAATTTCAGTAACAGGTATTATAGTGCATATACTTGAAATTTTAGCAGCAGTGAAAGTACCGTGGACACGCCCGTGTTGCCAGTATAGCACAAAGGTGCACAAACATTCCTCTTTTCCATCAGAAAATGAATGTTCCTTGAGACTCAACTGCCAATATTGGAAGAAGCAACATGAAATGGTTTAGGAATTAAAGAACCCAAAAATTAAGCCACCTATTTCAAACGAAATTCAGAACCTAAAGTCTTAATATGCCTTGAAATATTATACACATGAGTATTTAATAAAAGGAATTTTTACACATATGTTTGAGGATATCCAATTTAGAGATATTAAAAATTGAAAAGGATAATAACAGAAACAAGTGCAAAGTTTCCATCTACAACGTTGAAACAAGAGATCGTCATGTATAGATCTTAGCTGAGAAACAGAGTTAATTCTATAGCTCATCTTAAACTTGGGTCCTGTATTTATAAGAGGTCTTCCAAATAATCTAATTAGCAAGAGCTGTTACACATGTATCACATATATAAATAATAGCACGGAAGACATTCATTTTTCAACCGAATGCAACCTGATTTTTTATACACCTTGATTAGTTTAACAAAGGAAAGTTCTGAATTATACTTGAGAGATCAAATAACTCAACTACAATATGGAAATTTACAAAGCTGGATTCTGGTGATCCGCTTGAAAGGCAACCATTTTGTACTCTCTCCGTCCCACATAAATTTTGCACACTTGTCATATTTGATATCCAATTAATTAGCACACTCCAAAAAAAGAAATATTTTCATAACTTCCACCCTCAAAATATATAGTACATATTTAGCCTACACTCAATCTACTTTTCCTCTACTTTATTCATAAGATTTTAAAAACTACCACTTAAAACTTTCAATAACGAAGAAACCATCCAGAGTATTTCCATAAATTTAATCTCTATATATAACAGAACAAACCAGTTTTGGTTCCAAATGAGCAGACTAATTCTCTTCTCGTACTTAACCCCTAAGGGTGTACTAGGACGAGTATACTCTCTCTGGTCTCTCAGATTCGAAATCTCAATTGTTTATAAACAAGTCATACAGTGAGGGTAAGTCCATACAGACTTCAATTGGGGCCGGATCCAAGACTTAGAAAACAATATATCTTCTCACACTTTCATTTCAAAGTTTTATGCGATAATTTTGGTACAATAAACCTTTCCAAAATAGAATAGATGGTTTTGGTTCCAAATAAAAAAACGCTTAAAAATTAAAAAACAAAAAAGGAGGGTACCGTGTCAATAACGGCGTCGTAGTATCTGAGATCATCATCGCCGATTGTATGGGCAGCACATACGGTGGTTCCGATGGAGACAATCCCGCACTGATTATCCTCCACCGGATGCGATACGGGTCGGAACCGCGCCACCAACTCGTCCACCTCTTCGTCCGTCTGGAAGGCGGCGGCGGAGAGATCGATTTTGAGTCTCGGCGAGCAGGAGTAATCGACGGTGAGTGTCTGGACGTCGGCGTCCAAAACGACGTGCGCACTGTACCAAGCGTCGTCCTCACCGGACTTGACCTCGAGGTCGTACAGTGACGCCTTTTCCAATTTTGGTGCCCTTCTCATTAGTAGTAGCAGCTGCTGAACGAATTGTATGGAAATTGTGCATGTGTTGTGTGTACACTGTACAGTAGTGGCACAGGGAAGTGGTGTTTATAGGGGGTTTTAGTTAATGATCTTAATGATCCCGCGATTACTTTTACACTTGATGCACGTTTATTAAAAAAAATATAATAATGAGTAAACATTTTTTAAATTTTACATTTTGTCATTTTGATGTCTCACTTAATTTTACATTTCTTTTATTAGCCTCATATCATTTATTAACCATTATTCATATTTTTACATAAAATTATATTAATTGTCACCACTTTTTTCTTTGTCTCTATGTTTTTATTTTTTTACACTTTTCATCAACAACTTTACATGAAATATTATTCTCTTTATTTTAAAAGATAGTTCACTTTCATTTTTCATAGTAGACATATAAAATTTACTCTTAGATTCTTGATATAATCTTATTTAATGTTAATGAATAATGTTATTAACTAAGTTTAACAATTATTAGTCAATATTGCATATAAGTTTTTTTTTTGGAGGGGGAGGTAATTTATCCATGGCCAACAATAAAATAGGAGTCTTACCTGCAGGCAATGGGCATTAAGTTCAATATATTTGATCCAAGTGTTCCGTTCTTTTGTGTAATAACCCATGGCCTGCATAATTGATGACTACTAATCAGCATTCATATTGAAAAACTCAAAGTAATGAAAAGATTGCATTGTAATTTAAGAAACTAAACACTGGATGCTACATTCATTTTTATCGCAGTAAAACTGATTTGAATCAAAAAAGTAAAACAAAGGAAGAAAACATTGTCTACAGGAAATAAGTAAGTATTGAGAATGAATGGAAAAGATATTTTATTCATATGAGGTAGTCAAAATATATACAAGTGGGATTAACTATACTATCAAAGGAATCTCGATGTGGGACAAACTAATACAAGAATTAATATACAACTAATTAAATATAAGAGGAATATATATAACATATATTCCCAAAGTGCCTCCTCAAGATGGTAGGCGATTGAGCACACCAATCTTGGACATAAGGATCGAGAGACGTCCCCGAGTGAGTGGTTTGGTGAGTGCATCGGTCAGTTGATCGACGAAGGAAACATGGGCAACTCGGAGATGAGAAATTTTGACCAAATCACGGACAAAGTGGTAATCAATGGCAATGTGCTTCATCCTGGAGTGAAAAACAGGATTAGAGCATAGATAGGTGGCCCCAATGTTATCACTATAGAGCGTCGGGGTGGGCGAGGCAAGTGGAACAACAAGCTCAGAGAGTATAGACTTGGTCCATTGCAACTCAGCAGCTGCAGCAGCAATTGCACGATATTCAGCTTCAGTGGACGAGCGAGCAACGAAACGTTGTTTTCGAGAGCTCCAGGAGATGAGATTAGCTCCAAGAAAGATGATAAAAGTACTTGTGGAAGTGCGTTCGTCACAATCCCCAACCCAGTCAGCATCAGAGAAGCTGTGAAGCGATAATGGTGAGGCGCGACAAAGGTGAAAGCATGATGACGAGTACCACTTAAGTATCGAAGAAGACGTTTGACATCCCCCCAATGAGTTAAGGTGGGGGCATGCATGAATTGAGACAGCTTGTTGACCGCAAAGGCAATATCAGGCCGTGTAAGGAGGAGATATTGAAGGCTACTAAGAATTTACCGATAAATTGTAGCATCAGATGAAGCACTTCCATCATGAAGACAGAGTTTGGCACCCTTGGCTAGAGGAGTCTGAACAGGTTTGACATCCAACATACCATGTCGAGAGAGGAGATTAGTGATATACTTTCGTTAGGACAGGTAGCAAGAGGAAGTAGTACGAAGAACTTGCACCCCAAGGAAGTAGGAGAGAGGACCCAAATCTTTAACTGAAAATTGAGTTGCAAGATCAGATACCACTTGAGAGAGAAAAGAGTCGTCGTTACCCGTAAGAATAAGATCATCAACATAGACAAGGAAGTAGGCAAGAACATTATCGCGAGCATAAACAAATAGTGATTCATCGGACTTAGTGCAGACAAAGCCAATAGACACGAGAAATGCCCGAAGAGCATTGTACCAGGTCCGAGACTCCGAGGGGCTTGCTTCAGGCCATAGATGGATTTTCGGAGCATGCAAACAAAGGACGGGTGTTCTTTGTCAAAGAAGCCAGGTGGTTGAGCCATATAAACTTCATCATTAAGGGTACCATGAAGGAATGCATTGTTTACATCAAATTGTCTGAGAGACCAATTTCGAGCTACAGCAATGCTGAGAATAATCCGAACAGTGGCAGGCTTGACAACAGGGCTGAATGTTTCAAAGAACTCAATGTCATGACGTTGATGGAAACCCTTAGCTACAAGTCGGGCCTTGAATTTTTCAATAGAACCATCGGGCTTACGCTTGATACGGAAAACACACTTACAACCAACAACATTTTGAGAGGCACTAGGTGGAACAAGATCCCAAGTACCATTTTTTAGTAAGGCAGTGAACTCCAAGGACATGGCCTCCCGCCAACGAGAATTAGCTAGAGCCTGTGTAACAGTAGTAGGCTAAATATCAGAAGAAACAGATGAGGTAAAGCAGTACCTCAAATTTGGTTTTATGATGTTGTTTCGGGCACGGGTGACCATGGGATGGCGAGATGAGGTTTCTGTGGCAGAAATTGTTGGTGACGGGGCTGGACGGGGGGGGGGGCGTCGATGCCGGAGAGGTCGGCGCGGGTGATGGGGCGACTGGTGTTAGAGTTGGCAGCGGAAGAGAGGCGAGGACGGGTGGAGGCTAAGGGATGGGCCCCGAGTCGACCAAGGTGTCGGGCGACAAGGGAGGTGAAGGCGAGCATGAGGAGAAGGGAAATTTAGTCTCCAGAAATTCGACGTGACAAGACGTGTATATGCGACGAGAAGTCATGTCAAGATAAAGGTAGGCACTTTGGGTGAGTGGGTATCCGATGAAGACACATGGGTGAGAACGAGGGGCGAGTTTGGGGGGGGGGTATACGGCTGAAGCCAGGGAAAACATTGACAACCAAATACACTGAGTTTTGAGAGATTGGGTTTGGAGTGGAAGAGTCTTTCGAATGATGAGACCATGTTAAAGGCAACCTTAGGAAGGCGATTTATGAGATATGTGGCGGCGGAGATGGCAAAGAGCCAAAGGGTGAGGGGCATGGAGGCTTGGTGGAGAAGACCTAAGCCAGTGTCAACAATGTGACGGTGGCGGCGCTCAGAGGTACCATTGTGCTCGGGAGTGTGTGGTGGAGTAGTGAGGTGAGTGATGCCATAAGTGAAGAGAAAGGTACGAAGGGCGAGATACTCACCCCCATTATCGGAGTAAAGGGTGACAATTTTAGAGTCAATAAAGTTTTCAATAAGAGCTTTGAAGGCAATAAAGGTAAGCAAAACATCATATTTTTTTCTCAAGTTATAAAGCCACACATATTTAGTAAAATGGTCAACAAAGATGACATAATATTTGAAACCATCACTAGACAAAACAGGAGACGTCCAAACATCAAAGAAAATTAATTGTAAGGGTTTCACAGAGGTTAACGAAGAATCATGAAAAGGTAGTTTGTGACTCTTAATGCGTTTACAAGAATCACAACAAAAATCAGAATGATTAGCATGCGACAAGATCTAGAGGTTATTACTAGACAAGGTAAATTGTAAAATTTTGGTAGAGGGATGGCCTAGGCGAGCATGCCAAATGGAAGAGAGTTGTCTAACCGAGGTAAGGGCATGTGGAGGTGAATAGCACAAGACAACAGACCACACGTACAACCCATTAGCGCGTTGACCCCGAAGCAGAGTTCCCCCCCGTACGACAATCCTTCACCTGAAAATCAAAGGCAGAAAACTCAACCACAACATTATTCTATTTGCATAATTGAGAAACTGAAATCAAGTTCTTTGCCATGGAAGACACAATTAATACATCTGAAAATATAAGGGCATTATTGGTATGATGGAATGAAAATATGGTTGAATGGAATGAATTTATGAATGGAATGAAGGTGGGAAATGAATAAAACAGGAATGTCAATTGTTATGATTGGTACGAACAAGGAATGAAAAATTGGTGTTGTGTAAAATTACCTAAATTATTATTATTACTATTTATTATTTAAAAAATATTATTATTATTAAATATTATAGTATTATATATTAATATATATATTATTAATATATAAAAATATTATTTTTGAGTGTTTAAATTACTATTATCAAATAATAAATATTTTTTTAATTTAACTCTATGTATTATTAATATTTTTATAACTATTACTATATATTAATGTATATTTAATTATTATTTAATTTTTAAATTTATTGTGTTTATTATTGATTTTCAAATTTTTATTATGAATAATAAATTATTATTTACTTAATAGTTATAATATTAATTTTTAAAAAATTTAAATTATTTTTATTGAAAGTGAAAAATAATATATGAAAATGAAAATAAATAATAAAAGTAATATTTTATATAATAATAATAGTAATAATAATAAAATTCATTCCTTACATCATGGACTACATAATACCATGGGGTATGGAAGGAATGATTATTCCTTAATTTTTGGTAATGACCATTCCATTTGGAATGATCATTCCTAATAAATAAATATACCAATCATGGTATTTGGAATGAATTAAGGAATGATCATTTCATTCCTAATTTATTCCTACATATCAATCATGTCGTAAGGGATTTACGGCATGATTGGTATGATTGAATGGAATTGTGGCTGAATGGAATGAACTCGTGAATGGAATGAAGGGTTGAATGGAATGACATACGAATAATCATTCTTATGATTGGTATGGATCAGGAATGAAATGTGAGTATTATATAAATTTCAAACAATAATAATATTATTATTAATTATAATTATTAGGTCTTTAATACTTACATATATTTTTATTATTTTCGATTCTTAATATAATAATAATAATATTTATTACTTTTATATATTTTTATTATTTTTATATTGGTATTTAATAATAATATCTATAATTTTAAATATTTTTTGTTATAATACTTTTATTATTGATTTTTATATTTAAATGATAATATTTTTATTAAATAATAATATTAATTTTTTTATAATTATTTAAGATAATTAATATTATATAAAATACTTTTATTTTTATTAATATGTTGTGAATTATTATTTATATTATTAAAATATTTTATTATTTTTATTATTAGAATTAAATTCATAATTTATTTTTTAATAAATAATTTTATTATTATTTTTACAATTATAATTATTAATAATTATTGTTGTTTGTTAATTTTTGGAAGTATAAAATAATGTTGTTAAAATTAAAAAATAAGTTATGATATTTTTGTAAAATATTTAAAAAAAAAAACTCATTCTTAATTGATGGAAAGTTAAATACCCATCCTTGTTTTTTTTCCTCCCCATGACTCGAACCCAGGACCTAAGACCTAGGTAGTGGTGCTCTAACAACTTGAGCTATCCCACTTTGTCAAAAAAAAAAAAAACTCAACTCATTCTTAAAAATATAAGAATAGCTAAAACCATGGGGGATGGGAGGAATCACCATTCCCTAAATTTGAGGAATGATCATTCCATTTTGAATGAACATTCTTAATATAAAAACATATCAATCAGGACATTTGGAATAGAATTAAGAATGGTCATTCCATTCCCACCTCATTCCTGCATACCAATCATGCCATTAAAGTTAAGGAAGGTGAGAGATTAGGATGAGAGATTAGCCAGGTTAGCGGTGATTGGTATGAGAGATTAGCCAGGTTAGCGGCGATATGGTGTGAAGCCCTGGAGTGAAGGATCCATCCAGGGGATGTGGGGGCCGATTCGACCGTGTGGGCCGAGGGCGAGAAGAAGGCTGATAGGGCTGGCTGCCGAGCAAGAGCAGTCGAGGATGCGTAGGAGCTGAGCTCCATCGAGTTGAGTGGCCAGGAGTGCCACATAACTGACACTTGCCGAGGTAGGGCCGAGCAGTGTGGCGACTCGGCTGTTGGTAGGGGCGAGCAGGCCGGCTCGATGAATGTTGGGGTGAGGGCACACGCGAGGAACAGGGACGGGCAACCGACCTTCGAGGAGTAGAGGACGGGGATAGACGAGAAGCCGATATTGACGCCTGGGGTTGTCATATTTGTTGACATGAGGACGCAGCAGGGATGGCTGCCGAAGAGGCTGTATGAGCACGATCGCGTGAGGCGACGTTTGTGCTTTAGGCGCGTGAGGTGGCTAGGGTTTCGTGGGAGAGAATCCCACAATTATGGAGGATCGGAAAAGTAAAGAAAAAAAAGGAAGGATCGAGTAATTGAGGCGTTTGCCTATTTAGGCTCTAGTTACCATATATGAATGAATGGAAAATATATTTTATTCATATGAGGTAGTCAAAATATATACAAGTGGAATAAACTATACTATCAAAGGAATCCCGATGTGGGACAAACTAATACAAGAATTAATATACAACTAATTAAATACAAGAGAAATGTATATAACATATATTCCCAATAATAAGGCAATGTTTGGTGGCGGATGGAGATAGTAAAATGTGGATGAGGGTAATTCGTGAATAGTAATTGTGCTTGTATAGAAATTGAGAAGTGTGGGTGGATAGAGAGAACTTTATGTTGAATAAAAAATAATGGTGTATTATTTTATTATTACTCCGTATTAATTAGTGGGGTAATTAGTGTAATGAAAAAAAGTAGTAGAAAGAATTAGTGTGTCGAATAAAAAAAGAAGGAGAGAGAATGAATGATTGAATTAAAGGAACTTGTATAAAAATAGGTATGCCATTGTATTATAGAGGAGGATGAGTATTTTGATGGAGAGAGATGGGGACGAATTGGATGGGAGATGGTTCATATATCAACTTAATCCACCTTTTTTATAGATGGGATCGGGCCGGTCCAACGGGTCTAGCCCATTTTAACAACTCTAGATACGGGGGAAGTATGATTTAAGAGATTTTGGGATTTCACCAATAAGGTCTTTTCACCTATAGTTTTTACAAACAAGGTTAAGGTTTGAGTTTAGTTACAAATAAGTTCAAAATTCCACTAAAATGTACAATAATACCCTTATCATTAAAATTGAGGTTAATTATATTAATAAGTCAACGAATTAAAAAAATCAAAATGCAAATCACACTCAATCTCGAAAAAATCGTTGATTACTGTTGGTCCCAAAGTTGAGTTAAGATTGATTAAGCTAGTAAAAGTCTAGAGGGGAGGGGTGAATAGACTTTTAAAAATCTTTCAAAATATCAGAATATGCAATGCGGAATTTAGTCTTCTTATGTACTGTACTGTGTTTACTTAGCTCAGATCAGTACTTTCAAAACAATATGGGCCTTACTAGTTTATACTTAACTTTTCTTTAGATCTTTACTTAGTAAATTCTACTGTTCTTGTTTAAACAAAATATCAAACAGAAAAGTAAAGAACACAGAATTTTATAGTGGTTCGACCAATAAGTCTACATCCACTCTCACAATCCCAGTTGTGATGTTTTATTAACTCTTCCTTGAGTTTCTTGTGGCTTAAAGTCCCAAGATTAAGACTTTGATCTTATCGATTATACCTCCAGGTATATCTTCGATCTACTAGTAATTCTACAAGTAACTAGCACACTTGTATTACAAAATACAAACTTAAAACTGAAAAGTAAAACTTCTCTTTGAGTAGCCTTTGATTTCTTCTCTTCAATTCAGTGGCTTCTCCTTTTCTTTAATCTCCTTCAACTCTGTGAGTTCTTCTTGTGCTCTGTAGACTTAGATTGCTTGTGAATGCTTTATGATCAGTAGTCTTAGCAGTAGGAGATCACACAGTATTTATAGAACTTAGTATGACAGTTAGCAGTTTGTGAACTAACTCTCAACTAACTCTAAAACTGTTTTTGTAACTTCTTCTTGTAACCGACTTTGTAACTTCCTTCCAAGTCAGCATATCTTCAATATATCTTCAGTTACTCTTTAAATAAGCTTTCCAAACTTATTCTTCAATTTCAACAAATCAGCACAATAACTTACTGTTCTGATTTTTACTGTTCGGATTTTCACTCTGCTGAGCCAGTCAGCACAGTAACTTAAAACTGTTTCAAAACTTCTCCAGATTTCTTCTAAGCTTATCTTCAACTCTTCTTGAAGTCTTCTTATTCTGAAGTAGTCTTCTGAATGTTCATAGTCTTCTGATCTTCTTCTAATCTAGTTCTAATCTACTGTTCTGAACTTTTACAATGCTGATTACAATCAAATACAACTTTTACAAATATAAAACCTATCTATATATCAACTGAACTATATACAGATGAGTATATTTAAATCCTATATTATACGCTGTCTATACATTTCAAAACATCAGCTTAGTTCCTAACAGTTCATATATCAGATCAATAAACACAATAAGATCAGTAACTCATGTAAGATCAATAAACTTACATATAAGATCAGTAACTCATATACAAATATCTCATATAAGATCACTAAAATTATTCTCAGTTTCCATACTCAGATCAGTAATCTTATTCCATATGACTCAGTTAAGATCAGTAATCTTATTCTTAATATTACTAAATAAGATCAGTAAACTTATTTCAGATATCATTAAGATCAGTAATCTCAACTTAAGATGACTTAGTTAAGATGACTTAGAACCACATATATTACTAACTTTAAGTTGTTTTTTGGCCATCAAAACATACTTTCATCATCTAGAACATTGTTTCAAGGATTCATATCCCAACAATTTCCCCCTTTTTGATGAAGCCAAAACTACTTAAATGTTAATAAATCAGTAGTTAAGTATGTAGTCTATCATAACAGTTCATCATTTCAGAAATTCCAGGTTCATATTCAAGTTAGATCAGATAATGCACATGTTACACATACTAACAAAATATGAAACAAACACAAAATATAGAAATAAAGATTAAGGTTAATAAATGTTATCTTGTGAGCTTGTCCTTCATCTTCATTCTGTATCTTCAGATTCTGAATGCAACATACATCCTTGCTTTGATATCCATCATATGTTGATGATCAGTAATTCCTTCTTCTTTGATAATCTCAGCAATTATGTTGTTAATCTCCTTTGTTCCAGCACGAGCAGCAACTTGTGCTATGTCTTCCCAAAAGTCTTGATCAATGTTCAGCATGAACTCTTCAAAATCAGCAAATTCAGCTTCCTTGCTCGAATGATCACCAAACTTCCTCACAATGAAGTTTGCAATCTGCCACTTCTTCTTCAGATTCTTCCAATATTCCATATTTTCTGTTAGAACAATAAAATCCACAAAGTTCTCATCTTGAAAATTTTTATCAAATTCTTTTCCTTCAACTTTCCTTTGAGCATTCAATTTCTTTTTCAAAGCTGTAACTCGATTATCAAATCTTGTTTTCAAGAACTTGACATCCTTTTCTTTCTTCTTTTTCAACTCTGCTTCTTCACTTGAAGCACCAACTTTCAACTTGCTTCTGGATCTGGTAACCCTACCAGTTTCTTCTTCTTGTTCTTCTTCATCAGACAGTATTAATTTCCTCTTTTTCTGACTAGAACTTCCAGCAGCATCAGTTTTCTTTTTCTCAACAACTTCTTCATCTTGTTGTTTCTGTTGCTTCCTTAGTTTCAATTTCTCATTCAGAATTGCAATCTCTTCTTTCAATTCATCTTGACTCACAACTAGTTGAGCTTGTTGTGACTGAGTTTGCTCCATTACTCTTCTTATCTTATCTTCCCCCTTTTTGGCTTCATCATGCCACTCTTTCATGGGAGTTAAGTGTTGTTCCATCTTTTCATGCAACACCTTAGATAAGTTCTTCTCTTGAAGTCTATGGAGATCATAAATGAAAGTGTGGTGTGGGGTGTATAGAAGTGTTTAAGTATAAGTAGATAAATGTTGCACAGAATGTTGAGACAAATAGTGCAACACTGACTCTAACAGAATATCAGAAATTAAGATTCACAGCGGAAGACTTGAAACACTAAAAACAAACGAGACACAATGGAAATACTTTTAACATAGATTTTATAAATAAAAATCTATGTCTGCCTTATGGCGTAAAATCAATACTTATCTTCAAGTACAAATGTTGTGTGAAATGTTACAACAATAACTTTCACAACGAAACTATAAACGAGGCAGGTGCCAAGTCTAGAAAATGAACTAAGTGTATAAATTATACACTGTCGAAATGCCTAGTCTATCTAATGATTACACTCTCAATAGATAAGAAGACACACAGTCATACGGGTGGTATACAACGTATGAACTAAAATGTAGAACTATTGGCCACAATTTCCTAACAGGGATGAACGCTCGGTCTAGGATATTGATCGAATAGAGCACACTGAATTATGAAGCCTTCAATGGGTATTTATAGATGTGGGATACGAATTCTAGAGGCTTCCACATTGAGGTCCTATTTTTTAGGAAACTCAACTTCCACAACTTCCATGATCTTTCTAGATCCTTCTAGCCTGCTTCAGGTCGTTCCAAATGCATCTAAGCTGTTCTAGCATGTTCTCCAATGTTCTGGAATCTTCCAGGTTCCAGATCCTTGTAGAAGCTTCTAGATCCTGCCAGAAATGCGACAACATTTAGATCAACATTTAATGTAGCATTTCAGAAAAGACTTAGAAAAAATCTCGGAAGGTCAAATTTAGATGTTGTTGATAATGTTAAGACATTTAAGAATTAACAACATCTACAATCTCCCCCAATTTGACCTTTCGACTACAACACACCTGATGCACATATATTTCTATACATACTCAGTTTTATGTACTTAGTTGAGGTTGACATCATTTCTAAGCACTAGTCAAGACAATACCTGTTGTAATCGTTGGATCAAATCAACTGAAGATCAAGGATAATTTCATAATGATCCGTGCCAAAGGGTCAAAACTATTTTATCCAAAATAGAATAAGTATAAACTATACACTTACTCACAACATAAGTAACTATACTGAGATAATAAGTTGAACTGGAAGAATTAACTTAGAATCTAAGTAAGACACTAACAAAAACAAAATAATAAAAAATCAGAACAAAGAGAAGTAAACAAAACAAATACTCAGCAACCTGCAGTAAACACATGATAATCTGTAAACAATATTAAGCAAAGGCAGTAAACAGATATCATCAAATGTAACCATAATTTAAGCAAGTTGCAACAAATAAACAAACTAACATCTAGAAAAATAAATAACAAGTGTATCAGAATTTCAGAATACTTAAACATTAGTTACAGAGATTGAACTGAATAAATGGCATAAACAGCAGCCATTATGAAATCAGATCTCCCCCTGTCTATAGCTTGTCCCTGTTCATCAATGTTCCTGTTCATCAACTTCATCCACAAAGTAAATAGATGCAAGATGTGCAACTACATCAGTTACTCCAGCATCAGCAGCATCAGGTTCACCACCAGCAGCAGCAGCAGTAGGAACTCCATCATCATTCAATTCTTCAATCACCACATTGGAATTTGATGGTGGTGGTGGTACTCCCCCTGTTGTAGGTGAAAGCATACTGGACCACCTATCCTTCAGGAACTGAAGCTCATCAATGGTTTCCTGCAAGTGCTTGAGCTGCAATTTGATGAATTCCTGTGAAAGATACACATTACCAGAAATGTTGACACGAATGTTCTCAACATTTGGGGGTGCATTTCTCTGTCTTGATCTGGATGATTCTGGATGATCAGAAGTTGAGGGTCTTTGCTGATGTTCAGTAGTTGAAGGCCTGTGCTGATGATCAGTACCAGGAGCAGTCAAAGGCAGATCAATTACTCTATCCCCAGTGAGTAAGGCAGGAGCTATGGCCAGTAATGGTACTCTCCCCCTCAACACATCAGTGTTCTTGGCAACAAAGTCATGATGCCTCAAGTAATTTGAAATCAGAACAAGATAGGGTAGGTTGCCTTTTTCAGAAACTTTTCCAGTAAATCTCATCATATGTTGAAAAATTGTGAGGCCTAAATTGAACTTCTTAAGCACAGAGATCCTATACATAAGAACAGCTTGGTCTTTTGTGATCTTAGTGGTATTTGTAGTGGGAATCCAGTTGTAGATAATGAGTTTGTATAACACAGAATGTAGGGAAGTGAGGTCTTTGGCTAGCATCTGTCTAGTCCACTTAACTACCCTACCACCAGTTATAGCAGCAATAACCACATCCATGTCAGGTTCTTCATCCACCTCAACATTGGGAATATGCAGAAGCTCATTTATCAACTCAGGAGTAAAAGGTACATCCCTCCCCCTAAAGTTTACAGTCCCATACCACTTAGATGATCTCCTACCAGTACTCTTTTTCATGCAAGCATAAAATTCATAAGCCCAATTTGTCAAGAAAGATTCACCAAAATTCACAGCATGCATCAAATTCCTTTCCTCTAAGAAACTAACCATGCCTTTACTTTCAAAATCAGGGATATTAATCCTCTTCTCTATCAGTAGTTTCCTCTTAGAATAAATAGCCAACCTATTCTCTAGAGTCTCAAGAGAATCAGAATTACCTTCCTCTTCAGAAGCAAGGTTATTGGAGCTTGATGTGGAGTCTTTAGCAGAGCTTTCCTTCGAGCTGCTTTCTGCACTGGAAGAGCTATCACCACTGCCATCATCTTCAGGTTCTGGTGCAGCTTCCTTTGCAGCAGCAAAATGCTCAGCATTTTTCTTAAGAGAGTTCAGAATATCTCTTAAACACACATCAGAATCAGAATTGGAATCTGATTTTGCAGGTTCATCTTCAGCAATCATCTTGGCCTTCTCTTTGCCTTTGGGATCAGCAGCAGCTTTCTTCCTTCTTTCAACAACAGCCTTCTTGGGTTTCTCAGCAACAGTCTTTTTAACTTTCTCAACAACAACAGCAGCTTCCTCTTCAGAGTCTGTGAACACTTGGATGGGTTCAGCAGCTTCAGCTCCATCTTTCTTCTTCTTCCTCATGGATTCAGAATAATCCACACGAGTGAACACACGATATGATCTTCTTCTTTGAACAGGACTCCTCTGTCTTTTTCCTTTCTGCGCATTCTTCTTGAAAGGAATGGGAGCAGATTCATCAGAAACAGAGAGTGAAGAGTTTGTACCGTCTTCAGAGATGTTTGCATCCTCCATTTCAACATCTTCAGGGTCGGAAGTAGCAGTAGCTTCTTCTTCAGCAGTAACTTCCTCATTTTCAGCTTGCGAGGTGTGAACAGTAGGTGATTTAGGGCTTTTTGAAGCAGCAGCCATTTGGGCGGTTTGATCAGCCAAATAGCTTGAAATATCTACTGTGATATCTCCAAATGTCATCACGGACAGATGACCAGTTGTTCGAAGAGAGTCAGAAACTTCTTCGATAGCCTTGTTGAACTGTTCGACAGTTGCATCTTGAGGAATGTTGGTTGTTGGTGGAACGGTTTGAGGAGCAGTTTGAGGAGTGGGAGTGGTTGTTGATGGTGTTGCAGAGACATTTGTGTCAGCATTTGACGAGGTTGATTTCTGAGACGCCATGGAAGCAAGGATTTCGAGAGGGTTTGTGTGAGAAGGGGATGAGTTCTTCGAATCAGAGTGAGATTGTGAGTGGGATTGAGGTCGGTTTCCAGCCATTTAAGGGACGGTTGGAATTTCAAGATGGTTTTGAGGAGTGTATTCACAAAATTTGAGAGATACACGGCCAGTAATCAATTCTGCTGAAGCTTAGTACTTAACAAACTCAAAAATCACGATTAGCTACATAAGTCACAATTAATTGAGTTTTATGGAGAGAATGTGTGTGTAGTTGGAGGTTAACATGATTAATTCCAGAAATAATGTGATAGTGCTCCACATTTTTAGCCACAACCTTGATCATGGTTTATTTAGTGGAAAAATCCATTTTATTAATTAATTAAATAATTAAGAAATTTCTAGAATAAAGACTAAGTCCAAGCATAATCTGAAAAATAAAAAACGTGGGTTAGTTATATAATTGAATAAATAAAATAAATCTCAATAAATAATTAAATAATTACTACTTATAAAAATAAATTCGAATCAGGCAATGTTGTGCTCAAAACTGTTACAAACACCTCAACACGGTTTTTACATGAATTTGCTTCATTTGTGTTGCACCATATTTTTTTTCTTTTTGTGTTATATCATCTAATTTGTATTGATCCATTGTTCCTGTAGAGTACATCGTAGTAGCGAACTTCGTGCCCCATACTTACTTAATGGATTACAAATATATTGATGTTTTTACCAAAGAATCACCTTTTGAAAAGAAGGCATCGTAGTAGTGAACTCCGTGCTCCATAGTTACTCAGTGATTTGGTACATCTTTTAGTATGCTAATAACATTCTCATTTTTATGCATTTGAGAGGTGTAAGACATGTTTATTTTTGCACTACAAGGTTCTTAGATTCGTAGATATTTTACAAAGGAATTATTTAACTAAGTAAGAAATAAATTCAACTTATAAAATTTTACAACCCATGATGTTGTCCCAAATGCTGACGCATTTGTAACAACATCCATCCGAATTTTTCAGATAGTGCTCATCCCAAGAGATTTCCTCAAGATTGAGAATCTCTCATGGTCTAATGCCTTAGTAAAAATGTCAGCATTTTGTTTTTCAGTATGTATATACTCCAACTTCACAATGTTCTTCTCTACTAAATCTCTCATAAAGTGATGTCTTATGCTAATGTGCTTTGTGAGTGAGTGTTGTACAGGATTCTTAGAAATGTTAATAGCACTAGTATTATCACAAAAAATTGTAAGTATACCATTCTCAATACCATAGTCATGGAACATCTTGCTCAGCCACAAGAGTTGTGTACAGCAGCTTCCAGCAGCTATATACTCAGATTCTGCAGTAGATTGTGAAACACAATTCTGCTTCTTGCTGTGCCATGAAACAAGATTGTTTCCCATGTAGAAACATCCTCCACTCGTACTCTTTCTATCATCTATATCTCCAGCCCAATCAGCATCACTGTAACCAATCAAAATGTTGTTGGTGTCCTTAGTATACCAGATTCCAAGGTCACTTGTACCTGCAACATACTTGATAATCCTTTTCACAGCATTCAGGTGAGATTCCTTTGGATTAGCTTGGTACCTAGCACAAACACACACACTGTACATAATATCTGGTCTACTAGAGGTTAAATACAGTAAACTACCTAGCATGGATCTGTAAAGTGTTGGATCAACATCTGTTCCAGCACTGTCTTTGCAAAGTTTCAAAGAAGATCCCATAGGAGTTTTCATTGGTTTTGAATTCTCAAGACCAAATCTTTTAACCAAGTTCTTAGCATATTTACTCTGGGAGAAGAAAATACCATTGCTACATTGCTTGATTTGAAGACCTAGAAAATAATTCAAGTCTCCAACCATACTCATTTCAAATGTTGCAGTCATTGCCTCAACAAATTTACTCAACATTTTATCACAAGTAGAACCAAACACAATGTCATCAACATATATTTGAGCAATTAGTATATTGTTGGGAATAAAATGATACATGTTTTGATTAAATACCAAAACCCCCTGAGACATGCCTAAGTCAAGATGATTGTGTTCAAAATGTGATAGAACACATAGCATAAGGCTAGATGAGAAGCTGATATGTTAGGCAGCTCTTAGATGATTAGATGCACACTGTGAGGGGGAACCTATAACTTCAAAATGATCAAGATCAAGTCCCCTCAAGGCTCAAAGTCTGGAACAAACTCTAAGGACAAGAAAACTCCATATGAAACCTAAGGTCTTGATCAGGAGAGTTGTCCAGAAGAGTTATTTCTATGCAAGAAGAAGATTGCAAAGCTCAAAAGGACAAAATTAGCCAAAAACTCTGATCAGGAGAGTTGTCCAGAGAAGTAAACTTTGTACAAGCAACAACTCTGAAGCTAAAAGGCCAAACATGTTGATCAGGAGAGTTGTCCCAGAAGAGTTGTCTCTGCAAACTTGAACCAAAACAAAAGGTCAACCATGCTGAAGAAGCTAGAGACAACCATACCCTAAAGAACCTCATTGAAACATGCTAAGATCAACTTAAAGTGAAAGAAAGGGAAAGAGCCAAGTCATCTGAAAATGAGCAAGCCAACCTTGCTGAAAAGCAAAAATGCTGATAGTGATAAGGAGAGTTGTCCAGTTGATAAGGAATGTTGTCCTATCATTGGATCAACCTTCAGAAGCCATGTCCAAGTCCTAACAAGAAGTCAAACATTGGGAAAAGTGCTGCAGAAAGAAGACAAAGTCGTACAAGCCGTTTATTACCCAAATAAGGACATGTCACTATCAAGAATCTGTCTTCCAGTTTGAAGAACTCAAGGAAGACATTTATAGCAATTTGGGGCTGCCTCTCCAACGGGCAAATCTCCATTTTTTCTATAAATACAAGGAGTGTGAAGACCATTGAAGCACCTCAACCTTGACAAGAATATCCAACTATCCTACAAGTCAAAGTGCTTCTAAAGCTGTCAAAGACTATCTTAGTCTTCAAACACTTCTTCTAAGCTGAACCCAATTGTATACCCATACATAAGCTTAGAGAGATATCCTATCCTTATACATTGATCTTCATTGTAAAGGATATCTCATTAGTTGGAACCTTACTTCAATCCTTACCCCTTTCAAGTGAGAAAGTGAGAAAGGTGTAGTAGTGGAAGTGGTAGGAGCTGACTGTTGAGAGAAGAACAGTTCAGTTCTGAGTTGAGAAGAGGGTACTAGGACTCTAGACATCCTAGGGATCAATTCACCAAGGAGTGGTGTTATTGATCAAGTGCACCTTGGCACTATAAAACAAGTTAATTCCAAGAGTGAAGGAATTATCCTGTTAAATCAGGGAAAGTGGATGTAGGAGCTTGAGTCTCTGAACCACTATAAACTCTTGTGTTGATTTACCTTACAAAGTACTTACATTCATTCAACACTGCACACAAAACTGATCTTTCAAAAGATACATATTCTAAGACTGTGCAAAACTGATTTGGACAAGTTCCCTGAAACTAAACTGGACTGCATTGGATTGACAAATTGATTTCAGAAACTTAAGGAGTCTAAACTTAAAGGGCCAACCACTATTTCGCACCTATAACTCCCTTAGATAGTTATTCAACTAAGTACTCAATGGTACTTAGTAGTTTGATTATCTTAGTAGAAGTTATCATCTTCAGCAGAGTTGTCCAAGACAACCTTGCTGAGCTCTGGTTTGATCATTAGTTTAAAAGATTTGCATACAAGTGTATTCCCCCCCCCCCCCCCATACACTTGTTATATACTCCTTTCAGGACCAACAAGTGGTATCAGAGCAGGGGTTCAAAGACCACTGCCTCTGAAAATCCATCTTGATTTTCAAAAATTCACATATTTGTGTGGTCACTGAACTGATCTCTATCTGAAATCTATTACTTGTTGACTGACTGATTATTCTTGAGATATGGCCAACAACAATGTTGTTCCTCCACCTGCTGTTCAAGGATTGGACAACATGGCCACAAATCCAGTCAATCACATCTCACATCATAAATTGCCCATGTTCTCAATAGACAACTATGATTTCTGGAAAATTAGAATGAGGGCTCATCTTGCATCTCTTCATACTGACATGCTAAGAGTAATCACAAGAGGACCTTTTGTGTTTACCAAAACTAACCCCAGGGTAACAGATGAGCAAAGAGCAGATGTAAGGGAACTGATTCCCAAGGATGAGGATGACTTCACTGCTGATGAAAAGAGGAAAGATAATCTAAATTATCTTGCCATGAATACCCTCTATCAAATAATTTCAGATGCAGTCATGGAAAGAGTCTACCATTGCACCACAACCAAAGAAATCTGGGATACTCTTGCTGAGATGTGTGACGGTACAGAAAAGATCAAGGAGAACAAGCTCCAAGTTGCTGTGCAAAAATTTGAGCAGTTCTCAATGGAAGCTGATGAGTCCATTGACAAATTTGCTGGTAGATTCACTGATGTGATGAATGAAATCAACTCATTGGGCAAGGTGTACTCCAGGAGAGAAGTTGGATTAAAGATCTTGAGAAGTCTCACTCAAAAGTGGGATGTCTATGCTGTGATGATGCAGAATACCAAAGATCTCTCTTCCATGCCCATGCAACAAATCTTCTCAGAACTCAAAGCCTATGAGTTTGACCTCAATAGAAGAAAACCTGTTGAGGAACCTTCAAATCCTACTAAGGGAGTGGCATTCAAAGCCAAAGTTGTTGAACCTGAAATGCAACCCACTCCCAGATCATCAAAGTCAGTCTCTAAGACTGAAATGAAGGAAGAACTAGCCTTGATGGCTAGAAGGTTTGACAAGCTGAACACAAGGTTTGGTAGATACAAGAAATTCTACCAAGACAACAAATTCAGGAGAAGATACAACTCCCCTGAAGATCAGGCCAAGGACAAAAAGCCTGAAGAGAAGAGATCAGAGGACAAGTACTCTGATAGGAGAAGGTCCAGTAAAGCTGACCCTTCATCATCAAAAGGAAGAGATGAATCCAAGAAGGATGATGATGAAGACCTGTGCTACAATTGCAAAAAGAAAGGGCACTTCTAGTATGACTGCCCTGAACTGAGCTCTAAAGAAAGAAGAGAAAGACAAGCTAAAGGAGACAGAAAGTTCACCAATAGAAAAGCCATGATGGCTGGTGAAGAATCTGATAGTGCTGAAAGCTTCAACTCTTCTGATGGACTGTTCTCAAACAGTGATGATGATGATGATGATGTGTGCAACATGGCTCTTGAGGATGATGAGGTATCCTCCACTTCTAGCTCACCATCATTTTTATCACAGAACACTAGTGAAGTCAACTTGAAACTTTCCCTTGGGAAGTTGATGGAAGATTTCACTAGATTACAAGAATTTCATGATAACTGTGTGAAAGAAAATGAAAGACTGGCTATTGAACTTACCAAAAACACTGAGGTAGCTGTTGATGTCAAATCTACTGAGTTGTATCAACAAGTCTTGAGAGAGCTTAAGGAAGCAAATCTCAGGATAGTTGACCAACAAAAGGAGATTGATGATCAACTCCTATCTCAGAAGAGAAAAGATTTTGAACTAAAAATTCTAAATGCCAAGTTTGAAAATCTTTCACATGAATATGATATTCTTAAATCAAGTGAAGAGAGCCTGAAATTAAAGATGTCTGCTTTGAACAAGTCCTCTAGAGCAATAGAGGAAATTCAGAGTTATCAAAGACCTATGGTTCAAAGAAGTGGATTAGGTTTTGATCCATTTGAATCTTCACCTTGTCTCAGTGTTACTTCTACAAGTAACACTAAGAAAATCTTTGTCAAATCAGTGGAACAACAAGCTGAAAATGAAATAATTCAACCACTGAACAAAGAAAAGGGCAAGATGAATGAAATGCCTACCCTAGTACTTCAGGAGACTAGACCTAAACCCTTGGAAAAGGTCAAGGCTCCTGAACACAAGAGGAATGTTGGTCAGCAGAGTAGACCCAATGGAAGGGCAACTCTCTTGAACAATGTTCAGAGGAGTTATCCAAGGTATAATCAGCCTAGGCCAACTCATCTGAGAAAGCCTCAGCTGAATAGACCTAAGGAAAACTATCCTCAAAGGCAGAATAAAATGAGACAACCAAAACCCTTCATTCCAAAGGGTAATGGTCATAAAAATGCCTTTCCTCAAAGATCTCATCAAGCTGCACAAAGAACTCATAAGTTCAGGAGAGTTGACAACTCCCCTGAAACTTACAGAGTTAACACATTCACACATACTTTCCCCAAGGCATTCAAAGGAAAGAAAGTGTATGCACAAGGAAAACAACTTAGCCACCTTGAATCAATCAGGGTAATTAGGCAAGTTTGGGTTCCAAAAGGTACAACTAACCTCTCAGGACCCAAAACTCAAAGGGTACCTAAACCTATCTAATTGCAGGTACCAATGGGTCACAAGAAGAGGAGTATGAGCAAAAAGACAGCATGGTACCTTGACAGTGGATGCTCAAGGCACATGACTGGGAACAAGGAACTCCTCACTGATTTTATTGAAAAAGAAGGCCCAAATGTTACCTTTGGAGACAGCTCACAAGCAACAACTAAAGGTTATGGTACTTTGATGATTGGTAACATCAAAGTAACCAATGTATCTTATGTAGCTGGTCTCAAATATAACCTCCTAAGTATCAGTCAATTCTGTGATAAAGATTTTAAAGTTGAGTTCTCAAGTGGAAAATGCTTAATTAAGGATAAAACTTAACAAACTCTATTGACTGGAACTAGAAAGGGAAATGTGTATTTTGCAGACTGGGACAAGTCTACTGATGCTGCATGTTTCATTGCTAAGTGTACTAGTGAACAAAGCTGGTTATGGCATAAGAGGCTAAACCATCTGAACTTCAAATCAATGAACAAACTTGCTAGAAATGCATTAGTTAAAGGACTACCTAATGAGGTTTTCATAAAAGAACATGTGTGTAAACCATGTCAAGAGGGAAAACAGATTAAAGCCTCATTCAAAGGTAAACCAGTCATTTCTACTGAAAGGGTACTTGAACTTCTACATATGGATCTCTTTGGACCAATTACCCCTTCAAGTATAAATGGTAGAAAATACACATTGATTGTAGTAGATGACTTCTCTAGGTTCACATGGGTAGTATTTCTCCTTAGTAAGAAGGAAATACAAGTTTAACTACCTGAACTTCTCAAGAGATTGTCAAATGAGAAAAGCCTTAGTATTATCAAGATAAGATCTGATAAAGGCACTGAGTTCATAAACTCATACATCAATGAGTATTGCACATCTAATGGAATAGCTCATGAAACCTCAGCAGCTAGAACTCCCCAACAAAATGGAGTTGCAGAAAGAAGGAATAGAACATTAAAGGAAGCTGCTAGAACTTTAATTGCTGATTCAAATTTACCTAAGAGGTTTTGGGCTGAAGCCATAAACACAGCATGTTATACTCAAAATAGATGTTTAATTACTATGGGGCAAGGCAAAACCCCCTATGAACTCTGGAAAGGAAGAATGCCTAAAGTGTCATATTTTCATATATTTGGTTGTAAATGTTTCATTCACAATAATGGGAAAGAACAGTTAAAAGTCTTTGATAGCAAAGCTGATGAGGGAGTATTTCTTGGATACTCTCAAATCAGTAAAGCTTTCAGAGTTTACAACAAGAAAACCCTTATAGTGGAAGAAACACCTCATGTTGTGTTTGATGAATCTATCTTTGAGATCAGGAATGATAATTTGGAATCTGAAGAAATCACACAGAGGACAACCAGATTGAGCCTAAAAGACAAAGACACTGAATTCATAGATGTTGTCCAAGCCAATCTACCTGAATATACTATATTGGACAACAATCTTGAAGGCAACCTTCCTGAGACAAATCCTGTTGATGGAAATGGTGAACTGAATGACCCAATCCCAGTTCACATCCAGGTACCAACTACCAATGAAGAAGCAGTTCCTGTTGAGGTAGTTAATGGGTCAAATAATCAAGGGGGAACTCAAAATGTTGAAAATGCCAATGTCCCTGACATTGAGGACAACACCCCTGATTATGATCCTGAATTAGATCCTGCACTAAATTATCCTGAATTTTATGATCAAAATGACTCAACCTCAGTAGAGGACAACTCTACTGAAGGGATCAGAAAAAGAAGAACTTGGTTGTATGACCGTCCTCCTGATCTGATACTTGGTGACCCAAGTATAGGAGTCAAAACCAGAAGTTTTCATGCCATGCAGGAAGAGCTGAATCAATTCACCAGAAATGAAGTATGGGAGCTGGTGGATAGACCTTCACATCAAGATGTTATTGGAACCAAGTGGGTATTCAAGAACAAGAAAAATGAAAATGATGTGATTGTCAGAAACAAAGCAAGACTAGTGGCAAAAGGTTACTGCCAGCATGAAGGCATTGACTATGATGAGACATTTGCACCTGTGACAAGGCTAGAAGCAATAAGGCTTTTCTTAGCCTATGCAGCCCACAAGAGGTTCAAAGTGTACCAAATGGATGTCAAGAGTGCCTTTCTGAATGGAGTCTTGAAAGAAGAAGTCTATGTGGAGCAACCACCAGGTTTTGAGATTGGAAACCAAGTATACAGGCTGAAGAAGGCTCTATATATATGGACTCAAGCAAGCCCCTAGGGCTTGGTATGACACATTGTCACAATTCCTCTTGGATCATGGATTCACCAAGGGAACTATAGACAGAACCGTCTTCAAAATCTCTGAAGGAGAGGACATCTTGCTTGTCCAAATTTATGTAGATGACATAATTTTTGGATCCCCTAATGAGAAGCTGTGTGAGAAATTCTCCAAGCTCATGCAAAGCAAGTTCGAGATGTCCATGATGGGGTTGATGAACTTCTTTTTGGGTCTACAAGTCAAGCAATCAAAAGAAGGAATCTTCATCAACCAAGCTAAGTACACCAGAGAGATGATCAAGAAGTTTGGGTGTACATCAAGCAAGCCAGTGAGGATCCCAATGAATACTAATTGGAAGATGGATCCTAATGAAAGTGGTGTTCCAACCAACTCCACTGAGTATAGAGGAATCATTGGATCACTCCTCTATCTCACTGCCAGCAGGCCTGACATCACCTTTGCAGTAGGTGTATGTGCAAGGTTTCAAGCAAATCCTAAGAAAAGCCATCTTGAGGCTGCAAAGAGGATCTTGAGGTATCTCAAAGGCACTGAAAATCTAGGCCTTTGGTACCCTGCTGATGACAACATTGAGTTAACTGGCTACTCAGATGCTGACTATGGAGGATGCAGAATTGACAGAAAATCCACTTCAGGAACCTGTCAATTCTTAGGCAACAAACTCATATCTTGGTTTTCCAAGAAGCAAAACACAGTGGCTACCTCCACCACTGAAGCTGGATATGTTGCTGCTGGAAGTTGTTGTGCTCAAATCCTTTGGCTGAGACAACAACTCAGAGACTACAAAGTCAACTCTACTAAAGTGCCAATATTCTGTGATAACAATAGTGCCATTGCTATATCACAAAATCCTGTCTTGCACACAAGATGCAAACATGTGGACATCAAGCATCACTTCATTAGAGATCATGTGGAGAAGAAGGATATTAAGTTTGTAAAGATCCACACAGATCATCAAAAAGCTGATATATTAACTAAGCCACTTGCAGAGGCAAGGTTTCTGGAATTATCAGCAGAGTTGGGTCTTCTTGATCCAGGGAAGTTGGACAAATGAGTCCAAAGAAGTTCATTCATTAAGGGGGAAATAAACTCAAACTTCAGCAGACTTGGTCAAGTCTACTGAAACTCAGAAAAGATGACCTTACTTCTTCAGGACAATTGTCCCTTGAAATTCAGGACACTTGTCCACAACTCTTCAGGACACTTGTCCATGTAGGGTCAGATAAGTTGTCTTGGCTATCAAACCAAATCTTGGTCTGATAAGCACCTATTTTAGGTGATCATTGTCTATTTCGAAATCTGTCCCATTGAAATACAGTTTTCACCTTTCTGGGATTTAATTTGTCTCCCACCCAAAAGGTCACTTTCCATGCATTAAATGCTAAGATTTAACTCTTGTTTGCATTAAACTTTTTGGGACATGATCTATCTCGAAAAACCCCCAGCCTTAAACAAACATTAAAAACCACCCACGTTTTGAATAAAACAGTTCTTTCACTGTTACATTGGCTTTTGACCATTGGATCAAAACTGGCCAACTCCCCTGAAATCAATCCTAGCCGTTCATTTTGGATTTCCATTTTTGTTCACCTTTGAATTGCATCAAGACTTCACCAACTCATTGACAAACATTCTTTTTAGAATATTCACAAGACTTAAGATCCTCCACAAACACTTCTTCCCCAAGTATTCGAAACCCTAGCTCTAAATTTCTTCAAACTCTCTCAATCTCTATCAAACTTTTCTCTGTAACTTTCAAATGGCCCCCAAAGTTAGACCAGAGATGCTCATTGATTTCTCCAACAAGGCTCTAGACCTTGATTTTGGTTACTTGAGCAACAAAAACAATCTTCATTTTGAGCCCATAGTATCCTTTGAGAGTGAGGATCCTGAAATTACACCAACTCTAAGATGGCTGAGAAGAGCTGGTTTGCAAAAATTCATGGAAGAAAGACCAAGTTCATGCTTGGAAAGCTACATGGCTGAATTCTTTGCCTTTCTCAAATGGAGAGGTCAACCTGCAGATGGTGAAGTTTCCACAAGTTTGTCATATACTGCAGAAGGAGAGGAAGAAGAGAGATTTCATAGAGTGAAATTCTCCTCAGAAGATCTGGAAGGAGCTTTTGGATTGCCTTATGAGGGAAGGAATCCAGAAGTTTATGGTACTGGCCATGAAGATGAAATAGCTCAAGAATGGCTATTGGTTCCAGGCCCCATTTCTTCAACACAAAACAAGAAGACTCTCAAGCCAAAGTTTCTCAACCTCTTTGAGGTAGTTGCTAAGAGTCTCTTGAGCAATACTGGAAGCTTGGAGCAGGTCAGCCATCCAAGAATCAGAATCATGGCTGCTGTGATTGATGCTAGTGACAAGGGCATCAAATTTGATTGGAGGACCTTCATTATGTCTGAGATGATGAAGGAAAAGGCTAAATTTAAAGTGAGAGCTCACAACAAGGTTGTGCTAGAAGGGAAACTTAAGTATTGCACCAGGGCAAGCTTGTTAATTGAGAGATTCTCCCATTACTCTCAGATGCAAACATTTGCAAAGCCCCTCCCAGCCCAAAAGATCCTGTTCAGGAAGCTCAGCAAGAAAACTGAGCAAAGAAGGATGCTTATGGACAAACCTGCTGAAGAACAGGTTGAAGAAAAGCCTAAGATGAAGAAAAGAACCAAGGCCAGGGCTGTCAAAACCAGGAAAATGTCTCAATTGTCTTCAAGAGAAGCCTCAGGAGCATTAGCTGAAGTTGATGAAGTGGCAGAAGAGGGAGTAAGTGTGCCTTCTGACCACTCAGAAGAGTTGAGGCTGAAGTATAATGAGACAAGGCAGAAGAAGAAAGGAGATAAGAGGATCAGGGAAGTTGTCCCTGAGAAGGAAGGAGAAGGAAGTGGGAGCAGTAGGGCCAGCAAGAGAAGGGCCAAGCCTACTGAGAAAGTGTTGAAGCTGCAGGAAGAAAGGTCACTACAATTGGCTCTAAGAGAGAGCAGAGCTGAAAGCAGGACCAAATCTAGGTCAAGGACCAACTCATCTGGTTCTGGAACTCCAGAATCCAAGATCCCTGAAGGTCAACCTATAGAGGCCAACATCCCTGAGTTTCAGAATCCTGAGCCCAACTCCCCTGAAACCCATGTTACCCCTTCCAACCAACCCATTACCCCTGTAGATCTCACTAAGAGATATTCCCCAGAAGGGAGTGTGCAAAGAAGTGGCATTGATGTGCTTGCAAATTTAGCAGTAGATGAGACAAGACTCCTGTCTCCACTTGACTCATCCATGCTCAATTATTCAAAGCTCTTAGAACATGCACTCAATGAGCCAACCCCCCTGAGTAAAGCCCCTTCAGATTCATTGCTCTCAAAAGCAACTGAAGCACCTTCTACTGCACCAAACCCTTCTAAAGCCAACAGCCCTGAATTAAACCTCCCTGAAGCCACTCTAGGAGAACCCAGAGCCAACTCCCCTATAACCCAAAGTCCCCATTCAAGTGGAGATGAGGAGGAGTATACTTATGAAAGTATGCTTAGAGGAGGAGCAAAGGCTACTGTGGACAGTCTGTACCCACAGCTTGCTGAATTTCCAAGAATTCAGAAAACATTTCATGATCTAAGGATGCTTGTTGATGTAAAAGACAAGTCTATGATGGAGATATCACAAGTCATCCAAGATAAGGGTGCAAACTGGTGGCAAATAGAGGAGAACAGATTGCTAAACTTTGCTGGAGTCTCAAAGACAAGATTTCTCATTGATGAGGAAATTTTTGCAAAACTGGTAGCTGATAAAATTGAGGAGGAGAAAGAAAGGAAGGCTAAGGGAATCAAACACCCTGACAGTAGCTCAAATGATGATGATTCCCCTGATAATCCCTCAAATCCTTCTAACCCCAACCCTCCTGAAACCCCTCAAGCCCACCTCCCTGAATCCTCTCAACCCAAGTCTTCTGTAGCAGATAGACTATCAAACCCTCCTAGAACCTATCATAGGAAAGGCTCTGTATCCTCAGAGGTGTTGACCAAGGGTGGTAACACAACCAAAGACACATCTGCCAATGAAGGTTCTCCTGAACCCAAGGCACAGCCTAAAGATGTTGAGGTTCCTATGCTAGAGGCTGGTTTGATTAAGGCCTATTCAGTGTCAGAAGAGTTGGACACTGATCAGCCCTTAATCATTCAGGATGACTCAGTGGCTGTTGAAATAAGCACTGTGATCTCCCCACAACTGCCATCTTTGAACCTTGTTGAAGGTGGAGACGTTGCAGGTTTAGGAGAAGGAGTTGAAAAGGAGGAGTTAGTGGGAAAATCAGAGGGAATAGTAGATGAGAGAGATGTGGTGATCACTAGAATAGTGAGTGTACCACCAAATGAGGGTGATATAAGTGAGGAAGGGCAGGCTATTCTTGAAGTCAAATCTGAACTTCAGGAATCCCTTGATGAGAGGAGGTCTGTTCCTTTAAGTGAGGAAATTGTTAAAGAAGGGAGAAAAGAAAGAGTTGAAAATGAGAAGAATGCTGCTGATGTATCAGAGTCTTATATAAAAGAAATTGAGGGTGATGAGTGTCTATTTCCTAACCTATTTGATCTGTCTAATGTTGCAGGTATTTCCCTTGACCAAATTTTTGCAGATGAGTTCTTAACAGATGCACCTATCCAAGTAGATACAGGCTCAGCTCAAGCCTTACTTGGAATGCAATCAGAGAAATTGGACTCCTTGGCTCATCAAGTCCAATCTGCTCATGCTGAAACTTCAGGAGCATTGAATGAGCAAGGAAGGACTCTAGCATCTATAGAAATGAGGCTCACTGGCTCTGAAGATGTTGTGCTACCAACTCTGGAAGCAAGGATCTGTGGTGTGGAAACTGGTCTCCAAACCATTTCCACTGAAGTACAAAAAGCCAAATCCACCATGGAAGCCATCTCAGAGGAGGTCAAGAAAGAGCAAAAGCTGCTGAGAGACAATCATAATGCCAATGTCAAGGCTCTCAGGCTAACTGTCAAGCAAGATCTTGGAAAGAAGACCGCATTACAAAAGAAAAGAGCTGAAGAGCAAAGGCTAGCTATGGTGAAAGCAGCCTCAGAAAAATTTTCTCAAGAGGTATTGGCCAACATTGCTGAAGGTGCAGTGGCCAATCTCACTGAGCTTCTTAAAGCCCAACTGGATGCATCCCTGAAAGCAACCTTGGAGGAGGTTGTTCAACAAAAGATGAAGCCTGTTCTAGCTTTCCTTAGCTTGAGTAGTGATAGGATGCAGAATATACATGATGAAAATGTATATTTGTTGGAAGAGATGAAGTCCCTGAACCAGGCCCAATCTCTAATGGCCACAACTATGAGTGAGCTAAAACCCCAGTGTTTTGATGCTGCCAAAAAGGGGGAAAGGGAAAGAGCTAGAGCAAAAGGTGCCTTGGTAATTGGAAGCCCAGTTCAAGGAAAAGAAAAAGCTGTTGAAGGAAAAGGAAAAGAGCCTGCAGTGCTAAACTTAGAAGAATTGGATGAAGAAGAACAATTAGCACTTGCATTGAAGAATTCTATGGCCTCAGCTCAAGAAGAAAGGATGAGGTTACAACAAAGACCAGGTGGTGAGATGTCTGGTTTGGACAAAGGTGATGAAGGTGTCCAAACTAGAGGAAAGATCAAGAGGGTAAAAGGAAAGAAAAGGCAAGTTGAGACATTCACTGACTTTCCTAACAGCCTTGATCTTCCACCTGAATTCAGAATTGATGAGGATGAGCCTACATCAAAGAAAGCCAAAACTGCTGAAGAGCCCAAAACTGCTGAAAAAGACAAATCTTCTGAAATGGCCAACATTGCTGAAGGTACCAAAGCTACTGAAGATGTGGAAGCCTTATATGAAGAAGGTTTTGGACCTGGACCCAAGAAGACAAAGATTGTAGTACTAAATGATCCATCAAAGCTGTTTCAAAAGGGTACGACAAAGACCCTGAAACACAACAGAAATTGGCCATGATGAAGGCCCAAGAGAAAATGATCTGTTAGAGGAAGCTCAAAGAGCAAGAGACAAGAGAAGAGCTAACTTTCAGAAACCAAGAAGAAGGAGAGCAACCTACAGCAAGATGAAGCCTCAGCTTTTGGTCCCAATGGACACTAAATATCCACACTTGGATAAATGGGTGCCAATTCAGCTGAATGATACATGGGAAGAGGCTAAAAGGGAGTTTGTCTATGACTACTATGTCATTGACAGATGGAATGGTGGAGATGCCAACTCTGCCTTTGCTGAGTTCATGATAGAATACTATAGAGAGTTGTATCAACAACTACTTGCAGCTGCTGACATTGCAAGAATTGAACTCAATGCTCCCAAGTCTATCATCTACATGCCTCCAAAGTTTGATGGATGGATTGACCAAGCAAGGATCCTAAGGGAGTTCATAGAAATTCTGAAGCTGAACAAGATGACCCTTGGACCCAAAGGAACCAACCAGGAAGCCATGGAACTCAAGAAGAGAGTGTGGGCACAATATGGGATGAACCCACCTCCTGAGGATGATCTTTAAATGGCTAAGTCTTCTGACTCTTTCTGGATAGAAAACTATCTTATCTGAGAATATTTTTTCTAAGTGGTCAAATCTGCTGAAGGTTGGACAAGTCTGCTGATGTGATGTGCATTGATATGCTGATTGCTCTAACATGTTTTGGATTGCTCTGATACAAGAATTGATGTGTTCTACTTTGATATCTAGAATATTTTGTATTAGCTCTGATACTTGAAGTAGTTGTTTTGCTCTGATCTTATGTTTAGTATGTATTTGTAGTGAAATGTTATCTTGAATTCATGCTCTGATAAGTTATCTCCAACTATCAACATGCCTGTAATGATTTTTATATGAATGATAGTTGAACCACCTTTGAATCAAGATACATTATTGCAAAAATCTCTCTATGCCTATCCTTGAAACCTACCTGCAACAAAAACAGTGAATACACTAACACATTGTCTTTTCAGGAATATTGACCTTAGTCATGTCTTCTGAAAATATATGTAATAGGTGTAGACAAGTCACTTTTGCATAGAATGTGTAGGTTTTGGCATCATCAAAAAGGGGGAAATTGTTGGGAATAAAATGATACATGTTTTGATTAAATACCAAAACCCCCTGAGACATGCCTAAGTCAAGATGATTGTGTTCAAAATGTGATAGAACACATAGCATAAGGCTAGATGAGAAGCTGATATGTTAGGCAGCTCTTAGATGATTAGATGCACACTGTGAGGGGGAACCTATAACTTCAAAATGATCAAGATCAAGTCCCCTCAAGGCTCAAAGTCTGGAACAAACTCTAAGGACAAGAAAACTCCATATGAAACCTAAGGTCTTGATCAGGAGAGTTGTCCAGAAGAGTTATTTCTATGCAAGAAGAAGATTGCAAAGCTCAAAAGGACAAAATTAGCCAAAAACTCTGATCAGGAGAGTTGTCCAGAGAAGTAAACTATGTACAAGCAACAACTCTGAAGCTAAAAGGCCAAACATGTTGATCAGGAGAGTTGTCCCAGAAGAGTTGTCTCTGCAAACTTGAACCAAAACAAAAGGTCAACCATGTTGAAGAAGCTAGAGACAACCATACCCTAAAGAACCTCATTGAAACATGCTAAGATCAACTTAAAGTGAAAGAAAGGGAAAGAGCCAAGTCATCTGAAAATGAGCAAGTCAACCTTGCTGAAAAGCAAAAATGCTGATAGTGATAAGGAGAGTTGTCCAGTTGATAAGGAATGTTGTCCTATCATTGGATCAACCTTCAGAAGCCATGTCCAAGTCCTAACAAGAAGTCAAACATTGGGAAAAGTGCTACAGAAAGAAGACAAAGTCTTACAAGCCGTTTATTACCCAAATAAGGACATGTCACTATCAAGAATCTGTCTTCCAGTTTGAAGAACTCAAGGAAGACATTTATAGCAATTTGGGGCTGCCTCTCCAGCGGGCAAATCTCCATTTTTTCTATAAATACAAGGAGTGTGAAGACCATTGCAGCACCTCAACCTTGACAAGAATATCCAACTATCCTACAAGTCAAAGTGCTTCTAAAGCTGTCAAAGACTATCTTAGTCTTCAAACACTTCTTCTAAGCTGAACCCAATTGTATACCCATACATAAGCTTAGAGAGATATCCTATCCTTATACCTTGATCTTCATTGTAAAGGATATCTCATTAGTTGGAACCTTACTTCAATCCTTACCCTTTTCAAGTGAGAAAGTGAGAAGGGTGTAGTAGTGGAAGTGGTAGGAGCTGACTGTTGAGAGAAGAACAGTTCAGTTCTGAGTTGAGAAGAGGGTACTAGGACTCTAGACATCCTAGGGATCAATTCACCAAGGAGTGGTGTTATTGATCAAGTGCACCTTGGCACTATAAAACAAGTTAATTCCAAGAGTGAAGGAATTATCCTGTTAAATCAGGGAAAGTGGATGTAGGAGCTTGAGTCTGTGAACCACTATAAACTCTTGTGTTGATTTACCTTACAAAGTACTTACATTCATTCAACACTGCACACAAAACTGATCTTTCAAAAGATACATATTCTAAGACTGTGCAAAACTGATTTGGACAAGTTCCCTGAAACTAAACTGGACTGCATTGGATTGACAAATTGATTTCAGAAACTTAAGGAGTCTAAACTTAAAGGGCCAACCACTATTTCGCACCTATAACTCCCCTAGATAGTTATTCAACTAAGTACTCAATGGTACTTAGTAGTTTGATTATCTTAGTAGAAGTTATCATCTTCAGCAGAGTTGTCCAAGACAACCTTGCTGAGCTCTGGTTTGATCATTAGTTTAAAAGATTTGCATACAAGTGTATTCCCCCCCCCCCCATACACTTGTTATATACTCCTTTCAGGACCAACATATATCATTTTCAGTGTGCTTAATGAACAAAGTTCTATCTGCCTCTCCTCTAATAAATCCATATTCCAAAAGAAAGTCAGTAAGCCTACCATACCATGCTCTAGGGGCTTGTTTAAGACCATACAATGCTTTCTTAAGTTTATATACATGATCAGGATACTGTGGATCTTCAAATCCTATAGGTTGTTCAACATATGCTTCTTCATTTAATATGCCATTTAGAAATGCAGCCTTTACATCCATTTGATGAAGTTTAATATCAATAAAACATGCAATAGCTAGCAATAATCTAATAGATTCTATCCTAGCAACAGGTGCAAAAGTTTCATCAAAATCAACTCCTTCAACTTGGGTGTAACCTTGTGCTACTAACCTAGCCTTGTTCCTAACAATATTACCAGATTCATCAGTTTTATTCTTGAATATCCACTTTGTTCCAATGACATTAGTATGACTAGGTCTAGGAACAAGTGTCCACACTTCATTTCTTTCAAACTGACCAAGTTCTTCATGCATAACATTAATCCAGTTTTCATCAGTTAAGGCTTCTTTAGCACTCTTAGGTTCAATTTCAGATAAATAGCATTCAGCATTTACAACATTACACATAGAAGACATGCATATTGTTCTTACCACATCTACCTTGTTTGATCTTACTCTTCCTCTTGTTTGCACTCCAACTGTAGCATCGCCTATGATCTGGTCAGAAGGATGACTTTTGCCTATTCTTGAAGAAGGATTCATTTTGGGAATGTACTGATCATTCTGTGAATTTACAGCTGACTGTTCTGTAGATGTTGACCCAGATGTGTTAACATTTGGTGCAACATTTTCAGACTTCAGTGTATTCTCAGAAGTGTCAGTAACCTGTGATACATCTTCTTCATCCTTGTCATCTGTAAGACCTTTATCATCATCAAACACAACATTAACAGATTCTTGAACAGTGTTAGTTCTAAGGTTATAGACTCTATAAGCTTTACTATTTCTAGAATAGCCTAAAAAGAAACCTTTATCACTTTTAGAATCAAACTTATGAAGTTGATCCCTATCATTCAGAATATAACACACACACCCAAATACATGAAAATATTTCACATTAGGTTTTCTGTTGTTCAAAATCTCATATGGTGTTTGATTAGTATTAGAACGAATAAAAACCCTATTAATAATATGGCATGCAGTATTCAATGCTTCTCCCCAAAATTTTTTAGCAAGACATTTGGATGTAAGCATAACTCTAGCCATTTTTTTGTAAAGTTCTATTCTTTCTTTCAACAATTCCATTTTGTTGTGGAGTTTTAGGAGATGAATATTCTTGCAAGATACCCTTTTTATCACAAAAATCATTAAACATGCTGTTTTCAAATTCCCTACCATGATCAGTTCTAATACGGCCAACTTTCAAGTTAAACACATTTTTGAACCTCTTATAAAGAATTTTAAATGCAGCAAATGCTTCAGATTTGTCTCTCAAAGACTCTACCCAGGTATATCTAGAAAAATCATCTACCACAACTAAGGAATACCTCTTTCCTCCAATGCTTTCAGTTTCCATAGGACCCATCAAATCCATGTGCAGTAATTCAAAGCATCGATGTGTAGTACAATGTGACAGCATTTTGTGTGACATTCTTACCTGCTTACCTTTTTGGCATGGTCCACATACAGTGGTGTTGTGAAACCTCAGTTCTGGAATTCCTTTTACTGCATCTGCTTTGATTAGCTTTTTCATTGCTCTGTAATTTGCATGACCCAATCTTTGATGCCATAGAACATTTTCATCATGTTTTGACAAGTTACACATATTTGTTCCAATAAGATAGCAATTATCAGCTGACCTAGTACCAGTCATGACACAAACTTCATCTTTATTAAGAACATAACATGAATCTTTATCAAATTTCACATGCAAATTATCATCACAAAGTTGACTAATGCTAATCAGATTTGCAAGTAAGCCATCAGCATGTAATACATTTTTAAGCTTAGGAAAACCTTCAACATTCAAAGTTCCTTTACCAACAATTTTTCCTTTAGAACCTCCACCATATGTAACACTACCACTATTCAAGGTTACATAATCAGATAAGAAACCAATACGACCTGTCATATGTCTAGAACAACCACTATCAAAGTACCATAAATCAGGTAGACATGCTTTTAAGGAGGTATGAACAACATTACAGGTAGCTTTTGGTTTCCATGCAGATTTCAAAAACTGTTTACCAGGATGTGACAGTTTCTTATGCAGCATTTTCAAGTTTTTCTGTTCTTCAAACAACTTTATACAGTAAGGACGAATATGACCAATTTTGAAACAGTAATGACAGATATACTTCCTTTTAACCTTGTGAGACTCTGTTTCTGCAGATGTTGCACCAGATGTGTCAACATTTGCCTTAACAAATTTCACAGGTTTTCTAAATTTATCAGAAATAGAAGCAGTAGTACCATCATAACCTAAACCATGATTGTTAGACTTACCAGTAGCTATAGCATTATTTACCTTAGAAGCACTCTTGGAATATTTCTTGAAACATAAAGTAGAATTTATCAGTTTCTCCTTTAAGTTACAGATTTCCAGATCTCTTTTGGTAAGAATAACTTCTAGCTTGGTGATTGTGTCTATCAAATCCTCATTCCTTTTATTCAGAGAATCAAGGGTGAGTTTCTGATTCTTCCAATCATCTAACAGCTTTTGGTATTCATTGTCATCAGTCCTTTTTCCTGCATCATCAACTAAACCATTAAAACAGTTCAAATCTGGGTGACTCTGTTCTGATGTTGCTATAGATGTTGAAGCATCAGGTACAGCATCAGAATCTGTTTCATCCAGATCATCATCTGAGGAATCATTATAATCAATTCTGGTAAAATTAGAATATTCATTCTGATTTAATTCATCAAGATCATCATCAGAATCATCACTCAAGGTAGCACTAAAATTCAGTTTTTGCTTAAGTCTAGTATTGGCACATTCATTTGCATAATGGCCATAACCAGAACAAGCATTGCATTGAACTGATTTTCGAAATCCAGGATCATACCTTGGTTTACCTTCACTCTTTGATAATCTTGGTGTGAATTGAGCTTTCCTCCTTTCTGGTTGTGGTGTTGATGTGTTGATTTGAATCTTAGGCTGAATATTTCTAGATTTGTTCACAGATTTCTTAAGAAACTTATTAAAGTGCTTAGTGAGTAAGGCAATGTTGTTAGGATTGTTGAGACATTCATCAAGCAATTCTTCATCCGAATCAACTTCAGTAATGATAGGTTGAATCTCAGAAATGTTTGATGTTTCTCCTTTAAAAACCACAACTTTCTTATCAGCATCATTTTCATCAACTTGATTAGTGTTTATTTCATATGTTCTAAGAATACTCACTAACTCATTTTGACTTAATGTATCTGTATTTTTTGCCTCTTCAATAGCACAAATTTTAGGATCAAATCTTTTAGGAACAGATCTTAATATCTTATGAACTACTCTAACATTAGAAATAGGGTCACCAAGAGAATGTGATTCATTAATTATCTCACTTAACCTTTCATTGTAGGATGAAATGGTTTCATCTTCCTTCATTCGGAGATTCTCAAACTTTGTCCCCAACATTCGAAGCTTAGTCCTTCGAACACTGTCTGAACCCTCACAATGCTCTTGCAACCTGTCCCATGCATCTTTAGAAGTAGAACAGTTAGATATAATTTTAAACATTGAAACATCAACAGAAGTAAAAATAGCATTTAAAGCTTTAGAATTGTAGCTTGCTGTTGTTATTTCATCAGCCGTCCAATCAACTTCTCTTTTGAGTTGAACTTCACCATCTGCGTCTGCTGGTCTCTTTGGAGCTTCCCAACCTGTAAGTACAGTCCTCCAAGCACGTTCATCAATTGACTTGATGTACATACGCATCTTAGGCTTCCAATAAGAATAATTTGAACCATCTAAAACGGGTGGCCTAAGTGCAGTGGATATGTGATGTGTTTCCATTGCTAACCTAAACTAAAAACACTTGGCTTGGAAAGTCTATCTGCTACAGAAGACTTGGGTTGAAGGGGTTCAGGGAGGTTGGCTTGAGGGGTTTCAGGAGGGTTGGGATTTGAAGGGTTTGAGGGATCATCAGGGGAATCATCATCATTAGAGCCACTGTTAGGGTGTTTGATTCCCTTGGCTTTTCTTTCTTTCTCCTCTTCAATCTTATTGGCTACCAACTTTGCAAAAACCTCCTCATCAATGAGGAATCTTGTCTTTGAAACTCCAGCAAAGTGTAGCAATCTGTTTTCCTCTATTTGCCACCAGTTTGCACCTTTATCTTGGATGACTTGTGATATCTCCATCATAGATTTATCTTTTACATCAACAAGCATCCTCAGATCATGAAAGGCCTTCTGAATTCTTGGAAATTCAGCAAGTTGTGGATACAAACTGTCCACAGTAGCCTTGGCTCCTCCTCTGAGCATACTTTCAAAAGTATACTCCTCCTCATCTCCACTTGAATGGGGACTTTGGGTTATAGGGGAGTTGGCTCTGGGTTCTCCTAATGTGGCTTCAGGTAGATTAAGTTCAGGGATCTTGGCTTCAGATGGGTTGGGTACAGTAGAAGGATCTTCAGTTGCTTTAGAGAGCAATGAATCTGAAGGGGCTTTACTCAGGGGGGTTGGCTCATGAAGTGCATGCTCTAAGAGCTTTGAATAGTTGAGCATGGATGAGTCAAGGGGAGACAGGAGTCTTGTCTCATCTACTGCTAAATCAGCAAGCACATCTATGCCACTTCTTTGTTCATTCCCTTCAGGAGAATATCTCTTAGTGAGATTTACAGGGGTAATGGGTTGGTTGGAAGGGGTAACATGGGTTTCAGGGGAGTTGGGCTCAAGATATAGAGTTTCAGGGAGGTTGGCCTCTATGAGTTGACCTTCAGGGACATTGGATTCTGGAGTTCCAGAACCAGATGAATTAGTCCTTGACATGGATTTGGCCCTGCTTTCAGCTCTGCTCTCCCTTAGAGCCAATTGAAGAGACCTTTCTTCTTGAAACTCCAACACCTTCTCAGTAGGTTTGGCCCTTCTCTTGCTGGCCCTGCTACTTCCACTTCCTTCCTTCTCAGGGACAACTTCCCTGATTCTCTTATCACCCTTCTTCTTTTGCCTGGTCTCATTGTACTTCCTCCTCAACTCTTCTGAGTGGTCAGAAGGCACACTCACTCCCTCTTCTGCCACTGCATCAACTTCAGCTGATGCTCCTGAGGCTTCTTTTGAAGACACTTGAGACATCTTTCTTGTTTTGACAGCCCTGGCCTTTGTTCTCTTTTTCAATTTAGGCTTCTCTTCCTCCTGTTCTTCAGCAGGCTTGGCCAGTAACATCCTTCTTTTCTCAGTTTTCTTACTGAGCTTTCTGAATAGGATCTTTTGGGCTGGGAGGGGCTTTGCAAAGGTCTGCATCTGGGAGTAGTGGGAAAACCTCTCAATCAACAAGCTTGCCCTGGTGCAATACTTGATTTTCCCTTCTAGCACCACCTTATTGTGGGCTTTTACCTTAAATTTAGCCTTCTCCTTCATCATTTCAGACATGATGAAGGTCCTCCAATCAAACTTGATGCCCTTATCACTGGCATCAATAATGGCAGCCATGATTCTGATCGAGGATGACTGACCTGTTCTAAGCTTCCAGTGTTGCTTAAGAGGCTCTTAGCAACTACCTCAAAAAGATTGAGAAACTCTGGCTTGAGAGTTTTCTTGTTTTGAGTTGAGGAGAGAGGGCCTGGAACTAGTAGCCATTCTTGGGCTATTTCTTCTTCATGTCCAGTACCATAGACTTCTGGATTCCTTCCCTCATAAGGCAATCCAAAGGCTCCTTCCAGATCCTCTGAGGAGAATTTCACTCTGTGGAATCTCTCCTCCTCCTCTCCTTCTGCAGTGTAAGCTAACCTGGTTGATACTTCTCCATCTTCAGGTTTGCCTCTCCACTTTAGGAAGGCAAAGAATTCTGCCATGTAACTCTCCAAGCAAGAGCTTGGTCTTTCTTCTAAGAACTTTTGGAGACCAGCCCTTCTCAACCATCTTAGGGTTGGAGTAATCTCAGGGTCTTCACTTTCAAAGGAAATTATGGGCTCAAAGTGAAGATTGTTTTTGTTGCTAAGATAGGCAAAATCTAGGTCTAGATCCTTGTTGGAGAAATCAACAAGCATCTCAGGTCTAACCTTGGGGGCCATTGAAAGTTGCAGAGAGAAGTTTGATGAAGAATGAGAGAGTTTGAAGAACTTTTGAGTTAGGGTTTCGAATACTTGGGGAAGAAGTGTTTGTGGGTATCTTAAGACTTGTGAATATTCTAAAAAGAATGTTTGTCAATGAGTTGGTAAGGTCTTGAGACAATTCAAAGGTGAACAAAAATGGAAATCCAAAATGGACGGCTAGGGTTGATTTCAGGGGAGTTGTCCATTTTTGATCCAATGGTCAAAAACCAATGTAACAGTGAAATAACTGTTTTATTCAAAACGTGGGTGGTTTTTAATGTTTGTTTAAGGCTGGGGGTTTTTCGAGATAGATCATGTCCCAAAAAGTTTAATGCAAACAAGAGTTAAATCTTGGCATTTAATGCATGGAAAGTGACCTTTTGGGTGGGAGACAAATTAAATCCCAGAAAGGTGAAAACTGTATTTCAAGGGACAGATTTCGAGATAGGTATTGATCACCAAAAATAGGTGCTTATCATACCAAAATTTGGTTTGATAGCTAGGACAACTTATCTGACCCTACATGGACAAGTGTCCTGAAGAACTGTGGACAAGTGTCCTGAAGAGGTAAGGTCATGTTTCTGAATTTCAGTAGACTTGACCAAGTCTGCTGAAGTTTGAGTTTGTTTCCCCCTTAATCAGTGAGCTTCTTTGGACTTATTTGTCCAACTTCCCTGGATCAAGTAATCCCAACTCTGCTGATAGCTCCAGAAATCTTGCCTCTGCAAGTGGCTTGGTTAATATATCAGCTTTTTGATGGTCTGTGTGAATTTTCACTAGCTTGATATCCTTCTTCTCCACATGATCTCTAATGAAGTGGTGCTTGATGTCCACATGCTTGCATCTTGTGTGCAAGACAGGATTTTGTGATATAGCAATGGCACTATTGTTATCACAGAAAATTGGCACTTCAGTAGAGTTGACTTTGTAGTCTCTTAGTTGTTGTCTTAGCCAAAGAATTTGAGCACAACAACTTCCAGCAGCAACATATTCAGCTTCAGTGGTGGAAGTGGCCACTGTGTTCTGTTTCTTGGAGAACCATGAAATAAGCTTGTTGCCCAAGAATTGACAAGTCCCTGAAGTGGACTTTCTGTTAATCCTACATCCTCCATAATCAGCATCTGAGTAGCCAGTTAGCTCAATATTGTCATCAGCAGGGTACCAAAGGCCTAGATTCTCAGTGCCTTTGAGGTACCTCAAAATCCTCTTTGCAGCCTCAAGGTGGCTTTTCTTAGGATTTGCTTGAAATCTTGCACAAACACCTACTGCAAAGGAGATATCAGGTCTGCTGGCAGTGAGATAGAGGAGTGAACCAATTATTCCTCTATACTCAGTAGAGTTGGTTGGAATACCACTCTCATCAGGATCCATCTTCCAATTGGTGTTCATAGGGATCCTTACTGGCTTGCTAGTTGTACACCCAAACTTTTTGATCATTTCTCTGGTGTACTTAGCTTGGTTGATGAAGATTCCTTCTTTAGATTGCTTGACTTGTAGACCCAAAAAGAAGTTCATCAACCCCATCATTGACATCTCAAACTTGCTTTGCATGAGCTTGGAGAATTTTTCACACAGCTTCTCATTAGGGGATCCAAAAATTATGTCATCCACATAAATTTGGACAAGCAAGATGTCCTCTCCTTCAGAGATTCTGAAGAGAGTTCTGTCCACAGTTCCCTTGGTGAATCCATGATCCAAGAGGAATTGTGACAGTGTATCATACCAAGCCCTAGGGGCTTGTTTGAGTCCATATAGAGCTTTCTTGAGTCTGTAAACTTGGTTTCCAATTTCAAAACCTGGTGGTTGCTCCACATAGACTTCTTCTTTCAAGACTCCATTCAGAAAGGCACTCTTGACATCCATTTGGTATACTTTGAACCTCTTGTGGGCTGCATAGGCTAGAAAGAGCCTTATTGCTTCTAGCCTTGCCACAGGTGCAAATGTCTCATCATAGTCAATGCCTTCATGTTGGCAATACCCTTTTGCTACAAGTCTTGCTTTGTTTCTGACAATCACATCATTTTCATTTTTCTTGTTCTTGAACACCCACTTTGTTCCAATAACATCTTGATGTGAAGGCCTGTCCACCAGCTCCCATACTTCATTTCTGGTGAATTGGTTCAGTTCTTCCTGCATGGCTGTGATCCAATTGGCATCTTGAAGTGCTTCCTCAATATCACTTGGTTCTTGCTCTGATAAGAAACAGCAGAACATAGCACTTTCACCATGAAACTTTCTGGTTCTGACTCCTATACTTGGATCACCAAGTATCAGATCAGTAGGATGGTCAGATAACCAGGTCCTTCTTTTCCTGATCTCTTCAGTAGAGTTGTCCTCTACTGAAGGTGAGTCATTTTGATCATAGAATTCAGGATAATTTAATGCAGGATCTAATTCAGGATCATAATCAGGGGTGTTGTCCTCAATGTCAGGGACATTGGCATTTTCAACATTTTGAGTTCCCCCTTGATTATTTGACCCATAATCTACCTCAGCAGGAACTGCTTCTTCATTGGTAGTTGTTACCTGGATGTGAACTGGGATTGGTTCATTCAGTTCACCATTTCCATCTATAGGATTTGTCTCAGGAAGGTTGCCTTCAGGATTGTTGTCCAATGTGGGTTTTTCAGGCAGATTGGCTTGAACAACATCTATGAATTCAGTGTCTTTGTCTTTTAGGCTTAATCTGGTTGTCCTCTGTGTGATTTCTTCAGGTTCCAAATGATCATTCTTGATCTCAAAGATAGACTCATCAAACACAACATGAGGTGTTTCTTCCACTATAAGGGTTTTCTTGTTGTAGACTCTGAAAGCTCTACTGATTTGAGAGTATCCAAGAAATACTCCCTCATCAGCTTTGCTGTCAAAGGCTTTCAACTGTTCTTTCCCATTATTGTGAATGAAACATTTACAACCAAATATATGAAAGTATGACACTTTAGGCATTCTTCCTTTCCAGAGTTCATAGGGGGTTTTGCCTTGCCCCTTAGTGATCAAACATCTATTTTGAGTATGGCATGCAGTGTTTATAGCTTCAGCCCAAAACCTCTTAGGTAAATTTGAGTCAGCAATTAGGGTTCTAGCAGCTTCTTTTAAAGTTCTATTCCTTCTTTCTGCAACTCCATTTTGTTGGGGAGTTCTAGCTGCTGAGGTTTCATGAGCTATTCCATTTGATGTGCAGTACTCATTGATGTATGAATTAATGAACTCAGTGCCTTTATCAGATCTTATCTTGATAATGCTAAGGCTTTTCTCATTTGACAATCTCTTGAGAAGTTCAGGTAGTTTGACTTGTGTTTCCTTCTTATTAAGGAGAAATACTACCCATGTGAACCTAGAGAAGTCATCTACTACCACTAATGTGTATTTTCTGCCATTTATGCTTGAAGGGGTAATTGGTCCAAACAGATCCATATGTAGAAGTTTAAGTACCCTTTCAGTGGAGATGACTGGTTTCCCCTTAAATGAGGCTTTAATCTGTTTTCCTTCTTGACATGGCTTACACACATGTTCTTTAATGAAAACCTCATTAGGTAGTCCTTTAACTAATGCATTTCTAGCAAGTTTATTCATAGATTTGAAGTTCAGGTGGTTTAGCCTCTTGTGCCATAGCCAACTTTGTTCACTAGAACTTTTAGCAATAAAACATGCAGCATCAGTAGACTTGTCCCAGTCTGCAAAATACACATTTCCCTTCCTAGTTCCAGTCAATAGGGTTTGTTGAGTTTTATCTTTAATTAGACACTTTCCACTTGAGAACTCAACATTAAAATCTTTATCACAGAATTGACTGATACTCAGGAGGTTATATTTGAGACCAGCTACATAAGATACATTGGTTACTTTGATGTTACCAATCATCAAAGTACCATAACCTTTAGTTGTTGCTTGTGAGCTGTCTCCAAAGTACCAATGGTCTTCACACTTCTGTATTTATAGACAAAATGGAGGATTTGCCCGTTGGAGAGGCAGCCCCAAATTGCTATAAATGTCTTCCTTGAGTTCTTCAAACTGGAAGACAGATTCTTGATAGTGACATGTCCTCATTTGGGTAATAAACGGCTGTAACAGTTTTGTCTTCATTCTGCAGCACTTTTCCCAATGGTTGACTTCTTGTTAGGACTTGGACATGGCTTCTGAAGGTTGATCCAATGATAGGACAACATTCCTTATCATCTGGACAACTCTCCTTATCACTATCAGCAGTTTTGCTTTTCAGCATGGTTGGCTTGCTCTTCTTCAGATGACTTGGCTCTTTCCCTTTATTTCTCTTGAGTATGGTCTTAGCTTATTTCTTTGAGGACCTTTAGGGACTTGTTGTCTCAAACTCTTCAGCACAGTTGATCTCAGGCTTTCAGAGCACTTGATCTTGATTAATTTAGCTGAGACAATTCCTCTGGACAACTCTCCTGATCAGTATATTTAATCTTTTTGCATCAGAGCACTTTCTACATAGAGTTGACTTCTCTGGACAACTCTCCTGATGAAAACCTTTGAGTAGTCTTGTCCTTTTGAGCTAGGTAAGCTTGTTCTTGCATATGGCTAGCTTCTTTGGACAACTCTCCTGATCAGAGCATATGAATATTTTCTCTGGACAACTCTCCTGATCAGAGCATCTTCATTGGACTTGTCCTTTTGAGCTTTACAATCTTGTTCTTGCATAAGATCATCTTCTCTGGACAACTCTCCTGATAAGAGCATCTTAGATTTCATAGAGTGTCCTTACTCTTAAGTGATTGTTCCAGAATTTGAGCCTTGAGGGGACTTGAACTTGATCATCTTCAAAGCATAGGTTCCCCCTCAAATTGTGCATCTAATTGTCTAAGAGCTACCTAACATTTCAGCTTCTCATCTAGCCTTATACTATGTGTTCTAACATTTTTAGAACACTATCAATTTGGCTTAGGCATGTCTCAGGGGGTTTTGGTATTAGATCAAAACATATCTCATTTTATTCCCAACAGTTGCAACCTTTTCCATAGAATATTTAATTCCTGTCAACCTTTCAACAAGGTGAACTACAGACTCTGGGGTAACTAGCTCAAGAAATGAGTTAACACCAGCTGCTTGCATCTGCTCTGCTTCCCAATCATCAAAGATTGAAGCACCTCCCATACCTTCCATAATAGCCAAATTTTCTTTAAGAGTACTCCTCTTAAGATACACCCATGTGCCAATCCTAAGGAGTTTCTCAAACTCAACTGAGCTTTCATCCAATCCAGGAAATTGTTTCAACAAAGCCAATCTTAAATCTATCCTGATTCTATCCTCTCTATCACAGATAGTATAATTCATTAAACCAGCAGGTTTAGGAGCTATAAATTCAGGTTCGGGGGATGATGAAATGTCAATTGGTACAGTAGAAGGCTCAAATTCATGTTCAGTAGAGTGATCATGAACCTGTATTGGGGAGTGATGTGGTGAAGGTTGATGTTGAGGACTTGAGATAGGAGTAGTATCAAAATTAGTGTTCTGAGGGGATGAATGGGGAGTGTTCTGAGACACAGAAAAATAGTGAGCTGATTGTCCAGAACATGAAGGTTGAGGGTTTTGGGTTTCAGCTGGGCTTGGTTCAGAGTTTGAAGGGGTAGAAGAAACATCACCAAACTTCCTCCTAGCACTTCTCCTCTTAGTTCTCTTATGTAAAGCAATAGGACTAGGAACACTAACCTCTTGCTCTTCTGAACTCGATTGCACCACAGTCTCAACAAATCTGACTGTTGACTCTGAGGCAGCTGTAGCAGACCTTCCTCTCCTTGGTCTAATACTGCTCGGATCATGCCTCGCCTTCGATCTAATCTCTGGTTGATTATCATCAGATCGGTACATTGAAGCTCCAGATTCTTGTGCTTCAGACTCTTGGGGTTGCTCCAAAGGATTCTCTTGTTCAAAACGAATAGACTCCTTCTTCATCAAGAATTTTCCATGATGGAATTTCTTGGGATTACTCCAATACGACTTTTTAACCAACTGAGGCAACAAGAAACTCAACTTGTTTCCGAACACTAATTTCGATTTAATCGAAAATTCCATTGTATCCTCATCGAACAAAACTTTTTCTTTCTTATTTAATAACCTTTATAAGAAAAATCCTTGCCAATAACCTTGAACTCTGTCAATGATTGCAGCCATAATTCGGATCTTTGAACTTGATAGAGCATCCTGGCTATGATGTTGCCCTAACAAACATTTTCCGGCTATGTCCATCAAAAATTGAAGACCAGTAGGAAGAACATCCTTCTTCAGATTACTTAAGGACTCTGTTTCAACACCTGACCATCTTCCTACACATTCCTTCTCTTCTCCTGCTTTGTAGTTCATAATATCCACTGGGCCTTGAGGCAAATCCAACATGACTTCTAGGATTTCCCTTGTAATCGTGACCTTGTGCCCAGAAAGCATGGAGTGGACACCATTGCTATCTCCTTTAAGCTGTATATAAAATTCCATAGCCTCCGGTTCGTATACATTCATAGGAGATGATTCAAGAAATTTCCTCAGCCCACACTCCTCGCACATTGTCAGAATTGCTTGATTTTCAGCATTGTGTCGGCCATTGAAATATACAACATTTTCCACAAAAATGCCCTTTTCTCGAACCCAGAAATTCGAATCAAATGTTCCTGCAACTTCGTTAGATTCACTGATAATATTGATAGTTGCCATTTGTAGAATTTTGTAGAAAACAGATTTTTCCAGTAAATTTGAGTTTATGAGCTTTCCAGAAATGCACTCGTAAGAAAGAAGATGAAGAGTGATCGTATTTGTCAAATTCAAAACCAATCTAGGGCTAGGATTGAATTTGATTATCACAAAGAATGGTTGAGATTAAGTCTCGAAATCCGTGTTTAACAAGAACTGTTCATATTCTAGTGCCATTCTCAATTTTGGAGCCAATTTGTGTTTGATAAATACACCACAGTTTTTAGGTTAGAAATAGAGGAGTGTACTAATCTTCTCTATTAGTAATCTAAAATCTTGAGCAGTTTTTGACTTAGAGTATTCTAATCCAAAAGACTGTTCTGATGCAAATCAGCACAGTAGTTTCCAAAACTATTTCACTTCATTTTCTTACTAGTATATTAAAAAAAATTCACTTATCTGGATCAGCTGAGTACTGTGATCAGCTGAGTAACCTTTTTAGAAATCAGATCAGTAGATGAATCAGCACAGTAGATTTCAGATCAGTAGATGGGTCAGCACAGTAGTGTTCAGATCAGTACCCAATTTTCCTGATTTCACCTTTTTGATATCAGCACAGTAATCCTCAGATCAGTACTGTGTCAGATTAGTAGAATTCTGTAAACAGATTAGTAGTAAACAAATCTTTCTGTAGACAGATTAGTCAGTAATCAGATTAGTTCTGTAGAATAACTGAATTGTAATCAGATCAGTACTGTAGACAAAGAAACTTTGTAATCAGTACAGTTCTGTAGACAAGTCAATTTATTAATCAGAATATATCTGTAGACTGCTATATCCTGTAATCAGATCAGATTAGTAGACTTTTCAAATCTGTAATCAGATCAGTTCCCCCTTCAGTGGAGAATTCCTCTTCTGTGCCTGTTTCACCTTGGTAAAAGTGTTAGTTCATCAATAATTGGTGAATTACAGTACAGATCAGTAAAAATGTGTTTAATTTAATGATCACATCAAGGTTTACACTAAAGTGACTTAGTGTTCTGAATCAACAAAAGGATCTTTAAGAAATCACAGATTCCCCCTTAATGTGTGTTCTCAGTGTCCCTCAGCTTTTCCAGCTTCCTCATCGGGATTAAGGTCACTTTAGTAACCTTGTTACCTATTTTAAGTGTAGTGATCTGACATAGTGTTGTCTCTTCTGAATTTTGAGTTTTGATGTACTGCTCTTAGCTTCTGCTTCATATTCTTCTTGGTATAAGATCAGTACCTGAAATGTTAGCACAGTTCTATATACATACAGAATCCATATCTATCAATCCTAAGCTAATGCACAATTCTCTGAATCTCACTTCAGCCAATGGTTTTGTAAAAATGTCAGCTCTTTGAATATCAGTATGAATCTTTTCCATCCTAATATTCTTCTTTTCCACATGATCCCTAATAAAATGATGCCTTATGTCAACATGTTTGCATCTAGTATGTAAAACAAGATTTTGTGTGATGGCAATGACACTATTACTGTCACAATATATAGGTACATTAGATTCTACAACATTGTAGTCTCTGAGTTGTTGTATTAGTCAAAGAAGCTGACTACAACAACTACATGCAGCCATATATTCTGCTTCAGTAGTAGAAGTTGTCACACTTGTTTGTTTCTTTGAAAACCATGAAATGAGCTTAGTTCCTAAGAATTGACATGAACCTGAAGTAGATTTTCTATCTATTTTGCAACCTCCAAAGTCCGAGTCTGAATAATCACTTAAAGATATATCATCATCTGCAGGATACCATAATCCTCGATTAATGGTCCCCTTTAGATATTTCAATATCCTTTTGGCAGCTTCCAGATGACTTTCCTTGGGGTTTGCTTGAAATCTTGCACATACACCAACAGAGAAAGCAATATCAGGTCTGCTGGCAGTTAGATAGAGTAGAGAGCCAATTAAAGCACAATAGTGAGGTTGGTCAGAAGACTTACCTCCTTCATCAGGATCCATTCTGTATGTAGGTTGCATGGGCACACCAACTGTCTTACAGGTTTTAATACCAAATTTATCTAGCAAATTCTTAGTGTACTTTGCTTGATTTATAAAGATACCTTCTGAAGTTTGTTTTACTTGAAGACCAAGAAAATATGCCATTTCTCCCATCATAGACATTTCAAATTTACTTTGCATGAGTGTAGAAAAGCTTTCACTCAAGGTTTTGTTGGGTGATCCAAAGATAATATCATCCACATAAATTTGAACAAGTAATATATCATTACCTTCTTGTCTTCTAAACAAAGTTCTATCAACCTTGCCTTTAGTAAAACCATTTTCAAGTAAGAATAGAGAAAGAGTATCATACCATGCTCTTGGGGCTTGTTTCAATCCATAGAGTGCTTTCTTTAACCTGTATACTTGGTGACTATTCACTTCAAAACCAGGTGGTTGTTCCACATAAACTTCTTCAGCAAGTATACCATTACAAAATGCACTTTTCACATCCATTTGATACACAGTGAATTTCATATGTGCAGCATAAGCAAGGAACAGTCTTATAGCTTCTAGTCTAGCTACAGGGGCAAAAGTTTCATCATAATCAATACCCTCAGCTTGAGAGTAGCCCTGAGCAACTAATCTAGCTTTGTTTCTTACTACAAGATCATTTTCATCCCTTTTGTTCTTGAAAATCCACTTAGTGCCTACAACATTATGATTACTAGGTCTATCAACAAGTTCCCAAACTTCATTTCTAGTGAACTGATTAAGTTCTTCCTGCATGGCTATAATCCAGTTACTATCACTTAAAGCTTCAATCACAGTTTTAGGCTCAATAGATGATAGAAAACAACACCAGCAAAATAGAGACTTACTAGGTTCTTCCTGGGAATCAAACAATTGTTTTCTAGTTTTAACACCTTTACTAGAATCACCTAGAATCAGATCAGTAGAATGAGCAGACTTCCATGTCCTTCTATTCTTAACAGAAATGCTATCATCATTTATATCATGCAAATCATCATGCAGATCAGTATTATTTATATCAGCAGATTTGTTCATAGGAGAGCAGTCATTCAATTCTGGTATATCAGAAGTTTTAGAAGACTCACATTTGTCTTTTACCTTTTCTTTATCAGAATCTTGATCTAGGACTTTCAGGAAAGGATTATATGCTTGTACAGATTCATATGTTTCTGTATCATCATCTTCATTGTTGATTTGGAGCTGTAATTTGTCAATTTTCTTACTGAGCTGATGATCAGCAGAGTCCTACACATTCTCATCAAAAACTACATGGGGTGTTTCTTCCACACATAGGGTAGAGTAATTAAACACTCTAAATGCTTTGCTTACAGAAGAGTATCCTAAGAATATTCCTTCATCAGCTTTTGCATCAAAAGCATTTAATTTACTTTTGCCATTGTTATGTATGAAACAATTACATCCAAAAATATGAAAATAAGAAACTCTTGGTTTTCTGCCTTTCCATACCTCATAAGGTGTTTTACCATGCACCTTATTAAGAGCACTTCGATTTTGGGAGTGGCAAGCTGTGTTAATAGCTTCTGCCCAAAATTTTTGAGGTGTGTTGAATTCTGCAATCATGGCTCTGCAAGCTTCTTTTAGTGTTCTGTTTCTCCTTTCTGCAACATCATTTTGTTGAGGGGTTCTGGCTGCACTTGTCAAATGTTGTATGCCAGACTTAGAACAGTAGTCAGAGATGTAACAATTAATAAATTCAGTCCCCTTATCACTCCTAATCTTGACAATGGGATGACCTTTTTCAACCTGCAACCTCTTCAATAGATCTGGAAGTAGTGTTTGTGTATCACTCTTTTTGTGTAGAAAGACTACCCAAGTAAACTTAGAGTAATCATCTACAACAACTAGAGTATACCTTCTTCCATTCAATGTAGGAGGGTTGATAGGACCATGAAGATCCATATGCAAGAGTTCTAAAACTCTGCTTGTTGAAAGAGTTGGAATGGACTTAAATGAAACATTTACCTGTTTACCTTTTTGACAGGAATCACATACTTGTGATTTGGAATAGATTTCATTAGGAATGCCCTCAACAAGATGTTCTCTAGCAATCTTGTTGATTATCTTAAAGTTCAGGTGGCAGAGGCGTTTGTGCCAGAGCCAACTGTTTTCTTTAGGACTCTTAGTAATAAGACAAGCATTCTTAGGACAACTATTCCAATTCACAATGTATACACTTCCTTGTCTTGTGCCAACAAGTAGAACATTGTGAGTCCTTTTGTCTATTATTTCGCATCTTCTGGTCTTGAACTGAACTTTGTATCCCCTGTCACAGAATTGAGATACAGATAACAAATTATATTTCAAAACTTCAACATAGGAGACATCTTGGATTTCAACATCTCCATTCTGGATGAATCCAAATCCTTTTGTAATTGCCATGGAGCTGTCTCCAAAGATGACTTTTGGTCCTTCCTTCTCATGATAGTCAGTAAGTAAGGCCTTGGTACCAGTCATGTGGTGTGAACACCCACTGTCTATGTACCAGGTCTCACCAACTGAACCACCCTTCTTGTATAAGTCATGTCGATCCTGCAAGGTAGTGATCTTAATAATTTAGGTACCCTAGTTTATTGGGGTCCTTGGGGGTTAGTAGTGAGAGGTACCCAAATGAACATTGAGGATTTGAATAAATGGGACCTCTTCAGTTTCCTTCCAAATTTATCACAGAACAGTACTTTATTAACCAGTTCAGAATTATCAGCAGACTTAGGATCTATTTTTCTGAGATAGCCTTTCCTTGGTTCTATCCCTTTTTCAGTAAGATCAGTATGCCTGTAATAATAGTTTGAATATGGTCTAAAAGCATGTGGACCATACTGCTTATAGATGCGTTTTGGTCTTTCCTCTCCAATGGTATCATAGGATAAAGGAGGAGGGTACAGAACAGGTTTGTTATGATAATGAGGCACAAATCTCCTAGGTTTAGTTGAATACAGCTGAGACTGCCTTATAAAAGGAGGTCTAGGCTGTTCCCAACTTGCCTGTGCTTGTCTTGACCTACTGTTCTGAGTTTGTCTCTTCTGATTCCAGGAATGATCTGATCTGGTCAGAGGAGTATAACTCTTCTGGTATGGTCTTGACTGTACTGGTCTTAATACATTCTTCATTTTACCAACCTTGGTAGTAGGAGGGATGTATTTAGACTGTACTTTGAGTTTTGGATCATCATCATAAGTCATAGGTTCTTTTCCTTTATCTAGTTGCAAAGAACTTGAACTAGCTCCATTAGTGTTCTTAAATTCTGAAGTAGAGGAACTAGGCAGATCAGTACCTATCCCACTTTTATCATTTGGAGCTCTATATCTGTCTGAGATAGTTTGATTAATCTTAGTAGAGTTAATCATCCCAGATAGCTTTCGATCTAGGCTCACTACTTCAGATTCTAAGAATCTATTGCGCTCTTCAAGTTTTTCACTCTTAATCTTTAAATCATTGAATTCATTAGTCTCTTTGGCTTGAGTTTTAAGCATACCCTGATATAGTTTGTCAATGGATGCATACTTTTCTTGGAGTTGTGACAACTCTTCTGATAGCCTTGCATTTATGACAGTTATATTAGGATCTACTTTTGACTGAGCTTCTTTCAGATTAATGATTTCTTGCTTTAAAGATATATTCTCATCACTAATTTCAATGAATGCTTTGTTAGCTTGTAGAAGGTCTTCTTCAGTCACTCCTTGGGAATGATGAAGACTACTTCCTACACTGCTAACAACAGCATCACTTTCATCAGTGTCAGAATTGTTACAAGATTGAAAAGAGTTAGTAGATGATACCTCATCATTTATCTTGGCCATCATTACCAGTCCATCATCTGCTATGAAGGCTTCATCTTCATTACTAGAAGGGTAGTCAGATGAAGACGATGGCAACTCTTCTGATTCCGAATCAGAATCATTGTAAGCCATCATTGCCTTCTTACCTTTGGCATATTTTCGATCTCTTCTGGCTTTCCTTTCTTCTCGATCTTCAGAACTCAAATCAGGACATTCATAAGCATAATGACCTGGCTTATCACAATTATAGCACACAGGATTGTTAGAAGTTCTTTTAGGAGGAGAATGTTTTCGGTTCCTGTCATGCTTGTCAATTGAGTTCCTGTCTTTCTTATCAGAATACTTTCTATCCCTCTTATCAGATGAGTTCCTATCTCTCCTGTTCTCATTAGAGATCTCATCCCTTCTTTCAGAAGAGTTTTGATCCCTTCTGTTCACAGAAGAGTCCCTGTTACTAGAACCCTTAGTTTCCTTATAGAATCTCTTGTATCTACCATACCTCTTATTAAGTCTATCAAATCTTTTGATCATAAGGCTCATCTGATCTTTCAGACTAAGATCAGAACTATCTAGTTCATCTTTTATTCTTGAGGCCTTAGACTTAGATGATCTAGGCCCCTTAGAGGTAGAGGCTTTAAAAGCTATGTCCTTAGAGGCATCCTTATCCTTATGAATCACAGTAATAGGATCTTCTTCATCTAACTCAAACTCATGTGCCTTGAGTGTTTGGAACATAGTTTCTGCTGGCCAAAAATCAATGTCTTGTGTGGTTTTAATGATCATCTTGACCATTTTCCACCTTTCATCCAAAGCTTTCAAGATTCTCAAGTTAACTTCTCTGTCAGTATAAGTCTTGCCTAACACATCAAGATCATTCATGATTTTGGTAAATCGAGTATCCAATTCATCAATTGATTCACCTGGCTTCATCTTAAATGTTTCAAACCTTTGGACAGCTGTGTATAATTTGCTTTCTTTGATCAGTGTAGTACCTTCACAAAGAATAGCCAATTTGTCCCACATTTACTTTGCAGTCTTACATTTTAACACTTTACCAAGATACTCATTTGGCAAGGTGTGTAAAATATAATTCTTAGCAAGACTATCCAAATTGTTTTGTCTCATTTCTTCAGAAGTCAGTTCTGACCTTGGTTTAGGGACCAGTGCTCCAACTGGTTGAGAAGGATCCAGAACAGCAGTGTTCTCCACCATGGTGACAATTGGTCCTTCAGTCACCACAGACACCATTAGGTCATGGGTTGAGCTAAAGATGGCCTCCATCCTAAGCTTCCAGTAGTCATAATCTGCAATCTTGAACTTAGGCAGTTTGTTCACATTAGTGCCATCCATGTTTGATTAGACAAATAGGATCAGTAGTATAGCAGATAAATTTCAAGTATTCAGATAGTGACAGATATCAAGAAATAGTAGCAAGATCAGTAAGTTTTCCCTCAAGATCTGCAAGGTTATCAAGAAACAGCAGTCCAAAGAACTACTGCTCTGATACCACTTGTTGGTCCCAAAGTTGAGTTAAGATTGATTAAGCTAGTAAAAGTCTAGAGGGGAGGGGTGAATAGACTTTTAAAAATCTTTCAAAATATCAGAATATGCAATGCGGAATTTAGTCTTCTTATGTACTGTACTGTGTTTACTTAGCTCAGATCAGTACTTTCAAAACAATATGGGCCTTACTAGTTTATACTCAACTTTTCTTTAGATCTTTACTTAGTAAATTCTACTGTTCTTGTTTAAACAAAATATCAAACAGAAAAGTAAAGAACACAGAATTTTATAGTGGTTCGACCAATAAGTCTACATCCACTCTCACAATCCCAGTTGTGATGTTTTATTAACTCTTCCTTGAGTTTCTTGTGGCTTAAAGTCCCAAGATTAAGACTTTGATCTTATCGATTATACCTCCAGGTATATCTTCGATCTACTAGTAATTCTACAAGTAACTAGCACACTTGTATTACAAAATACAAACTTAAAACTGAAAAGTAAAACTTCTCTTTGAGTAGCCTTTGATTTCTTCTCTTCAATTCAGTGGCTTCTCCTTTTCTTTAATCTCCTTCAACTCTGTGAGTTCTTCTTGTGCTCTGTAGACTTAGATTGCTTGTGAATGCTTTATGATCAGTAGTCTTAGTAGTAGGAGATCACACAGTATTTATAGAACTTAGTATGACAGTTAGCAGTTTGTGAACTAACTCTCAACTAACTCTAAAACTGTTTTTGTAACTTCTTCTTGTAACCGACTTTGTAACTTCCTTCCAAGTCAGCATATCTTCAATATATCTTCAGTTACTCTTTAAATAAGCTTTCCAAACTTATTCTTCAATTTCAACAAATCAGCACAGTAACTTACTGTTCTGATTTTTACTGTTCGGATTTTCACTCTGCTGAGCCAGTCAGCACAGTAACTTAAAACTGTTCAAAACTTCTCCAGATTTCTTCTAAGCTTATCTTCAACTCTTCTTGAAGTCTTCTTATTCTGAAGTAGTCTTCTGAATCTTCATAGTCTTCTGATCTTCTTCTAATCTAGTTCTAATCTAATGTTCTGAACTTTTACAATGCTGATTACAATCAAATACAACTTTTACAAATATAAAACCTATCTATATATCAACTGAACTATATACAGATGAGTATATTTAAATCCTATATTATAAGCTGTCTATACATTTCAAAACATCAGCTTAGTTCCTAACAGTTCATATATCAGATCAGTAAACACAATAAGATCAGTAACTCATGTAAGATCAATAAACTTACATATAAGATCAGTAACTCATATACAAATATCTCATATAAGATCACTAAAATTATTCTCAGTTTCCATACTCAGATCAGTAATCTTATTCCATATGACTCAGTTAAGATCAGTAATCTTATTCTTAATATTACTAAATAAGATCAGTAAACTTATTTCAGATATCATTAAGATCAGTAATCTCAACTTAAGATGACTTAGTTAAGATGACTTAGAACCACATATATTACTAACTTTAAGTTGCTTTTTGGCCATCAAAACATACTTTCATCATCTAGAACATTGTTTCAAGGATTCATATCCCAACAATTACTTACTTTCCAAATTTAAAAACTTTCTTCAAAGCTCTGAAATTCAAACTTAATGATTTGCATACCCATTGTCACTTATATTCATTAATAATGGATAACATTTTTCTCCCTTAACCATTGTTGGAAAATTAATATTGAAAGTGTGTGTGCGTGCGAAATCAGAGATGTTGTGTGTCGTGTTGGCACTGTCCAGACAACACTATGCAGCGGAAATTAAATTGCACGTAGTGAAAATGGAAGTATTCAAATATGTTGTTCACTATATTAAAAAAAATGTGAAACGAGTACAACCTCTTTGAGGTGTAGAATGACACTACGAAAGTGTATATGATTTACTAAGTTCTATGAAACTATCTCCCTCATAGATCTATGCACATAACCTAGTAAATAAGACTATGTTCAAACACACTATTATTCGGGTTTACAATAATGTGAAGAACTACAAGAAAAAAACAAAAATTTTCCTAACTAGAAGCGTATATAGCGTTCAATAAAGTAGTAGTCGATTTCAGCTTTTCTTCTTGTGTATCTTGTGTTGAGGGCAGCTTCTGTATTTATAGGCTTCATGCACGAACTGCCATCAACTCCCATGATCATCTCAACCGTGAGATCATGCGGTTAGAAACTTCTCTCCACCACTCCTAGAATTTAGGGACTTGTTATACCATGTCTAATAACTTCTCACTCCCACGTAGTGGCATGACTTGGTGTTGCCCACGTCTTCTAACTGCTCTGGGGACATCATTAGACAACAAGCGTAAGATAAGAGTTAGTGAGAAAAGGAAGGGCAAATTCTGATGTTGTCATAAGTGTTGGGAACATTAAACACAACACTCGGCTGTTCGTGTTGGATCATTATACAAAACACTTATTTCAACATCAACAAATATGAAATATGAATGAAATACATGCAAAACGATGCAATCTAAAACTGCATAATAAAATGAATAATGCAGAAAAAAAAAAGGTACGGTGTCTTCATATTAGAATGTTGTTATGAAAAAATACGTATACATATGCAAAATAAGATTTGCATTATCCTTTGACTTCTCTGATGAAATCTAGAAAAACTCAATTAATCCAACCAAATCAGAGTTCGATGCTAAACAACAATTACTTAATTATGCATCCAACTAAATAAGACATTGATATATTATCGGAAGATAATATGGGCCACATACCAATAATTTCATTCACAGCGTCTTGTAAAACTGACGAATGACTAACACGAACCAACTTGATTTTCCCATCGAATTCAATCTTCAGTATAAAGCAATAGCCCATCGATGCCTATTCTGCAACTTATGACAAAAACTACGATGAAGGGCACAATAATATGAAGAAATAATTAAAATTCAAACTCCAATTCTGCGTGAATAGCATGGGCGGATCCATGTGTATACTAGGGGTGGCCATGGCCCCCCTCAATTTTTTAGAATTTTTTACTATTATATTTAGGAAAAATCTTATATGCACACGGTTTTTTAACCGCCTCTTTTTTTTCTCTCATTTCTTCTTCTTTATCATTTAATGTTCCCTTTTTTCACTCTGTCGTCTCTTTCAGCCATTGATTTCGCCGGTCTTTCTTTTCGCCGCCTTTGTAGGCGGAACCCTAGTAGCCACCAGTCTCTGTCACCTTTGTGGGCGGGTCGCGCCGTCGCCATCCCTATTGATCACGTTGTTGTCTCGCGTAGCTCAGATTCTGTTCGCGCTTGAGCCAGGCCGTCGTCTTCTTCCGTGAGTTCGTTGTGCTTCCTCTACGTCGCCGCCGTCTACAACAGTGCCCCGTCGCCGCGTTGGTGTCTGTAATTCGACTTGATTTGGTAATTCGATTTAATTCCATGAATTCGAATCAGGAGATGATGTATGGTTTGCAGCAGAGCTGCATAAGATAGATCTCTCTCTCTCTCTCTCTCGATCTCTCTCTCTCTCTCTCTCTAAAATTGCAGAAAAATGTGTGGGAGCTGATAAGATAGTATCCTACTGATTTTTGAAATCTGCTTAATTTTAATTTTTTTATTTTTTTTAGTATTGAAAAGTGTAATTTTTATTATTGAAAAGTGGTAGATATTTTAAATGAAAAGTCAGCTACCACGCATTTTTTAAATCTGCTTAATTTTAATTTTTTTTTTTTAGTATTGAAAAGTGTAATTTTTATTATTGAAAAGTGGTAGATATTTTAAATGAAAAATGTAAATTTTATTATTGAAAAATGGTAGATATTTTAACTGAAAAGTGTAATTTTTATTATTGAAAAGTTGTAGATATTTTAACTGAAAAGTGTAATTTTTATTATTGAAAAGTGGTAGATATTTTAACTGAAAAGTGTAATTTTTATTATTGAAAAGTGGTAGATATTTTAACTGAATGGGTGGGTGTAAGTTTTTGTTTTTGTTTTTCTGAATTCATAAGTGTTGACATGTGCATTAGTGTGCACGTACACACTATGCACATGAGATCAACTCTTATATTTATAATAATGAACTAATATATAATAAAGTGTAGTTATATTTATTGATTTGGGCTTTGGGTTCCTAATTAATTAATGCGTATATGATATTAATTGGGCCTTTGGGAATTAAGTCCAAAGATTATAGTCGGTTCAAATTGCATAAATAAAAAAGGTATTAAAATAAAATATTTAAATAATAACTAAAATTGAGAATTGCAAAATCAATATCCCTTAGCATTCTAATTCCAAAGATTATAGTCGGTTCAAATTGCATAAATAAAAAAGTATTAAAATAAAATATTTAAATAATCACTAAAATTGAGAATTGTTAAAATCAATATCCCTTGCATTCTAATTCCCACGGCTTCACACTATTGTATTTAACTTTTTTTATTTCTATTTTTTTTATTAATTGTTATTCATTATATTAATTCTTCTATTTTTAATTTTAGCTGATAGAGTTTAAATAATTTTGAGCATAATTTTGTAGATTTTCAGTTATATGCATAATTATTTTTTCCATTTTTTACGTTATATTGTACAATTTATTTTTATTTTTATCATGGTATATTGTTTCATTATATGAATTTATTAGATGTTCTAAGTTTCGTCAATATATTAATGTCATATTTATGTATTTTAAAATATTTAATGATGAAATTGATACAATTGATGTAAACATATATAAATAAAATTATATAAAAATATGTTAGTGTTAAATTGTATTTTTTGGCCCACTCACCCCGAATCCTGGTTCCGCCCCCTGGCGAATAGATCAAGATAGAATAGGAGTTTTGTTAAAAGGACACAATGAACTAACAAACTAATTCAAATTTTCATGATGGATTAACAAGCCAGAATAAATGATACCAAGAAAGAAGTTGATTTGCAGAATAAGTTTAGTATGGAAAGAAATTAATAAGAATTAAATATTTATGTATAATAAAGAATTGAATGTAGAAAAAGGAAAGTCAAAAGAATCAATATGGAAAGAAATTAATAAGAATTAAATATGTATGTATAATAAAAAATTGAATCTAGAAATAAGAAAGTCAAAAGAATCAATACAATTACCCCGATTTTGATTTATTATTTGAACAAGTAAAAATACTATGGAATGAGTATATGGTTGTTGATGGAAGGGTGTGAATTAAGGAATGTAAAGAATGAATTAAGAAATCTGAAAACTCAATAATTAAAATAATTATATCTTAAATTATTCTAGGAATTTAAAGATAAGGGCATAATGTGTTATTTACCTTTAATTTTGACCTTATTTTAAATGATTATAATTTTTATTTTTAATTGGATAAGTGTCTTTAGGAATAATCCTTTTTATAAAAATTCTCATTTTTTATAAATTTTTATGTATAAAAAAAAAGAATTGATATGTGTGTATGAAAAATCCGGTAAAAGACGTAAATTAAATTACTTGAAGCAGCTGGATAACATTTTGAAGCATCAAGATACTTATATATACGTGTACACATTTCCTCACGAAATCAAAATTTATTGTTATTATTATTACTATATTATAATAATTATTCCTCCTTTCATTTTATGATTATCTTCACATGTAAAATGAAATGTCTTAAAAAATAAAGTGAAAGTAATTATGTCACGGAGGTAATGTTAAAATGGCTGAAAAAATCTTTCCAATTCCTCTTTTTTGAATTTATTTTGCACGTACATGTCTAATTGTAATAAATAATTAAAAAAAAAATTATGGTTTATAGATGCTATAAGTGGCTTGAGATTGTATCTAAATGTAATCCTCCCTAAAAAGAATTAGGATTTGATTTATATGTCTAATATCTCTGTTTAATATTTTTACGGTAATTGTTTTGTTATTATTATTTTTATATTCAATATTCCATCACTCTTAGTTGACCTTCCATTTAACATAATATAAATTTTAATGTAAAAGTTGTGTATTAGTATTAAAATAAATAACATACTCAGCATTATTTTATAAGAGTGAGTTATTTGATGCAATTTTAAAATGTTTAGGAAGAGATAGTTTAAAATGTTATAGTTAATTTTTATATTGGATAGTCACATCTAGTAAAAAATGAGAGGAAAGTAAGTATTTAAGAGTATAATAAGAACTTTATAATAAATGAAATTTTATTTATCGAGTCAATTAATTAACAACTAAAATGAGTTGAAGTAGGTAGATAACAATATTTTGAAGCATGAAGAGGCTTCATCATCATCAATCAAAGTAAACGAAATCAAAATTATTAATTAGATGGCGTGGTAGAATTCCTCCCAGTCCCAATTCCTCCCATATTGAGTGGCCGCTCGTTGAGCGGATTTTTTTGTTTGGGAATATCTTCAAGCCTCTTCACATTCGATAAATTCGTAAACGATCGTGATTTCCCATTGTAATGCTTTGACAACCCTCTTCTATAATCATGTCAATTAAAATTATATATGAAATCATTCGTGTTAAAAAATAATTAACTTTCTAGTAATAGTGAAAGACGACACACGTGTTAAAAATTTAGTTGAGTAAACGTAAAAAATGAAAAATTTACCTGAGAGGAAGTTGAAGAAGCATGGCCGACATGTCTTGCAAGGGCCCTTCTTCTTCGTCTTCACTTGAACCGCTGCAGGAACTGAAAACATCAATAATCTTTTTCGAGTTTTTGCACTCCATTTGATCAAGCTTATTCATAATCTCATAATTAATACACCATCTATATATAGTTTTTTTTTAATGTGCCTCAAATATTATGAAATACACCAAATCCCTCCCAAATATACAGGTCAAAATTTTCCCATAGTTTTTAATTCGTACTATATATATCCATGGTAAGTATACACCTAGGGCATGTTTGATAGCAAAGATTGATTATCTAAGATTAGGATGATATCTAAACTTTATAAAATTTAAAGCATAATCTACCCTTAATCTAAGTTATCAAACAACCAATAAAAATGATATATAGTTAATCTTGGTTTAATCTAAGCTATCAAACATGGCCCTAAAATACATCATGCAAGGGTACGGTACACCTTTCATCCTTATCCAAAAAAAAAAATGTATAGCATTGAGGTGTTAATGGGTTTAAATATATTTACATTTATCCCACTTCTCATTAATTTTACTGATGTATTGTTCCCTTTTCTTAATTTTGTATGACAATTTATATTTTTATAAAATATTTATTTAATTAATGTTGAATTAATTTTAAATAATTACGATAATATATCAATTATATGGTAAATATTTACTATCTTTTACATTTTAGAATTGGAGTCTTTGTCTAATCGGCCATTGTATGAATAAATGGAGTAGTACTTGAGGAACTACTCAATTATTTAATATGTTATTAAATTTAATTTAATAATTTAATAAAAATTATGAATATAAAATGTTCATATATTATAAGGGAATGATTTAGGTGCAAATTCTTTAGGTGTCAAATGGTGTAAAATATACATTACCTGACTTGATAGATCCATCCCCCTCATACATATTTATGAGGCAAGAGTCTCGAAGTTCAAAGCTTAGACAACAAATACACAGAATGTTTGAGTGTTTCCCCAGATTCTACTAGTCCCAAATTTTTCACACTCAAAAAATAAATTGAATCACAATCGAGTTGTTTAATTTGAGAATTTAGGGTTGTGTTTCTCCCTTATTATTGATTTGATAAAAAATTTATTGAATTAAAGAGAATCAGATCGGAATATATTAATAAGTTATACTCCCTCCGTCCCATACTTGAAGGCACATTTTACCATTTTGGGTGTCCCATACTTGAAGGCACATTACCTAAAATAGCAAAAACACTTTTAAAAAATCTCCTTAAAACATCACAATATTACAACAAATGTCACTACTTTATTACACTAAAAAGTAACTTTACAACTATTTATAAAGTTGAAAAGTCTTTACTACCCCCACTTTATCTTACACAATACTAATAAACAATTCATTCATTAAAACTCGTGCCCAATTCATTTGTGCCTTCAAGTATGGGACGGAGGGAGTATGATTTAATTACATTGAATCTGATTAAGCGTCTGACTGTTTATTGAACAGTTTGTATTGTAGACTGATATAAATAAATAAAACATATAAATCTCTTAAGTATAATATAAAACGAATTTAAACTCGACTCTTAACAATTAGGGAATTATAAGAATATTTTTGTAAACATAGAAATAATATAAAGAACAAAGCATTAATTCAACAATAAGATAAGCCGATAAGTATATTGGAAAGAAGCTGAAAACAAACTGACAAATGCAAAAGTTTTACACAATGAACTATTGTGTTTGACTAGATCTGAATGTTAGTCTTGTCCGTTCCAAAAACAGCAGCACACATTAATTAGGGGATCGTGGCGACTTGTCTTGCCACAACGCTTGCAAGGGGTAGGCTTTACTCTACGAAATTCTCCATATGACGTAATTATTTTTTGTTTGGGTCTACCAGGGGGTTTGTTTAGGATGGGTGGGATAATTTTTTCGGTGCTAGACTCAGAAATGCATTCAAAACGTTCTGTCTCTGGAACAGAAATTAGATCTTCTTCATAACACGGTTTGTATGTGGATGTAAAGAAGCAATTCTCAATAAGGTTGAATATCGAATCACAATGCTTCTTAATAACGGCAACATCATGTGCACACGGGAATCCTGTGAGCTGCCACTGAAAACATGTACATAATTTATACTCCAAATCAACTGTGACAGACGTCCTTGAACGCACCTCAAACTGACCATTAGGATAAATTGAAACACCCCAAGATGCACTTATGTTTCCAAGCTCGTTCCATAAATCTTCTTTGCTAGGAACAAGCAATCCGGTCCATTTATTACTTATTTCACGTCTCTCCACAAACCACTGGGATATTTATTTCCTGATATAGTCTAACATATAGTAATTGGTAGAGATCTAGCCTCACGAATCCACGAGTTAAAAGACTCTACTGCATTAGAGGCCATCTCACTGTATCGCTTGATATGAGGTGAGTAGGTAACTGCCCATTGTTTGTACGACATGTCTTCAAGCCATTGTTCTGCAATCTGACCACCAACAACTTTAAGAACATTCAGTTTCTCTTTGAAAACAGTAATGGTTGGGGCGTATGCGCATTGCTTGATAGATCAGCCATGTTATCGCGATGTTGAGTGTTCCAACCACCACCAAATTTGCCCCTCAGGTTTAAAAGTAAATGGTATAAGCAATAGAAGTGTGCAGGCTCATCCCATACATCATAGAAAGCAGACATCAAACCCAGATTCCTATATGATATGTAAATGATCTTTTTTTCATGAATGATAAGATCACACAATTTGATTAGGAACCATGCCCAGTTGTTCCTATTCTCAGCAGATACTACAACCAATGCCACGGGAAAAGGTCTTGTACAAAGAACAACAGATTTGAAACTGCAATATCAGTGGAAAAATAATGATACCTAACATCATATAAGCAGGTCTAACGACAATTGAAATTATTTAGATATAGTATGGATTGATGATGTTATTGTTTATAGTATCAGGTCAAACAAAGAGCATTTACGTTGAAAATTTTAAGATATGTTCATTTAATTATCAAAAGAGGAAATCTATAAAGACATTAAACAAAAAGTAAATCTGTCTAATATGAAAAAAACTGAAAAATGTGAAAAAATGCACTATTTAGCAAATTTAATATGAGAATATTCGTTACCGTTGTTCCCATCCTTTGCAGTGGCAGCAAGTAATACGCTCTTCGACTTACCCTTCATAAATGTGTCATCTATGAAAAGCATGGGTCTGCATTTTTTAAAACCCTCCTTGCACGCGTTAAACGAAATAAAAATTCGTTCAAATCGGTTGGTTGTGGTATTCTTCTCCAGGTCTACTATGCTTTCGAGATTTGTCTGTTTGACTGCATCACAATACCAACGCAATTGGTCATAAGATTCCTCATAACTTCCAAATATATCGTCTCTTGCAGCTTCAATTCCTCGCCAAACCTTCTAGTAAGGAAGGGTGAAACCGTATCCCTCGTTAACATGACAAATTACATCCTTCACAGCAATTATAGGATTGCCTTTGACAGTATCATAACAAGATCCTTAATTATTTTGGGTCCTAATCTGTTCCTTTTTTCCCGAAGTAGATTTCCCACACAATTATGAACTAGGTTAGCTTTATCAACAATAAAGGCATTATTCATAGGTAGCTTCTTTCCCTTGATGAACCATTCACAGCTCGGGGTTGCAGCTTCGTTGCATACTGCATATACATACCTGGGTGAATTTTTTTTATACTTGTACTTAAAGTTGAGTTTTGTCGAGCATTTTATCAACTCGGTCCTAAATTCAGGGGCACCTCCAACAAAAACAGTTCCAACACCACCTTCCATTATATTAAACCAATGATCAGATAAATAGGTCTTCTTCTTCTTCTCAACTCGACATATATCAAAAGTAGGTATACTACCAACACCCTCAAAATTTGTTCTATGTTGCCCGTCTTGATCAGTGTTTCTTGAATAATTTGATTTGTGTTATGCAATAAAGCTGTGGGAATGACATGCAATTGTTGACTTACTAGATTGTCATTCACATTTGAAGATTCAATCATTTCACTGCATACTGCAACTTGATTACTTATCACAACAGATATATTAACTATTTTCTCAGACGTAGCCTTACAAAATTCTGCCATACCAAGGAGGTCAAAATATGATTCTATGGAGATGTTTTGAGGCTAGAAATTGAGTAAGCAATCGATATGTTACCTGGAGAACTTGGGGGACACAAGCTTGTTATTTCAATAAGCAAATCAGCATAAGTTGTCGATTCAGTTATGCGAATAATTTTGTTTTTCCCATTAAAATCAAACTTGCAGAATACAATATAATCCATGTCAAGTCTTGACGATTTAGGATACCTGTGCAATTGTACGATATTAAATTTATAATTAATGAATTGATAAAAATTCAAAAAGTATAATGCAGTCTAGAAATAAAAATCTTAAAATATATTAAGGTGTTAAAAATAAAAATCTTAAAATATATTGAGGTGTTAATCTTAAAATCTTAAAAATCTTACAATTAATGTTACTGTACACCTTTCGTCCTTATCCAAAAAAAAAAGGTATAGCTGATCATATTGAGGTGTTAATAGATTTAAATATATTTACATTTATCCCACTATATAAATTAATAGAGCCTTTTTTTTTTAAGTCACTCGTCACCTTCTCATTATATATTGTTCCCTTTTCCTTAATTTTGTATGACAATTTATATTTTTATAAAATATTTATTTAATTAATTAATGTTAAATTAATTTTAAATAATTACGATAACATATCAATTACTATATGGTAAATATTTACCATCTTTTAACATTTTAGAATTGGAGTCTTTGTCTAATCGGCCACTGTATGAATAAATGGTGTAATATTTGAGTAACTACTCAATTATTGAATATGTTATTAAATTTAATTTGATAATTTAAAAAAATTATGAATATAAAATGTGCATGACTTGGTGTAAATTCTTTATGTGTCAAATAGTGTAAAATATACATTATCTAACTTCTAACTTGATAGATCCATTCCGCTCATACATATTTATGAGGCAAGAGTCTCAAAGTTCAAAACTTAGACAACAAATACACAGAATGTTTGAGTGCTTCCCCAGATTCTACGAGTCCCGAATTTTTCACACTCAAAAACTAAATTGAATCACAATCGAGTTGTTCAATTTGAGAATTTAGGGTTGTGTTTCTCCCTTATTATTGATTTGATAAAAAATTTATTGAATTAAAGAGAATCGGATCGGAATATACGAAAGCTCGATGCAAGTAGAATGAGAGGGGAGAAGAGTGACGACGAGTTTTCTCTAATTGTGGACTATGGCGTGGCGACAGTGGAGGTGAGAATTGTTATCCCGATACCTTGACAGAGGATGGGAGGAGTGATGATTGGGGTTTTGGCCTCAATTACTATTTTATAAAGAGAAATTGATAAAAGGAAATTTAAATGAGTTGTGAAAAATTAAATATTAAATGGAGCAGGTACAGGTTAATAAAATGGAGCGGGTACCACTAAATGAATATTTCACATTTTCACACCATTTATATAGGTGAATATAGTGATTATGGGGTGCAAAGATGGTGTATTTAGTGGATCAGGAGGTGTATGATGCGGCGTGGGGGTGAATCTATCAAATCAGGTGGTGTATTTAGATTGAGGTATGTTTTACACCATTTGACATATAAAAGATTTGTATATAAATTTTGGGCGCGGCTAAAGGCACCCGGCTTTCCTATGAGTACACCCACTGGAATTTTTTTTTGTCACACAGGGTACGTGAAATGTCGTTTATACCCACATTTTTTTAAAAAGGACGGATGAGTACACCCACCGTTTCTATTTCACAACAGAACCATCCCCTCCTCCCCCACCACCACCTCTCCACCACCACCACCATCATTTAACAAAAAAAAAAAATCCAAAATTGCAACAAAAATTAATCCAAAACAAACATGTTCGAAATTTTTTTCAAAACAAACCCAACATGTTTAAAAATAATTTCAAAACAAACTCAATATGTTCGAAAAAATTTCCAAAACAACTCAAATTTGTTCGAAAAAAAAGATCGAACATCTAGTTCGAAATTGTTTCCAAAACAAACACAATATGCTCGAAAAAAATTTCAAAACAACTTAAATTTGTCCGAAAAAAAAATCGAACATCTTGTTCGAAATTTTTTCCAAAACAAACTCAAGTTGTTCGAAATTTTTTCCAAAACAAACGCACTATGTTCGAAAATAATTCTCAAACTTCAAAAAAAATTCTAATTTTTTTTCCCAGAAAAGCCTAATTTTTCAGATCTAAACTTACCTGTTAGCGGCGGCGGCGATGAGAAGAGCACTACGGCCTTGGCGAAGGGGAGGAGGGGGTTGGCGGCGGCCGACGGGAGGGCGGCGTTGGCGAACGGCCGCGAAGGTGAGAGGGGAGGAGCACTACGGCCGCGGTGAAGGGGAGGGGCTGCGGCGTGGGCCGCCGCGACGATGGGGAGGGGTAGACGGCGCTGCGATGAAGATGGCAAAAATGGAGGTGGTGTCCTGGGCTGAATGTGAGAAGAGAGAAAGAATTATGGTTTTAATGGAAGAAGGGTATATTTGAAATTTCCAGGTGGGTGTTCTAATCCATTTTGTGTGTGTACTCATCGCATGGGTGTACTCATAGGAAAGCCGGGTGCCTTTAGCCGCGCCCATAAATTTTTGTGATATTATAAATTATTAATATAAAGTGTAACAATTTTTTTATTGGTTCAAATATATATATATTTACTAAAATTTATTAAGAGTTGTTTTTAATATCACTTAAATTATTTACTAAATTTTATTTCATAAATGTTATCGAAAAAATTACATGTCTTATTCTATTCTATTTCTCAATTTTTTTTATTTAGATTTTATTTTTTAAAATAATTTGAATATACAATATATTATAAATTATTATTTTGATTAACATTTCGCGAGTGCTCGTATGTTAGAATGAACACTAGTGTATCAGTGTATTACACGAAATATTAATAAATATCATTACACATTATATAATATATTTAAATAATTTAAAAAGTAAAACTTATATTTTTTTAAAATTCACGAAATATAAAATACAATCAATTATTATTAATGATTTATTAAATTAATAATAAAATAAGGTATAATATATAGTACAGTATAATTTTATCGAAATCACAACACTTATAAACATTTAATTTTTTTTATTTAGAATAAAAGAAAAATAATAATCTTTAAATAAAATTAACGTGTCTCATTTTTAATGAGTAATATAATAATATTTTGGTTGTCAACTTTTTTATTTTTTAAATAATTTATAAAATTTATAGTAATTATTAGTAAAATGAGGTACAGTATATATGATTTTGCAAGCACTTAAAATTTTTAATTAGAAGAAAAATAACATTTAAAAAAAATATATAATGTATGTATCTCGTATTTTAAGTAATTAGTAGAATTTGATATAATTAATATTGTAATTGTCAAACATTCTATTTTTATAGACTCAATACAATCTTAATATATAGGAAAAAAAAATTATACAATAATGATGACACATGTAATATCCAATCAATAAAATTACACCTAACAAACATTTAGCTCCTTGAGATATTGATACATAAACAAAATTAATATAAAAATGACAAATAAGCAGTTTAAACTCCCTTTCAGTATATTGGGAAATTGAGATGAGTATATGATTAATTTAGAGTTATTATTCGAACTGAACTAAATACTTAGAATGTAAAAATGTTATTCGAGCCGAGTACTTAAGTGTAGAGCTGTTAATCTCAAATGATAATAAATGTAGAGTTGTTATTCGAATCGAATCGAGTACTTGAAATTCGAGCTCGACTCGAGTTTTTATTGAGTCGAGCCAAAAAATTGAGCTTGACTCGACTCGTTAACTAGTCGAACAAGCATATCGATCCGAGTCGAGTCTAATGAAAAAAAAAATCGAGTCTAATGAGTCGAGCTCAAACCGATTCATTAGTAAATTAAGTATCTGACAAGCTCAAACTCAACTCATTTAACGAACGAACCGAGTCGGGCTCACGAGCAACTCGATTAGTTTACCCTAATGTAAATAAAATATATTTGAAATTTTGGGCCTGGAGTTATGGGAATTAATTAAATGAGTGGGCTGAATTAGGTTTTGAAATCTCCATCCTCATTTGCGCGCGCATCCGCAAATCATCCAAACTCCGGTTGTCAGAAGTTGCGGTTCCGACCAACTCCGCCGATTACTTTTGCTGCTAAGTCTGGTAAGTTTTGGTACTCTCGATCCCCTCATAATTTTTTTGAAATTAAACGTCTAGAGATTGATTCCGGGCATTTTGTAAGGGTATGATTGCAAAAATGGCCCTAGAAAGTTGTGTAGTTCCCTCAATTTTGTTGAAAGATCTAGTGTTGGGTGTAACCGTCTCACAGGTCTCATTCTCTTTTAACCTGATGTAAAAAGTGATAATTTTTCAACATTATCACTTTTTACTTAAACTGACATTGTCACTTTAATTTTAAGTGCGGTCCAAAAATACATTTGATTGCATTTTGGAAAACATAACTTTAGAGGGAAAAAAATGAATTGTTTAATCCCAAATTCTGGAAAATGGGTCGAATTGTCGAAAGGCACCTATCACACGAAAAAAGATATGTAAGACGATCTCACACAAGTTTATTTTGTTGATATTAGAGTTACAGAAAGTTTGAAACCAATTAAAAGTGCATATATATACATTATTTTTGAGACGGTGCATATGTACCATAACGTTTTATAGGTAACAAAAATAGTGGGGCACTGTGACGAGTGGAACCAAAAGTGAACTTTTCTTGACAAATTTCGTGTATATATTGTTGCGAGCTAGACTAAATGAAATTACCGACTTTTTATTTATTGACATGAAACGTTTATTTAACTAATACATGGTAGGCGGGAAGTAGGTATTTGAAATTACATGATGATCATATATATGTAGAAAAGTTGACGACGATTTAACGAACAACAGGAACCGCACTGACAATACCCCTGGCATTAACGAAAACCCTAACACGGTCACATCTGATATCCTGTGTAATAGGCGATCCTGGTGGTATGATAATTGCAGTAATAGACGGATTCTCCCTTTCGATTGTGGTCACCGCAACGCGTCCGGGCACCCCCACTAGCTCAGGCCATATGCTCTTTCCAACAACATCTGCTCATTTTTTCATTTTTTTTTTTAATTAGCAACAAAAATGGTATCTTTATATACTCCGTATATACTATAACTCCATGGCTTTGATTAATTACCTCAAATTAAATACAAACAACTTATATAATGATGTTTTAATTACATACCTGGGCAATCTCTCGACATCCTTGAACAATTAACTATTAATTTCTTCTATATATCTCTCTTGTTTTCTGCTTATAAAGTTGATGTTTTTAGGGCTATTTATAGGAGACAATTTACTTATTGGTGCGTGATTATTTTTTCTTCTTTTTCTTGACTTTAATTTAATAATTTTTCGTTTGTTGAACAGAAAAGCTTAGCTGATATATAAAGACCAATAATGAGAAAGCGTTGAATTCTTAATGTCAATGCATCATCTCATTTTTTAGGTAACATAATTAATTTTCTAATGACAAAATCTTATCACGCAATGTAAAATGTCAAATATTTACGCAAATTTAACAAATATTTACTCTTTTATAACCATATATATCATCATTATTATCTACTCTTAGAAAATCATAAATATTTTAGTCGGTTGAAACCAGTTCTAGCTCACTTATTGAACCTTAACTTAGAGCACAACATTTAAAGAGGGTTTTATTGATAAAAGAAAATTTAATTTCAGTAAACTAAAACTAGAATAATGATTTAGGACTCGTAACTTTAATTTGTGTCGTACTAGTATATATAGTTGTTCAACTAATAAGCTAATTCATAAGGTTAATTGATTAACTAAATCAAGTTGTGAACATCTCACTCCGTTAATTAGTTGGGGTAATTGGAACAGGCCTTTGTCGGTCGATTTAGGCCATGTTTGATAGGTAAGACTGATTCGACTTAGATTATGATGATATCTAAACTTTACAAATTTTAAAGTAAACTTTACGTTTTATCTTAGCTATCAAACAGCCTATCAATGTTGAGATAGAGTTAATCTACCTTTAATCTTAGTTATCATATATGACCTTAATTTGTATCGTACATATTTATATATTTACATAATATAATATAGAGAGCTCTTTGTGAAAGGACACAACCTCTTTCGGTGCAACTCTTGAGTCTCTATAAATACTCAAAGGTGTGGAGAGTTGAAAAATGAAGTGAGTAGTGAGAGTCTCTCTATATGTTAGGATTTGAGTCTTATATTATTTTAAATTAATTTATTTATACACTTGCGATTTTTGCTTCTAAAATTCGATAGAGGGTAACTATCGAGTTTTCGTGGAATAGGTTTTGTATCCTGGAAGGTTAATTCCTTGTGAGAACCATTTACACCCGTGTGGAGGAGAAATTAATACCTTTAAAGATATCATCGTTTTTCGGTATGCCTAACCTATCATTAAATCCATTACCCACAATTATACAACATTTTCTACACGTTTGTTCCCCCACATACGTACACGAGTTATAGCTAGACTCAATAGAGACAACAATAAGTTTATGAGGAATTGAATGAGGAATGCATTTTTGTTTTTTTAACAAATAGATCATAGTACTATAAATGGAGGATTGAAAAGTTCATAAAATACAAAAATTAAATTTCTATCATGAAATTAATAGGACTAGAAAAATGGTGCCCTACGGGGCACTCCCTTTCTTCTCCGCTTTTTGCTCTTGCCGTAATTTTCCATAATTTTGTTAATAACCGGTGTAGGTAGGGGTGGAAAAAAATACCGAAATTTCGGTATACCGGGCTTACCGTACCGAAAAAATACCGAAATTATTGAAATTTTCGGTATACCGAAATTTTCGGTACGGTATGATATCATACCGAAATTTTCGGTATGATAACGGTATGAAAAATAACCATACCGCGGTATTTCGGTATATACCGAAAATATCGATAATTTCGGTATGATCGATATATCGATATACCGAAATACCAAAATATTAATAAAATAATTTAAAATTTTATATTAATAAATTAAATTAAAAAATATTAATAATCTGTATCGAATTAATAATTTAATATACTCTTAAGAAGTTAAAGATACAGATTCCCAAAATCCAAATTACAAAATTCTTCTCAACCAAAACCCTAGCGCACACTGCCGCAGCCTCGCTTCTCCTCTTTAACAAGTCGCCGCCGCACTGCCGGAATCTAGTGCCGCTGCACACCGCACGACGCACACAGCACACCAGGTTCGCGTCGCCGCTGCCAGGTTCGTGTCGCCGCTTCCAAGTTCGCGTCGCCGCTGCCAGATTTGCATCGCTCCCGGACTCGCGTCGCTGCCGGATTCACAAGGTATTCCTCTGATTTTTTATTGTTTTGAGTTTTGATATAGAAATTGGTTTTTTATTCCTCTGGTTTTTTTCTTTTATTGTTTTAACATAGATATTGAAAGTTCTAAACATTGTTGAAAGCTTTTTGTGATTGGAACATAGATCTGACGATGTTTTAATTAATTTGAAAAAACTAGTCTCAAACAGGGTGACCTACAGCAGCCATACAATATTAAATTTTGGCACATCAAACCTTATAATAACAGCAATATCGCTTGGTAGAATTGTGGTTGGATGCTTTGCATTTTTGTTTTCCAAATTTTTAAGGAATATAGTTAGGTAAGTTGTAGGATTATGTTCAAGCTCTCTTGGTAGGATTATGTTCAAGCATTTTTTATTTTAAATTAAATAAACTGATTAAGTTTTATCTTTTGCAGGAATTTTGAGATTATTGAAGTGGAACGAGAATTGGATTTTGTATTATTAAATTTGAATAAAAATTGTATTTTGTATTATTGAATTTGATCGAGGATTGTATTCTCTTTTCATTTGTGTTTGACATATTCAACTATTTATGATTTTTATAATTAATTTAGGTATGAAACGGTATATCGAAATTTCGGTATGATTCGGCATACCGAAATTTCGGTATGATTCGATATGTACCGAAAATTTGGTATGGTACAATATACCGAATTTTCGGTATGACATTCGGTATGAGAGTTTTCATACCGAATTTTCGGTATATCGAGTTTTCGGTATACCGAAATTTTCGGTATGATAACGGTATCAATATTTTCGATATCGAAATTTTCGATATGATAACGGTATGGCGCGGTATGGTTCGGTGTACCGTACCGAACCACCCCTAGGTGTAGGAAAGGTCAACATCCCTGAATTTGAGTACTGGGCCTATTCAATAAAGGCACTTAGTTAGGCATAGTATTAAAAATTTCATAAAAAATAGATAGCTTACCTTGGGACAAGACTAAATTTCGAGACCTTATAAAACTAAATTACTCCATCAATCCACGAAAAATATGCTTGTTTGACTGGATACAAGTTTTAAAAAAGTAGATAATTAAAGTAAGAGTATTGTTGGGATATGGTTTATATTAATAAAAGAAAATTTGATTTTGATTTGATACCAAAACCTTAAATAAAACCCCAAGTATGATGATTTGCCAAGTTTAGATTTTCAGGTTAGAAAAAGCTCATACATGTTAGGGAGCTTTAAATTTTATTAGATAGATTATTCTTTGAATCTATGACAAATGACCTGAAAGCACAAAGCACATGAAGACAAGTATCATTGAAGACAAGGAGCTGAAGTGTTATGAAGAAAGTGACAAGGACTCATGAAGACAAGTATGCTGAATGAGAATAGTCAAGTATGATGAATTTGGAAATTCATATACTTTGGACTTGACACACTTATGGTCAAAGACGATGGATGACTAGGCATTTTACCCAGTACGAGGCCGTTAGCGGGAAGGACAGAATTATTCCAAATTAGCCAAAGAATTAGTGCCACCTGTCACTGCGCATAACAAATTCTGAGAATGGAATGCAAAATGCAGAATGGACGTGAATGCATGTACTATTTGCATGCAGGCCCCTTAACAATTTGAAAGTTCAAATTTATGGATAAGTTTGCTATCTCCACCAACGGATAGTTTTGCTTCATTTATAAATAGGCCACATCTTAAATCATTTCAAGATTACGGACGTGACATACATCAAGACACAAGCCATACGCATTCTAGCAATATTCTAGCATTTGAAAGCATTCAAAAACACTCGAGAGATCAAAGCTTTTAAGCATATTTATTTGTGAGTGTTATCTTTAGACCCCACTAGGCAAGCTTATTGTTGATTATACAAAGCCTAGACAGTGATATCCTAGCCTTTACATTCGTTCTTAAATTGTAAAGGATATCACACTTAGTTGGTACAAGAACAAAACCCTACTTTCACCTTGAGAGATATTTTGAGAGTATTGTTTAGTTCGTAGAAGTGTTGAGAGTATTGCAACGAGAGAAGGTTGTAAGAAATCAAGAGAAGAGAAGAAGAAGAAGAAGAAGAAGAAGAAGAAGAAGAAGTAGAGTGCACATATATTGGCACTGTAAAAATAAGTTAATTTCGAAGAGATTAAGGAATTATCCTATTGTATGAATAAATGGTGTAATATTTGAGGAACTACTCAATTATTTAATATGTTATTAAATTAAATTTAATAATTAAAAAAAAATTATGAATATAAAATGTGCATATATTATAAGGGAATGATTTGGGTGAAAATTCTTTAGGTGTCAAATGGTGTAAAATATACATCACCTGACTTGATAGATCCATCCCGCTCATACATATTTATGAGGCAAGAGTCTCGAAGTTCAAAGCTTAGACAACAAATACACAGAATGTTTGAGTGTTTCCCCAGATTCTACGAGTCCCGAATTTTTCACACTCAAAAAATAAATTGAATCACAATCGAGTTGTTTAATTTGAGAATTTAGGGTTGTGTTTCTCCCTTATTATTGATTTGATAAAAAATTTATTGAATTAAAGAGAATCGAATCGGAATATACGAAAGCTCGATGCAAGTAGAATGAGAGGGGAGAAGAGTGACGACGAGTTTTCTCTAATTGTGGACTATGGCGTGGCGACAATGGAGGTGAGAATTGTTATCCCGATACCTTGACAAAGGATGGGAGGAGTGATGATTGGGGTTTTGGCCTCAATTACTATTTTATAAAGAGAAATAGATAAAAGAAAATTTAAATGAGTTGTGAAAAATTAAATATTAAATGGAGCAGGTACCGGTTAATAAAATGGAGTGGGTACCACTAAATGAACATTTTACACCATTTGTATGGGTGAATATAATGATTATGGGGTGCAACTAGTGTATTTGATGGATCAGGAGGTGTATGCTGCGGAGCGGGAGTGGATCTATCAAGTCAAGTGGTGTATTTAGATTGAGGTATATTTTATAACATTTGACAAATAAATTATTTGTATGAGTGAATTTAGTGGTTCTGGAGTACAAAGGTAGTGTATTTAGTGGATCAAGAGGTGTATGATGTGGAGTGAGGGTGGATCTATCAAATCAGGTGGTGTATTTGGATTGAGGTATGTTTTACACCATTTGACCCATAAAAGATTTGTATATAAATTTTTGTGATAGATTTGTATATAAATTTTTGTGATATTATAAATTATTAATATAAAGTATAACAATTTGTTTATTGGTTCAAATATATATATTTACTAAAATTTATTAAGAATTGTTTTTAATATCACTTAAATTATTTACTAAATTTTATTTCATAAATGTTATCGAAAAAATTACATGTCTCATTCTATTCAATTTCTCAATTTCTTTTATAGATTTTATTTTTTAAAATAATTTAAATATACAATATATTATAAATTTTTATTTTTATTAACATTTAGCGCGAGTGCTCATATGTTAGAAATAAATAAGATGAGGTTAACTTGGGTGCAAATTTTCAATATGCAAAATCCACCAAAACACTCACCCAAATATTGTGAAACTAGATGAACACTCGTGTATGTATTACACAAAATATTAATAAATATCATTACACATTATATAATATATTTAAATAATTTAAAAAGTAAAGCTTATATTTTAAAAACTTATATTTTTTTAAAATTCACGAAATATAAAATACAATCAATTATTATAAATGATTTATTAAATTAATAATAAAATAAGGTATAATATATAGTACAGTATAATTTTATCGAAATCACAACACTTATAAACATTTAATTTTTTTTTATTTAGAATAAAAGAAAAATAATAATCTTTAAATAAAACTAACGTGTCTCATTTTTAATGATTAATATAATTAATATTTTGGTTGTCAACTTTTTTATCTTTTAAATAATTTATAAAATTAATAATTATTAGTAAAATGAGGTACTGTATATATGATTTTGCAAGCACTTAAATTTTTTATTTAGAAGAAAAATAATATTAAAAAAAAATATAATGTATGTATCTCATATTTTAAGAATAATTAGTATAATTGATATAATTAATATTGTAATTGTCAAACTTTCTATTTGTATTGACTCAATACAATCTTAACTAACTAACATGTAGCTCTTTGAGATATTGATACATAAACAAAATTAATACTATAAAATGACACATAAACACTTTAAACTCTCTATTAAATATATCGGAAAATGGGAATGAGTATATGATTAATTTAGAGTTATTATTCAAGTTGAGCCGAGTACAAAAAATGTAGAACTGTTATTCGAGTCGAGCCGAATACTTAAAGTGTAGAATTGTTAATCTCAAATGAGAGTAAAATGTAGAGTTGTTATTCGAGCCGAGTCAAGTCTAGTACTTGAAGTTCGAGCTCGACTGGAACCAAAAAATTGAGCTCGACGATTCGACTCGTTAAAGAGTCGAATGAGCACATCGAGTCGAGCCTAATGAAATTACAAAAAAAAAAAAAATAGATATCAAGTCTAACGAATCGAGTTCAAATTGATTCGTTAGTAAATTGAATATCTAACGAGCTCGAATTCGACTCGTTTAACAAATGAACCGAGACAGGCTCACGTGCCAGAGCACTAGTAAAATGTAAAAAAAAAAAAAAATTTTGAAATTTTGGGCCTGGAGTTATGGGAATTAATTAAATGAGTGGGCTGAATTAGGTTTTGAAATCCCTATCCTCATTTGCGCGCGCAGCCGCAAATCATCCAAACTCCGGTTATTAGAAGAAGTTGCAGTTCCGATCAACTCCGCCGACTACTTTTGCTGCTAAGTCTTGTAAGTTTTTATACTCTCCCCTCATACTTTTTTTTTTGAAATTAAACGTCTAGAGATTGATTAAATGTAGTAGTTGAAGTATTCTTCGGCCTTGGAGGGGTTGTTTTGTGTTAGGTTTGGCAGAAGCAGAGATTTGGTGAAATATAATCTAATAATACAGAATTTAATCAAAACAGTAAAATTGAGGTTTTAGCCAATATATTATCAAATGATTTTCTAGCAGCTTTGAGTAAGTATTTCTGTTTACTCTCTCCTTGTAAATCCTAATTTCATTGCATGCAGGAATTATGGTAAAGAAGGAAAAGTCTTCGAAACGAAAAAACAGAGAGCCCGAAGTGGAAGCCACTGAGGTTCTATTGCAGAAGAGTAAGTTTAAAGATGAAGTTTTCTTGTGTTATTGTATGAATGTGCCAAAAAAGGGGGTGAGATTTGAGTTTGGCTATTTGTATAATTGCCTTTTTTTTTTTTTTTTAAAATAAAAGATAAATGTAAAAGGTTTCTTTATAGTTGTTGAATTGTGTGAGAGTTTGATATGGGGTTCTTGTGTTATACATTGTAATGTTTTCATCCTTGTGAAGGAAGCATCATCTAATTTTGCTTTTGATTGAAGGTATTGGAGAGAAAGATGGAGTTGATGTTACGGTTATGAAAGACTTGAATGAACCAACAATGGGTGAAAAACTAGCATGCCTCAACTTGGAGGGAAATGACGGAGCTTCAAACATTAAAACTGCAGACCCTTCTCCTCTAGCAAAACCGCCTAGTGCTGACTCAGTTTATATATTACTTAAGCAAGCGTTACGAGCAGATGACCGAGTCCTGCTCTTAGATTGCCTGTCTAGGCAAGATGAGAAGGTTAGTTTTTCTTTAGTGAATGCTCTCTTTTCCAGACATTTTGTGTGAAGTTGTATAATAACACGATTAATCATGATACTGCAGGTAATTGCAAATTCAATAGGGCCATTGAATCCTTCTGATGTTCTGAAGTTTTTGCAGTCTCTTGTACCAATAATCCATTTGAGGCAAGTGAAAAGCATTATCGTTTGGTCTAGATTAAAACCTGGGAATGAGTTAAATTTTCTTTGTAAATGTGAAAGTCATACTATGATAATTCTGCAACATGTCCTGTGGTTTCTTGTCTAATTTTATCCCTTGTTCATTTAACGCAAAATCGTTCTGGCTAATGACAATCTGTATCAAGTTATTACTGGGCAATATAGATCTGTGGTTTAAACTTAAATTTCCAGCAATATATTCTCTGTTGATCATTAGATTATTGGTTCTTGATTTCGAGGTATTGTGGTTAGAAATTTGAGGGTGAATAAATAATAAATGTTCTTGCCTAGTTGTGATTGTCATCACCAGATTAGTACATATTTGTTACTACTGGGAATTTAAGCTGCGTGAATCCTTTCTTATATTAACACATGAAATCTCTTGATGTGCATATAATTTACAGAGGCGCAGTCTTAGCCTGTGCTCTTCCATGGCTCAGAGGCTTACTTCTTCAGCATGCTAGCAGTATAATGTCCCAAGAATCTTCTTTGGCCGCTCTAAACTCTTTATATCAGGTTTGATATTCTTTCTGTAAGGTTTGGTATATATAGATATGGAAATCTCTTTAACAAGAAATGTGGATTATTTTGCCATGTTCTAGCCAGTTTTCCTTCATCAGATTAGTGCTCTAAGTCTTATGTATCCGATTAAATATAAGATTGAAACCTTTCTATTTTGCGGCTGTTTTTATAGTCTTACTAATAATTTATCTCAACCATGTCCAGTTTTGTCAATTTTCATTTTTTTATCCCTTGCACAGTTGTAGTTCAGTAAGTTAATCTGTTGTCTTAAATCACTTTCACGTTTTCAACTACTTCGGGAGGAAAATGCATGCAGGTAAAACTTTTTTTTTTTTTTAATCTTTATATTGGATATATGCTTGGGGCTGGAAAACTTATAACTTCAATGGATTAACAGTTTTCAATTTAAAGGCCATTTGCAATTAAAAAATGTTCCGATGGAACCTTCTCTTCTACCGTAGATTGGCTGTAGAGTGTAGATAGACGAATAAGCCATAAATGAGTCTTTTCTATTGCTTACTATTTTGATTACCGATACCTCCCATTTCTGCACCAACCCTGCAGATTATTACAGTTGAAATTGTGGATGAAACAATGTGTTTTATATTTCAATATTATCTTGTCACTCAACTGTTAAAGAAGAATCTTTAACATATTTGCAGCTCATAGAATCCAGAGTCTCTACTTACAACCGATCTCTCCAACTTTCGAGTTGCCTAAACTTGCTTTATGCAGAGGTCAGCCTAAATTCCTGAATTATTTCTATTTGTTGTAACATATGGAATGTTTTAATTAAGCATTTGTGTGCAGGTTGATGATGATGGAATGGAGGAGAATGCTACGATAACGCCCTTTATATACGAAGATGATGATGACAGTGATGATGATGATGATGGGGGCTCTGATGTTTCGATGGAGGCTGACGATGGTGTTGAAGATGGCAATGAGGCTGCAGCAATCTATAGTGATGATGGTGAATTAAGCAGCGGCGAATGATCTTCCAATTTTTTATTCTTGTATGTAATGTAAGCACTTTCGACCCTTTTGGAAGTTTTTTCGAAATGATATACTCTCCCCGTCTTTTCAAAAGTTACCGGTTGCCATTTTTTGCGCGTTCCATTCACATCTCACTATTTTTTTTCTTTCACATCTCACTATTTTTTCTCTTTCCTACATCTCACTTTTTTTTTGCTTTTCTATCTCTCTCTACCTCAACAACTCACTACACATTTAATATTATATTTTTTACAACATGTACTAAAAGCAAATTAATAACTTCGAAGGGAGTAATAAAGTGCATACGTGGGTAAAAATTATATCAAAAACTTGTGTGAGGATTGGTCCATATTTTTGGCATTTGCGACATTGTAAACATCTATTTGAGGTGTTTCTATATTTTTGCACCCAAAATGTCAATAATGTGACAATTAATCCTCATTGTTGGGATTAATTTTAATTTTTGTGGTTCTTCTTAGTTCATCATGGATATTGTCAGAGCAAAGTAGTTAAAGACGCGCATATTGTAATGTTTTTATCATCTTGTTTAAAAAAAAAAAAATTGTTTTTCATATTATTCATCCCTAAACGCTCACATATTATTCATACAAGTGTTTTTCTTTTTGAAATAAAAAAAATTGTTTTTAGGCTATGTTTTAGTTTTAAGAATGGATGAAGGGCAAAGGTGCCAACGCATATTGACCGAAATATATTTATGTTTTAAGTTTCAAATTGAAATTTGAAATAAGTTTTTAGACTTCCTAACTTTACAATACCTAAAAAAACAGGAATTAAAATTAAAAAATAAATTATTTTCTTTCTTTGAATATAATTTAATCCCAATGTCCATCACATCCTACTCAAAAATTTATATGAAATATTTAATACATAAAATATAATTAATTAAGATAAATTTAAGGTGAAAATGCGTGAGTGAAACCGGATTAACACAGGTCAAACTTAATTAAAATATATATTTTCGCTTTGAAGTATTGTTTTACTACATAACCAAAACAATGTTACTATATAACCAAAATATTGTCACGACAAAACTATAAGTGCGCTACTACTAGATTAAAAGTGTACTACTACCGGTGCAAAAATATTTTGAACACATAATTTTTTGGTTGTATTTTCACTAAATTGTGCCGAGGTGCAACCGTACGTTGGGTAAGTCATATACAACCACATATTCCAAACACGATACGTTACGGTTAATCACTATTAAATGTGTTATATATATGTACATTGTAGAATTTTCTTTCAACAACTTCAGGTTGTTCAACCAAACCTCTCAGCACTTGAACGGGGCAGTAAGCTACAAAATGAATTTGCTTCGTGGTTTCAACAAACTGTAAGTTATCTCAAAATTAAACATTTTATAGGTGAAGATTAATGTCGTCTCGTTTCATTAAACGATATTATTCTTACATCAACTTGGTCTATTATAGGTGAAGATTAATCGCATTGAGAACAGGTTCATATGCGATCTTTCTAATGGTCCGTCTAGTCAAGTTGTTACGTACCCTAGGTATTACGTGAACGATTATAAATTTCACACTGTCGCTTATGGTGCATCTAAAGCTTCAGCAAATAGTGGAGTTTGTATTAAGGGAAAAAACTATTACGAGTATGAGAGTGACTTCTATGGGATACTTGAGGAGGTAGTCCAATTGGACTACCAAGGATACCACGAGAAGAAGGTGATTTTGTTCAAGTGTCAGTGGTATGATTCATCCCGAAATGGTATGAGAGTTCATTCTGATTACAAGCTTGTAGACGTTCATCAGAGAGGACGATATAGTCGTTTCGATCCATTCGTACTAGCAAGTCAAGCAATCCAAGTCTACTATTGTTCATACCCTGGCCCCCGATTTGATTGGCTAGCTGTTTGCAAAATAAAACCGAGACCTTATTTGGACGCACACTCGTCATCAAGTACCCCTACTGAACAAGAGCCCCTCCCGTTTCAAGAAGATAATGTAGTGACTCAAATTAATGTGATAGGAGATGATGATGTTGTCATGTTAACTGATGTCACCGGTGCACTGATGGACGTGGAAGAAGAAGAAGAAGACGAGGAAGATGAAGAAGACGAAGAAGATGAAGATGTTGAAGATTAGATTGATTGATGTTATTATTAAAACTATTGATAATTGATGTTGTGTTGACAATGATGTTTTATTTAATGTTTAGTGTTTATTAAATTCGGTGTTATTATAATTAAGTTTTGATGTTGTACGTTAATTAATTTATTGCATTGTGAAAGAATTCCGTCTCATCTAAAAGTCCGAACTTGTAGAGAGGGTGATAATTAATTTTGTATATTAATTCCTAACACTCCCCCTCACTCGTGGGCCGGATTAACACCTCTTACCCTTTTTTTTTGGGGAGGAGGCCCATCGAGTGGACAATTTAAATGGGTGGAGTGCTTTCAACAGGAATCGAACCCAGGTCGTTTGGCCCGGTTTGCTCTGATACCATGAAAGAATTCCGTCTCATCTAAAAGTCTGAACTTGTAGATAGGGCGGGAATTAATTCTTGTATATTAATTCCTAACACAGTGTGATGTTGTTACAGATGAGTGGGTCCGGTAGCCGAGATAAGGGCCGAGATAAGGGTCGAGCTAAGGGTCGTGCTGGAGGAAGTAGTCGACCCTCTTCTAGTACAACACCGGATATACCGGTACCTGTACCGCAGCTTCATGGCGTATACTTACCTGATATGTCCATGCTCCCACCTATAGAGGGATACACTCCACCGAGTCAGAGATTTCCCCCATCCACACAGGGATTTCCCCCACAGATGCAGGGATTCCCAGGTTCGATGCAGGGATACCTATCGTCGATGCAGGGATTCCCCCACTGATGCAGAAACAGTCTCCCCCACTGAGACATGGACCGTCTCCCCCCCTGAGGCAGACATCGGCTGGCACATCATCTACTGATACGTCGTCTAGTGCATGCGGATGGATTTGACTCCCGCCTGTTTATCTTCATCTATGAAGGAACGTAAGTATAATATATTTATTAATTTTTCATTATCAATTATAACACACATATATTATAATAATTACTCCCTCCGTCCGCTTATAAGCTTCCCATTTTACCATTTTGGTCCGTCCGCCTATAAGCTTCCCATACCTTTTTTGGTAAGTACTTTTTCTTACACTTCACTTTATATCTTACTTTTTCTCTCTATCTCTCTCCTCTCTCAATCACATCACTTGTACTATATCTATTATTTAATCACTTTTCTTAATCTCTGCGCCAAAAAGTAACGTAACACTTATAGGCGGACGGAGGGAGTATATTATTAATTCTATGTAACAGATTGATGCCTTCTACTAAAGTTTCCAAGAAAATACGACGTATCATGTATAACAACATGCAGCCTGGAGCACACATGTTCACCCAAATCCATGATACGCCACTTCGACGATATTGAGAGACATTCCAGGTGTGATTTAATTGTTTTGAAATGTATGATTTAATTGTTTTAACGTATGATTTAATTGTTTTAACGTATGATGTATTTTTTTACAGAATGAGACGAGGTGGGATCCGACTGTCACGAACTTCCAACAGGTGTACATGCTATTTCGTCAAAGAGTAGCATCTTGATACACAGATATGTTGAACAAGATTAAGAAAAAATGGTTCATCAGACATGAGAGGCCGACTTAGGATGACGATGTGTGGAACTCGTTAGTTGCTCATTGGAATGATCCAAACACGAAGAAAAAAAGTGAGCAGTGCAAGAAGAATAGACTGTCAGAGCCAGGAGGTCCGGGTACGGGTTATTCTTGCCACAAAGGTGGATCCCGTGGAGCCGCTGAGGTTGCACGACAAATTGTAAGTATTCCAACATTTTCATTAAGTTACATTTTTATATATTAAGCAAAATGTTTTTTTAAGTATATATATACTTTATGTTTCTTCAAATGTAGGAATTGAAAACAGGAAGACCCGCCCAACCGTGGGAGATTGTAAAGTACTATCATCGTTACGGGAATGGGTTGTTCACCTATAACCATATCGCTGATATAATTTTAAGTATAGATTACAATTTACATATATTTGATTAATTAATTGTATTTCTTGTATTTACTAATTTATTATTTTCCAACCCAAACAGAATCAGGTGGAAGGAGAGGCCACCCAGTTGACCCAACAAGCTTCAGGGGAAGCTTCAGGGGAGACAACGACTCCCGATATGTCCGAGTTGTACCTCAAAAAGGTTAAAAAATCACATGGACGCATCAAAGGACTTGGTCAATTGGGCAAGAGTAGATGTATCTCCGGACCTGGCTCGACTTCAGCTGGTACAACATTAGAGCGATACACTCAGGAAGAGTTGGATCAACGAATTGCCCACGAGCGTGCAGAGATATAAAACCAGTTGCGCCAAGATATGTTGACCAGGGAGAACACCTTGAGAAATGACTTCACTAACAAAATAGCAGCACTTCAGCTTTTGGTTCAGGGTCGGGATCCGGTACCGTTGAGGGCGGACGTGGGAATGATGATGATGACGAGGGTGATGAGGATGGTGATGAGGAGGATGATTAGGATGACGACGACGATGAGGAGTAGGGGAGTGGTGATGATGATTAATAGACTTATATTTTTTTATGTTGTTTAATTTGAATTGAAGATTGAATTGATACTTATGTTTTTTAATGTTGTTTTGTTTGTTTAGGTGGACAAGATCTTAATTGATTTTAATTATGTTGAAAACTTGAAATTTAAATTTTCTTGAACTTATATTTATATGATTATGATAATGTTGAATATATATACAATTTTAATACATTAAAAGTTAATTAATATATAAATTTTATATTGAACATTTTTATAATTTTTGTATTGAAAAAAATATAACATGTATGTTAAAATAAACAATCAAATTTAAATTAAAGAAGATTTTTTTTTTTGCATATAACACATATATATTAATTGCATTCAGAATACAACGACAATAGCTCATAACCTAATTGGCAAAAGGGGCGCCCATAAATGTTTCAGACCTGGAGGTCCCGAGTTCGACACCCACCATGCGCGAATTAGGAATTAAATGGAGGAATATATGTGGCCCAGTGGTGATGGGATCTAAACGCGCGAGATGCCTGGGTTTGAATCCTAGGTAATTCAATTTTTATTTGGATAATATTGGCGAGGGAAATCCCTCGCTAATTTGCGAGGGCTTCGCGAGGGATCGTTGAATATGTGAATTAATTCCAAAATTGGATTCGCGAGGGATCGACCCTCGCTAATTGACGAGAGCACGTTTCCCTCGCTAATGGGCGACAAATATTTTCTCGCGAGTGGGCGAGGGAATTTTCCCTCGGGAATTGGCGAGCGCGTTTTCCCTCGCTGATTAACGAGCATTTTTTGAAATCCCTCGCGTACTCGTTAGCGAGGAACATCTCAGCGAGGGAGAGATTTCCTCGTGTATTCCGTCGCTGCAACTGTTTCCGAGGGTTTTTCCCTCGCCTACTTCCTCGCGTTTTGGGCCTAGTTTTGTGGTGTACCATCTTGAGACTTTCCAAAATTGACGCAGCTATATCCGAGCGAGCAATAACCGACACAACATCACCTATTTGGCTGAATAGATCGTATAATTGAGAATTTGTAACGCTGACGTCGAGATCACCAACGTACAGAGAGGTCACGAACGACGAGACACTAAACGCCGACGTATTGACCACCTACATCTGAACCAGTGCAGCTATCTAGATTCAGAATAAAATAAGAGTTTTTTTTGGGGAAAAAACAATATAGGACCTAGTTTTTAAGATTCATGCTAATTTTTTATAACGTTTCAATTAAAGACAAAATGATACATAATTGTACCAATTTACCCTTGTCTTACCATTAATTTCGAATTTTCAAATCATTAAATTAATTAATGTCAAATATGAAAAGTCAAACCTCTTAAATTTTAAAAAGCTTATAGCCGCAATTTTCAATTCAAATTACTTTCCTAAAATTGGAGATCATATTTTCTGTTTGTCCACATTCATATTTTTACATATTCAATAATTTTCTTATTAATCAAAAATATACTTTAATTAATTAAATATTCATATTTTTATTATTTTTCATACCATATCTTTATTAAAATATAAATTATATTATGAAATACTTAATAAATTAATACATTCAAAAAAAATATTTTACTCGATATACCTCTAAAAGTGTTTAAATAATTTGCTGAACAACTTGTATTAACAAATACTTGTTGAATAAGTCTATAATATTTGTGCAATATTCGTAGATGTATATTTTATTATATGCAACCGACAAGTGCATATACTTTCAAATATGCATGCGTTTTTTATATATGCAATCGATAATTACATATACTTTCAAATATGCAGACCATATTAGTTTAAATTTTTGATGTATTGAAAAATTAGAATAAATTATTCGAATTTCATTGGAATTTTTAACACAAAGGTCGGATTGGCTTGTAGTCTTATACGTAATGCGCAACTAATGTGCATATATTCATATGTTGGTGAATATATATAATATGTGCATTGCATATTAATAAGAGATGCATACTTCTAATATGTGCATTGCATAATAATAATATAACACTTTATCATACATGTTATAATAATTATAATTTTCCTAGTTTTTGAAGTAAATAAACTATTGAATCTAAAATTTACATTAGAATTCTGAAACATGCTTACAAATTAGTGCAAACTCCAATAGCTTGTATATCACAAACTCCTTGATTTAATTCATCAATAGTATTATTGGCGGATGAATCATGTGCACTCACTACAAGAGATTGAGAATATCGTTGCTCTTGGTGAATGCCTGGTGCATTTCGATTGAACCTAGGAGGAATCTATCAACAACGAAGTAGAATTAGAAGAAATATAATTCCCCAAATATTTACTGGTGCATTTCGATTGAACCCAAGAGGAATCTTTACCCAATAGTATTATAGGCGGATGAATCATGTGCACTCACTGCAAGAGATTGAGAATATTGTTGCTCTTGGTGAATGCCTGGTGCATTTCGATTGAACCCAGGAGGAATCTATCAACAACGAAGTAGAAGAAATATAATTCCCCAAATATTTACTGGTGCATTTCGATTGAACCCAAGAGAAATCTTTACCCAATAGTATTATTGGCGGATGAATGATGTGCACTCACTGCAAGAGATTGAGAATATTGTTGCTCTTGGTGAATGCCTGGTGCATTTCGATTGAACCCAGGAGGAATCTATCAACAACGAAGTAGAATTAGAAGAAATATAATTCCCCAAAAAATATCAGAAATTGATGATTACACATCAAAACGAATGTAGTCTTCAAATATCAGAAATTGTGTATACATACATAGACAGTCCAAAAAACACATAAAATCAATTATCCCAACGAATGATAGTGAAACTCAAAGGAGGCAGAAACAAGCATTTTCATCCCAGGGGTCGTAATCAAAACCAAGTAAATCTTAAAAAAAAAAAAAAAAACAGAATCGTTACCTCAAACCCACATACTGAAACAACCTGTTTTCATGAATCATCCATGGATTGAATCATGAGAATTCAGAGGCTTTCACACTGTACAATAACTAACAATTGTCGTCAAGTGGAACAATTTAATCCAGATCCTCATGAAACTCAACAAAGGGTTGGAGATTTCGATCTATTGGGCCAGCCTGTCTCTCTCTCTACGAAAGCAATTCTAGGTTGAGGAGTGAGGGGAAGAGGTGAGAAAGAGAGTGGTAGGCGGGACGGCGGCACGGGATGATCGGAGATGAAGGAAAGTGGCTGAAAACTCTTCTTCCGCCGCCGTTCCTACGTCGACGCCACCACCCTCATCCATCTACGCCACTCACACGCAGTCCGTCATCTCAGTTCTCCGAGACTCACCCAAATTCAAAATAAGGGAGGCGGCCATTAGGGTTTTGTGAGAAATGAGAAATGACGTACGTGAAATTGATTATGATAGAGTATATTATTAGATTTAATTGTTGATTTAATAAAGAAAGGGTATAATTGAGATTTTATGACCTCTTTTGGTCTTAATTGTTTTACTAAACTTGTTTGTGTCATTTTGTTTATAGGTATTAGGGATTGTCTTATATTGTTAATAAACTCTTAATATATTCCCCTCCATTGATTACTTGGAATATTGTGATTATGACGCTTTAAAGAGGCATATATGATGATAAATTTCAATTGATGCGTGAAGAAATATTGAGAATTTGAAATTTATGAAGAAATGAGGTCGGAAAGAAACATTAATTTAATTTACCAATTTATTTTTTGAAACTTTTATGTTTCTTGTGCAGACATGCCAGTAATGTATTGAAAGACCCTACCTCCTTCCCGTGACAAAAAAATAATGAAACTTTTATTGACTCGACCGGGCCCCACATCAACTAAGAAAAGTCTCAAAGTGAATTAATTTCTTGGAATTCAATATTTAATTTGGATTAATTAATAAACATTGCCCCATAATTACCACTAAAATTAATAATATGTTGGATTTAAATAACATATTAAACTTAGATTTTGTATGTGAAGCTTTTTAATTAATGTGTCTCCTAGCATCATTAAATAAACTTAATGCATTAATGTGTAGGGTTAGTTGTAAAATTGTTCCAATTAGAAATTGGCCTATCTGTTAAATATTATTGAATGAAAACCATTATTAACTTTTGAATGATGGAATTCACAATTTGTTGGAATTTTTTCATTATCACTTTTTCAATTCAATAAAAGATTGAACTCAAGAAAAAAAAAAAAAAAAGACTTGAAGCATGAAAATTAACTTGATCATCACTTTTTTAATTCAATTGCAGACTTAATGATATTATATATATTATTAGTTTACAAATGCAGATTTATTATTTTACGAATTTATATTAGTTTTCAATTTAATTAATATTATTTATTCACGTGTTCATTAATGAACATGATTTCTTGTGTCATCACCATTAAATTTAGTTGAAGTGGAGAAAAAAAAATTGATTGCATGTTCTACTTTGAAAAAATGAAGCAATTATATAATAATGTTGGTAGGTAGAGTTAGATTAAAAACAACAAATCTGAAAGCTAGCTCCCCTGCATTAATTAAATCGGATGAGACATTTGTACGTAGTGTCAAATTAATTAAAGACAAATAAAAATTAATGATCAATATTGTGTATGATAACCTCCATTAAAACCCTAATTATTTCCTTATCTTCTCCACTTCTTCTTCTTCCTCTTCCTTCCTTCCTCCCACCCCATCCTCTTTCCAGCGCCGCCGCCCACCGCCCAACTCTCTCGCCCGCAGCCATCGTCCCCCTCTTTCCTCCACCCGTTCGTTGCTTTATTTTTTAAGGAGTAAAAAGTTACATGCATTTTTCAAATAAGAAAATGTTCGATTAATAATGAGAAATACGTTCTTTTGAAAATGTTCAATTAATAATGGAATAGAGAGAATAGGATGCAAGGTGTTCTCCGTGTCTGCATATTTCAATACTTTCAATTATACCAAGTTATTTACTCGAGTTTAAATATATATGGGTAAGATTTTGCTAAAATAGAGATAGAAAAAAAGAAGAAGATAAAAATAGGTGTTAAAAATAGATATATTTTTTAATTATAGCAATTTCCATTTTTTAATTTATGATTTTTTTTTTTTTTTTTTGTAACTCATGCAATTCATTTTGGGGTGATTAAACCAAATAAATGAATATTGCAGCTCCACGATGATTACAATATCGGGTAACCCTGTCATATATTTAATCCCCCCAGATATGTTTGTAAGCGAGATAATTGTCTTTTCACCACAACCGCATCTCTTTTCGGAAGACGGTTGAGTCTTCCCATTTTTTGTTCCATTCTCAAGTCCCTGAACTTATGAAGTCTCGTTTCTGTAGTGGACCAATTTGTTAACATCCCGCCGAGCCATTTTTTATTAACACAATGACACCGGGCCTTTATTGCAGCCCGTGATACTGAATCAGCTGCTTTTTTTTTGGTCAATGTGTAATTGCAGCTTCTACTCCTCCTCCCATATTCATGATTGACCATTCCTTTTCTATTCTCATGCATACTCAATTTTGTTGCAATGAGAAAAATGACATTCAAAATAAACACAATATTTATGCAATCCTTCTCTAACTGATTTTCTAGTCTTCTTTAGCTCATCCCCTAACATTAATTTTCTTCTAAATATATGATATGTTTAAAAAACGGGGTTGAATAACTCAATTGTTAAATGTACTAGCAAAAAAATATAACTAAATTGGAAAAATATTATTTATGTCATGTAACTTTCACCTTTTTTTTTAAAATAGTTTCAAAAAAAAATTAATTTATGTCAATTGGTTAGTTTACATTATTGTGTGAATCAAGTTACTATAGTGAATTTACATGATTATAACGCTACTCTTTGTTCATGATGCTTACATAACATTTTTTTTATTGTACATACTTCTATCCTAGAATTCATTAAAAAATATTATTATATAGTAAGTAAATGATTTTTGATGGCCACAAAATCGTAGCAAATTACTACGAAAATTTTCAAACTGACGATGTAATTGAGAAGACGCTTTCATCGAATCGAGCTTGAAAAATACTAAGTTCGATCGAGTCAAATTTCATGCTTTAAGTTTTTTTTTTCTTGAGTTCATGATTTCGATCTTTTATCGAGTTGAAAAAGAGTAGCACACGAATTGGTTAAATCCAATTGTACCTCTCATTAAAATATGTTGGATAGATGATCAACCAACTTTCCAATGGCTGATGGATGATCGACTAGTACTGTTGGATAGATCTCGTCGAGAGATTTCTGGAACACTTTTCTGATTCTCGATCGGAGTTCTAGATATCCGGTTATGGCTGGTCAAAGTTTGGTGAAAAACCCTTATAGTCGGAACATCTTCCTCAGGCCATAACTTTTATTACAGAACTCCGAAGTTTGTGTTTCTGGTCTTGTTTGAAAGTTGTTTCCATAAGCTTTACAGAACATATTTTAGTTTTTCAATCGGAGTTATAAAACTCCAGTTATTACCAGTCAAAGTGTTATTAAATTTTTAGATTTATTTTATCTTCCCTTTCACTTTCATACTATCTTTCCCGTTTTCCGGCGACTCTCCGTCGGTGCGGCACCTATGTTGTTGGTGGACCACCTTGCTGAAACTTTTTCCGGTAGGTGGTGGAGTTATGAGTTATGGGGTTGAATATATTGAGGTATAAAGATATATGTTGTGTTTTGTAGATAAATAAATTAGTTGTGAAATATATGTTTTATGAATATGTGATATTATGCATGTTCCTTTGTTATTAAGTATGTTCTATCGATACATCAATGTTTATGTGTATGCATGTCCAAATGTGAAGAAGCATGCTACATGGATATATGAATGTCTTCATACATGCACGTTAAAACGTGAAGATATATGATATACGGTCAAGACCGTGCAAGATGTATGGTATACAGATAATAACTGCACTAGCTATGATAAGACCACGGGTAACACCGTACAAGATTTGATCGAAAGATCACCTTCGGATAGCTCACGAACAAGATGCTCGAGCGGGGTAAAGCGTGCCCCAACAAGATTGATGTGCTCTTACGTGTACTATATTATAACTATCCCTATTTATTAATATAAAACATGATGTTGAACATGTTGCATGGTTGTCGTATGATTGATGATACTTGAAGGATGTAATTTGAGTTGTCGCTATGTGACTTTAATGGTTGACCTTTATTAAGGATTGAGAATAATGAGTCTCAAATTTATGTTTGTGATATACATTGATTCTCGGGTTGAACTTTATTAAACTTACTTTCCATTTTATAATTAAATACATTTATATTTAATTTAATTATTACTCTTTTTTTTTTTTTTTTACCTTTTGTCCATACTTATTCCTCTGGACAGAACATATGATGTGTAAACCAATTAAATTATGTATATATATATATAACTAATTCACGCTTTAGGAAAGGTCAGACTGATAGTCATCATATCACACGTGATGTGTAAACCAATATATATATATATATATGATATAATAAAATAAAATACATTACTTGCATGTATGTACAAGCAAGATAAAAGTTGGATAATTAAATTATGTTTTTTTTATATAGATCAAAAATTGTGGTTCTATTTCATTATATGTGTATACAAATCAACAAAACATTATTCATTGTTTATAATTTTGAATTTTACCTATGAATTTTCAAATATTCCCTTATTAATTTAATGGATCTTGGAATTGAAAAACTCTCTTTTCTTTTCCATATATATTAAAATAATTTAAATTAATATGCATTAAATATGAGTAATTTTGACATTATAAACATCCTCAAAAGAAAATGAGACTATATTTTAAAATAAATAAAAAAGGATACGTGACAATAATTTCGGGACGAAGGGATGATATTCTCTTATGACTAAAAAATATGTGCCTTCTTGATTACATGTATAGAATATGATGACTTGAAAAATAGTAAACCTATCAAATAAAGGTTAAGAAGGTTTTTCTTACTGATTCAGAACCTGAAAAATCGAAAACTACCGATACAGAATTCGTAAAATAGAAACTAATTATAATTTAGACCCACGCATTCTTAGATCAACCATATGTTACATTTATACTTTTTGGTTACCAAACATGTTTGTTTTTTTTTTTTACAAATCACAATTCTAGAAATTAGGAAAATTAATATTTATAAAGGGGTTTTAATTCCAAGTTTAGTCTAAAATTGATAAAAAATTCCAGAGATTAATTAATTAAAGTTTCTCATTAATTTTCTACTCCTACTTTCATTTTTTGCTCAATAGCTTGTAGTCACAATAACTCTTTTATTTTATATTTAATAATCTTTTTTCATGTATATAATTAAAAATGCACGTTTTACTGGACAAAGGGAATAATAAATATTGGACAGATCGATCTTATGCAGAATGTGCTTGTAAATGCTGCAGTAACTTTGTACTCAATAATAGTAATATATAGATACTCCACCATGTTAACCTTTAAAAAAATAGAGTTTGCATCTTAAATTAAGAAGTACAAACTTCTTTACATACAATTATTATATTCTAAAATGAAATAATTTATTAATTCTCATTCTTCAAGGCATGCAATTATTAACTTAGTAGTACTTTAGGATATTTGACGAAGACACAAACCTAATTTTCGTGTGAGAAGACAAAAAGAAAGAATTGAATGAAATGGGTTTATAAATATTTGTGTTGTGTATCATTCGATTAATATCACACAAGTTTCTAACTCTCTCTCTCTTTTCCAAGTTTCCAACACTCTCTCTCTTTCGACTTCTTCATCAAATGGCCGATTCATTTCTACTTTAGTACTGTTTTTCTTTAAATATTTTCTTAATTAACCAGAAGTAAAAATTACTTTTGTTAATTTGACATTTGATAAAGAAGAAGTTCACTGTTGCGACACTGAAAGTTCACTGAAAAGATGTTATTACACTAAAAGTTCACTGATAACAAATGATACTTCTCTTTTTATAAATGTTTGACTCGAAAGACACGTGAACCTAATTGAGCTGGTACTTTAATTATATATACTAGTTTTTTCCCGTGGGTTGCACGGATCAATTGTAAAATTCAAATGAATCAAATAAAGAAAAAGAAATTGACAATCAATTGTGGAGATCTTTAGAATTTTCACCGAAAGACTCGACGACTTAGATTGGATCTCCGTGTTAGAACTACAAATATTTAAATAAAATTTATGTGTTTCCTTTTCCGTGTTAAAAATTGTTAACATTCTTACAATTGAAAAACTCAATTAAGATTCAAGATTTAGAAGAAATGATAAAATTTTTTTAAAGCAATTAGATATGTTCTAAGGCAACACTAAATATATAAAGGTTTAGAACAAAAAAGAAACGACAACATCCTCAAAACATTTACAATATTTTTCAGCTTAGTATAGTCATAGAGAAGTCGGAGCTCATAAGTTTCTACTTTTTCTACTTAAGAGGCTTCAACTATTTGAATAAATGATTAAAGTTCTAACTATTCGAAGAAATGATTAAAGTGGACATATTTCTCATTTCCTTACTTCAACAAAAGAATCATCACACATATTTTAAGAATTTGTTATACAAACAACAATGGAACTAAGGGTGAATCCCATCAAACTATAAACAACCAGACTTGTAAATTGTGCATCATATGTTCACAATCTAAACTCATTGGTAATTAAAGGAACAAAAAATAGATAACATCATAACCTAGCTTTCCCGAGATCCACAAAACAATTATACCACTATTAAGTAGTAAACCTTTCAATCTATACTCTGCACTGTAGAGAGTGAAACCCATAAAACTTTAAACAATTAGACCTGCAAATTGGGCATAATGCATCACTCTCATAAATTTCACCACATTTGTGGATCGAATTCAAATCACATTATATTCATTGTTAATTGAAGAAAATAAAAAATAGTTAATTTCACAACCTATCTCAAAATTCATAAAACATAAAATATTTTTTATTTCAATTCAAGGATCAAACATTTTTTACTATTTAAATATAAACACTTTCTACTTTAATGAATGCATCAAATTCCTTGGTACGATATGTTTAGCTATAGAACGCACTGAAATTGTGCTTTGCTGAAATAAAAAAAATATTGTTACTTTAGCGTATGACTTGTGGAGTATTTGGAAACAACTTCAACATGTATTTGTAAAAAAAAAAAATACAACAAAGAGATGTAACTATTATAAAAAACGACAGTAATCCATAAGATTTTAGTATTCCTCAATCAACAATTATACTTTTGTCTAGGGATACCACTAACCTATCGTACATATATAGCATTCGTATTTGGTGTGAGGGAAGTAAGAATATGAAAAAACATACCGTTACCATCATTGCATCAATTCATTTTAATTCTCATAAGTGAAAATGGGTGTATGGCCAAATAATTGAATGAATGCAACCTTTACAAATTCCTGTATAAATGAATGTATACGCATACATCACTATTATAATTCTTTTTAGAATTCTAATAGACTCATCTTAAAGGGATGACACATAGAATAAATTAATATGTGGCATGACACATGGCCTTAAATTAATATGTGTCAAACTTCAAATGACACATGGCGAAATCAGGAGAGACACGTGTCAAAAGCAGGAGAGCCGCATCCTCCTTTTATTATATAAGATTGTCAAATAAATCATGGTGAAAGAGTATTAATGTCAGGTTATAACTTTTTTTTTTTTGAAAGATAATGATGGTATATATATATTACTGACAGAGTACACGGGGTATTAACAACCCATTACAAATCGTTCCGTATCAAATCTATAGAGATCAATCCTATTTAGGTGATACAAGACCAAGGAGCTTGTTCCCAATTGTAGAAAGATGTCTCAATAATTTTGTGAGCCTTCATCCATTTCCAGGTACTAAACTTATTGCTATCCGAAATTTCTTCTGTAGACCATGTTCTATCGTTGAAGATTGTATCATTCTGTGCTCTCCAAATTTTCCAAATAGTGCACTGCCATATTAGACCCCTGATTTTCCTCAATTTTGAGTTTGTTCCTGAGTTGCAGAATATCATGAAATGGCCATCAATGGAATTAGAATATGCCAAGGAGCTCTCCACCCACCTTTGAATATCACTCCACACCAACAGGGCCTTTGGGCAAGTTATGAGTACATGATGCCCAGTTTCTGGGGCTGAGTTACAGCGCCTGCAAATTCCACTAACAACCTCTGTGTTGGAGTAATAATTTACTGTAATTAATACACTATATCATTACATGTGTAAATATGTGCAAGAAACTAATGACTAATAGGAAAATCAAATCAGACGTTCGTACTTTATATATATATTGTCAAAGACATAAAATTTGACCAAAGAGTATCCAGAAGAAGTAAAAGGGATGAAGGAATGGCAACGGTGCTCCCCCTCTTTTACAAGGGTATTTTTCTAAGTTAACTAGAAGTAAGAAGTATATTTCGTAGTTTGACATTTGATAAAGAAGAAGTACACTGAAAAGATGTAATGAGAATGAAAGTTTACTAAAAAAAAAATGTCATGACGCTGAAAGTTCACTGATATGAGAGTGTACTTCTCTTTTTATAAGGGTACTTCTCTTAATTAACTAGAAATAAAGAGTAACTTTGATAATTTGACATTTGATAAAGAAGAAGTTCACTCATATCAAAGGGTACTTCTAAATCTTTTTATAAGAATACTTATCTTAATTAACTAGAAGTAAAAAGTACTTTTGGTAATTTGACATTTGATAAAGAAGAAGTTCACTAGAAATATGTAATGACACTGAAAGTTCACTAAAAATATGTTGTGACATTGAAAGTTCACTGAAAAGATGTCATTACACTGAAATTAAAGTTCACTTAATATTACAATATAATATGAGGCTTTATAAATAAATGTAGATGGATTCAATGCAACCCAATTTAATTAATGTCTAAAATATTTATGCAGCTACCGCCCCCTCCTTCAATATTTATGCAGTTGCAGCCGTGTCCTCCTAATGATGATGAGATCCAATCCCTTCTTTTTGATGATTTAATAACCAGCTTTTTTGATGCTGCCTCTACTTCTACTTAATTGTACTAATATTAATAATATATAATTAGTATTTTAATTGTTTCAACAATTATATATATATTCTACTAATATTCTACTACTCCATATAGCTAGGTTAAAAAGTGAATATCAATCTATCACATGGAGTAGTTATTTAAAAAGTAATGAGGGGGTATGGGTCATCAGTTCCCACCCCTGAATGTCTAATATATACTCTCACTCTCAATGTATGCACTGTTTGAAATTTATTGTTCCTAACTAGGTACAAACGTCTCATTAGACTTAATTTCAGAATAGTTTTTACATATTTGTTGTTTAATCTAATTCTACCTACCAACATTATATAAATTGTTTAATTTTTTAAAGTAGAACATGCATGCGAATATTTTTTCAGTTGTGAATTTTTTATGAATAAAATATTTATTTTTCCTATAAATATAAACAAATCACAAATTATCTCCAAATTAAACCAAATATAATTAATTAGTCAAAATTTAGCAATAAAAATATGAAATTATAATAAAATTAAACTTAAATGAGCAATAAAAATCATGCAATTGTTGGTAATATTATTGACTCATTATTTGACCCGCAACACTTAATTACAAATGAAGCTAATTAATTGAGACATTACTACATGCAACAGAATTAAGACCCTTAATTATAACTACCTACTTTACCCAACTTAATTTCTTTATAAAATATTATTATATGTTCAATAATAAAACTAAAATATTCATATTTATAAGTTTAGTTGGGCCTATAATCTATAAACATCTGAAACTAGAAAAAATTAATGAATGATAAATATAAAAAAATTTAGAAAAATATGAAGTCTTAAGGGTAAAAATCTCTAAAAATATATAAGTATGAAATGTGTACATATGAATCGTACATGAAACATGCATATACATATCGTGCATAATATGTGCACATACGAATCGTGCATGAAATGTGCACGTACGGATCGTGCATGAAATATGCACGAAATGTGCAAGTTATTTAAATCCAACATAATAGTATTAATTCAATTCATTGTTCTGGGATAAAAGTTTCAATAATTCCAACTAAAGTGGATTATGAAACTAGGGAGTCTATATCTAAAGAGCGAGCAAAGATGAGGGATGAGTTCATTGTTCAAGAAGGAGGAGTTAACAGCTCAAGCTAGCACTTCAGAAGAAGAAGGAGGAGTTAATAAGGGAAGCAGATCGAAGAGGAGAACAGGGTGTTCTTAACATGTAATACCAAGCTTTTGAAACAAGGAAGTACGTTCTATAAAGCTCGATGTATACACATTTAAGACAGCATATAATGTGGACCAGGTAATTAATACATTTAACCTCGAGAAAAAGAATGCATGATCAAGGGGTTCATCCAGAAACATCTATTGACTGAAGAAGCTGATGAAGTTAATTAGTTTTTACTGTAAATTTTGTTAGCCTATATGTTAACTGAGAAAGAATGCTGAATACACTCACTTGACAGACTCAACAACATTTCCGTTTCCTATCACCATTGATGCAGTTATTTTGTTCGAGACTCAACTTGATAGTAATATGCACTTATTTTGTGCGAGTTTTAAAGGGAAGCAAACAAAGCAAGGTTTATATAGAGGCATGGAGCTTCTAGAAAAAAATAAATTTCACATCTTCCTTATATAATAATTCTGTAATTTGAATTTTTTTAAAATAATTTTCTCTCTCTTTTTCAATTTAAATTTTTAAAATTGTTTTTTCTTTCTTATCCATTCTCCCTCTTCCTAATTACAATTTGCATGCATTTTTTAAACTATTTTTTAATTTTTCTTTCATTTTTTTCTACCATATATAAAATTTCATACATATACAATTTAAAAAATTATATATTTTTTACGATCCTCCTTGTTACACTAGTTAAAATTTATTTTCGATGAAAAACCACTCTTGTGGCTGGACCAATGGTAATGGATTCTATTGAGATTATTTAGATCCGATCGATGTGACCGAGTCAATTGATGTTTCATTTTTTTGTCATGGGGAAGGAGGTGGGGTCCGCCCTAATTAATGTTTTTTCATGATTAATTATGCACTTCAATACAACATAAAAGTTCAAAAAAAAAATTCTTTTGGTAAAGTAGGTAAACATTGGGGATCTCGTCAGCAGTTTGCAGTTGAGCAATCCTCACCACTTCTGTATTATTACTAAAAAAAGAAAATGTAGTTCAATGACAACTGCAAAACATAAAAAGTACGTACTTAATTAGTTTGGACGAACCAAAAACGAAATTATACTTATTAAATTGAATAGAGGGAGTATATACCTCAATCACCGGCAACAGTGGTTTTTTTTTTTGATGGAAGTTAAATACCCATCCCTTTTTTCCCCTCCCCATGACTCGAACCCAGGACCTAAGGCCTAGGTAGTGGTGCTCTAACCACTTGAGCTATCCCACTTTGTCATCACCGGCAACAGTGGTGATTGCAGATCAGCGTAGACATCGCTGATGAACTGTTGGAACCGGGCCTTGTATAGGCCGACATCGTTGGAATTGACGTCGGCTTCACCCTGGTACTATAATATGGCACGGATGACTCCGCCCACCTTCAGCAGTGCCGCCGTTGCCCTGGCCACCATGTTGTCCGGGCCTATAATCTATAAACATCTAAAACTAGAAAAAATTAATGAATGATAAATATAAAAGAAATTAGAAAAATCTGAAGTCTTAAGGGTAAAAATCTCTTAAAATATATAAGTATGAAATGTATACATATGAATCGTACATGAAACATGCATATACATATCGTGCATAAAATGTGCACGAAATGTGCACATACGGATCGTGCATGAAATGTGCACACTCCCCCTAACTTGGCTCTTTTACTCATGTCAAGGCACTTACTCTCAAGTTTGGGCAATTCCTCCATGAACTCAACTTTGCAACACTCTTCAATCATCTTTTCTCCTCTCTCCATATTAATGTCACTTTGTATGCCTATGGCCATGCAATGCTCTTTTGGGTTGCACTCGGTAGTAGATGGAGACTTGTCATCTTCAATTTGTTCTTCAATGGTAGCTTCTTGAAAAACTTGAATCTCACTCACATTCATTAATGCTTGAATTTCACCCATTCGAGCCTTAATACTTTCTACTCTATGCTCTAAATTTTCAAGGGTCGAATCCGCCTCGTTCAACCTTTCATCAACCACTCCCATGAATTTTTTTGTTTCTCCCATGACACTAATGAACATTTCCTCCATTCTTATCCTTTTTTATTGTTCATCCATGACATCATTGGGCACACCATAATTGGAAGGTGGTTGAAAGGAATTTCTCAAGTTGGCATAATGAAAATCATCATGGTCCTTCGAACACGGGTAGTAATGCTCATTATGGTTGTGACAAAAGCTTTCAAAGTGTCTTTCTCCATAGTCCATCTCCCTTTGATAGCCCATAAAACTTGCTCTTTCCACATAACTTGGCCTTGACAACCAATTGGGAGCTCGTTCAATTAGCAAAGTCGTCAATCTAACCAATTGAGTTGCCAAATTCACTATAGCCTCTAAATCACTCATATCTTCAAAAGAACTTGACCTTTTTCACCTAGAAAAAAGACAAGAAGAAGCAGTGATATAAAGATAACAATAGAAACAAGAAAATAAAAACAAATATTTTTGGTGTTTTCAAGGATTTTTCAAAAGCAAGTAAAATCTAGCTTAATACCACTCTAGAACTAAAACGCCTTCCCCGGCAGCGGCGCCATAAACTTGATTCATGTATTTTACAACTCTAAAATACACGAGCGCAAGTATACGGTGTATATCGTAGTGAAGTAAGTACGAGGTCGATCCCACAGAGAAGGGTTAGTGTAAAAGTGATATTTGTTGGCACGATTCTATCTAGACACGATTGATTTGCAAGGAATGTTTAAAAACTAAGACTAATTCTAATGCTATCTATAAATGTCACTAAGAAAGCAAAGTAAAACTAGCCTAAATCCAAATCAATAACAAACTAATGAAAAGAAAATAACAAAAATAATCAAGAAAAAATGTGGTTCCAAGGCATATGCAATATTTAGAAATCTATTTATGAATAATGACTCATTCAAATGGCAATTAAGTTTGTCTTTATAGGGTAGATCACTAAAGAAGAATTAATTAATCTCTCGATTTAATTAATCCAAAGGAAAACACAATATAAGTTCGTATCTCTAACTCACAAATATTGTATCACCTAAATTAGTCCAAAGGATCATTCAATTCCCTCCCAATAATTAATCCTCTCTCGAGATTATAATAATATTGTATGCTTACGTACGATTAATGAAATAAATCTCTCGATACTACCCCAATTAACAATAAATAAGACATATTATCATGACCACTAATAACATGCTTTCAAATAATAATTAAGCACACAAATAAGAGACAAACACCATTTAAAGTAAAACATTAATCCATAAATTTCAGTCCAAATAATTACAAGCCTTGAAATCCTAAAGTGTTCTACATAATCTCAAATACAATAAAAAGTAAAATAATTAAAATAAATAAAAGGGATAGAGAAAGCTTAGATAGTGTAGGTGATTGGAGTGTGAAAATTCCAAGCTAATCCACCATTTGAAGTTCCAATGGATGAAACACCTTGCAATAGGTGTGAGTGTGTTTTCTTCGCAGCTGCTGCTCCACAATTCGCTACCTTCTCTGCTTCCTGCGTGCCCTCTCCAAAAATATTTTCGCCCTATTTTTGTTGTTTCCCCCTTTTCAAAAGTTGTTGCGGCTACTAATTTTTATCCCCATAAAAGTGTGTTCCAGTGTATGAGTTATATGGCAAAATAGCTACTGCTTTCAATTGTTGACTTTGACCAACTAAATGAGAATGGAGATATTGTCAATCTTCAAAGCTAATGGGTTGTGTTTTATTTGCTGAAAATGGGTTGCAGAGAATTAAATAAATGGGTCAAACAATTTAATTGTTTGGCCCAAATAATTTTCAATCTCAATTTCTACTCGTTTTATCCTCGATTTTGATTTCTTTCTTAGTTGGCTTCACTAAAAATTTAGGTGAATGTTTTTGCCTCCAAAATAACAATTTTTCCTACAAAATACACAAAACACCACCTTTCTCCCTATCAAGTGCAATTAGCCAAAATTGATCAATAAAAGCATGAAATTCTAAGAAAATTGAGCTCAAAATGTGTCATAAAAATGTACAAATTCCACCCGAATCATTACTAACAAAGAAAATGTAGTTCAATGACAACTGCAAAACGTAAAAAGTACGTACTTAATTAGTTTGGACGAACCAAAAATGAAAGTATACTTATTAAATTGAATGGAGGGAGTATATACCTCAATCACCGGCAACAGTGGTGATTGCAGATCAGCGCAGACGTCGCTGATGAACTGTTGGAACCGGGCCTTGTATAGGCCGACATCGTTGGAATTGGCGTCGGCTTCACCCTTGTACTATAATATGGCACGGATGACTCCGCCCACCTGTTAGGGTTATACTGGCAAGTATGCTTTTAGTGCTACTTATGTATACAAACTGATTTTTGCACTTATTAATGAGAATAAAATTTTGTCACTGGTTGCTTTAAATATAATGAATGGTAATTATTTATTGCATAAACGTTCAGATGTACTTTACATTGTAGACAATGTGGTGTGTAGAAGATCACAGAAGATCACATTGTCAGTTCATTGTATATAAGTACAATTGATTCACAACTTAGATGGAATTGACCAATCCATTGGTAGAAGTTGAGGTGTAAGGCTCAGATTGGTTTGTCTTGACCAAGAGATTACACTAGTGCATTATAATCTGCTGAATAGGACCTACAGAGAGGTAATTCTTTTAGACTGGCTTAAGGAATGAAGAATTAGACCTCAGTGGTTGTTGATTTCTTAATCTCTGTCACTTAAATGGAATTGTCTGTAGTTAAGAAGTATTGCTTTGATTTATTATGGGTTAAGAATCAATGTGATTCAATACTTTATATTTTGGGCAATATTATTAATTATAGGACAGATTGCCAAAATTAATACAGAGAATCGTGTCTTGGAGTGTCAAGTTGATTATGTCCCCTTGGTGGGCTCAGAAGGTTTATCATATCAAATATGATCAGTGGAATTTATTTCCGGTATGATAATAATGTTGAGTTGTCCTTACTTCGAGGATTAAAAGATATTAATTAATTAAAGCATTCAATAGATTAAATTAATTGATGGACATTGAATCTTAAACACGGGAAATAATAACCGGAAGCCATATTTCGTAATATGGGTTAGGATGGATAATGCAATATTAATTCTATAGTGGAATGAATTAATATTAATGGGCTGGAAAAATATTGTGGCTCAATATTGATTTCTGGGCCCATTGGGAGGTCCAATCCTAATTCTCCTAAAGGCCCCTCAAGTAGCCCAATAAAAGTCCATTAACTGACGTAATTAAAAAGATAAGAATTAATCTTGTTGCAAGAAAGAGAGGAAAGTAGTGCTTATTTTGGTGAGAGAATATTATGGAGAAAGATATGGAAATAATATAATATCTCTTGGAGAATAAAATATTTATATATAGATCTCCAATATTTTCTAATAAATAAATTGACTATTCTCTCTCTTATATATAGAGGAAAAACCGCCACTCTTGTTTTAAGAGTTGTAAAAAAAAAATCGGTATTCTCCAAAAATACAGAAAAGAGAGATCTGTAATTTTCGAAATTACAGTGTGTGCAACAAGAGAAAATTAATTCTTCCTTGAGAGTTAATAGTTCGTGAGATCTCCCACCGGATCAACGGGCTAGTTATTAGGGAATACTTGAGAAGGCAATTGGGTTAAAGTTGTTATTCTTCTCAACGGTATCTCTCCGATTCAAAGGTAAACACGTAATCCCTTAGTTCTGCATGTTTAGGGATTTAATTATTTACCGTACATTCATTACATGAATTAGTTGATTTAATTTGTTTAAATTATGAAATTAGATTTATGATAATTTTAATGACTCTGATCCAGAAATGGAGCCGCCTGAGCACGACTATCATGGAGATACTCAATGATTGTATTATACTGGAATATACAGGGTGTCGGGAATGTCGACTCGCAGGATATACTAAAAAGCCATTGTCGCACCCTCAAACCAGAATTTTTGGTAATTGTTGAGCCAAAAGTTTGTTTTCATAGTATTAAAGATAATTTTTGGACATCCATTGGTGTACAATTCCTGCCTGAAAACGAGCGGGAGAATATGTGCCCCAACATTTGGGTTTTTTGCAACCCAACTTGGCACAACTGCTCTACGGTCTATGGATTCACGGACCAGATTATCTTCATTCGTACGGACCTAAATAATCTTGGGTTTTACTTTGGATTCGTACATGCTGCTTCGGACCCCTCCCGACGGCGAATTCTGTGGCAGCAGGTGATTGCATTACGGCTACAACCTCTATGCTTGATAGGAGACTTCAATGCGGTTTTGGGGGCACATGAGCATGTGGGAGCCATGGGTCCGAGCCCATCGGCTTGTCGCGACTTTCGAATGTTTTTGGCGAATTCTGAACTTTTGGAGGTGGAGGTGTCGGGGCCGGCATATACTTAGGCCATCCGCCGTAAAGATGGGAGAATGGCTGCATCACGGCTTGACAGAATACTGGCTTCATCGAATTTTTTGCAAAGCTGGACTTCGGTTGCTGCAACCCTTTTACCAAGAATTTCTTCTGATCACCATCCGATGCTCCTTGACTGTGCCGTGGGGGTTCGTGCGAGAGGGGGGCTCTTTAGATTCCAGAAGATGTGGTTGCTTGATAAGCGCTGCCTATCAGAAATTCGACGCTCATGGGAGAGATTTCTTCAAGCACCGGACCCGATTTCTCTGGTTAAGCTCAAATTAAAGAGGCTGAAAGGCGAGTTAAAGATATGGAACAGAGAGATATTTAGGAATGTGGATTCCAAAATTGAGGCGGCTAAAACAGATTTGTTGAACGTCCAATGCAAAATTGGGGCACAAGGATACACCGCGACTCTTACTTTAATGGAGATTGAGGCAAAACATAACTTGAGCGCCCTACTGAGGCACCAACACTCACTCCACGCTCAACAAAACAGGGTGACCTGGCTCAAAGACGGCGACAGAAACATAAATTTTTTTCATACATTGAACCAACTGAGGAAGGCGCGAAAACCAATGGAGACCTTGCTTATTAATGGAAGCCGATGTACTAATCAAGACGAGATCGCAAAACACATCTTACACTTCTACGAAAATCTGTTCACAGCCCCGGAACGAGATGAAAATGACACAGTTCTCCCCATCACTTTTCGTTCCCAGCTCAATTCGGAGCAAAACAACTCCCTTTCCCGTATTCCATCGGCGGATGAGATACAAAAAGCTTTTTTCGACCTATCGCTAGATAGAGCGCCTGGTCCAGATGGTTTTAGTGGTTGCTTTTATCGGGCGGCATGGGGCATAATTCAGGAGGATATTATCAGGGCAGCCCAATATTTTTTCCGCTTTGAGTTCCTGCCACATGGACTGAATTCGAACTTGGTGACCTTGATACCGAAATATAATGGGGCCGACAAGATCGAGGACTTTAGGGCTATAGTATTGGGGAATTTTCTATACAAGGCATTGTCGAAGATTATTGCAAACAGATTGGGACCCATTCTCTCAGAAATCCTTTCTCCATCACAGTTTGGCTTCATCCCAGGTAGAAATATTCATCACGGCATTGCAGTTGCCTCAGAAGGCATTAATTGCCTGGATCGTACAAAGGTGCATGGAAATTTAGCTATGAAAATCGACATCCGCAAGGCCTTCGACACTATCCGATGGGACTTCTTGATGACCGTCCTTCATGGTTTAGGGTTCAACAATAAATTCTGCCAAATTATTACTTGTGTACTGCAATCTGCGAGACTCTCAATTCTCCTTAATGGGCATCTGCATGGATATTTTCCTTGTTCGCAGGGAGTACGACAAGGGGACCCCTTATCTCCGCTCCTATTTTGTTTGGAAGGGGAAGTTCTTATTGCGCTCGTAGACGCCGAAGTGGAGAAAGGCAGATTGAGGACGACATTTATCCGGAGAGGCTTAGAATGTCCAATAACCCTTCTATATGCGGATGATATCCTCATCTTTTGTCGAGCAGACCGGGGAAGTATACGGACAATCAAAAATATTTTAGAGATTTATGGGGATCTATCAGGCCAGAAATTCAACCCCATGAAGTCAAGTGTTTATTTTGGTAAATATGTGAGTCAAAACAACAGGAGATACTTTCGGAACCTGATGGGCATGAATGCAGGAACGCTGCCATTTATTTACTTAGGAGCTCCGATATTCAAAGGCGTTCCGCGGACAGTTCATCTAAAATCAATTGCGGATAAAATCCTCGCAAAATTCTCTATTGGAAAGGGAAATCCCTATCGCTTGCAGGACGAGTTTGTTTGGTTAATCACGTGATAACGTCATCTACGGTGCACACCATGATGGTGTATAAATGGCCCCCAATGCTTCTACACAGAATTGAGAAGGCTATGCGGAACTTTATATTGACTGGTAATATTGATAGACGAGGCCACTGTTCAGTTTCATGGGAAAAAGTAATCGCGTCAAGACGTGAAGGGGGATTGGGAGTACGTTCAATTGTTTGCGTGAACGCTGCTTACCTGCGTAAATTGGCATGGAATATACTGACGGAGACAAATGCGCCCATGCAATTCTTAAGGAGCATATTCATGCCACTAGGAGCCAGGAGATCGCCGGCAGTAGCTTCCTCACTGTGGAAGGGGTTACGTGCACAAATAACACATATTGAAAAACATGTGCAATGGATCCCAGGTGACACGCCTTCAGTGCAATTTTGGTTGGACAATTGGCTTGGATATAAAATAGCCGATCACGTGCATATGCCATACGCAATCCACAAACAATATAGCTTCCCAATATCGGACTACTTGGCAGACGGAAAGTGGACACTTGAGGAAACATTCGTGCAAACTTTCCCATGTATCGTGTCGGACATCATGAAAACGGTATTTGCTTCAGGACAAGATTACCAGATTTGGCCATACTCCAACAATGGAAATTTGACAGCTCGCATTGCATATGAGCAAATACGACCACACTACCCTGAGGTGAGTTGGAGCAGCTGGATTTGGACATCCTTTATTCCCCCGCGGCGCTCCACGGTCATTTGGAGAGCAATTCACGGGAAGTTGCCTACATGGGATCGACTCCAGCGACTAGGGGTGATAGGTCCTGGATTATGCATAATGTGTCGCTCACATGAGGAAGGAATCGATCATATATTCAGCCAATGCATTTATTTCTGGCATACAATGGACAAGCTAATGGATTTATTCCAGGTTCGACTAGGACTGAATGAGGGATTCTTGGCGTGGATGTTGCAAGCCATTGAGATATCCCTCAGCCCCCAGCTAACAGACTTATGGAAGCTAGCGATAATCACATTGGTATGGCAAATCTGGAACACGCGGAACTCGATCATCTTTGAAGAAACGGCGTATTCAGCGGAGGGCATCCGAACAAACATTTGGGCCTTAATACACGAAGTTGATTGCAGCAAAATGGGACACATGAGCAATAGTCAGTTTGACCTCGGGATCATTAAGGAATGTCGTCTGCAAACCAACCCCCGAAAAGCGCCAACGATCAGAACAATCCAATGGACAAAGCCGAAGCCTGGAATAGTTAAAATCAATGTTGATGGGTCTGCTGCAGGAGCTCCAGGTTTAATCGCAGGAGCAGGCATATACCGAGACAACGATGGAGAGTATTTAAGAGGGTTTGCAATGAAACACGGTTGCGGATACGCGTTCGAGGCAGAACTACTTACAACACTACATGCTATCAGATTAGCGCACCTAAATGGTTGGATGAATATCTGGCTAGAATCGGACTCGATGTATGTAGTTCAAACACTGAGAGGGGACAACGGAGACTTGCCATGGAAGATCAAGGCAGCAGGTGCATAAGCAACTAGAGGGAATGCGGCTGATAGCGACGCACATTTATCGCAAAGGTAATGCCGCGGCAGACAAGCTGGCCAGCATGGCGACGGAGGACTTCAGATGGTGGACGACTCCCACCGGATCAGATTCGACCTCTCATTCTAAGGGACTTAAACACTGAATTTTACAGATTCTCGTAATTGTAACTTTAGAGGAGTTCCCTTTTCCCTGATTATGTTTTATCCCTAAGGAGGGTTTTCATAACAGGGTTTTTAATGGGGCTCCGGCCACATGAATGGAGTGTATTCTTTGGCTCTTAGGTTCTTTATATATATAAGATCTAATTTATATATTTAAATTACGTCTCAAATAGATCATGGTAATTTTAAAGGAGTCTCAAAGGATTCCAGAGAGTCTCAAAAGATCCCTAGGGCATCTCAAAAGATTCTCGGGAGTCTCAAAGGATCTCTAGCGTGATGGTCCATAACCCGTGACAATAATTCCCCACAAAGGAGATGTGGAATGCGGTCCCATAATAATTTCCCACAAAGGAGTTGGGGACCACATTGTTGGGGGACTATTATTGGGTATTGGAATAATTCCTAACACCACCTTCAGCAGTGCCACTGTTGCCCGGGCCTATAATCTATAAACATCTAAAACTAGAAAAAATTAATGAATGATAAATATAAAAAAAAATTAGAAAAATCTGAAGTCTTAAGGGTAAAAATCTCTTAAAATATATAAGTATGAAATGTATACATATGAATCGTACATGAAACATGCATATACATATCGTGCATAAAATGTGCACATACGGATCGCGCATGAAATGTGCACATGACATTTGTAGTTTATTCACTACAAGAAAAAAATTTTATCACATATCTTTTGTCAAACTCATTGTTTAATTTATCAAAGTAGAACATGTGTTCGCAGTTTCAAGCTTACGCTTCAGTCTCGAATCATACGTATAAATTAGATATGATGTAAGGTAGCTCAATCAATTTCGCTTAAAGTCTCAACTTTTTCCTGGATAAGGGTGTAATAACCCGTTACAAATTTAAATTATTAAGCAATTAATGTTTTAATTAATTATAATTATTTTAAAACTGATACTAATAACCACCATTCATATTCCTAATTCGGTTACACCTTAATAGTAATGGGGAAATGAAAAGTCAGATTAACTAAATAAAGAGCCATTCCTTTTCTCATTTGTCTCCCACACGCACACATAATTAATCGATCAGTTTATTCTCATCTTCTCTTTCACACGAAGGAAGCACTTCAGTTCTTCCCTTTCCTTGCTACTGATTTTAGCGTTGAGTTTATTTTGCTTTAAAGGCAACGACAATTACGAGAACTAGTTCATGCAAGGTTTCACGTATCATTAGTAGCTACTATTTTCTATCGACGTGGGTTTTTAATTGCTTTAATCTCTACAGTGGTTCACTACAAGAAATTTGAGAAATCGCGACGACAGTAATTTGTCATAAAAGCATCATTTTTCGTCACAAAATGTGATTGACGACGAATTTTTTCTGTCACAAAGAACGTCGTTGTATGTGCGTCGCATTAGGTAAGTGCGACGTTATTTGAATTCGTCATCATAAGTCATCTTTTGGTGACGCTAAGTTCAACGTCATTATAACGTTATATCTATGGCGACGAATAAAACGTCACATATGACATCGAATTTTGTCACTAAATATGGTATTTCGTCACTAAAAGTTCAACTTTACGTGACAGTTTGATTTATTGTCACTAAAATATTAAATTTTAGTGACGATTATCCATTTCCTATCAACTTTTTTAAAATTTAATGACAAAAATTTTGTCACGATTAGATTAATTATTTCGTCATACTTTAGACAGTTCGTCACCAAAGAGTTCAACTTTACTTGACAATTTATTTATTGTCACTAAAATATAAATGTATTGTGACGATTTTTCATTTTTTTACTAGTTTTGTCAAATTTTAGTGACACAATTTTCGTCACAATTAGATAAATTATTCCGTCACATTTTATATAGTTCGTTATCAAAGAGTTATACTTTAGTGACAAAATTTTAATCGTTGTTATATGTATCTACATAATGACGATACAATGTGTCACAAAAGAGTAACATTCAGTGACAAAATATTTGTGGTCGCTAAATAGTATAAAAAAATGACGAATTATTTTTGTCATAATTAAATATTATTTAGTGACGAATATGATAATTGTCACTAGTTTTTTTTAGACATAATGACAATATATATTTCGTCTTCTTTTAAATATTTGCCACAAAAGAATTACACTATTATTAGAATTTTTTTTTTTTGACAGGTTTACGAATTTTTTTATTGTCATCATATGTGTGTATATATAATGAGAACACAAATAGTAAAAATTTAGTAACAAAAACATTTACAGTGACAAATAAATTAAAGACCAAAAATTTAGGTTGCATTAACAAATTCAATGAACAAATAGTATTAAGCATCAAAAGCAACAAGTAAGTTTGAGTAAGAAACACTAGTTGTCATTATGTAAAAAAAAAAAAATTCCGTATATATATTCCGAAATCTTATTTCTATATCGGTGCTCCTTTTCACGCTCAAATATAATGCTGAAAAACTCCTTTTTCAGATCTCCTGTAAATTTAAAAGTATATATTAATATATATTTAAGAGAAATGTTAAAAATCAAATTATATTACGCAGATGCTATAATTAACTCAATGCCTAACACCAATGCATATATCCCAACTTCATACAAAACTACATTAAACAGAAATTGTATACTATGAACATGTTTAAATTGTGTATTAGAATCATCTAATATGCTACCGTGCAGACTACAACAAGAAGAAAAAAAAGACAAATAATTGAACATGAACAAGACTTAACCACATAGTATATTTCAATGGTTCTTTTATTTCCAAAGTTTGCAACTAGCTTAAAAGACAGAAAAAAACCAAAAAAAAAAAAAAAAAGATTCAAAATGGGGAAGTCTGTATCAATTTTAGCTTTAGTTTTGAGAAGAGTAAAAGGTCAAAACAAACCTTTGTCGAAATCTGAAAGTAGATATTCGTTATTTCTTGGACACTTGAAAAATGGATGAAGAATGCAATGATTAGAAGTAAAAAATCTTGATCTCAAGTTTAATCGTTTTAAAATTGCCCAAATTTGAAACAGACATCTTTGTGAGCATTTACCAAAAGTTTTGGCACTAAGCCATTGTTTGTAAAAAATTATGCACTTCTCTCCGTCCCATTGTTTGTTGTTCGATAAGACCCGAGCATGAGCAGCAAGATCCTATATTGAGCAATTATAAAATGATAATGTGAACGATATACTGTATATTAATAGCAACATAGGCCAAAAACCAATGTAAAGAAGAAGCAGGTTCATACCTGTGGTGAGAGCTGAGGAAGCTCATTCTGTTGATGAGCATCCATCCTAACAACTCCAAGTCGTTCAGGAAGAGCCGATGGAAGATGAAGAGGAAGATCATATCCATAGCAATGCAAAGGATTTCCTTCACCTGGGGACTGTCCGGAGAACTAATGCCATAAAGATACGGACAAACTGAGTACGTAGATTAGCTATGCACATGAACTTCTACAAGATATTGCTGTGCATACTGTTTCCTGAGGTTTAAACGCAGTGTATTAGGCTATTAGCAAATTCCATCGTCAGCTTCTTCCAAAAAATATTATTTTGTAGATAATTGAGAAAAAATTCCTTAATATCTTCTAAGTCCACGTATATGTGATTGAGACGAAGATGGAGATTGGTGGCAGATATTGCTCTCGTACGCTATTCAGTCTTAGACCCAAATCCAGCTTGTTAGTAAGGACTGACATGGTTGTGGTCGCAATTAGTTTATGCAGTCAAATTTTCCCACAATAGACTCCTACAAATTGAAAACCCCTTGCATATATATATTCACTTGGTGACCGTTAGCAATTGACAAAACACCTCAAGAGTGGCAATTCACATCAAAAGACCAACATTTCAAAATTATTGATACAACACATCAGACAACATACGACTACTATAAAGTTAGAAAAATAACAACTATTATGGAGGTGAACATTCTAGTACCAAATACATATAAAACGATTTTGAGAAACAATTTCCATCAAGCAATCGATAAGATCCTTCCACAATTTGGTTGAAATGTATCTAAACTCGATGATTTTCTATGACAGTTCTTAAGTAGGTCAGTAATAACCTTATCAAGCATTATGGCAATGACATAAAAGATCTATGTGACACATGATTTTAAACCAACGATTATGGTTGCAAGCTAATGAGAAAGAGAAAGCGGGCAACCAGGGTTTAAAATGCAGTAATAGCTCTTTGAAATACAAGCAACATATTCAACATAATGATATACATCTAAGTGTAGTAGCATTAAATGGCCTTTGGATAAACAAGTGGCTTTTCTTAATTAAAGTATTGTACAAAGAAAGCAATTTTACTCAATAATGCAGCATTCAATAAAATAGATTACTTCTTGCAAACATAAACAAATGAGGGCTCATTGGGTCACATGTAGAAGATACCTTAAATCGATGCTTCATATAGGAGGCTGCAATTTTCCATACATAGTTAAAAGATTGGTGTCAGAAGATTGGGTGCTTGAGCATACGAAAATCCCAAAGTAGTTCCTAATTAATCAGATGATACATACATTAGTCATATATGCAATGATCAAAGATGTTTCAAATAGTGAATCCCCCAAACTTAGATTAACAGTTTTTGGATACTGACCAGTGACCACCATCATTGTAAATGAATTTTAACCAGAGTTTGAGGAAAAATCTATTCGGATGCACCATCAATTAATCTTTTCATGAAGACTACTTAAATATTATAGCACTTTGAACAGAGACAACAAAATGTAGAGGCTGCATACGGTCATTCGATTGTTAATGAGAAATAAAGAGAACACGAAAGCTGTAATAGGATTCAGATCTTCCACCGGTGATACCGACATACACCATTTCTAACTGAGGTCACAGAAGAAAACAAAACCTAAAATACCAAAGATAGAGAGAGAGGGATGGGGGGAAGGATTGAGAACAGTACCAATTTGCTTGTTCTACAGATTCCATTCGATGGAGGCGTTGTTAGATTGTTCACAGTCTACACGACGGTGGGCTCCATTTGGTAAGACCGCAGGATGAGGAGAGGGATATGATCATTACGGTTTTGAATTTGATGCTTATGAGAATTATAAGGAAAGAGAAGATTTGTTTTCCTAGAATGAATTATACTATAAAAAAAATTAGGAAATTTCAATTGAAAATTTTAAATTTTCCCTCCTATTAAATTTTTAGATTTTTAAATACGATTTTGGCTCATAATTTTATTTTCTCATCCAATGATGCTAGAATTTTATGTTTAAAATGATTACTTGAATTTTAAATATTGGCACTAATATAATAAATGCATCAAAATTCATGTGTAATCGTCTTAATAAATAAATAAATATTTGAGTAGAATTTGATTACATGACATTAATTGAAATTTCGTCTCATGGAATACGATTTATATATGATCTAAAGACACCTCCTAAAAAATTAATTAGAAAATCATGATATCACCTTTTATGTTCTTTCTTTTCTTGGTGTGATGCGTGACTTTAAAATTATACTCCGTACTACTAATTTATAATTAGAATCATGCACATTAATTTAATACTCAATTGTAGTTATATATGTTAAACATGTGTTGGACTCGACATACCAATCTATTTAACCCTATAAATATAGAGTTAAGTCACAAGATACGATAGCTCGATACACTGGGTTGGCCGTTGAGCCCCTCCATTTTTAGTGAATGTTAAAAAACAATTTATTGTGTACTTTATACATTAGAAAAATTAAGAAGTGGAGTACACAATATAGGGTGTTAAGTTTACTATTACTATATATAACTGGTTGTTGATTTGTAGTGATCATGGACGAAAACATCCAAATATTCGATATATTTTTTATAATTCATTTTTCGTAATCACTGATATCGATATTAAAAAGAAATGATATTATCATGATATTTGTATAAAAATAAATAAATCAATATCGATAAATATCAATATCATTAAATATCGAAAGCATATCGTAAAATATTAAAAAAATAAAAAAAATACTCCCTCTATCCACCAAAAGCATGCTCACTTTTTTTTATACACGTTTATAAAAAAAAATCATATTTTAATTATAAAGAATATATTTAGAATAATGAATAAAGAATATATTTGGTAGGTACTCAATCTTGTTAGTAAAGTAGAAAAAATATTCAAAAGTGAACTATTCAAATAGAATAAGCATATTTTTTGTGAACCAACAAAAAAAAATGAACACACTTTTGGTGGACAGAGGGAGTATATCTGAAATAACATTGTATGTTATATTTTATATAAATTTATCACGGATATAAATGTGTTTAAATTGTTTTGTAATCCATTGTAGTTGATTGCTGGATGCTCCATTGATACTTGTACTGTATCATAACAAAAAAAGAGTTGAGATCAAGCAATTAGGTAAATTTCAATGTTTTACCACTATTAATTTTCAATGTTTTACTACTATTAATTTATAGGTTGCTCCATTAGTACTAGTACTATATAATAATAAAACAAGAATGGAGATCAACCAATTAAACAAATTTCAATATTCTACTACTAGTAATTTATACAAACTTCTATTTGATGTATATCCCTAAGTGATTAGTGTGCTAAATTATCACTTCTTCAATGTACGATCTCATAAATTAAGATTCTAATTAAAATATTGCATTAAGTGAGAAAATTTTAATTTAATTATTGTTAAATTTGAAAAACACAATTAAAATTATTATAAATCATAAATTAACACATTTAATGAAATTTTTTTAAAATACAAAATATTCTCAAATATTATGCATTTTAAATGGATATAAATAAATTGAATATCTAAAAAATAAAACAAATTTATCACTAAAATTTGGAAAAAGACGCGCGCTTGGAAAAGAAGGATTTGAGAAAGGCGGGTAAATCAGGAGGGAAACCTAAATTCTTGTTGAAACTGATTTATATAGAGTGATCGATGTTCTTGAAGTATGCACCTGGGATTTCCACACAGACGTCCGGTATTTAATTCTCAAACGCCCTTTGTTCTCGCAGGTGATACTCGCTTTTCGTCGACGGTCGTAATTTGGTGATTTATACGTTTGTCTCGACCCGTCTCTCTACTCAGGTATCCAACTTTTCTATTGGAAATTTATACGTTTGTGATTTGAAATTAAATTAAAGTTTATGCTGATCCTGTTAATTTTTAGATTATTGCACAAGTCCTCTACGGCATATCGCATAATAAGTCTGATTCGGTTAATTCTTGAATAGGATGATTCTTGGATTATTGCATAAGTTTTTATTGATTCGGCTGTTTATGTTAATTCTGCTATTACTTAGATTAATTAGTGTTTATATCATGTTATGGCGGATTAGTTGGATTATTTTGATGACAAGAATGAAATCTAATTTTTAAGTCTTACATGCCTTTGCATTATTTTTTTGATCTATTTTTTTTTATAAAATCTTTTGATTATTAGAAGAATTTATACTCTTTAGCAAGTAGAAGATTATATTGACATCAGTTTTTTTAGTTAACTTGGTGATAAAAACTGCTGACATTGGTATTCTTTACATCCATTGTTGGCTTGTCCACCTAATAGACTAAATATCAACACGGGCAATTAGTTTCACATAAAAGCCAGGAATTCTCTCACGGAAACTTAAATACTCTTGGGTTCTGGCAAGAGCTTTCTTAAAATATGGTCTATCACTAAAGTAAAAATTAATATTGCACTAAAACTGTGGAAGGAACTCCCATTTTCTTGGTTTGGTTGGTAGCATAAAAGTACAATTCAGTGTTGTCCTAACTACTGCCTTGAATAATTATATTACTAAAGATGTTGGTCAATATTTGTTTGTCATGTATGTCTGACCTATGAAAGTGAAATTGATGAGACCTATCTCCTGTAAACAGGATAGGCATTCCATGATGGGGAATTGACTAGTGTTAGTTTCTTGTGAAATTGGTTGTGAGTTTTTCATCTATTTGGTCAGTTCCAGGTTTTATTTAATTGATTACATTGGTCCATAGAGTTTGGATGTCAATTTTACAACAAATGCTTTGTTACATAAATTGCAATAGTTACGAGAATCGTGGAAAAATTGTATTCTATAGAAATTTTATGATTTTGTACTGAATCTCTCCTTGCTATTTTTTAAGTAGACAAAATTAGTTAAATTTTCTACCTAATTGGAAGAATCATGCTTTATGTTTTATGAACTTAACTATAAAGGTTGCTTCATGTTATATTAGTACCAAGAGCCAATCAGGTAATTGATTAGGCATGTAATATACAATTATATAGTTGTTGGTTAGGAATGATACACTCTCTCATATACCTACATTTGAAGTAGGGTTGTAATGCAACTTAAAATTAGTCTCCTGCAGTACCTCGCCACTTGCCACTCGCCAGTTAACATCTCATCCACATGAATTGCTGGATACGCATTCATTGCTAAGTGGTGGTTATTAGCCATTCATGAGGTATAATTGCTGGATATCCTCATGAATTGGAGTTCTTAATATCAAAATATGTTGTACTGTGTAACCGGCTTTCCAACATTTTCAATTTCGGATATTGCTATAGTGGTGACCTTGCCAAGATTCTTCACATGAAGGTATGTAATGAGGACAAAAATAGCTCTTTTTGTAGATTTAAGTTACACCCTTTGTGCACTATAGATGCTCTTGGTAATCTCATTCTTAAAGCAAGATCTTCCGGGTGTACAAGGGAGAATAGACACTTAGTAGATGAGATGCTGAAAAAAGCTACAGAGATTTTGGATTTCAGAATTGATGTTGAATGTGCAGATGGGGATTCTTGGATTACGTTTACCATTAATGATTTTGCTGCTGCCGCTGCAGCTCTTTCTAAATATTACTCCTAGTAATTAAAGATTAATTGTTTTGTTACAATATTCCAAACTAATTCTATATATATTCTTCAAACTTCAATGTTTTTACTATCAATTTAATTTCTGAATGTACCTATTTTGCGCATCTATTCTACTATATAGTTCTGAAATGAAGAATAATTGGATAAAAAAATTCGTGTTAACTTATTTTGCAAATGGTTGGATTTTTTTATTTTATAATACAATATAAATTAATTGCTGTAAAGTTGCCAAGTCTGTTCTGAACAACAATTGCTGGATTTTAACTGCTCTTTTTTTTACCATCAATTCCTCTTGTTCTTATAAAGCTCTAGGTTAAAAATGAAATTGTAATCTTCTTTCCCAAATTCTGAAGAGCTTTCATGTTGCATTGCCAGTGTATTTATGAACTGGTTGACATGTGTGTATTTAGAATTAACAGTAAACAATTTCTTTTTTTAAACTTTATTGTGGTTAGAGTTAACATATAATTAACCTTCATTTCATAAAATTTAATAGAGAATATATTCCTCTTGATTGATCTTTTTAACTTCAGATAGGATACGTGCCCTGCACATTAAACTTGGAAACAAAATAAACCAACCAAAGTCTACAGGTCTACTTTACTTGGTGCTTTTCTTGAAAATTTAAATCCACACTGCCTTCATTGCATTGGTAGTGATTCTCTTTTTCTTCTGTTTCTTTATTTGTTCTAAAGTTTGCTTAATTTGTCTGTCTGTTGAAGTAGATGATCTTGTGGTTTGTTTAGGCTGACACAGAGAAAGAAGCAAGAGATAACAAAGATGTTTCAGACAAAGGTGAGTAGGGATAATTCAAGTTTAGCTTTAAGTTTTCAGTTTTAAGTTTTAAATTCTAAGTTCTCAGTTTCCTTGCTGTAATGCTGTTTTTTTTCATTTTTCAAATTCATTTTCTTGGTTTGCAACCTTAAATTCATTTGGTTGTTTTATTTGACTTTTTTACTTGTACAATTGTGTGTGTTTACAACTATTCATCAACATTGTGGATGCATTTTAGGCAAAGTGCAGTAGATGGTTCAAATGTACTGGAGACGCTAGATCACATTGCACCAGACACTCAACATCACCACCACCAGATTCTGCAGCGTCTTGACAAATCCCTACATCTTCGACATGTTCTACGACACCCACAGGGACACATGTATGTGTATTTACGTGGAAATATGTAAGTACACTTCACTCGGTTGAAATTGCATACTATAATTAATTACAGGAATGTTATAATTTAATTTGCTTTTGGTCTATTTCAATGGATTACAATAGTTACTGCAAAATATTCAATTGATAGTAGTGTTTTTGTGATAGTAGTTTTATGACTCATGATTTTTTTGTATGAGTTTGAAAAATAAATTATATTATGTGCGGAAATGAATCGTATTAAAACCAATTATTATTAAAATTGTTAGTGATTATTATTGTGATTTGTGACGAAATAAATTTTGTCACTATTATTTTGAATAATTAACTACAAATAGCATCGTGGTGAAAATAAATATTTTTTATGATGATAAATATCACCATCAATTATTATTAAAATGGTCATTAATTATTATTGTGACGAAATAAATTTGTCATTAATTATTTTGAATAATTAATGACGAAAAATAGTATCGTCATGAAAATAAGTATTATTTATGATGTCAAATATTGTAACTAATAATTATTAAAATTGTCATCAATTATTATTGTGACGAAAATATTTTGTCACTAAATATTTCAATTAATTAATGACAAAATATAGTATTGTCATGAAAACATATTTTTTATGACGTTGAATATCTGTCACCAATAATTATTAAAATCGTCACCAAATAATTATTGTGACGAAAACAATTTGTCACTAAATATTTCAAATAATTAATGACAAAAAACAGTATTGTCATGAAAATATGTTTTTTATGCCGTTGAATATCGTCACCAATTATTATTAAAATTGTCACTAATTACTACTGTGATGAAATAATTTCATCACAAATTAATTCTAATAATTAATGACGAAAGTTTAGCATCGTCAAGAAAATATATTTTTCATGACGTTCAATTTCGTCACCAGTTATTATTAAAATTGTTACTAATTATTACTGCGACGAAATAATTTTATCACAAATGATTTCTAATAATTAATGACGAAAGTTTAGCATAGTCAAGAAAATATATTTTTCATGACGTCAAATTTCGTCACCAATTATTATTAAAATCGTCACATATTATTATTGTGACATATTTATTAACATCGTCATGAAAATTAAAAAATTGTGACGAAAAAAATTGTAAATAATGGCGAAATTAAATTTTGTCACAATTTTTAGTATTTTAATGACGAAAAATAAAATTTGTCACCTTTAAGTAACAAATTGTGACAATTTTTGTGTCGTCGCGAAAATTTTCGTCACGAAATGTCTTATTTCCTGTAGTGGTTGGTAGAGTTCTATTGCAATGTTATTCTTTATTTAATGTTATAAATAAATGATTTGAGGTAATTGTTTGCTATGTGAAAATACTTGACCCACACCAAAGTGCCTTTATCCCGGGAAGACTGATCTCGGACAACGTCATACTAGGATTTGAATGCATGCACTGGCTTCGAAACAACAACAGCAAGGGCGGCTATGCAGCACTCAAACTAGATATGAGCAAGGCATATGACCGAGTGGAGTGGAACTACCTAAAAGAGATTATGGATAAAATGGGCTTCGATGACCGATGGAAAACGCTGGTTATGAATTGTGTTCGATCAGTCACATATTTCTTCATGATTAATGGGGAAATCTGCGGAGATATCACTCCATCAAGAGGTCTGCGACAAGGAGACCCTCTCTCGCCTTACCTCTTCGTCCTTTGCTCCCAAGGCCTATCTTTGAGGAGATATCATCTCTCATATCCTAAGCTACCACTGCAAGCCGCATCAGATAAGTCACAATTGCAAGGGAGGCACCCATGATCACACACCTCTTCTTTGTAGACGATAGCCTCTTCTTCTTCCGAGCCTCTCATGGCGACTGCGAAACTATCAAAGAATGCTTATCGAACTATGAAAGAGCGTCAGGAAAATCTGTTAATTTCAAAAAGTCAGCCCTGACCTTCAGCGCCAAAACTCGAGACGAAAACATTAACTTGGTGAAAAATTGTCTCAACATCACAGTCTGCCAAGGACATGAAATTTATCTCAGATTACCAACATTCACACTAAGGGGTAAACGAACGCAGTTCGGATACTTGAGAGACAGAGTTGCTAAGCGCCTGGATAATTGGAAGACACGACATTTCTCCGATGGAGGCAAAGAGGTTCTCATCAAAGCAATAATTCAAGCTATCCCCACGTACGCAATGTAGTGCTTTCAGATTCCCACTACCATTTGTGATGAAATAGAAAGGATGTGTGCCAAATTTTGGTGGGGGGGGTAATGATAGTTCCAGAAAAATACACTGGAAAGACTGGCAAACTATATGCAAAAATAAGGACGGTGGAGGCTTGGGATTCAAGAAATTGGTGGAGTTCAACCGAGCTCTATTAGCCAAGAAAGTATGGCACCTGATCGCATACCCCGACTCCCTTGTAGCGAGAGCGCTCAAAGCCCATTACTACAAGTATTCGTATAGCATGCATGCAACATCTGGATCAACATCCTCATACATATGGAGATCGCTATGTTGGAGCAAACAACTCCTTCAAGACGGAATGCTTTGGAAAGTGGGGGACGGTACATCCATCAACACAAGATGGGACAAATGGATACCTTCATTAAATGGAGGAGCAATAAAATCCAGCCTGTCTTATGGAGGCAACGCCAAGGTATCCACATTCATAACCGATGAAGGCGAATGGAACGATCAAAAGCTAAGAGATACCTTCTTACGTATGAATGTGATGCAATTGCAGCAATCCCAATAGGGGGAGCCGGAAAAAAGGACACAAGATACTGGAGGTGGGAGAAAAAAGGAAAGTACACAACATCAACGGGTTACAAACAAGCAATAACAACGGAGTCCGGCGAGGATATCATAGAGGGCCCCTCCAATACAGACTACCAGAAGGAACAATGGAGAACTATATGGAGACTCAATACCCCTCCAAAAGTCTGTATCTTCATATCAAGATAACATGGGGGATCATACAAATAGAGGCAAACCTTGCCGCACGCCAAGTGCCGATCAGCCCGGGCTGCACACTCTGTGGACACCCTAGAGTAGATGAAGCCCATGCCCTAGTGTACTGTCAGGCCGTGAAAAAAATATGGAAGGCTAATAGGCTATGGGACCGTCTAAAACCCAGAAAAAGGCAAAAATTAGGCGACATTATTTGGGACCTCTCAACACAAATGGATACAAACGAATTCAATCTATTTTGCATCCGACTTTAGGCCATTTGGAAAGAGAGATGCACAATCATACATGAACCTTCGCGACACCAAGACAAGAAGAAAGCCCAACCGACCATCACCACTAACTGGGCGGAATCCTTCCTGAGAGACTTTCAAGAAGCAAATGACGCCTTGATCCAGAAGAGAACAACACAAAATACCAACGATGAAAGGCAGCTGCTTCACACATATGAGGGAAACAAGTTGATAGTTGATGCTTGTTTCAACATAGAAAAGGGCGACTATACAGTTGGGTATGGTCTTCTTGATAAGAACAACGCAGCAATTGCCGCGGGCTGCAGAAAAATAAAACCGACTGGATCGGTGCTTGGTGCAGAAGTACAGGCGGTGGTCGAAGGGTTACATGCATGGAACGAGGTTGGCACGGGAAACGTGAGGTTCTTCACCGACTCAAAAGACTCAGCTATGGCTTGTCAAAAAACCACAAAGCGCTACTTCGGCCCGGAGGAAGATGCCATAATGGAGATGCAAGAATGGAATAAACGATCAGATGTGGAAGGAGTACACTTCATCCCACGAGCAAGAACCATGATAGCGCACAAATTGGACAAATTAGCTACCACCTCTCCCCATCCTCGTGCCTGGATAGGAGCAGATATACCTAGATGGGTTAGAGAGATGGCTCGAGACACTATGTCGCACTAATTGTAACATCTATGAGCCCTTTTTTGCTTCAAAAAAAATATTGTTATGATATATTGGCAAAGTACATTATATATTGGCAAAGTTATCTAATAGCCAGGGGCTCCAAATGGGGTTCGGGACCGACGGGTCTACGGGTGCGACCTGCCATGTTCACTACGTGTGGGAATACCTTAGTCATTAATTTGGCTTTGGGAAGGTCCACAAACATGCGATGTCTACGTGTGGGAATACCTTAGTCATTAATTTGGCTTTGGGAATGTCCACAAACATGCGAAGTCTACATGTGAGAATACCTTAGTCATTAATTTGGCTTTGGGAAAGTTCACAAAACTCTATTGGCAAAGTTACAATGGCAAAGTATCAATGGCAAAGTATATGTGGCAATGTGAATGTTATTTTCTAAGTTGCAATTACTTGATTATTTATTTTTAGCATTAACTATTGAATGACTTAATTTCACTGAGTGTGCTTGCATGCTCACCCCCAACATTTACCATTTCAGGTTGAAGAGTTGGATGGCGAGGAGTGGTAATGGGAGACGATCGATACTTATTTATTTAAAAACAAAAGACTATTTTCACGCATGTTTATTAAATTGAATTATGATTATTCTTATGGATTTTTGGTTGATGATTAGTTATGAAATCCTTTATTTTATTTTAACTGTTTTCGCTGCAAATATACTTAACGTGATTTTAGTTATATTTATCGTTACACCCCTTTATATTATCGTTATGATTTTAAGATACAATTATTTAGCGTGTTAAAGTTAGTTATTTTAACTACTTTTGGAAATGTTCGTATTTTTAAAATTGGGGTGTGACAGTATGGTATCAGAGCGGGTCTACGTTCTTGTAGACTTGCAATATTATTATACCTTTTGAGTCGAGTATCTTAAAAATGTATTTATGAATGAGAAATATTTTCAGAAAAAAAAAAAGTTATATCGTCCATCACCGCCTCACCGATCCAGCTCCTCAAGGTACAATGGTACATGTTATTACATTTTGTTATTTTGATTCACCATGCTAAATTATATATCATGCTATTGTGCCACGTTGAATTAATTGTGTTATGATATTTTGGTATGTCGATTCATTATATGTGAATTCTTCATGCTATTATGTTACAACTTATGATCTAAGGTATACAATTATTTCAGTTGCATTTATATTTATTATTGAAGGTTTATTTCTTAAAGATCACTTAGTGCAAAGACAATCTATGTGTTATGCAAAAATGTAATGTAGCTTAGAGCTTTCATAGGTTATGGCTGAGATTCCACAAGGAGGCGCTAACCATGTCAATAATGAGGCTCCAGCTCTCAATCAAGTTAACAACGGGCCCATTAACTTTCAAAACAATGCGGGCATTGTGGAACAATTTTGTCGTTATAAGCCACCCACCTTTAATGGACGTGGCGGACCAACGGTTGTGGAGGAGTGGTTTTGAGCTCTTGAGCGTGTCTTTCGCCTTGTTAGATGCACGGATCAACAACGTGTGTCATGTGCTGAGTTTCAGTTAGTGGAAGATGCTGACCATTGGTGGGAGGGTTACTGGAGAACAAGACCAGAGGAGGAGCGCGATGTGCTTACGTGGGATACATTCAAGGAGATACTCATGCACAGGTTTTACCCTGATACTTATCGTGAGAGAAATGAGTCAAATTTCTTCGAGTTTCAGCAAAGAAATCTGACTGTTGAGCAGTATGAAAGACAATTTTCCAGGTTAGCCCGTTTTTCCCCTCATATGGTGGACACTGAACGTAAGAAGGCTTAGAAATTTAAGAAGAGACTGCGACCAGAAATACGCAGCATTCTTGCTGGTCACAGAGATATGCCTTTCAGTGATTTAGTTTCGAGAGTAGAGGAAATTGCTGAGAGCCAACATACCGAGAACCCCAACCGAAGGCCAATCGAAAATTTCGGGAAAAGAAAATGGGAAGATCAAAATCAAAACGACAATCAAGACAAGGAAGGGAGATTCGAGAGTAACGCCGCACCGGGCGATTTTAAGGTTACAAATGCTCAAGTTATAACGATCAAGCCGGTTTGTGTAATTTATGGGAGAAATCACAAGGGAGATTGTCTTATGGGGCAAGATAAGTGCTTTAGATGCAAAAAATTGGGTCACACTGCTCGTTATTGTCGCAACGGGAATCAAAGTTCAACGACTAAAGGTTAGTTTCTTAATTTCGAGGACGGATTTTTCTTAAAGTGGGGTAGAATGTAATAACCCGTTACAAATTTAAATTATTAAGCAATTAATGTTTTAATTAATTCTAATTATTTTAGAACTGATATTAATAACCACCATTCACATTCCTAATTTGGTTACACCTTAATAGTAATGAGGAAATGAAAAGTCAGATTAACTAAATAAATAGTCATTCCTTTTCTCATTTCTCTCCCACACGCACACATAATCGATCAATTTATTCTCATCTTCTCTCTCAAACGAAGGAAGTACTTCAGTTCTTCCCTCTCCTTGCTACTGATTTTAGCGCAGAGTTTATTTTGCTTTAAAGGCAACAACAATTACGAGGACTAGTTTGTGAAAGGTTTCACGTATCATTAGTAGCTACTGTCTTTTATCGAAGTGGGTTTTTAATTGCTTTAATCTTTACAATGGTTGGTAGAGCTCTATTGTAATGTTATTCTTTATTTAATGTTTTAGATAAATGATTTGAGTTAATTATTTGCTATGTGAATTCATTTATATTGTTATGATATATTGGCAAAGTTTATAACACGTAGCATATGTTTGATTATAACACGTAGCATATGTTTCAGCTTCTTTTTGTCTATTTTTTAGTGCTTTTGTTCTTTGAAAAAATAAGTTTGTTTTGATGTTTTTAAAAGAAATCTGTAATGTTTCTTATTTGTGATAGAATGGGAGTAGACGTGAGATGGCATATAGTAAAAGTGTTATGTTCAAAAATTTGGTGAGTACTGTATATTTATGATTGATTGCCTTCTTTGTATTATTCGAAAGGGTAATACAATGCATTTGTGTATTTGTATCCATATTTTGAACTTGTTATGGAATTGTATTCACAAAGCAACTACTCACAAATGATAAATCAAGATAACTAGAAACGCAAAGAATTGAAACGAATAAAGAACTCAAAGAAAAACATGGGATTTACGTGGTTCGATCAAATGATCTACGTACACGGAGGATAGAAGACTCTCTTCACTAATCCCGAAAGAAAGTTACAGATTACAAGTATTCACTAAGCTTGATCTCTCAAAACTCTCTTGAATTATCTAACCCACAACCTATGCACTAGATGGTGTATTTATAGATGTACAATGCATTGGATAACTGTCATTAACCGACTAACTAACTAACAGAAATAAAAGAAATAACTAACTCTGAAAACTAGAATTTCAGCAGACTTGACTCAGCTGATTTGGGATCAGCTGAGTTGGCTTCAGCAGTCTTGGACCCAACTCTACTGATCTGGCTTCAGACGACTTGCATCAATAGAGTTGTCCTTAACTCTCATTAGATTAGTTGACTCCTAGATCAAACTACTAAACCTTTTCAGCTGAGTACACCTTACTCAACTTGTGTGTTGAACTCCAAGATCAGACGACTAGCAACTCTTTTGATAGATAGAATCAGATGACTACCAATATTGCATTAATCTTAACAATTCTCCACCTTAATGCAAGATTGCCTTCTTCCCAGCCCTCCTCAAGGCTGTTTGTTCATTCTCTTCTTAGTGAACATCCCAGGTGCTAAGGTTTACCAACTCCATGCAATGGTTGAAGTTATTGCTTGGTAATGCCTTAGTCAACATATCAACTGCATTCTCTTCTGAAGCTACCTTTTGAACTTCAACAATGTTCTTCTCCAAGATGTCTCTAACAAAATGTAACTTCACATCAATGTGTTTTGACCTCTCATGAAACACTTTATGTTTAGCTAAATGGATAGTACTCTGATTATCACATAGCACAGGAATACTCTTCTGATTTATGCCCAAATCTCTCAGAATGCCCTTCAACCACATTGCTTCCTTCACAGCTTCTGTTAATGCTATGTATTCAGCTTCAGTAGTGGATAAGGTCACCATATATTGTAAAGCTGCTCTCCAGGTGATAACAGTGTCATACAATGTAAAACATAACCAGATAAAGACTTCCTAGTATCTATGTTTCCAGCAAAATCAGAATCTACAAATCCAATCAGAGGACTCTTGGAAAACAGCTGACCTCTGAAACACTAATCCTAAGTCTTTTGATCCATTCAGATATCTTAGAATCAACTTCAAAGCTTCCCAGTGTAGTTTCCCTGGGTTTCCCATGAATCTACTCACCATACTAACATCATAGGCAAGATTTGGTCGACTGCAGACCATAGCATACATGAGACTTCCTACTCCATTGGCATAAGGAACAGTAAGCATCTGCTTCTTCTCTTCAGCTGACTGAGGAGATTGCTTGACTGAAAACTTGAACTGCTGACCAAATGAAGTACTAACTGGTTTGGACTGGTGCATAAGAAACCTTCTCAAGACCTTCTGAATGTAACTCTTCTGGGACAAGAACAGCTTCCCTGCTTTCCTGTTTCTGAGAATGTCCATCCCTAAAAGCACAGCCAGCTGTTGAAACTACTGCATCAATGGAGATTTTCATGGTAGATGACACTCAAACTGAGAAGACTGCTGAAGACCCTATCATTCATGATGCTGAGTTGATTGAATCAACTCCTGCTGAAGTCACAGAAGCTGAGGCCAAGAAAGATGAAGTGGAGGTCAATACTGCTGAAGAAGAAGCTGTGAAACCTGAGGAACCAACTTCTATGAAGAAGCCCTTGGAAAATGAGGCAATAGCTGCAGCACCATCAACTTCGATGGAGTTCCCAATTCACCTAGATGCTCTTCCATTGACTGAAGTCTGCATCATTGATGAGGAGGATAAGAGATTGAAAGCTATGCAAGAGGAGTTCAATTCTCAGATTGAACAAATTGATGAAGTTGAAAGAAAAAGATTGGAGAATGTTGTAGGTCTCTGTCTCAATATGGGAAAGTATGTCAGAGACAGTTTTGATGAAACTATCATTCCCACTAATGAAGCCCAACACAGGTCATTGCTCAACTTAAACACTAAGGCAAGGAGGATGACAAGAAGGATGGAGAACTTGGAGGAGACTGTTGATAATAATTCTTTGGAATTATGTATCAAAGTTGAAAGTTTGGAAGAAAAGGTGAACTCCACAACCATCAGCTGGAGGCTGTTGAAAAGAGCTTTGAATCTTTTGACAAAAAGATAGAGAGTGTTGGAAAGGATGTGAAGGACTCCACCCTCAAGATTGGTGAGTCATCAAAGATCATGTCAGATGCTGTTACCACATACTTCCACACTGAAAATGATTTGATCAATAAGGAAAGAGAGGAGATTCTGAAGATAAAGGATGAAGTTGCCAAGGAGAAGGAGGAGATTTCTCAAATGTTGTCAAAGGACATTGACAAATTGACTCAGTCTATGGGGAGTCAAAAAGACCAACTAATTAGAGAAACCATCAAGAGTTCACTGAATGCTGCTTCTGATCTATTCAAAGACAACTTGGAGGGTATAATAAAAGTGATGAGAAACCAAGTTGATCAAGCTGTAAAGAAGCAAGTGGAAGAATCTGTAAGTTCCACTATCTCTGCCTTTTTGCTAAGTCATGTTGACCCCATTTCTGCTCAGATGAAGAGAATGGACACCTATCAACAAGAACTTTCACTTACTGTGGCTAAGATTGATGTCAACCCTACTGACCCCATTGACCTTGAGGCATTTGATGATGCCAAAAGGGGGGAAGATAAGAAAAAGGGGGAAGATTTGAAGAAGGGGGAAGAGAAGAGTAAGGGTGTAACACCCCATCCCAAAATTAATATGAAATAAATTAATAAATAATTTAAGAGTTTTCAATTATATTAACGTCGCTATTTGTTTTTAAAAGACCTTGATTTTCAGGAAGGCGGACGAGCATTCTGATCGGGAAACACTCCTAGCACATAATAAAGAAATAAATAAAAGTATAAGGTTTGATAAACATTTATTAAGCGTCAAAAAAAGTGAAAGAAGCCTAATTAATAACTTTACAAATGAATGATTTTATCAAGCTCATAATAAACAACTTGACAAAACATAAATTCATTTTAATAAATAGTATTGAGTTACCATCTTAGTCTTAAAATACGAAATATAGAGGCCTGGTTTATTTAATTACTAATTATTTGATCATAATTGATATAATATGAATGAAAGATTTCATTTCTTTGGCCATCATGCTTCTTCGTGTCTATGTGATATAATGTTTGTCTTATCTGATTTTATTGTGAACCATTTTGATAATACGCTATTAAATTAATATTAGAATTTAAAACAAAAATAACATAGGCAGTCTTGAGCCGAATTTTATAACTAAATATTTTCATCTCAAAGCGCGCCGATTTTATTACCATAAATCTTAAATAAATATTTCTAGCCCTTACGTAATTTTCACGAAAAACTAACACAAAAATAAGTAACGACTTTGTACCGAGTACTAACGAATACCATGATAAATAAATATCAACAACTTTAACTTTTAACCACATAACTCATGTGGTCACTTTTGGTCCACCTCACCAATTACTATTCATAACCGACCATCTTCTCTTCTATATATACCCCCCATCACTGTAACTTCTTCTTCATTATTCCCTTTCACAAACACCCACAAGCTCTGCCAAAATCATTCTCCATTCCATCTGAAGAATCGATCAAGATTAAGGAGGAGAACACACCACTTCTTTTCCTTTTTGCCCCTTCGATTGGTCTTCCTAATCCGTAGGAAGAACCGATTCATGTCTACAATTCCAGCTCGTCTTGAAGCTTTTCCATCCATCAGAAACGTCTCCCAGCTGGTGTTTGAGTTGGAGGATCAGTTATCTCCATCTAAGCAAAGTGAAGAAATCCACTTTTTTTTTTTTTTTCGTGTTCATTTTCACAAGATTACATTGCTAACTTGTTCTTCAATTTTCTTGCTAAATCCTTCAAGAACCAAGCCCCTGTTGTTATTCTATCGTTCCTCAGGCCTAAGCACGAAATGATCAAGCTCTATCCAGCCTAAATCAACAAGGTTGTTCCGTAAACCCGTAAACTAAAACTACACAGTGTTGTTTTTATATCTACTCTTAACTTCTTTATATTTGATGATGTTTGTTATTTTGAACCTCTTCTGTGTTTCTTGATAGTTATACTTTACATCCGTGATTTTAGTTTCGATTATAGTAACGTTATGCCGCCCATTTTTATGCACGAACATGGTAAGTCAGAAAACCGAAAAACTGAAATTGAAGGACAAAGCTACTGCCATGTACTTCAACTTTTCTTATGGGGAGTTTTTGCTAAAACTACAAATATGGAAGTGAACTATGTCGAGTTATAACCTTATTGTATAAATCTTGTACGAATTGAGCCAACGGTTTAAGAGATATGAATTTTTAAAGATAATATTTCGAAACTACTAAATCACTGATTTTGGAGGCTTATATCTTTTAAACGAAAATTTATTTTGACACGAAACCAACTCGAGTATATTCTCCATATGGTAGAGAGTCTGAATGTGAAATATTACATAAATTGGTTTGATAGATCGGGAGATATTCATATTTTAAAATCAACCAGTAAGCTGGGAAAACTGGGAAAAACAGAGCATTCGTTTTATGTTCAGTACTTCGGGGTGATTTTTACTCGACTTCGAGACGCGTTTTTCACAAAAGCTTTTATTTCCAGTAAACCTTATATATCGTAGTGTAATTACCCAAAGATTTCATGTTAATTGAATTAACCGTTTGACGAGAAATGATTGACGAATATATGCAAAAATTCACTATTTTAAGAATGTCCAATTTTGCAAAATTACAAAATATTATCTTTTGAACCACAATTAAATTCTGCAAAAATATCTATGTTGATAGAGATGTGTTGAAATGCTATGCCAATAAATTTCGTAAGAATCAAATAGCTATAGCTATTTTATTATAATTTTCCGAGCTAAAAGGACCAATATTGAAACAGACATAATCTTACCCAAATCCATAAAAATATTCGACATGTGTTAAAACTTTTGAAACAGATCTTGAAATATTTCTAAAAGATCTAAATACCTACTTTATAGTTAAACCATTTTCTACAAACAATCCATTTATGTTTATTATTATATGCTAAATGTATGATTGTTATTTCGTTTGTAAATTTTGTGTGTGCAAGTGTTAGTACATCGATAATGATGTTTTCAATATAATTAAGTTACATGCTACTTTAAATGCATTATTTATAAGTTACTCTTATGTGAATTGTTAGGTGAGGAACATGTTTATATTATATATGAGTAACTACATAAATGATTATTATTTGTTGTTGAAGCACATAAACTGACATATGTTCAAATGTATTTGATTAAATTTATTATTTTGGTATTACTCATAAAGGATAATTGTTAAGTAAATTAAGAGACAAGAGTTCTAATAATAATTAAATATTCAAGAAAACGTGCTAGGCGAAGTGTGGCCTAATCGGAGCTCGGATGACCTCTTTTGTGTTACGCTTGCTAAAAACTATTCAAGAAGTTTGTAACTTTTCTTAAAAGTTAACCAGGTGGGTGTCACTACTGTATTGCCGATGTAAATGTTATATGGATTGTTGGTGTATTCCGAACTAAACTATACAAACATGAACATAAAACGAAGAACACAAGAATACAATAATAGTTAATATATGATATTATAATTTTATGATATAGGATACATGAATTACGATTTTACGGTGGAGGTGGGAAATGTGTATGGGGATTGCATGTGGTAGAGTCGCTACCAGTGTCCCACATGAATTTTACGGTGGAGGTGGGAAGTTTTTATGGGGATTGCATGCATGTGATAGAGTCGTTGTCAGTGTCCTGTATGATTAAATCATACAACGGAGTAGGCGGGAAGCGTTTAGGGGGTAGCATGTGGTAGAGTCGCTACCAGTGTCCCACATGATATATGATAACTATGACATATGATTTATGATAAGTATGATATATGATGATTAAACAAGAATATACAATGAATCCTCACTGGATAACGAATTCACTATCCAAAAGAATAAGAATTATTTACGATAAAATACTAATATTAATTACTTCGGCGTACTGCCAATCTGTATAACAGCGTACAGGATATCCACTGAGATTTTTATCTCACACTCCAAAACTAATATTTTTCAGGTTATGATCGAGAGGGGCTGGCGTTGTAGCAGGGATGACACAGAGTTCCCCCATATTAAGATGTTATAATATATCTATTTGAGACTTATGATAATAAATTGAAATGTGTTATGAAAGACGATATTTATTATTATGTCGAGTGACAAACATTTCTAAAGTAACTCGATGAACATTATGTAAGGTATCTTCAAACTAAATACTGTTTATCACGTTCTAAGTTTTTTTTAAAAAAAATGGGCCCACACTGCTTCTATTGAAACTTATGACTATCTTTAAATTATTTCTGCTGGAAAACTCTTGTCAATTCACTTATGTTATTATATTTTAAAGAATTTTTTAAGTTCTATTTTTTGGTCACTAAGTGGCGACTCGAATTTAGAGTGTTTGAGCCTCAAAGGCTGCATTCCGGATTCGGGGCGTTACAAAGGGGGAAGGAAGCAAAGTGATGCAGCGGAATAATATCGAAAGGGGTAAAATGCTATCGAAACGTTGATCCAATTAAGATACCGTTGATAACACGAAAGGAATAACTCCTTGAATTTTCTGAACTTCAAAACTAATCCCAGAAAAATACACCAGGTGCCTCTATATAGGCAAAGGCAAATAACAACAACTAACTGAAAGGCACAAAACTAATACAAGTACTATTGCGCATAGCAGAAATTAGGAATCCTCCTGTCTGATTTATTTAATTGCCTTGGCTAAGCAACTAGCAGTTGCATCTCCATCATTCTCCTCCTCTTCGAAACAATTCACCCTCGAATCGTCGCCATCAGTTGCATCTCCATCGGAATTATCACCATGAAACGGAACTAAATGCTTCACGTTAAAAACATCACTTGTACGAATGTGAGCCGGGAGACGAAGGCGGTAAGCGTTTGGATTAATTTTTTGAATAATCTCTAGTGGACCAATCTTTCGGGAAGCAAGCTTGTTGTACTCGCGCGGTGGAAAGCGATCTTTTTTTAAAACGGCCCAGACCAAATCACCCTCCTCAAATTGTACATCACGTCGTCTAATGTCTGCAGCAGCCTTATATTTAGATGTTGACGCAGTAAGGCGGGCGTGGGTAAGCGAATGAATGAGCTGTAGTTCTACGATCATCTCCGTGGCCCTCTTGTCAGCTGAAGGCAGGGATGGCACGGCCATAAGGTCGATAGGGGCGCGGGGAATGCGACCATACACAATTTGGAACGGACAGAATCCTGTACTCCGATTTATTGCCACGTTATGTGCGAATTCAGCTTGTGGTAGTTTAGAATCCCATGCTTTGATGTTATCTCCTACCAAACACCGTAGCAGGTTGCCGAGCGATCTATTAACAACCTCTGTTTGGCCATCCGTTTGCGGATGGTAGGCACTGCTGAAGTTTAATTTCGTGTTAGATAAGCGCCATAACGTCCTCCAAAAGTGGCTAATGAATCTCGTGTCTCTATCCAAAACTATCGACGAAGGGAGGCCGTGTAACCTGTAAATTTCACGAAAAAACAAAAGCGCAACATTAACGGCGTCAGCAGTACGTTTGCAAGGAATAAAATGCACCATTTTTTAAAAACGATCAACAACGACGAAAATGGAATCATTTCCCCGTTGAGTGCGCGGAAGGCCAAGGATGAAATCCATGCTAAGGGTCGTCCAAGGAAGAGTAGGAATAGGTAGCGGACGGTAAAGTCCTGCATTCGACGCCGTGCCCTTTGAAGTTTGACAAATACGACATCGTGCAACAAATCTTTCTACGTTGCGGCGTAAGGTGGGCCAAAAAAATTTACGAGCGACGAGCTCCGTTGATCGATCGCGACCCACGTGGCCCGCTGAATGTGAGTCGCTCACTATTTTCTATCGCAAGCTACAGTCAGGTACGCACAATCGGGTACCTTTAAACAGAAACCCTTCACACAACGCGAAGTCTTTAAATGGGCCGATGGACACCGCCTGAAAGATGGGAGAAAAGAACGCATCAGTAGGGTACAATTGACAGAAATAATCAAACCCAATAACAGAAATGCGAGATTCAGAGATGAGGCAATGCCGACGACTTAGTGCGTCGGCTACTTTATTGGTGGCTCCCGATTGATGGCGTATGACGAAGGTAAATTGTTGAAGATAAGACGCCCATTTGGCATGTCGAGCGGATAATGACCGTTGGGTGGCAAGATGTTTAAGAGCTTCATGGTCGGTGTAGAGAATAAATTCTCGATGAAATAAGTAATGTCGCCAATGTTGGACTGACCGGACGACGGCGTAGAATTCGGTGTCGTATGTGTTGTATCGGGAACGCTGGCCAGTTAACTTCTCACTGAAATAAGCTATCGGTTTGGATCCTTGGCTGAGAACGGCACCGATACCTACTTTCGACGCGTCACAATGGAGCTCGAATGGGGAATCAAAATCTGGGAGTAAGAGAACAGGAGCGTTGGTGAGTCTTGTCTTAATGGTTCGGAAGGCCTGTTCGGCTTCAGCGGTCCAAGTGAATGATTTTCCGTGCATGACATCGGTTATGGGGGCCATTATAGTACTGAAGTGGGGGATGAAGCGTCGATAAAACGATGCCAATCCGTGGAAACTCCGGGCTGCGGTGATGGTGGTGGGCGTGGGCCATTCTCGAATTGCCACGATTTTTTTGTTCGTCCACGCTAATACCGGTAGCCGAAATATTGTATCCCAAAAATAGAATAGTAGTTGTGCAGAAAGTGCACTTAGCAGCTGAGGCATAAAATTTATCTTGTCTCACAATAAGAAGAACAGATTTCAAGTGGGATAGGTGATCGTCCTCGTTCTTGCTATAAACGAGAATGTCGTCGAAATAGACGACAACACAAGAGCCAATGAGAGGGCGGAGGGCCTGATTCATGACGCGCATAAAAGTGCTCGGAGCATTGGATAAGCCAAATGGCATGACAAGCCATTCGAAAAGGCCTTCACGGGTTTTAAATGCGGTTTTCCATTCGTCTCCTGGTCGGATCCGTATTTGGTGGTACCCACTTTTGAGGTCTAGTTTGCTGAATATGACGGCGCCGCTTAACTGATCAAGAAGGTCATCTAGACGTGGAATAGGAAACCGGTATCGAACGGTAATTTTATTAATCGCTCGGCTGTCAACACACATTCTCTAATCCCCTGTTTTCTTTGGGATGAGCAAAGCCGGGACAGCACACGGACTAAGGCTCTCACGAACATGTCCCTTTGTGAGGAAATCCTCGACTTGTTTGCGCAACTCTTCATGTTCGGCGGGGCTCATGCGGTAGTGAGGGTGGTTGGGTAAGGGGGCGCCCGGAATTAAATCGATGTGGTGTTGAATATCGCGTAACGGGGGAAGGCCTGGTGGTAACTCGGGTGGGAAGAGGTCTGCAAACTCTTTTAAAAGGGGGCGCATGTTCGGTGGGTGTACGGACTGAGAGCCCATCTCACGTGGTAAAAGAAGAAACGTGCATGGCGCATCCTGCATCTCCTTTAGAAATTGGCCATGGGAGAGGAGTAACACTGTCGGCGACTGAGTACGCGGCTGTAACGAGCGTGGCATCGCAGGTAGAAGTGTGATTTTCATATCCAGAAAATGAAACATGTATGTGTTTCGACGGCCGTCATGAGTAACGTTGCGATCGTACTGACAAGGGCGACCCAAAAGTAGGTGGCATGCGTCCATTGGTACCACATCACACCAAATGGAATCTATGTATTTTTCCCCAATCGAAAATTTTACTTGTACGCGCTGGTTAACCGTAACGTTGGTGCCCTTTTGTAGCCAAGAAAGATTGCATGGTGTTGGGTGGTCTTCAGTAGGGAGGGCGAGCTTGGTTACTGCGTCCGATGCGATCACATTCTCGCAGGCGCCGGAATCAATAATAAAGCGGCACACTTTGCCGTTTATCGTGCAAGATGACTCAAAAAGGCAGTTGCGTTGTTCGGACGGGTCTGGAAGGCGGGGAGCGAGGCATGCGCGGCGCAAAATTAAAGCTGGGCCCTGATCGCCCGAAAGAAATTGCTCTGTCGCGGAATCTTGGGGGTCCTCGTCAAAAATAGGAGGGCCTGAATAATCTGCATAGGGTTCGTCGTCCAAAAGAAGGCCTCGCGTGTTGCCAAGTTTAGCGCAGTTCGCCATTCTGTGGCCGAATTCGCCACACGAAAAACACTGTCCTGGACGTGGTGTCGATGTAGAACCCGACGGACAAGAAGGGATGGGTTGTGACGGCGTGCGCGATGTCGATGCGCGAATATCTGATGAAGGAGTGGGGGCCGAGAACTGTTGGGAAGGGGATGTGAAAGGTCCTTGGGAGCGGCGATTTAACTGCCTTTCCAAATGAACCGCACGCTGATGTGCTTCGGACACTGAGATCGGAGAGAACAGATTCAAAATATCTTGAAAAGGCATACGTAGGCCGCCAATAAAACGAGAGACAAGTTGATCGTCCGTTTCGGTAATATCCACACGTGTTAAAAGTTGGAAGAATTCTGCTGCGTAGGCGTCGACTGTGCGAGACCCTTGACGAAGATTTTGTAGGCGCTGGTACAAGACTCGTGAGTAGTTGAAAGGCAAGAACTCCTCCTTGATCAACTTCTTGAATTTATCCCAAGAAAAGGTCAAAGATTTACCCTGGCGGCTACGGGTTGTCTTTAATTGATGCCACCACGATGCGGCTCTATTACGGAGGCGGGTGGCGACAAGTTGCGCACGACGGTCGTCAGGGACGTTCTTGAAATCCATAAGGTCTTCCACGACAAAAAGCCAATCGATCAGTTTCTCAGGTTCGTCGCATCCATTGAATTTTGGGAGGTCAAGTTTAAAAGAACTCTCCCAAGAACGGGTCTCCACGTGGCGGCGGGCATCCCGGTGGTGCAACGGGGCGAATGGGTTGTTGTCCAGGGTGGCTTCATCGTCGGAAGAGGCTGTTGCAGGGTGTGGAATCGGGCGGTTATTGGGGTGTGGCTGATCTGTTTCGGCAGTAACAGTGGCTTGGGCGGTGAGTAATTGGACAACCGTAGCCAATTGGGTTGTGAGATCATCGAGGCGCTGGGCAAGACCCACGTCGCGGTTGACATCTCGGCGGGGCGGCATGATTGGAGCGTCGGCTGGTCTCTGAATACCAACTGATGCAGCGGAATAATATCGAAAGGGGTAAAATGTTATCGAAACGTTGATCCAATTAAGATACCGTTGATAACACGAAAGGAATAACTCCTTGAATTTTCTGAACTTCAAAACTAATCCCAGAAAAATACATCAGGTGCCTATATATAGGCAAAGGCAAATAACAACAACTAACTGAAAGGCACAAAACTAATACAAGTACTATTGCGCATAGCAGAAATTAGGAATCCTCCTGTCTGATTTATTTAATTGCCTTGGCTAAGCAACTAGCAGTTGCATCTCCATCACAAAGGCACTGGCAAGGGGAAAGCCAAAGCACTGAAAATTAATGATGTTACAGAAGAGGAGGATTGCCCCAAGACTAGAAGTTGGAAAGATAAGGAAACCCACTCTGAAGAGAAAGAAGCTTGCTGATATTTCTGATAATGAGAAAAGCAAGAAATACAAGTCCAGTGAACCTAATGATGATGAGGAAATGGAAATTTCAACCTTGATAAGAATAGAAGATAAGTTGCCTGTAAGAAGAGCTTCTCCTGAAGTTGCTGCTGAGCCTGGAAAAGCCAAAACTCCTGATTTTGAAGAAGTTGCAAATATTTCTGCTGAAGGAGCTGGTCAAGATGCAGAGACCAGAAGAGGAGTAAGAAGGTTGGTTATTGAAGAAAGGACAAAAATGTTCAAAGATGGTGAAGAGTGCAGGCTAAAGAGGCACAAAAACTTTCTTCCAGGAAACTCTAAATCCTACAAGAGTTCTTATGCTCTGATGATGGAGAACAGAGCTAAGAGGAAATTTGAAACCTTGAAAATACTCCCTCATACTACAGTTGGGTTCCTGCTGAACTCAATGGTGTTTGGGAAGAAGCAAATCGAGTATGGGATCATCTCTTCTATGTTGTTAAGAGATGGGGAGACTTTGAAAACATTGATGGTCTGTATGAAGGTTTTATGATGGAGAATTATCCAGAACTGTACACAAAGATTTTATGAGCTGCTCAGAAGGAGAAAGAGGTTGTCAAGGCTCCTGAACAGATTTTCTGGACTCCACCATTGAAGACTGATGGAAGTGGAATTGATAGAAAAGCTATTACTGATGAGTTTGTGCAACTTGTCAAGGATGAAGATTTGATTGGGAAGAATGAGGAAGTCATGGCCTTGAAGAATAGACACTTTGCATCATATGGGTTGACTCCACTGTTCAAGGAACTCCCAACCTTTCTAAAGAAGAAGTCAGATGCAGCCAAGTGATGAAGCTGCTGAAGGTCAAGTCAAGATTCAAACTTTCATGAACTTTTTATCTATGTTTATTTTTAATTTCCAGACAATTGTTGCTCCTTAAGAGCTAGAACTTACAACTTTCTGCTCTTACCTTGTGCTATCTTATTTGGATGATTATATATTTCATGCACTGGACAACAATTTTTGAGTCTTTATACTTGTGTTATTTTTGTCTAAAAATAGGCTCTAGCAATTTTTTAAATTGATTCTTGCTTAGATCAAGTTTTATAGAACTCAGAGAACTTAGCTCATTTAGGTTAATAATCTGAATTTATTCTGTGAAATTCTCTAAGTATAGAAAATACATGTTGGTTGTCCTGTTTTTATCAAATCTACTGAAAAAGAAATCTCTATGGATCTTTTGAAGTAAGTAGGTTTTGGCATCATCAAAAAGGGGAAAATTGTTGGGATATGGTTTATATTAATAAAAGAAATTTTAATTTTGATTTGATACCAAAACCCTAAGTAAAACCCCAAGTATGATGATTTGCTAAGTCTAGATTTTCAGGTTATAAAAGCTCATATATGTTAGGGAGCTTTAATTTTTCTTAGATAGATTATACTTTAAATCTATGACAAATGACCTGAAAGCACAGAGCACATGAAGACAAGCTGAAGTGTTATGAAAAAGTGGCAAGGAATCATGAAGACAAGTATGATGAATGACAAAAGTCAAGTATGATGAATCTGGATATTCATATACTTTGGGCTTGGCACGCTTATGGTCAAAGACGATGAATGACTAGGCTTTTACCCAGTATGAGGCCGTTAGCGGAAAGGACATAACTATTCCAAATCAACCAATAAATTGATGCCACCTGTCACTGCGCATAACAAATTCTGAGAATGGAATGCAAAATGTAGAATGGACGTGAATGCATGTACTATTTGCATGCAGGCCCCTGAACAATTTGAAAGTTCAAATTTATGGATAAGCTTGCTACCTCCACCAACGGATAGTTTTTGCTTCATCTATAAATAGGCCATATCTTGAATCATTTCAAGATTACGGGACACACAACGGGACATACAAGCCATACACATTCTAGCAATATTTTTAGCATTCAAAAGCATTCAAAACACTCGAGAGATAAAAGCTTTTAAGTATATTTGTTTGTGAGTGTTATCTTTAGTCCCCACTAAGCAAGCTTATTGTTTTATTATCCGAAGCCTAGAAAGTGATAGCCTAGCCTTTACATTTGTTCTTAAAATTGTAAAGGATATCACATTTAGTTGGTACAAGAACAAAACCCTACTTTCACCTTGAGAGATAGATTGAGAGTATTGTTGAGTTCGTAGAAGTGTTGAGAGTATTGCAACGAGAGAAGGTTGTAAGAAATCAAGAGAAGAGAAGAAGAAGAAGTAGAGTGCACCTTTGCACTGTAAAAGCAAGTTAATTCCAAGTGATTAAGGAATTATCCTATTAAATTAGGAGAGTGGACGTAGGAGCAGTTCAGTCTTCGAACCACTATATGTCTTGTGTTCTTATTTACTGCATTTATCTTCTTGCTTAAGCTATTGTGTTGTTATAATTGCTTATTGCTATTTGGTAACTTAATACTTAAGTGCATATTATTTGAGGAGTATAATAGGGCCTATCATTTATTCCGCATACAAAGTTCTGTTAGAATATTCTATTTGGTATTTTCATAGGACTTGACATACTGTGTAACTTATTTGACTCTGATTATTTGTGTTGTTTTAATTGCAAATATATCTAATTTTATATTATATTTCTATTAATTAAAAACTATCTGATATAATTAGATATGCTTTAAGTCCTATTTGGTAGATATGATCAGACTCGAATATTTCAACTTCTTCAAATGTGTTTCGTTCATTCGATGTGCACACAATCAATTTTTTTTTTGTGTGTGTGTTTTTCTTATGTTTGAATATTACTCATATATCTTAAGCTAATCTACCCCGTTTTATAGGAGAGTGGTGAAATGAGAAGATCCAAGTTTCCAGATTGGGTAAAATGCTTCTTGAAAATGAGTTTTTTTTGAAAAATGTTCAATTCATTATGTTCAAAAGAATGAAGTGAACCGATATTGCATAACCTGCAATGCTTCAGGTTGTAAGTATTGTATCATTTCTGGCGATCACAATCACAGTCATAATCATGCTATACTTACAATTTATAGACATGTTTATCAAAATGTTGTTCCTCTTCACGAGATGGAGAATCATATCGATTGTCGAACAATACAGGTATATACTGTCCCTATTTAAACTTTACATTTTGTCATTTTGAAAAACTCTTACATTTTATTTTTTGCATAAGTTGCGACCTCATACATTTATTAACAACTATCTTACAAAAAATTGCATCAGTTGTCACTTACTTTTCGTTTTTGTTTCCACGTTTTTACTTTTTCTTACACTTTCGAAGATTGCAGCCGTACAAATGCAACAAGAAGTGGGTTGTATCATTAACACCATTGCCGCATAGTGGGTCAGGTTCACTAATAGAAGGGGAGGGAGCATGCTATGTTTGTAAAAGTAAGCTCACTGATCCTGATCATCGATTTTGTTATTGCTCTATTGCTTGCAAGGTACTATATAATTATACTTTTATTTCATTACTTATAAAAAATTAAGCAAAATGCATCTTTAGATACCTAAGCTGTTATTCGAGCCGAGTATTTAAAGTTCGAATTAGATTCGGCTTGATAACATTGACGAGTCAAAAATCGAGCCTGTCTCGACTCGTTAACGAGTCTAATGAACTTATTAACGAGCCTATCGAGTCGAGCCTAATTATTTTTTTACAAAAACATCGATACCAAGCCTAACAAGTCGAACTCGAGTCGACTCGACTCGTTAGTGAATTGAGTATCTAACGAGTTCGAGCTCGTCTCGTTTAACTAAATGAGCCGAGCCTTAACGAGTCCAGTCGAGCCGAGTCTCATTAAGGCTCGGTTCGAATAACAACAATACTTCCTCCGTCATCAAAAGTATGTTCACTTTCCTTATTTGTTTGTCCATCAAAAGTATGCTCATTTCCTTTCATGGAAACAATCACTTTATTTTTACCTTACACCAATCAACAATACTCTTACTTTATCTACTTTTTTAAAACTTGTATCCAGTCAAACAAGCATATTTTTCGTGGATTGAGGGAGTAATTTAGTTTTGAAAGGTCTCCAAATTATTACTCCATTCCTTCATTTTATAGGGTCTCGAATTTAGTCTTGTCCCAAGGTAAGCTATCTATTTTTTATGAAATTTTTAATACTATGCCTAACTAAGTGCCTTTATTGAATAGGTCCAGTACTCAAATTCAGGGATGTTGACCTTTCCTACACCGGTTATTAACAAAATTATGGAAAATTACGGCAAGAGCAACAAGCGGAGAAGAAAGGGAGTGCCCCGTAGGGCACCATTTTTCTAGTCCTATTAATTTCATGATAGAAATTTAATTTTTGTATTTTATGAACTTTTCAATCCTCCATTTATAGTACTATGATCTATTTGTTAAAAAAACAAAAATGCATTCCTCATTCAATTCCTCATAAACTTATTGTTGTCTCTATTGAGTCTAGCTATAACTCGTGTACGTATGTGGGGGAACAAACGTGTAGAAAATGTTGTATAATTGTGGGTAATGGATTTAATGATAGGTTAGGCATACCGAAAAACGATGATATCTTTAAAGGTATTAATTCCTCCTCCACACGGGTGTAAATGGTTCTCACAAGGAATTAACCTTCCAGGATACAAAACCTATTCCACGAAAACTCGATAGTTACCCTCTATCGAATTTTAGAAGCAGAAATCGCAAGTGTATAAATAAATTAATTTAAAATAATATAAGACTCAAATCCTAACATATAGAGAGACTCTCACTACTCACTTCATTTTTCAACTCTCCACACCTTTGAGTATTTATAGAGACTCAAGAGTTGCACCGAAAGAGGTTGTGTCCTTTCACAAAGAGCTCTCTATATTATATTATGTAAATATATAAATATGTACGATACAAATTAAGGTCATATATGATAACTAAGATTAAAGGTAGATTAACTCTATCTCAACATTGATAGGCTGTTTGATAGCTAAGATAAAACGTAAAGTTTACTTTAAAATTTGTAAAGTTTAGATATCATCATAATCTAAGTCGAATCAGTCTTACCTATCAAACATGGCCTAAATCGACCGACAAAGGCCTGTTCCAATTACCCCAACTAATTAACGGAGTGAGATGTTCACAACTTGATTTAGTTAATCAATTAACCTTATGAATTAGCTTATTAGTTGAACAACTATATATACTAGTACGACACAAATTAAAGTTACGAGTCCTAAATCATTATTCTAGTTTTAGTTTACTGAAATTAAATTTTCTTTTATCAATAAAACCCTCTTTAAATGTTGTGCTCTAAGTTAAGGTTCAATAAGTGAGCTAGAACTGGTTTCAACCGACTAAAATATTTATGATTTTCTAAGAGTAGATAATAATGATGATATATATGGTTATAAAAGAGTAAATATTTGTTAAATTTGCGTAAATATTTGACATTTTACATTGCGTGATAAGATTTTGTCATTAGAAAATTAATTATGTTACCTAAAAAATGAGATGATGCATTGACATTAAGAATTCAACGCTTTCTCATTATTGGTCTTTATATATCAGCTAAGCTTTTCTGTTCAACAAACGAAAAATTATTAAATTAAAGTCAAGAAAAAGAAGAAAAAATAATCACGCACCAATAAGTAAATTGTCTCCTATAAATAGCCCTAAAAACATCAACTTTATAAGCAGAAAACAAGAGAGATATATAGAAGAAATTAATAGTTAATTGTTCAAGGATGTCGAGAGATTGCCCAGGTATGTAATTAAAACATCATTATATAAGTTGTTTGTATTTAATTTGAGGTAATTAATCAAAGCCATGGAGTTATAGTATATACGGAGTATATAAAGATACCATTTTTGTTGCTAATTAAAAAAAAAAATGAAAAAATGAGCAGATGTTGTTGGAAAGAGCATATGGCCTGAGCTAGTGGGGGTGCCCGGACGCGTTGCGGTGACCACAATCGAAAGGGAGAATCCGTCTATTACTGCAATTATCATACCACCAGGATCGCCTATTACACAGGATATCAGATGTGACCGTGTTAGGGTTTTCGTTAATGCCAGGGGTATTGTCAGTGCGGTTCCTGTTGTTCGTTAAATCGTCGTCAACTTTTCTACATATATATGATCATCATGTAATTTCAAATACCTACTTCCCGCCTACCATGTATTAGTTAAATAAACGTTTCATGTCAATAAATAAAAAGTCGGTAATTTCATTTAGTCTAGCTCGCAACAATATATACACGAAATTTGTCAAGAAAAGTTCACTTTTGGTTCCACTCGTCACAGTGCCCCACTATTTTTGTTACCTATAAAACGTTATGGTACATATGCACCGTCTCAAAAATAATGTATATATATGCACTTTTAATTGGTTTCAAACTTTCTGTAACTCTAATATCAACAAAATAAACTTGTGTGAGATCGTCTTACATATCTTTTTTCGTGTGATAGGTGCCTTTCGACAATTCGACCCATTTTCCAGAATTTGGGATTAAACAATTCATTTTTTTCCCTCTAAAGTTATGTTTTCCAAAATGCAATCAAATGTATTTTTGGACCGCACTTAAAATTAAAGTGACAATGTCAGTTTAAGTAAAAAGTGATAATGTTGAAAAATTATCACTTTTTACATCAGGTTAAAAGAGAATGAGACCTGTGAGACGGTTACACCCAACACTAGATCTTTCAACAAAATTGAGGGAACTACACAACTTTCTAGGGCCATTTTTGCAATCATACCCTTACAAAATGCCCGGAATCAATCTCTAGACGTTTAATTTCAAAAAAATTATGAGGGGATCGAGAGTACCAAAACTTACCAGACTTAGCAGCAAAAGTAATCGGCGGAGTTGGTCGGAACCGCAACTTCTGACAACCGGAGTTTGGATGATTTGCGGATGCGCGCGCAAATGAGGATGGAGATTTCAAAACCTAATTCAGCCCACTCATTTAATTAATTCCCATAACTCCAGGCCCAAAATTTCAAATATATTTTATTTACATCTATACTAGCTCAAGTGGTTAGACCACCCCTACCTAGGCCTTAGGTCCTGGGTTCGAGTCATGGGGAGGGGAAAAAAAGAGATGGGTATTTAACTTTCATAAAAAAAATAAAAATACACCTACATATTTCTATATTTAGTTTCGGCGGGAAACTTTGTGGACCGTTCATCATTTTATTCATTTTGATCTTGACCGTTCATTTGGTCTTCTGTATAAATATGGTAACCCCCATTTATTATTTTTATTTAATAGTTTTCATTTATTACTCTTCATCTTAACCGTTGATATTTCTAGATTGAATTGTGTCATTCGGATCAATTTCATAAAATTTGTAATGTCTTTCTCATCTTCTCTATAAATTCGTCATTTTTGTTTGTCATTCTCATCAAATCTTTTTTCTCTCTTTCGTACGGTTCATATGTAGTTATTATTGTTGTTGTTGTTTTTCTTTTATGATGATGTAGTTTTGTACTATAGAATTTTTTAAATTCTGTAATTTTTATTTTAATTTAGATATGTAGTTTAGTTATTTTATTTTTGTGATTGTAAACGCTTGAAGACCTAATTGTTCGTCAAAGATTGAAGATTTGTTGGTGTTATTTGAAGGTTTGTTGAACAAGTTTTCAACATTATTTATAAATTTTAATCTATTTTAATAAAATACATTTGTGATCTCTTTTTTTTATAAAATAAATTTATGACCCTTTTATAATAGACAGATCCTCGGGCAGCTACTGGGTCATAGTTAACAGCAGCTTGGGGGAATTTATAGAAGGCCGGAAACAATCCTTTTTGATCGGATACAAAATACTAAAATAGTTGGTTACTTATGATTTTCTTTTATTTCTTTTTGGGTGGGGCTATTAACACCCCAAAAAATGTTATACATACCCCAAATGTTAAACACATCCCATTAAAATTTAAAAATAAATTTTTATTACTATACACACCCCAATTCTTTCCTATTTACCCTTAATCCCTCAAAACAAATATAAATTAAATAAAAACTAAAAAAATATTATAAAAATTAATTAAGTCTTAAAAAATATATAAATTTTAAAAATCAATTAACAAAAAAAATTCAATAACACGAAAAAATTAAATAAAAATTAAAAATATTTTTAAAAAATCAACTAAATATTAAAAGACGAATGGAAAAATCAATTACAAAATATAAAACATTAAAAATATCAACTAAAATTTTAAAATAATTGGGTCGAAAAATTTTAATTAAAAAAAATCAATTAAATTTAAATAATAACTGAAAAATATTAAATAAATAAAATTAATAAAAAAAAATATGTAAAATATAAAAAAAAAAATCAACTAAATCTTAAATAAATATTAAATCTTCAAAAATAAAATAAAGTTAAATAAAAATTTAAAATATTAAAAAAATCATCTAAATCTTCAAAAATAATTAAATTTTTTAGCTTTAATATATTTTTGAAGATTTAGTTGTTTTTAAAAAAAAGATTTTATTTATCTTTTTCAAAATTCGTTTTCTTACTTTTTTTGACGATTTATTAAAATTTATAAGAATTTTTATGATTTTATTTAAATTTAATTTTTTTTTATTTGATTAATTTTTTTTTTATTAAATTTTCCGATTTTATTTAATTTTTTCAGAATTAAAAAAAATATTTATTTAAATTAATTATTTTTAAAGATTCAGTTTTTTTTTTATTTGTTTTCAAATTTTAATTATATTTTTTCCAATTTTTTTATTTCATATTTATATAAGGGTTATTTAGTCATTTTAAATATACCTTTTTTTCTTTTTAAAATTATGGGATGTGAATAAAACATTTTGGGGTGTTAGTAGCGGTACCCTTTCTTTTATTTAACATTTTCATCAACATTGGTACTCCTTATGTACTCCTATGTACTCTGTTTTTGCTCTATTAATAACATTGACTTTGCTCGATCAAAAAAAAAAAATCATGATGTCCTCTTATGTTAATTTGTTGTTAATTTATAATTTGCTTTTTTAATACACCTACGCATTTATTGCGATTTACCGAATTTTGCAGAAAAAAATCATAGATCTTCTGGCAATCAATTCCTTCTACGAGTTTGTGCTTTTCGTGAATATAAATCCATTTCTACATCAAACAATCTATTAATTTTGCAGCAAAGAATTTGGTAAATCGCAATAATTAAAAACCATTTTCATCAAGATCTATTGTCATCGGGGTTTTTCATCAAATTGCTTGATGATTATAATGATATCGCCGTCGTTACACATTTTTCAACACATTATAAATAATAAGTTACATTTAAAATAAATTCATTAGTTTAGTTGAAAAACATATAAAAAGCCATAAAAAAAATAAGTTACATTTACTAGGATGAAGTAAATCCCTCCGCCATCGCCGTCGTCCACTGTTTTTTCCTCCGGCTCCATCGCCGACTCCCCTGCCGCTACTGCTCCCTTCGTCGCCGCTTCTCCATCCATTAATGTTATATGTTAATTCTTTTGTGAATTAACTTCTTTTTTTGTAACGTTTAACCTAATGTATTTAAGGGTTTTAAGGGTTTTAATCAATGGACATTTCGCCCACATATAATTAAAAGAGTCCATATACAATCTATTTAATGTAATTTAATTCAATTTTTTTTATTTTAATTAAATTAAAAAAGGAAACTGTCATGAATTGATTAGTTAGATTAATAAAATTTTAATTTAGCCATGTAATACAAGTTTATTAGTTAGATTAATAATTCTATAATTTAATAAAGGTAATAATGTCTAATGCAAGTTGACCTTTTAGATTAAATTATTAATTTTGAAATAGAATTTATATTGGTTTCGAAAAAAAAAATAGAATTTATATTAAATAGCTAAATTAATGGCTAAATTAATTAGATTTCAAGATTAATAATGGTTAAATTTATATTAAATAGCAAAAATTAATGGCTAAATTAATTAGAATTCAAGATTAATAATGGCTAAATTATCAAAATGCTACATTAATTATATATATATTTTTAATCGTTGTAAATTCTATGTAATACAAGTTGAAATTATATAAGGAAAGTTTTTTAAATTTTATAATTATTTATATTAATTATATATATATATATATTATTTTTTTTTTTAATCTCTTTTACATCATAATTCCTCATCATTCCCACATTTATCAATAACTTATATTTACATATTTTTAATTAGTCATATTTACAAAATTAAATAAATTAATCATAATAATTTAATATCACTAATCACTCTTAAATAACTTATTAGTAGTGCTCTTTATTTTTAATTTTCTTTAATAATGTAAATTTTTAATTAATTGTATTTAATTGTTGCATTGATGTTCTTTTAATGCTAAATTGATCATTTATAAATTATTATTTACCAAATCAATTTATATTTTAATTATTGTATTAATAGAAAATATTAAATGCTAATAACCTAAATTAAGCTATAGACCTATAACTTCCCTTCAATTCATGAGCTATTTAGCATAATACACTTACCACTATAATAGAGAATAATTGTCTTTAGCATAATAATTTATGGAATTACATATTTGTATATTATAACTATGTAATACACTTGATATCAATTTATGTAGAAAATAAAAGGCATATATGTTAAAAACATTTGATAAAATCTCAATAAACTTACCTTTTATTAATTTATACCATATAAGTTATAAGTATATGCTAATTCCACTAAAAATCTAACTATTTAATTTAATTAATTTAAAATTATTTTTCATATTTAATTTTATTTAGATTGAATTTTTTATTTAAAATTCAAAAAAATTAATTAACATTCGAAAAAATCATTAGTCTACTCAATCTAATTTTTTTTCCATATTCAATTTTAAATAAATATTCAAAATATCATTAAATTTATAGTCATACCATCTTTTAAGATATTATTTAATATAAAATTATTAATTTTATAATTTAGTCATTAATTAATATGGGTGTATTATATAGTATAAATGTTCCATTAAAATAAAATAGATAAAACAATTATGTGATTAAAAACAAATTTGACAGCAACTAAAATTATAGCATAACATTTCAAAATATATAAGCTTGTGCATATCAATTCATGCTTGTAATATAACATAATTTTATTTTTAATGAAACACCCTTAATTTTTTTGGAAGAGAATGATGTTTATGCATAACTCACGAGTTTCATACGATAAAATTTAATTTTGACTTAAAATATTAATTTATTTAAATTTACGAGTGAGCGAATAATTTATACATTTTGTATTAATTAATTAATTAATTTTGGAATTCCCAAATTTACAGGACCAAATAAAAAATCTTCAACTTGTTTCATTCTCCAAAAAGCCTAATTCAATATCCAGACCTAATATTTTAATATAAATTTTGATTTGTCTTTATAATTCTTATTATTACTCAAACACTCCAAATTAATTAATTTTGTCATTGTTGGAGAATAATTTTATTTTTAATGGAACACCCTTAATTTTTTTGGGAGGGAACAAATTGATTTTGACTGAATTAATTGATTTGTAGCAACTTAATTTTTTTTTTCGGTAGAGAACTCTTATTTTTTTTTTTAATAGAAGAGAGATAATGATGTAGCATGATCCTATGTCCTTTTTTTTTAATACATGGGGTGCCAATTCACTACTTAATTTTTTTCCAAAGATAAATGATTAAAATTGAATAAAAAGGAATTGAAATTGAAATATAAATGATTTATTTTGTAAAGTTGAAATTTAAAGAATTTTTTTTTTAATGTCTCAAATTTACATGACAAAAAAAAAATCCTCATTTTTTGGTTAATATTTATTACAAATGTGGTTATTTACTTTTTTGGGTTAATGTTTATTATAAATACGTTTATATATTTATTTGTGGAAAAATGTCATTTGTTTATATATAATATTTTATTATTATTGATAATATTTTTAAAACAATGAAATTATATATATTAATGTTGTTTTATTTTATTTTAAACGTTTTAAGATTTGATGATGATTTTTTTTCTATTATTTTTTTATTCATCTTCAATATATCACCAGTTAAAAAATTACAATATTCAGAAAGGTTGATTGGTAAGTAACATTTTTTTATTATAAGCTAATAATAATATATAAATTTATTTTAACTATAGTTATTACTTCTATATATCATATATTTTTTTTCAATATTTATAATGTAGATTATATGCTTTGTAATACATGTTTGAATGGACTATTTGACAGTTCAAAATTTTGCAAATTATTCGTATTTGATGATAGAGGGTGAAATGCATGTTTTATTGAACAATGAAGGAAATACAATGATAATTCAAAATTGATTTGAAAAATTTGTTAATGATAATTATATATAAGTTGGTTGCAATTGTTCTTTTCATATTATTGAAGATTCAATTATGAGATTTACGATTTCTTTTAATAATTAATATATTATTCTTATTAGGCATTGAACATTTATTTCCTTAGTCGTGTTCAGATTATTTTGTACTCCCTCTGTCCTGGAATAACTTGCATGGTTTGATCGACGTGTTTCTTAAGAAAATGAGATTTAGTAGTTGATGATGTAAGATGAAAGAGGGATATTTTAAGTGATTTGATGATGTGTAAAGTGGAATTGGTTAGGTGTAAACTGAGATGTATGAAAAAAATGAGTGACAATTTTGAAAATAAAATGATGTTGTGAGATTATTAGTTTTGTGGGGTATTTCCATATTAAGAGTGTGCAAGTAATTTTGAGACGTCCAAATAAGAAAAGTGTGCAAGTAATCATGGGACGGAGGGAGTAATTCTTATTTTATTAATTTTTTCTATTTTTATAGCTTTTGACGTGTGTCTTATATTATTCTTTATGTTTACTTTTACTTTATGGTTTATTTCATGATTTTTTTTTTTTTTTTTTTTTTGTAAAATTCTTTGTTTCTACATTTTTAATTTGATCAAATCACCAATTTTAGCTCATACATTTCAGTTTTCATCCAATCTAACATATAACCAAATTATACTTATACTTTTCATTTTTTCTCTTATCCAATTCATACTCATACTTTTTATAAATATAATTAAAATAATTAATCAATATACATTACTTTATTAAAAAAAATTAAAATTATATAATACTCCCTCCGTCCACAAAATGTAGTCTCATTTGCCTTATATTCTTTGTCCACCAAATGTAGTCTCATACACTTTATGGAAACTATCACCCTTCAACCATCATTTAATTACTCAATTTGCCATCAACTTTATTCACAAACAATATATCACTTTATTCACAATGGACCCCATAATACCCTATAATACCCTTACTTTATCTACTTTATCTACATTTTTCTTAAAACTTGTGTCCCTCCTCCATGGGACTACTTTTGGTGGATGGAGAGAGTATTTTTTAATCTAAAAATATAAAAATTATTTCAAAATTTTCAAAACATTATTTAAAAATATAAAAAAAATTATATAATTTATTTCAATTATTAATTTTTCTATATATTTTATAAATCTCTTTTTAATTCAATAATTTTAGATAATTTTAAATTCTCGATTAGTTTTAAAATTTATTTTTAATTTAATATTCTTTTTTATTTTTAATTATTAGATAATTTTCACAATTTTTTGGTATTTTAAATTAATTAATAAAATATAAGCTAAAATTGGTAAAACATAAAAAGTACTGTATGTGCTACATTTGATTAAAGAAAATGAAAAGTGCGGGTATAAAAAGAAAATTATGTAGTAAATTTAATAAAATAAATAAAAAGTATAGTATAATCTATCTATATATATAAAAGGAGGATGAGGGCTCTCCTGCTTTCGCCACGTGTGCATTTGAGATCCCTCTTCCTTCTGCCATGTCATATAGGCCATTTGTCATTTTGAAGCTCAAAAGTCCAATTAATTTTGTAACTTCCTAAATCATTCAATTCATGTTGGTTATCCTTCCTCTACCCTCCAATCCTACTGTTACCACCGTGATAAAACCCTTCTCTTTCTCTCTCAAGTTTATGCAGTTTCAAATTTTATTTCTGTTTATTAGAGAAGTAAATATTTTTTCATTATACAATATTATTATTATGCATTACTCCCCTCTTGTACTGGTGGTATGTCTCTCATCGTTAATTGATTATTATTTTTGTATTTTCAACTTCAATCAATCTTGCCATTTGTAACGATTCTACGACTTCATTCGTCATCGCGCGGCTCAGTCATCCAGATCCAGCGCCGCCGCCTGAAAGGGAACATATTCGCCGATGTGGCCCATCCGCCAATCATCTTTTTCGACCCAAATCAGATCGTGCAGTCACTGATTCGCTGTTTGGCGTCACCAGAATTGACCAGCGCCCCTTTACCTGCATGTGTCGTCGTCATGCGCAGAATGTGTACCATGTGTTGCTCTCCCAAAATTTCAACTTAATTTGATTTCAGTTTTCTCTATGAAAATCTATTTTATGTGTTTGAATGGTAAGAAATGACCACGTCTTCATTTGTTTTTCTATTATTTAGTAATTTCTGAATATTTCGGAACAGTAAAATTATAGATGTAATGGAATTGAGACAGATTTTGAGAACTTGTCTCCAAAAGACCAGCTACAAAATTGGACATTTGCTCAAGTAAGTAGTCAAATGTTAGAAGTAAGTATTTTCCTACTTAAAATTTTGTTCTCATTAAAATATAATTAAGGATTAACTTTTTAACTTTGTCTTCGTTGCCTCTTGTGCGAGCTTAATTTGGGGAAAGAAAAAGTAAGCCATATTAGAATGTTGAATTAAAAGTTTGCCTTCTAATTTCATGTTTTTTTTATGTATCTTTCCCTTTTTAACAGTTGAAAGAATTACAACATGAGGTAGCTTGCAAAGAAGCACTCCCTAGAACAAAGAATTTACAACTGAAGGTGAGATCTTTGATACATAGCCCTTGATGTAACAATCCTACTTTTATTCAAACTTCTTTGATTTGTGTTATAACTACTTATTGAATGGTTGTGACTTGTGAGTGGCTCTCTCTGTGATTTTAATTACTACAGTTATGAGAAAGGGTTTCTCGAGGCCCTACTTGAAGGAGATAACTCGCGATAAAGGAATTGTGTGTGTTTTCAATGTGTAAATTTATATGTATGTCCAGAGAGAGATGGGTCGGGGGATGGGAATGGGATTTTTGTTGGTAAGGAAAATGAGAGATCAAGTATTAAAGATATAGAAACAGACTTAAAAAATAAAAGTAGAGCATGCGACTGGAATTTATTTCCATTTTCTTTTGCTTTTTTTTTTTTCTTCTTAATTTGTTGTGTATTTGGTATTATGAATTAGGGATTTCTTTGAATGAATGTTAGAGATTTGTTTCAATTCATCTGATTTTGTATGTATTCGGGAGATTGAAGAGAAGATTATATAGAAGAAATTTGATTGCTTTAATCGAAGCCGTTACAGTCAACTTTGTTGTCACTACAATCAAAACCCACTTCAAGAATCGCAAGAGAAGCTATGCATTATTGAGAATTTATGTTGTTAACAGATTTAGCCCATTGATTTTTTATTGTATTGCATTTTTTTTATAGGTGAGAATCAATTCTTGTGAAGTTCCATGTTTTTATGTTGTGCAACGGGAGCAGAGTTGTAATTTTCTTGGAATGCAAAAAGCTTAGTCCATCTCAAGATTGAATTTGTTGTATATATATTTTATTTTTTAGAGGTCTTTGATCGATGTGTTATCAACTTCTTTTTACTGTGATTGAGATATTTTTTTTTTAAAGCTTTGGGATTGCTATTTTAGTAATAAATTTATTGGACGTGAATACATGACGTGGATGATGAGAATTCTATTTTTTAAATTTAGTGGTTGTTAAATTTTAGTTGTTCTTGGATCAAATCTAAGGATACATTTATCTTCACTTGAGACATTGAGACTATCAAGACAATAACAAATTTAACTTGAGACATTGAGACTATCAAGACAATAACAAATTTTAAGGAGGTTCATGCTGCAGCTACTCCTGTTTCGCTTGACAGAGAGGTTCATGAATATTTAAAATTTATGTTTTTTTTATGTAATCGTAAGTAATGCCCGAATCATTTATATTTGTGTCATATTTTTACAACTTCAACATTGAAGAATACAACATTCATCCTTACAAAAGTCTTGAAAAATGTTTTTACAAAGAATGTGTCTAATTATGGCATGAATTTAAAATGAGGAAAACGTTTTTACAAAGAAATCTATATATATAAAAGGAGGATGAGACTCTCCTGGTTTCGACACGTCAGCATTTGAAGCCCCTCCTCCTTCTGCCACGTGTCTGCCATGTCATAGAAGAGAGATAGAGGGACACTAAAGGGTTTTCAAAACTCTCCTGCCATGTTTACGGTTTCAAAACTCTCCTGCCATGTTTACTGATTAATTTAGTTTTAAATTAATGCTTATAATCCGTTTCATCTTCTTCTTTCAATCTTCTATCAGAATTTCCATCTTTAAATTTAATCATCCAAGTTACATATGAGGAGATGAGGGAATTTTTTTGACAAATTGTTGCTTGCCTGTTGAAGGCAAGAGCTTCGAACTTCTACTGAATTTCCAAACTCCTTTCCAATCATGATAAGATTTCAGGGCAAGTACACAATTAACAATTCTAGAAGATTTCCCTCCAACGTATTCAGGTTGAAATAGTTTTATCTTCAACTTTTTTCATTGCAGTGACTTGAAAAATGTTCAGGGTGTATGAATTGCTGCGGGATCTGCGATGTTGATTGATTACCCTACTAATTAAATAGCACACATTTCACATGGGATATTTTAGGATTTCATGTTGATTAATTTTTTTTTTTTGTGTATCTTTTGAGTATTATTGTCTCAGTTTGCAGATTATTTTCTCTACATTGTGTTCACAATTGTCATTGTTGTAATAGAGGGTTTCATTGCAATTTGATTTAATGTAGTGAACTTTGATTCTTTACCAATTTATTTCATAGTACTTCCTATGGTTGAGAGATTTAATTTTTGAATCCGAGTCTCACAATTCTCTCTCTGTTTTCCCCATGTGAATCAACATCCTTGAAGCAATCAACTATAATGCCAATGACGATGCAAGGAAAGATATGTTCAAAATTCGATCCTTAAATTAAGAGATTCCACGTTGTAAGACTGTTTTCCCATGTTCATCTGTTTGTTTCGCTAATCAAAAGAAAGAATTATTCCATTGCTGATTTTCTGACTTTTTATGGACTAATTCAATTCAAATTTGTGTAACCTAATATTTGTGCATTTCACTTATGATGTACTTATTTTTCTCATGTTTTAAAATTCTTTGTTGGTGATTACACTCAAGTAAGCCCCTAAAATGGTAGACATTTCAGTTTTTCGTTTGAAATTGATTGTGCTTAGATACAATAATAGCAACTCTGACATCTAAGAAAACTAATATGGTGAGTTCGTAATGTTTTAGTTTGTTTTGTGTCAATATCTTTCTGGCATTTTTTGATAGCAACATTTTTTATGCCTGAATGAATGGTAATTTTTTTATCAGTTCGACTCTCTTCGGGAGAATGCTTTTCTCAACGATAAGATGGGGAAATGTGTTGATTTTTTGTTTATTTAGATTGAGACTGGGTTTAAGTGTTCAACCGGACTGTGAGTTCATCTCCATTGATTGAAATGCTAATTGCTTGCGGATTCCAGAGGTTAGTAATCAAATGATTGTTGATTTTAGCTAATGTATGATAATTTTGAGAATTATCGAGTAGTATCATTTTTTTATATTTATCTATTTGTTTAGGGTTTAGGGTGGGGAACTGGACACAGGGTATAAGATGCAGTAAATGTTATACTTTTCTCTTAGCACATGTGCTTTTGTGGTTAAAAAGTTAAGAAATGGAAAATTATGAATTTTGGATGCTATTCATTTCTTATATAGGGTCCCTCGACCAATAAGTTGATTTCTCATGTTGAGAATGCTTGTCTTGCGATCTAATTTACGTTTTTCCGACCTCTTGAGCACAATGTATATTTTTTAGGTTAAAGTGCCATTATTACCTACTCTGTTTTTATCTATCAGGCTAGCTAATCCAATTTTGTAGAAGCATTTGCCAACATTAGGCCATTAATGATTATTAGTGTGATATCCAACCCAAACAAACTGGCATTGTAGATAGTGAAATGGTATGTCGCAGGACGCTGTGCCTGTTCATATTCGGCGACTAGAGAAGCAGAGAGAAGCTGAGTGCTGCAAAATCCAAGAGCTCAAGAACAAAACCGTCGAATCGAAAGGCCAGTCGGTCTCCTCCAGTTCGGCTCCAGCGCCTCCAAGGTATACATACGGTCATCGTTCACTGCTGTGGATGTAATGATGATCGGAAACTATAATATTTTTTCTATTGATGTAATGAATCGAATAATAAGTATAAACATCAAATGCAATATGCTTGCTTACAGTCATGTTTGACATGTGGAAATCTTTATATTTTAATTTTAAAGAAAAAGTAGAAAAATCAGAGAGACATTATTTAAGATTATTAAAGAAGAGAGAAATAGAGAGACGGGAGAAAAGAGTAATAGAGGGATGCCATGACGATTACGTGAGCCTCCTGGCCCTCCTCCGCGGTCTCTGTGCGTGAAAGCAAATCACAATCCCACCATAAACCAGATCGGCCGCCATCTTTGTGTTAGGAAGGTAGGTTTTTTTATTTGGGCTAATTTTCGATTTCAAAGAATTGACAGGCGGTAAACTCGAAACAGGTGAAGATCCTCAGTTTTTAGATACAAAGCACACGATTTTTGAAGCATTATTGATACAGGTGAAGATCCAGTCTCAATTTTAGATTCAAAGCCACACAATTTTTGAAGCATTATTGTTGATTTTATTTTTATTGAAATAAATCTTGATATACTCTGAAAATTGTTTGAAATGCTTAATTAGAGTTTTCATGATTGAAATACTCTGTGTTTATGATTAAAGATTAAGTTGTATATACATATATATACTGTGAACATGGTGATGGGGTACAACTTGGTGCGTAGTAATTTTTTGCAACTTAAAGCATGTGTCGATCATTTTTTATTCTTTTCTGAATTTGAGGTAAAACTTGGTGTGTAGTTTATTTCTTTCTATTTTTAAAACTTGTGTTTGTCTAACTTGATTTTTTAAATCTAACGGTGAGGACATAGGAAGAAGATGATCAATATGATTATGAGAAGAGTTCTTTGCAGCCTTTGAAGCCATTTGAATGGCTATCTTGACAAAATTTCACATCTTCAGGTATTTTTATTATTTAAACCTATCAATATTATTGTTCAAACTTTTTGACATTTTTCAATTGAGCAAGGAGGTGGTGCGCAATTGGTTTTTGGTATTATTAGTTTTAGTCGCCATTGAGATTCTTGATGTTTTAGAGGAGTCCTTTAGTATAACACCTTTCACCTCCAATAAGGCATAGGAGAGGAACACGCTTACAAGTTACACCCCATCACGTATGGAGGGGGCAGAAACTGTGAAAAGGCAGGATCGCCTACAACTCACCAAAGGAGGGTTGTATCGTTCCAGTAGCATGCATTCAGCTTCATATATGGTAGTATTTCCTAATTACATTATCTCTCGGCTCTGTCTAAATTTGAATGCTGAAAATTGTGTTAATTTCTTTGGTTTTGAATATTTGAACTAAGTAAATAGATTTTGTTATGTGCCAGATCAAGTCCCACAGTGACGAGTAGGAGATACTGGACAAAGCTTTCAGAATAGCCGCGTTCTGAGTGATGATGACAATGAAGATATGTTCTCCAGGATGGGGGTTGGGTGGAAATATAAGTTTGGTTCATCGAATTCTGATGCAGAAATAGAGTAGAGTAGAGAAGAGGGTCGAGCTTGAGAGAAGCGCAGTACTGGTGAGAATCAGCAGCAACTTTTCCTCCATCAACGATATATTTAACTTCCTCCGTTTTTTTGGCTCTCTGTCGTATAAATACTAAATAGTGTTGCGTAGAGCATGTAACCTTTTATGTACATGTTAGTGCATACATGAACTCAAAAATGGCAGCCAAATGTGATACCTACTCAACATATTGGAATCACATTATGATGCAGGTTAATTATGATGCTTAGAGCTTATGTGCAGGCATCATGTGAGTAGTAGAGTGTTTGTGATGTTTGGTGATATATATATATATATAAGATTCATGTCTCTATAATCTTCTACTTGGCTTTATCCAGGAATTTAATGGAATTTACGCTTAAAAAACAATGATCCTTTTGCAGGTTCACATAGTTAGAGAATATGACAGTAACGATCAAAACAGTAATGTATCAGAAGTTGAGACTAATGTTGAGGAAACATTGAAGAGGGAGACGAAAAAGAAGAAAGTCAGCAGCACTGAATTGCAGGATTCAATGATAAAAAAAACAACGAAAAACATAAAGGAAGTCAGCAGCCCTGAATTGCAGGAGTCGACGAAATCCAAGACAAAGAAATCCTCACAAGTTTTAGCTACAAGGTTGAGTTTGAGCAAAAGGTAACTGATATTGTGAGGTTTTTACCATCAGAGTTAGTTTTTTTAGAGTGGTAAAATAGGTAATTTACTGAAAGGAAACATGGAACATTTTATTATGATGTCAGTTGCTGAGAATGGCCTGTATTGTATTCACGGCCTTCTTTTGAAATGTAACAAAATACCGATCTATTTTGCCAATTTATTTCTCCATATTGCAGTGAATACAATACAAGTCATTCTCAGCAACTGACATCATAATAATGCAATGAATAGTTGTAAAGATGTCATGGAGTTAAATGGTTGTTACTATCCAAGTTAAATTTTAGATGTTTGACTGAACTTTCTCTTTGCATATATGCTTGAGATGGCTTTCTATAGCTGTTGGATTGTTAACTGAATGAATTAACCATCTATGGGATAAACCAGAAACTCTTGCTCTAAGTTGTCGAGATGCTTTATAGGACATGGCCAATTATTCAATTATTAGCATATTGTTTAAAAAAGTATTTATCATATCAATTACTACTTCGTATTAGTTTTTTACTCTATAGGTTGGCGATGTAATGACATCTCTTTGCTTTTGTTCCTAATATTGAAAAATTGGCAAAATTGAAATCAACTTAATTTCAACTACTATAAAATAGTTAAAAGGTTTATTTTAGAAAAAATAAAACAATAACAGACCCGTGCATCGCACGGGCAAAAAACTAGTCTTATATAATAAAAGGAGGATACGACTCTCTTGTGTGCGACACGTGTCAATTTGGAGTGTTTTAGCTTTCGCCATGTGTCATTTTGAACACAAATTACTGTTACAAGTAAAAGTAGACGAAGAGGCTCACCTTAAATTTTCATCTACCTTTTTATTAGGTGACTTTTGAGATATCTTGACTCCTCATATATATTGGCAGCTTAATTCACATAAAATTAGTGGAATGGATTGAGCATTGGCAAAGCTACGGGAGAAGACAGTAAGTTAAATAAGTAACCATATATTCTGTTAAAATATTTTATCATACATTACAATTTTGAATCCAACTATGTTTTTCCAAGCCTTATGTATTTGTTTTACCTGCAAAGCGTGCCAGGAATATATTGCCATAGTTGGTTAATTGCTTCCAATGATGAAAGACATCAACCTCTACAGGTGGGATTCATTGAATTTCTGAAATGGATGTATTTGACCATTTTCTTTAATTAAAATTTGTAATTTTCGTTTGCAATTTGTATAACAATGCTTCGTTATTTTTTTTTTTATTTATGCATTTTTGTAATCTGTACATTTTCAATTGCATATATATCTGTAAATAGAATTTGCAATTTTCATTCATCCGAGAGGACATATGTTGATTGTTCATTCGTGATAGCAGATCGCACATTAATCTTCCCGACAAAGTGGTCAATTAATCGAATGGGTCTGATTTCTTATAGGTCTCTTCATGCAGTTTTACTAAGGTTGGTTATGAAGGGATTGAGAAAAAAGATGTTGGAGCCTGTGATGTTGGAGTGAATGATTTTGATGAGAAAAAAAAATGTCATAAAGTTTTCATATTGTTAAGGAGATCTCTGACTTGAATCGTTCAAAATGGAACACATGATTTTGGCGATGAAATCAAATGCCTCTAACATTTAGGATTTAATTCGATTCAAATTTGTGAAATATAATGTTTGTGCATTTCATAACTTACTTTGTCTGTCAACAATAAATTTCAAAACATGTTAAGTTATGAAATAAATAATTATTTCATAATGAATTTTTTCTATTATTTTTATGGCAATGAATAAAAAAAAAACAATAAATTGACGATAAATCTATAAATTACAAGAAATAAAATTTCAATAGCCCGTGCATTGCACGGGGAAATACTAGTTTAGTTAAAAAGAAAATTATGTGTTGTATTTAATAAAAAAGTGAAATGTATGGATTAAATTTGATTATTTCATTTCAATATTGTATTAGTATCACTGTAAATTATCAATTATTTGTTAGATGAGTTTAAAAAGCGCAAATTTAAGTACTACTTTCAATTTAGTTTGGGTAGATCTTTTAATTCTGATGATATTTATATAGGTTTTAATTTATTAGTTTAGTTTGTTTTATATTGAAATGTATGTTTGCTTATTCATTTTATTTTTTAGTGCAACATTTACCTTAAAAATTTGTGAAAAAATAAATAGATGAAATGAATCTTATTCGATATTTTTTTATTGTGAATTCACGTGTCGCTCATTTTTTATCTGTTAAAGTAATTTAGGAGGAAGACATGTAATTTTGACAGAATTTGAGATAGTTAAAACTCCGATACGCCATTAAAAATGAACATATAATTATTTTAAGAAGTATTTTGCAGGTATGTTATATTTTAGAATATTTAACATGAATGTTGGTATCTTAAATGAGAAATGTTGGTGAACATTTTATATGGTTACTTAGTTGGGTCTTTATAAAAGTTTTGCCCTCATAATAAACCATGCTTCAAATACCATTATATCGTTGTTAGAACCATTATATCGTTGATCTAACGTATAAATTTTATTCTATATGAGCACTTTGCATTGGTGCGCTTGCCTTATAAAAAATGCAATCGTCGTACATCGCCCTACTAATAAATTAAATTAATAAATAAACAATTATGAATATATCCTTTTTAATTTAAAATAAATAAAAATATTTACTTATAAAGTAACATATATATCTAGAATTGTCAATTAGGTCGGATCGGGTTGTGTTGGTGCCGTTGGCCCCGGCCCATTACCCGTTCGGGATGTATATTTCATTCAAATTGGGTCGGGCCCAAAATAGGACGTAACGAGATGAGTCGGATCAGGCCCAAATTGGTTCGGGTCGGGCTCGAACTAGGCCTGGTCGGTCCCGTGTTTGGGCTGAACGAGTCGAGCCCGGGTTTGGTCTGGGCTGGGCTCGAATTGGGCCGGATTTTTATCTCGGGCCTCGAGATCTACGATCCAGCTAACTTGGGAAAAAACTCTTAGAATATTTTTTAATATATATATTTTTTAAATAATATAAGGATATTTTAGGAATTTTAATCTAATGATGAAGTGCGACCGCACATGACAAAATCAAACGATATGTTAGCTTTTAATTGGATGTCTATTATAAACAGGGTGAACCCACTGTCTCACGATAAAAAACCCTTACTTAATTAGTTAGTGTGAAATTTATTTTATTTTTATTAATTTTATACTCCCTCCGTCCAGAGAAATTTGCACCTTTGGGATGGCACACATTTTAATAAATGTGTAAGAAAAAGTGTAATGAGCGATGTTTTGAGGGGTAGTTTTGTAAACTTTTATGAATAAAGTAAAGTAAAAGGTAGGTTGAGTGTGAAAAAGTAATGACATATGGGTAAATATGTGTATATTTTGAGGGGGAGGGTTATGACAATATTTCCTTTTATGGAGTGTGCAAATTGGTATGGGACATCCATATATGAAAAGTGTACGTGCAAATTCCTATGGGACAGAGGGAGTAATTGTTATTGTTTTGTATATTTTTTTTAGATAAAATAGATATCGACATGGTAATTAAAGTTCAGTATGAGAATGGATTTGTAAGTTTAACTATATATATAAATTATTATATATATATATATATATATATATATATCAATTATTGATATTTGTATTTTATTATAAGCTTTTTTGTACATAATCATTTATTTTGTATGTTTACAATTCATATTATCTCACCGCTTTCTCGCACTCATTTTTAGAAGTTTTTCATCTATGAGTAGTGAATGATCATGATGATGTTTCTACTTTTCAAATATATAGTGATGGTTGAAAATTTTCAGTAAATTTAAGAAACTTTATTAACATGTTGGTTATTAATAGAGTTAAATTTATGACTTTTATTTTATGATGTCTTCAACACTTTTTGTATTATTGTGTATTTGAATAATTTTTATTTGATTAAAACATATTCTCAGTATAAATGGTCATGTATATTATAGAATTCATTGTATTATATTTCAATAAAGTTAACAATAATTATACGTTGTTTCTTATTTTTTACTTTAATGATTATTATATAACAATTTTAGACAGTTTAGTTTAAGGTAGTCAGCAAAAGTTGTTCAAATTTCATAAATAATATTATATGTTCAAATAATTTTTTCTCCTCAAACTATTACTCCATCCGTCCCACAACTGCTTGTACACTTACATTATTTGTCCGTCCCATAATTGTTTGCACACCTATAAAAGGAAATTATCTCATAAACCCCACCCTCACAATATTCACATATTTACACAAAATGTCATTACTTTTACCTTCTTTCCAATCACCTTTTTACTTTATTCATATATCTTTACAAAATTACCCCTCAACACTCCACTCATTACACTTTTTTCTTAATAAGTGTGCCCACTTTGTGGTGAAAACACTTCCGGGACGGAGGGAGTACTGAAGTCGATCTATTTGCGTCATTGGAACGAGGCTGGAAACATGAAACAAATCGAAAATGCAAGTTTGCAGATTATAAAAGTAACATGGTGAGATATTTTGTGTTAATTTATTTTTTTTAATGTCAATTTTTTTAATTATATAGTTTATAAATTTAATTTTTTTAAAACAATCACTATTGAATACTGTTTTTGAATTTTTTTAAAAAGAATCTAGATTCATTGCATAGAAAATATTATTTCTCTGACTGGACAAGTTTACTTAGTTAAGTATGTGTAAAAGTTGATTAATTATAGTAATTCTTATATAATTTGACTATCATATAACCGATGCAAGTTAGTATCAAATGTTTGTATTCGTAAAAATGATCAAAACATATTTTGTAAAGTTGATGGCAATGATGTTGGAGTTATTGGTTCGTTCGCGCGCATTTTCATTTGCAATACTTAATTAGTTCTTGATTTTGAGTTGTTTGCTTAGCTTTTCGTATGACAATCACACTATTTTGTTGAATTTTATTAGTATCATCAATTGAGTTATATTTGTTGGGAATAAAATGATACATGTTTTGATTAAATACCAAAACCCCCTGAGACATGCCTAAGTCAAGATGATTGTGTTCAAAATGTGTTAGAACACATAGCATAAGGCTAGATGAAAAGCTGATATGTTAGGCAGCTCTTAGATGATTAGATGCACAATGTAAGGGGGAACCTATGACTTCAAAGTGATCAAGATCAAGTCCCCTCAAGGCTCAAAGTCTGGAACAAACTCTAAGGACAAGAAAACTCCATATGAAACCTAAAACCTTGATCAGGAGAGTTGTCCAGAAGAGTTTCTTTTATGCAAGAAGAAGATTGCAAAGCTCTAAAGGACAAGATTAATCAAATATTATGATCAGGAGAGTTGTCCAGAGTAGTCAACTCTATGTGAAAAAGCTCTGATGCTAAAAGACCAAGTGTGCTGATCAGGAGAGTTGTCCAGAAGAGTTGTCTCAGCAAGATTGAATCAGAACAGAAGCTTTAAAGATTGAAGGTCAACTATGCTGAAGAAGCTAGAGACAACCATACCCTAAGGAACTTCATTGAGACATCATGCTAAGATCAACTTGGAGTGAAAGAAAGGGAAGAGCCAAGTCATCTGAAGAAGAGCAAGCCAACCTTGCTGAAAAGCAAAACTGCTGATAGTGATAAGAAGAGTTGTCCAGCTGATAAGGAATGTTGTCCTATCATTAGATCAACCTTCAGAAGCCATGTCCTAGTCCTAACAAGAAGTCAAACATTGGAAAAAGTGCTGCAGAAAGAAGACAAAGTCTTACAAGCCGTTTATTACCCAAATAAGGACATGTCACTATCAAGAATTTGTCTTCCAGTTTGAAGAACTCAAGGAAGACATTTATAGCAATTTGGGGCTGCCTCTCCAACGGGCAAATCTCCATTTTGTCTATAAATACAAGGAGTGTGAAGACCATTGAAGAACCTCAACCTTGACAAGAATATCCAACTATCCTACAAGTCAAAGTGCTTTCAAAGATATCAAAGACTATCTTAGTCTTCAAACACTTCTTCTAAGCTAATCCCAATTGTATATCCATACACAAGCTTAGAGAGATATCCTATCCTTATACCTTGATCTTCATTGTAAAGGATATCTCATTAGTTGGAACCTTACTTCAATCCTTAACCCTTTCAAGTGAGAAAGAGAGAAGGTTGTAGTAGTAGAAGTGGTAGGAACTGACTGTTGAGAGAAGAACAGTTCAGTTCTGAGTTGAGAAGAGGGTACTAGGACTCTTGACATCCTAGGGATCAATTCACCAAGGAGTGGTGTTATTGATCAAGTGCACCTTGGCACTATAAAACAAGTTAATTCCAAGAGTGAAGGAATTATCCTGTTAAATCAGGGAAAGTGGATGTAGGAGCTTGAGTCTCTGAACCACTATAAACTCCTGTGTTGATTTACCTTACAAAGTACTTACACTCATTCAACACTGCACACAAAACTGATCTTTCAAAAGATACATATTCAAAGACTGTGCAAAACTGATTTGGACAAGTTCCCTGAAATTAAACTGGACTGCATTGGACTGATAAAGTGATTTCAGAAACATAAGGAGTCTGAACTGATCTCTATCTGAAATCTATTACTTGTTATTCTTGAGATATGACCAACAACAATGCTGTTCCTCCACTTGCTGTTCAAGGATTGGACAATATGGCCACAAATCCAGTCAATCACATTTCACATCATAAATTGCCCATGTTCTCTGTAGACAACTATGACTTCTGGAAAATTAGAATGAGAGCTCATCTTGCATCTCTTCATACTGATATGTTAAGAGTAATCACAAGAGGACCTTTTGTGTTTACTCAAACTAACCCCAGGGTAACAGATGAGCAAAGAGCAGATATAAGGGAACTGATTCCCAAGAATGAGGATGACTTCACTGCTGATGAAAAGAGGAAAGATAATCTAAATTATCTTGCCATGAATACCCTCTATCAAACAATTCCAGATGCAGTCATGGGAAGAGTCTACCATTGCACCACAGCCAAAGAAATCTGGGATACTCTTGCTGAGATGTGTGAGGGTACAGAAAAGATCAAGGAGAACAAGCTCCAAGTTGTTGTGCAAAAGTTTGAGCAATTCACAATGGAAGCTGATGAATCCATTGATAAGTTTGCTGGTAGATTCACTGATGTGATGAATGAAATCAACTCATTGGGCAAAGTGTACTCCAGGAGAGAAGTTGGACTAAAGATCTTGAGAAGCCTCACTCAAAAGTGGGATGTCTATGCTGTGATGATGCAGAACACCAAGGATCTCTCCTCCATGCCCATGCAACAAATCTTCTCAGAACTCAAAGCCTATGAGTTCGACCTCAATAGAAGAAAGCCTGTTGAGGAACCTTCAAATCCTACTAAGGGAGTGGCATTCAAAGCCAAAGTTGCTGAACCTGAAATGCAACCCACTCCCAGATCATCAAAGTCAGTCTCAAAGACTGAAATGAAGGAAGAACTAGCCTTGATGGCTAGAAGGTTTGACAAGCTGAACACAAGGTTTGGTAGATACAAGAAATTCTACCAAGACAACAAATTCAGGAGAAGATACAACTCCCCTGAAGATCAGGCCAAAGACAAAAATCCTGAAGAAAAGAGATCAGAGGACAAGTACTCTGATAGGAGAAGGTCCAGTAGAGCTGACCCCTCATCATCAAAAGGAAGAGATGAATCCAAGAAGGATGATGATGAAGACCTGTGCTACAATTGCAAAAAGAAAGGGCATTTCCAGTATGACTGCCCTGAACTAAGCTCTAAAGAAAGAAGAGAAAGACAAGCTAAAAGAGACAGAAAGTTCACCAATAGAAAAGCCATGATGGCTGGTGAAGAATCTGATAGTGCTGAAAGCTTCAACTCTTCAGATGGACTGTTCTCAAACAGTGATGATGATGATGATGTGTGCAACATGGCTCTTGAGGATGATGAGGTATCCTCCACTTCTAGCTCACCATCATTTCTATCACAGAACACTAGTGAAGTCAACTTGAAACTTTCCCTTGGGAAGTTGATGGAAGATTTCACTAGATTACAAGAATTTCATGATAACTGTGTGAGAGAAAATGAAAGATTGGCTATTGAACTTGCCAAAAACTCTGAGGTAGTTGTTGATGTCAAATCTACTGAGTTGTATCAACAAGTCTTGAGAGAGCTTAAGGAAGCAAATCTCAGGATAGTTGACCAACAAAAGGAGATAGATGATCAACTACTCTCTCAGAAAAGAAAGGACTTTGAACTAAAAATTCTAAATGCTAAGTTTGAAAATCTCTCACATGAATATGATATTCTTAAATTAAGTGAAGAGAGCCTGAAACTAAAGATGTCTGCTTTGAACAAATCCTCTAGAGCAATAGAGGAAATTCAGAGTTATCAAAGACCTATGGCTCAAAGAAGTGGATTAGGTTTTGATCCATTTGAATCTTCACCTTGTCTTAGTGTTGCCTCTACAAGTAACACTAAGAAAATCTTTGTTAAATCAGTGGCACAACAAGAAGAAAATGAAATAATTCAACCACTGAACAAAGGAAAGGGCAAAATGAATGAAATGCCTACTCTAGTGCTTCAGGAGACTAGACCCAAACCTTTGGAAAAGGTCAAGGCTTCTGAACACAAGAGGAATGTTGGTCAGCAGAGTAGACCCAATGGAAGGGCAACTCTCCTGAACAATGTTCAGAGGAGTTATCCAAGGTATAATCAGCCTAGGCCAACTCATCTGAGAAAGCCTCAGTTGAATAGACCTAAGGAAAACTATCCTCTAAGGCAGAATAAAATGAGACAACCAAAACCCTTCATGCCAAAGGGTAATGGTCATAAAAATGCCTTTCCTCAAAGATTTCATCAAACTGCACAAAGAACTCATAAGTTCAGGAGAGTGGACAACTCCTCAGAAACTTACAGAGTTAACACATTCACACATACTTTCCCAAAGGCATTTAAGGGAAAGACAGTGTATGTTGATGCACAAGGAAAACAACTTAGCCACCTTGAATCAATCAGGGTGATTAGGCAAGTTTGGGTTCCTAAAGGTACAACTAACCTCTCAGGACCCAAAACTCAAAGGGTACCTAAACCTATCTAATTGCAGGTACCTATGGGACACAAGAAGAGGAGCATGAACAAAAAGACAGCATGGTACCTTGACAGCGGATGCTCAAGGCACATGACTGGAAACAAGGAACTCCTCACTGATTTCATTGAAAAAGAAGGCCCAAATGTTACTTTTGGAGACAGCTCACAAGCAAAACAACAAAAGGTTATGGTACTTTGATGATTGGTAACATCAAAGTAACCAATGTATCTTATGTAGCTGGTCTCAAATATAATCTCCTAAGTATCAGTCAATTCTGTGACAAAGACTTTAAAGTTGAGTTCTCAAGTGGAAAATGTTTAATTAAGGACAAAACTCAACAAACCCTATTGACTGGAACTAGGAAGGGAAATGTGTATTTTGCAGACTGGGACAAGTCTACTGATGTTGCATGCTTCATTGCTAAAAGTACTAGTGAACAAAGTTGGTTATGGCACAAGAGGCTAAATCACCTGAACTTCAAATCTATGAATAAACTTGCTAGAAATGCACTAGTTAAAGGACTACCTAATGAGGTTTTCATTAAAGAACATGTGTGTAAGCCATGTCAAGAAGGAAAACAGATTAAAGCCTCATTTAAAGGTAAACCAGTCATCTCTACTGAAAGAGTACTTGAACTTCTACATATGGATCTGTTTGGACAATTTACCCCTTCAAGCATAAATGGTAGAAAATACACATTGGTGGTAGTAGATGACTTCTCTAGGTTCACTTGGGTAGTATTTCTCCTTAATAAGAAGGAAACACAAGTCAAACTACCTGAACTTCTTAAGAGACTGTCAAATGAGAAAAGCCTTAGCATTATCAAGATAAGATCTGATAAAGGCACTGAGTTCATAAATTCATACATCAATGAGTATTGCACATCTAATGGAATAGCTCATGAAACCTCAGCAGCTAGAACACCTCAGCAAAATGGAGTTTCAGAAAGGAGGAATAGAACCTTGAAAGAAGCTGCTAGAACTTTAATTGCTGATTCAAATTTACCTAAGAGGTTTTGGGCTGAAGCTATAAATATTGCATGCCATACTCAAAATAGATGTTTGATCACTAAGGGGCAAGGCAAAACCCCCTATGAACTCTAGAAAGGAAGAATGCCTAAAGTGTCATACTTTCATATATTTGGTTGCAAATGTTTCATTCACAATAATGGGAAAGAACAGTTGAAAGCTTTTGACAGCAAAGCTGATGAGGGAGTATTTCTTGGATACTCTCAAATCAGTAGAGCTTTCAGAGTCTACAACAAGAAAACCCTTATAGTGGAAGAAACACCTCATGTTGTGTTTGATGAATCTATTTCTGAGATCAGGAATAATAGTTTGGAACCTGAAGAAATCACACAGAGGACAACCAGATTGATTCTAAAAGACAAAGACACTGAATTCATAGATGTTGTCCAAGCCAATCTACCTGAACATACCACATTGGACAACTATCCTGAAGGCAATCTTCCTGAGACAAATCCTACAGATGGAAATGGTGAACTGAATGAACCAATCCCAGTTCACATCCAGGTAACAACTACCAATGAAGAAGCAGTTCCTGCTGAGGTAGTTAATGGGTCAAATAATCAAGGGGGAACTCAAAATGTTGAAAATGCCAATGTTCCTGACATTGAGGACAACACCCCTGATTATGATCCTGAATTAGATCCTGCACTAAATTATCCTGAATTTTATGATCAAAATGACTCAACCTCAGTAGAGGACAACTCTACTGAAGGAATCAGAAAAAGAAGGACTTGGTTGTATGACCATCCTACTGATCTGATACTTGGTGATCCAAGTATAGGAGTCAGAACCAGAAAGTTTCATGGTGAAAGTGTTATGTTCTGTTGTTTCTTGTCAGAACAGGAACCAAAAGATATTGATGAAGCACTTCATGATGCCAATTGGATCACAGCAATGCAGGAAGAGCTCAACCAATTCACCAGAAATGAAGTATGGGAGCTGGTTGATAGACCTTCACATCAAGATGTTATTGGAACCAAGTGGGTGTTCAAGAACAAAAAGAATGAAAATGATGTGATTGTCAGAAACAAAGCAAGACTAGTGGCAAAAGGTTACTGCCAGCATGAAGGCATTGACTATGATGAGACCTTTGCACCTGTGGCAAGGCTAGAAGCAATAAGGCTTTTCCTAGCCTATGCAGCCCACAAGAGGTTCAAAGTGTACCAAATGGATGTCAAGAGTGCCTTTCTGAATGGAGTCTTGAAAGAAGAGGTCTATGTGGAGCAACCACCAGGTTTTGAGATCGGAAACCAAGTATACAGGCTGAGGAAAGCTCTATATGGACTCAAACAGGCACATAGGGCTTGGTATGATACATTGTCACAGTTCCTATTGGATCATGGATTCACCAAGGGAACTGTGGATAGAGCTCTCTTCAGAATCTCTGAAGGAGAGGACATCTTGCTTGTCCAAATTTATGTAGATGACATAATTTTTGGATCCCCTAATGAGAAGCTGTGTGAAAAGTTCTCCAAGCTCATGCAAAGCAAGTTTGAGATGTCCATGATGGGGTTGATGAACTTCTTTTTGGGTCTACAAGTCAAGCAATCAAAAGAAGGAATCTTCATCAACCAAGCTAAGTACACCAGAGAAATGATCAAGAAATTTGGGTGTACATCAAGCAAGCCAGTAAGGATCCCAATGAATACTAATTGGAAGATGGATCCTGATGAAAGTGGTGTTCCAACCAACTCCACTGAGTATAGAGGAATCATTGGTCCACTTCTCTATCTCACTGCCAGCAGGCCTGACATCACCTTTGCAGTAGGTGTATGTGCAAGGTTTCAAGCAAATCCTAAGAAAAGCCATCTTGAGGCTGCAAAGAGGATCTTGAGGTAAAGACACTGAAAATCTAGGCCTTTGGTACCCTGCTGATGACAATATTGAGTTAACTGGCTACTCAGATGCTGATTATGGAGGATGCAGAATTGACAGAAAATCCACTTCAGGAACTTGTCAATTCTTAGGCAACAAACTCATATCTTGGTTTTCCAAGAAGCAAAACACAGTGGCTACCTCCACCACTGAAGCTGAATATGTTGCTGCTGGAAGTTGTTGTGCTCAAATCCTTTGGCTGAGACAACAACTAAGAGACTACAAAGTCAACTCTACTTAAGTGCCAATATTCTGTGATAACAATAGTGCCATTGCTATATCACAAAACCCTGTTCTGCACACAAGATGCAAACATGTGGACATCAAGCATCACTTCATTAGAGATCATGTGGAGAAGAAGGATATTAAGTTAGTAAAGATCCACACAGATCATCAAAAAGCTGATATACTAACTAAGCCACTTGCAGAGGCAAGATTCCTGGAATTATCAGCAGAGTTGGGACTTCTTGATCCAAGGAAGTTGGACAAATGAGTCCAAAGAAGTTCATTCATTAAGGGGGAAATAAACTCAAACTTCAGCAGACTTGATCAAGTCTACTGAAATTCAGAAAAGATGACCTTACTTCTTCAGGACACTTGTCCCTTGAAATTCAGGACACTTGTCCACAGCTTTTCAGGACACTTGTCCATGTAGGGTCAGATAAGTTGTCTTGACTATCAAACCAAATCTTGGTATGATAAGCACCTATTTTTGGTGATCAATGCCTATTTCGAAATCTGTCCCATTGAAATACAGTTTTCACCTTTCTGGGATTTAATTTGTCTCCCACCCAAAAGGTCACTTTCCATGCATTAAATGCCAAGATTTAACTCTTGTTTGCATTAAGCTTTTTGGGACATGATCTATCTCAAAAAACCCCCAGCCTTAAACAAACATTAAAAACCACCCACGTTTTGAATAAAACAGTTCTTTCACTGTTACATTGGTTTTTGACCATTGGATCAAAACTGGCCAACTCCCCTGAAATCAATCCTAGCCATTCATTTTGGATTTCCATTTTTGTTCACCTTTGAATTACATCAAGACTTCACCAACTCATTGACAAACATTCTTTTTAGAATATTCTCAAACCTTAAGATCCCTCTCACACACTTCTTCCCCAAGTATTCGAAACCCTAGCACTAAATTTCTTCAAACTCTCTCATTCTCCATCAAATTTTTCTCTGTAAGTTTCAATGGCCCCCAAAGTTAGACCAGAGATGCTCATTGATTTCTCCAACAAGGCTCTAGACCTTGATTTTGGCTACCTGAGCAACAAAAACAACCTTCACTTTGAGTCCATAGTATCCTTTGAGAGTGAGGATCCTGAGATCAAACCAACTCTAAGATGGCTGAGAAGAGCTGGCTTGCAAAGGTTCATGGAAGAAAGACCAAGTTCATGCTTGGAAGGCTACATGGCTGAATTCTTTGCCTTTCTCAAATGGAGAGGCCAACCTGCAGATGGTGAAGTTTCCACAAGGTTATCTTATACAACAGAAGGAGAAGAAGAAGAGAGATTTCATAGAGTGAAATTCTCTTCAGAAGATATTGAAGGAGCCTTTGAATTGCCTAATGAGGGAAGGAATCCAGAAGTTTATGGCACTGGCCATGAAGATGAAATAGCTCAAGAATGGCTATTGGTTCCAGGCCCCATTTCTTCAACACAAAACAAGAAGACTCTCAAGCCAAAAATTTTCAACCTCTTTGAGGTAGTTGCCAAGAGTCTCTTGAGCAACACTGGAAGCTTGGAGTAGGTCAACCATCCAAGAATCAGAATCATGGCTGCTGTGATTGATGCTAGTGACAAAGGCATCAAATTCGATTGGAGAACCTTCATCATGTCTGAAATGATGAAGGAAAAGGCTAAATTCAAAGTGAAAGCTCACAACAAAGTTGTGCTAGAAGGAAAACTCAAGTATTGCACCAGGGCAAGCTTGTTAATTGAGAGATTCTCCCATTACTCTCAGATGCAAACATTTGCAAAGCCCCTTCCAGCCCAAAAGATCCTGTACAGGAAGCTCAGCAAGAAAACTGAGCAAAGGAGGATGCTTATGGCCAAACCTGCTGAAGAACAGGTTGAAGAAAAGCCTAAGATGAAGAAGAGAACAAAGGCCAGGGCTATCAAGACAAGGAAAATGTCTCAATTATCTTCAGGAGAAGCCTTAGGAGCATCAGCTGAAGTTGATGAAGTGGCAGAAGAGGGAGTAAGTGTGCCTTCTGACCACTCAGAAGAGTTGAGGTTGAAGTATAATGAGACAAGGCAGAAGAAGAAAGGAGATAAGAGGATCAGGGAAGTTGTCCCTGAGAAGGAAGGTGAAGGAAGTGGGAGCAGTAGGGCCAGCAAGAGAAGGGCCAAGCCTACTGAAAAGGTGTTGGAGCTGCAGGAAGAAAGGTCACTACAATTGGCTCTAAGAGAGAGCAGAGCTGAAAGCAGGACCAAATCTAGGTCAAGGACCAACTCATCTGGTTCTGGAACTCCAGAATCCAAGATCCCTGAAGGTCAACCTTTAGAGGCCAACATCCCTGAGTTTCAGAATCCTGAGCCCAACTCCCCTGAAACCAATATTACCCCTTCCAACCAACCCATTACCCCTGTAGATCTCACTAAGAGATATTCTCCAGAAGGGAGTGTGCAAAGAAGTGGCATTGATGTGCTTGCAGATTTAGCAGTAGATGAGACAAGACTCCTGTCTCCCCTTGACTCATCCATGCTCAATTATTCAAAGCTCTTAGAACATGCACTCAATGAGCCAACTCCCCTGAGTAAAACCCCTTCAGACCCATTGCTCTCAAAAGCAACTGAAGCACCTTCTACTGCACCAAACCCTTCTGAAGCCATCATCCCTGAAATAAACCTCCCTGAAGCCACTCTAGAAGAACCCAGAGCCCACTCCCCTATAACCCAAAGTCCCCATTCAAGTGGAGATGAGGAGGAGTATACTTATGAAAGTATGCTCAGAGGAGGAGCAAAAGCTACTGTGGACAGTTTGTATCCACAACTTGTTGAATTTCCAAGAATTCAGAAGACATTTCATGATCTAAGGATGCTTGTTGATGTAAAAGACAAATCTATGATGGAGATATCACAAGTCATCCAAGATAAGGGTGCAAACTGGTAGCAAATAGAGGAGAACAAATTGCTACACTTTGCTGGAGTTTCAAAGACAAGATTTCTCATTAATGAGGAAAGTTTTGCAAAGCTAGTAGCTGATAAAATTGAGGAGGAGAAAGAAAGAAAAGCTAAGGGATTCAAACACCCTGACAGTAGCTCAAATGATGATGATTCCCCTGATGATCCCTCAAATCCTTCAAATCCCAACCCTCCTGAAACCCCTCAAGCCAACCTCCCTGAACCTTCTCCACCCAAGTCTTCTATAGCAGACAGACTTTCAAACCCTCCTAAAACCTATTATAGGAAAGGCTCTGTATCTTCAGAGGTGTTGACCAAGGGTGGTAACACAACCAAAGACACATCTGCCAATGAAGGTTCTTCTGAACCCAAGGCACAGCCTAAAGATGTTGAGGTTCCTATGCTAGAGGCTGGTTTGATTAAGGCCTATTCAGTGTCAGAAGAGTTGGACACTGATCAGCCCTTAATCATTCAGGATGACTCAGTGGCTGATGAAATAAGCACTGTGATCTCCCCACAACTGCCATCTTTGAACCTTGGTGAAGGTGGAGATGTTGCAGGATTAGGAGAAGGAGTTGAAAAGGAGAAATTAGTGGAAAAATCAGAGGGAGTAGTAGATGAGAGAGATGTGGTGATCACTAGAATAGTGAGTGTACCACCAAATGAGGGTGATATAAGTAAGGAAGGGCAGGCTATTCTTGAAGTCAAATCTGAACTTCAGGAATCCCTTGATGAGAGGAGGCCTGTTCCTTTAAGTGAGGAAACTATTAAAGAAGGGAGAAAAGAAAGAGTTGAAAATGAGAAGAAGGCTGCTGATGTATCAGAGTCTTATATAAAAGAAATTGAGGGTGATGAGTGTCTATTTCCTAACTTATTTGATTTCTCTACTGTTGCAGGTATTTATTTTGACCAAATTTTTGCAGATGAGCTCTTAACAGATGCCCCTATCCAAGTAGATACAGGCTCAGCTCAAGCCTTACTTGGAATGCAATCAGAGAAATTGGACTCCTTGGCTCATCAAGTCCAATCTGCTCATGCTGAAACTTCAGGAGCATTGAATGAGCAAGGAAGGACCCTAGCATCTGTAGAAATGAGGCTCACTGGCTCTGAAGATGTTGTGCTCCCAACTCTGGAAGCAAGGATGAGTGGTGTGGAAACTGGTCTCCAAACCATTTCCACTGAAGTACAAAATGCCAAATCCACCATGGAAGCCATCTCAGAGGAGGTCAAGAAAGAGCAAAAGTTGCTGAGAGACAATCATAATGCCAATGTCAAGGCTCTCAGGCTAACTGTCAAGCAAGCTCTTGGAAAGAAGACTGCATTGCAAAAGAGAAGAGCTGAAGAGCAGAGGCTAGCTATGGTGAAAGCAGCCTCTGAACAATTTTCCCAAGAGGTATTGGCCAACATTGCTGAAGGTGCAGTGGCCAACCTCACTGAGCTTCTTAAAGACCAACTGGATGCATCCCTGAGAGCAACCTTGGAGGAGGTTGTTCAACAAAAGATGAAGCCTGTTCTAGCTTTTCTTAGCTTGAGCAGTGATAAGATGCAGAATATACATGATGAAAATGTATATCTGTTGGAGGAGATGAAGTCCCTGAACCAGGCCCAATCCCTAATGGCCACAACTATGAGTGAGCTCAAACCCCAGTGTTTTGATGCTGCCAAAAAGGGGGAAAGGGAAAGAGCTAGAGCAAAAGGTGCCTTGGTGATTGGGAGCCCAGTCAAAGGGAAAGACAAAGCTGCTGAAGGAAAAGGAAAAGAGCCTGCAGTGCTAAACTTGGAAGAATTGGATGAAGAAGAGCAATTAGCACTTGCATTAAAGAACTCTATGGCCTCAGTTCAAGAAGAAAGAATAAGGCTACAGCAGAGACCAGGTGGTGAGGTATCTGGTTTGGACAAAGGTGATGAAGGTGTCCAAACTAGAGGAAAGATCAAGAGGGCAAAAGGAAAGAAAAGGCAAGTTGAAACCTTCACTGACTTCCCTAACAGTCTTGATCTTCCACCTGAATTCAGAATTGATGAAGATGAGCCTACATCAAAGAAGGCCAAAACTGCTGAAGAGACCAAAATTGCTGAAAAGGACAAGTCCTCTGATTCTGCCAAAAGTGCTGAAGGTCCCAAGTCCACTGAAGACATTGAAGAACTATTTGCTGAAGGATTTGGACCTGAACCTAAAAAGAAGACTATTGTCCTAGCTCAAGATCCATCAAAGTTGTTTCATGAAGGGTATGGCAAAGACCCTGAAACACAACAGAAGCTGACCATGATGAGGGCCCAGGAGAAAATGGATTTGATGGAAGAAGCTAACAGAGCAAGAGACAAGAGAAGAGCTAACTTTCAGAAACCAAGAAGAAGGAGAGCAACCTACAGCAAGATGAAGCCTCAGCTTCTAATCCCAATGGACACCAAATATCCACACTTGGATAAATGGGTACCAATTCAGCTAAATGATACATGGGAAGAGGCTAAAGGGAGTTTGTCTATGACTATTATGTCATTGACAGATGGAATGGAGGAGATGCAAACTCTGCCTTTACTGAGTTTATGCTGGAATATTACAGAGAGTTGTATCAACAATTACTTGCAGCTGCTGACATTGCAAGAATTGAACTCAATGCTCCCAAGCCCATCATCTACATGCCTCCAAAGCTTGATGGATGGATTGACCAAGCAAGGATCCTAAGGGAGTTCACAGAAATTCTAAAGCTGAACAAGATGACCCTTGGACCCAAAGGAACTAACCAGGAAGCCATGGAACTCAAGAAGAGAGTGTGGGCACAATATGGGATGAACCCACCTCCTGAGGATGATCTCTAAGAATGGCTAAGTCTTCTGACTTTTTCTGGATGAAAAATTATCTTATCTGAAGATATTTTTTGCTATGTGGTCAAATCTGCTGAAGTTTTGGACAAACCTGCTGATATGGTGTTTGCTCTGATATGGTTTAAATTGCTCTGATACAAGATTTGATGTGCTCTACATTGATATCTGGAATATTTTGTACTAGCTCTGATACTTGAAGTAGTTGTTTTGCTCTGATCTTATGTTTAGAATGTATTTGTAGAGAAATGTTATCTTGAATTCATGCTCTGATAAGTTATCTTCAACTATCAACATGCCTGTAATGATTATTTTATGAATGATAGTTGAACCACCTTTTGAATCAAGATACATTATTGCAAAAATTCTCTCTATGCCTATCCTGAAACCTATTTGCAACAAAAACAGTGAATACACTAACACATTGTCTTTTCAGGAATATTGACCTTAGTCATGTCTTCTGAAGATACATGTAATAGGTGTAGACAAGTCACTTTTGCTTAGATTGTGTAGGTTTTGGCATCATCAAAAAGGGGGAAATTGTTGGGAATAAAATGATACATGTTTTGATTAAATACCAAAACCCCCTGAGACATGCCTAAGTCAAGATGATTGTGTTCAAAATGTGTTAGAACACATAGCATAAGGCTAGATGAAAAGCTGATATGTTAGGCAGCTCTTAGATGATTAGATGCACAATGTAAGGGGGAACCTATGACTTCAAAGTGATCAAGATCAAGTCCCCTCAAGGCTCAAAGTCTGGAACAAACTCTAAGGACAAGAAAACTCCATATGAAACCTAAAACCTTGATCAGGAGAGTTGTCCAGAAGAGTTTCTTCTATGCAAGAAGAAGATTGCAAAGCTCTAAAGGACAAGATTAATCAAATATTATGATCAGGAGAGTTGTCCAGAGTAGTCAACTCTATGTGAAAAAGCTCTGATGCTAAAAGACCAAGTGTGCTGATCAGGAGAGTTGTCCAGAAGAGTTGTCTCAGCAAGATTGAATCAGAACAGAAGCTTTAAAGATTGAAGGTCAACTATGCTGAAGAAGCTAGAGACAACCATACCCTAAGGAACTTCATTGAGACATCATGCTAAGATCAACTTGGAGTGAAAGAAAGGGAAGAGCCAAGTCATCTGAAGAAGAGCAAGCCAACCTTGCTGAAAAGCAAAACTGCTGATAGTGATAAGAAGAGTTGTCCAGCTGATAAGGAATGTTGTCCTATCATTAGATCAACCTTCAGAAGCCATGTCCTAGTCCTAACAAGAAGTCAAACATTGGAAAAAGTGCTGCAGAAAGAAGACAAAGTCTTACAAGCCGTTTATTACCCAAATAAGGACATGTCACTATCAAGAATTTGTCTTCCAGTTTGAAGAACTCAAGGAAGACATTTATAGCAATTTGGGGCTGCCTCTCCAACGGGCAAATCTCCATTTTGTCTATAAATACAAGGAGTGTGAAGACCATTGAAGAACCTCAACCTTGACAAGAATATCCAACTATCCTACAAGTCAAAGTGCTTTCAAAGATATCAAAGACTATCTTAGTCTTCAAACACTTCTTCTAAGCTAATCCCAATTGTATATCCATATACAAGCTTAGAGAGATATCCTATCCTTATACCTTGATCTTCATTGTAAAGGATATCTCATTAGTTGGAACCTTACTTCAATCCTTAACCCTTTCAAGTGAGAAAGAGAGAAGGTTGTAGTAGTAGAAGTGGTAGGAACTGACTGTTGAGAGAAGAACAGTTCAGTTCTGAGTTGAGAAGAGGGTACTAGGACTCTAGACATCCTAGGGATCAATTCACCAAGGAGTGGTGTTATTGATCAAGTGCACCTTGGCACTATAAAACAAGTTAATTCCAAGAGTGAAGGAATTATCCTGTTAAATCAGGGAAAGTGGATGTAGGAGCTTGAGTCTCTGAACCACTATAAACTCCTGTGTTGATTTACCTTACAAAGTACTTACACTCATTCAACACTGCACACAAAACTGATCTTTCAAAAGATACATATTCAAAGACTGTGCAAAACTGATTTGGACAAGTTCCCTGAAATTAAACTGGACTGCATTGGACTGATAAAGTGATTTCAGAAACATAAGGAGTCTAAACTTAAAGGGCCAACCACTATTCCGCACATATAACTCCCCTAGATAGTTATTCAACTAAGTACTCAATAGTACTTAGTGGTTTGATTATCTTAGAAGAGTTAATCATCTTCAGCAGAGTTGTCCAAGACAACCTTGCTGAGCTCTGGTTTGATCAAAGTTGAAAAGAATTGCATACAAGTGTATTTTCCCCCCCCCCCCCCCATACACTTGTTATATACTCCTTTCAGGACCAACAATATTTATTTTGTTTTTTATTTAAATTTTGGTTCTTTGTGTTATTTATTAGTTTATGTGTTGTTGCAACTTTTTTTTTTATTTGCTAAAATGTTATTTGAATGTTAATTATGATTGTGTTTTATATATTATTGAAGGTTCAACTTTAGTTGATCTAATTGAAATATAAACAATGTAAAATATTATTGAAATTGTGATAATATATTTACGTTGGAATGCTTCAAGTTAGTGATATTTTTTTTATTATTTTATTTATATATTTGATACTTTTCTTTTATTGATTTACACAATAACATATTTAAAATTTATAATTATCATTATATAATATATTTTTTAATATTTTTGTGATATAATATATGTATATTTTAAAAAAAATTTAAAGTAATGCGTGAGTTTTTAGTTATATGAATATGTATATTTTTTAAATTATATTTTAAATTAATTTTATGTTTTACTTTGATAATAATTCTAAATAATTTATTTTTTTATATACTAATATATTTTTTAATTCAATAATTTTTTTATATTGTATAATTTTTAACTTTTTTATATTTAAAATAATCTTTTGATCCTAGATTTTTTTTATTGTATTACTTTATTATATATTTTTCTACATATATATACAACATTATAAATATTATTGATTGAAATCGATTTAATTTCAATTGAACATGAACCAAATATGATAATTTATTCTTTACATTTAGTCATATTAATATTTACTTATTACTAATGTGGTATGTAATATTATAATTAATTTTAATTTTATTTTACAACGAATTGCTAATGGCTATATACTGGCACTGCTAAAAAAAAAAAAAAAAACGTGGAGTCGTTAATTACTTTTATTAATCAAAGTGGATATAAATGAGAAATTACAACTAAAGTGACTAGATGTCGTTAGTATTTTTGTTATGGTTGATCAAATTTTAAAAAGTATAATAGTTTATCTTTTTGTGATATAATTAAATTTTCCGAATATAAATATTCAGATATGTATGTTAAGGTATATCCGACTAATGTTTTTTTTTAAAGATATTGACAATCCAATTTTTCTTCAAGGCTTTGTTACTTTTGTTGTTTGTAACTACTAATCATTTATTATAATTTTTTATTTTATTTTCTGGTACATTTTTTTATTTAATATACTACACTACAAGAAAACTGCAATTTAGCTGCGAAAAAATTTGTCGCTAATTCTAATATTTTCGTCGCTAACGTGAGTTAGCGATGAAATAATTTTGTCGCAGGATTTGTTGCTATACGCCCGTCGCTAACGTGTTTGCGACAATAAAAATAATTTTGTCGCAAATGTTTGCGATGAAAATTTGAGTTTCATCGCAAAATATTAGCGACGAAAATTTGAGTTTCATCGCAAAATGTTAGCGACGAAAATTTGAGTTTCATCGCAAAATGTTAGCGACGAAAATTTGAGTTTCATCGCAAAATATTAGCGATGAAAATATAAGTTTCATCGCAAAATGTTAGCGACGAAAATATGAGTTTCATCACAAAATGTTTGTGAGGGAAATCAAACATTTGTCGCAAACACATTAGCGACGGGTGTATAGCAACAAATCCCGCGACAAAATTATTTCATCGCTAACTCACATTAGCGACAAAAATATTAGAATTTTTGTTGCTAATATTTGGCTATGATATCCGATTTACGAATCATTCTCTAAACCCACTTCCGTACTCGACCAACCCAACCCGCACCCACACCCGACCCACCCCAACCGAACCAATTCAATCGTTCTCTAAACCCACTTCTGCACTCGACCCGCCCCAACCCGTACCCAACCCACACCCGCCCCGCCCCAACCCAACCCGTACCCAACCCACACCCGCCCCGCCCCAACCGACCTAACTCAACCCAACCCAACCCGACCCGCACCCACATACCCCCTCTCCCATTTTATTTAAATAAATATTTTATTTGGTCTTAGTGGGAATTGATCCCGGGTGGATAGGCGCCCATAGCTGGGCGCCTACCATTCGGGCAGACAGCTCTTTGGTTCAGTTTTTAATATGAATTATATATGTATTCAATTGTTACTAAATTAGTTATTTTTACTCATTTAATAATTTATTTCACATTTATTAATTGATTAATTTTTAACTTGTAACAACTATATATGTATATATACATGTGTATATATATTGTAATTTTTAAAACAATTCCAATTGTAAAAAATCAATGTTACTTTAACAATTTAAAAATAATAATAAATATTATAGCCAATCTTTATTCTCCCATCTTTAATTATGTCCATCTTCATTTGCATCATCATATTTATAAATATTTTTATAAACATTCATACTGATTTATAAGACATAAAATTTGGAGAATTATTAAACATTTAATTATATAAATTGATTTTCTTGTTTTAATAAGCTTAGTTTATTTAATATTAGCCACGAAATATAATTATCATTGTTGTTCTTATTATTAACAACAAAATAAAATAATTTGATAAAAGTGTAGCGATAAAATATTTTAATTTTGTTGCAAATATTAATTCCAAGAAACTAGCCACAAAAAATATATTTCATCGAAAAATAATAGCGACTAAATATAATTTTCATTGTTGTCCTAATAATTAACAACAAAATAAAATAATTTGTTGCTAATTTAGCGATGAAATATTTTTATTTCATCGCAAAACGTAATTTCAATAAATTAGCCACAAAAAATTATATTTCATCGTAAAATATTAGCGACAAAATATAATTTTAATTGTTGTTCTGATTATTAACAACAAAATGCAGCAATACGTTGCTAGTATAGCGATGAAATATTTTAATTTCATCGCAAAAATTAATTTCAATAAATTAGCCACAAAAATTTCTATTTCATCGTAAAATATTAGTGACGAAATATAATTTTAATTGTTGTTCTGATTATTAACAACAAAATGAAGCAATTTGTTGCTAATATAGCAAGGAAATATATAAATTTTGTTGCAAAAATTAATTTCAAGAAATTAGCCACAAAATTTTCAATTTCATCGCAAAATATTAGCAAGAAAATATAATTGTCATTGTTGCTCTGATTATTAACAACAAAATGATGCAGTTTGTTGCTAATAAAGTGATGAAATATATAAATTTTGTTGCAAAAATTAATTTCAAGAAATTAGCCACAAAAATTTATATTTTATCGCAAAATATTAGCAACGAAATATAATTTTCATTTTTTTTTCTGATTATTAACAACAAAATGAAGCAATTTGCTGCTAATATAGCGATGAAATATATAAATTTTGTTGCAAAAATTAATTTCAAAAAATTAGCCACGAAAATTTCTATTTCATCGCAAAATATTAGCAACGAAATATAATTTTCATAGTTTTACTGATTATTAACAACAAAATGAAGCAAATTGTTGCTGATATAGCGATGAAATATATAAATTTTGTTGTAAAAATTAATTTCAAGAAATTAGCCACGAAAATTTCTATTTCATCGCAAAATATTAGCGACGAAATATAATTTTCATTGTTGTTTTGATTATTAACAACAAAATGAAACAATTTATTGCTAATATAGCGATGAAATATATATATTTCGTTGCAAATATTAAATCTAACAATTTAGCAGCAAAAATTTATATTTTGTTGCTAAAAATTGATTTTAGCGATGAAATTTAGATTTGTCGCAAAATTTTCGTCGCTATTCCCCCCATTTCTTGTAGTGCTAATACATTGTTTTTCAGGAGAAATTAGAAATTTTTATTTTATCAATGATTTTTTTTCCAATTTATCGGTAAGATATGGTATCTGTTGTCTACATTTGTTTTTTACATTGTTATATTATTTATTATTTTAATATATTGACGATTATTTTACTTCACTATTATTTATATATATAATATAATATAATAAGTCATTCTTGAAGTGGTTCACGCGATGTATGTTGGTGTTTTTCCACAATCAATATTTATTAAGAGATCTGATGGAATACAATGGTTTATGGAGTTAGATTTTCAAAATTCAATTTACAAGTTTGTTAAATGATGAAATTCTTTTATTCGGGATAACAAAATTATTTAATAATTATACGACATTTTACTATTATGGATTGTTTACTTTTTATGTAAAAGTTTATTACAAGTATGATTGTTAGATTCCTTCATTCTTGAACAAAATTCGATATGTTGAGCTAGGTATGATATTTTTTTTGTATTTATATATATATATATAATATTTTTAGTTTGATTATTTTTTTAATGTCATTCAATTTCTAAATGTTTTAGGACCGTTCAGGGTTTAATTCCACAAAATTTTGATTCTTCTTCATTCACATGTGTCATAACAAGTTCATTTATTCGTAAATGTCGATTGGTAATAAATTCACGATTTAACCTTTTAAAAGTTCATTTTAAATAAGTTTATTTTTAATTGTTTTTTATTCATTTTATTTTTTATATTTATAATGCAGTTTGTTCCGTATCTATGTTGGAATACATATTCAAATAAATTGTTTTTTCGTTCAAGTTTTGCGATAATCCTATTTGGTGATGGAGAATGGAAGGTTAAATTGAAAAACAAAGGAAGTACATTTTTTCTTCAAACTAGATTTACAAAATTTGTCAAGGATAATTTTTTGAATGTGTGGGTTGCAAGTGTACTTTTCATAATTTTGAACATCCAAAATTAAAATTTAGGGTTTTAGTTAAATAATAATAATAATGTTATTTATCAATATTTTTTGAATAAATAATGATATTTCCACTTAATTATTTTATATAGATAATGATTTTTTGAATTTCAATTAATTTATATAATTTTTAAAAATTTATTACCGTCATATTTCTGGTAATGTAATTATTATAATTTATTTAACACTTCATAATGAATTCGAGTGTAACTGATCATGAACTAAATCTAAAAATTAGAACACCGGTAATGTTATTGAGAAATATTAATCACTCAAGAGGCTTGTGCAATGGAACTAAGTTTGTGTCATTTTTTAAAATATTTTCCTTATTTTTATATAATATAATATTTTGTTTTATATATGTGTAGCTAGGTAACTAGGTTGAGTGATAAGATTATTGAAGCTAGGGTTATAATTGGAAGTAGGACAATTAACATTGATATCATTATATCAAGACCAACGTTGACTCATTCTAGCTAGCTAGATTGCTTTCAAGTTTCAACGTAGACAATTTTCATTAATTGTGTCATATGATATGTCTATTAATAAGTGTTAGGGACAATCGTTTTCTTATGTATGTATATTTTGGCATAATCCTGTATTTAATTATAATCAATTATATATAGCTGTGTTTAAAATAACAAATTGTCATGGTTTGAAGATCTTATTATGTCATGACAACAATCGTGATTGCAATATCACAAAAAATGTAATGTTTCATGATATTTTTAGTTATATATGATTTTATAATAATTTAATATTTAAGTTTCACAAATTTTTTTAAAATTTTATTTTTCGTTAAACTATTGTTGATATTAGATTATTGTATTATTTAATTGAATGTGATTTACATGTTATTGAACTATTGCGACATTATTCAATATTTTATAATAATTTAATTACTTTACCATATTATAAATATACTTATATTTCAATATTAAACATTAAATTTATATAATTATAGTGAATATAAATATTTTAACTATATTTATTTATATATAAGATATTGATTTAATTGAATTTCAAACACAATCATTAAATCTAATTTTTTTTGTTTGCAAATTTTATTATTTTTAAAATTTTTATTTAGTATAATAAATATGAGTTAATAATAAATAATATATATATATTTTAATATAATCTTGTGATATTAATTATAAAATGACACTATAAAAAATTAAAATTTAAAATGTTGTGACATTTTTCAACATATCAGACCGTGTGCTAGCATGGGTGCCCTACTAGTTTTACTAGTGCGGGTAAACTAATCGAGTTGCTCGTGAGCCCGACTCGGTTCGTTCGTTAAATGAGTTGTGTTTGAGCTCGTCAGATACTTAATTTACTAATGAATCGGTTTGAGCTCGACTCGTTAGACTCGATTTTTTTTTATTTCATTGGACTCGACTCGGATCGATAGGCTTGTTCGACTCGTTAACGAGTCGAGTCAAACTCAATTTTTTTGGCTCGACTCAATAAAAACTCGAGTCGAGCTCGAATTTCAAGTACTCGGTTCGACTCGAATAACAACTCTACATTTTACTATCATTTGAGATTAACAGCTCTACACTTAAGTACTCGACTAGAATAACATTTTTACACTTTAAGTATTCAGTTCAGTTCGAATAATAACTCTAAATTAATCACATACTCATCCCAATTTCCCGATATACTGAAAGGGAGTTTAAACTGCTTGTTTGTCATTTTTATATTAATTTTGTTTATGTATCAATATGTCAAGGAGCTAAATGTTTGTTAGGTGTAATTTTTTTTTTTTTAAATTACATTAAATACCCATCCCTTTTCCCCTTCTCATGACTCGAACCCAGGACCTAAGGCCTAGGTAGTGGTGCTCTGACCACTTGAGCTATCCCACTTTGTCTATTAGATGTAATTTTATTGATTGGGTATTACATGTGTCATCATTATTGTATAATTTTTTTTCCATATATTAAGATTGTATTGAGTCTATAAAAATAGAAAGTTTGACAATTACAATATTAATTATATCAATTCTACTAATTACTTAAAATATGAGATACATACATTATATATTTTTTAAAATGTTATTTTTCTTCTAAATAAAAATTTTAAGTGCTTGCAAAATCATATATACTGTACCTCATTTTACTAATAATTATTAATTTATAAATTATTTAAAAAATAAAAAAGTTGACAACCAAAATATTATTATATTACTCATTAAAAATGAGACACGTTAATTTTATTTAAATATTATTATTTTTCTTTTATTCTATATAAAAAAAATTAAATGTTTATAAGTGTTGTGATTTCGATAAAATTATACTGTACTATATATTATACCTTATTTTATTATTAATTTAATAAATAATTTATAATAATTGATTGTATTTTATATTTCGTGAATTTTAAAAAAATATAAGTTTTACTTTTTAAATTATTTAAATATATTATATAATGTGTAATGATATTTATTAATATTTCGTGTAATACACTGATACACTAGTGTTCATCTAGTTTCATAATATTTGGGAGATTTCTAACATACGAGCACTCGCGAAATGTTAATCAAAATAATAATTTATAATATATTGTATATTTAAATTATTTAAAAAAATAAAATCTAAATAAAAAAAATTGAGAAATAGAATAGAATAAGACATGTAATTTTTTCGATAACATTTATGAAATAAAATTTAGTAAATAATTTAAGTGATAATAAAAACAACTCTTAATAAATTTTAGTAAATATATATATATATATTTGAACCAATGAAAAAATTGTTATACTTTATATTAATAATTTATAATATCACAAAAATTTATATACAACTCTTATTGATTTTTATGGGATCGTAAATTTATATACTTTATATTAATAATTTATAATATCACAAAAATTGTTATCTTTATAAAAATTTATCTCTCCAAGCTCTGATTCGCCCCCTCCTTCTCGACGACAGTGGAGGTGTAAATCGCTGCACCAGGCCGGTCACCCATTGATTTTCACACAGTGGATGTGTAAAAACCCCCACCCACCCCTCTCAACTCTCTCTCTTCAGTCTCTTCCGCGACCATAGAAATAGATACATCACTCTCTCTCATAAACAAGAATACAAAGTACATCCCAACATCAATTGAAAAAAAAGGGCTTCTCATTGATTTTTTCAAGTTTCTATTTTTCCTTCGACTTTTTATTATTGTTTTATAATTATATTCTTCTACAGGTTTGTAGGTGTGAAAGTGTAGAACCAGATCTACATCACTTGTGTTTTCTTCACCTATTGTGATTTACTTTGCTTAATTGCTTGCTGAGCGATCATCATTTCCATGTATTGGTAATCAGAATTTTGTGTTAGTGTTGTTAATTTTTTGGATGAACTGAGGAGATTGCAAGAACAATGTGTGGATCAGCTCTATTGAATCCAATATTATATGACTCTTCAATTACGGCTATGAGATTCAGATTCGTTTTTTCAAATGATTTATAATTTTTTTTTTTATCTAGTTATTTGTATATTACTTGTAGGAATTTGGAGATCTAGGTGCTAGTTCATACAAGTATCCATTTTATTTGGTTATATGGTTTATAAGATTTTTGCACTATTCAAATGGATTGAAAAGTGAAGCAAAAAAATTCTTCAATTTATCTTTGAAATCCTGTGTTTTCTAAGGCAGTGTTATTCAATCTATGCAGTTGAGGAAAAAAATGGAGGGTACAATGTTTGCCCCTGCTTTGGATTTGGATGGAATGAAGCATGTCAAGTCAGAAAATGGAGTAATGAGTATCTGCAAAATTGAAGTTTGCTCCTTAGATGAACATATCATATACAGTAGTAGTTAATTAAACAGAAATTGCAATAATCTTAGATTCATTTGATTAGTTGCTTTATAGAAATTGATTTTGTATATTGGAATGTTTGGAGTCATGATAATTGTAAAACGTCTTTTCGTCTGATTTATATGAGGCCTTCGAGCTTTAAATCTATTTCTTGAAATATCTTATACAGGGGAGTAACACAACCCTAAATTTTCAAATTGAACAACTCGATTGTGATTCAATTTATTTTTTGAGTGTGAAAAATTCGAGACTCGTAGAGTTTGGGGAAGCACTCAAACATTCTGTGTATTTGTTGTCTAAGTTTTGAACTTTGAGACTCTTGCCTCATAAATATGTATGAGCGGATCTATCAAGTTAGAAGTTAGATGATGTATATTTTACACCATTTGACACCTAAAGAATTTACACCAAGTCATTCCCTTCTAATATATGCACATTTTATATTCATAATTTTTTTAAATTATCAAATTAAATTTAATAATATATTAAATAATTGAGTAGTTCCTCAAATATTACACCATTTATTCATACAATGGCCGATTAGACAAAGACTCCAATTCTAAAATGTTAAAAGATGGTAAATATTTACAGTAATTGATATGTTATCGTAATTATTATAAAATTAATTCAACATTAATTAAATAAATATTTTATAAAAATATAAATTGTCATACAAAATTAAGGAAAAGGGAATAATATATCAGTAAAATTAATGAGAAGGTGACGAGTGACTTAAAAAAAACGCTCTATTAATTTATAGTGGGATAAATGTAAATATATTTAGGCAAAAACTTGTGTGAGACCGTCTCACAGAATGAGACCCGTGAGACGGATCCCTTTTAATCCATATTTCAAAATTTTGGGTAGGATAACTCATATATTTTTCCAGATTTTGATTTGCAAAAAAAAAAGTGATAATGTTTAAGTGAAAAGTGATAATATTTTTAACAAATGTGATTGTCACTTTTTACTTAAACACTATCACTTTTTACTCAAACATTATCACTTTTTATATATGATGGCCGTCTCACGGATCTCATTATGTGAGACGGAATCACCAAGACTAGCCCATATATTTAAACCCATTAACACCTCAATATGATCAGCTATACTCTTTTTTTTTTTGGATAAGGATGAAAGGTATACACTCATGGTGTATTTTAGGTGTATACTTACCATGTATTTATAGTACGGATTAAAAACTATATGAAAATTTTGAGCCGTATATATGGGAGAGATTTGGTGTATTTCATAAAATAATACACATTAAAAAAAACTATATATAGATGGTGTATTAATTATGAGATTATGAATAAGCTTGATCAAATGGAGTGCAACTCGAAAAAGATTATTGATGTTTTCAGTTCCTATAGCAGTTCAAGTGAAGATGAAGAAGAAGGGCCCTTGCAACTACCTCTCAAGTAAAATTTTCATTTAATTTTCACGTTTACTCAACTGAATTTTTAACACGTGTGTTTCGTCGATAAATTGATTATTTTTTGACACGGATGATTTCGTATATAATTTTAATTTAATTGACATGATTATAGAAGAGGGTTGTCAAAGCATTACAATGGGAAGTCACGATCGTTTACGAGTTTATCGAATGTGAAGAGGCTTGAAGATATTCCCAAACAAGAAAATCCGTTCAACGAAAAGCTGAAAAGGAAACGCACTTGTTCAAAGAAAGTCCGGCCACTCAATAATTAATAATTTTGATTGATGATGATGAAGCCTCTTCATGCTTCAAAATATTGTTATCTACCTACTTCATTCAACTCATTTTAGTTGTTAATTAATTGACTCGATAAATAAAACTTCGTTTATTATAAAGTTCTTATTATACTCTTAAATACTTACTTTCCTCTCGTTTTTTACTAGATCCGACTATCCAATATAAAAATTAACTATAACATTTTAAACTATCTCTTCCTAAACATTTTAAAATTGCATCAAATAACTCACTCTTATAAAATAATACGGAGCATGTTATTTATTTTAATGGGAGCATGTTATTTATTTTAATACTAATACACAACTTTTACATTAAAATTTATGTTATGTTAAATGGAAGGTCAACTAAGAGTGATGGAATATTGAATATAAAAATAATAATAACAAAACTATTACCGTAAAAATATTAAACAGAGATATTAGACATATAAATCAAATCCTAATTCTTTTTAGGGAGGATTACATTTAGATACAATCTCAAGCCACTTATAGCATCTATGAACCATAATTTTTTTTAAAATTATTTATTACAATTAGACATGTGCAAAATAATTAAATTCAAAAAAGAGGAATTGGAAAGATTTTTTCAGCCATTTTAACATTACCTCCGTGACATAATTGCTTTCACTTTATTTTTTAAGACATTTCATTTCACATGTAAGATAATCATAAAATGAAAGGAGGAATAATTATTATAATATAGTAATAATAATAACAATAAATTTTGATTTCGTGATGAAATGTGTACACGTATATATAAGTCTCTTGATGCTTCAAAATGTTATCCAGCTGCTTCAAGTAATTTAATTTACGTCTTTTATCGGATTTTTCATACACACATATCAATTCCTTTTTTTTTTATACATAAAAATTTATAAAAAAATGAGATTTTTTATAAAAATGATTATTCCTAAAGACACTTGTCCAATTAAAAAAAAAAATTATAATCATTTAAAATAAGATTAAAATTAAAGGTAAATAACACATTATGCCCTTATCTTTAAATTCCTAGAATAATTTAAGATATAATTATTTTAATTATTGAGTTCTTCAGATTTCTTAATTCATTCTTTACATTCGTTAATTCACACCCTTCCATCAACAACCATATACTCATTCCATTGTATTTTTACTTGTTCAAATAATAAATCAAAATCGGGGTAATTGTATTGATTCTTTTGACTTTCTTTTTTCTAGATTCAATTTTTTATTATACATAAATATTTAATTCTTATTAATTTCTTTCCATATTGATTCTTTTGACTTTCCTTTTTCTAGATTCAATTCTTTATTATACATAAATATTTAATTCTTATTAATTTCTTTCCATATTAAACTTATTCTGCAAATCGACTTCTTTCTTGATATCGTTTATTCTGGCTTGTTAATCCATCATGCAAATTTGAATTAGTTTGTTAGTTCATTGATTCTTTTTAACAAAACTCCTATTCTATCTTGATCTATTCGCGAATCACAGAATTAGAGTTTGAATTTTAATTATTTCTTCATATTATTGTGCCCTTCATCGCAATTTTTGTCATAAGTTGCAGAATAGGCATCGATGGACTATTGCGTTATACTCAAGATTGAATTCAATGGGAAAATGAAGTTGGTTCGTGTTAGTTATTCGTCAGTTTTACAAGACGTCGTGAATGAAATTATTGGTATGTGGCTCATATTATCTTCCGATAATATATCAATGTCTTATTCAGTTGGATGCATAAGTAATTGTTGTTTAGCATCGGACTCTGATTTTGGTGAATTAATTGAGTTTTTCCAGATTTCATCAGAGAAGTTATGGTCAAGGGATAATGCAGATCTTATTTTGCATATGTATACGTATTTTTTCATAACAACATTATAATATGAAGACACCATACCTTTTTTTTTTTTCTACATTATTCATTTTATTATGCAGTTTTAGATTGCATCGTTTTGCATGTATTTCATCCATATTTCATATTAATTTTCCAACAATGGTTAAGGGAGAAAAATGTTATCCATTATTAATGAATATAAGTGACAATTGGTATGCAGATCATTAAGTTTGAATTTCAGAGAATTTTTTAATTTGGAAGGTAAGTAATCAGTAGTTTTTTCGAGATTGAGTGTGGTTTGCATTTTGATTTTTTAATTCGTTGACTTATTAATATAATTAACCTCAAATTTAATGATAAGGGTATTATTGTACATTTTAGTGGAATTTTGAACTTATTTGTAACTAAATTCAAACCTTAACCTTATTTACAAAAAATATAGGTGAAAAAACCTTATTGGTGAAATCCCCAAATCTCTTAAATCATACTTCCCCCGTATCTAGAGTTGTTAAAATGGGCTTGACCCGTTGGGCCGGCCCGACCCCATCTATAAAAAATGTGGGTTAAGTTGATATATGAACCATCTCCCATCCAATTCGTCTCCATCTTTCTCCATCAAAATACTCATCCTCCTCTATAATACAATTGCATACCTATTTTTATACAAGTTCCTTTAATTCAATCATTCATTCTCTCTCATTCTTTTTTTTATCCGACACACAAATTCTTTCTACTACTTTTTTCTCATTACACTAATTACTCCACTAACTAATAGGGAGTAATAATACAACATTATTTTTTATTTGAGATAAAGTTCTCTCTATCCACCCCTACTTCTCAATTTCTATACAAGCACAATTACTATTCACGAATTACCGTCATCCACATTTTACTATCTCCATCCTCATTCCATCCGCCACCAAACATGACCTTATTATTGGGAATATATGTTATATATATTTCTCTTGTATTTAATTAGTTGTATATTAATTCTTGTATTAGTTTGTCCACGTCGAGATTCCTTTGATAGTATAGTTTATCCCACTTGTATATATTTTGACTACCTCATATGAATAAAATATCTTTTCCATTCATTCTCTATATGGTAACTAGAGCCTAAATAGGCAAACGCCTCAATTACTCGATCCTTCCTTTTTTTTTTCTTTTCTTTTCGGATCCTCCATAATTGTGGGATTATCTCCCACTAAACCCTAGCCACCTCACGCGCCTAAAGCACGAACGTCGCCTCACGCGATCGTGCTCATACAGCCTCTTCGGCCTCCACCCCTGCTGCGTCCTCATGTCAACAAATATGACAACCCCAGACGTAAATACCGGCTTCTCGTCTATCTCCGTCCTCTGCTCCTCGACGGTCGGTTGCCCATCCCCATTCCTCGCGTGTGCCCTCGCCTCAACATTCATCGAGTCGGCCTGCTCGCCCCTACCAACAACCGAGTCGCCACACTGCTCGGCCCTACCTCAACAAGTGTTAGTTATGTGGCACTCCTGGCCACTCGGCTCGATGCTGCACAGAGCTCAGCTCCTACGCATCCTCGACTGCTCCTGCTCGACAGCCAGCCCTATCAGCCTTCTTCTCGCTCTCGGCCCACACGGTCGAATCGGCCCCCACATCCCCTGGATGGATCCTTGACTCTGGGGCTTCACACCATATCACCGCTAACCTGGCCAATCTCTCATCTTATGCTCCTTATAGTGGACATGATGGTGTTGTTGTTGGTGATGGAACTCCATTGTCTATCACCCATACTGGCTATCTCACTTTGCCTAACTTTAAATCCCTAATATTTTCAGGTGTATTAATTGTGCCATGGCAAAGAACTTGATTTCAGTTTCTCAATTATGCAAACAGAATAATGTTGTGGTTGTGTTTTCTGCCTTTGATTTTCAGGTGAAGGATTGTCGTACGGGGGAACTCTGCTTTGTGGTCAATGCGTTAATGGATTGTACGTGTGGCCTGTTGTCTTGTGCTCTTCACCTCCACAAGCCTTTACCTCGGTTAGACAACTCTCTTCCATTTGACATGCTCGCCTAGGCCACCCCTCTATTAAAATTTTACAATTTACCTTGTCTAGTAATAACCTCTTGTCGCATGCTAATCATTCTGATTTTTATTGTGATTCTTGTAAGTGCATTAAGAGTCACAAACTACTTTTTGATGATTCTTCGTTAACCTTTGTGAAACCCTTACAATTAATTTTCTCTGATGTTTGGACATCTCCTGTTTTGTTTAGTGATGGTTTCAATTTTCAAATATTATGTCATCCCTTGAGAAAAAAATCTGATGTTTTGCTTACCTTTATTGCTTTCAAAGCTCTTGTTGAAAACTTTATTGACTCTAAAATTGTCACCCTTTACTCCGATAATGGGGGTGAGTATCTCGCCCTTCATACCTTTCTCTCCACTCATGGCATCACTCACCTCACTACTCCACCACACACTCCCGAGCACAATGGTACCTTTGAGCGCCGCCACTGTCACATTGTTGACACCGACTTAACTCTTCTCCACCAAGCCTCCATGCCCCTCACCCTTTGGCCCTTTGCCATCTCCGCTGCCACATATCTCATAAATCGCCTTCCCAAGGCTGCCTTTAACATGGTCTCATCATTCGAAAGGCTCTTCCACTCCAAACCCAATCTCTCAAAACTTCGTGTATTTGGTTGTCAATGTTTTCCCTGGCTTCGGCCAATACCCCTCACAAACTCGCCCCTCGCTCTCACCCATGTGTCTTCATCGGATACTCACTCACCCAAAGTGCCTACCTTTGTCTTGACATGACTTCTCGTCGCATATACACGTCTCATCACGTCGAATTTGTGGAGACCAAATTTCCCTTCTCCTCATGCTCGACTTCACCTCCCTTGTCGCCCGACACCTTGGTCGACTCGAGGCCCATCCCTCAGCCTCCACCCGTCCTCACCTCTCTTCCGCTGCCAACTCCGACACTAGTCGCCCCAACACCCGCGTCGACGCCCCTCCCTCCCCCCATTCGGCCCCTTCACCAACAGTTTCTGCTACAAAAACCTCATCTCGCCATCCCATGGTCACCCGTGCCCGAAACAACATCATAAAACCAAATCCGAGGTACTGCCTTACCTCATCTGTTTCTTCTGATGTTGAGCCTACTACTGTTACACAGGCTCTAGCTGATTCTCGTTGGCGAGAGGCCATGTCATTGGAGTTCACTGCCTTACTAAAAAATGGTACTTGGGATCTTGTTCCATATAGTGCCTCTCAAACTGTTGTTGGTTGTAAGTGGGTTTTCCGTATCAAGCGTAAGCCCGATGGTTCTATTGAAAAATTCAAGGCCCGACTTGTAGCTAAGGGTTTCCATCAACGTCATGGCATTAACTTCTTTGAAACATTCAGCCCTATTGTCAAGCCTGCCACTGTTCGGATTGTTTTCAGCATTGTTGTAGCTCGAAATTGGCCTCTCAGATAATTTGATGTAAACAATGCATTCCTACATGGTACCCTTAATGATGAAGTTTATATGGCTCAACCACCTGGCTTCTCTGACAAAGAACACCCGTCTTTTGTTTGCAAGCTCCGAAAATCCATCTATGGCCTGAAGCAAGCCCCTCGGACCTGGTACAATGCTCTTCGGGCATTTCTCGTGTTTGTTGGCTTTGTCTGCACTAAGTCCGATGAATCACTATTTTTTTATGCTCGCGATAATGTTCTTGCCTACTTCCTTGTCTATGTTGACGATCTTATTCTTACGGGTAACGATGACTCTTTTCTCTCTCAAGTGGTATCTAATCTTGCAGCTCAATTTTCAGTTAAAGATTTGGGCCCTCTCTCCTACTTCCTTGGGGTGGAAGTACTTCGTACTACTTCCTCTTACTACCTGTCCCAACGAAAGTATATCACCGATCTCCTCTCTCGACATGGTATGTTGGATGCTAAACCTGTTCAGACTCCTCTAGCCACGGGTGCCAAACTCTCTCTTCATGATGGAAGTGCTCCATCTGATGCTACAATTTATCGGCAAATTCTTGGTAGCTTTCAATATCTCCTCCTTACACGACCTGATAATGCCTTTGCGGTCAACAAGCTCTCTCAGTTCATGCATGCCCCCACCTTAACTCATTGGGGGATTGTCAAGCGTCTTCTTCGATACTTAAGTGGTACTCGTCATCATGTTCTTCACCTTCGTCGCGCCTCACCATTATCGCTTCACAACTTCTCTGATGCTGACTGGGCTGGGGATTGCGACGACCGCACTTCCACAGGTGTTTTTATTATCTTTCTTGGAGCTAATCCCATCTCTTAGAGCTCTCGAAAACAACGTTCCGTTGCTCGCTCGTCCACTAAAGTTGAATATCGTGCAATTGTTGCTGCAACTGCTGAGTTGCAATGGACCAAGTTTATACTCTCTGAGCTTGTTGTTCCGCTTGCCTCGCCCACCCAGACGCTCTATAGTGATAACATTGGGGCCACCTATCTATGCTCTAATCCCGTTTTTCACTCCCGGATGAAGCACATTGCCATTGATTACCACTTTGTCAGTGATTTGGTCAAAACTTCTCATCTCCGAGTTGCCCATGTTTCCTCCGCCGATCAACTGGCCGATGCACTCACCAAACCACTCACTCGGGGACGTCTCTCGGTCCTTATGTCCAATATTGGCGTGCTCGATTGCCCACCATCTTGGTGGGTATATATTCCTCTTATATTTAATTAGTTGTATATTAATTCTTGTATTAGTTTGTCCCACATCTGGATTCCTTTGATAGTATAGTTTATCCCACTTGGATATATTTTGACTACCTCATATGAATAAAATATTTTTTTCATTCATTCTCAATACTTATTTACCGTTGAACATGTTTTTTTCCTTTGGTTTACTTTTTTGATTCAAATCAGTTTTACTGCGATGCAAATGAATGTAGCATCCAATGTTTAGTTTCTTAAATTACAATGCAATCTTTTCATTACTTGAGTTTGTCAAAATGAATGCTGATCATTAGTCATCAATTATGCAGGCCATGGGTAGGGATGGCAATGGACCGGGTCGGGTACCTAGATATCCGAACCTGACCCGTTTCAATATGGGTCCAGGTCGGGCCGATCCGTTCGGGTCACGAGGTAGGGCAGAACGGGGGGATCCATTATAAATTTTAAATTTTTTTTTGAAAAATAATAATTTTTAAAATATATATATATAGCATAAAATTTAGATTTGTATTGAAAAATATATAAAATAGTCTTAGAAGCATGTTTATAAATTTATTTTCACATTATAAAGAGGTTAATATTTATATAAATTTTTAGATGAAATATCATATTGTATTTGATATTATGTTTTATCAATTTATATTAACCTAAAAAATATATATGAAGGTGAATTATTATTATATACTGTATATGTTATATATATTAATAAACATGTTAAATGCAAAATATTAAAGATATATTATATTTATATGTATAACATATATAAAAAAAAAATATAAAAACGGGTTACGGATCCGAGTCACGAGTCGAGGGTGATATCCGGACCCATCCCATTTCAATACGGATCCGAGTCGGGGCGAACCGGGTTGAAATTGTCATCCCTAGCCATGGGTTATTACACAAAAGAACGGAACACTTTGATCAAATATATTGAACTTAATGCCCATAGCCCTACAGGTAAGAGTCGTAAGACTCCTATTTTATTGTTGCTTCTACTATTAATTGGCGGGCCGGAAATGAGATGAACATAATTTCATTTGTCACGTTATAGCAAAGGCGGAGCCAACAAATTTGTTCACGGATATGAACATACATATTAAAATGGTATAACAATGAGTGTAGATTGAGGGGTAATTTTATAAATATTTATGTATAAAGTAAAAAAAAAAATGAGTTGACTTATATGTACTCTTATGTGTTGGTAAAAAGTAATAACATTTGTGTAAAATTGAGAATATTGTGAGGGTGGAGTTTATAAAGGATTTTTCATTTTAATTTTTGAGGGTATGAAAATTATTGTGTTTTTTTCATTTTAAAAGTGTGAAAGTTATTGTGAAACGTTAAAAAAAAAGTGTGAAAGTTATTATTAGACGGAGGGAATAGTATTTTTGAAATATATGATCTATTAATAAAATTTGAGCAAATTAGCTTCAATATCCCTTAATATCACCTAGGTCCTTCATCTCGAACTTGCTACTCAGCTGCTGCTTCAGCTGAGTAATCTTTTTCATACTCTTGCTAGCTATAAGCATATCATCTACATAGATCAGTAGATAGGTGTTATCTAGATAATCTTGTTTACCAATATATACACATCCATCATATTTGCTTCTTAAGAAACTAATAGAGAGCATGAATGTATCAAACTTTATATACCATTGTCTATGACTCTGCTTGAGCCCATACAATGATTTCTTAAGCAAGCATACCTTACTTACAGTTTCAGGTAAGATGAACCCTTCTGGTTGATGCATATATATTGTTTCAGCTAGTTCTCCATGTAAAAAAGCAGTTTTAACATCTAGCTGATGTAACTCAAGATCATCTTGAGCAACCTTAGACAAAAGTAATTTTATGGAACAGTGTTTAACAACAAGAGAGAATACCTCATTGAAGTCCATGCCTTTTCTTTGTGTGAATCCTCATGCCACCAACCTAGCCTTGAATCTGATGTGCTCTCTAGCACCACCAAATCCAACTTCAAGCTTCTTCTTGAACAGCCATCTGCAGCTGACCAACTTCTGGTTGTCTGGTCTGGATTCTCCACAAGGATCCAGGTCTCATTCTTCTCTAAGGACTGCAACTCTTCTGTCATGGCTGCTATCCACTACTCTTTTTTAGGACTGGTGATAGCTTCCCTATAGTTTCTTGGCTCATAATGCTCCACCTCTTTTGCTGTGATCAGAGCATATGACACAAAATCAGCTTGGCCAAATCTAGATAGGGGTTGAATCTGCCTTCTGAGCCTATCTCTTGCAAGACTGTAATTCCTCAAATCAGCAGGGTTGTCCTCCATGGCATCATCTTCTGAATGATCTTCTGAATCATCTTCTGGTACCTGTTCTGGGACAACCTCATCAGGGGTGTTGTCTTCTGTATCAACTGGGTTGACCACCTCCTCTGGGGCCAACTCATCTGATCCAAGAAGCTCCACCTCAACTGAGGAACTCTCTTCTGACTCATTTACAATTCTTCCATCTAGATCATGGAAATTTCCATTGTGAGGATATCCCATTATCTTCTCATTAAAATCAACATCTATGTTGATTATCAGTTTCTTATGACCTGGTTCAAGGCACCACAATCTATAGCCCTTGACACCTATTGGATAGCCAATGAATATACATTTCAGAGCCCTTGGCTCAAGCTTATCCTGTCTAATATGTGCATATGCCTGACATCCAAACACTTTAAGTTTTGAATAATCAGACAACTTGCCATACCAGATCTCATGTGGGGTTTTACCTTCTAAAACATATGAGGGAGTTTTGTTTATCAAGTAACATGTAGTGCATACAGCTTCTCCCCAAAAGATTTTAGGTAATTTAGCATCAGCTAACATGCATCTAACCCGTTCTAGAATAGTTCTGTTCATTCTCTCTGCTAATCCATTTTGCTGTGGATTAAGGGGGACAGTTCTATGCCTAGAAATGCCCTTCTCTTTACAAAATTCATTGAATTCAGCTGATAGATACTCAAGGCCATTATATGTCCTCAAATGTTTTAAGGACTTGTCTTTCTTGTTCTCTATCTCAAGTAGCCATTCTTTGAATTTTGTAAAGGCCTCACTTTTCTGTTTTAGAATGAACACCCAAACTTTCTAGAATAGCCATCTATAATGGACATGAAATACTTACCTCCACCAATGGTTTCAGTTCTTGATGGCCCCCATACATCTGAGTGAACATAATCCAACAACTCCTTGGTGGTGTGTTGACTCTTCTGGAAGGACTTCTTCTTGGCTTTGCCAAGAATGCACTGCTCACAGAAATCCATGTTCTTGAATATCTTCTGGTGGAATGCCCCCTTCTTGGATAACTTCATCAGGCCTTTCTCTCCCACATGTGCTAGTCTCTTATGCCAAAGCATAGCATCATCAGAACTCATGGTAACATCAGCAAGCCCCTGTGATTGTCTCACCAATCAAAGAATACAACCCATTAGACTTCTTCCCTTGCATCACTATTCTATCAGCTTTGGTAACCAGCAAACATCCCCTTTCTGTCTTGAATTCATAACCCAAAGCATTTAGTGTGCCAAAAGATATAAGGGTTCTCTTTAAATCTGGAACAAATCTGACATTGATCAGGATCACATGTTTATCATTAAACATCTTCACCCTCACAGTGTCAATTCCCCTCACATTACAGCTTTCACCATTACCCAACAGAACTGGTCCACCATCCATCATCTCAAGGTTTTGAAACCAAGATTTGGTGGGACACATGTGAAATGAACATCCAGAATCCAACACCCATTCATTAACAAGTTTACTATTTGTTATGCTCATCACTTCTGCACCATCATATCCTTTTGCCTCTGCTACATCAGCTTTAGCAGCATCAGTAGACTTCTTGTGTTCATGACAATCTTTTATGAAATGTCCTTCTTTATGGCATTTGTAGCAAGATTTGTTCTTGGCTACAAATCCATTCCTCTTCAGAGATGGCTTGACATGTTGCTTCTTGCCTTGCCCTCCTTTCTTGTCATTCTCGAGTTTGATATTAAGACCCTCAGCATGGTTCTTGGTCTTCTTGGTTGAGTTTGCTACATGTAAACTCTTAGTCTTCAGTATAGACAAGACTTCTTTGAATTTTGCCTTACCATCCATGGTAATCAACAGACCATCCTTGAAGCTGTCATATGAAGGTGGTAATGCCTCTATTAGCTGCTCATCAAGGGTTTTACCATCTTTCATCTTGAAATTGTTGAGCTTCCTTTCTATAAACATACGATTTGATAAAGATTGTGTCAAATACATATCATCTAATGCCTCAAATATTCCAGCAACATCTTTCTCCTTCATGACTTCCCTGAAAATATTATATCCCAAACTCAGAACAACAATGTTGTAAGCTTTTTCCATAAGCTCCTATTTCTTGGCCTTGTCTACATTAGATGAAGCAGGGTCAAGTGGACTGAGAGCATCCTTCCGCCCATGGTGTGACAGCAGAGCCTTCATCTTGGCTTTCCATAAACCAAAAATATGTCTTACCATTGAATTTCTCTATCTCCAACTTCACAGAGCCCATTAATTGATTCTTGACTTTATCTTTCGACTTCCCACAGGCGACGCCAATTGTTATGGAATTGTATTCACAAAGCAACTCCTCACAAATGATAAATCAAGACAACTAGAAACGCAAAGAATTGAAACGAATAAAGAACTCAAAGAAAAACACGGGATTTACGTGGTTCGATCAAATGATCTACGTCCACGGAGGATAGATGACTCTCTTCACTAATCACGAAAGAAAGTTAAAGATTACAAGTATTCACTAAGCTTGATCTCTCAAAACTCTCTTGAATTATCTAACTCACAACCTATGCACTAGATGGTGTATTTATAGATGTACAATATATTGGATAACTGCCATTAACCGACTAACTAACAAACAGAAATAACTAACTCTGAAAACTAGAATTTTAGCTGATTTGGGATCAGCTGAGTTGGCTTCAGCAGACTTGGACCCAACTCTACTGATCTGGCCGGCTTCAGACGACTTGCATCAGCAGAGTTGTCCTTAACTCTAATCAGATTAGTTGACTCCTAGATTAGACTACTGAACCTTATCAGCTGAGTACACCTTACTCAACTTGTGTGTTGAACTTCAAGATCAGACGACTAACAACTCTTCTGATAAATAGAATCAGATGACTACCAATATTGCATTAATCTTAAGAACTCAAAGATGTAGTTCGAATTCACTACTACACATTTAAGCTTGGAGAGCTCTTTTTTCGAAAAGCTCTCTAAGTTAAATCTTGGAGAGCGGTTTTATAAAAAAAATAAAAATTAACATAGACAGCGGTTCAAAACCGCTGTCCAAGTGAAGCACTTGAACAACGGTTGAGAACCGCATTGCAAGCCACCTTTAGACAGCGGTTTTGAACCGCTCTCCAAGCTCAAAATCTTGGTCAAACCCTCCATACCCAATTAATATACGCGTTTTCGATATCTCCCCCAAATTAAACCTAACATTCGTGTTTTACTTCAAAACGATTGAATTACAGAGCTCTCCTAGTGCACGCGTCTCAGGCCTCCTTCTTCACGCCGTCGGTGGCCTCCTTCTTCGCATCGTCGTCGTCGTCCTTCCTCGCGTCGTCGCCGCACTGCTCTCACTCCTCGTCGCCGTCGACTTTCACTAGCTCCAGTCGTCGCCGTCGACTCCACAGGTACGTATATACTCCACAGGATAATAATTGGACGGTGCCTACTTTGTCGGCAGGAACGAGATTCTTGCGTGGATTAACGCCAGGCTTCATCTTGAACTCTCTCGTGGTGAAGAGGTAACAAAACTAAACTTCTTTTCCAATTACTAGTTGTTTGCCCGTGCGATGCACGGGTCAATTGTAAAACTGGAATGAATTAAATAAATAATTTTTTTTTGACAATTAGTCTTGGAGGTCTTTAAAATTTGTAATGTCAAAAAACTTGATGACTTAAGCTGAATCTAATAAAATTTATGTGTTTATCTTTTTGCTTCAATTTTCGTGGTAATGATAAATGTATAATCCGATAGGCAATACAAATTTTTATTTGTGAAAAAATAATAATAAAAAGTTGAATATATTGACATCAAGGAACAAATAAATCTAAAAATCAAAAAAGTAAAGACCACAATTTTACAGTGCAAGACAGAAAACATTGTAAATATCACTACAATTCAAAAACTCAATTAAGATTTAAGATTAAGAAGAAAAAAAACAAAAATATAACTTTAGATATGGGTTTAAAGCAACACTAAAAATGGAAACGATAACACCCTCACACATTCACAATAATGTTGAGCTTAATTTAGTCCTAAAGCAGCTAGGACACATATAAGTTTCCACTTTACCTACTTAACACTTCAACCATTTGAAGTAATTTTTAAAGTGTCTATAAATTTCTCATTTCTTTACTTGAACAAAAGAATCAACACCAAGAGTATTTTAAGAATTTGCTATACAAACAACAATGAACATAAGGGTGGATTGAATCTCACAAATTAAATATAAGAAAAACACATATATATACATATATGTATCCTTTAAACATATATAAGTAAGCAAGCAAGATTGTTTTCCAATCAAAATCATGATAAATAAGTGTATAAGCAAAACAATAATACCACTATTAAACAAAAAAACCTTTCGAGAATTCGAGCTATACATTGTAGCAAAGAAAGTGAAATTGATCATAAAACTCTAAACAATTGGAGTTGTAAATTGTGGATAGAGGAAGTGCATGCAATATACAAAAACAAATTAGGAGTACACCTTTAGCGTTGACCCAAAACATAGCAATTTCCTTTGTTCCCTACCAAATTTAGAGAATTAGTCTTCACCCAAAAAAATACACAACCTAGCTAGCACCACAAACTAATCAGACTACTGATTGAAATTCAGATCTGGTATGCAGCACATGAGATATCAATAAAAGAAAATTTAAGGAAAAGACATAGATCATACCTGTAGACACGTACAAGGAGAAGGAAAGATTGTTGGTAATAATTGTGTAGATTTGAAGAAAGAAATCCTATCAAAATATCGAAATTAATTATAAGTAGAGTAGTATTTTAAAGTAAAGATGGAATTTTCAGTATTTGTATACTTATCCGAAAAGGGAATTACCAGAGAGAGACAGAGACGCCGACGAAGTGACCTACCGTGGAAATATCTTCCAGTGTACTTAAGCTTCGTCATTGTTACAATGCCCTTATACATAGATTGAATTGAGAAGGAACTCATACCCTCTCTGAATTCCGCTGCCTCCAAATTGTATGAAGGACGATGATTCATCTTTATTTTTGTCGTTGATTGACCATTGCCAAGCGCCGGTTGGAGTGGGCTTCCAAAACGCAACGTCCTTGTGAGACCATTTACATAGTCTCGTGTCTCAGATCTCTCTGAACTGTGACCATTAACATTCAAAATTATATTCCTAGCTTTGCAATTAGCAATTAAAAATGAAAGTATGAAACGATTTCTGCAATTAAGAAAAAAAAAATAGTAAGATTTATTATACACGAACACATGTCGGAAAAAATAGAAGAACAGGAATGAACAACCTCCCAATGCCCGTATTGATAAGCTTGCATCAACGCCGTCTGCCATTGTATCCATCAATTATCATTTTAACTCAACTTAAATCACTAAAAACGATATATCCTGATAAAAAAATAACGCGCAAAGTGTTACCTGCCCGCGATAGTTCCTGAGATTAATATCAACACCAGACTTTAGCAATATGGATACAATCTAAAGACAGAAAAGAGACACATATATATATATTTCAATTTAGTGCCTCACCAAAAAAAAAAAAAACCTTCCAAAAAAGGCTCCAAACTACGGAAAGGCATAAACAATAAAATTGACGATAAAATCAAACACAATGATAAGCAGGGTAATGGTTTACCTCGTCACTCTGAAGTCGGCCCAATGTTTTCCGAATCAAAAATCTTCTGGACCCTAATACCAAAGGAATAATAAAGAATGAACAATTTCAAATAAAGATGCATGCAAGACTAGTCAACCAAAAGACACGGGACATATATGCCATTAAACCAATCTCTTGCTTCTCAGCATCATTCTTTAATTACAGTACTAATATATAAGATGAAATGTGCAGCCATCAACATCAATGTCTTAGCTAATCAAATATATATAGATATGATAAATCATAAAACAGATCAAATATAATTAAACTTAATATAAAAATAATTATTAATTTCAGGGAAGTGGAAAAGATAAGAAAAGCATGTAATTAATTTACTCAGAAATTAATTAAGCTTACAAACCCAAGTAAACCCGGCCATAAGCAGTAGGTGTACAACACTTACACACAAAGCACAAACCATCTTTGAAGTTTCCTTTACACATCCATTTGGTGTTCAACCTCGGGATTAGGCTCCAAGCATGCACCTAGCTTAGCTCTCATCAAAATTGAAATCAAGATGTAAATACTGATATGATATGATAGTAAACATTTCCTTCAAAAACTATTCAAGATTTTCACTTGCTTGTATCACTAAAACTTGAGCCATAGGATATCACTGCAAATCTGTAGCATTATCTACTATTGCTGCCAAAATTGGAAACCTAATACTGGTATAATTGAATATACCAAAGTACAAAATTAAGAACCAATATTCGTCCTTACGAGCACCAGAAATAATTTGCCCTCAGAACACAAAATTGGTACAAATTACACAACACCAAAAACCGAATTACTAATAACGAAGAAGAATTACCGAATGTGATTGCCTGGTGGTTGCGCAAGGCGGAGATCTTCTTCTCCGGAAGGGCTAAGAAAAAAGCAAAAAAAAAATTTAATATATGAAATGCAAGAAAAAAGGGTACCAAAATGGGAGCCTTCGGCTAATGTGGTCTTTTCCTTCCCGTCCTTATCCTCCACGACACTCCATTTTCTTCAATCAGGCGGCCCCAATTTGAGTCTGCAGGTCGCAAATCTATAAATCAAACTTATCAGGATAGATGTGAAAACGACAATTTCGGGTAGAATGAAAATGTAACGTCGGAGGAGTTATGGAGAATTCAATTTCGGAAGAGTGGACAACATAATTCTGAGCAAGTATGACACGTGGCAGAAATATAAGAACTAATAATCTTACGTGGCAGAAATGGGAAAACACACGCTACAAGAAAATAATTAATTGGCTAGAGAATATTTTGTAGGCAATAATTCCAATTTTGTAGGCATTTATATTTACCTACGGAATACCAACGAAAACCATTCGTATGGAATTCGCTTGTAGGTAATTCGGTTGCCCACGAAAATTTAATCCGTAGGCAATTAATTACCTACCACATTTTCGTAGCAAATCCATAACATTTCGATAGGTAATACGATTACCATAATAAATGAAATTCCGTAGGTAAATATCAACTACAAAACATTTCGTTGGTAATTCCGTAGACAAATTTGGAAACAAACATTTCGATGGGAAAAAAATTAATATATATTTTTTTAATTTTTTATTTTTTAGCCTTAGCGTACAAAATAAATTCATTCAAAATTGGACTAGCCGGTTCAACCGGTCCAACCATGAATCGATCATAAAACCGATTCAAAAAGTGTTAGAATATATACATTTTTAAAATACAAACTTAGGTGCACATTGGGCCCCTTTTATAATGTTTTTCTCTCATGTTTCTTGTACTCCTTATTCGATGTGGGACAAAAAATTTATGTTTGTTGGTTACTAACTTATTAATACTACTACTTTTATATTGTTTTTTCTTTTATGTTTTTTCTACTCTTTCGATATGAGACATAATAAAGTTCATATGTTTATTTGTTATAACACTATTTCTTTCATAAGTTCCTAGCTAATTTTGTAGATAATACAATTAGATAATTTATACATATAAATAACTAGGAAAATTTTCGTAGGTAAATAAATAAATAAATCACCTACAACCACTTTGGTAGGGAAATGTTATTTTGCCTACGGATTATTTTGTAGGTAAATCAATATTTTCTAAGTTCCTAGCTAATTTTGTAGGTCATACAATTAGATAATTTATATATATAAATAACTAGGAAAATTTTCGTAGATAAATAAATAAACAAATCACCTACAATCATTTTGGTAGGGAAATGCTATTTTGCCTACGGATTATTTTGTAGGTAAATCAATACTCCCTCCGTCCCATAGGAATTTGCACACTTTCTATAAATGGATGTCCCATACCAATTTGCACACTCCATTAAAGGAAATATCTTCATAACCCCCACCCTCAAAATATACTCTTATTTACCCATATGCCATTACTTTTCCACACTCAATCTACTTTTTACTTTACTTTAATCATAAAACTTTACAAAACTATCCCTCAAAACATCACTCATTACACCTTTTCTTACACATTTCTTAAATTGTGTGCCCTTCTAGGTGTGCAAGTTCCTATGGGACGGAGGGAGTATTTTTTAAGTTCCTAGCTAATTTTGTAGGTAATACAATTAGATAATTTATACATATAAATAGCTAGAAAATTTTTTGTAGGTAAATAAATAAACAAATCACCTACAATCATTTTGGTAGGAAAATGTTATTTTGCCTACGAATTATTTTGTAGGTAAATCAATATTTTTTAAGTTCCTAGCTAATTTTGTAGGTAATACAATTAGATAATTTATACATATATATAGTTAGAAATTTTTTTGTAGGTAAATAAATAAACAAGTCACCTACAATCATTTTGGTAGGGAAATGCTATTTTGCCTATGGATTATTTTGTAGGTAAATCAATATTTTTTAAGTTCCTAGCTAATTTTGTAGGTAATACAATTAGATAATTTATACATATAAATAGCTAGGAAAGTTTTCGTTGGTAAATAAAAAAAAAATCACCTACAACCGTTTCGGTAGGAAAATGCGATTTTACCTACGGATTATTTTGTAGGTAAATCACCATCAGATTTTTCTTTGGTAATTTCGTGGGTGAAAATGTGGAAAATAATTTATAAAGTTCCATAGATAATCTGTAGGCAATTCTCAATATTTAAAAACGAAATTATTTCCGTTGAAAAATTCTGTAGGCAATTCAACAATTTCTTACAATGACATGTCATGATTTGGAGGAAACTTTTCTACTTTTATATAATAAGATTATCCTCCTTTTTGTTTTTTGGTTTTCAAATTCTTCCTTTTTTGCTGCTTCAGAACATTCCTATTTCTTTCTTTAACTGTGAATTTTCAATTTCTCGGAATTTTTGTTGATGGGGCTTTAATTTTAAATTGGGGAATGTTTTTATAAAATCATTTCTTATCTTTTTTTAATTGGATCATAATTACTACTCCCTCTGTCCCATAATTGTTTGCACTCTTTCCTTATTCGTCCGTCCCATAATTGTTTGCACTTCCCAAAAAGGAAACTTTTTCATAAACTCCACCCTCACAAAATTCACATATTTACACAAAATGTCATTATTTTACACTTATTTCAACCACTCTCTTTACTTTATTAATATAAGTTTACAAAATTACCCCTCAACACTCCACTCATTACACATTTTTCTTAAGAAGTGTGCCCACAAAGTGGTGCAAACACTTCCGGGACGGAGGGAGTAGTAGTAAACTAGTCCCCTCTCCATCTCTCTGTTTTCAAATTCTTGGTTGTTTGCTGCTTCAGAACATTCCTACTTCTCTCCGATTCTCGTTCTTGTGTTAGCTGCGAATTCTCAATTGAAACATGGAATTTTTGGAATTCAATGTTTTGCTTATTTCACTTTTTGTGAACGAATGTTGTTTTTTCACTTTGGTAAATTGGATCATAAATTACTACTAGTATATATAGGAGTGTGTTGTTTTTCAAGCTATACTATGAAATGGCTAGTGTTTTTTTTGCTCAGAGTAAACAAAAAGGAAAGAAAAAACACCTGATTTAGCAGTTGCCAAAGGAGTACGTATATGTAAAGTAATAAGAATGGCATCAACTTCTTTGGGTTGGTTGTTCATGACTCCCATATATCTTGGCAGTTTGTACCAAAGACAGAGATATAAATACATAAATAATTCATCTAATTTTAACTAACAAATTTGGAGTGAGTACAATAAACATTTCGTTAAAATTTGTACATTTGCATTTAATTTTAATATTCTTAATATAATATAGGAACCATTGGGTGTTGGTCGTCATTAATATAAAGACATTAAGTGTCTTTTTTATGGACCCAGCTTCTAATGGGGTGGTTGCAAATCTCATGTCATACATGGAAGCATAAGTTCATTTTTAATATTCTAATATAATGATTTGTTTTACTTTTAAAATTATGCATATTTAATCTTTTTTTTCTAATTATAATAATAACAGTGTGATGACGATGTATCGGAGTCGCCTTCACAATCAAAGCTCAAGATCTAGTTTCAATAAAGTAAGATGTTAAGGTAATTTAATTTAGTAAGTTATCAAATTAATAGAAAATAATCATAATTGTAATGCACGCATGCTTATAATTGCTAATCATAACAGGTTCTGAGGCAACGTGATGGAGACCATTGTGGACATTTTGTATGTTGTTATATTGAGGATATAATCAATTTTTCTGGATTGACGATTAATCCTAATTAACATTGTAAGTCAATTTATTGATTTATTTAAATTATTATTGATTGAATAAAAATTCATATACCATATATCTAACTATATTGATTGATCGTTGTTTGCAGTTTGTCAATGGCCGTCCGCGCAATACTTACAACGACAAAAGAATGGACAAATGGAAAAAAGATTGGATAGGGTACATTTACAATCGATTTTTGTATAGGTATAATTAAAGTAGCTAGTATAACTTTTGATAGCATGTAATATATTAACTTATACATTTTTGATGATATTTAATGTTTTTGGTGTATATTGGACGTATGTTAGTTTACGTTTATTTATTTGATTTTTTTGGTATTTGACGTGTATATATATATATATATATATATATATATATATGTGTGTGTGTGTGTGTATAAAAATTCATTTTATACAAAATCAAAATTTATTTATATACCAATATAAAATAATTATTAAAAAAAAATATTTAGACAGCGGTTCATAATTGCTGTCAAGTGAAACGAAAAAAAAAAAAAAGTGACTTAGACAGCGGTTCATACTGTCTAAGCCCCCACTTGCAGTGCTGTTAAAAATCGCTCTCCAAGTGTAATTAAACTTGGACAGCTCCCACTTGGAGAGCTTTTTTTTTAAAAGCTCTCCAAGACCCTTTTTTAAAGCTCTGCAAGGTCAAATATGTATTAGTGATTGTTGTATTATTTAGTTAAAGGAATATGTATTGTCAAAGGGATTTAAATAGTTTTTTTTTAGGTGGGCATCGATTGCTGTGACAACTCTGTTGGGATTCAGATTCCTACAATAATGAATGAGCTGAAAGACACTATAAGACTTAATTACTGTGAGTTATATACACACATTTTCTTGTGTACAGTTGGGGTTTGTTTGTTGTATCATATGGTGAGATAATGCGTCTGTTTACATATATAAACATCTGATGACGATGGCAGTGAAAAAGGAAATGCTATCATTTCATATACACTATTTAGTATATCACAAAAATTTAACAAAATATTACTATTTCCTTCAAACTTCCCGATGCAAAAAGAAAAGGAGGAGATTGAAGAAAGTTATGAGTAGATTTTTCTTGATTGAAATGAAAAAAAGAACATGCCAATAATAGGAGGTGAATAGTTCCTAGTTAGGTTTTTCTCTGTTTTGGGTGATGGACACAAGTATTCAGTGACGGAGTCAGGATTTTAGTGTAGGGGGGCCCAATTAACGTTAAAATAAGAATGCAAGAATATTAAAAGTAATCAAAGGGATTTTAGTGTAGGGGGACCCAATTAACGTTAAAGTATTACATGTCGTGTCAACTGGCAAGCCAAATATGGCGTTATGAATTTTGGAATTTACATTTCTTTTTCATTAGTTTACTCGGAAAGGACGGGAGGTTTCCTCGTTGGGTTGGAAATGGATGGTTGTTGTTCTTGCATGTTTTTTTATTCATCTGGATGTAATGCTTTAAGAAGATAATAATCACATCTGAATTTTATAAACTAAAATTATATTTTCGTTGCAGGAAACTGATGTTATGAGAAGATTGGAGGAAGCTAAACAGTGGAAGGAGGTTGGGTATACACTTGAAGTTGGGTTTTGCTAATAAGTGATAACGCGGTATGCAATTTTCGTTGCATATATAAACTCAATTTATTGCATATATTTGTATGTATAATGTATATTTCGTGTATTTTCGTATAATGTAATTTTTAGATTCAATAGTTTATTTACTTCAAGAACTAGGAAAATCATAATTATTATAGCATGTATGATAAAGTGTTAGTATTATTATTATGCAATGCACATATTATATATATGCATCTCCTATTAATATGCAATGCACATATTACATATATGCACCAAACTATAAATATATGCACATTAGTTGCGTATTACGTATAAGATTACAGGCCAATCCGACCTTTGTGTTAAAAATTCCAATGAAATTTGAAATAATTTATTCTAATTTTTCAGTAAATCAAATATTTAAACTAACATACAGAAGATGAAACTGAAACAAACAAGAATTAATGGTATGCAAATTAGGAAAATTGTTTGAATTAAAAATTGCGCTATTATCGAGGAAAAAATATTCCAGCATTTTCAAATTGTTTTAGTTGACTTTGCATATTTAAGTTTAATGAATTTTTTTTTTAATTCGAAATTACAGTAATTCTAACTTAAGGGTATAATGGTACATTTAAGTGGCATTTTGTCTTTAATTGAAACTCTAATAAAAAATGTCTTTAATCTTAAAGACTAAGAGTGAATTCTCCTATAATGTCTTTATATATTTCCTCCCTTCCATAATTGTTTATATATTTACATTTTTAATCAAGTTTATAATTGTTTGCACATCCCTAAAAAGAAAATTCCTTCATAAATCTCATCATAACAATATTCGTATATTTATATAAAATGTCATTATTTTTACATTCATTTCAACCATTCTATTTACTTTATTCTTGTAAGCTTATAAAATTAATATTCAACACTCCACAAATTTAAAAAAAAAAAGTATGCCTATTTTATGATGCAAATAGTTTTGGGACAGAGGGAGTATATATAATTCTCAAATAAAATCACTTAGGGGATGTTTCCTTTTGGTTTTAAAAACCAGGTTTTGGATTTCAAGATCCTGAAATCCAAAACCCGTTTTACTTCGGGATTTAAAAATCGGTTTTCAAAATCCACTCAAAACCACCCTTATCAAACATATTGATTTGACATAAAGTTATATTTATATAATATTACTCCAATCATTATATTCTTTTTCAACAATAATATAATAATATAATAATACAATAATATAATACATTTAATCAACTAATCATTATAATCTCACCAAACAATAATATAATAATACAAACTCATTCAATCTTACAACTTGATTTGACATAAAGTTAAATCCTTCACTATTCCAAAACCCAAAAGAAACACCCATATTACTATTCATCGGGATTTCAAAAAACCAGGATTTCAAAAATCTGGTTTTTAAAACCACCCAAAGCCCAAAAGAAACACCCCCTTAGCGCATAAATAAATTTCTTAGGGGATGTTTCTTTTTGGTTTTAAAAACCGGTTTTGGATTTTAAGATCCAAAACCCGTTTTACTTCGGGATTTAAAAACCGGTTTTCAAAATCCACTCAAAACCACCCCTATCAAACATATTGATTTGACATAAAGTTATATCTATATAATATTACTCCAATCATTATATTCTTTTTCAACAATAATATAATAATACTATAATAATATAATAATACAATAATATAATACATTTAATCAACTAATCATTATAATCTCACCAAACAATAATATAATAATACAAACTCATTCAATCTTACAACTTGATTTGACAGTTAAATCCTTCACTATTCCAAAACCCAAAAGAAACACCCATATTACTATTCATCGGGATTTCAAAAACCAGGATTTCAAAAATCTGGTTTTTAAAACCACCCAAAGCCCAAAAGAAACATCCCCTTATTGATTACAAAGAATTTTTTGTTTGAACGTGCAAGTCCATAGGTCCATTTTGTTGTTGTTGGTTAATAATGTGAAAGCTTCTAGCTTTGTGAAATTCATAATGTTTGGATTTAAATGTTTATCGTTGTTGACTGATAATTTTATGTTCCACACAATAAATTAGAGAATAAATTTGATAAAATTTTATGTTCAACACAAGAAGCTGTGTGTATGCTATTATTGTGTGTCTTAAAATTAAAACAAGAAATTAACATTTATATAGAAAATAATCATGTATGCTATTATTGTCTGTCATTACTCATACATAAACAACGTACAATTTTGGTAAGAACAACACGAAAAGCTTGATGCTACATCAAATAACCGAATGAGACCCCTTGTTCCAATTTTATTATTTTACATTTTATTCCACTATATGGATGATTGACATGTGTCATATTAAAAAATAGCGTTCTATAATATTGAAGGCAACACGTGTTAAAAATTCAGTAGGGTGGAATATCAGTGAATCACGAAAAGTGAAATAGGAAAATTGAACCGTCAAATAACAACCCTACTTACCATTCCCATTCTCCATATATTGCCCTCTGAAAAAGGAATATTCTGTAAACACTAATCAAATCCACAGGCATATATGTTATCTGTCCTACCACAACATTTCCATGGACATTTTGTCAACGTTTATCAATCCATATATGATACAAAAACAAAAACAGAAATTATCGAAGCAAATTAACAAAAGAACAGATGCTCATGATCTTAATGTAATCTCAGAAATAAATACGACAAAAGTTGATCGTTCAAATAATGCCAATACGACAAGTTAAGCACTGAATAAGTGTCTTGGAGATTTAGGAAAACCAGATAACTTTGTGAGAACTGCCAACTGATTTCAGTTTCAGCGTAGAATGCTGTACAGTCCCATACTTTACAACACACAACAAAGTATTTCATCTTTTCTAGTATTCAAATAACCATAATTAGGAAGATGAGAACATTAAGGGAAAAAAACATCATGTATATATACCCCCTATCAAATATATTATCTGTATACGTGTTTAAGATTACATACCAATGTATTTTCCATGCAGCTCGTTGAAACTTTTGATTGCTCGTATAAAAGACAGGAAACAAGTTGGCAGTGGTCTTTCCTTCAGGTTTATTTCATTTTCTTCATGAAATCTTCAATCACCTCAGCTGCATCATACATGTTCTTCTCTTTGATTTCATGCAAAAGCAATGAGCATGTTAGATATCTAGGTTGTATGTTTTGACCAATCATTTCCCCGAATAGCTGGTATGCATACTCGCATTTATTTGCTCTGCATAGTCCATGTATTAAAAGAGTGTAAGTTGCCAAGTCAAGGCATAAATGGTGCTTCTTAACTATGTCATCCAACAAAATCATGCATTTATCTGTCTTCCCATCTCGAAAATACAATTTTAGTAATGCATAGAATGACTGAACATCGGGTTTACAGTACGCTGATTTCTCTAACTTCCTCAGGTATTCCACTGCCCTTTGCTCTTGTCTATGATGACAAAACATAGCAATCATCGAATTGTAAGTAGACGTATTTGGATAAACATTACTCTCGGGCATTTCCTTAGTGAAAATATCCAATGCCTTCTCAACATAACCACCCTTCCCCAGCGTATGTATCAATGCATTATAGAACAGTGTATCGGGTTTACAGCCAACCCCTTTCATTCTCTCAGCTATCTGTAAGGCTTCCTCTACGTTCCCTGATATAGTCAGAGAATTCATAATATTTGTGAAAGTGACAACATTAGGAGGACATCCTTGTGCTTCCATTTCATCAAGAAGCCCATAAACCCTGTAATAATTGCTTTGGGAACAATAAGATTGGATAATTATAGAGTAGCTGATGACACATGGGCGAAAACCATGGCCCTTCATCTCTTCGATTGTCCATTGAGCCTCCTCAACCCTCTTTATTTTGCACCAGCCATTGATAAAAATGTTGTAAGTATTAGCATTTGGTGGAATTTGTGGCTTCATCTCCATGAATAGTGCACGTGCCTGCTCGACTTTTTTCTCTTTGCAGAGGGTGTCGAGCAATAAGTTCATGGATTCAGTATTCTTCTTTAACCCGTATTTTTCTAACTCTTCAAAAGTATTTACAGCATCTTTCCATTGACCTGCACCAGAAAATCTTCTTATCATCTTTGCTACAGTATTGAGGGATACAAGACGGTCTTCATTCATCTCCTCGACTAATGCTTTCATTTTGTCCATTTGTTTCATCTTTCCTAATATGTCCACCATTTTATCATACAATTCTGGGGAGGGTTTATATCCTGAACATGTTTCAACCCATCTAAAAACACCCAATGCTGACTTCCAATCATCTTGAAAACGATGAAGCAACCTCGTGATCAAGCTGTGAGTGATCTGTATAGTGTTGCAATCTAAGTCATTCACCAATGACTGAAAGACTTCACTTTTTTCACTTTTTGTAGCAAGAACTTTGCCAATGATGACATCAGCATCATGCTTCCTTCCAAAATTTACATATTCTTCGGGTTGATCAATTACTGCTGAACCATGTCGAGTAGAAAAATGACAAAACTGCTTGGAGATAACTGTAGAAAGCGCATTAACCTCCAATGGAAAAAGAAAGAAACGGTTAACTTTAAGGACTTTCCTACAAAAGGCCATTAAATAGGTGCTAAATCATTCAGCCTGAAGTTTTTTCCATTCAAATGAAATCTTAACCACTTCAAATCCCATTGCCAATCTATTCCATTGCGTGAACAATGACCTACATAAATACCAAGAAAGAACAGTGTAAATGTCTTTATACATCTTTATAGTAGGTCCTTCATTAATCTTCGAAGATGGAAAAGGTGCACGAATCACTCAAGTAGTAAGAGTTCAAAGGTCCCCGCATTATTAGTGCATTAATTTAGTTGTTCCAAAATTTTGTACTCCGTATTTCGTAAGTACATAACTTTCATGTGCAAGATGGTCCCAACAAGAATAAAACAAATAAAATGGTTTGCTGGATATTTAAAAATGAAGTAGTCAAAAATCAAGACCTGTCATAAACTCACTTAGCAATTATTAAATCTATATTATATAAGTAAAGCAAAACTATTAACCATCACTATCCAATTGGAATGAGAGTAATCTTATGTCTACATCATCTCTCTTTGGCCTTCTACACTGTATTGCTTAAGCTCAATTTTAGAGCTGCATATTAAAAGAAAAACTTAAATAAGGAGAAAAGCTTTTGATAGCCTTGGAGATTAATTATTAAAGTGATGCATTTTTCAAGACCGTAAGGTTTACAATACCACTTTCCCATTTATTTTTTTTTTTTTTTTTTACCAGCTTCCTGCAATTGTATATGTAAAATCAACACCAATTGCCTTTGATATAAAAGATTTGCAATACTTGTGCTCATTATATGTCGAACTCATTAGGCTGCTACAGACATAAATACCTTGAATACAGCTAGGTAAGTAAGCACCATACATTTCATAACTTAATGATTTTCAAGTAACAACCTTCTGAAAGGACATAAGATTGAAAATTATAAATGCTGAAATAAGATCTATTTCATTACCAAAAAACAAGACAGCCAAAGGAACCTATTTTTAAACTAAGAATGCTTAAGTTATAACTTAATAAAGATAACAATGCATTCATCTCATCTAATATTCTCAATCTAGTTTTCATCCATTTGTCAATCCAACCTCTCCCATTCAAAACAAAGATACCCAAAACATAGGTGATACACTGATAATGTGATCAGTATGCTCATGATAGAATACATAATAAAAGCACAAGATGTTGTGATATTCCAATAAAAATTATCTAAACAGAGAGCAGTGTATAGTTTGCATATTTTTCCACAGGCACATCTAATGAGCACAAAAAAAATCAGCAGAAAACCCACCCAAATGAAAAAACAAAAAGGCACAAGATACTATGTCAGCACACACGGCCATATTAGTCTAACATTCCATTTTTTGAAATAGAAAAATAAAACCTGTCATATCATATATTATGCATCAAGAGAGCATAAAATACCCAAAATTTAACTTACCAAGAGTTGGTCGGAGACTGGAGTGGTGGAGGACCGGAGGTAGCCGTGGAGGTCTTGAGGCCGTGCGCCGCCCTTGTACACCGCTGGTGGTGGCCGGCGACCGGTCCGGCGTTTTCAAGGTGAAAGAGGCGGCAGTATGTGTAGGTTTCTGAATTTGGGAATGGGATTGGGACGCCAACTGTTGGGTTTTTGGGTTTTTATCAAACCATGTTTTCGACTTTAATCATCTTTTAATGTTTTTTTTAATTTGTTCATAATTTTAAATGTTTTTTTCAAATTTATTCATCATTATTATGTGCTCGGAGTGCTCTCGGGTCAAAATGCTCGTCCGTCTTCCTAAAAATAATTTTTTTTTATAACAAATAACAATCTTAATATAATTAAAAACTTTTAAATCATTTATTCATTTATTTCATATTAAATTTTGGAACGAGGTGTTACATTTACGATCAAACACATCGCACAACCCATAAAATTTTCAGTGCGTTAAATTGCATTTTTAACATCGAAATCTTTAAAAAAAAAATGCAATTGAAATACACTGCATTTGATTTGTATACACTTTAATCACCTAAAAAAAAGGCAAAAACTTATATACAATATTTCACTATAGTCTTATGGTGCAATATAATCTAATCTTATGTTTTTATCCGATATCCATCTTCTTCTCTCCTTTGTTTTATGCGCCGCCGCCCGGTCACTCCTCTTCTTTCTCTGCGCTGCCTTTTTTTCTGCACCGATCTCCTTTTTCGCGATGCCTTATCTTCTGGGCGGGACAGATTTCTCCTTCTTTGAGATGCTTATCTTTTGCCCGCTGCGAGAAATCTGCAGATTCAATTAAAAAAAAAATTTCAGAAACTGTTCAGATTTCTGATCTGATCTGCTAATCACGAAACAAGCGGAGAAATTATTATTTTTATTTTTTGAATGAATTAATGAGAAAAAAAATCAACAATAAATCTATTCCAATTAATTGTTGTTTTTGTAATTGTAGCGATCGATAAACTATTCAACATAGTTGTGTTTTTCGTGTTTTCAATTATTGTTCTTCGTCTTTTTTAATGTGGGTATCTCATTCACTCTCAATAATGACGTTTTAGTTATACAGTAACACATCTTTCTTAATACAGTAATACACTTGTGTTTATATAGTAACACATTTTTCTGTGTTACTTTAAGGTCAAATATGTGTTACTCAAAAGCAAATTGTGTGTTACTTGTCCTTACAGTAACACGTATTTGTCCGTACAGTAACATATAATTATATTTATAGTAACACGGATTAAGAGCAAATTTTTCTATTTTATCTTTCCTTAAATTAATTTGTATTAATATTTCTTGTGAAAAGTCAATTTATGTGTTATTTGTACTTACAGTAACACATATTTGATCTTGTAGTAACATATAATTACATTTACAGTAACACAAACCTGAAACCCGTTATCCTGTTAGCCTCCTGCGCGCGACTTTTTCGCGATTTTTAAGGAAATATTCGTTTGACCGGTCAAACCCGCTACAGGTCCGCGAATTTTGACTCTTCCTTAAATATATTAATATTTCACGTGAAATATTACACATAAGTGCGGCCAAAAAAAAAATTCAAAGAAATTATACTTACACATGAACCCTAAAAATATAGTTTTTTTTTTTAAGATAAAAAATATAGAAATTAAAATTATTTAAAAGAGAGGAATAAGAGGAAGGAAAGTGGGTTGAGATTTTTTTTTCCTTCAGGTGGGGCTTCTAACACCCCTCAAATATTAAGCACACTCCTCTCTTCCGTTTACAACTAAAAATCATCGGTAAAATAAATATATTATTGAATCAGGTTGTTAATGTAGGAAACTGTACGCCTGATATGGGTATACTGCAATATCGAAGAATCTGATAACAAGTCGAGCCAAGGCAAAATTCTTTTTCCGCAGAACAGAATACGTCCAAGTAGTGCTCGACTGGTATGGCGTTCTGTTCCCAAAGGTAAAACGACTTCGCTTAATCAATCAGTAGCACCACTGAAAGAAAGCCACGAACGTACTAGGTACGAACTGAACACACACGGAAAAAATTCCGACAACACACGAAAAGAATTCTGGCAACAAGAACAGTGTATGGCTTTGGAGAGCACAACACTGCAGAGAAGAGAAGTGGGGCGAAAATTTTCAGCGTGAAAAAATAATGAGGGGAGAGCTGGTATTTATAGGCAGACGAAAAACCCTAGGAGGTTGCGGAATTCACCAAGTATTACGAAATGGGCCAAACCCGTAACCGAATGGGTCGATCCAATTCCTGTGTTGGGCTTTCAGAGTTTTTGGGTCTGCAAAAAGACAGGCGAGCCCCAAAGACCACCAAAGACCAATTGCCAAATCCGAAGCCGAAGCCGAGCTGGCCGGACGGGCGGGCGCGCGCGTGTGGCCCTTTGGGGAGTGTACCCCTAATACATGGTTGAACTCCATTCCTACTTCAATGCCTTTAGGGGATGTTTACTTTTGGTTTTAAAAACCAGGTTTTGAATTTCAAGATCCAAAACCCATTTTACTTCGGGATTTAAAAACTGGTTTTCAAAATCCACTCAAAACCACCCCTATCAAGCATATTGATTTGACATAAAGTTATATCTATATAATATTACTCTAGTAATTATATTCTTTCTCAACAATAATATAATACTCCCTCCGTCCGCCTATAAGCTTCCCATTTTACTATTTTGGTCCGTCCGCCTATAAGCTTCTCATACCCTCTTTGGTAAATACTTTTTCTTACACATCACTTTATATCTTACTTTTTCTCTCTATCTCTCTCCTCTTTCAATCACATCACTTGTACTATATCTATTATTTAATCACTTTTCTTAATCTCTGTGCCAAAAAGTAACGGGAAACTTATAGGCGGACGGAGGGAGTAATACTATAATAATATAATAATACAATAATATAATACATTTAATCATTACACAATCAACTAATCATTATAATTTCAACAAATAATAATATAATAATATAATAATACAAACTCATTCAATCTTACAACTTGATTTGCCATAAAGTTAAATCCTCCACTATTCCAAAACCCAAAAGAAACACTCATATTACTATTTATCGGGATTTCAAAAACCAGGATTTCAAAAATCCAGTTTTTAAAACCACCCAAAGCCCAAAGTAAACACCCCCTTAAAGCCTTTAAATGTTTTGTAGACTTTCTATGTGGGACATGTGACCCTTCACATTTTCACACCTCAAACTCAAGTTGAAACATTCAACTTCATCAATTAATTTCTCACTCACCTTAACTCGATTTTGAGATATTAAATATACCACGTTCATCTACTCCGCGAGTAGATCGACTATGTCACGTTTAATTATTTTATAATTAACGTTTAGTCCTTCTAATTAATTAATTAGATAAGGGTGTCAAAACCCAATTAATCCCACATTAATTCCAACAATCCCACACATGAGTGAAAATCGTGTCTATACAATATCAGGCTCAGTGTTCAGTTCGATTGAGATCTTTGTGCATCCGGAAAAGTAGTTTTTTGGCTTTGAACTTTTCGTAGCCAAACACTATCGGGTACACTGGCGGCTTAGTGGACGTAGTGCCTTGAACTAATCCTCCATAGTGTATACCTAATCAATAGTGTCAGCACACTTCAATCTCGTCTTCGTAACGTTCTCACGTTTTTGTCCGTTTTGGCCATGGACGTCCTTTGTGTTCATAAATGTTTGGTCGAAGCGGCCCTCACTTCTCATTTATATAGGTGATCTCCTCTCGAGTATCCCGTTATACTCTAGGAATCATTAAGAGTCGGAGACTCAACCTTTACCACATCTTATGGGTTGTTAACACTTGAGATAGTGCTGTCAGGAATAGTCGTATTTTTCAAGTGTTGTATCACTAACTTGCACAATTTCGTTTTCCCATTGAACCAAGTTCTTGGGATCTCCAGTCATCATGGTTGGGTTTCCACTGTTTTGGTTTTCCTTGTGGGTTTTAGATCCATTCCTTCTACCAGCTTGTTCAATTGATCTCAGTTTATGCTCTTCGTGAGCGGATCCGCTATATTGTCCTTTGATTTCACATAATCAATGGACATTACTCCAGTTGAGATCAATTCTTTAACGGAGTTGTGTCGACGACGTATGTGTCTCGACTTTCCATTGTACATGACATTCATTGCTCTGCCAATAGCAGCTTGACTGTCACAGTGTACCGTCACAGAAGGTACTAGTTTGTTCCAACATGGAATGTCTTCCAGAAAGTTACGCAGCCATTCAGCCTCCACATCGGCTAGGTCTAAAGCGATAAATTCCGATTCCATTATGGAACGGGCAATACACGTTTGTTTCTTGGACCTTTACGACAATGCTGCTCCTCCAATAGTGGATAACGAGTCTTTAGTGTCTGATATCCAATTTGCATCATTGTATCCTTCGACTACAGCTGGATGTCTCGTGTAGTGAAGCCCATAATCAAGGGTGTACTTCAAGTATCTTAAGACCCTTTTCAGTGCTTTCCAGTGCTCTTGACTTGGATTGTTCGTGTATTAACTCAACTTGTTTACCGAACATGCAAGATCAGGGCGTGTACAGTTCGTAATGTACATCACACTTTCAATGATCCTTGTGTATTCCAGTTGAGCTACTGGTTCTCCTCTGTTCTTTTTCAAGTGAACATTGACTTCCAAAGGTGTCTTAGCAGGTGGATCGTCAAAGGCATTAAATTTCTTTAGTACCTTCTCCACATAGTGAGATTGTGTCAAGGAAATTCCATTAGACGTTTTCTCTATCTTGATTCCAAGAATCACATCTGCTAATCCCATGTCTTTCATGTCAAAGTTTTTACTTAACATGTTCTTCGTATTAACTATGATATTGTGATTGTTACTCATGATTAACATGTCATCGACATATAAGCATACGATAACAAATCCATTTGGTGTATCTTTCACATATACACACTTATCACATTCGTTAATTCGAAACTCATTTGACAACATCGTATTGTCAAATTTCAAATGCCACTGTTTTGGAGCTTGCTTAAGTCCATACAGTGATCGAACGAGTTTGCACACCTTTTTCTCGTTTTCAGGAGCAACATATCCTTCAGGTTGATCCATGTATATTTCAGCATCCATCTCACCATTAAGAAACACAGTCTTAACGTCCATTTGGTGTATTTCGAGATTGTGCAATGCAGCAATCGCGACTAATACATGAATGGAGGTGATTCTTGTCACTGGTGAATATGTATCGAAGAAATCATACCCTTCTTTTTGTTTAAATCCCTTTGCAACAAGACGAGCTTTGTACTTGTCAACAGATCCATCTGCTTTGTACTTTATTTTAAGGATCTACTTGCATCCTAAGGGATTGCAACCTTTAGGGAGATCGACCAACTCCCATGTGTGATTTAACAGAATTAAATTGTATTCACTTTTTATGGCTTCCTTCCAGAGGGGTGCATCTGGTCTCGCCATAGCTTCCTTGATAGTTTTAGGTTCATCTTCCTCCAAAACATAAGTAATGAAGTCTGAATCAAAGTCCTTGTCAATTCTAGCTCTCTTACTGCGTCTTGGTTCTTCACTCTCTTGAGTGGAAGGACCAGCAGTGTCATTTGTTGCTTCATGAGTTCTTTTATTAGAGCTCACTTCCTCTTTTTCCTTAAACGGGAAAATATTTTCAAAGAACACTGCGTTCCTTGACTCAATTGTAGTACCTTCTGTCATATCAGGTATTTCAGATTTGTGAATCAGAAATCGATAGGCACTACTGTTTGAAGCATATCCTATAAAGATACAATCAACTGTTTTAGGGCCGATTTTAACTTGTTTAGGAAGTGGTACTTCAACCTTAGCCAAACACCCCCACACTTTGAGATATTTGTATGAAGGTTTTCGTTTCCTCCATACTTCATAAGAAGTTTGATCCTTAGTTTTATGTGGAATCTTATTCAGAATGTGGTTAGCCGACAGAATGGCTTCCCCCCACAAGTTCTAAGGTAGACCATAGTTGATTAACATAGCGTTCATCATCTCCTTTAGTGTTCGGTTTTTCCTTTCCGCAACACCATTAGACTGAGGTGAGTAAGGGGTTGTCGTTTGATAAACTATTCTTGTTTCAACACATAGTTGTTCAAACGGAGCTACGTACTCTCCACCTCTATCACTGCGAATTGATTTGATTCGAGTGTCTAACTGATTCTCTACTTCATTTTTATAACGTTTAAAAGCTTCTATAGCTTCGTCTTTACTTCTTAAAAGATAAACGTAGCAGAATCTTGTACAGTCGTCTATAAAAGTAATAAAATACTTTTTCCCTCCTCTAGTTTGTACAAACTTCAAATCACATACATCCGTGTGAATTAATTCTAGAGGGGCAGTGTTCCTTTCAACAATTTTAAATGGTAGTTTGGTCATTTTTGCTTTCGTGCATATTTCACATCGTTTGGATGTATCAACATTGTCAATCTTAAGTAAATCGAGATTTACTAATCGTTTTATAAATTTTAAATTCATATGTCCTAATCTAAAATGCCCTAAAGAGGAACACTCAACGATATAAGCAGAAGTAGAAGCAATTTCATTAACAACTTGTTTGCCTTTAGGGCTTACAACCATTGTGCTTAACTTAAATAAACCATTCTCGAGATAACCCTTCCCGAGAAAGTAACCAAACTTACTTAGAACTATCTTATTAGACTCAAAGACTAGTCTAAATTGACTGCTAACTAGAAGAGACCCCGAAATCGGATTCTTCCGGATGTCTGGGACATGCAGCACGTTCTTCAAGGTTAGCTCTTTTCCAGATGTCAGCTTCAGCACCACTGATCTAGTTCCAGCCACTTCAGATGAGGCTTGGTTTCCCATGAACAACTTTCTCCCATCAGTAGGAGAATAGTTGGAGAATACAGACCTCCCTGAGCAAACGTGGCAGGTGGCACCAGTGTCCACAAACCACTCTTTCTTATTGTCCACCATGTTGACCTCTGTCACCACTGCAGACATGTCCAAATCAGTAAGGTTCACATAATCTTGTACTTTCTGCTTGCCTTTTCCCTTGTCGTCACGATGGGGTTGACGACACTCACTGGATTTGTGGTTTGGTTTTCCACACCTGTAGCAATTTCTAGTGAATTTCTGCTTTGGGGCAGGACCCTTCCCCTTCACAAACTTCGTTGTGTTGACAACAGGCTCGTTAGGACGTTTCCTTTTCTTTGATGGACCCTCTTGTTCCATCAAGTTAGCTTTGGCTTCAATCTGGAGGGCAGATCCCTTGCCTTCTCTTCTTCTATTATCCTCTTCAATTCTGAGACGGATAATGAGATCCTCCAAGCTCATAAGCTTCCGTTTGTGCTTGAGATATGACTTGAAATCCTTCCAAGATGAAGGCAATTTCTCAACTACAGTAGCTACCTGAAAGGCATCAGGCAGAACCATATCTTCAGCAGCTATCTTGTGGAAAATAATCTGCAGTTTCTGGACTTGATCCACTACAGATTTGTTATCCTCCTTCTTAAAATCGTACAACTGTGCAACGACGAATTTCTTCAGTCCTGCACCTTCAGTTTTGTACTTCTTCTCCAAGGACTCCCACAACTCCTTGGCAGATTTAATGTCACAGTAGACACTGTAGAGGGCGTCAGACAGTCCTCCAATTATGTGATTTCTGCACAGATAATCACCACTTGACCACTGATCATAGAAGATCATTTCCTGCTGACTGGCATTTGCCTCAGGCTGTGTAGGTTTATCTTCAGTCAGAAACCTATCCATTCCAAGCATGTTCAGATAGAATAGCATCTTACTCTGCCATCTTTTAAATTCAGTCCCTGAGAATTTCTCAGGTTTTTCTCCTTGTACGACCATCGGCCTCGGCCCAGGTGCAGAGAAAGTAAACATCTGATCCCTAAAGGGATTCTCGAAAGGAGGAATTCCTACAAAAGGATTGCCTCTGTTTCTGACCTTTTCAGCATAGTCGTTCTGTCTTCCTAGAGATTTCACACCAGAGTTGTGTGAAACTGATCGAGTAGGAGACGTTTCCTTATTAGCATCGTTGTCAATATTCTCAGCAGTGTTTCCAGCACCGTGAACGACCTCTGTATCAGTGGGGTCAACATCCATGTTATCATTCGATTTCGACATTGCAGCGTATTAATTAGCTCCGAAAATTAATTTAATTAATTAAGTCCGAGAAGTAGATTAATATATTATGTTCTGCGATTGTAGGAAACTGTACGCCTGATATTGGTATACTGCAATATCGAAGAATCTGATAACAAGTCGAGTCAAGGGAAAACCCTTTCCCCGCAGAACAGAATACGCCCAGGTAGTGCTCAACTGGTATGGCATTCTGTTCCCAAAGGTAAAACGAATTCGATTAATCAATTAGTAGCACCACTGAAAGAAAGCCACGAACGTACTAGGTACGAACTAAACACACACGGAAAAAATTCCGGCAACACACGGAAAGAATCCCGGCAACAAGAACAATGTATGGCTTTGGAGAGCACAACACTACAGAGAAGAGAAGACGGGGCGAAAATTTTCAATGTGAAAAAATAATGAGGGGAGAGCTGGTATTTAAAGGCAGACGAAAAACCCTAGGAGGTTGCAGAATTCGTGTGTGGGCCCATGCGAAAAAATCGCAAGACATTGAGAGGTCCTTGGAGACCAAGTCTGAGGATTCCAGAATGTTCTAGAAGGTTCTAGAAGTATTACGAAATGGGCCAAACCCGTAACCGAATGGGTCGATCCAATTCCTGTGTTGGGCTTTCAGAGTTTTTGGGTCTGCAAAGAGCAATTGCCGAAGTCGAGCCGGCTGGACGGGCGGGCGCGCGCGCGCGCGCGTGTGGCCCTTTGGGGAGTGTACTCCTAATACATGGCTGAACTCCATTCCTACTTCAATACCTTTAAAGCCTTTAAATGTTTTGTAGACTTTTTATGTGGGACATGTGACCCTTCACATTCCAACACCTCAAACTCAAGTTGAAAAATTCAACTTCATCAATTAATTTCTCACTCACCTTAATTCGGTTTTGAGATATTAAATATACCACGTTCATCTACTCCGCGAGTAGATCGACTATGTCACGTTTAATTATTATATAATTAACGTTTAGTCCTTCTAATTAATTAATTAGATAAGGGTGTCATAACCCAATTAATCCCACATTAATTCCAACAGTTAATTCTTGACCAAACACGTTCATTGTCTAACTACATCAGACGGACATGGGTGATGATTTTTATTTTATTTTTTAGTTTGATATGCATAATTTGTTGTGATGTGCGTGATTTTATTGTTGTTGTATGAACCGCGGTAGTACAAGTCTTGTTGTGTACCCAAACGACCACACACTATGTTCGGCTACATCTTGGTCGTACGTTCACTAATATGTTCGGTCGAATGGGTCATACGTCTTCTAACATGTTTGGCCACAATTGCGGGCGAACGGTAGCGTGATTGTTGCAAATCATACACCATATATACTGATTTTGAGGAGTTCATGATGAACATAGCAAGGAACTTCTGGGAAGATATGCTATTGTGCTGGCTGCTGCTGCAGAAATACAGATCTTATGTCCGGAAGAACCTGTATGGGATCCTCCAAAGTTAGAGAATGGAGATCCTGATTGAAAGAAGTTGGAAACATTATTGCTAAGATCATTAAAGATGAAGGAATCACTGATCATAAGCCCATGATGGAAATCAAGACCAGAATGTATTTGGCATTCAGAATTCCTAATGAAGATTGAAGATGAAGGACTAAGCTCAAGAGATAACATTTCTTAACCTTGTCTTTATTTCTTTATTTGATATTTCTGTGACTATGTGAATTAGTTGTAATATGTGTAATATCTGATCTTAATCTGAATATGAATCTGATTTTGTATTTGATGAACTGTTATGAATGACTATATGCTTAACTACTGATTTATTAACATTTAAGTAGTTTTGGCTTCATCAAAAAGGGGGAAATTGTTGGGATGTGAATCCTATAAACAATGTTCTAATTGATGATTATATGTTTTGATGGCCAAAAGCAACTTGAAGTTAATGGATATATGTGATTCTATGTGAGTTATATGAATTAGGATTACTGATCTTAATGTGTTATGAAAACTGAGTTTACTGATCTTATGTTTTATTGATCTGATATATGAACTGTTTAAGAACTAAGCTGAGAATGAATTGTATAGACAGCTTATAGTATAGGACTTAGATGTACTCATCTGTATATATAGTTCAGTTGATGTATATATAGGTTTTATATATTTTGTAAAGTTGTATTCTATTGTATTCAGCATTGTAAAAGTTCAGAGCAGTAGATTAGATTGAAGAGAGAAGACTAAGAGATATCAGAAGACTACTTCAGGATATGAAGATTAAGAGAAGTTTTTTTTTTTAAGGAAGCAAGAACAGTTTTGGAAGAACTGTGCTGACTGACCAAGAGCAGTAAAATGAAGAAGAGTAGTTTACTGTGCTGAGTTAGTTGGATTGAAGAATAAGTTTGGATAACTTATTTGAAGCGTAACTGAAGATATATTTGAAGATATGCTGACTTGGAAAGATAAGTTTTAAGTTGGTTACAAGAAGGAAGTTACAACAAGAAACGATTATGAGTTAGTTGAGAGTTAGTTTCACAAACTGCTAACTGTCATACTAAAGCATATAAATACCGTGTGATCTTCTACTTGAAAAGACTACTGATACAATTACTATTCAAGAGCAATCAAGAGCATTCAAGTATTCAAGAACTCACAGAGTAAAGAAGATCGAACTGAAGAGAAGCCACAGATCTGAAGAGAAGAATCAAAGGCTACTACGAAGAGAAGTTTTACTTTTCATTTTAAGTTTGTACTGTGTAAACAAGTGTGCTAGTTACTTGTGAAATTACTAGTAGATCGAAGATATACCTGGAGGTATAATCGACAAGATCAAAGTCTTAATCTTGGGACTCTAAGCTATAAGTACTCAAGAAGAAAAGAGTAATAAAACATCGCAACTGGAGTTGTGAGAGTGGATGTAGACATTTGTCGAACCACTATAAAATCTTGTATTCTTTACTTTCTGTTTGATTATCTGTTTATATTTGTTTAACCAAGAACAGTAAAGTTTTCTAAAGAAAAGTTGAGTATAAAAGATAAACTGTTAGTACTGATCTGATTCTAAGAACAGTAACATACAGAACATATTTCCGCATTAAAACTCTGATATTTTGATAGAATTTGAAAAGTCTATTCACCCCTCCCCTCTAGACTTTTTCTTAGCTTACTCAATCTTAACTCAACTTTTGGGACCAACAAGTAGCATCAGAGTAGTAGTTCTTTGGACTGCTGTTTCTTGATAACCTTGTAGACTTTGGGGAAAGTCTAGCTGTTTCTCATTACTGATACTTGTTTCTTGATCTTACTTGTCTATCTGAACCTACTTGATATACTACTGATCTTAACTGGCTATTCTATCATGGAAGAAACTAACATCAATAAACTTCCTAAGTTTAAAGTTGCGGATTATGATTATTGGAAACTGAGGATGGAGGCCATTTTCAGTTCAACCCATGATCTAATGATGTCCGTGATCAAACAAGGGCCAATCACTACCATGATACCCAACACTGCAAATCTGGAACCTTCAAAAGCCATTGGTGTTCTCGTTCCTAAGTCCAGGTTAGACTTAACTACTGAAGAAATGAGGCAGAATAACTTGGACAGCTTGGCCAAGAATTACATTTTGCACACCCTTCCCAACGAGTATCTTGGGAAAGTGGTTAAATGTAAATCAGCCAAAGAGATGTGGGACAAGTTAGCTATCATTTGTGAGGGTACTTCTCTTATAAAGGAAAGCAAACTATCCACTGCTGTTCAACGATTCGAATCATTCAAAATTAAGACTGGTGAAACAATTAACCAGCTCGATACTTGCTTTACAAAGATTATGAATGACTTAGATGTTTTAGGAAAAACTTACACCAATAGGGAGATCAATCTGCGTATTCTTAAGGCTTTAGATGACAGGTGGAAAATGGTCAAAATGATCATTAAAACCACACAGGATATAGATACCTGGTCTGCTGAAACCACTTTCCAAACCCTTAAGGCGCATGAGTTTGAATTGGATGAAGAAGATCCAATAGTGAGCAGTGATAGGGAGAAGGAAATCTCCAAGAGTATTGAACTTAAGGCATCTACCTCTAAGAAGTCTAGATCATCTATGTCTAAGTCCTCAAGCATAAAAGATGAACTAGAGAGTACTGATCTTGCTCTTAAGGATCAGTTGAACTTAATGATTAAGAAGTTTGATAAACTTAACAAGCGGTATGGTAGATACAAAAGATTCTATAAGGATTCTCAGGGCTCTAGTAACAGGCACTCTTCTAGGACCAGAAGGGACCACAAATCTTCTGAAAGGAGAGATGAGGTTGTAAACACAAATTCGTGAATTAAATATAAAAACGCGAAAATGGTAAACGATTTTATTTAATTTCGGATTAAAACCGAGTATTTGCGGGTTACAATCTCTAATTTCTCCTCTGATTCTCTCTTCTTGGACTTCACTTGAATTTCTTGAGCTTTTGGATCTGGATCCGCAGCCGAATCCTTTCCGATCTTGTATTTGGGGCTTTTATAACGTTAATCCAAAGGTTTAGCACCGTATTTTGGATTAACCGCCGAATTTAGGGACTTTTTGGATGAACGTCGTTGAAGATCGTTCTTGAATTTGGGACTTTGTAACGTTAATCCAAAGGCTTGACGCCGTATTTTGGATTAAACGTTGATTTTCGGGACTTTTCGGGACTTTTCGGGACTTTTTCGGGACTTTTCCGTTGAAGATCCACGAAGAACTTTGAAGAAACGTTGAATCGAAGAGGCTTAGCACCTTGATCTCCACTCGAACACTGTTTCTTGCTGCTTTTCCCCAAGAACGCCTTGAAGAAACGCCGAATCGAAGAGGCTTGGCACCTTGATCTCCACTCGAACACTGTTTCTTGCCGCTTTGCACGAAGAACGCCTTTGAAGATCCTCCCCTTGCTGAAGAACACTCTAAAATCTCTGCAGAGAATTTTAGAGCCTTGAATGCTTCTGATTTCTTGATGATGAAAATGAATGAAATGAGACCAGGTGTAGGCCTGGAGATTTTTGTGCAAGTAGTTAGGATTTCGAATTTTGAATTACTTGGGCTCAATTTGATTTGGGCTAAGAATACCCTATTTGGGCTCAATTTGATTTGGGCTCAATTTGATTTGTTGGACTTTAGAGGCCCATCTTCATTTATGGGACTTTAGAGGCCCGTCTTGTTTTATTGGACTTTAGAGGTCCGTCTTTATTTATCGGACTTTTAGAGGTCCGTCTTTATTTATTGGGCTTCGAAGATCCATTTTAACTCATTGATTTTTCAAGGCCCAAATTAATTTGGAGGGAACAAAATATTAATTAATTATATCTTTATTTTAGGAATCAAATTTATTCCAACAAATAAATAATAAATTTAATTAATGTTTAACCCGTAATTTCCACGCGTCGCAATTTAATTCGTAATTGAATTTTCCTCGTCTACAAATTGCCCCCTCGTATTTCATCCACAAGTACATTTGTCTTTGAAGTGGATGAATTGCGAAATTATTTCAATGTTTTCCATACTTAAATTTTGTGGCTCAATTAAAGACGTAATGTAGTCTTTTGATTTATTGAGCAAAAGAATAAGCAATACTCATAAATATCTGCACCAAAACGTCTTTAAATTCATCTAATAGAAAGGCCCAAAGATATTTAAATTCATCTAATAGGAAGCCCACTTTGCATTCACTTGAAAATAAATATTTCATGTTAGTATTTGATAGGCATCAATTCCTGTAATTTAGGGAATTTTCTGTTGAGATATTATCTCATCTTCGTGCCTATATAAAGTCATGCATTCTTTTGATTTTCTTCACAACTTCAACAAAGCAGCAGTCGTGTCAAGAGGAGTTCAAGAATCAGTTCAAGAATCAGGTAATTCTTCGAGCCTAACATCTTATTTCATTCCATATACACATACCAGCAAATACACTAGCTTTTTTATTTTCTTCTATTTACTGTATATATGTACAATTCATGCACTTATCAATTTTTTTCACATTGATAAGCAGAAATACAACACAACAATATTGAATTTGCAGCACACATATCAATTTTTTTCACATTGATAAGCAGAAATACAACACAACAATATTGAATTTGCAGCACACATTGTGAGACCGTTTCTCTTGCCGCAGTCATCTTCATCGGCAACTTCTTCTTTTTCATTTATTTTTTATGTCTCAATTTTATTTCAATTCAAATACATATATGTATGTTACGAATATCAATTTGCTGAGAAATAAATTGTTCTTAATTGATTTATGTTTCATACTATTTTGCCGGGTTCTTTGCCAAATTTTCCTCGGTTTCACGGGTCTTCAAACGAGAGACTGATGTCGGTGTCCCATGGGTCTCTTTTTTTTTCTCTCTTTGAAACTTGTTAAACCTGGAGAAAATTTTGTTGTCTACACCTCAAATATTCTTGCGGTGGCAACAACAATCTTAAATTTCACAGAATTCGAAAGAGAAAGTGGGTGTCCCGTGGGTCTTTTCACTCTTTCGAATCTGTGAAATTTAGATTTGGTCGCCCAAATCAATTTTTTCAATAGCCATTCTTTAATCAAATTGAAAAAAATTCAAAAGAGATAGTGGGTTTTCGGTCGTTGGCATATTAATCTCTTTTGATTTTGACAATTTGAAAGAGGATGGGATTTTGAGATTACTTGTTTTGGGCCGCGAGGGAGGCGGCGGAAGGAGGTACTGCTAGACTTCCGTTGGTGGCGGTGTTGCGACTCACGGCGACGGCAGTTGTACTCAGGCGACGGGCTTCCGGCGACGCGGTCACTGCAGGCGGAGCACAGCGGCGACTGATTTCCGGTTGCAGCGGGCGGCGGCAGCCACGGCAAACGACTTGATCTCCGGGCGGGCGGCTTCAGGTGGAGCGCAGCGGCGCAGCTTCGGGCGACGGACTTCCGGCGACGGCGTCTGGACTGTGACGGTGGCGGCGGCCATTGCAGCTGCTCTGTTTCCGGCGACGCGGCGATGTGGAATGCAGCGGCGGCGGCTGGCTTCAGGCGAAGCGCGGCAGCGCGACTTCAGGCGGAGCACAGTCGACGGATTTCAGGCGACGCGCGGCGGCTATTGCAGTGGAGGCACGACGCGGTTTCAGGCAACGCGCGAACAGGCGGCGGGGCGTCGCGGTCACTGCAGGCGAGGCGCGGCGGAGCACGGCGGGCGACTGGAGTGCAGCGGACGACGGCCGTCGCCGACGTTCGATTTCCGGCGGAGGTTCGCCGGTGATGAGACAGCCGACGTGAGTTACCAAAATTTTTTTTTTTTGGTTTATGATTTCTGCCTTTTTAAGTGAAGAAATAGGGCAGCATATACATTGGATTTGGGCTTGATTCATTAAAGAAATGGCCCATGTTTTATTTATTTAATTAATTCAAAATAGGCCCAATGTGTGAGAAGGAATAGTGGGCTCTCTGGGTAAATAAAATTAAGTAAAACAGGCCCAACTCCTTATTTGTTAAATTAATTTAGAATAAATGGGTTTTCTAGCTTTAATTAATTGTCGTCTCTTTACGATAAATTTCCTAATAATTTTATTCTTCTCTTCCCAGGTTTTTCAAAAAAAAATGGTTAACTTCAAAAATACCGCTACTTCTTCCGGAGCTCGTCATTTGGTGATCCTCAATGACAAATGCCAACCTTTAGAGAAAGGGACCCATCTACGTGTAGAAATGCCCCTTATTGGTAACTCTGCACAACCTTGGCCCTTAGTGAATGCTGGACTTCACTTGGATAATTGGTCGCATGAGATATCTTTGAACAAATCAACGAAAGCATGGGTTCTTGACAACACTTCCCATCGCAATGAGATTGAAGTGGATGTAAGTCATCTACCAACCTTGGGGAGGCGTATAGTTATGGGCAAGGACAATTGGAGAGGAGCTATAGAGTTTTCTGGAGAATTCAGTTATCACAAAGGATATTGGGAGTGGACTGAAGACGTTTTGAGCCGATGTGAACATACCCTCAGGGACGCCAGGATTTATTATGATGTCTTTGCCTCCCTTTTCACTTACGACTTTAATTCTGAAATTATCAAAGCTTTCTGTGAGGCATGGTGTCCATCTACAAATACGTTGCTCACTACCTTTGGAGAGATGTCCATCTCATTATGGGACGTGCATGAGCTAACGAATCTTCCTCTAGATGGTTGTCTATACGACGAGGTGACACTTGACGCACTCGAACTTTTCGACGAGACTGGGGATTTATGCCTTCCAAAGAGTTGCAAGTACCTACTCCACGCTTACCACATACTTCGTGGGGGCGTTTCTAGGGGTGGCGTATCGATTGATCAATGGATCTCATTTTGGTCAAGGAAAACTGGAAAGTATCGTCAACCTCCCACACGGAGTGAGAAAAGGAGAAGTTGTCGTCCTAAGTCGACTCATAATCCTCTTGGGAGTCTTGGAGTCCATAAGCCATGGTCCGATGCAGAAGTTACTTTGTTCAAAACACTCAAGATTGAACCGGCCCAACAAGAAGAGACATATCTTGCTGCTCATTTAGCTTGTTGGCTTTGCATATTTACCCTTCCTAATGGTGAAGTGAATATGATACGTCCTGCTACTTTCAAAATGGCTAGTTTGATGGCTGTGGGTAAGACAGTTAATCTTGTTGTACCGATCTTGGCTAATATTTACAGAGGTTTGAATCGGATTTCGCTGCACCCCGAACCGTCCCGAGCCCGATCTGCCTTTCCGGTTCATTTTGTGTACGTTTGGTTAGCCCGATATTTTAGGACTCACTACCCTGCTGTTCATGATCACCGTGCCCCTATAATGGTAAAGTATTCTGGAGAGAATGGTGCTAAGTACCATAACCCTGCGGAGGCTCGTAAACGGATTCATAGAGGAGAGTCTGCCGAATGGACATGCAATATGTTAAATCGGAAGCAAGTTATCTCTTATGTTGATATCGGAACTGGTCAACGGGCTAACTGGAGTTACTTTGTCGCTATTCGATCCAATTACCTTACTTGGAGGCAAGGCAATCGTTTTATTGTTGAACCCTACAGTCCGCACCGATTTAGCCGTCAGTTTAGCTTTTACCAAGAAGTTCCGGGAGAGTTGATTTTTGATCTTCGTGAAAACCCATTGGATAATGGGACGCATTATTGGCAGTCTTGTACTTTGCGTGGGTCTCGTGCTAAAGTGTGTTTACCGATTCCCCCCGTAAATGCTAAGTCGTATTCTTCGCCAGATTACAAGAAGTGGTGGGCCCAAGCCCACGGTACTTACTTAGAAAATCATGTCGACGACTTGATCAACTCGAAGCATGACGATATCTTGGAAGAAGATGTGCTAGTTATTGATATTCATGATCCTTGTGGAGAGCATGATGAAGATACTTCTCGAAAGCCGGCTGATCCTCCATTGATTCCTGAAGTTGCGCAAGTGGTTGAGACTAACAAGAGAAAGAGTGTTTCTCAGTGCTCGGAAGAGAGTCAAGGTAACAACGATGATCGCCATTGGAAACGGGCCAAGAAGGTTACCAAAGCTTTAGTACCTTTGGAGGAATCGGTTAAAGACTCCTTGAAGAAAGAGGTTTTCGTCACTCACTCTTCTCTTACTTTCCATTTTTATACCACTACTTTACTAATTATGTTCACATGTCTACTTTTTCAGGCGATGGTTGACATCTTTGGTAGTAATTATGGATCAGATGAGGAAGAGGCATCGTCTTCGGTGAAGATTTTGAAAGCTTCTTCCCCTATCAACGTTGGGAAGCAGTGTACTCAAGCAGTTTCAGTATTTCAATGTGATAAGTTCTTTTTTGATCGTGAACGAGACTTTTTTTCTTCTACATGGAAAGCTCTTCAAACAAGAATCATGGAAACTCCTATTAACTTCTTATCTTCTATGAAGGAGGAAGTGTTCATTGCATTCACGAGGTTACAGACTTATGCCCAAACTGAACTCCCGACTATAGAGGCGTCTTTGATATCTTTGTTTGAGAGAGCCGATGCTCATGATACGATGAGGTATAAATCTTCCGATGGACGTCCTAAGGAGGCTCTTAATCAACGGTTGACTGAAATTAAGCATGCCCTTCACGAGGTTGAGGAGAAACGTGCTGAAAATCTTTCTCAAGCCGAGGCTATCCAAACAAAGCTTCAAAAAGTCAAGGATAAGGTGCGACGCTTGAAGGAGTTGAAGAAGGAGAAGAAAGTATTGACCCAGTCTTTGGAGGAAAAAGAAACATTAGTTCAAGGTTTTGATACCGAGATCCTAAATTTTCAAGACGAAATCTCCACTATCAACAATACGCCCCCAATAGAAGATGTTGTAATTGAAGGCTTGAAGAAGACGAAGACCGAGCTAGAAGAGGCTTTAGAAGAGTTTAAGGGTTTAGGCCTCTTTATTTAGTTGCTTTATGACCTTTATGTTTTTCCTTGTTTTATCTGTTGTTTTTCATGGATATTTTGCTTCGCACACTCCATGTATCTATTCCATTTTTGCTTTGGCACTTTGATTAAAATTTTCTTTTCTTTGTCTATATCTCACATGTTCATATTCTTCAATGCTTGCTTTTGTATATTCATCGAGATAAATGAATTGGCCCTTTTTGGAGAATAAAGATTCTCTATTAAAAGAAAACCCTAAAGCCATAAGTTCACATGTCGAACCAGAGGCCGGAGCGCCGTTAAAACCTTGCCTTGGAAAACCCTCCTTAGGGACAAAACCTGGGTCAAGGGAAAAGGTACACCCCTCTACAAAATTGAAGTACAAAATCAGAAATACAAGGCAAAATAAGGTTTGGGCATTGCCCCCTTCACTTTCTTCCTTCTTTGTTTTCTTCATGCTTCATATGTTCGTCACTTTTGTGTTCATCGATCCGACTTTAACTTATGACTGTACTTAGAAATATACTAAGTTGCCTACGTACCTCTTTAAAGAGGATCAAGTCATAACGTAGTTCAAGCAAAATATGATTTATATTTTGGGGGGGGGGGGGGACCGTTCACAGTTTATTCTCATGCGGGCCAGGAGTGACTATTCTTTAACTACTGTAGACAAAGTAGGGATTTAAGTATTTAACCACTTAAAATGCCTTTAGTGGAGTAAGTTAACAGTTTAACCACATGTATTTACCTTTGGTGGTTGTCGTACACAGTTTATACTCGTGCGGACCAGGAGTAATAAGTAGTTTAGTCTCGTACATCATGGAGTAACAAGCAGTTTAGGCTCATGCGTTCTTGGAGCGACAAGCAATTTAGGCTCATGCGTTTATGGAGCATTCTTGTTTTCTTTACGCGTAGTAGCGTTTCAAAAACTTCCCGTTTATAGGACCAATGTTCACGCCATCTTCAGAAATGAGCTTGTAGGCGCCGTTTGTGTAAACTTCTTTAACAACATATGGGCCGTCCCACTTAGGTAAGAATTTATTCCCAACACGGTGAGTTACTACGATAGGCCTTCTTACAGCAAGAACCAAATCACCAACTTGAAAAGAACGTATCCTCACTTTCTTGTTAAACGTTCTGGAAAGGCGGGCTTGATAGCATTCGAGCCTTTGTTGTGCTTCCAATCTTTTCTCATCTAAGGCTTCCAACTCTTCAAGACGCAAACGTGCATTCTCTTCTTCCGTCAGCCCTTCTTGTATCGCCATCCTTAGAGATGGAATCTGTTTCTCAAGGGGAACAACTGCTTCAACACCATACACCAACGAATAGGGAGTAGCTTGTGTAGGCGTTCTGTAAGTAGTTCGATATGCCCATAGAGCTTCATTCATCTTTTCATGCCAATCTCGCTTTGACTTGGAGACTACTTTCTTCAAGAGGTTGCACAAAGTCTTGTTGAAAGCTTCAGCGAGTCCATTAGCAGCTGCGTTGTACATAGAAGATTTCCTTTGTTTGAAGTCAAACTTGTCACAAAGTTTGTCGATGTGACTGTTACTGAACGATCTTCCATTATTGGTGATGATGTACCGAGGGACCCCGTATCTAAAAATGATATTGACTCGAATAAAATCAGCAACATTTTCTTTCTTCACTTCTCTCAAAGGTATGGCTTCCGCCCATTTAGAGAAGTAATCGGTTGCAGCTAGGATGTAGAGATGACCGCCTGATGACTTCGTTAGTGGTCCCACCAAATGTAGACCCCAAGCATCGAATGGCCACGAGGCAACGGTTGGGTGCAACAGTTCTGGGGGTTGATGGATAAGGTTGGCATGAAACTGACAAGCTTGACATTTTCGTGCGTAATCCATACAATCTTTCACCATTGTTGGCCAGTAATAACCCATCCTCTTCACTCGAAAGTGTAACTTTGGCCCTGACTGATGAGCGCCACAAATTCCGGCATGCGCTTCTTCCATTGCGTGGGCGGCTTCACTATTACTGAGACACCTTAAGAAGACCCCATCAAATGATCGTCTATAAAGCACACTCTTGTAGTATATGAATCGAGGGGCTCGACGTCTGATATCCACTCTTCGCTTCAGATCACTTGGCAACTTATCGTATTTCAAGTAGTCGACAAATGGCTGTCGACAATCTTCTTCTTCAATTTCGAATACCTCAATAACATGACTTTCACCTTCTTTATCACCGTCATCCTCAAATATAGGGGGCACAACCCAACTTTTACATATTGGGATACGGGCTTTACTTTCGGGCAATGCGATTGCTGAAGCAAGTTTTGCTAAAGCATCAGCTTGTTTGTTGTCTTTCCTTGGAACATGCTCAATTTCCACGTCTCCGAGATAATTCATGAGTCGGCGAGCGTACTTATGATAAGGAAGCAACTCCGGTTTCCTAACCTCGTATGATCTAAGCATCTGGTTCACTATCAACTTTGAATCTCCATACACCCTGAGATGTAGTTGCTTAATATCGACTGCCATTTCCAACCCAAGTATGAGTGCTTGGTACTCAGCAACATTGTTTGAGCAATTCTCTATTAAAGTGAAAGAATAGGGCAATACTTCTCCATCAGATGTTACAAACACAACTCCAGCACCAGCTCTTTCTTTATGGGCGGACCCATTAAAATACATCTTCCATGGAGGGGTTATTTCAACATTTAGAACATCTTCGTCTGGAAGGTCGTCACATAACTCCCATTCTGCAGGCATTGGATGATCGGCTAAGAAATCGGCCAGAATTTGTCCCTTGACAGCCTTTTGAGGGACGTAAATGATCTCAAATTGTTGCAACTGGAGATACCATCTTGCGAGTCGATCCGAGAGAACTGGCCTAGACATAACATACTTCAACGGGTTTGCTCTCGATACAAGATGGATGGTATGGGCTTGGAAATAATGCTTTAACTTCTGGATCACGAATATAAGAGCCAGACACAACTTCTCAATTGGTGAGTACTTCAATTCATTTGGAGTCATCATTCTACTCAGGTAGTACAAAGAATTTTCCTTCCCCGACTCGTTTTCTTGCGCCAGCAAGGCTCCAACTGAACGCTCTTGAGCAGCGATGTAAAGAATCAACGGACGTCCGGGCACCGGAGCGATCAATACTGGTGGCTTCATCAAATATGACTTGATGCTTTTGAAAGCATTACTACAAGATTCATCCCATTCAAATGGTGTATCTTTCTTCATGAGATGACTAAATGGTTGACATCGTCCGGCTAAGTTTGAAATGAATCTTCTGAGGTAGGCCAACTTACCTTGTAGGCTTTTAAGCTCGTGAATGTTTCGAGGTTCCGGAATCTTTAAGATTGCATCAATCTTTGCTTGCTCGATTTCAATCCCTCGCTGGCGAACCACAAATACAAGAAACTTTCCTGATTTGACTCCGAATGCACACTTCAAAGGATTCATCCTAAGCTGGTAACGCCTCAAGCGTTCAAAAACAACCCTCAGGTCTTGGAGGTGATCATTCCTCCTCTTTGATTTTACGACTAAGTCATCAACGTAACATTCAACATTCTTGTGAAGCATGTCGTCGAAAATCCTTTGCATGGCTCTTTGGTATGTTGCGCCTGCATTCTTCAAACCAAATGGCATCACTTTGTAGCAGTATATTCCTTTTGGGGTACGAAAAGCAGTGAGCTCTTCGTCTTTTGGCAACATGCGAATTTGATTGTAACCCGATGACCCATCCATGAAACTTAGAGCTTCATGACCCGTCGTTGCATCAATCATAAGTTCGGGAATAGGTAACGGAAAATCATCTTTGGGACATGCAACATTCAAATCCCGAAAGTCAACACACACACGAATCTGTCCGTTCTTCTTTCTCACCGGGACAATGCTCGAGATCCATGTAGGATACTTTACTTCTCGGATGAAACCTACTTCAATAAGCTTGTTCACCTCAGCTTCAATTAACGGAACAAGATCTGGTCGGAATCGGCGTTGAGTCTGCTTGACTGGTCGAACTCCCTTCTTTACTGAGAGATGGTGTACTGCTACTTTCGGGTCCAGTCCCGGCATCTCTTTATACGACCATGCGAATACATCTCTGAACTCACGTAGTAGTTCAATGTAAGTTTCTTCCTCATCATCGGACAATAAAGCACTCACATAGATTGGTCGCGGGTCGTTAACATCGCCCAAGTTAATTTCTTTCAACTCATCAATAGTTGTCTTGACATCCTCTTCAAGTTCTGGAGGAGCATCCTCTGCATCCACTTCCTCCACTTGAACATCTTCGCATTCGGTGATGTAATTCACAGTTGCGATGTCTTCATTGTATTCATTTGTTTTCGTAAGGTCCACACGTGATCTTATTCGACCATCTCTTCCTCTAACTTGGATGGTTTGCATAGTGTTGATAACATTAAAGACGTACCCTTCTCTGATCATTCGAGTGATCCTTCTTTGTGCCCTTTCCATATCTTGTGGCACTTGCTGCTGAATGTTGTAGGTACTGACAAAATTGGAAGAAGCTACACTCTCTGTATCATCTTCTTTGTCGCTATACTCGAGAACAATGGTTTGCCTTCTGGCTTTGGATACACCCCCATATGCTATTGTCAACATATGCTGCCTCTTCATGCGGGATTGCTTTAAGCTCCGAACTCTGGAAACACCCAACTTTTGATGATGGGTTTGTGGCCCGAGTCTATCAAAGACTGAGGGGCGTTTCATCTTCTTACTCTTCTTGCTAGCAGACTTCGCAAGTCTCTCAAAGACCGAAAGTCGTCTTACCTTCTTACCATCTTCATCGAACGCATCATTTGTCGATGAGTATTCTTCTTCAGAAATGTGGTTGGCATTGGCTCTTTTAATTGCAATGCGAACCGGATTCTTTGTGGTATAACCAAGTCCCATTTTGGTATTCTTGACGGCATAGCCGCTCTTTCTCAACATTTTCTGGGTGTCATTAAGTCCATGTTCTGACTGACTAACAACCTTCCCCAATGCACAATTTTCCCGTGTATCATACCCGGCTTTGACTAAAAGCTTGTAAGCTTTAGGACCGTAAAACTTTGTAACATCCTGTCCCATTACCTCTCCATGTTCCACCTTAGGTCCTTGAGTAGGACGAACAAACCCCTTAATTGGCTGTGAAGATGGCTTCTTTCCATCCAGTTTAGTTAACGGCAATGTTAACTCCTCCAATGCCTCAACAATAGAGGGAACTGATTTGTTCTCTTTGAGGCGAGATGTTGATGCCTCCTTGCAGTCCTTCCGTGTTGGACCTTCCTCGTTCTTTGTTTCTTTCGCACATCGAAAGAAGTATTTGGCATCAGCAAAGTACGACTCTGCCTCTGTGAAAGGTTTATCATCTCCGACCACTGTTTTCACAACCCCTTGACTAAAGTATTTGAAGCATTGATGTAGTGTAGAAGGAACCACACCATTTTCGTGCAGCCACGGGCGCCCTAGAAGCATGTTATATGAAGTCCTAGCATCTATGACGTGGAGGGTTACAGTCGATGGCATCCCACCAATTAGCAAATCCAACACTATGGTGCCAAGGGCCCTCTGCCCTTCCTGATTAAACCCGTGTATCATCAGCCGACTGCCTGCGAGTTCATCCATATGTATCTCCATCTTTTTCATCACTCGTAAGGGTAAAATGTTTACCCCGGAACCTCCGTCAATCAATATCCGATTTACTTTCTACTCTCGAGTATGGCCAACTACGAATAGTGGCCTGTTATGGGATTCTGAACCAAGCATTAAGTCTTCATCTGTGAAAGATATCGTTGAAAAACAACCATTAACTTTGTCATCGAGACCATCGTTGGTCTGAGGTCGTTCATCATCTTCCTCGCTGGTCATGTGGCAAGAGAGGTCTCTACATGCGCTGTTGTTCTCAACTGTGACAGCATTTGCCGTTGTCTCACTATCCTCTAGCAAGATCTTTCCTTCCTTGGCTAGCTGCATAACTTTCTCCTTGAATATGAAACAGTCTTGGATTGGATGCCCTACCAACCGATGGTATTTGCAATACTTTGGGTCATCCGTTCGCCCAGCTTCATCCGGTCGTTTCATTTCTGGTAATTCGATGAGGTCATTCTTGATCAGGTCATCGAACATTCCGGGGATGTCAGAGTCTAGGAATGGATACTGTTTTTGTTGTAATTCCCTCAGACTTGTTCTCCTTTGCCCCCATTCTTGGGCGATGCCTTTTCCTTTACTCCCCGTATCAGTTTCACCCTTTCTGAATTTGACAGTAGTAGCGGTCACTGCCATAAATTCTTTATTCGAATCTTTAGTGAAAGGTTTGCCCCCTTTCTTAACTTCCTGCTTGTCTTTGAACTTCCAAGGCTCCTGAGTTGGCGGCCCTCCAGCTCTCGTTGTAGACATACTCAGCTCCATATCGTGAGCTTTAGTCGCCAAATCTTCAAACGACCTTGGCCGAATTGCCTGTAGGATATATCGAAGACCCCATTGCATTCCTTGAATACACATCTCGATTGCCGAAGCTTCGGTCAATCTATCCTTACAATTCAAACTTAAGTTCCTCCATCGGTTTATGTAATTTATTACCGATTCCTCCTTTGATTGACGAGTGTTTGTCAATTCAATCATGCTCACCGTTCTACGAGTGCTGTAGAACCGGTTGAGAAATTCCTGCTCCATTTGCTCCCAACTGTCAATCGAGCTAGCTTCCAAATCGGTATACCAGTCGAATGCATTGCCCTTTAGAGAGCATACAAATTGCTTTACCAAGTGATCTCCGTAAGTGCCGGCATTGTTGCAAGTCTCTACGAAGTGAGCAATATGTTGCTTTGGATTGCCCTTGCCATCGAACTGTTGCAACTTTGGAGGTTGATAACCAGCTGGCATCTTCAAACTGTCAATCCTCTTCGTGTAAGGCTTGCTGTAGGTGAATGAGGACTTGGGATTTTCCTCCAACTTATCTTTGATTGCCCCAAGTATGATTTCTTTCAATCGGTCAACGGGCACCAAACCATCGGGAGAAACTTGTAAATCTCTAAGAGTTTGGTCAACTTCCATTGGCTGGCGTTCACCAGACGTCTCAGCATCATGCCCTTCGACTTGCTTTCCTTTGTCTGTATTGCTCATCAATTTAGCAATCCGAGCATCTTGTTCGTGGACATGTTTCGTTAGTCCTTCTATGGCTCGAGTTAAGCTTGACAATTGCTCCTCAATAGTCGTAGTGTCTGTTGCCATTGCTGAGGCTGTGCTTGAATCTGATGAGCTTGCTGTGGAACGGGTAGGGGAACATACTGGATTGTTCTCCTCATTCACAGTGTTGGGTGGTGGACCCTCTGCAGTAGCCTCCTCTGAAGAAGACGATGACTTCGAGCTTCTTGACATACTCCTCGTGACTACGTTCACGTCTTCAAAGTCAAGACCAGCTGATTCGGATGCAACACCTCTCTTGATCTTAATCTTGATTGGTGTCATCGTCGAGACTTGATTTGCTTGAAGAGTAGAGATGAGAGGTAGAGATTGTCCCACTGGGCGTGCCAATTTGTAAACACAAATTCGTGAATTAAATATAAAAACGCGAAAATGGTAAACGATTTTATTTAATTTCGGATTAAAACTGAGTATTTGCGGGTTACAATCTCTAATTTCTCCTCTGATTCTCTCTTCTTGGACTTCACTTGGATTTCTTGAGCTTTTGGAGCTGGATCCGCAGCCGAATCCTTTCCGATCTTGTATTTGGGGCTTTTATAACGTTAATCCAAAGGTTTAGCACCGTATTTTGGATTAACCGCCGAATTTAGGGACTTTTTGGATGAACGTCGTTGAAGATCGTTCTTGAATTTGGGACTTTGTAACGTTAATCCAAAGGCTTGATGCCGTATTTTGGATTAAACGTTGATTTTCGGGACTTTTCGGGACTTTTCGGGACTTTTTCGGGACTTTTCCGTTGAAGATCCACGAAGAACTTTGAAGAAACGTCGAATCGAAGAGGCTTAGCACCTTGATCTCCACTCGAACACTGTTTCTTGCTGCTTTTCCCCAAGAACGCCTTGAAGAAACGCCGAATCGAAGAGGCTTGGCACCTTGATCTCCACTCGAACACTGTTTCTTGCCGCTTTGCACGAAGAACGCCTTTGAAGATCCTCCCCTTGCTGAAGAACACTCTAAAATCTCTGCAGAGAATTTTAGAGCCTTGAATGCTTCTGATTTCTTGATGATGAAAATGAATGAAATGAGACCAGGTGTAGGCCTGGAGATTTTTGTGCAAGTAGTTAGGATTTCGAATTTTGAATTACTTGGGCTCAATTTGATTTGGGCTAAGAATACCCTATTTGGGCTCAATTTGATTTGGGCTCAATTTGATTTGTTGGACTTTAGAGGCCCATCTTCATTTATGGGACTTTAGAGGCCCGTCTTGTTTTATTGGACTTTAGAGGTCCGTCTTTATTTATCGGACTTTTAGAGGTCCGTCTTTATTTATTGGGCTTCGAAGATCCATTTTAACTCATTGATTTTTCAAGGCCCAAATTAATTTGGAGGGAACAAAATATTAATTAATTATATCTTTATTTTAGGAATCAAATTTATTACAACAAATAAATAATAAATTTAATTAATGTTTAACCCGTAATTTCCACGCGTTGCAATTTAATTCGTAATTGAATTTTCCTCGTCTACAGAGGTCTCTAATGAGAAAAGAAGAGATAGGAACTCTGCTGATAGGAAGGATAAGAACTCTACTGATAGGAAGGACAGGAACCGATATCATTCTCCTACTAAACGTTCTGCTAATGAACCTCTGTGTTATAACTGTGAAAAGCCAGGTCATTACATCCATGAATGTCCTGATCTGAGTGCTGAAGACAGAAGAGAAAGGAAAGCAAGGAGAGATCGCAAATATGCAAAGGGTAAGAGGGCAATGGTGGCCTACAATGAGTCTGATACGGATTCAGATGAGTTGCCATCGTCTTCATCTGAGTACCCTTCTAGCAGTGAGAAAGAAGTCTTCATTGCAGATGATGGACTAGTTATGATGGCAAAAATCGATCAAGAGGTATCATTTGTCACATCCTTTCAATCTTGTGAGGAATCTGATTCTGATTTATATGACACTGCTGATAGTAGTGTAGGGAGTAGTCTTCATCATTCCAATGGAGTGATTGAAGAAGACCTCCTACCAGCTAACAAAGCATTCATGGAAATCAGTGATGAGAACATATCTTTAAGACAAGAAATCATTAGTCTTCGAGAAGCTCAACTGCAAGTGGATCCTAATATAACTGTTCTAAATGCACGGCTATCAGAAGAGTTGTCACAACTCAAAGAAAAGTATGCATCTATGGACAAGTTATATCAGGGTATGCTTCATACACAAGCTAAAGAGACCAATGAGTTCAATGACTTAAAGATTAAATGTGAAAAACTTGAAGGGCGCAATAGATTCTTAGAATTTGAAGTACTGAGCTTGGATCTGAAGCTATCTGATATGATTAACTCTTCTAAGATTAATCAAACATTATCAGACAGATACAAAGCTCTTTATGATAAAAGTGGAATAGGTACTGATCTGCCTAGTTCCTCTACTTCAGGGATTAAGAACACTACTGGAGCTAGTTCAAGTTCTTTGCAATTAGATAAAGGAAAAGAACCTATGACTTATAATAATGATCCAAAACCTAAAGTACAATCTAAATACATTCCTCCTACTACCAAGAATGGTAAACAGAAGAATGGATCTAGACCAGTACAGTCAAGACCATACCAGAAGAGTACTACTCCTCTGACCAGAGCAGAACTGTCCTGGAATCAGAAGAGGCAGACTTAGAACAGTAGGTCAAGACAAGCATAGACAAGTTGGAAACAGCCTAGACCTCCTTTTATAAGGCAGTCTCAGCTGTACTCAACTAAACCTAGGAAATTTGTGCCTCATTATCATAACAAACCTGTTCTTTATCCTCCACCTTTATCTTATGATATCATTGGAGAGGAAAGACCAAAACGCATCTATAAGCCGTATGGTCCACAGGATTTTAGGCCCTATGCAAACTATTACAGACATACTGATCTTCCTGAAAAAGGGATAGAACCAAGGAAAGGCTATCTCAGAAAAATAGATCCTAAGTCTGCTGATAATTTGGATAAGGTCAATAAAGTACTGTTCTGTGATAAGCATGGTAGAAAACTTAAGAGGTCTCAATTATTCAAATCTTCAATGTTTATTTGGATACCTCTTACAACTAACCCCCAAGGACCCCAATAAAGAAAGGGTACCTAAATTATTAAGATCACCACTTGCAGGGTCGACTGGATCTTTACAAGAAAGGTGGTTCAGTTGGAGAAACTTGGTACATAGACAGTGGGTGTTCTCACCACATGACTGGTACCAGGGCTCTTCTTTCTGACTATCATGAGCAAGAAGGACCAAAGGTGATATTTGGAGATAGTTCCATGGCTATCACAAAAGGATTTGGATACATCAAGAATAGAGATGTAGAGATTCAAGATGTCTCATATGTAGAAGGTTTGAAATACAATTTGTTATCTGTCTCTCAAATTTGTGACAGGGGCTATAAAGTCTACTTCAAAAGCACCAAATGCGAAATCTGGGATAAAAGAACTCATACAATTCTACTAGTTGGAGTAAGACAAGACGGTGTCTACATTGTGAATTGGAATAACTGCCCTAGGGATGCTTGCCTTCTTAGTAAGAGTCCTAAAGAGATCAGCTGGCTATGTCATAGACGCCTATGCCATATGAACTTTAAGATAATTAATAAGATTGCAAGAAACTACCTTGTTGAAGGTATCCCTAATGAAATCTATTTCAAATCACAAGTGTGTGATGCTTGCCAAAAAGGTAAACATGTAAAGGTTTCCTTTAAGTCAATTCCCACTCTTTCTACTTGTAGAGTCTTAGAACTCTTGCACATGGATCTACATGGTCCTATAAAACCTCCCACACTGAATGGTAGAAGGTACACTTTAGTTGTGGTAGATGATTATTCAAAGTTCACTTGGGTAATCTTCTTACACAAAAAGAGTGACACACAAACCCAACTACCAGATCTGTTAAAGAGGTTGCAAGTAGAAAAAGGTCAGCCCATTTTCAAGATCAGAAGTGACAAGGGGACTGAATTTATAAACTGTTATATTAAAGAATTCTGTTCTAAATCTGGAATTCAGCATTTGACTAGTGCAGCTAGGACACCCCAACAAAATGGTGTAGCTGAGAGAAGAAACAGAACACTAAAGGAAGCATGCAGAACAATGCTTGCAGAGTACAACACACCACAGAAGTTATGGGCTGAGGCAATCAACACTGCTTGTCATACTCAGAACAAATGTGCACTCAACAAGGTACATGGTAAAACTCCTTATGAGGAATCTGCTGATCATCAGATCAGTAAGAAAATTGATGATCTGACCATTCAAACTGACAAAGACAATGAAGAGACTGAAGTCTATGAATCTGTAAAAGCCTACAATCAATTTCTGAACATCCTAAACAAAGATGATGATGTAGAAAAGGTAAAAGACAAAGGTAAGTCTTCTAGACCTATTGACATGCCTGAATTGGTTGACTGTTCTCCTGTGAATAAACCTGCTGAAAATGTTGATATTGATATTGATGATTCTGATATACATGATGTGAATGATGAAAGTATTCCTGTTAAGACTAGAAAAACATGGAAATCTGCTCATTCTACTGATCTGATTATTGGTGAATCCAATAAAGGTGTTAAGACCAAAAGACAACTGTTTGATTCTAAGCCTGAACCTAGTAATTCTCTGTTTTGTTGGTGTTGCTTCTTATCTTCTATTGAGCCTACATCTGTGAAAGAAGTTTTATCTGACAGTAACTGGATTATGGCTATGCAAGAAGAATTAAACCAGTTTACTCGAAATGATGTATGGGAACTCGTAGAGAGACCTACTGATCACAATGTGGTAGGTACAAAGTGGATTTTCAAAAATAAGAAGGATGAGAATGATCTTGTTGTGAGAAACAAAGCTAGATTAGTGGCTCAGGGCTACTCTCAAGCTGAGGGTATTGATTATGATGAAACATTTGCCCCTGTAGCTAGATTAGAAGCTATAAGATTGTTTCTTGCTTATGCTGCTTATATGAAATTCACTATGTATCAAATGGATGTGAAAAGTGCATTTTTGAATGGTATACTTGTTGAAGAAGTTTATGTAGAACAACCTCCTGGATTTGAGGTAAATGGGAACCAAGTATACAGGTTGAAGAAAGCACTATATGGTCTGAAGCAAGCTCCAAGAGCCTGGTATGACACTCTTTCACTATTCTTAGTTGAAAATGGATTTACTAAAGGCAAAGTTGACCGCACTTTGTTCAGAAGACAAGAAGGTACATATATTTTATTAGTCCAAATTTATGTTGATGATATAATATTTGGATCTCCTAACAAAAGCATGAGTGAAAGCTTTTCAAAGCTCATGCAAAGTAAGTTTGAAATGTCAATGATGGGAGAAATGACCTACTTTCTTGGTCTTCAAGTAAAACAATCATCTGAAGGTATCTTTATCAATCAAGCAAAATATACAAGAAATTTGTTAGATAAATTTGGTATCAAGACCTGTAAAATAGTTGGAGTACCAATGCTGCCAACATACAGAATGGATCCAGATGATCAAGGTAAGTCTGCTGATCAATCCTATTATCGAGCTTTAATTGGTTCTTTACTCTATTTGACTGCTAGTAGGCCAGATATTGCATTTGCAGTAGGTGTACGTGCTAGATTTCAGGCCAATCCCAAAGAAAGTCATGTGGAGACTGCTAAAAGGATATTGAAATATCTAAAGGGTACCATTAATCGAGGTTTGTGGTATTCTGCAGATGATGATTTATCCCTAAGTGGTTATTCAGATTCTGACTTTGGTGGTTGCAGGATAGATAGAAAATCAACTTCTGGTTCATGCCAATTTTTAGGTTCTAAGCTCATATCATGGTTTTCAAAGAAACAAACAAGTGTGGCAACATCTACCACTGAAGCAGAATATATGGCTGTAGGAAGTTGTTGTAGTCAGCTTCTTTGGCTAATGCAACAACTTAGAGACTACAATATTGTGGAATCTAATGTACCTATATTCTGTGACAGCAATAGTGCAATTACCATCACTCAAAACCCCGTTTTACATACTAGATGCAAGCATGTAGATGTTAGACATCATTTTATTAGGGATCATGTTGAAAAGAAAAACATAAGGATGTAAAAGATCCATACTGATATTCTGAGAGCTGACATTTTCACAACACCTTTGGCTGAAACTAGATTTGGAGAGCTTTGCATAAGTTTAGGATTGATAGACATGGATCCTACATGTATATAGAGCTGTATACTAACATTTCAGGTACTGAGCTGATATCAAGATCAGTACACCAAAAAGGGTAATTCTGAAGAACAAACCATGTCAAGACCACTACAATCAGGTAAAAAGGTAACTAAGGTGCCTAAATCCCGATGAGGAAGCTGGTAAAGCTGAGGGAATTGAGAATACACATCTAAGGGGTGTTGGGAATAAAATGATTTTGATTTAGATACCAAAACCCCTGATTGATGATGTTCAGATTAGTTGAGATATGCTCAAGTCTAGTTCAGACAAGTTGTCTCAGAACACTTGAGTAAGTAGAATTGCCTAAGTCTAAAATCTCAGAAATTTTGTGAGATTTATAGTTCAGGATAGTTGTCCAAAGCAGAAATGTTAGGCAGCTTGATAAGTATTAAGTCTCTAGGCCAAACTTGCTGAGTTCTTACAAGACAAGCTCACTGCGTGGACAACATGGCTGAAAGGATCAAAGGATGATAAGGCAAGGACTGTTGCACTGATAAAGACTGCATCAGATCAATCAAAGTGCCAATGATCAAGTGCATTGAATGCTAGAGTCACAAAAGACACATTCAATGAAGCATTTATTGCCAATCAAGCCTGAACCAAGCATTGAAGACTTTAGAGCATTAAAGACAGAAGCATTGAATGAATGTTGGAACATTCTAAAGTTGCAGCAGGAATGTTCAGGGAACTTGTCCCATCTGACCGTTGGTTGAGTGTAGAGTTTGTCACAAATCAACCTTGGGAAATGTGCATATTTGGAAACTGACACAAGTCATCTCAGCCGCATTTCTCAGAAGTCAACACATTCATTCTAGCAACCATTGAAGAAGCTTTTACACTCTGGATAAAAGGATGACAAGCTTCATAACCGTTTCAATGGTGCTGCAAATAGACATATTTGAATTGCTATCCCTCCAACGGTTAGTTGTTCAAATTTGCCTATAAATACAGAAGTGATCAAGGGATTCAAATATCCAACTACTTGCTATCAAACTATCATCAAGCAAATCAAAGGAAACCAAGCCGTTCTTTAGAATTCCAAGTTTCCTGATCACTTCATTTAGCTAAGCCAATCTTTGTAAACATCCAAAGCTTAGCATTGAGATATCCTAAACCTTTACAACTGTTCTTGTTGTAAAGGATATCTCTACTAGTTGGAACCAAACCTCAAACCCTTATCTCATTAAGTAAAGAGAGAGTTTGTTGTAGAAGTGAGGAGTTAAGGACTGTTAGTGTGAAACACAGTCTTAACTCAGAGAGATTGAGCACTAGGACTCAGATTATCCTAGGGATCAAAGCACTAAGAGAGTGTTGTTGATCAGTGCACCTTGGCACTATAAAACAAGCTAATTCCATTGTGAAGGAATTATCCTGTTCAATCAGGGAAAGTGGATGTAGGAGCTTGAGTCTCTGAACCACTATAAATTGTGTGCCATTTACTTACTGCCTTTATTATTCACTTACATTCAAACATATTTCAAAGAGCAAAACTCAGTAAGTTAAGAAAAACTGTTTTGGACAAAGTCCTTGATAATAGTGTTTTTTTCAGAAATCAACTTGGAGTATTTCTTTGAGTCAAAGGCCAACCACATTCCGCACTTAGCAACTCTTTTAGATATTTAGCCAACTGATCACTCAATAGTAATCAGTAGGACAAGTATCTATCAAAGTTCTCACTCAGGCTTGTTGTGAGACAACCTGCCTGATAAGACCAGTTTGTTAAAAAGAAAAGAATTTGCATACACAAGTGCATTCCCCCCCCCCCCCATACACTTGTGTCACTGAACTGATCCAAATTTCTGAAAAACCTATCTGTGTTTATCTTATATCATTTCTGTTGAAATGGCTAACAATGCAGTTCCAGGAGATGCTGTTAACACCATCAACAACATGGGTCCAAACCAAGTCAATCATATTTCTCATCACAAGTTGCCAATGTTCTCAATTGAGAATTATGATTTCTGGAAGATTAGAATGAGAGCACATCTTGCCTGCCAGCATGATTAAATGCTCAAAGTCATCACCAGAGGGCCATTCACATTCACCAAAGCAAATCCCAAGCTCACTGATGCTCAGAAAGCAGATCCAAGGGAGTTGCTACCAAAGGATGAAGATGACTTTACAGCTGAAGAAAGAAAAAGGCACAACCTGAACTACATTGCCATGAATACATTGTACTAGACTATTCCAGATGCAGTGATGGGAAGAGTGTACCACTGCACATCAGCAAAAGAAATTTGGGACACCTTAGCACTTATGTGTGAAGGTACCCAAAAGATAAAAGAAAACAAGCTTCAAGTGGCTATCCAAAAATATGAACAATTCTCTATGAAAGCCAATGAAACTATTGATCATCTTGATGGCAGATTCACTGACATCATGAATGAGATAAACTCTCTTGGCAAGTTCTATGCCAAAAGAGAGGTTGCTTTGAAGATTCTGAGAAGTCTCACATCCAAGTGGGACATATACTCAGTCATGATGCAAAACACTAGCAATCTTGACAACATGCCCATGCAGCAAGTATTCTCTGAACTCAAAGCATATGAGTTTGATTTGAACAGAAAGAAAGTGCATGATAAGCCATCCTCCTCAAGCAAAGGTGTTGCTTTCAAAGCTGCTGAAACAGAAAAGAAGAGTACTCAAAGATCTTCTCAATCTGTTTCAAAATCTGAAATGAAGGAGGAGCTGGCACTCATGGCTAGGAGATTTGAGAAGCTCAATTCCAGATTTGGTAGATACAAGAAGTTCTACCAAGACAACAGAACCAGAAGGAGATTCAGTTCTCCTGACAACAAATCTGAGGACAAAGTCTCTGATGAGAAGAAGGAAGAAAGATATGCTGACAGAAAGAAGTATAGCAAAGCTGAACCATCATCATCAAGGAGGAAGGAGTCCTCAAGCAAGAAGAATGATGATGAAGATGTGTGTTACAACTGCCAGAAAAGGGTCACTTTCAGTATGATTGTCCAGACCTGAGTGCAAAAGAAAGAAAAGAAAGGCAAAACAAAAGAGACAAAAGGCTGAACAACAGAAAGGCCATGATAACTGGGGATTCAGCAAGTGAAGAGAGTGTCTACTCTTCTGATGATGGACTGTTCTCCAACAGTGACAGTGATGATGACTTCAAATGGCATTTGAAAATGAAGAGGTATGTTCATCTTCTAATTCTTTAAGTTCTTCTAATAACACACATGAGTCCAGTGAAATCCACTTGAAACTCAACTTTGGAAAGTTACTTGAGGATTTCACCAGGCTACAAGAGGTATGCAATATGGCACTTAGAGAAAATGAGCTACTGAATTCTAAAGCTCAAACTCCCATACTTCCTGAACCAGAGTTTGACATTAAATCAACTGAGTTGTATCAACAGACTGTGAGAGAACATGATGAAATGTCTCTCAAAGTCACTGAACAACAAAAGTTGATTGATGAGCAAGAACTGGCCTTGAGGAAAAAAGACTTTGATCTTAGAATTCTTCAAACTAAATTTGACAATCTCTTAAGTGAATTTGATACTCTAAAATTAAGTGAGGGGAGCTTAAAAATGAAAATGTCTGCCTTGAACAAATCTGCTAAGGCAATAGAGGAAATTCAAGGATTTCAAAGACCATTTGCTCAAAAGGGTGGATTAGGCTATAATCCATTTGAACCCTCACCTGGTCTTAGTATTGCTTCATCAAGCAATTCTAAGATGACTTTTGTAAGATCAGTGGCACAACAAAATGAAATAGAAGTAAATCAACCATTGATCAAGGATAAGGGTAAAGGTATCTTGATACCAACTCAAGTAAACAATGCTTCTAAACCCATACCTAAGGAAAAGGTTAAGAACATTGGTTACAGGAGAAATGAGATTCAGAAAGGTAGAACCAATGGAAGGCCAACCTATCTGAATCCTCATCAGAGGAGTTGTCCAAAATCTGTACAGAAAAGGCCAACTCAAATGAGGCAACCTCAACTGAATGGATTAAGGCCAATCCCCTCTGACAGGTATAAAACCTTCAGGAAGCCTGGACCTTACATGCCAAAAGGAAAAGGCCATCCAAGCCCCTATACTCAAAGGTCTTACCAAGTTGCACCTAAGTCTAGTAACTTCAGGAGAAATGTCCCAAAGAAATTCACCAACTCTCCTGAACCTTACAAGGCTAACACCTATACACAGAAACCACCCAAGGCATTTAAGGGTCAAACTGTGTATGTAGATGTAAATGGAAACCAAGTCAGTCACTTTGAGTCAATCAGAGTAATTAGGCAGATTTGGGTTCCAAAAGGTACAGCTAACCCTCTAGGACCCAACACTCAAAGGGTACCTAAATTTTGACTTTGCAGGGTTGCAAGGACCACAAGAAGAGGAGAAGCATCAACAAGAAAACAGCATGTTACTTGCACAGTGGATGTTCAAGACACATGACTGGGAACAAAGAGCTTCTCTCAGAATTCATAGAAAAAGATGGTCCTTCAGTAACCTTTGGAGACAGCTCTCAAGGAATCACAAGAGGCTATGGTACATTAAACATTGGTAGTGTCAAAATTACTGATATCTCATATGTCCAAGGCCTGAAATATAACTTGCTGTCTATAAGTCAAATTTGTGATAAAGGATATTGTGTTGAATTAGCACCAAATGAATGTATTATCAGAAACAATTCAACACAACAGGTGCTACTAACAGGGGTGAAAAAGGGAAATGTCTATTTTGCAGATTGGAGCAAAACCCCTGAAGCAGTTTGTCTTGTTGCCAAAAGCACAAGTGAGCAAAGCTGGCTGTGGCACAAAATACTAAACCATCTGAACTTCAAAACCATCAACAAGATTGCAAGAAACTCTCTAGTTAAAGGGCTGCCAAATCAAGTGTTCACCAAAGAACATATATGTCAGCCATGTCAGGAAGGAAAGCAGATCAAAGCTTCATTCAAAGGAAAGTCTGTCATCTCAACTGAGAGAGTTCTTCAACTACTGCATATGGATCTATTTGGACTAATAATCCCAGTAAGTATAAATGGAAGAAAATATGCTTTAGTTGTTGTTGACGATTTTTCCAGGTACACTTGGGTGGTATTCCTGCTAAACAAAAAGGAGACTCAAGTCAAGCTACCTGAATTGATGATGAGATTGAGTAATGAAAAGGGCTTAAGTATTGTCAAGATCAGATCAGACAAAGGCACTGAATTCATAAACTCTTACATCAATGAGTACTGCAGCAAGAATGGCATCATTCATGAGACTTCAGCAGCTAGAACACCTCAACAAAATGGGGTTGCTGAAAGAAGAAACAGAACCTTGAAAGAAGCAACAAGAACATTGATTGTTGAATCAAAACTACCTAAAAGGTTCTAGGCTGAAGCCATTAGCACTGCATGCCACACTCAAAACAGGTCCTTAATCACCAAAGGACAAGGTAAAACCCCATATCAATTATGGAAAGGTAGATTGCCCACTGTTGCTTACTTTCACATATTTGGTTGTAAGTGTTTCATTCATAATAATGGGAAGGAGCAATTGAAAGCTTTTGACAGCAAAGCTGATGAAGGAATATTTGTTGGATATTCACAAATCAGCAAAGTTTACAGAGTCTACAATTGCAAAACCCTTATTGTGGAAGAAACACCTCATGTTGTGTTTGATGAATCTATTAATAAGTTCAGGGAAAGAAACCTGAATATTGATGAGATAACACAAAGAACAACCAAACTAAGGCTTCAAAGCAAGGAAACAGTGTTTGTAGATGTTGCCCAGCCTAAACTACATGATAATCAAAAACTGGACAACCTACCTGATGGCAATCAACCAGAAACCAATCAACCTGAAGGAGAAATTGAACTGACTGACCCCATCCCAGTTCAAAACCAGGTAACAACTACCAATGAAGAAGCAGGCAATGCTGAGGTAGTAAATGGATCCAATATTCAAGGGGGAACCAATGAAAATGTCAACTTATCTGACAATGAGGACAATACCCCTGAATATGATCCAGAACTTGATCCTTCAATTAACTTTCCTGAATTTAATGAGTCTAGTGATCCAACCTCAGATGAGGACAATCCTCCTGAAGGGATCAGGTCTAGAAGGACTTGGTTGCAAGACCACCCAACTAGCCTGATACTTGGTAATCCAAGTGAAGGGATCAAAACTAGAAGATTTCATGGAGAAAGTGCTTTGTTTTGTTGTTTCCTTTCAGAACAGGAACCAGGAGATATTGAGGAAGCACTACAAGACACCAACTGGATCATAGCCATGCAAGAAGAGCAGAACCAGTTCACCAGAAATGAAGTGTGGGAGCTGGTAGATAGGCCAACTCATCAAGATGTCATTGGAACCAAATGGGTGTTCAAAAATAAGAAAAATGAAAATGACATCATTGTGAGGAACAAAGTAAGACTGGTGGCCAAGGGATATTGTCAATCTGAGGGGATTGATTATGATGAGACCTTTGCTCCAGTAGCCAGACTTGAGGCAATCAGACTCTTCTTAGCATATGCAGCTCACATGAGGTTCAAGGTGTATCAAATGGATGTGAAGAGTGTATTTCTCAATGGGGTGCTCAAAGAAGAAGTATATGTTGAACAGCCCCTAGGCTTTGAAGAAGGAGATAAGGTATACAGATTGAAGAAAGCCCTCTATGGCTTAAAACAAGCTCCAAGAGCTTGGTATGACACCTTATCACAGTTTCTTCTAGATCAAGGTTTTGTCAAAGGCACTGTTGACAGAACTTTGTTCAGAATCTGTGAAGGAGATGATATTTTGTTAGTCCAAATCTATGTGGATGACATTATATTTGGATCTCCAAATGAAAAGTTGTGTGAGAAGTTCTCCAAACTCATGTAGAGCAAATTTGAGATGTCCATGATGGGATTGATGAACTTCTTCTTAGGACTTCAAGTCACTCAATCAAAGAAGGGAATATTCATCAATCAGGCCAAGTATACAAGGGACATGATCAAGAAATTTGGATGTGCTACAAGCAAGCCAGTCAGAATTCCTATGAATACTAACTGGAAAATGGATCCTAATGAAAGTGGAGAATCAACAAACTCCACTAACTACAGGGGAATCATAGGATCCTTGTTATATCTCACTGCAAGCAGGCCTGATATCACATTTGCAGTTGGAGTGTGTGCAAGATTTCAAGCAAATCCAAAGAAGAGCCACCTTGATGCTGCCAAGAGAATCCTAAGATATCTCAAGGGATCTGAGAATCTTGGATTGTGGTATCCAGCTGATGACAACATTGAGCTCACTGGATATTCAGATGCAGACTATGGAGGATGTAGAATTGACAGAAAGTCCACCTCTGGAACATGTCAATTTTTGGGCAGCAAGCTTATCTCATGGTTCTCCAAGAAACAAAATACAGTTGCAACTTCCACAACTGAAGCAGAATATGTAGCAGCTGGAAGTTGCTGTGCTCAGATACTTTGGCTCAGACAGCAACTTAGAGATTACAAAGTCATCTCCAATGAAGTGCCAATATTCTGTGACAACAATAGTGCAATTGCTATATCACAGAATCCAGTGCTACACACTAGATGCAAGCATGTTGATATCAAACATCATTTCATAAGGGATCATGTGGAGAAGAAAGATATCAAGCTTGTCAAAATTCACACTGATAAGCAAAAAGCTGATATCTTGACTAAGCCTCTAGCTGAAGCAAGGTTCTTGGAACTGTCAGCTGAATTGGGCTTACTTGATCCAGGGAAGATGGAGAAATGAGGAAAGAAAGCCCATGTGAAGGGGGAAGTTCATTAAGATGAACTTCAGCAAAGTTGACCAACCTCACTGAAGCAATCTGCCAAAAAGGGAAACTCAGCAAAGTTGTCCTTATGGTGTTCAGCAATGTTGGTCAGGAGCTTTGTCCTAGTGGGACCCAGTCAGCAACATTGGGACCCACTCAGGCATGTTGGTCAGACATTTTGACCAAGAGAGAAGTCAAAACACATCTCAGGATGGTTGTCCGAGTAAATTGGATAATTATTGCTATTTTTAGCATTGATTAGACATTTAAAAGGTTTCTTGGTCTAAGAGTAGGCCATTTTAGGATGGCGTGTGCTATAAAGTTTTTTGCCACCAAAATGGCAAATCAACATTTAATGCAAAATCTTAATTAAGATTTCATGAATTCTTGAGCCATCATCAAGGCCATTGATTTGCATTAAAACTCCATCAAACCGCCTAAATCCCACTACCCCACTTTATCCAATTGGTTTTTATTATTACCCACTGTTATTATCTATTAACCAACGGTTAATAAATTCCCCACATATATAAACTCCTCGATTTTTACTTCCTTCCTCACGCACTCATAATTCCAAATTCTCAAGATTTTGAAAACCTCTCAACCTGCAACTTTTCTCCAAACCTTTCTATCTCACAAAATTATCCATGGCTCCCAAAATCAAGAGAGAAGAACTTGTAGATTTAAATGATTCCTCCTTGGACATTGATTTCTCTTATCTCATCAACCCAAATCCTCTTTGGTTTGAAAAGTTGGTAGCCTTCGACAGCCCAGATAAAGAGGTTGAACCAGTCCTCCAATGGCTTAGGGAGGCAGGCCTTGAAAAGTTCTTAGGCACCAAGCCTGATTCCTGCCTGAATCCTTTCATGGCAGAGTTCTTTGCCCATCTCAGATGGAAGGGCAAAAAGGGTGATGTATGCACCAAGCTGACTTATGCTGAGGAAGATGAAGATGAAGAAAGCCAACATACCATCATCTTCACTGCTGAGGATCTAGATGCTAGCTTTGGGTTACCATCAGAAGGCCAAAATCCAGAAATTTACAAAGAAGGAGATGATCAGGAGTTCTACTATCCATGGATGATAGTACCCAAGAAACTTGTAAGTGCTCAAAACAAGAACACCTTAAAGCCAGTTTATAGGCACTTGTTTGACTGTGTTGTGAAGAGCTTGTTGAGCCACTCTGGAAGTGTTGAACAAATCAGTATGCCAAAGCTGAGAGTAATGGCTGCTGTGATTGACTCTGCTGAGAAGAGAGTCAAGTTCAACTGGAAAAGCTTCATTCTGGACAAAATGATGAATGAGAAGTTTAAGTTCAAGGAGGTAAAGCACCACAAGGTGGTGGTTGATGGGAAACTCCAGTTTTGCACAAGAGCTAGCTTGCTCTTAGAAAGATTTGCACATTATACTCACCTCCAAGCCAAGCCAAAGCCTTTTCCAGCTCAAAAGGTGATGTTCAGAAAACTGTCTTCCAAAATAGAGAAGAGGAAGCAAAAGGCAGCCTCCAAGAAAGCTGTAGCTGTTGTACCAGCAACCAGAGCCTCTCCAAGAAAAAGAAAAGCTCAACCAGCAAAAGCACAGCCAAAGATGAAGAGGATGAAGAAGATTCTGAGTGAATCTTCCCCAGAAAGCCAGTCAAGAAGTGGAGGAGCCACTTCTGAGGAAATTGAGAAAGTTGCTGATGTAGGAGTCAACCCTCCTGAAGAGGGTGAGGAATTCAGAGAGGTTGTCCCCTTACAACCTGAGACTGTAACAGAATATAGGGACCTTGATAAGCCCACAAGGTCTGAAAGAAGGAGGAGAATTATCAAAACTTTTGAGAAGCAGAAGTTGATGGAAGAGGAGAAGAAAAAGAAGGAATTTTTCAAGGAGATTAGACAGGCAAGTAGGTCTAACTCCAAGTCCAAGTCAAAACCCAACAGCCCTGAAGCCAACTCTCCTGATATTCAATCTGAAAGAATATCTCCATCAAGGCATGAAGAAGAGGAGTGCAAGACTCCTGAAGATGCCCCAATTGTTGCAAAGAAAGTTTACTCTCCTGAAGGTGCCCCTAACAGATCAGGTATTGATGTGCTGGCTGATTTAGTCAATCTTGAAGACAGGCCATTCTCCCCACTTGATCCAAGACTTCTTTCCTACACCAAACTTCTTGAAAATGTTCTTCAAGAAGGTGATCAAGTTGTTTATCCACCCATTCCAGCCATTCCAATTACCTCCTGAGGAACATTGCTCTCTAAAGAACCTGAGTCCCAAATTGTCTTAAACTCATCTGAACCCAATCCTTCTGAACCCAACCTACCTGAATTCCAGCCAAGCCTACCTGAATCCCAATCCAACCTTCCTGAATCCCAAATCAACTCTTCTGATGGAGATGAAAGTGGTGAAGAGTACACCTATGAGGGGATGCTGAGGCAGATTGCCAAGGCTAATGTGGATGAGTTATATCCTGGATTGAAGGCTTATCCTAGGCTGCAACAACAGTTCTATGATCTCAGGGCACTTATTGAAATCAAGGATAGAACTATGGTGGAAATAGCTTAGGCTATTCAGGATAAAGGAGCTAGCTGGTGGCAGGTTGAAGAGAACAGGCTTTTACATTTTGCAAATGTGAAGAAATCCAGTGTGTTGACCACTGAGGCCTTGTTTTGCACCATTGTTCATGAGAAGGTGCTTGCTGAGAGAGAAAGAATTGCACAAGGAATCAAGCATCCTGATAGCACATCTGATGATAATGATGATGATGATGATGACAACACCAATCCCAACCCTCCTGGCCTCAATTCTGCTCAGGTACATTACTTGACCTATCATTCTGTTAAGGACTCTGAAAATTCAGAGGAGTTGACCAAGGGTGGTGACTCAGTCCAAGATGCACTGGCCAAGGATGGTTCTTCTGAGCCTGAGGCACAGCTTGACAATGTTGAGACTTCCATGGGAGAAGCTGGTTTGGCTAAAGCCTCATCAATGTCAGGACAGTTGGACATTGACCAACCTTTAGTCATTCAGGATGACTCAGTGGACTTGGGATGCCCAAGCACTGTGATCTCCCAACAACTGCCCTCTGTGGATCCTGTTGAGGATATAGAGGTGTCAGGTTTAGGAATGGAAGGAGTTGAAAAGGTTGTTAGTGCTGAAAAATCAGAGGGAGATGGTGAGGATGATTGTGTGATTACAGGTAGCCTGAGTGCACCACAAATAGAGGGAGAAGAAGTAGAAATATTGGGTGCAGCCCAATATGAGAGTCAGGCTATTCTTCAAGTCAAATCTGAACTTGATGAATCCCTTGGTGAGAGGAGGCCTGATTCTCCAATGAATGTGAGTGCATCTATTGTGAATGAAGAAGAAAAGAAATTAGTTGAAAATGAGAGAGAAGGTGCTGATGTATCAGGCCTTATGGGAGAAAGAAAAAATGAGGGTGTTGAGCGAGATTTCACTAACACTCTTAGTTTTGCAGATTCTGTTGCTGTTACCATTGAACAAATTTTTGCAGATGCTTCTCTCACAGATATTCCAGTTGATGCTGACATTGACCTAGAAGCAGTCTCAGCAAATGTGTCCACCTTGAACAAGATGTACTTTGAGCAAGCCAATGCCACTGAAGCTGGTTTACAGATTGCTACTCAAACTGCAACCATCATTGAAGAGCAATCAGAAAAGTTGGACACACTGGTCAGGGAAGTTGGGAAAGCACATGCTGCAACAGTAGACACCCTTGATGACCAAGGCAAAACTCTAGCCTCTGTGGAAATGAGGCTAACTGGTTCAGAGGAAGTGATCTTGCCAACCTTGGATGCAAGAATTTGTGGTGTTGAAACTGGACTGCAAACAGTTTCAACAGAGGTAACCAAGGCAAAGAATGCAATGAGAAAGTTCACAAATTCAGTAAAGAAAGAGCAGCAAGGTCTCAAGGATCTTTACAAGCACAATGTGAGAGCTTTGAGAAAAACAATCAAAGATGCCTTAAGATAGAGGACTGCAGCTCAGAGGAAGAAGGTTGAAGAATTGAAAGCTGCTATGGTGAAAGAGGCTGCAGAAAAGTTCACAGTTGAACTGATGGCCAAAGTGTCTGATCAAGTAGTGGCCAACCTCACTGATCAACTTCAGGCCAAACTTGATCAATCACTGAAAGCCACTCTGGATGCCATAGTTGCTTAGAAGATGAAACCTGTTCACACATATTTAAGCATGGCAGATGACAAGATGCAAAACATTCATGATGAGAATGTTTATTTGCTGCAGGAGTTGAAATTCCTCACTCAAGCCCACTCACATCTCTCAGTCTCTATGAGTGAGTTGAAGCCCCAATGTTTTGATAATGCCAAAAAGGGGGAAAGAGAGAGAGCTAGGGCAAAGGGAACCTTGGTGATTGGTGAATCCAGAGGAAAGGAGAAGGTCCCTGAAGTTGAGGAGGAGAAAGAAGAAGACATTGGGAAAGGCAAAGGCCCAATGAATATTGAGGATTTGACTGAGGAAGAGCAAATCCAAATTGCTGTCAAGGAATCCATGATATCTGCAATGGAAAGTCAGGCAAGAAAGCAACAAAGTCCTGGTGGTGAGTCTGCAGGACTTGACCCCAAAGAGAAGGTTGCTGAAGTAAGGGGGAAGGTGACAAGAGCATCTGAAAGAAAGAGGAAGGAATTGCAAGCCTTCAATGAATTCCCAACTAGCCTGACACTTCCATCAGAATTCCAGTCTGAAGAAACAACTCCAGTGAGGCAATCTAAGAGGTTGAAGAAAGCAGCCAAGCTGCCTGTTATTGAAGAAGAAGATGTTGAAGAAGAAGTACAGGACAGAGAGCCTGAAGTTGGTATGCCCAAACTTGCTGATGATCCTTCTAAGCTATTTGAAGAAGGATTTGGAAAGGATCCAGAGACACAGGAGAAGCTAGCTCTTCAAAGAGCTAAAGAGAGAATGGATCAGTTGGTTGAGGCCAACAAGGCAAGAGATGAGAGGAGGGCAAACTTCAAAGCTCCAAGAAGAAGGGCTTCTTACAGAAGACTCAAACCACAGATGCTGCAAAGATGGGACACTCAGTACCCTCACCATGATAAGTGGGTTCCAATCTCACTGAATGATGCATGGGAGGAGGCCAAGAGAAGCTTTGTATATGATTTCTATGTTATAGGGAAATGGCTTGAAGAGAGTGTGGATGAAGTCTTTGTGCAGTTTATGTTTGAGAACCATAGGGACCTCTACCAGAAGCTGTTTGCAGCAGCTGAGATGGCAAGAGTTGAGTTCAAGGCCCCTGTTCCTATTCTGTACATGCCTCCTAAGTTCAATGGGAACTTAATTGATGAGGGAAAGATTCTGGAAGAGTTCATCAATATCATGAGGATGGAAAAGATGAAGATTGGCCCTAGAGGATCCAACAAGGAAGTCTGGGAATTGAAGAAGAGGGTCTGGGCTCAATATGGCATTGCTCCTCAAGATGATGGAACTCTCTGATGGATAAGTTCATCCCTTCTCTATCTGTTTTTATGATTTTTATGATTGTTGTTATTCTGCTGTATCAGTCTAGTGAGTCCTTTTAATTTTCTGATCTGTAATGCTCTTTGATTTATATGAAAGGATCACTATGTTTCTATCAAGAGATAACAACTCATTATCTCAACTAACCTGACATGACATATTTACTTGATTTATTGTGCTAACAGTTTCTTTCAGGAAAGTTGACCAGATCACTCATCCTGAAGGTAAAGTATAGTATGAGTCAAGTTCCCTTTGTAATAGGTTTTGGCATCATCAAAAAAGGGGAAATTGTTGGGAATAAAATGATTTTGATTTAGATACCAAAACCCCTGATTGATGATGTTCAGATTAGTTCAGATATGCTCAAGTCTAGTTCAGACAAGTTGTCTCAGAACACTTGAGTAAGTAGAATTGCCTAAGTCTAAAATCTCATAAATGTTGTGAGATTTATAGTTCAGGATAGTTGTCCAAAGCAGAAATGTTAGGCGGCTTGATAAGTATTAAGTCTCTAGGCCAAAGTTGTTGAGTTCTTACAAGACAAGCTCACTGAGTGGACAACATGGCTGAAAGGATCAAAGGATGATAAGGCAAGGACTATTGCACTGATAAAGACTGCGTCATATCAATAAAAGTACCAATGATCAAGTGCATTGAATGCTAGAGTCACAAAAGACACATTCAATGAAGCATTTATTGCCAATCAAGCCTGAACCAAGCATTGAAGACTTAGAGCATTAAAGACAGAAGCATTGAATGAATGTTAGAACATTCTAAAGTTGCAGCAGGAATGTTCAGGGAACTTGTCCCATCTGACCGTTGGTTGAGTGTAGAGTTTGCCACAAATCAACCTTGGGAAATGTGCATATTTGGAAACTGACACAAGTCATCTCAGCCGCATTTCTCAGAAGTCAACACATTCATTCTAGCGACCATTGAAGAAGCTTTTACACTCTGGATAAAAGGATGCCAAGCTTCATAATCGTTTCAATGGTGCTGCAAATAGACATATTTGAATTGCTATCCCTCCAACGGTTAGTTGTTCAAATTTGCATATAAATACAGAAGTGATCAAGGGATTCAAATATCCAACTACTTGCTATCAAATTATCATCAAGCAAATCAAAGGAAACCAAGTTGTTCTTTAGAATTCCAAGTTTCCTGATCACTTCATTTAGCTAAGCCAATCTTTGTAAACATCCAAAGCTTAGCATTGAGATATCCTAAGCCTTTACAACTGTTCTTATTGTAAAGGATATCTTTACTAGTTGGAACCAAACCTGAAACCCTTATCTCATTAAGTGAAGAGAGAGTTTGTTGTAGAAGTGAGGAGTTAATGACTGTTAGTGTGAAACACAGTCTTAACTCAGAGAGATTGAGCACTAGGACTCAGATTATCCTAGGGATCAAAGCACTAAGAGAGTGTTGTTGATCAGTGCACCTTGGCACTATAAAACAAGCTAATTCCATTGTGAAGGAATTATCCTGTTCAATCAGGGAAAGTGGATGTAGGAGCTTGAGTCTCTGAACCACTATAAATTGTGTGCCATTTACTTACTGCCTTTATTATTCACTTACATTCAAACATATTTCAAAGAGCAAAACTCAGTAAGTTAAGAAAAACTGTTTTGGACAAAGTCCCTGATAATAGTGTTTTTTTCAGAAATCAACTTGGAGTATTTCTTTGAGTCAAAGGCCAACCACATTCCGCACTTAGCAACTCTTTTAGATATTTAGCCAACTGATCACTCAATAGTAATCAGTAGGACAAGTATCTATCAAAGTTCTCACTCAGGCTTGTTGTGAGACAACCTGCCTGATAAGACCAGTTTGTTAAAAAGAAAAGAATTTGCATACACAAGTGCATTCCCCCCCCCCCCCATTCACTTGTGTCATACTCCACCAAGGACCAACAAAGGGGAATCTATGATTTCTGAAAAATCCTGTATGTTGACTCAGAGCACAAGTCACCTTAGAACAAACCTTACAAAGGCCTATTTTAATTATTCTGTACTAATCTGTACCATATTTCATCTTTTATGCATGAACTAACACTTCTACCAAGGTGAAACAGGCACAGAAGAGGAGTTCTCCACTGGAGGGGGAATTGATCTGATTACAGATTTGATCTGTCTACAAATCTGATCTGATTACAGCATATATCTGTCTACAGACATGTTCTGATTATTGAATAGATTTGTCTACAGGACTGTTCTGATTACAAAGTTCATTTGTCTACAGAACTATTCTGACTACAAATCATTCTTTCTACAGAACTGATCTGATTACTGATTAAACTGTCTATAGAGCTTATTTGACTACAGGAAAATCTGTCTACAGAATAGAACTGATCTGAGTTACAGTACTGGTCTGAGAAAGTACTGTGCTGATAACAAAAAGGTGAAAATCAGAAGAGTTGGGGAACTGATCTGAGGATTACTGTGCTGACCCAACTACTGATCTGATCATCGGAGAATATACTCAGCTGATTACAATACTCAGCTGAACCTAGATAAGTAAATTTCAATATATTTCAAGCAAGAAAATGAAGTAAGTGTGCATGGAAACAACTGTGCTGATACACATCAGAATAGTATTTTGTCTTAGAGTACATCTAAGTCAAGATCTGTTCAAAATTAGATTATTTATAGAGAAGATTAATACACTCCTCTATTTTTGACCTAATTTTAAATGGTGTATTTATCAACACAAGTTGGCTCCAAAATGGAAAGAGTTTTATGAATCTAGAACGTTTTTCTAAGTTACACATTTCTATACTCAATCCAAACCGCACAACGTGGAAATCTAACTCAATCCAAGCCCTAGATTTGCTTTGAATTATATAACTACGATCGCATTTATTTCATCTTCTTCACTTAACTATCTACAAATTCTCTAAGCTCAAGAGTTTTTACGATATTCCTCTACACTATTCTCTACACTTCTACATTTCTCTTATGGCGATTATCGACATTCTAAACGAAGCTCATGAAGTTGTAGGTACATTTGACTCATCAAAATGGAATCGTAAAAAGGGCATTTTTGTTGAAAATTTTGTCTACTTCACCGAAAGGCAAAAGAGCGAGAATCAAGCCATTCTCACCATGTGCGAACAGAGCGGGCTGAGAAAGTATCTAGAATCATTCCCCAAGATGGTTTTTGAACCTGAGGCAATGGAATTCTATTTACAGCTCCAATGAGATAACGATAGCGTTCGTTCGATGATTTCTGGACACAGGGTTGTCATTTCCAGAGAAACCCTTGGAATCGCATTTGATCTACCCGACGGGCCAATAGAGATTCTGAGCTACATAGCAGGGCAAGAAAAGGCTTACATGGGTAGATGGATAAATGTTGACCCCTCGACTCTTTCTAATCTGAAGAAAGAAATTCTTCCAGAAGGTCTTCAATTGTTAATGGACATTGCTGGAAAATGTTTATTAGGTCAACACTACAGTCAAGACGCTCTCACTCACCTAAAGATTCGAGTCATGGCTGCTATTATTGATCGAGTTGATGGTGACTGGCAAGGATTTATTTTGGGCAGACTGTTGGCTGAAAAAGAGAAAGTGTTGTTCGATGAAGACACCAAATAATTCTCCATAAAATCCATGATGGGATTTGGAAGAAAATTGAGCATGCTGTTGCCTCAAATAGCTGATAAGAAAGTGGACTGGAGTCCTCCGAAAAGGTTTCATCAAGGCAAATTTTTGTTCAAAAAGGAGTCCGCAATATTTGAACAAGAACAGCGAGTTCGGCAACAACCACAGGGATCTGGTGGATCAATGTTCCGTTCTGATGATGATGAGCCGGAGTCAATAATAAAAGCTAGGCATGATCCTCACCAAGCTGGATTAAGGAGAGGCAGATCAGTAAGGATTGCCTCAGAAAAGTCAGAAGAGTTTGTTGCTGCAGAAGAGAAGGAGCCTTCTGTAGAACAAGAGGTAAGTACTTCTAGTGCTGTTGTTGTTCATAAGAGAACTAAGGGTTGTTGGGAATAAAATGAGATATGTTTTGATTCAATACCAAAACCCCCTGAGACATGCCTAAGTCAAGATGATTATGTTCTAAGATTGTTAGAACATATAGAATAAGGCTAGACGAGGAGCTAATATGTTAGGCAGCTCTTAGTTAGTTAGATGCACAATTTGAGGGGGAACACATGCTTTAAAGACTATCAATAACAAGTACCCTCAAGGCTCAAATTCTGGAATCATGATCAAGTCCACTGAAGGACAAGTATGCTGATCAGAAGAGTTGTCCAGACAAGTTGTCTCAGCACAATCAATTCAAAAGAAGTGTACTGAAAGCTTGAGGTCAACCATGCTGAAGAGACAACTACACCCTAGAGATCCTTAATGAATCATGCTAAGATCACTTTGAAGTGAAGCAAAGGGTAAGAGCCAAGTCATCTGAAGAAGAGCAAGCCAACCTTGCTGATAAGCAAGACTGCTGATAGTGATAAGGAGAGTTGTCCAATTTGATAAGGAATGTTGTCCTATCATTGGAACAACCTTCAGAAGCCATGTCCATGTCCTAACAAGAGTATCTTAAAGTCAGACATTGGGAAGAGTGCTGCAGAATGAAGACAAAGTCTTAACAGCCGTTTATTTCCCAAATGAGGACATGTCACTATCAAGAATCTGTCTTCTAAGTTGAAGAACTGAAAGAAGACATTTGGGGCTGCCTCTCCAACGGGCAAATCCTTCATTTTTCTATAAATACAAAAGTGTGAAGACCATTTGAAGGCACCTCAACAATTGACAAGAACATCCAACTATCTTACAAGCAAGAGTGCTTTCTAGCTATCAAAGACTATCTTAGTCTTCAAACACTTCTTCTAAGCTGAACAACATTGTATATCCATACAAAGCTTAGAGAGATATCCTAATCCTTATACACTGATCTTCATTGTAAAGGATATCTCATTAGTTGGAACCTAACTTCAATCCTTACCCCTTTCAAGAGTGAAAGTGAGAAGGTTGTAGTAGTAGAAGTGGTAGGAGCTGACTGTTGAGAGAAGAACAGTTCAGTTCTGAGTTTAGAAGAGGGTACTAGGACTCTAGACATCCTAGGGATCAATTCACCAAGGAGTGGTGTTATTGATCAAGTGCACCTTGACACTATAAAACAAGTTAATTCCAAGAGTGAAGGAATTATCCTGTTCAATCAGGGAAAGTGGATGTAGGAGCTTGAGTCTCTTAACCACTATAAACTCTTGTGTTGATTTGCTTTTCAAGTACTTTCATACATTCAACACTGCACACAAAACTGACCTTTCAAAGAACTTATACTTAAGAGTGTGCAAAAAGACATTTGGACAAGCTCCCTGAAAACTGGACTGTTTGATTGACTAAGTGATTTCAGAACTTTAAAGGAGTCTAAACTAAAAGGGCCAACCACTATTCCGCACATATAACTCCCTTAGATAGTTATTCAACTAAGTACTCAATAGTACTTAGTAGTTTGATTATCTTAGAAGAGTTAATCATCTTCAGTAGAGTTGTCCAAGACAACCTTGCTGAGCTCTGGTTTGATCAAAAGTTAAAAAGAATTGCATACAAGTGTATTCCCCCCCCCATACACTTGTTATATACTCCTTTCAGGACCAACAAGTGGTATCAGAGCAGGGGTTCAAAGACCACTGCTTCTGAAAAGCCATCTTGGTTTTCAAAATCACATATTTGGTGTGGTCACTGAACTGATCTATCTGAAATCCTATCAACTGTTAACTAACTGTTTGCTCTTGAGATATGGCCAACAACAATGCTGCTGTTCCACCTCCTGTTGTTCAAGGATTGGACAACATGGCCACAAATCCAGTCAACCACATCTCTCATCACAAATTGCCCATGTTCTCAATAGACAACTATGATTTCTGGAAAATCAGAATGAGGGCTCATCTTGCATCTCTACATACTGATATGTTAAGAGTGATCACAAAAGGTCCCTTTGTGTTCACCTTTGTCAATCCCAAAGTCACTGAGGCTCAAAAGGCAGACACAAGAGAGGTGCTTCCCAAAGATGAAGATGACTTCACTACTGATGAAAAGAGAAAAGATAATCTTAATTATCTTGCCATGAACAACCTCTACCAAACAATTCCAGTTGCAATAATGGGTAGAGTATATCACTGCACAACTGCCAAAGAAATTTGGGATACTCTTGCTGAAATGTGTGAGGGTGCTGAAAAGATCAAGGAGAATAAGCTTCAATTGGCAGTGCAGAAGTTTGAACAATTCACAATGGAGTCTGAGGAGTCCATTGACAAATTTGCTGGTAGATTCACTGATGTGATGAATGAGATCAACTCATTGGGCAAAGTGTACTCCAAGAGAGAAGTTGGATTGAAGATCTTGAGAAGTCTCACTCAAAAGTGGGATGTCTATGCTGTTATGATGCAGAACACCAAGGATCTCTCTACCATGCCCATGCAACAAATTTTCTCTGAACTCAAAGCTTATGAGTTCGATCTCAACAGAAGAAAGCCTGTTGAGGAACCTTCAAATCCTACAAAGGGAGTGGCATTCAAAGCCAAAACTGCTGAACCAGAAAAGCAGTCCACTCCAAGATCATCAAAGTCAGTCTCCAAGACTGAAATGAAGGAGGAACTAGCCTTGATGGCTAGGAGGTTTGACAAGTTAAATTCAAGGTTTGGTAGATACAAGAAATTCTACCAAGACAACAAATTCAGGAGAAGGTACAACTCTCCTGAAGCTCAGGCTGAGGTCAAAAAGCCTGAAGAGAAAAGATCAGAGGACAAGTACTCTGATAGGAGAAGGTCCAGTAGAGCTGAACCTTCATCATCAAAAAGAAGAGAAGAACCAAAGAAAGATGATGATGAAGATTTGTGCTATAATTGCAAGAAGAAAGGGCACTTCCAGTATGACTGCCCTGAATTGAGCTCTAAGGAGAGAAGAGAAAGGCAAGCTAAAAGAGACAGAAAGTTCACCAATAGAAAGGCCATAATGGCTGGTGAAGAATCTGAAAGTGCTGAAAGCTTCAACTCTTCTGATGGACTGTTCTCCAACAGTGAAGATGATGATGATGTTTGCAACATGGCTCTTGAGGATGATGAGGTATCCTCTACTTCTAGTTCACCATCATTCATCATAACAAAACACTAGTGAGGTCAACCTGAAGCTTTCCCTTGGAAAGTTGATGGAAGATTTCACTATGTTACAAGAATTTCATGATAACTGTGTGAGAGAAAATGAAAGATTGGCAATTGAGCTTGCTAAAAACTCTGAGGTAGTTGTTGATGTCAAATCTACTGAGTTGTATCAACAAGTCTTGAGAGAGCTTGAGGAAACAAATCTCAGGATAGTTGACCAACAAAAGGAGATTGATGATCAACTTCTCTCTCAGAAGAGAAAAGATTTTGAACTAAAAATTCTAAATGCCAAGTTTGAAAACCTCTCACATGAATATGACATTCTTAAATCAAGTGAAGAGAGCCTGAAACTAAAGATGTCTGCTCTGAAGAAATCCTCTAGAGCAATAGAGGAAATTCAGAGTTATCAAAGACCTATGGCTCAAAGAAGTGGATTAGGTTTTGATCCATTTGAATCTTCACATTGTTTTAGTGTTGCTTCAACAAGTAACACTAAGAGAATCTTTGTTACGTCAGTGGCACAAGCTGAAAATGAAGTGATTCAGCCACTGAACAAAGGAAAGGGCAAAGTGGATAATTTGCCTATTCAAGTGCTTCAGGAGACTAGGCCAAAACCTAAGGAAATGGCCAAAGCTCCTGATCACAAGAAGAATATTGGTCAGCAGAGTAGACCCAATGGAAGGGCAACTCTCCTGAACAATGTTCAGAGGAGTTATCCAAGGTATAATCAGCCTAGGCCAACTCTACTGAGAAAGCCTCAGCTGACTAGACCTAAGGACAACTATCCTCAAAGGCAAAATAAAATGAGACAACCAAAACCCTATATGCCAAAGGGTAATGGTCATAAGAAAGCCTTTCCTCAAAGATTTCCTCAAGTAGCACAAAGAACTCATAAGTTCAGGAGATTTGACAACTCTCCTGAAACTTACAGAGTTAACACATTCACACACACTTTCCCAAAGGCATTTAAGGAAAAGACAGTGTATATAGATGCTAGAGGAAGACAACTTAGCCACCTTGAATCAATCAGGGTTATTAGGCAAGTTTGGGTTCCTAAAGGTACAACTAACCTCTCAGGACCCAAAACTCAAAGGGTACCTAAACCTATCTAATTGCAGGTACCAATGGGCCACAAGAAGAGGACCATGAGTAAAAAGTCAGCATGGTATCTTGACAGTGGATGTTCAAGGCACATGATTGGAAACAAGGAACTCCTCACTGATTTCATAGAAAAAGAAGGCCCAAATGTCACATTTAGAGATAGCTCACAAGCAACAATAAAAGGTTATGGTACTTTGATGATTGGTAACATCAAAGTATCCAATGTGTCTTATGTAGCTGGTCTCAAGTATAATCTCCTAAGTATCAGTCAATTATGTGATAAAGACTTTAATGTTGAGTTTTCCAGTGGAAAATGCTTAATCAAAGATAAGACTCAACAAACTCTATTGACTGGAACTAGGAAGGGAAATGTGTATTTTGCAGACTGGGACAAGTCTACTGATGCTGCTTGTTTCATTGCTAAGAGTTCTAGTGAACAAAGTTGGCTATGTCATAAGAGATTAAACCACTTGAACTTCAAAACAATGAACAAGATTGCCAGAAATGCATTAGTTAAAGGACTACCTAATGAGGTTTTCATTAAAGAGCATGTTTGCAAACCATGTCAAGAAGGAAAACAGATTAAAGCCTCATTCAAGGGAAACCCAGTCATCTCTACTGAAAGGGTACTTGAACTTCTACATATGGACTTATTTGGACCAATTACCCCTGCAAGCATAAATGGTAGAAAATACACATTAGTTGTAGTAGATGAGTTCTCTAGGTTCACATGGGTAGTATTTCTCCTTAATAAGAAGGAAACTCAAGTCAAACTGCCTGAACTCTTAAAGAGATTGTCAAATGAGAAAAGCCTTAGCATTATTAAGATAAGATCTGATAAAGGCACTGAGTTTATAAATTCATACATCAATGAATATTGCATATCTAATGGAATAACTCATGAAACTTCAGTAGCTAGAACTCCTCAACAAAATGGAGTTGCAGAAAGAAGGAATAGAACTTTAAAAGAAGCTGCTAGAACCTTAATTGTTGATTCTAAATTACCTAAGAGGTTTTGGGCTGAAGCTATAAACACTGCATGCCATACTCAAAATAGATGTTTGATTACTAAGGGGCAAGGCAAAACCCCCTATGAACTCTGGAAAGGAAGAATGCCTAAAGTGTCATACTTTCACATCTTTGGTTGTAAATGTTTCATTCACAATAATGGGAAAGAACAGTTGAAAGCTTTTGATAGCAAAGCTGATGAGGGAGTATTTCTTGGATACTCTCAAATCAGTAAAGCTTTCAGAGTCTACAACAAGAAAACCCTTATTGTAGAAGAAACACCTCATGTTGTGTTTGATGAATCTATTCATGAGTTCAGGAATGAGAACTTAGAACCAGAAGAAATCACACAAAGGACAACCAGGCTGAGCCTAAAAGACAAAGACACTGAATTCATAGAAGTTGTCCAAGCCAACCTACCTGAAGAACTCCCATTGGACAACAATCCTGAAGGCAACCTTCTTGAGGCAAATCCCACTGAAGATATTGGTGAACTGAATGATCCAATCCCAGTTCACATCCAGGTAACAACTACCAATGAAGAAGCAGTTCCTGCTGAGGTAGTTAATGGGTCAAATAATCAAGGGGGAACTCAAAATGTTGAAAATGCCAATGTCCCTAACATTGAGGACAATACCCCTGATTCTGATCCTGAATTAGATCCTGCATTCAATTATCCTGAATTTTATGATCAAAATGACTCAACTTCAGTAGAGGACAACTCTACTGAAGAGATCAGAAAAAGAAGGACTTGGTTGTCTGACCATCCTACTGATCTAATACTTGGTGACCCAAGTATTGGAGTCAAAACAAGGAGATTTCATGGTGAAAGTGCTCTTTTCTGTTGTTTCTTGTCAGAACAAGAACCAAGTGACATTGAAGAAGCACTTCAAGATGCCAATTGGATCACAGCCATGCAGGAAGAACTGAACCAATTCACCAGAAATGAAGTTTGGGAGCTGGTGGATAGACCTTCACATCAAGATGTTATTGGAACAAAGTGGGTGTTCAATAACAAAAAGAATGAGAATGATGTGATTGTCAGAAACAAAGCAAGGCTAGTGGCAAAAGGCTACTGCCAACATGAAGGCATTGACTATGATGAGACCTTTGCACATGTGGCAAGGCTAGAAGCAATAAGGCTCTTTCTAGCCTATGCAGCCCACAAGAGGTTCAAAGTCTACCAAATGGATGTCAAGAGTGCCTTTCTGAATGGAGTCTTGAAAGAAGAAGTCTATGTGGAGTAACCACCTGGTTTTGAGGTTGGAAACCAAGTTTACAGACTGAAGAAGGCTCTATATGGACTCAAGCAAGCCCCTAGGGCTTGGTATGATACACTGTCACAATTCCTCTTGGATCATGGATTCATCAAGGGAACTGTGGACAGAACACTCTTCAGAATCACTGAAGGAGAGGACATCTTGCTTGTCCAAATTTATGTGGATGACATAATATTTGGATCCCCCAATGAGAAGTTGTGTGAGAAATTCTCAAAGCTAATGCAAAGCAAGTTTGAGATGTCCATGATGGGGTTGATGAACTTCTTTTTGGGACTTCAAGTCAAGCAATCAAAAGAAGGGATCTTCATCAACCAAGCTAAGTACACCAGAGAAATGATCAAGAAATTTGGGTGTGCTACTAGCAAGCGAGTAAGGATCCCAATGAGCACAAATTGGAATATGGATCCTGATGAGAGTGGTGTTCCAACCAACTCTACTGAGTATAGAGGAATAATTGGTTCACTCCTCTATCTCACTGCCAGCAGACCTGACATCACCTTTGCAGTAGGTGTTTGTGCAAGGTTTCAAGCAAATCCTAAGAAAAGCCATCTTGAGGCTGCAAAGAGGATCTTGAGGTATCTCAAAGGCACTGAGAATCTAGGCCTTTGGTACCCTGCTGATGATAACATTGAGCTAACTGGCTACTCAGATGCTGATTATGGAGGTTGCAGAATTGATAGAAAGTCCACTTCAGGGACTTGTCAATTCTTAGGCAACAAACTTATATCTTGGTTTTCCAAGAAGCAGAACACAGTGGCTACTTCCACCACTGAAGCTGAATATGTTGCAGCTGGAAGTTGTTGTGCTCAAATCCTTTGGTTGAGACAACAACTCAGAGACTACAAAGTCAACTCTACTGAAGTGCCAATATTTTGTGATAACAATAGTGCAATTGCAATATCACAAAATCCTGTCTTGCACACAAGATGCAAACATGTGGCCATCAAGCATCACTTCATTAGAGATCATGTGGAGAAGAAGGACATAAAGTTGGTCAAGATCCACACAGATCATCAAAAAGCTGATATTCTAACAAAGCCACTTGCAGAGGCAAGATTTCTGGAGCTATTAGCAGAGTTGGGATTACTTGATCCAGGGAAGTTGGACAAGTAAAATCCATTGGAGTTAATTGGAGCAAGGGGAATTAAAATGGTTTTCAGCAGACTTGGTCAAGTCTACTGAAACTCAGAAGAAATGACCTCAAATGATCAGGACCCCTGTCCATTGAATCTCAGGACACTTGTCCACATTTCTTCAGGACACTTGTCCAAGTGGGGTCAGATAAGTTGTCTTGGCTATCAAACTATTTTCTTGGTTTGATAAGCACCCAATTTGGGTAATCATTGCCTATTTTAATATCTGTCCCATTCCTTTTACAGATATCACCTTTTTGGGATTTTAATTTGTCTCCCACCCAAAAGGTCTCTTTCCATGCATTTAATGCCAAGATTTAACTCTTGTTTGCATTAAACATTTCAAGCCATGATCTATCTTGAGAACTCCCCAACCATTAACTAATATTAAATACCTTCCACGTTTTGAATAAAACCAATAACTCACTGTTACATTGGTTTTTGACCATTGGATCAAAACTGGCCAACTCCCCTGAAATCAATCCTAGCCGTCCAAGTGTGTTTTCCATTTTTGACAACAGTTGAAAACTCACAAAACTCACCAACTCATTGACAAACATTCTTTTTAGAATATTCTCAAGCCTTAATATCCCCCACAAACACTTCTTCCCCAAGCACTCGAAACCCTAGCTCTTATTTCCTTCAAACACTCTCAAACTCTCTCAAATTCATTTATGTAACCTTCAATGGCTCCCAAAGTTAGACCAGAAATGATCATTGATTTCTCCAATAAGGCTCTAGACCTTGATTTTGGATATTTGAGCAACAAAAACGGCCTTCACTTTGAGCCCATAGTATCATTTGAAAGTGAAGACCCTGAGATTACACCAACCTTGAGATGGTTGAGAAGGGCAGGTCTTCAAAAGTTTATGGAGGGAAGACCAAGCTCCTGCTTGGAAAGCTACATGGCTGAGTTCTTTGCCTTCCTCAAGTGGAGAGGTAGGCCTGAGGATGGTGAAGTCTCTACAAGGCTTTCATATGTAGCAGAGGGAGAGGAGGAAGAGAGATTTCATAGGGTGAAATTCTCTTCAGAAGATCTTGAAGAAACCTTTGGATTGCCTTCTGAGGGAAGGAATCCAGAAGTTTATGGTACTGGCCTTGAAGATGAAATAGCACAAGAGTGGCTATTAGTGCCAGGTCCTCTCTCTGCAACACAAAACAAGAAGACTCTCAAGCCAAAATTTCTCAACCTCTTCGAGGTAGTTGCTAAGAGTCTCTTAAGCAATACTGGAAGCTTGGAGCAAGTCAGCCATCCAAGAATCAGAATTATGGCTGCATTTATTGATGCTAGTGACAAAGGCATCAAGTTTGATTGGAGGACCTTCATCATGTCTGAGATGATGAAGGAAAAGGCCAAGTTTAAGATGAAAACTCACAATAAGGTCGTGCTAGAAGGGAAACTCAAGTATTGCACCAGGGCAAGCTTGTTGATTGAGAGGTTTTCCCATTATTCTCAAATGCAAACCTTTGCAAAGCCCCTCCCAGCCCAGAAGATAATGTTTAGAAAGCTCAGCAAGAAAACTGAGCAAAGGAGGATGCTACTGGCCAAACCTGCTGAAGAGAAGGTGGAGGAGAAGCCAAAGCTGAAAAAGATAACTAAGGCCAGAGTGGTGAAGACAAGAAAAGTGTCTCAAATTCCCTCAGAGGAGAATTCAGGAGCTTCAGCAGAGATTGAAGAAGTTGCTGAAGAGGGAGTAAGTGTGCCTTCTGATCATTCAGAAGAGTTGAGACAAAAGTATAATGAGACTAGACAAAAGTCTAGAGATGATAAGAGGATCAGGGAAGTTGTCCCTGAGAAGGATGGTGAAGGAAGTGGGAGCAGTAGGGCCAGCAAGAGAAGGGCCAAGCCTACTGATAAAGTGTTGGAGCTTCATGAAGAAAGGTCTCTCCAACTTGCTCTAAGAGAGAGCAGGACCAAGTCCAAGTCAAGGACCAACTCATCTGGCTCTGGAACTCCAGAATCCAAGGTCCCTGAAGGTCATCCAATAGAGGCCAACATCCCTGAAATTCAGAACCCTGAGCCCAACTCCCCTGAAACCCACATAACCCCAACCAACCTATCACCCCCATCAACCTTACAAAGAGATATTCTCCAGAAGGGAGTGTGCAAAGAAGTGGGATAGATGTGCTAGCAGATATAGCAGTAGATGAGACAAGATTGCAGTCTCCTCTTGACTCATCTATGCTCAATTATTCAAAGCTCTTAGAAGCTGCACTCTTTGAACCAACCCCCTTGAGCAAAGCCCCTTCAGATCCATTGCTCTCAAAAGCAACTGAAGTACCTTCAATTGCAACCAACCCTTCTGAAGCCAATATCCCTGAACTCAATCTTCCTGAAGCCACCTTAGGAGAACCCAGAGCCAACTCCCCTATAACCCAAAGTCCCCATTCTAGTGGAGATGAGGAGGAGTATACTTATGAGAGTATGCTCAGAGGAGAAGCCAAGGCTACTGTGGACAGTTTGTATCCACAACTTGTTGAATTTCCAAGAATTCAGAAGATGTTCCATGATTTGAGGATGCTTGTGGATGTAAAAGACAAGACCATTATGGAGATATCACAAGTCATCCAAGATAAGGGTGCAAACTGGTGGCAAGTGGAGGAGAGCAGATTGCTACACGTTGCTGGTGTGATGAAAACAAGATTCCTCACTGATGAGGAAGTGTTTGCAAAGTTAGTAGATGATAAGATCATTGAGGAGAAAGAGAGAAAAGCTAAGGGCATCAAACACCCTGATAGCAACTCCAATGATGATGATTCCCCTGATGATCCCTCAAACCCTTCAAACCCCAACCCTCCTGAAACCCCTCAAGCCAACCTCTCTGAATCTACTCAACCCAAGTCTTCTGTATCAGGCAGACTTTCAAACCCTCCTAGAACCTATCATAGGAAAGGCTCTGTATCTTCAGAGGTGTTGACCAAGGGTGGTAACACAACCAAAGACACATCTGTCAATGAAGGTTCTTCTGAACCCAAGGCACAGCCTAAAGATGTGGAGGTTCCTATGTTAGAGGTTGGTTTGGTTAATGCCTATTCAGTGTCAGGAGAGTTGGACACCGATCAGCCCTTAATCATTCAGGATGACTCAGTGGTTGTTGAAATAAGCACTGTGATCTCCCCACAACTGCCATCTTTGAACCTTGTTGAAGGTGGAGATGATGCAGGTTTAGGTGATGGAGTTGAAAAGGAAAGTCTAGTGGAAAAACCAGAGGGAGTAGTAGATGAGAGAGATGTGGTGATCACTAGGATAGTGAGTGTACCACCAAATGAGGGTGATATAAGTGAGGAAGGGCAGGTTATTCTTGAAGTCAAATCTGAACTTCAGGAATCCATTGATGAGAGGAGGCCTGTTCCTTTAAGTGAGGAAATTACTAATGAAGGAAGAAAAGAAGTAGTTGAAAGTGAGAAGAAGACAGTTGATGTATCAGAGTCTTATGAAAAAGAAATTGAGGGTGATGTATCACTAACCCTTTTGATTTGTCTGATATTGCAGGTATAAGTTTTGAACAAATCTATGCAGATGACTTCTTGACAGATGCTCCCATCCATGTTGATTCTGGATCAGCACAAGCCCTACTTGGCTTGCAATCAACAAAGATGGATTCCTTGGCTCAACAAGTTCAATCAGCTCATGCAGAAACTTCTGGAGCATTAGATGAGCATGGAAGAACTTTGGCATCTGTGGAAATGAGGCTAACAGGCTCTAAGGATGTGGTGTTACCCACATTAGAAGCAAGGATAGAAGGAGTGGAATCTGGTCTTCAAACCATTTCCACTAAAGTTCAAAAAGCCAAAGCCACCATGGAGTCCATTTCCAAAGAGGTCAAGAAGGACCAGAAGTTGCTTAGAGATAACCACAATGCAAATGTTCAAGCTATCAGATTGACCATTAAGCATGCTCTTGGCAAGAAGACAGCCTTGCAGAAGAAAAGAGCAGAGGCACAAAGGTTTGCTATGGTGAAAGTTGTTTCAGAAAAAATTTCCCAAGAGGTGATGGCCAACATTGCTGAAGGTGCAGTGGCCAACCTCACTGAGCTCCTAAAAAGGCCCAATTGGATGCATCTCTGAAAGTAACCTTGGAAGAGGTTGTCCAACAAAAGATGAAGCATGTTCTAGCTTTTCTTAGCTTAAGCAGTGACAGGATGCAAAATATACATGATGAGAATGTATATTTGTTGGAAGAGATGAAGTCTCTAACCCAAGCCCAGTCCTTGATGGCATCAACTATGAGTGAACTGAAACCTACATGTTTTGATGAAGCCAAAAAGGGGGAAAGGGAAAGAGCAAGGGCAAAAGGTGCCTTAGTGATTGGAAGCCCAGTCAAGGGTAAGGACAAAGTTCCTGAAGGAAAAGGGAAAGAGCCAGCAGTGCTAAACTTAGAAGAATTGGATGAAGAAGAGCAGTTAGCACTTGCTTTGAAGAACTCAATGGCCTCAGCCCAAGAGGAAAGGGTTAGGCTTCAGCAGAGACCAGGAGGAGAGGTATCTGGTTTGGACAAAGATGCTGAAGGAGTCCAAACTAGAGGAAAGATCAAGAGGGCCAAAGGAAAGAAAAGACAAGCTGAAACATTCACTGATTTTCCCAACAGCCTTGATCTACCACCTGAATTCAGAATTGATGATGATGAGCCTATCTCAAAGAAGGCCAAAAATGCTGAAAAAGTCAAGACTGCTGAAGTGCCCAAAGATGCTGAAAAAGACAAGTCTTCTGAGAAGGAAAAGTCTACTGAGACTAAGTCCACTGAAGGTGCCAAAACTTCTGAAGATGTAGAGGAGCTGTATGAAGAAGGTTTTCGACCAGGACCTAAGAAGAAGAAAGTGGTGGTGCAAAATGATCCATCAAAGTTGTTTCATGAAGGGTATGGCAAAGACCCTGAAACCCAACAGAAACTGGCCATGATGAGGGCCCAAGAAAGGATGGATTTGATGGATGAAGCACAAAGAGCAAGAGATAAAAAAAGAGCAGATTTCCAGAAGCCAAGAAGGAAGAGAGCAACTTACAACAAGATCAAGCCACAACTATTGATCCCAATGGACACCAAATATCCTCACTTGGATAAATGGGTGCCAATTCAGCTGAATGACTTATGGGAGGAAGCCAAGAGGGAGTTTGTTTATGACTACTATGTCATTGACAGATGGAATGGAAGAGATGCCAACTCCACTTTTGCTGAGTTCATGATAGAGTATTACAGAGAGCTTTATCAACAACTACTTGCAACTGCTGATATTGCAAGATTTGAACTCACAGCTCCCAAGCTAATCATATACATGCCTCCAAAGCTTGAAGGATGGATTTACCAGGCAAGGATCCTGAAGGAATTTATTGAGATCCCCAAGCTGAACAAGATGGCTCTTGGACCCAAGGGAACAAACCAAGAAGCCATGGCCTTGAAAAGAAGAGTGTGGGCACAATATGGGATGGTGCCACCTCCTGAGGATGATCTCTGAAATGGCTAAGTCTTCTGACCTTTTTGAATAAAAACTTATCTTATATGAAGATATGTTTTAATTGGTCAAATATGCTGAAGTTTGGACAAGACTGCTGATGTGGTGTGCTATGACATTTTGTTTGCTCTGATATGCCTTGGATGCTCTGATATAAGTATTTGTTCTGATATCTGGTGTTTTGCTCTGATACTAGAAGATGCTCGGATACTTGAAGATCTAGATACTCTTAAGTATTTAGGTGTTTGCTCTGATACTCTAGATCTTATGTTTAGTGTATGCTCTGAAACTTTTGTAATGAAATGATCAATTGCAATGATGTTGGGATATGAATCCTAGACAAGTTCTAAATGATGAAAAGATGAGATGAAGTTTTGATAAGCCAAAAATAGTTTGAATATTTTCTAAGTGTTGACTAATCTAGTCTAGTTGAGTTGAAGTCATCTTGAACAGATCAGTAGAGTTCACATGAAAAGAAAAGTATTGTTTATATTTAAAAGATAAGTACGATGTATAAGTACTTCATATCTGTTCGTATATGTTTACATTGATTAGTTTGTTGTTGAGCTATAATTGTTGTATAGAGCTCATGATATTTCTATGTAATAGATAGATTTGTTGTATAGATTTATAAGTTGACTAAGCTTGTGTTATAAAAGCTTAATGTAATGTAATAGTCTTGTTAGGTTAGATGATAGGACTAGATTAGTTCTATTAGAAGTCTACTGCACAAGAAGAGAAGACCAGTCTACTACTCAAGACAGGTGGACTACAAGACAAGTTAACATGAAGTTAGTTACAAATACGCGTGAAAGATAAGGATGGAGAAGTTAGTTATGGAATAACTAATTCGTAACAAGAAACGCGTGTATGGATAAGAAGATTCATTTGAAGTCAGTTATCAAGAAAGGTTGGTTACAACTACGTGAGTTCTTGAAGTTCGAAGTCGATAAATACTTGAAGGAGTTTATCATTTGAAGACTACTGATTACTAAGATACTGATACGACTACTGAAATATTGATACTGCAAGCATTATTGAAGATTCAAGTGAAGAAATTTCTCTCAGAGATTGAAGTTCAGAAAGTGAAGATACACAAGTCAAGTGAAGATCAAAGAAGGCTACTACTGAACGAAGAGAATTTTTATTTTCTTTTGTTGTTGCAAGTTGCTAGATACTTGTAAATCGCTAGTAAGATCGAAGAGGCACTTGGTAGTGTTATCGAGAAGATCTAAGTCTTATTTCTTGGGACTTAAAGCCACAAGAACATATTACTCCATTGGACGAGTTAATAAGAATTTCACAACTGGGTTTGTGAGAGTGGATGTAGACAAGTTGTCGAACCACTATAAAATCGTTGTGTGTTGATTTACTTTACTGTTTTGATTGTTTAAATTGCTTAATTGTTTTAACTACTTAACTGAACTTGATTAGTTGAGTATAGAACAGAGTTCTCGAATCTAAGTTGAGTATAATCTTGAATTGGGCTCATTGTTAATTTCGTATTCCGCATATTGTACTTTGATATTTCGAAAGATTTTTGAAAAGTCTATTCACCCCCCTCTAGACATTTTCACTAGCTTACTCGTTATTAACTCAACTTGGGACCAACAAGTGGTATCAGAGCGGTAGTTTACGAACTGCTGTTTCTTGATAACCGATTTTAAGACTTAGGGTGAAATCTTGGTCTTTGATTGTTCTTATATACGTGTTCTTGATCAAATATTCTTGTTATATCTATTTCGTGCTCCTTGTTCTTAACTTATCTGTTATTCTTAATCATAACTCTACTTAGCACTTATTACTTGAAATCATGTCTCTTGAGATCAGCGCTAACAAATTACCTAAGTTCCAGGTTCAAGACTATGACTATTGGAAACTAAGGATGGAAGCCATCTTCAGTTCCACTCACGACTTAATGATCTCTGTCATCACTGAAGGTCCGATAGTGACCATGATCCCAAACACTGCTGCCCTCGACGCAAATCAACCCGTGGGTACACTCGTCAAGAAACTAAGGTCAGAACTAACCTCAGAAGAAATGAGACAGAATAATTTGGATAGCTTGGCCAAGAATTACATCTTACACACTCTTCCTAATGAGTATGTGGGAAAAGTGTTAAAATGTAAAACTGCCAAAGAAATGTGGGATCGTTTAGCTATCATTTGTGAAGGGACATCCCTAATCAAAGAAAGCAAGCTTTCCACTGCAGTCCAAATATTCGAATCATTTCATATGAAAGCTGGTGAAACAATAGACCAGTTGGATACTCGTTTTACTAAAATCATGAATGACTTGGAAGTCCTTGGTAAATCTTATACTCCACGAGAAATCAATCTTAGGATTCTCAAAAGCCTTGATAGTCGATGGAAAATGGTAAAAATGCTTGTTAAGAATACCCAAGATATAGACGTATGGACAGCAGAAACTATGTTTCAAACTCTAAAGGCCCATGAGTTTTGTTGGTCCCAAGTTGAGTTAATAACGAGTAAGCTAGTGAAAATGTCTAGAGGGGGGTGAATAGACTTTTCAAAAATCTTTCGAAATATCAAAGTACAATATGCGGAATACGAAATTAACAATGAGCCCAATTCAAGATTATACTCAACTTATTTTCGAGAACTCTGTTCTATACTCAACTAGTCAAGTTCAGTTAAGTAGTTAAAACAATTTAAGCAATTTAAACAATTAAAATAGCAAAACAAATCAACACACAACGATTTTATAGTGGTTCGACAACTTGTCTACATCCACTCTCACAAACCCAGTTGTGAAATTCTTATTAACTCGTCCAATGGAGTAATATGTTCTTGTGGCTTTAAGTCCCAAGAAATAAGACTTAGATCTTCTCGATAACACTACCAAGTGCCTCTTCGATCTTACTAGCGATTTACAAGTATCTAGCAACTTGAAACAATAAACGAAAAATAAAACTTCTCTTCGTTCAGTAGTAGCCTTCTTTGATCTTCACTTGACTTGTGTAGCTTCACTTTCTGAACTTCAATCTCTGAGAGTAATTTCTTCACTTGAATCTTCAATAATGCTTTCTTGATAACTGATTCCAACTGAATCTTCTTATCCATAAACGCGTTTCTTGTTACGAATTAGTTATTCCATAACTAACTTCTCCATCCTTATCTTTCACGCGTATTTGTAACTAACTTCATGTTAACTTGTCTTGTGTAGTCTAGTAGATGTACTTTTCTTGTAGTCCACTTGTCTTGAGTAGTAGACTGGTCTTCTCTTCTTGTGCAGTAGACTTCTAATAGAACTAATCTAGTCCTATCATCTAATCTAACAAGACTATTACATTACATTAAGCTTTTATAATACAAGCTTAGTCAGCTTATAAATCTATACAACAAATCTATCTATTACATAGAAAATATCATGAGCTCTATACAACAATTATAGCTCAAAACCAAACTAATCAATATAAACATATATGAACAGATATGAAGTACTTATACATCGTACTTATCTTTTAAATATAAACAACACTTTTCTTTTCATGTGAACTCTACTGATCTGTTCAAGATGACTTCAACTCAACTAGACTAGATTAGTCAACACTTAGAAAATATTCAAACTATTTTTGGCTTATCAAAACTTCATCTCATCTTTTCATCATTTAGGACTTGTCTAGGATTCATATCCCAACAATTTCCCCCTTTTTGATGAAGCCAAAACTACTTGAATCTTTTCTCATTAGTAGACTAGTTAAGTAGTTATCTTGTCTTTAACACCAAATAGTACTTTATCTTTTCATTCATTCAGAAATAAGATCAGTAGATATTACAAAGACTTCAAAAATACCAAAATCAAAACAAAACTAAACTAAACTGAAAAGTTACCTCTTTCTGAATCTGGAACACAGAAAGCTTTTAATAGTCTAGTATGAATTTCCTTGATATGTTCTTCATCTTCAATCTTCTCGTTGTCCAGTAACTCATCTTCATATTTCTTGATCTGGTTAACATCAGCCCTTTTACCAGAACTAGTCATGGGACACTTCCATTTCGGAAAACCAGGAACAAGAATATTAAAATTAGCAGCAGCAGATATCCTTATGATCAAATTCCAGAGCATCTTATGCTGTCCTTCCATGAATTTATCAAACATAGCATAGAGATCGTCAGAGTTATCAGTATCTCCAAACTTCCTGATAATCCAGTGATCTAGTTCCCACTGCCTTTTCACTTTCATCCATTCTTGACGATGTTCTTTGTCAATGAAGTGGTCAATGAGCTTGTCTTCTATTTGATCTTCATCAGACTTCTGCTTCAACAAACTTTCAATGTGCTTCTCAATTTTCTTCTTCTTAGCATAATGAGCTTCATCACTTGGCTCATCAATCTTTTGCTTCTTCATAATAGTTGACTCAGGAGTAGGCTCTTCAATATGAATAGACTTCCTTTTTGACACCATTCTTGTCTGTATTTCAGCTTCTGGAGATGCAATAGCCTTGCCCTTCTCCTTCTTCTTCAACTCATCTGCTTCAGCCCTGGCTTGGTCAAGTTCAGCAGTCTTAACCAACCTGCCTTTGCCTCTCTTAGGCCTCTTAAGATCTTGCATGGCTTCAGCAACATCTTTAACCTCTGGTTCAGCACTTGTCTCTTTCTCACCTTCAGCAACAACTTCAACTCGACTTGCAACTCGACCTGCCTCTTCCCCCTTTTTGGCTTCATCAGATGCCTTGAGAGAGAACAGAGAAGTGAAACGAGTCATTTCTTCCATCATAGCTTGCTTCATAAGGTGTGTAGCTTTCTCAATCTGTCTTTGATGAGAACCTTCCTGACTCATCTTATCAAGTCTGGTCGCCACCAACTCCAGCTTCTGAGTAGATAAATTCAACTCATTCTTAAAATGGGTTGCAGTCAGACGTAGCTTCCGGTTTTCTTCAGTCATAGCACGAATAATATCTCTTGCTTGTGCTAACTGATCATAGGCTTCTTTCCTCTGAACATCAACTACTTCGATTCTCGCTCTATAGACTCTTTCCAACTTCCTGGATTCAGTAGCTAGAACTCGAGCAAAATCAACTGAACTCTTCTCTGAATATTCAACTTGATCTTGGAGAAATCCTTCAAGTTGTTCAAACAAATGTTGTCTGTATTCATCATCAATCTGATTGACTGCATTCACGATCATATCCTTTGAACTTGTCACGAGGACACTGTTTTGTTCAATAAGAGTCTTCTGAACATCGGATTTAAGAAAATCATCAATTGACGATTTGATGACAGCCTTCAATTCGTCCTTCAACTCATCTATTGAGGCGGCTGGGATAGCTTGAGATGATTGTCCAACCTCAACATGAGTAACATCAAGCATGACTTCATCTACTGGAGTTAGAACTTTCACCAACTGATCTTCTGAAGCAGTAGTCAAGACCTCGTCTTCAACTAGTTCAACTTCTGGAAGCACACTTCCAGCAATAGCTCTTAAGTTAAGTTGGGGAGAGTAAGAAATAATAGCTAACCTTGCTTCACGAGCCTTCCTTTCAGCAGTAGCCATGTCCTTCTTCAATAGGGCATGCAACTTCTCCATGTATCCACATAACTCAATGGGAAGTAAAAAATCAGAATATCGATTAATAAACTTGAAATCTGATCTTGGACTATCAGCATGGTCCATCTGAAATTTGAACACAATGCCTCTCAACTGATCTGAGACATTTTCTAAATCTATGACTGGATCAGTAGACTGGATCAACTCAGCTTGATCAGCTTCAAATTTCACAATATCTTGCATAATATCAAATTCTGGAACCTGAACACCCACATCAAACTGGAATTCTGAACACATCAAATCGTCAGAAATACCAAGTAATCTTTTGGCAAGAGCAGTGATAGCGTGATTTGGGAAAAGCTCTGAGTGGTCACCAACACCACTATTCTCCTTCTGCTCCATTTCCCAATCCATGAAATTAGAAATGCCACCTTTCCCTAAGATGACTTCGAAGATATCGTCTGTTCCAGACTTCTTCAAGGCCACCCAAGTGCATATTCTAACCAGTTTCTCAAACTGTTCTGAAGAGTAGTCGATTTCGACAGATGAGAGCTGCTTCTTCAAATTTTTGCTCATCTTCGAACGGATTCGCTTTTCTCTTAGACACATGGGATAGTAGACCAAGGATTCGAATCTAGCTTCAGTCGGGGTCTGAGTAGATGGGGTCTCTAACTCAGTTGTTGCAGTGGCAACTATCGTCTGATCTGAAGTAGATGAGATAAAGGGTTCAACATATTATGTTGAGGGTAAGGATAAACTTTGGTCTGTGGTTTCTTGGGGCTTTGACGTGTCTTGGTTTGGTGTGACAACTGTCGGAGTATCAGTTGTATCTAATATGGGAGTGTTTTCGGGTAGGCTGACCCTCAGCGGATATGCTGGCAGCACTTGTGAGGTTGAGGGAATAGGTCTAGGCCTAGATCGATGTGATCGTGCCTTGGTTCGAACAGCAGAGGGAATAACGGGAATAGAAACATCTTGAGAAGAAGTACTAACCTTCGAACTTGACTCTTCTGGAGAAGGATGAGTTCCAACTCTCACTAGCGTATATAACTCGGGGATTTGAGAACTTAACTCCTTCTCCTCTTCTGACTGAGTCTTCTCAGAGTCTTCTGCACTAGATGAGTCTTGTGCAGCTTCCATAGACTTGTCTTCAGTGGACTCATCTTCTGAAGAACCAGATGCACCAGCATAAGGCAAAGCTTCCATGGGATCAATTCTGGCTTGCCTAGGTGCAGCTGGCCTAGCAGCAACTTGTTTCCTCACTGCCCCCTTTTTCAAATAAAATTTCAAAGGATGGAATGGCTTTCCTTTACTCCATTCCGTCTTGTTTGGCATAAGGAGAGGAAGTAGAATACTTAACTTATTACCATATCCAACGGCAGTAGACACCACCCAATTCCGAGTATTGTCATCTACTCGAATACTGCGCTCAAAATACATGATTCGATCTGCAATTAGCTTGAACCAATTGCATTCAGTGATACCATCAAAAATGACAGCCATAACCCTTGCCTTCATAAAGGTCACAGAGTCATGAGAACCAGTCGAACTTAACAAAATTTTACTGGCAATATCCAATAATGTGCGATATTTTTTAAGAAGATCCCCCTTCTTGACTGGAGCATACTTGCCGTCTGGTTTCTGCTTCAGCTTCTTGCCACAGAAAATGCTTAAGTATCGAATTTCTTGCCCAAGAGCATAATTATCAACGTCAATTGTTCCGGTGGGCAGCTTCAGATGGTTGAACATCGCTTCTCTAGTGATTTGCACACGATCTTCTCCAATGAAAGACTCAAGAATCTCGCCTTGTCTGATGACATTGGCATAGAACTCTAGCACCTCCTCCTCCAAGACCACTTGAGGAAATGATTCTAGATAAGGTTTGAGCCCACATCGAGTGCATTTAGTCAGAATCTCGGCATTGTCATCTGAGTGATTGCCTTTGAAGAACACAGATGGTTCAACATTCACTTTGTTATCGGAGATGTACCTGCCTAGGTCGAATGTGACCTGCATGTTGGTTCTAAGATCGAAGATAGATCGAATAGACATCTCAAAAAGATCAGTAAATAGATTGCTTGAGAATAGGGAGAGGAAAATCTTCTTGAGAGAAAGGGAGTTAGAAAAATTGTGACTAAGTCGTGTGAGAATTTGGGTTTTGATCAAGACGGTTAAGACCTTTGGCATTCGGTTACGGAACCGAGAGTATTATGTATTTTGATATTGTAAACTTTGAAATCCGCCCCTTCTTAGTTAGAATAGAGGAGTGAACTCATCTGTCCTAGTGTAGATGAGTGAGAACTGGATGTATACACCACATCAAGTGAGAGTGTATAAATCTAATTCAAGGGTTTTCAAATTTTATCAATACCTAATTACTATAATATCCTTAATCCGTTTTGAATAAACACTTAGCATTGTAGAATTAAAAGCACACTTAGCTTGTCTGTTCGAGTCCATCCAGAACAGACGAGTAGACTCAAGCTACACCAGACGAGTTGGCTTAAGTATACAAGACGAGTTCCCCCTTCGTCTGTGCATGTCTATTCTGAACATCGAACGACTTCATGTACCTATCTTATCACATTCAACATGTAATCGATGGTACGAGTAAAGTAACAATAAATAAGATGAATATCAATCTAAAGCAATGATCAAGGGTTCGAACAAGATGACTATTGACTAACATAGTCAACATAAGGATATTTAAGAAATCATAGATTCCCCCTTAAATGTTTATTCCCTTAGTATTACCCTCAGCTTTACCAGCTTCCTCATCGGGTTGTCTGGTCATCTTGTCTAGCCTTGTATACCTGTCTGTTGCGTGAGTAGTCGAGTGCTTCTAGTCTAGTGATCTTGTCTCCATATTTCGTTTGATGTACCTGTCTGGTTAGTACACAACTATAGGCAAGTAGGGTCTAAATCAGTTAGCCCTAAACTAATGCATAACTCACGAAATCGTGCCTCAGCTAATGGTTTTGTAAAAATATCAGCTCTTTGAAAATCAGTATGAATCTTTTCCATGCGAATATCCTTCTTTTCTACATGATCTCGTATGAAATGATGTTTCACATCAACATGCTTACAACGTGTGTGTAATACAGGATTTTGTGTAATGGCAATTGCACTATTACTATCACAGAAAATAGAAACATTTGATTCACAAATATTATAATCTCTAAGCTGTTGAATAAGCCATAATAATTGACTACAACAACTACCAGCAGCCATGTACTCGGCTTCAGTAGTAGAGGTAGCAACACTTGTCTGTTTTTTTCGAAAACCATGAAATGAGTTTTGTGCCTAAGAATTGACAAGAACCAGATGTAGATTTCCTATCTATTCTACAGCCACCAAAATCAGAATCAGAGTAACCACTTAGAGATAAATCATCATTTGAAGGATACCATATACCACGATTGATGGTTCCTTTCAAATATTTCAGAATCCTTTTAGTGGTTTCCATATGACTCTCTTTTGGATTAGCTTGAAAACGAGCACATACACCAACAGAGAATGCAATATCAGGTCTACTAGCAGTCAAGTACAGTAATGAACCAATTAGACCACGATAATATGTTTGATCAGCACACTTACCTTGTTCGTCTGGGTCCATTCTGTATGTAGGTAGCATAGGTACACCAGCAGACTTGCATGTCTTAATACCATACTTATCTAGAAGATTTCTAGTATACTTTGCTTGATTTATGAAAATCCCTTCAGGAGTCTGTTTTACTTGAAGGCCAAGAAAGTAATTCATTTCACCCATCATAGACATCTCAAATTTACTTTGCATGAGTGTTGAGAAACTTTCACTCAGCTCTTTGTTAGGTGAACCAAAAATGATGTCATCTACGTAAATTTGGACGAGTAAAATGTCTTTCCCTTCTTGTCTTCTAAACAAGGTTCTGTCTACCTTGCCCTTAGTAAAACCGTTTTCTAATAGGAATTGAGAAAGAGTATCATACCAGGCTCTTGGAGCTTGCTTTAATCCATATAAGGCCTTCTTTAATTTGTATACCTGATTACCTTTGACTTCGAAACCTGGGGGTTGTTCAACATACACTTCTTCCGCAAGAATACCGTTAAGAAATGCACTTTTAACATCCATTTGATATATAGTAAATTTCATGTAAGCAGCATATGCAAGAAACAATCTAATGGCTTCTAGTCTAGCAACAGGAGCATATGTTTCATCATAATCTATGCCTTCAGCTTGTGAATAGCCTTGGGCAACTAGTCTAGCCTTATTACGAACAACTACATCATTCTCATCCTTTTTATTCTTGAAAATCCATCGAGTGCCAACTACATTATGATGTTTCGGTCTATCGACAAGTTCCCAGACGTCATTTTGAACAAACTGATTCAACTCGTCTTGCATAGCGATGATCCAATTACTATCAGCTAAAGCCTCTTTGATGGTTTTAGGCTCGATAGATGAGAGGAAACAACACCAGCAAAACAGAGATGGACTAGATTGTTCTTGTGACTCAAAGAGTTGTCGTCTAGTCTTCACACCAACAGTAGAGTCACCAATAATATTTTCAGTATTATGCGCTGATTTCCATGTATTTCTATTCTTAACAATAGTACTATCATCTATATCATGTACAGCATCATGCATGTCAACATCATTATAATCAGAAGATTTAATGGGAGTAGACGAGTCGACTAGTTTAGGCATGTCAACTGGTCTAGTTGAGTTACCTTGAATACTTACCTTCTTCTGGTCATCTGACTCGAGAGCTTTCATAAATGGATTATAAGCTTGAACGGATTCATATACCTCTGAGTCTTTGTCAGATTCGATATTTAACTCAGTAACTTTCTCACTGATCTTGTTGGTAGACGAGTCCTGTTGAGATTCTTCGAAAACCACATGTGGTGTTTCTTCCACACAAAGGGTTGAGTAGTTGAATACTCTAAAAGCTTTGCTAGTCGAGGAGTATCCTAAGAATATCCCCTCGTCTGCTTTAGTATCGAATGCATTCAACTTGTTTTTCCCATTGTTATGGATGAAACACTTGCATCCAAATATATGAAAATATGAAACTCTGGGTTTTCTACCTTTCCATACCTCATAGGGCGTCTTACCTAGTGCTTTATTGATGGCACTTCTGTTTTGTGAGTGGCATGCAGTATTGATAGCTTCTGCCCAAAATTTCTGAGGCGTATTATACTCTGTCAGCATGGTCCTGCAGGCCTCCTTAAGAGTTTTGTTCCTTCGCTCTGCTACTCCATTTTGTTGTGGTGTCCTTGCTGCACTAGTAAGGTGTTGGATGCCACGCTTAGAACGAAATTCTTTAATATAGCAGTTAATGAATTCAGTGCCCTTGTCACTACGGATCTTGACAATTGACTGATTCTTCTCAACCTGTAACTTCTTCAACAGATCAGGCAAAAGTGTTTGTGTATCACTCTTCTTGTGTAAGAAGACTACCCAAGTGAACTTAGAATAGTCGTCTACCACAACAAGTGTGTACCTTCTACCGTTCAAAGTTGGAGGAGTTATTGGGCCATGTAAGTCCATATGTAGAAGTTCAAGAACTCTACTGGTTGAGAGGGATGGAATAGATTTAAAAGAACCCTTTACCTGTTTACCTTTTTGACAGGACGTGCATACATGTGACTTATAGTAGACTTCATTGGGAATACCTTCCACAAGGTAGTCTCTGGCTATCTTATTAAGAACCTTAAAGTTTAGATGACAGAGGCGTCTATGCCAGAGCCAGCCAAGTTCTTTAGGATTCTTAGTAAGTAGACAGGTGTCCCTCGGACAACTGTTCCAGTTCACTATGTACACACTTCCTTGTCTAATGCCGACCAGTAAGACTGTGTGTGTCTTTTTGTCAATGATTTCACATTTCTGACTTTTGAACTGCACCTTGTATCCACGATCACAAAATTGTGAAACAGAGAGTAAGTTGTATTTCAAGCCTTCAACATAAGAAACATCTTGAATCTCTATGTCTCCATTCCGAGTGTAACCAAATCCTTTGGTAACAGCAGTGGAACTATCACCAAATATCACTTTTGGTCCTTCTTGCTCATGGTAGCTTGATAAGAGAGTCTTGGTACCAGTCATGTGGTGCGAACAGCCACTGTCTATGTACCAAGTTTCTCCTGTTGAGCCACCCTTCTTGTATAGATCGAGTCGACCCTGCAATAGATGATATTTCATAATTTAGGTACCCTCCTTGTTTATTGGGGTCCTTGGGGGTTAGTCGAGTTTAGTGGAATCCAAATGTACATTGGAGTCCTGAACAAGTTTGACCTTCTGAGCTTTCGACCATATTTGTTGCAAAATAAGACCTTGTTGTCCTTATCTGGCCTATCAGTTGAGTTCGGATCTACTCTTTGGAGATAGCCTTTTGACTTAATCTCTACTTGAGCAGGCACTTGTCTATGATAGTCAGAGTAAGGTTTGTATGCATTAGGTCCATACGGTTTATAGACATGTTTAGGTCTTTCTTCTCCTTTAATATCATATGACAAAGGTGGAGGATATAGAACAGCTTGTGTACGATATTTTGGACCTTCCTGTCTAGGTCTAGACGAGTAGAGTTGAGACTGCCTTATAAAAGGAGGTCTAGACTCTTGTCGTCGAGTCTGTACTTGTCTAGTACTCGTCTCCTCAGGATACCAGTCCTCGTATCTGACCTGATTTGGTCGTCCACGATTCCTAGTCCTTTGTTGACTTGTCTTAAACGGAACAGGCTTGTTGTTAACTTTCTTTTTACCTCCCTTGGTATTTGGAATGTTAACTTGAGCTTGTTTTGGTACAGTACCTTTAGATGGAGTGTCAATATCGTATATCATTGGTTCTTTTCCTTTATCATTAGTCAAAGAACTTGAGATGAAAATAGTAGGGTTCTTAGGAACTTGAGTAGACGAGCTGGGTGTCTCAGCACCTATGTCTGTCTTGTCAGCAGGAGCCCTATACCTATCTGACAGTTCAAGGTTAACCTTAGATGAGTTAACCAGGTCAGTAAGTTTAAGGTCTAATGTGACAACCTCGGTTTCTAAGAACTTATTACGTTCTTCAAGCTTTTTGAACTTGCTTTGTAAAACATTGAATTCATGTTTCTCAGTAGCATGTGTCTTGAGTAGGTCTTGATACAACTTGTCTGTCAATGCACACTTGTCTTTGAGTTGTCTCAACTCTTCTTGCAAGCGTTCATTTAGGACGGTTATATTAGGATCTACTTTAGACTGAGCTTCCTTAAGATCAATGATTTCTTGTCTTAAGATGATGTTTTCGTCACTGACTTCAATGAATGCCTTGTTGGCAAGTAGGAGGTCGTCTTCAACTGCACTAGTAGAGTGCTGAAGACTGCTCCCTACTTGGCTACTTGCCGTATCACTTTCGTCAGTTTCTGATTCATCACAAGATTGAAAGGATGTAGCAGATGATACCTCTTGGTCGATTTTAGCCATGAAGCATAGACCATCATCTACTATGAAAGCTTCATCGTGATCTGGTTCAGACGGGTAGCTAGATGAGGATGATGGAAACTCGTCTGAGTCAGAGTCAGAGTCATCATTGGCCATCATTGCCTTTTTACCACGGTTGTATCTTCTTTCCCTTCGTGCTTTGCGTTCTTCTCGATCATCGGTACTCAGGTCTGGACATTCATATATGTAGTGACCTGGCTTCTCACAGTTATAGCACAAGATATCATTAGTAGCCTTTTTAATAGGAGAGTTGTTCCTTCGTTTATCACGTCTATCAGAACGAGTAATCTTCCTACCGTCAGACTCTCTATCTTGTCTGTTACCTTTCGAGACTTCGTCTCTCCTTTCGGACGAGTTTCGGTCTCGTCTGGTCTCAGACGAGTTCTTAGAAGCAGACCCTCTATGCTCTCTATAGAACTTCTTATATCTTCCGAAACGTTTATTCAGCCTATCAAACTTTCTAACCATGAGGCTTACCTGATCCTTCAGACTAAGATCAGTATCTAACTCGTCTTTCACAGAAGCAGACCTAGTCTTAGTCTTAGACCTGTCTATCTTAGACGAACTAGCCTTAAAAGCAACGTTCTTAGATACAGCATGTTCTCTGTCACTACTTACTATGGGTTCATCTTCGTCTAGATCAAACTCATGAGCCTTTAGAGTTTGAAACATAGTCTCTGCTGTCCATACGTCTATATCTTGGGTATTCTTAACAAGCATTTTTACCATTTTCCATCGACTATCAAGGCTTTTGAGAATCCTAAGATTGATTTCACGTGGAGTATAAGATTTACCAAGGACTTCCAAGTCATTCATGATTTTAGTAAAATGAGTATCCAACTGGTCTATTGTTTCACCAGCTTTCATATGAAATGATTCGAATCTTTGGACTGCAGTGGAAAGCTTGCTTTCTTTGATTAGGGATGTCCCTTCACAAATGATAGCTAAGCGATCCCACATTTCTTTGGCAGTTTTACATTTTAACACTTTTCCCAGATACTCATTAGGAAGAGTGTGTAAGATGTAATTCTTGGCCAAGCTATCCAAATTATTCTGTCTCATTTCTTCTGAGGTTAGTTCTGACCTTGGTTTCTTGACGAGTGTACCCACGGGTTGATTTGTGTCCAGGGCAGCAGTATTGGGGATCATGGTCACAATTGGACCTTCAGTGACGACGGAGATCATTAAGTCGTGAGTGGAACTGAAGATGGCTTCCATCCTTAGCTTCCAATAGTCATAGTCTTGAACCTGGAACTTAGGTAACTTGTTAGCGCTGATCTCAAGAGACATGATTTCAAGAAATAAGTGCTAAATAGAGTTATGATCAAGAATAACAGATATGTCAAGAACAGGGAACAAGAAACAAATATATCAAGAATATTGATCAAGAATGCGAAAGCAAATATGATCTTGGACCAAGACTTTCACCCAAGTCTTGTGTTGGTTATCAAGAAACAGCAGTTCGTAAACTACTGCTCTGATACCACTTGTTGGTCCCAAGTTGAGTTAATAACGAGTAAGCTAGTGAAAATGTCTAGAGGGGGTGAATAGACTTTTCAAAAATCTTTCGAAATATCAAAGTACAATATGCGGAATACGAAATTAACAATGAGCCCAATTCAAGATTATACTCAACTTATTTTCGAGAACTCTGTTCTATACTCAACTAGTCAAGTTCAGTTAAGTAGTTAAAACAATTTAAGCAATTTAAACAATTAAAATAGCAAAACAAATCAACACACAACGATTTTATAGTGGTTCGGCAACTTGTCTACATCCACTCTCACAAACCCAGTTGTGAAATTCTTATTAACTCGTCCAATGGAGTAATATGTTCTTGTGGCTTTAAGTCCCAAGAAATAAGACTTAGATCTTTTCGATAACACTACCAAGTGCCTCTTCGATCTTACTAGCGATTTACAAGTATCTAGCAACTTGAAACAATAAACGAAAAATAAAACTTCTCTTCGTTCAGTAGTAGCCTTCTTCGATCTTCACTTGACTTGTGTAGCTTCACTTTCTGAACTTCAATCTCTGAGAGTAATTTCTTCACTTGAATCTTCAATAATGCTTTCTTGATAACTGATTCCAACTGAATCTTCTTATCCATAAACGCGTTTCTTGTTACGAGTTAGTTATTCCATAACTAACTTCTCCATCCTTATCTTTCACGCGTATTTGTAACTAACTTCATGTTAACTTGTCTTGTGTAGTCTAGTAGATGTACTTTTCTTGTAGTCCACTTGTCTTGAGTAGTAGACTGGTCTTCTCTTCTTGTGCAGTAGACTTCTAATAGAACTAATCTAGTCCTATCATCTAATCTAACAAGACTATTACATTACATTAAGCTTTTATAATACAAGCTTAGTCAGCTTATAAATCTATACAACAAATCTATCTATTACATAGAAAATATCATGAGCTCTATACAACAATTATAGCTCAAAAACAAACTAATCAATATAAACATATATGAACAGATATGAAGTACTTATACATCGTACTTATCTTTTAAATATAAACAACACTTTTCTTTTCATGTGAACTCTACTGATCTGTTCAAGATGACTTCAACTCAACTAGACTAGTTTAGTCAACACTTAGAAAATATTCAAACTATTTTTGGCTTATCAAAACTTCATCTCATCTTTTCATCATTTAGGACTTGTCTAGGATTCATATCCCAACAAGTTTGATCTAGACGAAGACGAACCCATAGTAAGCAGTGACAGAGAACATGCTGTGTCCAAGAACGTTGCTTTTAAGGCTAGTTCATCTAAGGTAGACAGGTCTAAGACTAAGACGAGGTCTGCTTCTGTGAAAGACGAGTTAGATACTGATCTTAGTCTAAAGGATCAGGTAAGCCTCATGGTTAGAAAGTTTGATAGGCTGAATAAACGTTTCGGAAGATATAAGAAGTTCTATAGAGAGCATAGAGGGTCTGCTTCTAAGAACTCGTCTGAGACCAGACGAGACCGAAACTCGTCCGTAAGGAGAGACGAAGTCTCGAAAGGTAACAGACAAGATAGAGAGTCTGATGGTAGGAAGATTACTCGTTCTGATAGACGTGATAAACGAAGGAACAACTCTCCTATTAAAAAGGCTACTAATGATATCTTGTGCTATAACTGTGAGAAGCCAGGTCACTACATATATGAATGTCCAGACCTGAGTACCGATGATCGAGAAGAATGCAAAGCACGAAGGGAAAGAAGATACAACCGTGGTAAGAAGGCAATGATGGCCAATGATGACTCTGACTCTGACTCAGACGAGTTGCCATCATCCTCATCTAGCTACCCGTCTGAACAAGATCACGATGAAGCCTTCATAGTAGATGATGGTCTATGCTGCATGGCTAAAATCGACCAAGAGGTATCATCTGCTACATCTTTTCAATCTTGTGATGAATCAGAATCTGATGAAAGTGACACTGCCAGTAGCAAAGTAGGGAGTAGTCTTCAGCACTCTACTAGTGCAGTTGAAGACGACCTCCTACTTGCCAACAAGGCATTCATTGAAGTCAGTGACGAAAACATCATCTTAAGACAAGAAATCATTGATCTTAAGGAAGCCCAGTCTAAAGTAGATCCTAATATAACAGTCCTAAATGAACGCTTGCAAGAAGAGTTGAGTCAACTCAAAGAGAAGTGTGCATTGACAGACAAGTTGTATCAAGACCTACTTAAGACACATGCTACTGAGAAACATGAATTCAATGTTTTACAAAGCAAGTTCAAAAAGCTTGAAGAACGTAATAAGTTCTTAGAAACCGAGGTTGTCACTCTAGACCTTAAACTTACTGACCTGGTTAACTCATCTAAGGTTAACCTTGAACTGTCAGATAGGTATAGGGCTCCTGCTGACAAGACAGGCATAGGTGCTGAGACATCAAGCTCGTCTACTCTAGTTCCTAAGAACCCTACTATTTTCATCTCAAGCTCTTTGACTAATGATAAAGGAAAAGAACCAATGATATACGATATTGATACTCCATCTAAAGGTACTGTACCAAAACAAGCTCGAGTTAACATTTCAATTACCAAAGAAGGTAAAAAGAAAGTTAACAACAAGCCTGTTCCGTTTAAGACAAGTCAACAAAGGACTAGGAATCGTGGACGACCAAATCAGGTCAGATACGAGGATTGGTATCCTGAGGAGACTAGTACTAGACAAGTACAGACTAGACGACAAGAGTCTAGACCTCCTTTCATAAGGCAGTCTCAACTCTACTCGTCTAGACCTAGACAGGAAGATCCAAAATATCGTACACAGGCTGTTCTATATCCTCCACCTTTGTCATATGATATCAAAGGAGAAGAAAGACCTAAACATGTCTATAAACCGTATGGACCTAATGCATACAAACCTTACTCTGACTATCATAGACAAGTGCCTGCTCAAGTAGAGATTAAGTCAAAAGGCTATCTCCAAAGAGTAGACCCGAACTCAACTGATAGGCCAGATAAGGACAACAAGGTCTTATTTTGCAACAAATATGGTCGAAAGCTTAAAAGATCAAACCTGTTCAGGACTCCAATATACATTTGGATTCCATTGCACTCGACTAACCCCCAAGGACCCCAATAAACAAGGAGGGTACCTAAATTATGAAATATCATCTAATGCAGGGTCGACTCGATCTATACAAGAAGGGTGGCTCAACTGGAGAAACTTGGTACATAGACAGTGGCTGTTCGCACCACATGACTGGTACCAAGACTCTCTTATCAAGCTACCATGAGCAAGAAGGACCAAAAGTGATATTTGGTGATAGCTCCACTGCTGTTACCAAAGGATTTGGTTACACTCGGAATGGAGACATAGAGATTCAAGATGTTTCTTATGTTGAAGGCTTGAAATACAACTTACTCTCTGTTTCACAATTTTGTGATCGTGGATACAAGGTGCAGTTCAAAAGTCAGAAATGTGAAATCATTGACAAAAAGACACACACAGTCTTACTGGTCGGCATTAGACAAGGAAGTGTGTACATAGTGAACTGGAACAGTTGTCCGAGGGACACCTGTCTACTTACTAAGAATCCTAAAGAACTTGGCTGGCTCTGGCATAGACGCCTCTGTCATCTAAACTTTAAGGTTCTTAATAAGATAGCCAGAGACTACCTTGTGGAAGGTATTCCCAATGAAGTCTACTATAAGTCACATGTATGCACGTCCTGTCAAAAAGGTAAACAGGTAAAGGGTTCTTTTAAATCTATTCCATCCCTCTCAACCAGTAGAGTTCTTGAACTTCTACATATGGACTTACATGGCCCAATAACTCCTCCAACTTTGAACGGTAGAAGGTACACACTTGTTGTGGTAGACGACTATTCTAAGTTCACTTGGGTAGTCTTCTTACATAAGAAGAGTGATACACAAACACTTTTGCCTGATCTGTTGAAGAAGTTACAGGTTGAGAAGAATCAGTCAATTGTCAAGATCCGTAGTGACAAGGGTACTGAATTCATTAACTGCTATATTAAAGAATTTTGCTCTAAGCGTGGCATCCAGCACCTTACTAGTGCAGCAAGGACACCACAACAAAATGGAGTAGCAGAGAGAAGGAACAGAACTCTTAAGGAGGCCTGCAGGACCATGCTGTCAGAGTATAATACGCCTCAGAAGTTTTGGGCAGAAGCTATCAATACTGCATGCCACTCACAAAACAGAAGTGCTATCAATAAAGCACTAGGTAAGACACCCTATGAGGTATGGAAAGGTAGAAAACCCAGAGTTTCATATTTTCATATATTTGGATGTAAGTGTTTTATCCATAACAATGGGAAAAGCAAGTTGAATGCATTCGATGCTAAAGCAGACGAGGGGATATTCTTAGGATACTCCTCGACTAGCAAAGCATTTAGAGTATTCAACTACTCAACCCTTTGTGTGGAAGAAACACCACATGTGGTTTTCAAAGAATCTCAACAGGACACGTCTGCCAACAAGATCAGTGAGAAAGTTACTGAGCTAACTATCGAATCTGACAAAGATTCAGAGATATATGAATCCGTTCAAGCATACAATCCATTCATGAAAGCTCTCGAGTCAGATGACCAGAAGAAGGTAAGTACTCAAGGTAACTCAACTAGATCAGTTGACATGACTAAACGAGTCGACTCGTCTACTCCTATTAAATCTTCTGATGATAATGATGTTGACATGCATGATGTTGTACATGATATAGATGATAGTACTATTGCTAAGAATAGAAATACATGGAAATCTGCACATAATATTGAAAATATTATTGGTGACTCTACTGTTGGTGTGAAGACTAGACGACAACTCTTTGAGTCGCAAGAACAACCTAGTCCATCTCTGTTTTGCTGGTGTTGTTTCCTCTCTTCTATCGAGCCTAAAACCATTAGTGAAGCATTGGCTGATAGTAATTGGATCATCGCTATGCAAGACGAGTTGAATCAGTTTGTTCGAAACGACGTCTGGGAACTTGTCGATAGGCCTAAACATCATAATGTAGTTGGCACTCGATGGATTTTCAAAAACAAGAAAGATGAGAATGATGTAGTCGTTAGGAATAAGGCTAGACTAGTTGCCCAAGGCTACTCACAAGCTGAAGGCATAGATTATGATGAAACATATGCTCCTGTTGCTAGACTAGAAGCCATTCGACTGTTCCTTGCATATGCTGCTCACATGAAGTTTACTGTATATCAAATGGATGTTAAAAGTGCATTTCTTAACGGTATTCTTGCGGAAGAAGTGTATGTTGAACAACCCCCAGGTTTCGAAGTCAAAGGCAACCAGGTGTACAGATTGAAGAAAGCCTTATATGGACTAAAGCAAGCTCCAAGAGCCTGGTACGATACTCTTTCTCAATTTCTATTAGAAAAGGTTTTACTAAAGGCAAGGTCGATAGAACCTTGTTCAGAAGACAAGAAGGGAAAGACATATTACTTGTCCAAATTTACGTAGATGACATCATTTTTGGGTCACCTAACAAAAAGCTGAGTGAAAGTTTCTCAACACTCATGCAAAGTAAATTTGAGATGTCCATGATGGGTGAAATGAATTACTTTCTTGGTCTTCAAGTAAAACAGACCCCTGAAGGGATTTTCATAAATCAAGCAAAGTATACTAGAAATCTTCTAGACAAGTATGGTATTAAGACATGCAAGTCTGCTGGCGTACCTATGCTACCTACATACAGAATGGACCCAGACGAACAAGGTACATGAAGTCGTTCGATGTTCAGAATAGACATGCACAGACGAAGGGGGAACTCGTCTTGTGTGCTTAAGCCAACTCGTCTGGTGAAGCTTAAGTCTACTCGTCTGTTCTGGATGGACTCGAACAGACAAGCTAAGTGTTCTTTTGATTCTACAATGCTAAGTGTTTAATCAGAACGGATTAAGGATGTTATAGTAATTAGGTATTGATAAAATTTGAAAACCCTTGAATTAGATTTATACACTCTCATTTGATGTGGTGTATACATCCAGTTCTCAGTCATCTACACTAGGACAGATGAGATCACTCCTCTATTCTAACTAAGAAGGGGCGGATTTCAAAGTTTACAATATCAAAATACATAATACTCTCGGTTCCGTAACCGAATACCAAAGGTCTTAACCGTTTTGATCAAAACCCCAAATTCTCACACGACTTAGTCACAATTTTTCTAACTCCCTTTCTCGCAAGAAGATTTTCTTCTCCCTATTCTCAAGCAATCTATTTACTGATCTTTTTGAGATGTCTATTCGATCTATCTTCGATCTAAGAACCAACATGCAGGTCACATTCGACCTAGGCCGGTACATCTCTGATAACAAAGTGAATGTTGAACCATCTGTGTTCTTCAAAGGCAATCACTCAGATGTCAATGCCGAGATTCTGACTAAATGCACTCGATGTGGGCTCAAACCTTATCTAGAAGCATTTCCTCAAGTGGTCTTGGAGGAGGAGGTGTTAGAGTTCTATGCCAACGTCATCAGACAAGGCGATATACTTGAGTCTTTCATTGGTGAAGATCGTGTGCAAATCACTCGAGAAGCGATGTTCAAACATCTGAAGCTGCCCACCGGAACAATTGACGTTGATAATTATGCTCTTGGGCAAGAAATTCGATACTTGAGCATTTTCTGTGGCAAGAAGCTGAAGCAGAAACCAGATGGCAAGTATGCTCCAGTCAAGAAGGCGGACCTTCTTAAAAAATATCGCACATTATTGGATATTGCCAGCAAAATTCTGTTAAGTTCGACGGGTTCTCATGACTCTGTGACCTTTATGAAGGCCAGGGTTATGGCTGTAATTTTTGATGGTATTACTGAATGTAATTGGTTCAAGCTAATTGCAGATCGAATCATGTATTTTGAGCGAAGTGTTCGAGTAGATGACAATACTCGGAATTGGGTGGTGTCTACTGCCGTTCGATATGGTAATAAGTTAAGTATCCTACTCCCTCTCCTAATGCCAAACAAGACGGAATGGAGTAAAGGAAAGCCATTCCATCCTTTGAAATTTTACTTGAAGAAGGAGGCAGTGAGGAAACAAGTTGCTGCTAGGCCAGCTGCACCTAGGCAAGCCAGAATTGACCCGATGGAAGCTTTGCCTTATGCTGGTGCGTCTGGTTCTTCAGAAGATGAGTCTGCTGAAGACAAGTCAATGGAAGCTGCACAAGACTCATCTAGTGCAGAAGACTCTGAGAAGACTCAGTCGGAAGAGGAGAAAGAGCCAAGTTCTCAAATTCCCGAGTTATATACGCTAGTGAGAGTTGGAACTCATCCTTCTCCAGAAGAGTCAAGTTCGAAGGTTAGTACTTCCTCTCAAGATGTTTCTATTCCCGTTATTCCCTCTTCTGTTCGAACCAAGGCACGATCACATCGATCTAGGCCTAGACCTATTCCCTCAACCTCACAAGTGCTGCCAGCATATCCGCTGAGGGTCAGCCTACCCGAAAACACTCCCAAATTAGATACAACTGATACTCCGACAGTTGTCACACCAAACCAAGACACGTCAAAGCCCCAAGAAACCACATACCAAAGTTTATCCTTACCCTCAACAGAATATGTTGAACCCTTTATCTCATCTACTTCAGATCAGACGATAGTTGCCACTGCAACAACTGAGTTAGAGACCCCATCTACTCAGACCCCGACTGAAGCTAGATTCGAATCCTTGGTCTACTATCCCATGTGTCTAAGAGAGAAGCGAATCCGTTCGAATATGAGCAAAAATTTGAAGAAGCAGCTCTCATCTGTCGAAGTCGACTACTCTTCAGAACAGTTTGAGAAACTGGTTAGAATATCCACTTGGGTGGCCTTGAAGAAGTCTAGTACAGACGATCTCTTCGAAGTCATCTTAGGGAAAGGTGGCATTTCTTATTTCATGGATTGGGAAATGGAGCAGAAGGAGAATAGTGGTGTTTGTGACCACTCAGAGCTTTTCCCAAATCATGCTATCACTGCTCTTGCCAAAAGATTACTTGGTATTTCTGACGACTTGATGAGTTCAGAATTCCAGTTTGATGTGGGTGTTCAGGTTCCAGAATTTGATATTGTGCAAGATATTGTGATGTTTGAAGCTGATCAAGCTGAGTTGATCCAGTCTACTGATCCAGTCATAGATTTAGACAATGTCTCAGATCAGTTGAGAGGCATTGTGTTCAAATTTCAGATGGACCATGCTGATAGTCCACGGTCAGATTTCAAGTTTATTAATCGATATTCTGATTTTTTACTTCCCATTGAGTTATGTGGATACATGGAGAGGTTGCATGCCTTATTGAAGAAGGACGTGGCTACTGCTGAAAGGAAGACTCGTGAAGCAAGGTTAGCTATTATTCCTTACTCTCCCCAACTTAATTTAAGAGCTATTGCTGGAAGTGTGCTTCCAGAGGTTGAACTAGTCGAAGACGAGGTCTTGACTACTGCTTCAGAAGATCAATTGGTGAAAGTTTTGACAACTCCAGTGGATGAAGTCATAATTGATGTTCCTCATGTTGAGGTTGGACAGTCGTCTCAAGCTATCCCAGCCGCCTCAATAGATGAGTTGAAAGAAGAATTGAAGGCTGTCATCAAATCGTCAATTGATGAGTTTCTTAAGTCTGAATTGAAGAAAACTCTGGTTGAACAAAACAGTGTCCTAGTGACAAGTTCAAAAGATATGATCGTAAATGCAGTCAATCAAATTGATGATGAATACAGACAACATATGTTTGAACAGCTTGAAGGATTTCTCCAAGATCAGGTTGAATACTCAGAAAAGAGTTCAGTCGATTTTGCTCGTGTTCTAGCCACTAAATCCAGGAAATTGGAAAGAGTCTATAGAGCGAGAATCAAAGTGGCTGATGTTCAGAGGAAAGAAGCCTATGATCAGTTAGCACAAGCAAGAGATGTTATTCGTGCTATGACTGAAGAAAACCGGAAGCTACGTCTGACTGCAACCCATTTTAAGAATGAGTTGAATTTATCTACTCAGAAGCTGGAGTTGGTGGCGACCAGACTTGATAAGTTGAGTCAGGAAGGTTCTCATCAAAGGCAGATTGAAAAAGCTACAAACCTTATGAAGCAAGCTATAATGGATGAAATGACTCGTTTCACTTCTCTTTTCTCTCTCAAGGCATCTGATGAAGCCAAAAAGGGGGAAGAGGCAAGTCGAGTTGAATTTGTTGCTGAAAGTGAGAAAGATAAGAAAGATACATCTAGTGCTGAACCAGAGGCTAAAGATGCTGCTGAAGACATGCAAGATCTTAAGAGGCCTAAGAGAGGCAAAGGCAGGTTGGTTAAGACTGCTGAACTTGACCAAGCCAGGGCTGAAGCAGATGAGTTGAAGAAGAAGGAGAAGGGCAAGGCCATTGCATCTCCAGAAGCTGAAGTTCAGACAAGAATAGTATCGAAAAGGAAGTCTATTCATATTGAAGAACCTACTCCTGAGTCAACTGTTATGAAGAAGCAAAAGATTGATGAGCCAAGTGATGAAGCTCATTATGCTAAGAAGAAGAAAATTGAGAAGCACATTGAAAGTTTGTTGAAGCAGAAGTCTGATGAAGATCAAATAGAAGACAAGCTCATTGACCACTTCATTGACAAAGAACATCGTCAAGAATGGATGAAAGTGAAAAGGCAATGGGAACTAGATCACTGGATTATCAGGAAGTTTGGAGATTCTGATAACTCTGACGATCTCTATGCTATATTTGATAAATTCATGGAAGGACAGCATAGGATGCTCTGGAATTTGATCATAAGGATCTCTGCTAGTGCGAATTTTAATATTCTTGTTCCTGGTTTTCCGAAATGGAAGTGTCCCATGACTAGTTCTGGTAAAAGGGCTGATGTTAACCAGATCAAGAAGTATGAAGATGAGCTACTGGACAACGAGAAGATTGAAGACGAAGAACATATCAAGGATATTCATACTAGACTACTAAATGCTTTCTGTGTTCCAGATTTAGAAAGAGGTAACTTTTCAGTATAGTTTAGTTTTGTTCTGATTTTGTTATTTTTGAAAGATGTGTAATATCTACTGATTCATATTTGAATGAATGAAAAATTAAGTACTATTTGGTGTTAAAAAACAAGATAACTACTTAACTAGTCTACTAATGAGAAAAGATTCAAGTAGTTTTGGCTTCATCAAAAAGGGGGAAATTGTTGGGATATGAATCCTAGACAAGTTCTAAATGATGAAAAGATGAGATGAAGTTTTGATAAGCCAAAAATAGTTTGAATATTTTCTAAGTGTTGACTAATCTAGTCTAGTTGAGTTGAAGTCATCTTGAACAGATCAGTAGAGTTCACATGAAAAGAAAAGTATTGTTTATATTTAAAAGATAAGTACGATGTATAAGTACTTCATATCTGTTCGTATATGTTTACATTGATTAGTTTGTTGTTGAGCTATAATTGTTGTATAGAGCTCATGATATTTCTATGTAATAGATAGATTTGTTGTATAGATTTATAAGTTGACTAAGCTTGTGTTATAAAAGCTTAATGTAATGTAATAGTCTTGTTAGGTTAGATGATAGGACTAGATTAGTTCTATTAGAAGTCTACTACACAAGAAGAGAAGACCAGTCTACTACTCAAGACAGGTGGACTACAAGACAAGTGCATCTACTAGACTACACAAGACAAGTTAACATGAAGTTAGTTACAAATACGCGTGAAAGATAAGGATGGAGAAGTTAGTTATGGAATAACTAATTCGTAACAAGAAACGCGTGTATGGATAAGAAGATTCATTTGAAGTCAGTTATCAAGAAAGGTTGGTTACAACTACCTGAGTTCTTGAAGTTCGAAGTCGATAAATACTTGAAGGAGTTTATCATTTGAAGACTACTGATTACTAAAATACTGATACGACTACTGAAATATTGATACTGCAAGCATTATTGAAGATTCAAGTGAAGAAATTTCTCTTAGAGATTGAAGTTCAGAAAGTGAAGCTACACAAGTCAAGTGAAGATCAAAGAAGGCTACTACTGAACGAAGAGAAGTTTTATTTTCTTTTGTTGTTGCAAGTTGCTAGATACTTGTAAATCGCTAGTAAGATCGAAGAGGCACTTGGTAGTGTTATCGAGAAGATCTAAGTCTTATTTCTTGGGACTTAAAGCCACAAGAACATATTACTCCATTGGACGAGTTAATAAGAATTTCACAACTGGGTTTGTGAGAGTGGATGTAGACAAGTTGTCGAACCACTATAAAATCGTTGTGTGTTGATTTACTTTATTGTTTTGATTGTTTAAATTGCTTAATTGTTTTAACTACTTAACTGAACTTGATTAGTTGAGTATAGAACAGAGTTCTCGAATCTAAGTTGAGTATAATCTTGAATTGGGCTCATTGTTAATTTCGTATTCCGCATATTGTACTTTGATATTTCGAAAGATTTTTGAAAAGTCTATTCACCCCCCTCTAGACATTTTCACTAGCTTACTCGTTATTAACTCAACTTGGGACCAACAAATGATATCTTGAATTCATGCTCTGATAAGTTATTTTCAACTATCAACATGCTTGTAATGATTTTTATATGAATGATAGTTGAACTACCTTTGAATCAAGATACATTATTGCAGAAATCTCTCTATGCCTATCTTTGAAACCTACTTGCAACATAAACAGTGATTACACTAACACATTGTTTTTCAGGAATATTGACCTTAGTCATGTCTTCTGAAGATAAATGTAATAGGTGTAGTCAAGTCACTTTTGCATAGAATGAATAGGTTTTGGCATCATCAAAGAGGGGGAAATTGTTGGGAATAAAATGAGATATGTTTTGATTCAATACCAAAACCCCCTGAGACATGCCTAAGTCAAGATGATTATGTTCTAAGATTGTTAGAACATATAGAATAAGGCTAGATGAGGAGCTAATATGTTAGACAGCTCTTAGTTAGTTAGATGCACAATTTGAGGGGGAACACATGCTTTAAAGACTATCAAGAACAAGTCCCCTCAAGGCTCAAATTCTGGAATCATGATCAAGTCCACTGAAGGACAAGTATGCTGATCAGAAGAGTTGTCCAGACAAGTTGTCTCAGCACAATCAATTCAGAAGAAGTGTACTAAAAGCTTGAGGTCAACCATGCTGAAGAGACAACTACACCCTAGAGATACTTAATGAATCATGCTAAGATCACTTTGAAGTGAAGCAAAGGGTAAGAGCCAAGTCATCTGAAGAAGAGCAAGCCAACCTTGCTGATAAGAAAGACTGTTGATAGTGATAAGGAGAGTTGTCCAATTTGATAAAGAATGTTGTCCTATCATTGGAAAAACCTTCAGAAGCCATGTCCATGTCCTAACAAGAGTATCTTAAAGTCAGACATTGGGAAGAGTACTGCAGAATGAAGACAAAGTCTTAACAGCCGTTTATTTCCCAAATGAGGACATGTCACTATCAAGAATCTGTCTTCTAAGTTGAAGAACTGAAAGAAGACATTTATGGACATTTGGGGCTGCCTCTCCAACGGGCAAATCCTTCATTTGTCTATAAATACAGAAGTGTGAAGACCATTTGAAGGCACCTCAACAATTGACAAGAACATCCAACTATCTTACAAGCAAGAGTGCTTTCTAGCTATCAAAGACTATCTTAGTCTTCAAACACTTCTTCTAAGCTGAACAACATTGTATATCCATACAAAGCTTAGAGAGATATCCTAATCCTTATACACTGATCTTCATTGTAAAGGATATCTCATTAGTTGGAACCTTACTTCAATCCTTACCCCTTTCAAGAGTGAAAGTGAGAAGGTTGTAGTAGTAGAAGTGGTAGGAGCTGACTATTGAGAGAAGAACAGTTCAGTTCTGAGTTGAGAAGAGGGTATTAGGACTCTAGACATCCTAGGGATCAATTCACCAAGGAGTGGTGTTATTGATCAAGTGCACCTTGGCACTATAAAACAAGTTAATTCCAAGAGTGAAGGAATTATCCTGTTCAATCAGGGAAAGTGGATGTAGGAGCTTGAGTCTCTGAACCACTATAAACTCTTGGGTTGATTTGCTTTTCAAGTACTTTCATACATTCAACACTGCACACAAAACTGACCTTTCAAAGAACTTATACTTAAGACTGTGCAAAAAGACATTTGGACAAGCTCCCTGAAAACTGGACTGTTTGATTGACTAAGTGATTTCAGAACTTTAAAGGAGTCTAAACTAAAAGGGCCAACCACTATTCCGCACATATAACTCCCTTAGATAGTTATTCAACTAAGTACTCAATAGTACTTAGTAGTTTGATTATCTTAGAAGAGTTAATCATCTTCAGCAGAGTTGTCCAAGACAACCTTGCTGAGCTCTGGTTTGATCAAAAGTTAAAAAGAATTGCATACAAGTGTATTCCCCCCCCCCCATACACTTGTTATATACTCCTTTCAGGACCAACAAGGGTGCTAGTGTGCTTAGACCCAGAAGAGTACTGAAGAACACTTCCTCCACTCCCTCAAAGTCTGATCCTACCCCAGCCCAACCCCTTGATCAAGAGCCTACCCGTTCTAAGGAGTCAGTTCACTACTCTCCTATTCGACAGAACACTCCTCCCTCACCATTTCAGAACACTTCATTTCATCCCACTCCCCAATCAAGTCCTCAACATAATCCCACACCACATTTTTCTCCTGAACCAGTTCATGATCACTCTACTGAGCATGAACATATACCTTCTTCTGAACCTATTGAGATCACTTCTTCTCCTGAAACCGAAATTATTCAACCGAACTCAATATTTCTGATGGATTATCTAGTATGTGATAAGGAAGAGAGAATAAGGTTTAAGTTGAGAAATGCTCTTCTTAAAAGATTTCATGGTTTAGATGACAGCTCTATGGTTTTTGAACAACTTCTAAGGATAGGTAGTTGGGTGTATCTTAGAAGGATTGGTATGAAAGAGTTGTTAATTGTGGCAGAAGGCATGGGTGGTATATCTGTTTTCCATGATTGGGAACAAGAGCAGAGAGAGGCTGCTGGTGTTAATTCTTTTACAGAATTGATCACTGTTGAATCAGTTGTGCAGTTGATTGAAAGGCTGACTGGTTGCAAATATGAGTTTGTAAAATCTGCTGAAGAGAATGTTGATACTAAGGTCAACATGGATGTTGATGAGGAACTTGTTGATAAAGATTTTGCTAATCAAACTGAAGTTGATCTTGAAGTTGATATGGAAGCTGATTATGAAGCTGATACCAATGCAACTGAGGTGTTTGAGAACACAGTTGTAGTTGATAAGATTGAGGTTTTAAAGGAACAAGATTTGGGTGCTGATGAGTTGGAAACAAGGTTGCAGAAATCGGGCCTAGGCGGCGCCTAGGCGCCGTCTAGGCGCTAGGCGTAAGGGAACCGAGGGTATTTGGGGCTAATCGGAGCATAATGGCGGATGGGCCATCAGGCGCTGCCAAGGCGGGCTCGGCGCCGCCTAGGCGGGTGAGTCCAATTAGGCGTTTTTATTTTTTTAATTAAAAAATCTAAAACGATGTCGTTTTGCACCTCAATAAATTAAAAAAACTAAAAAGTTACGGAATTACATATTTGAGAAAAAAAGTGAAAACTAGGGTTCCTCTTCCGCTGCCTCTCAAGTTCAAGTGTTCAACACCGCCGGCCAGCCTCCCTGCCCCGTCGACGGCCTGTGTGCGCTATCCCTGCGCCGCCATTCATATCCACATGCCACAGGTAAGTGTAATCAAACTCTGAATTGATATTAAACTATTTGTACGTATTGCTCTGGAATTTGGATTAATGGTTATTTGGTTACTACATAGTACTTACTTTACTTATACATTTTGTATAGCTTTGAATCAAATGTTTTATTTATACTTATTGAGTTATTGACTTATTGTTTGGTAATTCAGTAATTGTAATCTAAAATTCTGAATTCAGTAGTAAATTATTTAATACATATTGTTTTGTAGCTTGTATTAATTTATTAATTATTATTCCATATGTAGCTTTGAATTATTTGTTTATGAGATAGAAACAACCCCTATATCCTCTGTTCTCCCTCTCCTAATTTTCAAAATCTGTTTCATCCCCTGCCCTGCTTTAATACTCATTTGTTTTTTAGATTCTTTGTTATTTCATGGTTATTTTGTTGGTATTATTAATTTATTATATTACTTACTTGGTCAATTGCTTAAATAATGTCAGGAATTTTGGATGGATTCGACAGAATCTGTAACTAGTGAATCACTTAAAAGGAAATCGGAAGATGTAAGCTGGGAATACGGTGTGCTAATAAATCCAAACAATTTGGATAAAGTAAAATGCTTATTGTGCAATAAACCATTGAGTGGAGGGATTTTTAGACTTAAGCAACACATTGCGGGTATAAGGGGAAATGTTAGTGCTTGTAGAAACTCAAAGCCAGAAGATAAGGAGAAGTGCAAGAATGCAATAGAAGCAGCCCACATGAAGAAAATGGGAAAAAATCAAAGCAATGAATTGTTAAGATCGGAAGTGAACATGAATATGAATGCAGATGACTTTTCGAGGCAAGAGTCTTTGGCTTCTAAAAGTACCATTGGACCTATGGATAAATTTACAAATCAAATCAATCCTGAGGAAAGCCTAAATTTTAACAAGAAGATGCGTGATCAAAACATAAAAGAGGCGATTTGTAAAGAAAAGCTTGACAAAGTGAAAGAGTATGTTTGCAGATTTGCATACGAAGCTGGAATTCCTTTTAATGTTTTTGAGCTAGATAGTTGCAAGATGATGTTTGAGGCTATTGGTCAATATGGAGTTGGGTGTAGGCCTCCTACAAGATATGAGTTGAGCGAGCCGTTCTTGAAAAAGGAGATCATAAGAACAAAAGCAACACTAAAGCCACAAGAAGAAGAGTGGAAAAGAAATGGGTGTTCGATTATGACCGATGCTTGGAGTGATAGAAAGAGAAGAAGCATCATGAATTTGTGTGTAAATTGTAGATTGGGCACTGTTTTTATTTCCTCCAATGACTTCTCGAACATTTCGCATACGGGCCAAGTAATTCACGACTACGTCGAAGAGTGCATTCAACAGGTTAATGTTTAATGTTCATCATTGTTATTCAATATTCAATTATTCATTTATTGTTTAATTTAGTAATTACTGAAATCTTTTTAATTATCTCTTGTGAAAAACAGATTGGTCCAGAAAATGTTGTTCAAATTGTAACCGACAATGCCTCGAACAATATGGCAGCTGCAAAGTTGTTGAAGCAGAGTAGGCCTCGCATTTTCTGGACCTCGTGTGCTGCCCACTCGATCAATCTTATGCTTGAAAGCATTGCAAATCTTCCAAAGTTCAAGAAGACAATTGATCAAGCTAAGACGTTGACCATCTTTATCTATGCTCATCACAAAACATTAGCAATGATGAGGGCGTACACAAAAAAGAGAGACATAGCGAGGCCGGGAGTCACTAGATTTGCATCATCGTTTCTATCTTTGCAGAGCATATTCGAGAAAAGAGAACAATTAAAGGCAATGTTTGGGAGCAATGAATGGGACCATTGCAAATTTTCAAAGACCGGTAAAGGAAAAGTAGCTTACGAGACTGTGGTGAGTATGGGATTTTGGAATGGCATTTCCTCATGTTTGCAAATTTTTAGGCCATTAGTAAAGGTGCTTCGACTTGTTGATGGAGACAAGCCATCAATGGGCTTTGTATACGGCGAGCTTCTCAAGGCAAATGAGGAGATTAAAGCATCCCTACACAACATTGCTAAGAACTACCAACCGATCATTGATATTATTGATGCAAAGATGAAAGATAGACTCAACAGTCCACTTCATTTGACGGCTTACCTCTTAAATCCATTATACCATTATCGTGATCCTTTACTTCATTTGGATGAGGAAGTTACAATTGGAGTCCTTGATTGTATGGAGATTCTATTCCGCGGGAATCTCGAAATGCAAATGGAAATTATGCAAGAGGAGCTACCACAATACAAGAGTAAGCAATCTCTTTTTGCTAGAGAGATGGCGATTAGCTTGTGCATGAAGGATGACAACTTTGAAAAGTTTGATCTAGGTAACTAATTATTTTATTTTGTATTTTAAAATTTTTGATTAATTACGTTTGTGTAAATATTAAATATTAAATAATGAATCGTATATTCATTTTTTGTGTAGTGGATTGGTGGGCAAATTATGGAAGCAACACTCCTAATTTGCGAAGGCTTGCCATGAGAATACTTTCTTTGACTACTAGTTCATCGGGTTGTGAAAGGAATTGGAGTGCATTTGAAGGGGTTAGTAATATTTATTTATATCTCTTTATCTTTATTCTTATTTCTCATAGAAATTTTTAGTTATTGTTAATTCATATTATGTGTTTATCACTTTTCTAGATACACACAAAGAAGAGAAACAGACTTCTAACCGAACGATTAAACAATCTTGTGTATGTCATTTTCAATGCCAAATTGATGAACAAGCACAAGAAGTTAATGGAGAATAATATAGAGGTTTTATTAGCAAGAGAGGATCCAAGTTGTGTTCAAGATTGGATTGTTGATGGAGTTGGATCGGTTGATGATGATGTTGTGGAGGGAGGCCAACTTAGAGAACTTGACGATGATGATTTTTCATCCGATGAGGAAGAAATGGAGGTTGAAGTGGAGTATGAGTCTGAAAATGAAGAGATTGTGCATGGCACTACCACTCATGACTCAACTTAATTAGTTAATTTAATATTTTGATAATTTAATGTGAAACATGTTTTTTTGTGACTTGGGATGCTAATTTGATATTTTGATCATTTGATGGGGGATGATGTGAAACATGTTGGAGACTTGGATTGACTGATTTAGTAGGTTTGAATAGTTTGATCTTTATTATGATTTTTTTTATTGGTAATATTTCTGTTTTTTTTTTTCTATATAAAAAAATAAAAATAAAAAATAAATAAATAAATTGGAATCGCCTAGGCGGCGCCCTAGGCGCTAGGCGGTCAGAAAATGCCCGACTAGTGATTTCCGATTTCTGCAACCTTGGTTGGAAAGCACACCAATCAATATTGCTGGAGATACTGTGCTTGAAGAGGTTCAAGAGACAGTAAGAACAGTTCCTGTTGAATCAACTCATGATAACTCTAGCTTTGAGATGTTGAAAAAGCATAATGAAGAGTTACAAGCCAAGCTGGAAGCTACATTGAAGCAATTTCAAGAAGCTACTGAAAAATTGGAAAGATTGACTGCTACCAATTCATATGAACAAGTGTTGGAACACACTATGTCCAAAATCTATGATCTGCATAGATTGCAAGAAAAGAAACTTTCTGTTGAGCTGCAAAACAAAGTTGAGCTGCTTATGACACCCTTGAAGGAATGGCAGGATGAAGCCAAAAAGGGGGAAGATAAAGTCATGAAAGTGATGGAGCAGACTCAAACTCAACAAGCTCAGTTGGTTGTGAGTCAAGATGAGTTGAAAGCAAGTCAGGATGATCTGAAAGAAGAGATCATTAGTTTGAAGCTAAAAATCAAGGTGGAAGACAACAAACTGAACCTCAAGGTGCAATAATTGAGAAGAACATTGTTGAGTCTTCTTCTGGAAAGAAAAAGAGAAAACTGATCCTGAATGATGAAGAAGAGGCTGAAGAGACTGGTAGGGTTACCAGATCTAGAAGTAAGCTGAAGCATGTTGTTGGAAGTAACCAGCCAAGTGATGAACAGATGGCTGAAGCTGCTGAGAAGCACAATGAGTTGCTTGCTAAAAAGAAAGCTGAGTTGTCTGAAAAGAAGAAAGCTGATGAACAGCTCAGAAAGCAAAAGTTGAAAGATGCAGAAGCTGCAAGGAAAAAGTTTGATAATCGAGTTGCTACATTGAAAAGGAAAAAGAAATCAAATTCAGTTGGAAAAGTTATTGGTGATAACTATTTGGAATTTATTGTTGATCCTGAAAATTTGGAATATTGGAATGATCTGAAATTGAAATGGCAGATTGCTAATTTCATTGTGAAGAAATTTGGTGATCATTCAAGCAGAGAGGATGAATATTCTGATTTTGAGGAGTTCATGATGAACATAGCAAGGAACTTCTGGGAAGATATGCTATTGTTGGCTGCTGCTGCAGAAATACAGATCTTATGTCCGGAAGAACCTGTATGGGATCCTCCAAAGTTAGAGAATGGAAAACCTGATCTGAAAGAATTTGGAAACATTATTGCTAAGATCATTAAAGATGAAGGAATCACTGATCATAAGCACATGATGGAAATCAAGACCAGAATGTATTTGGCATTCAGAATTCCTAATGAAGATTGAAGATGAAGGACTAAGCTCAAGAGATAACATTTCTTAACCTTATCTTTATTTCTTTATTTGATATTTCTGTGACTATGTGAATTAGTTGTAATATGTGTAATATCTGATCTTAATCTGAATATGAATCTGATTTTGTATTTGATGAACTGTTATGAATGACTATATGCTTAACTACTGATTTATTAACATTTAAGTAGTTTTGGCTTCATAAAAAAGGGGGAAATTGTTGGGATATGAATCCTATAAACAATGTTCTAATTGATGATTATATGTTTTGATGGCCAAAAAAAACTTGAAGTTAATGGATATATGTGAGTTATATGAATTAGGATTACTGATCTTAATGTGTTATGAAAACTGAGTTTACTGATCTTATGTTTTACTGATCTGATATATGAACTGTTTAAGAACTAAGCTGAGAATGAATTGTATAGACAGCTTATAGTATAGGATTTAGATGTACTCATCTGTATATATAGTTCAGTTGATGTATAGATAGGTTTTATATATTTTGTAAAGTTGTATTCTATTGTATTCAGCATTGTAAAAGTTCAGAGCAGTAGATTAGATTGAAGAAAGAAGACTAAGAGATATCAGAAGACTACTTCAGGATATGAAGATTAAGAAAAGTTTTTTTTTTAAGGAAGCAAGAACAGTTTTGGAAGAACTGTGCTGACTGACCAAGAGCAGTAAAATGAAGAAAAGTAGTTTATTGTGCTGAGTTAGTTGGATTGAAGAATAAGTTTGGATAACTTATTTGAAGCGTAACTGAAGATATATTTGAAGATATGCTGACTTGGAAAGATAAGTTTTAAGTTGGTTACAAGAAGGAAGTTACAACAAGAAACGGTTATGAGTTAGTTGAGAGTTAGTTTCACAAACTGCTAACTGTCATACTAAAGCTTATAAATACCGTGTGATCTTCTGCTTGAAAAGACTACTGATACAATTACTATTCAAGAGAAATTAAGAGCATTCAAGTATTCAAGAACGCATATAGTAAAGAAGATCGAACTAAAGAGAAGCCACATATCTGAAGAGAAGAATCAAAGGCTACTACGAAGAGAAATTTTACTTTTCATTTTAAGTTTGTACTGTGTAAACAAGTGTGCTAGTTACTTGTGAAATTACCCTCTAGACTTTTTCTTAGCTTACTCAATCTTAACTCAACTTTTGGGACCAACATTATGTCACATCAAAAGTGATGTTATAATATTTTATTATTGTTAATAGTGAAAGAAAAGTAAGAAAGAGAAGAAATTAGGAGAGGGAATGAGTGTGTGAAAGAAAAGTAAAAGAGAGAAGAAAGTATGAGAGAGAATGAGTGATTTGATTGTATAAAAATAGGTGTATAGGTGTATTATAGGGGTGGATTGGTATTTGGATTTGTATTTGGATTGAGAGAGATTGGATTGGGATTGGGCCAATCCAATTAAATCCGGATTGACCAATCCCAAAACAAACACTGTCCAGTGTGATTAGCATTACAGAGGTAAAATAACAAGTTTTTTTTTTAAGAGAAATTCTCAAATGCACCCTGTGCAGGTGCACTCGACTTCTTATCCTTATTATCTTTTTTTCATGTTTTACGGTTTTGAGTTTCTCTCTCATCATTCTTCCCCAATTTTAAATCCAATTCGAATCTGGTTTTGTTTTCCTCAGATCCAATAACAGAGGTCGAAACTCGGTTGCTAATTTCAGAATCGGTATATCAGATTCATCCCTATTTTCAGACTCACTTTCAGTTCCCGACGTGAAATCCAGGTCAAAGTAGGAGCCGTCGCCGGAGTAGAATTTGGTGATGCGGCGAGCATTAATTAGAGAGGACGGTGGGGGCGGCTGTAGTGCACCAGTAGGTAAGAAGAGCGAAAGCTTCAATGGTGGGTAGAGGCGTAGAGCCAGTCTTGTGAAACCAACACATGACTCAACACTGCATTTCCGATCTGCACCACATCGATGATCATATATATATTTATATATGCAATTAATTATTATGTTTACAATTAATTAATCTGTAATTAACTTATAATGATCCCTTTGAGATTGATGATTCTGCATTTCTCTCATCAAGAAAGCAAGCGTCTTCTTCAGGCATCAAGAAAGGGAAATTCTTCTTCTTTTTTTGCCAAATCGTTTTTGTTTTTGTGTTTCTGATTTTTATTGAAAAGTGGAAAATTTATTATTGCAAAGTGGTGGATATTTTAACTGAAAAGTGTAATTTTTATTATTGAAAAGTGGTGGATATTTTAACTGAAAAGTGTAATTTTTATTATTGAAAAGTGGTGGATATTTTAACTGAAAAGTGTAATTTTTATTATTGAAAAGTGGTGGATATTTTAACTGAAAAGTGTAATTTTTATTATTGAAAAGTGGTGGATATTTTAACTGAAAAGTGTAATTTTTATTATTGGAAAGTGGTGGATATTTTAACTGAAAAGTGTAATTTTTATTATTGAAAAGTGGTGGATATTTTAACTGAAAAGTGTAATTTTTATTATTGAAAAGTGGTGGATATTTTAACTGAAAAGTGTAATTTTTATTATTGAAAAGTGGTGGATATTTTAACTGTTATTACTGAGAAGTGGAAATAGTTATTAGTGAAAAGTGATGTCTATAATTAGTGAAAAGTGGAAATAGTTATTAGTGAAAAGTGGAAATAATTATTAGTGAAAATTGTTATTTATTATTAGGGAAAAGTGTTGTTTATTATTAGTGAAAAATGTTGTTTATTATTACTGAAAAGTGGAAATAGTTATTAGTGAAAAGTGTTGTTTATTATTATTGAAAAGTGGAAAAGGGTTGTTTTATATTACTAAAGTGGAAATATTAAAAAAAAAAAAAAAGTTATTAGTGAAAAGTAAAAAATTCACGACACATGGAAATAGTTATTAGTGAAAAGTGTTGTTTATTATTATTGAAAAGTGAAAAAGGGTTGTTTTGTATTACTAAAGTGGAAATATTAAAAAAAAAAAAAAAAAAGTTATTAGTGAAAATAGTTATTAGTGAAAAGTGTTGTTTATTATTATTGAAAAGTGAAAAAGGGTTGTTTTGTATTACTAAAGTGGAAATATTAAAAAAAAAAAAGTTATTAGTGAAAAGTAAAAAATTCACGACCCCGTGACCTTATACCTATTTTCAAATATGGTAACTACCAGGCCAGCAGTTACTTTGTTATTGAAAATTCGCGTTTTTGTGTCTTATAGTTGGTCACTGGTCGCATAGGGTGCACGTGCACCCTATGCACAGGAGACCAACTCTTTTTTTAAAGGTTTACAAGATCATACAAGATGATAAAACAGTTCTAAACTCTAGATTTTCGAACCGAGACGAATCCAAGCGGCGTCGTTGTCCCCTCCAATCGTGAGGAAGTGAAAAAACGAGCGAAAACTTTATCCACCAAATAAGCACAAATCTCCATTTTTCGATTAGAAACACCACACACTAATGCATCAACATATCAAGAAAAATAAAAATAAAAATATGAAAATAAAAATCACCCAGCACCATACTCTTCATAGACATTCAAACCCTAAGCACCAACAGGTCCCAAAAGAGGGAAAAATAGGTCACATTAAAGAAAAATATGCCGCACATAGTGCAAAAAATCGGAGAAACCAATGCCAACAAAAAATTATGAACATAAATTAAAAACAAAAACAACTAAAAAAACAGTAAAATTTTATGAGACCATCTTATCATAAGATTCATATCACTTTATAATGAAGGTTATTACTTTTAAAATAATACATGTAAATACAAAAATTAAAAAAGTGATACACTTACATTATTAAAATGATAAATAGTGTTATTTCAAGGTTGAATATTTCCTTATTCATTCGTCCCCTCCCCTCCCCTCCCATGGTTCTTTTATGTATCAGCTTTTACAACTTCAACAACTCTTGTTTCTGGCTGATTAAACAAATTGTTGGGTCCTTTTCTTTTCCAACCCCCCACGTCTTTGATTCCACGACTTTTCTCAAATGACTCGACATTTTTCTTTTTACTTAACCAAAATCCGCAACAAACCAAAAGGGTTTTTCTTCCCCTTCAATTTCTGTAAATATGAGCAGAGGGAAGAAGCTTCTCGACATTGAACCTCATAAGGACCTCGTTTTCCATTGTCAGTTTCTATTTTAATGTTTTCTCTCAATTATTCTGATTATTTTTGTTGATTCTCTGTTATGTGTTTTTGCTTGATTGATTGATTAGTTGAGGTGGGGAAGCAAGCATCTTGTGCAATTCGATTGTATAATAACTCCCAAAATCATACTGCTTTTAAGGTAATGCATTTTAACTTTAAATATTTGTGTATTGGTGGTCATATAACACTCTCATTTCATACTTTAATAATAATTTCAGTTTATGAGCTCAAACCCCAGAAAATTGTTCTATGTTCGACCCAGAACTCAAATTATTTCGCCTGGATCATCTTGTCATGTTGAAGGTGCTTAACAATACTTATTTTACTCTTATGTTATTCTGATATCATAATGTAAATGGTGTTTACACATTGTTTTGTAGCTACTGAATATGCATAGAATGCTGAAATATGTGAGAGTGCATTAGATTGATTCATCATTTTGTTTAAATGGCATCCATTTTTCTGATTTCTTATTTAGATTGAACTTGGAATACTTTTGGTCCAAGAATAGACAAATCGAACAATATAAATTCAGGGTATATCACTACATTTAGAAAATTGTATTTGTCGATAATGACAGATTGTTGCCGTTGTTACTTTTATTTAGCAACCTGTGGCAAGAATGGGTTGAGTTTGTTAGAACGGATATTTGACCTTATTAGAACTCATTAGAGAGAGACATAATGAAACAATCACTATGCAAGACTGTTTAATATAAGATGTTACAAAGGTGTGGTTAGATACATTTACGGGATTCTAACCTAATTTGTTGCATATAAGGTTGTCACCTTAAGCCTCTGGCTGAAATCCTGCTACATTTTCAAAAATCAAGCTCCTATATATCAGACATAAATGAAGCTCCAACTAGGAGATTATCAGGCTTGAAGTAAAATTTTGGCTTAAACGTGGATGCAAATGATTGACATATTCCTTAAACTCTGTAACAAGCCTTCCTATGAGCATTCTTTTCTCAAGTGTTGTCTAGAATTACTCCTAGGATTAAAATTAAAATTTCTGTACATTTTCGACCAAGGAATCATTGATAGATTGACCCAACGTTGTTCTCCCCTTTTAATCCTAAAAAATGTTGAATATGTGACATTTGCAAACTGCTCTTCTTAACTAGTTGCTTCCCCTTATTATTATTGAGTTTGTTGATTTCTCATTTAAAGCTACCACAGTTGTTCATTTCTTGTTTTTCTTCCAACTATTTTTATTTCTAGTGATAAAGATGTCTTTCTGAGAAAGTCGACCCTAAATTGTGTATTCTGCAGTAATTATGGCTGCTCAAGAGGAGGCCCCTTCTGAGATGCAATGCAAGGATAACATTTTGATTAAAAGTGTCGTTGTACATCCGTCATATACAGTAGAACAATCTCAGCCACTGGTAAGAGTGCAGGCCAACAAATATATTTGTTCATACATCTGTAATTAATTTCTTAGGGTTGTGCCAGCAGGACTAGCACCTATTTCATAAATTGTCATTCTATTTATATAAGGGTTGAAATTCATTCTGGTCCCATAGCCTTTGTCTTATCCACAAAAGGTCCAACAAAAGTGAAGGTTTTCAATTTAATCCCATAACTCCTTGATCCAACTGATTTTTGTCCCAAAGTTTCTGGAATTTGAAGTACGGCATCGTTTTGGGACCTTTTGCGGAAAAGAGTCAAAAGACGGAAGCTATGGGGCCCATTTTACAACTCACATGCCCAAAAATACATTGTACTTCAAATCCCGGTGAGTTTGGGACAAAAATTGGACCAATTAAGGAGTTATGGGATTAAATTGAATAACTTAACTTTTTTGGGAGCTTTTGCAGAAAAGGCAAAAGTTATGGGATCAGAATGGATTTTAAATCACTTTACTATATCCCAGTGTACTATTCACAAATTTAAAAGATTTTTGATGCCTTGTGGCTTGTTGCATTCCACTGATTAATATATTATGTGTAATCTTTTTTATTCGTAGTTCAAGAAAAACAGGTATGAGGATGGGGACTGGAAATTGAGAGTCGTGTATGTTCTTTCAAATCTTGATAGATCAGGAGAAGAAAGTATTTTGCTCAATGGATCAACAGTGCAAGAAAGAAGTTTGAATGACACTCAGGTTGTTCACTTCTCTCAAAATATTTCTTCCATACTTGTTTATTCTCTGGAAAAAATATATTATTGAAATCATCGATTGCCAAATCTTAGATGTGAGTGCTCCACCTCAAAAATCTTGACTTCACTAAATCGTGTCTCTGTATTTATGCATACCCACCAGATATTTACCCTGGGAGCTCAATTAGTTTATGCTTTACATTTGGTATATTCACCCTTGATACGGAGACTAGTATGATACCTATTTTTGCAGTCAAACGCAAGATCGCAGCTACTAAAAATTATCTTTGTGGCTCGAGGTTTGAGAAATCTCTGAGTTATGTGCCCTAATGTTTTCATGAATATTAGTTTGTGTTAAGTTACTTTCTGCAATTAAGAACCTAGTTGCATTAGAGAGTTGAGACTAATATTGGTTATTTCATAGATTGGTCCAAAACGAAGAACAAGTAATTGCAATTAACAAGGAATGGTTCCATTTCGAAAATTTAAGTACTAGGAGAACGAGAAGTACTGATACTGCAAATTTATTGATAATACATCTGAAACATAGATTTTTTTGAAATGGAATATGTTAAAAAATATTTTTGTAAATCTTGTAATTTTGTTAAAATGACAATTTATATGGAAATGAAGTAGCATAAGAGATATATATCTTAATTTATTGTTAAGGTATTAATATACTAGCGAAAAATATTAAACAGGAAATTGTGTATCAAGTTTCTTTAGCTTTTATTTGTACGTAAACCAGTATTATGTTCATGCTAGAGTCACGGTTTCCCCTTTTTTAATTTTTACTTGTTTTACAATTCAAAGTATGCCTTCTTTTATCTTGTATTTCCCGTCTAGCTACACGATCTCCCAATATGCTTTTATGTGACATAGGAGTCCTAATAAATGTTATTTCCAGATTTTAGTTGTGGGCATAATAATATTTGTTACTATCTCAGACGATACAGCAGGAGAACAGAAATGGGTGGCGTGTTTGGAAATTTTGGAGGAGAGGCGTGAGTATTGCGTTAGCGTGTTTGATGTTTGGGTACGTCCTCATGAAGATGCTTCCACTCATATGGTAATCATGATGGTTTTGATCCTTGGATTTTCTTTCTATATTATGAGGTTTTTGAGGCCCATTTCTTCTGATTTCAAATCCTTCTAGTTGTATATTGTACGGAGTAGTTGTTCAGTGGAGTAAATTGTGGGTGTTGCGCTTGCAGGAGTTTGAGCTTTATGATGACGGTTTTTATAGTAAAGATGGGGAGGAGGGTGGTGTCTGACTCTATTGAAGATTGGATTGCTAAAGCAGTATTCTACGTCTGTGTTTATTGGATTCAGGCTCTCTTCCGACGACTCAGAACTTCGCCTGATTCTAGGGTTTCAAACGTTCGATGAGAGCGAATGTGAATACGAATGATGATGATTCATCATGCGACCATGCATCTGTTGTGATTGTTTCTCAATACTTGTCATGGGGTGAATTCATATGCAATTTCTCTCTTTATAGTGGCTTTTTGGTCTTTTTTTAAGCACAAGTGCCACTTAAAGTCTTTTTTTTCTTGTCCAATACCTGTTTTTGTATTACATTTATATGTGTTCTTTCTTTCTCCACTTGCATTTTCTAATATCAACTCTACCAGTAGCATAGACACACATGAGTATTGGATAGTGTCTTGGTGCCTAACAGACAAGTGGTGATTTTAGTTATCAAAGGTTTAAAGATGTGTGTGTGTATGTTTTTAATGTGTAAAAATGAATGATGATGTTGTTATTTATAAGTGTAATGATTGAATAACCCCGGTGTAGTTGAAAAATATATTTGAATCAAAATACTATTGTATAACTAAAAATAAAGAGAACCCAAACTTCTCAAATCAAAAGGAAAATAATGTACAATAAAAGATGTGCTAATTCATTCGGTAACTAAATGTTTGTCTAAATTTTGGAAATGTATTTTGCCTTTTATTTTTTCAATCAAATACATTTTGAATGAAATCTTTTAATAATATTACAATTTTATCATTTTTCTGGATGTCCAAATTCTAGACATTTAGTACCATTTGTTCATAACCCATTTAGTAACTATGAACCACGTAGTTTGCTAGTACGATACACTTTTAAAAAAAGATGGATCAATATGAACTTATGTGTTAAATGGAAGGAAAAATGCAACATTTGATGAATCTTACACCATAAGAAAAAATGTTGAAGTGTGTGCTACAATTTTGAATGCAACATCTCTATGAACAAATTTATTATTATTTTCCGTAATTATTTAACCTACATTCTATGTTTTCTTCTAGATAATGCTTAATTTTCTTCATAATTCAAATATATAATAACCACATTTTTCTGTGCTCCTGTATGTGGAGATATTTCTTCAAAACTTTTCACGTTTTTCTCACATTTTCAAAAAATTCTTTAGCTTGTAAATATGATAACTTCTAGAATTTTTCAATGCGGATTTTTTTTTCCTCTCGAAATTCATTGCTTTAAGTGTTTATTTCATTTAACACTTTTTTCGTTTGAGCTGGAAATTCAAATTCTCCTGTTAATAATTCATACTATAGATTAACATCATATTTTGTAAATAATATCATCACGCGCTTCGGATCAAATAGAGAAAGAAATAAGAAAGTTATACCAGAATAGAGAAAGAGTCATACAAGACTATGTGTATTTAGTTAAAAATGTACTAAGTAAATCCACTTGTTCGTGAAATAAAAAATGAGTAAATAAAACTCATTTAAACACATGTTTCAAAATAATCAGAACAAATATGAAACAAACCATATCAGAATGGTATGAAAAACTAAGTTAAAAAACGACTAAGCAAACTCTATCACCTAATATAATAACCTAATCAACTTTGTTTTGGAGTTATATTAACTTGATACAAAGAGGAGGGAAAATATCACTTTTAGTCACTAAACTTTACCACTTTTCACATTCGGTCACACACATTTCATCACTATCAAAATTGGTCACTCACTTATTCTTTTTTATCAATTTTGATGCTGCTTTTAGTCAATCCGTCATTAACTAACGGAGAAAAGGTTTTGAGCACCAACTTTTATTTTTCCTCTCTTAATTCCTAAACCCTAAACCCCCAAACCCATTTTTTTTTAAGGTTTTTAAGGGAATCCCTGTTGAATCCCATGCATGATTTTTGTTTCTACACCCCATGCATGATTTTTGTTTCTACACCTGCATGATTTTTGTGGTATGTCTACAGTGTGTTGGTCGAATGGTCCCATGATTTGAAAATGACAATCATCTGATTTCATAGGAATGCATCCAGCTGCTTCCTTCATATTTTTCCATCTTATCACCCGTAATTCCAACACGATTAAACTCAACATCATGATCAACATACTTTTTATATAACATATCATACTCATCCATATCATATTCACTATCAACTAGAACGTCACTATCTTCGGAATTTTCAGAATTGGAGGCCCCAGGCTCATTTAAAATCATATTATCTAAAAAAGACATATCAATTTCAGGACCAAAATCACCACCATCAACCACAGTCATTTCCCTCTCACTATCTAAATATTGAAAACAAACCCAATTTTTTTTTTTTTTTGATAAAAATGTAAACAAAACTAATTAACCCATATATTTAAACGCAAAAGTTATAGAAACTTACAGTATTGGGGTGCAGAAGTCTGGTTCCTTTTAGACATCTTCTTCATACAAACTCAAAATCACTCGGTTTGAGAGTTTAGGGTTAACGAATTAAAAGAGGAAAAATAAAAGTTGGCTCAAAACCTTTTCTCCGGTAGTAAATGACGGATTCACTAACAGCAGCATCAAAATTGATAGAAAATAATAAGTGAGTGACCAATTTTGATAGTGATTAAATGTGGGTGACCAAATGTGAAAAGTGGTAAAGTTCAGTGACCAAAAGTGATATTTTCCCCAAAGAGGAAAATCAAAGCATAAGTAAAACTCTCCATGATCTGAACAAGATGCAAAAATTGTTGTAACAACAGCTGCAACATCAAACTCCTGCACATTTGCATCTTTATTGTTCAGTCCCCATATCTTTAAGCTTGACTTACACTTTTCCAGCAATATCTAGAAGATCATCATAAACTTGTTCATCATCAGGTTCTTCAGCCACTAATGGTTGCAAACATCTGGCTCAGTAGCAACTTCTTCAATCTTTACTACCTAGCCTTCCCCAGACTCATTTACACCATCAGGAACTGTTGCAGCAACAAATCATCCTCCCCGTGTAGCAGAAATCATCCTCATCCAGTAATCTTTCAAACTCTAGCTCATTGATAGAATCCTACAAGTGAGTCAATTGGGCAAGTACAAAATCCCTTGAAACAAGGATGTGGCAATTAGTGTTGGGAGTAGCATCTGGAACTTCAGGTTGAACTCTATCTGAACCAGATATAAGAAGATTACCCTTCTGAATTCTGAAAAACAGATCCATAAAATTTCATCATATGATGAAAGATTGTCATCCCTAAGTTGAAATTCCTCATTAGTCATCACAACAATAAAAAAGAAAAGTTTGACTGATTGTAACTTTAGTAGAGTTTGTAGATGAAATCCAATTGCACATAATAATTTTATGCAATTGCTTGACTAAAGTTATTGTGTACAATTGATTCCATCTATAAACTCTACTTCCTTCTTTATTGTATTGTTGTGATGAGTAACCTCTACTTTAAGGATGACAATCTTTCATCATATGATTGTATTGTTGTGATGAGTAACCTCTACTTAAGGATGACAATCTTTCATCATATGATGAAATTTTCTGGGTCTGTTTACCCAGCTCTCATTTATGGTTATTTGAGGAGTAATGACTATCAAAAAGAGAGGCATGGCATGTTGAGGGGGAGAGTACCTCAAATGATTGTTTCTCATGTTTTGATGAGGGGTGATAGAGTCATTGATCTTCTTATACTTGGTCCGAATAGAGTTCAACCTCCAGATGTTGCTCCCAATGCTCCCAACACTGATAGCCACATCCATATTTCATGTGAGTGGGAGTACCTACAGCCCCTGCACCAATTCCTGATGGTGTAAATGAGTCTGGGAGAGTCACTGAGGCAATCAAGCTAATGTTGAGTCAAATGTTGTTGCAAACTTTGCAACATTGGTGATTGAAGAACCGGATGATGAACATGTCTACGATGATCTTTCAGATATTGCTTGAAGACAGGAGTTGGCTGAACAATAAAGATGTAATGTGCAGGAGTTTTGATGTTGTAGTATTTACTTTGATTAGTTAAGTTCTAAACAAACTCAATATTTAATTCCCTTAGTTGATTAGGTTATTATATTAGATGATAAAAGTTTGCTTTAATTTGAACTTAGGTTTTCATATTATGACTTGTTTCATATTTGCTCTGATTACTTTGAAACATGTGTTTTATACCATTATCTTTTTTGTAGTGACGAATCTTGTACATGTTCTTAAGAAAAGGGAAAAAAAAAATGAATTTGTCCATTTTTCGGAGTCTCAAAGGGACGTGGAAACACATAAGAACTCTTGAATGGAAATGGAAAAAGGATGGAACTCGAGTTCCTTCGGAATCGACAATTAGCAGACCTAGATTTACACATTATTCTACATAATTCTTTGGTAGAATGGAAAGAATTAGGGTAAGAAGGGCTCATGGGGAATGAATGGAAAGATCGAAAGGTTGGAAGAAGAAATGATTTTTTGGTTAGACGCATGAAATTGGCTAAGCATTTTCTTTGAACAAATATAGAACCAGAATGGATGGTTTTGTGTCTATTATCGGTTATTATTTACTCACTTTGATTTCAGAAGTTATTTAAAAAACAAGTTGATTTTCTTAGTACATTTTTTTACTAAATACCACAAAGTCTTGTATAACCTTCTTATTTCTTTCTCTATTTGATCCGAAGCTACAACAGGTGTTGACTTTGACTAGTGCATGAATATGATGTTAATCTCTAACATGTACATAATACTGATTTATATATGTTCTTATATGTACATCAGGTGTGCTATAGCACAAAGGTCAAATTGGAAGAAATTGTTGATGTTGAAGACTTATGGTATGTTTGTTTTGGGATTACGTAGGATGAGGAAAATCTTGGATGGGGAAATCCTGATGAATAGTAATTGTGTGTGTTTGTTTTGAGATTTTGAATAGGATGAGATGTAACTTTATGTCAAATCAAATTGTGTAAGAGTAGTTGGATGGGATGTAATAGTAAAATGTATATGTATTTTTTAGGGGTGGATGTAGTTGGATGGGGAAATCCCGATGTGAAATCCCGAAGTAGAACAGGACGTGGGACGTGGTTACGTCCCACGTCCGGACGGGTGAGTCCCAAAACAAACATGCCCTTAGTGATGTTATCAAAGACGTTATCATCTAAGGCTGCAACATCTTTTTTTTTTTTTTTTTTGAAGTCTCGAGCATCCGATTCTATGACCGACTAATCACGGGGAACCAATCACACCGCCCACTTGCGGGGGTCCCGTTTAAAGCCAGAGCTTTGCGCTTTGTATGGACATGGCCCCATAGAAATTGTTTGCACCTTAGAGGGTTTGAACCTGAGACCTAGAGAGGAGCATACTCCTAAATCTCAAGCCTATACCACTAGGCCAACTCCTTGGGGTTTAAGGCTGCAACATCTTAATTTTCAACCTTTCTTATTTGTTATAAGCTAAAATTTCAATGTTCTACCTAATGCTGCCTTTGATGTTGTAAGTTGTAACATGCAGGTTGAGGATCTAAAAGGTTCTACACGATTCTGGAATAGAAGGATCCAGAAGGTTGGAGAATATGCTAGATCAAGCGGTTGCATGAGGAAACTTCAAGAATAGGCTGGAAGGTGCTAGAACTCGCTGGAATTGAAAGTGGACGAAAAAGAGGAGATCATGGATAAAGGTTATATGCTCATTTCCCACATATATAAATCGGCCAGAACGTCTTCACTAATTTTTAAACTAGTGTTCATCTTGTTAGGAATTTATTGTCATTAGCATGTTCATTTCGTTGTGCCAAAGTATACTAACTTTCTATACAACATAGACTTTCCTACACGTCTATAGATAAAGAAATCATATAGTTAGATTAGTTTTTTATAGTGTTTTACACTTAAACTACATTTAGATTTGATAGTTTTTATATAGTCTTATTTTCGTTGTGAAAGTTATTTCATACACCATTTGTATTCACTAAGGGCATGTTTGTTTTGGGATGGGAAATCTGGATTTGGAATTTCGAAACTCCACCCCCGTTACAGTTTGGGATTTTGATTCAGGATTTTAAAATACCACCTTATAACTCTATAAAAGTCAACTCTATAAATACCTACAAACCCTATATATAAATATCTATAAAACATATAATCCTATACTATAAAGTTAAATCATATACTACATAAATCCCAAAACAAACAAAACATAAAAAGTATTAGGATTTTGAAATCCACTAAATTTTGAAATCCGGATTTCAAAATCCCCAAAAACCAAAAACAAACATGCCCTAATTGATTAGTGAAAGTTTAGTCATGAGGCTCACGCATAGTTTTTTAATTAAAATCTATGTAAAAGTTATTTCCATCGTGTCTTTGTGTTTTCGCATTTAAAGTCTTTCGTTATTCATATATTCTGATATTCTATAATCGAGTCAATGTTACATTAAGTGTTATAACATTTTGTGTAGCATCAGTCTTGTTTTACTTAACACGCACACTCTCACTTATCACTTCATTTTCTAGTTAAAAGCACTATTATCATAAGAAAAGCAATTAGATGAGAGTATAAACCCAAGATAAGAAACAAGCAACAATGCACTAACATTTCGTAATAAAGCAGCATATACTTAGTTGTGGTAGCAACGGTGGTACATCGACCAAAAATGGGAAGTTACCCTCCGTCCCGGGATGACTTGCATGCAAAAACAGGCACACTTTTTAAGAAAATTGGACTTAGTAGGTTGTGGGGACATTTAAAGGAAGTATATTTTGTGTGATTTAGTGAGGTGTATTGTAAAATGTAGCTCCAAAATATTTGGCAATTTTAAAAATAAAATGATATTGCGAGAGTATTGATTTTGTGGATTATTTCCATATTGAAAATGTCCAAGTAATCGTGAGATGTTCTAAGGAAAAGGAAAGTGTACTAGTAATCACAGAACATAGGGAGTACAATAAGGAACAGAAGATCTAAAGTTTCTTCAACATATGTTGAATTTATCAACTGGAAGATTCTGGAAACCAGTAAAGCTTCTGATTTCAACTGAAAAGAAAGCATGTGATCGCAATTCGCAAGTCACCTTTATTGGGTCTTTTGAAAGCTATATCCACTATGTAAAAGAAAAGCATGTATTGAGAGAACAATCATCAATGGTGTTGGCACTAGGCCAGATATACATTCAGATGGCAGATATTGTCTTCCTTCATTACAACCTTAATAGTTATTAAACCCAACGCCTATCAAAGCATCTAAAGAGGAAACACGAAAAAGCCCTTCATGCGAAATTTTCTTGTCTCTTTCCCTATAGCATAAATAATATCACGACTCTCGATCAAATTGACAATCTACTAACAAAGGAAAAATTAGAGAAGCACAAGTCCATAATAGGCATCCATGAATTTCCATTAGCAAATCAGATAGATATAAGATACCACTGAGTGATTTCAGTATCAAATGAAACAGGTATCTCATTCAGCAAATTAGTCAAAATTCCCTATGAAACAATTATCAGTTCAGCTCCCCTTATTATCAAAATCTTGTGTCCATCAAAAGTATTTTGAGATCTCAAAGCATCTAAACAGGAAACAAAAAACACCCGTTAATGCAAAATTTTCTTGTCTCTTTTCCTATAGCATAAATAATATCACGAAGCTCCATCAAATTGGCAATCTACTAACAATGGAAAATTTTAGAGAAGCACGAGACCATAATAGGCATCCATGATTTCCCATTAGCAAATCAGATAGATATAAATGAGCAAATCCAGTATCAAATGAAACACAGGTATCACATTCAGCAAATTAGTCAAAGTTCCCTATGAACCAATTATCAGTTCCCATCAAAAGTATTTCGAGATGCAATCTACAAGGGTAAAGCCTCAATCGCAACAAGCAATCAACAAATGGAATGCATAAACCTCAACATCTTCCCCTTAGAAACATCCACACTTTCATCAATTCCATAAGATTAAAGCCACTTCAGAAACATTAAATTTCAACATACACCCTAACATTCTTCAAACTCAAATTCATAGGCACAAATATCTGAAAACTATGTGGTTCTGTACAAGAAAATTACCTCATCTCCTCCTGGAAGAAAATCCCCCATCTTTCTTAGACTTCATCATTAACAAAGCCCTTACTCTCTCTTTCTCTGTCGTTTCTCTCCTCAATCTTTCCTCCCTCAACTCCTCCAAACTCTTCTTACCTCCACTCTTTCCCTTCTCCATTACTTTCACCTCATCACATTCTTCATCATCTTCATCAACATTTTTTTCACGCTTCTCCAAATACCACGGCAATTTCACCCCTTTCCCCGCAACACCATACCCTAATCGATATGGTTCATCCTCGGGACCCACAACCCTGACCTCCTCCTTCTTCGCCTTCTTATTCCTGTTATTATCACTCGCAAATTTGCTTTTCTTCTCCTCTCTTTTCTCATCACCGACTTTAATCGGGTCGAATATCCTAATGCCTTCGAACAAATTTATGTGTTTGGAATCGGACTCCAATTTCGAGGGTTCGGCAACAGATTCGATCGGAACAGGGGCGGAGGGTGGTTCGTCATCGGCTTGGGTTGGGGGTCGGGTCGTTAAGCCGCGAGCCTGACGGAGCTTCTCGACACGGAACTCGGTGTCGCGCTTACGGGATTGCTCGCGCTTCAGCTGCTCTTCCTTGGCGGCGGCTTCCTCGTCGCGCTTGACTTTCTCTCGATTATCGTAGTTGTATACATTCCACCGCTTCTGAGGAAGGATATTTAGACCGCCATGACCTCCCATGATTCAGGTGGTTACAGAGAGGAAAAACAAGCAAACCCTAGTTTCTATGGATTTGGGATGAAATTGGGGCAGAATGAAGTAATTGGTGTTTATATGTGTAATTATTTTCGAATCATTTATTTAACGGAAATTTAATTTCTAATCCCGTTTTGCTGAAGGGGATCACTACTAACACCCAAAAAGGGTTAATTGTAAAAATATATCCAAACTTTAATTTATTTATCAATTCCCTCCGTCCTGGAAAACTTTCATTTGTTGGTAGGGATGTGCACGGTTCGGTTTGATTAACAAAAACGTTTGTAAATAGTAAATCAAACTATAAATCGTTCTTTTTTTTCAAAATCGTATTTATAAAAATCGTTCGATTTGAAACCATAATATTTCGGGCGGTTCGGTCGTTTGACCGAACCGTAGTTTTGGTTTTTTTTTTTTTTTCCTATACACAATAATTAATAAAAATGTAAAACACAATCTCAATAGAACATACAAAATGAAATCTCAATAATCTAAAATATAATTCGAATAGACGAAATGCTATTACAACGTTCACTAACTAGTTGTTAAAAAATAACTAAATAACCACAAAAATAAACAACAAACTTCTATCTTCTTCAAGATTTCAGATTGAGAGAGACTGTGAGAGGCTGAGAGCGTCGTGCATGTAGAGGCACTAAATATTAAATAGAAGAGAATGGGTAGGGTTTCTGGCTTTGGACAATTAGGTTTACGGCTTAAAAATGTCTTGAGTTTACCAGTTTACGGATTATATAATATAGAGACTATAAATCTATAGGCCATGTTTGATAGCTTAGATTAAATCTAGATTAACTATATATCATTTTTATTGGTTGTTTGATAATTTAGATTAAGGGTAGATTATGCTTTAAAATTTATAAAGTTTAGATATCATCATAATCTTAGATAATTAGTCTATGCTATTAAACATGCCCATAATATATATATATATATATATATATAAAATAAGTTCAGTTTGGTTCGATTTTTTGCGATTTTTCATTAGTGAAAATTGTAAACCAAACTATACTAAAAAAAAAAAAAAATCAATTCTAAAATCCGTAAATCAAACCGTAAACAAAAAATTGAACCATATTTAATGGTCTGGTTTGGTTCGGTCCGTTTGGTCGGTCTGAACCATACTTTGCACACCCCTATTTGTTGGAACGGAGTTTAAGGAAAAAGTGTAATAATTAAAGTTTTAGGGGTAATTTTGCAAACTTTTTTATATAAAATAAATAACGTAGTTTGATTGAGCGTATGATGGGCCAAAAAAATTTACATGAAGGGTAAATATGTGTATATCGTGAGAGTAAATATGCAAACTTTTCAAGGACGGAGTAGTACAACATACTCCCGTTTTTTTTTTCTTTACAATTTGATGCATCACTTTTTTATATTTTGTAATTCGATGCACTGATATATTTTTCGATCACTTTTAATTTAACTTGGCACAGAAAATAGTGAACTCGTCACATTGTCGACACGTAGACTATCAACTAATAAATTTTTGGGCAACCCACTATTATGTACTTGTTTGAGCAAAATATAGCAACTAAGAACCTCCTTAGAAATTCTAGCAACTAGATACGCATTTATGTGGAATGTGCCCATTTTACCCTTACTTTTGCCAACATGCAAACAGTGAGCTAGAAGCTATGAGGCGTACGATTTCGCTTGATTAGACATTACTTTTTGACATTTACTCCAAAATTTCGAAAGCAAGGCATTTGGGAAGTTCTTCGAGCTTGGGTTTCTTGTAAGGATTTAGGAGTTGGGGATTCTTGGAGCTTGGATTTTGACATAACCTCTAAATTTTCGAAAGCAACGCGTTTGACGAGTGATTGGAGCTTGGGTTTCTTCTAAAGCTTTAGGATTTGGGGATTCTTGAAGCTTGGTTTTCTTCTAAAGCCATGAATTTGAGAAAGGTAATTTCTGTTTATAAATCGCATAATATTTTTGTTTTACGCGTGATGTTGATCGACGTATCTGTTGTTTCAAAAAATTTGGAAGGTTCGAGGGAAAGCAACCATGAGTCCGGTGAAGAAATCAAAACGGGATAACAAATCACACACTGAAAAGGGTTTTTCCAACCTGGGTAAGTTGAAATTAATATTTCCTTGCTTATTTTGTTCATGTATTGAAGTACTTTTCCCTAGAAATCTTGTTTTCTTGAAATTTTGTATTTAACTTGAGAACAGATAAACGAAAGGGTAGAAATGATGATCATGGACGACATAGGAAAAAAGGTTTGTAGAAAAAAGATCAAAGTTCAAATTTAATTTTTTTTTTTCATGAGGCATTTATCTTTTTTTTGGTTAGGAAAAGGACCTGCAGTGAATTATTCATCATCGAGCATCTCAGAATCAGGTGAATAAAACTTTGAATAAAACTTATTTTTATAAGGTTTTAAAAGGAAACAATTTTGGATATTCATAGCCTTTTTCAACATCATTTATGAGTATATCATGTTGTGCCTTTTTTTATGACCATTTTGTTTTTGGATGTTGTAGAAAGTGAAGAATCTCAAGATGATTTCAAAAAGCACAAGAAATGCGATGAGCTTGAGAATTCTACGTCTGATGAATCTTCAACCGGTACATGCTTACAATTCTTGTTAGGACATTACATAAGTTCAACGTAGAATTTTCTTGATAACGGTATATTGACATAACATTTGTGTGATATCGCGTAACAGAAAGTGATTCGTTATCTATGGATAGACAAAATAATGACGTCCTTAACGAGTCTACAACTGATTCAAGCAGTGAAGAAGATTGTTCGATGATGAGTAAACGAGTCAAGCCGAATAATTGTTTTGGTTAGTTAAAAGATTAGGCAAATTGAATTTTTGGATATTTACTATAACACTGGTATAAATTGATATGAGTGGGTTGGTTTGCAGGTCGGATACAGGTTAACAAAAGAGAAACTTATTATCGATCCAATCTTCGAACTTTGATTAAGGAAGTGAATGGGCTGAAACTTAATGAAAATCACAAAAAATATATTAAAAAGACTCTGTTTTGGCTGTTTTTTGAAAGTATATATAGGGATAATTTTGAAAGCTTGTTAAAGAGGGCGAGAAAACATGAGAGCGCAATTAGACAAATAATCAAATGTTTTGATGTTGATTCTGAATCTTTCTTTATTGGGGGAGAAGTTCTTCAATTAAATAGGAGGGATGCCCAACTTATATTTGGTATTAGTTGTGGGAGCAAACCTATACCTTTGAAAGAAAAAGAGAAGATAATTCCAGTTTGGGTACGTAGATGTTTCTCAGCGGACCTAGATAAAGTTTCAGATTCTAATTTTGTGATGTATAAGAGACTCATACTCTCAAAGTTGACCGCTGTTTCGAGCAAGCATGACCGTGATAGCTATAAGGACGTTGCTCGTCTTTTGTGTTGTTACATGATGGCTATTCTGTTTTGTACCAATAAGAATTGTTCGGTCTCTACGCATATAAGTTGCTATTTAGAGAATTTCAATGAGATTTGCCTTCATGATTGGTCAATGTTAATTGTTGAGATGTTGAGTAAGCAATTGGGAAGAACCAAGAATCTTAAAGTTGGAGGGTGTGCTGTCCTACTTCCTGTAAGACTCGAATAACTCTATATTTAATATCGTTGTATATATATATTTTTTCAGTAATTATTACAATTTTTATTCATTTGAGTATATGACAGTTCTGGTTATGCGAGCATGCATCCTTGTTGAAGCCAGTGCATAAATCTGCATTCCCACGATTTCTAAAATGGGATTTAAACAAGATGAATTCAGTGGTTAAGAAGTTGAAGCTATCTCGAGATATAAAGGTAATAAATTAACATTTTATTTTGTTAAAATAATATTTAATCTTCTTAAATGTTTGAACATTTAACTCGGGGCATTTTGCAATATAACAATGTTAGGTTCGAAAGATATTGTTGAAAGCAACGTCGGACGAGAAGACAAAACTTAGGACAGTTTCTGAGTTGAGGGAAATTGAAGATGAACCTGAAGCTTCATCAGAGGTTGAATATGTTTTTGGTATTGGCTCAGATAAGGATGTTGAAAAGGATACTGAAGACTTTGAAAAAACAGGGGAAGCAAATCAATCTGAAAAGTTGGAGAAAACAGGGCAATCAAAACAATCTTCGTTTAATATGGATTCTTTTAATACAATGCGAGAGTCTGGAGAGGGATGTAGTGGAGAAAAGGATAGTGAAACTGCTTACGGTTTGTGTACAATGCGAGATGATGGTGGAGAATTCAGTGGCGAAAAGTCGACTTTCAGAGCTCTTAATGGACCATCATTCAGTATTGGGATGAGCCAGTATCATACACCACAAAGAGTTGCTACAGTCCAGATCGCTAAAGTTATGATGGATCTCAGATCAGGAGGTGTTGGGTTTGTCGAGAATATGATCAGGGGGCATGCACTGGAAAGCAAGATGAAGTTTCTAGGAGTCGTGTTAGGCAAGTTGATGAAGGTTTCCCCATGGATAATGAATCTCTCCCTACAGACAATAATGACATGGATAAGATTTCCAATGAAATGCAGAATACATCAAGGGGATTTCAGACTGAAATGCAGAAGTACGAAGCTGAGTTAAAGAATAAGGAAAATATAATTGAACGACTGAAATTGGAAAAAATGGAGTTGGAAAGACGTATAGAAGAATATACTGTTCCAACACCAACTCAGATTTACAGCAATCCGAATAACTTAGCCCAAATAGATGCAGTTGAGAAGTTGTGTATTGCAGAATCAAAGAGTGAGCGGTTGACGAGGGAAAATGAAGAGCTAAGGAAGTTGATCGAAAGACTGCGGACTGAAATGGATGGAATGAAAAAACAACTGGTTGATGTAAAGGGGGACTCTAACACAACATCGATGCATGAAAAAACAAATTCAGAAGATGGATCGCCTATTTTGAAAGAGAAGAAATTGAATAATCATCCGGATCCAAGTACTATAACCAGAGGAGTTAAGAAGAGTACTGTGAATGAAGAGAGGAAAGGAAAGGACATTACACCACAGCCTAGTACAAGAGAGCTCATTGAAATTGGGGATGAAGAAGGAGAATGTGTAAGAAAGAGGAAAGGCCGGGTTCAGAGCCAACAACCGTTGAAGCTTGACGAAAAACTTCTTACAGTGAAAAACTGTGCTACCTACATTAAGGAAAGGATCGCGGATCTGTGGGAATTTAAATCGAAGGAGTAAGTAGGGGGACAGTCTTCTTCATGATTTGATAATTACGCTTGTTTGAATGTATTGAGTGACCTATTTTTAGGCGTTGCAGGTATCCAGTTTGGTCAGGAAAATCACCATTTGCAGAAGTCACTATTGGTCACATTGTAGATATTCTACAAAACGGAATTATCTCTTCTTCGGTAAAAACAGTTCATTCTGCATTTTCTTTACGTTTCATATATTAACCCCAACATTTCTAGCCACTTATTTAGGAACTATTACAGGTGATTGATTCTTGGGGTGAGATTTTAAGGGTTATTCACTTTAAGCAGAAGCCATGTGTTAAAAGGATTGTGCTGATTACTTCGATGTGCTGGGTATACTAATATAATTGCATCTTTGTTATATACGAATAATTTTGATTATCTGAATTCTGATATCTTTTTTACTGTTATAAAACTGTCAGACTTTGATTACGGATTATGGTCACACACAAAATCAGACATTCGTCAACAACATCGAGTGGCGAGTGGCGTTTTTTTTAACTCTATGCTTCCAAGAACTGCTGGACGCGTAGATTCACACTTGAAACCAGCCTTAGTTGTTGTAAGATTTTATCTTTTTTATTTTGTTTTTTTTTTTTTATATTAATGAAAATCAATTATTTCCAATTCCAAATGATACAGGTTAAGTATGTGTGGGGTAGACTGCGAGACGCTTTCAAACTGCTTAAACCAGGTCATAACTTTTTAACAAAAGCTTTGCGAAATCCTGTTTCAGAAGATTGCGTGCAGTAGCTTTCAGGTTCATTGGATTGTGGAATTATCATATGTTACCACATTGAGAACCTAATGTTGGGAAAACAGAGTAAGAAAGGGGAATATGGTACAGTGTCAGCAAGTAACTACCGAAAACGAATGGTTGAATGGTTTATGGATCCTAAAGTAGCAAAGATTTAGGAAGTTGACTGAGAGAATTTAACATATGACATGCTAAGAATATGTGACATGACATGAGATTGATGAGTTCGGGTACTTTATTTCTAGAATATGTATTTTGAATTTTAAATGGGGCATGCGGATGGATGGGTTTATTATACAATATGCATTATGATGGTTATGAATTTGGTTATATAACTGTGCTTTGGTTTGACTATATGAATTATGCATGCCAATCAATACTCATATGAATTGGGTTATATAACTGTGCTTTGGTTAGAATTGAAAAGCATGCATTTATTTCTAGAATATGCATTGTTGTGGTTATGAATTGGTTTATCTAATTGTTTACAATTTGACTATATGAATTATGCATGCAAATCAATACTCATAGTACCTATCATCTTGATGTTGATTTTATTTAGAAAATTGGAGGTATGTCATTTGGGTGATGTCAACATATTTATCTCCAAAATTGGGAACCTGTTACATAAATCATGTCGTTTTGTAATTGCAGCAGGAGGGGACTTAGGACAATAGGGTGTACTTCGATCTACCCCAAGTTGAACAGTTCAGGTCTATGTTGAACACTTCATATAGTTTTGAACTGTTCAATTTAGGGTTGAACTGTTCAATTTAGTGTTGATCCCCTCGAATTTGTTATGTGTGGAACTTGAAGAATGCGAATTTGTTATAAATCGAACTTTACATCACCGAACTGTACATTTTTTGATGTTATAGATGCAACTTTACATCGTACAAAAATCATACTATCAATTATAATTTAATCGATTTAAACCATTTTATGGTTTGATGTACGATTTGAAGATCAATAGTCTACGATCAAATACAAAATGACACTTCGTTTTTTATAAAATAGTTCTAAACTTTACATGGCCATGTTATTAAACCAACTTTACATCGTCTGCTAAATTGAAAATAGTTGAAGCTAATGAAATCAACAATCTTTTTTATGGGCAACTAAATTGAAGCTAATGAAAACAACAATCTTGTTTAATTCTATTTTCTCGGTCACGACCATGCTCTCATTTAGTGTCGCCACTGAAAACAACAATCTTGTTCAATCCAACTTTACATCGCCATTTGTACATTTTTTATGTTATAAATTACAGTTTTAAAGCGTACAAAAATCATACTCTCAATTTTAATTTACTCGATTTAACATATTAGGGTCGAATCTACGATTTGAAGAACAACGGTCGTCATCTCCTACATTTAATTTCAATTTATCTTTATACCATAGTTAAATTCCCACCAAAGAAAAACTCTATTTTTATGGGCAAATTTACAATTCTATTTTATCGATCACGACCATTGACTCATTTAGTGTCATTGTTGAAAAGCCTGCAATTTATAGTGTCAAATCTACGTGGTAATTCGAACAATGACTACCATGTCTACATATTTCTACATTTCGTTCTTTATAAAATAGTTAAAATTGATCAAATCAACAATTCTATTTTTATGGGGAAATTTACAATTCTATTTTATCGATGACGACCATTGACTCATTTAGTGTTATTGTTGAATTACCACTTCAATGTCTAGGAAAAATAAATTTAACAAGCTACTGTCACTCAGTTTGTTGAATGTATTTTGAAATTAATCAAATCAACAATCTTGGAAAGTGGACAAATTTATCTCTTTTACCATGTCTACATATTTCTACATTTCGTTCTTTATAAAATAGTTAAAATTGATCAAATCAACAATATTATTTTTATGGGGAAATTTACAATTCTATTTTATCGATCACGACCATTGACTCATTTAGTGTCATTGTTGAATTACCACTTCAATGTCTAGGGAAAATAAATTGAAGCTACTGTCACTCAGTTTGTTGAATGTATTTTGAAATTAATCAAATCAACAATCTTTGACAGTGGACAAATTTACAAATTTACCATGTCTACATATTTCTACATTTTCCCTCTTTATAAAATAGTTAAAATTGATCAAATCAACAATTCTATGTTTATGGGTAAATTTACAATTCTATTCTATTTTATCGATCACGACCATTGACTCATTTAGTGTCATTGTTGAATTACCACTTCAATATCTAGGGAACCGAATAAATTGAAGCTATTGTCACTCATATTGTTGAATGTATCATAAAATGGTTCAAATCAACAATCTTGGACAGTGGACAAATTTACAAATTTACCATGTCTACATATTTCTACATTTCCCTCTTTATAAAATAGTTAAAATTGATCAAATCAACAATTCTATTTCTAAATAAAATTTACAATTCTATTTTATCGATCACGACCATTGACTCATTTAGTGTCATTGTTGAATTACCACTTCAATGTCTAGGGAAAAAAAATTGAAGCTACCGTCACTCAGTTTGTTGAATGTATTTTGAAATTAATCAAATCAACAATCTTGGACAGTGGACAAATTTACAATTCCATTTTATCGGTCATTGAGTTAACTTGAAAAGTTCAACAATGCTCAAATTTAGGGTAGCCATTGAGTTACATCTTCAATGAAAGGGGAAAATATTTATAAATTGAATGTTACAATTATAACTACAAATTTGAATTGCGGGACACAACTTTTCAATTAGAAATTTTAGGAAATCTATTATCTTAAAGTATGTAATGTCCTAACTTTTCAATTAGTTAACTATTACAGATCAACAATGTAGTTTTTAGTTCAATTTGAACAATGTTGTTAAATTTGATAACTTATATGATTATTTTAAAATTGAACAACCTTGTTAAATTTAATAAATTATATGATATTTTAAATTTTGAACAATGTTGTTAAATTAAACTCATTACATGATATCCACGGTACATCGAACTATGAGGCAATGGGTCTTTTCAAAATAAAAAAAGAGAGATTTTGTAAACCAAAACATCTGTTTATGCCCACTGGAAGTCCCCAATACCTGTTCAACATCTATACTAATATAATACATCTACATATTTCCATATTTATTTTTGGCGGGAAACTTTGTGGAGCGTTGATTGTTTTCTTCATTTTAATCTTGGTCGTTCATTTAGTTTTCTGTATAAATATGGTAACCCTCATTTATTATTTTTATTTAATATTTATCATTTATTACTCTTCATCTTGACCGTTGATATTTCTAGATTGAATTGTGTCCTTCGGATCAATTCCATAAAATTTGTAATGTCTTTCTCATCTTCTCTATAAATTAGACATTTTTATTTGTTATTCTTATCAGATCTCTTTTCTCTCTTTTGTTTGTTGTTTTTCTTTTATGATGATGCATTGTTATAGGAATTTTGTATTTACATCTAGATAAATAGTTTAGTTATGACTTCAAGACTTATTTATTTGTAGATTTTGATTTTATTTGCCAAAGATTGAAGATTTGGTGAAGATGTTAGTATTATTTGAAGGTTTGTTGAACAAGACTTTAACCTTATTTGTAAATTTTAATTATTGTAAATTTTAAAAATTTTGTATTACAAGAATGAAGTTTTAATTTATTGTAAATTTTTTAAATTTGCGGAATAAAATTTTAATCTATTGAAATTTTTAAACTTTTGTATCACAAATGAAACTCAGAAATCACATGAAATCGAACCCAAAAATTACAAGACTAAAACTAATGAAAACTCACTCTAATTGAACGGAAATCACAGGAAATGGAACCCAGAAATTGCATCTAAAAAAATCGTACAAAAAATCAAAATCTGACAAAAAAAATGACACCCTGCTTAAACTACCAAAATCGCTCAAATCGATATCAAAGTTTTAAGATTTTCCTAAATCGCCCAAATAAGAATAACTTTTCGTTTGTTAATGTTTTAAGATTTATCAATTTGAAATATTCAGTGTTAAACAAAACAAAAAATAGGACAAAAATAAATCCTTTTTTATCTGCATTACTTTTCATCTATTAAAAGTGTTTGAACGTACTTTTAATTCCTAATATAGGCGTTGAATAACAAAGAATGCTTGGAACGAGAGAACTCTAATTCGTCCGTTGGGAGAGCCAACAGAGGTTTCGTCGGTGGCGGCATTCCTTTGTCTTCCGACATCTTCCTTTATTATTGAACAAATAATCTGTCTTGATGGTTTGATGTCTGTTCCTGGCTTTTATCCAAAATCTGCCGTGGTCGTGCCGTCCACTGCGGCAGCGCCGCTGCTGCTCCCTCCCGTCATTTCATTTTCCTAATTTCTTGATATGCGGAGTACTTCGTAACGTTTGCAATTTTAATATATTTGGCCATTTCTATTAATTAATGGATTTGTGGCCCATAAACAATTTAACCCTAACTTTATGGTCTCCTTAATTTAAGATTTTTTCAACAATTACCTTCAATTAATTAATTAATTTGAGGATTTCAATTTTAGCAAGTATGACTAATTAAAACATTTTCCTAAATATTAGATTTTGTCAACTAATTATAATTTGAATCTTCCACGTATAATCAATTGACATGTCGCGCCCATAAACAATTGAACCCAAAATTTATGATCTCCTTAATTTATTATTATTATTTTTTTATAATCACCTTCAGTTTTGTATTCTTAATAAATTATATTAATATATTAATTAATTCAAAAATTTTATTGTAGGAGAATATATTGAACAATTAAATTTAAACCCTAAATTTATGTTTCCTTAGTTTTGTAAATTTAAATGATGTTGTGATTGTCTAATTATTTTATAAATCTCAATGTGAATTTTGAATTAATATATTAATATTATTAATTAATTTCTAATATTTAATATATTAATCTCAATTTTAATTTTGAATTAAAATTATTTACGTTGAACGATGTGTATAATTAATTGTCTTGTGGCCCACAAATAATTTAACCCTAAATTTATGGATTCCATAATTTAAGATTTTTTCAATGATCACCTTCAAATTTTTTTTTCTTCTTAATAAATTATATTAATATATTAATTTAGCCCCGAATTTATGGTTTTCATAATTTAAGATTTTTTCAATGATCACCTTCCATTTTTTTCTTAACAAATTATATTAATATATTAATTCAAAATTTTCATTGTAGGACAATATTGAACAGTTGAATTTAAACCTTAAATTTATGTTTCCTTAATTTTGTATATTCAAATTATGTTTTTATTGTGTAATTATTTTGTAAATCTCAATTTAATTTTTGAATTAATATATTAATATTATTAATTAATTTGTGGTATTTAATATGTCAATCTTAACGTGATTTTTGAATCAATATTATTTACGTGGAACTGTGTTGTAACATTTTTATTTATATTATTAAATAATTTGTGGATTTTATTTTTAGTAAGGATGACTAATTAAAATATTTTCCTAAATATCTAATTTTGCCAACTAATTATGATTTGAATATTCCACGGGTATAATCAATTGTTCCCGTGGACCCTAATTCCACGGTATAATCAATTGTAAAATCAGTTGTATATTTTATTAACAAATTAGTAAGCAATTCAATAATCTAATTTAAGATCAAATTGAATTATTATTTCTCATTTTTCTGAATTTTCTAAATAAATAGATTTTAAGATCAATTTAATAAAATTTCCAAGTTTATTTATGATACACTTTTATTATGAACAAAGTCTTTCAAAAGACAATTACTTGTGTGTACTATGTACGTAATCATTTTTATAAATGAGTTGAATGTTACTCATGGGTTATGGGGTGAGTTTTTAGACAAGTGACAGTTATTTGCACCCTTTTTTTTATGAGTTCACCCCAATTTAAAAAAAAAAAAAAAATTATGGGTAAAAAAATTATATTACATTTTTTTCAATTAAATTAAATCAAAACTAATTTGTCTCTTTATTATTTGAACATTTACCACTACTCCTTACTACTTTAAAAATCTTCATTAAACATCTACTTATTTACATCATATGTTAGTGTTTTTTACACATAAGATTCCCTCTCCAATAAAGTAAAAATATCTATAATTTTCTTAATGAAAGACAAATTTATCGCATTTAATACTAATAAACAATTCATAGATTAAAACTCGTGCAAACAATAAATTTTTAATTAATAATGGAAGTATGGAAATGAGGGAGTATTTTTTTTTTTTTTGACAGATTGTTATGATGTATTTATCTGATTATGAGGAGCTCTCGAGTACAATGGTTGCGATTAGGAATTTTACAATTGAATTTCAATCTTTAATTTATTTGTTGAAAACTCAATCAATATTGTGAAGAATATGCTCAACTCGGTGGTGAACACTTTGTTATGTAGATTTTTTTACTACATGTTTGTTATAGTTAAATACACATTCATATTACTTCTAATATTTTAGAGTTAATTGCAAAAAAAAATCACGACCTTTACAATGTTTATCAATTACAACATGTCTTTTTTTTTTCTTTGCAATTCGATGCATATGTTTATTTTTTCGGCAATACATGAACTTTAAAACATTCCAAAGAACTTATATACTTTCATACAAAGATGAATATTCTTCATTGAATATCTCATTTATAATTTATAATAAAACCAATATTTGTATTTAGACATTATTTAAAAAATATAAACATTTAAGGCATTTTAATAAATCAAAATAGTATAAAATGTATGAAATTCATATTTGTAAAACATGACATTAAATAACATCTACATGATGAAATTTGTTACTAATGAGCTATTCAACATTAATTCTTTTTGTTCTTTTCTTTTTTATTTATTCTCTACCTTTTTTATTACTAATGAAGGTTCATGTAAAAAACATTTTCCTAAAAAATTTGTTTCAAAGTTTTCTATTGATGAAGATGTTTATCCTATTTATAGGCGAAGAGATGATGGAAGGACTTTGAATAAGAAGGGCTTTGTTTTGCATAACAGACACGTTGTTCCCCATAATCATTATCTTCTTTTTAAGTACGGCGCACACATCAATGTTGAATGATGTAATCAATCAAAATCCATAAAATACATGTTCAAGTATGTCAACAAAGGACATGATCATGTTACTGTATCGTTCTTTGAAAGTAAGGAGCAGTCTGATGGTAAAACAGATTTGGATGAAGTTAAAATGTATTATGGCTGTAGGTACACTTCTCCATGTGAAGCTGCTTGGAGAATTTTCGGGTTTAAGATTAATTGCAGAAATCCTCCAGTTGAACGTTTGAGATTTCATCTTGATCAGCAGACTGTTTGATTTGGTGATGGTGCATCTTTGGAATCGATTTTGGAAAGACCATCGGTAAAGCAAATCAAGTTCTTAGCTTGGTTTGAACTCAACAAGAATTTTTCTAAAGTAAGAAATTTAACTTATGCTGAAATACCACAATTCTTTGTATGAAAGTCGAAAATTAGAGCGTGGGTTGAAAGGAAAAGAGGGTTTTCAATCAAACGTATTTGTTTTGTTCCTCCTGGTGCTGGTGAGGCACATTACCTGAGGATACTCTTGAATGTAGTTCGTGGACCTACATCTTATGATGATTTGAAGAAATTCAATGGAGTAATCCATCCAACGTTTCTGGAAGCTTGCTTTGCTAGAGTTTTGTTGATGGTATGGACGAGGTTAGCCGTTGGGCTTCAGCATCTTCGATGAGATCTTTATTTGTTACGATACTAACATCAAGTTCATTGGGTCAACCTTATGATGTTTGGGAAAAGTGTTTGAGACATCTCTCTAATGATATTCTTTATAACAGACGGAGAATTATGCATTTTCAGGTATATTTCATTATTTGCTTTTTTAATTTAATGACATTATAATTATTCAATTTCAACACTAATATGCAAGCCAGTTGTTCAATTAATTACTTTAAATTATTTATGATTTATTGATAACTTTGATTGATTATAATATTTTCACATAATTTACTTTGCACAAATTTATCAAAATTCTAAAAGATGCAACTATAAATTTCAATTAAATTTACTTTAAATTAACATGCAACTTTAAATTCGATTACTTTGCATAAATTCATCACACTTTTACTTATAAAAAATTAAAATTTTATATTAATTTATTTTATCATAATTAACTAAAATAATTTTAATTGTAATTTCTTGTAGAATTAAGGATGACAAATGATGAAATCAAGAGTTGTTGTTTGATAGAAATCGATAATTTGTTGTGGGCTCTTGGTAAGTCTTTGCAAGATTTTGAAGGCATGCCGGTGGTAAACCATGATCCGAACTTTTCATCTAGAAATATATTGATTTTGAAAGAGTTTACATACAACATGGCTGATTTGAAGTTAGAGTTTGAGGATTTAATTAGCAAACTTAGTGATGAACATCATGGTGTGTACGATAGAATAATTACCTCCATTCAATCCGGTAAGGGTGATGTGTTTTTTGTTTATGGATATGGTGGAACAGGTAAAACTTTTATATGGAAGACATTATCTGCATGTTTGAGGTCTAAGGGCAAGATTGTAATTAATGTAGTCTCGAGTGGTATATATCTTCACTTCTTCTTCTAGGTGGACATACTGCTCATTCCAGACTTTCCATTTCAATTAATATTACTGAAGATTTTACATGCAATATTCATCAAGGAAGTCCTCTTGCTGAACTCTTGATTAAATGTGATCTTATAATATGGGATGAAGCGGCAATGGTTAAAATATATTGTTTTGAAGCTCTTGATACCACTTTGAAAGATATTATGCAGCTCACATATCTTTGTCATCTGAACTGCCGTTTGGCGGTAAGACTGTTGTGTTTGGAGATGATTTTCGTCAGATATTACCCGTTATTTCAAAAGGAACTAGGCATGATATCATTCACGCTACTATCAATTCATCCAATTTGTGGAATGATTGTATTCTTCTGAAACTCATGCACTAAGAACATGAGGCTTCAACAACTAAGATCCGATGAACTTTTATATGAATTGAATTCTTTTTTTGAATTGATAACATCTATAGGAGATGGTACTATATGAAAAGAAACTGAGTACGGGTCTGATGTACAAATTCCTGAGGATATTTTGCTAAAGTGTGGTGATGATCCGATTTCTACTATTGTTGATAGCATATTTATATTTTAATTATTAAGTATCGTTTTATTGAACATGTTTTAACACTTGATTTTTTTTTTTATTATTGAAAAGTTGTTCACTATTGGGATATTCGAGATCATATTCATAGTTGTCAATATTGTGGTGCAATGTTCTGGTAGGATGAAAGGTTAAAGTGCGGTTGAGTTTCAGATCGACCAAAATTTCCATTGTGTTGCACTCAAGGAAAAATACAGTAACCATATATGCCTCAACCTCCTCCAATTCTTCAAGAACTAATTTGGGTAATAATGTAAAGAGAAAACATTATTTGGATAATGTTTGTGCATTTAACAATATGTTCTCATTTACTTCTTTGGGTGAGAAAATTGATAGAATTGTTAATACCGGAGGCGCTCCACATGTGTTCCGCTTACATGGATAAAATTATCATAGAATGGGTGGTTTATTGTCATCAAATGGATCTCAACCAAAGTTCGCACAATTGTACATTTATGACACTGAGAACGAAATTTCCAACAGAACAAAGGCTATTAGGTATTTTTATTTTCATATTCAATTACATTTTACCATATTTTTTTTATATTAGTATTAGAGGTGGCAATTTCAACCCGCCCCAACTCAACCGACTCGTGCTATTTGGATCGCCCCATCCCGGACCCGTATTGAAATGGGATGGGTCTGGGTATCATCATCAACCCGTAACTAGGGTTGGCAATGGGACGGGTATAAACCCGGACCCGCATGAAACCGGCCCGCACGGGGCGGGTAAATACCCGGTCAAACAATACCCGATGGGTATGGGACGGGTAATGATTTTATATATACCCGACCAGAACCCGACCCGTATAGATATATATTAAAAGAAAAAAATATATAATATATATATATATATATATATATAAATATATGTATATTTATTATCAGTATACTGTTACTATTGAATTGATTGAAATATGTTGTAGTAATTTTTTTGCCTTATTTCAGTTATTTGCAGATGTTGCACAAATTGTTAAATAAATTCCTCAAATTGTTTAATTACAGATTTTTTTAATTAAATAGACTCTCCAATTTTTTTAATATGTAATTGTTAAATAAACTTTCCATTGTTGGAGCCTTGCAAATTGATGCTTACCATCTAATTAACTAATTTAATTTTGAATATTATAACACACTTATACTAAATTTTTTTCTTAAATAGATGGTGTTTAATTGAAGAATGAAAATAAAAGATTTAAAAAAAAAAAAAAAAAGATGGCGGGTCGGGGCTGGTTTACCCGCCGGGTTCACGTGGCGGGTTTAGGCGGGTTTTGAGGCCGGGCGGGGTGGGTAACGGGTCTTAAAAAATTTGGCGGGGCGGATCCTAGGGCAGGCCATACCCGCCCCGTTGCCAACCCTACCCGTAACCTGGACCCGTGATCCGTTTTTATATTTATATATTATATTTATATTTGCATTTAACATGTTTATTAATATATAATATAACATATATATAACAATAATTCACCTTTTATATATATATTTTAGGTTAATATAAATTGATAAAACATAATATCAAATAATATGATATTTCATCTAAAAGTTTATATCAATATTAATATCTTTATAATGAGAAAATAAATTTATAAACATACTTATAAGACTATTTTTTTTTTCAAAACAAATCTAAATTTTATATTATATATTTATTATTTAAAAAAAAAAAATTTATAATGGACCGCCCTGATTCGCCCCCTCCCGTGACCCGAATGGGCCATCCCGCTCCGTGGCCCGTAGTGAAACGGGTCAGGTCCGGGTATCTAGGTATCCGGCCTGACCCATTGCCATCCCTAATTAATATAGATTTTTCATTAATAGCATGTCGGATCTGAACATCAATATATTACATGTTGAAATAGTAATAGATCTTAAAAATATGTTAGATGGTTTTAATGTACTTGCGAAGAAGTTTCAAGAGGCTATGCATAAATTTCTTGAAGGAAATTCTATTGTGACTATGAGATTGATTGCTAAAAGGGGACATGATCCTAGAAGGTATAACTTACCTTTTATGTCCGAGGTTACAGCTGTGGTTGTTGGTGACCTTGATCAAACTCTTGGTAATCATGATATTGTTGTAGGAACTTATGTCAGTGAACTTCAACGTATCACAAAGTTGAATCCGTCCTATCTTGATTTGCAATATCCACTTATTTTCTCATACGGTGATGATGATATTGCTTTTGCTACATCTGCGCTACATAGAGCTAGAACGCATAAGTCTTTTAGTTTTAGTGAGTACTTTGCATTTCGACTTCAACATAGGAATGGTGAACCTTCTACGATTTTATCTATAAAAAGGCTCACTCAACAATTTATTGTTGATGTCTATACTATGATTGAGGCTGGTAGACTTAAATACATAAGGACACATCAATCAGAGTTTCGTAGTGAAATGTATAGTGGTGTTCAGGATGCAGTTTAATTTAGACGGGGTGAGACATATGCACGTGCATTGGGAAAGCGAATTCTTTTGCCACCTTCATTCAATGGAGGGTGCACGCTACATGGTCCAAAATTATCAAGATGCAATGAAAATTTGTAGATGGGTCGGTTATTCTCAATTATTAATAACATTCACATGCAATAAAAAATGGCCTAAGATTGTACGTTTTTTTTAAAAACAGAAAGGACTTAGCCCTAAATCGTTCACATATAATATGTCGAATATTTAAAATTTAACTTGAAGGATTATTAAATGATATTCGAAAGAAAAAAAAATATAGGAATGTCAAAGCAAGTATTTAAATGTATTTATTTTTTGTTTAAAATAATAATTTTATTGTCATTTAATAACATGTATTCACTACATTTTATCTTTTATTTGCAATTCTTTATACTATTGAATTTCAAAAGCGCAGTACCGTCTTTCTCATGCACATATATTGGTGTTTCTTAAAAATCACAACGAGGTTTGTATATATTTTTGAGTTTGCTACATGACATTTTTATTATAATTAATTATATTTTATCCCAGGATTTTTTTTAAAAATTGTTACAATTTTTATTAGGAATGACATTGATCGCATTATTTCTACTGAGTTACCTGATAAGGAAAATGATCGAGAGTATTTTAATGTTGTTTGTGATTTAATGATCCATGGTCCTTGTGGTGCTGTAAATCCACGTTCTCCTTGCATGACCGATGAAAGTTAATGTACAAAAAATTTACCTAAAATATTTGTTTCAGAGTTTTCTATTGATGAAGATGGTTATCCTATTTATAGGCGAAGGGATGATGGAAAGACTTTGAACAAGAAAGGTTCTGTTTTGAATAAAAGACATGCATGTTGTTCCTCTTAATCGTTATCTTCTTTGGAAGTATGATGCACACATCAATGTTGAATGACGTAATCAATCAAGATCTATAAAATACCCATTCAAGTATGTCAACAAAGGACATGACCGTGTTACAGTATCTTTTTTTGAAGTAAGAAACAGTTTGGTGGGAAAGTAAATTTAGATGAAGTTAAAATGTACTATGAGTCTATGACTGTAGGTACATTTCTCCATGTGAAGCTGCTTGGAGAATTTTCGATTTGAAATTAATTATATAAATCCACAAGTTGAACATTTGAGATTTCATCTTCCTGATTAGCAGACTGTTTTATTTGGTGATGGTGCATGCTTGGAATCTATCTTGAAAAAACCATCGGTAAAGCAAAACATGTTCTTAGCTTGGTTTGAACTCAACAAGAATTCTTCTAAAAAGAAATTTGACTTATGCTGAAATACCACAATTTTTCGTATGGAAGCCGAAAACTAGAAAGTATGTTAAAAGGAAGAGAGGTTTTTCAATCAGACGTATCTGTTACGTTCCTCATGGTTCTGGTGAGACTAATTACTTGAGGATACTCTTGAATGTAGTTCGTGGACCTACATCTTATTATGATTTGAAGAAATTCAATGAAGTAGTTCATCCAACATTTCGGGAAGCTTGCTTTGCGAGAGGTTTGTTGGACGATGATAGAGAGTGTATTGATGGTATGGAGGAGGTTAGCTATTGAGCTTCAGCATTTCGATGAAGTCTTTATTTGTTACGCTACTAACATTAGTTCATTGGGTCGACCTTATGAAGTTTGAGAAAAGTGTTGTAGGCATCCTTCTTATGATGTTCTTTAAAATAGAAGAAGAATTAAGCATTTTTCAAGCATGTTTAATTATTTTCGTAACGTGATTTAATTTCATTATAATTATTCAACTTCACAAATATGCAAGTCATGTTAATTTGATTGGTTAATTAGTTACTTTAAATTATTTACGATTTGTTGAGAACTTTGATTGATTAAATTATTTCACATAATTTAATATTAACCTTAAAAAATAAAAAATTTAGGAATACAAAAAAAAAATTGTTTGATTGTAAATTGTAATTGACTTTGAGATTTTTTTTTATAATTTTGATTTTAAAAATTAAATAATCTTTTTACTTATTTTATCAATATTATCTAAGAAAAACGTAGTTAATAAAAGATAAAAATTTAAACTAAAATTTAATTTGAATACGTAGTTTATATATATATATATATATATATATATATACATATATGTGTGTGTTGAGATTGATAAAATATATTTTTGTGTTTATTAATTATCTAAATGAATAATACTTAAAATCAATTCATATATCTAAATCAATAATAATTATATGTATTAATGGAAATGTTCATATATATATTTATATTAAATTAATTTTTCATATTATTTTAATATGTAAAATTATATTTGTTGAAACATCAAATGTAAATCTTTAAAATATATATGATAAATAATAATTTGATTTATTATATATTTATTTATCATATCAAATATAAATGTCGATTTAATTCTTAATTTCAATTGTTTTGCATAAATTTATCACTCATTTATTTATAAAAAAATCCAAATATTATATGTTAATTTTTTTTAGAATAATTAACTAAATGTAAACCTATATACATAATAAATAATAATGTAACTTTTATATGCTTATTTATTAGTTTAAATATAAATTATCAATTTAACTCTAAATTTAAATTACTTTACATAAATTTATCACTCACTTACTTATGAAAAAATAAAAATTTATATTAATTTATTTTAACATAATTAACTAATATCATTTTAATTTTAAATTCTTTGTAGAATTAAGGATGGAAGAGGATGAAATCAAGAGTTGTTGTTTGAAAGAAATTAATAACATGTCGCGAACTCTTGGTAAGTCTTTGCACGATTTTGAAGGTATGTCAATGGTAAACCATGATCCGAACTTTTCATTTAGAAATAGATTGATTTTGAATGAGTTTGCATACAATAGATCAGATTTGAAGTTAGAATATGAGACATTAATTAGCAAACTTAGTGATGAACAGTGTGGTGTGTATGATAGAATAATTAGGTCCATTTAGTCCAGTAAGGGTGGTGTATTTTTTGTTTATAGATATGATGGTGGAACGGGCAAAACTTTTATATAGAAGACTTTGTCAACATGTTTGAGATCTAAGGGCAAAATTGTAATTAATGTAGCCTCGAGTGGTATAGTTTCACTCCCTCTTCCTGGTGGACGTACTACTCATTCTAGATTTTCCATTCCAATTGATGTTACTAAAGATTCTACATGCAATATTCATTAATGAAGTCCTCTTGCTGAGTTGATTAAATGTGATCTTATAATATGGGATGAAGCGTCAATGGTTAAGAGATATTCTATTGAGGCTCTCGATACGACTTTGAGGGATATTATTCAGTTTATAGACCCTTTGTCATTTGAACTGCCTTTTGGCGGTAAAACTATTGTACTTGGAGGTAATTTTCGTCAGATATTACCCGTTATTCCAAAAGGAATGAGGCAAGATATCGTTCACGCTACTATCAATTCATCTAATTTGTAGAATGATTATATTATTCTGAAACTTACTAAGAATATGTGGTTGCAAACCCTGAGATCTGATGAAGTTGTACATGAATTGCATTCTTTTTCTGAATGGATATCATCTATTGGAGATGTTAGTATAGGGTCAGAAACTGAGTACGGATGTGATGTAAAAATTCCTAAGTATATTCTACTAAAGTGTGGTGATGATCCAATTTCTACTATTGTTGATAACATTTATCCTGGTTTTAAGAATATGATGGATGATCATGACTATTTACAAAGTAGAGTTATTCTTGCACCCACGTTACATGTTGTTAGGTCAATAAATGAGCACATGATTCATTTAACTTAAAATGAATCACGTACTTATTTGAGCTATGTCAGTCCTTGCAAATCTGATATGAATATTGATAATTTGCCTAATTAATGTCCATACTCCTAATTTTTTGAATTGTTTGAAGTCTTTTGGTATACCTGATAATGAATTGAATTTGAAAATTGGAACACCGATGATGTTATTGAGAAATATAGATCACTCAATTGGACTATGCAATGGAACCATGTTTGTGTCTTTTTTTTTTTTGCATCGATCTCTTTATATTTTCATTTATTTTTTGTCGTTTAAAATGTTGTATTTGTTTTATCTATAAATTTATAATGTGACATTTTGTTCTATTCGTAGGTTGGTTATAACCAGATTAGGTGATAAAGTTCTTGAAGCTAATGTTCTAACTGGAAGTAGTGGTGGACAATTGGTATTGACACCGCGACTTACATTGACACCTTCTGATCCTAGATTGCCTTTCAAGTTTCAACGTAGACAGTTTCCGTTAATTGTGTCATATTTTATGACTATTAATAAAAGTCAAGGACAATCGTTTTTTCACGTAGGTGTTTTTTGAAAAAGTTTGTATTTAGTCACTAATACATATTTGGCTTTGCATAGCCCTTAAAAAGTGTCTTGGAGAACTTTTAAAACAACTCTCCAAGTGACAGCTGTCTAAGCTTAGACAGCTGTTAAAAACCGTTGTCTAAGTGCTTACACTTGGACAACGGTTTTTAACCGCATTGCAAGTGGGGAGCTTAGACAACCGCTGTCTATGTATTTTTTTTAATTCCTTTCACTTGGATCGCGGTTCATAACCGCTGTCTAAGTAATTTTATTTATTTTTAGTTTCACTTAGATTTATATATATATATATATATTTTAATAATTATTTTATATTTTAAAAATTCTATTTATACAAAATCAAAATTTGGGGGAGAACAATTCAATTTTTTTGAATTTAGGTTGAAATTAATATCGCGTATTAGTTTGGGGGAGAACAACTACAGTACTCATTCTAATGTTGGGGGAGAAAGAAAAACGCGTATTAATTGTTTGGGGGAGAACAACTACAATTCGTTTTTCACTAGGGCTTTGACCAAATTAGAATCTCTCTTGGAGAGCGGTTCTAAACAGCTGTCTAAGCTGCATTGCAATGCGGTTCTTAACCGTTGTCTATGTTTTTTTTATATAAAACCGCTCTCCAAGTAATATCTTGGAGAGCTGTTTGAAAAAAGAGCTCTACAAGTGCAGTGAAAAAAGAGCTCTCCAAGCTTAAATGTGTAGTAGTCATTCATGATCAATTATATGTAGTTGTATCTAGAATGAAAAATCGTCATGGTTTGAATATCCTATTAGTGTTTCATGAAGTTTTTAGAAATATATGAATTTTTAATAATTTAATTTTTAAATTTTATAATTGTTTCTTAATTTATTTTGTATTAAATTACTATTGATATTAGATTATTTCTTTATTTAATTGAATGTAATTTACATTACCAAAATTATTGTAATATTACACTTTATATATAGTAATATAATCATTTTGTCATATTATAAATATACATATATTTAATTAGTATACATTAATTATATATATTTATATGTTAACTTTAACTTTATATAATATAAGACATTGATTTAATTAAATTTCAAAATTAATAATTCAATCTAAAAAAATATTAAAAACATTTTAAAATTTTTGTTCTTTATTATATTTTAAAATTCAATATAGTACAATAAATATTAGTTAAAAATAATAAATTGTATACTTGTGATATAATATATATATATATATATATTACTATATATAAGTTAGTGATATTTTAAAATGAATACAAGGTGACACTATAAAAAAAATTTAATTAAATTTTTTTTGATATATTTTAATATATTTTGGCCGTGCGCCAGCACGGGTGCCCTACTAGTTGTGTTAATTGGACTTTTCAGCCCATAGTACTACAAATTTGTACTAAATTATATGATGTTATAAAATTGAACTTTCTCCTTAAATTTAATAAATTAAATTGATATCCAGAACATTATATACCCAAAAATTGATATCCAAAATATATGATATGCCCTAAAATCGAACTATGAGGCAATGGGTCTTTTCAAAATAAAAAAAGTTAGATTTCACACACCAAAACATCTGTTTATGCCCACTGGAAGTCCAAAAAACAAGTTGAACATCTGATTGTTGAACAGGTTTCAGCCCATAGGTGTACAACTTTGTAATGATTTAGGTGCTTGGGGAGTGGGAATTTGGCTGTATTTCAGCATTTTGGTTGTATCTAATTTCAGAGGGGTCAAGTTGCATTAAATGATATGTCATCCCTACTTTCCCTCCAAACACACGCTCCCCAATACTCCCCAAAACTACAATCTATATCTTCTTATATTAGTCATCTCCTCCCATGGTTTTTATGCATTCTTTCTCTCAGCTAGGTTGGAAAAACGAGTAATCCCACAATACCTCCAGACCTCATCCACGAAATTACATCACGCCTATCACCAACCGAAGTAACTCGTTTCAAAATCACCAGCAAATCCTGGAATGCTCTCATATCCTCTCCCCTGTTCATCAATGATAGTTACCTCAATGCGCTTGACAAGAATGAGAGAATGTTTCTCTTTGATGAACAGATCTTCTTTCCTCCAATAAGTTACGAAATTTCTGATCCATTAACAAGGTCATTCTGTAGGAATGTAATCGATGATGACCCACCAAAGGAATTGGTTGCACACTGCAGGGGACTGGTGTGTGAAGCGACTCAAGATGATAGGTACTTCATCAACAACCCGCTGACAGGAAAAGAGATCCAAGTACCCAATGTTCATATCGAATGGGATCCAAAGGCCGACTGGTGTTCTTCCTTTTTTGGGATGGGGTTCCAAAAGATCACAAACTCTTACCACCTGTTGAGAGTTCTCTTCTTCCAAGCTGGGGATGTGAAGACGCAGGTTGATGTCTATTCAACTCGGACAAATATGTGGACTCGTCTTTCACCATTCCGTAATCAAATGCCTTCAGGTAAATTTGTTGTGTGGGTTAGGGGTCTCATTTTCTTTCAGGTTTACAAACCTCACAGTGTGTCAACAAAACTGGTTACTTTTAACATAGAAAATTATTCATGGGGAACTATTGATTTACCGTCTGAGGTTACGGATTCTGGGTTTTCTTGGGAAATAGGTGCTTTAGATGATGACACATTAGTCGTATATCCTCTATCCCCTATTTACAACATGTATGGAGTGTTCAACTTATGGCTGCTTCAAGGATATGGGGAGAATCAGGAGTGGAAATTGGTTCATATAGAGCTTAACCCGGTTTATCACAGGCCTCATCGTTTCACAATCCAACCGTTACACTTCGTGAAGCCAAAGGGTACCAAGATCCTGTTTAGGAAAGATCCATGTGGAACATTTGGTACATATGATCTTATCAATCAAAGTTGGCATCATGTTGCAGTTTCTGAAAATCTCCTTGTCAGCGAATATTGCAGGATTCACAACATTGTTCAAAAACTGGCATCTCCCATCCCATGACGTCTTCATTCGTGAGCCACACTTGTTTTTGAAGACTTTTTGTTATAATGTTGCATGCACTTAGTAAACTCAAACTATTCCCCAGAATTTATGCTGTTTTCATCATGTATTTTGGCTATGGATCACCCCATCCGTTTTGTGTTTTGATTGATGGGAATGCATGACAAACAAGTTATTTGAAGTGGAGTAGATGACTCCACCTTTTGGGATGATATTGATGTTAGACTATTAATCTAATTAATCTGCTAAATTATGCATGCTTTACTGAATTATAGATTTTGGGATGATATTAATAGTTGATAATAGATTTCCTTTATTGTTCTGTTTTAATCTAATATTTTGGCTATGGATGTTTCTATCTTTTTGTGTTTTGATTGATGGGAATGCATGACAAACAAGAAACTCAGAAGTGGAGGAGATGACTCCACCTTTTGGGATGATATTGAACTTAGACTGTTGATCTAATTACTCTGCTAAATTATGCATGCTTTACTGAATTATAGATTTTGGGATGATATTAATAGTTGATCTTAGATTTCCTTTACTGTTGATCAGTTTGATGTCTTACATTAAATTTGTAGTTATAATTGAAAAGTTATGAATTAATGGTAGATTGAGGGATAAAACTCATAGCATGCTGTTTTAAATTGTGTGGTTAAAACATTGTAATACTCTTGGAATGCTAACATAATTGTGTGTTTATAATTGTAAACTGAGCTTATTTAATGGCTTGTTGAGTGATGATACTCATAGCATTCTGCAATTAATTAGGTTTAAAACCTTGGTGAGGGATGATACTCATAGCATGCTGCAATAAATTGAGTTTAAAACATTGAAATACTCATATAATGCTAACATAATTGGGTGGTTATTATTCGTAGGCAACAATATTTTGTACTTGATTATATACATGAAGCTATTACACTAATTTATGTAGACACCAATAACAAGTTGGAGGGGGAATTTTGACACTGAATGCTCATATGCATGAATAACATTATTCGACACTGAATGTATACCACCATCCCTATCTTTTACATGATATTAAACGTAAATATGATTAATAAGAATAGTTTGAATTGAATCACAAAACTTTAATGGAAAAACAGTGACTTGTTGTACGAAACTTTAATGCATACTATCATCCATTTCTTTAATCAACGAGTCTTATTTGAAGTTAGTTCGCCTAAGGTTTTAACGTAAAACTGTAATTTTGTTACTTGGCTAATACTTCCACATGCAATTTTACTACTAATATATCATATTAATTGTACTATTAATATAATCCGTTTTTTTTTTTTCAACTGTTACATGCCTTCCAATATGTACGTAAACTCTGTGATGTTAGAGATACATTATATACATCATATAAAGCTTCTCTGACAATCTATAATTTTTTCAAAATTCGAACAAATAGCTTATATATTATATTAAATGAAGGGAATAACATGTTTTCAGATATTAAATGAAGTGAACACCATCATCCTTCAAATTTATACAATGTTTTCAATCGGGATACAAAATATGGGAACTGTCGTACATTTCTGATCACATCCGTAGCTCCTTATTTTCATCCCCAAATTGGATACTTAAATTACCCCTTTACCCCTCAAATACCCTTTAGTCACCGACAAACATTTCTGATCACATCCGTCAGATCACAACCTACATCATACCTACTTCACTTTCACTTGATTATTCATCCCAAAATTTTGAATTCAATTTTTCCCATTATACCCGTACTTATCTGATCACATCCGTCAGATCACAACCTACATCATACCTACTTCACTTTCCATTGATCATTCTTTAACAAATTTTGAATTCAATTTTTCAGTCATCTCAAAGTTCAATATTTTGAATAATATGGTCACTATTTTGGATATATCGATTATGAGCTGATGTTAAAACACATACAGGAAATCTATTATCAACTTCGTTCGAATATTTTACTGTCATTCTATTAAAATACGCAGATGGTAAAGTTGAACATAGCATCCCAATATTTGAACACTATTCATGTATGTTGAACTTTCTCTGTTTTTCCAGCAATTCAAAAAATGTAACCGTTATTCTGCAGTAATTAGATAATGTTACCGTTATATTACCGTTATTTAAGACTTTTTCTGCACTATAAAACCCCCAACTGAAGCTCTTTGTTTCCATTACACCTCACAAGCTCACACAACAAAGTAACCATGTCTCAAAACAGTCATTCTCCATCTAGTGAATGGTATTTAAGGTATGGAAGGGCTGACTGCAGGAAATGTGGTTTACAAACAACCATTAGGATGTCAAAGTCTGAGGCTAACCCTGGAAGGATGTACTACAGATGTGAGGTTCATGGCTTTTCCCATTGGTGTCAGGAAGCTAACACAGGTGAGGATGCCCCACTTGTTTCGAATAATGAGATAATGGATGCTGCTGAAACCTCACGAAGCATGCATACAAGCCCACACCCCATCGTTAAAAGTTGCACTACGAAGGGTGTTCCGCCATATTCGCACCACAATCACACTGTTATACTGATCAACTCATTGATGCTTTTTTGTGTGCTCATGTTGTGAATCTTCATTGCATTCAAGGTTGTGTAGTTATTTCAATCAGAAGAGTGGGAAATTTAGAACGTTTTCACAACTTGATAAGATTCTGTTTATCGGATGATGAAATGATATGGTTAATGGCAGTACATTTTCCCCATTTTGTAAGCTGTCAATTGAAATATTTTCCAGCTTTGTTAAATGTTGTAATATGTTTCTGCGTATGAATGATATTATGAAAAGTTCATCTTAAACAACAATTCAGTTTACATTTCCCCAACATTATTTTTAAATTCTTGCAGTTGCTTTTAATGATAAGTATTCAAAAAATTGGAGTTTACATATCAAAAAACCTTGCAAAATAAACTAGAAAGATAGTTGTTGCTGAAATAAGACTACTATTCTGGGGAGAGCAAGCATGCAGTTTACATTCCCCCAACATTAAGACAAATTCTTCAAATTGTTTTTGTTTTTAATGATAAACATTCCAAAAATTGGTGTCTACTAAGCCAAAAAGCCTTGCAAAATAATAAGACTACTATTCTGGGGAGAGCAAGCATGCAGTTTACATTCCCCCAAACATTAAGACAAATTCTTCCAATTGCTTTTAATGATAAGCATTCCAACAATTGGGGTCTACTAAGCAAAAAGCCTTGCAAAATAAACTAGAAATCTAGCAAAAATAATTATACTATTCTGGGGAGAGCAAGCATGAAAACATGTCATGCCTTCCCATCTGTCCACACCTATCACATAATCTCAATTCATTTCTTCGGAACTCCCCAAATGAAGCAACTCTCTTCTTTTTTGGACGACCCGGGGGGCGTTTTAAAGCAGGAGGGAGAACCTTCTGTTTGGATAACTGTGATTGGCATTCAAACCTTTCTGTTTCAGAAATTGGATGAATATCGAAGCTGTAACATTGTCGATAATTAGTGGTGAAGAAACACTCTTCCACGTATCTGAAAACTAACGGAGAATTCTTTCGTATTACAGCAACAACATGGGAACATGGGAACCCTCTAACGTTCCATTGGTGACACGAACATGATTTTGAACGCAAATCAACACGAACAGATGGGGTGGAACCCACCTCAAACTCGCCGCCAGGACAAGGTACAACGCTCCAAGTTCGCCCTTTGTTGGTAAGATGATTCCACCATTTTTCTTTGGTGGGACACAATGCACCAGTCCAAGACTGACTTTCCTTCCTCCTTTCAAGATGCCAACGACTAATACCTATAACATCAAGGATTATATTGGGTGATAAATGAGTTACGAGGGATTACCAGACTCAGAGAATATTAAAAATGTTTGTAAATTATGGGCAGAAAAATTACCACTACGTATCGATTCTAACATATAAGTAATAGGCAGTGACCTATGATTGGATATCCATGCATTGAATGATTCAGCAGCATTAGATGTCATTTCACCATATCTGAAAATTTGGGGAGAATGAGGCACAGCCCACTTATTGTACGGGAGATCTTCAAGCCAATGTTCTGCAATCTCACCACCAACTTGTTTAAAAATAGCCAGCTTTTCTTCAAATAACCGTAAGCTTGTAGCATATGCAACCTCCTTGAAATGGTCGGCCATATTTGCTCTTTGGGAATTGTTCCATCCCTTTCCAAATTTACCTTTCAGATTAGTTATTAAATGAAACAAGCAAAAGAAATGCACGGGCTCTGTAAATACTTTGGGGAATGCGGACATTAGGCCAGGATTCCTATCAGATATATACACAAGTTGTTTGTCGTGTTTTATATAGTCCCTACAAATCTCTAGAAACCATACCCAATTTTTCAAGTTCTCAGAAGATACAAGTGCAAATGCAACAGGGAAAAGTCCTACAAGAAAATAACTAAATTAGTTCAACGCAAGCTCTAAAACATAACCACAACAATGAGAAAGGGCTGGAATTTAGGAACTTACCGTTATCGCCATCTTTAGCAGTAGCAGGACAGTAATATTCCTTTAGAACGACCTTTCATGAAAGTTCCGTCTATGAATAACATGGGCCTACACCTCTGGAATCCATCGAGGCATGCTTTGAATGAAATGAACAAACGTTCAAAACGGTTTGAGATTTGATTACATTAAAAAACAACAGCGCTTCCTAGGTTGGTCCGTTGAATGGCAGCACAATACCATTTCAGTTGGTCATATGACTCGTCAAATGAACCAAAAATTTGATCCCTCGCAGCTTCAACAGTTCTCCATGCCTTCCAGTAGGGGATTGTAAAACTGTAATCATCATTCAAGAGTTGGATGATATCTTTACCACCCATGTTAGGTTTAGTTCTAACGTTTTGCATTATGAGCTCAGACATGATCTTAGGGTTCAACCTCTTTGTATCGTCTTTTATCAACAACCCAGCACACTTGTGAATGAAGTTAGCTTGGGTTATTACAAAATAGTTTGTAACTGATTGACATCTACCCTTTACAAACCAATCACAGTCACAACTATGGAGCTCATTACAAACGACGTGTATATATTTAAGGTCATTCCTCACATATTTAAACCTAAATCCAATTTGAGTTGCATACTTTATAATAGATTTCCTAAATTCAACAACACCGCCCCTAAATTCTACACCAATTCCACCATTCATATTTTCAGCCCAAGAATCAGATAGCAAAGACTTTGTAGGAACAGAGGGGCATATATCATAAGATGGAACGTTATTAATTTGATCAAAATCATTTCTTCTGTTAGAGGTTGTAGACTTAGCTTTCTTGACACATCTAAACGGTATTTTGTTAGATGTTTTTGCAATACATGGACTCTGAGGGATACTAAATGTCATGGAGGAATGCATTAACGGATCATCACTTGTAATTGGAGATTGTGGCGAAGAAGACATTGAAAGATCGAATAAATTGGGGGCACATACACATACTTCAACTACTTTCTCGGAAGCTATTTGCGAATACGAAACCAAATTTTGCAAGTCATTAGCACACCCCAGAATGCATTTATTTATACTGCCCACAGACCAACAAAATTATATGTTTTCTGAATTACCTTGAAGTTGATGCCAAGAATGAACAACAGATCGACGAAACTGGTCGAAAGATGTGTTCCGATTAACGGAAATCAATTTGCACTCCCCATTGAATTTAACATTTAGAATAACTTCAAATTCCATTAATAATCGCCGAATGCAGGGGCTCAAACAGACGAAGAAAGTTAAACTCTAAAAACAGAGCAAGATATTTTTTGAAACCAAGCTTTTGGGATGAATTTTGAATTTGAAAACGAGAGGGAATTAGGGATGATGGTATTCCCTTTAAGATAAATTGCAAAGAAACCCCTAACAAGAAATAGTATGCTGTGTTTGAAAAGGAAGTAGGTGTGGTATATGAGGTGATATGACAGCCAATTCTCAGAGCAGTGCGGCTGGGGAAGGAAGGAGTTTTGAGGGGTAAAATGGTAATTTAAGTATCCAGCTGCAAGTTAAAAAGAGGTGGTGAGTTAGTTGCTATATTTTGGCAAAATAGGTACCCCATTGTAAATAAACTCTAAATTTTTTTAATGAAAGACACACCTTTTTTAAAAATATTTTTACATAAATTGCACACCGAATTCATCAATATTTTCTTTACGCTTTAATATTATGGGTATTGATTTGATGTTTTCCATTTCAAAGCTCTATTATCTTCTATACAAAGGTAATGTCTATATAATTTTATTAAAAAAAAAAATTCAATTAAGAAGTTATGCAAAACAAATATATTCATATAATCATAGTTATTCCTCTGATGTGCTATGCATTAACATGTTTTGTAAAAAAAAAAAAAGTGGAATATCATAATCACATAATTTGTGCATTAATCAGAATTATATTTATTCCTCTAATGCCTTAATTTTTTTTTCCTTTTGTTATGTTGTCTTGTTTTTTTTTAATCACATAAAAACATTTGTGTATGTTATATGTTGTCTTTTTTTTTTTTTTTTTTCTAATCGCACACAACATTGCGAATTCGTAATTTTAGGCTACCATGTCGAATTAAAATTGATCGAAAAATATATTGGTGCATCAAATTGCAAAATTTAAAAGGATGGTGTACGCAATTTAAATTGATATATCTTGATGCAAACTCAAATATTTAAATATTATTATCGAGCAAATTATGTCTTTCGATGAAGTTGTGCACGTGTATGAGATGGTAATAGTGTGGATGATTACTGTTGGAAACTGCTTACGCCGTGTAAACTGCAATATCAAAAATTATCAGATTAACAAATAAATTCCACAAGTAAGTCGAGTCAAGGGAAACCCTTTTCCCGCAGAACAGAATACGCCCAGGATAGTGCTCGACTGTTACGGCGTTTCGTTCCCAAAGGTAAAACGACTTTCACTTCTTACACAGTAGCACCACTGTATAAGAAGTATCGGCGAACGTACGTAGTACGAACTGAACACTCTCGGATATAAATCCGGCACAAGAAAGAACAGTGTAAGGCTTTCGGTAGCTCAATACACTGCGTAGGGACGAGAGGAGAGAAGAAGGGTAGAGGGGCGAATTTCAGCGTAAGTTTGGAATGAGGGAAGAGTCTGTATTTATAGGCACAAGAAACCCTAGGAGGTTGTTGAGAAAATCGTGGGAATATCACGAAAATATCTCTTACGTGGATAAGTCTTGAAGACTAAATCTTGAAAACCAAGTTCAACAATTAATTTCTCACTCACCTTAACTCGGTTTTGAGATATTACATATACCATGTTCATCTATTCCGCGAGTAGATCGACTATGTCACGTTCAATTATTTCTTAATTAACGTTTAGTCCGTCTAATTAATTAAATTAGACCAGGGTGTCAAAACCCAATTAATTCCCATTAATTCCAACAATCCCCCACATGAGTGAAAATCGTATCTATACAACATCAGACTCAGTGTTCAGTTCGAGTGAGATCTCCGTGCTTCCGGATAAGTGGTTTTTGGCCTTGAACTTTCCGTAGCCAAACACTATCGGATATACCGGCGGCTTAGTGGACGCGATGCCTTGAACTACTCCTCCATAGTGTATACCTAGACAACAGTGTCAACACACATCAATCTCCGTTTTGGCCATGGACGTCCTTTGTATTCATAAATGTTTGGTCGAAGCGGCCCTCACTTCTCATTTACATAGGTGACTTCCTTTCGAGTATCCCGTTATACTCTAGGAATCATTAAGAGTCGAAGACTCAGCCTTTACCACATCTTACGGGTCGTTAACACTTGAGATAGTGCTGTCCGGAATAGTCGTAATTTTCAAGTGTTTTATCACTAACCTCCACAGCTTCGTTTTCCCATTGAACCAAGTTCTTGGGATCTCCAGTCATCATGGTTGGGTTACCACTGCTTTGGTTTTTATTGTGGGTTTTAGACCCATTCCTTCTACCAGCTTGTTCAATTGATCTCGGTTTATGCTCTTCGTGAGCGGATCCGCTATATTGTCCTTCGTATTGACATAATCAATGGACATTACTCCAGTGGAGATCAATTCTCCAACGGAGTTGTGTCGACGACGTATGTGTCTCGACTTTCCGTTGTACATGACATTCGTAGCTCTCCCAATGGCAGCTTGACTGTCACAGTGTACCGTCACCGCAGGTACCGGCTTTTTCCAACATGGAATGTCTTCCAGAAAGTTACGCAACCATTCAGCCTCTGCAGCGGCTAGGTCTAACGCTATAAATTCTGATTCCATTGTGGAACGAGCAATACACGTTTGTTTCTTGGACCTCCACGACACTGCTGCTCCTCCAATAGTGAATACATATCCACTAGTGGACAGCAAGTCTTTCGTGTCTGATATCCAATTTGCATCACTGTATCCTTCGACTACAGCTGGATGTCTTGTGTAGTGAAGCCCATAATCAATGGTGTACTTCAAGTATTGTAATACCCTTTTCAACGCTTTCCAGTGCTCATGACTTGGATTGTTCGTGTATTGACTCAACTTGTTTACCGAACATGCAAGATCAGGGCGTGTACAGTTCGTGATGTACATCACACTTCCAATGATCCTTGCGTATTCCAATTGAGCCACTGGTTCTCCTCTGTTCTTTTTCAAGTGAACATTGAGTTCCAAAGGTGTCTTAGCAGGTGGATCGTCAAAGGCCTTAAATTGCTTTAGTACCTTCTCCACATAGTGAGATTGTGTCAAGGAAATTCCATTGGACGTTTTCTCTATCTTGATTCCAAGAATCACATCTGCTAATCCCATGTCTTTCATGTCGAAGTTTCTACTTAACATGTTCTTCGTATTAACTATGATATCGTGATTGTTACTCATGATTAACATGTCATCGACATATAAGCACACAATAACATATCCATTTGGTGTGTCCTTCACGTATACACACTTATCACATTCGTTAATTCGAAACCCATTTGACAACATCGTATTGTCAAATTTCAAGTGCCACTGTTTAGGAGCTTGCTTAAGTCCATACAGTGATCGAACGAGTTTGCACACCTTTTTCTCGTTCCCAGGAGCAACATATCCTTCAGGTTGATCCATGTATATTTCAGCATCCATCTCACCATTAAGAAATGTCGTCTTAACGTCCATTTGGTGTATTTCGAGATTGTGCAAGGTAGCAATAGCGACCAACACCCGAATGGAGGTGATCCTTGTCACTGGTGAGTATGTATCGAAGAAATCATACCCTTCCTTTTGTTTAAAACCCTTTGCAACTAGACGAGCTTTGTACTTATCAACATATCCATCTGCTTTGTACTTTCTTCTAAGGATCCACTTGCATCCTAAGGGCTTACAACCTTTAGGGAGGTCAACCAACTCCCATGTGTGGTTTAAGAGAATAGACTCATATTCACTTTTTATGGCTTCTTTCCAGAGGTGTGCATCTGGTCTTGCCATTGCTTCCTTGATAGTTTTATGTTCTTCTTCCTCCAAAACATAAGTAATGAAGTCTGAACCAAAAGCTTTATCAATTCTAGCTCTCTTACTGCGTCTCGGTTCTTCACTCTCTTGAGTGGAAGGACTAACAGTGTCGTCTGTTGCTTCGAGAGTTCTTTTACTCGAGCTATCTTCCTCTTTCTCCTTAAGAGGAAATACGTTTTCAAAGAATACTGCGTTCCTTGACTCAATTGTAGTGCCTCCTGTCATATCCGGTACTTCGGATTTGTGAATCAGAAATCGATAAGCACTACTGTTTAAGGCATATCCTATAAAGATACAATCGACGGTTTTAGGGCCGATTTAAACTTGTTTAGGAAGTGGTACTTCAACCTTAGCCAAACACCCCCACACTTTGAGGTAGTTGTATGAAGGTTTTCGTTTCCTCCATATTTCATAAGGAGTTTGATCCTTAATTTTATGAGGAATCTTATTCAGAATGTGGTTAGCCGGCAGAATAGCTTCCCCCCACAAGTTCTGAGGTAGACCAGAGCTGATTAACATTGCGTTCATCATCTCCTTTAGAGTTCGGTTTTTCCTTTCCGCAACACCATTAGACTGAGGTGAGTAAAGGGCTGTCGTTTGATGTATAATCCCTGATTCAATACATAATTTTTCAAACGGAGCTACGTACTCTCAATACATAATTTTTCAAACGGAGCTACGTACTCTCCACCTCTATCACTACGAATTGATTTAATTCGAGTGTCCAATTGATTCTCTACTTCAGTTTTGTAACGTTTAAAAGCTACTATAGCTTCGTTTTTACTCTTTAAAAGGTAAACGTAGCTGAATCTTGTACAATCGTCTATAAAAGTAATGAAATACTTTTTCCCTCCTCGTGTGGAGCTTTTACTCGAATGTGATTTTTCAAAATGAACAAATCCACATTACTTGTGGAAAACATTCCACTGAATTCAATCATCTTAGGTTTTTTCATATTTAGCTTTAAGGTCACACCTTAGCTACCCTTTTCATTCAAACATGTCGACGGAGACCTCTCTCCCTCACATTTGAATGTATCCATGTGAGGAGATACATATCCCCAGATTCGAGTTGCTTGCCACTTTATTTGTGAATTTCTCTTATTCACCAAATTTGGACACAGCCTCGATACATTTAAAAAATCGATCTTTGATTTTTCTTTTATTGGAATTATTTCCAACTTAAAAATTAATTTAATCTTTGGTCAACATACCAAAATTAAATTCAATTTCAAATGTGACTTTTATTGTCACCCGTGACTCGAGCATAATTTTCGATCAAATTATACTAGTCAAAATCTTTTGAACTAAATTCAAAACAAATTTATGCTCTTGAGCACAAACATTTAATTTCCATAAATAATTAATAATTAAATTTGGATATTCCTTAGTAATTATCCAAAATTTAATTAATTATTAATTTATTTTATTCTGTAATTAATTGACAAAGAGCCATGCTCCATATCAAGGAAGCCATGCTCCAACGAAGCCATGCTCCAACGAACGAAGCCATGCTCCATATCAAGGAAGCCATGCTCCAACGAAGCCATGCTCCATATCAAGGACGCCATGCTCCAACGAAGCCATGCTCCATATCAAGGATGCTCCATATCAAGGAAGCCATCCAACGAAGCCATGCTCCATATCAAGGAAGTCATGCTCCATATCAAGAAAGCCATGCATGCTCCATATCAAATATACAAATATACTTTGATACTCCTGATTAATTGATGTAATTAATCAATCTAATTCTCTCGATTAATTGATTTAATTAAATCCAATTTAATCATCTTTCATTAATTACGTAATTAATCAATTCATCAGCACATCCTCTAATTTAATCCTATAGATTAATTGATGTGTAATTCCAATTTAATTTAATTGGATTTCCAGGCACACGAGTAAGCGCGCTCAATGGATAATTCCTAATTTAAGAATAATTCCAATTTAAGGCGTCCTCTCAGAATTCTGCGTTAATTCCAATTTAATTGAATTTCCAAGCTCAATGGATAATTCCAATTTAATTGAATTTCCAGGCGTCCTCTCAGAATGCAGCTCAATGGATGGAGACCACCTCCCAGAACATCTGGAGGTTTTGGGAGGTTTAGACCAACTCTCAGAATTTAATCTGGAGCCTTGAACCAACTCCCAGAATTTTAATCTGGAGTCTTAAATCAACTCCCAGAATTTTAATCTGGAGTCTTAAATCAACTCCCAGAGTCTTAAATCAACTCCCAGAATTTTAATCTGGAGCCTTAAACCAACTTCCAAAATTTTAATCTGGAGCATTAGACAATTTTAATCTTGTCTGGTTTACGCATAAACATTCACGGAAACATCTTTGCAGATTTTCTCTTCTGCATAAACATTCGCGCATAAACAATTTTAATGAGAGCCAATTGGTAATGCTGAAAATTTTAATGAGAGCCAATTGGTAATGCTGAAATCAAATTGGCAGAACGCATACTTCATTATCTGACCGTAAAAGTTTTCTGAAAATATCAACTCCAATATCTAAACTTTGCACCATAGAAACTGAATCGGTTATACTAGTAATCCAATAATTAATGATTAGACTTCAATATTTGCAGTAATTATCCAAAGCTTTAATTAATTAATTAATTATCCAATAAATTAAATTAATTAATATATATTCTGTTCTGCGATTGTTGGAAACTGCTTACGCCGTGTAAACTGCAATATCAAAAATTATCAGATTAACAAATAAATTCCACAAGTAAGTCGAGTCAAGGGAAACCCTTTTCCCGCAGAACAGAATACGCCCAGGATAGTGCTCGACTGTTACGGCGTTCCATTCCCAAAGGTAAAACGACTTTCACTTCTTACACAGTAGCACCACTGTATAAGAAGTATCAGCGAACGTACGTAGTACGAACTGAACACTCTCGGATATAAATCCGGCACAAGAAAGAACAGTGTAAGGCTTTCGGTAGCTCAATACACTGCGTAGGGACGAGAGGAGAGAAGAAGGGTAGAGGGGCGAATTTCAGCGTAAGTTTAGAATGAGGGAAGAGTCTGTATTTATAGGCACAAGAAACCCTAGGAGGTTGTTGAGAAAATCGTGGGAATATTGAGAAAATCGTGGGAATATCACGAAAATATCTCTTACGTGGATAAGTCTTGAAGACTAAATCTTGAAAACCAAGTTCAACAATTAATTTCTCACTCACCTTAACTCGGTTTTGAGATATTACATATACCACGTTCATCTACTCCGCGAGTAGATCGACTATGTCACGTTCAATTATTTCTTAATTAACGTTTAGTCCGTCTAATTAATTAAATTAGACCAGGGTGTCAAAACCCAATTAATTCCCATTAATTCCAACAATTACAACGAGGAAAAAGGTGTTCGTGTTGCCCCACTTGTTAAGGTTGTTGGTTTCAAGACCGTATTTTGTCCCAAATTTGACCCAAAGAAAATCATGAAAACACAAATGAAGAGATGTTTCATTTTTATAATGGTGTCTCTTATCACTTGCTCACGTTTTTAGAATCTCCAAACGTTTTTGAACTATTGTACGTAAAAATGAAAGAGGACAAGATGCCTCGAACGAGATTGTTGTAGATATTGTAGAAGATGGTCATGAAGCTTCATAGTAGGAATAAAATGTGGAATTTTGCAAGCTAGGAAATTATTTTTATGTAGTATTGGGAGACATTGTACAAAAACTTCAACTAGATGAGAGAGATAGTTGGAGGGACATCTTTTAATTGATTTTGCAATTGCACAAAGTTTGACAAACTTAATTAGCTTTGTAATTTTAAAAACTACATTTGATTTTTGGAAGGAAATAATAATAATTTCTCATGTGACTTCATGATGATAATTAATCATACTAAAAAATAATTGTCAGGGTTTGAATTGAAAATAAAATAAAAAATCAAACCAATCCTAAATTGAGACATTTATAAATAAGAACCTAAATCAATAATTAATCTAAAAATTAGGCAATCGTACCTTCCTTTGATTTAAATATAAAAGCAAAAAAAAAAAAGAGGCCAACAAGATGAATAATTAAAAGTTTCTTCAAAAAATAAATAATTAAAAGAACTTAAATTGCACAGACAATTCCTACAATGTTCAATGTCTAACAGGTTAATAGTTGTAAGATAAGCAAGTCTACAACAAAAATCCTTTGGTCGACTCACAGTTCAATTGCTGCTACTATTCATCGTCGACCTCGTCTGTGTATAAACTAAACCTCGTCCACAATTCGAACGGATTCTTTCATGACAACCTTCATATAAATGGAATCATGAAATGCACGGAAGGATCCTATTTACAAGAGGAAATGTCACATTAGTTTTGAGAACATAAATTCAATATTACATATCATCTTTTTTAATCAGGTGCATTTTTTAACCAGATTGTAAAATTGTAGTAAAAAGTATACTAATTGCTAGTATTGAATAAAAGCAAATACTGATATACACTAGTTGCACCGTGCAAATCAAGTGCATTTTTTAAATGGTTCAGTTGTTTTACTAAAATGAATTTAGTTGACCAGTATTAGTTGTGCAAATCAACCTTTATAAGTTGCACACACCAAGTAAATGACTTTCGTGTGAAACAACCTAAACACCAATTAAAGAGGAACACAAAAAATAGTTTACAAGGAGAGAGAGGGAGACGTACAGAACGCTCAGGCACTCTGAGTCGCTGGAAGGTAGACTCGGAAGATGTCTCTCACAGTAGTTTTTTTCCTGCAGGTAGGACATCTCGGCTGAACCGCGATGGCAGCTTTGATGCATCCCTTGCAGAAAATGTGCCCGCACTTTGTGCTCATCTCTTCAACTAATTGGCCCCTGCAAACTGGGCAGTTGAATATGGGCTCCTGCGGTGGTGGTGGAGGAGTGGGACCCGCCAGAGGCACCGAGGCGCTTGGTACAACCTTTCCCTATATTTTCATACAACATACCATCACTCAATCATTCATACCAATGAAAATCAAAAATAAAATCATGGATGCCAATGGAAAAAGAAAAGGATTGGTCTTATGTAAAACAGTTTTATCGTGCACGTCTAGTGCTGTTATTTGAGTCGAGCCGAGCCAAGTACTTGAAGTTTGAGCTCAGCTCGAGCCTTTGTCGTGCCGAGCTGGCTCAATTACATTAACGAGCATAAAAAAAAGTTTGACTCGACTAGCAACGAGCCTAAATATCACTTTAGTTATGATAACTTCACAATAAAATGACAAGAAAGTCCTTAAATATCGAGCCTAATATATTACTCCCTCCTCCGTCTCAAAAAGATAGTCCACTTTCCATTTTCACACAAATCAATGTTAACATTTTGGGCATATAAAATTTTCCTTATTTAATGTTAATGAACAATATTATTAACTAATCCCAACAATCATCAAATAAGGGTATTTTTGACAAAAATATTGAAATAAAAGGAAAGTGGACTATAATTTGAGACAAACCAAAAAGAAATAGTGGACTATCTTTTTGAGACGGAGTAATAAATGAGCCGAGTTGTCCATACAGAGCGTAAAGCTCTGGCTTTAAACGGGACCCCCGCAAGTGGGCGGTGGGATTAGTCCCCCGGGATTAGTCGGTCCAAGATCGGATACCCGAGACTTCAAAAATAATAATAATAATAAATGAGCCGAGTTCGAGCTTTCATGAATCGAGTCGAGCTCGAGAGCTACCCAATTCAAATAAGAACTCAACGTGCAACTTATTCGCTACTATAGGATCTTATTCTTTTTTTATTTTTTTAAAGGATAGGATCTTATTCTATTAATAGTGAATGAATATGCTTTCTCCAATGATAATCATGAAAATCAGCAAATAATTAATGTGTAATTAAAATATAAATCAAACCCCTCTCAAAATTTATGAAATGTGGAGCAATGACAATAGAATCATATTGATGATATATTTTTTTAATTTCCACTAATAACAAAATAGAATAACAATTTTGTTACTGAATAAACTCTTGTACGGTGTACGGTGTACGATGTACAGTATGTTTTGATTATAAAGGGACAATTTTTCTTTTCTTATTCAGATTTAACATATAAATGACAAGATGAGAAGTCGTAGAACACAAAATCGTTCATCTCTATAAGAAAAGTTTAAACTAAATAAATAAATAAAAATACACACAAAATGCACACCAATTGCATGACAAAACTGTTTTATGTAAGACGGTCACAGGAAAAAAAACACAAGGCACCCAAAAAGGAAAAACTAAGATAGGCACATCAGTTACTTACAGGTGAACTGCTATTGCCCTCCAAGTTTATGTAAGTCTCGCAATTTATAATTGTCTGGTACGACGTAGTCCATCTGCGCCTGGTGCGAGATGGCCCTGTAATTATATCGTAAAGCACATAAGCAAGAAGATTTCGATAATGTAAAAACAGGAAAAGACGAAACTAAAGATTTGATCGTTAAACAACAAATATATCAGAAGAAGAGGAACAATAAATTCCATAACGAACAATAAACATCTTTGAAATAGGGCTAAAAATGCATGATTGTGATGCAAAATAAGTGCATATGAATGCACGGGCGGAGGCAGAGTAATTTGTTTGAGGGGGCAAAGATTAAAAAATAAAAAGTAATTATATCGATCATAAATTCATAATTCATACAGAATATTCAATAATTGAGATGTAAAGCATAATTGATTACAAAACCTTTCTAATATATTTAAAAATTGATTAGAAATATAAATACAATACATAGACAATATTCTTCAATAAAAATAATTTATTTTGTTGTTATTTGATTTATTTTCTGAAAAAGAGATTACTAAAGCTAATTACTAGGAGTACCAAATTACAATATTGTGACCATCAAATCATTACTAAAAGAGCAAATTATAAGTAGAAAACTATTTTAATATCAAATTATTGTGGAAAACTAGAAATAACTGCTACAAATTTATCAAATTAAATCCAAAAAGTCAAGAAATAAAAGAGATTAAAAAACATTAAATATGGAAAAATCATTAAATCCCATTTCCAAAAAATCCCAATTGTGTCGAACTTTCAGTTTTTGAAATGGAATAGGATCAAGATCAAATCTTATTTCATGGTATTTACATGAGGTTCCTCTTTAAGAAAGTCCCGAGAGGCATCTTATACAGAAATATGATAGAAATTTTCTGCTGCAAAGGAAAATTAAGGAGAGCAAAAAGAGGGAAGCAAAGAAATATTTTAGGATTAGGGGTTGTAAGTAGAGAAATAAATTAGAGTATTTGTAAAAATTCATTTATTAAAAATACTAAAATAATATGATGTTATTATTTGTGGAAACATTTAGAAATATTTTTTCTCTAGTGATAATCATAAGTACTGGGTAATTTGTATAATCTGCATAGAGTTCTTAATTAATTAAAATTATAAAAAAAAGTGAATGATAAATTAGTTTACTTAAGTAGTACTAATAAGAAGTTTTTGCAGGTTGGGGGAGGGAGGGGGGATTAAAGCCCCCTAAAATATTAGGACACGTGCTGACGTGTACACAGCTAAAAAACATTCAAAGTTAAGATATGGGTGCTGGGACACACGTATACATACACATAAAAAAATAGAAACATTCAATACATAAAATGTGTACATATGCTAAATTTATCAAAAAAAATAGTAATTGATAAAGAGAATGGGTAGGAAGAGAGAAGAAAATGAAAGAAAATGAGAAAAAATAATTTGTAGCAGATGTAGGAAGAAGAAAAAAAAAAGAATTCATACAGAGAATGTAGTAAGGCAAAGATAATTAGAAAGAATTGGGGACGCCATGTAGGAGAGAGAAAGATTCGGAAAAAATACGGCGTTCAATGGGGCGCCTTTCGAGGAGGAAACCATTTTTGTGGATATCAAACGAGTGGTATTTGGATGGTTGAAAACAAAGCTGCTAATAAATGAGTGGAATTCATTTTATGACTCGGAACAGGAACCGAAAATGTGTATTAGCTTAATTTCTTGATTTTGCTTGTAATTTGCTACTATTCGGGTATTCCTGATACCCATTTTTAACATAATTTGGCCATTTCCAAAAAAAAAAAAACAGAGAGAGAGAGAGAGAGAAAGATTCAGAATTAGATATGAGGGAGATTTAAGCCTCCGGGCCACCACCAACCAGACACGTGTTCTCAAAGAGTAACCCTAGTCTTTTGCAAATGTGTCGTTGTTAATTTGCCATTCGTCTGCTAGGGTTTTCACACAAGCTTAGCTTTATTGACGAACTACCATGGACAGACACCTCTGCTTTTTCAGCAGAAGGGCCGACACTTCATTTTTAAGGGCTCAATTAGATGTGTATATTTTATATACATTACATGTACACTATTAAATAACATACTCCTTTCGGGAGAATTAGATGGTCTTCCTGAACAGGCCTTTTATTTAGTCGATAATATCGATGAAGCTACCGCGAAGGCTATGATCTTAGAAATGGAGAGCAATTTGAGGAAATGACTTTAAATCTTTGTGTACTGACCCCTAATCGAATTGTTTGGGATTCAGAAGTGATATAAATCATTTTATCTACAAATAGTGGTCAAATTGGCGTATTACCAAATCACGCTCCTGTTGCTACAGCTGTAGATATAGGGATTTTGAGAATCCTCCTTAAGGACCAATGGTTAACGATGTCTCTAATGGGTGCTTTTGCTAGAATAGGCAATAATGAAATCAGTGTTTTATTTAATAGATATGGCAAGGTATAGACACACTAAGTCCTTTGATGTTAACTTCTTTTCATTTATAGGAAATAATTCAATGTTGTCACTCAATATGAAGACAATCTATCTGAAACAATTTAGGTGGTAGTTATCTATGAAGTAGAACAAATGATGGTGAGGGTGAGACTACAAGCAAAGAGCAAATAAAAAAACAAACAACATAATAACCATAAAGCAGAAAATACAAATAAAAGTTAAATTACCGGATTCTACATCAACGGCACCAGGGCGCCTACGATTCCTTCTGGCATTTTGTGAGGCCTAAAAAGAAAAATGTTTCAACTTTCGTTATACGACCACATGCATGGATGGAAAATGTACTCAAATAAAATACAAGAGAACAAGAAGAAAGATATAATTTATAACATACCTCTTCAAATGCCCTTGGTGAGGAAATCACGACATCATCATCATCATCGAGCTCCTCGACATTAATTGGTGCAGGCAGAGAAGAATCTCCTGACTGGTCTGCTTGCATATCACTATTTGGAATCTCATGGTCTGCTTGCACGTCGCTATTTGGTATCTCATCCTCATCATGGATTTCAACAGGAGGCGCAAGATTGAGATCAATATCTAAAATGTGTCTCCTGCTTATAGACAGTGTATATCTCACGAATTGTTGGTCCGCCATGATATTCAAATACCAAGGCCTGCAAAATCATACATTGCATATCAAATGTCAGGCATTTGATGATACAGCCAATAAGTGCCTCAAATCTGGATAAAAGGATGCTGTAAAATAACATTTGATAAAAAGTTGTCTAAAAGCTATCTTTATACTCACTTCATGTGTGAAGGCAAATAAACTGTACTGTACACAAGAAGTAGGATACAGGACCAAATGAAATAGAACATTTCCAAAACAAACACCAAAACAGTAGGTTTTTTCGTGTTTTATAGCATGAATCTAGTGTTCCCGTCAATCTAGGCATCTCAATATTCAAACCAGTCCAATCAAATCATCTAATTAATGTGATTTAGACAAGAAATCTAAGAGGAATTATCTCTCTGTAATTAATTAAATTTAATAATCAAATTAAGAAACAAGATAAGCTTGACACAAAACAACTTAGTCATTTTTGTGACCAAATTGGCGTGGAATTACATCACCTCCCCTCGACCAGTAACCAGTAATCATATATGTTCACACATACCAATCAATCCTGAAGAACTTATAAACGAGAGCAAACAATCATGATTCATGATTCACTCCAATCAATTAGCAAGTGCGTCAAAAAAAGAAAACCATATTTTCTAATTTCTTCTCAAGGTCATATGAAAATATAATCCTTCCATAACAATAAAATGTTCATAAAAAGCAGAAATTCAATCCTCAAATCCAGCAAGCCTATCAAACAATGACATACCATGAAACTTCTATAAACAAAAAAAACTAAACAGAGAAAGCCCCAATTCTGCAAAAACCTAAATGAACGATCCTATAAACCACAGCCCACTCTTTCAAACGAACAGAACAAAAAACTAGAGATGAATAAGAGAATACCTTGAAATCAAAAATCAAACCAGAAAAATGTGAAGGGATGAGAATAAGCACCTCTAAAATGCTAATGTGGCGGAGGGGAAGAAGGACTAGGGTTTTCATCTTCATTTCATTTATAGGGATTATCGAGCAGTTTTAGAAAGTTTTTTCACACAGATTCGTATGAGGAAGCAACTGACACGTTTCAGGTTCTGAATAAATCGTTAGATACTGACTAATTTAGGGCTGGAAATGGGCTTTATGGGTTACAGCAGAATTAAGGTTTGGGGATTGGTTTCGATGCCATTCTTCTCCACCTCTTCTGCACTCTTATATTCATTATTCTTCGTCACGTCGGCCAAGTCGGATCGGCGCCGCCTCGTCTTCAGCTCCTCCTCCTCCAAGCGGCGCTGCACCACCTCCGTTATCCCCCAAAAACAAAAGTCACCCCATTTTCACTTTTCTGTATTTGTATTTTTTTTTTTAATTTACCTTTAAAATATTCCGATACTAGTACAAATATAATTAAATACAGTACTTATTTATAAATTTAATTAAATATTTATTTATTTAAATATTTAATTTAATGTTGATTTTTTTTTTTTAATTTGTACTTATTTGTAATTTTTTGCGTCTAAATAGAAAATAAAATGGATTAAAAGATTTAAGTATATAAATAAGCATAGATTATAGGGATAGAAACAAGAGTTTACGCCGGATTTTTAGGTTTGAGTCGCAATATATATATTTTTTTTGATTCTCTCCGTCGTTGAGAGCCGCCGGAATTTGATTCTCTGAATCTCAGTTTAAATTGGAGTGATTACGCCGGATTTGGAGAGTACATTCAGGTATCTGACAATATCTGTAATGATTCTCTAAATCTTCTTGATCTGAAGTGTTTAGTGATACAAATTTGGTTCTGGTCCGCCTATTTATACCATAATTCTGTGTTAATACATTCTCACTCATGGAGAACTTAAATATTTCGGGATCGGAGGATGATGATCTGTTCCTCCGCGCTGATAGAGTTGGTGGTGGCAACGAGATGGTAGGACTCAGCCTTATCGAAAGATTCCTCACAGATCCAAATCTCCCACTAGCCATCTGGAGGAGTAGAATCGCGAACCTATGGAGGCCAAGACGAGGGGTGTCCATAACTACCATTGGGAATGGACGGTTCATATCACAATTCAACCATAAGATGGATCTTCAGAGAGTGATGGAAGGTGGCCCGTGGCATGTGGGGTCGCATATGCTCGTCCTGCATCAACTCAAGGCGGGGGAGGTCCCTCACCAAGTCCCGCTGGACACCGTGCCTTTCTGGATGCAATTCTATGATATTCCGGTGGGATATTTCGACGAGGAGATGGGAGAGGCACTTGGAAATTTTGTTGGTCAATTTATGGAGTATGATGCATCCAACAAAGGATCGGCCTGGAGACAGTATATGCGTGTCCGAGTCGAGATTAATATTAACGCCCCGTTGAAAAGGTACAAAAACATCAAACTCCTGAATGGAGTATCATCCCGAATAAATTTCAAATATGAGAGATTGAATAAGTTTTGTTTCTATTGTGGAAAACATGATCATACCGTGAGCTTTTGTACGGATTTCTTCGATGCACCTATTGGGGAGAAGAAGCAATTATGGAATGCTGATCTGGTCGCCCCGAATCGCCGGAGATCGGCCCAAGCCGGCGATAAATGGCTGAACAACAGTCCCAACGTGTTTTCAACCGGAAATCAAGGAGGAGTAAATGACATTAATGCTGATGGCGAGAACCAAGGAAGGAGGGGTCAAAACATTAACTCAGACATTAATGCCATAATTACGAATCCTATATTTGAAAATGAAGAATTAAATGTTGTACAGGAAAGTGAGGAATTGGGGGGATTGGAAATCAAAAAGAGAAAGAGGCATGTTAGTTTGCATGGTAGCTCATCAGGACATGCATCAAACGAGACTCAACATTTTTTATCGGCTGGTCCCGGCTCGGAGACCAGCCGGGACTCATGAGAATCCTTAGTTGGAATTGTAGGGGTTTGGGCCAACCTACTACAGTTCCGGCGTTGTGCGAGCTTGTCAAGACTCGTAGGCCTGATGTAATTTTTTTATTTGAAACGTTTTCATACGGTGTTCGCTTGGAATCCATCCGTGTGAGGTTGGGCTTCCCTAATTGTTTTACGGTTGATTGTGTTGGCCACAGTGGTGGCATTTCAGTTTTATGGAATAATAATGCAACATGTGATCTTTTGAGTTACTCGTCGAATCATATTGATTTAAGAGTGAGTGAAAGTGATGAGGAGTGGAGACTTACGGGCTACTATGATTCCCAGAATGGAATCGACGTAACCAATCTTGGAATCTATTGCGGCAGTTGGCGGGGGCGTACACTTTGCCATGGGTGTGTATAGGCGATTTCAATGACCTCCTCACACCAGAGGACAAAAGAGGTCGAGTGGCTCATCCGCGGTGGTTATATAATGGGTTTCGGGATGCTGTCGCAGATTGTGAGTTGACCGATATTCCTTTGACGGGTTATAAATTCACTTGGTTTCGGGGAAAGAACTCCAGCAATGCCGTGGAAGAAAGACTGGACCGAGCTATGGCCAATCTAGCCTGGCGTCACAGATTCGACAAATCTACTCTTACTAATTTGGTGGCGCCGGACGCCGGTTTCCGATCATAATCCGATCATTCTGGATACTTGCCCAGCTGCGACTAGAGGCAGACGACGAGGTTTTAGGTTCGAGAACAGGTGGAGGAGTGAGCCAGACCTTAAAGGGGTTGTACGAAGATGTTGGAGTGGGCTTCAGGACCTAGATTTTCTGGGTAAACTCCATGTCACAGGGGAGACCTTGCAAACTTGGGGTACCAAGGCAGACTCCCATTTTCGGAAGACTAAAACCGGATTGAACGTTTTCAGGCGGATGTGAGCAACCTGGGTCGGACGGAATATGAACAAGCTAGAGGGGCGCTAGGAAAATTACTCGTCCAGGAGGAAATTTTCTGGAAACAAAGAGCGAAAGTATTCTGGCTTCGGAATGGCGATATGAACTCCCAATTTTTTCATCAATCAGCATCTGAACGAAGACATCGAAACCGTGTTATCAAACTCAAAGATGATAATGGTAATTGGGTGGAGGGGCAAGAAGGCTTATGCGACTTGCCACGATCTTATTTTTCTACCTTGTTTACACCTTCAGCACACCAGGGATTAAACGAGACATTTTTGGACCCAGTGGTAGCTTCGATAAATGCTGATCAAAATGAATTATTGTGCGGCGATTTTACACGAGAGGAGTTCGGCCGAGCAGTAAGTCAAATGCATCATGACAAATCGCCGGGACCCGATGGATTCAACCCGGGTTTTTTCCATCACTGTTGGGATGAGGTGGGCGAAGAGGTGTTCCACAGTGGCGTCGAGTGGCTTCAACGTGGTTTCTTTCCGCCGGAATTGAACAACACAAATGTAGTTTTAATTCCGAAAGTTGACAACCCGCAAACCATGAAAGACTTGAGACCTATCTCGTTGTGCAATGTGGTTTACAAGATCGTTTCCAAGGTGTTCAGTAATAGATTGAAAGAGGTATTGCCAGCGCTTATTGATGAAGCGCAATCAGCGTTTCTTTCTGATCGCAATATCCAAGATAACGTGTTGATAGCTTTCGAAATTATTCACGCTATGAAGAATCGAAGGGTGGGTCATAAATGAGATGTAGCAATCAAGATTGATATTAGTAAGGCATACGACAGGGTTGATTGGGACTACCTTGAGGGTATTATGGCTCGTATGGGTTTTTCGGAGAGATGGAGGTCCTGGATGATGATGTGTGTGAGGTCGGTTCAATATTCGATCCAAGTTAACGAAGATGAGGTGGGTCCGATTTTTCCAGGTAGGGGTCTAAGACAGGGTGACCCTTTATCTCCGTACCTATTCCTCATCCGTGCTGAGGGGTTGTCGACTGCTATGAATCAGGCTAATGTTGTTGGGAGGCTGCATGGAAACAAGGTGTGTCGGCGAGCGCCGAGTATTTCTCACCTATTATTTGCAGACGATTGCTTTCTCTTTTGCAGAGCCACTGTCGATGAATGTGCCTATCTACGTAATTTATTGGACCGCTATGAATCTGTGTCTGGCCAAGCTGTGAATTATGCTAAGTCTGGTATTTTCTTCAGCAAGAATGTCAATGAGGCTAAGCGGGCTGAACTATGCAACGCCCTAAATATTCATTCCCCTTTATATACTGGTAAGTATTTGGGTTTGCCGTCGATGGTCGGCCGTAACAAAAGAGATATCTTCAATTATATAAAGGAGAGGTTGTGGAGAAGACTGCAAGGATGGAGAGGGCGATAGTTGTCAAAGGCGGGGAAGGAGGTTTTGATTAAAGCGGCGGCGCAAACTATACCCACATACTGCATGGTGACCTTTTTGTTACCAACCACATTGCTTGATGAATTACAGGTGATGCTTAATAAATTTTGGTGGGGTAATTCCCGGGAGGCCACGAGGGGAATTAATTGGTTGAGATGGGAGAAGGTGTGCGTCCGTAAAGAGGCAGGTGGTAGAGGATTTCGCGACCTCCACATGTTCAATGTAGCTTTATTGGGGAAGATGGGTTGGCGCTTGATTTCTGATCCCGCGGCGCTGGTCTGCCGCCTACTGAAGGCGAGGTATTTCCCAGATTCAGATTTCCTGACGGCAAATTCGAGAGGTAACCCGAGTTTTACTTGGCAGAGCATATTGGAGAGTCGGGATTTGATTGCTCAGGGGGTTCGTTGGAAGGTGGGGGATGGTCGTAACATTAGATTATGGAACTCCCCATGGGTAGATGATGATTCTGGGTTCGTTTTGAACGCGGGTGCGGTGCCGGGAACAGAACTTTGGACTGTTGATAGAGTGATCAACGAGGGGGACAAAAGCTGGAATGTTTCCCTACGTTATTCGTTGCTGCCGGACAATGAGGTGAGGAGAATCTTGAGCACACCGTTACCTCCGGAGGGTGTCCGAGATTGTTGCATTTGGCATAATGATCGCGGTGGGCGATACACGGTCAAGTCGGGTTACAAGATGTTATCCGAGCTACTGGCGGATTCATCCCTCGAGGTCGACGGAGAGTGGAAGTCCTTGTGGCGATTAGATGTTCCCCCTCGAGTTAAAGATTTCTTATGGAGAGCATGTCGGAACTGTCTTCCGAACAAAGTGAATCTATTTGAGAAAAGAGCCGTGAGTGATAAATGGTGTGGGCAGTGCTCAGAAGCTATGGAGGACAATTGGCACTTGTTCATTGCTTGCGATTACGCACATGAATGTTGGCGAGAGGCTGATCTCGTGCAGATCATTGATCGGGAGTGGGAGCAGGCCGATGGGTTTACAGACTTAGTCTTCCGCATGATGAAGATGTATCCGAAGGAAATGGTGAAAAGATTTACTATGGTCCTCTGGCAAATTTGGAAGGAGCGAAATTCTAAAGTGTGGGATGGTAATTGCAAAACTCCAGTTGCAGCGTGCTACGCGTCGGCGGCGATGCTGCTAGAGTGGACTCAGGCGAAGCGTGTCATCGCAGGGTCTGGGGGGAGAACACTGCCAGTTTGTGAGGCGTGGCACCCTCCTCCTCAAGGGAGGTGGAAAATTAATTTTGATGCAGCCTTCTTCTCGGATTCTGGACAAACGGGAGTCGGAATGGTGATATGCGATGAGCAGGGGGAGTTCATGGTGGGTCGCACAGCAGTGCTTCCTGGTGTTTTGCGAGTCGAGGTTGGTGAAGCCGTGGCAATGATGGAAGCTTTGGAGTGGAACAAAAATCTGGGCATAGATAATGTTATTATGGAGGGGGACTGCAAACTGGTTATTGATGTTGTAAACTCAAGTAGTGCTTCTTGTACTGTTGTAGGAGACTATATCACTTATTGTCAAAACCTCTTAAAAGAAATGCCCTTAGTGGATGTTAGGTTTGTGAAAAGGGGTGCCAATAGCATGGCACACGAATTTGCTCGAGTTTCTCGATTGTATGGGAACTCTTATTGCTGGGTCGACCCACCAAATTTTGTGGTTGGGCTTCCTGTCACTCAATGCGTTTGCAATAATGAAAACTAACCTTCATGGTTTTCCAAAAAAAAAATTTGTACTTATTTGTGGTGTAGAAACCTAAATTTTATCAGTCCCTCCAATTGATTTGAGCCTCTAAAGCCCAATAAATTAATTTAAAATTCAAGACGGGCCTCTGAAGTCCAATAAATCAAGACGGGCCTCTAAAGTCCAATAAATCAAGACAGGCCTCTAAAGCCCAACAAACCACATCGGGCCCAGATATAGTATTCTTAGCCCATTAAGTAATTCAAAATTTGAACTAAACCCTAACCACTTAGCACAAATATCTCCTTGGCCCATAAAAAACCCTAGGTTCTACCCTTGTAAATAGAGGCCTCATTTCATTAATTTCATCATCAAGAATCAGAAGCATTCAAGGCTCTAAAATTCTCTGCAGAGATTTTAGAGTATTCTTCAGCAGTCGGAGGAGCTTCAAAGGCGTTCTTCGTGCAAGGCGGCGAGAAGCAGCGTTCGGGTGGAAATTAATCCGGTGTTTCTTCAAAGAGGATCTTCAACAGTGGTTGTCCCAATAAAGTCTCGGGTGGAGATTAAGGTGCTAAGCCCCTCAATCCGGTGTTTCTTTAAGGAGGATCTTCAACGGTGGTTGTCCCAATAAAGTCCCGGGTGGAGATTAAGGTGATAAGCCCCTCAATCCGGTGTTTCTTCAAGGAGGATCTTCAACGGTGGTTGTCCCGATAAAGTCCCAAAAAGTCCCGTTAAGTCCTGATAAAGTCCCGGAAAAGTTCCGATAAATCCCGGAAAAGTTCCGATAAATCCCGGAAAAGTCCCGATAAGTCCCGTAAATCGACGTTTGATCCAAAATACGGCGTCAATCCCTTGGATTAACGTTACAAAGTCCCAAGTTCAAGAACGATCTTCAACGACATTCATCACAAAAGTCCTAAATTCAACGTTTAATCCAAAAATACGGCGCCAAGCCCTTGGATTAACGTTATAAAGCCCCAAATACAAGATCGGATTGGATTCGACTGCGGATCCAATTCCAAAAGTTCCAAAAGTGCTCAAGAAGTTCAAGTGAAGTTCAAGAAGAGGGAATCAGAGGAGTAAATTAGAGATTGTAACCCATAATATTTATCGGTTTAATTCGAAAGAAATAAAATTGTTTTGCATTTTTATATTTAATTCACGAATTTGTATTTACAAATTGGCACGCCCGGTGGGACAATTTCTACCTCTCATCTCTACTCTTCAAGCAAATCAAGTCACGACGATGGCGCCAATCAAGATTAAGATCAAGAAAGGTGTTGCATCCGGATTAGTTGACGTCGACTTTGAAGACGTGAACGTAGTCACGAGAAGTATGTCAAGAAGCTCGAAGTCATCGTCTTTTTCAGAGAAACCTACTACAGAGGGTCCACCACCCAACACTGCGAATGAGGAGAACAACCCAGCATGTTCCCCTACTCGTTCCACGACGAGCTCATTGGATTCAAGTGCAGCTTCATCAATGGTGACAAATACCACGAATGTTGAGGTGCAATTGGCAAGCTTGACTAGAGTTATAGAAGGGGAGTCAAGTCGAGCAAAAGAAAAGCGAGTCGAGGGGCATGATGTGGAGATGTCTGCTGAACGTCAACAGATGGATATTGACCCAACTCTTAAGGAGTTACAAGTTTCTCCCGATGGTTTGGTGCCCGTTGACCAGCTAAAAGAAATCATACTCGGGGCGATCAAAGATAAGTTCGGGGAAAGTCCTAAGTCTTCATTCACCTACATCAAGCTTTACATGAAGAGGATTGACATTTTAAAGATGCCAGCTGGTTATCAACCTCCAAAGTTGCAGCAGTTCGATGGCAAGGGTAATCCAAAGCAACATATTGCTCACTTCGTGGAGACCTGCAACAATGTTGGCACGTATGGAGATCATTTGGTGAAGCAATTTGTACGCTCTTTAAAGGGCAATGCATTCGATTGGTACATCGGTTTGGAGGCCAGTTCGATAGACAGTTGGGAGCAAATGGAAGAAGAATTTCTCAATCGATTTTATAGCACTCGTAGAACGGTTAGCATGCTTGAATTGACGAACACTCGTCAATCAAAGGAAGAGTCGGTGATCGATTACATAAATCGATGGAGAAATCTAAGTCTAAATTGCAAGGATATATTGACTAAAGCTTCAGCCATCGAGATGTGCATCCAAGGAATGCAGTGGGGTCTTCGATATATCCTTCAAGCAATTCAACCAAGATCATTCGAGGATTTGGCTACTAAGGCTCATGACATGGAGTTGAGCAAGTCTACAAGTGGATTTGAAGGGCCGCCGTTTCAAGAGTGAGGGCAAAGGAAAACGAGTTTGAAGGAGTTGCAACGAAAGCAATATCCATTTCTAGACTCAGACATCCCCGAAATTTTCGATGACTTGATCAAGAATGATCTCATTGAACTACCACAAATGAAACGACCCGATGAGGCTGGGCGAACGGACGACCCCAAATATTGCAAGTACCATCGATTGGTAGGACATCCAACCCAAGGCCGTTTTATACTTAAAGAGAAAATTATGCGGCTAGCCAAAGAAGGGAAGATCTTGCTAGAAGAAAATGAGACAACGGCGAATCACGTCACAATTGAAGACAATCAAATTAAGGAAGTTTACGCAAATGGCGCCTACAAATTGATTTCTGAAGACGACGTATACATTGGTCCCATGAACGAAATGTTTTTTAAACGCTACTACGCGTAAAGAAAACAAGTACGCTCCATAAACGCATGAGCCTAAACTGATTGTTGCTCCATAAATGCACGAGCCTAAACTACTTGTTGCTCCATAAATGCACGAGCCTAAACTACTTGTTGCTCCAAGAACGCACGAGCCTAAACTGCTTGTCGCTCCATAAACGCATGAGCCTAAACTGCTTGTTGCTCCATAAACGCACGAGCCTAAACTGCTTGTTGCTCCAAGAACGCATGAGCCTAAACTGCTTGTTGCTCCATAAATGCACGAGCCTAAACTGCTTGTTGCTCCATAAATGCACGAGCCTAAACTGCTTGTTGCTCTAAGAACGCATGAGCCTAAACTGCAAGTATGCTCCATAAACGTATAAGCCTAAATTGCTAGTTGCTCCATAAACGCATGAGTCTAAACTGTTTGTTGCTCCAAGAACGCATGAGCCTAAACTGTTTGTTGCTCCATAATGCACGAGTCTAAACTGCTTATTACTCCTGGTCCGCATGAGTCTAAACTGTGTACGACGATCACCAAAGGTAAATACATGTGGTTAAATTGTTAACTTACTCCACTAAAGACGTTTTAAGTGGTTAAATAATTAAATCCCTACTTTGTCAAAAGTAGTTAAAGAATAGTCACTCCTGGCCCGCATGTGGGAAATCATTTGAAAGTAATTCGCAATTCGTCCACATCAAAGTCAAAGGTTCTCGTGAACGAAATGCGAGGGGGCATTTGTAGACACCTAAATTTTATCGGTCCCTCCAATTGATTTGAGCCTCTAAAGCCCAATAAATTAATTTAAAATTCAAGACGGGCCTCTGAAGTCCAATAAATCAAGACGGGCCTCTAAAGTCCAATAAATCAAGACAGGCCTCTAAAGCCCAACAAACCAAATCGGGCCCAGATATGGTATTCTTAGCCCATCAAGTAATTCAAAATTTGAACTAAGCCCTAAGCACTTAGCACAAATATCTCCTTGGCCCATAAAAAACCATAGGTTCTACACCTATAAATAGAGGCCTCATTTAATTTCATTCATTTCATCATCAAGAATCAGAAGCATTCAAGGCTCTAAAATTCTCTGCAGAGATTTTAGAGTATTCTTCAGCCGTCGGAGGAGCTTCAAAGGCGTTCTTCGTGCAAGGCGGCGAGAAGCAGCGTTCGGGTGGAGATTAAGGTGCTAAGCCCCTTAATCCGGTGTTTCTTCAAAGAGGATCTTCAACGGTGGTTGTCCCGATAAAGTCCTGGGTGGAGATTAAGGTGCTAAGCCCCTAAATCCGGTGTTTCTTCAAGGAGGATCTTCAACGATGGTTATCCCGATAAAGTCTCGGGTGGAGATTAAGGTGATAAGCCCCTTAATCCGGTGTTTCTTCAAGGAGGATCTTCAACGGTGGTTGTCCCGATAAAGTCCCGAAAAGTCCCGGATAAGTCCCGATAAGTCCCGATAAAGTCCCAGATAAGTCGCGATAAGTCCCGGAAAAGTTCCGATAAATCCCGGAAAAGTCCCGATAAGTCCCGTAAATCGACGTTTGATCCAAAATACGACGTCAAGCCCTTGGATTAACGTTACAAAGTCCCAAGTTCAAGAACGATCTTCAACGACGTTCATCACAAAAGTCCCTAAATTCAACGTTTAATCCAAAAATATGGCGCCAAGCCCTTGGATTAACGTTATAAAACCCCAAATACAAGATCAGATAGGATTTGGCTGTGGATCCAATTCCAAAAGTTCCAAAAGTGCTCAAGAAGTTCAAGTGAAGTTCAAGAAGAGGGAATGAGATGAGTAAATTAGATATTGTAACCGATAATATTTATCGATTTAATCCGAAAGAAATAAAATTGTTTCGCTTTTTCGTGTTTTTATATTTCATTCACGAATTTGTGTTTACAAGTAGAAATGAAGAAAATGAGAAAATAAATACGAGAAAATTTGATGGACACAACGAGAGGAAAAAAAATAAGAAAGAGAAAAAATAAAAAAATTGGATCTTGAAAGTTGTTGCTGCCTAGGTCAGGCTGGTCCGACCCGATAGAAACATATGGTTCGGACCGACCTATTTGATAGTCTTAGGTGCATATCACATGTGTCCAATACAACAAGTTCACACACATATATAGACGTCATTCAAATTAATCTCAAATCGACATATCATCAAATTGAATTCGCTATCATTCCCTCTGTCCGTTTATAAATTTTTTATTTTGTCATTTTGATTCGTCCGCCTATAAGTTTTTCATACATTTTTTGACAAATATTTTTTAATTTTTTATTTTTACATTCACTTTATATTTGATGTTACTTATCTATTTCTCTCTTTTTCAATCACATAGTATTTAATCATTTTTTTTAATCCATGTGTCAAAAAGTAACAAAAAACTTATAGACGGACGAAGGAAGTAGTATATTAGAGGACATACGTGCATTGATGTAAAACAAATTAATTAAGGTAATATGTTTTAGGAATAAAAAAGGGTTAATTGCATATAAAATCATGAATTTTACCTTATTTACAGTTTAATCTTATAAATATTCGAATCATTACAAATGAAAAATCAAAATTAAAATTCAATTAACCCCAATTTTCTTTACCTAGCTAGAATTAATATCATCTTATTTCTCTCCCATCGAATTCGAATTAACCGCAACTTCATTCTTAAGGAGGAGGAGTAATAACAGTTGATTTAAATAAATTTGGGTTCATAACTCCAAATTTACGTTTATTTTAAATTGTATTTTGGGCTAGTTTTGGGTGATACCATAAGACGGGTTCCCTCAACCCTCGTATATAAAAAGTGATAATGTTTGAATAAAAAGTGATAGTGTTTAAATAAAAAGTGACAGTCACTTTTGTTAAAAATATTATCACTTTTTACTTAAACATTATCACTTTTTTTACAAATCAAAATCTGGAAAAAAAAATATGGGTTATCCTACCCAAAATTTTGAAATATGAGTTAAAATGGATCCGTCTCACAGAAAAAGATCTGTAAAACGGTCTCACACAAATTTTTGTCTTGTAGTTTTGTAAACAATTTTTTTTCAAGGTTTTATTAACGGTTACTAAAAAGTTATATTCAATAAAAAGTGCAACACGGTAAGTTAGCGCATACCTGAAAAGTGTAACTCGCTATAATTGAAAAATGTAAATCAGTATAATATTAAAATGTGTAAGTCACTATAACTGAAAAGTGCAACACAATCATATTGAAAAATGCAATATTACTAAAAGGAGCAACACAATATTATTGAAAGGCGTATGTCATTATAATTGAAAAGTGCAATATTACTGAAAGATGCAACAAAATAATACTGAAAAGTGTAACAGAAAATTATTGAAAAGTGCAACAAGTTATTTGATGAAAACGGTCACATAATACTAATGAAAAATGCTATGAATTGTAGGTGTAAAGTGTAACAAATGTTACTGTTGGTCCCGAAAGTCGGGTTAAGATTAGAACGAGCTAAAAGTTTAGAGGGGAGGTGTGAATATACTTTTAAACTTTTATAAAATTTATATCAGAGTTTATTCTTTAATGAATCTGCTAAGCTGATCTACTCAACTTGTCTAATCAGTAAGCTAGTCTTGTGAACCAGTTTACCAAATAAACAATCAAGTTTATAAACTAACAAATACTACTATGCGGATTACCCGATTATGAGCCCTTATCAATTATTTATACTCGATTCTTTCATTATAAATATTACAGTACTTATCAAACTGTATTGTTCTATTTATCAAGTAACTCGTCTACTCAACAAGATTTCTCAATCTAGTTGTTTATATGAATTCTTTCAAAAACTTATACGAATATAAAACAGTAAGTAGATCAAACACAAGATTTATAGTGGTTCGACAACTTGTCTACATCCACTCTAAAAAATACAGTTGTGAAATTTATTAACTCTCTGTTCTTGTGGCTTTAAGTCCCAAGATATAAGACTTCAATCTTATCGATTATACCACCAGGTATATCTTCGATCTAACAACTAGTAATTCAGTCAAGCAACTAGCACACTTGTTTTACAAAAATAAAATACAGAAAATATAAAACTTCTCTGAACGTAAGTAAGCCTTTGAATATGATCTTCAATACTGGGCTTCTTTGTACACTACAAAAAACGCATCGATTAGAGACCGATTTTGAGACTGTAAAGGCGGTCTCAACACACGTTAGAGACTGATTTGAGACCGATTTATGGTGGTCCTTATTTCATTGGTACTCAACTTGTCTAATCAGTAAGCTAGTCTTGTGAACCAGTTTACCAAATAAATAATCAAGTTTATAAACTAACAAATACTACTATGCGGATTACTTGATTATGAGCCCTTATCAATTATTTATACTCGACTCTTTCATTATAAATATTACAGTACTTATCAAACTGTATTGTTTTGTTTATCAAGTAACTCGTCTACTCAACAAGATTTCTCAATCTAGTTGTTTATACGAATTCTTTCAAAAACTTATACGAATATAAAACAGTAAGTAAATCAAACACAAGATTTATAGTGGTTCGACAACTTGTCTACATCCACTCTAAAAAACCCAGTTGTGAAATTTATTAACTCTCTGTTCTTGTGGCTTTAAGTCCCAAGATATAAGACTTCAATGTTATCGATTATACCACCAGGTATATCTTCGATCTAACAACTAGTAATTCAGTCAAGCAACTAGCACACTTGTTTTACAAAAATAAAATACAGAAAATATAAAACTTCTCTGAACGTAAGTAAGCCTTTGAATATGATCTTCAATACTGGGCTTCTTTGTACACTACAAAAAACGCATCGATTAGAGACCGATCTTCAACACACGTTAGAGACTGATTTTAGACCGATTTATGGTGGTCCTTATTTAATTGGTACCTAATATTGAGAGACCGAATTTATGACACAATCTCTGACAGACCAGCAATTCGATCTTAAAACGGTCCCTAAACGTGAGTCGGCCCGACCTATTTTCGGGCCCTAAGACACAAATCACGATCTATATTCTATAATTAGGGACTGCATATTCGGTCTCTAAATAATAATATACACTCACACCCACCCGACACCCGACCCAGCAACCGACACCCACACCCACACCTACCCTCGACCCGACCCAGCAACCGACACCCACACCCATACCCACCCTCGACCCGACCCAGCAACCGACACCCACACCCTCTTTATTTAGCCACACCCACACCCTTTTTATTTAAATGACCATTTTATTTTGGCCTTTGTGGGAATTGATCCCTGGTGGATGGGTGCCCAGTAATGGGCACCTACCACTTTGACAAGTAATTGTCTTGTGTAACTTTTAAAATTAACTATATACATATATAATTAATTTATTTATTGTATATGTATATGGTATAAGTAATAAATTTTCAAAGGTTCATTTGTTAAATTATTTCAGATATATAAATTGATAAAAATTATTCAATTAATTGTAAAAAAATCAATGTTACTTTAAAAAGTCCAAAATACTATTAATAACTATTTAAAACTAATAATTATTCCGACATTTCCTCAACGCTTTTAAATATTTTCTTCCGATATTTCTTCAAAGTACACGGGCACTTGATTTTATCGTTAAACACATATTGTGGGGCGTGGTCTGGTCTTTCTTCCGGAGTGTTCAGAGACCGCTAAAATCGGTCTCTAAAAACAAACAACTTGATTTGATACCAATTTGAGACCGCAAAAATCGGTCTCTAAACACAACCGCCTGATTTGGGACCAAAAAATCGGTCTCTACTGCTTAAAATTATATATATATATATATAAAATATTAGGGATAACATTTTAAAGATTTGTATCTTTAAATATTATTCATATCTCTTTAATCACTAATCTGATATGTCTCTCCCAACAATGGATAAATATTCCTCTTCTCCTAAATTCGATTCCTCCATCTCGAACAAAGTCATAGAGCCAGATTCGTTGGAAATGGAGACGGCAGTGCCCGATTCAATTGATTTAGAGATCATAGTGTCAGATTCAATTGATTTAGAGATCGTAGCGCCTGCTTTAGTTGATTTAGAGGATGTAGTGAAAGATTCCACGAATTTAGATAGCGTAGTAAAAGATTCCTTTTCGCATGTGGATACTTTGTCCGAGCTTAAAGGATTCTCGCCCGATCCCGACGGTAAGTGATCGATTCAGATACGTATAAAACAATCTGTCGAAATTTTTTATACCAATTAAAGACTGAATTTTTGGTCTCCAATTAAAATTCAAAATCAGAATTTTAATTTTGGTTTAGAGACTGATATTCGGTGGCTAAGTGGTCTGAAAAACATAATATTAAAGACCGAACTAAAAACAGTCTCTAAACGAGCGGTTAAAATTGGTAGTCAATTAAAATTTTGGGATTCAGAATTTTTTATACCAATTAAAGACTGAATTGTCGGTCTCTAAACAAAATTCAAAATAAATTTTTTTATTTCGGTTTAGAGACCGAATTTCGGTCTCTAAGCGGTCTGAAAACATAATATTAAAGACCGAACTGAAAACAATATTTGAGACTGATTTATGTCGGTCTCAAAACATTGGTCTCTAATCGTATCATTTTTTGTAGTGGTATGATCTTCTTGACTCTGCGAGTGCTTGAACGTTTTAAGATTTGATTCGCTTGAATGCTTCATTTATTTATAGATGTTTATATCAAGAAAATCTTCATTTATTTATAGATGTTTATATCAAGAAAGTTTCTTATCATAACCAACTTCTTGATAACTTCCTTCAACTAACTTTATAACCGTTTCATGAATTCTTTCTTGAGTAGATACAGTTATTCTGTTATAACAACTTCTTTAGTTTGCTTCCTTTCTTTAAACTTCGCACGCCTTGACTACTTGTCTTGCATATTCCATACTTAGAATATTGCTGACTTCGTCTTCTGATCTCGTCTGATCTGGTCTTCTTGTTTTGATAGTCTTCTGGTCTTCAAAACTTCATCTATTCTATCAATTTATACTATACTAGTCTATTCTCATTTTACTTTAAGCTATTTAATAGCTTAGTCAACCTAGAATAATTACATCAGAATATATAAGCTTCTATACGACCTTTCAAGTTTATTTCATAAGACCTATTACATTATATAATAATTATTTCTTTTATAATACTTTCAATATGATCTGTTCTTTGTTTCATACAAGACGACTTTCATAACAAATCAGTCAACACTTAACATTTATTCAAGTCTGCTTTTGGCCATCAAAACTTATCTTTTCATCAACTTAGAACTTATTTTAGGATTCATATCCCACCAATTACTAAAACATGCAACACAATATTAATAAAAAGTAAATGTCACTATAATTTAAAAGTACAACATAATATTACTGAAAATGTAAGTCACTATAAATAAAAAGTGTAATATAATATTACTGAAAAGTGCAAACACAATAATACTGAAAAGTGTAACTCATTTTTACTTAAGAATGTAATAGAAAATTATTAAAAAGTGCAACACATTATTTGATATAAACGGTCCCTTAATATTAATGAATAGTGTTATGAACTATTATTGAAAAGTGCAACAAATGTTAGTAAAAAATGCAACACAATATTATTACTGTTATGAATATTATTTATTTGTATGAATGTCCATTATTTCCTCCTTAATATCCACTATGTGTCCTTTGGTTGTTCATGTACCTACATATATAGTGCACCTCTCATTTCATCTTCTCAAGCTTGTAAATGGAATAAAGTAATTATATATTATCTCTACATCTTGTTCACTTATTTAGTATATGAAGTTATACTTTTAAATTGTTTCACAACACGTTATCAGCACGAAGCTTGTAAAATATTTCTACCGACGAAATTCATATAGTGATAAATTTTAGGTATTGTACGGAGGTATGTATCGAAATGTTTAATAACTATTACCTTACAATGTTTATTTGTTATCTCTTATTTCATTACTATTTTGATGATTATGTTATTTTACAATTAATCAATCTCTTGTCTATTTGATAGTTTTCAACATGTCGAACTTGCAAAACTTTAATTTGTGGCCATTGATATTACTGAAAAAAATTGTAATAAATTCTTAATGTTGAAATTAATTTTATGCCATGGGTCTTGGAGATTCTATAAAAGTGGCAAATCAAGCATATAATAAAAAATATGGCCAAAGACCTGAAGCCATGATTTTTCTTTGCCACTATCTTGATGAAGGATTGAAAGCTGAATACCTCACGGTGAAAGATCCACTTTAATTGTGGATAAATCTTAAAGAAATATATGATTATAAATCCGTGAGTGAGTACAATTCAATTATGTTCAAAATCACTTCTCAATTGAAAATATGTGGAGAAAATATTAGTGATGATGGTATGCTTGAAAAGTCATTCTCCACATTTCATGATTCTAATGTGATATATATTGCTACAACAATATCTTGAGGAGAAAATTTCATTTTACGTCCCGTAACTTAGGCCTAATCCAGAATATATCCTTTAAATTTTCACATTTTCAATTTACGTCCTAGGTTGTCCAATTTACATCCTTTTCGGTCCAATTTACGTCATTTCCACCGGAAAATTGGAAATTCGGTCAAATTGTCCAATTTACATCCTTTATGTTTGAAAATTATAAATTAATAATTAAAAAGTACTGAAAATTAAAAAATTTCATTAAAAATCTCATTAAAAACTTATATATTGTGTAAAATAAATATAAAAAATCTAAAAAATTTATAAATTCTAGCTACATTCAAAAAATTTGAAAATGTATAATTTTTTTTTTCTAAAAACTAATAAAAATAAAAAAATCTATAATTTCTACAATTCAAGAAATCTAAAAAATGTGTAAATTAAAATTTTTTTTTTCTAAAAACTCATAAAAATAAAAATATCTATAAATTAAAATTTTAAAATAAAAAATTCCACAATTTTAAAAATATCGTGAAAATGAAATTGGGACGGTTCCAAAATCGATCAATATGTGGAACTTCCACTCAACCTCGACGATGATTTGGAAAATCTCATGTGACCCAAATATTTTTTGAGTTCGAGTAAAAATTTAATGGTAGACGAGTCTGAATCAAGTCTGAAATTTAATGAAATGTTAATAATTTTTATTATTCTTATTAGATTTTTAGAATTAGTAATTTTTTATTTATGCATTTTAAATAAATTAATGAGATTTTTAGAAATTATAGAAATTTTAATGAGATTTTGAATTTCTTAATTTATAAATTACAGCTTATCCATTCTTTGAATTGTAGAATTTTTTATTTTTTGTATTTTCAAAATTTTAGAATTTTTTTATTTTTATTTTACAAATTTTATAATTTGTAATGATATTTTTGAAATTTTAGGGATATATTTTGAATTTTATTTTACACATTTTATATTTTTTAATTTTAATGAGATTTTTGGTTTTTAATGATACTTTTATAGATTTTTTTATATCTTTTATGGGATTTTTAGAAAATTTTAATTATTAAATTTTAATTTTCAAACTTAAAGGACGTAAATTGGACTATTTGGCCGGAATCCCAATTTATTCTTCACATTCCGGTGGGTTTTAAAATTTTCCGGCGGAAAGGACGTAAATTGGACAAAAAAGGACGTAAATCAAAAAAGTAAAAACTTAAAGGATATATATTGGATTAGGCCTAAGTTACAGGACGTAAAATGAAATTTTCTCATATCTTGAGAATGGTTTTACTAAATATTTTGAACTACTTTCATGTCGTGGCTGGGTAAAAATAATGAGTTTTTTATGAAAACTTAGGCCCCGAACGCGGTTTTGAACGAAACGGATTTCAAAATGATTATAATACTCGTCCGAATTTTAAAGGTCCTAAAAAGAGAAAATAAATTTCTTAACATTAAAGGAAAAGAGAAAAGGGTTGAAATAAATTGTGTGAATAGTGAATTCGATAACGAGATGTTTGACATAACAAAATTTGATGTTGCTAAATTACCTTGCCCACTTGAAGGTGGTAATTAGAGTTTATAATATTCAAATATAATTTCCTTTAATAATTTATTATGTAATGTTTATTTTTTTTATGTTATGCAATGTCTTAGTATTTTTATCCTTTATAATATGAATGGCTATTACATTTTTATATACCTTAAAAATAAAATAATTGGATTGTAAATTTCTTACTTTTGTATTTTTTGAAATGGAAAATAGTATTACAACATCAACATTTAAGGAAGAATGTGGAGATCTATGTCTCGTGGATAGTGCTACAATGCACACTATATTCAACAATAAGAAATTATTCTCACATTTAAAATGGAGAGAAGCAAATGTATAAAGGCTTTGGAAGAACCACTATTCTATTACCCGGAGGGACAAAATTCATTATCAATGATGCCTTATTCTCTTAAAAGTCTCAAAGAAACTTATTGAGTTATAAAAATATTCGTTTGAATGGATATCATCTTGAGACTACAAATGAAGACAATATTGAGTATCTTAATATTACTACAATTGTTGCGGGAAATAAATGTATGTTGGAGAAATTACCCGCTTTGTCCTCGGGTTTATATTACACAAGCATAAGAACAATTGAAATTTATGTCGTAGTAAACCAAAAGATCACTACAGAATTTAATGTTTGGCATGACCGATTGGGCCATCCCGGTTCTATAATGATGCGAAAAATTGTAGAAAATTCATGTGTTGCTTTTTCACAAGGGAAATTAATTCTAAGACAATCACCAGCTAAAGTTGAGCATGAAAATCTTATGTTCTTGGAACGAATTCAAGGGGATATATGCAGACATATACATCCGCCAAGTGGACCATTTATATATGGTTTGATTGATGCATCGACTAAGTGGTCACATGTATACTTATTGCTATCTCGCAATTTGATTTTTGCAAAGTTATTGGGACAAATAATACGATTGCGAGCACAGTTTCCTGATAATACAATTAAGACGATCCGTCTTGATAATACTGGTGAATTTTCATCTTAGACTTTCAACGATTATTGTATATCAATTGGAATACATATTGAACATCTGGTTGCTCATGTTAATTCATACACAAAACGGTCTTGTTGAATCACTTATTAAACGTACTCAATTAATTGCATGACCATTATTGATGAAATCTAAACTCTATATTTCAGCTCGAGGTCATGATATATTTCATGCGGCAGCACTTGTGCGCATCAAGACAACAAGTTATCATAACATTTCCCCCGTACAAATGGTTCAAGGTCAGGAACCAAATATATCTCATCTAATTTTTTTTTGGATGTGTTGTATATGTACCGATTGCTCCACCACAACGCACAAAGATGAATCCCCAAAGGAGAATGGGGTATATGTTGGGTATGAATCTTCGTCTATTATTAAATACTTAGAACTATTGACCGGAGATCTATTCACAGCAAGGTTTGCTAATTGTCATTTTGATGAAGACAATTTTCCAAACATTAAGGGGGAAAGCAAGCAGCTGGCAAGGAATATTTCTTGAAATGAATTATCATTGAATTGCATAGATCCTCGTACACAGTAGTGTGAACTTGAAGTTGAAAAGATTGCGAATCAACTGCCAGACGCATTTACTGACCTTAAAAGAGCTACAAAATTACATATTCCAGCTACTAATGCTCCTAATATTTGATGTCCCTGAAGGACCATCTACAATTGTAAATAGGTCTATGGCACGCTTGAAGCATGGTAGACCTCTCGGTTCCAAAGATTCTCGAAAAAGAAAAGGAGCAAACATTGAGGATGGTCATAATGTGAACATTCCTGTTGAAAAATCTGACATACTACTTAAAGTCCTAGGAAATGATATTTCAGGCGCCCGGAAATGATGAAATATCGACCAATTATGTCAGAACATGAGAAAGATGGTACCTAAATGAAATAGACATCGATGATATTTTTGTATATAATGTAGCGCTCAATATAATGGAAGATGATGAGGATCCTGAACCTACATTTAGAAAATGAGATGATTGGCCAATGTGGAAAGACGCAATAAATGTAGAATTGAAATCTCTTATTAAACGAAAAGTTTCGGACCTGTTGTCCGTACACCTAATGGTATAAAAGTCGTGGGGCATAAATGGGTATTAGTGCTTGAAAGGAAATGAGAAATATGAAATCGTGAGGTATAAAGCTCGGTTTTTCGCACAAGTTTTTACCCAAAGGTCAGGTGTTGATTATGATGAGACTTATTCTCCTGTGGTGGATGCAATAACTTTTCGTTATTTAATAAGTCTAGCAGTGCAAGAAAAACTTGAAATGCGTCTAACAGATGTCGTTACAACTTATTTGTACGGCTCATTAGAGAAATATATTTACATGACAATCCCTGAGGGATTAAAGGTACCTATAATGAAAAACGAGAATTCTCAAAACATGTATTCAGTCAAGCTGAGAAAATTCTTATATGGATTAAAGCAATCTGGTTGCATATTGTACAATCGTTTGAATGCATTCTTAATTAATGAGGTGTATAACAATGATCATATATGCCATTATGTTTTTATTAAAATATCTGGATGTGAATATGTGATAATTTTTGTATATGTTAATAATTTGAATATCATTAAGACTCCTACAAAGTTATCAAAGGTCGTGGCTTTCCTCAAAAGGAAATTTGAAATGAAAGACCTTGGTAAAACGAAATTTTATTTGGATCTTCAAATTGAACACTTTAATAATGAGATTTATGTGTATCAATCCAATTATGTTATGAAAGTGTTGAAATGATTTTACATGGATAAAACACATTCTTTAAGAACACATATGATTGTGTGATCATTGAATGTAGCGAAAGATCCATTTCGACCTCACGAAGAAAATTAAGAATTGTTTGGTCAAGAAGTACATACCATATTCAAGTGCAATATATGCACTAATGTATCTTGCTATAAACATTAGGCCCGATGATATATCATTTACTATTAATTTATTAGCAAGCTATAATACTTCTCCAATTCGTAGGCATTGAAATGCCGTTAAACATGATTTTCGATACGTTAGAGGGATAATGAATATGGATTTATATTTTCCAATCTCATCAGAACCTTGTTTAGTTGGTTATGTAGATGCAGATTACTTATCAGACCCACACAAAGTCCGATCCCAAACAGGTTATTTGTTCACATATGGAGGTACATCTGTTTCATTGCGTTCTGTTAAACAAACTCTAGTTCCTACTTCATCTAGCCATGCAGAGATCCTAGCAATTCACGAGACAAGTCGTGAATGTGTTTGGTTGCGTTCTGTCATACAACATATTTGTAGACAGTGTGGATTAAACTCAGTGAAAGATAATCCAATTGTGATATATGAAGACAATGCTGCATATGTTGCCCAACTAACGGAAGGATTTATCAAAGGTGATAGGACAAAACATATTGGTCCTAAATTCTTCTTTACTCATGATCTTCAGCAAAATGGTGACACCAGTGTGCAACAAATTTGTTAAAGTGATAATTTAACAGATTTATTTACCAAGTCTTTACCTACTTCAACGTTTGAGAAATTGAGGTCCACTATGTGTCCTTTGGTTGTTTATGTACCTACATTTATAGTGCACCTCTCATTTCATCTTCTCAAGCTTGTAATACGACCTATAGTAATCACTTGAAATGAAATAAAGTAATTATATATTATCTCTACATCTTGTTCACTTGAAGTTATACTTTTTAATGCACAACCATTTTGACTATCACTTCATTTGTAGCCTGCTTGATCAATTTTAATATGTTTTTTTTTTTTTTTGGTGTAGAACCTAACTCTACACTTAAAACCAACTTAAAACCACCCAAGACCAGTGTTAAGTGAGAGGGAGAGGAAGACATCGAAGTCTTAAAACCACCCAACACCAGTGTAGACCAGTGTTAAGTGAGAGGGAGAGGAAGACATCGAAGTCGAAGTAGAGAGTTGGCTCTAGTACCATGTGACAAGGCCTAACTCTACACTTAAAACCAAGGTGTTAAGTGAGAGGATTGCCCAGGCTTATAAGCCCACCCAAAACCATCTCTCTATTCGATGTGGGATACCTTAATACAATCAAAGGTGTCCGTTAAGAACTTAAAGGATACACGTTCGGTTGATTTGTTATGCCCCGTCGTCACAACCAATTCAGTCAAAACTCAGCTGAGAATGCTACCTCGATTTTCGTTACTACTTATGTGGTTCTAGAAGATTTGTTTTATTGTATAATTTCTTTCCTTTTAATATGTGATTACGATTTTGTTTAGCATTATTAAAAATACTACTCAAAACTAGTGTGACTTGAATAACATTCAAGACTAATTAGGTAATACTTTACCAAAAGAATTTTTTTTCTTACAAATATTCGAAATTTGTGGGGTTTCAGTGATCCCTAGGCCCTTCGTCCCTCCGTCATTGATTATGGGTGAGTACAAGATACAATTCAAAACATATCAAGATATGAAGGACAATAAGGTGTTGGAGAAATTGGGTTTTTATTCAATTTCTTAATATTTAATTGATTATTAATTAATCAATTATTTGAGGGTATGAATATTTAATTTTCGAGGAATTAAATGTTATAGGATCGTTCTACTCTCGGAGTAGATGATCGTAGTATATTTAAAATCTCAAAACCGAATTTCGGTGAGTGAGAAATTAATGTATGAATATTAAGACGAAGTGATGCGTTGGGATTAGTGTTGTTGGTCCTGAAAGGAGTATATAACAAGTGTATGGGGGGGGGGGGGGGAATACACTTGTATGCAATTCTTTTCAACTTTTGATCAAACCAGAGCTCAGCAAGGTTGTCTTGGACAACTCTGCTGAAGATGATTAACTCAACTAAGATAATCAAACTACTAAGTACTATTGAGTACTTAGTTGAATAACTATCTAGGGGAGTTATATGTGCGGAATAGTGGTTGGCCCTTTAAGTTTAGACTCCTGACTTGAACGAAATTTTTAGTCACTAAGTGTTGACTAACTACTTCCCCTCAAGCATAAGGGTTCGTAGTAGTAATGGAAGTATTCGACCAAGTAGTATCAACCTAGGAGGTGGGTTTGTGCAATGGATCCCTAGAGTTTTATGTTGTGATAGCTAATGTAACTACGGTTTCGGGTTTTATGGATTTCTAAAATTAAAGCTAAATTACTACCAAGATGCTAGAAATTAAATCAACTACCAACCTAGAAACTAACAAGTGATTTATACTACTAAAAGTGAGAAAAACACCAATAAGAGAAATTACCACAACTTAACAAAGAAAATTACTACTAAGCAAGAATTTAACAATTAAATAAAGAAGAACTACGAATATAATTCGAAGAAGTGCAAGGGTGGGAAATGCTTCGGGTGTTCTCTACCTAGTGAAATCGAATGGGATTGTTTATACCGTGTGTATGCTTCAATTTGGACTTGCTAAGAGCATCAAGATGCTAGGTTGAAAATCTTTTCCCTTCGGGTACTATAGCCTTACGTCTAAGGTGTTCCCAAACCCGGTACTACGACCTCTTCCTAATCCTCACCAACTACCCAAATAACCATTCATGTAATTAATGTCTCTTAATGAGGTTCTAATACAATTAACTCTCTCTCGACGAATTAAAAGTATAATAAACGCATTTGCATACCAACAACTCACACCATAAATGTAAACATGTCCATGTAACTCTCGTCTACGCTAAACATGCATCTAAATATGGATTAATAGAAGTTAATACACAAAGCACCAATAAAACTCAATAAGAGAAGCAACAATCCAAATAGTAACAATAATCAAAGCATAAACAATTCACACATTCAATATTCACATGGTTTCAAACAACCAAAGCATAAAAAACTTAGCCCATGGTGTTTGAGAAAACATCCATGGCTAAAACAACAAAATAAAACATGAAAATGAAATTTACCAAACAAAACTTAAATAAAAGAAAAATAGCACCTTGAGAGTCTTGAAATTCTTCAATTCTTACATGAAAATGAAATACCCAAATGATTCTAAACTAAAAAGCATAAAAACTATCTAATGGTGTTTGAGGAGAGAAGCTCCTCAAACCTAAACTATCCCATGTTGAATGTGAAAATATGAGTTCTTGGTTGTGTGGGGAATGAATTCTAGGGCTCCAAAATCTGATTGTGGGTGCTTTTTATAGTTGGGAAGAGTGTTGGAGACGAAATTTGCACTTAGGCCCTTGAAATCCTTTAAAATTCTCGAATTTTCGCGCAGAAACGGGCTCAAACGGTCGACCGAGTGACCTCAAACGGTCGACCGAGTGAGATGGAAGTCCAGAAACTGACCTGGAAGCAGATTTCACTCGGTCAACCGAGTGGGTTGACTCGGCTGCCCGAGTGGAATCTGTTACAGTTTCACACTTTCTTGTTTCGATCATATCTTGAGCTCCCGACCTCCGATTGACTTGATTCTTTTTTTCATTCCACTCATTTTTTCGAGACGCATCCAATGGTACAATTATCTTCTTGACTTCATGAATTCTCAGACACGTATTTTGCTTCCAAATAAGTTCAATTTACCTAAAAAATAGCAAAACACATACCTTTCTCATTTCAAGTGCAATTAGTCAATTTAGTGTGAATAATGCAACAAAACCCTCAAAATTATGTAAAATAAACACATGAATTTCAAGCAATTTTCACACTAATCAACTCCTTTAGTTTCTGAAATCACTTAGTCAGTTCAATGCAATCCAGTTTAGTTTCAGGGAACTTGTCCAATACAGTTTTTGCACAGTCTTGAATATGTATCTTTTGAAAGATCAGTTTTGTGTGCAGTGTTGAATGAATGTAAGTACTTGTAAAGCAAATCAACACAAGAGGTTTATAGTGGTTCAGAGACTCAAGCTCCTACATCCACTTTCCCTGATTTAACAGGATAATTCCTTCACTCTTGGAATTAACTTGTTTTATAGTGCCAAGGTGCACTTGATCAAGAACACCACTCCTTGGTGAATTGATCCCTAGGATGTCTAGAGTCCTAGTACCCTCTTCTCAACTCAGAACTGAACTGTTCTTCTCTCAACAGTCAGCTCCTACCACTTCTACTACTACAACCTTCTCACTTTCTCACTTGAAAGGGGTAAGGGTTGAAGTAAGGTTCCAACTAATGAGATATCCTTTACAATGAAGATCAGTGTATAAGGATTAGGATATCTCTCTAAGCTTTGTATGGATATACAGTAAGTTCAGCTTAGAAGAAGTGTTTGAAGACTAAGATAGTCTTTGAAAACTTTGAATGTTCTATGAGCTTCAGAATACTTGTGTAGTTGGATTCTGTTGAGGTCTGTTGGATACCTTCAAATGGTCTTCACACTTCTTGTATTTATAGACAAAATGGAGGATTTGCCCGTTGGAGAGGCAGCCCCAAATTGCTATAAATGTCTTCCTTGAGTTCTTCAAACTGGAAGACAGATTCTTGATAGTGACATGTCCTCATTTGGGTAATAAACGGCTTGTAAGATTTTGTCTTCTTTCTGCAACACTTTTCCCAATGTTTGACTTCTTATTAGGATTTGGACATGGCTTCTGAAGCTTGATCCAATGATAGGACAACATTCCTTATCAAATGGACAACTCTGCTTATCACTATCAGCAGACTTTGCTTATCAGCATGGTTGGCTTGCTCTTCTTCAGATGACTTGGCTCTTTCCCTTTGCTTCACTTGGAGATGATCTCATCATGATATAATGAAGTCTTTTAGGGTGTAGTTGTCTTCTTCTCTTCAGCATAGTTGACCTTCAAGCCTTAGAACATTTGTTCTGGTTCAATCTTGCTAAGACAACTTTTCTAGACAACTCTCCTGATCAGCATACTTGGTCTTTTAGCTTCAGAGTTGTTGTTTTCACAGATTTAACCTCTCTGGACAACTCTCCTGATCAGAGCATTTGACTAATCTTGTCCTTTTGAACTTTGAAATCTTGTTCTTGCATAGAGATAACTCTTTTGGACAACTCTCCTGATCAGAGCATTTGATATTCTATAGAGTTTTCTTTGCTTTTGTGTTTATTCCAGAATTTGAGCCTTGAGGGGACTTGTTCTTGATAATCTTCAAAGCATAGGTTCCCCCTCACATTGTGCATCTAATCATCTAAGAGTTGCCTAACATATCAGCTTCTCATCTAGCCTTATGCTATGTGTTCTAACACAATTATCTTGATTTAGGCATGTCTCAGGGGGTTTTGGTATTTAATCAAAACATATCTCATTTTATTCCCAACAATTTCCCCCTTTTTGATGATGCCAAAACCTATACATTTTATGCAAAAGTGTCTTGACTACACCTACTACATTTATCTTCAGAAGACATGACTGAGGTCAATTTCCCTGAGAAGACAATGTGTTAGTGTATTCACTGTTTTTGTTGCAAGTAGGTTTCAAAGATAGGCATAGAGAGATTTCTGCAATAATGTATCTTGATTCAAAGGTAGTTCAACTATCATTCATATAAAAGACATTACAGGCATGTTGATAGTTGAAGTTAACTTATCAGAGCATGAATTCAAGATATCATTACAAATGAACCTTTCATTTCAACTAAATACTAAACATAGGATCTAAGATATTAGAGCAAAAATAAAAATATTCCAAGTATCAGAGTAGAATACTGGATATCACCATCAATTCTTGTAATCAGAGCAATCCAAATCATGTTAGAGCAAATAACATATCAAGGCATATCACATCAGCAGGCTTGACCAAACTTCAGCAGATTTGACCACAGAGAGGAAATATCTTCAGATAAGATAATTTTCTATCCAGAAGGAGTCAGAAGACTTAGCCATTTTTAGAGATCATCTTCTTTAGGTGGCAACATCCCATATTGTGCCCACACTTTCTTTTTGAGTTCCATGGCTTCCTGGTTAGTTCCTTTGGGTCCAAGGGTCATCTTGTTCAGCTTAAGAATCTCTGTGAACTCCCTCAGGATCCTTGCTTGGTCAATCTATCCATCAAGCTTTGGAGGCATGTAAATGATAGGCTTGGGAGCATTGAGTTCAATTCTTGCAATATCAGCAGCTGCAAGTAATTGTTGATACAACTCTCTGTAGTATTCTATCATGAACTCAGCAAATGAAGAGTTGGCATCTCCTCCATTCCATCTGTCAATGACATAATAGTCATAGACAAACTCCCTTTTAGCCTCTTCCCATGTATCGTTCAGCTGGATTGGCACCCATTTATCCAAGTGTGGATATTTGGTGTCCATTGGGACCAGTAGCTGAGGCTTCATCTTGCTGTAAGTTGCTCTCCTTCTTCTTGGTTTCTGAAAGTTTGCTCTTCTCTTATCTCTTGCTCTTTGTGCTTCATCCATCAAATCCATTTTCTCTTGGGCCCTCATCATGGCCAGTTTCTGTTGTGTTTCAGGGTCTTTGCCATACCCTTCATGAAACAACTTTGATGGATCATTCAGTACTACAATCTTTGTCTTCTTTGGTCCAGGTCCAAAGCCTTCTTCATATAAAGCTTCCACATCTTCAGTGGTTTTGGCACCTTCAGCAATGTTGACCCTTTCAGAAGACTTGTCTTCTTCAGCAGTCTTGGCCCTTTTTGATGTAGGTTCTTCTTCATCAATTCTGAACTCAGGTGGAAGATCAAGACTATTAGGAAAGTCAGTAAATGTTTCAGCTTGCCTTTTCTTTCCCTTTGCCTTCCTGATCTTTCCTCTAGTTTGGACACCTTCAGCATCTTTGTCCAAACCAGACACCTCACCACCTGGTCTCTGCTGTAATCTCATTCTTTCTTCTTGTGCTGAGGCCATTGAATTCTTCAATGCAAGTGCTAGTTGCTCTTCTTCATCCAATTCTTCTAAGTTTAGCACTGCAGGCTCTTTTCCTTTTGCTTCAGCAGTTTTGTCTTTTCCCTTGTCTGAGCCTCCAATCACCAAGGCACCTTTTGCTCTAGCTCTTTCCCTTTCCCCCTTTTTGGCAGCATCAAAACACTGGGGTTTCAACTCACTCATTGTTGTGGCCATTAGGGATTGGGCCTGGTTTAGAGACTTCATTTCCTCCAACAAATATACATTTTCATCATGTATATTTTGCATCCTATCACTGCTCAAGCTAAGAAAAGCTAGAACAGGCTTCATCTTTTGTTGAACAACCTCCTCCAAGGTTGCTTTCAGGGATGCATCAAGTTGGGCTTTAAGGAGCTCAGTGAGGTTGGCCACTGCACTTTCAGCAATGTTGGCCATCACTTCTTGGGAAAAATTTTCAGAGGCTGCTTTCACCATAACCAGCCTTTGTTCTTCAGCTCTTTTCTTTTGTAGTGCAGTCTTCTTTCCAAGAGCTTGCTTGACAGTTAGCCTGAGAGCTTTGACATTTGCATTATGATTGTATCTCAGCAGCTGTTGTTCCTTCTTGACCTCTTCTGAGATGGATTCCATGGTGGATTTGGCTTTTTGCACCTCAGTGGAAATGGTTTGGAGACCAGTTTCCACACCACTTATCCTTGCTTCCAAGGTGGGTAGCACAACATCCTCAGAGCCTGTAAGCCTCATTTCTACAGATGCTAGAGTCCTTCCTTGCTCATTCAATGCTCCTGAAGTCTCAGCATGAGCAGATTGGACCTGATGAGCCAAGGAGTCCAATTTTTCTGATTGCAATCCAAGTAAGGCTTGAGCTGAGCCTGTGTCTACTTGGATAGGGGCATCTGTTAAGAACTCATCTGCAAAAATTTGGTCAAGGGAAATACCTGCAATATTAGACAGATCAAACAAGTTAGGGAATAAGCACTCATCACCCTCAATTTCTTTTGTATAAGACTCTGATACATCAGCAACCTTCTTCTCATTTTCAACTCTTTCTTTTCTCCCTTCATCAGTAATGTCCTCACTTAAAGAAACAGGCCTCCTCTCATCAAGGGATTCCTGAAGTTCAGATTTGACTTCAAGAATAGCCTACCCTTCCTCACTTATATCACCCTCATTTGGTGGTACACTCACTATTCTAGTGATCACCACATCTCTCTCATCTACTACTCCCTCTGGTTTTTCCACTAACTTCTCCTTTTCAAATCCTTCTCCTAAACCTGCAACATCTCCACCTTCAACAAGGTTCAAAGATGGCAGTTGTGGGGAGATCACAGTGCTTATTACAGCAGCCACTGAGTCATCCTGAATGATTAAGGGCTGATCAGTGTCCAACTCTTCTGACACTGAATAGGCCTTAATCAAACCAGCCTCTAGCATAGGAACCTCAACATCTTTAGGCTGTGCCTTGGGTTCAGAAGAACCTTCATTGGCAGATGTGTCTTTGGTTGTGTTACCACCCTTGGTCAACACCTCTGAAGATACAGAGCCTTTCCTATGATAGGTTCTAGGAGGGTTTGAAAGTCTGTCTGCTATAGAAGACTTGGGTTGAGAGGGTTCAGGGAGGTTGGCTTGAGGGGTTTCAGGAGTGGGGTTTGAAGGGTTTGAGGGATCATCAGGGGAATCATCATCTGAGCTGCTATCAGGGTGTTTGATGCCCTTAGCTTTCCTTTCTTTCTCCTCAATGATCTTCTCATCTACTAACTTTGCAAAAACTTCCTCATCAGTGAGGAATCTTATTTTCAGCACACCAGCAAAGTGTAGTAGTCTGCTCTCCTCTACTTGCCACCAGTTTGCACCCTTATCTTGGATGACTTGTGATATCTCCATCAAGGTTTTGTCTTTTACATCCACAAGCATCCTCAAATCATGAAAAGTCTTCTAAATTCTTGGAAATTCAGCAAGTTGTGGATACAAACTGTACACAGTGGCCTTAGCTCCACCTCTGAGCATACTTTCATACGTATACTCCTCCTCATTCTCACTAGATGGAGAACTTTGGGCTATAGGGGAGTTAGCTGTGGTTTCCTTGATTGCAGCTTCAGGCAAGTAAAGTTCAGGAGGGTTGGCTTCAGAAGGGTTAGGCTCAAATGAAGGCACTTCAGTTGCTTTAGAGAGCAATGAATCTGAAGGGGCTTTGCTCATAGGGGTTGGTTCAAAGAGTGCAGCTTCTAAGAGCTTTGAGTAGTTGAGCATGGATGAGTCAAGGGGAGATTGCAGTCTTGTCTCATCTACTGCTATATCAGCTAGCACATCTATCCCACTTCTTTGCACATTCCATTCTGGAGAATATCTCTTGGTGAGATTTACAGGGGTGATGGGTTGGTTGGGAGGGGTAACATGGGTTTCAGGGGAGTTGGGCTCAGGATTTTGAATTTCAGGGATGTTGGCCTCTATAGGTTGACCTTCAGGGATCTTGGATTCTGGAGTTCCAGAACCAGATGAGCTAGTCCTTGATTTGGATTTGGTCCTGCTTTCAGCTCTGCTCTCTCTTAGAGCCAATTGGAGAGACCTTTCTTCCTGAAGCTCCAACACTTTATCAGTGGGCTTGGCCCTTCTCTTGCTGGCCCTACTGCTCCCACTGCCTTCACCTTCCTTCTCAGGGACAACTTCCCTGATCCTCTTATCTCCTTTCTTCTTTTGTCTAGTCTCATTGTATTTCAGCCTCAACTCTTCTGAGTGGTCAGAAGGCACACTTACTCCCTCTTCTGCCACTTCTTCAATCTCAGTTGAAGCTCCTGAATTCTCCTCTGAGGAGATTTGAGACATTTTCCTTGTTTTGACAGCCCTGGCCTTGGTTCTTTTCTTCATCTTAGGTTTTTCCTCAACCTTCTCTTCAGCAGGTTTGGCCATAAGCATTCTCCTTTGCTCAGTCTTCTTGCTAGGCTTTCTAAACAATATTTTCTGGGCTGGGAGAGGTTTGGAAAATGTTTGCATCTCAGAGTAGTGAGCAAACTTTTCAATCAAGAGACTTGCCCTGGTGCAATATCTCAGCTTTCCTTCCATCACAACCTTGTTGTGAGCTCTCACCTTGAATTTTGCCTTTTATTTCATCATTTCAGACAAGATGAAAGTTCTCCAATCAAATTTGATGCCTTTATCACTGGCATCAATTACTGTAGCCATAATCCTTATCCTTGGATGGCTTACTTGCTCTAAACTTCCAGTATTACTGAGCAAGCTCTTTGCTACTACCTCAAATAAGGTTAAGAACTTTGGCTTAAGTGTTCTCTTATGTTGAGTAGAGGATAATGGCCCTGGAGTAATAAGCCATTCTTGAGCAATTTCTTGCTCAAGACCATTTCCATAGAATTCTGGATTCCTTCCTTCTGAGGGCAATCCAAAAGCAGCTTCAACCTCTTCCTCTGAGAATTTCACCCTGTGAAATCTTTCTTCATCTTCTCCTTCTGCTATAAAGGACAGTCTAGTGGCAACTTCTCCATCTTCAGGTTTGCCTCTCCATTTGAGAAAAGCAAAGAACTCTGCCATGTAGGATTCAAGACAAGAGTCTGGCTTCTCTTGCATGAACTTCTGGAGACCTGCCCTTCTGAACCATCTCAAGGTTGGAGTAACATTAGGATCCTCACTCTCAAATGAAAGGATTGGCTCGAATGTGAGGTTGTTTTTGTGGCTTAGATAGCCAAAATCAAGGTCAAGTACCTTGTTGGAGAAATCAATCACCATTTCTGGTTTTGCTTTGGGAGCCATTGAAGGTTTACAAAAATGAGATTGAGAGAGTTTGAAGAAAATTTGAACTAGGGTTTCGAATACTTGGGGAAGAAGTGTTTGTGGGGGTCTTAAGACTTGTGAATATTCTAAAAATAATGTTTGTCAATGAGTTGGTGAAGTCTTGATGCAATTCAAAGGTGAACAGAAATGGAAATCAAAATGGACGGCTAGGATTGTCTTCAGGGGAGTTGTCCAATTTTGATCCAATGGTCAAAAACCAATGTAACAGTGAAAAACTGTTTTGTTCAAACGTGGGTGGAGTTTTAATGTTTGTTTAAGGCTGGGGTTTTTTCGAGATAGATCATGTCCCAAAAAGTTTAATGCAAACAAGAGTTAAATCTTGGCATTTAATGCATGGAAAGTGACCTTTTGGGTGGGAGACAAATTAAATCCCAGAAAGGTGAAAACTGTATTTTCAATGGGACAGATTTCGAAGTAGGCATTGATCACCCAAAATAGGTGCTTATCAGACCAAGATTTGGTTTGATAGCTAGGACAACTTATCTGTCCCCACTAGGACAAGTGTCCTGAAAAGATGTGGACAACTGTCCTGAGATTCAGTGGACAAGTGTCCTGATCATTTCATCTGAGTTTCAGTAGACTTGACCAAGTCTGCTGAAGTTTGAAATTTGTTCCCCCTGAATGAATGAACTCCTTTGGACTCAATTGTCCAATTTCCCTGGATCAAGTAGACCCAACTCTGCTGATAATTCCAGAAATCTTGCTTCTGCAAGTGGCTTTGTCAATATATCAGCTTTTTGATGATTTGTGTGGATCTTTACCAACTTGATATCCTTCTTATCCACATGATCTCTAATGAAGTGATGCTTGATGTCCACATGTTTGCATCTTGTGTGCAAGACAGGATTTTGTGATATTGCAATTGCACTGTTGTTATCACAAAATATTGGCACTTCAGTAGAGTTGACTTTGTAGTCTCTGAGTTGTTGTCTCAACCAAAGGATTTGAGCACAACAACTTCCAGCAGCAACATATTCAGCTTCATTGGTGGAGGTAGCCACTGTGTTTTGCTTCTTGGAAAACCAAGATATGAGTTTGTTGCCTAAGAATTGACAAGTCCCTGAAGTGGATTTTCTGTCAATTCTACATCCTCCATAATCAGCATCTGAGTAGCCAGTTAACTCAATGTTGTCATCAGCAGGGTACCAAAGGCCTAGATTCTCAGTGCCTTTGAGATACCTCAAGATCCTCTTTGCAGCCTCAAGATGGCTTTTCTTAGGATTTGCTTGAAACCTTGCACAAACACCTACTGCAAAGGTGATGTCAGGCCTGCTGGCAGTGAGGTAGAGGAGTGATCCAATGATTCCTCTATACTCAGTGGAGTTGGTTGGAACACCACTCTCATCAGGATCCATCTTCCAATTAGTATTCATTGGGATCCTTACTGGCTTGCTTGTTGTACACCCAAACTTCTTGATCGTCTCTCTGGTGTACTTAGCTTGGTTGATGAAGATTCCTTCTTTTGATTGCTTGACTTGTAGACCCAAAAAGAAGTTCATCAACCCCATCATGGACATCTCAAACTTGCTTTGCATGAGCTTGGAGAACTTCTCACACAGCTTCTCATTAGGGGATCCCAAAATTATGCCATCTACATAAATTTGGACAAGCAAGATGTCCTCTCCTTCAGAGATTCTGAAAAGAGTTCTGTCCACAGTTCCCTTGGTGAATCCATGATCCAAGAGGAATTGTGACAGTGTGTCATACCAAGCCCTAGGGGCTTGCTTGAGTCCATACAGAGCTTTCTTCAGCCTGTATACTTGGTTTCCAACCTCAAAACCTGGTGGTTGCTCCACATAGACTTCTTCTTTCAAGACTCCATTCAGAAAGGCACTCTTGACATCCATTTGGTACACTTTGAACCTCTTGTGGGCTGCATAGGCTAGGAATAGCCTTATTGCTTCTAGCCTTGCCACATGTGCAAATGTCTCATCATAGTCAATGCCTTCATGCTGGCAGTAACCTTTTGCCACTAGTCTTGCTTTGTTTCTGACAATCACATCATTTTCATTTTTCTTGTTCTTGAACACCCACTTGGTTCCAATAACATCTTGATGTGAAGGTCTATCCACCAGCTCCCATACTTCATTTCTGGTGAATTGATTAAGTTCTTCCTGCATGGCTGTGATCCAGTTGGCATCTTGAAGTGCTTCTTCAATATCACTTGGTTCTTGTTCTGACAAGAAACAACAAAACATAGCACTTTCACCATGAAAACTTCTGGTTTTGACTCCTATACTTGGGTCACCAAGTATTAGATCAGTAGGATGGTCATATAACCAAGTCCTCCTTTTTCTGATCCCTTCAGTAGAGTTGTCCTCTACTAAGGTTGAGTCACCAGTGTTATAGAATTCTGGATAATTAAATGTAGGATCTAATTCAGGATCATAATCAGGGGTGTTGTCCTCAATGTCAGGGACATTGGTATTTTCAACATTTTGAGTTCCCCCTTGATTATTTGACCCATTAACTACCTCAGCAGGAACTGCTTCTTCATTGGTAGTTGTTACCTGGATATGAACTGGGATTATCTCATTCAGTTCACCATTTCCATCAGTGAGGTTTGTCTCAAGAAGGTTGCCTTCAGGATTGTTGTCCAACATAGTATTTTCAGGTAGATTGGCTTGGACTACATCTATGAATTCAGTGTCTTTGTCTTTTAGGCTTAGTCTGGTTGTCCTTTGTGTGATTTCTTCAGGTTCCAAGTTTTCATTCCTGGACTCAAGGATAGATTCATCAAACACAACATGAGGTGTTTCTTCCACAATAAGGGTTTTCTTGTTGTAGACTCTGAAAGCTCTACTGATTTGAGAATATCCAAGGAATACTCCCTCATCAGCTTTGCTATCAAAGGCTTTCAATTGTTCTTTCCCATTATTGTGTATGAAACACCTACAACCAAAAATGTGAAAGTATGACACTTTAGGCATTCTTCCTTTCCAGAGTTCATAAGGGGTTTTGCCTTGCCCTTTAGTAATCAAGCATCTATTTTGAGTATGGCATGCAGTGTTTATAGCTTTAGCCCAAAACCTCTTAGGTAAATTTGAATCAGCAATTAAAGTTCTAGCAGCTTCTTTTAATGTTCTATTCCTTCTTTCTGCAACTCCATTTTGCTGAGGAGTTCTAGCTGCTGAGGTTTCATGAGCTATTCCATTAGATGTGCAATACTCATTGATGTATGAGTTTATGAACTCAGTGCCTTTATCTGATCTTATCTTAATGATGTTAAGGCTTTTCTCATTTGACAATCTCTTGAGAAGTTCAGGTAGTTTGACTTGTGTTTCCTTCTTATTAAGGAGAAATACCACCCAAGTGAACCTAGAGAAGTCATCTACTACAACCAATGTGTATTTTCTACCATTTATGCTTGAAGGGGTGATTGGTCCAAAAAGATCCATATGTAGAAGTTCAAGTACCCTTTCAGTAGAGATGACTGGTTTACCTTTGAATGAGGCTTTAATCTGTTTTCCCTCTTGACAGGGCTTACACACATGTTCTTTAATGAAAACCTCATTAGGCAGTCCTTTCACTAATGCATTTCTAGCAAGTTTGTTCATTGATTTGAAGTTCAGATGGTTTAGTCTCTTATGCCATAACCAGCTTTGTTCACTAGTGCTCTTAGCAATGAAACATGCAGCATCAGTAGACTTGTCCCAGTCTGCAAAATACACATTTCCCTTCCTAGTTCCAGTCAATAGAATTTGTTGAGTTTTATCTCTAATTAAGCATTTTCCACTTGAGAACTCAACATTAAAATCTTTATCACAGAATTGACTGATACTTAAGAGATTATATTTGAGACCAGCTACATAAGATACATTGGTTACTTTGATGTTACCAATCATCAAAGTACCATAACCTTTTGTTGTTGCTTGTGAGCTGTCTCCAAAAGTGACATTTGGGCCTTCTTTTTCAATAAAATCAGTGAGGAGTTCCTTGTTTCCAGTCATGTGCCTTGAGCATCCACTGTCAAGGTACCATGCTGTCTTTTTGCTCATACTCCTCTTCTTGTGGCCCATTGGTACCTGCAATTAGATAGGTTTAGGTACCCTTTGAGTTTTGGGTCATGAGAGGTTAGCTGTACCTTTAGGAACCCAAACTTGCCTAATTACCCTGATTGATTCAAGGTGGCTAAGTTGTTTTCCTTGTGCATCAACATACACTGTCTTTCCCTTAAGTGCCTTGGGGAAAGTATGTGTGAATGTGTTAACTCTGTAAGTTTCAGGGGAGTTGTCAACTCTCCTGAACTTATGAGTTCTTTGTGCATCTTGATGAAATCTTGCAGGAAAGGCATTTTTATGACCATTACCCCTTGGCATGAAGGGTTTTGGTTGTCTCATTTTATTCTGCCTTTGAGGATAGTTGTCCTTAGGTCTATTCAGCTGAGGCTTTCTCAGATGAGTTGGCCTAGGCTGATTATACCTTGGATAACTCCTCTGAACATTGTTCAGGAGAGTTGCCCTTCCATTGGGTCTACTCTGCTGACCAACATTCCTCTTGTGTTCAGGAGCCTTGACCTTTTCCAAAGGTTTGGGCCTAGTCTCCTGAAGCACTAGAGTAGGCATTTCATTTATTTTGCCCTTTCCTTTGTTCAGTGGTTGAGTTATTTCATTTTCAGCTTGTTGTGCCACTGATTTAACAAAGTTTTTCTTAGTGTTACTTGTAGAAGCAACACCGAGACAAGGTGAAGATTCAAATGGATCAAAACCTAATCCACTTCTTTGAGCCATAGGTCTTTGATAACTCTGAATTTCCTCTATTGCTCTAGAGGATTTGTTCAAAGCAGACATCTTTAATTTCAGGCTCTCTTCACTTGATTTAAGAATATCATATTCATGTGAGAGGTTCTCAAATTTGGCATTCATAATTTTCAGTTCAAAATCTTTTCTTTTCTGAGAGAGTAGTTGATCATCTATCTCCTTTTGTTGGTCAACTATCCTGAGATTTGCTTCCTTAAGCTCTCTCAAGACTTGTTGATACAACTCAGTAGATTTGACATCAACAGCTACCTCAGAGTTTTTGGTAAGTTCAATAGCCAATCTTTCATTTTCTCTCACACAATTATCATGAAATTCTTGCAGTCTAGTGAAATCTTCCATCAACTTCCCAAAGGAAAGTTTCAAGTTGACTTCACTAGTGTTCTGTGATAAAAATGATGGTGAGCTAGAAGTGGAGTGGGGGGGGGGGGGGGGAATGCACTTGTGTATGCAAATTCTTTTTCTTTTTGACAAACTGGTCTTATCAGGCAAGTTGTCTCACAACTGGCCTGAGTGGGAACTTTGATAGATACTTGTGCTACTGATTACTATTGAGTGATCAGTTGGCTAAATATCTAAAAGAGTTGCTAAGTGCGGAATGTGGTTGGCCTTTGACTAAAGAAATACTCCAAGTTAATTTCTGAAAAGATACAGATTATCAGGGACTTTGTCCAAAACAGATTTTCTCACTTACTAAGTTATGTTTCTTTAAAATATGTTTGAATGTAAGTGAAATAAAGAATGCAGTCCCCTGATTGATGATGTTCAGATTAGTTGAGATAAGCTCAAGTCTAGTTCAGGCAAGGTATCTCAGTACACTTGAATTTGTAGATTGCTTAAATCTCAGGAATGTTGTGAGATTTTAGTGTTCAGGATAGTTGTCCAAAGCTGGAATGTTAGGCAGCTTGATAAGTCTTTAGGACAAAGCTGCTGAACCTTCAAGACAGACTGACCAAGTGGACAACTTAGCTGAAGAGATCAAGAGCAGTAAAGCAATGCTCATAAATGCAAATGATCAAGACAGTTGAAGTACAAATGATCAAAAGTATTGAATGTCAAAGTCCAAAAGACACATTCAATGAAGCATTTATTTCCAATCATGCCTGAACCAAGCATTGAAGACTTGAAGCATTAAAGAGTGAAGCATTGAATGAATGTTGGAATATTCTCAATTGCAGCAGGAATATTCAGGGAGCTTGTCCCATCTGACCGTTGGTTGAGTATAGCTTCTGCCATAAATCAACCTTGGTGGAGTATAACACAAGTGTATGGGGGGGGGGGGGAATGCACTTGTGTATGCAAATTCTTTTTCTTTTTGACAAACTGGTCTTATCAGGCAAGTTGTCTCACAACTGGCCTGAGTGGGAACTTTGATAGATACTTGTCCTACTGATTACTATTGAGTGATCAGTTGGCTAAATATCTAAAAGAGTTGCTAAGTGCGGAATGTGGTTGGCCTTTGACTAAAGAAATACTCCAAGTTAATTTCTGAAAAGATACAGATTATCAGGGACTTTGTCCAAAACAGATTTTGTCACTTACTAAGTTATGTTTCTTTAAAATATGTTTGAATGTAAGTGAAATAAAGAATGCAGTAAGTAAATGGCACACAAGTTTATAGTGGTTCAGAGACTCAAGCTCCTACATCCACTTTCCCTGATTGAACAGGATAATTCCTTCTCAATGGAATTAGCTTGTTTTATAGTGCCAAGGTGCACTGATCAACAACACTCTCTTAGTGTTTTGATCCCTAGGAAACCTGAGTCCTAGTGCTCAATCTCTCTGAGTTAAGACTGTGTTTCACACTAACAGTCCTTAACTCCTCACTTCTACAACAAACTCTCTCTTCACTAAATGAGATAAGGGTTTGAGGTTTGGTTCCAACTAGTAGAGATATCCTTTACAATAAGAACAGTGTAAAGGCTTAGGATATCTCAATGCTAAGCTTTGGATGTTTACAAAGATTGGCTTAGCTAAAAGAAGTGATTCAGGAAACTTGGAATTCTAGAGAACAGCTTGGTTTCCTTTGAAAGCTTGATGATAGTTTGATAGCTTGTAGTTGGATGTTTGAATCCCTTGATCACTTCTGTATTTATAGGCAAATTTGAGCAGCTAACCGTTGGAGGGATAACAATTCAAACTTGTCTATTTGCAGCACCATTGAAACGGCTATGAAGCTTGGCATCCTTTTATCCACTGTGTAAAAGGCCTCTTCAATGGTTGCTTGAATGAATGTGTTGACTTCTGAAAAATGCGGCTGAGATGACTTGTGTCAGTTTCTGAATATGCACATTTCCCAAGGTTGATTTGTGGCAGAAGCTATACTCAACCAACGGTCAGATGGGACAAGCTCCCTGAATATTCCTGCTGCAATTGAGAATATTCCAACATTCATTCAATGCTTCACTCTTTAATGCTTCAAGTCTTCAATGCTTGGTTCAGGCATGATTGACAATAAATGCTTCATTGAATGTGTCTTTTGGACTTTGACATTCAATACTTTTGATCATTTGTACTTCAACTGTCTTGATCATTTGCATTTATGAGCATTGCTTTACTGCTCTTGATCTCTTCAGCTAAGTTGTCTACTTGGTCAGTCTGTCTTGAAGGTTCAGCAGCTTTGTCCTAAAGACATATCAAGCTGCCTAACATTCCAGCTTTGGACAACTATCCTGAACACTAAAATCTCACAACATTCCTGAGATTTAAGCAATCTACAAATTCAAGTGTACTGAGATACCTTGCCTGAACTAGACTTGAGCTTATCTCAACTAATCTGAACATCATCAATCAGGGGTTTTGGTATCTAGATCAAAATCATTTTATTCCCAACAATTTCCCCCTTTTTGATGATGCCAAAACCTATTACAAAGGGAACTTGACTTATACTATACTTTACCTTCAGGGAGAGTGAACTGGTCAACTTGCCTGAAAGAGACTGTTAGCACAATAAATCAAGTATATATGTCATGATAGGTTAGTTGAGATAATGAGTTGTTATCTCTTGATAGAAACATAGTGATCCTTTTATATAAGTGATAGAGCATTACAGAGCTGAAAATTAAAAAGGATTCACTAGTCTAGAACTGCAAAATAGCAACAATCATAAAAATCATAACAGCAAATAGGGAAAAAGTGAACTTATCCATCACAGAGTTCCATCATCTTGAGGAGCAATGCCATACTGAGCCCATACTCTTTTCTTCAGTTCCCAGATCTCTTTGTTGGTTCCTTTAGGGCCAGGCTTCAGCTTCTCCATCCTCATGATGTTGATGAATTCTTCAAGTATCTTTCCCTCATCAATTAAGTTCCCATTGAACTTAGGAGGCATGTACAGAATGGGACAAGGGGCCTTGAATTCAATTCTGGCCATCTCAGCTGCTGCAAACAGCTTCTGGTAGAGGTCCCTATGGTTCTCAAACATAAACTGCACAAAGACTTCATCTACACTCTCTTCAAGCCACTTTCCAATGACATAAAAGTCATATACAAAACTTCTCTTGGCCTCCTCCCATGCATCATTTAGTGAGATTGGAACCCACTTATCATGGTGAGGGTACTGAGTGTCCCATCTTCGCAACATTTGTGGTTTGAGCTTTCTGTAAGAAGCCCTTCTTCTTGGAGCTTTGAAGTTTGCCCTCCTTCCATCTCTTGCCTTGTTGGCCTCAACCAACTGATCCATTCTTTCTTTAGCTCTTAGAAGAGCTAGCTTCTCCTGTGTTTCTAGATCTTTTCCAAATCCTTCTTCAAACAGCTTAGAAGGATCATCAGCAAGCTTGGGCACAACCACTTCAGGCTCTCTGTCCTGTACTTCCTCTTCAACTTCCTCTACAATGGCAGGAAACTTGGCTGCTTTCTTCATCCTCTTGGATTTCCTCACTGGAGTTGATTCTTCAGACTGAAATTCTGATGGCAGAGTCAGGCTGGTTGGGAATTCATTGAAGGCTTGCAATTCCTTCCTCTTTCTTTCAGAAGCTCTTGTCACTTTCCCCCTTACTTCAGCAACCTTCTCTTTGGGTTCAAGTCCTGCTGACTCACCACCAGGCCTTTGTTGCTTCCTTGCCTGAATTTCCATTGCAGACATCATGGACTCTTTGACAGCAATTTGAATCTGTTCTTCCTCAGTCAAGTCTTCAATGTTCATTGGGCCTTTGCCTTTCCCAATGTCTTCTACTGCCTCTTCCTCAATCTCAGGGACCTTCTCCTTTCCTTTGAATTCACCAATAACCAAGGTTCCCTTTGCCCTAGCTCTCTCTCTTTCCCCCTTTTTGGCATTATCAAAACACTGGGGCTTCAAGTCACTTATAGTGACAGAGAGATGTGAGTGAGCATGAGTGAGGGACTTCAACTCCTGTAGTAGGTAAACATTCTCATCATGAATGTTTTGCATTTTGTCATCTGCCATGCTCAAGAATGTGTGGACAGGTTTCATCTTTTGAGCAACAATGGCATCTAAAGTGGCTTTCAGTGATTGATCAAGTTTGGCCTGAAGTTGATCAGTGAGGTTGGCCACAACTTGATCAGACACTTTGGCCATCAGTTCAACAGTGAACTTTTCTGCAGCTTCTTTCACCATTGCAGCTTTCAACTCTTCAGCTTTCTTTCTTTGTGCAGCAGTCCTTTGCCTTAAGGCATCTTTGATTGTCCTTCTCAAGGCTCTCACATTATGCTTGTATAGAACTTTGAGACCTTGCTGCTCCTTCTGCACAGATTTTGTGAACTTGACCATCTCTTCCTTTGCCTTTGTTACCTCTATTGAAACTGTTTGCAGTCCAGTTTCAACACGACAGATTCTTGCATCCAGTGTTGGCAAGATTATTTCCTCTGAGCCAGTTAACCTCATCTCCACAGAGGCTAGAGTCTTTCCTTGGCCATCTAGAGTATCAATTGTTGCTGCATGTGCCTTACCAACTTCCCTTACCAAAGTATCCAACTTCTCTGACTGTTCTTCAATGATAGTTGCAGTTTGAGTAGCAATCTGAAAGCCTGCTTCAGTGGTGTTGGCTTGCTCAAAATACATCTTGTTCAATGTGGATACATTGGCTGAAACTGCTTCAAGGTCAATATCAGTATTGACTGGTATATCAGTAAGGGAGGCATCTGCAAAAATTTGTTCAATGGTAACAGCTACAGAATCTGCAAAACTAAGAGTGTTAGTAAAAACTCCCTCAACACCCTCATTCTTTTTATCTCCCATAAAGCCTGATACATCAGCACCTTCTCTCTCTTTTTCAACTAAATTCTTTTCTTCATTTTCAGTAGATAAGCTCACATTCTCTGGAAAATCAGGCCTCCTTTCACCAAGGGATTCATCAAGTTCAGATTTGACTTGAAGAATAGCCTGACTCTCATATTGGGCTGCACCCAATATTTCTACTTCATCTCCCTCTATGATTGGTGCACTCAGGGAACCTGTAATTACACAATCATCCTCACCTCCTCCCTCTGATTTTTCATCACTATTTGCCTTTTCAACTCCTTCTTTTCCTAAACCTGACACCTCCATATCCTCAACAGGATCCACAGAGGGCAGTTGTTGGGAGATCACAGTGCTTGGGCATCCCAAGGCCACTGAGTCGTCCTGAATGACTAAAGGCTGGTCAATGTCCAACTTTCCTGACATTGATGAGACTTTAGCCAAACTAGCTTCTCCCATGGAAGTCTCAACATTGTCAAGCTGTGCTTCAGGTTCAAGAGAACCATCCTTGGCCAATGCATCTTGGACTGAGTCACCATCTTTGGTCAACTCCTCTGAATGATCAGAGTCCTTTTCAGAATGATAAGTCAAGTAATGTACCTGAGCAGAGTTGAGGCCTGGAGGGTTGGGATTGGTGTTATCATCATCATCATCATTATCATCATCAGATGGACTACCAGGGTGCCTGAGTCCCTGTGCAATTCTTTCTCTCTCAGCTAGCACCTTCTCATGAACAATGGTGCAGAACAAGGCCTCAGTGGTCAACACACTGGATTTCTTCACATTTGCAAAGTTCAAGAGCCTGTTCTCTTCAACCTGCCACCAGCTTGCTCCTTTATCCTGAATAGCTTGAGCTATTTCTACCATAGTTCTATCCTTGACCTCAACAAGAGCTCTGAGATCATAGAACTGTTGTTGCAGCCTAGGATAGTCCTTCAACCCTGGATATAGTTCATCCACATTAGCCTTGGCAATCTGCCTTAGCATCCCCTCATAAGTGTATTCTTCACCACTTTCATCTTCAGAGGAGTTGGCTTGAGATTCAGGAGGGTTGGATTGGGATTCAGGTAGGCTTGATTGGATTTCAGGTAGGTTGGGTTCAGAAGGGTTAGAGCTTAGAACAAGTTGGGATTCAGGTGCTTTTGAGAGCAAAGTTCCTGAAGAGGTAATTGGAATGGCTGGAATGGGTGGGAGAGAAACTTGATCCCCTTCTTGAAGGACAGTTTCAAGAAGTTTTGTATAAGAGAGAAGTCTTGGATCAAGTGGGGAAAAAGGTCTATCCTCAAGATTGACCAAGTCTGCCAGCACATCAATACCTGCTCTATCTGGGGCACCTTCAGGAGAGTAAACTTTCTTGGCAATGATTGGGGCATCTTCAGGAGTCTTGCACTCCTCTTCTTCATGCCTTGATGGGGATATTCTTTCTGATTGAATATCAGGAGAGTTGGCTTCAGGGCTGTTGGGCTTTGATTTGGACTTGGAGTTAGACCTACTAGCTTGCCTCTTCTCCTTGAAAAATTCTTTCTTCTTTTTCTCCTCTTCCATCAGTCTCTGCTTCTCAGAGGTTTTGATTATTCTTTTCCTCCTTTCAGATCTTGTTGGCTGGTCAAGATCTCTGAATTCTGTTACACTTTCAGGTTGTAAGGGGACAACCTCTCTGAGTTCTTCACCTTCTTCAGGGGGGTTGACTCCTTCATCAGCAACCTTCTCAATTTCCTCAGAAGTGGCTCCTCCACTTCTTGACTGACTTTCTGGGGAAGATTCACCCAGAATCTTCTTCATCTTCTTCAATTTTGGCTGAGCTTTTGGTGGTTGAGCTTTTCTCTTCCTTGGAGAAGTTCTGGTTGTGGGAACAACAGCACCTGCTTTCTTGGAGGCTGCATCCTGCTTCCTCTTTTCTGTCTTAGAAGACAGCTTCCTAAACATCACCTTTTGAGCTGGAAAAGGTTTTGGCTTGGCTTGGAGGTGGGTGTAATGTGCAAATCTTTCTAAGAGCAGGCTAGCTCTTGTGCAAAATTGGAGTCTCCCATCAACTACCACCTTGTGGTGCTTCACCTCTTTGAACTTAAACTTTTCATTCATCATTTTGTCTAGAATGAAATTTTTCCAGTTGAACTTGACTCTCTTTTCAGCAGAGTCAATCACAGCAGCCATCACTCTCAATTTAGGCATACTTATTTGTTCAACACTCCCAGAGTGGCTTAACAAACTTTTCACCACACAATCAAACAAGTGCCTAAACACTGGCTTCAAAGTGTTCTTGTTCTGAGCACTTACAACTTTCTTAGGCTCTATCATCCATGGATAGTAGAACTCCTGATCATCTTCTTCTTTATACATCTCTGGATTCTGGCCTTCTGAAGGTAGCCCAAAGCTAGCATCCAGATCCTCAGCAGTGAAGATGATGGTATGCTGGCTTTCTTCTTCTTCATCTTCTTCAGCATATGTCAGTTTGGTGCATACATCACCCTTTTTGCCCTTCCATCTGAGATAGGCAAAGAATTCTGCCATGAATGGATTCAGGCAGGAATCAGGCTTGGTGCCAAGGAATTTCTCAAGTCCTGCCTCCCTTAGCCATTGAAGGACCTGATGAACTCCTGTGTCTGGGCTGTCAAAAGCAACTAGCTTTTCAAACCAAAGTGAGTTTGGATTGCTGAGATAGGAGAAATCAATGTCCAAGGAGGAGTAATTGAAATCTACAAGTTCTTCCCTCTTAATTTTGGGTGCCATGGATAATGAGAAATGGATAAGTTTTTGGAAAGAAGTTGCAGGTTTGAGAGATTTTGAAAAACTTAAGAGTTTGAGAAAATATGAGTGCGTGATGAGGAAAGTAAAAATTGAGGAGTTTATATATGAATGGGATTTATTAACCGTTGGTTAATAGAATATAACAGAGGGTAATTTTGAAGAACCAATTGGATATAGTGGGGTAGTGGGCTTTCAACAGTTTGATGGAGTTTTGAATGCAAATCAATGGTCTTGATGGTGGCTCAAGAATTCATGAAATCTTAATTAAGATTTTGCATTTAATGCTGATTTGCCATTTTGGGGGCAAATATCTTCATAGTACACGCCATCCTAAAATGGCCTACTCTTAGACCAAGAAACCTTTTAAATGTCTAATCAATGCTAAAAATAGCAAAAATTATCCAATTAATTCGGACAAACATCCTGAGATGTGTTTTGACTTCTCTCTTGGTCAAAGCTGCCTGATTAGCTTGCCTGAGTGGGTCCCAAAATTGCTGACTAGGTCCCACTTGGACAAAGCTCCTGACCAACATTGCTGAACATCATAAGGACAACTTTGCTGAGTTTCCCTTTTTGGCTGACTGCTTCAGTGAGGTTGGTCAACTTTGCTGAAGTTCAATTTTAATGAATTTCCCCCTTCTTATGAGCTTCCTTCCTTCATTCCTCCATCTTCCCTGGATCAAGTAAGCCTAATTCAGCTGAAAGTTCCAAGAACCTTGCTTCAGCCAATGGTTTAGTCAAGATATCAGCTTTTTGCTTATCAGTGTGGATTTTGACAAGCTTGATATCTTTCTTTTCCACATGATCCCTTATGAAGTGATGCTTTATACCCACATGCTTGCATCTGGTGTGGAGCACTGGATTCTGTGAGATAGCAATTGCACTATTGTTGTCACAGAATATTGGCACTTCATTTGAGATTACTTTGTAATCTCTCAATTGTTGCCTGAGCCAAAGTATCTGAGCACAGCAACTTCCAGCTGCTACATACTCTGCTTCAGTTGTTGAAGTTGCAACTGTATTTTGCTTCTTGGAGAACCATGAGATAAGTTTGCTGCCCAAGAATTGACAAGTTCCAGAGGTGGATTTTCTGTCAATTCTACATCCTCCATAGTCTGCATCTGAATATCCAGTGAGCTCAATGTTGTCATCAGCTGGATACCATAATCCAAGATTCTCAGATCCCTTGAGATATCTTAGAATTCTCTTGGCAGCATCAAGATGGCTCTTCTTTGGATTAACTTGAAATCTTGCACATACTCCAACTGCAAATGTGATATCAGGCCTGCTTGCAGTGAGATATAGCAAGGATCCTATGATTCCCATGTAGTTAGTGGAGTTTGTTGACTCTCCACTTTCATCAGGATCCATTTTCCAATTAGTATTCATAGGGATTCTGACTGGTTTACTTGTAGCACATCCAAATTTCTTGATCATGTCCCTTGTATACTTGGCCTGATTGATGAATATTCCTTTCTTTGATTGAGTGACTTGAAGTCCTAAGAAGAAATTCATCAATCCCATCATGGACATCTCAAATTTGCTTTGCATGAGTTTGGAGAACTTCTCACATAACTTCTCATTTGGAGATCCAAATATAATGTCATCCACATAGATTTGGACTAACAAAATATCATCTCCTTCACAGATTCTGAACAAGGTTCTGTCAACAGTGCCTTTGACAAAACCATGATCTAGAAGAAACTGTGATAAGGTGTCATACCAAGCTCTTGGAGCTTGCTTTAAGCCATAGAGGGCTTTCTTCAATCTGTACACCTTGTCTCCTTCTTCAAATCCTGGGGGCTGTTCAACATATACTTCATCTTTGAGCACCCCATTGAGAAATGCACTCTTCACATCCATTTGATACACCTTGAATCTCATGTGAGCTGCATATGCTAGGAAGAGTCTGATTGCCTCAAGTATGGCCACTGGAGCAAAAGTCTCATCATAATCAATCCCTTCAGATTGACAATATCCTTTGGCCACCAGTCTTGCTTTCTTTCTCACAATGATGTCATTTTCATTTTTCTTGTTTTTGAACACCCATTTAGTTCCAATGACATCTTGATGAGTTGGCCTGTCTACCAGCTCCCAAACTTCATTTCTGGTAAACTGGTTCAGCTCCTCTTGCATGGCTATGATCCAGTTGGTATCTTGTAGTGCTTCCTCAATGTCTTTTGGTTCCTGTTCTGAAAGGAAACAACAAAACAGAGCACTTTCTCCATGAAATCTTCTAGTTTTGATCCCTTCACTTGGATTACCAAGTATCAGGCTAGATGGGTGGTCTTGCAACCAAGTCCTTCTAGACCTGGTCCTTTCAGGAGGATTGTCCTCATCTGAAGTTGGATCACTAGATTCATTAAATTCAGGGAAGTTAATTGAAGGATCAAGCTCAGGATCATATTCAGGGGTGTTGTCCTCATTGTCAGATAAGTTGACATTTTCATTGGTTCCCCCTTGAATATTGGATCCATTAACTACCTCAGCATTGCCTGCTTCTTCATTGGTAGTTGAACTGGGATAGGGTCAGTCAGTTCAATTTCTCCTTCAGGTTGGTTGTCTTCTGGTTGGTTGCCATCAGGTGGGTTGTCCAGTTTTTGATTTTCATGAAGTTCAGGCTGGGCAACATCTACAAATACTGTTTCCTTGTTTTGAAGCCTTAATCTGGTTGTTCTTTGTGTTATCTCATCAATATTCAGGTTTCTATCCCTGAACTCATTAACAGATTCATCAAACACAACATGAGGTGTTTCTTCCACAATAAGAGTTTTGCAATTGTAAACTCTGTAAGCCTTGCTGATTTGTGAATATCCAACAAATATTCCTTCATCAGCTTTGCTATCAAAAGCTTTCAATTGCTCTTTCCCATTATTATGGATGAAACACTTACAACCAAATATGTGAAAATAAGCAAAAGTGGGCAATCTACCTTTCCATATTTGATATGGGGTTTTACCTTGTCCTTTGGTGATTAAGGACCTGTTTTGAGTGTGACATGCAGTGCTAATGGCTTCAGCCCAGAACCTTTTAGGCAATTTGGATTCAGCAATCAAAGTTCTTGCTGCCTCTTTCAAGGTTCTGTTTCTTCTTTCAACAACTCCATTTTGTTGAGGTGTTCTTGCTGCTGAAGTTTCATGAGTGATGCCATTCTTGCTGCAGTACTCATTGATGTATGAGTTTATGAATTCTGTGCCTTTGTCAGATCTGATCTTGACAATGCTTAGGCCTTTTTCATTGCTCAATCTCATCATCAATTCAGGTAGCTTGACTTGGGTCTCCTTTTTGTTTAACAAGAATACTACCCAAGTGTACCTGGAAAAATCATCAACAACAACTAATGCATATTTTCTTCCATTTAAATTTACTGGGATAATTGGACCAAATAAATCCATATGCAACAGTTGAAGAACTCTCTCAGTTGAGATGACAGGTTTTCCTTTGAATGAAGCTTTGATCTGCTTTCCTTCCTAACATGGCTGGCATATGTGTTCTTTGGTGAACACTTGATTAGGCAGCCCTTTAACTAGAGAGTTTCTTGCAATCTTGTTGATGGTTTTGAAATTCAGATGATTCAATCTCTTGTGCCATAGCCAGCTTTGCTCATTTGTGCTTTTGGCAACAAGGCAAACTGCTTCAGGGGTTTTGCTCCAATATGCAAAATAGACATTTCCCTTTCTCACCCTTGTTAGTAGTACCTGTTGTGTTGATTTGTCTTTGATGGTACATTCATTTGGTGCAAATTCAACACAATATCCTTTATCACAAATTTGACTTATAGACAGCAAATTGTATTTTAGGCCTAGGACATATGAGACATCAGTAATTTTAACATTACTAATGTTTAATGTACCATAACCTCTTGTGATTCCTTGAGAGCTGTCTCCAAAGGTTACTGAAGGACCATTCTTTTCTATGAATTCTGAGAGAAGTTCTTTGTTTCCAGTCATGTGTCTTGAGCATCCACTGTCCAAGTACCATGCTGTTTTCTTGTTGATGCTTCTCTTCTTTTTGTGGTCCTTGCAGCCCTGCAAAGTCAAAATTTAGGTACCCCTTGAGTGTTGGGTCCTAGAGGGTTAGCTGTACCTTTTGGAATCCAAATCTTCCTGATTACTCTGATTGACTCAAAGTGACTGACTTGGTTTCCATTTACATCTACATACACAGTTTGACCCTTAAATGCCTTGGGTGTCTTCTGTGTATAAGTGTTGGTCTTGTAAGGTTCAGGAGGGTTGGTAAATTTCCTTGGGACATTTCTCCTGAAGTTACTAGACTTAGGTGCAGCTTGGAAAGACCTTTGTGGATAGGAGTTTGGATGGCCTTTTCCTTTTGTCAAGAAAGGTTCAGGCTTCCTGAATGTTTTATACCTATCAGAGGGGATTGGCCTTAATCCATTCAGTTGAGGTTGCCTCTTTTGAGTTGGCCTTTTCTGAACAGATTTTGGACAACTTCTCTGATAAGGATTCAGATAGGTTGGCCTTCCATTGGTTCTACCTTTCTGACCCTCATTTCTCCTGTAAACAATGTCTTTAACCTTTTCCTTAGGTATGGGTTTAGGGACATTGTTTACTTGAATTGGTATAAAAATTCCTTTTCCCTTATCCTTGATCAGTGGTTGATTTACTTCCAGTTCATTTTGTTGTGCCACTGATCTTACAAAAGTCATCTTAGAATTGCTTGATGAGGCAATACTAAGACCAGGTGAGGGTTCAAATGGATTATAGCCTAATCCACCCTTTTGAGCAAATGGTCTTTGAAACCCTTGAATTTCCTCTATTGCCTTAGCAGATTTGTTCAAGGCATACATTTTCATTTTTAAGCTCCCCTCACTTAATTTCAGAGTATCAAATTCACTTGAGAGATTGTTAAATTTGGCTTGAAGAGTTCTAAATTCAAAATCCTTTTTCTTTAGAGTCAGAGTTTGTTCATCAATCAACTTTTGTTGTTCAGAGACTCTGAGAGACATTTCTCCATGTTCTCTCACAATCTGCTGATACAACTCAGATGATTTAATGTCAACCTCAGATTCAGGAAGATTTGGCATTTTAATTTTAGACCTCAACTGTTCATTTTCTCTCAGTGCCATATTGCATACTTCTTGCATTCTGGTGAAATCTTCTAACAATTTTTCAAAGTCAAGTTGGATTTCACTAGATTCATGTGTGTTAATTGAAATATTGGAAGATGAACATACCTCTTCATTTTCAAATGCCATTTGGCAGTCATCATCACTGTCACTGTTGGAGAACAGTCCATCATCAAAAGAGTAGACACTTTCTTCACTTGCTGATTCTCCAGCTACCATGGCCTTCCTGTTGTTCATCCTCTTGTCTCTTTTGTTTTGCCTTTCTTTGGCACTTAGGTCAGGACAATCATACTGAAAGTGACCCTTTTTCTGACAGTTGTAACACACATCTTCATCATCATTTTTCTTGCTTGAGGACTCCTTCCTCCTTGATGATGATGGTTCACCTTTGCTGTATTTCTTTTTATCAGCATATCTGTCTTCTTTCTTTTCATCAGAGACTTTGTCCTCTGATTTGTTATCAGGAGAACTGAATCTCCTTCTGGTTCTCTTATCTTGGTAGAACTTCTTGTATCTACCAAATCTGGAGTTCAGCTTCTCAAATCTTCTAGCCATGAGTGCCAGCTCCTCCTTCATTTCTGTTTTTGACACAGATTGAGAAGATCTTTGGGTATTTTTCTTCTCTGTTTCAGTAGCTTTGAAGGCAACACCTTTGCCTGAGGAGGATGGCTCATCATGCACCTTCTTTCTGTTGAGATCAAACTCATATGCTTTGAGTTCATAGAATACTTGTTGCATTGGCATGTTGTCAAGATTGCTGGTATTTTGCATCATGACAGAATATATGTCCCACTTTGATGTGAGACTTCTCAGAATCTTCAAAGCAACTTCTCTTTTGGCATAGAACTTGCCCAAAGAATTCATCTCATTCATAATGTCAGTGAATCTGCCATCAAGATGATCAATAGTTTCATTTAGCTCCATAGTGAATTGCTCATACTTTTGGATAGCCACTTGAAGCTTGTTTTCCTTTATCTTTTGAGTACCTTCACACATAAGTGCTAGGGTATCCCAGATCTCCTTTGCTGTGGTGCAGTGATACACTCTTCCCATCACTGCATCTGGAATAATCTGGTACAAGGTGTTCATGGCAATGTAGTTCAGATTGTGCCTTTTTCTCTCTTCTGCTGTTAGCTCATCCTCATCTTTTGGCAACAGCTCCCTTGGGTCTGCTTTTTGAGCATTAGTGACCTTGGGATTGAGCTTGGTGAAGGTGAATGGTCCTCTAGTGATGACTTTGAGCATTTCATCATGCTGGCAGGCAAGATGTGCTCTCATCCTGATTTTCTAGAAATCATAATTCTCAATTGAGAACATTGGCAGTTTGTGATGAGAAATATGATTGGCTTGGTTTGGACCCATGTTGTTGGTGGTGTTGGCAGCATCTCCTGGAACTGCATTGTTAGCCATTCTTATACAAATAGACAAAGGAAAATACAAGTAGATTTTTCAGAAATTTGGATCAGTTCAGTGACCACAGAAATAATGTGAGTTTTTGAAATTCAATTTGAATGTTCAGCAGCAGTGGTCTTTGAACCCCTGCTCTGATACCACTTGTTGGTCCTTGGTGGAGTATAACACAAGTGTATGGGGGGGGGGAATGCACTTGTGTATGCAAATTCTTTTTCTTTTTGACAAACTGGTCTTATCAGGCAAGTTGTCTCACAACTGGCCTGAGTGGGAACTCTGATAGATACTTGTCCTACTGATTACTATTGAGTGATTAGTTGGCTAAATATCTAAAAGAGTTGCTAAGTGCGGAATGTGGTTGGCCTTTGACTAAAGAAATACTCCAAGTTAATTTCTGAAAAGATACAGATTATCAAGGACTTTGTCCAAAACAGATTTTCTCACTTACTAAGTTATGTTTCTTTAAAATATGTTTGAATGTAAGTGAAATAAAGAATGCAGTAAGTAAATGGCACACAAGTTTATAGTGGTTCAGAGACTCAAGCTCCTACATCCACTTTCCCTGATTGAACAGGATAATTCCTTCTCAATGGAATTAGCTTGTTTTATAGTGCCAAGGTGCACTGATCAACAACACTCTCTTAGTGTTTTGATCCCTAGGAAACCTGAGTCCTAGTGCTCAATCTCTCTGAGTTAAGACTGTGTTTCACACTAACAGTCCTTAACTCCTCACTTCTACAACAAACTCTCTCTTCACTAAATGAGATAAGGGTTTGAGGTTTGGTTCCAACTAGTAGAGATATCCTTTACAATAAGAACAGTGTAAAGGCTTAGGATATCTCAATGCTAAGCTTTGGATGTTTACAAAGATTGGCTTAGCTAAAAGAAGTGATTCAGGAAACTTGGAATTCTAGAGAACAACTTGGTTTCCTTTGAAAGCTTGATGATAGTTTGATAGCTTGTAGTTGGATGTTTGAATCCCTTGATCACTTCTGTATTTATAGGCAAATTTGAGCAGCTAACCGTTGGAGGGATAGCAATTCAAACTTGTCTATTTGCAGCACCATTGAAACGGCTATGAAGCTTGGCATCCTTTTATCCACTGTGTAAAAGGCCTCTTCAATGGTTGCTTGAATGAATGTGTTGACTTCTGAAAAATGCGGCTGAGATGACTTGTGTCAGTTTCTAAATATGCACATTTCCCAAGGTTGATTTGTGGCAGAAGCTATACTCAACCAACGGTCAGATGGGACAAGCTCCCTGAATATTCCTGCTGCAGTTGAGAATATTCCAACATTCATTCAATGCTTCACTCTTTAATGCTTCAAGTCTTCAATGCTTGGTTCAGGCATGATTGGCAATAAATGCTTCATTGAATGTGTCTTTTGGACTTTGACATTCAATACTTTTGATCATTTGTACTTCAACTGTCTTGATCATTTGCATTTATGAGCATTGCTTTACTGCTCTTGATCTCTTCAGCTAAGTTGTCCACTTGGTCAGTCTGTCTTGAAGGTTCAACAGCTTTGTCCTAAAGACTTATCAAGCTGCCTAACATTCCAGCTTTGGACAACTATCCCGAACACTAAAATCTCACAACATTCTTGAGATTTAAGCAATCTACAAATTCAAGTGTATAGAGATACCTTGCCTGAACTAGACTTGAGCTTATCTCAACTAATCTGAACATCATCAATCAGGGGTTTTGGTATCTAGATCAAAATCATTTTATTCCCAACACTCATCATCCTCAAGAGCCATGTTGCACACATCATCATCATCATCACTGTTTGAGAACAGTCCATCAGAAGAGTTGAAGCTTTCAGCACTATCAGATTCTTCACCAGCCATCATGGCTTTTCTATTGGTGAACTTTCTGTCTCTTTTAGCTTGTCTTTCTCTTCTTTCTTTAGAGCTCAGTTCAGGGCAGTCATACTGGAAGTGCCCTTTCCTTTTGCAGTTGTAGCATAGGTCTTCATCATCATCCTTTTTGGATTCATCTCTTCCTTTTGATGATGAGGGGTCAGCTCTACTGGACCTTCTCCTATCAGAGTACTTGTCCTCTGATCTTTTCTCTTCAGGCTTTTTGTCCTTGGCCTGTTCTTCAGGGGAGTTGTACCTCCTCCTGAATTTGTTGTCTTGGTAGAATTTCTTGTATCTACCAAACCTTGTGTTGAGCTTGTCAAACCTTCTAGCCATCAAGGCTAGTTCTTCCTTCATTTCAGTCTTTGAGACTGACTTTGATGATCTGGGAGTGGGTTGCATTTCAGGTTCAGCAACTTTGGCCTTGAATGCCACTCCCTTAGTAGGATTTGAAGGTTCCTCAACAGGCTTTCTTCTGTTGAGATCGAACTCATAGGCTTTGAGTTCTGAGAAGATTTGTTGCATGGGCATGGAGGAGAGATCATTGGTATTCTGCATCATCACAACATAGACATCCCACTTTTGAGTGAGACTTCTCAAGATCTTCAATCCAACTTCTCTCCTGGAGTAGACCTTGCCCAATGAGTTGATTTCATTCATCACATCAGTGAATCTACCAGCAAATTTGTCAATGGACTCATCAACTTCCATTGAGAATTGCTCAAACTTTTGCACAGCAACTTGGAGCTTGTTCTCCTTGATCTTTTCTGTACCCTCACACATTTCAGCAAGGGTATCCCAAATTTCTTTGGCTGTGGTGCAGTGGTAGACTCTTCCCATGATTGCATCTGGAATTGTTTGATAGAGGGTGTTCATTGCAAGATAGTTCAAGTTGTCTTTCCTCTTTTCATCAGCAGTGAAGTCATCTTCATCTTTGGGAATCAGTTCCCTTACATCTGCTCTTTGCTCATCTGTCAATCTGGGGTTAGTTTGAGTGAACACAAAAGAACCTCTTGTAATTACTCTCAAAGTATCAGTATGAAGGGAAGCAAGATGAGCCCTCATTCTAATTTTCCAGAAATCATAATTGTCTATTGAAAACATGGGCAGTTTATGATGTGAGATGTGGTTGACTGGATTTATGGCCATGTTGTCCAATCCTTGGACAACAGGTGGAGGAACAGCATTGTTGTTGGCCATATCTCAAGAATAAACAGTTAGTCAACAGGTGATAGATTTCAGATAGAGATCAGCTCAGTGACCACACAAATATGTGATTTTTGAAAATCAAGATGGATTTTCAGAAGTAGTGGTCTTTGAACCCCTGCTCTGATACCACTTGTTGGTCCTGAAAGGAGTATATAACAAGTGTATGGGGGGGGGGAATACACTTGTATGCAATTCTTTTCAACTTTTGATCAAACCAGAGCTCAACAAGGTTGTCTTGGACAACTCTGCTGAAGATGATTAACTCAACTAAGATAATCAAACTACTAAGTACTATTGAGTACTTAGTTGAATAACTATCTAGGGGAGTTATATGTGCGGAATAGTGGTTGGCCCTTTAAGTTTAGACTCCTTTAGTTTCTGAAATCACTTAGTCAGTTCAATGCAATCCAGTTTAGTTTCAGGGAACTTGTCCAATACAGTTTTTGCACAGTCTTTGAATATGTATCTTTTGAAAGATCAGTTTTGTGTGCAGTGTTGAATGAATGTAAGTACTTGTAAAGCAAATCAACACAAGAGGTTTATAGTGGTTCAGAGACTCAAGATCCTACATCCACTTTCCCTGATTTAACAGGATAATTCCTTCACTCTTGGAATTAACTTGTTTTATAGTGCCAAGGTGCACTTGATCAAGAACACCACTCCTTGGTGAATTGATCCCTAGGATGTCTAGAGTCCTAGAACCCTCTTCTCAACTCAGAACTGAACTGTTCTTCTCTCAACAGTCAGCTCCTACCACTTCTACTACTACAACCTTCTCACTTTCTCACTTGAAAGGGGTAAGGGTTGAAGTAAGGTTCCAACTAATGAGATATCCTTTACAATGAAGATCAGTGTATAAGGATTAGGATATCTCTCTAAGCTTTGTATGGATATACAGTAAGTTCAACTTAGAAGAAGTGTTTGAAGACTAAGATAGTCTTTGAAAACTTTGAATGTTCTATGAGCTTCAGAATACTTGTGTAGTTGGATTGTGTTGAGGTCTGTTGGATACCTTCAAATGGTCTTCACACTTCTTGTATTTATAGACAAAATGGAGGATTTGCCTGTTGGAGAGGCAGCCCCAAATTGCTATAAATGTCTTCCTTGAGTTCTTCAAACTGGAAGACAGATTCTTGATAGTGACATGTCCTCATTTGGGTAATAAACGGCTTGTAAGACTTAGTCTTCTTTCTGCAGCACTTTTCCCAATGTTTGACTTCTTATTAGGATTTGGACATGGCTTCTGAAGCTTGATCCAATGATAGGACAACATTCCTTATCAAATCGACAACTCTGCTTATCACTATCAGCAGACTTTGCTTATCAGCATGGTTGGCTTGCTCTTCTTCAGATGACTTGGCTCTTTCCCTTTGCTTCACTTGGAGATGATCTCATCATGATATAATGAAGTCTTTTAGGGTGTAGTTGTCTTCTTCTCTTCAGCATAGTTGACCTTCAAGCCTTAGAACATCTGTTCTGGTTCAATCTTGCTAAGACAAATTTTCTGGACAACTCTCCTGATCAGCATACTTGGTCTTTTAGCTTCAGAGTTGTTGTTTTCACAGATTTAACCTCTCTGGACAACTCTCCTGATCAGAGCATTTGACTAATCTTGTCCTTTTGAACTTTGAAATCTTGTTCTTGCATAGAGATAACTCTTTTGGACAACTCTCCTGATCAGAGCATTTGATATTCTATAGAGTTTTCTTTGCTTTAGTGTTTGTTCCAGAATTTGAGCCTTGAGGGGACTTGTTCTTGATAATCTTCAAAGCATAGGTTCCCCCTCACATTGTGCATCTAATCATCTAAGAGATGCCTAACATATCAGCTTCTCATCTAGCCTTATGCTATGTGTTCTAACACAATTATCTTGATTTAGGCATGTCTCAGGGGGTTTTGGTATTTAATCAAAACATATCTCATTTTATTCCCAACAAGTGTTAATAACTATCCCACATTGATAAATGTGAGAATTAATCTCCTCCTTATTAATAGGAGTTAGTTAAGAGAGTTCAAATTGTAGTGACTATTGAACCATTCAATTAGCCACACGCGCGCGGCGCCCGTCCGCCCGTGCCGCGCCAGGTCCGGGGGCCTGGGCTTGAACCTTGGATCTTGGCAATTGGACTTTGGGCTTGGGCCTGGGGGCCCATCTATCTTTTTTAGGCTCTAAAAACGTAGGCCTTGACCCACACGAATTTAGGGCAGCCCAAGTCTGTGGAAGTTAAGCTGATTAGTTGACTTCTGGAATTTGAATTGAAGCTGACAGAACCTGGACACAAGGGAGTCCAGGTACACAATGTCTTAATGCGTGGAGGTTTCAGAATGGAAGTTATCATTCCTGAAACTGCAATATTAAATGTGCTGGAAGTTACAAGAATGGAAGTTACCATTCCGGGAATAATGACCAGCCGTTACTACCATAAATACCCGCATGCTCCCTACCTGAGTGGCACTGCATATAAATAGGAGTGCATCATTTTGGAAAACTCACATTTTGCAAAACTCATAAGCATTTGAAATTTTCCAGCAAACCTGCATTCCGTTCTCAGCATTCTGTATTACATTTAGAGTGCAGTCCAGTTCTAACGTGTATTCAGTTCGTCGGAGCTTTGTACGTTGTGGTGTTGCTCGTGCAAAGACGAAGCCATTTTACCTTTCGAAGCAACTCGTCACTCCATGAACACTAGTCGAGACGTGTTTGTTTTACGGGAAAAGGTATCACCTTGACTCGGCTCTTTTCCCTAACTTTTCTTTCTCTCTACAGTGCTGTTTCTTCTCTTTCTGGACCTGCCATTCCAAGAAGCTGCTCAAAGAAGAAAGCTGCCTCTTTTGGAAAGTTGAAGATTACGAAGACATTGTAATTTTATTTACTGTCTTCTTATTTTCGTCTAATTAGTTTGTAAGCCATTGTTGGTAATCTATAAACCAATAATCGTAAAATAAACAGAAAAGAAAAAAATAAACAAAAGATACCACAATGGCCTCTAACGGAAACGCTCCCCAAAACACCATTGTTGAGAACACTGGAAACACCCCAACCCCGAACTTGATCACTGAGGGTACGTCTTCGGGCCCCCTGCTTTTCCCCCCTATGTATTTTCCACCTTCTGAAACTCGTGGTTTCATGGTGCATGGTGAAAAACTCGAGAAATTCTCGGGTACTGATTTTAAGAGGTGGCAACAAAAAATGTTGTTTTACCTCACGACACTTCACCTAGTAAGGTTCCTCCGGGAGGATCCACCCGTAGTCGATGAAAACGGTACGGACAATGCTAGGAGGGTTGCATATGACCAATGGTGTCATGGTAACTTTTTGTGTCGCAACTATGTCATTGGAGGACTAGTTGATGCGTTGTATAACGTGTATCAGTCGGTTCGTACTGCCAAAGAATTGTGGGAATCTTTGGAACGAAAGTACAAAACCGAGGATGCCGGAACTAAAAAGTTCGTGGTGGAGAAATTTTTGGAATTTAAAATGGTAGGTGGTAAATCTGTAATTGAACAAGTTCAAAAATTTCAGTTAATCCTACATGATATCCTCGCGGAGGGTATGGTCCTTCCGGACGCTTTCCAAGTAGCCGCTGTGATTGAGAAACTACCAACCAGTTGGAGGGAGTTTAAAAGTTATCTCAAACAGATGCGAAAGGAAATGAGCCTAGAAGAATTGATCGTCAAACTTCGAATTGAAGAAGATAATAAAAGAATGGACGAAAAATCAATTCAAGTCTCGGATGAGGCAAAGGCTAACTTAGTGGAACGTGGAGAATCGTCTAAAAAACGTAAAAGGCCTAATGATAAAGGTAAAGCTCCTGTTCCTTTAAAACCCAAATTTACGGGTGATTGCTACAAGTGTGGAAAACCGGGCCACAAAGCAACTGATTGTCGCGCCCCTAAGAAATTTGATAAAAACAAAGGCAAAGGAGGACAATCGAGTGCCAATATGGCACAACACAATCTCACTGACATGGATATGTCCGTTGTTGTGTTTGAGACTAACATGGTTGACAATCCAAATGAGAGGTTTGTGGATACCGGCGCCACCTGCCATGTTTGCTCAGAGAAGGGTGCCTTCTCGACTTATGCTCCTGCTGATGGGAGAAAGCTCCATATGGGAAACCATGCCTCGTCTAATGTGGCTGGTGTTGGAACCGTTGTGCTTAAGCTTACGTCCGGCAAAGAGCTCAAGCTAAAGGATGTGCTGCATGTCCCGGACATCCACAAGAATCTGATCTTCGGCTCTCTTCTAGTTAGTCATCAGTTTAAACTAGTTTTTGAGTCTAATAAAGTTATACTTAGCAGGTTTGGACAGTTCCTTGGTCGAGGTTATCTCGAGAAGGGTCTGTTCAAAATGAGTGTAATGGTTGTAAGTCATAAAGGCAAGAAAGTTATCAATGAAAACGTTTCTACTTCCTCTTACATTGTGGAGTGTTCCTCTTTATGGCATTTAAGATTAGGACATGTAAATCTAAAATCTATAAAGCTCTTAGTAAATCTTGATTTACTTAAAATGAATAATATTGAAACACCTAAAAAGTGTGAGATACGTGTTGAAGCAAAAATGATAAAATTGCCATTTACTTCTGTGGAAAGGGACACTGCTCCTCTAGATTTAATTCATACGGATGTGTGTGATTTGAAGTTTGTGCAAACTAGAGGTGGCAAAAAGTATTTCATTACTTTTATTGATGATTGCACAAGATTTTGCTACGTTTATCTCTTGCGAAGTAAAGATGAAGCTATTGAAGCTTTTAAACTTTAAAAGAATGAAGTAGAAAATCAACTTAGCACTCGAATCAAAGTAATTCGAAGTGTTAGAGGAGGAGAATATGTAGCACCTTTTGAACAGTTATGTGCTGAGTCTGGCATCATACATCAAACTACAGCTTCTTACTCACCTCAGTCTAATGGTGTTGCGGAGAGAAAGAACCGAACACTAAAGGAGATGATGAACGCAATGTTAATCAGCTCGGGTTTACCGCAGAATCTGTGGGGGGAAGCCATATTATCGGCTAACCACATTTTAAACAAAATTCCACACAAAACAAAGGATCTGACACCTTATGAAATGTGGAAAAAGCGGAAACCATCCTACAAATACCTTAAAGTGTGGGGGTGTTTAGCAAAGGTTGAAGTGTCTGCTCCTAAACACGTTTGAATTGGCCCTAAAACAGTCGATTGTATCTTTGTAGGATATGCACTTAACAGTAGTGCTTATAGGTTTCTGATTCATAAATCAGAAATACCTGACATGTCAGAAGGCACTATGATAGAATCAAGGAATGCAATATTCTTTGAAAATGTCTTTCCTAATAGAGAGAAAGATGATGTGAGACATGAAAATAAGAGATCTCACATCGAAACAAAAGCTGTTAGTTCCTCAACTCAAGAGCATGAAGAACCGAGACGCAACAAAAGAGCAAAGATTGCAAAAACTTATGGTCCTGACTTTATTACTTATGTAATTGAAGATGAACCTAAGTCTATCAAGGACGCTCTGTCAAGACCAGATGCATCATTCTGGCAAGAAGCTATCAATAGTGAAATTGATTCTATTCTGCAGAACAATACGTGGGAGTTGGTTGATCTCCCTAGAGGTTGCAAGACCTTAGGATGCAAGTGGATCCTTAGAAGAAAATACAAAGCAGATGGATCAATTGACAAGTATAAAGCTCGTTTGGTAGCAAAGGTCTTTAGACAAAAGGAAGGGTATGATTTCTTTGATACCTATTCCCCAGTTACGAGGTTTACATCCATTCGTGTGTTAATTGCGATTGCTGCCTTGCACAATCTCTAGATTCATCAAATGGACGTTAAGACTGCGTTCTTAAATGGGGAATTAGTTGAAGAAATATATATGGATCAACCTGAAGGGTTTATAGCACCTGACAACGAGAAAAAGGTGTGTAGACTTGTTCGATCACTATATGGACTTAAGCAAGCTCCAAAGCAGTGACATCTGAAGTTTGATGAAACCATGCTATCCAATGGTTTCAAGATAAACGAATGTGACAAATGTGTATATGTGAGAAATACACCAAAAGGATTTGTCATTATGTGTCTTTATGTGGACGACATGCTGATCATGGAAACAAAGACCATGTTAAAACGCAGTTTTGATATGAAAGACATGGGATTGGCTGATGTGATTCTAGGAATCAAGATCGAGAGAAAGACTAATGGAATCTCTTTGACACAATCTCACTATGTAGAGAGTGTGTTAAAGAAGTTCAATGCCTTTAATGATCCACCTGCCAAGACGCCCATGGAGCTCAATGTACACTTGAGTAAGAATCGAGGCGATCCGGTTGCACAAATTGAATATGCAAGAATCATAGGAAGTGTGATGTATATTACAAACTGTACACGCCCGGATCTTGCCTGTTCAGTGAACAAGTTGAGTAGATTCACTAGCAATCCAAATAAAGAGCACTGGAAGGCTCTTGAGGTACTTAAAGTGCACCATTGACTATGGGCTTCACTACACAAGGTTTCCGGTGGTACTTGAAGGGTACAGTGACGCCAATTGCATCTCTGACACGAATGAGTCATTTTCTACTAGTGGATATATGTTCACTATTGGAGGTGCTGCCGTATCGTGGAGATCAACGAAACAGACTTGTATTGCCCGGTCCACGATGGAATCAGAATTCATAGCTTTGGATAAAGCTGGTGAAGAAGCCGAGTGGCTTCGAAACTTCCTCGAGGACATTCCATGTTGGAACAAACCCGTGCCTACTGTGATGGTACACTGTGACTGTCAAGCCACCATTGGCAGGGCTTTGAACGACATGTATAACGGAAAGTCGAGACACATACGTCGTCGACATAATTCTGTTAGACATCTGATCTCGAGTGGTGTGATGTCAATTGACTATGTAAGGTCAAAAGACAATATAGCGGATCCGCTTACGAAAGGAATAAACCGAGATCAGATGAATAAGTTGCTAGAAGGAATGGGTTTAAAACCCACAAAGTAACAGCTGAAACAGTGGTAACCCAACCATGTTGACTGGAGATCCCAAGAACTTGGTTCAATGGGAAAACTAAGTTGTGAACGTTGAGTTGGAACACTTGGTTATTCAAACCATTCCTTAGAAAAGCACAACACCAAGTGTTGTCCCGTAAGATTTGTGGTAAGGCTAAGTCTATAACTTTTAATGGTTCCCAAAGACCTCCGGGAGGTAGAGTATTGCGGGATACTCAATATGGGAGTCCACCTATATAAGTGAGGAGTGGGGCCGCTTCACAAATAGCACTTATGAACTCAAAGGGTGTCCATGGCCGAAATGGACAAAAACGTGAGAACGAAACACGTTTGAGACGTTGTTGTGTTAGCGCCTTTGTTTAAGTGCACATTAAGGAGGAATAGTTCAAGGTATCAAGTCTACTAGGCCGCCAGTGTACTCGATAGTGATTGACTACGAAAGGTTCAAGGTCACAAGCCACCTTTCCGAATGCAATAGTGTCTCAGTTGAACTGGATTGCGAGTCTGCATGATTATAGGTAGTAATTTCCACTTATGTGGGGGATTGTTGGAGAAATTGGGTTTTTATTCAATTTCTTAATATTTAATTGATTATTAATTAATCAATTATTTGAGGGTATGAATATTTAATTTTCGAGGAATTAAATGTTATAGGATTGTTCTACTCTCGGAGTAGATGATCGTAGTATATCTAAAATCTCAAAATTGAATTTCGGTGAGTGAGAAATTAATGTACGAATATTAAGACGAAGTGATGCGTTGGGATTAGTGTTAATAACTATCCCACATTGATAAATGTGAGAATTAATCTCCTCCTTATTAATAGAAGTTAGTTAAGAGAGTTCAAATTGTAGTGACTATTGAACCATTCAATTAGCTACACGCACGCGCGCCGCCTGCTTGCCCGTCCGGCCGTGTCGTGCCGAGCCGCGCTGGGTCCGTGGGCCTGGGCCTTGGATCTTGGCAATTGGACTTTGGGTGGACTTTGGGCTTGGGCCTGGGGGCCTATCTATCTTTTTGAGGCTCTAAAAACGTGGGCCTTGACCCACACGAATTTAGGGCAGCCCAAGTCTGTGGAAGTTAAGCTGATTAGTTGACTTCTGGAATTTGAATTGAAACTGACAGAACCTAGACACAGGGGAGTCCAGGTACACAATGTCTTAATGCGTGGAGGTTTCAGAATGGAAGTTATCATTCCTGAAACTGCAATATTAAATGTGTTGGAAGTTACAAGAATGGAAGTTACCATACCGGGAATAATGACCAGCCGTTACTGCCATAAATACCCGTCTGCTCCCTACCTGAGTGGCACTGCCTATAAATAGGAGTGCATCATTTTGGAAAACTCACCTTTTGCAAAACTCATAAGCATTTGAAATTTTCCAGCAAACCTGCATTCCGTTCTCAGCATTCTGTATTACATTTAGAGTGCAGTCCAGTTCTAACGTGTATTCAGTTCGTCGGAGCTTTGTACATTGCGGTGTTGCTCGTGCAAAGACGAAGCCATTTTACCTTTCAAAGCAACTCGTCACTCCGTGAACACTAGCCGGGACGTGTTTGTTTTACGGGAAAAGGTATAACCTTGACTCGGCTCTTTTCCCTAACTTTTATGTCTCTCTACAGTGCTGTTTCTTCTCTTTTTGGACCTGCCATTCCAAGAAGCTGCTCAAAGAAGAAAGTTGCCTCTTTTGGAAAGTTGAAGATTACGAAGACATTGTAATTTTATTTACTGTCCTTTTATTTTCGTCTAATTAATTTGTAAGCCATTATTGGTAATCTATAAACCAACATGAGAAAATCAACACAATCATTTGATTTGCCAAAGTTGTTGGCGAAGGGATAGTGTATTTTAATTTTACTTTTGGGAATAAATCACTCATGTTCCTAATAAAATTTTTTTGTATATTGGAAAATGATAATAGTTTTGATAATATTTTTTCTTATGTTCAGGAAATTTTATTTTTAGTCTTATAAGTTTAAGATATTTCAAAATAGATCCTTTAAGTTTCAACTTTACAAAATACGTTCTTTATCTTTTAATTTTAATCATTTTTTACATCCATTTTAATCTTTTATGTTTTAATCCATTATAAAATACCACATATCATGCCACATCACTCTCTCAACTATATATATTAAAAACAAATATGGAACTAATAACATCTCAAAATATCTTATAGACACCTCATAATTTTAAATATAAAAATAGATGTATATAAATAGAAATTAAAATAATTAAAAAAATAACTTGAAAAAAACTGAAAAAAAAAAGTAATTAAAATTTAAAAGTATTTTAAAAAATTAACTAAATCTTTAAAAATAAATAATTTACATAAATTAATTAATTTTTAAAAAAAATCTTAGAAAACTAAATAGAATCTGAAATTAAAAAAAAATCTTCAAAACAAAATAAAAAAATAAATTGAAAATATTGAAAAAATTCAATAAAACGTAAAAAAAAAGTAAATTAAAAAAATCAATAAAAAAGGTAATATTTCATTTTTTTAAATTTTCTTAATATTTATTTTTGATTGGGTTAATTTTTTTTTCATTTTTTATTTTATTAAGTTTTTTTCAAATTGAATCATTAATTAATTGATATTTTTAATTTAATTATTTTATAAATTTTATTTAATTTATTTAATATTTTTAGATATTATTTGGATTTAATTGATTTTTCCATTCAAATATTTTTTAATATTTAGTTGTTTTTTTTAAATATTTTTAAATTTTATTTAATTTCTCGTATTATTGAATTTTTTTAATTAATTTTTAAAATTTATATATAGTTTTAATGATTTGGTTGAATTTTAAATTATATTTTTTTGTTTTTATTCAATTTGTATTTGTTTTTAGGGATAGAGGGTAAATAGGTAAGAATTGGAGTGTGTTTAGTAATAAAAAAATATTTTTAAAATTTAGTAGGTTGTGTATAACATTTGAGGTTTGTAAATGTGTTGTTTGTAGCCTCATCCAAAAAAATGTATCTACTCCAAACTAATTAATCAATTTATTTGAAATATATAATTACTTATTATGAGTATTTAATAAAATGATGATATTAATCATTAAATTTAGTTATATGTTTCAATTAATAGAGAAAAACAAGAGTCACATAATTAACATCGATCATTCATAAATGCAACACCATTTGGTTTCGTTAGTGAAATTTATTTTGTTTCATATTTTTCAAGTTATTTTTTTTAATTATTTTACTCTTTATTTATGTAAGGGCTATTTAGTCATTTTATATGCATCTATTTTTGTATTTAAAATTATGGGGTGTTATTAGTTTTTTTTTTAAATATATATAGAGAAGAGAGTGATGTGGCATGATATGTGATATTTTGTAAATGATTAAAACATAAAAGATTAAAATTGATGTAAAAATGATTAAAATTGAAAGGTAAATGACATATTTTATATAGGTTGAAACTTAAAAAATTTATTTTGGAGTGTTTCAAATTTATAGGACTAAAAATAAAATTTATTTTGGAATGTTTTAAATTTATAGGACTAAACCCACATTTTCACTGGACATTAGAGATTTCTTTGATACAACAGTTATTAGAGGTTCCTTAGAAGTCTTTATGGTTGTGTGAATATAGAGATTTGATTTGAAAAGGTATTCCAAATGAAAGGTTTCAAATGATATGATTTTAGTGATGATTTAAAATCGAGTTTAATCACTAGGAAGGACAATCCTATAGACCAATATTCAAATAAAGGAAATAAACTAAAACAATACAATTAAGGTCAAATTAACTTGTTAATACCCAATTATGCCCCTTGGTTTGAAATTAAATCCTCATTCCCACAGCAACTGATAATTACTCTTTAAAAACCATAATTAATTTATAATTTAAATTCCACTTTCCCTAAAATTTTGAAGTTACTATTTCATTTCATTATAATTCTCAACCATAACCCTAGCTTGCTCCCAGCCGCCGCCGCCCTCACCGCGGCCGCCTTTGCCAGCGTAACTCTCACCTTGTTCTCTGGATCGTCGTCCGCCGCCGTCCGCCGTCTTTATGGGTCGAAACCCTAACAGTCTTCGCCGTGGATGTGTCTCTGTGACTCCGCCATTCACCAGATCGGCTGCCATTCTCCTAGCCGCATCCTCTGTGCCCTGTAGTAGAGCAGTCGTCGTTCCCCGCCGTCGAAGCTCCTCTGCGTGCAAACTTGAATATTTGGCGTGAAATTGATGAAGATAAGGTAAGGGTTTTTGCTCTCTCCCTCTCTTTTTCTTACTTGATCTAGAACGCCAAACGCGTTTCTTGATTTTTTGTTTTGAATCTGTTTTTGTTGCAGAGGAGTTCGCGAATCTCCGTTATATGAATGAAGTAGAAAACACCTATCGATATGTATATTGGCGTGAAATTGATGAAGATCGGGTAAGGATTTTTCTCTCTCACTCTCTTTTTTCTACTTGATCTCGAACACCGAACACGTTTATTGATTTTTTTTGTTTGTTTTGAATTTGTTTTTGTTGCAGGAGTTAGCGAATCTCCGTTGTGTCAAGTTTTGTGGCTTGATGAAGATTGGGTAAAGGTTTTTCTCTCTCCTTCTCTTTTTCTTACTTGATCTCGAACACCGAACACGTTTCTTAATTTTTTGTTTTGAATTTATTTTTGTTGCAGAGGAGTTAGCGATTCTACACCGGGGCTAGTTTTAGGGCAATATGAATGGAGTAGAAAACACCCATCAATATGGTATTGTTACTCTGTTTTTCGTTTGTCTGATTTTGTTTCAAAGTTTTATGATCCGTTGTTAGATTAAGAATGCAACGTTAGAAAATTTGGGGTTTCTGAAAATCCTGTTTACTTTTTGAAATTCTCTAGTTTATATTTCAATTGGGGGATTACTTTTCATTTTCGTATTGTTACTATGTTTTTCGTATTCTGGTTTTGTTTCAAATTTATATGATCTCTTGTTAGAACAAGAGTAGTATATGTATATGCCCCAAATATTTGAATTGATTAAGAGAAAGATCTTATATTCTCTTATTTGTCTTCTTCGGTTGACTCATTCTCTTATAATTGTATGATAACAATTGGAGAAATTAAAATGCCTCAATTTCAATATAATGACTGAATTAGCTGTCTCTTACTTCTACACAGTTGTTTGTTGCTTCTTTGATATAGTTGCTTATAAAATACCACAAATGCCAACACGTAACATAAGCCAAATGTTCTAAAATTACTAACTTGTTAGTGTTTATTTGATATTATTGAGATTTACGATTTTACGTTTGTTCAGTTGAAAAAAAGATCAAAGGAGCTGACTACCTGTAAAATTAAGTGTTATGGATGCATTATTGACAAGTCCTGATGTCTGACAGTTTGATTTTCTTTATGTGGTTTCAAACTACTGCACCTAAGAGTTGTTTTATGCGGCCGCTTGGAGGTATCCTTGCCCCCAAGAGAAAGCCTCATAGCTTCTGGTAATCCCTTTGTTGATATGGACAATCTCAGTAGATAGCCTTTTGACATTATAGAGGAGGAACCTCTGGTCAACCTCTTAAGGCTGTTTTCAACAAAATTTCATCGGAGACAATTGCAGCTGCAAGCTTGGGACAAGTTTATCGAGCCACTCTCCGATCATCTAAAGAAGATGTTGCAATTAATTATAGTTTCAAGTTCTATGTTCAATTGATTTTCCTTTCTCTACTTTGATTTTAAAGCTTTTGTAGCTCTTGCATATATTCTTTATAATTTTTGAATCTTATGGAATAATACATTGACTATATGCAACATAATATTTGAATATCTTATTGACTATATGCACCGTTTTTTTACATATATGCTTATATATTTGCATATTTTATATAGATAATATATATTGTTATATATATATATATTATCTAAAATGTAATTACACAACAATTGAATAGTTTATTTATTTAAAAATAAAATTCATAGATTTTATAATATAAATAAAGTGAAGTAATATTATATTATTAAATTGACCCGTTCAAACCCAAAGAATCATATCTATATTAAATTTTTAAAATAAAATTAATATTTTAGAACATTTTATTGCAAATATATTGTTCTATTGCATATTGTCACGTATTTTAAGTTATATGCAACATATTTTTGCATATGTCAACAAGAATATGTAACAATTTCTTGCATATATGTTTTTAAATCTACATATAAAGGAATGATATAGAACCAACCAATTTAATTTTTTATGGAATTGAGTTGTCACCAAATCATCATCCACATAATCAATTACTATAATTTAAAATAAATAATTGAAATTTATTAATATATTTAAAAAATGAGACTACAAATCTTTCAAATTCAAATAAATTTTTTAATATCTTAGCTCTAATTTTCATTAAAATTTTAAATTTAAAAAGAAATCAATTAACACAATATCACATAATCAATTAATATAATTTAAAATAAATAATTGAAATTTATTAATATATTTTAAAAATAAATATAAATCTTTCACATTCAAATAAAATTTTCTAATATCTAGTCTCTAATTTTCATTAAGTTTTCAAATTTGAAAAAAAATCAATTACGCAATATCCACATAATCAATTGTTATAATTTAAAATAAATAATTGAAATTTATTAATATATTTTAAAAATAAATACAAATCTTTCATATTCAAATAAAATTTTCTAATATCTTATCTCTAATTTTCATTAAATTTTCATATTTGGAAAGAAACTAATTAACGCAATTAACGATTCTACGTACATAGTTAGTTTTATTAATCTTTGACTAATTAATTAAAATATAATTTCGTTAATTAAGTAATAAAGAGGGTAGTTTTGTACATGTATCATGGATTTTGTCCCTATTTGAATTAAAGAAAAAAGTTGTCTTTCTATATAAATTCTATAGGTGAAATGTCCTTATGAACAATTCCCCCTTTAAAATCTGCTCAATTTTAATTTAAAAGTGTGTTAGTAAAAATTTAAATATTTGAAATCCATTCATAATCCAAACAAATGAACTGAATTTGAATAATGAATTTAAAATTCATTGATCAAACCCCTCCATCCAAATGGAGCCTAAATGTATTGTACTAGAATGAATGGAATTAATATTACCTTATTTGTTATACTTTAACTGTAATTCTAGTGTTGAAAACTGTCTCAAAATAATTGTTTAATTGAAGTATATAAAAAAAGGCACTACTCATTTCTACACAAAAATATGTTCACTTTTCTTATTTATTTGTTCATCAAAAGTATGTCTATTTCTTTTTATAGAAACAACCACTTTATACTTATTCCACAATATGTGAGGAAATATTTTTTTTAATCATGTAAGTTAGAGTAATTCCAAAATAAATTCTTTAAGTTTTTAACTTTACAAAATACATCCTATATCTTACAAGCTATTAATTTTAGTCCTTTAAGTTTAAACTTCAATTTTAATCATTTAAATATAATAAAATCTGAAAACTTTAATAAAATTTGAGCATAATTCAGATTTTAATGATGTTTTTATTTAATTTTAAAAAATATTTTAATATTGTTTTAAAAAAATATACATTAAAATCAGTATTTTTTTTCAAATTTTATTAAAGTTTTCAGATTTTATTATATTTAAATGATTAAAGTTGGAGTTTAAACTTAAAGGACTAAAATAGATTTTAAAAAGGACTAAAATTAATAACTTGTAAGATATATGATGTATTTTGTAAGGTTAAAACTTAAAGGATTTATTTTGGAATCACTCAAACTTACCGGACTAAAAAAAATATTTCCTCACAATATGTCAACATCCTTGTTTTATCTATTTAAAAAAAAAAAAAAAACTTACGTCCAAAAATATGAACATAATTTTAATGGACGGGAGAGTATTTTGTGGCGGATAATTGTTTTTTTAGACACGTAAAATGACTTAAATACCACTATTAATTTATAGACTAACTTTATAATATTGTTTCTATAAAGTTAACTCTCTAAGGTTTTGATAGCTAAAATTGATTAGACTGATTAGAATTAATATATCCTTAATCACAGCAATTAAACATAACCTAACTATATATGTAGAAGATTGTTGTGTAACTCAAATATAAAAATATAGTCCACATCTTAATTATGTATTAATTTAGAAGTTATTAACATTTTTACTAGTTTAATAAATTATTAAGATAAATAATGTCACATAAATATAAAAAAAAAGTCAAACAACATGCCACAAAATTAAGACCTACGGATTAGTGGAAAAATCAACATTATAGTAATAGTAATAGTAATAGTAATAGTAATAGTAATACGTTGGATTAAAGATTCAAGGATGACTTGTTGTAACTTGTAAGATAGTTATTATTATTATTGATGTTATTACTTTTTTATTAGTATTATTATTGCATGCATATTTTTAAACTTTATCTATGTATAAGTCTTTCATTTTCTTTTTTTTTTTAAAAAGAAAGAAATATAATATAAAATGTATATGGGGTATAGGGGTGGAAATAGATCATGCCATGCTTTACATGAAAAGGCCCGGACTTATTTAAAAATAAATAAATTAAGTATAAGTCTGACCTATTATTTGTGATAGATTTTTTTTTATGGGTTTGGTTCGATCTTTTTAATAAATAGGCCAGACATACGAGCCTTTTAGAAGTCTATTTAAAATCTATTTAATACGAAAATTTAAAAACGCAATTTAATATTTAAAATTACAAACACTTTTACGATCAAAATAAGTGCAGATAAATTCAAATAAAAACTAAAAAATGATTTCTCAAGTAATTATAAAATAAATTTAATTTACTATTAATGTTATTATTATATTTTAAGAAATATTTATCTACAATTATATATATATATATATATATATTATATATATAATTTTAAATAAGCCTTTTATAAGACCTTATATAAGACCTAAGTCCGGTCTACTTAGGTAAATAGATTTTTAAAAAAATCTTAGCTCGACTCATGTTATAAATAGACTAGATCAGATTAGATCCTTAATAGGTCAGGCAACATGCCCTGTCGGGTGGCATAGCCTATTTTCACCCCTAATTGGGTAGTTGAATTAGCTAGAGAAGAAAAGATAGAAAATGATAGAGTAGAAAAGAGAAAAGACTCTACCGTAATATAAATGAAAAAATATGGAGAGAAATAATAAATTTTATCATTTAATAAAATGAAAAGCTTAAAACTTGACATTCAAAATATATAAGTGAAAATTAAGGTGGGACAAGTACTATTAAGTATTAAGTGAAGGATTCTCGTTTCCTGTGTCATTTTTATACTGTAGTGTTAGCATTTTATATTTCAAGAAACTAAATATTTAACATTATCAATTAATAACATTTCAATAATAGAAATTTTCTTGAATAATTATTTCACTTATTAAAGATTTACTCCACAATGTTAATTAAATTAGTTTTTTCGATCTATATTTGTTACAAAATGATTTGTTGCAGCCTTAACGATTTCCAAGTACTGTTCAAATTCCTTGTTTCGGTCTCTAATATGGGCCGGGTCAAATGAATTTCCCCTAAAATCATGCTTGCAGCCCTTCAATTCTTCTGCAGCATCGTCAATTTCAGCCGAAACTCCACCCCTAAAATCATCAGAATCAAGGTTTCTCCTCACGATTATGAGGTTGCGGTTAGCATCATTGTAATTTTTCGAGCACGACATATACTTCCTCTTTAGTGCTTCATTGTCGGAATCATGGTGAAGATGGCTAAGTTGGTCGTTGATTTCGCCGGATTTTGCTATTGCCAGGTCGATTACGACATCGGCGACGTTCCAACTATCTGTGTTGGTGAATCTAGTTATCTCAGGTTTGATGATTTTCCAACACTGTTTTGAATTTATGGTATTGGAGCACATATCTCTTAGATAACGTTCAATTTCTGAATCGTCTCTGCTATCATCCGAATCATCTTTCCAATCACTTTCTCTTCGGTGTCTACCTGATTTTTTTCTGTGACCAATAGAAATGGGAATTGCTATGGCAAAAATGAGAACAAAGATAATCAGTTTCTCCATAAACAAAGCCATTTTACTGTAATGTTACCTGATATTGTTTTTCTTTGAATTGTGTAATTCCTCAACTGGCTTGTTTATATAGTGGTAATGTGGTATAAAGTATTGGCCATTAACCTTCATGAATTAATGTTGCAATTAAGTTATTAAGTGTAGTGCCTAATAACGATTATCTACGTTTCAAGAATACTAATTAATTAAGGGTGCATGACTATTTCTTTATAGGTTTCATGTGCTTGATTTTGAAAGAATTTATTTAATGCTTCAAAGAAACTTCACCCTAATTAATGGTGTCTAAAATGTATATGAATTTTAATACTGTCAAATGATTATTTTTGACAAAATTTTGGTTCCTAACTAATTTCAAAAGATCATTTGACTATTTTTTTAAACCCTTGGATTTTTGTTTAATAGCTAACACTGATTAAGAGACTAAGATGATATGTAAATTTTACAAATTTAAAAGCATAATCCACTTTTAATTTTAACTATCAATTGATATATGGTTAATTTACCCATAATTTTAATTAAGATTTGTGAATTTGAGACTAAAGACTGAAAAATATTATATTTACATATTAAATTTATATAAAAAAATTGGTGTGTATTTTACTTAATGAAATCCGTTAAGACGAGTTTAAGGACTTTTTAACCGGAGGGATTAAGATTTGTCAACAAATTTTGTCTATTTTAACCGGAGGGATTATTTGAAACAAAAATTCAATAGTTCAGAGGCTTCTTAAAATAAAATAAAAAGTTTAAGGACTTTTTTTTTTTTTAAATAAATTTTTTTTTATTTGTCCACAAAAAATATTCTCACTTATTTTATTTGTTCGTCTACTAAAAGTTTGTTAATTCATTTTATGGAAACATCACTAGAGTACAGGTTAGATGGATAATTTGTAGTCTAGAACTAAGTTTTCTAAGCAATTTTATAAAACTTAGATGTATTGAAGTTGTCTAAGTCTTGTCTGAGAAATCAGTTGTATGTATATCAGGTGATTACTCATCTGTTCTAACGTGCACTCTGCTCAAAATTTAAAGAGAAGAAGACTAAAGACTAGAGGACATCAAGAGCTCATTAGTGAAATCAGATCTAAAGGTTGTTGTATACCTTGTAGACTGAGATTAGCTATATGATAATCTGCATTGAATTTCAGAAGACCATTCAACAGATATGAGCTCATCTATATCTTGTCGAAGAAAAGCCTCAAGAAGCATTAAAGTCAAGCTCATCTGAAGATTCAGATGACAATTAACATTTATGAAGAAAGCATCTTGAAGAAGCGTGAGTTCCTTTATAATGCTAAGAAATTGGAAGAAGAGGCATTAAATATAGAAGACAAAGAGAATGTCGGACCAGCTCTGCATTGCTCAATCAGAAGACAAGACAGTGCTCAACTAACTTAGCTGATGTGGACCAATGAAGAATCAACACGAAGCTATGAAGTTGACAAGTACTAGGTCGTACACGAGATCTATCAGATGCAGTACGAAGCATTTAATGTACATTACCTTTTAAGGAAATGTCGTACTAGAAAATCTACAAGCAACTCTCCCATGAAGATATACTTAGAAGATTTGATGCAACTGCTAGTTTCTCACCAACGACTAGTTTGAAGCTCAAATCTCTCTATGAATACAACACTTGTTCTTTGGAACAAGGTACCGGAAACCTTACAAGCAAGAACTCTCGCATTCAGCTAATATCAAGAACAGCCAACTCAGAAATATTCTAAGTGTCGAGTTCTTAAGAGCCAGCAAAGATTTCTATCCTTAGTGCTCTAAGTTTCCGATCCTAAGCCCGTTTCAAAAATCTATATTCTTAGTGCTTAGACTAGCAGTGTTGTTTTTTAACACACTGAGTTGGTTATTATCACACTCTTTACATTACCGGTTTAGATAACCCACTATATAGGTTACTTGTTACCTAACCAACAAGTAGATCCGTAGCCTCAGATAGAAGTTGAGGTTCTTGATCACAAGTCTTCTCTTGGGACTATAAAGCAGCAATATAGTGAATTTCTCTATCTGATTAGAGAGAGTGGACGTAGGATATTGATATCCGAACCACTATAAATACTTGTGTCTTTATTGCTTTCCTTATCATTCTGTATTCATATTCATACTGCTCATATTTTGATAAAGGCATTGATTTATAAAAGAGTCAAAATCCACTAAGTATAAGTTTCTCAAATCAGCAGATATCATTTCAGCTGATACCATACATTGTTTTAAAGTCATTCTTTAAAAGAAAGTTTTCATATCAACCCACGAGTCTAAACATTTAGGGCCTACACATTTCCGCACCTTTAGCTTTTGAGATAGCTCTCAAACTGACCAGCTAAATTCAGTAGTCAGTAAGGTTGTTATCTTAATATGTTATATTACACTTCCGCACTCTATAGATCAGAACATCTTATTTGCATTCAGACGATTGAGTATATAACTCATCTGATCATCTCATCTCATCTGAACACTAAAAAGTTTTTAAACATCTTGACAGTCTATTCACCCCCCTCTACACTGTCACCATACTCGTTTTGGGACCAACAAGTGGTATCAGAGCAGTGGTTCTAATGAGTTGTTGATTCTGTTACTTAACTTCTTTAGGAAGAAGTTCTTGTAGCTCTCTGGAACAAATCCATATTTTCGAAAACCCTATTTTTATAAAACTCATACTTATTATTCATTATGGGTGGAGATTCTTACACACGTAATTTGCCTAGATTTTCAGTTGAAGAATATGATCTATGGAAAGGCAGAATGGAGGTTGCCTTCAGTCAAATTCATGATCTGATGTTAGATGTGGTCTCAGATGGTCCTATCACCGTGACGGTTCTGAACACAGCCACTGGAAACCCTGATATTCCAGTTGGTCAGTTAGTGCCAAAAGATAGAGCTGATTTCACTAATGATGAAGCAAAGTAGCACAACCTCGATAGAATAACTAAGAAAATGATTTTAACCTCTGTATCTAATGAGCATGCTGGTAAAATTATTCGTCTGAAAACTGCTAAAGAAATGTGGGATACATTAGCTATCATGTGCGAAGGCACAAAGAAGATTAAGGAAAATAAGCTCATTACGGTAGTACAGAAGTTTGATAACTTCAAGATGTTGTTTTGTGAGACTATTGACCAGATGGACAATAGATTTACCAGAATTCTCAATGAGATCACAGACTTAGGTAAGACATACTTGAAAAGCGAAGTCAACACTAATGTATTGTATGTTTTACCTAAGATCTGGCAAACGAAAGTTTGGATCATCAAAGAAAACAGAGAATTTAAAAATTGGTCTATTCAAACTTTATTTCAAACTCTCAAGGCTCACGAATATGATGTAGATCGAGCAAATGAGACAGGTGATGAACGTGCGTCTACATCTTCTACTAAAGCTGCGGCTTTTAAAACTTCAACATCCTCCAAGGGTTCTAGTCGATCTGGCAAAGAATCCAAAGTGAGAGAAGAGACGACTCCTATTCCTTCAGACCTTAGCCTTCAAGAACAGATGGCATTGATGATGAAGAGATTCGACAAGCTCCAAAGTCAGCATGGTAAATATAAACGCTTTTGTTGGGATATGAATCCTAGAACAAGTCCTAAATGATGATAAAAGATAAAAGATGAAGTTTTGATAAGCCAAAGGAAGACTTGAATATTTTCTAAGTATTGACTGATCTAGTCTAGTTAAGTTGAAGTCATCTTGTACAGATCAGTAGAATTAAAAAGACAAGTACTAGTTTTAAAAGACAAGTATTACTGAAAGATGAGTACGATTTATAAGTACTTCATATTTGTTTGTATATTATAAGATTGTTATTGAGCTATGAATAATTGTTGTATAGAGCTCATGATTTTAAAATGTAATAGATAGATTCTATGTATAGTTTTATAAGTTGACTAAGCTTTATAACAAGAGCTTAATGTAATGTAATAGTCTTGTTAGGATTAGTTGATAGGACTAGATTAGTTCTATGTTGTAATCTGAAGAAGTCTACTGCACAAGATAAGTAGAAAACGCAGTCTACTACACAAGACAGGTACGACGCAACAAGACAAGACAAGAAGATTAAAGTTAGTTACAGAAACGCGTGTTGAAGATAAAAGTGAAGGAGTTAGTTAAGGAATAACTAATTAACTGGAGAAACGCGTGAAAGGATAAGAAGTTTCAGTTAGAAGTTAGTTTTCAAGAAAAGGTTGTTATACAACTGAATGTTCTTGGAATTGGAAGTCTATAAATACCCCAAGGTATTCGTTGATTAGAGACTACTGAGGACGACTGAAAATACATATACTGAAGCTACATACTGAAGAAATTGTTCGAAGTTTCTCTCAGAGATTGAAGTTCAGAAAGTGAAGCTACACAAGTCAAGTGAAGATCGAAGAAGGCTACTACTGAACGAAGAGAAGTTTTATTTTTCGTTTACTGTTTCAAGTTGCTAGTTACTTGTAAAATAGCTAGTAAGATCGAAGATATATCTGGAGATATAATCGAGAAGATCTAAGTCTTATTTCTTGGGACTTAAAGCTACAAGAACATATTACTCGATTGGAAGAGTTAATAAGAATTTCACAACTGGGTTTGTGAGAGTGGATGTAGACAAGTTGTCGAACCACTATAAATCTCGTGTTTGATTTACTTTAATGTTTTGTTTGTTTGAATTGATTAATTGTTTACTTGTTAAACATACTAACTGAACAAGACTAGTTGAGTATACTAAAACAGAGTTCTCGAAATAAGTTGAGTATAATCTTTAATTGGGCTCATTGTTAATTTCGTATTCCGCACATTGTAATTCTGATATATCGAAAGATTTTAGAAAAGTCTATTCACCCCCCTCTAGACATTTTCTTTAGCTTCCCTCGATATTAACTCAACTTAGGGACCTACAAGTGGTATCAGAGCAGTGGTTTAAGAACTGCTGTTTCTTGATAACCAACTCAAGACTTGGGTGAAAATCTCAGTCCAAGATCATACTTGCTTACGTGTTCTTGATCAATATTCTTGATATATTGTTTTCTTGTTCCCTGTTCTTGACTCATATACTTCTGGATCATAAAACTGATTAGCACTAGACTACTCGTTTAAACATGTCTCTTGAAATAAGCGCTAACAAGTTTCCTAAGTTTCAGGTTCAAGATTATGACTATTGGAAACTAAGGATGGAAGCCATCTTCAGTTCCACTCACGACTTAATGATCTCCGTCATCACTGAAGGTCCGATAGTGACCATGATCCCCAATACTGCTGCCTTTGACACAAATCAACCCGTGGGTACACTCGTCAAGAAACCAAGGTCAGAACTAACCTCAGAAGAAATGAGACAGAATAATTTGGATAGCTTGGCCAAGAATTACATCTTACACACTCTTCCTAACGAGTATTTGGGAAAAGTGTTAAAATGTAAAACTGCCAAAGAAATGTGGGATCGCTTAGCTATCATTTGTGAAGGAACATCCCTAATCAAAGAAAGCAAGCTTTCCACTGCAGTCCAAAGATTTGAATCATTTCATATGAAAGCTGGCGAAACTATAGACCAGTTGGATACTCGTTTTACCAAAATCATGAATGACTTGGAAGTCCTTGGTAAATCTTATACTCCACGTGAAATCAATCTTAGGATTCTCAAAAGCCTTGATAGTCGATGGAAAATGGTAAAAATGCTTGTTAAGAATACCCAAGATATAGATGTATGGACAGCAGAAACCATGTTTCAAACTCTAAAGGCCCATGAGTTTGATTTAGACGAAGATGAACCTATAGTAAGTAGTGACAGAGAACATGTTGTATCTAAGAACGTTGCTTTTAAGGCTAGTTCGTCTAAGGTAGACAGGTCGAAGTCTAAGACTAGGTCTACTTCTGTGAAAGACGAGTTAGATACTGATCTTAGTGTGAAGGATCAGGTAAGCCTCATGGTTAGAAAGTTTGATAGGCTGAATAAACGTTTCGGAAGATATAAGAAGTTCTATAGAGAGCATAGAGGGTCTGCTTCTAAGAACTCGTCTGAGACCAGACGAGACCGAAACTCGTCCGAAAGGAGAGACGAAGTCTCGAAAGGTAACAGACAAGATAGAGAGTCTGATGGTAGGAAGATTACTCGTTCTGATAGACGTGATAAACGAAGGAACAACTCTCCCATTAAAAAGGCTACTAATGATCTCTTGTGCTATAACTGTGAAAAGCCAGGTCACTACATATATGAATGTCCAGACCTGAGTACTGATGATCGAGAAGAACGCAAAGCACGAAGGGAAAGAAGATACAACCGTGGTAAGAAGGCAATGATGGCCAATGATGACTCTGAGTCTGACTCAGACGAGTTGCCATCATCCTCATCCAGCTACCCGTCTGAACCAGATCACGATGAAGCTTTTATAGTAGATGATGGTCTATGCTGCATGGCTAAAATCGACCAAGAGGTATCATCTGCTACTTCTTTTCAATCTTGTGATGAATCAGATTCTGATGAAAGTGACACTGCCAGTAGCAAAGTAGGGAGTAGCCTTCAGCACTCTACTAGTGCAGTTGAAGACGACCTCCTACTTGCCAACAAGGCAATCATTGAAGTCAGTGACGAAAACATCATCTTAAGACAAGAAATCATTGATCTTAAGGAAGCTCAGTCTAAAGTAGATCCTAATATAACAGTTCTAAATGAACGCTTGCAAGAAGAGTTGAGTCAACTCAAAGACAAGTGTGCATTGACAGACAAGTTGTATCAAGACCTACTTAAGACACATGCTACTGAGAAACATGATTTCAATGTTTTAAAAAGCAAGTGCAAAAAGCTTGAAGAACGTAATAAGTTCTTAGAAACCGAGGTTGTCACTCTAGACCTTAAACTTACTGACCTGGTTAACTCTTCAAAGGTTAACCTTGAATTGTCAGATAGGTATAGGGCTCCTGCTGACAAGACAGGCATAGGTGCTGAGACATCAAGCTCGTCTACTCTAGTTCCTAAGAACCCTACTATTTTCATCTCAAGCTCTTTGACTAATGATAAAGGAAAAGAACCAATGATATACGATATTGATACTCCAACTAAAGGTACTGTACCAAAACAAGCTCGAGTTAACATTCCAACTACCAAAGGAGGTAAAAAGAATGGTAACAACAAGCCTGTTCAACCTAGAACTAATCTTCTAAGGACCACTAATCGTAGACGATCCAACCAGGTCAGATACGAGGATTGGTATCCTGGGGAGACGAGTACTAGACAAGTACAGACTAGACGACAAGAGTCTAGACCTCCTTTCATAAGGCAGTCCCAACTCTACTCGTCTAGACCTAGACAGGAAGGTCCAAAATATCGTACACAAGCTGTTCTATATCCTCCACCTTTGTCATATGATATCGAAGGAGAAGAAAGACCTAAACATGTCTATAAACCGTATGGACCTAATGCATACAAACCCTACTCTGACTATCATAGACAAGTGCCTGCTCAAGTAGAGATCAAGTCGAAAGGCTATCTCCAAAGAGTAGACCCGAACTCGACTGATAGGCCAGAAAAGGACAACAAGGTCTTATTTTGCAACAAATATGGTCGAAAGCTCAGAAGATCAAACTTGTTCAGGACTCCAATGTACATTTGGATTCCATTGAACTCGACTAACCCCTCAGGACCCCAATAAACAAGGAGGGTACCTAAATTATGTAATATCATCTAATGCAGGGCCGACTCGATCTATACAAGAAGGGTGGCTCAATAGGAGAAACTTGGTACATAGACAGTGGCTGTTCGCACCACATGACTGGTACCAAGACTCTCTTATCAAGCTACCATGAGCAAGAAGGACCAAAAGTAATATTTGGTGATAGCTCCACTGCTGTTACCAAAGGATTCAGTTACATTCGGAATGGAGACATAGAGATCCAAGATGTCTCTTATGTTGAAGGCTTGAAATACAATTTACTCTCTGTTTCACAATTTTGTGATCGTGGATACAAGGTGCAGTTCAAGAGTCAGAAATGTGAAATCATTGACAAGAGAACACACACAGTCTTACTGGTCGGCATAAGACAAGGAAGTGTGTACATAGTGAACTGGAACAGTTGTCCGAGGGACACCTGTCTACTTACTAAGAATCCTAAAGAACTTGGCTGGCTCTGGCATAAACGCCTCTGTCATCTAAACTTTAAGGTTCTTAATAAGATAGCCAGAGACTACCTTGTGAAAGGTATTCCCAATGAAGTCTACTACAAGTCACATGTATGCACGTCCTGTCAGAAAGGTAAACAGGTAAAAGGTTCCTTTAAATCTATTCCATCCCTCTCAACAAGTAGATTTCTTGAACTTCTACATATGGACTTACATGGCCCAATAACTCCTCCAACTTTGAACGGTAGAAGGTACACACTTGTTGTGGTAGATGACTATTCTAAGTTCACTTGGGTAGTCTTCTTACACAAGAAGAGTGATACACAAACACTTTTGCCTGATCTGTTGAAGAAGTTACAGGTTGAGAAGAATCAGTCAATTGTCAAGATCTGTAGTGACAAGGGTACTGAATTCATTAACTGCTATATTAAAGAATTTTGTTCTAAGCATGGCATCCAGCACCTTACTAGTGCAGCAAGGACACCACAACAAAATGGAGTAGCAGAACGAAGGAACAGAACTCTTAAGGAGGCCTGCAGGACCATGCTGACAGAGTATAATACGCCTCAGAAGTTTTGGGCAGAAGCTATCAATACTGCATGCCACTCACAAAATAGAAGTGCTATCAATAAAGCACTAGGTAAGACGCCCTATGAGGTATGGAAAGGTAGAAAACCCAGAGTCTCATATTTTCATATATTTGGTTGTAAGTGTTTCATCCATAACAATGGGAAAAGCAAGTTGAATGCATTTGATGCTAAAGTAGACGAGGGGATATTCTTAGGATACTCCTCGACTAGCAAATCATTTAGAGTATTCAACTACTCAACCCTTTGTGTGGAAGAAACACCACATGTGGTTTTCGAAGAATCTCAACAGGACTCGTCTGCCAACAAGATCAGTGAGAAAGTTACTGAGCTAACTATCGAATCTGACAAAGACTCAGAGGTATATGAATCCGTTCAAGCATACAATCCATTCATGAAAGCCCTTGAAACTGATGACAAGGAAAGGGTAAGTGCTCAAGGTAAGTCTACTAGACCAGTAGACATGCCTGCTCTAGTTGACTCATCTACTCCGGGTAAATCTGTTGATGATATAAATGATGTTGACATGCATGATGCTATAACTGATCTAGATGATGATACAATGCTTACGAAGACTAGAAAAACATGGAAATCTGCACATAATACTGAAAATATCATTGGTGACTCTACTATTGGTGTAAAGACTAGACAACAACTCTTTGAGTCACAAGAACAACATAGTCCATCTCTGTTTTGCTGGTGTTGTTTCCTCTCTTCTATCGAGCCTAAAACCATTAAAGAGGCTTTAACTGATAGCAATTGGATCATCGCTATGCAAGATGAGTTGAATCAGTTTGTTCGAAATGACGTCTGGAAACTTGTTGATAGACCTAAACATCATAATGTAGTTGGCACTCGATGGATTTTCAAGAATAAGAAAGATGAGAATGATGTAGTTGTTCGTAATAAGGCTAGACTAGTCGCCCAAGGCTATTCACAAGCTGAAGGCATAGATTATGATGAAACATATGCTCCTGTTGCTAGATTAGAAGCCATTCGATTGTTCCTTGCATATGCTGCTTACATGAAATTTATTGTATATCAAATGGATGTTAAAAGTGCATTTCTTAACGGTATTCTTGCGGAAGAAGTGTATGTTGAACAACCCCCAGGTTTCGAAGTCAAAGGTAATCAAGTATATAGATTAAAGAAGGCCTTATATGGACTAAAGCAAGCTCCAAGAGCCTGGTACGATACTCTCTCTCAATTTCTATTAGAAAATGGTTTTACTAAGGGCAGGGTAGATAGAACCTTGTTCAGAAGACAAGAAGGGAAATACATTTTACTCGTCCAAATTTACGTAGATGACATCATTTTTGGTTCACCTAACAAAAAGCTGAGTGAAAGTTTCTCAACACTCATGCAAAGTAAATTTGAGATGTCAATGATGGGTGAAATGAATTACTTTCTTGGACTTCAAGTAAAACAGACCCCAGAAGGGATTTTCATAAATCAAGCAAAGTATACTCGTAATCTACTAGACAAGTATGGTATTAAGACATGTAAATCTTCTGGAGTACCTATGCAACCTACTTACAGGATGGATCCAGACGAGAATGGTAAGTGTACTGATCAAACTCATTACCGTGGTCTTATTGGTTCATTACTCTACTTGACTGCTAGTAGACCTGATATTGCATTTTCTGTTGGTGTATGTGCTCGTTTTCAAGCTAATCCAAAAGAGAGTCATATGGAAACCACTAAAAGGATTCTGAAATATTTGAAAGGAACCATCAATCATGGTATATGGTATCCCTCAAATGATGATCTATCTCTAAGTGGCTACTCTGATTCTGATTTTGGTGGCTGTAGAATAGATAGGAAATCTACATCTGGTTCTTGTCAATTCTTAGGCACAAAACTCATTTCATGGTTTTCAAAAAAGCAGACAAGTGTTGCTACCTCTACTACTGAAGCCGAGTACATGGCTGCTGGTAGTCCGTAGTTGTTGTAGTCAATTATTATGGCTTATTCAACAGCTTAGAGATTATAATATCTGTGAATCAAATATTCCTATTTTTTGTGATAGTAATAGTGCAATTGCCATTACACAAAATCCTGTTCTGCACACACGATGTAAGCATGTCGACGTGAAACATCATTTTATACGTGATCATGTAGAAAAGAAGGATATTCGCATGGAAAAGATTCATACTGATTTTCAAAGAGCTGATATTTTCACAAAACCATTAGCTGAGGCCCGATTTCGTGATTTATGCATTAGTCTAGGACTAATTGATCTTGATCCTACTAGTATGTAGAAATGTACTAACCAGACAGGTACAGTCCTAAGAAGAAAGAAGAAACAGACAAGTTACCACAAAAAGAGCAGAGCACTCATCTACTCATTCAACAGACAGGTATACAAGGTCAGACAAGTTGACCAAACAACCCGATGAGGAAGCTGGTAAAGCTGAGGGTAATACTAAGGGAATAAACATTTAAGGGGGAATCTTTGATTTCTTAAAAATCCTTATGTTGGCTCTTAAGTTTGTTAACAGTCATCTTGTTTGAATCTTGACCATTATGCTAGATTGATATTCATCTTAATTATTTATTTTACTCGACTACCTGTATTGCATCTAATCTGTAACACATGATAAGACAGGTAAACATAATAGTTTGATGTTCAAAGTGGACAAGCACAGTCGAAGGGTAACTCGTCCTGTGCACTAACATAAAGGTGTTCGACATTCGGAATAGATAAGCACAGTCGAAGGGGGAACTCAACTGGTGGTCATAAGACTACTCGTCTTGTGCAATTAAGTCTACTCACCTTACGAAGATTAGGCCTACTCATCTGTTCTGGATGGACTCGAACAGACAAACTAAGTTTTCTTTGATTAAAATGTGTTAAGTGTTTATTCGAAACAAATTAAGGGTATTAAAGTAATTTGATAGTGTTAAAATTTGAATATCCTAGAATTGGTTTAATACACCCCATTTAATGAGGTGTACACATTCAATTCGCGCCAAAATACGAATATGTTAGGTCAGATGAGTACACTCCTCATTTCTGCCAATAGAAGAGGCGGATTTCAACTTTTACAAAATCAAATCACAGTGTATTCTCGGTTCCGTAACCGAATACCAAAAGGCATGACCGTTGGATCTAATCCTTCAATCTTGACCGTTGGATTAAAAATTCAGTTTTAAACAAAACCCAACACTTGCACACATTCTAACCCACGTTTTCATAACTCTACTACTTGCGCACACATTGATTTCTTACTTATTCAATTCTATTGTTCATTACAAATCATTCATCATGTCAATTCGTTCTATTTTCGATGTAAGCTCCAACATCCAGGCACCATTCGATCTAGGCAGATACATAAATGACAACAAAGTGCATGTTGAACCATCTCTATTCTTCAAAGGAAATCACAAGGAAGGAAATATAGAAATCTTGACCAAATGCATCAGATGCGGTCTAAAACCCTACTTGGAGGCGTTTCCTCAAGTTGTTTTGGAGGAAGAGGTTCTGGAATTTTATGCCAACGTCAACAGACAGGGAGATATTATTGAATCTTTTATTGATAGAAATCGAGTGGAAATCACTCGGGATGTTATGTTCGAAAGATTGAGGCTACCCATCGGAACGATTGATGTGGAGAAGTATGCTGAAGGTCAGGAGATGAGGTACTTAAGCATCTTCTGTGGGAAGAAAATGAAGCTGAAACCAGATGGTAAAGCTCCTACAGCCAAGAAGGGTGAACTCTTGGAAAAGTATCGCACTCTACTGGACATAGCAAGCAAGATGCTTCTATGTGCCACTGGGTCTCATGACTCAGTTACCCAATCCAAAACAAGGGTAATGGCGGCTACATATGATGGAATCACTGAAGGTAATTGGTTTAAGCTGATAGCTGACAGGATGATGTACTTCGAAAGAAGTGTTAGAGTGGATGTTGATACTCGCAATTGGGTAGTATCACAGGCGGTTGGATATGGTAACAAGCTGAGTATATTACTCCCTCTATTGATGCCCAACAAGAGTGATTGGAGTAAAGGAAAGCCCTTTCATCCTCTAAAGTTCTACTTAAAAATAGAAGCGATGAGGAAGCAGGCTGCTGCAAGGCCAGCTGCCCCAAGGCAAGTTCAAGTTGATGACTCAGAGGTGTTGCCGTATGCAAATTCATCCAGTTCTTCACAAGCCGGGTCTGAAGAGGCAGAGTCCAGTGCAGACGACTCAGAGAAGACTCAGTCAGATGACGAGTCAAATCAAGAGAAGGAGTTGAGTGAACAAATTCCTGAAATGTATACTCTCGTACGAGTTGAATCGCCTACTCGTCCAGTCGAGTCAAGTATACAGGTTGGTACTTCTACTCAATCTGTTTCAATTCCTCTCTCTCTCCCGTCTACTTCTATTCGAACCAAGGCTAGGTCACATCGATCTAGGCCTCGCCCTGTACCCCCAACCTCACAAGTACTGGCAGCACGACCGCTGAGAGCCAGTCATCCCTTAAACACTCCCATAATTGATACAACTGATACTCCGACAGTTGTCACACCAGACCAAGATACATTGAAGCTCCCAGAAACCACAGTCCAAACTCTCTCCCTACCCTCAACAGAATATGTTGAACCTCTTAACTCATCTACTTCAGATAAGACGCCAGTTGCCACTGCAACAACTGAGATAGGGACCCCACCTACTCAGACCCCGTCTGAAGTTAGATTCGAATCCTTGGTATATTATCCTATGAGCTTAAGAGAGAAGAGAATCCGTTCGAAGATGAGCAGAAACTTGAAAAAGAAGCTCTCGGCTATTGAAGTCGACTATTCATCAGAACAGTTTGAAAAACTTCTAAGAATATGCACTTGGGTGGCATTGAAGAAGTCTGGTACGGATGATCTTTTTGAAGTCATCTTAGGGAAAGGAGGCATCTCAAACTTTATGGACTGGGAAATGGAACAGAAGGAGAACAGTGGTGTTCAAGACCACTCAGAGTTATTCCCAGCTCATGCCATCACTGCTCTTGCAAAGAGATTGCTAAACATTCCTGATGAATTGATGTGCTCAAAATCGAAATTTGATGTGGGTATTCAAGTTTCAGATTCAGAGTTTGAAGATGATATGGTTATGTCTGAAGTCACACAAGCTGGAGAACTCCAGTCTACTGATCCCATATTGGAGTTAGACAATGTCTCAAATCAGTTGAGAGGCATTGTGTTCAGATTTCAAGTAGATCATGCTAACAGTCCAAGGTCAGATTTTGCTTTCATTAATCGATATTCGGATGTTTTACTTCCAATTGAACTTTGTGGATATATGGAGAAGTTGCACGCTTTGTTGAGAAAGGACTTGGCTGATGCTATAAGGAAGGCTAAGGAAGCTAAGTTAGCTATAGTGCTGTATTATCCGTTTCCGAGTCTGAAAGCCATAGGTGGAAGTGTGCTTCAAGAATCAGAAGTAGTGGAAGACGAGGTCTTAACTACTGCTACAGAAGGTCAGTTACTTGAAGTAATATCTATTGCTGATGATGTGATCATGGAAGAAGCCGCTCATGTTGAAGTTGGTCATTCATCTCAATCATTCTCAACTGCTTCCATAGATGAGTTGAAAGCAGACTTAAAAGGTGTTATAAAATCGTCCATTGATGATTTTCTCAAATCTGATTTAAAGAAAACTCTTGTTGAACAAAACAATGTCCTTGTGACAAGTTCAAAAGAGATGATCGTGAATGCAGTCAATCAGATAGATGATGAATTCAGACAACATATGTTTGAGCAACTTGAAGGATTTCTCCAAGATCAGGTGGAATACTCGGAGAAAAGCTCAGTCGATTTTGCTCGTGTTCTAGCTACTGAATCCAGGAAGTTGGAAAGAGTCTATAGAGCAAGAATCGAGGTTGCTGATGTTCAGAGGAAGGAAGCTTATGATCAGTTAGCTCAAGCTAAACAACTTATTTCTGCTATGACTGATGAGAATAAGAAGTTACGTTTGACCGCAACCCATTTTAAGAATGAGTTGAACTTGTCTACTCAAAAGCTGGAGTTGGTGGCAACCAAGCTGGACAAGTTGAGTCAAAATAGTTCGCATGAAAAGCAGATTGAAAGAGCTACAAGCCTAATGAAGCAAGCCATGTATGAAGAGATGACTCGTTTCACTTATCTTTTCTCTCTCCAGGCTACTGATGAAGCCAAAAAGGGGGAAGAGATAAAGACAAGACGAGTGGATATTAGTACTGAAGGAGAAAAAGCTAAATCCAGTGCTGAGCCAGAAGCGAAGGAAGCTGCTGAAGCTATGCAAGATCTCAGAAGGCCTAAGAGAGGCAGAGGCAGATTGGTTAAAACTGCAGAAGTTGAGCAAGCTAAGGCTGAAGCAGAAGAGTTGAAGAAGAAGGAGAAGGGCAAAGCAGTTGCATCTCCTGAAGCTGAAGTTGAAGTTCATACTAGACTGATATCTAAAAGGAAATCTATTCAGATAGAAGAGCCGAAAGAAGTGGAGACAACAACAAAAGTGAAAAAGCAGAAGGTTGTTGATCCAAGTGATGAATCTCACTATGCAAGTAAAAAGAAGATTGAAAAACATATTGAGAATTTGCAGAAGCTGAAGGATGATGAAGAGAAAATGGAAGATCAGTTCATTGACTACTTCATTGACAAAGAGCATCGTCAAGAATGGCTCAAAGTGAAGAGACAATGGGAACTTGATCACTGGATAATCAGAAAGTATGGTGATTCTGAAAGTTCAGATGAACTGTATTCTATGTTTGATAAGTTTATGGAAGGTCAGAATCAAATGCTTTGGAATCTGATATTGAGGATATCTGCTGCTGCAAATTTCAACATTTTAGTACCGATCTTTCCAAGATGGAAGACTCCCATGACCAGCTCAGGTAAAAGAGTTGATCTTAACCAGATCAAGAAATTTGAAGAAGAGCTACTAGACAAGGAGAAGATCGAGACTGAAGACCATATCAGAGTAATTCATAAGAGACTCCTAGATGCATTCTGTGTTTCAAATCCAGACGAAGGTACTCTTCAAGACTAGATTTTTTTTTGCTCTGATTACTTAGTTTTATTTTTGATTAAGTATTTGTAATATCTACTGATCATATTTTGAAATGAATGAAAAGATAAGTACTATTTGATGTTTAAGACAAGATAACTACTTAACTAGTCTATTATTGTGGAAAAGATTCAAGTAGTTTTGGCTTCATCAAAAAGGGGGAAATTGTTGGGATATGAATCCTAGAACAAGTCCTAAATGATGATAAAAGATAAAAGATGAAGTTTTGATAAGCCAAAGGAAGACTTGAATATTTTCTAAGTATTGACTGATCTAGTCTAGTTAAGTTGAAGTCATCTTGTACAGATCAGTAGAATTAAAAAGACAAGTACTAGTTTTAAAAGACAAGTATTACTGAAAGATGAGTACGATTTATAAGTACTTCATATTTGTTTGTATATGATAAGATTGTTATTGAGCTATGAATAATTGTTGTATAGAGCTCATGATTTTAAAATGTAATAGATAGATTCTATGTATAGTTTTATAAGTTGACTAAGCTTTATAACAAGAGCTTAATGTAATGTAATAGTCTTGTTAGGATTAGTTGATAGGACTAGATTAGTTCTATGTTGTAATCTGAAGAAGTCTACTGCACAAGATAAGTAGAAAACGCAGTCTACTACACAAGACAGGTACGACGCAACAAGACAAGACAAGAAGATTAAAGTTAGTTACAGAAACGCGTGTTGAAGATAAAAGTGAAGGAGTTAGTTAAGGAATAACTAATTAACTGGAGAAACGCGTGAAAGGATAAGAAGTTTCAGTTAGAAGTTAGTTTTCAAGAAAAGGTTGTTATACAACTGAATGTTCTTGGAATTGGAAGTCTATAAATACCCCAAGGTATTCGTTGATTAGAGACTACTGAGGACGACTGAAAATACATATACTGAAGCTACATACTGAAGAAATTGTTCGAAGTTTCTCTCAGAGATTGAAGTTCAGAAAGTGAAGCTACACAAGTCAAGTGAAGATCGAAGAAGGCTACTACTGAACGAAGAGAAGTTTTATTTTTCGTTTACTGTTTCAAGTTGCTAGTTACTTGTAAAATAGCTAGTAAGATCGAAGATATATCTGGAGATATAATCGAGAAGATCTAAGTCTTATTTCTTGGGACTTAAAACTACAAGAACATATTACTCGATTGGAAGAGTTAATAAGAATTTCACAACTGGGTTTGTGAGAGTGGATGTAGACAAGTTGTCGAACCACTATAAATCTCGTGTTTGATTTACTTTACTGTTTTGTTTGTTTGAATTGATTAATTGTTTACTTGTTAAACATACTAACTGAACAAGACTAGTTGAGTATACTAAAACAGAGTTCTCGAAATAAGTTGAGTATAATCTTTAATTGGGCTCATTGTTAATTTCGTATTCCGCACATTGTAATTCTGATATATCGAAAGATTTTAGAAAAGTCTATTCACCCCCCTCTAGACATTTTCTTTAGCTTCCCTGGATATTAACTCAACTTAGGGACCTTCAGCTTTTACAAAGATTATAAAGATAGAAAATCTAACCATGCAGGAAGCTCATCATCCTACAAGTCCAAGGACCGATCTGAAAGGAATCCTGAGTGAAGAAGAGAAGAACATACTTCTTCCAAACGAGAAGAGTCTTCTGATCGAAAAGGAAGTAGCAGAAGGGATGCTACCCGTAGTCGCAGCTTTAGGGATGGTAAGAATTTATGCTTTACATGTGGTAAACATGGTCATTTTCAGTGTTGATTGTCCAGATCTAAGTCCCAAGAAGCGCAAAGCACTTAAAGCCATACGAGAGAGAAGATATGCCTCCAAACGGAAAACCATGATTGCTGATGAGGAAAGTCGTAGTTCAGACGATGATCTACCTTCTTCAGATGAATCTGGTTTTCTATCTGATGGTGATAAATCTCTCTTGGATGATCACTGCTTAATGGCAAGAAAAGAAAGAGAGGTAAACACTAAGACTATGTCAATTCATTCCTCTTTTTCAGAAATAGATGAGTCAGACTCATCTGATGCCGACTCTACAGATCACCTTCAGTTCACTTGTGAACAATTGAAGATTGATCTTAGACTTGCTACATTAGCTTATGTGGCTGCTGAGGAATAAACTATGAAATTAAGAGCTGATATTGTTCAACTGTAACTGCTTAAGCCTGAAGCTGATTCCAAGCTAGTGATAATGAACGAGACACTGACCGAAGAGCTATCTCATCTTAAAGATCAACACTCAGTTCTGACTCATGTGCATAAGAATCAGCTGACGACCCATGCTGTTGAAACTGAGGAATTTCGAGTTCTGAAATCTAAGTATGATGAATTCCTCAGTGCCCACGAAGAGCTCATAAAAGAGAAGAATCTTGTAGACCTAAAGGTAGCCGAGATTAACAGGGCAAATGAAGCTCTTAATCTGATTACTAGCTTCTCTAGAAGTCTTAAAGAAAAATCAGGAGTAGTTCATGAAGGCAAGTCTTCTGTTAGTCAGAGAGGTAAGAACTAAACTGATGAATCAGAAGAGGAGCCTGACTGCTATATTCCTGAAGACTATTCTTCTCCAGCTGAGAGTGCAGCTCCTGATGAGACTGCTACTCATGTAACTGTAACAACCCCAAGCTTGGAAAAGCCAAAGGTTGTAATCTCAAATCCTAAGCCAGCTCCTGTTGAGCCAACTGATCTCAAGATAATTTTCTTATCACTAGAAATGGTGGTAGACTACAAGATTCGAGAGAGAAGTTGCGCCTTCTAAGGAAGAAGACCTATGGTCAACTGCTGAAGATGGTGTATGATCAACAGAAGGGTAGTAGTCAGTAGAGACCCTCTTTTAAGAAGAAGTCTCAACCGACTACAACCAAGGCTAAAAAGTTGGACCCAGTCCACAAAAGGCCTTTCAAGTATGCACCTCCAATGTCTTATGATGTTCTTGACAGACCTAGATCTGAGATTAAGTTGCGATCTGTTGATGCACCCAAGCTGAAAGGAAATCAGAAGACAGTCCCTAAACTGTCAAAGAAGCACAAGTCTTCTGAATTCCACTCAGCTGACACTACTGAAAATTCTTCAACTAAGGAAAAAGTTAAGAAGGTTTGGTATTGTGATGCCTATGGGAACAAGCTGAATTGCTCTAGACTTTATAGAAGAGCAATGCACATCTGGGTTCCCAAGGGTAGTACTAACACCCAAGAACCCAAAACAAAATGGGTACCTAAGCAATGATTTGCTTGCAGGGTCGAGTGGATCTACAGATGAGAGGAGGATCAAAAGCTAAACTATGGTACATAGATTCAGGCGCTTCACGTCACATGACAGGATCAAATCACCTCCTCACAAACCTCAAAGAAAAGAAAGGTCCACGAGTAGTTTTTGGTGATAATTCAGTTGGTAAAACCAAAGGAATTGGAACCTTAGTCAATGGCGACATATCGGTAAAGGATGTATCTTATGTTGATGGTTTAATGCACAATTTTCTTTCTGTTTCTTAGTTCTGTGATAGAGGGTATAGTGTCGAATTCTCATCTACAGGCTGTATAGTAGTAAATAAGATTAGTAGAAACATACTACTCTTTGGTAGCAGACAAGGAACTATTTAAATTGCTAACTGGAAGAGCTGCCCTAGTGACACTTGCTTAGTTGCTAAGAGTTCTAAAGAAGTAAGTTGGCTATGGCACAAAAGGCTTGGTCATCTGAACTTTAAAACTCTAAACACTATTTCAAGAATCTCACTAGTGGTTGGATTGCCTAATAAAGTCTTTAGTAAAGACCTACATGTGTGTGATGCATGTCAGAAGGGCAAACAGACTAAAGTGCCAATGAAAAGCAAAATTGTATCATCCACCAGCAGAGTCCTTGAACTGCTTCATATGGATTTGTTTGGACCTATCTCACCTGCTACTTTAAGTGGTAGAAAGTATACTCTTGTGGTGGTAGATGATTTCTCCAAGTACACATGAGTTACTTTTCTATTCGAAAAGAGTGAGACAAGGACCAAACTTCCAGAGCTGATGAAGAAGATTCAGAACCAGAAGGGTTCAACAATCGTCAAAATCAGAAGCGATAAAGGTGGTGAGTTTCTTAACTCTTCTATTACCACTTATTGTGCTAACAATGGTATTCAACATGAGACAAACTCAGTCCATACGCCTCAAAAAAATGGAGTAGCTGAGAGGAGAAATAGAACCCTCAAAGAAGTTGCTCGAACCATGCTAGCTGAGTTTGGCACACCCAAGAAGTTCTGGGCTGAAGCAGTGAACACAGCTTGTCACACTCAGAACAAATGTCTCATCTATAAAAGACATCGTAAGACTCCCTATGAAATTTGGAATGAAAGAAAACCTAAAGTATCTTATTTCCATATTTTTGGTTGCAAGTGTTTCATCCATAACAATGGGAAGATCCAATTAAAAGCTTTTGATGCTAAATCAGATGAAGGAATTTTCTTAGGATATTCCCAAGTTAATAAGGCATTCAGAGTCTTTAATAAGAGGACCCTTGTAGTGGAAGAAACACCTCATGTTGTATTTGATGAATCTACTTATGAGAGTACAGTTGATAAAGTATATCTCCTGACTCAAAAGTTTCAAATTCTAAATCTGAAGAAAAAGGGATCAGCTGATAAAGACTTTGTCAAAGTCACTATTCCTTTTTCAGACGATGATGACAGTGATAATGATCAATTCAAGCCAAGGAGACCTACTACAAGATCCCAGACAAACACAGTAAATGAAGCTCTTAGAGTGGATACTGAACCTACTAAAGTAGGGGGAACAACTGAAGCTGTTGAAACAGAAGAAGTTGTAGATATAACAGACACTGTTGATACAGCTGAAGCTAATCCGACAGATAATACTTAAGCTGATGATCCAGCTGAGACAAATCAATGTCAAAACACTAGTGACACAACATCAAATGAGGATCCCAACTCACCTGATGGTACTTATCCAAAGTTTATTTGGACGAGGGATCATTCAACTGATCTGATTATAGGAGATTCAAGCTCCAGTGTCCAGACTAGAAGGCAAAAGGCCAATGCTAACCAATCAACTCATATAGCTGAGACTTTATTTTGTCCCTGCTATTTTCTTTCCTTGAAGACAATAATTGGATTACTGCTATGCAAGAAGAGCTCAATCAGTTCACAAGAAACGATGTATGGGAGCTCGTAGACCGTTCTAGACATCACAATGTTATGGAACCAAATGGGTATTAAAAAATAAGACAAATAAAAATGGTGCCATAACAAGGAACAAGACTCGACTTGTTGCGAAAGGTTATTCACAATCAGAAGGGATTGATTATGATGAAACCTTTGCACCTGTTGCTCGCTGATTTGTCGTGATATTGCTCGAATTTGTGATGAATTATGCTTCAAATATCAAGTTATTCTTGCAAGAATCGTGTGATTGTGGGTTAATTCTCGAAATTTTGATACACGAACATTCTTGTTTGATTTCTAGGTAATACGAGAAGTTTCGAAGCAAACCACGAAGAATCCAGACGTTGGATCAATCCAAAGATTCAACCACATGAAAGGCATCGAAGAGAGGGTCGTAACAAGACAAGAATCGAGCCGATCGAACATCGGGAGTGAGAGTTATGCATGAAACAAAAAGGGGAGGAGGCAACTCGACCGAGTGCTCAAACTCGGTCGAGACAGGGAGTTTTTGAAAAACTGAGCACTCGGCCGAGTTGGGTTGAAGCCAAAATCCAAATATTTCTGGAATAGAGGGACCACTTGGCCAAGTGAGCCAACTCGGCCGAGTCAAGGAGAGAGTCGAACCTACTGGAATTGAGAGACCACTCGGCCGAGTGGACCCAACTCGGCCGAGTCACCTGTGGATAAAAGCGTGGCACGCTTTTTACTTAGTCCACTCGGCCGAGTGACATGACTCGGCCGAGTCACTGCGCAATTTTTGCCCACTTCCAAATTTGACCTAGGGACACGTGCCAAACTTGATTAGAAGAGTATAAAAGGCCACAAATTCGTTTTTCTCAAGAAATCAGCCATTGGAAGAGTTCTCAAGCTCCCCAAATCCAAATTTCACCATCATTTGCTCATTTTACTTAGTTTTAGCCATAAAACTTAGTAGATTTCCATAGTTAGTTTATCTTTGAGGTTGTAATTTCATTTCCAAGCAAGAGTTTGAAGATTTTGTTGAAGATTTCGAGGTTTATTTCATTTTGCAAATCAAAGAGGTGATACCTTTACTTTTATTCAAGAATTTAGTGTTATTAATTATGGGTATGTTTGTTTTCTCACTTTTCTTCTTTATTTCCATTAAATTAGCCATGGGCTAAGCATATTGGTGTTTGGGTGTTGTAGAATTGTGATGAATTAATGTTTTAGCTTGATTTTGATTGTGGAATTCATTGGTAGGTTCATTGGTTAGGTTAATGGGTTTTGATAGATCATTTGCTAGAACTCAATTAATAGGTTGTATTAAAAGCTCAATTAATGCAACGAGAGTTGGTTAATCGGGGTAGATAGTATAATCAAGGGTTGGGAATCGAGTGAATGAGTTAATATTGGTTTATCGCAACGAGAGTTGGGTAAATTTCATTAGAACCCCATTTATCTACATTAATTGCTTGAATTAACATTTGAATGATTAGTGAGAAGGCCATAGGAGCTTGGTTGTTAGTATTCAAGTGGAAAAACATAATTAGGGATTAGTTTAGTATAATTTAGGTAGAGTCGAACCCCCTAGTCGTGTGATTACCCGGGTAAGAAAGCCTCTATTCATCCTCTCGATCCTAGGTTCTTTACTCGATATATGCTTAGTGATTGCTTCTACCAAATTCTGTTGGTCCCAAAGTTGAGTTAAGATTGAGTAAGCTAAGAAAGTCTAGAGGGGAGGGGTGAATAGACTTTCAAAAATCTTTCAAAATATCAGAGTTTATAATGCGGAATAGTGTTTCTGAATAGTACTGTTCTTACTGAGTCAGATCAGTACTTCCAGTTTTAGTTTTATACTCAACTTTTAATCAGATCTTTACTTAGTAAATTCTATTGTTCTTGTTTAAACAAATATCAAACAAATATCAAACAGAAAATAAAGAACACATAATTTTATAGTGGTTCGACCAATAAGTCTACATCCACTCTCACAATCCCAGTTGTGATGTTTTATTACTCTTCCTTCTAGAGTTTCTTGTGGCTTAAAGTCCCAAGATTAAAACTGTGATCTTATCGATTACACTCCCAAGTGTATCTTCGATCTACTCGTAATTTCACAAGTAACTAGCACACTTTTTTACAACAACACAAACTTTAAAATGAAAAGTAAAACTTCTCTGATTGTAGCCTTTGATTCTTCTCTTCAATTCAGTGGTTTCTCCTTAGATTTCTTGATCTCTTCAACTCTGTGAGTTCTTCACTTCGAATACTTCTTGATTGCTCTTTGATTGCACTTAGATCAGTAAATGTTTAGTAGTCTCAGCAGTCTTTCAGTAGTTTTAGCAGTAGGAGATCACACAGTATTTATAGAACTTAGTATGACAGTTAGCAGTTTGTGAACTAACTCTCAACTAACTCTAAAACTGTTTTTGTAACTTCTTCTTGTAACCGACTTTGTAACTTCCTTCTTATTCCAAGTCAGCATATCTTCAATATATCTTCAGTTACTCTTTACATAAGTTTTCCAAACTTATTCTTCAAATTCACCAAATCAGCACAGTAACTTACTGTTCTGATTTTTACTGTTCTTAGTCAGTCAGCACAGTAACTTAAAACTGTTTTGTACTTCTCCAGAATTCTTCTAAGCTTCTCTTCAACTCTTCTTTGAAGTCTTCTTATTCTGAAGTAGTCTTCTGATCTTCTTCTAATCTAGTGTTCTAAATTTACTGTTCTAAACTTTTACAATGCTGAATAAAATAAAATACAACTTTACATATATAAAACCTATCCATACATCAACTGAACTATATACAGATGAGTACATCTAAGTCCTATACTATAAGCTGTCTATACAATACAAAACATCAGCTTAGTTCCTAACAGTTCATATATCAGATCAGTAAACACAATAAGATCAGTAACTCAGTTTTCAATATCTCATTAAGATCAGTAAACTTATTTCATATGACTCAGTTAAGATGACTTAGAACCACATATATTACTAACTTTAAGTTTCTTTTGGCCATCAAAACATACAATCATCAATTAGAACATTGTTTCAAGGATTCATATCCCAACAAATTCCATCCAATGAATTACACATAGAATTCGACTATTAACATCGATTCCACACAAGGACGAACACCCAAACACTACCTCTCTCCACTTGATTTCTATCATTATCTTTTTAGTTAGTGCTTATCATTAATTGTTAATTGAGAATTTCATTTATATTTTCTTGCACACAACATGAATTTTCATTATATTCGAAGATCAATACATAGCACTAAGGCTACTTTTACATACTAGTCTCGCGGATCGATAATTTAACCGGGCCTTGCTTTTATTACATACAAACCTCTTATACTTGAGGGGAACGTGTTGGTAAAATCACGTGTCACTCGCCTTGAGTCTATTAGACTTTTTCTTGCTTATGCGTCCCAAATGAGATTTAAGGTGTATCAGATGGATGTCAAGAGTGCATTCTTAAATGGAATACTTGTGGAAGTCTATGTCGAACAGCCCCCTGGCTTCGAACATAGTGACCAAGTATATCGTCTTAAGAAGACTCTATATGGACTAAAACAGGCTCCTAGAGCTTGGTATGATACGCTATTTCAGTTCCCGATTGATAATGGATTCACAAAAGGAACCATTGGCAGGACTTTGTTTAGGATTGAATATAGAGATGATATCTTATTGGTTCAGATCTATGTTGATGATATCATCTTTGGTTCCCCCAATCAAAAGATGTGCGACAAGTTCTCAAAATTGATGCAAGGCAAATTTGAGATGTCCATGATGGGGGAGATGAACTACTTCTTAGGTTTGCAAGTGAAGCAAAGTCAAGATGGGATATTCATTACTCAGGCTAAGTATACAAGGAATCTGATTGCCAAGTTTGGTGTTCAGACAAGTAAAGTATGTAAGATTCCCATGATGACTTTCTTTAAGATGGATCCAGGTGGGGATGGTAAGTCTGTAGACCAATCAAAATATAGATCCCTCATAGGTTCTCTCCTGTACCTAACTGCTAGTAGACCAGATATTACCTTTGCTGTAGGTGTTTGTGCTAGATTTCAATCCAATCCTAAGGCTAGTCACCTAGAAGTAGCCAAGAGAATTCTGAGGTATTTGGAAGGTACAGTGAATATAGGTTTGTGGTATCCATCTGAAGATAGTTTAGATCTGAGTGGCTATTCTGATTCTGACATTGCATGGTGCAGAATAGATAGGAAATCTACTTCTGACACATGTCAGTTTCTAGGAAACAAGCTGATTTCTTGGTTCTCCATACTAGATATGGCTGCTGGAAGTTGTCTTAGTCAATTGTTATAGTTAAGTCAGTAGTTGTTGGATTATAACATTGTTGCTAGAGAAGTCCCAATTTATTGTTATAGCAACAATGCAATAGTTATCACTCAGAATCTTGTTCTCCATACTAGATGTAAGCATGTCCATATTAGACATCATTTTATTAGAGATCATGTGGAGAAGAAGGATATTAGAATGGAAAAGATTCACGCAGATATCCAAAGGGCAGATATGCTCACTAAGCCTCTAGCTGAGACGAGGTTTAAAGGGTTGTGTTTTTCTTAAGGTTTATTGGAGCTAGATATTTTGAAGCCTGTAGCTGAGAAGTCTTCTCTGACTCAGCTGATCATAGAGCAGCTCTAGCCAGACAACAAAGGAAGATGAGTTGAATTGACACACTCATCATTCAGGAATGAAAATTCTTGATGAAGAAAGCGGTTAAAGCTGAGAGATATTTAATAAGAGATATCTATTTTAGGGGGAATTTCCTTGAAATTCTTAAAGATCCTTAAAATCAGAACACTCTATGCTTTCTGTATTTACTACTGAATTTACATTTGAGAGTGAGCATGCAAAACAATTTAAAAAACATTCTAAAAAATCTGTCAAAACGTAAGCTTTTAGCTTACATCTCTGAATTTAATGTTTTATGTTTGATCTAAATCACCATACACTTATATTAACAAATTCATCAAGTGATTCAGATTAAACAAATAGCAAGTAGTTATCAGCTGGAGGGGGAACGCAGCTGATAATCACACAGTGCTTAAAAAGTTCCAACAAATGATCAACAAGTGGTATCCAAATTTGATGTCAAAACCATTCGACAATTGACATAAAAGGAGTATCACAAATGTTATCAGCTGAAGGGGGAATGTATTCAGCTATATTCAGGAGATCAAACCGAAGCCAAATCAGCTGTTCACAGTACATATCTGATACAGATAAACACTACTTCTCACCTAACTCATTTATTTCGAATGATTAGGAGACATAGTTAATGTGATTCTTTCTCATTTATTGCGTTTTGTTTTCATTTATTGTTATTCAACATTCAAGTACTAATCTGATATGAAATGGAAAATAGAAATGCAAACTTGTCTAAGACGTTTTTACAAATTCAGTAATGAGTACATGACCTCATTTCTCGCGCTGAGTGGACAGTTGCTTTATTTACCAACCAATAACATACTTGCGCATTAAATGCGGACCCGAAATTTAATTATACCAAGTTCAGAACTTAATTTTGATCTATTTAGAATCCATTCAGATTTTGAAGCGACAAAACCTAGTCTTTCAAAATAGATGAATACACCCCTTCATCTACGCCGTTCATTACAAACATTAGATTGAATCTGGACCATTGAAGCCTAATTTTATTTCATATATAAGAAAGTGTTAGAGAAATTATTCTGTTTACGCACTCAAAATTCTCGAATTCTTATTCACTCTACAACTAATTTCTCTCAACTTCAAGCTTTCGAAACTCATCAATGGCTTCTTCCAGACATCACACTTTGGAAACTCGCAGAGAATACTCTGATATAACTGCATAAACCTTCCAATCAGACATTTGGACAAAGGAGCGCATGCTGGCTGAAGGATGCATGTCCTTTGAAGGTCCTCACAACACTGAACAGGCATGGACGACGAAGGTACTCGTCGATGCATGCCTAAAAAGGTTTCTTAGTGCCAATCCCAAGGTCATTTTGGGAAAAGATGTAGCATATTTCTACATTTTGGTTTCAAGGAAGGGTGGATCTATTTCTTCTTATGTGGGAATTAGCAAAGTCCGAATTTACCCAGAAAGGTTCAAAGATCTTTTCGAACTGAAAAACGAAGGACTAGATAACCCACAAGAATACAAGAGTGGTGATGAAGCTGCCTTGCTAAAGGAGTTCCTAGACTCGAAGTATTTGGGTTTGGCATCAAGTGCTACAAAGAAACTTATGTTAAAGGAGCGTTTCAGATACCTCTTTGACATAGACTGTAAGATCACAATGGGACACCATTCGACCCTAGATGGCATCACTCAACCTAAGATTTGAGTGATGAAGGTGATTGTGGATAGGGCTAAAATCATCTGGCCAAGATATCTGATGAACAGATTTGCAGCTGAAGCGGCCAAAATCATAAGGAAAAGTGATGGAGTGTTTTGGCCTCACTCCAAACTCAACTATGTAACGAAGCTGAGTTACTTTCTAATGAAGTTAATGCAAAATAAGAAGGATTGGGGCCCTGAAACAGTGTTCAGATGTTACAAATGGATGCTAAAAAAAGCAAAAGCAGCTAAAGCTGAAGCTGCAAAGAGAAAGAAAGGAGTTGAATCCTAAAAAGCTGAAGCTCTCCAGAAGAGGCAAAAATTAAAGTCTGCAGTCGTTAAATCTGCACCAGCTGTTGACCCCTCTGACTCATCTTCTGAATCTACGGAATCAGATGATGAAATCAAGGCAGCTGAAGACTTTCCTGAAGAAACTGCTAAAGCCATCCCAACCAAGCCAACAACCAAGCCAAGATCTATGGTAAATCGAAAACTTGCCTTAGACTCTTCTTCTAACCCTCTTGCAACTATTCCCATTTCTGCCCAACCTTCTGAAACCTTAACTAAATCCATTCACTCACCTCCTTCTAATCTTTCTAAGCCTACCCCAACATCAGTTGAAACTTCTACAGTTGATGATGCCTTGGCCATTATTCCAATTTTTCCTTCTAACCCATCTCAGAAACCTATTCTAGTCTCCAAATGATCATCACTTGATCCTAAGGAACCTATTCTAGGCCCCGAAACTCAACATGCCCAACCTTCTGCCATCCCTTCCCCGACCATCTCGAAACCACCTCTCATGTTGCTCGACCAGAACCAGTCGACACATCAACCCCTTCTTTTCAACTTCCTAATCCTTTCAATCCCAACCTTTATACTTACCCAATTGGCCCCATGGAGTAGTTCTATCGCCGGCAGATAGAAGGGGAGCTCGAAGAGAAGTTTCTAGAACTCATGGAGCACCCAGCTCTCTTAGAGCAAATTCTGAGAATCTGGACTTGGAGAGAAATCCGCGATTCAAGCATCTCCAAGATACTTCAAGCGGTGGAGGAGAAAGGAGGTCATGATATGTTTTATGACTGGGAGTTAGAGCAGATCGAGTCTGCTGAGATCGAAAGTGCTTTTGATCTGGCTTCCAATGATGCACTTTCAGAGCTTGTTACTAGAAAGCTTGGACAACTTTCGAAATCACAAGTCCCTGAGATTGCTAAGGAACCTTCAGATCACAACGACGATGGACCCGAGTCTGGAGTTGACAAAAGCACGACCAACGATGAATTTCTTTCACAAGAACAAATCGGAGAGAAAGCCGTCGGAGGGACAACTGACTATGTATCTGATTTAGGTGGGAGTTCACCTAAACAGACTGGCAACGATGTTGAGAAATCAGTGGAGCTAGAGACTGATGTTGTGAAAACAGGTGAAGTCCTTGCCCTTGACGAGTCTTTGAACTCTGAGGCATTAGTGCTAAAATTGGTTTCTGATCTGGTGATGGAGACAATCAGAACTGAAAATGCACCGTCCAATGTTCATATCGATCTTTCACAAGAAATTGTGGAAACTGAATCTTCACAGCCTCCGGCCAGTCTCAGAGATTCAGGGGTCTAAAAACAATGAGCAGCCAACTCCTAGAGCTGAGGATAAGGAAATTGAATTAGTTGTTGCAGATGAGAAGAAAGAAGAGACAACTGAGCAAGCAGCTGACATTGTGGACATCGATGCTGAAGATAAAGATGGTGGTCTTCAAATCATAGAACAGATTGATGCTCCTCCTCCAAATGAAATCTTTCTTAAGAGGACAACTGAACAACTACTTCAGGCTCTCAAAGCTGAACCTGAAACTCAACAAGCTGGATCATCCACTGTCATTGCTACTCTTTCAGGTGGTGTAGATCTTCCACTCATAAGTCAAGTGCTGAGTGAACTTTCTTAGTTAATATGTGAAGATCTAGCCCCCAAAATCCGAGCCACCTCTAAATGCCGGATTGATGTGGAGAAGTCAAACTTCGAAAATATATACAAGGCTGTTCGAAAGAACATGGAGATATATTTCGAAGCTGATCTTACAAGTGCTATCATGAAGAATCTTGATGAAGTGCTCCACAAATCAGCTTATCAAATTGATGATCAAAGGGAGCATGAATTGAAGAGAAGTCGGCAAAGAGAGCATGAGTCCATTGAAGCCCTTCAAAAGAAATATAACGAGTTCGAAAAATTTGCATCTACTCAGAGAGCTGAATTGAGAAAGCAATTGGAGATGGCCAGAGATCAGAACTTGAAAATGGAAGAAGAATTTGGAAGTCTTCAACTGGCCAAGAACCAACTTTCTTTAATTGCTCATGATTTGAAGTTGAGACTTCAACTTGCCCCAGCTGCTGCAGACATTGACCGAGTTATTGAAGAGACTGCTGCAAATGCAACTGAACGAATCGAACAAAGGGCATCTGCCGTTCTGAATAATTCTAACTTTGCCAACGAGGATCAATTCAAGAAACTTACTCAAACGCTCACTTCCCATAATCCAAAAAGGGGGAAGAAGAGGCCAGAGCTAACTTATCTGACCAGGTTGCAGAACAATTGAAGAAAGCCTCTATTCATCCTCTCGATCCTAGGTTCTTTACTCGATATATGCTTAGTGATTGCTTCTACCAAATTCCATCCAATGAATTACACATAGAATTCGACTATTAACATCGATTCCACACAAGGACGAACACCCAAACACTACCTCTCTCCACTTGATTTCTATCATTATATTTTTAGTTATTGCTTATCATTAATTGTTAATTGAGAATTTCATTTATATTTTCTTGCACACAAAATGACTTTTCATTATATTCGAAGATCAATACATAACATTAAGGCTACTTTTACATACTAGTCTCGCGGATCGATAATTTAACCGGGCCTTGCTTTTATTACATACAAACCTCTTATACTTGAGGGGAACGTGTTGGTAAAATCACGTGTCACTCGCCTTGAGTCTATTAGACATTTTCTTGCTTATGCGTCCCAAATGAGATTTAAGGTGTATCAGATGGATGTCAAGAGTGCATTCTTAAATGGAATACTTGTGGAAGTCTATGTCGAACAGCCCCCTGGCTTCAAACAGAGTGACCAAGTATATCGTCTTAAGAAGACTCTCTATGGACTAAAAAGGCTCCTAGAGCTTGGTATGATACGCTATCTCAGTTCCTGATTGATAATGGATTCACAAAAGGAACCATTGACAAGACGTTGTTTAGGATTGAAGATGGAGATGATATCTTATTGGTTCAGATCTATGTTGATGATATCATCTTTGGTCCCCCCAATCAAAAGATGTGCGACAAGTTCTCAAAATTGATGCAAGGCAAATTTGAGATGTCCATGATGGGGGAGATGAACTACTTCTTAGGTTTGCAAGTGAAGAAAGTCAAGATGGGATATTCATTACTCAGGCTAAGTATACAAGGAATCTGATTGCCAAGTTTGGTGTTCAGACAAGTAAAGTATGTAAGATTCCCATGGTGACTTTCTTTAAGATGGATCCAGGTGGGGATGGTAAGTCTGTAGACCAATCCAAATATAGATCCCTCATAGGTTCTCTCCTGTACCTAACTGCTAGTAGACCAGATATTACCTTTGATGTAGGTGTTTGTGCTAGATTTCAATCCAATCCTAAGGCTAGTCACCTAGAAGTAGCCAAGAGAATTTTGAGGTATTTGGAAGGTACAGTGAATATGGGTTTGTGGTATCCATCTGAAGATAGTTTAGATCTGAGTGGCTATTCTGATTCTGACTTTGCAGGGTGCAGAATATATAGGAAATCTACTTCTGCCACATGTCAGTTTCTAAGAAACAAGCTGATTTCTTGGTTCTCCATACTAGATATGGCTGCTGGAAGTTGTCTTAGTCAGTTGTAATAGTTAAGTCAGCAGTTGTTGGATTATAACATTGTTGCTAGAGAAGTCCCAATTTATTGTTATAGCAACAATGCAATAGCTATCACTCAGAATCTTGATCTCCATACTAGATGTAAGCATGTCCATGTTAGACATCATTTTATTAGAGATCATGTGGAGAAGAGGGATATTAGAATGGAAAAGATTCACACAGATATCCAAAGGGTAGATATGCTCACTAAGCCTCTAGCTGAGACGAGGTTTAAAGGGTTGTGTTTTTCTTTAGGTTTATTGGAGCTAGATATTTCGAAGCCTGCAGCTGAGAAGTCCTCTCTGACTCAGCTGATCATAGAGCAGCTCCAGCCAGACAACAAAGGAAGATCAGTTGAATTGACATACTCATCATTCAGGTATGAAAATTCTTGATGAAGAAAGCAGTTAAAGCTGAGAGATATTTAATAAGAGATATCTATTTTAGGGGGAATTTCCTTGAAATTCTTAAAGATCCTTAAAATCAGAACACTCTTTGCTTTATGTATTTACTACTGAATTTACATTTGAGAGTGAGCATGCAAAACAATTTCAAAAACATTCTAAAAAATCTGTCAAAACGTAAGCTTTTAGCTTACATCTCTGAATTTAATGTTTTATGTTTGATCTAAATCACCATACACTTCTATTAACAAATTCATCAAGTGATTCAGATTAAACAACAAGCAAGTAGTTATCAGCTGGAGGGGGAACACAACTGATAATCACACAGTGCTTAAAAAGTTCCAACAAATGATCAACAAGTGGTATCCAAATCTGATGTCAAAACCATTCGACAATTGACATAAAAGGAGTATCACAAATGTTATCAGCTGAAGGGGGAATGTATTCAGCTATATTCAGGAGATCAAACAGAAGCCAAATCAGTTGTTCACAGTACATATCTGATACAGATAAACACTACTTCTCACCTAACTTATTTATTTCGAATGATTAGGAGACATAGTTAATGTGATTCGTTCTCATTTATTGCGTTTTGTTTTCATTTATTGTGATTCAACATGCAAGTACTAATCTGATATGAAATGGCAAATAGAAATTCAAACTTGTCTAAGACGTTTTTACAAATTCAGTAATGAGTACATGACCTCATTTCTCGCGCTGAGTGGACAGTTACTTTATTTACCAACAAATATCATACTTGCGCATTAAATGCAGACCCGAAATTTAATTATACCAAGTTCAGAACTTAATTTTGATCTATTTAGAATCCATTCAGATTTTGAAGCGACAAAACCTAGTCTTTCAAAACAGATGAATACACCCCTTCATCTACGCCCTTCATTACAAACATTAGATTGAATTTGGACCATTGCAGCCTAATTTTATTTCATATATAAGAAAGTGTTAGAGAAATTATTCAGTTTACGCACTCAAAATTCTCGAATTCTTATTCACTCTACAACTAATTTCTCTCAACTTCAAGCTTTCGAAACTCATCAATGGCTTCTTCCAGACATCACACTTTGGAAACTCGCAGAGAATACTCTGATATAACTGCATAAACCTTCCAATCAGACCTTTGGGCAAAGGAGTGCATGGTGGTTGAAGCATGTATGTCCTTTGAAGGTCCTCACAACACTGAACAGGCATGGACGACGAAGGTACTCGTCGATGCAATCCTAAAAAGGTTTCTTAGTGCCAGTCCCAAGGTCATTTTGGGAGAAGATGTAGCAGATTTCTACATTTTGGTTTCAAGGAAGGGTGGATCTATTTCTTCTTATGTGGGAATTAACAAAGTCCGAATTTACCCAGAAAGGTCCAAAGATTTGTTCGAACTGAAAAATGGAGGACTAGATAACCCACAAGAATACAAGAGTGGTGAGAAAGCTGCCTTGCTAAAGGAGTTCCTAGACTCGAAGTATTTGGGTTTGGCATCAAGTGCTATAAAGAAACTTATGTTAAAGGAGCGTTTTAGATACCTCTTTGACATAGACTGTAAGATCACAATGGGACACCATTCGTCCCTAGATGGCATCACTCAACCTAAGATTTGAGTGATGAAGGTGATTGTGGATAGGGCTAAAATCATCTGGCCAAGATATTTTATGAACAGATTTGCAGCTGAAGCGGCCAAAATCATAAGGAAAAGTGATGGAGTGTTTTGGCCTCACTCCAAACTCAACTATGTAACGAAGCTGAGTTACTTTCTAATGAAGTTAATGCAAAACAAGAACGATTGGTGCCCTGGAACAGTGTTAAGATGTTCCAAATGGATGCTAAAAAAAGCAAAAGCAGCTAAAGCTGAAGCTGCAAAAAGGAAGAAAGGAGTTTAATCCTCGAAAGCTGAAGCTCCCCAGAAGAGGCAGAAATTAAAGTCTGCAGTCGTTAAATCTGCACCAGCTGTTGACCCCTCTGACTCATCTTCTGAATCTACAGAATCAGATGATGAAATCAAGGCAGCTGAAGACTTTCCTGAAGAAACTGCTGAAGCCATCCCAACCAAGCCAAGATCTAAGGTAAATCGAAAACTTGCCTTAGACTCTTCTTCTAACCCTCTTGCAACTATTCCCATTTCTGCCCAACCTTCTGAAACCTTAACTAAATGCATTCACTCACCTCCTTCTAATCTTTCTAAGCCTACCCCAACATCAGTTGAAACTTCTACAGTTGATGATGCCTTGGCCATTATTCCAATTTTTCCTTCTAATCCATCTCAGAAACCTATTCTAGTCTCCAAATGATCATCACTTGATCCTAAGGAACCTATTCTAGGCCCCGAAACTCAACATGCCCAACCTTCTGCCATCCCTTCCCCAACCATCTCGAAACCACCTCTCATGTTGCTCGACCAGAACCAGTCGACACATCAACCCCTTCTTTTCAACTTCCTAATCCTTTCAATCCCAACCTTTATACTTACCCAATTGGTCCCATGGAGTAGTTATATCGCCGACAGATAGAAGGGGAGCTCGAAGAGAAGTTTCTAGAACTCATGGAGCACCCAGCTCTCTTAGAGCAAATTCTGAGAATCTGGACTTGGAGAGAAATCCGCGATTCAAGCATCTCCAAGATACTTCAAGCGGTGGAGGAGAAAGGAGGTCATGATATGTTTTATGACTGGGAGTTAGAGCAGATCGAGTCTGCTAAGATCGAAAGTGCTTTTGATCTGGCTTCCAATGATGCACTTTCAGAGCTTGTTACTAGAAAGCTTGGACAACTTTCGAAATCACAAGTTCCTGAGATTGCTAAGGAACCTTCAGATCACAACGACGATGGACCCGAGTCTGGAGTTGACAAAAGCACAACCAACGATGAAGTTCTTTCACAAGAACAAATCGGAGAGAAAACTGTCGGACGGACAAATGACTATGTATCTGATTTAGGTGGGAGTTCACCTAAATAGACTGGCAACGATGCTGAGAAATCAGCGGAGCTAGAGACTGATGTTGTGAAAACAGGTGAAGTCCTTGCCCTTGACGAGTCTTTGAACTCTGAGGCATTAGTGCTAAAATTGGTTTCTGATCTGGTGATGGAGACAATCAGAACTGGAAATGCACCGTCCAATGTTCATATCGATCTTTCACAAGAAATTGTGGAAACTGAATCTTCACAGCCTCCAGTCTCAGAGATTCAGGGGTCTAAAAAAATGAACAACCAGCTCCTAGAGCTGAGGAGAAGGAAATTGAATTAGTTGTTGCAGATGAGAAGAAAGAAGAGACAACTGAGCAAGCAGCTGACATTGTGGACATCGATGCTGAAGATAAAGATGGTGGTCTTCAAATCATAGAACAGATTGATGCTCCTCCTCCAAATGAAATCTTTCTTAAGAGGACAACTGAACAACTACTCCAGGCTCTCAAAGCTGAACCTGAAACTCAACAAGCTGGATCATCCACTGTCATTGCTACTCTTTCAGGTGTGTTGATATGCCTTGAATCACACACTTCGCTGAGTTGTACGGGGGTGTGTTGATATGCCTTTAATCACTCTTTTAGGTGTGTTGATATGCCTTGAACAACTACTTCAGGCTCTCAAAGCTGAACCTGAAATCCGTTCTCCTCTCTGCCCGTGGACGTAGCCAATTCATTGGTGAACCACGTAAATCACTTGTCTTCTTTACGTTTCTTGTTCATGCTTTATAATCCTATTCTGTCACAACAAAGTGGTATCTGAGCCTGGTCGTTTCGATCAAGTTTTTTTTTCCGCACTGTTAGGGTTTTTTGGAGCCGATCGAGAATGTCTGCTTTCAACGTAAAGGTTGATAAATTCACCGGGAGAAATAGTTTTGGCCTATGGCAAATAAAGATGCGATCTCTGCTGAAGCAGCAGGGTTTGTCGGCGCCGCTATCAGGAAAACCTAAATCTGAGGATGTAAATGAAGAAGAGTGGAATACCCTAGAAGAAAAGGCCCACTCGACTATCATGCTATGTCTGTCTGACGATGTTATCATCGAGGTTGCGGATCAGGAAACTGCCGATGGTCTCTGGAAGAAGTTAGAGAGTCTCTACATGATGAAGTCTCTAACCAACAAATTGCTTCTGAAGCAACGTCTGTTCCGTTTACGCATGCAGGAAGGTACATCTCTTCGGGATCATCTAGATAAATTAAATAAAATTTTACTAGATTTGCGTAATATTGATGTTAAAGTAGAAGATGAGGACGCTGCTTTAATTCTGTTAGTATCTTTGCCTGAATCGTATGAGAATTTTGTTGAATCGTTCATTACTGGGAAAGATACTCTGTCTCTGGAAGATGTTCGATCTGCTCTCCACAGCAGAGAAGACCGTCAACAGGCAACTGGCTCGGCCACAGAAAATCAGGCATCGGGGCTGTATGTTACGGGTAAGGGAGAAAAGAAATCTGGAAAGAAAACTGGGAAGCCGAATCAGAAAGGATCAAAAGGTCCTAAACCCGATGACATCTGCAATTACTGTAAAGAACCAGGGCACTGGAAGAATGATTGTCCTAAGAAGAAAAGGAAGCAGGAGAAGAAAGATGGTGTCGGCGGTTCTGCAGCTGTTGCAGAAACTGATACAAATTCTGAAGTTGATCTGGCCTTGGTTGCAGCTGGACAGTCACATCGTAATGATGTGTGGGTTCTTGATTCTGGGGCATCATACCACATTTGTCCTAACAGGGAGTTCTTCTCGACCTATGAGCAGATAGATGGAGGAAATGTTACCATGGCTAACAGTGCTGCCTGCAAGGTGGTTGGGATTGGCTCAGTCAGGATACGGACACATGATGGGGTATTCTGCACCTTGGATGAAGTCAGGCATGTTCCACAGATGACGAAGAATCTGATATCTTTGAGTCTCCTTGACAGCAAGGGTTTCAGTTTCAAAGGTGAAGGTGGAGTTATGTATGTTTGTCAAGGTTCAAAGGTGGTTCTGACAGGCTTGAAACGTGGTACCTTATATTATCTGCGAGGTTCCACTGTGACAGGTTCTGCTAATGTTGTATCATCTGAGGTTCAGACCATGGATATGACCAGGTTGTGGCATATGAGGCTCGGTCATATGGGAGAAAGAGGGATGCAGATTTTGTCAAAGCGGGATCTTCTTTCTGGGCATAAAGTGCAGAGTCTTGAATTCTGCGAACATTGTGTATTTGGGAAGCTTCATCGCAGCAAGTTCCCAAAGAAGGCAGTTCATCAGACCAAGGGGACTCTTGACTACATTCATATGGATTGTTGGGGTCTGTCACGTGTTGAGTCTATTGGAGGCCATAGATATTTTGTGTCTATGATTGATGACTACTCAAGGATGACTTGGGTAATTATGATGAAACACAAAAGTGAAGCTTTCAAGAAATTCAAGCAGTGGAAGGCGTTGGTAGAAAATCAGACTGGGAAGAAGATCAAGAGACTGCGAACTGATAATGGCCTGGAGTTCTGTTCGTCTGAGTTCAATGAGTTCTGCAAGGATGCAGGGATTGCTCGACACCACACTATCCGACATACACCGCAGCAGAATGGTGTGGCAGAGCGCATGAATCAGATATTGCTGGAGAGAGCGAGATGCATGCTCTCGAATGCTGGTTTGGCTAGAAAGTTCTGGGCAGAAGCAGTAAACACGGCATGCTATCTGATCAACCGTGGTCCACACACTGGCATTGATTGCCAGACACCTTATGAGGTATGGTCTAATAAACTTGCAGATTATTCTTTGTTGAAGGTTTTTGGCTGTACTGTTTACTATCATGTTAGTGAGGGTAAATTAGAACCAAGAGCTAAGAAGGATATATTTGTTGGTTTCGGGGATGGAGTTAAGGGATATAGAATCTGGTCACCTTCAGAGAATATAGTTATATTCAGTAGGAATGTGATTTTTGATGAGAATTCTATGCTTAACCCCATTGTGAAGTCTGTTTGTACAGAAAATTGTAGTAATGTTAAACAGGTGGAGCTGCAAGTCACTCTCGATGAGAGTAAATCACAACTCCAAGGTGGAGAAGATCAACATACTACTGCTGAAAGTACAAGTTCTGATGTTCATCCAGAAGCTCGCCAGACAAGCATAGCTGTTGATAGAGCTAGGAGAACAGGCGTGAAGCCTCCTGTGCGGTACGGTTTTGAGGATATGGTGACTTATGCATTACAAGTCGCTGACGAGGTGGAAGAGGAAGAACCATCTGCAGGTGAACCATTCACCTACAGAGTGGCTGTTTCATGTAGTGAGTCGGCCCAATGGCTCGCTGCAATGAGAGAAGAGATGGAATCACTTGCCAAGAATGAGACTTGGGAGCTAGTCAAACGGCCTAAGGAGAGGAAGATTGTTACTTGCAAATGGATATTCAAGAGGAAGGAAGAAACCACACCTGGTGAGGGTGTGAGATACAAAGCTCGGCTAGTTGCAAGAGGGTTCACACAGAAGGAGGGGGTTGATTATAATGAGATATTCTCACCAGTGGTCAGACACACTTCCATCAGAGTGTTACTAGCAATGGTGGCACATCAGGATTTAGAACTTGAGCAACTAGATGTGAAGACAGCTTTTCTACATGGAAAGCTTGAAGATGATATCTACATGACTCAACCAGAGGGGTTCCAGGTTCCGGGGAAGGAAGATTATGTTTGCAAGTTGATGAGGTCTCTATATGGGCTAAAGCAGTCTCCAAGGCAGTGGTATAAGAGGTTTGATAGTTACATGATCCAGTTGGGATACAACAGGAGTCCGTATGATTGTTGTGTGTATCACAATAAAGCTGATGATGGTTCCATGATCTATCTCGTCATGTATGTGGATGATATGCTCATAGCTGCGAAGTCCAAGTCTGATATTCAGAAGTTGAAGGATCTGCTCAGTGCTGAGTTCGATATGAAGGATTTGGGTGCTGCCAAGAAAATTTTGGGAATGGAGATATATAGGGAAAGAGAGAAGAAGAAGCTTTTCTTGTCACAGAAGAGTTACATTCAGAAGATCTTGTCTAGATTTGGCATGTCTACCGCCAAGCCTATTGATACTCCAAGTGCTACAAATATTCACTTATCCACTGATTATGCACCAAAAACTGTAGCTGAGCAGGTGTACATGTCTCGAGTCCCATACTCTAATGCAGTAGGGAGTTTGATGTATGCTATGGTCTGCACTAGACCAGATCTTGCACATGCTGTTAGTGTTGTCAGCAGGTTCATGGGACAACCTGGAAAGGAGCATTGGCAAGCTGTGAAGAGGATTTTTCGTTATCTCAGAGGTACGTCTGATGTTGGTCTCATTTATGGAGGTGATGCTCACGTTTCTGTGACTGGTTATTCTGATTCTGACTATGCTGGAGATGTTGATAGTAGAAGATCTATGACTGGTTATGTTTTCACCCTTTGTGGTTCTGTTGTTAGTTGGAAGACAACTCTGCAGGCTACAGTCACTTTGTCTACAACTGAAGCAGAGTATATGGCACTGACAGAAGCTGCTAAAGAGGGAGTTTGGTTGAAAGGGCTTGTAGGTGATCTTGGTCTACATCATGATCAAGTTATTGTATTCTGTGACAGTCTGAGTGCAATCTGTTTGACCAAGGATCAGGTCCATCATGAGAGGACCAAGCATATTGATGTGAGGTATCATTTTCTGAGGAATGAGCAGAGAATCAAGGTGATGAAAGTAGGTACTGCTGATAATCCTGCTGACATGTTCACCAAGCCGGTCCCACATAGCAAGTTTCAACATTGTTTGAACTTGCTAAATGCTACAAGCTGTTAGTTGCCCAAGGAGGGCAAATCTGAGGCAGAAAGGAGGAATCTGTTCATCTGGCATTGTAATGATGCATCTGCAAGGAAGATTCAAGTCAAGGTGGAGATTTGTTGATATGCCTTGAATCACACACTTCGCTGAGTTGTACGGGGGTCTCGCTGTTTTGGGCTTTAAGATTCAAGTCAAGGTGGAGATTCAAGTCAACGGTATGCAGTATTGGGCTTTAAGCCCAATTTCGGTGTTTTATCTCAGTTCTATATATATGGTCTTTGAGATCTGTAATCTGTAACCCTAATTAGTAATAAAATCCGTTCTCCTCTCTGCCCATGGACGTAGCCAATTCATTGGTGAACCACGTAAATCACTTGTCTTCTTTACGTTTCTTGTTCATGCTCTATAATCCAATTCTGTCACAACAAAACGGCTGCCTCTAGATCGGCCAACCCTTGGATGAGGGAGCAACATTGGGTTTTCGGAGGAGTTCCGATTGTGAGGCCGAGCAATCCCCCAACCAAATTAGCACACACCCCGAGTTTTAAGGTATCAATAGGACAAAACCCTTTACTAGGGCTAGGACTCGGCTTTGGGTTTGGGTTTGAACCGGGACAACTTTCACATGCACTAGAAAGAGTGAAAAAGAGAAGGTTAAGCACAAGAAATAAGACAATCGATGAGTTTTTCTTGGAAGCCATTGATTCTCCCAAATAATTAAGCCCTTAGAGTCCTTGTGGGCGGGGGGATTATAAGGGTTTTTGAGAGATGGGGTATTTGTAATAAGAAATGCATGTGTATTTATAGGTGAAAAGGAGGGTGAGATTTAGCAATAACATTAACAAGTGGGATAAAGATATAATTAATGTGCTGTCATCAATGTCACGGGTTAACATATCATCGATCTACCGACGTACTCCATGCATGTGAACTATATATAGAATTAATCGCATGCAAATTGTTAAAATTAATTCGTGGATTTAATTTATCTAACATATCTATTTTACAAGAAGTTATTATCACCCATCCATGAGTTGACCAAGACGTTATTACATTCGTTGCATACATAATGATCCGGTATATATATATATATATATATATGATCTTACTATAAGATAGTATTCCTCATGAGAATAGGTCCATCGAGTGGACAATTTAAATGAATTGAGTTGCTTAAGCAGGAATCTAACACAGGACGTGTGGGCGTAAGTCTTAATTAATTAATTAATTAATTAAGGTTGTGATACCATGAAAATAAAATGTCTCATATAAAAGTCTCTTTGTAGAGAGTTGAAAAATTAATTTTTGTATATTAATTTATAACCTTAAATTTCTCAATTTGTATTTTTTTTTTTATAAATAATTTATTACTTAATTTGATGTCCACAGAAATAAATAGAAGTGGTTTCGACGGGAAGACCGGGAAGGCCTTTTTTTTTTTCAATGTACAGAAATAGATTATATTAAAAAAGTTGTAAAGTTGACAAAATAATTTGGCTCATGTTGTATGTACTAATATCGGGATGATTCGGATGTGGACTATTTGTTAGTACGATACAAACATGTATTATGATCGGGGGTTATTACGTGTTTGAACGGGTTATTATGATGATTAATGAAGATAATATGAAGAAATAAGCAAGAACAATGGATGTAGCTTCTTGGAGAAGCTAAAGCTTTAGAAGCTTGGGAGAGTTTATTGCCCCCGGCCCAACGGTATGCAGTATTGGGCTTTAAGCCCAATTTCGGTGTTTTATCTCAGTGCTATATATATATGGTCTTTGAGATTTGTAATCTGTAACCCTAATAAGTAATAAAATCCGTTCTCCTCTCTGCCCGTGGACGTAGCTAATTCATTGGTGAACCACGTAAATCACTTGTTTTCTTTACGTTTCTTGTTCATGCTCTATAATCCTATTCTGTCACAATAAGGTGGTGTAGATCTTCCACTTATAAGCGGACGGAGGGAGTATGTATTGAATCTGATTACATGTTATGTAACAATTACACAAAAGTATTGCGACTTCTCGACCTGCGAATTAGTCGTCTTTTAAGTTTTTGATGAAGACGATTATATGTATATGGTGTTCTGTACATTCTTGTATGCTTCTAACATGTTTAGTTTAGTGTTTGAATTTCATATACTCATGCACAAAGTCTTTAAGATTAACTTTTTAATTATTTACAAAAAAAATCATTTGATTTCACGAAAGTCTTTATATAAACTTTTTAATTATTTCATTATTTAAAAACAAGTAAACAGTTTTATAATTTTTTGGTTTTTTTTTTTTTTTTGAGCAATAATTTTCTGGTATTTGTAATTATATTACAATTTTTTAAAAAAAAATAATTTAAACTTTTCAACAATATTTATTTCAGTAAAAGTAACTTGTAAAAAATAGGGTTAATTCTTTTTTTTTTTTTTTTGAAGTCTCGGGTATCCGATTCTATGATCGACTAATTCCGGGGGACCAATCCCACCACCCACTTGCGGGGGTCCGTTTAAAGCCAGAGTTTTGCGCTCTGTATTCTAAATAAATACACAACATTTAGTCTCAGTATCAATTTAATCACGACCTTTACGATTATTGTAAAAAAACCCAACCTTTCATCGTGTTGCAATTAATGATGTGGTTTGCCGAAGCTTGCCACGTGAGATTACACATATTCTTTTTTATTTTTTTTATTTTCCACATCAAATTACATTTTATATAAATAAAAATAAAATTTTATAAAAATAAAAATAAAACTTCCGCTTCCTCTGTTTCTCAATTTCTAAAACTCAATACAGTTTTTCTTGTACGTCTTTCTCACTTCTCACACTCAAACAAGTTCTTCTCTTCTAACCCTAAAAATCAAAATGAAAAAAAAAGAAAAAAAATTGTAAAAATCCTAAAAAAAAAATCTAGGTACTACACTGTTTGTTAATAGGTCAAAAGAATGACATTCAACCCTTGAATGGTAGGTTGTGGAAGATGAGGAAGAGAGGTCCTTAGGAAAATTCTAGAAATTCTACAAGATTAAGAAGAAATGGGATACAAATGACTTACTCTGTATATATAATGTAGTGGGCCACAAAAAAAAAAGTTGTCTCCGTGCAAAGGACTTCAAAAGACCAGAGAAATTGCATGTAAGATTGTGTTATACTGATTTTTTTTGGCAAACATATTTAAAATGTAATGTTATTCCTTCAAAAAAAAAATGTCAGGTTTAATGTTTGTCATGTGACTCATGTTTGAAGAAAAATGGCCAAGACATGAGTGTATTGATTTGAAGAAGAACTCTATTGGTTTTGAAAAGGGGAGAAGAAAGAACTTGATTGAGTTTGAAAAGAAGAAAATTTGAGTTTGACAAGCGGAGAGAAGACGCAGAAGAGGCGGGAGTTTTATTTTTATTTTTTATAAAGTTTTATTTTTATTTCTGTGTAATCTAATGTGGAAAATAAAATAAAATAAAATAAAAAGAATATGTGTAATGTGACGTGACAAGCTCCGACAAGCCACATCATCAATTGTTGGTTGGAGAAAAAAATGTGTATCTATTTGTAACATGATGAAAGGTTGGGGGTTTTTTACAATAATCATAAAGGTGGTGATTAAATTGATACTAACACTAAATGTGGTGTATTTATTTAGAATTAACCCTAAAAAATATAAATTTCTGAATTATTTTATATTTAAAGGTAAATTCTGAAGTATTTAATTATTTTAAAATTATTATACAATTTCTAAATTAATTTAGAAATTTTTAATATTTTTACTAATTTAATTAATTATTAAAACAAATAATGTCACGTAAATATATATAAAAAAAAAAGGGTCAAACAACATGTCACAAAGTCAAGACCGGCCGATTAGTGGGCAAATCAACATTATATTACTATTATTATTATTAATACATTGGATTAAAAATTCAATGATATTTCAAGGATGACTTGTTGTAAGACCGTTATTATTATTATTATTATTTTTTTTTTTTTTAAGGTTTACAAGATCAGATTAGACCATACAACATACTCCCTCCGTCCCACTATAAGTTTCCCACTTTCCTTTTTTGAATGTCCCACTATAAGTTTTCCATTCCATTTTTGGCAAATTATTTTCTCTCTCCCAATCACATCACTTCTACTTTATCTATTATTTTATTATACTTCATCTCTTACTAATCTATTATTTTCTCTCTCACCATCACATCACTTCTACTACATCTATTATTTTATCATATTTCTTAATCTAAACACCAAAAAGAAAGGGAAAACTTATACCGGGACGGAGGGAGTATTTTTTTTGAAGGTTTACAAGATCAGATTAGACCATACAACATATTTCCAAAGCACCAGATCTTCAAAACCGACGAAATAAACAGGTGTCGCTACCCGCTCCAATCGTGAGAAGTGGGGACGCGAGTGTACTCTTTGCCCATGAGAAATGCCCAGTCCACTATTTTAACAATGAGACGAACCTCACACTAAGGTAGTCTATATTGTTATGATAAATAGGGAAAATTAAAAGGACAAAAGCCACCGAGCACCAAATCATTCCAATCCAACACCACTGCAGGGACAAACAAACTAGGGACAGGCTCCACAAAAGGATAGACTGAGGCTCCACAAAGGGACTAAAAACTCCCACTGAGAGAGGAAGAAACGCATGATGCACCCAGAACAGCAGAAATAAAAACACCAAAGCCAACCGACAGAAACTAAACAAACTAGACTAAAACAGAAAATCAAGAACACTAAACTAAAAGCAGAAAATAGAGAAATAAACGGGATCAACGGATCGCTCACCGAATTGGCCGTCGTAGCGCCATCAGGGAGGGAAGATCCGTTGATCCCACTAAAATGTCGGCGGTGCGGTGGCGCTTTTGACGGTGCGGTGGTGCTTTAGGCGGTGCGGTGGCGATTTAGGCGGTGCGACGGCTTTTTCCCTTTTTTTTTATATATATATATATATATTTGGTTTCCTTAATCGATCAAGTGGCTTTTGGAGAAGATGGAGAAGAAAGGTGGATTGAATAGGCAGAAGATGGACGGCGGAATTGAGTTGAAGAGAGAAGGCGTAATTTGTGGGCGGCGGAATTGAGTTGAAGAGAGAAGGTAGAGAGAATTTTTCGTTGTAAGACCGTTATTATTATTATTATTGATGTTATTATTGCATGCACATTTTTAAACTTTATCTCTCTTTCGTTATAAGTCTTTCATTTTCTTTTTGTATAAAAATAAGAAATATAATATAAAATGTATATTGAGTATAGAGGTAGAAATAGATCAGGCCCACACTTTACATGAAAAGGCTCAGACCTATTTAAAAAAAAAAAAGCCTTAAGCCTGATCTATTATGAGAATTTTTATAAAAAATGGTCTTCATAGACTTACCTTCTTAATAAATGACCACTAATATAATCTTTTTAAATAAGGACAAAGACATATGTTAATAACCCTTTATGCCCTTATATTTAAATATGAAGATTAATTTATTAATTTAATAATTAAAGGAACAAGCCGTAATCTTCTTTATTTTTCGCCATATATTCAACCACATTCCAATCCATAAAGATTCCTTCCGTTTAATATCCCTGCTATGAAAATAATAATCCGACCTTCCTTATTCCTATGCAATCTACACGATTGATAGTAATTTTCAATTAAATCAATCGTAATTTTCCAATCGGGTTCGTCATTGTGGTTTGTACAACAACTGATGCACTAGTTCCTTAACTAGATCTACGACCCTCTGGTCATCGTCTTCCATGGCGGTGCCGGCAGCGGCAGTGATGGTGTGGCGGAGTTGCGGAGACGATGGTGCACGTGTGAGTGTATTTTGGGGTGGTTTGTTTTGAGTTTTAATATTGGGCGGGTAAATGAAAATGTTTTATGGAAATACATACACACTAGGTCCAGTTCTTGTTTGCTTCATTTCTCATGATTTCAGATTTCAATAATTAACAATTAGTAGTACATATAAATTTTATGTTTTTAAGATCCATAATTAATTGTTTAGTAATTGTTCATCATTATGTTTAGTTTCGTAAAAAAATCTACAGGCGTGGGTTATAAAAAAGCATTGCACATCCATTCATAATGTTGTTGAGGAATACTTCTTCATATGGAGAATTTCGGAAGACAAATCGAGTACTTGTAAGACTTATGGCAAAAAAGGCAACCACGATTCTTTGACGTGTGCAGCTGTTTTCGGAACCGACAAGACTAATACTTCTCATTAGAATTATGTAGGTTTTTTACCCATTTTTTAGTGTGTTTTTTACTGTTTTGAAACATCTTATTAAGTATGCAGTTCTGATTTCAATAATTACGTCTGGTTTGTTTTAATTTATTTGCAGAATTTTCGTTGTTAAGTTTAATTGGTTTATGTATTGATTTTTTTTAATAGAATTATGTCTTAATAATTGATATCCCTTTTTTCACTTTAACATTCCACAATCATATGTAAATACTGCATCATTTCTTTAATACTTATAGTTATCAATAGATTACGATCTGTTTAAATGCAGATATGGTCTGCATGCCAAGATATAATATGCAAAACAAACTACTAATATGCAGATCTAGCACACTTATTTTATGCATTAAATCATTTGTATTGCATAATTTATGTTATTTTTCTGCACAGTTAATATGATTTGCAGATACTTGTTGTTTATTTTTCATATTTTTTCTCTGGATTACTTGATGTCATATTATTGTCGTTTTCGTATTCATTAACAACAAAAATAATTGAAAAAAAAAACTTAATGTATAAAGTATATGTTTCAATATACATAATTTTCATTTATTTTAATTAATTTTTATTATTAAAGCACATCAAACTCATAATATGCAACGAATATAAAGAAACTGATTGCATTATTTAAAAATAGGCATAATTTATGTTTGTCCTTCTGCATAGTATTATGTGTGCAAAAAATCTTATCTCGTTCTGCATAAAACGAAAGTTGTTTGCTGGTACCCTCACCAAAATATCAGAAGCTATATCGTCTGAAATTATATCTAATAACCTTGAAAAATGCATCATTTTTTTAATGGTTTATGTTGATGTTGGAATAGGTGTTGTGTTTAATGATCCAACATTTCAGTTACATGTTGTACTAAATATGTCAACACCTACTACAACATCAGAATTTGTCCTTTCTCCTTTTACTAACTCTAACTTAACTTGTGTTGCTTAGTGATGTCCCAAATGTAGGTAGAAGACGTGGGCAACACCCAGGTCAGGCAGTTGCACGGGAGTGAGTGGTTACTAAGCACCACTAGTCAAAGTCCTACAAATATGGAGTGTGAAGGGAAGTTACAAAGAACTACCTTGATCCAATGGCTAGGATGATCAAGGGAGTTGCAAGGCAGTTCGAATTCAAGCCTATAAATAGAGCACACTGCCTTCATTGTAAAGACACAACAAGAGAGAAAGCTACACGAGATTACTATATATGGAATGCGCAACGCTTCTAGTAGAAAAATATTTTGTTCTTTCTTGTAGATTAGTGCACTCTTATAAACCCGAATATTTGTGTACTCAATCATAGTCGTTTGCTAGGAAAATATGTTAGATCTATAAGGGAGATAGTTTCGTATTTTTCTTGTAACTTTTCAAACTCAATTTGAGTTGTAGTTGTTCAAAACCTTACGAGGTTGTTGATTTGTTTCACTGATATTAAAAGTTAATATAAGTGATTCGTGTAGATTAATTTTTAATCTACACAAATTTTGAAATACTTCTTTGCAAAGTGTTTATTTAAATTTCGCTGCTCATTGTTGTCTGGACTGTGCCAACACTACAGACAACATCTCTGATTTCGCAAGCACGCACACTTTCAGTTGGTATCAGAGCCAACTACTTGATACACTAAGTAGAGATTCTGCTTAGAGTGTGTGTTTATTTGCAATGGAGTATCCACTTTCGCCCGCCCTAAAGCCTCTGATTCTAGATGGCACTAATTATGCCTTCTGGAAACCTAAAATGAGAATGTACATCAAATCCATTGATGAACGAGCATGGAGGAGTGTTCTTGCTGGCTGGACTTAGCCAAGAACTGCTGCGGATGAGGACAATGAAGCTCGAATCAAGAGAGAGCTCGACTGGACAGCCGAAGAAATCACAACAGCAAGTTACAATTCAAAGGCGTTGAATGCAATCTTCACCTCAACTGATGCATCAATGTTCAAAATCATTTCAAACTGCATTTCATCCAAGGATGCATGGGATCGATTAAAAGAACATTGTGAAGGATCGGACAGTGTACGAAGGACCAGACTTCGTATGCTTGGAACAAAATTCGAAAATTTGAGGATGAAAGAAGATGAGACCATCTCATCTTACAATGAAAAGTTGACTGAGATTTCAAATGAAGCTCATTCTCTTGGTGATCCAATCTCTAATACAAGGTTAGTACATAAAATTCTTATATCAGTTCCTAAACGTTTTGAACCTAAGATATGTGCTATAGAAGAAGCTAAAGATACAGATGTGCTAAGTCAAAATGAATTAATTGGTATTTTGAAAACTTATGAGATGAACATATCTGAAAAGGCTGATAATGAAAAGAAAGTGCTTGTTTTCAAAGGTGATGCATCATTATCTGCAACATCAAGTTCTGGAAAATCTCCTTTTGTTACTGAAATTGATTCTGATGAAGATAATATTGAGGAATATTATAATGATCCTGATTACATGGCTTTTATGACTAGACAATTTAAGACATTCATGAAGAATGAGAAATTCAAAGACAATATTCAACCTAAGGTTCAGATTACTAATAATCAACAATTGCCTATTTAGAAAAACACTTTTAATCCTTCTAGACAATTAGAAAGAGGAAACAGGTTTAGGTCTGACCAAGACTATAGGAAGAATGTTAAATGTGATGCATGTTCTGGATTTGGTCATTATGCTAATGAATGTGCTAACACTATTCTGAAAAAGAAACTAAATTGTAGTGCTACTTTAAGTGATGAATCTGATGTTGAGCATTCCTGAGAAGGACATTGAACAAGCTTTTTCTGCTAGAATTATTTATGATGATACTTTTGATGATGATCTGGATGATTTTTATTATGATGTGCAGACAAATGAGTCATCATTTGAGAAATCACTGAGTAATAAAACTCCAGAATTTAATTGTTTCACAAGTTCTGTTATAGAGACAGGTACATCCAGAAGAGTTGCTGATATTCAAGATTTGTCTAACACTGTGTTCAAACTGGAAAGTCTTTTAACAAAGAAAGATAAAGAAATTTATAATCTAAAAGATAGACTAGAAGTATCTGTTCTTGATTTCAGAAAATATTCTTATGAAAATCCTTTGACAAATGAAGAACAACATATTACATATTCTGAAACTGAAAAATTAAATCGCATTGTCAAATCTTTAACATTTGAAAATGATGATTTAAGAAACTCTGTTTTAAAACTTGAGAGTGTTCTGACCAAGAAGGATTGTGAGATTGAAAAACTTGAAGAAAAGATGAAGGAAGTGTCTTTAAGCTTTAAGAAATTCTCTGAAGGAAAAGCAAAATTGGATGAATCACTGCTGATCAACAATACAAGGAAAGCAGGTATTGGTTATAAAGGTAAAACAGTTCTTAGTTCCCAAAGTAATGTATCTACTGTTTTTGTCAAAGCTGAACTTGAAAATAATGCTACTGTTCCAAAGAAAAATCTTGTCAATATGAAAGAACTTGTGTGTAACTATTGCTTTAAAAAGGGACATAAAGCTCATTACTGTTTAAAAAGACAAAAAGATTTGAATACTACTGGATTGTCTAAAATGACACCACACACAAAGCATCATTCACAGAAAACAGAATGGATTTCTAAAAATACTATATGTAATGTTGTTCATATGTCTTTGAAAGCATGTGTTCCTGGTTTATGGTATTTTGACAGTGGCTGCTCAAAACATATGACAGGTCAAATTGATTACCTATGTGATTACAAAGCCTATAATGGTGGTAATGTTACTTATGGAGGTGGATCTAAAGGGAAGATCATTGGTAAAGGAACCTTAAATGTTCCTGGATTTCCTAGATTACTAAATGTTTTACATGTTGATGGATTACTTGCCAACCTTATTAGTATAAGCCAATTATGTGATGATGACTTGCATGTAAAGTTTGATAAAAATCCATGCTATGTGCTAGATGAAAATTCTGATTGCATTATGATGGGTAATAGATCTGCTGATAATTGCTATTTAATTGAGTCCAAAGTCAGCTGCAATAGTGTGAAAAATGATGAAAGTACATTATGGCATCATAGACTTGGGCATGTTAATTATAGACATATTGGTAGATTAATTAGACTTAAAGTTGTCACAGGTTTACCAACACTGAAATTTTCAGACAAACACATATGTGGACCATGTCAAACGGGCAAACAGGTAAGAGCATCTCACAAACTATTAGGCCATTGTACTACAAAACATTGTTTTGAATTGCTTCATATGGATCTTATGGGTCCTATGGAAACTGAGAGTATAGGTGGAAAAAGGTATTCTTTTGTCATTGTTGATGATTATTCTAGATTCACATGGATAGAATTCCTAAAAGAAAAATCAGAAACTTTTTCTGTCTTTAAAACTCTATGCAAAAGATTCAAAACTGTCTATAATTCTAAAGTTTGTAGAATTAGATCAGACCATGGAAGAGAGTTTGATAATGGTGCTTTCACTGAGTTTTGTGAATCTAAAGGCATATTACCGGAGTTTTCATCACCTAAAACTCCTCAACAGAATGGGATAGCAGAAAGGAAAAATAGAACTCTTCAAGAGATGGCTAGAGTTATGCTATGTTCTAAAAATTTGGCTAAAAGGTTTTGGGCTGAAGCTCTAAATACAGCTTGTCATATTTCTAATAGAGTCTTGATTAGAACAGATTCCAATAGTACTCCTTATGAAATACTGAATAATAGAAAGCCTAATCTTAAGTATTTCCATGTTTTTGGCTGTGTTTGCTACATCCTAAATGATAGAGAACAATTGCATAAATTTGACTCTAAAAGTGACAAAGGCTTTTTTCTTGGTTATTCAAGAAACAGTAAAGCATATAGGATCTATAATCTCAGAACAAATATTGTTCAAGAATCTGTGAATGTTGTTTTTGGTGATAACATAAGTATTACAGGAAACAATATTGAAGAGGATGTCTCAGACCTTGCTGATAGTCCAATACTTTCTGACAGAACAGATCAGATCCAAGATGATGAACAGAATGAGGGAACACACACAGACACATCTGCTGAAGTTACAGAAAATCCAGAGAAGCTGTACAATCTGCATAAAACTCCTTCAAGGAGAGTTCAAAAGAATCATCCACAGGAGCTGATAATAGGTGATCAATCTACTGGAATTTAGACCAGAAGGAGGTTGGGTATGAATTCAAAAGATGTGGTAAGATCTATTTGTATGACATCTGTGTGTAATAAGGTAAATCATGAGTGTTATCATTCTGCTATTGAACCTAAAACTGTAAAAGAAGCCTTAAATGATGAACATTGGGTAGAATCTATGCATGAAGAATTGAATCAATTTGTTAGGAATGATGTATGGACCTTAGTACCTAGGCCAGATCATAATAATGTTATTGGTACTAAATGGATTTTCAAAAACAAAACTGATGAAATTGGCAATATTATCAGAAACAAAGCAAGACTTGTTGCTCAAGGATATACTCAAGTAGAGGGAGTAGATTTTGATGAAACATTTGCTCCAGTTGCTAGAATTGAATCCATTAGACTTTTACTTGCTATTGCATGCTTTATCAATATAAAACTATATCAAATGGATGTTAAAGCTGCTTTCTTAAATGGAATTCTAATGGAAGAAGCTTATGTTGAACAACCAAGTGGCTTTGAAAATCCAGAGTTTCCTGACCATGTTTTCAAGTAAAAAATGCTCTTTATGGCTTGAAACAAGCACCTAGAGCATGGTATGAAAGATTAACTGATTTTTTAATTGAATTTGGTTTTATTATAGGTGAAGCTGATAGAACTCTATTCATTAAACATGAGAAAAATTATATTATGGTTGCTTAAATTTATGTTGATGATATAGTGTTTGGCTCTACTTGTGATGATATGCTAAAACTGTTTGTGAATGAAATGACATGAACCTTTGAAATGTCCATGGTTGGTGACTTAAACTATTTCCTAGGCTTGCAAATCAAACAACAAAATGATGGTATCTTTATATCACAAAGTAAATATGCTAAAAATCTTGTGAAAAGGTTTGGTTTAGAGAATGCTAAACACATGAAAACACCTATGGGATCAACTCAGAAACTGAGTAAAGACAATGTTGGCCAGAATGTTGACCCAACATTATACAGATCAATGATAGGTAGTCTTCTTTATTTGAGCTCCAGCAGGCCTGATATCATGTTTAGTGTATGTTTGTGTGCTAGATATCAGTCTGACCCAAAAGAATCTCACATGCATGCTGTAAAAAGGATTATTAGATATGTTGCAGGAACTTCTGATTTAGGTTTATGGTACAGCAAGGATACAAACTGCTCCTTAATTGGATATAGTGATGCTGACTGGGCAGGAGATGCAGATGATAGGAAAAGTACTAGTGGTGGCTGCTTTTACATGGGAAATAATCTCATATCTTGGCATAGCAGAAAACAGAACTGTGTATCACAATCCACAGCTGAATCTGAGTATATTGCAGCAGGAAGTTGATGTACTCAATTACTTTGGCTACAAAAAATGTTTTGTGATTATGGTTTATCTTGTGATACATTAACTGTTTATTGTGATAACACTAGTGCCATAAATATATCAAAGAATCCAGTGCAACATTCTTTGACTAAGCATATTAGTATAAGGCATAATTTCATAAGAGATCTAGTTGAAAAAGAGGTGGTAAAGTTGGAATACATTTCTACAGAAAAACAACTTGCTGATATATTCACAAAAGCTTTAGATGATAAGAGATTTTCCTCTCTAAGGAAGTCTCTTGGGTTATACAATATCTGAACATTGTATCAAAAGTGTTGTACCAAATGCGGCAGCATTTGGGACAACACCAGAATTGTTCATTTAATTATTTCTTTGTATAAATTTCGTAAGTGTCGGATTTAACATAATTCTCTATAATCTTAGTCTAGAAGTCTTAAATTGAGTCATGTGGAATATGAGAAAAGCTTGTACAATCTCTCAAATGCAAAGGAAATCACAAATTAGATGCTTTGAAAATCACTGAGTAACTAGGGACACGGAGCTCACTACTACGATGTTCTCTCTTCTAAAGGTGATATATAATGCATCAAATTAAACACAAATCCATTGAGTAACTATGGGGCACGGAGTTCGCTGCTACGATGCACTCTTTTGAAAAGATGGATCAATGTGTAAATGTGATAAAAATTATAGTGCAACACATATGAAGCAAATTCATGAAAAAACTGTGTTGAGATGTACAAAATGCCAACAATTTATTCAACACCTGACTCAGACTTATGATTGTGATTATTTATAGAATTAATTAATTTCTGATAATTTATCTGCAAATATTTATCTGAATCAGTTTATTATTCGTTCAGTTATTAATTAATCATTTTCATTTATTTATTCTATTTTTCAGTAATTCTTTTCTCTACAACACACGAACTTTTATGGAGAGAATTTATTTCTTCCACTCTATTCATTTCTTCTCATACAGAATCGTGCTTCAACTCCCGCCATTAAATCCTCTATAAATAGATCTCATATGTATGCTATTTTATATCATCGAGCTTAGTTCTGTTTTTGTTACACTCATTCACAAGGTATATTTTTGACATACATGTTAATCCACGATTTGATATACTAGAAATTGAAATACTTGCAAGTTAATATCTTATTTCCAGAATTTTAAAGGTCAAGTCAAATTAATTCTTACTTTTTGCAGGTTGTTTCATCATTCAGGCGCAAGATTTACTCAACCCACGAATTTGAATTTCAAACCACAGCCCTAACTCAACAGCTTCTGCGATCTTCACTCCAACACTCATAATCATCTTCCAAATGGCGATTATCACTAAAATTACCGATGACTCTCCGGCACCAGGCTCACCATCGTTCGTAGTAGGAACGATTATTTTTCCGTTCGAGGCCGAACAGACAATCCAGCCCGCTGACCTACCAATGGTTGTTTACAATCCTCTCGATATCCGAAGTGAAATAGCACATGAAAACATCCCTGAGCCAACAAGTGCTGCTGCAGGTAATCGCTCACCCCCTCCATCACCAAACGCCCAAAAATCATTCCCTCTAAGAACTTCGTTCGAGAAACTGAAAAGGGCATACGATGCCCTAGCCCGTAAAACAGCATCCCCAACCATTATCTTGGAGGGAGAGATTCTCGATTATGCGATGTTCCACGATGATTTACCAGCGGTGGAGAGAAATGATGTGCAAATGGAAGATGTCTCTTCGTCTGATGAGGAGATTTTAGCAAAGAAGCTTGCTCGATTAAGACAAAAGAGGAAATTCATGACTAATAAGACAAAAGCCCCTGCTCCAGTGGCAAGAAAATGGCTCGGTGGTCGCCGCGTCTCCTACAGAACTCTTGGAAAAAGAGTAGATTACTCCGGGAAGAAGAAGCCCAGAACAGACGGAGGGAAAGCTCAACCAATCGTTTTATCTAACTCAGAATCTGAGGGGGAGCCTCAAAATGTCAATGATATCATTGACAACTTTAGTGAAGCCGTCACAGTCGCACATGCATATGGAAAAAGCTCCAAGACTCGGGCAGTACACAAAAAGCCCCGAAAAGCTCAAGAAGTTGCCCCTCTAGTGGCACCATCCGAAAGTTCAGACTCGACCTCATCCTCCGAATCCAGTTCACACTCCTCTGCTCATGAGGAAGAGGTACCAATTTCTTCTGATACAGACTTTAGTGATGAAGATGTTGAGTACAATGATAATACGAGTACACGATATAAAACAATTCGAAATAGGATTATACTCAGTGAACGGATTTTAAAAATTTCTGATTTTGAGGAAGCAAACTTAATGGATTGGTTTAGGGAAAGGTCACTTTTGGATGCGTTATTATTTGCAGTGCCTTATGTAGTTGACTGGGTTCACGAATTCTATGCCAATGTTAGTGCAAAAACTGGGGATACAAATTCTAGGAAGTATGGATGTGTGCCGTTTCGTGGTCTTGAGATTATCATCACACCTAGAAAAATCAATATGTTGTTGAAAACTAGAATCATGGAAGATCCAGTAGTGACAGATCTTGATTTGATGATCAGTGTACTTACTGGTGGAAAAATTACTCATTGGGTGCCTAAATTGCTTGCGTCTCGGTTAACTAGTTTGTATTCAGTATTACATAAGATTGTGTGTTGCAATTGGATTCCGACAACAAACAACACAACTCTTACTTTGGAACATGTTGTCCTACTCTATAAGATAGGACATCTTAAACAGTTTAATTTAGGACATGTTATATTTCAGAACATGATGAACTTTACTTGCAACATGTCTGGTAAAGGCCTACTTCCATATCCTTGTTTGATTTATAAGCTGTTGGCCGAAAAGGAGTTCCAACGATTGGAAACTGAAGTTATTAGTGGGTATGTTCCGAGCCTCACAATTTCACCACAGCTTCTGCTTCGTGGTGGTGAAAGGATTGTGGATTTGCCAATACCAAAAGCTACTGCCCCCAGAAATGTTGACTCAGATGTGCCATCAACCTCCACAACAGACCCACCATCAGGTTGTGTTGCCTCAATTTATTTATCATCTCATTTCATTCTAAGACAGGTTGATATTCTTCAACGCACCATAACTAATCTCAAGAGCACAGTTGAGGACTTAATAATACAAAAACAGTTCTGGGAAGGGCTGCTTTCTACCTCAACAGGGGGAGTGAATGATGTTGATGCTCACAATTCTAATGCAGTTCCAGTTCAAGAAAAGAGTCCCAATGCTGCTGTTTCTGATCCAAACCTTAACACTGATGAAATGCAAGAGGATGCTGATGCACAAGACATTGAAGATCTCTATGGAGATCTCAATGTGGATTGAAGGCTTGAAGAATGAGGAAGTTTAGAGTATGGGGGAGTTCGTGCAGACTCTGAAGATGCAGCTGATACTATCAGCCCAATCCTCCCCTTCACTGCTTTCTTTTATTTCCTCACTTTGCTTCTGTTTCTGTTTTTACTGTTTTTAAATCTAAGTACAGTTCTACTTTTGACTTAGATGATGTGCTAAAATTTGGCTAAATACTGAAATTGTTTCTACTTTGAAATATCATGCGTATTGTTTTCTTAATCAAGATTCTGAATGTTGTGAACATCAGGGGTGTTGATGTAGAAAGGCCAAATTGGGGGAGATTGTTGATGTTGGAATAGGTGTTGTGTTTAATGATCCAACATTTCAGTTAGATGTTGTACTAAATGTGCCAACACCTACTACAACATCAGAATTTGCCATTTCTCCTTTTACTAACTCTAACTTAACTTATGTTGCTTAGTGATGTCTCAAATGTAGGTAGAAGACGTGGGCAACACCCAGGTCAGGCAGTTGCACGGGAGTGAGTGGTTACTAAGCACCATTAGTCAAAGTCCTACAAATATGGAGTGTGAAGAGAAGTTACAAGGAACTACCTTGATCCAATGGCTAGGATGATCAAGGGAGTTGCAAGGCAGTTCGAATTCAAGCCTATAAATAGAGCCCACTGCCTTCATTGTAAAGACACAACAAGAGAGAAAGCTAAACGAGATTACTATCTATGGAATGCGCAACGCTTCTAGTAGAAAAATATTTTGTTCTTTCTTGTAGATTAGTGCACTCTTATAAACCCGAATATTTGTGTACTCAATCATAGTCGTTTGCTAGGAAAATATGTTAGATCTATAAGGGAGATAGTTTCGTATTTTTCTAGTAACTTTTCAAACTCAATTTGAGTTGTAGTTGTTCAAAACCTTACGAGGTTGTTGATTTGTTTCACTGATATTAAAAGTTAATATAAGTGATTCGTGTAGATTAATTTTTAATCTACACAAATTTTGAAATACTTCTTTGCAAAGTGTTTGTTTAAATTCCACTGCTCATTGTTGTCTGGACTGTGCCAACACTACAGACAACATCTCTGATTTCGCACGCACGCACACTTTCAGTTTCTGCAGAAGAAAAGAAAACAAATATTTGTTATAATAAACAATGAATATAAATTCCGTGTAGTGTAGTTCTTTGTATTGCAATTCAAAGATTTAATTGAATATGAAATAAATCAACCGTTTCGGTTGTGGTAGTGGAGTAAATTTTGGTTATTCATTAAACAATAGTTACATGTAGTGGGGAAGTTGAGGTATAAACGTTTTTTTTTTTTTTTTTTGTAGTGGAGAATTTTGGTTATTCATTAAATCTAATGGGTCATATGTATTAATGAGAATTTAATTTTAACTTCAATGTATTATAACATTATTACAAGATAATATAAAATTTTGTACACTAATGAAATAATAAATAAACAATTTTTCCACATTATATATTTTTGTTTATATGACATTTATTTTATGTTGAATTGATATATATAAAAATAATATTTTATTTTTTTAAACGTCAAATTTATAATATAAGGTTGTTTTTTTTCTTTTATGCAATAAAGTTGCATAATTTAAATTTAGTATTTCATGTGTATCCTATTTAAATTATATTCAATTTTCAGTAATATTATATAATATAATTACTTGATTTTGCTTATATAATGAAATAGATAAATACAAAAGTAATGACTCAATATATATATAAGTGATGACTCAATTATTTTTTTGCAGATCAAATTAATGGAATTGACGTTAGCTTTAGAAAATTTTAATTTTGGATGTCTTAATTGATTAGCGCAATTTTCGAAGAGTTGATATACAAGCATTTAAATTTTAAAACTAATTGACTTTCTATATATTAAATTCGAAATTTAAATAGTAAGGGCATGATGGTACATTTATGTTACATTTTGATCTTAATTTGAAACTATTTTAAACCATGTTCTTATTTTAAAAATCACTAGGTGAAAAGACCTTATATGTGAAATCCCCATCTATTATCTGTGATTAATGATTTTTTTTATGGGTTTGGCCCGACCTTTTTAGTAAATAGATCAGGCCTACAAGCCTGAGCCTATTTAAAATCTATTTAATACGAAAATTTAAAAATACAATTTAATATTTAAAATTATAATTAAATTTACGATCAAAATAATAAAATAAATTTAATTTACTATCAATGAGTATTATATTTTAAGAAATATTTTATTATAAAATATATATAAATATTTATCTACAATTATATATATATTAATGTTTATTAAAAAGCCTTAGCTTAATTCATGTAATAAATAGGCTGGGTCAGCCCTTAATAAGTGTAGGCCCCTGTTGGGTGGTCCAGTCTAGAAAATAGGGAAGACTCTACCCAAATATAAATGAAAAAAATATGAAGAGAGATAATAAATTTTATCATTTAATAAAATAAAAAGGTTATGAAGAAACATTCAAAATATATGAGTGAAAATTAAGGTGGGACGAGTACTACTTAAGTGAAGGATTCTCATTTCCTGTGTCATTTTTATACTGCACTGTGTTGCATTTTATATTTCAAGAAACTAAATATTTAACATTTCAATAATATAATTTTTTTTGAATAATTATATCACTTATTAAAGATTTACTCTACGGCCGGTGTTAATTAAATTAGTTTTTTCGATCTATATTTATTACAAAATGATTTATTGCAGCCTTAACGATTTCCAAGTACTGTTCAAATTCCTTGTTTCGGTCCCTAATATGGGCCGGGTCAAATGAATTTCCCCTAAAATCATGCTTGCAGCCCTTCAATTCTTCTGCAGCATCGTCAATCTCAGCCGAAATTCCACCCCTAAAATCATCAGAATCAAGATTTCTCCTCACGATTATGAGGTTGCGGTTAGCATCATTGTAATTTTTTGAGCACGAAATATACTTCCTCTTTAGTGCTTCATTGTCGGAATCATGGTGAAGATGGCTAAGTTGGTCGTTGATTTCGCCGGATTTTGCTATTGCCAGGTTGATTACGACATCGGCGACGTTCCGACTATCTGTGTTGGTGAATCTAGTTATCTCAGGTTTGATAATTTTCCAACACTGTTTTGAATTTATGGTATTGGAGCACATATCTCTTAGATAACGTTCAATTTCTGAATCGTCTCTACTATCATCCGATTCATCTTCCCAATGACTTTCTCTTCGGTGTCTACCTGATTTTTTTCTGTGACCAATTGAAATGGGAATTGCTATGGCAAAAATGAGAGCAAAGATAATCAGTTTCTCCATAAATAAAGCCATTTTACTGTAATGTTACTTGATATTGCTTTTCTTTGAATCGTGTAATTTCTCAAATAACTTGTTTATATAGCGGTATAAAGTATTGGTCATTAACCTTCATATATGGGTTAATGTTGCAACTTATTAAATGTTGTTTCTAATAACGATTATCTACGTTTTAAAAATACTAATTAAGGGGTGCATGACTGTTTCTTTATAGGCTTCATATATAACTTACTTCTCAGCGGTATAATGTGCTTTATTTTGAAAGAATTTATTTAATGCTTCAATGACACTTCACCCTAATAAATTAATGGTGTCTAAAATGTATATGAATTTTAATATTGTCATTTAATTATTTTTGGCAAAATGCATATTTTGGTCCCTAATTAACTAATAAATTTTGTTACAAAAGGTCTTTTGACTATTTCTTGTTTACATCATTTTCAGTCAAATTTCCATTATTTTTACAGAAAAAGTGGAATTCCGGTCATTTAGTACAATTTACGTCCTTTAAGTTTAATTTTTTTTAAAAAAAATTCTGAAAATAACATTAAAAAAAATCAAAAAATCTCATTAAATTTTATAAATTGTGTAAAATAAAAATAAAAATAAAAAAATTCTAAAATTCTAAAATTCTTTTTAAAAATAAAAAATAACCTACAATTCAAAATGTTTGAAAATGGGTCAATTAAAAATATTTTTTTTTCTAAAAATCTCATAAAAAATATAGACTACTAAAAATAAAAAAATGTATAAATTAAAATTTAAAAAATGTTTAAAATAAAAATTCTAAAAATCTCATTAAAATGAATTTGGAACGATGTCACTGTCGGAGTTGATCAAGGCACGAAACTTCCAGTCAACCTCGGCCGTGAGTTGGGAAACCTTATGGGATCCAAAAAATTTAGGAGCTCGAGCAAAACTTTATTGGTGGACGAGTTCGAATCAAGTCGGATTTTTATTGAAATATTAATACTTTTTATTATTTTTATAAGATTTGTAGAATTTGTAAATTTTAATCTACACATTTTAAAAAGTATAAGATTTTTAAAAAATTTAATGAGTTTTTTTAGAAATTTTATTGAGATTTTAGAATTTCGTAATTTTTAAATTACACATTTTTCTATTTTTTCAATTGTAGGATTTTTTATTTTTAGTATTTTCAGAATTTTAGAATTTTTTATTTTTATTTTACACATTTTTTAATTTTTATTGATATTTTTAGAAATTTTAGATTTTATTTTATACATTTTATAGTTTTTAATTTTAATTAGATTTTTTTTTATTTTTAATAATATTTTAAGATTTTTTGGAATTTTTAATAGTGTTTTAAAAAAAATTAGTCGTTAAATTTTATTTTTTAAATTTAAAAGACGTAAATTGGACTATTTGGTCGGAATCCCAATTTATATCTCACATTCCGATGAATTTAAAAAAAATTCAACAAAAAGGATATATATTAAATAAAAAATGATGTAAATTACTGACTTACACTTTTTGGTAAATGGTGTTGCACTTTTCAATTATTACTAAAAATATTATTATACAGTTTAATAATTGAAAAGTGCAACACCATTTACCAAAAAGTGTAAGTCAGTAAACTGAAAAGTGCAACATGGACTAGGGTGCACAACATGCACTTGAGTCCATAGCACACCAACCCCAAAAAAAAAAGGGTTGGGCTGGTGTGTACTTGAGTCCAGCCATATAAAAAATACTCCCTCCGTCTAATTTTATTATGCCCACTTCTTCGGGCACGGGTTTTAATGAATATTGATTAGTTTATTCATAAAATAGATAAGTTGAGGGTATGATAGGGTATTGTGGGGTCCATTTGTAAATAAATGATTGTTTATGAATAAAGTGAATGGCAAAGTGGGTAAATAAGTGATGGTAGAAGGGTGGAAATAAAGTAGTATGAATAGTATTGTTACCAAAAAGGGTATGTGTTGGTCCTTGGTGGAGTATAACACAAGTGTATGGGGGGGGGGGGGGGGAATGCACTTGTGTATGCAAATTCTTTTTCTTTTTGACAAACTGGTCTTATCAGGCAAGTTGTCTCACAACTGGCCTGAGTGTGAACTTTGATAGATACTTGTCCTACTGATTACTATTGAGTATCAGTTGGCTAAATATCTAAAAGAGTTGCTAAGTGCGGAATGTGGTTGGCCTTTGACTTAAAGAAATACTCCAAGTTAATTTCTGAAAAAATACAGGTTATCAGGGACTTTGTCCAAAACAGATTTTCTCACTTACTGAGTTTTGCTTCTTTAAAATATGTTTGAATGTAAGTGCAATAAAGAATGCAGTAAGTAAATGGCACACAAGTTTATAGTGGTTCAGAGACTCAAGCTCCTACATCCACTTTCCCTGATTGAATAGGATAATTCCTTCACAATGGAATTAGCTTGTTTTATAGTGCCAAGGTGCACTGATCAACAACACTCTCTTAGTGTTTTGATCCCTAGGATAACCTGAGTCCTAGTGCTCAATCTCTCTGAGTTAAGACTGTGTTTCACAATAACAGTCCTTAACTCCTCACTTCTACAACAAACTCTTTCTTCACTAAATGAGATAGGGTTTGAGGTTTGGTTCCAACTAATAGAGATATCCTTTACAATAAGAACAGTGTAAAGGCTTAGGATATCTCAATGCTAAGATTTGGATATTTTACAAAGATTGGCTTAGCTTGATGAAGTGATTTAGGAAACTTGGGATTCTAGACAACAACTTGGTTTCCTTTGAAAGCTTGATGATAGTTTGATAGCTTGTAGTTGGATGTTTGAATCCCTTGATCACTTCTGTATTTATAGGCAAATTTGAGCAGCTAACCGTTGGAGGGATAGCAATTCAAACTTGTCTATTTGCAACACCATTGAAACGGCTATGAAGCTTGACATTCTTTTATCCACTGTGTAAAAGACCTCTTCAATGGTTGTTTGAATGAATGTGTTGACTTCTGAAAAATGCGGCTGAGATGACTTGTGTCAGATTCCAAATATGCACATTTTCCAAGGTTGATTTGTGGCAGAAGCTACACTCAACCAACGGTCAGATGGGACAAGCTCCCTGAACATTCCTGCTGCAATTTAGAATGTTCCAACATTCATTCAATGCTTCACTCTTTAATGCTCTAAGTCTTTAATGCTTGGTTCAGGCATGATTGGCAATAAATGCTTCATTGAATGTGTCTTCTGTGGGCTTTGACATTTAATGCTCTTGATCATTTGTACTTCAACTGTCTTGATCATTTTCATTTATGAGCATTGCTTTACTGCTCTTGATCTCTTCAGCTAGGTTGTCCACTTGGTCAGTCTGTCTTGAAAGTTCAGCAACTTTGGCCTATAGACTTATCAAGCTGCCTAACATTCCAGCTTTGGACAACTATCCTGAATACTAAAATCTCACAACATTCCTGAGATTTTTCACTTAGGCAATCTACATATTCAAGTGTACTGAGACAACTTGCCTGAACTAGACTTGAGCTTATCTCAACTAATCTGAACATCATCAATCAGGGGTTTTGGTATCTAAATCAAAATCATTTTATTCCCAACAGTATGGGTATAATAAAATTGGACAACCAAAAAAGGAAAGTGGGAATAATGAAATTGAACGGAGGGAATATTAAGTATATATAGAATAAATAACAAAGCATTTAACAAAAATCATTCTAGCCTAATGGTTATCCTTTGATTGCCTTACTAAAAAGTCACAGGTTCAAAACCCTCCTTCAACAAACCTCATCTCCCTTCATTTTAATGGTGTATTCTCCACTTTAAATGGTTGGTTAGTCCTAATTTGTAATTTAACCTCATCTCATATAGGCAAGTCTCATTCTCCCTTATTCTCCACTTTAAATGGTTAGTTTTGGTATCTTATGGAACAGGGATTTTAGTTTTTTTTTTATATTGTAGATCTCTACTATTGATTCGATTTTCTCTTTAACTTTTAGTTTTTACATAATTTTTGTTAACTTTCGTTTTTTGATGATTGTAAAATCTATTATGATCCTTCAATATCATGATATCAACAAGTATGATTTGTGTTATGGATCTCTAATATTGATTTGAATTTACATGCAGAAATTTTCCTCGCCTACTACTCCAGCATTCAGTCATATGGCTCCATTCAAGTTGAAAATGCCCGTTCCAAAAGCAACGATCCGATTCGCTCCTTATTCTCTATTCATGATCTATGTATAATAGTGTCTAAAGTCATCTTAAATACACGAAGAATGTACATATTTTGAATTTTTTGTCATCGGAAATGTAATTAATTTTTTGGATGATTTAGAATTTATTTTTGATGTCAATTTGTTTGCATTAATTAACCCATTGATTATATTGGCGTACATTTATGACCCAATTTATCTTAATTAATAAAAAAATTTATACCCCGTGCAATTTATATATACATTTTAAAATGTTACAAAAAATATTGGCCACATATGACGTTGATTAATTAATTCACACGATTTACCAGTTATGCCACAATTTATGTTAATTAGAAAATACTAATAATTTGCAATTATACATGAACTAGTGTAAGACCCGCGTATTACACGGCTTTGAAATAAATTTATAGTATATTTTAATTTATTAATAAAAAAATTATCTTTAAAACTTATATAAACTTGTTTTTATATTAAAAGATAAAAAAAAAATATTGTAACAATATATATTAGATCATATATATATACATATATAAATAAAATAATAATAGAATAGACAATTATAAATTTATTTATATAAAAAAATCAATATACAAAATTAAAGGAATATTAGTACAATTTTAAATTATAATAATTGATGCAACAAATATTTGTGATTTGGTTAAAATTTAATTTTCTTGAAATATCTAATTTATATTTAAATTCAAAATTAATAATAAAATTAAGTTGTTTAACATTATATTGCTAATAGTTAATAAATGAAAATTTTAAAAGTACTACTCTCTCCGTCATACCATATACTGGAATTTGTTATTACGAATTTTTTAAATCCTTCGAAAATGAAATCCTGACATTATGTTTCATTTAGGATATTTAATATTTATCTAATCTATATATAATTGAATTTAGAAGATAAGATTAAAAGGATGTAGTCCTACCGTTTCATTTAAATTTTAATATTTAAAATTGAGCATTTAGAAGATGAGATTAAAAAATGTACGGTTAAGATTAATAAAAAAATTAATAAGAAAATTGAGATTTTAAATATAATGAATTCAGAAGAGAGATTTGAAATAGATCAGTAAAACAATTAGAGATCTCCAAATCAAAACAATAAGTTGAGTGGTTGAAATAAAAAAAAAAAAAGATGAGAGTTATATAAGAGAAGATATTACTAATGTAGGGTTAAAATTGAGGATTAAAATGAATGGATGAGATTAAAAAATAAAAATTATAATAAATGAGAAAATAAGAATTTTGAAATGATGTGATTTGAAAAGAGGGAGGTTGAAATAAAAACTATAATAAATGAGAAAATAAGAACTAACCACTAATTTTGATCATTCAAATTAATTAGATGAAAAATAAAATTCAGAGATTTATATGAAAAATATTTTTTCCTATTTAAGTTTTAAATATTGTGTCCTGTTATACGTAGGATATTCTTTAATTAACAATCTTGGATAATTATTAAAATATTATAATTTACAAAAAATACGCAACCGAATATATATACATCCAAAACCAATACTATAGCCTATTATTTAGGCAATTACAGAAAACTAATATATATATATAATATATATATATATTATATATATATATATTATTCAAATTTTTGAATATATTCATTAATTACAGAAAGTTGACGTAATTATAGATGTTATGTGTATCATGACTTAAATTGTAGAATCTTAAAATCGTGTAATTTCAAAATAATATATTTAATTTTCCCAATGCATTTATATTATCAAAATTTTAAATATAATAATTAATTAGAGAAGTTGACTCAATTATATATACTCCCTCCATTTCATAAAGTTTGTCGCATTTGCTCTTTATTTTTGTTTCAAAAAGTTTGTCTCTTTTCCTATTTTTACCACGAATTTTCCTAAAATGCCCTTTTGTAACTCCTACAATATCATTTTTAATTGGAAATACATTAATGATTCATTTTCTCTCACTTTCTTTTAAAATGCAAGAGTGTGATAGAAATGAAAGGTCAATGGGGAGAGGGACAAATTAATAAGGGATAAATGTGTCAAAAAAATATGTTCCTTAATCTTATACAAAATAACAAATGCGACAAACTTTTTGAATCGGAGGGAGTACTAATTAATAAATTACTATATATAAGATAAAATAATTAAAATGAATATTAAAAAAATATTGTATACAAATCATTTTTGAAAATAAATTCTACTACTAAAAAAGACTAATTAAATGGTCTAATACAAAATAGATTTCTAAATGCATTAATTTCAATAAAAAAAATATTTAAGAAATGTATAGCTCTCTTCCAATTTCTATCTTATCTAAATTACATCTTTGAATATAAAATACATTTCTAAATACATTTTCTATCAATATTTTTTTTTGAAGAAATTTGCTCTCTTCCAATTTCTATCTTCTCTAAATCTTTATGGATCTGAATTCTTCAATGGTGTTCTTCCAATCTTTATCTTTTCATAATCTTCATTACATTTGAATTATTAGTCAATTAACACATTTGAATAGGGCAAAAGTATAAATTGTTAGAAATGAAAAGAGAAAATTGTCAGAAATGAAAAGAGAATGATTAAGAATAAATATGAAATTAAAAGAGAATTATATAAGAATAGAACAATAGATAGGAAAAAAAAAATCATACGGAAGAAAAAAAAAAAAAAAAGCATACTAAAGAAGAAAGAGAGAAAACAGATATATATAGAAATGAAAGGAAGATGTTGAGATTTATATAGAATACTCCGTAGAAGATTATGCGGAAATTATATTTCATTTTAAAAGTTCTGTTTAAATTCAAAAGTTCTGTTTCATTTAAATTTTAGAGATTTTTTACTAATAGAGTCATTATCACCACACATTCAACTAATTGCAACGCCTATTTAAAAGTTTGTCTATTTGCTTCATTTTGGATATAAAAACCCATAATTACCCTTAAATCATACAAATTGAGATTTAAATTTTCGAAACTGCTATTAATTCCGAAATTTATTCTGCCTCAATTTTCGGATTCATTCAACTCCTCAATGTATTAGATTATAAAACTTTCCAAATTTATTTATAAAACTTGATGTTTTCAAGGGATTTGCTGAACCCCAAAAATCCGGCTCAAAATCTGCTCTGTCAACACCATGGTGGTTCAGAGCGCTGCCGCCGCCACAGAGCTCTTCAAGAAACACGACCTTCCCTTCGTCGGTCGGACGTCTAACGACGTGCTCACCGTATTCGATTTCCACCAGAGAACGATGAGCTTTTGGCGACGTCGACAGCTACTGGCGGGTGCTCCGCCTCCTCAGCTCCAAGGAGATGTTCGTCAACCGGAGAATTAGTGAGACGACGGAGGTGCGCCACCGGATTAGGAACAACTTGGAGGGGTGGCTCGTGGAAGCATCCGATCGGTCGCGGGCAGAGGGCGGCAACGGCGTGGTGCGGGTGGGTCATTATTTATTCCTGATGGCGTTTAATTCGGTGGGAAACTTGATGTTTTCAAGGGATTTGTTGAACCCCAAAAATCCGGAGGCGAGTGAGTTTTTTGAGTGCATGAATACGTCGATACAGCTTCCCGGAAAGGCTAATATTTTGGATTCATTGTCGTGGTTGAAGTGGATCGAGATCGTTTTAGAATCTCGTTCGATGACGTCATCGAGATCGCGAAGGTGATGAGCTCCAGATCCATTGCGAAGAACTTGGTAGGACATTAGGATTGAGGTTTTGTTGGATTTTGATTTGAAGTTTAAGGTAATTGAATTTTCTGTTTAGGCTATGATCTCTACTTTTTTTAGTTTTGTTTAAGCTTTGGTTGTACTGATTCTTTTGTGATGGAATATGCATTGAAATGACGTTACTTTAGTTTGCATGTACTTCAATATGCATATTATTAAAATGCACTTTAATTTGCATACTCCTGAACGTAATTCACATGAACTTCAATATACATATGTTTAGACTGCACTTTAGTTTGCATGTTTTTATGCAAAATTGTCGAAATGCACTTTAAAGTTTGCATAATAGTGAACGTAATTCACATGAACTTCAATATGCATATGTTTAGATAATACATACGCTTCTATTTTTCTGTTCTTCTACACTTCGCCGTTTTTGCAGAAGCTTTTTGCTAAACCTGTAGATTGAATTGCAGATTTCTCAAAACCCTCAGTTTAACAAGATTATCTTTTAGGAATTTTTTTATATTTTAGATATACCTACTTTTTAGGAAAATTTTAAATCTTTGGAAGGTGCTAAAATTTCTCTGTTTTTGAAATTCTCCCTTAATCGGATAATTATGATAATTATGGTATATAATTAACTTTTGAATTCCTATAAAATATCCGATTTATTTGAAATTAATTGAAGGGTATAAATGTCTCAAAGTTTTCAATTTGATGCTATTAGACAAGAAATTATATTGTAGGCTTTATTAGATAAAACTAGTAGTGAAATAACCATATTAATAAATAACCCTAAATTTTAATATTTAAAATTGTGCATTTAAAATATGAGATTAAAAAAATGTACTATTAATCTGTATGATTAGATTAATGATTAAGATTAATAAAAAAATTAATAAAATGTGAAATTAATGAGAAAAAAGAGATTTTGAAATGGAGGAATTTGAGAAAAAATAGATTGCAATAGACCAATCAATTTGCAACACGTGGCTGTTTAAAATGTTTGCAAATATATGATATATTAAGATTTTAAAATATTACAAAATATATTACAAAAGAATATTTGTCGTTATTCACGTTAATTAATACATTCATATTTTAAAATTTTATATATGACCTGACATTTATGTCACAAATAACGTTAAATTGATAAGCTTTGAAATTTATGTTAAAAATATGTTAAAAATCCTTTAAATCAAATAAACAGAATTATTACAATACAACACAATATTATATATTTTTTTATATAATTTTAACAAATATGTAGCATGATAAATTTTAATTGACTCGATTTTAATAACTTTCATAATATTAAAAAGAGTAATTTAAATTATAATGCAATCAAATATACATGTAAGAATTTTGAAATTTTGAATTTGCAATTTTAGATTATAATTAAAAATCAATCAAATCCAAATACCATAATATATTATTAAATGAATAGTTTCATCAACACATTAAGTACATATATAATTATATAACGTTGTTTTCTATTATATGGGGATATTTATTTAACATCTAATATCGATTAAAAATATTTATTGCTTAATTGTAATTATGATATTTTTTTTTAATTTTGTAAAATACTAATTAGTCGCAATTAAGATTGACATAGGAATGAAATTTGATTGTAATTAGTTGCAGATTTTTATTGGCATTTAATTCAATATGCATTAAATTAAATTACAAATGTCAAGTTCCTGATACTAAATGTAATAATATGATCACATGATGGAACCGATGATGGAACCATTGTTAGGAAATAGGAAGGTTGCAAAATTAACGCAACTTAATTAAAATATGAATTAATTAAATTGAACTAACTAAGAAATTGACATGTAGTGCTTAATTCTTAGTAGTATTTTTTTTTTAAAAGTAAAGATGTTGCTTCGTATATAAGTATTGGTACAGGGGTATAGTAATACAACTACTGGAGACAATTACAAGGGATGTTGAAAATAACTGAATAGATACTGTTCAAAGATTTAACCAGGATACACATCCATGGTTGATGGTTCCCTTTTTCAGTCAATAAAATGAGAGTTTATATTTGTGTGCCTTCAACCCTTTCCAAAAACTAAGTTTAATGTTATCCGCTATCTCTTCTTAAATTCTTAGTAGTATTATATATTTACAAATATGTATTATCTCAATCTCTCCATCCAACAAGTATATTCATTTCAATTCATAAAGATTTATATGAATCTTTACTTATAATTTGAATTTCACTTAATTTAGAAAATCGAATTTCATCGATCAATCTACATTTATTAACATATTTTTAAATTTGAATTTAAAAATATATGAAAATAAATTTTAAATATAAATTATTGACTAATTAATACACAAAAATTTAATGGTAAACTAAATTCGTAATATTCACTCAATTAAAAATTGAATTTAATCAATCAATAAATTTATTGACATTCAATTTATAAAGATTTATATTAATATTTACTTAAATTCAAATTACACTTAATTTAGAAAACCGAATACCGAATTTCATCTATCCATCTAACATATTCTTAAATTCAAATTTCAAATTATATGAAAATAAATTTTAAATAAAGATTGTTGATTAATACACAAAAATTTAATTAATGGTAACGAAATTTCTTATATTCAATCGATTGAAAATTAATCGACTATCAATAAGGACATTTATTTACATTTATTTAATCGATTGAACATTGATATGAAGTCTGGTTTGTGCAATAGAACTAAATTGATTGTTACAATACTTGAAAATCATATCATCAAAGCACAAATTCTTTCGGGAATAAATATTGATAGTAAAGTTTTTATCTCGAAAATGACATTTATTTTTCGGATGACACCGACTCCCATAAAATTTTGAAGGAGACAATTTCCAATTTTATTATTTTTTGCAATATATAAATAGAAGTTAAGGTGAATCTCTTTCATGGTAGGTGTCTACCTTCCGAAACCACTGTATGTTGCAGCCTTTAGAGTCAAGATTAAGAGTAGATTGATTTTTTTTTTTTTTTTGCCTATATTCAAATGAAAAAAGTATGTAAGCGTACAACAAATATTGTCTACAAGAAAGTTTCCGCAATTTGTAAATTCGTATATTGATTTTTTTTATAAATAAGTTATAATTATTTGTTATATTATATATATATATATATATATATATATATAATGTAATCTATATTGGTATCTTTTTTTAACAGGCTAACAAATTTACAAATTGTAGAATTGCAAAGCTGGGATCATAGATGAATTGAAAAGGGGAGCAAAATCCCAAAAGAATACAAAAACCAGAAGCTATCTGAGTTTTTAGAATCTGAAAGTTAAAAAACTAAAAGAAAGAGCTGCAAGCTCTTATACTAAGCAAAAAGTAAAAACGGCCAAATAACTACCTAATAACAAACTAACAACCAATTAAGCTTTAACTAACTATAATGCAGTGGTGTATCTACCAATATTGAGGGTTTATTGGTTTTAACCAGGAGGTGTATTTATCAATCCTTGATACCCCCTCAAAATGAGAGTGGATATCCAACAATCCCATTTTAGCTTTGTGATTGTTGAAAACAGCAGGTGGAAGAGGCTTAGTCAGAATGTCAGCCAAGTTTTCTTCAGTGGGGATGTGAATGAGAGTGAGCAAGCCTTCCTTGATCTTCTCCCTAGTGAAGTGGTAGTCCAAGTCAATGTGTTTAGTTCTCTGGTGCAGACAAGGATTGTGGGCAATAGAATAAGCACTCTTGCTATCAGTATACATAGTTGAAGGAGAAGAATGCTGAATCCTCAAATCAGCAAGTATGTAATGGATCCACTGGAGCTCACATGTTGTGGAGGCTAGGGCCCTGTATTCAGCTTCTGCAGATGACCTACTAACAGTAGATTGTTTCTTGGACTTCCAAGAAATTAGTGCATTACCAAAATAGATGCTATAGCCAGTGATACTTCTCCTAGTTTGAGTACATCTACCCCAGTCAGAATCAGAGAAAGCATGCAATTTGAAAGTGTTATTAATGGGATAGAAAACACCAGTACCGGGATTACTCTTAATGTATCTTAAAATCCTATGAACAGCAATCAAATGTGAGTGAGTAGGGCATTGCATGTACTGACTTACAGTTTGGACAGCATAGGATATATCAGGTCTAGTAATGGTAAGATAGAGAAGCTTGCCCACCAACCTTCTATAAAGTGCAGGGTTTTTAAGTGGGGGAGATTGATCATCAAAGACTATTTTGGAATCCATTGGAGTAGAACATGGCTTGCTAGCCAAATAACCAGAATCATGTAGCAAATCTAAAGCATATTTCCTTTGAGAGAGAGTCATACCTGTGTTGTTTCTGGCAACTTCAATGCCAAGTATGTACCTCAAGGTGCCAAGATCCTTAATGGTAAATTTCTGATGTAAAAAGGTTTTGATGGTCTGAATGATGTTAAGAGATGTCCCTGCAACAATTATATCATCTACATATCAAAGAACAATAGTGAAGTCAGATCCATTCTGCCTAGTAAACAAAGAAGTGTCAGCCTTTGATTGAATGAAGCCTATGGAGATTAAGGAAGAGGTCAATTTGGAAAACCACTGTTTGGAAGCCTGTTTTAAACCATAAAGACTCTTATTCAATCTACAAACCCTCTTATCAGTACTAGCATAATAACCAGGGGGAGGGGTCATATAAATTTCTTCATTGAGGTCACCATGTAAAAAAGCATTATTAACATCTAATTGATGTAGATGCCAATTTTTAGAGACAGCAACAGCTAACAAGATTCTGACAGTAGTGATCTTAGCAACAGGGGAGTAAGTATCAAAGTAGTCTATCCCTTCTTGTTGAGTAAAGCCTTTAGCAACTAACCTAGCTTTGTATCTTTCAATGGTGCCATTAGAATTATATTTCACATTATAAACCCATCTACAGCCTATACAATGCTTTTTTTGAGGTAAATGAACAAGAGTCCAAGTGTTATTCTTGTTTAATGCATCTAATTCATTTTTCATTGCAAGGACCCAATTATCATTTTGGGCAGCCTGTTTATAAGTCTTGGGCTCCTGTATTTGAGAAATGGAGGCTGTAAATGTCTTATAGTGAGGAGACAGTTTAGTAGAAGACAAAAAAACATGTATAGGATACTTGGTGTTAGAACAAGAGTGAGATGCATGATCAACAGAGGGTGGTAAGGTGGTTTCATAAACTTGTAAGTATGCTGGTTGAGATTTGGTTCTAGCAGGCCTTGAAGTAGTCTCTATTATAGAACCAGTATCAACACCATTCTCATCAGCAATAATAGTTTCAGAAACATTATTATGTTGAGGAAATGAGGTAGGAGGAGCAGAAACAATATCAGTAGAAACAAGAGAGTTATTGTTACAATCACTGTTGTCATAAAAGGCAGTATCATCATCAGAATCAGTGTGAATGTCATCAACAACAGGCATAGATAATGGATGAACAAGTTTATCAATACTAGGCTTGTCAGAATAAGGAAAAATATGTTCAAAGAAAGTGACATTCCTAGAAACAATAAACTTTGCATTCTTAATATCAAAAAACCTATAACCTTTTGTACCAAGAGGGTAGCCAAGGAAAACACATTTGGTGGCTCTAGGATCGAATTTATGTCTATGAGACACCAAAGTGTTGGAAAAGCATAGGCACCCAAAGGTCTTAAAAAAGGAGTAATCAGGTTTTTTGTTATACAAAATTTCAAAAGGGGATTTCTTGTTAAGAATTGCAGAAGGAATTCTGTTAATAATGAATGCAGCAGTTTTGATGCATTCTCCCCAAAACTTTAAGGGTAAACAAGATTGAAACATAAGGGCTCTAGCCACTTGAAGCAAATGTTGGTGTTTTCTCTCTACTATGCCATTTTGTTGGGGAGTTTCAACACAAGAGGTTTGATGTAAGATGCCAAGATTATGATAAAAGTCAGAAAGAAGGAACTCAGTCCCATTGTCACTCCTTAGAATCTGAATTTTAGTACCAAACTGAGTAAGAATGAAATTGTAAAAGTTTTGTAAAGAAATCTTGACATCACTCTTGGCTTTCAGTAGATATATCCAAGTACATCTACTAAAATCATCAACTATGGTGAGAAAAAACTTGTCACCAGTAACAGAAAGAGTAGAGAAGGGACCCCAAACATCACAATGTACTAAATGAAAGGCATGAGGAGATACAGAGGTGCTTAATGGAAATGACTTTCTTTTCTGTTTAGCTAAAGGACAAATGAAACAATCATTGTGCATAGCAGGAGCTTTTACATTCAATTCAGGAATTTGTAACATGCAATTCTTAGAAATATGTCCCAGCCTTTTATGCCACAAGTCAAAATTACAACTATCTTTATTGCTATAACTAGAAGAAGTAGAATGTCCTAAGTGAGAGCAACTAGAAGGGGGAGCAATGTGTAAGAGATAAAGGCCCCTATTCTGATCAGCAGTACCAATCACCATCTTGGTGGTATTGTCCTGTAAAACACAATGTGAGGATAAAAAGCTCACAGTACAGTTGGAATATCTAGTTAAATGGCTTATAGATAATAAGTTGAAAGTGAAATCAGGAACATATAGAACATTGTACAGTGTTAAGTGTTCATTTATAACAATATTCCCCATGTGAGTAGCAGTTGAAATAGCATTATTAGGTAATGAAATTTGAACATTTGCTATGGAAGGAGGGGTAGAGAACAAAGATATATCAAAAGTCATGTGATCAGTGGCCCCAGTATCCATAATCCAAGAAAAGTGTTTAATAGTGTGTAAGCCAAAGGAACAGGACAAAACCTGGATCTGGTGTGATCTTGGACTCCTCAACATGAACAACAGATGCCCCTGCCACAGAATGGGGCATGTCTCTGCCTTCACCTGAGTGCTGCATCTTAGAAAAGCTCACAAATTTGTCAAATAAGGCTTGATCAATAAGAGGATTAGAATCCATGGTTGTGTCCTTAATGGAAGTATTAGCTGATTTAGTGGAATCTTTATTAGGGAGACCTCTAGGACCTCTCCAGCCAGGTGGGAATCCAATAATCTAGAAGCACCTATCAATAGTGTGACCAAGGCCATCACAATGACTACACTTAAGGGGTTTCTTCCTATCCTTATAGAACTTGGTATTCTTGGCAGCCATAGAGATTGAATCAGAAGGAACAGAATCAGGGGGAAAGGTTAAAGTTCTCTGAGACTCTTCTTGGAGTAGCAGGCCATAAATTTTGGATAAAGGAGAAAAGAGAATTGCAATAAGAACTGGCTACGAATGGTACTATAAGAATCATGAAGGCCTACCAAGAATTTCATAAAACCATCCTGCTCTTGAGTTTTAGTCATCAATTTAGGCAAATCACAAGAACAGGTATCCATGGCACGCATTTAAGAACAGGCCTAAAGCTAAGGTCATCCCAAAGTGATTTAAATTGGTTGTAATAACAGACTACGGATTGAGAACCTTGAGTGATAGCACTTAAAGATTATATTTTTCTAAGTGATAAACCCTAGTGCCATCAGATTGGGCATATCGAATTTTGAGTTCGTCCCAAACATCTTTAGCCAAAGAAAAGTATTCTAGGGTTCGTTTGATTTCATGAATAATGGAATTCAAAATCCACATTAAAACTAGGTCATTAGCTCTTACCCAGGCAGCATAGATGGCTGGATCATCATCTTCAACCGGAATTTCCAGGGATCCATCGATCAAACGAACCTTATTCTTGACGTTGAGACCTCTCTTGACCGCGTGGCTCCAAGAAACAAAGTTGGTGCCATCGAGGGGCTCAAGAACGATGGAAACGACCGGATTGTCGTTCTGATGCAGAGCCAATGGAGAGAACGGATTCAAGGCAGGGTTTAGAGAATCTGGATCGGTAACAGTAGGCGCCATAGAGCCGAAAAACGAAGAGAAATCAAAGGGAAAACCCAAAAAGAAACAGAAATCGTGATGAAACACGAAGAAGATGCAAGGGAAAATTAGGGCGGAAGCCAAAGTGATCGTTCGCTTGGTAATATCTTCAAAAAACTGATACCATGTAGAATTGCAAAGCTGGGATCATAGATGAATTGAAAAGGGGAGAAAAATCCCAAAAGAATACAAAAACCAGAAGCTATCTGAGTTTTTAGAATCTGAAAGTTAAAAAACTAAAAGAAAGAGCTGCAAGCTCTTATACTAAGCAAAAAGTAAAAACGGCCAAATAACTACCTAATAACAAACTAACAACCAATTAAGCTTTAACTAACTATAAGGCAGTGGTGTATCTACCAATATTGAGGGGTTATTGGTTTTAACCAGGAGGTGTATTTATCAATCCTTGATACAAATCTATATATGTTTCAACTTTTTTAAGTGTTCTGATCTATAAAATCATCGATTGGTTCTTAAAATAGTTTTCCCTATAACGCTGGTTATTAACAATTATTTGAATTCTGGTTTGTGTAATGAAACTAGATGATTATTACAAGACTTTAAATCACATTATTGAAGTACAAATTATTTTTGGAATGAATGTTGGTAGTAAATTTTTATCCCAAAAATGACATTGAGTGTTTCAGATGACACGACTCCCACAAAGTTTTGAAGAATGCAATTTCATAGGAAACAAGGGAAATGGGCTCATCATTGTACAACATCAATTTGAATATCTTATCTAATTTGCCCGTATCGTTTCTTTCTTTTCTATCTTATGAATGTTTTGTGTTTAATGTTTCATCTTAGGCCTTATCATTTCTTTCTTTATGGGATCTAATTATTAAATTGTATCTTAAAAATATTGTGGTTTTCTTTATCAGGTGGAAAAAATAGAAATGATTCTATTGTAGGTGTGGTTTTTTTGGCGAAATCATCACAATATAACAGGTACGTTTTTTTCTCTTTTCACTCAATTTAGATGTTGTCTCTCTAAGCTTCTGACTTTCTTTTCTGATTAATGCAAAGATGTAAAATTAATTTATTAGTAAATTTGGTTTCTCTATGTTTTTTATATTATCTTTTAAATTCTTCGTTTCGTTATATATGTTTATCTTATAAACTCTCTTTTCTATTTAGATTAAATTGGCACCACCTTTAATCTTTAGCTTATTAACATTATTTTTTATATTATTAATATTCTTAACATATTTGGTAAATCTATGTTTGTAGATATTTAATGCCTACGTGATTGGGGAAGACAATACTCCTTCAATTGTTGTTCTTCTGAAAATCTTTATGTTGATTTTCATATCAAGAATCATGCTCTGGAAATCTTTATGTTAATTTTTAGCTTGATTAGGGCTTCAAAGCGTTAATTCAGAGTATATAAGAAACCATGTATTGTTGCGTGTATACAATGTGAAATTCTTAATGATGCTTATGTCTTTGAGTGTTAATCATTATTTCTTATTTTATTTTTCTAGCAATTCAGTTTGTACGGAGGGAATGTCGGTTTGTATGTTGCAGAACCTCAGCATTGAATTTCGCTGCCTCTATGGCACTACGCAGCCTGCACTTCTTCGCCGCCACCACCACATTTTTTTTTCAGAAATTGCCACTACCTCTATTGCACAATGCAGGTTATGCTTTCATTATTTGACCCCGTAGCCCTCTACTGTATATTCACAACGACTTTTTCTGTTTATTTCATCTGTCATCTAGGGTTAGAACAATTCATAAAATATTTTTATGAAATTCTTTCTGTCATTTTATGTAGTTGTTGGTGACTTTTCATTCTAAACATTTTAGTTTCTCTCAAGGGCAGTCTGAGTTCATGGAGAAACACAATTTAACAGGTATATTTTATCTATTTTGATTTCAATTAAATGTTGTGCTTTTGACAACCTTTGCTGATTTTTGCATACATGTACCATTAATTTAATACGAATTGTTTCACAGGTTTATCTTATAAACCCACTTTTCTATTTAGATTAGATTGTTTAGTACTTGCACCAACTCTGTTGTTAACTTATCCGTTTATTATATTCCCTTTGGCCCGCCATAAGATTTCCCTTTGTTTTTCACATAAATTAAGAAATATAGTATAAAATGTATAGGGGTAGTTGCGTTAGAGAGATAGGAAGAAACAAGTGAGAGAGGGGTATGAAAGAGAGATATGTATGATAAAATGCAGAGATAAAATGAATTTTGCTATTTAATAAAAGAAATTAGAAGCTTATGATGAGACATCTAAAATAGGTAAAATAGGTAAGTGAGAAATTTATGGCAGAACAGGTGGAGTATTATTTATTCCCTAATCATGTTAGGTATATCTATAGGAGTAGACATTTATGTCATTGGGAGAGTAGATCGTGCTAAAATAATAATTGGTTCAAAAATCAAGTTAGAAGATCTCTCAGTTTGATTCAAGCTTCTAGACATTCATCTCGGAGTAAGAAACTATGTATTGTTATGTGAATACAATGTGATATTATTTATAATGCTTATGTCTTTGAGTGTTCATCTCTTTATATTATTTGGTGTTTACTTATTTAACCCTCTTAATCCTTTTCACATTTGGGGAGGAAGAGAACTAGCTTGATGTTCTATTTATTATTTGATTGTGTTGAGGAACAATGATGGTAGAGACATTTCAAGATATTGTTTGGGGTTTTCTATTATTGATAATATAGAGGCATTTTTACATGTACGTAGAATGCTAGAATGTCATAAACTTTATCACACACATGCTTAGGAGAAGTAAATTAAGATTGTGGGATATATGTTTAGTGTAGAAGAAATTTGGTAATGGAACATTTGGCTTTCAAATGAGGATATGTTAATTGTGCTCTATTTATTTTGGGGAGAAGTGTTTTTCGTTGAAATTGTATAAGTTCAGAGATTAAATAATTTATCGTACACTTTCTATAATAATGTAGATCACGCAACACAACATGACCATCTATGCAACCACTAAATGTTGATGGGCTTGGGTTGCATGCAGGATTAATGGGAGATGATAAAGAAAAGGAAAAGCATGGAGATGAAGAAACTTGCATTGAGAGAATGCAATGTAAGATTATATTCGGTCAGTTTTAGAGTGTATTTTGGCAAACAATTTTTCTGAATTAAGCCGCCGAATAGTTTAACATACTGTCCATGCACAATACTTTTTTTTTACGGGCACATGCACAGTACTTGAACCACCTCTGGAGTTGAAATTTATGGCAATATGTAGTTCTCATTGTGTAATCAACTAAAGATGGCGCTTTCAAAATTGTTAATGACACTTTAAAGTTTTTATTTTAATGTTTACGTATTCTTATATTTGGACTGAATTACTAATTACCCCTCCCGCTCTACAATAGATAGATGATGTTTTAATTTTATTTTTTGGTAGAATTAAGAAGAGATATATATTAACAAATTTGACTTTAATGAACCCTGAGACAATTTTCTACAATAAATGTTGTTTACAATGAAGTTTTTTCGTAATTTGTAATTTCGTATATTGATTTTTTTTATTTAATAAAATTATAATTCGAAGTACAATAATTTTTTATTTTATTTTTTAATAATAATAAGTTTATTAATTTATAAATATTTTAAAGATTACTTTTTAATCAATAAATTAAAATTAAACTATATTATAATTTTATTTCATAAATTATAATTATATTATAATTTTATTTCAACCCCGGCCCGCGTAACACGGATCTGACACTAGTTAACAAATAAAAGTGCAACCATTAGCACACTGTAATAACATACGATACATTTTATCATTTAATAAAATAAAAAGGTTATGAAGAAACATTCAAAATATATGAGTGAAAATTAAGGTGGGACGAGTACTACTTAAGTGAAGGATTCTCATTTCCTGTGTCATTTTTATACTGCACTGTGTTGCATTTTATATTTCAAGAAACTAAATATTTAACATTATCAATTAATAACATTTCAATAATATAATTTTTTTTGAATAATTATATCACTTATTAAAGATTTACTCTACGGCCGGTGTTAATTAAATTAGTTTTTTCGATCTATATTTATTACAAAATGATTTGTTGCAGCCTTAACGATTTCCAAGTACTGTTCAAATTCCTTGTTTCGGTCCCTAATATGGGCCGGGTCAAATGAATTTCCCCTAAAATCATGCTTGCAGCCCTTCAATTCTTCTGCAGCATCGTCAATCTCAGCCGAAATTCCACCCCTAAAATCATCAGAATCAAGATTTCTCCTCACGATTATGAGGTTGCGGTTAGCATCATTGTAATTTTTTGAGCACGAAATATACTTCCTCTTTAGTGCTTCATTGTCGGAATCATGGTGAAGATGGTTAAGTTGGTCGTTGATTTCGCCGGATTTTGCTATTGCCAGGTCGATTACGACATCGGCGACGTTCCGACTATCTGTGTTGGTGAATCTAGTTATCTCAGGTTTGATAATTTTCCAACACTGTTTTGAATTTATGGTATTGGAGCACATATCTCTTAGATAACGTTCAATTTCTGAATCGTCTCTACTATCATCCGATTCATCTTCCCAATGACTTTCTCTTCGGTGTCTACCTGATTTTTTTCTGTGACCAATTGAAATGGGAATTGCTATGGCAAAAATGAGAGCAAAGATAATCAGTTTCTCCATAAATAAAGCCATTTTACTGTAATGTTACTTGATATTGCTTTTCTTTGAATCGTGTAATTTCTCAAATAACTTGTTTATATAGCGGTATAAAGTATTGGTAGAGCTGTCAAAACGGGCTAACGGGGCGGGCCGGTCCACAACCCACTTCAACCCGTCATTTTACGAGTTTTGGCGGGCCGGTCCACGACGGGTACGGGTTGAAAAATACTCAATCCAACCCAACCCACGACGGGTTGCGGGCTAGCCCACGGGCTTTTTCTTTATATATTAATTTTTTTCTTTTTCACATTTATTAAAAAAATAATTGTGCAAATAATTTGGAATAATCTTTGATTAAACCCATACATTTGAAGTCAATAATTTTAATCTCTTATAATCAGAAAGTAGACCTAAAATATATATTATTTTGTTTAATTAACAAATCAATCGAACTAAAATTTAAACCTTCAAATTGTTTAAATCCTTATTGCCAAAATAGTGGAATCAATATATAATATCCAATGAAAGATTAATTGACAAATCAACCCTACTATCAGTAGCAAATATCAATCTACGAATACACGTCTCACCATACTCTCTTTCAATCTACTAATGATAATTATGCTCTTATAAAGAAAAAGTTAAAAAAGAGATTTAAATCTACATTAATTATTACATCTCTCCCGAAGTCATGTAAATACATGGATGACAATGGTGTATTCTTATTCTCAGATCTCAATTTTGTTTAATAGTATAATATTTTTGTGATTTTGAATCTTGATTTAAAGTTGAATTGAATTCCTAAGTTTTTAGTTATCACATTTTTAATTACAATTCAATATAAAAAATTAAAAAAATAGTTTTTTAAAAGTCCGCGGTCCAACCCGCCAAAACCCACGATCCATACGGTCTGGTCCATACGGGCCCACATTTTAAACGGGCCTAAATTACTCAACCCAATCCACCTTTTTTATACGTGGGGGCGGGCCGACCCAACGGGCCTAGCCCATTTTGACAACTCTACTCATAACTATTTTTTCTCTTAAAATAATATACAAGTAAGAAATCAAGGAAAATAATGCAAATTTGTAAGATAAGAAATATGGAGTAATAAAATATATGAGGAAGTTGACTAAATTAATCAAAAATATCTTCTACACCGGTACCCAGTATTTGTGGCTATACCAATTGAGCTGTTATACCTAGTCAAATAAGTCAATCTTTGACAATTCAATCCTAGTCACCAGCTTACGTGGCGAGGACCAGTCAACAAAGTCTTGCGACGACCAGTCAACAAGAAGAAAATGTAATATAAATATTGTATTTCATATTTGTAATAATTGAGTGCTCGCCCAAATGCCGGCGAGCACATGTTAATTGCTGCTCGCCCAAAGATGTTGGCGAGCAGACTTATATTTTAGCTAGACAAGTATTGAAGCTTTGGGGGACAACATGAGACATGGCGACCAGGCGCTCCGGCGAACATGGCGGCGAGTGACGAGACGGTTTTCCAGTTTCTCGGCATCTCGCCGAGGACGACCACCAGAGGCGGTTTAGCATTAAATGCGCCATCCAATCACCTTTTCGGGCAGAAGACAGGTCCAGTAAGGTTGTGCCACGTGTAAAGGGCGGGCAGACCCCAAAAACCACTATATAATGCCTAAAAGGCTCATTGTAACACACAAGTTCTTCATTCCACAAAATCACCCAAACCTAAGCAATAAACTCTCCCAAGCTTCTAAAACTTTAGCTTCTCCAAGAAGCTACATCCATTGTTCTTGCTTATTTCTTCATATTATCTTCATTAATCATCATAATAACCCGTTCAAACACGTAATAACCCCCGATCATAATACATGTTTGTATCGTACTAACAAATAGACCACATCCGAATCATCCCGATATTAGTACATACAACATGAGCCAAATTATTTTGTCAACTTTACAACTTTTTTAATATAATCTATTTCTGTACATTGAAAAAAAAAAAGGCCTTCCCGGTCTTCCCGTCGAAACCACTTCTATTTATTTCTGTGGACATCAAATTAAGTAATAAATTATTTATAAAAAAAAATACAAATTGAGAAATTTAAGGTTATAAATTAATATACAAAAATTAATTTTTCAACTCTCTACAAAGAGACTTTTATATGAGACATTTTATTTTCATGGTATCACAACCTTAATTAATTAATTAATTAATTAAGACTTACGCCCACACGTCCTGTGTTAGATTCCTGCTTAAGCAACTCAATTCATTTAAATTGTTCACTCGATGGACCTATTCTCATGAGGAATACTATCTTATAGTAAGATCATATATATATATATATATATATACCGGATCATTATGTATGCAACGAATGTAATAACGTCTTGGTCAACTCATGGATGGGTGATAATAACTTCTTGTAAAATAGATATGTTAGATAAATTAAATCCACGAATTAATTTTAACAATTTGCATGCGATTAATTCTATATATAGTTCACATGCATGGAGTACGTCGGTAGATCGATGATATGTTAACCCGTGACATTGATGACAGCACATTAATTATATCTTTATCCCACTTGTTAATGTTATTGCTAAATCTCACCCTCCTTTTCACCTATAAATACACATGCATTTCTTATTACAAATACCCCATCTCTCAAAAACCCTTATAATTATCCCCCCCACAAGGACTCTAAGGGCTTAATTATTTGGGAGAATCAATGGCTTCCAAGAAAAACTCATCGATTGTCTTATTTCTTGTGCTTAACCTTCTCTTTTTCACTCTTTCTAGTGCATGTGAAAGTTGTCCCGGTTCAAACCCAAACCCAAAGCCGAGTCCTAGCCCTAGTAAAGGGTTTTGTCCTATTGATACCTTAAAACTCGGGGTGTGTGCTAATTTGGTTGGGGGATTGCTCGGCCTCACAATCGGAACTCCTCCGAAAACCCAATGTTGCTCCCTCATCCAAGGGTTGGCCGATCTAGAGGCAGCCGTTTTGTTGTGACAGAATTGGATTATAGAGCATGAACAAGAAACGTAAAGAAGACAAGTGATTTACGTGGTTCACCAATGAATTGGCTACGTCCATGGGCAGAGAGGAGAACGGATTTTATTACTAATTAGGGTTACAGATTACAGATCTCAAAGACCATATATATAGAACTGAGATAAAACACCGAAATTGGGCTTAAAGCCCAATACTGCATACCGTTGACTTGAATCTCCACCTTGACTTGAATCTTAAAGCCCAAAACAGCGAGACCCCCGTACAACTCAGCGAAGTGTGTGATTCAAGGCATATCAACAAATCTCCACCTTGACTTGAATCTTCCTTGCAGATGCATCATTACAATGCCAGATGAACAGATTCCTCCTTTCTGCCTCAGATTTGCCCTCCTTGGGCAACTAACAGCTTGTAGCATTTAGCAAGTTCAAACAATGTTGAAACTTGCTATGTGGGACCGGCTTGGTGAACATGTCAGCAGGATTATCAGCAGTACCTACTTTCATCACCTTGATTCTCTGCTCATTCCTCAGAAAATGATACCTCACATCAATATGCTTGGTCCTCTCATGATGGACCTGATCCTTGGTCAAACAGATTGCACTCAGACTGTCACAGAATACAATAACTTGATCATGATGTAAACCAAGATCACCTACAAGCCCTTTCAACCAAACTCCCTCTTTAGCAGCTTCTGTCAGTGCCATATACTCTGCTTCAGTTGTAGACAAAGTGACTGTAGCCTGCAGAGTTGTCTTCCAACTAACAACAGAACCACAAAGGGTGAAAACATAACCAGTCATAGATCTTCTACTATCAACATCTCCAGCATAGTCAGAATCAGAATAACCAGTCACAGAAACGTGAGCATCACCTCCATAAATGAGACCAACATCAGACGTACCTCTGAGATAACGAAAAATCCTCTTCACAGCTTGCCAATGCTCCTTTCCAGGTTGTCCCATGAACCTGCTGACAACACTAACAGCATGTGCAAGATCTGGTCTAGTGCAGACCATAGCATACATCAAACTCCCTACTGCATTAGAGTATGGGACTCGAGACATGTACACCTGCTCAGCTACAGTTTTTGGTGCATAATCAGTGGATAAGTGAATATTTGTAGCACTTGGAGTATCAATAGGCTTGGCGGTAGACATGCCAAATCTAGACAAGATCTTCTGAATGTAACTCTTCTATGACAAGAAAAGCTTCTTCTTCTCTCTTTCCCTATATATCTCCATTCCCAAAATTTTCTTGGCAGCACCCAAATCCTTCATATCGAACTCAGCACTGAGCAGATCCTTCAACTTCTGAATATCAGACTTGGACTTCGCAGCTATGAGCATATCATCCACATACATGACGAGATAGATCATGGAACCATCATCAGCTTTATTGTGATACACACAACAATCATACGGACTCCTGTTGTATCCCAACTGGATCATGTAACTATCAAACCTCTTATACCACTGCCTTGGAGACTGCTTTAGCCCATATAGAGACCTCATCAACTTGCAAACATAATCTTCCTTCCCCGGAACCTGGAACCCCTCTGGTTGAGTCATGTAGATATCATCTTCAAGCTTTCCATGTAGAAAAGCTGTCTTCACATCTAGTTGCTCAAGTTCTAAATCCTGATGTGCCACCATTGCTAGTAACACTCTGATGGAAGTGTGTCTGACCACTGGTGAGAATATCTCATTATAATCAACCCCCTCCTTCTGTGTGAACCCTCTTGCAACTAGCCGAGCTTTGTATCTCACACCCTCACCAGGTGTGGTTTCTTCCTTCCTCTTGAATATCCATTTGCAAGTAACAATCTTCCTCTCCTTAGGCCGTTTGACTAGCTCCCAAGTCTCATTCTTGGCAAGTGATTCCATCTCTTCTCTCATTGCAGCGAGCCATTGGGCCGACTCACTGCATGAAACAGCCACTCTGTAGGTGAATGGTTCACCTGCAGATGGTTCTTCCTCTTCCACCTCGTCAGCGACTTGTAATGCATAAGTCACCATATCCTCAAAACCGTACCGCACAGGAGGCTTCACGCCTGTTCTCCTAGCTCTATCAACAGCTATGCTTGTCTGGCGAGCTTCTGGATGAACATCAGAACTTGTACTTTCAGCAGTAGTATGTTGATCTTCTCCACCTTGGAGTTGTGATTTACTCTCATCGAGAGTGACTTGCAGCTCCACCTGTTTAACATTACTACAATTTTCTGTACAAACAGACTTCACAATGGGGTTAAGCATAGAATTCTCATCAAAAATCACATTCCTACTGAATATAACTATATTCTCTGAAGGTGACCAGATTCTATATCCCTTAACTCCATCCCCGAAACCAACAAATATATCCTTCTTAGCTCTTGGTTCTAATTTACCCTCACTAACATGATAGTAAACAGTACAGCCAAAAACCTTCAACAAAGAATAATCTGCAAGTTTATTAGACCATACCTCATAAGGTGTCTGGCAATCAATGCCAGTGTGTGGACCACAGTTGATCAGATAGCATGCCGTGTTTACTGCTTCTGCCCAGAACTTTCTAGCCAAACCAGCATTCGAGAGCATGCATCTCGCTCTCTCCAGCAATGTCTGATTCATGCGCTCTGCCACACCATTCTGCTGCGGTGTATGTCGGATAGTGTGGTGTCGAGCAATCCCTGCATCCTTGCAGAACTCATTGAACTCAGACGAACAGAACTCCAGGCCATTATCAGTTCGCAGTCTCTTGATCTTCTTCCCAGTCTGATTTTCTACCAACGCCTTCCACTGCTTGAATTTCTTGAAAGCTTCACTTTTGTGTTTCATCATAATTACCCAAGTCATCCTTGAGTAGTCATCAATCATAGACACAAAATATCTATGGCCTCCAATAGACTCAACACGTGACAGACCCCAACAATCCATATGAATGTAGTCAAGAGTCCCCTTGGTCTGATGAACTGCCTTCTTTGGGAACTTGCTGCGATGAAGCTTCCCAAATACACAATGTTCGCAGAATTCAAGACTCTGCACTTTATGCCCAGAAAGAAGATCCCGCTTTGACAAAATCTGCATCCCTCTTTCTCCCATATGACCGAGCCTCATATGCCACAACCTGGTCATATCCATGGTCTGAACCTCAGATGATACAACATTAGCAGAACCTGTCACAGTGGAACCTCGCAGATAATATAAGGTACCACGTTTCAAGCCTGTCAGAACCACCTTTGAACCTTGACAAACATACATAACTCCACCTTCACCTTTGAAACTGAAACCCTTGCTGTCAAGGAGACTCAAAGATATCAGATTCTTCGTCATCTGTGGAACATGCCTGACTTCATCCAAGGTGCAGAATACCCCATCATGTGTCCGTATCCTGACTGAGCCAATCCCAACCACCTTGCAGGCAGCACTGTTAGCCATGGTAACATTTCCTCCATCTATCTGCTCATAGGTCGAGAAGAACTCCCTGTTAGGACAAATGTGGTATGATGCCCCAGAATCAAGAACCCACACATCATTACGATGTGACTGTCCAGCTGCAACCAAGGCCAGATCAACTTCAGAATTTGTATCAGTTTCTGCAACAGCTGCAGAACCGCCGACACCATCTTTCTTCTCCTGCTTCCTTTTCTTCTTAGGACAATCATTCTTCCAGTGCCCTGGTTCTTTACAGTAATTGCAGATGTCATCGGGTTTAGGACCTTTTGATCCTTTCTGATTCGGCTTCCCAGTTTTCTTCCCAGATTTCTTTTGTCCCTTACCCGTAACAGACAGCCCCGATGCCTGATTTTCTGTGACCGAGCCAGTTGCCTGTTGACGGTCTTCTCTGCTGTGGAGAGCAGATCGAACATCTTCCAGAGACAGAGTATCTTTCCCAGTAATGAACGATTCAACAAAATTCTCATACGATTCAGGCAAAGATACTAACAGAATTAAAGCAGCGTCCTCATCTTCTACTTTAACATCAATATTACGCAAATCTAGTAAAATTTTATTTAATTTATCTAGATGATCCCGAAGAGATGTACCTTCCTGCATGCGTAAACGGAACAGACGTTGCTTCAGAAGCAATTTGTTGGTTAGAGACTTCGTCATGTAGAGACTCTCTAACTTCTTCCAGAGACCATCGGCAGTTTCCTGATCCGCAACCTCGATGATAACATCGTCAGACAGACATAGCATGATAGTCGAGTGGGCCTTTTCTTCTAGGGTATTCCACTCTTCTTCATTTACATCCTCAGATTTAGGTTTTCCTGATAGCGGCGCCCACAAACCCTGCTGCTTCAGCAGAGATCGCATCTTTATTTGCCATAGGCCAAAACTATTTCTCCCGGTGAATTTGTCAACCTTTACGTTGAAAGCAGACATTCTCGATCGGCTCCAAAAAACCCTAACAGTGCGGAAAAAAAAAACTTGATCGAAACGACCAGGCTCTTGATACCAATTTGTTGTGACAGAATAGGATTATAGAGCATGAACAAGAAACGTAAAGAAGACAAGTGATTTACGTGGTTCACCAATGAATTGGCTACGTCCACGGGCAGAGAGGAGAACGGATTTTATTACTAATTAGGGTTACAGATTACAGATCTCAAAGACCATATATATAGAACTGAGATAAAACACCGAAATTGGGCTTAAAGCCCAATACTGCATACCGTTGACTTGAATCTCCACCTTGACTTGAATCTTAAAGCCCAAAACAGCGAGACCCCCGTACAACTCAGCGAAGTGTGTGATTCAAGGCATATCAACACGTTTGCCTTTGCACTGCCATCAAAGTGAATGTTCTTGGAATTAACCTTAATGTGCCACTTTCCCTTAGTTTGCTTCTCAACGTTTGCGACAAGAAAGCTCCCAATGGCTTCATTTGTGCCGCCTAATTCCCAAATTACCAAACGTACACCTAATTTCTATTTGCATCATTATTTCCATCTTTAAGCTTGTGATTTCCTCAATTATGCATTTATGCATGCACTTGTGCATGATGTTTTTAGTTTTCATATATATATATATATTTCCATATAAAGCATGTAAGAGATACTCCGTACAATATATGCTACCTCTTTGTGCATGTTTTATATATTTTGCCGAACCAAAGTACTAGTCATGTAACTTATTATGTGATCATTTCCCTTATAAATAAAATGTACGTTATATTAATATGTTATCATTATCAATTTTGTAATCGTATTTAAATTGACCCTGTTTACGAATGGTCGATGTTAGTTTGCTTTTGAAATGAAAATATATGCATGCATGCTGCATGCATATGCGCGCGTCGCTTGAAATTTTCTGATTCCAGTGACATTAATTTGCTTTTGAAATGAAAATTAGCTTATAGCCTTTAATTTACTAAAGCAATTATCTTGTAGGAGTGATTACTGATTAAATTCTTAAGTTTTAGATTAAATTTATTCAATCAGAAATTAAATTGGAAGAAAAAAAGAAAATGACACTTTTGGTGCCACCAACCACGCCCGTCCACTCATGAATTTGGTCCTATGATTTTCAATTGTAGTCCCAAAAGTCCAAATTTTAACACAAGTAATACCAATAAGGTTAAAAATGTACAATTTGGTACCAAAGCCGTTAAATGTTCACAGAAAGAGGCATATGCATGTCACATGGCCGTTACTACTTTATTTAAAAATATAAAAATAAAAAATTCTAAAAATTATAATTAAAAAATTGTAAAAATTGTGTAAAAATATCAATAATTAATTAATGATTTGGACTTATGGATTGATATGAACATATACACTCTCGTGACTTGAGTACGTACGTGTCTATTTTCTTGTTGTTAATTATGACATGTTATAACGATTTCTGTCGGGGTGTATCTAGCAATCGCCTACAAACATAATCATTTATATATGTATGGTCTTTACGGATTATAAGATGATCTTTGATGATCTTGGATAAAAGATGATATTAGGATTTGTGTTCTTGAGGAAAGCTTCATGAGAAAGCAATTTTTGATCTTTTTTAGGAAAGTTCGAATGTCTTTGATATGCAGCCTTCAATTGGCTTTTATAGTAGGTTACATTGCATGCGATTTATTGCTGGCACCTCAACATTAATCCACATATTAATTGATAATACATCTGCTATTACACTACAAAATAATGGAGAAATGGCATCGGGGAAGGCATCGGATCTGCCGTCCCCAAAGATGAAGGCAACGGCAAAGGCATCGGCAGTGTGCCGATGCCAATATGCTCGATGCCATTTAAATGGCATCGGATTTGGGGAAAACCGATGCGAAATGGCATCGGCAGGTCGCCGTTACCAAATGGCATCGGGGCCCACTGCCGATGCCATTTCGCATCGGGGACAGCCGATGCCATTTCGCATCGGGGCCCACTACCGATGCCTTTCTATTAAAATTTAAAAAAAGCCGAAACTGGGTTTCGAACCCAGGTCGATAGGCCACCAACACCCACCCCCCACCGCTGGGCCACCCCATTTTTCGGAAATCTGGCCATTTTCGTGATTTGTGGGGTTCGAACTCGGGACCTCGCGGTCTCGAAGGCCTTTGAGCGCCCCCTGTGTGCCGTTTAGGCTAGGAGCTTTTAGTCGACATGTTGTGAATGCAATTAATATATATTCAATTTAATTTGAGTTTTTAATTCTTTAATTAATTCAATCCATTCTAACTTTAATTGTTGCTTATTAAATTATTTATCAAAGCATATCATAATTATTTCTAAATTATGTTTTTCAAATTAACTAAATTATGTTTTTCAAATTAAATAATTTATTTACGGTATCAATTCACACTATTTAAATTTATTCTAATCCTCAATTTACAACATTTAAATTCATTCTAATTTTTTATTTCACAACATTATAATTACATACAACATTGAATATAATTATTTTCACTTATACATTTAAATTTATTATAATCACATCATTTAAATTCATTCTAATTTTCAATTCACAACATTAAATATATATAATTATTTTCACTTATCCATTTGAAAATATGAATTCACTTATCCATTTAATTAAAAATATTTTCATCTATTATAAAATTATTCTCTAGTTCATTTTCAATTAAAATACACTTATCTAATACGGAGTACTAGTGAATACTTTTTTTTTTTTAATTGCAGAGAATAAGCTTGATTAATTATATATAATGTTCGTTTCACTCTGATCAGGAGTAATGCTAAATTCATAAGTCATACTCATATATATATAGAAATGATATTGAGCCCATATAATGGGCTCCTTAGGCCATCTCCAACCACAAACTCTCAAATGAAGATCTCTAAACTCTAAAATACACTTTTTCATACTCTATTTTAAAAACCTTCCATGAAACTCTATATCTTACTCTATTTATTATTTTAATCATTTTCAATATATTACAATCATTAAATAATATATTTATCTTCATATTTAAATTAATTTATACAATTAAATATTCAATTAGTAAATTAAATATTGTTGATTTTATCAAAATCATAAAATGTAAATAAACTTGTAGTTTTTAAATATTACTTTTATTTAAATATAAAATTACAAAACACATAATGACGTAAAACGAAACATGTGAGTATAATGTATGTTTTATTGTATTTTAAGTTATTTTTTTTTGTTGGTAATAATAATACACAAAAAAAAAGTTACACAATTAAAATTATATTATAAATTAGTATAACAATAGAATTGTAATTATATTTAACAAATTATTAATATAGAATTGTAATACAGAAAAGTAAATATTAATAAAATAATAGATATAAAATATAGAGTTTTGAATAGTGAACTTCATATATAGAGTTTACTATTCAAAACTCTATTTCAAAACTTCAAAATAGAGTACGGTTGGAGGGAGCAAAACTATTTATAGCCTACGGTTGGAGATGGTCTTATGGAGTCAAATGATGATGTGTCATTATCTACATCATTATATTTACTTACATAATTAACACTATTTTATGGAAATTTAAAAAATTAAAGGATATTCCTATAAAATTAGGAAACGTAGGACAAAGATACCATAATCAAGATTACCAATGCTAATTATTTTGATTTTTTAATTAATCAAGATTAATTATTTTGATTTTTTAATTAATCAAGGTTAATTATTTTAAGATTTTTTAAAATTATTTATTAACGTGTTTATTATCAGTATATAATTATTAAATTAAAAAAAAACCATACATTTATATATATAATTTTTTTAATAACAAAAAAATTAAAATTAAAGTTATAAAAATAATTAATTGAAAAATAATGACTACATTAATTAAACTAAATCATAAACTCTAAACTTTAAACCCTAAAAAAAATCATAATTTTCAATTTTAGGGTTTAGGGTTAAGAGGTTTAGGGTTTAGGGTTTTAGAGGTTTAGGGTTTAGGGCGACGGGGAAGGCATCGGGCCCACTGCCGATGCCATTTTGCATCGGGGGGGCCGTTACCAAATGGCATCGGGGCCCACTGCCGATGCCATTTTGCATCGGTCATTAAATGCCGATGCCATTTTGCATCGGCCATTAAATGCCGATGCCATTTCGCATCGGGGCCCACTGCCGATGCCATTTTGCATCGGCCATTAAATGCCGATGCCATTTCGCATCGGCCCGCCTGCCGTTGCCAATTGCCGATGCCTTTTGGGCAATATTTTGTAGTGTTAAATGATCATTACATGCATTTAATGCAACTACTTTGCATTAAATGCCTCTAAAACCAGCCATTATATGTCACATCCTACACGGTGCTCGTCGTCGAACACCCAAATTAAACCGCCTTTGACTTGTCAACGCTCCCAAGATGAATTCCATAGTTCGCTGTTGTTCGATTATGCTAGCTTCTGGTCGTCCTCGCCCTGGCTTGGCCATTGGTGAGCACCTGGTCTTGGATCTTCTCAATATGACCATAATCTTAGGTCTTCAAGACTTCTTCTTCGTAATCATGACGTTGCTCGTCATCTTTGTCTCTGCTGACCATCTTGACTTGCATAATACAAATTACCTTATTAATACCTCTAATCCTTCTTATTCAGGCGACCATAAACATACTTGTTCACCAATATAATATTACTTTTCCTTCTCGCTCCCACGTGGATTCCCTTGACTTGTTGACCCTTTAATGAAGACTTTCTTACTTGCTTCTCTTGCTACAACATTATAATCCTTAAGCTGCTGAACTAACCATAACAGCTGACACAATAACTACCACCTGCCATATATTCAAGTTCTGTAGTAGATGTTGTTGGTTCTGAAAGGAGTATATAACAAGTGTATGGGGGGGGGGGAAATACACTTGTATGCAAGTTCTTTTCAAACTTTGATCAAACCAGAGTTCAGCAAGGTTGTCCTGGACAACTCTATTGATATGATTAACTCTTCTAAGATAATCAAACTACTAAGTACTATTGAGTGCTTAGTTGAATGACTATCTAAGGGAGTTATATGTGCGGAATTAGTGGTTGGCCCTTTAGTTTAAACTCCTTTTAAATTCTGAAATCACCTTAACAGTTTATCCAGTTCAGGGAACTTGTCCAAATCTTGTTTTGCACAGTTTAGGATATATATCTTTGAAAGTGCAATTTGTGCAGTGTTGAGTGTATGTAAAAGCTTGAAAGTAAATCAACACAAGAGTTTATAGTGGTTCAGAGACTCAAGCTCCTACATCCACTTTCCCTGATTTAACAGGATAATTCCTTCACTCTTAGAATTAACTTGTTTTATAGTGCCAAGGTGCACTTGATCAACCACACCACTCCTTGGTGCCTTGATCCCTAGGATGTCTAGAGTCCTAGTACCCTTTCTCAACTCAGAACTGAACTGTTTTTCTCTCAACTGTCAGCTCCTTCCACTTCTACTACTACAACTTTCTAACTTTCTCTCTTGAAAGGTATAAAGGTTGAAGTAAGGTTCCAACTAATGAGATATCCTTTACAATGAGGTTCAGTGTATAAGGATAGAATATCTCTCTAAGCTTTGTATCGATATACAATGATGTTTAGCTTAGATGAAGTGTATGGAGACTAAGAATGTCTTTTGAGGACTTTGAAGCTTCAGAGTAGTTGTAGTTGGATTCTATAGATTGGATACTTCAAATGGTCTTCATACTTTTGTATTTATAGACAAATTTGAGGATTTTCCCGTTGGAGAGGCAACCTCAAATGTCTATAAATGTCTTCCTTGAACTCTTCAATCTGGAAGACAGATTCTGATAGTGACATGTCCTTGTTTTGGGAAATAAACGGCTGTAACCACTTTGTCTTCATTCTACAGCACTTTTCCCAATGTCTGACCTCAAGATTCACTTGGTCAAACATGGACATCTCTTCTTATCAATGATCCTGAGATAAGGGCAACATTCCTTATCACTTGGACAACTCTACTTAACAGTTTTAGCAGAGTTTACTTATCAGCAGTGTTGGCTCTTTAGCTCTTCAGATGACTTGGCTCTTTTTCTTTCCATGACTTCTTTGTGTTATTATTTGAGCATATATGTCTTGGAAAAATGGATTTGACCTCTTCAGCATAGTTGGCCTTGAGCTTCAAAGCTTGTTCTAGTTCAGTTGTGCTGAGACAATATTGTTGGACACTCTTCTGAACTCGACATTTCTTATAGTAGACTTGATCTTCAAGATCTATTCTACTTAGTTGATCTTCAGATAGGTTGTTCCACTTTGACTTGACTTTGATCAGCATACTTGTCCTTCAGCAGACTTGGGGTCAATCCAAAACTGAGCCTTGAGGGGACTTGGACAGATTTAAACTTAAGTATGTGTTCCCCCTCAACTAGTGCATCTATTTATCTAAGAGCTTCCTAACACATCAGCTTCTATACTTGTCTAAGTCTACATGTTTCAAAAGTCCTGAAACATGTTCATTCAAAATGACTTATCTACTTGGCATGTCTCAGGGGGGTTTTGGTATCATAATCAAAACTCATTTTATTCCCAACAATTTCCCCCTTTTTGATGATGCCAAAACCTATACAATCTATGCAAAGGTGACTTGTTTACACTTATTACATTTTACTTTAGTGAAGGTGACTGGAGTCAAGTTCCCTGAAAGAAAATGTGTTAGTGTATTTTCTTTTTTTCAGTGCATAGAGGTTGATAAGTCAGACAAGTTAGAATCCAGTAATGTTGATTCAAAATGTGTTCAACTATCATTCAAATAAGAGATCATTACAAGCATGTTGATAGTTACAAACATATCAGAGCATGAACATTACATTAGAGCATAAGATAACTAAAATACATGATCAGAGCAATACTTAACAAGATATTCTATCAGAGCATTCAATCTTTAAGTATTAGAGCAAAATGTCATCAGAGCAAACTTCATATATCAGCAGTCTTGAGGAATTTCAGCATAGATGACCAATTTGAACAAGTCAGTAACCAAAGTATTCATTTCAGCACAGAAAAGGGTCAAGAGTACTTAGCCAATTCAGAGGCTATCTTCAGGAGGTGGCACCATCCCATATTGTGCCCATACTCTCTTCTTTAGTTCCATGGCCTCTTGATTTGTGCCTTTTGGTCCTAACACCATTCTGTTCAATTTCAGGATCTCAAAGAATTCCTGAAAGATATTGGATTGATCAATGAAGCCTTCCTTCTTGGGGGGCATGTAGATGATAGGTTTAGGGGTTGTGAGTTCAAGTCTTGAAATGTCAGCAGCTGCAATCAATTGTTGATATAATTCCCTATGATATTCAATCATGAACTCAGTGAAGGTGGAGTTGACATCCTTTCCATTCCACCTGTCAATGACATAGTAGTCATAGACAAACTCCCTCTTTGCATCTTCCCAAGCATCATTCAGCTATTTTGGTACCCATTTATCCAACTGTGGATATTTGGTGTCCATTGAGATCAGTAGCTGAGGCTTCAATTTGTTGTAGGTTGCTCTTCTTCTTCTTCCGGGCTTCTGAAAGTCAGCCCTTCTCTTATCTCTTGTTCTGTTAGCTTCTTCCATTAGATCCATCTTTTCTTGGGCTCTCATCATAGCCAGCTTCTGTTGTGTTTCAGGGTCTTTGCCATACCCTTCTTGAAACAGCTTTGATGGATCATCTTCCAAATGGCGATTATCACTGAAATTACCGATGACTCTCCGGCACCAGGCTCACCATCGTTCGTAGTGGGAACGATTATTGTTCCGTTCGAGGCTGAACAGACCATCCAGCCCGCTGACCTACCAATGGTTGTTTACAATCCTCTCGATATCCGAAGTGAAATGGCACATGCAAACATCCCTGAGCCAACAAGTGCTGCTGCAGGTAATCGCTCACCTCCTCCATCACCAAACGCCCAAAAATCATTCCCTCTAGGAACTTCGTTCGAGAAACTGAAAAGGGCATACGATGCCCAAGCCCGTAAAACAGCATCCCCAACCATTATCTTGGAGGGAGAGATTCTCGATTATGCGATGTTCCACGATGATTTACCAGCGGTGGAGAGAAATGATGTGTAAATGGAAGATGTCTCTTCGTCTGATGAGGAGATTTTGGCAAAGAAGCTTGCTCGATTAAGACAAAAGAGGAAATTCATGACTAAGAAGACAAAAGCCCCTGCTCCAGTGGCAAGAAAATGGCACGGTGGTCGCCGCGTCTCCTACAGAACTCTTGGAAAAAGAGTAGATTACTCCGGGAAGAAGAAGCCCAGAACAGAAGGAGGGAAAGCTCAACCAATCGTTTTATCTAACTCAGAATCTGAGGGGGAGCCTCAAAATGTCAATGATATCATTGACAACTTTAGTGAAGCCGTCACAGTCGAACATGCAAATGGAAAAATCTCCAAGACTCGGGCAGTACACAAAAAGCCCCGAAAAGCTCAAGAAGTTGCCCCTCTAGTGGCACCATCCGAAAGTTCAGACTCGACCTCATCCTCCGAATCCAGTTCACACTCCTCTGCTCATGAGGAAGAGGTACTAATTTCTTCTGATACAGACTTTAGTGATGAAGATGTTGAGTACAATGATAATACGAGTACACGATATAAAACAATTCGAAATAGGATTATACTCAGTGAACGGATTTTAAAAATTTCTGATTTTGAGGAAGCAAACTTAATGGATTGGTTTAGGGAAAGGTCACTTTTGGATGCGTTATTATTTGCAGTGCCTTATGTAGTTGACTGGGTTCACGAATTCTATGCCAATGTTAGTGCAAAAACTGGGGATACAAATTCTAGGAAGTATGGATGTGTGCCGTTTCGTGGTCTTGAGATTATCATCACACCTAGAAAAATCAATATGTTGTTGAAAACTAGAATCATGGAAGATCCAGTAGTGACAGATCTTGATTTGATGACCAGTGTACTTACTGGTGGAAAAATTACTCTATGGAGATCTCAATGTGGATTGAAGGCTTGAAGAATGAGGAAGTTTAGAGTATGGGGGAGTTCGTGTAGACTCTGAAGATGCAGCTGATACTATCAGCCCAATCCTCCCCTTCACTGCTTTCTTTTATTTCCTCACTTTGTAAAGTCTTACTTATGTTGTTTTTTTTTTTTTTGTCCCACATACATTGCTTCTGTTTCTTTTGCTTCTGTTTCTGTTTTTACTGTTTTTAAATCTAAGTACAGTTCTACTTTTGACTTAGATGATGTGCTAAAATTTGGCTAAATACTGAAATTGTTTCTACTTTGAAATATCATGCGTATTGTTTTCTTAATCAAGATTCTGAATGTTGTGAACATCAGGGGTGTTGATGTAGAAAGGTCAAATTGGGGGAGATTGTTGATGTTGGAATAGGTGTTGTGTTTAATGATCCAACATTTCAGTTACATGTTGTACTAAATGTGCCAACACCTACTACAACATCAGAATTTTCCCTTTCTCCTTTTACTAACTCTAACTTAACTTGTGTTGCTTAGTGATGTCTCAAATGTAGGTAGAAGACGTGGGCAACACCCAGGTCAAGCAGTTGCACGGGAGTGAGTGGTTACTAAGCACCACTAGTCAAAGTCCTACAAATATGGAGTGTGAAGAGAAGTTACAAAGAACTACCTTGATCCAATGGCTAGGATGATCAAGGGAGTTGCAAGGCAGTTCGAATTCAAGCCTATAAATAGAGCCCACTGCCTTCATTGTAAAGACACAACAAGAGAGAAAGCTAAACGAGATTACTATCTATGGAATGCGCAACGCTTCTAGTAGAAAAATATTTTGTTCTTTCTTGTAGATTAGTGCACTCTTATAAACCCGAATATTTGTGTACTCAATCATAGTCGTTTGCTAGGAAAATATGTTAGATTTATAAGGGAGATAGTTTCGTATTTTTCTAGTAACTTTTCAAACTCAATTTGAGTTGTAGTTGTTCAAAACCTTACGAGGTTGTTGATTTGTTTCACTGATATTAAAAGTTAATATAAGTGATTCGTGTAGATTAATTTTTAATCTACACAAATTTTGAAATACTTCTTTGCAAAGTGTTTATTTAAAGTGTTTATTTAAATTTCGCTGCTCATTGTTTTCTGCAGAAGAAAAGAAAACAAAGATTTAATTGAATATGAAATAAATCAATCGTTTAGGTTGTGGTAGTGGAGTAAATTTTGGTTATTCATTAAACAATAGTTACATGTAGTGGGGAAGTTGAGGTATAAATATATTTTTTTTTTTTGTAGTGGAGAATTTTGATTATTCATTAAATCTAATGGGTCATATGTATTAATGAGAATTTAATTTTAACTTCAATGTATTATAACATTATTACAAGATAATATAAAATTTTGTACACTAATGAAATAATAAATAAACATATTTTTCCACATTATATATTTTTCTTTATATGACATTTATTTTATGTTGAATTGATATATATAAAAATAATATTTTATTTTTTTAAACGTCAAATTTATAATATAAGGTTGTTTTTTTCTTTTATGCAATAAAGTTGCATAATTTAAATTTAGTATTTCATGTGTATCCTATTTAAATTATATTCAATTTTCAGTAATATTATATAATATAATTACTTGATTTTGCTTATATAATGAAATAAATAAATACAAAAGTAATGACTCAATATATATATAAGTGATGACTCAATTATTTTTTTGCAGATCAAATTAATGGTATTGACGTTAGCTTTAGAAAATTTTAATTTTGGATGTCTTAATTGATTAGCGCAATTTTCGAAGAGTTGATATACAAGCATTTCAATTTTAAAACTAATTGACTTTCTATATATTAAATTCGAAATTTAAATAGTAAGGGCATGATGGTACATTTATGTTACATTTTGATCTTAATTTGAAACTATTTTAAACCATGTTCTTATTTTAAAAATCACTAGGTGAAAAGACCTTATATGTGAAATCCCCATCTATTATCTGTGATTAATGATTTTTTTTATGGGTTTGGCCCGACCTTTTTAGTAAATAGATCAGGCCTACAAGCCTGAGCCTATTTAAAATCTATTTAATACGAAAATTTAAAAATACAATTTAAAATTATAATTAAATTTACGATCAAAATAATAAAATAAATTTAATTTACTATCAATGAGTATTATATTTTAAGAAATATTTTATTATAAAATATATATAAATATTTATCTACAATTATATATATATATTAATGTTTATTAAAAAGCCTTAACTTAATTCATGTAATAAATAGGCTGGGTCAGACTAGGCCCTTAATAAGTGTAGGCTCCTGTTGGTGGTCCAGTCTAGAAAATAGGGAAGACTCTACCCAAATATAAATGAAAATAATATGAAGAGAGATAATAAATTTTATCAATTAATAAAATAAAAAGGTTATGAAGAAACATTCAAAATATATGAGTGAAAATTAAGGTGGGACGAGTACTACTTAAGTGAAGGATTCTCATTTCCTGTGTCATTTTTATACTGCACTGTGTTGCATTTTATATTTCAAGAAACTAAATATTTAACATTTCAATAATATAATTTTTTTTGAATAATTATATCACTTATTAAAGATTTACTCTACGGCCGGTGTTAATTAAATTAGTTTTTTCGATCTATATTTATTACAAAATGATTTGTTGCAGCCTTAACGATTTCCAAGTACTGTTCAAATTCCTTGTTTCGGTCCCTAATATGGGCCGGGTCAAATGAATTTCCCCTAAAATCATGCTTGCAGCCCTTCAATTCTTCTGCAGCATCGTCAATCTCAGCCGAAATTCCACCCCTAAAATCATCAGAATCAAGATTTCTCCTCACGATTATGAGGTTGCGGTTAACATCATTGTAATTTTTTGAGCACGAAATATACTTCCTCTTTAGTGCTTCATTGTCGGAATCATGGTGAAGATGGCTAAGTTGGTCGTTGATTTCGCCGGATTTTGCTATTGCCAGGTCGATTACGACATCGGCGACGTTCCGACTATCTGTGTTGGTGAATCTAGTTATCTCAGGTTTGATGATTTTCCAACACTGTTTTGAATTTATGGTATTGGAGCACATATCTCTTAGATAACGTTCAATTTCTGAATCGTCTCTACTATCATCCGATTCATCTTCCCAATGACTTTCTCTTCGGTGTCTACCTGATTTTTTTCTGTGACCAATTGAAATGGGAATTGCTATGGCAAAAATGAGAGCAAAGATAATCAGTTTCTCCATAAATAAAGCCATTTTACTGTAATGTTACTTGATATTGCTTTTCTTTGAATCGTGTAATTTCTCAAATAACTTGTTTATATAGCGGTATAAAGTATTGGTCATTAACCTTCATATATGGGTTAATGTTGCAACTTATTAAATGTTGTTTCTAATAACGATTATCTACGTTTTAAAAATACTAATTAAGGGGTGCATGACTGTTTCTTTATAGGCTTCATATATAACTTACTTCTCAGCGGTATAATGTGCTTTATTTTGAAAGAATTTATTTAATGCTTCAATGACACTTCACCCTAATAAATTAATGGTGTCTAAAATGTATATGAATTTTAATATTGTCATTTAATTATTTTTGGCAAAATGCATATTTTGGTCCCTAATTAACTAATAAATTTTGTTACAAAAGGTCTTTTGACTATTTCTTGTTTACATCATTTTCAGTCAAATTTCCATTATTTTTACAGAAAAAGTGGAATTCCGGTCAATTAGTACAATTTACGTCCTTTAAGTTTAATTTTTTTTTAAAAAAATTCTGAAAATAACATTAAAAAAAATCTAAAAATCTCATTAAATTTTATAAATTGTGTAAAAATCTCATTAAATTTTATAAATTGTGTAAAAATCTCTAAAAATCTCATTAAAATGAATTTGGGACGATGTCACTGCCGGAGTTGATCAAGGCACGAAACTTCCAGTCAACCTCGGCCGTGAGTTGGGAAACCTTATGGGACCCAAAAATTTTAGGAGCTCGAGCAAAACTTTATTGGTGGACGAGTTCGAATCAAGTCGGATTTTTATTGAAATATTAATACTTTTTATTATTCTTATAAGATTTGTAGAATTTGTAAATTTTAATCTACACATTTTAAAAAGTATAAGATTTTTAAAAAATTTAATGAGTTTTTTTAGAAATTTTATTGAGATTTTAGAATTTCGTAATTTTTAAATTACACATTTTTCAATTTTTTTAATTGTAGAATTTTTTTATTTTTAGTATTTTCAGAATTTTAGAATTTTTTATTTTTATTTTACACATTTTTGAATTTTTATTGAGATTTTTAGAAATTTTAGATTTTATTTTATACATTTTATAGTTTTTAATTTTAATTAGATTTTTTTTTATTTTTAATAATATTTTAAGATTTTTTGGAATTTTTAATAGTGTTTTAAAAAAAATTAGACGTTAAATTTTAATTTTTAAATTTAAAGGACGTAAATTGGACTATTTGATCGGAATTCCAATTCATATCTCACATTCCGATGAATTTAAAAAAAATTCAACAAAAAGGATATATATTAAATAAAAAATGATGTAAATTAAAAAAAAATTAAAAAATATAAATTGAATTAGACCTAAAATTTTTTGTAACACTCTCATAAAAAAGCTTGTCCAACAAAGTTCATATTTTTCTAACACGTAAACTTCTTTCTTGCATGTGGAAATGCATAATAATGCTCCATATATATATATATAATTCATTATATATAAAGTTTTGATATCGTGTACTTTCTTCGTTTTGCAATTACTTTTACACTTTAATTTTCTTTTCGGAAACGTTCCACAATAACTTTCACACTCTTAAAATGAAAAACCATTTATAAACTCCACCCTCACAATATGCTCAATTTTACACAAAAGTCAACTCATTTCTTTACCTAATACATAAAGGTTTATAAAATTACCCCTTAAAATTCTCTCACTAAATTCATTTTTTTTTTATTTTGTGTGTATTACTTTACATGTGAAAGAAATCATGAGACGGATCGAGTATTAATTAGAAAAATGTGTTTGGTTGGGATGTGGGAGATAAACTTTGAAAAGAAAATTTTTGGGAGCTTATTAACAATGACAATGTTACTATTCTTTATTTTTTTTAAACGACACATTACCGGATTGTATTTTTGTAGATCGATATTCAAAAAATTTTAAGGACGAAAATATGTGCCATTCTAATTATTTTCAATATGAATTAATGTAGGGGTGATATCATAAAAAAAGGTAAAGTCTAGTATGCACTCGAGTGCATGTTGTGCACCCTAGTCTATTTGCACTTTTCAATTTTACTGAATTACACTTTTTGGTAAATGGTGTTGCACTTTTCAATTATTACTAAAAATATTATTATACAGTTTAATAATTGAAAATTGCAACACCATTTACCAAAAAGTGTAAGTCAGTAAACTGAAAAGTGTAACATGGACTAGGGTGCACAACATGCACTTGAGTCCATAGCAGACCAACCCAAAAAAAAAAAGGGTTGGGCTGGTGTGTACTTGAGTCCAGCCATATAAAAAATACTCCCCCCGTCTAATTTTATTATGCCCACTTTTTCGGGCACGAGTTTTAATGAATATTGATTAGTTTATTTATAAAGTAGATAAGTTGAGGGTATGATAGGGTATTGTGGGGTCAATTTGTAAATAAATGATTGTTTATGAATAAAGTGAATGGCAAAGTGGGTAAATAAGTGATGGTAGAAGGGTGGAGATAAAGTAGTATGAATAGTATTGTTACCAAAAAGGGTATGGGTATAATAAAATTGGACAACCAAAAAAGGAAAGTGGGAATAATGAAATTGAACGGAGGGAGTATTAAGTATATATAATAAATAATAAAGTATTTAACAAAAATCATTCTAGCCTAATGGTTACCCTTTGATTGCCTTACTTTTTTTTGAAAACCTTTGATTGCCTTACTAAAAAGTCACATGACATACATTTTTCAATTATAATAACATATATTTTTCATTAAAAATAATGTTGTACTTTTTAATATACTAACATACACTTTAGTTATAATAACATACACTTTAAAAAAAAAAAAAAAACGACAAAAAAAAAAATCGAAATTTCTTTTTAAAAAAAAGTTAAAATTTGACCGTAATCAGTCAACGGTCAATATTTGACTAGTGAAAGTCTACTCAAGTATATGATGTACATGAGTACATACAAGATTTTGGAAAAAAAAAAAAAAGAGATGCCAGGAAGTTGAAGGATGTGAGTGACAATTTGAGGAGGTGAAAGATTTGTCAAAAAAAAAAACTGAGGAGGTGAAAGAGGAAATTTTGTTGAAATTAGCATTTTATGTACTTAAAATATGTTTGTTATGATATTTTCTTTGACATTATTACATAGATATTTCTACTTGTATTTAGGGGTGAGCAACGCAACCGAACCGAATCGAAATTGAGAAATCGAAATCGAACCAAAGAAAGGTAAAGTCGAAAATAACAGAACCGAATTATTCGGTTCGATTTCGGTACTAAACCAAAAATCGAAATTAAAACTGAAAAACACCTACCAATTACGAAAATTCAAATAACAGTCAAATTCAAATTATCCAAATATAAACCCCAAATACAATTTGTATTGCTGATTGGAAGTAAATCAATAGAATTACTCTTATGGTATTGTTTTATTGCTCGTGATATATTGTGGTATTAGTGTATTACTGATTGTTGTTTATGGTATTACTAGTTATTATTTATAATATTATTAGTTAGTACTCCCTCCGTCCAATTTTATTATGTCGATTTTTTCGGACACAAGTTTCAATGAATATTGATTAATTTATGTATAAAATAGATAAAATTGGATGTTGTAGAATCCATTTACAGGTAAAGTAATTGTTTGTGAATAAAATTAGTGACAATTTGAGTAAATAAGTAATAATTGGAGGATTAAGATAAAATAGTGTGAATAATATTATTTCCAAAAAAAGAATAAGCATAATAAAATTGGACAATCAAAAAAAAAAAAAAAAAAAGTAGAAATAATGAAATTGTACAGAAGGATTATTAATTATAAAGAGGAGCACACTCTAATTACCAAACCTACCCCAGACTAACTAGTTGGGGTTGTTACTATTATTAGTTGTTGTATTATTAATTATTACTCAATTTTATTAATAATTATTTCTTATAGATACAAGATTGAATTAGTAAACTCTTGCTGTTTCTTTCTTGAAACCACAAGCTACACGTCTAAGTCCAGTGCAAATAAAGTTGAAAAAAAAAAGGAACATAATTAAAAGCAATTGAAGGATATTAAAGATTATTGCTTTCGACATTATTGAAGGATTGCTTGCAAAGATAACGTTTTCAAGAAGTGATTAAAAAAGTAAAATTAAATTTATTAAATTTTTTTATTAAAAAAGGCAGAATTTTCTGAATTAAGAAAAAAATCATATCATAGTAAATATTTGAAAGTTGTAATGTTAAAGGGCCCGTGATTTTTTTTATTTTGACCCATTTTATAAATGAGTCCTAATATAGTCAAAATTGAATCAAAATTATATCAATTGCATTGTGCACTAGAGTGCGTGTAAGTATTACTTATAATTGAAAATATAACACAATATTACTAAAAAGTATAAGTTACACTATAACTAAAAAGTATAACACAATATTATTGAAAATGTAAGTCACTATAATTAAAAAGTGGAACACTATAATACTGAAGAGTGAAACACATTTCTACTTAAAAATGTAACAAAAAATTATTGAAAAATGCAACTCATTATTTGATGAAAACGATCACACAATCATAATGAAAAGTGCAACAAGTGTTACTAAAAAGTCCAACACAATATAAATGAAAAATACAAACACAGTGTTATCATTCATTTCAATATTCAACATACTTTTCATAAATAGTAAAAAAAAAATATGTTTATTAATGTGTTGGAGAAATTGTGTTTTTATTCAATTTCTTAATATTTAATTGATTTTTAATTAATCAATTATTTGAGGGTATGAATATTTAATTTCCGAGGAATTAAATGTTATAGGATCGTTCTACTCTCGGAGTAGATGATCGTAGTATATTTAAAATCTCAAAACCGAATTTCGGTGAGTGAGAAATTAATGTACGAAGATTAAGACGAAGTGATGCATTGGGATTAGTGTTAATAACTATCCCACATTGATTAATGTGAGAATTAATCTCCTCCTTATTAGTAGGAGTTAGTTAAGATAATTCAAATTGTAGTGACTATTGAACCATTCAATATGCTACACGCGCGCGCGCCGCCCACCCGTCTAGCCGTGCCGAGCCGGGTCCGGGTCCCTGGGCCTGGGGACCCACACGAATTTAGGGCAGCCCAAGTCTGTGGAAGTCAAGCGGATTAGTTGACTTATGGAATTTGAAATTCGAAATTTGAAATGTCTTAATTGCGTGGAGATTTATGAATGGAAGTTACCATTCCCGAAACTGCCATATTAATGTGCTGGAGGTTATTAAGAATGGGAGTTACCATTCCGGGAATAATGACCAGCCGTTACTGCCATAAATACCCCGCTCCCTACCTGAGTGGCACTGCCTATAAATAGGAGTGCATTATTTCCCTACCTGAGTGGCACTGCCAATAAATAGGAGTGCATTATTTTTGGAAAAGCTACACTTTTGCAAACAACAAAAATCACTTGAATTTTCCACCAAAATTGCATCCTGTTTTCCAGCATTCCGCATATCATTTTAGAGTGCAGTCCAGTTCAGGCGTGTATTCAGTTCGTCGGAGCTTTGTACGCTGTGGTGTTGCTCGTGCAAAGACGAAGCCGTTTTACCTTTCGAAGCAACTCGTCACTCCGTGAACACTAGTGGGGACGTGTTTGTTTTACTGGAAAAGGTATCACCTTGACTCGGCTCTTTTCCCTAACTTTTCTGTCTCTCTACAGTGTTGTTTTCTCCTCTTTCTGGACCTGCTATTCTAAGAAGCTGCTCGAAGAAGAAAGCTGCTTCTTTTGGAAAGTTGAAGATTTCGAAGACGAAGACTTTGTAATCTATTTACTTGTCTTTTAAATTTATTTATTCCGTCTCATCGGTAAGCCATTGTTGGTACATATAAACCAACATAATGACACATTTTTTATTATTTATTACTTTCACCTTTCTAATGCACTACCATTTTGATTTGTAGTTGGCCTATTTGAAGTATTTTGCATCAAGTGTAGTTTTGCTGAGAATTTTAAAGATTTTGATTAGATAAAAATTATAAAGATTTTGTATTTATTGAAAATGACAAGTTAAAAGATTACACGTTTTAAAATAAGAAATTTCTCTCCAATTTTTAATTTTAATGTATATATATATTTTTTTTTTGTGTAAAGTGAGAGATAGAGCAACCAAGGTCTCCAAAAGATTTTTATTTTCAAAAATTTACAAGCATATTATAACTTGGGCCTTTTTTTTTAGTTTTGTTGTCATTCTAAATCAATGAACGTCTATTATAAAAAAAAAAAAAAAATATATATATATATATATATATTATACTTTGTTTTCATAATCAGATCGATGACCGAATCGGATTAGACATCGATTCACGATCGAACTGTCCGGTTCAACCGATAAATAATTTTTATATATATTTTTTAATATTTTCTATGTTAAATTAAAAAAATACATCTTATAAAATTTATATTAAAATAAACACACAAAAGTCATAAAATAACAAATATTAAATTAAAGTATCTTTTCATTCATTCTCCATAATTCATAGTATTTCACAAGTCTCAAATAAAAAATATGAGATTTACATCCCACATCGACAAAAGAGTGGAATAAACAAAAGAAAATTAATAATATAACAACAACAATGTTAGTAACAAACAAACATATGAGATTTATATTCCACATCAAATAAGAAGTAGAAGAGACGTAAGAAAAAAAGAAATAAAAGTAAGACTTTAGTAACAAACATATGAGATTTTTATCCCACATAAGGAGTAGAAGAAACTCTTAGAGAAAAACAATATAAAACTATATGTGTTAGTAATAAACAAACATATGATGGTCGAATTATCTAAGAAAGTCTTTGATCTCACTACTCAATTCAGTTCACTCAATCTTCGTCTTCTGACCAGAGAGCAAACAGAGGATAAAGTCATCTTTGACTCTATTTGAAAGTGCATGAAGAAGTACTTTGAAAAGGATTTTCATGATAACATAATGAAGGAAGTATGTGCTGTTGTTAACACTCATGCTGACAACCTGGTCAAAACGCTAAAAAACATGGATGATACATTTAAAACAAAGCTGACGAATGAGATGGATAACTACAGGGAGAAAGAGTTGGAAAGAAGTCAAGCTCGTGAGCATGCATCTACTCAAGACCTTCTCATCAAATTTGCTGAATTTGAGAAGATTGTTGTTGCTCAAAGAGAGGATTTGCTAAGACATCAAGATCGGTTGAAGGACCTTAACCTCACTCTAGAGTCTCAGCAAGAGAAACTGAGACTGAAAGAATCAAGTCTGGATCAACTGATCTTCAAGTTGGAAGAAAGATTGAATAAGTTGCTGCATCAGCTACTGCGAAGCTGGAAAGAACTGCAACTCCTGTTCTGAACAACTCCACTTATGTGATGCAAGATCAAATGAAGGAGCTTACTCAAGCGCTCACTTCCCTTATTGATGAAGTCAAAAGGGGGGAAGAAGATGTCAGAGCTAAGTTATCAGATGAAATAAAGAAAGCTACATTGACTCAATCTGATCTGGCTAGGAGATTAGCAGAATCAGAAGGTCAACTGAAGAAGCAGGCTGAACAGATGAAGACCCTCACAAGTTAAGGGGGAATTGTGTCAATTCCCTCATCTACTAATCACCTGTCTTCAGAAATCTTGGCAATAGTTGTTAAATCTGTGATTGTCAAGAATGCTGCTAAGGAAAAAGCAACCAATGTTTGCACTGCCTCCTACTCAAACAGAAGAAGACCCAGAAGACAATGTTCCAATTGCCTTGAGAAGAAGGACTGCATCAGAAGAGGAACAACGTTAGAAGGAGCTGAAGAGGAAGTAAGCCGCCCCACTCGATTCCAATTTCAAAAGAAGTAAAACCATTTAGAAGAAGAAGAAGAAAGAAGATCTTATTCCAGAAGGCATTGAAGACGACGTAGAAGAAGAAGAAGAAGAATAAGAAGAAGAACCTCTTTCAAAACAGACTAATCAACAGATCGACGACTTCATCGACCCCGTGCACAACCTTAGATGGTTGAACTTGAAATGACAGATAATGTATTATCTTGCTTATCGTTGGGGTGATCTGGACAGAGAGACAGCCTTCAAGTACTTTGAAGCTTTCATGACACAGAAGGATGAAGAATTTCTAAACATCATCATCCAATCTGTAGCAGACAAAAATATCAACATAGTCCTACCAAATTATCCGTGTTGGAGAGCAATTGAAACGACTTCTGGTAAACCTTATCTAAGAGAAGCTGATCTGCTAGTCATGAATATTGGAATGTAAGAAAGAATCTTCGACAGGGATATCTTAAAGGAACTCAAGAAGAGTGTTTATCTAGCTTATGGAGTCTGATGAAGACTGTTGGTCCCAAAGTTGAGTTAAGATTGATTAAGCTAGTAAAAGTCTAGAGGGGAGGGGTGAATAGACTTTTAAAAATCTTTCAAAATATCATAGTTATATGCGGAATAGTGTTCTGTAGTACTGTTCTTACTGGGTCAGATCAATACTTCCAGTTTCAGTTTTATACTCAACTTAGATTTAGATCTTTAATATGTATGTTAAACAAATATCAAATAGTAAGTAAATCAACACACAAGATTTATAGTGGTTCGACAAATGTCTACATCCACTCTCACAACTCCAGTCGTGATATTTTATTAACTCTTCCTTCTTGAGTTTCTTGTGGCTTAAAGTCCCAAGACTAAGACTGTGATCTTATCGATTATACCACCAGGTATATCTTCGATCTACTAGTAATTTCACAAGTAACTAGCATACTTGTTTACAACAAATCACAAACTAAAATAGTAAAGTAAAACTTCTCTAGAATGTAGCCTTTGAATCTTCAATACAATACGATGGCTTCTTCTCTTCTTTGATCTCCTTCAACTCTGTGAGTTCTTGAATACTTGAATTCTCTTTGATTGCTTGAATAGTAGTACTAATAGCAGTAGTCTTTTCAAGTAGAAGATCACACGGTATTTATAGACTTTAGTATGACAGTTAGCAGTTTGTGAAACTAACTCTCAACTAACTCTTAACCGTTTTTGTAACTTATCCTTTTGTAACCGACTTAACTTCTTATCTCCAAGTCAGCATATCTTCTAGTATCTTCAGTTACGCTTTAAATAAGTTTTCCAAACTTATTCTTCAATTACACCAACTCAGCACAGTAAACTACTGTTCTGACTTTTACTGTTCTGAGCCAGTCAACACAGTTCTCAACTTTTGTTATGCGCTTCTTCAGATTACTTCTCTTGTATTTCTGAACTTCATCTTTACTCCTTTAGATAGTCTTCTTATTCTGGAGTAGTCTTCTGATCAATTCTAATATACTGTTCTGAACTTTTACAATGCTGAATACAATTCAATACAAACTTACATATATAAAACCTATCTATACATCATCTGAACTATATACAGAACAATACATTTAAGTCCTATACTATAAGCTGTCTATACAATACATTTATCAGCTTAGTTCCTAACAGTTCATATATCAGATCAGTAACTCATTAAGATCAGTAAACTCAGTTTTCATGTTTTCTTAAGATGACTTAGTTAGGATGACTTTCAACCACATATATCATTAACTTCAAGTTGCTTTTGGCCATCAAAACATATAATCATCAACTAGAATATTGTTCCAAGGATTCATATTCCAACAATTTCCCTCTTTTTGATGAAGTCAAAACTACTTAAATGTTAATAAATCAGTAGTTTAGTAATTAGTTAATCATAACAGTTCATCAAGTCAAAATTCCAGATTCATATTCAGATAAGATCAAATAATTCACATATTACACATAATCACAGAATATGAAATACAGAAATAAAGATAAGGTAATAAATGTTATCTTGTACGCTTGTCCTTCATCTTCATTCTTTAGGTTCAATTCTGAATGCCACATACAGCCTTGCTTTGATGTCCATCATGTGTTGATGATCAATGATGCCTTCATCCTTAATGATCTTCTCAATGATGTTAGCAATCTCCTTGTAATCTGGTTCTCCATCTTCTAATCTTGGAGGATCCCAAAAAGGCTCTTCTGGACACAAAATTGTTATATCAGCAGCACCAGCAGTTAACAAGATGTCTTCCCAGAACTCTCTTGCTATATTGGTCATGAAATCTTGAAAATCATCAAACTATGCTTCTCTGTTTGAATGAAATCCAAATTTCCTAACAATATGATTTGCTATTTGCCATTTTGTCTTAAGATCATTCCAGTAATCAAGATTTTCTGGAAGAACTATAAAATCAACAAAATTCTCATCTTTGAATTTTCCAGTCTTCTTAGATTTCATTTTATTTTTCAAAGATGAAACTCTATTCTCAAATCTTTTACTCAAAGATTCAACATCTTTCAGTTTCTTCTTTTTCAGCTCTTCTTTAGCTTTCTTCTTAACCTTGAATAACTCACTTTTCTTTTGAGCTAACAACTTTTTACAGGATTCAGAAGCTTCAACCATGTGCTCTTCACTAGGTTGATCACTTGTAACCACATGCTTAAGCTTGCTTCTAGATCTGGTTATCCTACCAGTCTCTTTAGTTTCTTTTTCAGCTTCATCATCACTTAGAATGACTTTCCCCCTTCTTTTTCCCGAAGATTCAGCAATGTTCTTCTCAGCACTGGTAACAGCTACACTTTGATCACCAGCAGCTTGTTGTTTCCTCGGCTTGATTTTCTGATTTAGATTGAAAATCTCTTGCTTGAGCTCATCTTGACTTACAACCAATTGAGCTTCTTGAGTCTGAGTCTGCTCCATTACTCTCATTATATTCTCTTCCCCCTTTTTGGCTTCATCCTGCCATTTTTGCAAGGGTACGAGATGTTGCTCCAACTTACTATGCAACTCTTGAGACAACTTTTTCTCTTGCAGCCTATAAAGATCATAAATCTTCGACATAGTGTGCTCCATTATCTATTCATAAGCACTCTCTGCAGTAAGCTTATTAAGCTTCTCAGTAGCATCTTGAAATTGCTTCACAGTTTCTTCCAACTTAGCTTGAAGCTCCTCATTATGCTTTTTCAACAATTCAAAGCTTGAGGTATCTTGAGCTTGATCTGTTCTGACTTTATTCTGAACAGAAATAGGAATAGTAGGCTCTTGAACATCCAAACTTTCTTTAGCACCAGCTTCAGGAATAACTTCAAAAATAAGAACAGGACTACTCTGCACTTCATCAGCCATGTCATGCTCTTCTAACACCCAAGTGTTCTCAATTACTACTGTGTTCTCAAACACCTCAGTAGTATCAGCATCAACATCTAGTGCAGTTCCTTCTTCCATATCCATATCATATTGACATCAGCATCAACATGTTCTTCAGCAGTTTCAATATTTTCCACAAAATAAGAAAATTCAGAAACTCTCTCCACCATCCTAACAACAGATTCTGGAGTTAACAACTCAGTGAAAGAGTAAACACCAGCTGCTTCCTTTTGTTCTTGTTCCCAGTTTCTAAAAACTTCAAAACCTTCCATACCTTCCATCACAACTAAGAGCTCATCAAGATCAACTCTTCTTAGATATACCCAAGTACCAATCCTAAGAATTTTCTCAAAACAGTAGAATTTTCATCTATACCATGGAATTCCTTCAAAATGACATTCCTAAGGTTCATTCTAATCTGTTCTTCTTTATGACAAATAACATATTCCATCAAACACGCAGGTTTATGGTCAATATGTTCAGGTTCAGGGGATGAATGGATATGAAAAAGGTTTAAATTCAGATTCAGTAGAGTGAACATGAATAGGGTCAAGAGATAAATGAGGAGTGGATTGATTTTGTTGAGGACTAACTTGAGGAGTGGATTGAGGAGATGTGTTCTAGGGAGTAAAAGTAGGACTGTTCTGATGAATGTGTGAGTAGTGAACTGACTCATCAGAATGATTAGCATGTTGATCAATGGGTTGGGCTGGGATATGATCAGAATTTGAAGGGGTGGAAGAAGTGTTCTTAGGCTCTCTCATAGGTCCAGTAAGACCTCTACATTTTGTTCTTTTATGAATAACAACAAGGCTTGGAGAACTTACCTCTCTGTCAGACTGTTCTGGGGTCGCCTTTCCAGTCACAATCTTCTTAGCCCTGACACAGTGAGGATCATGTCTTGCCTTTGATCTCACTTCAGGTTGATCATCATCAGATCGTGTTGGTCCTGAAAGGAGTATATAACAAGTGTATGGGGGGGGGGAATACACTTGTATGCAATTCTTTACAACTTTTGATCAAACCAGAGCTCAGCAAGGTTGTCTTGGACAACTCTGCTGAAGATGATTAACTCTTCTAAGATAATCAAACTACTAAGTACTATTGAGTACTTAGTTGAATAACTATCTAAAGGAGTTATATGTGCGGAATAGTGGTTGGCCCTTTAAGTTTAGACTCCTTAAGATTCTGAAATCACTTTGCCAATCCAAAACAGTCCAGTTAAGCTTCAGGGAACTTGTCCAAATCTGTTTTGCACAGTCTTTGAATATGTATCTTTGAAAGATCAGTTTTGTGTGCAGTGTTGAATGAATGTAAGTACTTGTAAAGTAAATCAACACAAGAGTTTATAGTGGTTCAGAGACTCAAGCTCCTACATCCACTTTCCCTGATTTAACAGGATAATTCCTTCACTCTTGGAATTAACTTGTTTTATAGTGCCAAGGTGCACTTGATCAAGAACACCACTCCTTGGTGAATTGATCCCTAGGATGTCTAGAGTCCTAGTACCCTCTTCTCAACTCAGAACTGAAACTGTTCTTCTCTCAACAGTCAGCTCCTACCACTTCTACTACTACAACCTTTTCACTTTCTCACTTGAAAGGAATAAGGATTGAAGTAAGGTTCCAACTAATGAGATATCCTTTACAATGGAGATCAGTGTATAAGGATAGGATATCTCTCTAAGCTTGTGTATGAATATACAATGAGTTCAGCTTAGAAGAAGTGTTTGAAGACTAAGATAGTCTTTTGAAAGCTTGAATGTTCTATGAGCTTCAGAATACTTGAGTAGATGGATTCTGTTGAGGTTAGTTGGATGCTTTCAAATGGTCTTCACACTTCTGTATTTATAGACAAAATGGAGGATTTGCCCGTTGGAGAGGCAGCCCCAAATTGCTATAAATGTCTTCCTTGAGTTCTTCAAACTGGAAGACAGATTCTTGATAGTGACATGTCCTCATTTGGGTAATAAACGGCTTGTAAGACTTTGTCTTCATTCTGCAACACTTTTCCCAATGTTTGACTTCTTGTTAGGACTTGGACATGGCTTCTGAAGGTTGATCCAATGATAGGACAACATTCCTTATCATCTGGACAACTCTCCTTATCACTATCAGCAGTTTTGCTTTTCAGCAAGGTTGGCTTGCTCTTCTTCAGATGACTTGGATCTTTCCCTTTATTTCACTCCAAGATGATCTTGGCATATTGCATTTCTTTAGGGTATGGTTGTCCTTAATTCTTCAGCATAGTTGACCTTCAACCTTTAGAGTATCTGTTCTGATTCAATCTTGCTGAGACAACTCTTCTGGACAACTCTTCTGATCAGCATATTTGGTCTTTTAGCATCAGAGCATTTTACACATAGAGTTGGCTTCTCTGGACAACTCTCCTGATCAAAAGCCTTTGAGTAGCTTTGTCCTTTTGAGCTAGGTAAGCTTGTTCTTGCATATGGCTAGCTTCTTTGGACAACTCTCCTGATCAGATTCATTAGGCTTGTCCTTTTGATTTTACTAATCTTGCATATGGACAGCTTCTTTGGACAACTCTCCTGATCAGAGCATTTGGTTTTCCATAGAGTGTCCTTGTTCTTAAGTGATTGTTCCAGAATTTGAGCCTTGAGGGGACTTGATCTTGATCATCTTCAAGGTATAGGTTCCCCCTCAAATTGTGCATCTAATTGTCTAAGAGCTGCCTAACATTTCAGCTTCTCATCTAGCCTATAATCTATATGTTCTAACATTTCTAGAACATATTTATCTTGACTTAGGCATGTCTCAGGGGGTTTTGGTATTAGATCAAAACATATCTCATTTTATTCCCAACAATTTCCCCCTTTTTGATGATGCCAAAACCTACACTATCTAAGCAAAAGTGACTTGTTTACACCTATTACATGTATCTTCAGAAGACATGACTAAGGTCAATATTCCTGAAAAGATAATGTGTTAGTGTATTCACTGTTTTTGTTGCAAGTAGGTTTCAAGATAGGCATAGAGAGATTTCTTGTAATAATGTATCTTGATTCAAAAGTGGTTCAACTATCATTCATAAAGAAAAATCGTTACAAGCATGTTGATAGTTGAAGATAACTTATCAGAGCATGGAATCATTACAAATCAAGACATACTAAACATAAGATCAGAGCAAAATAGACTATTTCAGGTATCAGAGCTTTAACACCTAGAGCTAACTAATACAAGATATTCCAGATAGCAAAGTAGAATGCATCAATTCTTGTATCAGATCATTCTAAATCATATCAGAGCAAACAGCATGTCAATGCACATATCAGCAGGCTTGTCCAATTTCAGCAGATTTGACCACATAGCAAAAATATCTTCAGATAAGATAATTTTTCACCCAGAAAAAGTCAGAAGACTTAGCCATTCAAAGATCATCCTCAGGAGGTGGCAGCATCCCATATTGTGCCCACACTCTCCTCTTGAGTGCCATGGCTTCCTGGTTGGTTCCTTTAGGTCCAAGGGTCATCTTGTTCAACTTCAGAATTTCTGTGAACTCCCTTAGGATCCTTGCTTGGTCAATCCATCCTTCAAGCTTTGGAGGCATATAGATGATAGGCTTGGGAGCATTGAGTTCAATTCTTGCAATGTCAGCAGCTGCAAGTAGTTGTTGATACAACTCTCTGTAGTATTCTAGCATGAACTTAGTGAAGGCAGAGTTTGCATCTCCTCCATTCCATCTGTCAATGACATAATAGTCATAGACAAACTCCCTTTTGGCCTCTTCCCATGTATCATTCAGTTGAATTGGCACCCATTTATCCAAGTGTGGATATTTGGTGTCCATTGGGATTAGAAGCTGAGGCTTCATCTTGCTATAAGTTGCTCTCCTCCTTCTTGGTTTCTGAAAGTTTGCTCTTCTTTCATCTCTTGCTCTGTTGGCTTCTTCCATCAGATCCATTTTCTCTTGGGCCCTCATCATGGCCAATTTCTGTTGTCTTTCAGGGTCTTTGCCATACCCTTCATGAAACAGCTTTGATGGATCATGGGCTAGGACAGTTGTCTTCTTCTTAGGTTCAGGTCCAAATCCTTCAGCAAATAATTCTTCAATGTCTTCAGTGGACTTGGGACCTTCAGTAATTTTGCCAGATTCAGAAGACTTGTCCTGTTCAGTAGCTTTGGGCTCTTCAGCAGTTTTGGCTTTCTTGGATGTAGGCTCATCCTCATCAATTCTGAATTCAGGTGGAAGATCAAGACTGCTAGGAAAGTCAGTGAATGTTTCAATTTGTCTTTTCTTTCCTTTTGCCCTCTTGATCTTTCCTCTAGTTTGGACACCTTCATCATCTTTGTCCAAACCAGACACTTCACCACCTGGTCTCTGCTGTAACCTCATCCTTTGTTCTTGAGCTGAGGCCATAGAATTCTTCAAAGCAAGTGCTAATTGCTCTTCTTCATTCAATTCTTCCAAATTCAGCACTTCAGGCTCTTTGCCTTTTCCTTCAGCAACTTTGTCTTTTTCTTTGACTGGGCTCCCAATTACCAAGGCACCTTTTGCTCTAGCTCTTTCCCTTTCCCCCTTTTTGGCAGCATCAAAACACTGGGGCTTGAGGTCACTCATTGTTGAGGCCATCAGGGATTGGGCCTGGTTTAGGGACTTCATCTCTTCCAACAAATACACATTTTCATCATGTATATCTTGCATTTTATCACTGCTCAAGCTAAGAAAAGCTAGAACAGGCTTCATCTTTTGTTGGACAACCTCCTCCATGGTTGCTTTCAGAGATGCATCCAGTTGGGCTTTGAGAAGCTCAGTTAGGTTGGCCACTGCACCTTCAGCAATGTTGGCCAACACATCTTGGGAAAACTTTTCAGAGGCTGCTTTCACCATAGCTAGCCTTTGCTCTTCAGCTCTTCTCTTTTGCAATGCAGTCTTCTTTCCAATAGCTTGTTTGACAGTGAGCCTGAGAGCTTTGACATTAGTATTGTGATTGTCTCTCAGCAGCTTTTGCTCTTTCTTGACCTCCTCTGAGATGGCTTCCATGGTGGATTTGGCATTCTGAACTTCAGTGGAAATGGTTTGGAGACCTGTTTCCACACCACTGATCCTTGCTTCAAGGGTTGGTAGCACAACATCTTCAGAGCCAGTGAGCCTCATTTCTACAGATGCTAGAGTCCTTCCTTGCTCATTTAATGCTCCTGAGGTTTCAGCATAAGCAGATTTGACTTGATGAGCCAAGGAGTCCAACTTCTCTGATTGCATCCCAAGTAAGGCCTGAGTTGAGCCTGTATCTACTTGGATAGGTGCATCTGTTAAGAATTCATCTGCAAAAATTTGATCAAGAGAGATACCTGCAACATTAGACAAGTCAAACAAGTTAGGAAATAAGCACTCATCACCCTCAATTTCTTTTGTATAAGACTCTGATACATCAGCAGTCTTCTTCTCATTTTCAACTTGTTCTTTTCTCCCTTCTTTAATAATGTTCTCACTCAAGGAATCAGGCCTCCTCTCATCAAGGGATTCTTGAAGTTCAGATTTGACTTCAAGAATAACCTGTCCTTCCTCACTTATTCCACCCTCATATGGTGGTACACTCACTATCTTAGTGATGACTACCTCTCTTTCATCCTCAACTCCCTCTGATTTTTCAACTATTCTCTCATTTTCAACTCCTTCTCCTAAACCTGCAGCATCTTCACCCTCAACAGGGTTCAAAGATGGCAGTTGTGAGGAGATCACAGTGCTTATCTCAGCAGCCACTGAGTCATCCTGAATGATTAAGGGCTGATCAGTGTCCAACTCTTCTGACACTGAATAGGCCTTAATCAAACTAGCCTCTAGTACAGGAACCTCAACATCTTTAGGCTGTGCCTTGGGTTCAGAAGAACCTTCATTGGCAGATGTGTCTTTGGTTGTGTTACCACCCTTGGTCAACACCTCTGAAGATACAGAGCCTTTCCTATGATAGGTTTTAGGAGGGTTTGAAAGTCTGTCTGCTATAGAAGACTTGGGTTGAAAGGGTTCAGGGAGGTTGGCTTGAGGGGTTTCAGAAGGGTTGAGATTTGAAGGGTTTGAGGGATCATCAGGGGAATCATCATCATTGGAGCTACTGTCAGGGTGTTTGATTCCCTTGGCTTTTCTTTCTTTCTCCTCCTCAATCTTATCAGCTACCAGCTTTGCAAAAATCTCCTCATCAATGAGAAATCTTGTCTTTGAAACTCCAGCAAAGTGTAGCAATCTGTTCTCCTCTATTTGCCACCAGTTTGCACCCTTATCTTGGATGACTTGTGATATTTCCATCATAGACTTGTCTTTTACATCAACAAGCATCCTTAGATCATGAAATATCTTCTGAATTCTTGGAAATTCAGCAAGTTGTGGATACAAACTGTCCACAGTAGCCTTTGCTCCTCCTCTGAGCATACTTTCATAAGTATACTCCTCCTCACCTCCACTTGAATGAGGACTTTGGGTTATAGGGGAGTTGGCTCTGGGTTCTCCTAGAGTGGCTTCAGGCAGGTTAAGTTCAGGGATGTTGGCTTCAGAAGGGTTAGGCTCAAATGAAGGTACTTCAGTTGCTTTAGAGAGCAATGAATCTGAAGGGGCTTTACTCAGGGGGGTTGGCTCATTGAGTGCATGTTCTAAGAGCTTTGAATAATTGAGCATGGATGAGTCAAGGGGAGACAGGAGTCTTGTCTCATCTACTACTAAATCTGCAAGCACATCAATGCCACTTCTTTGCACATTCCCTTCTGGAGAATATCTCTTAGTGAGATTTACAGGGGTAATGGGTTGGTTGGAAGGGGTGAAATGGGTTTCAGGGGAGTTGGGTTCAAGGTTCTGAGTTTCAGGGAGGTTGGCCTCTATAGGTTGACCTTCAGGGACTTTGGATTCTGGAGTTCCAGAACCAGATGAATTAGTCCTTGACATGGATTTGGTCCTGCTTTCAGCTCTGCTCTCCCTTAGAGCCAATTGAAGAGACCTTTCTTCTTGAAGCTCCAACACCTTCTCAGTAGGTTTGGCCCTTCTCTTGCTGGCCCTACTGCTTCCACTTCCTTCCTTCTCAGGGACAACTTCCCTGATTCTCTTATCACCCTTCTTCTTTTGCCTAGTCTCATTGTACTTCCTCCTCAACTCTTCTGAGTGGTCAGAAGGCACACTCACTCCCTCTTCTGCCACTGCATCAACTTCAGCTGATGCTCCTGAGGCTTCTCTTGAAGACAATTGAGACATTTTTCTTGTTTTGACAGCCCTGGCCTTTGTTCTCTTTTTCATCTTAGGCTTCTCTTCCTCCTGTTCTTCAGCAGGTTTGGCCATAAGCATCCTTCTCTGTTCAGTTTTCTTGCTAAGCTTTATGAACAAGATCTTCTGGGCTGGGAGGGGCTTTGCAAAGGTCTGCATTTGAGAATAGTGGGAAAACCTCTCAATCAACAAGCTTGCCCTGGTGCAATACTTGATTTTCCCTTCTAGCACCACCTTATTGTGGGTTTTCACCTTGAATTTTGCATTCTCCTTCATCATCTCAGACATGATGAAGGTCCTCCAATCAAAATTAATGCCCTTATCACTGGCATCAATAATGGCAGCCATGATTCTGATTCTAGGATGGCTGACCTGCTCCAAGCTTCCAGTGTTGCTTAAGAGGCTCTTAGCAACCACCTCAAAGAGATTGAGAAACTCTGGCTTGAGAGTCTTCTTGTTTTGTGTTGAAGAGATGGAGCCTGGAATTAATAGCCATTCTTGGGCTATCTCATCTTCATGGCCAGTACCATAAACTTCTGGATTCCTTCCCTCATAAGGCAATCCAAAAGCTCCTTCCAGATCCTCTGAGGAGAATTTTACTCTGTGGAATCTCTCTTCTTCCTCTCCTTCTGCAGTGTAAGATAATCTGGTTGATACTTCACCATCTTCAGGTTTGCCTCTCCACTTGAGGAAGGCAAAGAATTCTGCCATGTAGCTCTCCAAGCAAGAGCTTGGTCTTTCCTCCATGAACTTTTGAAGTCCAGCTCTCCTCAACCATCTCAAGGTTGGTGTGATTTCAGGATCCTCACTCTCAAAAGATACTATTGGCTCAAAATGAAGACTGTTTTTATTGCTTAGGTAGCCAAAATCAAGGTCTAGAGCCTTGTTAGAGAAATCAACAAACATCTCTGGTTTAACTTTGGGGGCCATTGAAATTTGCAGAGAAAGCTTTGAGAAAGTTTGAAGAAAATTTTGAGTTAGGGTTTCGAATACTTGGGGAAGAAGTGTTTGTGGGTATCTTAAGACTTGTGAATATTCTAAAAAGAATGTTTGTCAATGAGTTGGTGAGTCTTGATACAATTCAAAGGTGAGCAAAAATGGAAATCCAAAATGGACGGCTAGGATTGATTTCAGGGGAGTTGTCCATTTTTGATCCAATGGTCAAAAACCAATGTAACAGTAACAAACTGTTTTATTCAAAACGTGGGTGGTTTTTAATGTTTGTTAAAGGCTGGGGGTTTTTCGAGATAGATCATGTCCCAAAAAGTTTAATGCAAACAAGAGTTAAATCTTAGCATTTAATGCATGGAAAGTGACCTTTTGAGTGGGAGACAAATTAAATCCCAGAAAGGTGAAAGCTGTATTTCAATGGGACAGATTTCGAAATAGGTATTGATCACCAAAAATAGGTGCTTATCATACCAAGATTTGGTTTGATAGCTAGGACAACTTATCTGACCCTACATGGACAAGTGTCCTGAAAAGCTGTGGACAAGTGTCCTGAAGAGGTAAGGTCATATTTCTGATTTTCAGTAGACTTGACCAAGTCTGCTGAAGTTTGAGTTTATTTCCCCCTCAATCAATGAACTTCTTTGGACTCAGTTTTCCAACTTCCCTGGATCAAGAAGTCCCAACTCTGCTGATAATTCCAGGAACCTTGCCTCTGCAAGTGGCTTAGTTAGTATATCAGTTTTTTTATGGTCTGTGTGAATTTTCACCAACTTGATATCCTTCTTCTCCACATGATCTCTAATGAAGTGATGCTTGATGTCCACATGTTTGCATCTTGTGTGCAAGACAGGATTTTGTGATATAGCAATGGCACTATTGTTATCACAGAAAATTGGCACTTCAGTAGAGTTGACTTTGTAGTCTCTGAGTTGTTGTCTTAGCCAAAGGATTTGAGCACAACAACTTCCAGCAGCAACATATTCAGCTTCAGTGGTGGAGGTGGCCACTGTATTTTGTTTCTTGGAGAACCAAGATATGAGTTTGTTGCCCAAGAATTGACAAGTCCCTGAGGTGGACTTTCTGTCAATCCTACATCCTCCATAATCAGCATCTGAGTAGCCAGTTAGCTCAATATTGTCATCAGCAGGGTACCAAAGGCCTAGATTCTCAGTGCCTTTGAGGTACCTCAAGATCCTCTTTGCAGCCTCAAGGTGGCTTTTCTTAGGATTTGCTTGAAACCTTGCACAAACACCTACTGCAAAGGTGATATCAGGTCTGCTGGCAGTGAGATAGAGGAGTGATCCAATGATTCCTCTATACTCAGTGGAGTTGGTTGGAACACCACTTTCATCAGGATCCATCTTCCAATTAGCATTCATGGGGATCCTTACTGGCTTGCTTGATGTACACCCAAATTTCTTGATCATTTCTCTGGTGTACTTAGCTTGGTTGATGAAGATTCCTTCTTTTGTTTGCTTGACTTGTAGACCCAAAAAGAAATTCATCAACCCCATCATGGACATCTCAAACTTACTTTGCATGAGCTTGGAGAATTTCTCACACAGCTTCTCATTAGGGGATCAAAAAATTATGTCATCTACATAAATTTGGACAAGCAAGATGTCCTCTCCTTCAGAGATTCTAAAGAGAGTTCTGTCCACAGTTCCCTTGGTGAATCCATGATCCAAGAGGAATTGTGACAGTGTGTCATACCAAGCCCTAGGGGCTTGCTTGAGTCCATATAGAGCTTTCTTCAGTCTGTAAACTTGGTTTCCAACTTCAAAACCTGGTGGTTGCTCTACATAGACTTCTTCTTTCAAGACTCCATTTAGAAAGGCACTCTTGACATCCATTTGGTACACTTTGAACCTCTTGTGTGCTGCATAGGCTAGAAAGAGCCTTATTGCTTCCAGCCTTGCCACAGGTGCAAATGTCTCATCATAGTCAATGCCTTCATGTTGGCAATAGCCTTTTGCCACTAGTCTTGCTTTGTTTCTGACAATCACATCATTCTCATTCTTTTTGTTCTTGAATACCCATTTGGTTCCAATAACATCTTGATGTGAAGGTCTATCAACCAGTTCACATACTTCATTTCTGGTGAATTGGTTGAGTTCTTCCTGCATGGCTGTGATCCAATTTGCATCTTGAAGTGCTTCCTCAATGTCACTAGGTTCTTGTTCTGACAAGAAACAACAGAATAGAGCACTTTCACCATGAAATCTTCTAGTTTTGACTCCAATACTTGGATCACCAAGTATCAGATCAGTAGGATGGTCAGAAAACCAAGTCCTTCTTTTTCTGATCTCTTCAGTAGAGTTGTCCTCTACTGAAGGTGAGTCATTTTGATCATAAAATTCAGGATAATTTAATGCAGGATCTAATTCAGGATTATAATCAGGGGTGTTGTCCTCAATGTCAGGGACATTGGCATTTTCAACATTTTGAGTTCCCCCTTGATTATTTGACCCATTAACTACCTCAGCAGGAACTGCTTCTTCATTGGTAGTTGTTACCTGGATGTGAACTGGGATTGGATCATTCAGTTCACCATTTCCATCAGTGGTGTTTGTCTCAGGAAGGTTGCCTTCAGGGTTGTTGTCCAATGTGATCTTTTCAGGCAGATTGTCTTGAACAACATTTATGAATTCAGTGTCTTTGTCTTTAAGGCTTAGTCTGGTTGTCCTCTGTGTGATTTCTTCAGGTTCCAAATGATCATTCCTGATCTCAAAGATAGACTCATCAAACACAACATGAGGTGTTTCTTCCACTATAAGGGTTTTCTTGTTGTAGACTCTGAAAGCTCTACTGATTTGAGAGTATCCAAGGAATACTCCCTCATCAGCTTTGCTGTCAAAGGCTTTCAAATGTTCTTTCCCATTATTGTGAATGAAACATTTACAACCAAATATATGAAAATATGACACTTTAGGCATTCTTCCTTTCCAGAGTTCATAGGGGGTTTTGCCTTGCCCCTTTGTAATCAAACATCTATTATGAGTATGGCATGCAGTATTTATAGCTTCAGCCCAAAACCTCTTAGGTAATTTTGAATCAGCAATTAAGGTTCTAGCAGCTTCTTTTAAGGTCCTATTCCTTCTTTCTGCAACTCCATTTTGTTGAGGGGTTCTTGCTGCTGAGGTTTCATGAGCTATCCCATTAGATGAGCAATACTCATTGATGTAAGAATTTATGAACTCAGTGCCTTTATCAGATCTTATCTTGATAATGCTAAGGCTTCTCTCATTTGACAATCTCTTAAGAAGTTCAGGTAGTTTGACTTGTGTTTCCTTCTTATTAAGGAGAAATACTACCCATGTGAACCTAGAGAAGTCATCTACTACCACCAATGTGTATTTTCTACCATTTATGCTTGTAGGGGTAATTGGTCCAAACAGATCCATATGTAGAAGTTCAAGTACCCTTTCAGTGGAGATGACTGGTTTTCCTTTGAATGAGGCTTTAATCTGTTTTCCTTCTTGACATGGCTTACACACATGTTCTTTAATGAAAACCTCATTAGGTAGTCCTTTAACTAATGCATTTCTAGCAAGTTTATTCATAGATTTGAAGTTCAGGTGGTTTAGCCTTTTGTGCCATAACCAACTTTGTTCACTAGAACTTTTAGCAATAAAACATGCAGCATCAGTAGACTTGTCCCAGTCTGCAAAATACACATTTCCCTTCCTAGTTCCAGTCAATAGAGTTTGTTGAGTTTTATCCTTAATTAGACACTTTCCACTTGAGAACTCAACATTAAAATCTTTATCACAGAATTGACTGATACTTAGGAGATTATATTTGAGACCAGATACATAAGATACATTGGTTACTTTGATGTTACCAATCATCAAAGTACCATAACCTTTTGTAGTTGCTTGTGAGCTGTCTCCAAAGGTGACATTTGGGCCTTCTTTTTCAATAAAGTCAGAGAGGAGTTCCTTGTTTCCCGTCATGTGCCTTGAGCATCCACTGTCAAGGTACCATGCTGTCTTTTTGTTCATGCTCCTCTTCTTGTGGCCCAATGGTACCTGCATTTAGATAGGTTTAGGTACCCTTTGAGTTTTGGGTCCTGAGAGGTTAGCTGTACCTTTGGGAACCCAAACTTGCCTAATAACCCTGATTGATTCAAGGTGGCTAAGTTGATTTCCTTGTGTATCAACATACACTGTCTTTCCCTTAAATGCCTTTGGGAAAGTATGTGTGAATGTGTTAAATCTGTAAGTTTCAGAGGAGTTGTCCACTCTCCTGAACTTATGAGTTCTTTGTGCAGCTTGATGAAATCTTTGAGGAAAGGCATTTTTATGACCATTACCCTTTGGCATGAAGGGTTTTGGTTGTCTCATTTTATTCCGCCTTAGAGGGTAGTTTTCCTTAGGTCTATTCAGCTGAGGCTTTCTCAGATGAGTTGGCCTAGGCTGATTATACCTTGGGTAACTCCTCTGAACATTGTTCAGGAGAGTTGCCCTTCCATTTGGTCTACTCTGCTGACCAATATTCCTCTTGTGTTCAGGAGCCTTGACCTTTTCCAAAGGTTTGGGTCTAGTCTCCTGAAGCACTTGAGTAGGCATTTCATTCAATTTGCCCTTTCATTTGTTCAGTGGCTGAATTATTTCATTTTCAGCTTGTTGTGCCACTGATTTAACAAAGATTTTCTTAGTGTTACTTGTAGAAGCAACACTAAGACAAGGTGAAGATTCAAATGGATCAAAACCCAATCCACTTCTTTGAGCCATAGGTCTTTGGTAACTTTGAATTTCCTCTATTGCTCTAGAGGATTTGTTCAAAGCAGACATCTTTAATTTCAGGCTCTCTTCACTTGATTTAAGAATATCATATTCATGTGAGAGGTTTTCAAATTTGGCATTCAGAATTTTTAGTTCAAAATCTTTTCTTTTCTGAGAAAGTAGTTGATTATCAATCTCTTTTTGTTGGTCAACTATCCTGAGATTTGCTTCCTCAAGCTCTCTCAAGACTTGTTGATTCAACTTAGTAGACTTGAGATCAACAGCTACCTCAGAGTTCTTGGTTAGTTCAGTAGCCAATCTTTCATTTTCTCTCACACAATTGTCATGAAATTCTTGTAATCTAGTGAAATCTTCCATTAACTTTCCTAAGGAAAGTTTCAGGTTAACCTCACTAGTGTTTTGTGAGATGAATGATGGTGAACTAGAAGTAGAGGATACCTCATCATCCTCAAGAGCCATGTTGCAAACATTATCATCATCTTCACTGTTGGAGAATAGTCCATCAGAAGAGTTGAAGCTCTCAGCACTATCAGATTCTTCACCAGCCATCATGGCCTTTCTATTGGTGAACTTTCTGTCTCTTTTAGCTTGTCTCTCTCTTCTTTCTTTAGAGCTCAATTCAGGGCAGTCATACTGAAAGTGCCCTTTCTTTTTGCAATTATAGCACAGGTCTTCATCATCATCCTTCTTGGATTCTTCTCTTCTCTTAGATGAAGAAGGATCAGCTCTACTGGATCTTCTCCTATCAGAGGACTTGTCCTCTGATCTTTTCTCTTCAGGCTTTTTGTCCTCAGCCTGAACTTCAGGGGAGTTGTATCTTCTCCTGAATTTGTTGTCTTGGTAGAATTTCTTGTATCTACCAAACCTTGTGTTGAGCTTGTCAAACCTTCTGGCCATCAAGGCTAGTTCTTCCTTCATTTCAGTCTTAGATACTGTCTTTGATGATCTGGGAGTGGGTTGCATTTCTGGTTCAGCAACTTTGGCTTTGAATGCCACTCCCTTAGTAGGATTTGAAGGTTCCTCAACATGCTTTCTTCTATTGAGGTCAAACTCATAGGCTTTGAGTTCTGAGAATATTTGTTGCATGGGCATGGTGGAGAGATCTTTGGTATTCTGCATCATTACAGCATAGACATCCCACTTTTGAGTGAGACTTCTCAGGATTTTCAGTCCAACCTCTCTCTTGGTGTAGACCTTGCCCAATGAGTTAATTTCATTCATCACATCAGTGAATCTACCAGCAAATTTGTCAATGGACTCATCAGACTCCATTGAAAATTGTTCAAACTTCTGCACAGCAACTTGGAGCTTGTTCTCCTTGATCTTTTCAGTGCCTTCACACATTTCAGCAAGGGTATCCCAAATTTCTTTGGCTGTGGTGCAGTGGTAGACTCTACCCATAACTGCATCTGGAATTGTTTGATAGAGGGTGTTCATGGCAAGATAATTCAGATTATCTTTCCTCTTTTCATCAGCAGTGAAGTCATCTTCATCTTTGGGAATCAGTTCCCTTATATCTGCTCTTTGCTCATCTGTCAATCTGGGGTTAGTTTGAGTAAACACAAAAGGTCCTCTTGTGATTACTCTAAGCATATCAGTGTGAAGAGATGCAAGATGAGCCCTCATTCTAATTTTCCAGAAATCATAATTGTCTATTGAAAACATGGGCAGTTTCTGATGAGAGATATGGTTGACTGGATTTGTGGCCATATTGTCCAATCCTTGAACAGCAGGGGGAGGAACAGCATTGTTGTTGGCCATATTTCAATAAGAATCAGTCAATCAATAAGTGGTGGATTTCAGATAGAGATTAGTTCAGTGACCACACTAAATATGTGAGTTTTGAAAATCAAGATGGATTTTCAGAAGCAGTGGTCTTTGAACCCCTGCTCTGATACCACTTGTTGGTCCTGAAAGGAGTATATAACAAGTGTATGGGGGGGGAATACACTTGTATGCAATTCTTTACAACTTTTGATCAAACCAGAGCTCAGCAAGGTTGTCTTGGACAACTCTGCTGAAGATGATTAACTCTTCTAAGATAATCAAACTACTAAGTACTATTGAGTACTTAGTTGAATAACTATCTAAAGGAGTTATATGTGCGGAATAGTGGTTGGCCCTTTAAGTTTAGACTCCTTAAGATTCTGAAATCACTTTGCCAATCCAAAACAGTCCAGTTAAGCTTCAGGGAACTTGTCCAAATATGTTTTGCACAGTCTTTGAATATGTATCTTTGAAAGATCAGTTTTGTGTGCAGTGTTGAATGAATGTAAGTACTTGTAAAGTAAATCAACACAAGAGTTTATAGTGGTTCAGAGACTCAAGCTCCTACATCCACTTTCCCTGATTTAACAGGATAATTCCTTCACTCTTGGAATTAACTTGTTTTATAGTGCCAAGGTGCACTTGATCAAGAACACCAGTCCTTGGTGAATTGATCCCTAGGATGTCTAGAGTCCTAGTACCCTCTTCTCAACTCAGAACTGAAACTGTTCTTCTCTCAACAGTCAGCTCCTACCACTTCTACTACTACAACCTTCTCACTTTCTCACTTGAAAGGAATAAGGATTGAAGTAAGGTTCCAACTAATGAGATATCCTTTACAATGGAGATCAGTGTATAAGGATAGGATATCTCTCTAAGCTTGTGTATGAATATACAATGAGTTCAGCTTAGAAGAAGTGTTTGAAGACTAAGATAGTCTTTTGAAAGCTTGAATGTTCTATGAGCTTCAGAATACTTGAGTAGATGGATTCTGTTGAGGTTAGTTGGATGCTTTCAAATGGTCTTCACACTTCTGTATTTATAGACAAAATGGAGGATTTGCCCGTTGGAGAGGCAGCCCCAAATTGCTATAAATGTCTTCCTTGAGTTCTTCAAACTGGAAGACAGATTCTTGATAGTGACATGTCCTCATTTGGGTAATAAACGGCTTGTAAGACTTTGTCTTCATTCTGCAGCACTTTTCCCAATGTTTGACTTCTTGTTAGGACTTGGACATGGCTTCTGAAGGTTGATCCAATGATAGGACAACATTCCTTATCATCTGGACAACTCTCCTTATCACTATCAACAGTTTTGCTTTTCAGCAAGGTTGGCTTGCTCTTCTTCAGATGACTTGGCTCTTTCCCTTTATTTCACTCCAAGATGATCTTGGCATATTGCATTTCTTTAGGGTATGGTTGTCCTTAATTCTTCAGCATAGTTGACCTTCAACCTTTAGAGTATCTGTTCTGATTCAATCTTGCTGAGACAACTCTTCTGGACAACTCTTCTGATCAGCATATTTGGTCTTTTAGCATCAGAGCATTTTACACATAGAGTTGGCTTCTCTGGACAACTCTCCTGATCAAAAGCCTTTGAGTAGCCTTGTCCTTTTGAGCTAGGTAAGCTTGTTCTTGCATATGGCTAGCTTCTTTGGACAACTCTCCTGATCAGATTCATTAGGCTTGTCCTTTTGATTTTACCAATCTTGCATATGGACAGCTTCTTTGGACAACTCTCCTGATCAGAGCATTTGGTTTTCCATAGAGTGTCCTTGTTCTTAAGTGATTGTTCCAGAATTTGAGCCTTGAGGGGACTTGATCTTGATCATCTTCAAGGTATAGGTTCCCCCTCAAATTGTGCATCTAATTGTCTAAGAGCTGCCTAACATTTCAGCTTCTCATCTAGCCTATAATCTATATGTTCTAACATTTCTAGAACATATTTATCTTGACTTAGGCATGTCTCAGGGGGTTTTGGTATTAGATCAAAACATATCTCATTTTATTCCCAACAGATCGGTACATTGATCCACTAGATTCTTGCTCTTCTTGGAATTTCTGTTGCTGTTGCTCAAACTCCACAGACTCTTTCTTAAAGAGAAATTTTTCTTGATGAAATCTCTTTGGTGAACTCTAAATAGCTTTATTACTCACTGTAAGCACATTAAATTTGCACCCAATCAAATGATGACACGTGGACAAATATATATTAAAATCAAATTAATTTACTATATTAAATTAAATTTGCCCAGTGGGACCTCTCTACCTCTCATCTCTTCTCTTCCCAAGAAAAAAATTCAAAGACCATCAAGATGTCTCAACGCAAGATCTTGTTTATAAGGACAAGTCTTTCCGAGACTATTGATGTCAACGTCGTCACAAGAAGCATGACGAAGAGACCGTTGTCCTATGTTTTTTCAGAAGGAAATACTTCAACTAAAACGACTGCAAACCAGCCTCCACACTACGTTGCCGAAGGTGAAGAAAACAACTATACTATTTCGACTCCTCGCTCCACATCAAATTCTTCGTCGACTTCAAGTATTGCTCCGGTGATGATGACGAATGCCTCGACTATTGAGGAGCAGCTTGCTAGCATCATGAAAGCTATTGAGGGGCTATCAAAACACGTCCAAAATCAAGACACCCAAATTACTCATCTTATGAATGGGGTGGATAATGGTGACACGAGTCGTACCAATGGGAAACTAATCGAGGAACAGGACGACGCCGAAACCTCAACCAAGCATCGTGCAACAGAAAATGAACCCGCCGCTAAAGATTTGATTATTTCTTCTGATAGAGGGATGGACGTCAATCAACTCAAGGAAATCATATTGGATACGGTGAAAGGTAGACATGGAGAAGGATTAAAATCATCTTTCACCTATACCAAGCCGTATACTAAAAGAGTTGACAACTTGAGGATGCCAACAAGCTATCAACCTCCAAAGTTTCAACATTTTGATGGCAAAGGAAACCCAAAGCAGCATGTGGCTCATTTCGTCGAAACTTGCAATGATGCTGGAACTTTTGGTGATCACTTGGCCAAACAGTTTGATTGCTCTTTGAAAGGAAACGTTTTCGATTGGTACATCGATTTGGAGGCTAACTCTATCGATAGTTGGGATCAGATGGAGCAAGAATTTCTAAACTGTTTCTACAGCACAAGGTGAACGGTTAGCATGATCGAACTGACCAACACTCGTCAAATGAAAGATGAGCCAGTGATTGATTATATCAATCGATGGAGAAACTTAAGCCTTAACTGTAAGGATATGTTGAGTGAATCTTCCGCAATCGAAATGTGCATTCAAGGAATGCAATGGGGCCTCCGATACATCCTACAAGGAATCCGGCCAAATACTTTCGAAGAATTAGCAACAAGGGCTCACGACATGGAGTTAAGCATGTTTTCTAGTGGAGTCGCATCACCACTGATTCAAGAGTCTCCCAGTAAAGCTTATGTTAAACCTTCATATAAGGAACACATTACAGATGTGCCTCGAGACTGGGGGCAAAGCGGGTTGACATTGAAAGACATGCGACAAAAACAATATCCATTTTTAAACTCCGACGTCTCTGGAATATTTGATGATCTGCTAGAGGCAAAGCTCATTGAGTTGCCTAAGATGAAACCACCGGAAGAAGCTGGAAAAGTTGATGACCCGAAATATTGCAAGTATCATCAACTAATAGGCCATCCAATCCAAGATTGCGTCACATTTAAGGAAAAGATAATGCAATTGGTCCAACAAGGGGAAATCGTGTTGGAGGAAACTATTTAAAGATCCTCAAATCGATTCTCCTTGACAAAAGACTAAACTGTCCGAGACTCTCAAATTGAGTCATCAAAATCAAAGCTCCTTGATAAGAGCAAAAAAACTTTCTAAAGTCCCAAAAAAAAAAAAAAGAGTTCTCCTTGACAAGAGTCTAAACTGTCAGAGACTCTCAAATTGAGTCATCAAAATTAAAGCTCCTTGATAAGCGCAAAAAAACTTTCTAAAGTCCCAAAAAATAAAAAAAATAAAAAAAAAGTTCTCCTTGACAAGAGACTAAACTGTCCGAGACTCTCAAATTGAGTCATCAAAATTAAAGCTCCTTATAAGAGCAAAAAAAACTTTCTAAAGTCCCAAAAAAAAAGAGCTCTCCTTGACAAGAGACTAAACTGTTTGAGACTCTCAAATCGAGTCACCCAAATTAAAGCTTTTTGATAAGTGCAAAAACTTTCTAAATTAAAAAAAAATAAAAAAATCTCTTTAACAAGAGACTAAAATGTCCAAGACTCTCAAATCGAGTCAAACAAATCAAAGCTCCTTGATAAGAGCAAAAACTTTCTAAAGTCCCTAAAAAAAAATATCCTTAAGAAGAGAATAAACCGTTCGAGACTCTAAATTCGAGTCATTCAAATCAAAGCTCCTTGATGCACGAGCTTAAAACTGCATATCAAAAATTAAGTTTCATCCCCTTGAACTACATTATGACTTGATCCTCTTTGAGGTACGTAGGCAACTTAGAAATTTTCTAAGTATAGTCATTATTCAATTATCTCGTTTAAGATCATTAACTTAACGAGTCATTGAAGTGCCCAAAAAAAATGTGCTGAAATCAGGAGCATTCATCATTTTTCAGCGAATTAATTAATTTGGTTTGGGTTACCAAAAAAAAAAAGAGTTGGGGCATTCACTCATCAAATGAGCCAGCCCAATACAAGAATTTGGAGAAGGCGTAGGCGTGAGTTCGCTATCCAGCAAACTGAAAAATGGTTAATTGAAGTAGGGCGCGGCTAAAGGCACCCGGGTTTCCTATGAGTACACCCAAGGGATGAGAACACACACAAAACGGATGAGGACACCCACCTGGAAAACCCAAAAATGCCCTTAACCATTTTCGCACTCCCTCTCTCCCTTCTCTCGATTGGGTACACCCATGTTGGGATATAAATCCACCCAAAGCCCCTACGGATGATAGTATAGTTTTGATGGTCAAAACACTTAGAGTTTATAAATATGTGTAATAGGATCAGCTGACATTTGTATAGATCAGCTTAGACTAGTCTTGTGTGATCAGCTGTATGAATCTCAGCTGATCAGCACAGTCTTAGCTTATAGGCGCTAGCTCAAGATATGAAGAATAGAAGACATGAAGACTAGAAGATCCTTGAAGATCAGATAAGCAAGGTGCTTGTATACCTTCTTACCTGATAAAGTCCAAGTCAAAGATGGCCAAAGTCAGCTCAAGTATTTTCTAGATCAGAAGAGTAATACTCAGACAGAAGACTTCAGGCCAGACGAGCTAACCAGAAGACTAGAAATACAGATAAGAAGACTAGTAGCTCGTCAAGGACTCGGCTAATTCCAAAAGTCATCTTGCAATTCAAACAAAGAGTTACCATACTTAGAAGATGGACACGATCCCAGATTTGAAGCAATCAATATCGAAGCAGCTGGAATCAAGGAATCAATCAAGCTTAAAAGGAAAGATTTCCAAACGGCTAGTCAACTCCAACAGCTAGTTTCATCTTTCTCTCCTATAAATACAAGAGGATGGACAAGAACACATACGGAAATACCAAGCAAGAATTCTGAAGCTTAATCAAGCAAGCAAACCAAAGCATCACTCACTCAAGAATTCTTAAGAGCATAGAAAAGTATTAGAACACCTTTTAGCTCTTAAGATATTTCCCCATCCAACCAAAGAACCTGAACCCAATACATATTGTATATCTTTTGATTTAGGCATAGTGGTTAAGCAATTTACAAGCTTGAACCATTAGTTGGATCCTTTCAAAAACCCCAAAACCCCCACCATAAGGTTAAGTTTTTGAACCCCTGTAAAAGTGAAAGTGCTTCCAATCACTTGTGGAGACCGTATCAGTTCGGGATTGCTCAGATCTCAAAGTCCTAACCTTGGGACTATAAAGGACAAACCTTTGTAATTTTCGGGAAATTAAAGGGATTAAACATCACGTTTGGAACGTGAGAGTGGACATAGGAACGTATATCCGAACCACTATAAATCGACGGTGTTATTTACTTACTGCACTTTACATTTCCAAGTTTGTTTATATTCTTATCACAGTGCATACTGTATCTTTCAAACACCTGTATAAAACAGGCCATATCTTCCAAACCAGCATCAGCTGAGGTTTTCATAAAACAAGTAATTGAATATTTCAAAAGAACAGAACGAGTCTAAATAAATGGCCTACTCACTTCTGCATATCTTTCACTCTATCAGATTACTATTGTCTTCTGGACCAGCAGACTTGTAGTCCAGCTGACATAGAAATCAGAAGAGGTACTCACTCTTAAATTGAAAATGTTTTAAAGTCTATTCACCCCTCCCCTCTAGACTTTAAACCCATTCACAACTCGTTCAGGGACCAACAAGTGGTATCAGAGCAGTGGTTCTAACGGACTACTGTCTCTAGATTATCAGAAGACTTGAGGGAGTCTTTCTGTAGTCCTCTTGAACAGATCTATTCTTTGAAAAACTTGCTTTCGAAAACTCATAAAGCATTTGTGCTAACATGCGTAAACTGCCTAAGTTTTCTGTAGAAGACTATGACTATTGGAAGACCAGGATGAGGAAGAATCTCACTTCAGTTCACTACAAGATGTGGTCTGTAATCACAGAAGGGCCAATCACAATCATGGCGGTCAACACAGCAAATGGTGATCCTGAGATCCCAGTTGGAGAACTTGCTCCGAAGCCCATGAAAGATCTCACACCAGAAGAGATGAAACAGATAAATCTTGACAGCATATCCCAAGATTACATTATGCAGACTCTCCCCAATGAATATATAGCAAAGGTTCTCGACTGTGAAACCGCTAAGGAGATGTGGGATGCCCTGGCACTTCTGTGTGAAGGAACGGAGCTGATCAAAGAAAGCAAATTATCAACAACAGTCAAGAAGTTCGAACACTTCAAGATGCTACCAGAAGAGACTATTGATCAGCTGGATAACAGATTTACCAAGATTATAAATGAGATTGAGTCTCTTGGCAAGAAGTACACCAAAAGAGAGAAAAATCTAAAAATCCTGGACTCTCTAACCAAGAAGTGGAAGCTAAATAATACCATCATCAAGGATACTCAAGACATCAAGAACTGGACAGCTCAGACTCTGTTCCAGAATCTAAAAGCTCATGAGTATGACCTGGAGAGAGAAGAAAATTCAGAAAATGATGTGCAAGCTTCAAATCCATCTGACACCAAGACCGTAGTTTTCAAAGCATCTACAAGTACAAGAGCTACAAGCACCTCATCTGGCAAAACTCCTATAAACACCGATGAAGTAGGAGGATCAGAAATGAGTCTAAAAGAACAGATGGCTCTTATGATCAAAAGATTCGAAAGGATGAACAATTTAAACAACAAATATAGAAGATTCTACAAGAATTACAAGGATAAAAGAACTGGATCATCCTCAAAAGAATCAAGAGAAAGAACTCTAGAAAAGTATCCAAGGAAAGATAAAGAGCTTTCTGATACTAGAATTCAGAGAAGAAGAGATGCTACACCTCCAAGAAGAAGCAACCCAAGTCAGAAGCAAGGTACATGCTTCAATTGTCATAAGCCTGGACACTATGTCTATGAGTGCCCAGATCTGAGTTTAGGAGACAAAGAAGAAAGAAAGTCAAGAAGAGACAAGAGGAACTCAGACAGACAAGCAATGGTGATTGAAGAATCAGAATACCTGAGTGATGACCTACCATCTTCACCTGACTCTGGACTCTTCTCAAACGATGACTCAGATGATGTAGCTATGATGGCCTTAGCCGAAACCGAGGTAAACTCATACACTTCAACTTATCATCTACCTGCCTCTTCACACACAGATGAGGCTAACTCATTTGTAGGCGAATTCGGGAATACCTATTACCAATCCTTGGAGGAAGTAAAAGGTGATCTCGATATCGCAACAAGAGCCTTCATAGAAGTGGAGGAAGAAAACAAGGATTTAAGGAAAGAAATCACAAGGTTGAAAAAGGCTAAGTTCGAAAGCACCCTTGAGCTATTAAAAATGAATGAACGATTAACACAAGAGCTTGAACTTCTTAAAGAAGAACACACTATTCTTAATCAAACTTATGAGGGAATGCTTAGAACACAAGCCAAAGATGCCTATGATTTACGAACTTTATAATCCAAGTTTGATGATCTTCTCCATAAACATGAGCTCTTAGAAAAGTAGAAGAATGGCATAGATCTAAAGATATCAGAATTCAATAGAGCCTCGGCAACTATAGAACACATTTCTGAATATTACAGAACAAATGCCAACAAGATGGGTATTGGTTTTGAATCAACCACATCAGAATTCTCTCCTGCTGGGTGTTGTGAACCTAACAAATCCACAACACAAGTTTTTGAGAAAGGTGAGTGCTCTAAGCACAGTGATCCTAAAGTGAATAAAAAGGCATCTATACAAAGACAACCTAAAGTTAACTATTTCATAGCCAGAAATGGTAAGAGACCAGCTAACTCTGGGCCAGTCCATTTAAGGCAACCTCAGTTAAATTCTAAAAGGTTAAATGCCCCAAAACATGTACAGAGGAATAGTAAACAACCTGGACCATCTCGCTTGAGGCAGTCTCAGCTGTATGCTAATCCAGCCAAGAAGAAAAGCAGATCTTCTTATAACACATCTGTTCTCTTTGCACCTCCCCTCTCCTATGAGATTGTGAGAACAGATGAGGATGGTTCACTTACTCAAAAACGATCAGCTTATGCACCCAAGCTGAATGTAGCTAGTCAGAAGATCATTCTTGTACACAACTACAAGAAGAAGTCATCTGACAGACTGACAGTCACTTAGCTGACACAACTATCAAATCAAGCCATCCCCAGGTGTCAGCTAGTAAGATTTGGTTCTGTGATGCTCGAGGGAGACAACTCAAATTCTCAAGATTGTTCAGAAGAGCTATGTATGCATGGGTTCCCAAGAGCACTACAACTAACACCCAAGGACCCAAAACAAAATGGGTACCTAAAGCTTAATCTACAATGCAGGAAAGAAGGGACCTATACAGGAAAGGTGGTCAAGCAGGAGAAACCTGGTATATAGACAGTGGATGCTCATCTCACATGACAGGAACCAAAGCCCTGCTGACTAATTACTTAGAAAAGAAAGGTCTAAAAGTCTTCTTTGGTGATAACGCGCACGGTAACACAAAAGGATATGGCAATTGGATTGGTGTGCTGTCGCCGGCACCCAAAAATAAATACCTTAAATACCCACTATGTAGTAGGGAAGTAAGGGTCGATCCCACAGAAAGTAGCAAATTCTACTGGACAATTCATGTTAATAAAACAATAAGGGGGGGTTTGGATTGGTGGTTCCTAATTCTACTAAAAAGCAAATAAAAATAAGACGTAAATAAATAAATGGAATTTCTAGTTCTCGGATTTTCTTTTCCTTGAATAATTCTCATACACAATTAAAATTCACAAATATCTCAACTCTTCTTTGAATCTTGCCCCTAAACCAGTGGTACGACCAAACTAGTTCGAATTATTTCTTAAGTTTAATTAATTAAAAGGTACGACCTCTAATTAACCTATTCTAATGAATATCCCCAAAACATGTATTCGAGATTCAACTCACAGAATGCATTAACGAACCAAAATAATAGAGCAAACTAGACTATGAATACGAGACGCTCGTTTCATACAATCTAGACTTCGCTATCCCTAGGGTGTTCTGCCCTATTTGCTACTCCAATTACACAATTATAACAATTACGGATTATAACGTGCAATATAGCTAGAAATAATTAATTGATCATGCAAGTTGATCAGACTCACAAAATAATTAAACATCACATGCATAGCATAAAACAAATAACGAAGAAATCAAATAGAAAGGGTTGAGAAATTCGTTACTAAATAATCGAGAATTAAATCATAACAAAGGTTTGCGCCTCCTCGAACTAGAAAACAAAATTAGCCAAACATGGCTATAAAATTCTTACGGTAGACTCTCATCGGAACTCTCCTCTCTAACTCACAATTGCTGCTCCTATCCGTCCACTGCCACTTTTCTTCCTCCAATATGAAAAACAACTCCTCAAGTTAGGTCACACAATTTATTTCAAAGCCCAAATAATTGGGCTGACCCTTAACTTCAATTAGGCCCAAACTGCAATTAATTAAATATATCAAACTAAATTTCCAGCATTTATTGACACTATCTTTTGCTATTGGTTTGTTTGGCTCTCATCCAACATCTCTTGTCCACGCATCTTCAAAACACTCGATTACAGCCTGAATTAAGTAAGAAATTAAAATATCAAGGTAATTGAAGATACAAAACAATGAGTCGAAAAGGTGCACTAAAATACCAATTTAATTCATAAAGAATATTCAATTAAAGCACAAAAGTATGCAATAAATTCGACTTATCATGGATCGTTGCCATGCAAGAAGAATTGAACCAATTTGAGCGAAATGAAGTGTGGGAGCTAGTAGATCGTCCTGAACGCCACAATGTAATAGGAACTAAGTGGGTATTCAAAAACAAAAAGGATGAGAACGATGTGATAACCAGAAATAAGGCAAGATTAGTTGCAAAAGGTTTCAAAGTAGCCAGATAAGAAGCCAGATAAGAAGCCATTACAATATTCCTGGCCTATGCAACTCACCAAGGTTTCAAAGTGTATCAAATGGATGTCAAAAGTGCCTTCCTAAATGGAATTCTGGTAGAAGAAGTCTACGTAGAGCAGCCTTCTGGATTTGAAAGAGGAGATCAAGTATATCGTCTGAAGAAGGCTCTCTATGGTCTGAAACAAGCCCCAAGAGCTTGGTATGACACATTGTCACCGTTTCTTCTTGACAATGGATATACAAAAGGCAAGGTTGATAGAACTCTTTTCAGAATACAAGAGGGAGATGACATTCGAATGGTACAAATATATGTAGATGACATTATATTTGGATCACCTAATCAAGAGATGTGCAAGAAGTTCTCTGAATTAATGCAAGGAAAGTTTGAAATGAGCATGATGGGTGAAATGAATTACTTCCTTGGACTACAAGTAAAGCAGAGTCCAGAAGGGATTTTCATAAATCAATCCAAATATACCAAAAGTTTGCTTGAAAGATTCAAGGCTCAACAAAGCAAGACTGCAAGAATTCCTATGATGACTTCATTCAAGATGGAACCAGATGAGTCTGGAAAAGCAGTCGACCAAGCTGAATATAGAGCACTTATTGGATCACTCTTATACCTTACAGCAAGCAGACCTGACATATATTTTGCTGTAGGAGTATGTGCCAGATTACAAGCCAACCCAAAGCAAAGTCATCTGGAAGCAGCAAGGAAAATTCTCAAGTACCTAAAGGGAACAGTCAACTTAGGACTATGGTACCCTGCTGATGACAATCTAGAATTGAGTGGCTACTTTGACTCAGACTATGGTGGATGCAGAATTGATAGGAAATCCACTTCAGGAACCTGTCAATTTCTAGCCAACAAGTTGATATCGTGGTTCTCAAAGAAACAAACATCAGTTGCAACCTCCACCACTGAAGCAGAATATATGGCAGCTGGAAGTTGTTGCAGTCAGCTACTCTGGCTGGTCCAACAACTAAAATATTACAATATAGAAGCAAGATAAGTTCCTATATATTGTGATAGCAGCAGTGCCATAGCCATCACTCAAAATCCAGTCCTCCACACAAGATGTAAGCATGTCGACATTCGACACCACTTCATAAGAGATCATCTTGAAAAGAAGGACATCAAGATGGATAAAATCCATACAGATATCCAAAGAGCTGATATCTTGACTAAGCCCCTAGCTGAAGAGAGATTCAAGAGTCTATGCTACAGCCTAGGACTACTTGATCCAATCCAATGAAGAATGAAGATCAGCTGAGGAACACCTCAGCTGATACAACTCAGCAGACTAGGAAGGAAACAAATGAGGTGAATAGACACCCTCATAATTAGGTAAGTAATTCCCGATGAAGACAAATAAAGCTGAGGAAAAACATAGAGTTAATTAATCAAGGGGGAATCCATGATACCTTAAGAATCCTTGATATAAAACACTCTAGTTATATGCTTTCTTAGCTCTTTATTCCTATTATAAATTTGATCAAAAGTGTTATGTTGAACGTAGTCAAATAAAGTATACACTCGTATTTTGAAAGATTATTCTTCATAAAATAATCTACCTATATACATATGTATAGTTCACTGTTGAGGAACACTAGGTTGGATTAATACACCAACTCAGCCGACTCAACAGTAGACCACTTGAGTACGGACTTCAAATATAACTAATGCTCAAATTTATAATTGCTGCATTCCATAAGATAAAGTTTGAGCCTCTTTAAATGTGAACCCTTAGATCAGGAATCTCATTGTTGATCTTAAGAAGCAACCTTTTCAGAAATTCAGACCTATCACCTCATAATTCTTGTCGTCTTACACTCCACTATCTCATTTCTACCTCTATAAAAGGAGGGATGCATGAGATAGAAACATAAACTACTAACATATTTCTTTTATTTCAGGTATGTAGAAAGTTGCAAGAAGAGAAGGCATGGACATCATAGCTCAACCAAAATCGTGGGTGAAGGCACTGAAGATATGTCCAGCAGAAGGAAGTACTCAACAAAGACATACTTGGTTTAACCAACATAAGTATGTTCTGAAAAGAAAAGAAAGAAGAGAAGGTTACGCTAAAAAGAAAAGAAAGAAGAGATGCAAAAGACAAGGTCCTATGCAAGCAGAGCTTCTTCTCCAGGAAGTTGGCAAACATGCTGAGCTCTGTCCCAGGGGGAACCTTGCCAAAACAAATCAGGAAGACTCGTCTCTCCTCTCTTTTCATATGCTCCATTGAAGCACCGTCCAACTTTCTCCACTACACAGGGAAGGAAGTTGAGGCGAAGAAATTCAACAAGAGCTCATTAGATGCTACATTCCATCTAATGTTATAGTATGCTTAAGGCAGTGGAAAGTCATCTAGACTATATAGTTGCATATAGCTAAGAAGGTTCCACATGGTTAAGGGGGAATTGAAGAAAGATCCATCAAACCAGGTGGATAAGATCACCTAGAAGATTTACTCAGCTACTCAAAATCCTCCCTTCAACTGATCAGATGACCAACTCAGCTGATCAGCTACATATTATCAAGAAGATTGAACGTGGTTAAGGGGGAACTACTGAAAGATCCATCATACCAGGTGGATAAACTCACTTAGAAAATTTACTCAGCTACTCAACTATACTACTCAGCTGATCAGGAGACCTACTCAGCTGACCAGCAGACTCTTCAAGAGAGATCAGCAGACCTCTCAAGTAAATCAGAAGTCTTACTCTGCTGATCAGATCATGTCGGTTCAACAAATTCGAGAGCCTAATTTGATCATTATTTCATTCTAGATTTGAATTCTGAATGTAATTATGGAAGAAGCCTATATAAGGAATGTATATGACTTATATAAAACAACCTAAATTGATTGAAATTACTACAATTTTAGTCACAACGGCTATTTTTGGTAATGATGTCATCTATAATCAATTACCATTCTGTAGACAAATCAAAGAGTGACACATGGCTAATTCAGCCGGCAAATTCGTAGTAATGGGCCGAAGATGAAAGGACTCATCTCAATTGTTACCCCTCTACACCTTATTTTTGACCGTTGGATCAATACTCAATTCGAGAATTACTGGAGTATAAAACCAATCCTTAAGCCATTCTTCAAACCCTTTCGCTCTCAAAACTCCAAATCACTCTCAATCGCTCTCGTTCTGAAAAATCACTCAAGCAATCTTATACTTTCATTTACTCAACCACAACCAGAATGGGCATTATTGAGATCTATGATGAGAAGACCAAGTCTACCGGCACCCTTGATGCTGCAAAGTGGTCGAAAGAGGGCAAAATCTTCACTGAGAATGCTCTATATTTTAGGGGGAAACACACAGAGGAGAACAAAGAAATTCTCCTACGCTGCCTCAACCTAAATCTTCGTGAATTTCTTCAGGCAGCACCAACGAATGTCTACGAACAAGATGTGTTGGCTTTCTATTCGAAAGCAACACTAAAAGACTCATATGTTGAAAGTCGTATGGGTGGGCACAAAGTCAGAATCATTCAAGATGTGCTTAAAGATCTGTTTGATCTACCGAGTGGAAAGGTCAACATCTCTACCTATATTATGGGAAGAGAAAAGGATTATATTGAGATGTTTACCAGTGGAAGAATCAAGGCTGAAGAAGCATCTGGAGTCAAGAAAGCTCAACTGGATCCAAAATTCCAGACCATGATGGACATAGCAGGAAAGATGCTACTGGGAAATACTTTCAGTCATGATGCAGTGACTACTCTGAAAGTTAGAGTTATGGCTGCAATTTGGGATAAGATTGATGGTGACTGTCAAGGATTTTTCTTGGACAGATTTGCTCTTGAGGCAAAGAAAGTAACTCTGGATTTACAGTCGAAGGAATGGAAGGTTATAGCTATTGTCAGCTTTGTCAACAAGCTGAGTATAATACTTCCAGACATCCTTCCCAAGAGCTATAAGATGGGTCCAGCAAAGGAGTTCCATTCATCCAAATGGTACTTAAAGAAGGAAGCTCTTGCTGAAGCAGAAAGACAAAGAGAAGAAAGGAAGAAGCTAGCTGAATTATCTTCGAAAGACACAGCTAAGGGAAGAAATGAGGAAGTTATTCAAGACTCTGCTGAGTCTGCTGAAGAAGAGGAGCAACTCAAAAAGAAGGAAGATCATCAGAAGACTACTGTTGTGGATGATGATGATGACAACCAGACTCTAGCCCAAAGAAGGCTGCTGATCAGATCTGGACTCATCTCCCCATCTGACTCAGATGCTACCCCTTCTGCCTCTCCTATGAAAAAGAAAGGTATTCCTACCCCTTCTATTTCAATAACACCCTCTAAACTGTCAAAGAGCCTAAAGAGAAAGAAGAACAACTCTTCTTTCACCAAGAAGTCAAAGAAGTCTAGGCTCCCTACACCAATGGAAATAGCTCCTATCTTAGCCTTTGACCCGTCTAACCCTTCTAAACCCATAAACACTACTTCTCAAATCCCTGTTGATACTCACACAGCAGAGGAAGAAACCCAGAAACCTCAACATTCTACTTCCCAAATCCCTGCTGATACTCACACAGCAGAGGAAACAATCCCATCAACCCAATCAGCTGACCCCGGTACCTCTTCTGTACCCGAGAAACTGGCATCAGAAGACCCTTCTCAATCTCAACTTAAGATGGTGAATTATCCTATGTGCACAAGAGAAAAGATTATGAGACTAAGAATAGCACAGCTGCTGAAGACAACTGTACCAGGAGTTGATGAAAGTTCAATCCAGTTTGATCAAGTTCTCAGGATATGCACCTGGATTGAACTCAGAAGAGATGATGTAGATGACCTTGTAGAGGTCATGGAAGGAATGGGAGGACTAGCACATTTCCTGGATTGGGAAATGGAGCAGAAGGAAGTTGCTCAAGTGAAGTCTTTCACTGAGCTGTTACCCGAGGAAGCACTGGCCCGAGTTTGTGATAGAATACTTGGAATCACAACATCTCAGTCCACTGCTGAGGAGCACACTGAACCAGCACCAGCAGACACCTCAGTCCCTGAGAATCAGAACCAAGGTCAGTCTCAGACTGATACAACTGTTATTGAGGCAGAGGAAACCGTGGAAGAAAAAGAGAGAGATGCCCTAGAGATCCCAGCATATATACTGGCTAGGCATGCAAACTTCAAAGCCAGAAATGAATTTGAAGATTTCATCTCTCATCCTGCCCCAAGGAACAGGAGCTTCTTCACTCATCTGGTTGATTTGACAACAGATTTTCTGAATGAAGACCAGCTGACTGCGGAAGAGAAAGGTCTGGCTCTGGTTGTGTTTAATCCAAACAATGTTCAGATGCCACAACGGGAGTCACAAGGTATTGCTTCTACCTCGTTAGATTGCGGGACAGTTTGTAAAGCAATTCAATTTTTGAAGCACAACATGGACGTAATCATCCAACAAGAACACGTTGTTGTACAACGTTAGATTGCGGGACAGTTCGCTCATCAAGTCCATTCGAACCCTCGCCCACTCATCCTCACCCCATCCTATAAGCCCAGCCACTGCTCGAAAATCGCAGTGTACGCCACCCTTTACATTCTTTACATCCCATAACCTTTCCACTCTTTTCTTCTACCACCTCGTTCTTCTTAGCCTTCTTCTTCATAGGAGTTGTAGGCTTCTTCTTTTCACGGTACGCACCGCCACACTCACACGTCAAGAATATACGACCTTTTTTTAGTACCTTGCCCGTTATCCGACCGCTTCACAATAATAATTATGTTGTGTTGTTTCCCCGTACTACGCACCCAAGACAAGAGTGCGTCACGAGACTCGAACAAAGCCATATTCGTGAAGACGTCCGTGTAGTCTATAACAATTTCATGACCCCGGACATCATCATTCTCCCTTTCAACAACAGAGTCATTCACCCACTCATCATCATAATTGTACTCCTCGTACTCCTCTTTGAGACAATATTCGTCCACCCAAACATCGTCCTTCTCATCACCCAAATTCTGAAATTCAAAAAAACAAAAATTAAGTAATGTTCGAAAATTTGTTCAGAACAAAAGCTTCATGTTCGAAAAAAAGTTCAAAACAAACGCTTCATGTTCGAAAAATTATGCAAAACAAATGACCTATGTTCGAAAAAAAGTTCAAAACAAAAGAGATTTGTTTTGAACTTTTTTTCGGACAACACGACCATGTCCGAAAAAAAATCACGAACATGGTCGTCTTCTTCGCAGAACCAGTCGCGAAAAGGGGCTTTTTTGAAAAATGAAAAAATGCAATACATAATGTCAAAATGTATGTCCTAAATGCATATTATTTCAACTACATACCACTATAGAGTCATAAGATGCAAAAACAACAAGCATAAACACCAACACAAACAAAAAAAAACCCTAAACATAAAAACTCTTTCACTTTCAAAAAAAAAAACTTTCAAAACATGATAAATAACTTACAAATGAGTCTTTGGCTCCACCACTAGTAGTTATTACATCATAATCGACCATTTTCGACTCCATCTTCGCTCTAAAACTCGAACTTGCAGAAAAGGAAAGTTTGGATGAGAGAAAGTGATGACTCTCTGCATTCCTGCGTTTAGATATGAGGTGGGTGTACTCATCCGGTGATTTTTTTAAAAATGTACAGGAAGGGTAAATACGTCATTTCACAACACCCTTTTGACAAAAAAAATTCACCTGGGTGTACTCATAGGAAACCCGGGTGCCTTTAGCCGCGCCCATTGAAGTATTATGCAAATGAAAGCCCAACCAAGTTTTAAAATGGCAGCCCATTTGCTCCCAACTGTATTACGTATAATGTATTGGGCTATGCTTAGTTGATCCATATAAAAGGGACCCAACACCTTTTGTCTCAGCACTCTACACTTCGTCTCCACAAAGCGGAAGATGGCATCCAGAAAAACTGATTTCTACAGGTGAAAAGAGCGTCGAAGCTGCACCATACTTCTACACAAAAAAATGCTACTTCGCACAAACACAGGTCGTCGACGCAAACCCGACCCTACGATGCTGCGATCCTTAAGCCTCGCGCTGCCGAGCGCCTGTGGTGAATTCCCACAGCCTCTGTTGTATGCAAAACCGCTGATGCCGTAACTCGACGCCTCCGTAAGCTGCGCAAATTCGCTCCTACGATGAAACTTTGTCCAAGCTTCGTCTCTACCTTCACAGCTCCAAATGAACCGCCGCCTAGTAGCTGCGTCCTGCCCACCCGCACAAAACCAACGATGAGCCACCACTCCATCCTAAGCAACGTCGACGTTGCACCACGACGCTACTGCCGCTGCCTGAATCCATCTACCATCACACGACTGAATCGCCTATCAAAAGTGCTGCGACAGTCCTGTTAATTCCTTTACACAAAACCTGTTCGATGAAATGCCTGAGAGAAGTCGCAATTCTGTCCCAGAAATTACCCCGCTGAGAAGACCGTTGAGGTAACCCAATCTTTGAGAAGAAATCGTTGTGGAGAGACCACTGTATTCTTCTTCAAATTTCACCTGTGAACTTGATAAGAAATATGATGCCCTGAGCCGATCCTTTGAGATGAAATCGTTGTGGAGATGTAGTCTGTTGAGAAGTCTTTTTGAAGAAGTCCCTTGAGGAGCGACCTTTGAGAAGAATCGTTGTTGTGAGAATGAAAGAAAAACAATGCCCCCTTTTATAGATAATTTGGGTCGGATTTACAAGTAAAAAAAAAGTTGGTGATTGAAATTACATCCCACAATTGGGGGAATTGATCTCCCTTCTAGCGGAATTGGAAAGAAGCATTTTCACAGAAATAATTTCGGGCCGAGAGATGCATGGGCTCAAATGTTCTTAAAAAGGAAAAAAAAAGCACTGTTGAAACGCCTTTTAACACACCCAAAGGCCCAGTAAAAAAAAAAAGGTGGACTCAAGTCAAATAAAAAAAAAATTATTTGAACTTTAAGTCCGATAAGTTTCATGCTCCATTCACTTCAAGACATAAAGCGTCCGTGAATAAAGCACGAGAGGGCCTTTGTAAGCACATTAAATTTGCACCCAATCAAATGGCGACACGTGGATAAATATATATTAAAATCAAATTAATTTACTATTTAAAATTTGGGAATTAAATTAATTCTCGAATTAAATAGTTAAATTAGTGATATTTAATATACACGATACAAGTCGATCAAATTATACGAGTATCGAAATACTCGTAGTTAGTAAGAATAAATTTAACTTACCGTATATGGAGGAAATCAAATCACGTATCTTCAAAAAGGAAGATAGTTAAATTAAAACCAATCAAACCAATCAAATCGGCATCAGCCAGTAAGCGCCACGTGGCATGGTAAAGAGGGAAAGTCTTCCCTCTCCCACCTGATAAATAGGATCCTCTCTCATTCATTTAAAATACAACACAAGAATCATCCAAGACTCTAGAATACTCTGCAGAGATTCAAAGTGTTCTTGAGCATTCGAAGGAGCTTCAAAGGCGTTCTTCGTACAAAGTGGCCAGAAGCAGCGTTCGATTCGAGATCAAGGTGCTAAGCCCCTCAATCCAGCGTTTCTTCAAGGAAGTTCTTCGTGGATCTTCAACGATCTTCAAAGGCGTTCTTTGTGCAAAGCGACCAAAAGTAGTGTTCGATTCGAGATCAAGGTGCTAAGACCCTCAATTCGGCGTTTTTTCAAGTCAAATTCAAAGGCGTTCTTCATCACCTTCAAAGGTGTTCGTCTTAAAGCTCCCCAAATCAGCGTTTAATCCAAAACAAGACGTCAAGTCCTTGGATTAACGTTACGAACCTTCAAGTTCAATCGTGATCAGGATCAAAGCAAAGATCACGCCTCAAAAACCGTTCAAGTCAAAGTCAAGAATCGAAGAGAAGAATAAGAGGAAAATTAAATAGAGATTGTAACCTCTAAAATTTCTCGGTTTAATCCGACAAAATAAAATTGTATTTCAAATTCGCGTTTTTATATTAATTTCACGAAATTTGTTGTTACACTCACAATTGTTGGCAAAAGGATGCTTAATTTGTTTCCAAATCCAACCATTGCTTTAACAGCAAACTCTCTTGACTCCTCATCAAACAAGATCTTCTCCTTCTCACTTAGCAACCTTTCAAGGAAAAATCCTTGCCAATCTCCATCCACACGGTCAATGATTGCTGCCACAACTCTTATTTTCAAATTTGAAAGAGCATCTTGACTGTGATGTTGCCCTAACAGAACTTTTCCGGCAATATCCATCAACAATCGCAAAGGGTCAGGAAGAATAGCCTTCTTCAGATTCATAAATGTTTTGGGTTCCTCTCCTGTCCATCTACCAACACACTCTTTTTCTTTACCTTCCATGTAGGTTAGAATAGGAACAGGTCCTTCAAACGCGTTGGCTAGAAGATCTCTACACACGGTTACCCTGTTTCTTGAAAGAAACGTCCTTACAATATTTGTGTCGCCATGGAGCTGGAGGTAGAATTTCAAAGCCTCAGGTTCATAAACCTTCTCGGGATAGGATTCTAGGAATTTTCTCAGGCCGCATTGCTCGCACATCGTGAGAATAGCTTGATTCTCTTGATTCTGCCTTCTTGTGAAGTAGACTGCATTCTCGACAAACACACCTTTTTCTTTAATCTAATATGCAAGATTGAAAGTACCTACAACTTCATTAGCATTGTTTAAAATATCGATGATCGCCATTTATGAAATAAAGAAATGTAGAAGATTGAGTAGAGATGTTTGATGAAATTTCAGAGCTCGTAAGTTTCAGAATTGTAAAAGTGAAGAAGATGAAGTGTGGAGATCGTAGATATCGAAATAAATGCAAATCTAGGGCTTGGATTGAATTAATTTCGCACGATGTGTGGTTTGGATTGAGTCTTGAGATGTAGGATTTAAAAAAAAAAAAACGTTCCATTTTCAAAACCCTTCCTTATTTTGGAACCAACTGCTTTTGATAAATACACCAATTAAAATTAGGTCACAAATAGAGGACTGTATTAATCTTTTCTATTAGTAATCCAATTCTGAATAGATCTTGACTTAGAAAATTTTCTAAGGCAAAATACTGTTCTGATGTATATCAGCACAGTTGTTTCCAAACACATTTTACTTCATTTTCTTGCTTTTATTAAAATTTACTTATCTAGATTCAGCTGAGTACTGTGATCAGCTGAGTATTATATCTAAAGAATCAGATCAGTTGTTGGGGTCAGCACAGTAATCCTCAGATCAGTACTCCAACTTTTCTGATTATTACTTTCTCGATATTTTGAGCACTTTTTGTCATCAGCACAGTACTCTCAGATCAGTACGGTGACTCAGATCAGTTCCCCCTTCAGTAGAGAACTCTTCTTATGTGCCTGTTTCACCTTGGTAGAAGTGTCAGTTCATGCAATATTGGTGAAATACAGTACAAAATAGTAAAGAATAATTAAATAAGGTATTTGCAAGGTTTGTTCTAAGGTGGCTAGTGCTCTGAGTCAACAAAAATGATATTTAAGAAATCATAGATTTCCCCTTAAATGTATATTCTCAATTCCCTCAGTTTTACCAGCTTCCTCATCGGGATTAGGCACCTTAGTAACCTTTTTACCTGATTGTGATGAATGTAGTGGTCTTGACATGGTCTTATCTTTTCTAGATTCTCCCTCTGGTGTATTGTTCTTGGTATCAGCACAATACCTGAATTGTTAGTACAGTTCTATATACATGCAGGATCCATGTCTATCAATCCTAAACTTATGCACAACTCTCTAAACCTAGTTTCAGCCAAAGGTTTTGTGAAAATGTCAACTCTCTGAATATCAGTATGGATCTTTTTCATCCTAATGTTTTTCTTTTCAACATGGTCCCTAATAAAATGATGCCTAACATCTACATGCTTGCATCTAGTGTGTAAAATAGGATTTTGAGTGATGGCAATGGCACTATTGCTGTCACAGAATATAGGTACATTAGATTCCACAATATTGTAGTCTCTAAGTTGTTGCATTAGCCAAAGAAGCTGACTACAACAACTTCCTGGGACCATATATTCTGCTTTAGTGGTAGATGTTGCCACACTTGTTTGTTTCTTTGAAAATCATGATATGAGCTTAGTGCCTAGGAATTGGCATGAACCAGAAGTTGATTTTCTATCTATCCTGCAACCACCAAAGTTAGAATCTGAATAACCACTTAGGGATAAATCATCATCTACAGAATACCATAGCCCTCGATTAATGGTACCCTTTAGATATTTCAATATCCTTTTAGTAGTTTCCACATGACTTTGTTTGGGGTTGGCCTGAAATCTAGCACATACACCTACTGTAAATGCAATATCCGGCCTACTAGCAGTTAAATAGAGTAAAGAACCAATTAGAGCACGATAATAGGATTGATCAGCACACTTACCTTGATCATCTGGATCCATTCTGTATGTAGGTAGCATTGGTACTCCAACTGTTTTATAGGTCTTAATACCAAATTTATCTAGAAGATTTCTTGTATATTTTGCTTGATTGATAAAGATGCCTTGCAAATGATTGTTTTACTTGAAGACCAAGAAAGTAAGTCATTTCACCCATCATTGACATTTCAAACTTATTTTGCATGAGTTTTGAAAAGCTTTCACTCATGCTTTTGTTGGGTGAACCAAAAATGATATCATCCACATAAATTTGGACAAGTAAAATGTCTTTCCCTTCTTTTCTTCTGAACAAAGTACGATCTACTTTGCCCTTAGTAAAACCATTTTCAAGTAAGAACAGTGAATTTGATACACAGTGAATTTCATATAGGCAGCATAGCAAGGAACAATCTTATAGCTTCTAGTCTAGCTACAGGGGCAAAAGTTTCATCATAATCAATACCCTCAGCTTGAGAGTAACCTTGAGCAACTAATCTAGCCTTATTCCTAACTACAAGCTCATTTTCATCTTTCTTATTCTTGAAAATCCACTTAGTGCCTACAACATTGTGATCAGCAGGTCTATCTACAAGTTCTCAAACATCATTTCTAGTAAACTGATTTAATTCATCTTGCATAACAATAATCCAATTACTATCAGCCAAAGCCTCTTTTACAGTCTTGGGCTCAATAGAAGATAGAAAGCAACACCAGAAAAACAAAGAATTACTAGGTTTTGCCTTAGAATCAAACAGTTGTCTCCTGGTCTTAACACCTTTACCAGACTCACCAATAATAAGATCAGTAGAGTGAGCAGATTTCCATGTTTTTCTAGTCTTAACAGGAACACTTTCATCATCTAAATCATGCATATCAGTATCATCAATATCAGCAATTTTGTTCACAGGTGAACAATCAACTAGTTTAGGCATGTCAATAGGTCTAGAAGACTTACCTTTGTCTTTTACCTTTTCTACATCATCATCTTTATTTAGGATGCATGTTTAGGAATGGATTGTAAACTTGTACGGATTCATAAACTTCAGTCTCTTCATCATCATCATTGGTTTGAATTTGTAGATCATCAACTTTCTTACTGAGCTGATGCTCAGCAGAGTCCTGTACAACTTCATCAAAGACAACATGGGGTGTTTCTTCCACACATAGAGTAGAGTAATTAAATATTCTAAATGCCTTGCTATTTGAGGAGTATCCTAAAAATATCCCCTCATCTGCTTTAGCATCAAAAGCATTTAATTTGCTCTTTCCATTGTTATGAATAAAACACTTACAACCAAAGATATGAAAATATGAAACTCTAGGTTTTCTACCTTTCCATACCTCATATGGTGTTTTACCATGTACCTTGTTGAGAGCACTTCTGTTTTGAGTATGACAGGCAGTATTGATTGCCTCATCCCAGAACTTCTGTGGTGTGTTGTACTCTGCCTGCATTGTTTTGCATGCTTCCTTGAGTGTTCTGTTTCTTCTCTCAGCTACACCATTTTGTTGGGGTGTTCTAGCTGCACTAGTCAAATGCTGAATTCCAGATTTAGAACAATATTCTTTAATGTAAGAGTTTATAAATTCAGTCCCCTTGTCACTTCTTATCTTGACAATGGGCTGACCTTTTTCAACTTGCAACCTCTTTAACAAATCTGGTAGTTGGGTTTGTGTATCACTCTTTTTGTGTAAGAAGATTACCCAAGTGAATTTTGAATAATCATCTACCAAAACTAAAGTGTACCTTCTACCATTCAGTGTAGGGGGTTTTATAGGACCATGAAGATCCATGTGTAGGAGTTCTAAGACTCTGCAAGTAGAAAGAGTGGGAATTGACTTAAAGGAAACTTTTACCTGTTTACCTTTCTGGCATGCATCACACACTTGTGACTTGAAATAGATCTCATTAGGGATACCTTCAACAAGGTAATCTCTTGCTATTTTATTAATTATCTTAAAGTTCATATGGCATAGGGGTCTGTGCCATAGCCAACTGATTTCTTTAAGACTCTTACTAAGAAGGCAAGCATCCCTAGGACAACTATTCCAGTTCACAATGTAGACACTGCCTTGTCTTACTCCAACAAGTAGAATTGAGTGTGTTCTTTTATCCCAGATCTCGCATTTTGTGCTTTTGAAGTAGACTTTATAGCCCCTGTCACAAAATTGAGAGACAGATAACAAATTGTATTTCAAACCTTCTACATAGGAGACATCTTGAATCTCTACATCTCCATTATTTATGTATCCAAATCCTTTTGTGATTGCCATGGAACTGTCACCAAAGATCACTTTGGGTCCTTCTTGCTCATGATAGTCAGAAAGAGGAGCCCAGGTACCAGTCATGTGGTGAGAACACCCACTGTCTATGTACCAAGTTTCTCCAACTGAACCACCTTTCTTGTATAAGTCCAATCGACCCTGCAAGTAGTGATCTTAATAATTTAGGTACCCTTTATTTATTGGGGTCCTTGGGGGTTAGTGGTAAGAGGTACCCAAATAAACATTGATGATTTGAATAATTGAGACCTCTTCAATTTTCTACCATGCTTATCACAGAACAGTACTTTGTTGACCTTATCAGAACTATCAGCAGACTTAGGATCTATTTTTCTGAGATAATCTTTCCTTGGATCTACCCCTTTTTCAGTAAGATCAGTATGTCTGTAATAGTTCGACTAGGGCTTAAAAGCCTGTGGACCATACGGCTTATAGATGCGTTTAGGTCTTTCCTCCCCAATGATATCATAAGATAAAGGTGGAGGATAAAGAACAGGTTTGTTATGATAATGAGGCACAAATTTCCTAGGTTTAGTTGAGTACAACTGAGACTGCCTTATAAACGGAGGTCTAGGCTGATTCCAACTTAACTGTGCTTGTCTTGACCTACTGTGCTGATTATGCCTCTTCTGATTCCAGGACTATTGTGCTCTGGTCAGAGGAGCATAACTCTGCTGGTATGGTCTTGACTGTACTGGTCTAGATACATTTTTCTTTTTACCATTCTTGGTAGTAGGAGGAATGTATTTAGACTGTACTTTAGGTTTTGGGTCATTATCATAAGCCATAAGTTCTTTTCCTTTATCTAATTGTAAAGAACTTGAACTAGCTTCATTAGTGTTCTTAGTGCCTGGAGTAGAAGAACTAGGCACATCAGCACCTATTCCACTTTTATCATTTGGAGCTCTATATCTGTCTGATAATGTTTGATTAATCTTAGAAGAGTTAATCATATTAGATAGCTTCAGATCTAAGCTCAGTACTTCAGATTCTAAGAATATATTGCGCTCTTCAAGTTTTTCACATTTAATCTTTAAATCATTGAATTCATTGGTCTCTATGGCTTGAGTTTTAAGCATACCCTGATATAGTTTGTCAATGGATGCATACTTATCTTTGAGTTGAGGCAACTCTTCTGATAGGCGTTCATTCAAGCTAACTGTAGGTCCCTAGTTGAGTTTATAATATTGAGTAAGCTAGGAAAATGTCTAGAGGGGGGTGAATAGACTTTTCAAAATCTTTCAATATATCAAAATACACAATGCGGAATATTAGAATTAATCAATGAGCCCAATCAATTATACTCAACTAATTCGCGAACTTCTGTATGAACACTCTACTTGTCTTGTTCTTAAATGCAATTAATTAATTAAACAGTTAATCAATCAAACACAAATAAAACAGTAAAGTAAACAACACAAGATTTATAGTGGTTCGACAACTTGTCTACATCCACTCTCACAACTCCAGTTGCGAAATTCGTATTACGCTTCCAATTGAGTAGTGTGTTCTTGTGGCTTAGAGTCCCAAGAAATAAGACTTTGATCTTCTCGATTATATCTCCAGATATATCTTCGATCTAACTAGCTATTTTACAAGTAACTAGCAACTTGAACAAATTGTAAAAGTAAAACTTCTCTTTAGCTCAGTAGTAGCCTTCTTCGATTTCTTCACTTGTCTTCTGACTTGAACTTTCTGAACTTCAACTCTACGAGTTTGTTTGCTTCGAATATCTCTTAATAAATTTCAGTGATTCAGTAGTCTTGAATCGTTGAATACCTTGGGGTATTTATAGACTTCTGAATATCAAGATAAGTTTGTTATCCAACTAACTTTCTTGATAACCGATTTCTAACCGCTTCTTCTTATCTATCCACGCGTTTCTTATTTTAATTATCTATTCCATAACTAACTCTTCAATCAAACGACCTTATCTTCTTACGTGTTTCCAACTTAAGCAGTTTCTTCTTTTAACTTGCGCACTTGTCTAGTCTCCATACTTAGACAAATCTTCAGTCTTCTTCAGCACTTGTCTTGTCTTGCGCATCCAGTCTTCTTCTTCAGTAGACTTCTGTAGTAGACTTAGATATAGAACCAACCTATACTAGTCCTATCATCTAATCTTAACAAGACTATTACATTACTTTAAGCTTTATAATTCAGCTTAGTCACCTTATCATCTATACATCAATGTGCGAATAATAAGAACTATGAGCTTCTATACAATGATTAACTAGCTCAATATAAAACCTAACAATCATATAGCACAGTACTTATAAAACGTACTTGTCTTTTAATCATACTTAAACTTTTCATACTTTGCTTTTGTACTCTACTGATCTGCTCAAGATGACTTCATTAACTAGACTAGATCAGTCAACACTTAGAAATTATTCAAGTCTTCTTTTGGCTTATCAAAACTCAACTCATCTTTTCATCAATTAGGACTTGTATCAGGATTCATATCCCAACAATAACAATATTAGGATCTACTTTTACTTGAGCTTCACGTAGACTAATGATTTCTTGCTTTAAAGAAATGTTCTCATCACTGATTTCTATGAATACTTTGTTAGCTTGTAGGAGGTCTTCTTCAGTCACTCCATTGGAATGATGAAGACTACTCCCTACACTACTATCAGCAGTGTCACATAAATTAGAATCAGAATTATCACATGAACGAAAAGAAGTGACAAATGATACATCTTGTTCGATTTTAGCCATCATGACCAGTCCATCATCTGCAATGAAGACTTCTTTCTCATTGCTAGAGGGGTATTCAGATGAAGACGGGGGCAAATCATCTGAATCCGTATCATAATCATTGTATGCCATCATAACCTTCTTACCCTTGGCAAATATGCGATCTCTTCTTGCTTGCCTCTCTTCTCTGTCTTATGTACTTAGATCAGGACATTCATGGATGTAATGACCTGGCTTTTCACAATTATAGCATAGAGGTTCATTAATAGATCGTTTAATAGGAGAACGGTATCGGTTCCTATCCTTCCTATCAGAAGTGTTCTTATCCTTCCTATCAGCAGAGTTCCTCTCTCTTCTATTCTCATTAGAGACCTCATCTCTCCTTTCAGAAGATTTGTGATCCCTTCTGGTCTTAGAATAGTCCCTGTTACTAGAACCCTTAGTATCCTTATAAAATCTCTTATATCTACCATATCGTTTGTTCAGCTTGTCAAACCTCTTTATCATTAAGTTCAACTGATCCTTAAGAGTAAGATCAGTACTATCTAGTTCATCTTTTATGCTTGAGGGCTTAGACATAGATGATCTAGACTTCTTAGAGGAAGACGCCTTAAAAGCAATACTCTTAGAGATTTCCTTCTCCCTATCACTGCTAGCTACAGGATCTTCTTCATCCAACTCGAATTCATGTGCTTTAAGTGTTTGAAAAGTGGTTTCAGCAGACCAGGTATCTATGTCCTGGGTGGTCTTTATGATCATCTTGACCATCTTCCACATATCATCTAGTGACTTAAGAATACGCAGGTTGATCTCCCTATTGGTATATGTCTTTCCTAGCGCTTCAAGATCATTCATAATACGTGTAAAACGAGTATCGAGCTGGTCAATGGATTCTCCAGCTTTCATTTTGAATGATTCAAATTTCTGTACAACAGTGGATAACTTACTTTCCTTGATCAGGGAAGTACCTTCACAAAGGACAGCAAGTCGATCCCACATTTCTTTAGCAGCTTTACATTTTAATACTTTACCTAGATACTCATTGGGCAAGGTATGTAAAATATAATTCTTTGCTAAACTGTCCAGATTATTTTGCCTCATTTCTTCAGCAGTGAGATCTAACCTTGGTTTTGGCACAAGCACGCCAACATCTTTAGCAGGTTCGAGTGAAGCAGTGTTTGGAGTCATGGTGACTATAGGTCCCTCTTTGACGACAGACACCATCAGATCATGTGTTGAGCTGAAGATGGCCTCTATTCTGAGTTTCTAGTAGTCATAATCTGCAATCTTGAACTTAGGAAGTTTGTTCACATTAGTTTCATCCATAGTTTATCAGACAGATAAGATCAGTAATATAGTAAGTAGTTTCAGATAGTCAAGTATTGATAAAGATCAAGAATCAGTGACAAGAACAGTAAGACTTCCCTCAAAGTCTACAAGGTTATCAAGAAACAGCAGTCCAAAGAACTACTGCTCTGATACCACTTGTTGGTCCCAAAGTTGAGTTAAGATTGATTAAGCTAGTAAAAGTCTAGAAGGGAGGGGTGAATAGACTTTTAAAAGTCTTTCAAAATATCAGAGTTATATGCGGAATAGTGTTCTATAGTACTATTCTTACTGGGTCAGATCAATACTTCTAGTTTCAGTTTTATACTCAACTTAGATTTAGATCTTTAATATGTATGTTAAACAAATATCAAACAGTAAGTAAACCAACACACAAGATTTATAGTGGTTCGACAAATGTCTACATCCACTCTCACAACTCCAGTCGTGATATTTTATTAACTCTTCCTGTTGGGAATAAAATGAGATATGTTTTGATTAAATACCAAAACCCCCTGAAACATGCCTAAGTCAATATGATTGTGTTCTAAAAGTACTAGAACACATAGTATAAAGCTAGATGAGAAGCTGATATGTTAGGCAGCTCTTAGATGACTAAAATGCACATAGTGAGGGGGAACCCATGCTTTGAAGATGATCAGGATCAAGTCCCCTCAAGGCTCAAAATCTGGAACAAACACTAAGGACAAGCATACTCCATAGAAAACCAAATGCTCTAATCAGGAGAGTTGTCCAGAGAAGTTACTTCTGTGAAAATGCTCTGATCAGGAGAGTTGTCCAGAAGAGTTACTTCTATGCAAGAAGAAGATTGGAAAGCTCAAAAGGACAAGATTAGTCAAAAGCTCTGATCAGGAGAGTTGTCCAGAGAAGTGAACTCTGTAAAATCAACAGCTCTGAAGCTAAAAGGCCAAACATACTGATCAGGAGAGTTATCCCAGAAGAGCTGTCTCAGCAAGAAGAATCTAATGTTGAAGGTCAACCATGCTGAAGAGTCAGAGGCAACTATTTCCTAAAGAATCTCAATACAAAGATCACATTGAAGTGAAGGAAATGGAAAGAGCCAAGTCATCTGAAAAAGAGCAAGCCAACTTTGCTGATAAGCAAAACTGCTGATAGTGATAAGGAGAGTTGTCCATTTGTTAAGGAATGTTGTCCTATCATTGGTTCAATCTTCAGAAGCCATGTCCAAGTCCTAACAAGAAGTCAAACATTGGGAAAAGTGCTGCAGAATAAAGACAAAGCCTTACAAGCCGTTTATTACCCAAATGAGGACATGTCACTATCAAGAATCTGTCTTCCAGATTGAAGAACTCAAGGAAGACATTTATAGCAATTTGGGGCTGCCTCTCCAACGGGCAAATCCTCATTTTGTCTATAAATACAAGAAGTGTGAAGACCATTTGAAGCACCTCAACCTTGACAAGAATATCCAACTATCCTACAAGTCAAAGTGCTTTCAAAGATTTCAAAGACTATCTTAGTCTTCAAACACTTCTTCTAAGCTGAACTCAATTGTATATCCATACACAAGCTTAGAGAGATATCCTATCCTTATACACTGATCTTCATTGTAAAGGATATCTCATTAGTTGGAAACCTTACTTCAACCCTTACCCCTTTCAAGTGAGAAAGTGAGAAGGTTGTAGTAGTAGAAGTGGTAGGAGCTGACTGTTGAGAGAAGAACAGTTCAGTTCTGAGTTGAGAAGAGGGTACTAGGACTCTAGACATCCTAGGGATCAATTCACCAATGAGTGGTGTTATGGATCAAGTGCACCTTGGCACTATAAAACAAGTTAATTCCAAGAGTGAAGGAATTATCCTGTTAAATCAGGGAAAGTGGATGTAGGAGCTTGAGTCTCTGAACCACTATAACCTCCTGTGTTGATTTTCTTTACAAGTACTTACATTCATTCAACACTGCACACAAAATCGATCTTTCAAAGATACATATTCAAGATTGTGCAAAAAACTGTTTTGGACAAGTTCCCTGAAAACTGGACTATATTGAATTAACCAAGTGATTTCAGAAACTAAAGGAGTCTAAACTTAAAGGGCCAACCACTATTCCGCACATATAACTCCCCTAGATAGTTGTTCAACTAAGTACTCAATAGTACTTAGTAGTTTGATTATCTTATTTGAGTTATTCATCTTCAGCAGAGTTGTCCAAGACAACCTTGCTGAGCTCTGGTTTGATCAAAAGTTGAAAAGAATTGCATACAAGTGTATTCCCCCCCCCCCCCATACACTTGTTATCTACTCCTTTCAGGACCAACAAGTGGTATCAGAGCAGGGGTTCAAAGACCACTGCTTCTGAAAATCCATCTTGATTTTCAAAAATCACATATTTGGTGTGGTCACTGAACTGATCTCTATCTGAAATCTATCTTTTGTTGACTAATTGTTTACTCTTGAGATATGGCCAACAACAATGCTGTTCCTCCACCTGTTGTTCAAGGATTGGACAACATGGCCACAAATCCAGTCAACCACATTTCACATCATAAACTGCCCATATTTTCAATAGACAATAATGATTTCTGGAAAATTAGAATGAGAGCTCATCTTGCTTCTCTTCATACTGATACTTTGAGAGTAATCACTAGAGGTCCTTTTGTGTTCACTCAAACTAACCCAAGATTGACAGATGAACAAAGAGCAGATGTAAGGGAACTGATTCCCAAAGATGAAGATGACTTCACTGCTGATGAAAAGAGGAAGGATAACTTGAACTATCTTGCAATGAACACCCTCTATCAAACAATTCCAGATGCAATCATGGGAAGAGTCTACCACTGCACCACAGCCAAAGAAATTTGGGATACCCTTGCCGAAATGTGTGAGGGTACAGAAAAGATCAAGGAGAACAAGCTCCAAGTTGCTGTGCAAAAGTTTGAACAATTCTCAATGGAAGCTGATGAATCCATTGATAAATTTGCTGGTAGATTCACTGATGTGATGAATGAAATCAACTCATTGGGCAAGGTTTACTCCAGGAGAGAAGTTGGATTGAAGATCTTGAGAAGTCTCACTCAAAAGTGGGATGTCTATGCTGTGATGATGCAGAATACCAATACCAGGGATCACTCCTCCATGCCCATGCAATAAATCTTCTCAGAACTCAATGCCTATGTGTTCGATCTCAACAGAAGAAAGCCTGTTGAGGAACCTTCAAATCCTACTAAGGGAGTGGCATTCAAAGCCAAAGTTGCTGAACCTGAAATGCAACCCATTCCCAAATCATCAAAGTCAGTCTCAAAGACTGAAATGAAGGAAGAACTAGCCTTGATGGCTAGAAGGTTTGACAAGCTCAACACAAGATTTGGTAGATACAAGAAATTCTACCAAGATAACAAATTCAGGAGAAGGTACAACTCCCCTGAAGATCAGGCCAAGGACAAAAAGCCTGGAGAGAAAAGATCAAAGGATAAGTACTCTGATAGGAGAAGGTCCAGTAGATCTGACCCCTCATCATCAAAAGGAAGAGATGAATCCAAGAAGGTTGATGATGAACACCTGTGCTACAACTGCAAAAAGAAAGGGAACTTCCAGTATGACTGCCCTGAACTGAGCTCTAAAGAAAGAAGAGAAAGACAAGCTAAAAGAGACAGAAAGTTCACCAATAGAAAAGCCATGATGGCTGGTGAAGAATCTGATAGTGCTGAAAGCTTCAACTCTTCAGATGGACTGTTCTCAAACAGTGATGATGATGATGATGTGTGCAACATGGCTCTTGAGGATGATTAGGTATCCTCCACTTCTAGCTCACCATCATTTTTATCACAAAACACTAGTGAAGTCAACTTGAAACTTTCCTTTGGGAAGTTGATGGAAGATTTCACTAGATTACAAGAATTTCATGATAACTGTGTGAGAGAAAATGAAAGATTGGCTATAGAACTTACCAAAAACTCTGAGGTAGCAGTTGATGTCAAATCTACTGAGTTGTATCAACAAGTCTTGAGAGAGCTTAAGGAAGCAAATCTCAGGATAGTTGACCAACAAAAGGAGATTGATGATCAACTTCTCTCTCAGAAAAGAAAAGATTTTGAACTAAAAATTCTAAATGCCAAGTTTGAAAATCTCTCACATGAGTATGATATTCTTAAATCAAGTAAAGAGAGTCTGAAACTAAAGATGTCTGCTTTGAACAAGTCCTCTAGAGCAATAGAGGAAATTCAGAGTTATCAAAGACCTATGGCTCAAAGAAGTGGATTGGGTTTTGATCCATTTGAATCTTCACCTTGTCTCAGTGTTGCCTCTACAAGTAACACTAAGAAAATCTTTGTTAAATCAGTGGCACAACAAGCTGAAAATGAAATAACTCAGCCACTGAATAAAGGAAAGGGCAAATTAACTGAAATGCCTACTCAAGTGCTTCAGGAGACTAGGCCTAAACCCTTGGAAAAGGTCAAGGCTCCTGAATACAAGAGGAATATTGGTCAGCAGAGTAGACCCAATGGGAGGGCAACTCTACTGAACAATGTTCAGAGAAGTTATCCAAGGTATAATCAGCCTAGGCCAACTCATCTGAGAAAGCCTCAGCTGAATAGACCTAAGGAAAACTATCCTCAAAGGCAGAATAAAATGAGACAACCAAAACCCTTCATGCCAAAGGGTAATGGTCATAAAATTGCCTTTCCTCAAGGATTCCATCAAGCTGCACAAAGAACTCATAAGTTCAGGAGAGTTGACAACTCCCCTGAAACTTACAGAGTTAACACATTCACACATACTTTCCCCAAGGCATTTAAAGGAAAGAAAGTGTATGTTGATGCACATGGAAAACAACTTAGCCACCTTGAATCAATCAGGGTAATTAGGCAAGTTTGGGTTCCAAAAGGTACAGCTAACCTCTCAGGACCCAAAACTCAAAGGGTACCTAAACTTATCTAATTGCAGGTACCAGTGGGCCACAAGAAGAGGAGTGTGAACAAAAAGACAGCATGGTACCTTGACAGTGGATGCTCAAGGCACATGACTGGAAACAAGGAACTCCTCACTGATTTTATTGAAAAAGAAGGCCCAAATGTCACTTTTGGAGACAGCTCACAAGCAACAACTAAAGGTTATGGTACTTTGATGATTGGTAACATCAAAGTAACCAATGTATCTTATGTAGCTAGTCTCAAATATAATCTTCTAAGTATCAGTCAATTCTGTGATAAATATTTTAAAGTTGAGTTCTCAAGTGGAAAATGCTTAATTAAGGATAAAACTCAACAAACTCTATTGACTGGAACTAGGAAGGGAAATGTGTATTTTGCAGACTGGGACAAGTCTACTGATGCTGCATGTTTCATTGCTAAGAGCACTGGTGAACAAAGCTGGTTATGGCATAAGAGGCTAAACCATCTGAACTTCAAATCAATGAACAAACTTGCTAGAAATGCATTAGTTAAAGGACTACCTAATGAGGTTTTCATAAAAGAACATGTGTGTAAACCATGTCAAGAAGGAAAACAGATTAAAGCCTCATTCAAAGGTAAACCAGTCATTTCTACTGAAAGGGTACTTGAACTTCTACATATGGATCTCTTTGGACCAATCACCCCTTCAAGCATAAATGGTAGAAAATACACATTGGTTGTAGTAGATGACTTCTCTAGGTTCACTTGGGTAGTATTTCTCCTTAATAAGAAGGAAACACAAGTCAAATGAGAAAAGCCTTAGCATTATCAAGATAAGATATGATAAAGGCACTGAGTTCATAAATTCATACATCAATGAGTATTGCACATCTAATGGAATAGCTCATGAAACCTCAGCAGCTAGAACTCCTCAGCAAAATGGAGTTGCAGAAAGAAGGAATAGAACTTTAAAAGAAGCTGCTAGAACCTTAATTGCTGATTCAAAGTTACCTAAGAGGTTTTGGGCTGAAGCTATAAATACTGCATGCCATACTCAAAATAGATTTTTGATTGTTGGTCCTAGGTGGAGTATAACACAAGTGTATGGGGGGGGGGGGAATGCACTTGTGTATGCAAATTCTTTTTATTTTTTACAAACTGGTTTTATCAAGCAAGTTGTCTCACAACTGGCCTGAGTGTGAACTTTGATAGATACTTGTCCTACTGATTACTATTGAGTGATCAGTTGGCTAAATATCTAAAGGAGTTGCTAAGTGCGGAATGTGGTTGGCCTTTAACTAAAGAAATACTCCAAGTTAATTTCTGAAAAATACAGGTTATCAGGGACTTTGTCCAAAACAGATTTTCTTACTTACTGAGTTATGTTTCTTTAAAATATGTTTGAATGTAAGTGAAATTAAGAATGCAGTAAGAAAATGGCACACAAGTTTATAGTGGTTCAGAGACTCAAGCTCCTACATCCACTTTCCCTGATTGAACAGGATAATTCCTTCTCAATGGAATTAGCTTGTTTTATAGTGCCAAGGTGCACTTGATCAACAACACTCTCTTAGTGTTTTGATCCCTAGGATAACTTGAATCCTAGTGCTCAATCTCTCTGAGTTAAGACTGTGTTCCACACTAACAGTCCTTAACTCCTCACTTCTACAACAAACTCTTACTTCACTAAATGAGATAAGGGTTTGAGGTTTGGTTCCAACTAGTAAAGATATCCTTTACAATAAGAACAGTGTAAAGGCTTAGGATATCTCAATGCTAAGCAAAGATTGGCTTAGCTAAAAGAAGTGATTCAGGAAACTTGGGATTCTAGAGAATAGCTTGGTTTCCTTTGAAAGCTTGATGATAGTTTGATAGTTTATAGTTGGATACTGAATCCCTTTGATCACTTCTGTATTTATAGGCAAATTTGAGCAGCTAACCGTTGGAGGGATAGCATTTCAAACTTGTCTATTTGCAGCACCATTGAAACGGCTATGAAGCTTGGCATCCTTTTATCCACTGTGTAAAAGGGCTCTTCAATGGTTGCTTAAATGAATGTGTTGACTTCTGACAAATGCGGCTGAGAAGACTTGTGTCAGTTTCCAATTTTGCACATTGTCCTAGGTTGATTTGTGGCAAACTCTATACACAGCCAACGGTCAGATGGGACAAGCTCCCTGAACATTCCTGCTGCAGTTTAGAATGTTCCAGCATTCATTCAATGTTTCACTCTTTAATGCTCTAAGTCTTCAATGCTTGTTTCAGGCATGATTGGCAATAAATGCTTCATTGAATATGTCTTTTGCATTCAATGCTTTTGATCATTTGTACTTCAATTGTCTTGATCTTTTGCATTTATGAACACAGCTTTATTGTTCTTGATTTCTTCAGCTCAGTTGTCCATTTGATCAGCTTGTCTTGAATGGATCAGCAATTTGTCCTATAGACCTATCAAGCTGCCTAACATTCCAGCTTTGGACAACTATCCTGATCTCTAAAATCTCATAACATTTCTGAGATTTTTACTTAAGCATTCTACATACTAAAGTGCACTGAGACAGCTTGCCTGAACTTGACTTGAGCATTTCTCAACTAATCTGATCATCATCAATCAGGGGGTTTTGGTATCTAATTCAAAATCATTTTATTCCCAACAATTTCCCCCTTTTTGATGATGCCAAAACCTATTACAAAGGAACCTTGACTTATATTATACATTACCTTCAGGGAGAGTGAACTGGTCAACTTGCCTGAAAGAAACTGTTAGCACAATAAATCAAGTAAGATATGTCATGATAGGTTAGTTGAGATAATGAGTTGTTATCTCTTGATAAAAGCATAGTGATCCTTTTATATAAGTGATAAACCATTACAGAGCTGAAAATAAAAAAGAACTCACTAGTCTAGAATAGCAAAATAACAACAGAAATTATATCAGCAGAATAGGGAAAAAGATGAACTTATCCTTCACAGAGTTCCATCATCTTGAGGAGCAATGCCATACTGAGCCCATACTCTCTTCTTCAGTTCCCAGATTTCTTTGTTGGTTCCTCTAGGGCCAGGCTTCAGCTTCTCCATCTTCATGATGTTGATGAATTCTTCAAGTATCTTTCCCTCATCAATTAAGTTCCCATTGAACTTGGGAGGCATGTACTGAATAGGACCAGGGGCCTTGAATTCAATTCTTGCCATCTCAGCTGCTGCAAACAGCTTTTGGTAGAGGTCCCTGTGGTTCTCAAACATAAACTGGACAAAGACTTCATCCACACTCTCTCCAAGCCACTTTCCAATGACATAAAAGTCATATACAAAACTTCTCTTGGCCTCCTCCCATGCATCATTCAGTGAGATTGGAACCCACTTATCATGGTGAGGGTACTGAGTGTCCCATCTTTGCAGCATTTGAGGTTTGAGTCTTCTGTAAGAAGCCCTTCTTCTTGGAGCTTTGAAGTTTGCCCTTCTTCCATCTCTTGCTTTGTTGGCCTCAACCAACTGATCCATTCTTTCTTTAGCTCTTAGAAGAGCTAGCTTCTCCTGAGTTTCTGGATCTTTCCCAAATCCTTCTTCAAACAACTTAGAAGGATCATCAGCAAGCTTGGGCACAACCACTTCAGGCTCTCTGTCCTGTACTTCCTCTTCAACTTTTTCTTCTTCAATGGCAGGCAGCTTGGCTGCTTTCTTCAATCTCTTTGATTGGCTCACTAGAGTTGATTCTTCAGATTGAAATTCTGAAGGCAAAGTCAGGCTGGTTGGGAATTCATTGAAGGCTTCCAATTCCTTCCTCTTTCTTTCAGATGACCTTGTCACTTTCCCCCTTACTTCAGCAACCTTTTCTTTGGGGTCAAGTCCAGCTGACTCACCACCAGGCCTTTGTTGCCTCCTTGCCTGACTCTCCATTGCAGACATCATGGACTCTTTAACAGCAATTTGAATCTGCTCTTCTTCAGTCAAATTCTCAATATTCATTGGGCCTTTGCCTTTCCCAATGTCTTCTACTGCCTCTTTCTCCATCTCAGGAACCTTCTCCTTTCCCTTGGATTCACCAATCACCAAGGTTCCCTTTGCCCTTGCTCTCTCTCTTTCCCCCTTTTTGGCATTATCAAAACACTGGGGCTTCAAGTCACTTATAGTGACAGAGAGATGTGAGTGAGAATGAGTGAGGGACTTCAACTCCTGCAGTAGGTAAACATTCTCATCATGAATGTTTTGCATTTTATCATCTGCCATGCTAAAAAAAGTGTGAACTGGCTTCATCTTTTGAGTAACAATTGCATCCAATGTGGCTTTCAGTGATTGATCAAGTTTGGCCTGAAGTTGTTCAGTGAGATTGGCCACAACTTGATCAGACACTTTGGTCATGAGTTCAACAGTGAACTTTTCAGCAGCCTCTTTCACCATTGCAGCTTTTAATTCTTCTGCCTTCTTCCTCTGAGCTGCTGTCCTTTGCCTTAGAGCATCCTGGATTGTCTTTCTCAAAGCTTTCACATTATGCTTGTACATATCTTTGAGACCCTTCTGCTCTTTCTTCACAGATCTTGTGAATTTTACCATAGCATCTTTGGCCTTTCTTCACATTTGCAAAGTTTAAGAGCCTGTTCTCTTCAACTTGCCACCAGCTTGCCCCTTTGTCCTGAATAGCTTGAGCTATTTCCACCATAGTTCTATCCTTGATCTCAACAAGAGCTCTGAGATCATAGAACTGTTGCTGCAGTCTAGGATAGTCCTTCAACCCTGGGTATAGTGCATCCACATTAGCCTTGGCAATCTGCCTTAGCATCCCCTCATAAGTGTATTCTTCACCACTTTCATCTTCAGAGGAGTTGTCTTGGGATTCAGGAGGATTGGATTGGGAGTCAGGTAGGGTGGACTGGATTTCAGGAAGGTTGGGTTCAGAAGGGTTAGAGCTTAAACCAAGTTGGGATTCAGGTGCTTTTGAGAGCAATGTGCCTGAAGAGGTAATTGGAATGGCTGGAATGGGTGGGAGAGCAACTTGATCACCTTCTTGAAGAACAGTTTCAAGAAGTTTGGTATAGGAAAGAAGTCTTGGATCAAGTGGGGAAAAAGGTCTATCCTCAAGATTAACCAAATCTGCCAGCACATCAATACCTGATCTATCAGGGGCACCTTCAGGGGAGTAAACTTTCTTGGCAATGATTGGGGCATCCTCAGGAGTCTTGCACTCCTCTTCTTCATGCCTTGATGGGGATATTCTTTCTGATTGAATATCAAGAGAGTTGGCTTCAGGGCTGTTGGGCTTTGATTTGGATTTGGAGTTAGATCTGCTAGCTTGCCTGATCTCCTTGAAGAATTCTTTCTTCTTTTTCTCCTCTTCCATCAATCTTTGCTTCTCAGAAGTTTTAATTATTCTTTTCCTTCTTTCAGATCTTGTTGGCTGGTCAAGATCTCTGAATTTTGTTACACTTTCAGGCTGTAAGGGGACAACCTCTCTGACTTCTTCACCTTCTTCAGGGGGGTTGACTCCTTCTTCAGCAACCTTCTCAATCTCTTCAGAAGTGGCTCCTCCACTTCTTGACTGGCTTTCAGGGGAAGATTCACTCAGAATCTTCTTCATCTTCTTAATTTTTGGCTGAGTTTTTTATGGTTGAGCTTTCCTCTTTCTTGGAGAGGCTCTGGTTGCTGGAACAACTGTGATAGCTTTCTTAGAAGCTGCATCCTGCTTCCTTTTCTCTGTCTTAGAAGACAGCTTCCTAAACATCACCTTTTGAGCTGGAAAAGGCTTTGGCTTAGCTTGGAGGTGGGTGTAATGTGCAAATCTTTCTAAGAGCAGGCTTGCTCTTGTGCAGAATTGAAGTCTCCCATCAACTACCACCTTGTGGTGCTTCACCTCCTTGAACTTAAACTTTTCATTCATCATCTTGTCTAGAATGAAATTCTTCCAGTTGAATTTGACTCTCTTCTCAGCAGAGTCAATCACAGCAGCCATCACTCTCAATTTTGGCATGCTTATTTGTTCAACACTCCCAGAGTGACTTAACAGACTTTTTACCACACAATCAAACAAGTGCCTAAACACTGGCTTTAAAGTGTTTTTGTTTTGAGCACTTACAACCTTTTTAGGTTCTATCATACAAGAGTAATAGAACTCCTGATCATCCTCTTCTTTGTACATTTCTGGATTCAGGCCTTCTGAAGGTAGCCCAAAGCTAGCATCCAGATCCTCTGCAGTGAAGATGATGGTGTGTTGGCTTTCTTCTTCTTCATCTTCCTCTGCATATGTGAGCTTGGTGCACACATCCCCCTTCTTGCCCTTCCACCTGAGATAGGCAAAGAATTCTGCCATGAATGGATTCAGGCAGGAATCAGGCTTGGTGCCTAGAAATTTCTCTAGCCCTGCCTCCTTTAGCCAATGGAGGACTTGATGGACTTCTGAGTCAGGACTATCAAAGGCCACCAGTTTTTCAAACCAAAGGGAATTTGGGTTACTGAGATAAGAGAAATCAATGTCCAAGGAGGAATCATTGAAATCTACAAGTTCTTCTCTCTTGAGTTTTGGAGCCATGGATAGATTTTAGAGAAAGAAAGTTTTGGAGAAAAGTTGCAGGTTTAGAGGTTTTGAGAATTCAAAGGTTTGGGAAATATGAGTGCGTGAGGAGGACAGTGAAAATTGAGGAGTTTATATATGGATGGAATTTATTAACCGTTGGTTAATGGAATATAACAGTGGGTAATTTTGAAAAACCGTTTGGATATAGTGGGGTAGTGGGCTTTCAATGGTTCGATGGAGTTTTGAATGCAAATCAATGGTCTTGATGGTGGCTCAAGAATTCATGCAATCTTATTTAAGATTTTGCATTTAATGCTGATTTGCTGTTTTGGGGGCAAAGATCTTCATAGTACACGCCAGCCTAAAAATGGCCTACTCTAGGATCAAGAATTCTTTTAAATGTCTAATCAATGCCAAAAATAGCAAAAATTATCTAATTAACTCGGACAAACATCCTGAGATGTGCTTTGATTTCTGTGAAGGTCAAACTGCCTGATTAGCTTGCCTGAGTGGGTCCCAACATTGCTGACTGGGTCCCACTTGGACAAGGCTCCTGACCAACATTGCTGAACATCATAAGGACAACTTTGCTGAGTTTCCCTGTTTGGCTGACTGCTTCAGTGAGGTTGGTCAACTTTGCTGAAATTCATTTTTAATGAATTTCCCCCTTCTTATGAGCTTCCTCCCTTCATTCCTCCATCTTGCCTGGATCAAGTAAGCCCAATTCAGCTGATAATTCTAAGAACCTTGCTTCAGCCAATGGTTTAGTCAAGATATCAGCTTTTTGCTTATCAGTGTGGATTTTGACAAGCTTGATATCTTTCTTTTCCACATGATCCCTTATGAAGTGATGCTTTATATCCACATGCTTGCATCTGGTGTGGAGCACTGGATTCTGTGAGATAGCAATTGCACTATTGTTGTCACAGAATATTGGCACTTCATTTGAGATTACTTTGTAATCTCTCAATTGTTGCCTGAGCCAAAGTATCTGAGCACAGCAACTTCCAGCTGCTACATACTCAGCTTCAGTTGTTGAAGTTGCAACTGTATTTTGCTTCTTGGAAAACCATGAGATAAGCTTGCTGCCCAAGAATTGACAAGTTCCAGAGGTGGGTTTTCTGTCAATTCTACATCCTCCATAGTCTGCATCTGAATATCCAGTGAGCTCAATGTTGTCATCAGCTGGATACCATAATCCAAGATTCTCAGATCCCTTGAGATATCTTAGAATTCTCTTGGCAGCATCAAGATGGCTCTTCTTTGGATTAGCTTGAAATCTTGCACATACTCCAACTGCAAATGTGATATCAGGCCTGCTTGCAGTGAGATATAGCAAGGATCCTATGATTCCCCTGTAATTAGTGGAGTTTGTTGACTCTCCACTTTCATCAGGATCCATTTTCCAGTTAGTATTCATAGGAATTCTGACTGGCTTGCTTGTAGCACATCCAAATTTCTTGATCATGTCCCTTGTATACTTGGCCTGATTGATGAATATTCCCTTCTTTGATTGAGTGACTTGAAGTCCTAAGAAGAAATTCATCAATCCCATCATGGACATTTCAAATTTGCTTTGCATGAGTTTGGAGAACTTCTCACATAACTTCTCATTTGGAGATCCAAATATAATGTCATCCACATAGATTTGGACTAACAGAATATCATCTCCTTCACAGATTCTGAACAAGGTCCTGTCAACAGTGCCTTTGACAAAACCATGATCTAGAAGAAACTGTGATAAAGTGTCATACCAAGCTCTTGGAGCTTGCTTTAAGCCATAGAGAGCTTTCTTCAATCTGTACACCTTGTCTCCTTCTTCAAATCCTGGGGGCTGTTCAACATATACTTCTTCTTTGAGCACCCCATTGAGAAATGCACTCTTCACATCCATTTGATACACCTTGAATCTCATGTGAGCTGCATATGCTAGGAAGAGTCTGATTGCCTCAAGTCTGGCCACTGGAGCAAAAGTCTCATCATAATCAATCCCTTCAGATTGACAATATCCTTTGGCCACCAGTCTTGCTTTGTTTCTCACAATGATGTCATTTTCATTTTTCTTGTTTTTGAACACCCATTTAGTTCCAATGACATCTTGATGAGTTGGCCTGTCTACCAGCTCCCAAACTTCATTTCTGGTAAACTGATTCAGCTCTTCTTGCATGGCTATGATCCAGTTGGTGTCTTGTAGTGCTTCCTCAATGTCCTTAGGTTCCTGTTCTGAAAGAAAACAACAAAACAGAGCACTTTCTCCATGAAATCTTCTAGTTTTGATCCCTTCACTTGGATTACCAAGCATCAGGCTAGATGGGTGGTCTTGCAACCAAGTCCTTCTAGACCTGATCCTTTCAGGAGGATTGTCCTCATCTGAAGTTGGATCACTAGTTTCATTAAATTCAGGAAAGTTAATTGAAGGATCAAGTTCAGGATCATATTCAGGGGTGTTGTCCTCATTGTCAGATAAGTTGACATTTTCATTGGTTCCCCCTTGAATAGTGGATCCATTAACTACCTCAGCATTGCCTGCTTCTTCATTGGTAGTTGTTACCTGGTTTTGAACTGGGATGGGGTCAGTCAGTTCAATTTCTCCTTCAGGTTGGTTGTCTACTGGTTGATTGCTATCAGGTAGGTTGTCCAGTTTTTGATTTTCATGAAGTTCAGGCTGGGCAACATCCACAAACACTGTTTCCTTGCTTTGAAGCCTTAATCTGGTTGTTCTTTGTGTTATCTCATCAATATTCAGGTTTCTATCCCTGAACTCATTAATAGATTCATCAAACACAACATGAGATGTTTCTTCCACAATAAGAGTTTTGCAATTGTAAACTCTGTAAGCCTTGCTGATTTGTGAACATCCAACAAATATTCCTTCATCAGCTTTGCTATCAAAAGCTTTCAATTGCTCTTTCCCATTATTATGGATGAAACACTTACAACCAAATATGTGAAAATAGGCAACAGTGGGCAATCTACCTTTCCATATTTGATATGGGGTTTTACCTTGTCCTTTGGTGATTAAGGACCTGTTTTGAGTGTGACATGCAGTGCTAATGGCTTCAGCCCAGAACCTTTTAGGCAATTTGGATTCAGCAATCAAAGTTCTAGCTGCCTCTTTCAAGGTTCAGTTTCTTCTTTCAGCAACTCCATTTTGTTGAGGAGTTCTTGCTGCTGAAGTTTCATGAGTGATGCCATTCTTGCTGCAGTACTCATTGATGTATGAGTTTATGAATTATGTGCCTTTGTCAGATCTAATCTTGACAATACTTAGGCCCTTTTCATTGCTCAATCTCATCATTAATTCAGGTAACTTGATTTGGGTCTCCTTTTTGTTCAGCAAGAATACTACCCAAGTGTACCTGGAAAAATCATCAACAACAACTAATGCATATTTTCTTCCATTTAAACTTACTGGGATAATTGGACCAAATAAATCCATATGCAACAGTTGAAGAACTCTCTCAGTTGAGATGACAGGTTTTCCTTTGAATGAGGCTTTGATCTGCTTTCCTTCCTGACATGGCTGGCATATGTGTTCTTTGGTGAACACTTGATTAGGCAGCCCTTTAACTAGAGAGTTTCTTGCAATCTTGTTGATGGTTTTGAAATTCAGATGATTCAATCTCTTGTGCCATAGCCAGCTTTGCTCATTTGTGCTTTTGGCAACAAGACAAATTGCTTCAGGGGTTTTGCTCCAATCTGCAAAATAGACATTTCCCTTTCTCACCCCTGTTAGTAGCACCTGTTGTGTTGATTTGTTTTTGATGGTACATTCATTTGGTGCAAATTCAACACAGTATCCTTTATCACAAATTTGACTTATAGACAGCAAGTTATATTTTAGGCCTAAGACATATGAGACATCAGTAATTTTAACACTACCAATGTTTAATGTACCATAGCCTCTTGTGATCCCTTGAGAGCTGTCTCCAAAGGTTACTGAAGGACCATCTTTTTCTATGAAGTCTGAGAGAAGCTCCTTGTTTCCAGTCATGTGCCTTGAACATCCACTGTCCAGGTACCATGCTGTTTTCTTGTTGATGCTTCTCTTCTTTTTGGGGTCCTTGCAGCCCTGCAAAGTCAAAATTTAGGTACCCTTTGAGTGTTGGGTCCTAGAGGGTTAGCTGTACCTTTTGGAATCCAAATCTGCCTGATTACTCTGATTGACTCAAAGTGACTGACTTGGTTTCCATTTACATCTACATACACAGTTTGACCCTTAAATGCCTTGGGTGTTTTCTGTGTATAAGTGTTGGTCTTGTAAGGTTCAGGAGGGTTGGTGAATTTTCTTGGGACATTTCTCCTGAAGTTACTAGACTTAGGTGCAGCTTGGAAAGACCTTTGTGGATAGGAGTTTGGATGGCCTTTTCCTCTTGGCATGTGAGGTTCAGGCTTCCTGAATGTTTTATACCTATCAGAGGGGATTGGCCTTAATCCATTCAGTTGAGGTTGCCTCCTTTGAGTTGGCCTTTTCTGAACAGGTTTTGGACAACCTCTCTGATAAGGATTCAGATAGGTTGACCTTCCATTGGCTCTACCTTTCTGACCCTCATTTTTCCTATAAACAATGTCTTTAACCTTTTCCTTAGGTATGGGTTTGGGGACATTGTTTACTTGAGTTGGTATAAAAATTCCTTTTCCCTTATCCTTGATCAGTGGTTGATTTACTTCCTTTTCATTTTGTTGTGCCACTGATCTTACAAAAGTCATCTTAGAATTGCTGGTTGAGGCAATACTAAGACCAGGTGAGGGTTCAAATGGATCATAGCCTAATCCACCTTTTTGAGCAAATTGTCTTTGAAACCCTTGAATTTCCTCTATTGCCTTAGCAGATTTGTTCAAGGCAGACATTTTCATTTTCAAGCTCCCCTCACTTAATTTTAGAGTATCAAATTCTCTTGAGAGATTGTCAAATTTAGCTTGAAGAGTTCTAGAGTCAAAATCCTTTTTCTTTAGAGTCTGATTTTGTTCATCAATCAGCTTTTGTTGTTCAGAGACTTTGAGAGACATTTCTTCATGTTCTCTCACAATCTGTTGATACAATCATACTGAAAGTGGCCCTTTTTCTGGCAGTTGTAACACACATCTTCATCATCATTTTTCTTGCTTGAGGACTCCTTCCTTCTTGATGATGATGGTTCACCTTTGCTGTACTTCTTTTTATCAGCATATCTGTCTTCTTTCTTCTCATCAGAGACTTTGTCCTCTGATTTGTTATCAGGAGAGCTGAATCTCCTTCTAGTTCTGTTATCTTGGTAGAACTTCTTGTATCTACCAAATCTAGAGTTGAGTTTCTCAAATCTCCTTGCCATGAGTGCCAGTTCCTCCTTCATTTCTGATTTTGACACAGATTGAGAAGATCTTTTGAGTATTTTTCTTCTCTGATTCAGTAGCTTTGAAGGCAACACCTTTGCCTGAGGAGGATGGCTCATCATGCACTTTCTTTCTGTTGAGATCAAACTCATATGCTTTGAGTTCAGAGAATACTTGCTGCATTGGCATGTTGTCAAGATTGCTAGTATTTTGCATCATGACAGAATATATATCCCATTTTGATGTGAGACTTCTCAGAATCTTCAAGGCAACTTCTCTTTTGGCATAGAACTTGCCCAAGGAGTTCATCTCATTCATGATGTCAGTGAATCTGCCATCAAGATGATCAATAGTTTCATTTGGCTCCATAGTGAATTGCTCATATTTTTGGATAGCCACTTGAAGCTTGTTTTCCTTAATATTTTGGGTACCTTCACACATAAGTGCAAGGGTATCCCAGATCTCCTTTGCTGTGGTGCAGTGATACACTCTTCCCATCACTGCATCTGGAATGGTCTGGTACAATGTGTTCATGGCAATGTAGTTCAGGTTGTGCCTTTTTCTCTCTTCTGCTGTCAGCTCATCCTCATCTTTTGGCAGCAGCTCCCTTGGATCTGCTTTTTGAGCATCAGTGACCTTGGGATTGAGCTTGGTGAAGGTGAATGGTCCTCTGGTGATGACTTTGAGCATTTCATCATGCTGGCAGGCAAGATGTGCTCTCATCCTGATTTTCCAAAAATCATAATTCTCAATTGAGAACATTGGCAGTTTGTGATGAGAAATATGATTGACTTGGTTTGGACCCATGTTGTTGGTGGTGTTGGCAGCATCTCCTGGAACTGCATTGTTAGCCATTCTTATACAGATAGACAAAGGAAAATATAAGTAGATTTTTCAGAAATTTGGATCAGTTCAGTGACCACAGAAAGTGAGATGTTTGAAAATCAATGATTTTCAGAAGCAGTGGTCTATGAACCCCTGCTCTGATACCACTTGTTGGTCCTAGGTGGAGTATAACACAAGTGTATGGGGGGGGGGAATGCACTTGTGTATGCAAATTCTTTTTATTTTTTACAAACTGGTTTTATCAGGTAAGTTGTCTCACAACTGGCCTGAGTGTGAACTTTGATAGATACTTGTCCTACTGATTACTATTGAGTGATCAGTTGGCTAAATATCTAAAGGAGTTGCTAAGTGCGGAATGTGGTTGGCCTTTGACTAAAGAAATACTCCAAGTTAATTTCTGAAAAATACAGGTTATCAGGGACTTTGTCCAAAACAGATTTTCTTACTTACTTAGTTATGTTTCTTTAAAATATGTTTGAATGTAAGTGAAATTAAGAATGCAGTAAGTAAATGGCACACAAGTTTATAGTGGTTCAGAGACTCAAGCTCCTACATCCACTTTTCCTGATTGAACAGGATAATTCCTTCTCAATGGAATTAGCTTGTTTTATAGTGCCAAGGTGCACTTGATCAACAACACTCTCTTAGTGTTTTGATCCCTAGGATAACTTGAGTCCTAGTGCTCAATCTCTCTGAGTTAAGACTGTGTTCCACACTAACAGTCCTTAACTCCTCACTTCTACAACAAACTCTTTCTTCACTAAATGAGATAAGGGTTTGAGGTTTGGTTCCAACTAGTAAAGATATCCTTTACAATAAGAACAGTGTAAAGGCTTAGGATATCTCAATGCTAAGCAAAGATTGGCTTAGCTAAAAGAAGTGATTCAGGAAACTTGGGATTCTAGAGAATAGCTTGGTTTCCTTTGAATGCTTGATGATAGTTTGATAGCTTATAGTTGGATACTGAATCCCTTTGATCACTTCTGTATTTATAGGCAAATTTGAGCAGCTAACCGTTGGAGGGATAGCATTTCAAACTTGTCTATTTGCAGCACCATTGAAACGGCTATGAAGTTTGGCATCCTTTTATCCACTGTGTAAAAGGGCTCTTCAATGGTTGCTTAAATGAATGTGTTGACTTCTGACAAATGCGGCTGAGAAGACTTGTGTCAGTTTCCAATTTTGCACATTGTCCTAGGTTGATTTGTGGCAAACTCTATACACAGCCAACGGTCAGATGGGACAAGCTCCCTGAACATTCCTGCTGCAGTTTAGAATGTTCCAGCATTCATTCAATGTTTCACTCTTTAATGCTCTAAGTCTTCAATGCTTGTTTCAAGCATGATTGGCAATAAATGCTTCATTGAATGTGTCTTTTGCATTCAATGCTTTTGATCATTTGTACTTCAACTGTCTTGATCTTTTGCATTTATGAACACAGCTTTATTGTTCTTGATTTCTTCAGCTCAGTTGTCCATTTGATCAGCTTGTCTTGAATAGATCAGCAACTTTGTCCTATAGACCTATCAAGCTGCCTACAATTCCAGCTTTGGACAACTATCCTGATCACTAAAATCTCATAACATTTCTGAGATTTTTACTTAAGCATTCTACATACTAAAGTGCACTGAGACAGCTTGCCTGAACTTGACTTGAGCATTTCTCAACTAATCTGATCATCATCAATCAGGGGGTTTTGGTATCTAATTCAAAATCATTTTATTCCCAACATTGATCACTAAGGGGCAAGGCAAAACTCCCTATGAACTCTGGAAAGGAAGAATGCCTAAAGTGTCATACTTTCATATATTTGGTTGTAAATGTTTCATTCACAATAATGGGAAAGAACAGTTGAAAGTCTTTGATAGCAAAGCTGATGAGGGAGTATTTCTTGGATACTCTCAAATCAGTAAAGCTTTCAGAGTCTACAACAAGAAAACCCTTATAGTGGAAGAAACACCTCATGTTGTGTTTGATGAGTCTATCTTTGAGATCAGGAACGATAGTTTGGAACCTGAAGAAATCACACAGAGGACAACCAGATTAAGCCTAAAAGACAAAGACACTGAATTCATAGATGTTGTCCAAGCCAATCTACCTGAACAGACTATATTGGACAACAATTCTGAAGGCAACCTTCCTGAGACAAACCCCACTGATGAAAATGGTGAACTGAATGAGCCAATCCCAGTTCACATCCAGGTAACAACTACCAATGAAGAAGCAGTTCCTGCTGAGGTAGTTAATGGGTCAAATAATCAAGGGGGAACTCAAAATGTTGAAAATACCAATGTCCCTGACATCGAGGACAACACCCCTGATTATGATCCTGAATTAGATCCTGCACTAAATTATCCTGAATTCTATGATCAAAATGACTCAACTCCAGTAGAGGACAACTCTACTGAAGGAATCAGAAAAAGAAGGACTTGGTTATATGACCATCCTCCTGATCTGATACTTGGTGACCCAAGTATAGGAGTCAAAACCAGAAGTTTTCATGGTGAAAGTGCTATGTTTTGTTGTTTCTTGTCAGAACAGGAACCAAAAGACATTGATGAAGCACTTCAGGATGCCAATTGGATTACAGCAATGCAGGAAGAGCTCAACCAATTCACCAGAAATGAAGTATGGGAGCTGGTTGATAGACCTTCACATCAAGATGTTATTGGAACTAAGTGGGTGTTCAAGAACAAGAAAAATGAAAATGATGTGATTGTCAGAAACAAAGCAAGACTAGTGGCAAAAGGTTACTGCCAGCATGAAGGCATTGACTATGATGAGACCTTTGCACCTGTGGCAAGGCTAGAAGCAATAAGGCTCTTCCTAGCCTATGCAGCCCACAAGAGGTTCAAAGTATACCAAATGGATGTCAAGAGTGCCTTTCTGAATGGAGTCTTGAAAGAAGAAGTCTATGTGGAGCAACCACCAGGTTTTGAGATTGGAAACCAAGTATATAGACTGAAGAAAGCTCTATATGGACTCAAGCAAGCCCCTAGGGCTTGGTATGACACACTGTCACAATTCCTCTTGGATCATGGTTTCACCAAAGGAACTGTGGACAGAACTCTCTTCAGAATCTCTGAAGGAGAGGACATCTTGCTTGTCCAAATTTATGTAGATGACATAATTTTTGGATCCCCTAATGAGAAGCTGTGTGAGAAATTCTCCAAGCTCATGCAAAGCAAGTTTGAGATGTCCATGATGGGGTTGATGAACTTCTTTTTGGGTCTACAAGTTAAGCAATCAAAAGAATGAATCTTCATCAACCAAGCTAAGTACACCAGAGAGATGATCAAGAAATTTGGGTGTACAACAAGCAAGCCAGTGAGGATCCCAATGAATACTAATTGGAAGATGGATCCTGATGAAAGTGGTGTTCCAACCAACTCCACTGAGTATAGAGGAATCATTGGATCACTCCTCTATCTCACTGCCAGCAGACCTGACATCACCTTTGCAGTAGGTGTTTGTGCAAGGTTTCAAGCAAATCCTAAGAAAAGCCACCTTGAGGCTGCAAAGAGGATCTTGAGGTATCTCAAAGGCACTGAAAATCTAGGCCTTTGGTACCCTGCTGATGACAACATTGAGTTAACTGGCTACTCAGATGCTGATTATGGAGGATGCAGAATTGACAGAAAATCCACTTCAGGAACTTGTCAATTCTTAGGCAACAAACTCATATCTTGGTTTTCCAAGAAGCAAAACACAGTGGCTACCTCCACCACTGAAGCTGAATATGTTGCTGCTGGAAGTTGTTGTGCTCAAATCCTTTGGCTGAGACAACAACTCAGAGACTACAAAGTCAACTCTACTGAAGTACCAATATTCTGTGACAATAATAGTGCAATTGCCATATCACAGAATCATGTATTGCACACAAGATGCAAACATGTGGATATCAAGCATCAATTCATTAGAGATCATGTGGAGAAGAAGGATATCAAATTGGTGAAGATCCACACAGATCGTCAAAAAGCTGATATATTAACAAAGCCACTTGCAGAGGCAAGATTTCTGGAATTATCAGCAGAGTTGGGTCTTCTTGATCCAGGGAAGTTGGTCAAATAAGTCCAAAGGAGTTTATTCATTAAGGGGGAAATAAATTCAAACTTCAGCAGATTTGGTCAAGTCTACTGAAATTCAGAGAAGTTGACCTTACTTCTTCAGGACACTTGTCCACAACTCTTCAGGACACTTGTCCATGTAGGGTCAGATAAGTTGTCTTGGCTATCAAACCAAATCTTGGTCTGATAAGCACCTATTTTAGGTGATCATTGTCTATTTCGAAATCTGTCCCATTGAAAATACAGTTTTCACCTTTCTGGGATTTAATTTGTCTCCCACCCAAAAGGTCATTTTCCATGCATTAAATGCCAAGATTTAACTCTTGTTTGCATTAAACTTTTTGGGACATGATCTATCTCGAAAAACCCCCAGCCTTAAACAAACATTAAAAAACCACCCACGTTTTTTAACAAAACAGTTTTTCACTGTTGCATTGGTTTTTGACCATTGGATCAAAACTGGACAACTCCTCTGAAATCAATCCTAGCCGTTCATTTTAGATTTCCATTTTTGTTCACCTTTGAATTGCATCAAGACTTCACCAACTCATTGACAAACATTCTTTTTAGAATATTCACAAGTCTTAAGATCCCCCACAAACACTTCTTCCCCAAGTATTCGAAACCCTATCTCTAAAGTTCTTCGAACACTCTCAATCTTCCTCAAACCTTTCTCTGTAACCTTCAATGGCTCCCAAGGTTAGACCAGAGATGATTATTGATTTCTCCAACAAGGCTTTAGACCTTGATTTTGGATACTTGAGCAACAAAAATAATCTTCATTTTGAGCCCATAGTATCTTTTGAGAGTGAGGATCCTGAGATAAAACCAACTCTAAGATGGCTGAGAAGAGCTGGTCTGCAAAAGTTCATGGAAGAAAGACCAAGCTCTTGCCTAGAAGGCTACATGGCTGAATTCTTTGCATTTCTTCAGTGGAGAGGTAAACCTGAAAATGGTGAAGTTTCCACCAGACTGTCATATATTGCAGAGGGAGAGGAAGAAGAGAGATTTCATAGAGTGAAATTCTCTTCAGAAGATCTTGAAGGAGCTTTTGGATTGCCTTATGAGGGAAGGAATCCAGAAGTTTATGGTACTGGGCATGAAGATGAAATAGCTCAAGAATGGCTATTAGTACCAGGTCCTCTCTCTTCAACACAAAACAAGAAGACTCTCAAGCCAGAATTTCTCAACCTTTTTGAGGTAGTTGCTAAGAGTCTCTTGAGCAATACTGGAAGCTTGGAGCAGGTCAGCAATCCAAGAATCAGAATTATGGCTGTTGTGATTGATGCTAGTGACAAAGGCATCAAGTTTGATTGGAGGACCTTCATTATGTCTGAGATGATGAAGGAAAAGGCTAAATTCAAGGTGAGAGCTCACAACAAGGTTGTGCTAGAAGGGAAACTCAAGTATTGCACCAGGGCAAGCTTGCTGATTGAAAGATTCTCCCACTATTCTCAAATGCAAACATTTGCAAAGCCTCTCCCAGCCCAAAAGATCTTGTTTAGGAAGCTAACAAGAAAACTGAGCAAAGGAGAATGCTTCTGGCCAAACCTGTTGAAGAACAGGTTGAAGAAAAGCCTAAAATGAAGAATAGAACCAAGGCCAGGGCTGTCAAAACAAGGAAAATGTCTCAATTATCTTCAAGAGAAGCCTCAGGAGCATCAGCTGAAGTTGATGAAGTGGCAGAAGAGGGAGTAAGTGTGCCTTCTGACCATTCAGAAGAGTTGAGGCTGAAATATAATGAGACAAGGCAGAAGAAGAAAGGAGACAAGAGGATCAGGGAAGTTGTCCCTGAGAAGGATGGTGAAGGAAGTGGGAGCAGTAGGGCTAGCAAGAGAAGGGCCAAGCCTACTGAGAAAGTGTTGGAGCTGCAGGAAGAAAGGTCTCTACAATTGGCTCTAAGAGAGAGCAGAGCTGAAAGCAGGACCAAATCCAAGTCAAGGACTAGCTCATCTGGATCTGGAACTCCAGAATCCAAAGTCCCTGAAGGTCAACCTAAAGAGGCCAACATCCCTGAAATTCAGAATCCTGAGCCCAACTCCCCTAAAACCCACATTACCCCTCCCAACCAACCCATTACCCCTGTAGATCTCACTAAGAGATACTCTCCAGAAGGAAGTGTGCAAAGAAGTGGCATTGATGTGCTTGCAGATTTAGCAGTAGATGAGACAAGACTCCTATCTCCCCTTGACTCATCCATGCTCAACTACTCCAAACTCCTAGAACATGCACTCAATGAGCCAACTCCCTTAAGCAAAGCCCCTTCAGATTCATTTCTCTCTAAAGCAACTGAAGTACCTTCATTTGAGCCTAATCCTTCTGAAGCCAACCCTCCTGAACTTAACTTGCCTGAAGCTGCAATTAAGGAAACCACAGCCAACTCCCCTATTGCCCAAAGTTCTCCATCTAGTGAGAATGAGGAGGAGTATACTTATGAAAGTATGCTCAGAGGAGGAGCTAAGGCCACAGTGGACAATTTGTATCCACAACTTGCTGAATTTCCAAGAATTCAGAAGATGTTTCATGATTTGAGGATGCTTGTGGATGTCAAAGATAAGACCTTGATGGAAATATCACAAGTCATCCAAGATAAGGGTGCTAACTGGTGGTAAATAGAGGAGAGCAGATTGCTACACTTTGCTGGTGTGCTGAAAATAAGATTCCTCACTGATGAGGAAGATTTTGCAAAGTTGGTAGCTGAAAAGATCATTGAGGAGAAAGAAAGGAAAGCTAAGGGAATCAAACACCCTGACAGTAGCTCAAATGATGATGATTCCCCTGATGATCCCTCAAACCCTTCGAACCCCAACCCTCCTGAAACCCCTCAAGCCAACCTCCCTGAACCTTCTCAAACCAAGTCTTCTATAGCAGATAGACTTTCAAACCCTCCTAGAACCTATCATAGGAAAGGCTCTGTATCCTCAGAGGTGTTGACCAAGGGTGGTAACACAACCAAAGACACATCTGCCAATGAAGGTTCTTCTGAACCCAAGGCACAGCCTAAAGATGTTGAGGTTCCTATGCTAGAGGCTGGTTTGATTAAGGCATATTCAGTGTCAGAAGAGTTGGACACTGATCAGCCCTTAATCATTCAGGATGACTCAGTGGCTGTTGAAATAAGCACTGTGATCTCCCCACAACTGCCATCTTTGAACCTTGTTGAAGGTGGAGATGTTGCAGGTTTAGGAGAAGGAGTTGAAAAGGAGAAGTTAGTGGAAAACCCAGAGGGAGTAGTAGATGAGAGAGATGTGGTGATCACTAGAATAGTGAGTGTACCACCAAATGAGGGTTATATAAGTGAGGAAGGGCAGGCTATTCTTGAAGTCAAATCTGAACTTTAGGAATCCCTTGATGAGAGGAGGCCTGTTTCTTTAAGTGAGGAAATTATTGAAGAAGGGAGAAAAGAAAGAGTTGAAAATGAGAAGAAGGCTGCTGATGTATCAGAGTCTTATATAAAAGAAATTGAGGGTGATGAGTGTCTATTCCCTAACCTGTTTGATTTGTCTAATGTTGCAGGTATTTCCCTTGACCAAGTTTTTGCAGATGAGTTCTTAACAGATGCACCTATCCATGTAGATACAGGCTCAGCTCAAGCCTTACTTGGAATGCAATCAGAGAAATTGGACTCCTTGGCTCATCAAGTCCAATCTGCTCATGTTGAAACTTCAGGAGCATTGAATGAGCAAGGAAGGACTCTAGCATCTGTAGAAATGAGGCTCACTGGCTCTGAGGATGTGGTGCTTCCTACATTAGAAGCAAGGATTAGTGGTGTGGAAACTGGTCTCCAAACCATTTCCACTGAAGTACAAAATGCCAAATCCACCATGGAAGCCATCTCAGAGGAGGTCAAGAAAGAGCAAAAGCTGCTGAGAGACAATCATAATGCCAATGTCAAGGCTCTCAGGCTTACTGTCAAGCAAGCTCTTGGAAAGAAGACTGCATTGCAAAAGAGAAGAGTTGAAGAACAAAGGCTAGCAATGGTGAAAGCAGCCTCTGAAAAATTTTCCCAAGAGGTATTGGCCAACATTGCTGAAGGTGCAGTGGCCAACCTCACTGGGCTTCTTAAAGCCCAACTTGATGCATCCCTGAAAGCAACCTTGGAGGAGGTTGTTCAACAAAAGATGAAGCCTGTTCTAGTTTTTCTTAGCTTGAGCAGTGATAGGATGTAAAATATACATGATGAAAATGTATATTTGTTGGAGGAAATGAAGTCCCTGAACCAGGCCCAATCCCTAATGGCCACAACAATGAGTGAGCTAAAACCCCAGTGCTTTGATGCTGCCAAAAAGGGGGAAAGGGAAAGAGCTAGAGCAAAAGGTGCCTTGGTGATTGGAGGCTCAGACAAGGGAAAAGACAAAGCTGCTGAAACAAAAGGAAAAGAACCAGAAGTGCTAAACTTGGAAGAATTGGATGAAGAAGAGCAACTAGCACTTGCATTGAAGAATTCAATGGCCTCATCACAAGAAGAGAGAATGAGGCTACAGCAGAGACCAGATGGTGAGGTGTCTGGTTTGGACAAAGATGCTGAAGGTGTCCAAACTAGAGGAAAGATCAAGAGGGCAAAAGGAAAGAAAAGACAAGCTGAGACATTTACTGACTTTCCTAGCAGTCTTGATCTTCCACCTGAATTCAGAATTGATGAAGATGAGCCTACATCAAAGAAAGCCAAAGCTGCTGAAGAGCCCAAAATTGCTGAAAAAGAAAAGTCTTCTGAAATGGTCAATATTGCTGAAGGTTCCAAACCCACTGAAGATATTGAAGAACTATTTGCTGAAGGTTTTAGACCTGAACCTAAGAAGAAGACAACTGTCCTATCTCATGATCCATCAAAGTTGTTTCATGAAGGGTATGGCAAAGACCCTGAAACACAACAGAAACTGGCCATGATGAGGGCCCAGGAGAAAATAGATTTGATGGATGAAGCACAAAGAGCAAGAAACAAGAGAAGAGCAAACTTTCAGAAACCAAGAAGAAGGAGAGCAACTTACAGCAAGATGAAGCCTCAGCTCTTGGTCCCAATGGACACCAAATATCCACACTTGGATAAATGGGTGCCAATTCAGCTGAATGGTACATGGGAAGAGGCTAAAAGGGAGTTTGTCTATGACTACTATGTCATTGACAGATGGAATGGAGGAGATACCAACTCTGCCTTTGCTGAATTCATGATAGAATACTACAGAGAGTTGTATCAAAAATTACTTGCAGCTGCTGACATTGCAAGAATTGAACTCAATGCTCCCAAGCCTATCATCTACATGCCTCCAAAGCTTGATTGGATTGACCAAGCAAGGATCCTAAGGGAATTCACAGAAATTTTGAAGCTGAACAAAATGACCCTTGGACCCAAAGGAACCAACCAGGAAGCCATGGAACTCAAGAAGAGAGTGTGGGCACAATATGGGATGAACCCACCTCCTGAGGATGATCTCTAAAAATGGCTAAGTCTTCTGACTCTTCCAAAAAAGAAAATTATCTTATCTGAAGATATTTTTTTTGTGTGGTCAAATCTGCTGAAGTTTGGACAAGCCTGCTGATGTGATGTGCATTGATATGCTGTTTACTCTAACATGTTTTGGATTGCTCTGATACAAGAATTGATTTGTTCTACTTTGATATCTGGAATATTTTGTATTAGCTCTGATACTTGAAGAAGTTTGTTTTGCTCTGATCCTATGTTTAGTATGTATTTATAGTGAAATGTTAATTTGTAATGTTATCTTGAATTCATGCTCTGATAAGTTATCTTCAACTATCAACATGCCTGTAATGACTTTTACATGAATGATAGTTGAACCACCTTTGAATCAAGATACATTATTGCAGAAATCTCTCTATGCCTTTCTTTGAAACCTACTTGCAACAAAAACAGTGAATACACTAACACATTATCTTTTCAGGAATATTGACCTTAGTCATGTCTTCTGAAGATATATGTAATAGGTGTAGAGAAGTCACTTTTGCATAGAATGTGTAGGTTTTGGCATCATCAAAAAGGGGGAAATTGTTGGGAATAAAATGAGATATGTTTTGATTAAATACCAAAACCCCCTGAGACATGCCTAAGTCAATATGATTGTGTTCTAAAAGTACTAGAACACATAGTATAAGGCTAGATGAGAAGCTGATATGTTAGGCAGCTCTTAGATGACTAAGATGCACATAGTGGGGGGGAACCCATGCTTTGAAGATGATCAGGATCAAGTCCCCTCAAGGCTCAAAATCTGGAACAAACACTCCATAGAAAACCAAATGCTCTAATCAGGAGAGTTGTCCAGAGAAGTTACTTCTGTGAAAATGCTCTGATCAGGAGAGTTGTCCAGAAGAGTTACTTCTATGCAAGAAGAAGATTGGAAAGCTCAAAAGGACAAGATTAGTCAAAAGCTCTGATCAGGAGAGTTGTCCAGAGAAGTGAACTCTGTAAAATCAACAGCTCTGAAGCTAAAAGGCCAAACATACTGATCAGGAGAGTTATCCCAGAAGAGTTGTCTCAGCAAGAAGAATTTAATGTTGAAGGTCAACCATGCTGAAGAGTCAGAGGCAACTATTTCCTAAATAATCTCAATACAAAGATCACATTGAAGTGAAGGAAAGGGAAAGAACCAAGTCATCTGAAAAAGAGCAAGCCAACTTTGCTGATAAGCAAAACTGCTGATAGTGATAAGGAGAGTTGTCCATTTGATAAGGAATGTTGTCCTATCATTGGTTCAATCTTCAGAAGCCATGTCCAAGTCCTAACAAGAAGTCAAACATTGGGAAAAGTGCTGCAGAATAAAGACAAAGCCTTACAAGCCGTTTATTACCCAAATGAGGACATGTCACTATCAAGAATCTGTCTTCCAGATTGAAGAACTCAAGGAAGACATTTATAGCAATTTGGGGCTGCCTCTCCAACGGGCAAATCCTCATTTTGTCTATAAATACAAGAAGTGTGAAGACCATTTGAAGCACCTCAACCTTGACAAGAATATCCAACTATCCTACAAGTCAAAGTGCTTTCAAAGCTTTCAAAGACTATTTTAGTCTTCAAACACTTCTTCTAAGCTGAACTCAATTGTATATCCATACACAAGCTTAGAGAGATATCCTATCCTTATACACTGATCTTCATTGTAAAGGATATCTCATTAGTTGGAAACCTTACTTCAACCCTTACCCCTTTCAAGTGAGAAAGTGAGAAGGTTGTAGTAGTAGAAGTGGTAGGAGCTGACTGTTGAGAGAAGAACAGTTCATTTCTGAGTTGAGAAGAGGGTACTAGGACTCTAGACATCCTAGGGATCAATTCACCAAGGAGTGGTGTTATTGATCAAGTTCACCTTGGCACTATAAAACAAGTTAATTCCAAGAGTGAAGGAATTATCTTGTTAAATCAGGGAAAGTGGATGTAGGAGCTTGAGTCTCTGAACCACTATAACCTCCTGTGTTGATTTGCTTTACAAGTACTTACATTCATTCAACACTGCACACAAAACCGATCTTTCAAAGATACATATTCAAGATTGTGCAAAAAACTGTTTTGGACAAGTTCCCTGAAAACTGGACTGTATTGAATTAACCAAGTGATTTCAGAAACTAAAGGAGTCTAAACTTAAAGGGCCAACCACTATTCCGCACATATAACTCCCCTAGATATTTGTTCAACTAAGTACTCAATAGTACTTAGTAGTTTGATTATCTTATTTGAGTTATTCATCTTCAGCAGAGTTGTCCAAGACAACCTTGCTGAGCTCTGGTTTGATCAAAAGTTGAAAAGAATTGCATACAAGTGTATTCCCCCCCCCCCCCCATACACTTGTTATCTACTCCTTTCAGGACCAACAAGTGGTATCAGAGCAGGGGTTCAAAGACCACTGCTTCTGAAAATCCATATTGATTTTCAAAAATCACATATTTGGTGTGGTCACTGAACTGATCTCTATCTGAAATCTATCTTTTGTTGACTAACTGTTTACTCTTGAGATATGGCCAACAACAATGCTGTTCCTCCACCTGTTGTTCAAGGATTGGACAACATGGCCACAAATCCAGTCAACCACATTTCACATCATAAACTGCCCATATTTTAAATAGACAATCATGATTTCTGGAAAATTAGAATGAGAGCTCATCTTGCTTCTCTTCATACTGATACTTTGAGAGTAATCACTAGAGGTCCTTTTGTGTTCACTCAAACTAACCCAAGATTGACAGATGAACAAAGAGCAGATGTAAGGGAACTGATTCCCAAAGATGAAGATGACTTCACTGCTGATGAAAAGAGGAAGGATAACTTGAACTATCTTGCAATGAACACCCTCTATCAAACAATTCCAGATGCAATCATGGGAAGAGTCTACCACTGCACCACAGCCAAAGAAATTTGGGATACCCTTGCCGAAATGTGTGAGGGAACAGAAAAGATCAAGGAGAACAAGCTCCAAGTTGTTGTGCAAAAGTTTGAACAATTCTCAATGGAAGCTGATGAATCCATTGATAAATTTGCTGGTAGATTCACTGATGTGATGAATGAAATCAACTCATTGGGCAAGGTTTACTCCAGGAGAGAAGTTGGATTGAAGATCTTGAGAAGTCTCACTCAAAAGTGGGATGTCTATGCTGTGATGATGCAGAATACCAAGGATCTCTCCTCCATGCCCATGCAACAAATCTTCTCAGAACTCAAAGCCTATGAGTTCGATCTCAACAGAAGAAAGCCTGTTGAGGAACCTTCAAATCCTACTAAGGGAGTGGCATTCAAAGCCAAAGTTGCTGAACCTGAAATGCAACCCACTCCCAAATCATCAAAGTCAGTCTCAAAGACTGAAATGAAGGAAGAACTAGCCTTGATGGCTAGAAGGTTTGACAAGCTCAACACAAGGTTTGGTAGATACAAGAAATTCTACCAAGACAACAAATTCAGGAGAAGGTACAACTCCCCTGAAGATCAGGCCAAGGACAAAAAGCCTGGAGAGAAAAGATCAGAGGACAAGTACTCTGATAGGAGAAGGTCCAGTAGAGCTGACCCCTCATCATCAAAAGGAAGAGATGAATCCAAGAAGGATGATGATGAAGACCTGTGCTACAACTGCAAAAAGAAAGGGAACTTCCAGTATGACTGCCCTGAACTGAGCTCTAAAGAAAGAAGAGAAAGACAAGCTAAAAGAGACAGAAAGTTCACCAATAGAAAAGCCATGATGGCTGGTGAAGAATCTGATAGTGCTGAAAGCTTCAACTCTTCATATGGACTGTTCTCAAACAGTGATGATGATGATGATGTGTGCAACATGGCTCTTGAGGATGATGAGGTATCCTCCACTTCTAGCTCACAATCATTTTTATCACAAAACACTGGTGAAGTCAACTTGAAACTTTCCTTTGGGAAGTTGATGGAAGATTTCACTTCCTTCTTGAGTTTCTTCTTGAGTTTCCTTCAGGACCAACACTTCCTTCTTGAGTTTCTTGTGGCTTAAAGTCCCAAGACTAAAACTGTGATCTTATCGATTATACCACCAAGTATATCTTCGATCTACTAGTAATTTCACAAGTAACTAGCACACTTGTTTACAACAAATCATAAACTAAAATAGTAAAGTAAAACTTCTCTAGAATGTAGCCTTTGAATCTTCAATACAGTACGGTGGCTTCTTCTCTTCTTTGATCTCCTTCAACTTTGTGATTTCTTGAATACTTGAATTCTCTTTGATTGCTTGAATAGTAGTAATAGCAGTAGTCTTTTCAAGTAGAAGATCACACGGTATTTATAAACTTTAGTTTATAGTTAGCAGTTAGTGAAACTAACTCTTAACCTTTTTTGTAACTTATCCTTTTGTAACCGACTTAACTTCTTATCTCGAAGTCAACATATCTTCTAATATCTTCAGTTACGCTTTAAATAAGTTTTCTAAACTTATTCTTCAATTACACCAACTCAGCACAATAAACTACTGTTCTGACTTTTACTGTTTTGAGCCAGTCAGCACAGTTCTTAACTTTTGTTCTACGCTTCTTCAGATTACTTCTCTTGTATTTCTAAACTTCATTTTTAATCCTTTTGATAGTCTTCTTATTCTGGAGTAGTCTTCTGAGTCTTCTTTAGTCTTCTGATCAGTTCTAATCTACTGTTCTGAACTTTTACAATGCTGAATACAATTCAATACAAACTTACATATATAAAACTTATCTATACATCATCTGAACTATATATAGAACAATACATTTAAGTCCTATACTATAAGTTGTCTATACAATACATTTATCAGCTTAGTTCCTAACAGTTCATATATCAGATCAGTAACTCATTAAGATCAGTAAACTCGCTTTTCATGTTTTCTTAAGATGACTTAGTTAGGATGGCTTTCAACCACATATATCATTAACTTCAAGTTGCTTTTGGCCATCAAAACATATAATCATCAACTAGAATATTGTTCCAAGAATTCATATCCCAACAAAGACCAACTCTTAGCTGATAGGTTATTTACTTGTGTTTGTAATACTTTTCTCATTCTGTTTTAATACAAGTACTTGCCTTTTTCAGCTTCTAAGATCAAATCTCATTGTCTTCATCAGAAACACTATTATTTATTTACTTATTGCTACTAACACCGTTTTGATTACAAATTTTCTTATCTGATCTGATAGTCTAGATAAGTTGTTTTGGCTACATCAAAAGGGGGGAAATTGTTGGGATATTCATCCTACCCCTAATCAGATTAAAGTTTATAGATTTAGTTTTGATGGTCAAAACCAGATCAGTACACAAGTGTTAGTATGTCAATTTGTAATCTAGTAATAGGTTACCTAAGTTGTTTTATAAAGCTTAGAAGATAGTTTATAGAGTCTAAGTCTTAGTTAGTGGAATCAGTTGTATGTATATCAACTGATACCACAATTGGATCAACACGCGCTCGCTCAAGACTTAAAGTATAGAAGACTAAAGACTAGAAGACCATTGAAGTTCATTAGTGAAATTAGACTGAAAAGTTCTTGTATACCTTATCAGTTGATAGTAGCTACATGAGATCTGCAAATCAGAAGATACCAGCAGATGTGAACTTCACCAGATCTTGTCAAGCACGTCTTAAAGAGCATTAAAGACTGTTAGTTTGATTGATCAGATAATATAAGACATTTATTGAAGAATGCATTGAAGGAAGAAAAGGCAAAGCTAACAGAAGACAAAGAGAATGTCGGATATCATCTAACAGACTCAAACAGAAGACAAGACTGCAAGTCTAACAACTCGGCTGATGTGGACCAATTAGTAGATGACAACACAACTATGAAGTTGACTTGTACTAGGAATTTAGAGATCCTTTTAGAGTCGTACAAGACATTTAATACACATTTCGTTTTAAGGAAATATCGTACCAGAAATCAAGGAACACATCAACTCATGAAGATCTCGTTCCAAAAATAGAAGATATGTTGCAACGACTAGTTCTCATCATCGGCTAGTTCGAGCTCATTTCCTCTATAAATACAAGATATCATTTACTTGAATGACTACGAAAACTATACGCCAAGAACTCACCATCTGACCTCAAGAACATTCAAGCATTCTGAAATCTTTAAGAGTTCTCCAGAGCCTGATTAATCTTTCTATCCTTTAGCTCTAAGTTTCCTAATACTAAGCGAGATTCAAGATTCATAGTTTACGAGCTTAGATATTGTGTTTCTTTCACACTTAGTTATTTATACACATCACTTTTTATTTTATTTGTAAGAAAACCAACCCCTTGTAAATAGTACTTGTTCTCTCCTTAACAAGTAGATTCGTGTTGGTCCCAAAGTTGAGTTTAATAATATTGAGTAAGCTAGTGAAAATGTCTAGAGGGGAGGGGTGAATAGACTTTTCAAAAATCTTTCAATATATCAGAATACACAATGCGGAATAATCAGATTACTAATGAGCCCAATCAAGTTTATACTCAACTTAGTTTCGAGAACTCTGTTCTATACTCAACTAGTCTAGTTCAGTTAAGGAATTAAACCAATTAATCAATTTGAACAATCAAAACTGTAAAGTAAATCAAACACAAGATTTATAGTGGTTCGACAACTTGTCTACATCCACTCTCACAAACCCAGTTGTGATGTTTCCACTAAAACTCTTCCAATCGAGTACAAGTGTATGTTCCTGTCTTTAAAGTCCCAAGAAGAAGACTTAGATCTTCAACAGACTATACCTCCAGATATGTCTACGATCTTACTAGAAATTTTACAAGTATCTAGCACCTTGAAAATAACAAACAAAAACTAAAAACTTCTCTGATTTTCAGTAGTAGCCTTCTTGATTCTTCACTTGTCTTCTGGCTATCTTTCTGAACTTCAATCAACTCTGAGAGTAAACTTCAAATATATCTTTGATAATGCTTCACTTGAGTATGAACGTCAGTGTATCAGTAGTCAATTGATCACCATCATGAAGTATTTATAGATTTCAATCTTCAAGAACTTAGTAAGTTGTAACCAACTTTTCTTGATAACTACCTTCAACTGAATCTTCTTATCAATCCACGCGTTTCTGTTATGAATTAGTTATTCCATAACTAACTTCTATATCTTTATCTCTTCACGCGTATTTGACTAATCTTCACGTTGACTTGTCTTGAGTAGACTTGTATGTACTTGTCTTGTCTTGTAGTCTTCCTAACTTGAGTAGTAGACTTCGACTCTTCTTGTCTGGTCTTCCTTCTTCAAATAGTAGAGTAGACTATACTAATCTTATCAAGACTATTACATTACATTAAGCTTTTATAATACAAGCTTAGTCAACTTACAACTATACAATGAATCTATCTATTACATATAGAAATCATGAGCTCTATACATTAATTAAATAGCTCAGTAACAATCTAACATATATGAAGTACTTATAAATCGTACTTATCTTTTAATAATATTTATCTTGTAAACTGTACTTGTCTTTTGAATTCTACTGATCTGTACAAGATGACTTCAACTCAACTAGACTAGATTAGTCAACACTTAGAAAATATTCAAGTCTTCTTTTGGCTTATCAAAACTTTATCATTTATCTTTTATTCATCATTTAGGACTTGTTCCAGGATTCATATCCCAACAATTCGTATACACTGAGGAAAGTGTATCTCGATCAAAGTCTTCTCTTGGGATTATAAAGTAGCAATGACCTTTGTTTAAAGGATTAATATCACGATTGATTCGTGAGAGTGGACGTAGAAAAATTTGTTCGAACCACTATAAATACTTGTGTTATACTGTTTTATTATTTTATTGTTTATATTGATTATTCATTTATTCATTCTTTACAAATCATAAGTTTTTAAAAGAGTCAAAATTCACTAAGTTAGTTTTTACCATCAACAGATATTTCATCAGCTAATAGCATTCATTGTTTAATAAAATCATTTTTTATTAAAGATGTTTTCATTCAACACACGAGTCTAAATATTTAGGGCCTACACAATTCTGCACTAGTAGCTCTTGAGATAGCTTTCCAACTAACCAGCTGATATAGCAATCAGTAGGTTTTTTTATCTTTATCTGCTACTCTACACCCGCACTCTAAAGATCAGATCATCTTATTTGCATCAGACGACTTGAGCATATAGCTCTTCTGGTTGCCTCATCTGATCGAACACACAAAAAGTTTGAAAATCTGAAAGTTTATTCACCCCCCCTCTAGACTTTCACCAGCATTGATACTCGTTTAGGGACCAACACTCTTACCCAATTGATTTAACATAAAGTTACATCTTATCCTACTCAACATCCCAAAACAAACATACACATAATCACTATTCGTTGAATTTCTTCATCTAGAATTTCAATTTTCCATGCGAATTTCCCCCATTCTACATAATCCCAAAACAAACATGACGTTAGAGTTTAATTCCTTTTTTAAAAAAATAGGAATGGACCCAAGTTATTTATTTTGTAGTACCAAGAAACAAGACGAGAGAAATTTGTTGCCAATATGACATCTTGTATTTATCTGCATATTCTAAAACTTCTAATCTTTCTTTTTATTCGTAGGTTTAATTTGAATTTTTATCTACTACAGTTTAGGTACGCTTTAATCTTCCTTCTTTTTGGAAGATCGACAATGCAATTTAATCTCTCTCTTCGATGTGAATTTGTGTATTTATTTTAATTACATCGGGTGATATTCAATTTTGTGAGTGTGGTATTGACAATTGGTGTTTTGCATAAGATTTTTTTTTTTTAATTATTAGTATTATTGTTATATACTGTTTTTTTTTTTTTTTTTTTTGTGGGGTGGGAGGGGTGAGGGGATTTTTACTACTGACAGTCGTGAAAGGAGATGCAAAAGAGATATCATGTGCTTAAACAAGGTTTGTTTTTCATTATTAGTGTCCGTTGTTGAAATCTCTCAGGATGACTGTGCAACACTTTTGTTATATATATGCAAGTTTTTATATTATTCTATACATCTTCTCATGTTTCTTGCTTTTGTTCATAGGTTTTTCCTGCCTTTTCCTTTACATCATTCTTCCTCTATGATAGGTAAAGTGTGAAGTTTTCTTCAAAATTCTTAGTGATTCTCCTTGTTATCACAATAGCATAAAATTTTAATATCCATGTTTTTCATTTTTTTATTTTCCAACATTTTTTTGCATTAAATTTTTTTAAGTTATTTGCACGAAGTGACGTTGATTTGTTGCAAGAAGTTCAACTGTAAACTCATGAAATATAGATCAATTTCAGTCAATATATACTTCTTAGCACTTAATGGAGATCATAGCGAACATTATCTTCATGAAGTATCTGTTTGTTTTCACCGAACAATTATCAATATTTTATTTTCCATGTTCTATTTTTTTTAGAATGACCACGCCCTCAAATGCTAGAAAATGCATTTGTTGGTGAAATTGAACGTCATTTCGATAACTTCCCCAGAGTTTCCTTTTTACAATAGATTTTGATAGGAGGATTTAATCGGAATGGAATTGGTACACAAACTTAACAATGTTGGTTTCGAGAAGAAGATAGAACTAGGGTGACAATTTCTAACACGACATGATTGCACGTCTCGAATTCGACCCGAAAATTACGAGTTAGTGTTTGACCTTATCGTGTTTAGAGCCGGCAATTTGGGCTCGAACCGATGGGCCGACCCAGCCGACCCGAATCCTAGTATGGACTGGGCTCTAAAATTAGAGGCCCATATAGAACTGGGCCTATTTGGCCAGACTCGACGGGCCCGACAGGCCAAATGGGCTAGGCTAAATTTGGCCCGCCGGCCCATGGGCAGCCCATTTAGCCCGATCAATTTTTTTTCTTTAGGAAAATAAATAATTAAAATAAGTAAAGTACATTATTTTTTAAATATTATTGTATTTTTTTATTTTATTTTGACTTTGAAACACATTAGTAATGTATATTTTTAATTATAATTATTTGTATAAATAAAAAGTATACGTGAGTATGTGATCGATACATAGGTTTATATATATATATATATATATGCCCAGCGGGCTAGAGTGAGCTAGGGTGGACTCAAATTTTATAGGCCCGACTAATTCATGGGTCGGGCCGACCTAGTCCATGAACAACACTTGGTCAAATTGGCTGGGTTGGGCCGGGTCGGACGACCCGATTTGCCAGCTCTAATCGTGTTCGTGTCGACTTGATAACAACACAAAAATTTTGTGCTGAATTCGTGTCGACCCCTTAAACACGATAAAATTAAAAGGTAACTCAATAACTCATTATTTACTTAATAATATACGACACAATAATGACACTAATTTGATAATAACACGATAATGACACAATACTTTTTTATATTTAAATATAATTTTAAATTTATTTATTTTCTTATGATATTTTATTTTTATGTATTTTTTTTATTATTATTATTTCGACGTAGATCGTGTGTACGTTCTACTTCTAAGTTGTTGACTCGTTTCGATTCGCCGGAGACAACATTCTCTCCGAGATGGGCGGCGTTCAACAAGACGTCAGAATCAGAATCCTTTGCCGGAATCTGGTGATATTGAAGACTGAAGTAGGCCTTCAATGGCTAATCGGCTGCCCATATTTGTCTTCTCTCAGCATCGTCTCCACCCTCCGTTGCATCCGCACTTTCCCTGGCAATCCCCACTCTGCTGATCTTGCTAAGGAATCGGGTAAATTCACAATTCTACTCGAAATTTTGTGTTGGAATTAATCTTTTGGGTTGTTAACTACAAATGTAGCATTTTGGTGGAACTAATTGAAAATTCTTCTCTCTTTTTGTTTGTGTGTATTTGTGATTTTTCACTTTTTTTTGTTGTTGGTGCAAGTATTTACGTATTACATGTCACAAAGGGTAGTATCATAATCATAGTGTGTCTTTATGTAAGATCGATTGGAAAGAGTTGGAGTTGCATTACTGGATATTGGGGTTGTTCATATATTAGATAATTAAATGGGTAAAATTTCCTTCTGTGATGGCATTCTTGATGATTAGAGAAAGTGCAATAGAGCATGGGATAACTCATAACTGTGCCATCCAGCCTTGTTGTTGTAGATTATTGGGTGAATTCAATCATCGAAATGATTAATTTGGTGATGATGGCCAATGGGGGGTTTTTATGGGATGGGGATTTAACACTTCTGGAGACATTAACCAGTCCTAAAACTTTGTGGCATACATTTGCTTGTCTGACAGATGAAATCAGGAGTCTACTCCCGACAGGTTTTGAAGTAATTGGGGCATTGGTTGTTCATAACAAGAATGATGATAAGGTAGAAAAACTTGTGGGTGATGCTATTTCAACAGTTAGAAGTTTTAGGAAGGCCCACTATGGTAATGACAATGAAGATCAGGTGTTGATTGGAGCCATGTTGGAGCTGAAGAATGGTTGTAGTCAGCATGAAATGCAGTTTTTTGTATCGAGGGCAGGCAAACCATATAATTTAGATAGAGCGAACGCTGTCATTTATGAAGATCAGCCTGAGAAGAAATTTTGGGAGAAAGGTTGTTTAATTCGGTGCGAACTTCCTCTGAAGCTGCCTCTATATTATGCATTGGAAAATCCTAAAGGTGAAGTTAATTCTCTCTCTCTCTCTCCCCTTCCCTAAATTTGCTTATTTAACTAAATTTACTTTCATGAGTAGTCAAGTGAACTTAGAATTACTTCAGTATTATTATTATCTTCCTAATCATGGTGATAAATTGCAATTAAGCAGCCCAATGTAAATGTAATTCAAATGTAATAAATTTTATCCATGTTAATGACATTGAAGTTTGACAAATACTTTCATTGAGTTTGTTCATAAACTATTTAGATGAGATCATGGGAATAACTATGGAAAATTATTCAGATGCAAAAAAAATCTTTTTTCATTTTTTCAATTCTGAAAGTGAAGGATTTCAACTTCGCATCAATATAAGTAACACTTATGAATTTGCAACTAAAATTTCAAATTCACCATCAAATCCTCCAATCCAAACAGAAAGAAGACCTTAAGGTAATGGGGGTGGGGTGGTGGGGGGACATTGGGGTTTGAAGCCCAGTCCTCACCCTAATAAGAAATGAGTGAAAAAGATTTGTACAAAATGTTTATGATTTTCGATCTTTTAATACTTCATTGCTTTACATACTAGTTTTCATATATGGTTAGTACTTTTCAATTTGGTTGTAAACTATTTAGATGGAAAACTATATGATTTAGAGGCAAGCAAAAAAGATTTTTCTTTGTACCTAATATAAATGTTTTTCAGTCCTTTAGCAGTCCATTTCTTTACATGCTAGTTTTCACATGATTAACTATGTTGTTACGGTGACAGTACAATAATTCACGTTACGTAGAGAAATTAGGGGTATTTACTCAAATAAACTTTTGGAGTTAAAAGGGGTTAAAACATGTTCTGTTGGGAGATAACTTGAAGAAAGAACAAGAAACCTGCATGCTGCCATGGTCAAAGGTTTATGAACAATGGTAATCAGTTATTTCATTTTATTTATTTTTTCAGATCTGGAAGGTGCGTATGAGCTAGCTATTAAGGCTGTGGAAAAAAAACTTAGAGATCCACAAGTTGCATACATCATTGAAGCCCAAAATAAACCTTCTTCTGATGGACCTGAACCTGTCATTCTTCATGGAGGAGAGTTGGATCTCCCAGCTGAGAAGTTTCCAGAAAATGCAGTTGTACTTGAAACAGATGAAGATTTCCTTTTGAGATCTCGTGCATGTTTGTACTTCTTCTCAGGAACCAAAAATAATACTTCATTTAACTCTGTGGAGGAGGTAATGTCATTTTCTTGATATTGATTTGACTAATGATCTTGAGCCTTTGATGAACACTTATTTTTTGTTTGCTTAGGATGCAGATAAAATTCTAGTCAGCGTCATGTTTAATAGGTCAAAAAGTGATTTTCAACCTTCTGCACCGATTGCTGAATATTATCCAGGTACAAGAATTGCATTGAAAATAATTTTTACTGTTGATTAGCAGAGCAGGGTACTGTAATCTTCTTTGTCCTGGTTTTGCTTGATAAATACCGATATTTTGGCTTACAAATGCCTTCTTAATTGTATCTTAACCTTTATTTCCAGCACTGGGGGAAGCTAAACTGGTGGTTATAAATCATAAACTAGAAGTGTTATCCTATGCTCCAAAAGATCTATTGTTGACACATGTGATTTCAAAATTAATCATCCCTGGATTAGTTAATCAGATACACTCATTAAAGAAGAAGATCTTGACCGATCTTATGAAACAACATCAACAGGTTAGATGATCATATTCTATGAATACCATTATTTTCGAAAGCTAGGATGCTATTTCAAGCAAATAAACGTAGAGTAATAAGAACTGTGTTGTACTGGTGTGTGTTTATTTATGTACATAGTTACGTTCTCTCTCTCTCTCACACATGTATATGTTTATGTCAAGTGCACGCAAATATCCAGTGAGATTCAATGTTGCTGGTAATCAGTGCATAGTTCTTGATTTATAAATTACCACATGAACCATTTGGGTTTTTCTATTTATGTTTTTTTTCCTTATTCACAAGAGTGTTCTACTATTCTGCAGCTACGGCCATACCACTTCATGCCTCCTGGCATTCTACATCCAATCACTGTTATATATGAGCTTACCTATGGGGAGGCAGAAGCAGAGCAAGGTAGCCTATATTTTAAGTTTACCAAACAGAGTGTGGCCAGAAGAATATTTTGACTTAACTTAAGAATTCAAATTTAGCTAGTTAACCATCAAAGTTATCACATATGTAGGGGCTCCGACTTTTTTCGTGGTTTACCAAACACAATGTGGTCTCCCATTTTAACCTTATATTTATTGAGATTTGAAAGATGGAAGGATCGCGTAAATATAGTATGTGTCTAATACCTGCTGGAATTCTTTTCAGAGTCATAATAGAATGTTCTAGTCTAATTATTTAAGATAACATTGGCCCAAACACAGAATTAGTTATTCTTTCAGTGAGAACGGAAAATATACTCTGCACTCCAGGTGGTTAAATGTGCTAGGTCTGATCAAATGCCTAAAGAATTATCAAAGAAATACACAGCATTTGATTCATTCTATATTGGTTTTCTGAATACCTTGAATTTTGCAGTTGAATATCGAAGATCCCTTCACTGGAGACTAGGGTTGCCATTTGATCGCCCTGTTATGAGGATTGCTAATGCAATAAATTTATTTTCGATAAAGGACAGTGCAAGGGACAAACCAAATCCAAAAGGTAAACATATAATTTCGTGTAGACATTCAAGTTCTTATTGGTGCTTTTGTTTGTTTGGATTGGAGTACTTGTTTGACTGTTGATTTATTGTTTATATTAGGCTCCTCTTTGCTCAGAGATGTTCATCATGGTATTCCAAGCAGCGGGGGTAATTATTATTGTTAACTTTATGTGTGCACTATGCTTTTCCATTCTTACTTGATCTATTTTTTTCTGATTACTTTGCCTACTTGGCGCTGATGTACCACAATCATAATGATTATGCAGTATCTGGTGGCCATGTCTCTCTAATTCAAGGTTCTTATGAATATCATCATTACCTCCAAGATGGATTTGATGATTCGGTAATACAAATACACTCTTGCAAATTATTACATTTTGTTTAGGCCAAACATATGAAAAAAGGAAAGAGAAAGAGAAAGCTGGGGTATATTTGTTTAGGCAGTCATTTTCCTTTCTCTATATTGAGGCGATAAAGTTTTTCTCTCAAGTTGTTAAACTGACTGTTTAAGCGGGTTGTATCCGTTTTCCGTATGTTAGTACTTGAGAATGTTACTGGCAAATTTGTGAGTTAAATCAAACAAGTTGAAGGCCACTTTGGAATTATCTGTACATTCTGCTTAATTTATAAATTGTTGAGGTCCACAATGAATGTTAAATGTTGTTATGCAAATAAATACAGCTGAGTTATTGAAATTGAAACTGTTTTATGTTTAGCATTTGAATGATGGTCACCTTTAAATGAATACATGTGGCCTGAGATTACTACATTGTTTTTTTACACACTGTGATTAACGATATTAATTAATGTGGCAGGGCTGGGGTTGTGCTTATCGATCTCTGCAAACCATCATTTCATGGTTTAGACAGCAACACTATACTACCATCGATGTCCCTACTCACAGGTACATTTTTCACGGAGTATACATGTGCATCCTATATTCTGCTCCTGTCCTATGTCAAACTTTAGTTTCAAGTGCAAGCATCATACTCAATCACACCTTTTAAAACTGGAGGAAATTTTCTCTCAATTTGAATGTCAGGTAGGCAAATGATTTGATTGATGCGTACTTTTTCTAAGAGTGCTGAAAAAACTGGGATATATCTGAAATTCTTGCCTAAATTTTTAGTTTATACATATTTATTGGTGTTTAATAGATTCTTATGTCTGCATCTTGGAAATTACAAGAGAAACTTCTTTACCATATTTTTTTCCCTTCATTTAGTTGCATATAGTTTTAGAGTAACCACTTGGGTGCACTAGTTCCATGTGCAAGTTGCAACTGGTGCATAACTAATACTCCCTCTGTCCCAGGATTACTTTCATATGTAGATGGGCACGCATATTAAGAAAGTGTAATAATGAGTGAAGTTTTGAGGGGTAATTTTGTAAAACTTTGTGTATAAATTAAAGAAATGAGTTGACTTTTGTGTATGTGTGAAGAAAAGGTAATGTCATTTGTGGGGTATGAAAGTTATTGTGAGACGTCTCGAAAAGGAAAGTGTGAAAGTAATTGTGGGACGGAGGGAGTACTGTTCAAGCAACACAACTAATATTGTTAAGTGAAAACTACTAATACTGACTAACTAACTTATACCATTTAAAAATGCACTTGGGCTGGTACATAGAAGTATTTGTCACAGTTTTAATAAAATTTGCTCCCACAATATAACGTTGTATTGTATTTCAGAGAAATACAGCAAGAACTGGTTGAGATTGGTGATAAGGACCCTTCATTCATTGGGTCACGTGAATGGATCGGTGCTATTGAGTTAAGTTTTGTTTTGGACAAGCTACTTGGGGTAAGTGTTTATATTCTGCTTCTTTCTTTTGTTGGTGTTTGATTAGTTTACATATTTGCTTGCTTTTCTATGTCAATACGAACCTGCATATGAGTATTTATTGCAAGTATTCCGACCAATAAATTTTGAACCTTAACAGGTAAGTTGCAAAGTTATTAATGTAAGGTCCGGATCTGAGCTCCCAGAAAAATGTCGGGAACTTGCATTGCATTTCGAGACACAAGGAACACCCATCATGATCGGTTAGACATTTATATTGTTGGAGCATTTTGTTACGAGTTGCCATAATGCTCATCTGAAAACGACATAGGATATAAGTTTATTTTATATTCACAGGTGGAGGGGTCCTAGCGTATACTCTTTTGGGGGTTGATTACAATGATACAAGTGGAGACTGTGCGTTTCTTATACTTGACCCTCACTACACAGGCAACGAAGACCTTAAGAAGATAGTGAATGGCGGGTGGTGTGGATGGAAGAAAGCGGTCGACAGCAAGGGAAAGCATTTCTTCTTGCATGATAAATTTTACAATCTTTTGCTTCCCCAAAGGCCTGATATGGTTTAATGAGTTTTTTAAGTTCAGCTACATTGTTGTTTGTTTGAATTGTTTTAGATCTTTGCAATGAAGGACAATGAGTATTTTGGAAGATGTAATCTAATAGGAATAATTATGCATTGCAAGAAAACCAAATATAGGCTATATAGCTCTGTAAGATTTGTTCCCTTAAAAAAAAGGGGGAAAAAAAAAAGCTATGTAAGATTTGCAAGTTTTTACAACCTTCCAAAAACTAAATTTGAAATATTTAGAGGGTATGTCATAAGTCTGGCAGCAAAAAAGAAAATCGTGAAAAAAAAGTTCTCTCTAAAAATTAGGGTTAGCACGCTCCGGAAAAAAGAAGAAGCAATCATTGGCTGCTGGATTGCTACCGTCTAGGTAGCGTCTTTGCGAATTCAAGGAGGAAATCGATAGAATGCATTGGGTATAATCCTCCTTTATAGTCCAACTGCATAGTGAAGCAAAGTACTTCCATTTTAGAATTCTATTGACTCACTATCTAATCACAAGGAAATGGTTGATAATTTGAACACGAGAATGAGCAAGGTATCGATTGCACAAGCCGATGAGGATGAATTTGAGACTGCGGAGGGGGAGCATTTCAAACCAGCTAACATTATGCTTGGGCGGTTTACGTTAAGAAAGACAATGGGATCGGTCGATCTGGATATGGTGATGAAGAAGATCTAGATATAAGTCGTCTCCCTTGGCAAATCAGGAAACAGTCAAGTGGTGGAAACGAATCTGGGATATGCGTGTACCCCCGAAAGTTCGTATTTTTGGATGGAAGATGTGCCACGACTTCATTCAAACGGAAGGTAATCTGGCTCGTAGACACATTCCTATTTTCCCAGCATGTGGATTATGTGGTGGCAGTAATCCGGATACATGTCACGCTTTATTCCATTGCAATAATGTTAAAACAGTGTGGAAACACACGGGCTTTAAGATGCACATTCAGAAAGGAAAATGAATGTCTACCATAGACTTTCTTAATCATATGACTCAAAAAATTTCGAAAGAAGAATTTGAGAAGTTTATTATGATTGCATGGGCTATATGGAGGGAGAGATGCTCGATAATTCATGCCACTGGCCCCAGGAACAAGCATGTTGATAAAAAGACGGGAGAGAAGGTGTTAATATATCTAGATTCCTATCATAACCAGACTAAGGAAAGTCGAAGAACATTCACAAGCGATGAAAGGAATTTGGATCGTACAACAATTGGAAACTCTCATACCGTCTTTGTGGAAGTAGACGGGGCCTTCAATAGCGAGGTTAGACGCTATGGAGCAGGAGGTTTACTCCGTAGACAAGACGGATCGATTATGGATAAATTCTGCTCAAGATTAAGACCTCAGAGTAACCCAACCCACTCGGAACTGAACTTAAGGCAATTTGGTTGGGCATTAATAAGGCAAAATCAAGAGGTCTGACACATGTGGTGGTAAGATCCGACTCTCAAACAGGAATCGCAATTTTCCTTGAAAATAAAAGAAACATGGGACCTGAATTTGGGATTATTAGGGATATCCTTAAATTGGTTAAGGAATTTGTAGTGTGCAAATTCGAACACAGCCCTAGATCCAAAATGCGTGAGGCACACAATTTAGCACAAGCTGGTGCTGACTCTACCACGTCAATTGGTTGAAGTGGAGTAGTCGTTGGTGACCCAGGAGTACTGAATTGTCTTATATTTTATCCTGGAAGTGTGAACCGACTCCCCCCCCCCCCCCCCCAAAAAAAAAAGAAGATCTAGATATTGGAGAGCTCACGAGACCATGTTTATTGGTGACCTTTGCTATAATGTCATAACTAAATGACAAAAAATCTAATATTAAAATAATTATGGAATGTCAAGATTTCCATAACATTGGTTGGTCACCTAATCGAGTGACAAGTAATTTTTTAAGCTTGGATAATGTGACAAGCGCCACTATTCTATTGGTTGCTGTGATTTTTTGTATCATATAATTAGATTTGTAGATATTTAAGATAATATGTATTAAATAAAATATATATATATATATATATATATCAAAATTCGTAATTTTTCTCTCTCTATAAATAGAGTCCAATATCGAGCTATTTTGAAACACACACTAAAATTCTCTCTTTTATCTTCTAATATTTCTAGCATTTACTATTATGGATCCAAATTATCCCAATTTTTTTTCAAACTCTCAAAATGATGATCAACGTTTTCAATACTCTACTGAACGCATTGCAAGTTTGTTCACTTATATGACTAATAGGGAACAACTTCGCAATAGAGAAGCTCATATCGCTCTCAAGACCAACTTGATTGAGCATATATGGCAAAAATTCGGCCCTCAGAATTAAATAAGTAATTTTTGTTTTCTCTATTTGTAATTTAATATTGCATGCATCAATTTGTAGCTTGTTTATTATTACTTTTCAATTTGGTATTTTCAAATCTTGTAATTTTAATTTCGTTATTGAGTTCATTATTTATTTTAAGTATGTGATAAAAAAATTTATATACCAATTTACACATTAAAATATAGTAAAAATTAATAATATAATATGTATTTAAAAAATAATAATTATTTTTTGGTTGGGTTAGTGTCACTGATAAAGTTAAATTTGAATTGAATTGTAAATTGTATATGTGGATGAGAGAAAAAATAATATAATATAAAAGGGTTGAGTTGGGGAGTGTCATTGAGAGGATAGTCCAAAGGTATCGCAGGTCGGAGATGAGCTTTTTTGTTTTCGAGTTTTTTTTTTTTTTGAAAGGTTGCAACTTACAGGAGTAATAAAACAAAATTAATACATCATAACCCACAAGATCATCTTCAACTCAGAAGGATCAAACCGACAGCTGCTCCATCCCAATCGTGAGGAAGTGGAGAGACGAGTGCAACCTATGCCCACATATACGATCAGGTCTCCATTCTCAAAACGAGATAAATACCCCACACTAAAGTATATCTGCGTCAAGAAACAAAGAGAAAAAAGAAAGGACAAAGGCCCACCAAAAGCAATATCCAAAACATAGAGAACAATAAAGGACCTATGCAGTGCAGGGAAGAAAAAACGCACTAAGCTAAGCGAGGAGAGACCACTCAAAACTCAAAGCGGAGGAAAAAACCAACATGAACCGAAAATAAAACAAACTAAAATACGATAAATAAACACTAAAAATTTAGAAAAACTAATAAATTGGGATCAACGGGTGACTCACTCAATCGGCCACTGTGGCGCCGTCGGGGAGGATATACCCATTGATCCCGCCTAAACCTTAAAGAAACTCTCGGAGCCCTTAGATTTGAGAAGACGAAATTGGTTAACTGGCGAACGAACGCGGCGGTCCGGCGAAGTAACTAAAAGACCCGGACTTCTTGTGCTAGCTACGGAGGGTTTGTGACCTCTTAACTCTTACACATAAGCCAATGACAACGAAGACGGCGTGCACGACAACAACACAACGAGAAGAACAACTTCAACGAAGAAGATGTGGGGGATGATGGTCGAAGCTATGAAATTAGCGAGATGAGAACGGAGATGGAGGTATAGGGTGGACAATGATAGGCGGTGGAGGGTGGCTTATTTTTTAAGCAAAGACGGTGGGATAGAGAGAGGGGAGAAGATTTTTTTTCTAGAGAGAGAGAGAGCTAAATATGTACGCTAATTTTATCTTTTGTTTTCGAGTTCGGGAACGTTATTGAGTGCAACACCTAAATGCTTTTGAGATTTTTGAATGTCATCTATGAGTAAATAAACTTAATTCTCAAATTCGATCAAAAGTTTATAAAACACTATATATTTATGTAACCCTTGCTAGAATATGTGGACCGTGGGGTAACCTAAAGTAAACCAATTCTCAACCCCAACTTTACCACAATCTTACACATCAACCCCTCTTAATGAGGGCTTGAGACGGCCTCAAGGGAAATTACACGCGCCTTCTAGGGGCGATTTCACGTTTTCTAAGTGCGATTTGAAATCAAGATCTGAAAATTAAATTCTAGGGCTTGCACGCCTGAATAAACAATCATGGCACTGCCGGATTGAGGCTGCCGAGGCAGCTCTCGGTATCTCCTTGGGTGTTTTTCGAAGAGGAGGCATTTAGTATAATCTTCCTTGTTAATCCCAACTTCTATGGGATTGGGGGAAGGGTGAGGCAATATGGATATAAATACCCAAGTATTGGGGCCCTGTTATTCACAACTTCGTGAATCAAAGTGTTGTGTTTACATATTATCATTCATGTCGGTGTTCTTTAATCGCAAGAAGATGGCGGAGAACTTGAATGAGAGGATGAGCAAGGTATCCATCATCCAACCGGATGAGGAGGAAATGGAGCTACCGGAGGGAGAACTTACAGCCCCGAAAAACATACTCTTGGGGAGGTTCACAGTCCGAAAGAATATGGGGCCAGTGGAGCTTAGTGCAGCGATGAAAAAGATCTAGAGACCGGAGGGGGCTCTGAAGGTATCTCAAGTGGGGGAGGGGCTTTTTATTTTGGAGTTTGGAGAAGCGGTTGAATGTAACAAGGCTCAATACAAGCAACCATGGAAGCTCAATGGGACGACACTGATCTTAGCAAAGTTGACCGGGAGAGAATGCCCAGCCACTGTGGTATTCCAGAAGGCACCGTTCTAAATCCAGTTCCATGGACTGCAACTGAACTCGATGAATGAAGAGGTGGGGAGGCGTATGGGCAGTAGGATGGGAGAGGTGTTAGAAGTGGACCAGCCGGCCGGGGAAGCTACTTGGGGCGTTGTCTTAGGGTGCGTGTGCTCATTAACATAACTAGACCACTGGCACGGGGGACGTCCACCACGGCACAAGGAGAGAATTGACTTATTTTGTTCAGGTATGAGAAGCTGGTGGAATTTTGTGGGTTATGTGGGGTGATAACACACCTGGACAAAGATTGCCCCCTCAATTTTGAGGAAGGGAACTGTCAGAAAGAACTCGGAATTAATTATCCGGTGTGGCTAAAAGAAGAGGGGCAAAATGGGTCGACACAGGCAGACTTTGATTGGGCCAGAGAAAAGGGCATCGGAAGGAAGAAACAATAGCAAGTCCCGGAGCCAGAACCAAAAGATAAAGGGAAAGGAACGCAAAGTGCCACACGACCCAAGTTGGTAATAAAACAAAAACAGTAGATGACTTGAGGGGAGATGGAGACAAAAGAAGTAAGCAATGTGCCCTTTAATACCAACCAATTCCTTACGGAGCCAACTACGAATAGGGAGGAGGACCTCTTCAACTTGTCCAACAGTATGAGGTACTACGCATATCTTAATGCTTACCCAAAGTTTGGGGAAAATATGAGTCTGGGGGGACAGAGTTTCAGTGAAGCACTGGGGTATAGTAACGGGGGCCCGATTATGGATTATGGGGAAGAGAGTGGGGTAGGAAAAATGATTCCGACCCCGACGTTGAGGCAAGTGGTGTTGGGAACTCCCATGGGTACTAAGGAGGAGAAACAGGATAAAGACAAACAGGGCACGAGAAAGAAAGGCCAGAACCAACCGGTCAAGAAGAGGGGAAGAATTGTGGATGGTGAAACTAGTGAGGGAGGAGACGAAAAGAACCAGGCGATAGGGAAAGGTGGAGAGGTGGGAAAGGCGAAGAAGTCGAAGAGTCAATAAGAGCATGAGGCTAAGCTCATGGAGGCGGTGGCTGAGTCAACTCAGCACCGCCGACAGAAATGATCGTCAAAGTGTGGAATGCGCGTGGACTCCAGGGAGCACGTGTCTTCCAAGCATTGCAGCAGCTGGTAGCTGAGCATAACCCGGATCTTTTGTTTATTGTTGAAACGAAACTCACAGTTGAAAAATGTACTAGATGGAAAGCAATTTTGGATTTTAATTACTGTGTTGGTTATGATGCTAGGGGAACTAGTGGTGGTTTAGTACTTTATGGAAATGAATCAATGAATATTTCTTTGCTTTCGTATTCTAGTGGTCATTTAGATTGTATTGTTGATAATGGTGTATGGCCTTAGAGGTTTACTGGTTTTTATGGGGCACCAGTCACTCATCTAAGGAAGCATTCTTGGGAGCTTTTAAGAAAGATTAAGGATACACATAGGGGGGAATTCAAGCATGGATTGTAAGGGGGGACTTTAACGAAATAATGTTTCTTGATGAGAAAATGGGGGGAGACAGTTTAAGGGAGAGGCCGTATGGGCAGATGTATGAATTTATGAGGGTGGTAATGATGTTGGTTTGAGAAATATGGATACATATGGGCCAAAGTTTACATGGTTGAATGGGCGAGGAGGAAGACAGGGGGTGAGGGAAAGATTGGATAGATTCTTGGCAAATGATGAATGGTTAGATAAATGTGCAATGTGGGAAGTTAGGAATCTAAATTTCTATGGTTCAGATCATAGGCCAGTAAAACTCACCATAAACGAAGAAAGAACACAACAAAGGTGTGATAAGAGGCACTTTTTCATATTTGAAAGAGCATGGGTGTTAGAGGATGATTTCAGTGCAGTGGTCAAAGAGGGATGGCATAGGGGAGAAGGAGGTGGGAACATTATGGACAAAATTCAGAGGTGCAGAAGGAGACGGAGGAGTGGGCTAGTGAGGCAGTAGGGTATACCAAAAGAAAGACAAAAATTTGTCAAGGAAACATAAATATGCTGCTTAATCAGGAGGCTGGGAATGATGATATGGATCGAATACGACAACTGGAAAAGAGGTTACATAAATTACAGGCCCAAGAATGTATGAAATGGCAGCAGCGGGCAAGGATTTCGTGGCTTAAGGATGGGGACAGGAACACAAAAGCGTTCCATAGGAAAGCTACACAAAGGCAGAAAATTAACACTATCAAGGGGCTAGAAGACTTTAGGGAGCAGTGGAATTCAAACCAGGAGGGAGTGGAAAGGATCATTATGAGTTACTTTAATGAGATATTCCAGTCCCAACAGCCTATAGTGGAGGAAATCAGGGGAGCCTTGGAACATGTGGAACAGGTGGTGACTGAACAGATGAATGGGTATCTAGAAGTGCCCTTTACGGCGAAAGAGGTCAAGGAAGCAGCCTTTCAATTGAATCCGATGAAGGCGCTGGGACCTGATGGTTTTTCGACTGGTTTCTATCAAAAATCATGGGATGAGGTGGGAAATGATGTTACGAAGGCCATCCTAGAGGCCCTAAATAATGGAGGAGACATATCGGATTGGAATGATACATGGATCACTTTAATCCCAAAAAAGAAGGAACCAAAGGTGGTGGCTGATTTTAGGCCCATAAGCCTGAGTAATGTGTTGTATAGGATCCTAGCACGTACCATAAGAAACAGATTGAAGAAGGTGATGGGGGATATTGTGGATGACAATCAAAGTGCTTTTACGCCAGGACGATTGATATCAGATAATATAATCTTGGGATATGAATGCATGCATTGGCTACGGAATAATAAGAGTAAGGATGGTTACGCGGCATTGAAATTGGATATGAGCAAGGCGTACGATAGGGTGGAGTGGAGATACATGGAGGCAATGCTTGATAGATTGGGGTTTAATTCGAGCTGGGTAAAACTCTTGATGCACTGCATCACAACTGTTAACTATGCTTTCAAGGTCAATGAACGGATTAGTGGGAAACTTAAGCCTTCAAGGGGGCTAAGACAGGGAGACCCCCTTTCACCTTTTTTGTTCGTATTGTGTGCACAAGGGCTGTCCGCGTTTCTGGAAAAGGCAGCAAGAGAGAAGCTCATTTCAGGAGTTAAAATTGCAAGGGGAGCACCAACAATTACACATCTTTTTTTCGCGGACGATAGCCTTTTATTTTTCAAAGCAGACGATGGGGAGTGTGATAGAGTTAAAGGCATACTGCGAATGTACGAAGTTATATTAGGGCAGCAAGTTAACTACGAAAAGTCAGCGATATCGTTCAGTCCTTCAACGAGAGAAAGAAACAAAAGAGGGGTGCGAGATTCATTGGGCATTCGGATGACCGTTGGACATGAACTATATTTGGGGTTACCAACTTATTCGATGAAAGCCAAGCGCATACAATTTGGATACCTCAGAGATAGAGTGGCAAAAAAGATAGAGGCGTGGAGGGAGGGACACTTCTCGGAAGGGGAAAGGGAAGTTTTGATTAAAGCAATCATACAAGCAGTACCAACTTACACGATGGCATGCTTTCGGGTTCTGACTTCAATCTGTAGGGATATCGAAAGACTGGTGGCAGATTTTTAGTGGGGTTTTAAGAAGGAGGGGAGGAAATTGCATTGGAAAAAGTGGGAGGTTCTTTGCACACCAAAGGAGATGGGGGGTATGGCTTTTAGGGAGATGGTTGCTTTCAATAAAGCATTGTTGGCGAAACAAATATGGCAGATATTAGAGAAACCATCCTCCCTTTTAAGTCGAACACTAAAAGCAAGGTATTTCAAACATTCGGGGGTTATGAAGGCGGAGTTGGGAACCAACCCATCTTTTGTATGGAGGTCACTTCTATGGAGTAAGGAGTTACTAGAGGAAGGACTGCATTGGAGGGTAGGGGATGGGAGGACAGTGAGAATATTTCGAGATAAATGGCTACCTAATATTGGAGGAGGAAGGATTATTTCGAGAATATCAAGTGGTTCGTTGGTGAAACGTTTCCTTACAACTGAGGAAACATGGGATACAAATCTGGTGGGGAAAGCATTCTACCCTTTTGAAGTGGCCGAGATTCTGGCGACGCCGATTGGAGGAGACCAAGTGCCGAACTCCCAATATTGGAAGTATAAAAAAAAGGGTAACTATACGGTAAAATCAGGTTATTGGATCACCAAGGAGCTGCTGAAAGGTAATATAGAGGAGGCAAGGGGTTCGGAGCAGACGAAGGAAAAGGAGTGGAAAGAGGTATGGAAATTGCAAGTGCCATCGAAAGTTAAAATATTTTGGTGGAAGGTGGCTTGGGATAGTATTGCTACGGAAGGAAATTTGGAGAGACATCATGTCCCGATAACAAGCAGATGTAGGTTGTGTGGATATATGCAAGCGACGACCACCCAGACCTTGTTCTTCTGTAAAGGAGTTAAGCATGTTTGGAAAAAACAAGGTTGGTGGGAATTGATCCGAGGAGGGGAATGGTTAACAACGCGGGATTTTATCAGATTGTTGAGGGAAGGCAAGCATGGAAAAAGGTTGGAAGAGGTTATTATTGTGGCATGGGGGATATGGAAAGAGAGATGCTAGTTAATACACGAGGAGGAGGGTACGGAATATGGGATGCAAAGTAGCGGTCGGAAGGTGACGAATCTGCGTTGGGCAATCGATTTTCTGCATCAATATCAAACACACAGCCGGAGAATAAACAACCAGCGAACGAAAGGGGGAGAACATATGGGGGAGCAGCACAGTGTTGGCTTCAAGATTATGGTGGATGCAGCTTACAAAGTGGACGAGGCGAAATTTTGAGCGAGGGCTGTCATAACCGAGCTGGATCGGAGAGTGTGGGGGGCTTTCGACAAGAATATTGAAAACCCCGTCTCTATTTTGGAGGCGGAGCTTAGAGCAATGGAGGAAGGCTTGCGATGGTGTAAGGAAGGGCAAATTTAAAGTATTCATCTCTTTTCAGACTCGATGGAGGCAGTGGGGGCGATCAATAGACATGTTCAAACCGTAACCGGGAAACCGGCCAACCGGTAAAACCGCCGGTTTTTAACCGCCGGTTTGGCAAACCGCCGGTTACGGTTTAAAAACCGAACCGTAACCGTAAAATGGCGGTTCGGTTACGGTTTGACATTTTGACAAACCGCAAACCGCCGGTTTGGCCGGTTTTGACGGTTAACCGCCGGTTTGCCGGTTAACCGAAACCGCCGGTTTGCCGGTTTTAAAAAAGAAAAAAAAATTTTTTTTTTTTAATACACAATTCTTCTATTTTTAATGTATAAATTTAATTTATATAATTTTTATTCAATTCTAGTAATGTATTTTCTAAAAAATGAGTTAAAATGAATAAAAAATGAACAAAAACGGAGTGAAAACGAGCGAAAATGGAGATAATATTTAAAAAATTAAAAAAAAAATTTAAAAAAAAGCAAACCGGCAAACCGGCGGTTTTTAACCGTAACCGGCGGTTAAAAACCGTAACCGTAACCGGCAAACCGGCGGTTCGGTTACGGTTACCGATTTTCGAAAACCGTAACCGGCGGTTTCTAACCGTTGCGCATGTCTAGCGATCAATAGTGGGGAACAAATTTGGGGACCGAAGGGGTTTGTTCTGGATCGGGTTAAAAAATTAATTGGAGACTTTGTAGTGTGCAAAGTGTCGCATATACCCAGAACAAGGAATGTAGCAGCTGGTAAGAGGAGCAGCCGAGTTTCACTCTTCTCAGGATTAGAGAGAGGAAGAAGTACCTCAATGAATAGCAGACATAGTAAGCTCGTGATGTAACTCGATGAAACCCTTGTAACAGAATAGCTATGTCTAGGCTGGAGTTTAAAAAAAAAAAAAAAATACTCCTCTTAATGATGAACGGTATTATTTTTTTTTTTTTTATCACTTTTAAACACATTACTTGTACATCTATTATTTATATTTATCTACTCTTTACATCCACCAATTTTATTCTCACTTGTCTCATTACTCCACTTATCAAATCTATTCTCATACCTTTTATAAAAATATGTAACTTTAATTTACTGGACCATCAAATTACTTAAAATATCATTTAATTTTAATCACAAATAATCACAAATAATTTACAATGAACCATACAATATTTTTACTTTATCTACTTTTATCTTAAAACTTGTACACAAAAGTATAGAAATAGAATTGATCTCTTTTACTACATCAAATAAAAGATATAGCGGTACGAAGGAATATACGGTATACCTCTATCAAACCACGCCAAATTAATTTAGAGGGGCATAACTATTTAGAACCAATTTCTATAAAGTCCATACAATATTAGATTTTACATCATAAAAAACGCTAGTATATTATTTTTAAAACGCATCAAAATATAAAATCACTCAGCTGAACGCATTTCCCATTCCTAAGATTGTCATTTTTGAAAATATAGGCATTATCTTCTACATCTGCATTCAAACAATTCATCCGGTGCCTGAAGAAACAAATCAACAGATGAAGGCGAAGATGCAGACGAAATAAAGAGATGACAGCAGTAGAAATTACTAACCATTCAAAGTGATCTTCACAGCAAATAGAATTCCAAATGATTGATAGTCCGGATGGTTTCCTACAACCACAAATTCATATTCATATTCATTTGCACAAGAATACAGCTTAAGAGAGTAGGTTTGAGCATCGCTCACCAAGTTGCAGTGTACATATCATAAAACTTGTCGAATGCTTTATCAAAACAATAATGGCAAGCCAAGAGATTCTTCATGTTAGTCACCTTGCAACTTGATTTACAGCATTTCACCTGTATAAATATAAATATCCTTTGTCAACCAGAAAGAAAGGAAAAAGAGTCAAATCCATTCTGCTCTCATAACGTTTGTCTTTTCCGCAAAAGGTCCCAAGAGAATGAGTTTTTCAATTTTATCCCATAACTCCTTAATTGGTCTAGAATTTAAAGTACGCTGTCTTGGGGCAAGTTTTTGAAACTTTTTGCAGAAAAGATAAAAGTTATGGGACCAGTTTTTACACCTCATGTGCCAAAAACTTGCCCCAAAACAATGTCGGACTTCAAATTCCTACAAGTTTGGATCCAAAATCGAAACAATTGAGGAGTTGTTGGATTAAATTGAAAAACATTAACTTTTTAGGACCTTCTGCGGAAAAGACAAGAGTAACGGGAAAACACTCTTGGTAATTAAATTGGAAATAACCGAGCACAATCCTATACGAAATTAGAGAAGAAAAGGTTTGAAATGCAAGTTCAAATTTAATCATCCACTACTAAAAAAATAATATTGCATGTGTTGATATCAATCAGCAGCTACTTCCAATTCACATCACCACTACCCTTTATTTAATATGTCTTCCTCAGATCAAATCACAAATGCAAATTTTGATTGAGTAATCCACATTTAATTTTCGAGAAAAATGAATTAACAAGGTTGATTCCTGTGACTTCTTCCTGTCAATACTGAAACCTTTTTCCAATAAACGAAAAAAAGTAATTTCTAGATCATTCACCTATACTATCCGACTCAGATAATTTGATGGCCAATTGGCCATAAAACCAAACAAAGCAAAACAAAAGAAATCAAAACACAAAGTAAATCCTTACCAGACGCTTAAGCTTATACGAATAATATTCTTGATGTGTTGGATGTTCCCTGATGTGTTCATTCAAATGACCTGCACTGAAGAACCCTATGTCATCATCTCTCATTCTATCTACCCAATGAAAGGAAAAGAAGAGTAGTAGTAGAGAATCTATGCCAGCCCTAAGGAATTAATTTCAATCTACCAAATGATATGCTAAATGTAAAGAATGATCATGAACTTTCCTTGGAAGGATTAAAGAAAAGAAACACGTGCACGTATGGATTTATATACTTCATACTAATTAACCATCTGATTACATAACAATAAATAGAACAAAAATGTAGAATCTCTGGTGAGAGAAATTATTTGACTCTTTCATTCACAGGTATTGTCTACATAAACATTGACCAGAATATATTTAAAAAAAAATGAAACTTAAATTGATATTCAACAGTTCATGACATGTCCTGCATAGGAACATGCTTTGATGTAGTCTTAATCTTTATCAAGTAGATTAAGATGGCATACATTCCCTTATCCGCTAGCACGATGGATATATTCTATTGCATTCTTAAAAAACAAGACAGCAATAATGAGAAAAAAATATTGAAGCTTGTAAATTTAACAGGGGCAATAAGCAAAAAAGAGTGAAAAGAAAACCATAGGTTTGTCTTGAATTAGGAGAAGAGAGAAAAAAATTCCTTTCAGCACCAGTCACAATAGGTAGAATTACAGCTCAGACATGTGGCTAAAGTGGTTGACCCACGACATGAGTTACATTTTGCACCCAAGAAGTTTTTACCAATTTGGTGGCACCTGCAGATACAGAAAAGCATGGCACATATAATTCATTCGAATTGTTTTAAGAAATATGTGTGTCAGACAGTTAATCCTAGTTCTTTTGGTGGATATTAGTAGTTTTTATGTTGACTATTGACATAAAAACTTGTAAACTTGTCAACCTAACCATAAGTTCACATTCAGCATCTTAAGAGAGGGGTATAATTGATAACTCTGCATTAGTCAATTTATATGGCAAAATAAAATAATGTCGCCGAGGTGAACTTCAAGAAAAACATCCATACATAAAGTGGGAACTTTAGCAACAGTATACAGAGGGGAGAATACAAGTGAACTAGGTATGCAGAAACCTTTTGTATAGGTGAAGAAGATCTCTGGAAAATTCTTTATTGGATATACTTTGAACCACAGGTACCTGAAAAGAAGACACCGTGTTAATGAATCAAGTACTAAGTGGTATATAAAGAGAAAAAAAAGTTGTTTTTAAAATGAATGAATAAATGATAGTATACCTTGCCTGCAGAACTTGATCCACTGTGGGACCCCAACACCAAACAATCTTCAGCAAGATGCCCAGGCTTATGACACTTCCAACTGCAATAGGAAATTAGGGAGCGCTTGATTCAAAATTCTTCAATGGAAATGGTAAACAAAATGAGCATGAGGTAATTGTGGTAATTAATGAGAATAAAAGATGCTCAATTTAAATTTTTATACCTCCCCTCCTAACAATCATTTCTCCTCAATCATTCCACTATTCCTCAACCAACAACCATTTTTTCTCCCCTCTTATTCTAAAATTAGAGCAAAACACTAACAATATAATCATCATTCTCTTGTAGTAATTCACTATTTATGGATTCTCATTACCATTCCTATTGATGAATTTGAACCAAGCGGCCCCTAAATTTGACTTACGAGAATGCAGCAAAAATAACAGAAGCTCATTGTTCCATACTCTAATATCAGCAGAAAGACAACCATTTTATGCTTCAAAATGACATACAAGATCCATAAACAGTCAAGAATACCATTCATAAGTACAGAGGCCAGATATTTTCTTTGACCAGCAATGGCGGTCATAATCCCAAGTGTCTCCTCCAAATTCAGGCACCTCCAGTGTACATCTACGTGCAGATAAGGGTCCAAAAGGGAGTTGCTCGTTTTGGGGCTCCTGGTAGAAGGCTTGAAGTTATAGGAAGATAAAGAAACAAAATGAAGACTAAATTTTTAGGCTGACTCTCAATATAGGTCCCCAATTTATAAATGTCTCAATTCAGGGCTCAATTTTTTTTTTCTTAATTCAAGGCTTCCTTTAATTTATTTATTTTCTCAATTCCAGGCTCAACTAAAAAATCATTATCCAAATTAAAATAATACTCCACAAAATAACAAAAATAACGATTAAAGGTGTACTACACTGTTTATAGTTGTGACATATGACTTGAATTGAAAAGTAATATGCAAGTGTTGAATTGAGAAAAAATTATAATTATGCCCTCAATTTTAAGACATTTGCAAAATGGGGACTTATATAGAAACTCAATCTAAAATTTGTACCCTTAAATGGAATTCTTCCAACAAAATGAGGTTAGCAGACTCAAAAAAAAACCTTTTGGGATTTGATCCTCTTAAGAAGTTCAGCTTTGCACTCGATGCTGCATATATCATCATTGGTCTAACACGAAAATGTATCAAACTGAAAAGTAGGTACATAAAAACGAGCAAGAATATAGTTGCGTAAACTGCAATATTAGATAAATCACCTCATCACAGATGTACTCCCCATAATACCCGCACATAATACAGACAGGTTCCCCTGGAGCAGGATACCTCTGCTCACTTTGTGTCTTGATTCTATCAGCTTCCCCTGTACTACCTAACAAAATCAGCAAATCAATGACCTGCCCCCAAAAGGATTATATAACTTCTTATGAGCAATCATGCACCAATATTTTGTCCCCACATTACTTCTAGTTGCATGAGTTTTAGTAATATATAGGCATAACGCATTAATGAATCCCTAAACTGTAATTTTTTTCTACAGGTCCCTAAACTATTTTTTATTTTAAAAAGACCTTAAATATAGATTATTATTTTTTTCCTTTTACAGATTTCAGCACTGAAATATAAAATTTTACATTAGCATTGATAAAAGCAAGAAAAGTTGAAGTACACAACAATAAAACTGCAAAATCATGGAGGTACGGAAGTTGTCTACTTCATATGAATTGTCAACCAGGAGAACCGAAAACGATTGACACTTGCGGCTGGATCTAACGTGAGGTTAGCATGTAGAGTCGATCCTCAAGTCACTGTGGTAATTGCGAATGATAGAAGAGAGGACACTGTGGACATAGTTTTTAAAGGCGCAAGAGGGGTTCTAGAGCCCGAGGCGCACCTCTTGTACACTTTTCCTAAACACTGTTTTATAATCCTGTAAACACATTTCACACATATTCTACCACATAAATCCACATAATACTACTAAAGGGCCATAATTGAACATTAAAACATAATGCAAACATGAAATTAATGCTAAAAGGTCTAGAATAGTGAAGATATACTTCACTCACACACAAAAAACATAAAAAACAGCAATTAAAAAACACATATTATTCAGAAATAGTCCTCATCAAAATCAAAGCCTTCCTCATCCACATCAAATTGATCATCATCATCAATTTACTCTTCTTCCTCTTTCTCAAATTGAAAAACCCTATTTTTTTTTTCCAAATACTAAAATGTTTCCTAATTTTTAATTCCTTTCTTATATTAAAAAGAAGAAAACGTTTTTTTCAAAATGAACTAAAAGTGCTACTTTTTAAAGATGAAAATAAAATGTACAAGAGGCGCGCCTAAGGCGCAAAAGGCGCCCCGAAAAAGGCGCAAAAGGCGCTCAAAGGCGCGCGCCTGGCAAACAGCGCCCTAAAAAAGTGTAGAAAGGCGTTTTACCTATAGCCTCGACCGAGGCGCGCCTTTCAAAACTATGACTGTGGAGTATCCTGATGTCGTCACAAACAGAAGTATCAGGACCGGCGTACCAGAAGGGTCCTATGCGTACATCATGGTCAGGTGAAGCCAGTAGATTGGTGATAGCGGCATAGTGCATTGTTTGAGGGATGTCCAAAATCGTGGTGGAGGCATGCATGATGATGTCATGGGTGGGGGACAAGGTGTAGTGGCCAATTTGATCCGCGTGGCCGTGAGCAGTGTTGTTATGGGCGCCAGTTTGGGCGTTCGATACAGGCAGGTCAAACATTGAGGTCCCCAGAGACTAACAAGTTTAACTCTGCCAGCAGCAGAGCAGTTCAGGGAACAGTCGGAGAGAGGGGCAGAGCCTCTCCAGAATTGGCAATATTTCGCCATTAGTCTAGACAAAGTACCCAGCCATCTGTGAGCAGTGTCCACCTAAGTGAACATGCCCCAAATAGGGAGGACTTCATAGTTTGCAACATCCAACGCGGCACACAACTTCAAATACACAATCAATCATCTATCACCTATATTTTCAAAATTCTACACTATCAAATCCTAAATAATCTACACTCTCAAACATACACAAAATTCAAATACACATTTTACTATTCATCAAATCTATAAACAAACGCTCCCTTAGTGTTGCATCTATCGTAAAGAAACTATTTTTTACACAGTATTATCATTCTAGAATATTTTAATTTGTAATCAGGTTCGTTGTATGGCTCTAATTGACATCCAACATTAAAATTGTATTGGATAAAAGAACTGTAAGATAACAAGTTGCCATTTTATCCACGAAATCATACCAGAAATAGGAAAATACTGCATTACACTGCTAGAATTTAACAGCTCTTCAGAATTCCTTGCAGGACCTTCATTCTCTTCACTGTCTGCAGAAGTACTTTTATCACCTGTACAGTTAATCATTCATTATGCATATAAAATCATAAGATCATTAGTTTCCCAACGTACGGAAATGATCCTGCTAAAAAATAACAGGAAAAGTTTTGGCAGAAGACAAGTACTAGAGTTGAAAGCACATAATTATTTACTTTCAGAGGAAGCAGCATTTTTTGGATTTTAAATAATACATAATTATATATTAATAATATTATCAATCAAAATTTTGTATATTTCATAATTCTGAAACCAAATGACCACCTAAATTTCCAAAAGAGAATCATTTTTAAACAGAAAAAGATAAGAGTATTTCCAATAGACTTACTTTCATACCCAACCAAATTGAAAGCTGAACTTGAAGTTTCCTGTAAAGAGTTGACCCCAGCAATTAATAGCAACTTAGAACCGCCGAAAAAGAAAGAAAAAAAACTGTAAAATTTGTGCAAGTTAATTACTCAGCTTAAATTACCAGGACATCTGCAGTTAAATGTTGGTACGGTTGAGAAGCATCAGCTTCCTTCCTGCTCATCAAGAATTTGAAATGATTCAATTGTGAAAAAAGGTCAAGTAAAAACTATAGTGCCCAAATGAAAGATTCAGCATAATCAATAAAATGAATAGCTTTTCATAAACAGTCAGTTGAGTATTGAGGCTAGAAAATGAAAAACAAATCATAAAGCCAAAATTTCCTTCAAAGATTAGGAAATTTTCTTCCAAACTTCTCAAGACACCAAAGAAACCATGTAAATAATGCTCACTGAATCGGCCTAGATTTGTTTTTGGATTACCCATCCAGACGCGAGATGTTACGTCCCCCCATCTTGTTTTAGTTTGGAATTTAAAATTTGGATTTCAAAATCCAACCACATACACACCTAAAAGTATCTACTAACTTTTACAAAATTGATTTGACTTAAAGTTTCATCTAATCCCTACTCAAAATTTCGAAACAAGAATTTGAAATATAAGATTTCATCGTCCGAATTTCCACCCTCCACCCGAATTTCCACCCTCCACCGTAATCCCAAATCAATCATGCCCTTAAAATCATTTAGTTTTACTAGCTAAGATGAACTGATAGATGGGTAATCAAGCTCAAAAAATAGATGCATTATCAAACCTAAAATAAAATTTATACCCAACACACAAAAACATATATGATTGTGTACATACCAAATGACCAAAAGACACACAATTGTAATTAATCTAGGTCAATCGGATATTCGTACCTGACCATGAATATCTCTAACATATCTATCAAACATGCCATAACTATTGATAGTACTAAATCAGTAAAAAAAAAAAAACAACTAATAACATAAACATCAATCTCTTGAAAATATAGGAGTTTCTTGTTAATGTTAAAAATTGGAAATAAAATATTGAAATTTTACCTCCTTTTTTCAATATAGTCTTGGTGGGACATAGGCCCATCATCATTCTCTCTTACTTCATTACGTTGATCAATCGGCCTCGACTCTCGGCGGCGCTTTGGCTTCGCCGTGGTGGCGGGTACGGGCGGGGGAGCATTTCCGGTGGCAATATTGTAAGCTGGAAATTGAAGAAAAAACAATCAATACATTGTAAACATATTACACAAGAGAAAGGGTATATGATTTGGGAATTACAGTCGAGGTTTTGAATAACGGATTTGAGATTCAAGTGTTTGTTGTATGCATAAGAAGGATTCTTGTAAAAATTCGTTCTCGTCCCCATCCTCCTCTCTTCTATTCTAACTTCACTGCTATTTCATTATGTAAATACACAAACCCAATTTATATAGTACTCCCTCCAAATTTATTTTATTTTTCTCAATATCACCCAAACTCTCCATCTCGTGTGAAATTTAGCCCAATTAGTTTAAATATGCATCTCATCACTTTAATTTAATTTTTATATATACTTTAATTTTTGACAAAATATTTTTTTTTTAAATATAAGTATTTTTATTCCTTTAAAAAATAAATTAAATAATCAAAATATTTAATATAACTTGGATTGCAACATGTGTATAAGTTACTAAATCAACAAAAACACTATACAAAAAATAATAATATTTTACTAAATAAAAGAATTTGAATTACTATATAAAATAATTTGTTTTTTTAGATGCTATATAAAATAATTTGTGTTATTACTACATGTAATAATGTGTTTAACTACATATAAAAAACTACTCCCTCCGTCCCACAAAGATAGCTACGTTTTCCTTTTCTGGATGTCCCAAATTATAGCTCCATTTCCTCTTTTACTTAATTATTAAATGTTTTATTGACAATTTTACCCTTAATTAAACTCACCTCATAATTACTCTTAAGACCCAACTGTCTTGGAATTTACACCAAATTTATGGAATATCAAGGGTAAAATAGACATATTAGTTAAACTTGACTACATTTATTGATTTTTCTTAATCTGTGTGTAAAGTCAAATGTAGCTATATTTGTGGGACGGAGGGAGTATATGTTACTACATACTACCGTTCGAATTACTACATTGAACAATGTTTGTTACTATATGTAACTTTATCAAATGATTCAATATCTTTGCATCATCCTACAATAAAATAATCGATATTACAACATGTTATTGTGTATTATTACATGCAACAATATATGTTACTAGTTACTACATGTTATAATGTGGGTTACTAGATTAACAAAAACACCAGAAAAAAATGGTACTATATAAAAGAATCTATATTACTATATAAAATAGTTTGCGTTAATACCACATACAATAATGTGTGTTACTACATATTACAATTTGAATTACTACATTTAGTAGTGTTCTGTTACTACATTAAAAAAAAAAAAACTGTCACAACCGCTGGAGAAAACCGTCAGAAGAAGAAATCGTCAACCGCTTGAGAGATAGAAAAGAGAAGACGAACTAAAAGAATTCGAAAAGACAAAAATAAAACCAGTATTCGGCAATAAAATAAAAAATAAAAAAATTCATAGAACCAGGTCAAATATTAAAACACAAGCGGGTGAATTGACAAATACATTAAGAATTGACCCAAATTAATTAATGGTGACCCAATAACATATACTTCCAGCCCATTAACTTAATAAGTTAATATTTATAGTCCATTGACTTAATAAGTCAATATTACCAACTCAATTGACTTAATTAGTCAATATTGCATATATGCAATATTGCATACTCCCTCCATCCGGGATTATTTGCACGATTTGATCGGCACACTTTTTAAGAAAAGTGGATATAGTGGTTGGTGATGTAAAATAAATGAGGGGTATTTTTGGTGATTTGATGAAGTGTAAAGTAAAATGTATGTAAAAAAGAGTGGCAATTTTGAAAATAAAAATGATGTTAAGAGGGTATTAATTTTGTTAGGTATTTCCATATTAAGAGTGTGCAAATAATCTTAGGACGTACATGTTAACACAAATTTCGTGAATTAAATAATAAAACGCGAAAATGCGAAACAATTTTTATTTCTTTCGGATTAAAACCGATTATTTGTGGGTTACAATCTCTAATTTGCTCCTCTGATTCTCTCTTCTTGAACTTCACTTGAACTTCTTGAGCTTTTGGAGTTGGATCCGGAGCTGAATCCTCTTCGATTTTGAATTTGAAACTTTATAACGTTAATCCAAGGGCTTGGCGCCGTATTTTGGATTAAACGTTGAATTTAGGGACTTTTGGGATGAACGTCGTTGAAGATCGTTCTTGAACTTGGGACTTTGTAACGTTAATCCAAGGGCTTGACGCCGTATTTTGGATCAAACGTCGATTTACGGGACTTATCGGGACTTTTCCGTTGAAGATCCACGAAGAATCTTGAAGAAACAACGAATCGAAGGGGGCTTAGCACCTTGATCTCCACTCGTCACCACTTTGCACGAAGAACGCCTTTGAAGCTCCTCCGGCTGCTGAAGAACACTCTAAAATCTCTGCAGAGAATTTTAGAACCTTGAATGGTTCTGATTTCTTGATGATGAAATGATACCTCTATTTATAAGTGTAGAACCTAGGGTTTTTATGGGCCAAATTTGATGGGTTGGAGATATTTGTGCTAAGTGGTTAGGATTTAGTTCAAATTTTGAATTACTTGATGGGCTAAGAATATCATATCTGGGCCTGATTTGATTTGTTGGGTTTTAGAGGCCTGACTTGATTTATTGGACTTTAGAGGTCCGTCTTGATTTATTGGACTTTAGAGACCCGTCTTGATTTATTGGATTTCAGAGGTCCGTCTTGAATTTTAAATAATTTATTGGGCTTTAGAGGCCCAAATCAATTGGAGGGACCGATAAAATTTAGGTGTCTATAAATTCCCCCTCGCATTTCGTTCACGAGAACGTTTGACTTTGATGTGGACGAATTGTGAATTACTTTAAAATGATTTCCCACATGCGGGCCAGGAGTGACTATTCTTTAACTACTTTTGACAAAGTAGGGATTTAATTATTTAACCACTTAAAACACCTTTAGTGGAGTAAGTTAACAGTTTAACCACATGTATTTACCTTTGGTGGTCGTCGTACACAGTTTAGACTAATGCGGACCAGGAGTAATAAGCAGTTTAGACTCGTGCATTATGGAGCAACAAGCAGTTTAGGCTCATGCGTTCTTGGAGCAACAAGCAGTTTAGACTCGTGCGTTTATGGAGCAACAAACAGTTTTGACTCGTGCGTTCTTGGAGTAACAAGCAGTTTAGACTCGTGCGTTCTTGGAGTAACAAGCAGTTTAGGCTCGTGCGTTTATGGAGCGTACTTGTTTTTTTACGCGTAGTAGTGTTTCAAAAACTTCCCATTTATAGGACCAATGTTCACTCCATCTTCAGAAATCAGCTTGTAGGCGCCGTTTGTGTAAACTTCTTTAACAACATATGGGCCATCCCACTTAGGCAAGAATTTATTCCCAACACGGTGAGTTACTACGATGGGTCTTCTCACAGCAAGCACCAAATCACCAACTTGAAAAGAACGTATCATCACTTTCTTGTTAAACGTTCTAGAAAGGCGGGCTTGATAGGGCTTCCAATCTTTTCTCATCTAGGGCTTCAAACTCTTCAAGACGCAAGCGTGCATTCTCTTCGTCCGTCAGCCCTTCTTGTATCGCCATCCTTAGAGATGGAATCTGCTTCTCAAGGGGAACAACTGCTTCAACACCAGACACCAACGAATATGGAGTAGCTTGCGTAGGTGTTCTGTAAGTAGTTCGATATGCCCATAGAGCTTCATTCATCTTTTCATGCCAATCTCGTTTTGACTTGGAGACTACTTTTTTCAAAAGGTTGCACAAGGTCTTGTTGAAAGCTTCAGCGAGTCCATTAGCAGCTGCGTTGTACATAGAAGATTTCATTTGTTTGAAGTCAAACTTGTCACAAAGTTTATCGATGTGACTGTTACTAAATGATCTTCCATTATCGGTGATGATGTACCGAGGGATCCCGTATCTAAAAATGATATTCACCCGAATAAAATCAGCAACATTTTCTTTCTTCACTTCTCTCAAAGGTATAGCTTCCGCCCATTTGGAGAAGTAATCGGTTGTAGCCAGAATGTACAGATAACCACCTGATGACTTTGTTAGTGGTCCCACCACATCTAGACCCCAAGCATCAAATGGCCACGAGGCAACAGTTGGGTGCAATAGTTCTGGAGGTTGATGGATAAGTGTAACGCCCCGAATCCGGAATGCAGCCCTTGTGGCTCGAACACTCTAAATTCGAGTCGTTACTTAGTAATTGAAAAACCGAGCTTGAAAATTTCTTTAAAGTATATAATGACACAAGTGAAGTAATAAGAGTTTTGCAGCGGAAAATAATTAAAAGGCGGATGTAAGTTGCAATAGAAGTAGTTGGGCCCATTTATTTAAAAACTTAGAAGGGTTTTTCTTATTGTAGTCAAATTGTACAAAGTGACTATGTAGTCAGCGCGTCGAATCGCGCCACATGGCGTCGTATGCGTCGTATGAACCTGCTACATGTTATACAGGTTTAAATTATTTAAATTATATTTTGTTATTTACTATATTACCCTTCTTTAATACTCCCTCCGTCACAAACTTGAAGACACATTTTATCATTTTGGGTGTCCCATACTTGAAGGCACGTTACCTAAAATAGCAAAAATATTTTTAAACACTCCTCTTAAAACATCACAATATTACAACAAATGTCACTACTTTATTACACTAAAAAGTAACTTTATTACTATTTATAAAGTTGAAAAGTCTTTACTACCCCACTTTATCTTAACAATATTAATAAACAATCCATTTATTAAAACCCGTGTCAAATTAGTTTGAACCTTCAAGTATGGGACGGAGGGAGTATAATTTTTTTTTTAAAAAAATTTATCAAAAATTATTATCCTACCCTTTTAATACAAATTTCATTAATTATTATTTTAAAATTAAATACATACAGTACAATTTAGTAATAAAATTAAAATAACACAAATAATTAAACTATGTTCTAAACCCCCCACCCCCTACTTATCGCCGCCCAACTCAACCCCCAACCCATTGTTTCTCGTTCACTCAGTTTTTTCGCAGCCCCCTCCACCTCACATCCCAGTTTTTGCCGCCCTACAAACCTTAAAATAATTTTGGAGACGGTATTTTTTGGAATTTGATCAATCACGACTTGAGTGTAGGAATTTATTTTTATGCAAAACTTAACCAGTTTCACGCCTCCACACTCATCATCTCATCCTCTCAGATCTAGTCCATGTTTAGCGAAGGAGCAGCGGGTTAATTCGTGAAGGAGCAGATTGATTTTTTTTTTTTTTTTTTTAAAATTTTGTTGGCAGAATAAATTGGATTTCGAGGATTTGGAAATTTTAGGGGTTATTGGAGTAGCGGGTGTAACTGAATTTTGAATTTTTTTCTACAAGTGCGGTGGAGGTGGGGTGCGGCGGCATAGGGTGGAGAAGAATTGATTTTTGAGATATTTGGTGTAATTAAAATTTGGGGATCATTCAAGTTTTTGCATAACTAAGGATTTTTTGAATTAAGAAGTGGTGGCGAGGAAGGTGGGGACGGCGGCAGGTCAATGGAGAGTGGGGGCGGCGGCAGGTCAATGGAGAGTGGGGGCGGCGGCAGTATGTTGAAGACGAAGGGATATTGATGAAGTATTGAAGATGAACATTTTATTTTGTTTTTTTAATTCATTTTTAAAGTAGTATATTAATATAGGAGTATATATTTATATATGATGTGGGTCATTTTACCTTGCAAATACAGTATACCCATTACCCAGCAAGATTTATCATCTGGTCGGAGAAAAAAATAGGTATTGAATTGCAATTTTATTAATAATATAAGAGAAATAGGTAGTTTTAAAATTACATATTTTAATTAAATTAATACATATAACAAAATATTTTATTGTATAAAGATAGAAATGTAATTTTAAAATTATACATTTTAATTAATTAAATTAAATATAAAAATAGAAGCATATGACATCCTACAACACATACGTTGTACAAAAGGTAACAGGTAATCATATTTAAGCCTTTAGATTTGATTTTTAATGATTTAGATTAAATTGACTACGGTAGTCATATGACACTCTGATTACATGCAAAAGGTCCCAACTTAGAAGAATCCATAAGATAGGTAGTAAATGTTTTATGGAAAACATACATATAAATTATCGAGCAACTTCTTAGGAAAGTTTGTTACTCGACATACGAATAAAACCGTCCTTATGCAAGCGACATCATTTATTTTAATGAGCATGGATAGTTTAAAGTTTCATAGCATTTTATTTATCGGGAAACTCTGTGTCATCCTCGCTACAGCTCCGGCCCCTCAAAGTTGAAACCTGAAAATGTTTAAGTTGGAGGGGTGTGAGATAGAAATCTCAGTGGATATCCTGCACGTTGTTATACGGATTGGCAGTACGCCGAAGTAATTAATATTAATATTTTATCGTAAATAACTATTATTCTTTGGATAGTGAATTTGATGTTCACTAAGGATTCATAGTATACTCTTATTTATAATAATCATATATCATACTTATCATAAATCATGTGGGACACTGGTAGCGACTCTACCACATGCTACCCCTTAAACGCTTCCCGCCTACTCCGTTGTATGATTTAATCATACGTGACACTGATAGCCACTCTATCACATGCAATCCCCATAAAAACTTTCCACCTCCACCGTAAAATTCATGTGGGACACTAGTAGCGACTCTACCACGTGCAATCCCCATACACATTTTCCACCTTCACCGTAAAATCGTAATTCATGTATCATATATCATAAAATTATAATATTATATAATAACTATTATTGTACTCTTGTGTTCTTAGTTTTATGTTCTTGTTTGTATAGTTTTGAAAGTGTGCTGGTACAGTGTTTAAGTAAAAACAGATTAATGTTGTACTAAATGTTGAGACAAATTGTACAACACTAACTCTAATAGAATATCAGAAATAAAGATACACGACGGAAGACTTGAAACACTAAAAACAAATGAGACACAATGAAAATATTTTTAACATAGATTTTATAAATAAAAATCTATGTTAGCCTTACGGCGAAATATCAATATTTATCTTCAAGTACAAATGTTGTGTGAAATGTTACAACAATAACCTTCACAACAGAAACTACAAACGAGGCAGGTGCCTTATTCTAAAAACGATCTAAGTGTATGAATTATACACTACCGAAATGCTAGTCCTATCTATGATTACACTCTCGATAGATAAAGAAAAGTGCACAGTCATACGGGTGGGATACTTCGTATGAACTAAAAGGTATAGCTATTGGGGCCACAATTTCCTAACAGGATGAACACTAGTCTAGGATATTGATCGAATATAATAAGCTGAAGTATGAAGCCTTCCTTCGGTATTTATAGAGTGAGGTACGAATTCTAGAGGCTTCCATCTTTGAGATCCTATTTTTTAGGAACTCAACTTCCATGATCTTTCTAAATCCTTTTTGCATGCTCTAGGTCGATCTATAAAGTTCCAAGTCGGTCTAGCACGTTCTGCAATGTTTTGGAATCTTCCAGGTTCCAAATCCTTCTAGAAGCTTCTAGATCCTGCCAGAAATGCGACAACATTCAGAATATAACACACATAACCAAATACATGAAAGTATTTCACATTTGATTTTCTGTTGTTCAAAATCTCATAAGGTGTTTGATTTGTGCCAGAACGAATATAAACTCTATTAATAATATGGCATGCAATATTCAATGCTTCTCCCCAAAATTTCTTAGCAAGACATTTGGTTGTAAGCATGACTCTTGTCATTTCTTGTAAAGTTCTATTCTTTCTTTCAACAATTCCATTTTGTTGTGGAGTTTTAGGAGATGAATATTCTTGTAAGATACCTTTTTTATCACAAAAATCATTAAACATGTTGTTTTCAAATTCCTTACCATGACCAGTTCTAATACGGCCAAATTTCAAGTTAAACACATTTTTGAACCTCTTGTAAAGAATTTTAAATGCAGCAAATGCTTCAAATTTGTCTCTTAAAGACTCATCCCAGGTAAATCTAGAAAAACCATCTACCACAACTAAGGAATACCTCTTTCCTCCAATGCTTTCAGTTTCCATAGGACCCATTAAATCCATGTGCAGTAATTCAAAGCATCGATGTGTAGAACAATGTGACAGCATTTTGTGCGGCATTCTTACCTGCTTACCTTTTTGGCATGGTCCTCACATACAGTGGATTGTGAAGCTCCAGTTTTGGAATTCCTTTTACTACATCTGTTTTGATTAGTCTTTTCATTGCTCTGTAATTTGCATGTCCCAATCTTTGATGCCATAGAATATTTTCATCATATTTTGACAAGTTACACATATTTGTTCCAATAAGATAACAATTATGTTGGTCCCAAGTTGAGTTAAGATTGAGTAAGCTAAGAAAGTCTAGAGGGCAGGGGTGAATAGACTTTCAAAAATCTTTCAAAATATCAGAGTTTATAATGCGGAAATGTGTTCTGAATAGTATTGTTCTTACTGAGTCAGATCAGTACTTCCAGTTTCAGTTTTATACTCAACTTTTATTTAGATCTTTACTTAGTAAATTCTACTATTCTTGGTTAAACAAATATCAAACATAAAGTAAAGAACACAGAATTTTATAGTGGTTCGACCAAAAAGTCTACATCCACTCTCACAATCCCAGTTGTGATGTTTTATTACTCTTCCTTGAGTTTCTTGTGGCTTAAAGTTCCAAGATTAAGACTTTGATCTTGTCGATTACACTTCCAAGTGTATCTTCGATCGACTAGTAATTCTACAAGTAACTAGCACACTTGTTTACAACAACAACACAAACTTTAAAATGAAAAGTAAAAACTTCTCTTGAATAGCCTTTAATTCTTCTCTTCAATTCAGTGGCTCTTCTCAGATTCCTTGATCTCTTTAACTCTGTGAGTTCTTCAAATGCTCAGTAGACTTGCTCTTGAATTCTCTAAGATCAGTAAATGTTCAGTAGTCTTCAGCAGTAGGAGATCAATCAGTATTTATAGATATTAGTATGACAGTTAGCAGTTTGTGAACTAACTCTCAACTAACTCTAAAACTGTTCTTGTAACTTCTTCTTGTAACCGACTTTGTAACTTCCTTCTTATTCCAAGTCAGCACATCTTCAATAAATCTTCAGTTACACCTTAAATAAGTTTTCCAAACTTATTCTTCAAACTTACCAACTCAGCACAGTAAAATACTCTTCTTAGTTTTACTGTTCTTAGTCAGTCAGCACAGTTCTCAAAACTGTTCTGCACTTCTCCAGAATTCTTCTCTTGTACTTCTAAGCTTCTCTTCAACTCTTATTGAAGTCTTCTTATTCTGAAGCAGTCTTCTGAGTCTTCAATAGTCTTCTGATCTTCTTCTAATCTATTCCTAATCTACTGTTCTAAACTTTTACAATGCTGATTACAATAGAATACAACTTTACATTTATAAAACCTATCTATACATCAACTGAACTACATACAGATGAGTACATCTAAGTCCTATTCTATAAGCTGTCTATACATTACAAAACATCATCTTAGTTCCTAATAGTTCTTATATCAGATCAGTAACACACTAAGATCAGTAAACATATATAAGATCAGTAACTCAGATTCCAATATCTCATTAAGATCAGTAACTCATATATCATATAAAACATTTTTATCAACATATAATCACATATACCATTAACTTCAAGTTGTTTTTGGCCATCAAAACATACAATCATTAATTAGAACATTGTTTCACAGATTCATATCCCAACAATTTCCCCCTTTTCGATGAAGCCAAAACCACTTAAATAAAATCAGATCAGTAGTTAAGATATATGGTTAATCATAACAATTCATCAATTCAACATCAGAATAGTATTCACATAAAACCAAATATTACACATACTTCATATAGTCACAAAAAATCAAAATGAAGAAAATAAAGATAGGGTTAAGAAATGTTATCTTGTGAGCTTAGTCCTTCATCTTTAATCTTCATTTGGTATTCTGAATGCCAAATACATCCGGTTCTTGATTTCCAGCATGTGCTTGTGATCTGTAATACCTTCATCTTGAATAATTTTTGAAATGATGTTTCCAATCTCTTTTAGATCCGGTTTTCCATTCTCTAATCTTGGAGGTTCCCATACTGGTTCTTCAGGACATAAAATCTGAATGTTTGCACCAGCAGCTAACAACAAAACATCTTCCCAGAAGATTCTTGCAACATTCATCATAAAGTCTTCAAAATCAGCATACTCATCCTCTTTGGTAGGATGGTCACCAAACTTCTTCACAATAAAATTTGCAATCTGCCACTTCTTCTTAAGATTATTCCAATATTCCAAATTTTCATCATCAACAATAAATTCTATGTAATTCATATTAAGACTTCCAACAGCAGACTTAGATTTCATTTTCCTCTTTAATGCAGCAACTCGATTATCAAACTTCTTTCTTGCAGCTTCTACATCTTTCAACTTTTGTTTTCTAATCTGCTCATCAGCTTTTCTTTTCTCAAACAATTCAGCTTTCTTCTTAGCTAGCAACTCATTATGTTTCTCAACAGCTTCAGCCATCTTCTCATCACTTGGCCTACTGCTAGCAACAACATGCTTCAGCTTACTCTTAGATCTGGTAACTTTCCCAGACTCTTTAGCTTCTTCTTCATCTTCACTCAAGACTAACTTTCTTTTCCTTTTTCCAGATGAAGATTCAACAATGTTCTTTTCAACAGTTGCTATGACTTGAGTTTCAGCTTCAGAAGACTTTTCATGATTTCTGAGATTTATTCTCTTCTTCAAGCTAATGATCTCTTCTTTCAGATCATCCATACTTTCTTTTAATTCATCCTGACTTACAACTAATTGAGCTTGCTGAGATTGAGTCTGCTCCATGACCTTCATGACCTTAACTTTCCCCTTTTTGGCTTCATCCTGCCATTCCTTCAAGGGTGTTATGAGCAGCTCAACTTTCCTTTGCAGATCATCAGACAATTTCTTTTCTTGTAATCTATGCAGATCATAGATTTTGGACATTGTGTGATCTATCACTTGCTCATACGAAGTTATAGCAGTTAACTTCTCCAATTTTTCAGTAGCCTCCAGCTTGCTTTGCAACTCTTCATTAAGCTTTTTCAACATTTCAAAGCTTGAGCTATCTGGAACAGTGTCAGTAAGAACAGGTCTTACTGCTTCTTGAACATCATCAAGCACAGTATGTCCAGCAACTTCAATTGGTGTGCTTTCCAACTCATCAGCACCCAAAGTTGGTTCCTCTATGACCTCAGTTTCTTCAATTACAATTGTGTTCTCAAACACCTCAGTTGCATTGGTATCAGCTTCATAATCAGCTTCCATATCAGCTTGATTACCAAACTCTTCAGCACCAACATCCTCAGCACCCAAATCGACATCAGAATCAACATTAGTATCAGCAGACTTAACCATAGAATACTTACATCCGGTTAACCTTTCAATTAATTGAATAACTGAATCCAATGTGAATAATTCTGAACAAGATTGAACACCAGCAGCTTCTCTCTGCTCTTGTTCCCAATCATGAAAAACAGATAAACCTCCCATGCCTTCTGCAACAACTAACAACTCTTTCAAGCCAATCCTTCTAAGATATACCCAAGTACCTATCCTTAGAAGTTGTTCAAACACCATAGAGCTGTCATCTAATCCATGAAAACATTTCAGAAGTGCATTTCTCAGTTTAAACCTAATCATTTCTTCCTTATCACAGACAGGATAATCCATCAAAAACACTGAATTTGGTTGAATAACCTCAGTTTCTGGAGATGAGGAGATTTCAATAGGTTCAGAGGCAGGCATATGTTCATGCTCAGTAGAGTGATCATGAACTGGTTCAGGGGAAAAATGAGGAGTGGAAATATGTTGAGGACTAGAACGGGGAGTGGTATGAAAAGAAGTGTTCTGAGTGGGTGAGGGTGGAGTGTTCTGTCTAATAGGAGAGTAGTGTACTGACTCCTCAGAATAGGTTGAATCTCGATCAATGGGATGGGTTTGAAATGGAACAAAATTTGATGGAGTAGGGTTAGAATCAAGAATACCCCTAGGTCTAGAAGTACTAACCTCTTGATCTTCAGAGCTGTCTCTCACCACAGTTTCAAGAAACCTTACTGTGTGCTCTGCTGAGGCTTTAGCAGACCTTCCTCTTCTTAATCCAGAACCACTGGGATCATGCTTTGCCTTGGTCCTTCTCTCTGGTTGATCATCATCAGACTTGTACATAGAAGCACTAGATTCTTGAGCTTCTAGTTCTGGAAGAGGTAGCACCAAATGATTCTCTTGTTCATAACGAACAGATTCCTTTTTCATCAAGAATTTCCCTTGATGGAACTTCTTAGGATTACTACAATACGCTTTCTTAATAACAATCTGAGGCAACAAAATGCTCAGCTTGTTCCCGAACCCTAATTTCGATTTGATTGAAAACTCTTCGGAGTCCTCATCGAACAAAATCTTTTCCTTTACGCTTAGCAATATTTCAAGAAATAAACCTTGCCAATCACCTTGAACACGGTCAATTATTGCTGCCATGATTCGAATTTTCAAATTTGATAGAGCGTCTTGACTGTGATGTTGCCCTAACAAACACTTTCCAGCAATATCCATAAAAAATTGAAGTCCAGAGGGAAGCACAACTTTCTTCAGATTGAGTAGAGTTTCTGGTTCTTCACTCGTCCATCTACCCACACACTCTTTTTCTTCTCCGGCTTTGTAGTTTAGAATATCAACAGGTCCTTGGGGTAAATCCAACATAACCTCAAGAATCTCTCGAGTTATTTCGACCTTGTGCCCGGATAGCATTGAACGAACACCATTGTTGTCACCTTCAAGCTGTAAAAAGAATTCCACTGCTTCGGGTTCATACACATTGAGTGGGTATGATTCCAGAAATTTCCTGAGACCGCTTTCTTCACACATGGTCAGAATAGCTTGATTTTCTGGACAATGGCGACCATTAAAGTAGACTGCATTTTCTACAAAAATGCCCTTTTCACGCATCCAAAATCCAGAATCAAACGTTCCTACAACTTCATTAGATTCGCTCAGAAAATTAATAATTGCCATTTGTAGAAATGTAGAAGATATAGAATTCAGACTTGAATCAATTTCGTGTTTAAGAGCTTCCAGAAATGTAGAAGAAATGTACTCGTAAAGAAGATGAAGATGAAAGTGATCGTGTTTGATAAATTCAAAACCAATCTAGGGCGTGGATTGAATATATTTTTACGATGAATGGTTGAGATTTAGTCTCGAAATTCGTGATTAATCAAACTGTTCATATTCTAGTACCATTCTTATTTCTTGGAGCCAATTTGTGTTTGATAAATACACAATATCAATTAGGTTAAAAATAGAGGAGTGTACTAATCTTCTCTATTAGTAATCTAAAATACAAGCAGTTTTTGACTTAGAATATTCTAAGGCAAAATACTGTTCTGATGCATATCAGCACAGTAGTTTCCAAAAATATTTCACTTCATTCTCTTACTTGTATATAAAGAAATTTTACTTATCTAGATCAGCTGAGTATTGTGATCAGCTGAGTAACCTTTTGAACATCAGATCAGTTGTTGGGGTCAGCATAGTAGTACTCAGATCAGTTCCCAACTTTCCTGATTTCACATTTTTTATATAAGCACAGTAATCCTCAGATTAGTATTGTGTGTCAGATCAATTCTCTTCTGTAGAGAGATTAGTAATCAAATATTTATGTACAGTTTAATCAGTAGTCAGATTAGTTCTGTAGAATAATTGAATTTGTAGTCAGATCAGTTCTGTAGACAAAGAAACTTTGTAATCAGAACAGTTCTGTAGACAAGTCAATTTATTAATCAGAATAGGTCTGTAGACTGATATAGCCTGTAATCAGATCAGATTTGTAGACACATCAAATCTGTAATCAGATCAGTTCCCCCTTCAGTGGAGAACTCCTCTTCTGTGCCTGTTTCACCTTGGTAGAAGTGTTAGTTCATCATATATAAGTGTAAAACAGTACAGGGTAGTAACATAATACTTAAATCAATGATCACATCAAGGTATATGCTAGAGTGACTTAGTGTTCTGAGTCAACAAAAGGATCTTTAAGAAATCACAGATTCCCCCTTAATGTGTGTTCTCAGTGTCCCTCAGCTTTACCAGCTTCCTCATCGGGATTAAGGTCACTTTAGTAACCTTGTTACCTGTTTTAAATGTAGTGGTCTGACATAGGGTTGTCTCTTCTGAGTTTTAGGTTTTTGATGTACTGCTCTTAGTTTCTGCTTTATCTCCTTTTGGTATAAGATCAGTACCTGAAATGTTAGTGCAGTTCTATATACATATAGAATCCATATCTATCAACCCTAAGCTAATGCATAACTCTCTAAATCTTACTTCAGCCAATGGTTTTGTAAAAATGTCAGCTCTTTGAATATCAGTATGAATCTTTTCCATCCTAATATTTTTCTTTTCCACATGATCCCTAATAAAATGATGTCTAATGTCAACATGCTTGCATCTAGTATGTAGAACGGGATTTTGTGTGATGACAATGGCACTATTACTGTCACAATATATAGGTACATTAGATTCTACAATATTGTAGTCTCTGAGTTGTCGTATTATCCAAAGAAGCTGACTACAACAACTACCTGCAGCCATATATTCTGCTTCAGTAGTAGAAGTTGCCACACTTGTTTGTTTCTTTGAAACCCAGGAAATGAGCTTAGTTCCTAAGAATTGACATGAACCTGAAGTGATTTTCTATCTATTTTGCAACCTCCAAAGTCAGAGTCTGAATAACCACTTAAGGATATATCATCATCTGCAGGATACCATAATCCTCGATTAATGGTCCCCTTTAGATATTTCAATATCCTTTTGGCAGCTTCCAGATGACTTTCTTTGGGGTTTGCTTGAAATCTTGCACACACACCAACAAAAAAAGCAATATCAGGTCTGCTGGCAGTTAGGTAGAGTAGAGAGCCAATTAAAGCACGATAATGAAGTTGGTCAGAAGACTTACCTCCTTCATCAGGATCCATTCTGTATGTAGGTTGCATGGGCACACCAACTGTCTTACAGGTTTTAATACCAAATTTATCTAGCAAATTCTTAGTATATTTTGCTTGATTTATAAAGATACCTTCTGGAGTTTGTTTTACTTGAAGACCAAGAAAATATGTCATTTCACCCATCATAGACATTTCAAATTTACTTTGCATGAGTGTAGAAAAACTTTCACTCAAGGTTTTGTTGGGTGATCCAAAAATAATGTCATCCACATAAATTTGAACAAGTAATATATCATTACCTTCTTGTCTTCGAAACAAAGTTCTATCAACCTTGCCTTTTGTAAAACCATTTTCAAGTAAGAATAGAGAAAGTGTATCATACCAGGCTCTTGGGGCTTGTTTCAGTCCATAGAGTGCTTTCTTTAACCTGTATACTTGGTGACTATTCACTTCAAAACCAGGTGGTTGTTCCACATAAACTTCTTCAGCAAGTATACCATTCAAAAATGCACTTTTCACATCCATTTGATACACAGTGAATTTCATATGTGCAGCATAAGCAAGGAACAATCTTATAGCTTCTAGTCTAGCTACAGGAGCAAAAGTTTCATCATAATCAATACCCTCAGCTTGAGAGTAGCCCTGAGAAACTAATCTAGCTTTATTTCTAACTACAAGATCATTTTCATCCTTTTTATTCTTGAAAATCCACTTAGTGCCTACAACATTATGATCACTGGGTCTATCAACAAGTTCCCAAACTTCATTTCTAGTGAACTGATTAAGTTCTTCTTGCATGGCTATAATCCAGTTACTATCACTTAAAGCTTCATTCACAGTTTTAGGCTCAATAGAGGATAGAAAACAACACCAGCAAAATAGAGACTTACTAGGTTCTTCTTGGGAATCAAACAATTGTTTTCTAGTTTTAACACCTTTACTGGAATCACCTAGAATCAGATCAGTAGAATGAGCAGACTTCCATGTCCTTCTATTCGTAACAGAAATACTATCATCATTTATATCATGCAAATCATCATGCAGATCAGTATCATTGTTTTGCATCAAATCAGCAGATTTGTTCATAGGGGAGCAGTTATTCAATTCTGGCATATCAGAAGTTTTAGATGACTTACCTTTGTCTTTTACCTTTTCTTTTTCAGAATCTTGATCTAGGACATTCAGGAAATGATTATATGCTTGTACAGATTCATATATTTCTGCATCATCATCCTCATTGTTGGTTTAAAGCTTTAGATTGTCAATTTTCTTACTGAGCTGATGATCAGCAGAGTCCTGCACATTCTCATCAAAGACTACATGGGGTGTTTCTTCCACACATAGGGTAGAGTATTTAAACACTCTAAATGCTTTGCTTACTGAAGAGTATCCCAAGAATATCCCTTCATCAGCTTTTGCATCAAAAACATTTAGCTTACTTTTGCCATTGTTATGGATGAAACACTTACATCCAAAGATATGAAAATAAGAAACTCTAGGTTTTCTGCCTTTCCATACCTCATAAGGTGTTTTACCATGCACCTTATTAAGAGCACTTCGGTTTTAGGAGTGGCAAGCTGTGTTAATGGCTTCAGCCCAAAACTTCTGAGGTGTGTTGAATTCTGCAATCATTGCTCTGCATGCTTCTTTTAGTGTTCTGTTTCTCCTTTCTGCAACTCCATTTTGTTGGGGGGTTCTGGCTGCACTTGTTAGATGCTGTATGCCAGACTTAGAACAGTAGTCAGAGATGTAACAATTAATAAACTCAGTCCCCTTGTCACTCCTTATCTTGACAATGGGTTGACCCTTTTCAACCTGCAACCTCTTTAATAGATCTGGAAGTAGTGTTTGTGTATCACTCTTTTTGTGTAGAAAGACTACCCAAGTAAACTTAGAATAATCATCTACTACAACCAGAGTATACCTTCTTCCATTCAATGTAGGAGGTTTGATAGGACCATGAAGATCCATATGCAAGAGTTCTAAGACTCTGCTGGTTGAAAGAGTTGGAATGGACTTAAATGAAACCTTTACCTGTTTACCTTTTTTACAGGAGTCACACATTTGTGATTTGGAATAGATTTCATTAGGAATGCCCTCAACAAGATGTTCTCTTGCAATCTTGTTGATTATCTTAAAGTTTAGGTGGCAGAGGCGTTTATGCCAGAGCCAACTATTCTCTTTAGGACTCTTAGTAATAAGACAAGCATTCTTAGGACAACTATTCCAATTCACAATGTATACACTTCCTTGTCTTGTGCCAACAAGTAAAACATTGTGAGTCCTTTTGTCTATTATTTCACATCTTCTGGTCTTGAACTGAACTTTGTATCCCCTGTCACAGAATTGAGATACAGATAACAAATTATATTTCAAACCTTCAACATAGGAGACATCTTGAATTTCAACATCTCCATTCTTGATGAATCACAATCCTTTTGTGATTGCCATTTAGCTATCACCAAAGATGACTTTTGGTCCTTCCTTCTCATGATAGTCAGTAAGTAAGGCCTTGGTACCAGTCATGTGGTGTGAACACCCACTATCTATGTACCAGGTCTCACCCACTGAACCACCTTTCTTGTATAGGTCCAGTCGATCCTGCAAGGTAGTGATCTTAATAATTTAGGTACCCTAGTTTATTGGGGTCCTTGGGGGTTAGTAGTGAGAGGTACCCAGATAAACATTGAGGATTTGAATAGATGGGACCTCTTCAGTTTCCTTCCATATTTATCACAAAACAGTACTTTGTTAACCATTTCAGAACTATCAGCAGACTTAGGATCTATTTTTCTGAGATAGCCTTTCCTTGGTTCTATCTCTTTTTCAGTAAGATCAGTATGCCTGTAATAGTTTGAATAAGGTCTGAAAGCATGTGGACCATACGGCTTATAGATGCGTTTTGGTCTTTCCTCTCCAATGGTATCATAAGATAAAGGTGGAGGATAAAGAACAGGTTTGCTATGATAATGAGGCACAAATTTCCTAGGTTTAGTTGAATACAGCTGAGACTGCCTTATAAAAGGAGGTCTAGGCTGTTCCCAACTTGCCTGTGCTTGTCTTGACCTACTGTTCTGAGTTTGTCTCTTCTGATACCAGGACTGTTCTGTTCTGGTCAGAGGAGTATAACTCTTCTGGTATGGTCTTGACTGTACTGGTCTTAATACCTTCTTCATTTTACCATTCTTGGTAGTAGGAGGAATGTACTTAGACTGTACTTTAGGTTTTGGATCATTATCATAAGTCATAGGTTCTTTTCCTTTATCTAGTTGCAAATAACTTGAACCAGCTTCATTAGTGTTCTTAGGTCCTGAAGTAGAGGAACTAGGCAGATCAGTACCTATTCCACTTTTATCATTTGGAGCTCTATATCTGTCTGAGATTGTTTGATTAATCTTGGTAGAGTTAATCATTCCAGATAGCTTTCGATCTAGGCTCACTACTTCAGATTCTAAGAATCTATTGCGCTCTTCAAGTTTTTCACATTTAATCTTTAAATCATTGAATTCATTAGTCTCTTTAGCTTGAGTTTTAAGCATAACCTGATATAGTTTGTCAATGGATGCATACTTTTCTTGGAGTTGGGACAACTCTTCTAATAGTCGTGCATTTATGACAGCTACATTAGGATCCACTTTCAACTGAGCTTCTTTTAGATTAATGATTTCTTGCTTTAAAGTTATATTCTCATCACTGATTTCAATGAATGCTTTGTTAGCTTGTAGAAGGCCTTCTTCAGTCACTCCTTGGGAATGATGAAGACTACTTCCTACACTACTATCAACAACATCACTTTCATCAGTGTCAGAATTTTTGCAAGATTGAAAAGAATTAGCAGATGATACCTCATCATTTATTTTGGCCATCATTGCTAGTCCATCATCTGCGATGAAAGCTTCATTCTCATTGCTAGAGGGGCATTCAGATGAAGACGATGGCAACTCTTCTGATTCTGAATCAGATTCATTGTATGCCATCATTGCCTTCTTACCCTTGGCATATTTTCGATCTCTTCTGGCTTTCCTTTCTTCTCGATCTTCAGAACTCAGATCAGGACATTCATAAGCATAATGACCTGGCTTATCACAATTATAACAAACAGGACTGTTAGAAGATCTTTTAGGTGGTGAATGATTTCGGTTCCTATCATGCTTGTCAATAGAGTTCCTATCTTTCTTATCAGAATACTTTCTATCCCTCTTATCAGATGAGTTCCTATCTCTCCTGTTCTCATTAGAGATCTCATCCCTTCTTTCAGAAGAGTTTTGATCCCTTCTGTTCCCAGAAGAGTCCCTGTTACCAGAACCCTTGGTTTCCTTATAGAATTTCTTGTATCTACCATACCTCTTATTTAATCTATCAAATCTTTTGATCATAAGGCTCATCTGATCTTTCAGACTAAGATCAGAACTATCTAGTTCATCTTTTATGCTTGAGGCCTTAGACTTGGATGATCTAGACCCCTTAGAGGTAGAGGCTTTAAAAGCTATGTCCTTAGAGGCATCCTTATCCTTATGACTTACAGTAATAGGATCTTCTTCATCTAACTCAAACTCATGTGCCTTAAGTGTCTTGAACATAGTTTCTGCTGGCAAATAATCAATGTCTTGTGTGGTTTTAATGATCATCTTGACCATTTTCCACCTTTCATCCAAAGCTTTCAAGATTCTCAAGTTAATCTCTCTTTCAGTATAAGTCTTTCCTAACACATCAAGATCATTCATAATTTTTGTAAATCGAGTATCCAATTCATCAATTGTTTCACCTGGCTTCATCTTAAATGTTTCAAACCTTTGGACAGTTGTGGATAATTTGCTTTCTTTGATCAGAGTAGTACCTTCACAAAGAATAGCTAATTTGTCCCACATTTGCTTTGTAGTCTTACATTTTAACACTTTACCAAGATACTCATTTGGCAAGGTGTGTAAAATATAATTCTTAGCAAGACTATCCAAATTGTTTTGTCGCATTTCTTCAGAAGTCAGTTTTGACCTTGGTTTAGGGACTAGTGCTCCAACAGGTTTAGAAGGATCCAGAACAGCAGTGTTTTCCACCATGGTAACAATTGGTCCTTCAGTTATCACAGAAACCATCAGATCATGGGTTGAGCTAAAGATGGCCTCCATCCTAAGCTTCCAGTAGTCATAATCTGCAATCTTGAACTTAGGAAGTTTGTTCACATTAGTGTCATCCATGTTTGATCAGGCAAATAGGATCAGTAGTATAGCATATAATTTTCAAGTATTCAGATAGTGACAAATATCAAGAAATAGTAGCAAGATCAGTGAGATTTCCCTCAAGATCTACAAGGTTATCAAGAAACAGCAGTCCAAAGAACTCCTGCTCTAATACCACTTGTTGGTCCCAAGTTGAGTTAAGATTGAGTAAGCTAAGAAAGTCTTGAGGGGAGGGGTGAATAGACTTTCAAAAATCTTTCAAAATATCAGAGTTTATAATGCGGAAATGTGTTCTGAATAGTACTGTTCTTGGTTAAACAAATATTAAACAAATATCAGAGTTTATTTAGATCTTTACTTAGTAAATTCTACTGTTCTTGGTTAAACAAATATTAAACAAATATCAAACAGAAAGTAAAGAACACAGAATTTTATAGTGGTTCGACCAAAAAGTCTACATCCACTCTCACAATCCCAGTTGTGATGTTTTATTACTCTTCCTTGAGTTTCTTGTGGCTTAAAGTCCCAAGATTAAGACTTTGATCTTGTCGATTACACTTCCAAGTGTATCTTCGATCGACTAGTAATTCTACAAGTAACTAGCACACTTGTTTACAACAACAACACAAACTTTAAAATGAAAAGTAAAAACTTCTCTTGAATAGCCTTTAATTCTTCTCTTCAATTCAGTGGCTCTTCTCAGATTCCTTGATCTCTTTAACTCTGTGAGTTCTTCAAATGCTCAATAGACTTGCTCTTGAATTCTCTAAGATCAGTAAATGTTCAGTAGTCTTCAGCAGTAGGAGATCAATCAGTATTTATAGATATTAGTATGACAGTTAGCAGTTTGTGAACTAACTCTCAACTAACTCTAAAACTGTTCTTGTAACTTCTTCTTGTAACCGACTTTGTAACTTCCTTCTTATTCCAAGTCAGCACATCTTCAATAAATCTTCAGTTACACCTTAAATAAGTTTTCCAAACTTATTCTTCAAACTTACCAACTCAGCACAGTAAAATACTCTTCTTAGTTTTACTGTTCTTAGTCAGTCAGCACAGTTCTCAAAACTGTTCTGCACTTCTCCAGAATTCTTCTCTTGTACTTCTAAGCTTCTCTTCAACTCTTATTGAAGTCTTCTTATTCTGAAGCAGTCTTCTGAGTCTTCAATAGTCTTCTGATCTTCTTCTAATCTATTCCTAATCTACTGTTCTAAACTTTTACAATGCTGATTACAATAGAATACAACTTTACATTTATAAAACCTATCTATACATCAACTGAACTACATACAGATGAGTACATATAAGTCCTATTCTATAAGCTGTCTATACATTACAAAACATCATCTTAGTTCCTAATAGTTCTTATATCAGATCAGTAACACACTAAGATCAGTAAACATATATAAGATCAGTAACTCAGATTCCAATATCTCATTAAGGCCAGTAACTCATATATCATATAAAACATTTTTATCAACATATAATCACATATACCATTAACTTCAAGTTGCTTTTGGCCATCAAAACATACAATCATCAATTAGAACATTGTTTCACAAATTCATATCCCAACAAATTATCTGCTGACCTAGTACCAGTAATGACACAAACTTCATCTTTATTAAGAGCATATCATGAATCTTTGTCAAATTTCACATGCAAATTATCATCACAAAGTTGACTAATGCTAATCAGATTTGCAAGTAAGCCATTAACATGCAAGACATTTTTAAGCTTAGGAAAACCTTCAACATTCAAAGTTCCTTTACCAATAATCTGTCCTTTAGAACCACCACCATATGTAACACTACCACCATTCATGGTCACATAATCAGATAAGAAATCTATACGACCTGTCATATGTCTAGAACAACCACTATCAAAGTACCATACATCAGGTAGACATGCTTTTAAGGAGGTATGAACAATATTACAGGTAGCTTTAGGTTTCCATGCAGATTTCGGAAACTGTTTCCTAGGATGTGACAGTTTTTTAGGCAACATTTTCTCATTTTTCATTTCTTCAAACCTTTTTATACAATAAGGGCGAATATGACCAACTTTGCAATAGTAATGAGAGATAAACTTCCTTTTAACCTTGTGAGGATCTGATTGTGCAGATGTTACACCAGATGTGTTAACATTTGCCTTCACAAATTTCACAGGTTTTCTAAAATTTTCAGAAATAGAAGCAGTAGTACCATCTTAGCCTAAACCATGATTATTAGACTTACCAGTAGCTATAACATATTTTACTTCAGAAGCACTCTTGGAGTATTTCTTGAAACATAAAGTGGAATTGATCAGTTTCTCCTTTAAGTTACAAATTTCTAGATCTCTTTTGGTAAGAATAACTTCTAGCTTAGTGATTGTGTCTTTCAGATCCTCATTCTCTTTATTCAAAGAATTAAGAGTGAGTTTCTGATTATTCCAATCATCTAACAACTTTTGGTATGCATTGTTATCAATCCTTTTTCCTGCATCATCAACCAAACCATTAAAACAGACTAAATGTGGGTGATTCTGTTCTGATGTTGTTGTAGATGTTGAAGCATTAGGTACAACATCAGAATCTGTTTCATCCAGATCATCATCTGAGGAATCATTATAATAAATTCTGGTAAATTGAGCATATTCATTTAATTCATCAATATCATCATCATCATCAGAATCATCACTTTAGGTAGCACTAAAATTCAGTGTTTGCTTAAGTTTGGTATTGGCACACTCATTTGCATAGTGGTCATATCCAGAACATTCATTGCATTGAACTGATTTTCTAAATTCAGGATCATACTTTGGTTTACCTTCACTCTTTGATAGTCTTTGTGTGAATTGACCTTTCCTCCTTTCTGGTTGAGGAGTTGATGTGTTGATTTGAATCTTAGGCTGAATGTTTCCTCTAGATTTGCTCACAGATTTCTTAAGAAATTTATTAAAGTGCTTAGTGAGGAGGGCAATGTTGTTAGGATTGTTGAGACATTCATCAAGCAATTCTTCATCCGAATCAACCTCAGTAATGATAGGTTGAAACTCAGATTTGTTTGATGTTTCCCCTTTAAAAACAACAACTTTCTTATCATCATTAGTTTCATCAACTTGATTAGTGTTTATTTCATAAGTTCTAAGAATACTCACTAATTCATTTTGACTTAACTTATCAGTATCTTTTGCCTCTTCAATATCACAAATTTTAGCATCAAATCTTTTAGGAACAAATCTTAATATCCTATGTACTACTCTAACATTAGAAATAGGGTCACCAAAAGAATGCGATTCATTGATTATCTCACTTAACCTTTCGTTATAAGATGAAATAGTTTCATATTCCTTCATTCGGAGATTCTCAAATTTTGTCCCCAACATTCGAAGCTTAGTCTTTCGAACACTGTCTGAACCCTCACAATGCTCTTGCAACCTGTCCCATGCATCTTTAGAAGTAGAGAAGTTAGATATAATTTTAAACATTGAAACATCAACAGAGGTAAAAATAACATTTAAAGCTTTAGAATTGTAGCCTGCTGTTGTTATTTCATCAGCCGTCCAGTCAACTTCTCTCTTGAGTTGAATTTCACCATCTGCATCTACTGGTCTCTTTGGAGCTTCCCAGCTTGTAAGTACAGTCCTCCAAGTACGTCCATCAATCGACTTGATGTGCATACGCATCTTAGGCTTCCAATAAGCATAATTCGAACCATCTAAAACGGGTGGCCTAAGTGTCGTGGATATGTGATGTGTTTCCATTGCTAACATAAACTAAAAACACACTTAAACGAGGATCTAACCTAGTGTTGTCAGGTATCGGCTCTAATACCAACTGAAAGTGTGTTGGTATAGTGTTTAAGTAAAAATAGATTAATGTTGTACTAAATGTTGAGATAAATTGTACAACACCGACTCTAACAAAATATCTGAAATAAAGATACACAGCGGAAGACTTGAAACACTAAAAACAAACGAGACACAATAGAAATATTTTTAACATAGATTTTATAAATAAAAATCTATGTTAGCCTTACGACGAAATATCAATACTTATCTTCAAGTACAAATGTTGTGTGAAATGTTACAACAATAACCTTCACAACAGAAACTACAAACGAGGCAGGTGCCTTGTTCTAAATATGATCTAAGTGTATGAATTATACACTGCCGAAATGCTAGTCCTATCTATGATTACACTCTCGATAGATAAAGAAAAGCGCACAGTCATACGGGTGGGATACTTCGTATGAACTAAAAGGTATAGCTATTGGGGCCACAATTTCCTAACAGGATGAACATTAGTCTAGGATATTGATCTAATAGAATACACTGAATTATGAAGCCTTCCTTCGGTATTTATAGAGTGAGGTACGAATTCTAGAGGCTTCCATCTTTGAGATCCTATTTTTTAGGAACTTAACTTCCATGATCTTTCTAGATCCTTCTTGCATGCTCCAGGTCGATCTATAAGTTTCCAAGGTGGTCTAGCACGTTTTGCAATGTTCTGGAATCTTCCAGGTTCCAGATCCTTGTAGAAGCTTCTAGATCCTGCAAAAAATGCGACAACATTTAGATCAACATTTAATGTAGCATTTCAGAAAAGACTTAGAAAAAATCTCGGAAGGTCAAATTAAGATGTTGTTGATAATGTTAAAGCATTCAAGAGTTAACAACATCTACAATCTCCCCCAATTTGACCTTTCGACTACAACACACCTTATGCACATATATCTCTATACATACTCAGTTTTATGTATTTAGTTGAGGTGGACATCTACACTAAATACTAGTCAAGACAATACCTGTTGTAATCGTTGGATCCAATCGAACAAAGATTAAGGATAATCTTACAATGATCCGTGCCATAAGATCAAGATAATTTTACCCAAAATAGAATAAGTATAAACAGTACACTTATTCACAACATAAGTAATTTACTAAAATCATAAGTTGAACTGGAAGAATTAACTTAAGATTTGAGTAAAACACTAAACAAATAATCAGAGCAAGAATATAAATAAAATTAAATGAACTAACAACAATCTATATAAGACCTAAACATGAATAAACAACCTGCAGTAAACACATAATAATATGTAACATATTAAGCAAACAACAGTAAACAGATATCATCAAGTGTAAACATAATTAAGCAAGTTGTATATCAAGCATAAATAAAAACAAACATCTAGAAAATAAATAACAATTGTATCAAAATTTACTTAAACATAAAGTACAAAGATTGAATCTGAAAAATGGCATAAATTGCTGTGATAACAGCTGCAGCATCAACTTCTTGCACAATTGCCATTAAGAATTCAGATCTCCTCCTGTCTTGTAGCTTCTTCCTGTTCATCAATGGAGATCACCATACAAGGTCTCCATGTCAGCAGCATCATCATCATCAGCTTCTTCAACAAAGAAAGTAGATGCAAAGTGTGCAACTACATCAGTCACTGTAGCATCTTCTCCAGCATCAAGTCCTCTACCAGCAGCAGCAGTTGTAACTCCCTTATCAATCATCTCTTCAATTACCACATTGGAGTTAGATGGTGGTGGTTCTCCCCCTGTTGTATGTGAAAGCATATTGGTCCACCTGTCCTTCAGGAACTGGAGCTCTTCAATGGTTTCCTGCAAGTGTTGGAGCTGAAGTTTGATGAATTCCTGTGAAACACAAACATTCCCAGAAATGTTGATACGAATGTTCTCAACATTTGGGGTTGCATTCCTCTGCCTTGGTCTGGAAGGTCCTGGTTGATCAGAAGTTGAAGGTCTGTGCTGATGTTCAGTACCAGGAGCAGTCAAAGGCAAGTCCAGTACTCTATCCCCAGTGAGTAAGGCAGAAGCAATAGCCAGTAAATGAACTCTCCCCCTTAACACATCAGTGTTCTTGGCAACAAAACCATGGTGCCTCAAGTTATTGGAAATCAAAACAAGATAGGGTAGGTTACCTTTCTCAGAAACTTTTCCAGTAAATCTCACCATGTGGTAGAAGATTGTAAGGCCTAGATTGAATTTCTTAAGCAAAAATATCCTATACATAAGAACAATTTGGTCTTTTGTGATCTTGGTAGTGTTTGTGGTGGGGATCCAGTTGTAGATAATGAGCTTATATAGAACTGAGTGTAGAGAAGTAAGGACTTTGACTAGCATATGTCTAGTCCACTTAACTATCCTACCACCAATAATAGCAGAAATTACCACATCCATGTCAGGTTCTTCATCTACCTCAACATTTGAAATTTGCAGAAACTCATTTATCAGTTCAGGAGTAAAAGGTACATCCCTCCCCCTAAAATTAACAGTCACATACCACTTAGATGATCTTCTACCAGTACTCTTCTTCATACAAGCATAAAATTCATAAGCCCAGTTTGTCAAAAATGATTCTCCAAAATTCAGAGCATGCATCAAATTCCTTTCCTCTAAGAAACTAATCATGCCTTTACTTTCAAAATCGGGTATATTAATTCTCTTCTCTATCAGCAATCTTCTCTTAGAATAAATAGCCAACCTATTCTCTAGAGTCTCATAAGAGTCAGGAATACCTTCATCATCAGAAGCAAGGTCATCATCATTTGCAGAGCTTGATGTAGAGCCTTTAGCAGAGCTTTTCTCAGCTGCTTTCTGCTGGAAGAGCTATCACCACTGCCATCATCTTCAGGTTCTGGTGTGGCATCCTTTGCAGCAGCAAAATGCTCAGCATTCTTTTTAAGAGAATTCACAATTTCTCTTAGGCACACATCAGAATCAGAATTGGAAATCTAATTTGGCAGGTTCAACTTCAGTGATCATCTTTTCTTTCCCGTTGCCTTTTGGGTCATTGACAGCCTTCCCTTTGCTTTTAAATTCAGCAACAACTTTCTTCTTCTTGGGTTTCTCAGCAACAACTTTCTTCCTCAGAATCAGTGAACACTTGGATAGGTTCATCAACAGCATTTCCAGCTTTCTTCTTCTTCCTCATGGATTCAGAGTAATACACTCTAGTGAACACACGGTTCGACCTCCATCTTTGTAGATGGCTTCTCTGTCGTTTGCCTTTCTGCACATTTCTTTTAAAGGAAATAGGTGCAGACTCATCAGAAACAGAGCGTGAGGAGCTTGTACCATTTTCAGAGATATGTGCGTCCTCCATTTCAGCATCTTCAGGGTCGGAAGTAGCAGCAGCTTCTTCTTCAACAGCGACCTCAACATTTCCAGCTTTCGAACCATGATCAGTAGGTTCAGGTGATTTGGGGCTTTTCGATGCAGTGGCCATTTGAGTGGTTTGTTCAGCAAGATAGCTTGAGATATCCACCGTGATATCTCCAAACGTCATCACGGGCAGATGACATGTGGATCGCATGGTATTGGACACTTCTTCTACAGCCCTAGTGAACTGTTCAACAGTTGCATCTTGTGGAATGTTGGTGATATGAGGAGCGGTTTGAGGAGTAGGAACGGTTGTTGATGGGGTTGCAGAGACATTTGAGTCAGCATTTGACGAGTTTGAGTTTTGGGAAGCCATGGAAGCAAGGATTTCGAGAGGGTTTGTGCGAGAAGGAGATGAGTTTTTCGAATCAGAGTGAGTTTGTGATGAGTTTGAATTTCTTTCAGCCATTTAAGTGAGGCGGTTGGAATTTCAAGGTAATGGATGGAAGTTTACGTACACACACTAATTTGAGATATACACAACCAAAAAATCAAATCTGCAATCTCAGTACTCAACAAAATCAGAAATCACAATTAGCACGAGAATAAAGACTTATGATCGATATTTATAGAGAGAATTATGTAGTTGGAGGTTAAATGAAAATACTGATAGAGTAATCCAGAAAATTTCGATAATGCTCCACATAATTAGCCACAACCTAGATCATGGGTAATTAGTGGGTAAAATCCATTTAATTAAATTAATTAAATAATTAAGAAGCTTCCAGAAATAAAAAATCGCATAATCTTAAAAAATAAGAACGTGGGTCAGTAATTAATTAAATAAATAAAATAAAAATCTCAATAAATAATTACAACTAATAAAAATAAATTCGAATCAGGCAATGTTGTGCTCAAAACTGTTACAAACACCTCAACACGGTTTTTACATGAATTTTCTTCATTTTGTTGCACCATATTTTTTTTTCTTTTTGTGTTATAGCATCTAATTTGTATTGATCAATTTTTCATGTAGAGTACATCGTAGTAGCGAACTCCGTGCCCCATACTTACTTAATGGATTACAAATATTTTGATGTTTTTACCACAAATCACCTTTTGAAAAGAAGGCATCGTAGTAGTAAACTTCGTGCTCCATAGTTACTCAGTGATTTGGTACATCTTTTAGTATGCTAATAACATTCTATTTTTATGCATTTGAGAGGTGTGAGACATGTTTATTTTTGCACTCCAAGATTCTTAGATTCGAAGATATTTTACAAAGGAATTATTTAACTAAGTAAGAAATAAATTCAACTTATAAAATTTATACAACCCATGATGTCGTCCCAAATGCTAACGCATTTGTGACAACATCCATCCGAATTTTTTCAGATAGTGCTCATGCCAAGAGATTTCCTCAAAGTAGAGAATCTCTCAGGGCATGTTTGTTTTGGGATGAGAAATCCGGATTTGGAATTTCGAAACTCCACCCCCGTTACACTTTGGGATTTTGATTTAGGATTTCAAAATCCCACCCTATAAATACCTATAAACCCTATAAAAGTCAACCCTATAAATACCTACAAAACACCTATAAATACCTACAAACCACCTATAATCCTATACTATAAAGTTAAATCCTACCCTACCTAAATCCCAAAACAAACACAAAACACAAAAGTCATTAGGATTTTGAAATCCACTAGATTTTGAAATCCGGATTTCAAAATCCTCAAAATCCCAAAACAAACATGCCCTCATGGTCTAAAGCTTTTGTAAAAATATCAGCATTCTATTTTTCAGTAGGTACATACTCCAACTTAACAATATTATTCTCTACTAAATCTCTCATAAAATGGTGTCTTATGCTAATGTGCTTTGTGAGTGAGTGTTGTACAGGATTTTTAGAAATGTTAATGACACTAGTATTATCACAAAAAATTGTAAGTATACCATTCTCAATACCATAGTCATTGAACATCTTGCTTAGCCACAAGAGCTGTGTGCAACAGCTTCCAGCAGCTATATACTCAGATTCTGCAGTGGATTGTGAAACACAATTCTGTTTCTTGCTGTGCCATGATACAAGATTGTTTCCCATGTAGAAACATCCTCCACTCGTACTCTTTCTATCATCTATATCTCCAGCCCAATCAGCATCACTGTAGCCTATCAAAATGTTGTTGGTGTCCTTAGTGTACCATATCCCTAGTTCACTTGTACCTGAAACATACTTGATAATCCTTTTCACAACATTCAGGTGAGATTCCTTTGGATTAGCTTGGTACCTAGCACAAACACACACACTGTACATAATATCTGGTCTACTAGAGGTTAAATACAGTAAACTACCAATCATGGATCTGTAAAGTGTTGGATCAACATCTGTTCCAGCACTGTCTTTGCAAAGTTTCAAAGTAGATCCCATAGGAGTTTTCATCGGTTTTGAATTCTCAAGACCAAATCTTTTAACCAAGTTCTTAGCATAATTACTTTGGGAGAAGAAAATATCATCACTGCATTGTTTGATTTGAAGACCTAAAAAGTAGTTCAAGTCTCCAACCATACTTATTTCAAATGTTGCAGTCATTGCCTCAACAAATTTGCATAACATTTTATCACAAATAGAACCAAACACAATGTCATCAACATATATTTGAGCAATAAGTATATCATCTTCAGTGTGCTTAATAAACAAAGTTCTATCTGCCTCTCCTCTAATAAAACCATATTCTAAAAGAAAGTCAGTAAGCCTACCATACCATGCTCTAGGAGCTTGTTTAAGACCATACAATGCTTTCTTAAGTTTATATACATGATCAGGATACAGTGGATCTTCAAATCCCATAGGTTGTTCAACATATGCTTCTTCACTCAATATGCCATTTAGAAATGCAGCTTTTACATCCATTTGATGAAGTTTAATATCAATAAAATATGCAATTGCTAGCAATAATCTAATAGATTCTATCCTAGCAACAGGTGCAAAAGTTTTATCAAAATCGACTCCTTCAACTTGGGTGTAACCTTGTGCTACTAACCTAGCCTTGTTTCTAACAATATTACCAGATTCACCAGTTTTATTCTTGAATATCCACTTTGTTTCAATAACATTACTATGACTAGATCTTGGAACAAGTGTCCACACTTCATTTCTTTCAAACTGACCAAGTTCTTCATGCATAGCATTAATCCAGTTTTCATCAGTTAAGGCTTATTTAGCACTCTTAGGTTCAATTTCAGATAAATAGCATTCAGCATTTACAACATTGCACATAGAAGACATGCATATTGTTCTTACCACATCTACCTTATTTGATCTTACTCTGCCTCTTGTTTTCACTCCAACTGTAGCATCGCCTATGATTTGGTCAGAAGGATGACTTTTACCTATTCTTGAAGAAGGATTCGTTTTGGGAATGTACTGATCATTCTGTGAAGTTACAACTGACTGTTCTGTAGATGTTGACCCAGATGTGTTAGCATTTGGTACAACATTTTCAAACTTCAGTGTATTCTCAGAATTGTCAGTGACCTGTGATACATCTTCTTCATCTTTGTCATCTACAAGACCTTTATCAACATCAAACACAACATTAACAGATTCTTGAACAGTGTTAGTTCTAAGGTTATAAACTCTATAAACTTTACTATTTCTAGAATGGCCTAAAAAGGCACCTTTATCACTTTTAGAATCAAACTTATGAAGTTGATCCCTATCATTCAGAATATAACACACACAACCAAATACATGAAAGTATTTCACATTTGGTTTTCTGTTGTTCAAAATCTCATAAGGTGTTTGATTTGTGCCAGAACGAATATAAACTCTATTAATAATATGGCATGCAGTATTCAATGCTTCTCCCCAAAATTTCTTAACAAGACATTTGGATGTAAGCATGACTCTTGTCATTTCTTGTAAAGTTCTATTCTTTCTTTCAACAATTCCATTTTGATGTGGAGTTTTAGAAGATGAATATTCTTGTAAGATACCCTTTTTATCACAAAAATCATTAAACATGCTCTTTTCAAATTCCCTACCATGATCAGTTCTAATACGGCCAACTTTCAAGTTAAACACAATTTTGAACCTCTTGTAAGGAATTTTAAATGCAACAAATGCTTCAGATTTGTCTCTCAAAGACTCAGCCCAGGTAAATCTAGAAAAATCATCTAGCACAACTAAGGAATACCTATTTCCTCTAATGCTTTCAGTTTCCATAGGACCCATTAAATTCATGTGCAGTAATTCAAAGCATCGATGTGTAGAACAATGTGACAGCATTTTGTGCAGCATTCTTACCTGCTTACCTTTTTGGCATGGTCCGCATACAGTGGGATTGTGAAGCTTCAGTTTTGGAATTCCTTTTACTACATCTGCTTTGATTAGTCTTTTCATTGCTCTATAATTTGCATGTCCCAATCTTTGATGCCATAGAATATTTTCATCATGTTTTGACAAGTTACACATATTTGTTCCAATAAGATAACAATTATCTACTGACCTAGTACCAGTCATGACACAAACTTCATCTTTATTAAGAACATAGCATGAATCTTTGTCAAATTTCACATGCAAATTATCATCACAAAGTTGACTAATGCTAATCAGATTTGCAAGTAAGCCATTAACATGCAAGACATTTTTAAGCTTAGGAAAACCTTCAACATTCAAAGTTCCTTTACCAATAATCTGTCCTTTAGAACCACCACCATATGTAACACTACCACCATTCATGGTCACATAATCAGATAAGAAATCTATATGACCTATCATATGTCTAGAAATACCACTATCAAAGTACCATACATCAGGTAGACATGCTTTTAAGGAGGTATGAACAACATTACAAGTAGATTTAGGTTTCCATGCAGATTTCGGAAACTGTTTCCTAGGATGTGACAGTATTTTAGGCAACATTTTCTCATTTTTCATTTCTTCAAACCTTTTTATACAGTAAGGGCGAATATGACCAACTTTGCAATAGTAATGACAGATAAACTTCATTTTAACCTTGTGAGGATCTGATTGTGCAGATGTTACACTAGATGTGTTAACATTTGCCTTCACAAATTTCACAGGTTTTCTAAAATTTTCAGAAATTGAAGCAGTAGTATCATCATAACCTAAACCATGATTATTAGACTTACCAGTAGCTATAACATATTTTACCTCAGAAGCACTCTTGGAGTATTTCTTGAAACATAAAGTGGAATTGATCAGTTTCTCCTTTAAGTTACAGATTTCCAGATCTCTTTTGGTAAGAATAACTTCTAGCTTAGTGATTGTGTCTTTCAGATCCTCATTCTCTTTATTCAAAGAATTAAGAGTGGGTTTCTGATTATTCCAATCATCTAACAACTTTTGGTATGCATTGTTATCAATCATTTTTCCTGCATCATCAACCAAACCATTAAAACAGACTAAATTTGGGTGATTCTGTTCTGATGTTGCTGTAGATGTTGAAGCATTAGGTACATCATCAGAATCTGTTTCATCCAGGTCATCATCTGAGGAATCATTATAATCAATTTTGGTAAATTGAGCATATTCATTTAATTCATCAAGATCATCAGAATCATCACTCAAGGTAGCACTAAAATTTAGTTTTTGCTTAAGTTTGGTATTGGCACACTCATTTGCATAGTGGCCATATCCAGAACATGCATTGCATTGAAGTGATTTTCTAAATTCAGGATCATACCTTGGTTTACCTTCACTCTTTGATAGTCTTGGTGTGAATTGACCTTTCCTCCTTTCAGGTTGAGGAGTTGATGTGTTAATTTGAATTTTAGGCTGAATGTTTCCTCTAGATTTGCTCATAGCTTTCTTAAGAAATTTATTAAAGTACTTAGTGAGGAGGGTAATGTTGTTAGGATTTTTGAGACATTCATCAAGCAGTTCTTCATCCGAATCAACCTCAGTAATGATAGGTTGAAACTCAGATTTGTTTGATGTTTCCCCTTTAAAAAACAACAACTTTCTTATCATCATTAGTTTCATCAACTTGATTAGTGTTTATTTCATAAGTTCTAAGAATACTCACTAATTCATTTTGACTTAACTTATCAGTATCTTTTGCCTCTTCAATAACACAGATTTTAGCATAAAATCTTTTAGGAACAAATCGTAATATCTTATGTACTACTCTAACATTAGAAATAGGGCCACCAAGAGAATGGGATTCATTGATTATCTCACTTAACCTTTCGTTATAAGATGAAATAGTTTCATCTTCTTCATTCGGAGATTCTCAAATTTTGTCCCCAACATTCGAAGCTTAGTCCTTCGAACACTGTCTGAACCCTCACAATGCTCTTGCAACCTGTCCCATGCATCTTTAGAAGTAGAGCAGTTAGATATAATTTTAAACATTGAAACATCAACAGAGGTAAAAATAGCATTTAAAGCTTTAGAATTGTAGCCTGCTGTTGTTATTTCATTAGCCGTCCAGTCAACTTCTCTCTTGAGTTGAATTTCACCATCTGCATCTACTGGTCTCTTTGGAGCTTTCCAGCCTGTAAGTACAGTCCTCCAAGCACGTCCATCAATCGACTTGATGTACATACGCATCTTAGGCTTCTAATAAGCATAATTCGAACCATCTAAAACGGGTGGCCTAAGTGTCGTGGATATGTGATGTGTTTCCATTGCTAACATAAACTAAAAACACACTTAAATGAGGATCTAAACTAGTGTCGTCAGGTATCGGCTCCGATACCAACTAAAAGTGTGCTGGTATAGTGTTTAAGTAAAAACAGATTAATGTTGTACTAAATGTTGAGACAAATTGTACAACACTGACTCTAACAGAATATCAGAAATAAAGATACACAGTGGAAGACTTGAAACACTAAAAACAAACGAGACACAATAGAAATATTTTTAACATAGATTTTATAAATAAAAATTTGTGTTTGCCTTACGACGAAATATCAATACTTATCTTCAAGTACAAATGTTGTGTGGAATGTTACAATAATAACCTTCACAACAGAAACTACAAACGAGGCAGGTGCCTTGTTCTAAAAACGATCTAAGTGTATGAATTATACACTGCCGAAATGCTAGTCCTATCTATGATTACACTCTCGATAGATAAATAAAAGCGCACAGTCATACGGGTGAGATACTTCGTATGAACTAAAAGGTATAGCTATTGGGGCCACAATTTCCTAACAGGATGAACACTAGTCTAGGATATTGATCGAATAGAATACACAGAATTATGAAGCCTTCCTTCGGTATTTATAGAGTGAGGTACGAATTCTAGAGGCTTCCATCTTTGAGATACTATTTTTTAGGAACTCAACTTCCATGATCTTTCTAGATCATTCTTGCATGCTCTAGGTCGATCTATAAGGTTCCAAGGCGGTCTAGCACGTTCTACATATGTTCTGGAATCTTCCAGGTTCCAGATACTTGTAGAAGCTTCTAGATCCTGCCAAAAATGCGACAACATTTAGATCAACATTTAATGTAGCATTTCAGAAAAGACTTAGAAAAAATCTCGGAAGGTCAAATTAAGATGTTGTTGATAATGTTAAAGCATTCAGGAGTTAACAACATCTACAAGTTTAGTTCAGAATACATCAACAGTCCATATAACATTTACATCGACAATACAGTAGTGACACCCACCTCGTTAACTTTTAAAGGAAAGTTACAAACTCCTTGATTATATTTTAGCAACCACAACGCAGGGACCGTCCGAGCTTTGATTTGGGCCGCACTTCACCTAACACAATTTTCGTATTTTAACGATCCTTTTCCATTCTCGATTATTTATAATTTTTTAAGGGTTGTCGTAATAATGCATGTAATCATTTTTGAAGCAAAACATTCTTTAAAATATTGGAATAATATGTATAAATATATTTAAATATTTGTTTCGCATTTTATCAATTCTGGTCCTAGCCGTCCATGTGGAACGTCGTGATTTTTTTGTAAAAACATTGTCACATGTTGTTTGGTCGAGGAAATTACTGGTGAACGTATGGCGATTAAACATAAAGTGTATGTTATGCAAAATTTCGAAACTGGTCCTTGTTAGTTGGTAAAAGGGCATAAAATAGTTGAATTTTCTCCTATGTTCGTGATTTTATTTCCGCAAATGGATAACCCGAAAAACATTTTTCTTCGAGGTAATTAAACTACATTATTTCTAGTTTAATGACAATAAAAAGTTTCGTGAAAGCGTGTCTCGAAGTCGGGTAAAAACGGCCTTACAGTTTGGACCTCGAACACAATTGTCCTCTTTCTGATTTTTCCCAGATTACTGTCACGTTTTCAAAAAACTAATATCTCCCAACTTACTCGATCAATTTGAATCATTTTTTGTATTTGGAATCCTCACTATATGAAGATTATTCCCCCTTTGGTTTTGTGTCAAAATCATTTTTCTCTTAAAAGATATAGGCTCCTAAAGTTGTTGTTTCCAACATCAAAATTTTAGTTTGTTTGCTGGGTTTCAAATACGTTTTGTGTACATTAAATTCGTGTTTCCAACCAGTTAACATGCCGAACACATATATTTATCACCATAACACAAATCCCACTGGATTCAAGCACCGAAAGTCACGATCGTAAATCGAAATTTCGCAATTAGCACATAAAAGATTTGTGTGTTTAAACCTGTGTAGTTTCTGGCTTAGACTGTGGCCTTGGAGTTAGAAACATGTGGGAACTTGGAGGATTGATTGAGGATGGAGTCGACAAGATCTCCTTCATTATTATTGCAAGGAAAATGACGGAGAGTTAGAGGTGGACTTGAAATAATGAAACAGGGGAATAAGTAAAAGAAATGGGTGGTGTTTTTCCTTACTTTTGTTTGGGTGTATGAACCGGGCCTTGCGATTCCTTCACTCTGAATACAACTGAAAGGAGGTGGTACTATTTTCCAGAGCTTGACGAGGACGGTGGAAGGTTGAGGAAGAATTAGACAAGGATGAAGAGTTATTTCTTACGGTACTGGAGACTTGATTTTGAATGTTGGGATTTCATTTGTGCAGAGTTTGGGCAAGCTTGAAGAGGGGTGTGTTAGTGAGCTTGCTCTGATGGAGGGGTCTATTTATAGAGCAGTTGGAGGGAGATGATTGAAATAGTAATTGGCGACGTGGGTGACCCCTGTCCATGCGTGGTTATGTGGCCCTTCAAGGAATGAAAGGGGACATTTCTAATTCCTCCCTCGGTAGTTAATTCTGGGCATTTACTTATACTTTTGCATTATATATTTGTATCTTAATATTATAGTTTTCGTTAAATAAAATTTATGGAATAATTAGAATTAATTGTTTAGAATTTCTAGGGATTTGGCCGTCGCGTTTTGAGACAAAATTATTTATTATTTCTTTAACATGATTCCTCATTTAAATGGTATTCCAAATTCGTCGAAATATTCGATTTCTTTCTACGAATGGAATTTAAAATTTCCTCTAAACGTTTTATGATTAAAATATTCTTTTAAAGTGCTAGAAGTGCGCTCGACTCAAAATGCTTGTCCGATTCCTGTAAAATTCAAAATCTCGAAATATATATATCCAAAATTTGTCAATTAAAATATGCTAAAAATAAAATTCTCTTTTATTTAATTTATTTAAGTATTGTTCATTATTATATTTGGGACAAAGTATTACAATAAGGTTGGCATGAAACTGACAATCTTGATATTTTCGTGCGTAATCCATACAGTCTTTCACCATTGTTGGCCAGTAGTAACCCATCCTCTTCACTCCGAAGTGTAACTTTGGCCCTGACTGATGAGCGCCACAAATGCCGGCATGTGCCTCTTCCATTGCGTGGGCGGCTTCACCATTATTGAGACACCTTAAGAAGACCCTATCAAATGATTGTCTATAAAGCACACTCTTGTAGTATATGAATTGAGGGGCTCGACGTCTGATATCCACCCTTCACTTCAGATCACTTGCATGGCAACTTGTCGTATTTCAAGTAGTCGATAAATGGCTGACGTCAATCTTCTTCTTCAATTTCAAACACCTCGATGACACGACTTTCACCTTCTCCATCACTGTCACCCTCAAACATAGGAGGCACAACCCAACTTTTACATATTAAGAGCTTTACTTTCGGGCAATGCCATTGCCGAGGCAAGTTTTGCTAAAGCATCCGCTTGTTTGTTATCTTTCCTTGGAACATGCTCAATTTCCACATCTCCGAGATAATTCATGAGTCGGCGAGCGTACTTATGATAAGGAAGCAACTCCGGTTTCCTAACCTCGTATGATCCAAGCATCTGGTTCACTATCAACTTTGAATCTCCATACACCCTGATATGTAGTTGCTAGATATCGACTGCCATTTCCAACCCAAGTATGAGTATTTGGTACTCAGCAACATTGTTTGAGCAATTCTCTATTAAAGTAAAAGAATAGGGCAAGACTTCTCCATCAGATGTTACAAACACAACTCCAGCACCAACTCCTTCTTTATGAGCGGACCCATCAAAATACATCTTCCATGGAGGGGTTATTTCAATAGTTAGGCGTCTTCATCTGGAAGATCGTCAGATAACTCCCATTCTGCAGGTATTGGATGATCGGCTAAGAAATCAGCCAAAATTTGCCCTTTGACAGCCTTTTGAGGGACGTAAATGATCTCGAATTGTTGCAATTGGAGATGCCATCTTGCGAGTCGATCTGAGAGAACTGGCCCATACATAACATACTTCAACGGGTTTGCCCTCGATACAAGATGGATGGTATGGGCCTGGAAATAATGCTTTAATTTCTGAATCACGAATATAAGAGCTAGACACAGTTTCTCAGTCGGAGAGTACTTCAATTCATTTGGAGTCATCATTCTGCTCAGGTAGTACAAAGAATTTTCCTTTCCCGACTCATTTTCTTGTGCCAGCAGTGCGCCAACTGAACACTCTTGAGCAGCGATATACAGAATCAACAGACGTCCGGGCACCGGAGTGATCAATACTGGTGGCTTCATCAAATATGACTTGATGCTTTTGAAAGCATCAGTGTAAGATTCATCCCATTCGAACGGTGTATCTTTCTTCATAAGAGGGCTGAATGGTTGACATCGTCCGCATAAGTTTGAAATGAATCTTCTGAGGTAGGCCAACTTTCCTTGTAGGCTTTTAAGCTCATGAATGTTTCGAGGTTCTGGAATCTTTAAGATCGCATCAATCTTTGCTTGCTCGATTTCAATGCCTCGCTGGTGAACCACAAATCCTAGAAACTTTCCTGATTTGACCCCGAATGCACACTTCAAAGGATTCATCCTAAGCTGGTATCGCCTCAAGAGTTCAAAAACTACCCTCAGGTCTTGGAGGTGATCATTCCTCCTCTTTGATTTCACGACTAAGTCAGCAACATAACATTCAACATTTTTGTGAAGCATGTCGTCGAAAATCCTTTGCATGGCTCTTTGGTATGTTGCGCCTGCATTCTTCAAACCGAATACATCACTTTGTAGCAGTAAATTCCTTTTGGGGTACGAAAAGCAGTGAGCTCTTCATCTTTTGGTAGCATACGAATTTGATTGTAACCTGACGACCCATCCATGAAACATAGAGCTTCATGACTTGTTGTTGCATCAATCATCAGTTCGGGAATAGGTAGCGGAAAATCATCTTTGGGACATGTAACATTCAAATCCCGAAAGTCAACACACACACGGATTTGTCCGTTCTTCTTTCTCACTGGGACAATACTTGAGATCCATGTAGGATGCTTTACTTCTTGGATGAAACCAACTTCAATAAGCTTGTTCACTTCAGCTTCATTAATGGAACAAGATCTGGTCGGCATCGACGCTGAGTTTGCTTGACTGGTCGAACTCCCTTCTTTACTGAGAGATGGTGCATTGCTACTTTTGGGTCCAGTCCCGACATCTCTTTATGCGACCATGCAAACACATATCTGAACTCACGTAGCAGTTCAATGTAAGTTTCTTCCCCATCATCGGACAATAAAGCACTCACATAGATTGGTCGCGGGTGGTTAACATCACCCAAGTTAATTTCTTTCAACTCATCAATAGTTATCTTGACGCCCTCTTCGAGTTCTAGAGGAGCATCCTCTGCATCCACTTCCTCCACTTGAACATCTTCACATTCGGTGATGTGATTCGCAGTTTCGATGTCTTCATTGTATTCATTTGTATTCGTAAGATCCACACGTGATCTTATTCGACCATCCCTTCCTCTAACTTGGATGGTTTGTATAGTGTTGATAACGTCAGAGACATACCCTTTTCTGATCATTCGAGTGATCCTTCTTTGTGCCCTTTCCATATCTTGTGGCACTTGCTGCTGAATGTTATATGTGTTGACAAAATTGGAAGAAGCTACACTCCCTGTATCATCTTCTCCGTTGCTATACTCTTGAGCGAGAACAATGGTTTGTCCTCTGGCTTTGGATCCTCCCCCATATGCTATTGTTAACGTATACTGCCTCTTCATGCGGGATTGCTTTGAGCTCCGAACTTTGGAAACACCCAACTTTTGATGATGGGTTTGTGGCCTGAGTCTATCAAAGACTGAGGGACGTTTCGTTTTCTTACTATTCTTGCTAGCAGACTTCCCAAGTCTCTCAAAGACTGAAAGTCGTTTTACCTTTTTACCATCCTCATCGAACGCATCCATCAATCAATATCCGATTCACTTTCTACTCTCGAGTATGGCCAACTACGAATAGTGGCCTGTTATGGGATTTTGAACCAATCAATAAGTCTTCATCTGTGAAAGTTATCGTTGAGAAACAACCATTAACTTTGTCATCAAGACCATCGTTGGTCTGAGGTCGTTCATCATCCTCCTCGCTAGTCGTGTGGCAAGAGAGGTCTCTACATTCGTTGTTGTTCTCAACTGTGACAGCATTCGCCGTCGTCTCACTATCCTCTAGCAAAAAATTTCCTTCTTTGGCTAGCTGCATAACTTTCTCCTTGAATATGAAACAGTCTTGGATCTGATGCCCTACCAACCGATGGTATTTGCAATACTTTGGGTCATCCGTTCGCCCAGCTTCATCCAGCCGTTTCATTTCTGGTAATTCGATGAGATCATTCTTGATCAGGTCATCGAACATTTCGGGGATGTCAGAGTCTAAGAATAGATACTGCTTTTGTTGCAACTCCCTCAAACTTGTTCTCATTTGCCTCCATTCTTGCGTGACACCTTTTCCTTTACTCCCCGCATCAGTTTCACCCTTTCGGAATTTGAAAGTAGTAGCGGTCACTGCCATGGATTCTTTATTCGAATCTTTAATGAAAGGTTTGCCCCCTTTCTTAACTTCCTGCTTGTCTTTGAACTTGCAAGGCTCTTGAGTTGGCGACCCTCCAACTCTGGTTGTAGACATACTCAGCTCCATATCGTGAGCATTAGTTTCCAAATCTTCGAACGACCTTAGCCGAATTGCTTGTAGGATATATCGAAGACCCCACTACATTCCTTGAATACACATCTCGATTGCCGAAGTTTCGGTCAATCTATCCTTACAATTCAAACTTGAGTTCCTCCATCAGTTTATGTAATTTATCACCGATTCCTCCTTTGATTGACGAGTGTTCGTCAATTCAATCATGCTCACCGTTCTACGAGTGCTGTAAAACCGGTTGAGAAATTCCTGCTCCATTTGCTCCCAACTGTCAATCGAGCTAGCTTCCAAATCGGTATACCAATCGAATGCATTGCCCTTTAAAGAGCGTGGAAATTGCTTTCTTTACCAAGTGATCTTCGTAAGTGTCGGCATTGTTGCAAGTAGGGGTGTGCATCGGTCCAGAACCGGACCGGGACCGGAATCTTAAAATTTTACGGACCGAGGACCGGACCGGAATGTAACCGGTCCAGACCGGACCGGTAAATTCCGGTCCGGTCCGGGTTTGGACCGTTTCAGACCGGTTTTTTTATTTTTTTATTTTTTTAATTTATTATAATTCCTTAGTGTATGAGAAGAAGTGGAGAGTGGATCACATTTTTTTGAAGATCTATAAATTTCTTCATATTTACCTTTATAATAAATTTCTTTTTAATATCCTAAAGAATAAGTTATGCCCTTAGATCAAGTTGATCACAATTGTCCAACAATATATATATACTTGAAAACTTAATTTATAGCAAATGTTCATAGAAATTAAAAGGCAGTAGTCCAAAATGAAAAAACAGTAGTCCAAAAAAATGAAATGATTCACAAATTTAAGGGTCTACAATGTATATAACATTGTCTTCATCGTCCAATGTAGTCTTCATCAAATCTGTAATAACATATAAAGATGTTAAATTTTTTAAATGGGTACAACTAATAAATAAACATGCTGAAAAATATTTGATAAGTATAAACCATTACCATTCTCAATTTCTTCTAACTCACGCAAATCGCGCAAATTATCTTCCATGTCACGTAAATCCTTGCCCTTGGGTGCTCCTTTTGCACGAAGCCAATCTTGTGTACAAATAAGTGCTTGCACAGTCTATTCTCACATGAAAAAATAAATTAGATATAATAAAACAAAAAAATTTGAATGAAAAGTAAAAAGAAACTAAGTTGAATATATTACCAGTGGATTCAAAGAACTTCTAAATGAATCAAGATGACGACCTCCCGTACTAAACGCAGATTCAGAGGCAACTGTAGATAATGGAATAGCAAGTATATCCCGTGCCATACGTGAAACAATCGGATATCGATGATCATTAATAGCCCACCAAGACAGTGCATCCAACTCATTTTCATCATCCCCTAATATTTCATTCAAATACCTTTCAAATTCACTTCTTACATGTCCACTTGATCCTTTCAACCTTTAGCTCTGTCTTGTAGACTTCTCACATAGTTTATGTCATCTCCCATTCCATCTCCACTCCCAGTTACATTATCAACACAAATTAAATCAACATTTTGGCCACTTTGAGGAGTCAAATAAGAGTACATATGTCTATACTCATCAAACAAAGCATAAGCATGGTTTTTCACTTTAGCAGTCAATCTCATACCCTCTTCATTTCCATACATGTCCGTGAGAGTCAATTCAACAACATCAAGTTTGGATTGTGGATCAAGAACAACAACAATATAAACCATTATGTTCATTTTATCAACATCACCCCAATACTTATCATACTTCATCCTCATATTAGCTGCCATATTTTGAAATTCTAACTCAAAGTTCCTCTCCCACTTATTCAACATATCAAGAGTAGCCGCAATTCCAAAAAATCCCTTGTTACTAGTTACATAAGAAGTACCAGAAATACGACGAGTTAATGAGTAGAATCCTTTCAAAAACACAACTAACCTCTTCACAGTACACCAATCATCATCATCAGGAGGCTTTTCATCGTTTGGAACATCTCTTCCATCAGGCAAATTCACACCACTAAAAATATGTTGAAATTTACAAGCAGTGTCCAACATAACATAGGTGGAATTCCAACGAGTAGGACAATCAAGGGATAAAAGAGATTTGGAATCTAAATTAGCTTTCTCGACAAGCTCTTTAAATCTATGCAATCTTGCTGGAGAATTCCTAACATATTTCACAGCAGTTCTAACCCTATTAATGGAAACACAATGCTCTTTAATGCCATCCCAAACAATAAGATTAATGATGTGAGCCATGCATCTAATGTGTAGAAATTTCCCATTACTAATACATCCTGTGCGTTGAACCATCCTTCTCAAATAGCCACATGCAACATCATTAGAGCTAGCATTATCAACAGTTACAGTAAAGAGTTTATCTTCAATGCCCCAAGATTCTAAACAGGACTCAACTGCTTTACCTATAGCTTCACCCTTATGACTAGAGATTGGACAAAAGTTTATTATTCTCTTTTGAAGTTTCCATTCACTATCAATGAAGTGAGCTGTGAGACACATGTAATTTATTCTTTGAATAGATGTCCAAGTATCCGTTGTCACACATACTCTTTGGCATGAATTTCTAAAAAATCCTTTCAATTCCACTTTTTCATTCTTATAAAGTAGAAGAACATCACGTGCAACAGTGGTGCGTGAGGGAACATGAAATCTAGGAACACAAACTTCCATCATCCTTCTAAAACCAAGCTTCTCAACATGCCTAAAGGGTAATTCATCCACTACAATGTGATAAACAACTGCTTCCCTAACATCTTTTAAATTCACAGTCCCAAATTTTAATTTACCCTCTGTCTCTTCACCATCCCCAGGTTTAAAAACCAACTCAAATTGTTTCCCTTTACCGTTATTAGCAGGATTGCGATTACATTTATTAGAATGCTGCTTCACATTTTTTGTTCCATTTACATTAGAATTAGAATCAGCAGCAAAAGTAGAATCACAAAACTTACATTCAGCTCGAAGAGCACTTTTATCATCCAAATACTCCATAAAGTTTTGCCAATAAGCTGCTCTTCTTTTGCCCTTTCTATTGATGTACTTTCGTCCCTCTGTTAGTGTCTTACTCGGAGGTAGGGACTTGCGCAACTCTTCAAGTTCTTCATTACTAAGGGCATCAGCCGATTGATCAGAAAATACCGGTATTCTTTTTGATTGAGATTGTGACTGAGTACTATCCATCTAAAATTTTAAAATAAGAAATTAAAAATAATTATTACGATTATAAGCTGTAAAAAGGTTAAACCTTCTCAATAACTCAAGAAAACTTACATTGCAAGAAGATTGGGTGGAGTATTCCGTTGCGTCGGCTCTATTACCTTCTCAATAACTCAAGATAAAGGTCTGGAATTAGGTTTAAGAAAGTTGAAGAGCCAGAGGAAGTCGAAGAGCCAGAGGAAGTCGAAGTGTAATTTCTAAAATTCAAATAATAATAATAAAAAAAATAAAAATTGTAAATCCGGGTCTCCGGTCCTGGACCGGTAAATTCCGGTTTTAGACCGGACCGGACCGGAACCCGGAATCTTAAAAAAATTCGGACCGAGGACCGGACCGGAATCTAACCGGTCGGTCCGGTTCCGGACCGGAACGGTCCGGTTTCGGTCTTTTTTCCGGTCCGGTTTTATTTTGCACACTCCTAGTTGCAAGTCTCTACGAAGTGAGCAATATGTTGTTTTGGATTACCCTTGCCATCGAACTACTGCAACTTTGGAGGTTGATAACCAGCTGGCATCTTCAAACTGTCAATCCTCTTCGTGTAAGGCTTGTTGTAGGTAAATGAAGACTTGGGATTTTACTCGAACTTATCTTTGATTGCCCCAAGTATGATTTCTTTCAGTTAGTCAACGGGCACCAAACCATCGGGAGAAACTTCTAAGTCCTTAAGAGTTTGGTCAATTTCCATTGGCTGGCGTTCACCAGACGTCTCAGCATCATGTCCTTCGACTTGCTTTCCCTTGTCCGCATTGCTTATCAGCTTAGCAATCCGGGCATCCTGTTCTTGGACATGTTTTGTGAGTCCCTCTATGGCTCGAGTTAGCTTAGGCTTGCCAGTTGCTCCTCAACAGTCGTAGTGTTTGTCGCCATTGCTGAGGCTGTGCTTGAATCTATTGAGCTCGCCGTGGAATGAGTAGGGGAACATGCTGGGTTGTTCTCCTCATTCGAAGTATTGGGTGGTGGACCCTCTGTAGTAGCCTTCTCTGAAGAAGACGATGACTTTGAACTTCTTGACATACTCCCGTGACTACGTTCACGTCTTCAAGGTCAAGACCAGCTGACCCGGATGCAACACCTCTCTTGATCTTAATCTTGATTGGCGTCATCGTCGTGACTTGATTTGTTGGAAGAGTAGAGATGAGAGGTAGAGATTGTCCCATTGGGCGTGCCAATTTGTTAACACAAAATTCGTGAATTAAATAATAAAACGCGAAAATGCGAAACAATTTTTATTTCTTTCGGATTAAAACCGAGTATTTGTGGGTTACAATCTCTAATTTGCTCCTCTGATTCTCTCTTCTTGAACTTCACTTGAACTTTTGGAGTTGGATCCGCAGCTGAATCCTCTTCGATCTTGAATTTGAGACTTTATAACGTTAATCCAAGGGCTTGGCGCCGTATTTTGGATTAAACGTTGAATTTAGGGACTTTTGGGATGAATGTCGTTGAAGATCGTTCTTGAACTTGGGACTTTGTAATGTTAATCCAAGGGCTTGACGCCGTATTTTGGATCAAACGTCGATTTACGGGACTTTTCGGGACTTTTCCGTTGAAGATCCACGAAGAATCTTGAAGAAACACCGAATCGAAGGGGGCTTAGCATCTTGATCTCCACTCGTCACCGCTTTGCACGAAGAACGCCTTTGAAGCTCATCCGACTGCTGAAGAACACTCTAAAATCTCTGCAGAGAATTTTAGAGCCTTGAATGCTTCTGATTTCTTGATGATGAAATGAATGAAATGCGGCCTCTATTTATAGGTGTAGAACCTAGGGTTTTTATGGGCCAAATTTGATGGGCTGGAGATATTTGTACTAAGTTGTTATGATTTAGTTCAAATTTTGAATTACTTGATGGGCTAAAAATACCATATCTGGGCCCGATTTGATTTGTTGGGCTTTAGAGGTCTGTCTTGATTTATTGGACTTTAGAGGTCCGTCTTGATTTATTGGACTTTAGAGATCTGTCTTGATTTATTGGACTTTAGTGGTCCGTCTTGAATTTTAAATTAATTTATTGGGCTTTAGAGGCCCAAATCAATTGGAAGGACCAATAAAATTTAGGTGTCTACAATACCAATAAAAAAGTGTGCAAATAATCACGGAACGGAGGGAGTACAAGTTTTTGTGAACTCTCATTAATTTTACACAACCAATAGACAACAATATCATATAATATACTCTAATCTATCTACTTTATACATAAACAAATAATTTTTCTTAAAATATATGTTAAGAGTACCATATTTATTAACTTTAGACTGAAAGGGTACATTAATGTTGCTTTTACATTGATAAACAAAATTGTATAGTATTATATGTGTGGTGGATTGTTGGGGTGAAGAGAGATGAAAAAAAATAAAATAAAGAAAGATAGTGAGTGTTGCCAAAAAATAAAATGAAAAGCTTAGGTCAAAACGCCAATATATAAACAAATGAAAAGTTTAGGGTGAGACGAAGAGAGTATTTAACAATAAAATATTTCTTTGAAACATGAAAAAAGTCAATTTGTTCAATTTAAATTAGAAATAGTTACTCTAAGGAGGGTGTATTCAATTGAGATTCTGTTGGATTTTATTGGACTTTTAAAATCTGGGGGTATTCAATCTGGATTTTTAAAAGTCTTTCAAAATTTTGAGGTATTCAATACGGATTTTAAAAAGTCTTTAGAAATCTTTAGGTATTCAACAATCTATGGATTTTAATACTCTATGGATTTCGTTAGATTCTCCTTCAAAAATATAAATAAATTTCACTATTCAAAATCTCTTCTAAAAAGCAGAGATTTCAACAGATTCTCTCAGAAACTCTGAAAGAGAAGAAAGTAGAGAAAAAACAAACATTCTTGCTGTATTTCGAACCACAAAATCCTACACAGCCTCTCTTCTTCAAACGAAATAAAATCTAACTATGTACTTCCATAAGATTTTTCACCACCATTATTATCGTGAAAATTGTATTTTAAAATTATATTTTTTTCTTTAAAAATTATAGTATATCGAACATAGTTATGTTAGCAATATCAAGGTCGTCATTCCGACTAAAAGATTTTGGTGGTCAAGGTCGTCACTCCAGAAATGCAATTATTCAATCTTCGCCATGCATCATTAAAAAATGTGATTGAGAGAATTTTTTGTATTTTCAAATCGCTATTCACAAGTTCCTATTTCAAAAGAGTTAGTACTAGCTTGGGCTGGATTACATAACTTTTTCGGAAAGAATGGATTACATAACTTTCTTCGGAAAGAATGTCGGATGAATTTCAGTCGAATACGAAGAAGAATTGCTCAAAGCCAATCATAACAAAGAATTTAAACTAATGCATTGAGAACTAGTATTATGCATTGATAACTAGTATTGTTAATGCTATATATGGAAAATGAGTAGAGGTGAAGAAGAATTGCTCAAAGCCAACCATAACAAAGAATTGAAACTAATGCATTGAGAACTAGTATTGTTAATGCTATATGGAAAATGAGTAGAGGTATAAACGTGAGGAAATTAGGGGTGTGCACCGGTCCAGAACCGGACCGGGACCGGTTTGGACCGGGACCGGAATTATAAAATTTTACGGACCGGAGACCGGACCGGAATTAATCCGGTCCAGACCGGACCGGACCGGAATTAATCCGGTCCAGACCGGACCGGACCGGAAAATTCCGGTCCGGTCCGGGTTTGGACCGGTTGGACCGGATTTTTTTTTTTTTAATTTTTTATTATTATTTTTTTAATTTTATGGATGCAAGAACAAAATTGATGAATTTGTGTATGAAAATTAAATTGTTTCTTTTCATTACGCGAATGTGAATTTTATTTACATTATTATTAATGATCTTTTGACCCTAAAAAAATTAAATATGTTTGTTAAATTATATATTTGCAAAAAATGTAATAGATCTCAACACATTTTCACCAATTACTTGGTTTTAAAAAATAATTGAGAGTGCATTAGTAAAAAAAAAAAAAAAATTAAAAAAAAAATTAAACAAAAAAAATTCCGGTCCAAAACCGGTCCGGACCGGAAAATTCCGGTCTTGGACCGGACCGGACCGGAAGACCGAAATCCAAAATTTGCCGGACCGGAGACCGGACCGGAATCTAACCGGTCGGTCCGGTTCCGGTCCGGTCCGGTTCCGGTCATTTTTCCGGTCCGGTTTTTTTTTGAACACTCCTAGAGGAAATGAAGATAAAAATAATAATGATGAATAATAATTTTTTTTTTGAACTAATATATTTTTGATATTTTTTCTAAATAATTTAGATAATTTTTTTATATACAAGTGTGTTCGATATACGTTTGCATCAATAGTTTTAGGGGCATAGTTTATGGAAATCCATGTAAATAAATAAAAAAATGTGTATTTCAGAATCCTGTCAAATCTATAAAAATCCATATAAATCAATAAAAAAGTCAGTCAAACTCTGCATAGAGTCTATGGATTTTCTAAATCCACTGACTTTTTAAAGTCCAAAAAAATACAACAGAATCTCAATTGAATACACCCTCCTAAAGATGGTGTATTTATTTAGAATTAACCCTAAAAAATAAAGAGAAACATTAATTCATATAAAAAAAGTACTCCAGTTTGGAGGATGAATGGTATTATTTTATAAATATAGTAATATTAGTTAATAAGTGATGTAGCATTATTATAAGAAGAGAAAATTATAGTTTTGTTTTTATATTTGAGTGATTTTAAAATAAATTATTTAAATTTTAATTTTACAAAATATATTTTATAATCTTGTAAAATTGGTTAAAAAAGAATAAAAAATTATTAAATATAGAGTGTATTTTGTAAAATTAAAACTTAAAAAAATTATTTTAAAATCAATTTAATTTAAAGCACTAAAAATAAAATTTCCATTATAAATTACAAAAATTACCCACGCTATACTTTTATTTTCCACATATTTGAATGTATACTTAATTATAAGACGAAGCCCTCCTTCCAAGGGTCAAATTTTTTAACCTGCCGCAAAACCTAAAACCCCTTCTCCAATGACCTTCAAGCCCAGTTTGCAGCATAACGTTCGAGATCTTATGGTATAATTCTTTCCTTTTCTTTTCTTAAGATTTATTTGTACATTCCAGGAAATCTCCATTTTCTAATGACCAGGTCTTTTGATGATGGGAAAATAGGAGTTTACAATGAAGAGCGTTGATTGAATACTAGGGGCTGAAGGATTCAATCTTGAGCAGTATAGTTTATGGGCACAGGTATATTCTTTTCTTTTGTGTTTTTACCCTTTATTTTTATGTGATACGTTTATAATTCCTAGGGCTTGGTTAGATTTTTGTTGTGAATTATACTACACTTTAGTGTACGTGAGACCCATATGTATAATTTACTTTCACTACAACTTGTCTTTTTGTTCAAATTTGATAAACTGTAATTGCTTGTTTGTATTAAAAATTTGATGCATAGGCTAACCAACTGATGAGAGAACCCCCAAATGAAGTGAGGTTGTGTTTGGATGCATAGGCTAACCAACTGATGAGAGAACCCCCAAATGAAGTGAGGTTGTGTTTGGATGGAGTGATTTAAGTATGGATTTTAAATCCATAATCTCAAATAAAAGATTAATCCAAACAAGTATAGATTTAGATTGTGAATTTTAAATCCAAGGCCTAAATCCCTCCATCCAAATGGAGCTTAGGTTGTGTTTGGATGGAGGGATTTGATTTGAGGGGTATTTCAAATGAAAGGTTTTAAAAATAGATGGATTTCAAATGATGGTTTAGTGAGGATTTAAAATCCTCTCAATTTTAACTAAAAAAAATGCTAAGGATTTGAAATCCATTCATTTACTTTTTAATCCAAACAAGTGGAGTGAATTTGGATGGTGGATCTGAAATCTATAGATCAAATACCTCCATCCAAATGGAGCCTTAGGTTGTGTTTGGATGGAGGGATTTGATGGTTTTGAAAATAGATGGATTTAAAATGACATGGTTTTAGGGAGGATTTAAAATCCTCTCAATTTTAACTAAAAAAATATGTTTAGGATTTTAAATCCATTCATTTACTTTTTAATCCAAACAAGGGGAGTGGATTTAAATGGTGGATTTGAAATCCATAGCTCAAATCCCTTCATCCAAACGGAGCCTTAGGTTGTGTTTGGATGGAGGGATTTGATTTGAGGAGGTATTTCAAATGAAAGGTTTTGAAAATAGGTGGATTTCAAATGACATAGTTTTAGAGAGGATTTAAAATCCTTTCAATTTTAACTAAAAAAATATGCTTAGGATTTTAAATCCATTCATTTCATTTTTAATCCAAACAAGGGGAGGGGATTTGAATGATGGAGTAGGTTCTGCTAGCAATTGAAATCTTATCCATGTTGCATTTGTTGGGCATCAACATGTTTTCCATATGATGGAGTAGGTTCTCAAGTGCTTCTTCAACATCCTTTAGGTGTCTTTTGCATAAGTGATGGTCAAATTTATCAAGTAGATTCTTACAATCACAAGCTACTTTACATAATAACGTGATTGGAGCGAGCAAGAGTTGTGACAGGACTAGGAATGCTATATTATTTTACTGGAATTAATCCATGCTTTCTGTAAAAATTGAAATTTGTGTACGGGAATCAATTAACTGAGCTTAGTTATTGTTGAATGTGACTCGTTCTAGTATCATGCAACTAATGACCTCGGTTTATCATTTCTTTCCTTACTATCTGATTATTTATGTTTCTAAATTAAGTGCATCTTCTAACATTTAACTAAATTTCAGATTAAGAAGCTGGATTTAGCTAGTTCGAAGGAAATGCTGGATTTAAGGAGGGATCATCCTTGGAAGAGGGAAAACTCGTTGATTCGAATACTGGGCTTGAAGGATTGAGGTGATTCAATCAGACCAAGGGTATAATTCTTTCCTCTTCTGAAGAGTTTGCTTATTCACTTATTTTGTACATTCCATTTTCTTCTTCACTCAAGAATCTTTGCCATAATACATTAGTTTTGACTAGCAAGTTGAAGGCCATCCATTTTCTCCCCATGAAAAATTCCCCTTCGTTAACTGTGTCTGATTTCCTTAAATATGAATTAGGCGAAGCCAACTTTTTAGGAGGCGTTGCCTGCTGTAAAGGGGAAGAGGGAGTGCAGGAAAAGAGAAGTTTTTTTTAAATATATCTGGATAAGGTGGTTTTTCTTTTTTTATTTCATAACAATAAAAAAATATGCATGGCTTATATCAACATATTTCACTTCTTGTAGAGAATTTTTTAATATACATGAGAGAATACAACAGATTTTGGACTTCATGTCTGATTTGGACAGAAAGTATATTGCAATTCCTTCTTTCTTGGTTCATTATATAGCTTTGACTTGCATATTGTGCATGGTTTGACGCCTTTTGTAATAATTTCTAGAGATACATACATCCTAACTGGTAACATGGCTTCTTCTTTATGTAATTTAACAGGGACTGCTACTACTGTGCCGGAGTTTCCATCAGGGTAATCCTGAGTTTAATATTTTGCTGCTATCTTCTTTTCTGTGCTATTTAATTTATATTTATTCTCAGTTTTCACCATAAATCCCTGACCTGCATTTTCTACTGCAAAGCTGCAATCGTATACTGATTTTGTGTGAAATCGTGTGACTAATTGATCTGAACTATGTAGGTAATATAAAACTATTATTATTGTTTTATTTTGTCTTATATGATGTTAAATTATTCAGCTGGGTTGATTTGTATGGCGTTCTTTACGTTGCTCATCCTTAAGCATATGATAATGGATGAATCCAATCTAGTAAGAGTTTTCTTGAAACTAATCTCTGGTGGGTTGTTAAATTTTAATGTGTATGCATTGTTATACAGTAGTAACATGATATGATCAACAATATGATGCCATTTTCTTACACTGTTCTTTAATTGGACAGGATTTAAAAGGAAAAGGGATTCTTCTCGATTTCTGGACCTATTGCTGTATCAATTCCACGCATGTCTCACCTGATCTCGATGAATATATATTTGATTGTGTGGATTAAAAATGTATATGGGGCAAGTCTCTACTTGAATGGCATTAGGAATTCAGGGCATGTAATAAGATTAGTACTAATCAAATAGACAGAGTGATATTTGTAGATTGAAACATGTGCGATTTCATTAATCAGATTCAAGTTTAGTAGATTTGCTTGGTCAAGCTTTCTGATTTACTCCCTCCGTCCCACAAATATAGCTACATTTGACTTTACACATAGATTAAGAAAAATCAATAAATAGTAGTCAAGTTTAGCTAATGTACCAATTTTGTCCTTGAAATCTCATACTCCAAAATCTGTTAAGCATTAATTACTTTTGTTAATTAGGGGTAAAATTGACAATAAAACATTTAATACTAAAGTAAAAGAGGAAATGTAGCTATAATTTGGGACATTCAAAAAAGGAATATGTAGCTATCTTTGTGGGACGGAGGGAGTACTTAATTTCCTGATTTGGTAGTTTTTCAGTTTACCTTTTTTGAACATTAGTTGTCTGGAAGCATAGATTTTATACTAGATTATCCATTTATCAGAAGTCACCACTTATTTTGTCAGTATGTTCATTTATCTCATAAAAAAATCACCATTTTTTTGTTAACTAAAGATACTTTTTCTTGGATGTCTCTGAATCTAAGTTGAACTGTAACTGTTAACTAGCCATGTTTCTAATAAAATATAAATGTTGGTTCATCAAATTCTAAATAGTAGTAATACTGAAGTAATTTTTTTGAGGATCTTGATGAGTTGGTTGAATCTGCATTATTGTATTATTCTTTTTAATTGGAGAAAATGCTTGTTAAATGTACATAATACATACTCTAACCATTTGAGTAATTGATTTATCTCAGGTAGGTAACCGACCGTGATGGTAACTTCAAAATGCAAATTGGTAGGACTGGAGAAGAGGGTCTTCGTGTTGGTAACTTTGAGGATGCCATGTTCAACCGCCCACCGGTAATGGTTTTTACTCAGCGGTTCACAGGTAATGACATGCTTTTATAGTCCTAAGTAGAATGTCCAACTTATTTTGTAGTAACTAATTGGAAAATCTCGGTTTGTTATTTGAGGTTTGATTTATTAAGAGATCTAAATCTTATCTTCTACGTTGACTTTTTTTTTTTCTTTCTTAATGTGACCATCTTGTCATGTTATAATCTATTGTGAATAATTTATGCAGACTTCAGCAACTTGCATTGGACGAGTTGGGACGAGGGACATCAACATCATATGGGCAAGCGATTGCGTACGTGTAACGGTTCTCCACTTCTGCCTTGAATTCTTTGAACTTGCCAAAGCATCCAGACTTTTGGCGCATCAGGTAAATGTATCCATATCTTGAGTAATAGTTAACTAAAGTGACGAAGTACTCAAAACTATATATAGGTTGAACAGTCATATGTCCACACAAATCAGCGTGAATCAATCCCAACACATTATTGACCCTATTCCCCTTAGCCTTAAAAGGCCTCGAGGTCATCTTGTCTTTCAAACAAGATTCGTAGACTGGGAATGGTTCCACTTGGAGAGACTCCAAAAACCCACTACTTACCAGTCTTTAACTCTTTCTCAGGTTGACACGATCCAATCTTAGATGTCAAAGACATGTTTGATTCAACTTAGAAGGTTCTTCTCTTTTATTTGATGATGACGATTTAAAAGGCTCAGTCATAGTACAAATGCACAAGTAAAGAGTCATTTCTCATAATAACAACATTGTCATTAAAAACAACTGAGCATCCATCCAAAAACAACTTTAAAACTGAAATTAAATTCCTTCGAAAATTTGGCACGTATAAAACGTTCTTTAATACTAAAGTAGAATTAGAAAAACATGAGTACACATCTCCCACTACGACCACTGATACTGTCGCAGGGTTGCCCAAACTAATTGTAATCTCGCCCTCACTCAGTCTCCTTGTTTGGAGAAACCCTGCATGGTATAACATGATCAGTGACACTTGTATTTACTACCCAAGGAGAGTACAATCAGACTTCCAATGTCCTGTCTTGTTGCATTTGAAACATTTGCCCTTTGACTTTTTCACGTCACCAAAAGACGCCAGTTCTTTTTCTGTAAATACTTTTTCTTCTACTTACCATTAGATGAAGAAGAGCATGTGGCCCCTTACCCATGAGACCCTCCACCGCGACCAATTCCGTAAGAAGCTCGACTAATGAATAGTCCTTGTTCTTGATCATGTTTGTATGAAAGATCTCAAAGGACTTTGGGAGCGAGTGTAGGATCATATCGATCTTAGTGTCATTATCGATTCCTCTTCCGAGGACCTCTATCTCATTCACATATTCCATCATCTTGAGGTCGTGGTCCCTCACGGATGCTTTGTTTGGCATAGAAGTTGACATAATCTTCCTCATAACCTCAACACGAGCAGCCTTATCTTGCTCACCAAAAAGCTCTTTTAGGCTCAACATCATATATGTGACATTAGACATAGTTTGATGCTACTGTTGTAAAACATTTGACATCGAGGCCAAAATGTAACAACGAGCCATCTCATTAGCATTGTGCCACTTCTTATGAGCCTTCCTTTGCTCTTCAGTAGAACAGGGTCCCAAAGGGGCAGGAGCAGTAGGTGTATTGAGCCCAAACTTGTACTCATCTGCAACTAGGACAATGTCCAAATTTCTTTTCCAATCCAAATAATTCGGACCAGTAAGCTTATTTTGATTTAAAATGACCATAAGCTGGTTGGACAACCAGTTAAAGTCCGACAATTAATTTCATTCATCATAAGGATAAGTTGAAGTGATATTTAAATTATAGACTGAATGTTTGGTCGATGAATACATGTGTAAACAACCACCCTAACGTGTCTTGCATGTGTGTTTATTGGGCTGTTGGAGGTTGTGTTGGATGTTGGTTTTGAAGGTTTCCAATGTTTTATGCTTCAACTTATGTGATTTAATGCTTGCTTGCATTATATTTATTTAAGATATATTATCATGTCGTTCAACCCGTTTATGGTCATTTTAAATCAAAATAAGCTTACTAGTCCGAATTATTTGGATTGGAAAAGCAATCTGAACATTGTCCTAGTTGTAGATGAGTACAAGTTTGTACTCAATACACCTGCTCCTGCCCCTTTGAGACTCGATTCTACTGAAGAGCAAAGAGAGGCTCATAAAAAGTGGCACAAGGCTAATGAGATGACTTGCTGATACATTTTGGCCTCGGTTCAAATGTTTTACAACAACATCAAATTATGCCTAATGCCGCAGATTTGATGTTGAGCCTAATAGAGCTTTTTGGTAAGTAAGATAGGGTTGTCCGTTTTGAGGCTATGAGGAAAGATTATGCCAACCTCTATGCCAGAGAGAGAGAGAGAGAGAGCGCGTTCGTGAGGGACCACGGTCTCAAGATGATGAAATATGTGAATGAGACCCAAGATTGATATGATCCTACACTCACTCTCAAAGTCCTTTGAAAACTTTCGTGTAAACGCGATCATGAATAAGAAGGATTATTCGTTAGCCGAACTTCTTATGGAATTGGTCGCGGTGGAGGGAGGGTCTCATGGGTAAGGGACCACAGGCTGAACCTTCTTCGTCTAATGCAAAAAGAAGAAAAATTCTTTATAGAAAAATGGTAAAAGGGTGGTGAAAGCAGTGGGAGCAAGAAACTGGCGTCTTTTGGTGGCGTGAAAATTCGAAGGGCAAATGTTTCGAATGCAATAAGACGGGACATTGGAAGTCTGATTGTCCTCTCCTGAAAAAGAATGCAATAAGAACATTGGAAGTCTGATTGTCCTCTCCTGAAAAAGGACAATTCTGGTACGTTGTTGAAATATGTTTCGCGACTTGTTCTGCCTTTTCTTGGGTAGTAAATACAAGAACCACTGATTATGTTTGTTATACCTTGCTGGGTTTCTCCAAACAAGGCAACTGAGTGAGGGCGAGATTACTATTAGTTTGGGCAACACTGCGATAGTATCAGTGGTTGTAGTGGGAGATATGCACTTATGTTTTTAGTATTAAAGAACGTTTTATACGTGTCGAATTTTCAGAGGAATTTAATTTCAGTTTCGAAGTTGTTTTTGGATGGATGCTCAGTTGTTTTTAATGACAATGTTGCTATTATGAGAAATAACTCTTTAATCTGTTCTAGCACGTTGGAAATTATACTATTACTTATTGTACTATGACTAAAGCTCATTCATCGTCATCAACAAATAAGAGAAAATAACCTTTTAAGTTGAATCAAATATACCTTTGGCATCTAAGATTGAGTCATGTGAACCTGAGAAGGATTCAAAGACTGGTAAGTAGTGGATTTTTGGAGTCTCTCTAAGTGGAACCATTCTCTTTCTGCGAATCCTATCCCGTTTGGAAGACAAGATGGCCTCGAGGTGGTTTTGAGCTATGACTGTTCAAGCTAGGCTTTCACCTTTGTCACTTTTATTTACGATTACTCAAAATATGAATACATCTACCTGATTTGCCACGAGTCACTACGATCTGATCGTGGTGGGTATTCCAATGAATTTAGGCAATACTTTATATTAGAGAACGAGATTAGATCCCAACTCTTCGCGCCTAGTAAGAAGGAACAAAACTCATTTGGGGATATGCTTTGAAAACAGCGGCGAACCTTCTAAAGCTGTTCCAAAAACTCCGCTCCGATTAAATTGTGGTCCGGGCGATAGTCTAGTCTAAACCACATTCGGATTAGGGGTTGTCCAACACATGTGCTGAATAATGAAGCTGATAAGTTGACACCTAGAACTGAAGTACAATTGTTTGTAGAATACCCTAAAGGAACGAGAGGGCCAGCCCGCCCCGCCATAAAAAATACGGGTTGGGCTCAACTTTTCTCAACCCGTTAGGAAGCGAGCCTACAGGGACCGCCCCGTTTGGACCGCGGGTTTTGGCAGGTTGGGGGCGGGCTAGCCCACCAGCTCGCCTTTTTTATTTTAATTAAAAAGGGCGGGCTAGCCCACCAACCTGCCTTTTTTATTTTAATTAAAAAATTAGTAATAATTATTATAGTATTATAATTAGTTTAATATTATAGAAAAATAATAAAAGTTTGTCACATTTTTTAGACTTATTCAATAACAAAAAATTTAGTCGTTGCATGCAATTAACAACTAAAATTTAGAAGCAAAAACACAGTCAAGCACACACCAAAGTCTCTGTCTCGCATTACAAATTCGCGCTGCTCACGCCGCTTGTTTTAGTTCCAACGTCAGATGTAGATCTTTTAGTTATAGTTTCATTGTTAAATTTTAGATTATGATCATAGATTTATTAATGAGCGTGCCGTAAGATCTAAATATTAAGAGACTTTGAATTTTGGAAATGAAGATAATGAATTTAATAAATAATTTTTTGTTTAAAAAAAATCGAGTTGGCCCGTCGAAACCCGCGACCTGCCCCTTTGTGGGTTGGGTTGAGGTTTTGACAGCCCGCCTAGTAAATGGGCCAGCCCGCACCGCCAATTGGCGGACTTTTGCGGTTTTGGGCTGCCCCGCCCCGTCGACCCGGTTTGACAGCTCTGATGGTGAGTACCAATGTCCTCTTTTTTTTAGAAGAAGACTATATGAATGAGATGAATGAGCATAAGTCCAATAGTGAGATCATTCTAAATACCACACTATTGTGTTAGAATTATAAAAAACCCAAAATTAATATTAAATTTTTATTTTCATTTTATATTTGGCTGATAAAAAAACCATGAAAATCATTTTTTTTTCGTTCCCTATTAAAAAATCTATAAGAGTTCTCCATTTTTTTTCGTTCCCTATTAATATATACTGCATTTAATATATATATATATATAATTAATGTATTTTTTTAATATATTCATGTATTTTTTTAACAATAATTAAGTTGTAGCATAGTGGCAAAGTCATTGCTTTACCTCCTAAAGGTATAGAGATCAAGTCTCGCAAGGCGTGTGATAATAATTTATTACTCTATCCTACACGACTTTAGACCACACATAAAATTAATGTGATAATAGAGAAAATGTGATTATAAATATTTTATTATAACATTTTTACATGTCTTTAAAAGATTTTTTTTGAAAGTGATACATTTGCCTCGTCGTAGTGGGAGGGTTGTTCATCAACCTGATCGCTTTATGTTTGTGGGAGAGTCTGTGTTGTGGACTTTATTCAAAGCGATGAACCCTGAACTTACAAAGAGGTAATCCAAGACAAAGATAAATCTATGTATGCTATGGAAGTGTATGACCTAAGTGAACTTCCCCATGAAAAGAGAGGATCTGATGGGCAAATTATTGTCTTTAAGGCACGATTGGTGGCAAATGATTTTTACCTAGAAAGAAGGAATCGACTATGACGATGTCAAGACAAGCTTTCCTTATCCATAGCTAATCACATGAACTATGAGATTTGGCAAATGCTAGAATCAAAATGTCTTTTTACTAGTAGCCATGCTAAAGTCGATCTTGATTCTCTTATCCATAGCTAATCACATGAACTATGAGATTTGGCAAATGGATGTCAAGACAACTTTCCTTAATGGAAATTTGGATAAGGACATCAATATGCAACAACCCGAGGATTATGTGAAGAAATGCCAATAACATCTAGTTTGGAAGCTGAAAAAGTCCCTTTATGGGCTAAAACAAGCTTTCAGGTCTTGGAACATTCGTTTTGACGAGTGTTGAGATATTCATCCTACCCTTGATCAGATTAGATATATATGTATTAGTTTTGATGGCCAAAACAAGATATAATCTAGTTTGACAGGTTACCTAAACTGTTCGTATAAAGTTTAGTAGATAGTATATAATCTAAGTTTTAGTCATGTGGGATCAACTGTATGTATATCAGCTGATACTACATCTGGTTAAAGACGCGTATGCTCAAAATACTAAAGAGTAGAAGACCCCATCAAGTCCATTAGTGAAATCAGACTGGAAGGTTCTTTTATACCTTTATTAGCTGATTAGCTACATGAGATTAGTAGACTAGAAGATGTCACTTGGATTCGATCAGATCTTGTCAAGCCTTAAAGACATAGAAGATTGTTCATCTGATTGATCAGATAACAAATTGCATTAAAGAAGGCAAGCAATCATTAGATGACAAAGAGAATGTCGGATAGCATCTGACAAACTCAACTAAAGACAAGACTGCAAGTCTAACAACTCAGCTGACGTGGACCAATGAGAAGATGTTAACACAGCTATTGAGTTGTCTTTGACCCTGGTTTCATAGATCGTTCAGAGTCGTACAACTGCATTTAATGCACATTCCTTTATTAGAAAATGTCGTACTAGAATCAAAAGAAACATCAAAACTATGAAGATCTCGACCCATATATATAATATTTTCTTGCAACAGCTAGTTCAACAAATGACTAGTTTTTGCATCAATCCTGTACAAATACAAGGAGTTGTTCTTCGTAACAACTTACGAAAACATTACAAGCAAGAACTCTCATCAGCAGACCTCAAGAACATCAAGCATTCTGAATCCATTCGAGTTCTTTAAAGCCAGAATTTATTTTAAGTATCCATAGCTCTAAGTTTCCTACATTTAAGCCAGAATTCATTCATATCCTAAGCTTAGAAAGTGTGATTTTGAACCTCTTTGTTCAACACACAATTGGTGACTCACATACTCAAACCTTACCTTCGTTAGATTGTATACATTTGTTTTAGTTAACCAAACCTTTGTAAGAGTACTTGTTCTCCCGATAACAAGTATATTCAATTGCACTCAAGGTTGAGTGTATCGAGATTACAAGTCTTCTCTTGAGACTATAAAGTAACAAGGAACATATTTAAGGAATTAACTTTACGATTGGATCGTGAAAGTGGACGTAAGACAAGTTTTTCCGAACCACTATAAATTCTTGTGTTCATTTATTGTTTTATTGTTTTATTCATTATTCATACTGCATATATATTTCATATTCATGAGTTTTCAAAAGTGTCAAAATCGCACTAAATGTTTTTTTTATCAAATATCAGAAGACATCAAGTCTACTGATAACACATCAGCTTACATAAAATCATTCTTTATTAAAATGTTTTCATTCAACCCACGAGTCTAAATATTTAGGGCCTACACAATTCCACACTAACATCTAAGAAGATAGTTGTCCAACTGATCAACAACTAAGCAATCAGTATGTTAGTTATCTATACCAGTTGTTATACACTCGCACTCTCTCGATCAAATCATATTATCTACATCATGTGTCAAAGAGTATATCACTCAGCTGATACCTCATCTGATCAACACAAAAAAGTTTTAAAATAACAAAGTCTATTCACCCCCCTTTCTCTAGACTTTGTCCAGCATAGATACTCGTTTAGGGACCAACAATGAGGTGATCAAATCTTTTGCATTTGAACAATGTCAAAATGAAAGTTGTGTGTAAGAAGAGTAACAGAGACGAAGTGGTATTTTTAGTACTGTATGTAGATGATATTATTCTTATTGGCAATAATGTGAAAGCATTATCAGACGTAAAGGTGTGGCTTTCAAATGAAGGATATGTATGGGAAAAACATCGTACATTCTTGGTATTAAGGTCAATCGTGATCGGAAAAAGAGAATGTTGTGTTTATCTTAAGGGTCTTACATTGATACTGTGATTGCTCATTTTGGCATGCAAAATTCTAAGAGGGGTTTACTACCTTTCAGACATGGAATTCCTCTATCTAAGGATATGTGTCCTAAAACACAGAAGGAGATAAAAGAGATGGCTAAGGTTTCTTATGCTTCAACTATAGGAAACCTTATGTATGCAATGCTGTGTACGAGGTCTGATACTTGCTATGCAGTCGACATGGTAGTAAGTTATCAGTCTAACCCTCGTCAATGACATTGGACTGCTGTCAAGTATATTCTCAAGTATTTGAAAAGGACTCGAGATTATATGCTGGTATACTAGCCAAATAGTATGATTTCTTTGGGTTATAGCGATTCAGATTTTCAAGCTGATCGAGATGAACGGATATCAACCTCGGGTTATGTGTTTATGTTGGGAGACATATCCATATCTTGGAGAAGTGTGAAGCAGAAATGCATCGCAGACTCCACTATGGAAACCGAGTACATTGTTGCCTCAGAGGCTACCAAATAGGTTGTTTGGCTACGTAATTTCTTTCTAGACTTAGGGGTGTCTGAGAGTATGCCGATGTGTATCACTATTTATTGTGATAACGCGGGTGCAATGGCGAACTCGATAGAACCTAGAGCCCACAAAGCAAATAAACACATAGAGCGAAAGTACCACAAGGAGACGTGGATGTGGCTAAAAGTGCGTCGTTAGATAACACGACTGATCATTTCACAAAGACTCTGACGATAAATAGTCTTTGAGAAACATGTAGATGGTCTTGGTTTTTGATATATTACAACTAGACTTTGAGTATAAGTGGGAGAAATGTTAATGACTTTATGTGTATACTAAAAGTTTAACTTTAGTATAAGTGGGAGATTGTTGGTGTATACTGTAAAAAAAACTTTTAGTGGGCTTTTGTGGATGTATATTCGATTTCCTTATTATCTAAAATAAATAGTTTTTCACATTATTGCATTCTTAGTGATTGCTTGTATGTCTGGTTATCTTAAATTGTAGACGATGTGGAGGGTTTGTAGTCACACAAAAGATCACATTGTTAGTTCTTTGTAAGATATAAATAATATTCACAACTGAAATAGTTTTGAACACAACTATTAGTTTAAGTTGTAGTATAAACAATATTCACAACTTGCCAAAATCCATTAATTTAAAAAAAAAAAAAAACCAAAACATTTGCATAATACCACAAATTCTTTGCACAAAATTTACATAACAAGATTTAAACATCAAACATCCCAAGAAAATATCTTAGAAATAAACACAAAACATCTCAACACTAACATTATTTAGACTTTCCGATCCCTACACAACTTTGCTTAATTGACCAATTTTTTTTTTTTTTGCATAGTACAACAATTTTTTTGCATAAAATGCTCATAATACAACAAAATTTGCATAAAGCAACAACAAATTTGCATTACACTAAAATATGCTTGCACAAATAAATTCAAGATCAAACCCAAAAACTCATAACAAAATTCAAAAGAAACAAACAAACAAAATCTCAAAAAATCAAGGTCTTCTATAAACTATGTATTCTAGAAAAAATGCAAATCAAACCCTTATTTAAAATGAAGTAAACCCAACAATAGAAAAATCGAGGTATTCTAAATTTACAAGTCATTGCCCATTATTAAAACCTACTACAAAATTCTCAAAAATACCTTTGAAACCCCCTTTCTCTTCGTCGACTGTGCTCCGATCCTCATTCGTCGTCGTGGTCCAGATTGAAGCGTTAGAGAACGTTTTAGTGCAAATCAGACGTCTGAGTTAGGGGTGATGATCGGAGTCGATACACCGTCATCGAGGTCTTGAACGCGGCTGAGGCGATGGTGGTGAACTTCTCTTAGTCTTCATGCACAGTGATCTACCTCCGTCTTCATCGATCTCTCCGACCGCGTGTTCGTCGATCAAACTCCCAACAAGATAACAAGTGTGTATAAAAAATGAAGGAATGTGTAAAAATGAAAAGAAAATTGAATCGAAATTCAAATTCAAAATAAGAATCAAATCAAAATGAATATACATTTTGGATAGAAAGTTGGAACAAAGAATAATTGTTGAATGAAAGGTTGCAAAAATAGTGTGTATTGCATAATTAAAAATGAATGAAAAAAGTGACTTTAATGTTGACAAAAAATAAATGGAAGGGCAATTTGAGTTTTTTGTGTGCTAATTTAATCCTATTAGTAATGTTTAAAATACTTTGAACCTAATTGTTTTATTTACAATGTTATAATGGAATTATTTAATAAGTATAATATTATTACTTTGAGCAACACTTATGATATGTGTGAACCTGAAACTTTTGTCTATTACGTTTTTACGGTAATGTTAATCGGATCCCTCAATCCTAAATTTTTGGCTCCGTGACTAGAGTTAGCTTCAAAGTAATGAGCCAAATATGATACACAAAATTGGCCACAAATTAAATTATGGGCTCGTAATTGGGCTTCAATGCTTGGTTGGCAAATGGGCTGCCATCAAGAGCCTGCGCTTTTAATTAAATGGGTACAAATAATTTTCAGATGGGCGCGGCTAAAGGCACCCGGTGATTCTATGAGTACACCCAGGAGATGAGGACACACGCCAATCGGATGAGGACACCCACCTGAAAAAACCAAAAATGCCCTCTTCAAATAAAACATTCCTCTTCCTCTCCCTTTCTCATCCTCTCTCTTTCTCAACAATTGAGACACCCACAGTCACGCCGCCAACGCCGCCCTCCCGTCGCGCCGCCCTCCCCTGCAACCTCGTTCGCGGCCGCCCCCCTCCTCCCCACAGTCGCGGCCGCCGTCCTCCCTTCTCCCCTTCGCCGCGGCCGCCGCCCACCACCCCCTCCTCCCCTTCGTCGCGGCCGCCCTCCCTTCTCCCCACAGACGCGGCCGCCGCCCACCCACTCCTCCCCTTCGTCGCGGCCGCCCTCCCTCCTCCCCTCGTTCGCGGCCGCCCCCCCTCCTCCCCTCGTTTGCGGCCGCCGCCCTCCCTCCTCCCCACAATCGCGGCCGCCTCCAACCCCCTCCTCCCCTCGCCGCCTCGCCGCCGCCGCTAACAACAGATAAGTTTAGGTTTAGAAAAAATTAGGATTTTCTGGAAAAAAAATTAGGATTTTTTTTGAAGTTTGGGAATTATTTTCGAACATAGCGCGTTTGTTTTGGAAAAAAATTCGAACAACTTGAGTTTGTTTTGGGAAAAATTTCGAACAAGATGTTCGATTTTTTTTTTCGGACAAATTTAAGTTGTTTTGAATTTTTTTTCGAACATATTGTGTTTGTTTTGGAAACAATTTCGAACAATTTGATTTTGTTTTGAAAAAATTTTCGAACAAAATGTTCAATCTTTTTTTTCGAACATATTGAGTTTGTTTTGAAATTTTTTTCGAACATGTTGAGTTTGTTTTGGAAAAATTTCGAACATGTTTGTTTTGAATTTTTTTTCGAACATGTTTGTTTTGGAAATTTTTTCGAACAGTTGGCGTTTTGGATTAATTTTTGTTGCAATTTTGGAGTTTTTGTTGCAATTTTGGAGTTTTTTTTTTTGTTGAATGGTGGTGGTGGTGGTGGTGGTGGTGGTGGTGGAGGAGGAGGTGGAGGTGGAGGTGGTGAAATAGAATGAGTGGGTGTACTCATCCTTATTTTTTTCATAAATTTTAACCTAGAGGTATATTGGACATTTTACAGGTTCTGAAAGATTAAAAAAATGGTTGGTGGGTGTACTCATAGGAAATCTGGGTGCCTTTAGCCGCGCCCTTTTCAGATTCCATTTTTAGCTCATTTTGCTATCGATCTAAATTTCTTTTTTCGTTTCGATTCAATAAAAATTAGGTAGGTAATTTTACCTTTAAAATCTTCATTTTACCTATAAAATGTACAAAACAGTAAAACACCACCTTTCTTCCAATCGAGTGAATTTATCCAAAATTGACCAATAAAAAAACACAAAAATTTATATGAAATATTTAGTACATAAAATATAGATAATTAAGGTACATTTGAGGTAAAAATTTGTGGGTCAAATCTGGGTTAAACTTAATTAAAATATATTTTTTCGCTTTCAAATATTGTTTTACTACATGATCAAAACTATGTTACTACGTGATCAAAATATTGTTACTATAAGGTTAAAATTGTATTACTACAAGTCCAGAAATATTTTGAACACTTAATTTTTTGGATGAATTCTCCAGAATAATTTTTGACATGTAGTAATATACTTTTGGTCTTGTAGTAATAATATTTTGGTCTTATAGTAACAATATATTGATCATGTAGTAAATCATCTGTTTGTGATCCGAATCCAAACTTTTAACACATAAATTTTAAAAAATAAAATTAATTAGACATATTTCATGTGAAAAATATTTTAGACCAAAATATACACTAAAGTCACACCAATTCCATTTCATACAACAATATCTTTAGTTACCACCTCCTGAAAACTACCCCGAGAACTAATTGGTTATTTCATCCCGAAGGGTCTACGTTCAGTGGGTGGAAAAACAGGCACATGCAACATCAATAAAGTGGTATAGGATGAGGGGTTTCTATCAGATGTCATAATTTATAAAGAGATAATTGCTCATTTTGTGATTATTAGGTTTATAATAATTATTATCACCTCAACAATGACTTACAAAGTAGATAAAAATAAAAATTTAGAAACAATAATGGCTAATAATGTGATGTAGACAGCGGAAGCGTATAAAAAATGAATGTACGAAACACACACTAGTTCGTTGATTCTAAGAATACCCGAAAAGTGGCAAGAATTCAAATACGTTGATTCAATAAGAATACCGTAAATGCAATTCAAAAGAACTCTGTTCTTTATTCTATATTATTCAAAAACTTCTTTCCCCTTACAACTTTATTCTTCATCCTTTTATAATAAGGTGGATTGAATCAATAGTTGATCCTCTCGTAATTGTACTAAATTTAAAACATGTATTATTGGTAAAACTAAAACAGAAAAGGAAACACTCGTTAATTCTTCAATTAGAAGATCTTGCCACGATTCTTCTTCTTGATTTGATCAACTTGTCAAAAAGAAGGCCAAGGGGGCCGTATCTCCATCATTCTCACCCGGTTGAAAACGATTCGTCCTCGAATCGTTGCTATCTTCATCCTCATTGTAAAGGTACGAAGACGAGCTGGAACATCTTTGAACTCTTTTGGCCACAAAATAATAACAAGATATTCCAATAGCAAAACAATGCGATTTCCATCATTATCCGTAAAACAAACAAAATAAATTCGCTCAACCTCCATCATTGAGTCAATGATATTGGGATGAACATCATCAATTATAAAAATTCCTTCATTCTCCTCGTCAAAAATTGGAGGGCCACTATAGCCATCGTCAACATTATCAACCAAACTATCAACAAAATTATCGAAAATTGGCAGTTCATCACAACCACATTCTTCATCATAATAATCATCGAAAATTGGTGGTCCATCATAACCACAATTTTCATCAAAACATGGATCGATAATTGGAATCATCATCAAGAATCGTACCTGATCTCTGAATACCAACTGATGTAGGGAAGCGCCTCAATTGAAGTGAGAACTCCGTTAATTTCTTAAAAAATATCCGGATAAACACAATATCAATTAAGGATAAAATGAAGTGAGAACCGTTGATTTCGATAACGAAATATCCGGAATAAACACAACAACAATTAAGGATGAAACCTTAAGATTTTCTTAATATATTTCTCAATGATCAAAATGATGAATACATTTCCCTTTTAAAGGGGCTTTTCAACATAAGAGTCAAGGCTCTTGAATGCAGTAATTAAAGTAATTAAAGTAATTAACTAAATACATTGAAATTAAATCTTGACCGGAGTAAATAGATAACAGATTTCTAGGAGAATAACATTCTCCATCAATAACATTCTCCATCATTCTTCCCCTCTTCGGAACGATTCGTCCTCGAATCGAAATCACAACTAGCTTCATTTTCATTGTAAATGTACGGTGACGAGCTGCAACGTCTTTGTATTCTTTTGACCACAAAATAATAATAAGATATTCCATCATCAAAATGGTGTGATTTACATCAACATTCGTAAAACACACAAAATAATTTTTCTCATCCTCCATGGTTGAGTCAATGGGATTGGGATTAACATCCTCAACTATAAAAATATTTGCATTCTCCTCGTCAAAAATTGGGAGACCACTATAACCAACGTCAATATCTTCAACAACGTCAATATCTTCAACCAGAATATTGACAAACTCATTGAAAATTGGTGGTACATCATAACCACAAATGTCATCAGAATATTCATAAAAAATTGGTGGTCCATCATAACCACAATTTTCATCGAAAATTGGTGGTCCATCATAACCACAATTTTCATCAAAATATTCATAAAAAATTGGAACCATCATCAAGAATCGGTACCTGATCTCTGAATACCAACTGATGCAGCGGCGAAAACGTATAAAAGAAGAATATACGAAAAACACAAAAGAAAACACACTATCCGTTGATTCTACGAATACCCGGAAAAGTGGCAAAACTCAGATACGTTGATTCACGCGGAATACCGTAAAAGAGATCCTGAGATAAACTCTCGTTTTTTTTTTTATTAATCAAATCACCTCCTCTACAATGCGAAACGCCAAACCTATAAATAAGCAAATTCAAAACCCTAGTCCTAAGGCCCAACACTATCGTGGGCTTATAGTACTGAAATAGGAAATAACAATTATAATTAAAATACGAATCAAATCAAGCCATCAATTTCCAATCCTTCCTTAATTGCTGCTAATTGATCTCCATCATTCTCACGCGGTTGAAAACGATTCGACCTCGAATCGCTACTAGCTTCATTCTCCTTGTGAAGGTACGGAGATAAGCTGGAACATCTTTGTACTCTTTTTGCCACAAAATATTAATAATTTGACATTTCGTCGCAAGAGCACTAGTGTGATTTCCATTGTCATTAGTAAAAATCACAAAATAATTATTTCCTACCTCCACCGTTGAGTCAATGGTATTGTGATGAACATCTTCAACTATAACAATACTTTCATTCTCTTCGTAAAAAATTGGAGGGCCGCTGTAGCCATTATCAACCAAAATATCAAAAATTGAAAGTCCATCACAACCACATTCTTCATCAAAATATTCATCGAAAATTGGTGGTCCCTCATAACCACAACTTTCATCAAAATATTTATCAAAAAATGGAGTCATCATCAAGAAACGTACCCGATCTCTGATTACCAACTGATGCAGCGAGAAAGCGTATAAAAAAATATAGAAAAGGAACACAAAAGAAAACACACTATCCGTTGATTCTACGAATACCCGGAAAAGTGGCAAAACTCAGATACGTTGATTCACACGGAATACCGTAAAAGAGATCCTGAGATAAACTCTCGTTTTTTTTTTATTAATCAAATCACCTCCTCTACAATGCGAAACACCAAACCTATAAATAAGCAAATTCAAAACCCTAGTCCTAAGGCCCAACACTATCGTGGGCTTATAGTACTGAAATAGGAAATAACAATTATAATTAAAATACGAATCAAATCAAGCCATCAATTTCCAATCCTTCCTTAATTGCTGCTAATTGATCTCCATCATAATGATTTTTCTATTAAAGGAAAAAAATAACCTACAAATTTAATTTTAGAAGTCGAACCAAAAGTCAGGGTGTCACTAAAACGGAAAAATCCTCCTTACGAACAAAATTTGGGTCAAGAAAAAAGGTACACCCCTCTAAAAGTTTAAATAAATTTAAAATATTATTTGCTCGTATCACTAAAAAGAAAAGAAACCATGAAATACGGACATTGACCCCATCAAACATTGGGAGTACGAAACTTAGCAAGTGCATTAGCCGCTTGATTCACCTCTTTATAAGTGTGGTGTATCGAATGGACATCACATTAACTATAGGACGGGTCGTGCTCCACATGCCACGAAGACGCCAAGAATGAGTGAAATCTGACCACTCATAGTGCGTACTGCTATAGTTGAGTTCAGCTAGTTCAATCAAAATATTGTACCAGCCTTGTGAATAAGTACATTGAATCATCAAAAGATCGGTTGCAATCTCAGCCTCCAACGGATATCCCCAACTTGATTCTCTAGTGAATGCTGCCACAAAGAAGCCTTTTGAGTTTCGGAAGAGAGCTCCACTAAATAACCGACCTAGTGAGGACCAAGCCCGGTCCTAATGTAAGGCCAACGAGGCGATCGATTCAGGCCCAAAAATATTTCAATTTTTTAGGGGACCATTTTTCAAGATATCTATAATATATATATATATATATATATATATTAGTACAAAATATTATTAATATAACTATATAACACTATATAAGACTCATAATAAAGAGAAGTGCTAAAAAAAGAATTAGTAAATGAGAAGAGAAGAAAAAATTAGGAGAAACTAATTCAATTTATATCTTTTAAAAAAGTCAACTTTTAAAAATTTCTAAAAATCTCAATAAAATAAAAAATTACTCATATAAAAAAAAAATCTAAATTGTCTAAATAAATTAAATTAAATTTTCAAAAAATTATAATAATTAAATTAAAAATCTGAAAAATCTCTTAAAATTAAATAACTTAAAATCTTAAAAATCTATTAGTTAAAAATTAGAAATTCTAAAATGGGTAAAAAAAATTCTATATTGTTAGTCTTTTAAACATTGTTTTACATTATGTTTAATAAGTTCTTATAGAATAAAAAAATATGAAGTTGCACGGGGCCTTTTTTTTTAAAAGTTCGATTCAGGCCCAAATATTCCTAGAACCGGCCCTGGTGAGGACATGCAACTACCATCAACATTAACTTTACACCGATACAGATCAGGAGGAAACCAGCACACCGAGACCGGAACTCTCGGTGGACGAGGTTAACAACGTACACCTAAAGAGTGAATGATGCGAAGGTCGTCCACAATGTTGTTCATAAAACTCTTAGACAAATCTCAACGTTTTCTAAAACTCTCTATCCAAAGAGATAATCCCTTAGCATCACCTCTAATGCATATAATGAAAAATAAAATAAAAAATTATGCATCAGATACTTTTTAAAAAAATTAAATTTTAATAAAAGTAACATTTCAGAAATAATGTTAACATCATAAAACAGAAGTCCTACAACGGAGGAAATAGAGAAGAACAAATATGTGTATATAGAAAATCATAGATTGAATAACAAAAATAAAAAAACAAATATAAATTGAGGGAGAGAATGTTAACCAATTAACCAAACTCAACGATTTCTAAAACTCATTATCAAAAAATCATCTCCTTAGCATTACCTCTAATGCATATAATGAAAAAAAATGCATCAGATCATAAAACAGAAAGTCCGGCAAAACATTAATAGATACGTCAGATTTCAGCATAATTTATATCTAAGAAGAACTGAGAGAGAATGTACACAGGAAGCAGAGGCGGAAAAAAAGTCAGAAATTGTGAGGTTTATCTCATAATCTCAAATCAGCTGAGTAAAACAACATGCAAGTTGTCAGCTGGTGGAGTCGGGCAAGCTAATCTAGGCCTCATAAAATGAGTTGGAGTATTCCAGTCAGAATGAGAAGGTGATGCTTATAATCAGTTTAAGTTGTTATGTTCAGAAGAGTTGATATCAGCTAAGTAGATGTCTAGTAGCAGGGTTAGTCTTTTAACTAAGTGTTTAGATATCAGAAGAGCAAAACAGAAGAGGGAGGTCTTCTGGTAGTCTTCTGATGAGTCATCTGTTACGAGTAGCAGGAGAAATGACAAAGCTGTCAATTCGATTGGGCAATGTTGAACACGTGAGTTTGTTAGGCGGTCACAACAACCTGTCAGAGTCATGCAATCAACATACGCTGCAATCTACCTTGATTAGTATAAATACCCCACCCCTTGCATTTTTGTAAAGATTGCCGCTTATGAGCATTCGTCTTGAGTTGTGAGTTCACGAACGAAGTGAGGATAATTTCCCTTTTCGAGTGATTGAGTGTGTAAACATTTTTTGATCAATTAAGTTGAAGTCGTGTGTCTAGTCGATGTAGATCAAATTGATCGAACCACTTAAATCTTTGCGTGCTTTGTTTTTCTGTTTTATGTTCTCGTTTTCATTATATTTGTGAATTGCTATCTTTGTTGGATTGTTTTTGGATCGTTTTATGTATTGTTTGGAGACGTTTAAACGTGCGGATTACTTGACAGGAGCCCGACAACTGAGGAAATAGAGAAGAGCAAATATGTGTATATAGAAAATCATAGATTGAATAAAAAAAAAACACATATAAATTGAGGGAGAGAATGTTAACCAAACTGAGAGAATGTTAACCAAACTACGATTTCTAAAACTCATTATTCAAAAAATCATCCCCTTAGCATCAGCTCTAATGCATATAATGAAAAAAAAAATGCATTAGTTCATAAAACAGGAAGTCGACAACGAGGGAAATAGAGAAGAACAAAACATACGTCAGATTTCGGCACACTTTATATCGAAGAACTGAGAGAGGAGAAACTGAGAGAATGTAGAGAGGAAGAGGAGGCAGAATAAAAGTGAGGAATATTAGAAATGGATGGTTTCTTATCCTAAACTAAAACGGTTACAAAAAAATTAAATATAAAAATACCGTAAAAAATACAAATTAATAGGATTTAAAAAAAAAAAAACTATCAAGCATTTAAATAAAAATCTGAAAAAAAAAAGACTCATATAAAGATATATATACTCCCTCTGTCCCACAATTGTTTGCACTCTTTCCTTATTCGTCCGTCCCACAATTGTTTGCACTACCCAAAAAGGAAACTTTTTCATAAACCCCACCCTCACAATATCCAAATATTTACACAAAATGTCATTACTTTTACCCTCAATCCAATCATTCACTTTACTTTATTCATAAAAGTTACAAAATTACCCTTCAACACTCCACTCATTACACCTTTTCTTTAGTTTACGTGTCCATAAAATGGTACAAACAATCCTGGAGGGAGTATATATTTTGTTTTAATCAAATATGGAAGGAAAATTTGCCACAAAAATGTAATACTCCCTCCGTCCGCCTATAAGCTTCCTATTTTACCATTTTGGTCCGTCCGTCTATAAGCTTCCCATACCTTTTTTGGTAAGTACTTTTTCTTACACTTCACTTTATATCTTACTTTTTCTCTCTATATCTCTCCTCTCTCAATCAAATCACTTGTACTATATCTATTATTTAATCACTTTTCTTAATCTCTGTGCCAAAAAGTAACGTAACACTTATAGACGGACGGAGGGAGTACTATGTAGTCCCATTTACCGCATATTCTTTGTCCATCAAATGTACTCTCATACACTTTATGAAAACTACCACTCTTTATTTTTGAATTACATTAAATACCCATCCCTTTTTTCCCTCCTCATGGCTCGAACCCAAGATCTAAGATAAGACCTAGTATTTTTGAATTACATTAAATACCCATCCCTTTTTTCCCTCCCCATGACTCGAACCCAGGATCTAAGATAAAACCTAGGTAGTGGTGCTCTAACCACTTGAGCTATCCCACTTTGTCAAACTACCACTCTTTAATTATCACTTAATTACTTTTATTTGTCATCAACTTTATTCACAATGAACCTCACAATATCCTATAATATCCTTTCTCTATTTACTTTATTTATATTTTCTTTAAAACTTGTGTTCCACCCAATCAATTGTACTACAGTTGGGGATGGAGAGGGTAGTCTAGTATTTGAAGATGCAAGGCGTAATGCCTCAAATTCGTAATCAATGAAACATTTCTACTTTCTTACGCCTCAATATTTGGTCAAAGAAGAATGTCAGACTAAAATAAATAGACAATTACGGAGTATTGTTCAATTTCATTATTCCTATTTTTCTTTTTTAATTGTTCAATTTTATTATTCTCATATCTTTTTTTTTTTTGAAACAATACTATTCATACTACTTTATCTCCACTCTCCTACCATCACTTATTTACCCACTTTGCCATTCACTTTATTCATAAACAATCATTTATTTATAAATGGACCCCACAATACCCCATCATACCCCCAACTTATTTACTTTATAAATAAACTAATCAATATTTATTAAAATCCGTGTCCAGAGAAGTTGGCATAATAAAATTGGACAGAGGGAGTATTTTATTTCTAAATTGGATTAAAATCAATTTCTCCTGACAATTTTATTTTTTATGTGTATAGAATTACTCCAATTTCATCTTTTTGCCTTTTCTAAATAAACCAAAACATAATTTAAGGTATGAATTGTCGCTAGAGAATTCGAAGCTCTCTTTCAAGTTTAAATTCTAAGGTTGGGCTTGGGTGTCTTTTCTTGATTTGTTTATAAGTCGAAAGTCGGTCAAGCATTATTCCAAATTCAAACTTCAAAAGCGTCAGCCATGACAAACGTAAAAGTCAATTCAAAAGTTATTTTTCAAGAATTTTCCAAACTATATATAAAAAAATATCCATAACTTTGTTGTCTTATCCAAAAAAAAAAAAAAATCAGTTAAATTTATTAAAAATAAAATAAAATAAAATAATCCCTTTTTAATATAGGTTGTATCACTTTTTTAATTTTTATTTTAAAATAATACTCCGTACTATATATTTTATATATATATACTTTTAAAAAGGAATATAACTTTTTTTAAAGTAATAACTTTTAATTATAAGGTTATACCGATTTCACAACAAGACTTGCGAGGTTTGTCTCATTTTCTTTTATTAGAAAAATATACAACTATCGTCAGCTGATTTATCAACATATTATATTTTTCATAAATTCACATTTCTCAGTTAGTCAAATACATTTTCTAATATGGAGTTATTAATAAGATGGGTTTTTTTTAACGTGAGACAGAAAGTTGGCAATTTTTTTTAAATATTGTAATTTTGAAATCAAATATTGTAATTATGGTAAAAATAAAATTTATTTTCAATTTAAGCATAGTTCTATGTACAACCCGCGACTATTTAAGAGTTCTATTTCAAGGTGCGACTATTAAATTGATTAATTTAAAAAATGAAAAAGAAAAAAATATATTTTCAATTTTGTCTTTTAGTAAAATTCTATCTGATAGGTGCGACTATTTAAGAGTTCTGTTTCTAAGATGGGGACTTACAACAATCAATCACATTGTCTTGGAAAAGTTATGCAGAACATCAAATTATTCTAAAAAAGAATTCAATGAATGTCCTAAATTTCAAGCTAGAGTTCCCATACCTTTTTCCAAATATTAATTAATTCGACATAAATGATACTCCAGTTAGTTGAAGTGGTAAAATTACTATTATTAAGGTCATTGAGTCACTTGGGGTAAAAATAACATAACTAGATAGTGGAGTAACAATTAATGAATTATATCTTAATAAATTATCTAAACTAAATCATGCAAATGATTATGGTGTAAAGAAATTAAATTAAAATTAGTAGAATAATAATACTAATAATTAAAATATTATATTCCATATTTTATATTAAAATCGAAATAATACAATTATTAAATTATGATGTCCATCATTCTATTCTATGTATATTAAATAAACACCAAGTAACTAATAATTCCATTTTATAAATATAAAAATTTAATTAAAATTACAAAAAATTATCTATGTGGAAGAGGAGAGGATAATGCTAAATTTTTTTATTGTTAAACAAAGCAAAAAAGGAGAGGATAAGACTGATTTTTTTTAGTGTTAAACAAGTAGCAAAATGTATTTGTGTGAAAGAGGAGAGGATACACCAACATATATCTGAGATGAGATGGTTAATTATCGGATGGAGTATACAATATATATAGCACATAAGGAGAGTTAATATGGGTAGGTGGGGAGTGATTTTATGAGTTGTCAAATCAACTTTTTTTGTGTGTCACGTATGATAGACAAAATTCTGACATAGTCTCATCTATCCGATTAGAGGGCCCTCATTCTCGCTTTTTTTGTGTGGTCTTGTCACCTGACATAGTCGCACCTATCAGATAGAACTTTACTAAAAGACAAAATTGAAAATATATTTTTTTTTCTTTTTCATTTTTTAAATTAATCAATTTAATAGTCGCACCTTGAAAACAGAACTCTTAAATAGTCGCTGGGTTGTACATAGAACTATGCTTAAATTGAAAATAAATTTTGTTTTTACCATAATTGCAATATTTGATTTCAAAATTACAATATTTAAAAAAAATTGCCCAGAAAGTTTGCTTTGTTTTATAATGAACGTTCAATCAAATATTGACACATCATTTGATTTTATCACGTACAATTTAAAATTTAAATTTCAAAATTCAACCAAATTTATTCTAGGAGGGTATCATTTGAATGGAGTGATTTGATATATGAATTTCAAATCCACCATCCATTTATTTGAATTAAGAAGTAAATGAATTGATTTAAAATTCTTAGCATATTTTTTTAGTTAAAATTGAGAGAATTTTAAATCCTCACTAATAAACTATGTCATTTAAAATTCATCTATTTTTAAATTTTTTTCATTTGAAATACCCCTCAAATCAAATCCCGCCGTCCAAACACAACCTAACATAAAATTCATCAATAATACGGAGTAATATAATATCATAACACCTATTCTGACAGAACTAATTTAACATATATAAAATTACATTTAACTCATACTCACAATTTAAAAACAAACCCACATTAACCTATTGTAACAATTTTAAAATCCCAGAATTCATCACCTATTATAATCTCAAATCAAGCATATGCAAAGATGCTTTTAATTCAATCCAAAAAAAGAATAAAAAATCTAGCCCCCCAATTAACTACTCCCAGTGTTGTTTTCTCCTTTTGAGGTAGGCGTGAGTGATGCATGGTTGGTGTGGGCCAGGTCAGCACACGTCGGTGTAGTTCAATTTTTTTATTATTCTTCATGTGTCATTCATCCATAAAAAGTGAAACACCAAATATGAAACAAATTGCATTTTAAAAAAGACCACAACAAGTTTTTCATTTTAGTTCTTACATTATTTAATATCTCTCGATCACTTATTACTTATTAAGTATATTATTTTGGGTAACACTTGTGTGCATCACCCCTAATTTTAATTTTAATTTTAATTTTTTATTTATATTTTACATATACCCACTAATTTAATAAGTTCACCCTTAAATCATATTTTTATTACAGTTATCTGCACCCACTCATTTTATGAATTCACCCATCAAATCATTATTTTACAACTACATCGCTCATTTTATGAGTTCACCCCCAAATTATTTTTTTACCATAATTATCTGCACTCGCTCATTTTATGAGTTCACCTCCATATTATATTTATACTACAGTTATCTGCACACACTCACTTTATGAGTCCACCCCAAATTATCTGCACCCACTCATTTTATGAGTTCACCCCCAAATATTTTTTTAAAAAATAATTACATTTAAAAAACTATATTATCTTTTTATTAATTTACACAAAATATAATAAAATTAACCCTAATTTATACATTTACAATTTGCAGCCGGGTTACCATCTATTCACCACTAAATCACCCATGTTTTTAAAAATAAAATCCTAAAAATATAATTTAAAAAAACTATTGAAATTAGTCTCAAATCTCAAAAAAAAATTTAATTTTTTTTTCCTTTTTCAGTTTTTATTCTAAACTTTTTATTTCTTCATTTTTTTTCAACTTTTTTTCTTTAGTATATATTTTTCAAAATTTTAATATAAAATAATATTATATGTATAATTTTATTATAGTCGCTAATACAATAAGTAATAACCAAACAATAATCAGTAATACCATTAACAATAATGAATAATATCTTATACAATAACAAATAATTGCACACATCTAATTATATTCAATAATACCAAAACCAATTATTAGTAATACCACGAACAGTAATCGGTAATACCATTAATATTAATCAGTAAAATTTTATACAACAACAAATAATTTCACACATCTAATTATATAAAGTAATACCAAAAAATAATTATCAGTAATACCATTAAGTCATGAACAGTAATTAGTAATACCATGAACATTAATATCATATACAATAACAAATAATTTCACAAATCAAATTATATTCATTAAGCAATAAAAAATAATTTCACACAATCAGTAATACCACAAACAATAACCAATAATACCACAATTAGTAATCAATAATACCGTAATCAATAATCATTAATATTAATTTAATAGTGTATTAATAGTAATACCACAATCAATAAATAATAATACCAATACCAATAACAATAATATCATAAAAAGTGGAGGGAGTGCATATCGGGGTGTACTGGAGAAAATAGGGAGTGCACATTACCAAGCCCAATTGAAGAGAACCCTAGCCAAATAGAAGGGCACCCTAGGTCAGCAGTCGACGCCTGAGATATCATCAACAAGGTCACCGACTCCGAGTGCCGGCCGATCAGAGATCCATCGACAACATACTCACAGTCCTTCGTCGGACCGTCGTCAACCGGAGGAAGAAGCTGCGCAGGAGCATGGTGAAGAAGACGAAGCAATGTAGCTTCGATTTGAACAAAGATGAACAACGAGAGCGAAGCGACATCGACCTGAGTGTTGCAGGCGAGCGCCATTGATGTCGGAGAAGCTCCTGGATCGCAAACACAAAATAGATTGATCGAAGCAGTCGCGTCGGTGGTCGAAATGAGTAGAGGTTTTCGGCCGCCATGGATCGTGGCCGAGATGGAAGATGATGTCGATTGTCATGGAATTGAAGAATCGCGTTTGCAATTTGAGAAGGGGTCTTGGGCTTCAGTGTCCGGGACGGAAGCGCCGCCGTCGCCGTGGAAGGGGTGGTCGGATATGGTGGTGGTTGGGTCACCCACCGACCGACATGGATTTTCGACAGGTCCTTTACTTATCAAATTAAAATTGAAATTCAGGTGCCTTGCCGATCGACTATAATAAAATCATACCTATAATATTATTTTATATTAAGATTAAAAAAATATACATGAAAAAAATGAAAAAGAAAGACAGGAAAAAAAGATAAAAGAAAAAAAAAACGAAGAAATAAAAAATTTGGAAAAAAAATGAAAATGGGAAGAAAAAAGGAAAAGATGATGGGAAAAAATTTAAAAAGAAAAAAATCGAGATGACTTGGTGGTGAATCGACGGTAACTCAACAATAACTCGTCTGCATATTGTAAATATATAAATTAGAGTTTATTTTATTATATTTTGTGTAAATTAATAAAAAGATAATATAATTTTTTTAAATGTGATTGTTTTTTAAAAATTATTTTTGGGTGAACTCATAAAATGAGCGGGTGCAGATAATCGTGATAAAACAATAATTTGGGAGTGAACTCATAAAATGGTAGGTGCAGATAACCGTTGTAAAAAATGATTTGAAAGGTGAACTAATTAAATGAATGGGTGCAAATAATTTGAAATTGAGGTATACATCATGCATGCGAGTGCATACAAGTATTTGGCTATTATTTTATTATACTTTATCTTATATTTATCACACACCAACATATATTGTTTTATTATATTCTTTAATTAAAATACACAATATATATATATATATTGTGGGGCTGAGGGAGTAATTATATATTAATTTCCTTTTTCTCTTCCTCAGCACAAGTCAAGTCAACTTCCCCCATTAGAGCCACTCATCTCCATACAGACCTTGATCACAATCACCCCAAAACCTCAAAACAAATTAATTCAGTCACACTGGAATCACATAATATATATGTAAGTGATCAAGTTTGAGTACAAGAGACCAAATGGGACCGCTGGGATGCAGCCTAAACGGATCAGTGAACGATTCCCGGTTCAACGAGCCCATGCCCTGGATCGGCATCTACGTCGTCTTAGCATCCGCAGCTTGCGCTGTAGCCATGGCGCTCGACGCCTTCCACGGCTTCAGTTGTCGAAAACTCTGGTTCCCCTGCAAATACATGGCTCTCAACGCCACAACTCTAACTCTCATCGGAGTGGCAGTCAAACTCTCCGTTGACCTCAACACCCCCATGCCCCGTCTGCACGACCAGCTCGCTAAACTCAGTAGCACCAGCTTCATGTGCACGGCAATAGCCAACTCCATGCCTTCTTTAGGCTCCATGGAGAATAAAGAGCTCATGATGAACGTTGTTGCTTTAGGAATTCTTGTTGTAACGGTCATTGTGAACGTTTGTATCCAATTGGGGACGGGCGTGATCTACGTGTTTTGGATCGAGCATTGTGTGGTGATGCTGTTGATGGTCGTTTTGTTTGCGATTTTGCTTACGACTTCGATTGCCATTCCGACCACCAAGTTCCACTTGGATGTTAAGTACAATAAAAAGTACCTAGTGGTGAAGAAAGAGTGTCGGGACAACTGCGACGATTATCCCTCCATTACTCGGAGATTGAAAGGCAATTTGACGAGGTATTGGATGATGGCTCATACGTGCAACCCTCAATTCGTTGCGGGGCGTTTGGCCACCTGCACCGCCTCCGGAGCTTTCTCTCTACTTACCACTTTTACTTTAGCAGAGGCTATGCTTCGTAGTTACCTCATGCCCTGGCGCTTCACTTTCTGCACAGGTGAAGTATATTTTGATTTCATTCCATATTCAAAATCCAATTTGTGTGCAAAAGCACAATTAAACAGAATTTGTCTAAAAAATAATAAATTTCCGAATCGAACTGATATTTGATTCATTTACATCCATCCCTACAGGTGAATCGGATTACAAGTGGTCGACTACGATCATATTAGTAACTCAAGCTACAGCAGTTGCAATAGGTACAATTGGGCCAGCATCAAGATGGTTCATAGCCATCAAGTTCTTGTGCCCAAAGAAAACACACAAAAACACTTTCTCAAAAGTGGAACACTACTGGATTCAGAAGCTACATCAACTGAAGGAATGCCCTTTAAATCTGAGAATATGTGGACGTCGTGGCAGAAAGCTTGTGCACAACACAAAAAACCGTGTCTTGGATTTCTGCATTTCAACTCAGAAAGCAATAGTAGTTTTGAGCAAGATAGTTAGGCTGATATCAATCATCTTTGGGAGCTGGTTAATGAGTGTCAAGAAACTCCTCTTTTTTCTTAAACCCAAGAATTTGATTATTGCCTGTGATACAGAACCTGAGTCACGAAAACTGGATCTCAGCCCTTATGTACTGCATCTCGAAGGAGAGGAAGATCTTATCGACGTGATGATGGGACCTGACAGGGGGTTTATTGATCATTCTATCAAAAAGGGGAGAAAAAAGCAGCCAAAGTATCTGATACAACTTTTAGAGAAACTGAATCCTTCACGAGGATTCCAGGGGCTACATAAATTCGACACTTACCAGGTGATAACATTCATGTTTAGCCCTTATTAATATTATGATAAGTCATCTCCATTAGGCCTTTTGTAAATTAAGCATTTAATAAACAGCCCCTGTGTGGACTTTATTGCTTGTCAGCTATGTTAGGTTTTAAATCTTATTTATATTCGTTCGATTTCCAGCGAAAAAGAACTAAAATTGATACTAACTCAATCGTATAATTTGAGGTGTAGGTCTCATGTGAACCCTAATTCACGCAAACTCTTTTTTTTTTTACAGTCATTGTTGTGCATAGGGAGTCTCAAAAAAACATGCTCAACAGTGATTCTTGAAAAAAAAAGTTCACGTGAACCTGAGTTCACATAAGTTCACATAAGTTTTGCCTAATTTTAGAAACGATAATTGTTGCATGGACGGGATTTAATCCTATAAATTGCAAAAAAAACATCTAATATTATATTTCTTACTGTGTTTTTTTCTTGTTTCTCGACCTTTTACTCCATCAACAGGTTCCTTCTCTGGATTCTGAAGAACCTCCCAACAGCTGGGCTCTTCCTGTTGTGACATTGACAAGCATTGCAGTTGCAATCAGTAACTCCGACTTCCATTTGGTGAAAGAGCTGATAAAATCTATACACGAAGGCCTCAAGTACGTTAGAATCATAGAAAAAAATCTTGATATAAAAAGAGACTTGGAAAATATGAGGAATGCAGCAGAGATTGTATGGTTGGGGGTTGACCTCCACTATAGGTGGCTAGATGTGGATCTTCGTCAGATGGCGCTTCAAGGAAAAAACCCGAGAGATACAGTTTCAGAGCTTTCTGAAATAGCTAAGCACAAGTTTATGGAGATGAAAAAGAATGATGCAATTGGTTGTTTAAAATACAATCCTTCAAAATGGCCCATCAAGGTGTTGGCTGCAAATGCAATGTACAGAATATGTCAAACGATTCTGCTCGATAATGAAAACAGATCGAATGATTGCAGTAAAGTAATGTTGGAAAGTCTTACTGCTATGATAACTGAGATAATGGGGGCTTGCTTGACAAACTTGCAACACGCTATAGTGATAAAATGCCATCAGAGCAGAATAGAAGAGAGAGAAGAAAATGTTCAGTTCGCTATTCGGCTACTTGGGAAAACAGAGAGGATCTTGGAAATTCTTAGCTGCATACCATCTCCGATTTTAGAGACGGAAAAAAGGGCATGCATAAATGAGTGGCGTGCATTGGGGAAGACGAAAGATCAACAATGTTGTGAATCATCCACTACAAATAGTAGTTCATCAGACTTGTATATGAACATTGACTTGTGAATCAGAATCAAAAGTTATGTAAAAGTACACATAAACAGGCTTTTCTATTAGCATATTGATCTGTTTTCAGATAAGAAAAAAACTATCTATATACCATAGTTGTGCAAGACGCATGAGGCTCTAGGGTTTGCGGGCACATCTTCCGAGGCGCGCACCTCACTGTGCTTTTGCGCTTTTCTGCTGTGCCTCAGCGTGCCCCTTCTACTAGGAGGGGGATTATATCAAAAGTGATACTAAGGATGATGAAGAAGAAGAATTTTGAGATGAATATTCACAATTTGTTGATTGTGAGGAGGGGGATTATATCAAAAGTGAAACTAAGGATGATTAGTTTACTACTTGTTATTGAAGTTTATGCCTTTGATTTTGTGCATTTTGAGATATTATGTGCTTTTGAACTTCAATTTATTAGTCTAGTTTAATGTAATGTTTTTGTGAGTTTTAGCATTAATGTACAAAAGGCGCCTTAGGCACGCCCTTACTATATATGCTAATAAAAACATCAAGTAAACGTGTTGTGCGTAAGGGAACTTCGATTCATTTTGTTAAATGTCTTGATGAATCCACAAATTTCACATCAAATCAAAATAAGAAAATTGTGACAAAAGTTTGCAAGAAACAATTTGTCAATTGCTTTCTGTTATATCTTAATGTAGTTCAGTGTGGCCCCTCGCTTTCTTTACTATCTATCTCCATGGCCACTTGAAAAAACTGAAGTCTTTCCCCCAATTTATGCTCTGTTTTTGGCCATCTGCTTTCTATTATGTCATATATATTCAATCACAAAGGTACATCATGCCTTCACACATTTTTGGCCATCTGTTTCAATTCAAGATAGATATACAAGATATTGGTGCCTATGAAAAGATCAAGCCACTTATAGAAAAGAGTTAAAGACACTCGCATAACAACAATAGCTTCAACCATGTAGATATTCGTTTGCTTACAACGAAAACATGATCAATCATACCTCAGAAAGTTGTCAAGAATATTTTTAAAAAATGAGGTGAATCAAGGAAAACCTGCTATTCCAAGCTGTCTGAAATCTATTGCAAAATTCTTCAATGGGAATGAGAATGTGTATAGACTAATTTTAGTGCTCAATGAGAATAAAAGATTATCAATCTAGCTTCATCATATTTTATACGAGGTAATGAGACTCAAAATAAAGTAATACTCCGTACCACTTTGATTAACTACCTCCTTTACTATAACAATTTCTCCTCCATCATTCCACTATTTGTCAACCAATAATTATTTTTTATCCCAAAACATCATCCTAATTGTAATTCAGTATTCAATGTTTCTCATATACATTCTCATTGAAAAATTTGAACCAAGTGCCCCCTAAGTTCATCCAAGGAATTCTTGACATATGGCATCCATCAGTGTAAGCTTCAATTACATACCTGGGTATGAATCATTGAGCTGCAGAGACAAGATGACACATAACCTGAGGCCTGATTATATGTCATACATTGGCATGAGCACAATGTTACCAGTTAATATCTCTAAAATGATTCTGATAAATTGTCCATATAGAACCAATCAATTCATAAAATGCCACACAAAAATGTTCTGTTTCTACATAACATTAAATTTCTCAATTTTCATACTCAATTATGAATAACACAATAACACAATAATGAGACAAATTAACTTTTATGTATACTAACCAATTAAAAAAAAAGTGAAAAACATCTATGTTTCCATTGATTGAGCATCAATCATTAACAAAAACAATAGTAAACAAACAAAAAAAAAATCCCTGAATGCTAAAGTAACTTCCAAATCCTATTATGAAAAAAGAACACTCGAGAAAGTTGATAAAAGCTAATTAGGAAATACCACAAACAATTGGTGGGCGGCATTAAGAAGTATTATTCATCATCGTCACGTTTCTTGGGCTTGCGGTAATTCTCTTCGATGTGCTTGGCGACGAGAAGGCCGGAGTTGTAGAGCTTCCGAATGTTGGGAACATTGTAGTTCTGGGCTGCATAAATTCCGAATGCTGTTCCAATCAAGAACGAGAAACTGCTCCTAAATATGCCCATTCTTAGGGCTTCCGATTGAGTTGAGATTTGTTTCTTCAAAATTTGACGGAGATTCGGATGATTTATAAAAACTTGCACATAATTTCTTGGGGGAGACGAAATTTCACCAATTCAATTGATGAGGACACACAATCACAACCTGAAACTAATGTTCAACGCATTAACGTTTTTTTATTCAGCTACTAACCCCCCAAACTTTATACATAAGTTATGCATATATAAATAGAGAATAAGACAATTTGAAAATTTTGAAAAAAAAAAATAATTAAAATTTAAAACGTATTTTAAAAAATCAACTAAAATCATTAAAAATAAACACATTAAAAAATCTGTTTTTTTTAAATAAATAAAATAAAAAATTAATTAAAATTAAATAAAATCGTAAAAATATTTTAAAATTTTAATAAATTGTAATTATTAAAAAAAAAAAACAGTTAAAAGACATATGTAATGTATTATGAATTAACCAACTTTAATTTTGATGCTGCTGTCTTTTATTATATATTTATTTATTTAATTAGTCTATGGAATAAGAGATGTATGAAATTTACCAACATTATTTTAAGTAAATCAAATCTTTACCCTAAAAATCTTTCAATTGAAATTATATTATCTTTCTCATTTATACACATATGCACTTACACGAATCACAACTAAAATTAACAGGCTTAGTGTCGGATACAAGTTTATGACTAAATAAGGTTAAACTCAAAATTTTAGTAGAGGGATGGCCAAGGCGAGCATGCGAGATGGAAGAGGATTGTCTAACCAAGGCAAAGGCAGAAGGGGACGAAGAGCACACAGTAGTAGGCCACACGTATAATCCATCAACACGCCTACCCTGGATCAGAGTACCCCAGTACGACAGTCCTTCACCTGAAAATCAGAAGCAGAAAACAGAACCACAACTTTGTTTTGCTTGCAAAGCTGAGAAACCGAGATTAAAGGATAGACAACTAGTGTGAGAGATAGATAACTGAGTACCATTACCAACAACTACATCATCCTAACCACTATACGGAGCATGAAGGGAGAGGTTGGCCAAATCTGTGGTAATATGATGAGAAGCTCCGGAATCAAGAATCCATCCAGATGATGTAGGGGCTGAAGTGGCGGTGTGGGCCGAGGGAGTGGAGTATGAAGGAGAGGCAGGCTGCCGAGATGGAGTGGACAAAGGTGCATAAAAACTTATCTCAGGACAGCGGCGGGCAGAGTGGCCAGGAGTGTCGCAGAGCTGACACTTGCCAAGGTAGGGTCGGGCAGCAAGAGTGGGTGATTCACGTATTATGCAACACCAAAATACACAACCGCAAGTATACGGCGTATATTGTAGCGTGATAAGTACGAGGTCGATCCCACGAAGAGGTGTAGTGTAAAAGTGTAGTTTGTTGATGTAAGTTTTAAATAGACGTGATTGAATAGTTTGAAATGTAGTAATTACCCCTAATTATCTACCCAAGTTGTCACAAGTAAACAATTAAACGAGTAATAGAGAAATCGATCAAATATCAAGCAAACCAAAGAAACGAGAAATAAACGTGTGAAACTCAAAGATGAGAAGATAGGTTCCAAGGCATTTGCAATACTTAGATATTCATTTATGATTTGTAGCTTATTCAAATGGCAATTAAGGTTGTCCTCTTATAAGGTTGACCGCTAAAGAAAAATTAATCAATCTCTCGATATAACTAATCCAAAGGAGTATGCAACATAAGTTTGTATCTCTACATTACAAATATCACACCACCTAATTTAGCTCAAAGGGTCATTCAATTCCCTCCCAATAATTAATCCTCTCTCGAGATCATAATAATACTGAGTTGCATGCTTACATACGATTAATGGAATACATCTCTCGATACTACCCCAATTAACATTAGATTAAACATATTATCATGGCCAATAATAACATGCTTCCATATGAGAATTAAGCACACAAATAAGAGACAAACACCATTTAAAGCAAGAAATTAGTTCATAAACTTCAATCCAAATATTTACAAAGCCTTAGAACCAAAAGTGTTCTAGCCAATCAACAACATAATCAAATTAACAAAACCAAATGAAATAACTAAATAAAAAGAGAGAAAAATAGAAAGCCTAGTCTAATTTATGGTGTGGAATGAAATTCCAAAGCTAATGGTGCCTCCCTTGCTTGAATTGATGAAGAATTGAAGAAGTTATGGCCAAATCAACTCCAAATGTGTGTTTGTATATGTGGAATTTTAGGAATTGGGGAAAGGTACAATTGATTTTAAGAATGTGGGCTTATATAGTGTTGGGGCAGGGTTTGAGTGCAAGAATTGCAAGTTGGTCCCTAAAAAATGGTGAAAATACTCAAAAGGCACTGAAAATGGGATGGCACGGCAGTGCACGGAGCTCGGTCGTGGTATGTGATGAGTGACTTGGATGGGGGCTCGGCCGTGCATGCTGGATTTTGGAATTTCTCGAGCTCGACCGAGCATGTACCTCGGCCGTGCCACTTCCTTGCTTCAAAAATCTGTATCGAGCGTGGCTATCTCGAGCATCAAGCTCGACCGTGGCGTGAATTTTAGTATTTTTCCGAGCTTGGCCGAGCAAGGAGCTCGGCCGTGCCTTCCTTGTTTGTTGTTTTGTGCGTATCTTTTGCTTCGGGTGTCCGATCGACTTGATTCTTTTTGCTATTCCACTCCGTTTTTTTAGACGAACCCAACGGTGCAGTCCTCTTTTTGATCCAGTGAAGTATGGTTGGTGTTTTGCTCCAAATTGCATCGTTTTTCCTACAAAATGGACAAAACACAACCTTTCCCTCATTTTGGCTCAAATCATCATAATCAATCCATAATTCAATGAAATAATCATCAAAATAAGCTTCACATGTGTATCTAAAGTGTGTAAATTCCACCCGAATCAAACCCCCCCCCCCCCAAACTTAAAATGTTGTTTGTACTCAAACAACTAAGCACTTAAAGCAATGGGGGTGGAATGATGACAATGGAATATTCAATGCAAATCACACATGCAAAGTAAGATGTGGTGAGGTCTCTTTCTCAAAGTGCTTTCTCAATGAAGGTCATAGGCTCATTATTGCAATTCACACTCATAGATCAAAGAATGCACAAGTACACAACATATGATGATGGAGAAACATAGTCCAAATGCTCAAGTTCTCTACTCACATGATAAAGTGTTTCTCTCAAACACACAAACAAATTGAGGATATGAATGCACTCAACGACCAAGTTATGCTGTGCAATCACCATAAGTTTGCCCACATTTTACTTTCTACACCACTCAAGTGTTCAACAATGTGATCAATAAGACTTAATCAAGGATGTAACATTGACTCTTTGGACAAGGTGGGATGAATTTGAGAATTGTGACTCTTCTAGTGGAGGACAAAGTTTGTTATTTTACAATTTGTGCTTTCATTTTCATAACTTATAAACTCCATCCTCACTTTTCCTTTTCTTTTTTCAAGCATTCATCACCTCATCTTTTTTGAACCAATTTTCTTTCTTTTCAAGCTTTTGGGGCTCTTTGTCCCTCTTTTCCTTTCCATTGATTTTCTTTTCATCTTTTCTTTTATCTTTTTTTTTTCAACATTTTCCAATTTCTCCTTTCACCAAAGATATTTAAGCACATGTTTATCCACTTTGTCTTTTATCCCCCACTAGATGTAGGTATCAAAGGCTCAAAAAGGCTAAGTGGTTAACATTGTAGTTTTGCCAAGAAAATGAGGAATTAGGCTCAAAGGGGCTAACTACAGAAGATTACTTCGGTTTTAGGAAATTTTGGTTAAGTGGCTCTTTAGAACAAGATGGCCTGTATCATATCACAAAGTCTCACACAATCATGCTTTCAAACAAGAACTTGGACAAGTTCTAGGATCACTAGCAATATCCTAATCCACCCTCAAATGAACTAAACCGGATTACGTGTTCGATTTATGGCTCAATTCTCACCAGTTTATTCAATAGAACTTTCACATTCATCAAATGTCCCCAAACAACAACACATCATGCATTCATGCCATCAAAGATCAATAAATATGAACACAACATGATACTACTATCCATCACCAATCATGCATACATTCAAAGCAAATAGACATCACCACAACTACTCACTATGGATTCCAAAGATTATCCATGCTCACATTTCACCATAAATCCACTACCCAACACATGATCAAAACCAACTTACACAATATAAGCATATGAAAGCAAAGTGTGTGCCGGTGCAAAATGTACACAAACGTAATGACAAAACGGTGCAAAGAGTAACAACTAATAGAAAAATAAAAGAAAAAAATAACTCCCCCAAACTTAGAATTTTACTATGTAAAAATTCTAAGTTTGGGGCTACAAGTTGTTACCTCCCTCCTTGCACATCCAATGCTCTTCAAAGATCACTATTGCACCACTTGCTTCTCCTCTCCAAAGTTGGCTTTGCTTCTTCTTCACTCTCCAAGATATGATGTCCACAATGCTCCTCATTCATACCTACAAAAGAAACTAAGCTATCAAAACTACTAAAGCAATAAAACCTTGGGTTGCCTCACAAGAAGCGCTATTTTTAATGTCCTATGCTGGACAGTTCTCCTTGAGATGATTATCAAGTCACCCCCTTATCATCATTGTGTTTGACCTTCTTTGCCCATCCAACTTTCTTAAATCCATTTAAGCATCCACTAGCTAGCCCATCCGGCTCTTCAATCATGTCATAGGAAGTTGATGCCTCATTCAACCCCAAGCTTGCACAAATAGCTTTTCTTGATTTTAGGGAGTTTTTACCCCAAACTTGGCATTCTTGCCCATCTTCAAATCACTTTCTTCCACTTTGGGGTCCTCTTTCACAAAATTGACCTTCAAATCTTCTCCCACCTTCTCCTTCATGGGCATTGGATAGTGATCTCTCTTGGGGTTCCCATATTCTCCATCCTCATCATCATAGACTTTGATGGCTCTATAAATTTTGAACAAGACTTTCTCATTGTTCACTTGAAGCTCCAACTCTCCTTTCCTCACATCAATGATAGCCCCTCCGGTTGCCAAAAACGGTCTTCCCAAGATCAACGGGATGTATTTGTCCTCCTACATATCCAAAACTACAAAGTCTACCGGAAAGATAAACTTTTCGACTTTGACCAATACATCATCTACTATACCCAATGGGTATGTCATAGATCTATCCGCCAATTGGAGGCTCATCGTAGTCGGTGTGAGCTTTCCCAAACCAAGAGTCTTAAAGATGGATAGAGGCATAAGATTTATACTAGCTCCCAAATCACATAAAGCTCTAAATGTACCTCCATCTCCAATGACGCATGACAAAGTGAAGGATCCGGGGTCCCTAAGCTTTGGAGGTAACTTAGCTTGGATTATGGAGCTACACTCTTCGGTTAAGTGCACCATCTCATACTCCACCATTTTCCTCTTGTTGGACATGATTTATTTCAAGAACTTGGAATAATGAGGAATTTGTTCAAGAGCTTCGACGATATTGATGTGGATCTTCTTGAACATCTCCACGAACTTGGAAAATTTGTTGTCCAAGCCCTTCTTCTTCAACCTTTGAGGATATGGGAGAGGCACTACATTCTTGCCTTTGTCTTGTGGAGGGATTGCCTCCTCACTCTTCTTCTCCCCTTCTTTCTTTTGGCCTTCTTCTTTGTCAACACCCTCGGGTATCATTACCATTTTCTCCTCTTGTGGCATCTTGGGCCCTTCGTAGCTTGTCCCACTTCTTAGATTTATGGCTTTGCATTGCTCCTTAGGGTTGAGCTCCGTGTTAGAGGGGAATCGACCCTGCTTGTGTTGATTTCCAACCATATTAGCAATTTGGCCCACTTGAATCTCAACGACTTTCACATCATTCTTGATTCCAATCACCTCATTTGCCAATTGACCAATTTTCTCATCTTGACTTTCAATCTTTTGCCAAGTCTTTGTCATGAAACTCTTCGTCTCTCCCATGAACTTCTTGGTTTCTCCCATAAAGGTTATGAACATCTCCTCCATGGTAAGCTTTGACGAAGACTCTTCAATCACACCATCTTGTGTATTAAAGTTCGATGGTGGTTGAATGGAATTGTGTGGGTTACCATATGAGAAATTCTCATGGTGTCTCAATTCGGGATGATATTGGTTCGGATTCGGAGGATGATAGTTCCCATGATTTTGCCTTTCGCCCCAACCTCTTTCTCTAAAATTTCGGTCTCTTTGGTTGTTCATGTAATGGGCCTCTTCGTATTGTGCATCACTTGGCTCCACTAGTGCTTTGGCCGTCATTAAGGAGATCAACTTATCCACTTTATTGGATAAAATGGCATTCTCCTCCAAATTTTGAGTAGAAGCTATCCTTCGGTTTTGCCTTCGTTCGGATGTCCATTGATTTCCATTTTTTGCCATCTCTTCCAAAAGAACATACCCTTCCTCCGTCGTCTTCCCCAATAATGATCCTCCTCCCGCCGAAGCATCCACCATTCCTCTCGTTCGGTGGTCCATTCCGTTGTAGAAGTAGCAAATAAGTTGGTCTCGTGATAAACCATGTTGTGGGCAACTTCTAATCAAATCTTTGAAACGGTCCCATGCTTCAGCTAGAGACTCATCATCATCTTGTATAAATGAAGATATTTCCCCTCGGATTTTGATATTCTTGCTTGGAGGGAAATAATTCATCAAGAATGCATCAACAAGATCATTCCAATCTTCAATGGTCCTCAAATCAAGGGAGAGGTACCATTGCTTAGCTCAGTCTCGGAGGGAGAAGGGGAATAGTTGCAATCAAATGTAATCTTGGGGAACCCGATTGATCTTAACCGTCCCACTTATCTCGAGAAATTGAGACAAGTGGAGGTTAGGATCCTCCTTGGAAAGTCCTCCAAATTGATTGTTTTGCACCATAACAATCAAGGTCAGCTTGAGCTCGAAATTGTGAGCATCCACGGGTTCTCGACCCGCTCCTCCATACGGCCTTGGAATCGGGCGAAAATGATCCCTCAAGACTCGGTGTGGGCCATTCTCCTCATTCTCAATCAGATTCTCTCTAACCCTCCGTTGAAGGTTATCTCCTACGGCCCTTTGTTGGCGGTTTCCACCATTTCCATTCGGCCCCTCAACTCCGTCTACCCCTTGATTTTTCACTTCCTCCTCGACCTCCTCTACGATCGGGTTCTCTCTTCTATTCATCTCTTCTAACTCAATTATTTTTCTCTCGGCGTTCCTTCGTCGACAATTAGCTTCAATCTCCGGGTCTAAGGACAACACTTCTTGATGGTTCCTCCTAGATCGTGTGATCATAAGCCATGTCTATCAAAAGTTCAAAAGAGAGTGAGAATTGCAAGTAAGATCAAAATAACAAACATAAATATTTTTGGGATTTTTGAAAATAAGGAAAACAAATAAAATGTCTAGACTAAAACTCTATCAACCTACACTCTAGAACTACAAAACCTCCTCGGCAACGGCGCCATAAACTTGATTCACGTATTATGCAACACCAAAATACACAACCGCAAGTATACGGCGTATATTGTAGCGTGATAAGTACGAGATCGATCCCACGAAGAGGTGTAGTGTAAAAGCGTAGTTTGTTGATGTAAGTTCTAAATAGACGTGATCGAATAGTTTGAAATGTAGTAATTACCCCTAATTATCTACTCAAGTTGTCACAAGTAAACAATTAAACGAGTAATAGAGAAATCGATCAAATATCAAGCAAACCAAAGAAACGAGAAATAAACGTATGAAACTCAAAGATGAGAAGATAGGTTCCAAGACATTTGCAATACTTAGATATTCATTTATGATTTGTAGCTTATTCAAATGGCAATTAAGGTTGTCCTCTTATAAGGTTGACCGCTAAAGAAGAATTAATCAATCTCTCGATATAACTAATCCAAAGGAGTATGCAACATAAGTTCGTATCTCTACATTACAACTATCACACCACTTAATTTAGCTCAAAGGGTCATTCAATTCCCTCCCAATAATTAATCCTCTCTCAAGATCATAATAATATTGAGTTGCATGCTTACATACGATTAATGGAATACATCTCTCGATACTACCCCAATTAACAATAGATTAAACATATTATCATGGCCAATAATAACATGCTTCCATATGAGAATTAAGCACACAAATAAGAGACAAACACCATTTAAAGCAAGAAATTAGTTCATAAACTTCAATCCAAATATTTACAAAGCCTTAGAACCAAAAGTGTTCTAGTCAATCAACAACATAATCAAATTAACAAAACCAAATGAAATAACTAAATAAAAAGATAGAGAAATAGAAAGCTTAGTCTAATTTATGGTGTGGAATGAAATTCCAAAGCTAATTGTGCCTCCCTTGCTTGAATTGATGAAGAATTGAAGAAGTTATGGCCAAATCACCTCCAAATGTGTGTTTGTATGTGTGGAATTTTAGTAATTGGGGAAAGGTACAATTGATTTTAAGAATGGGGGCTTATATAGTGTTGGGATAGGGTTTGGGTGCAAGAATTGCAAGTTGGTCCCTAAAAAATGGCGAAAATACTCAAAAGGCACCGAAAATGGGATGGCACGGCCGTGCACGGAGCTCGGCCGTGGTATGTGATGAGTGACTTGGATGGGGGCTCAGCCGAGGCCTATTAGGCCTCGGCCGTGCATGCTGGATTTTGGAATTTCTCGAGCTCGGCCGAGCATGTGCCTCGGCCGTGCCACTTCCTTGCTTCAAGCTCGACCGTGGCGTGAATTTTGGTATTTTGCCGAGCTCGGTCGAGCAAGGAGCTCGGCCGTGCCCTTCTTGTTTGTTGTTTTGTGCGTATCTTTTGCTTCGGGTGTCCGATCGACTCGATTCTTTTTTATACTCCACTCCGTTTTTCGAGACAAACCCAACGGTGCACTCCTAATTTTGATCCAATGAAGTATGCTTGGTGTTTTGCTCCAAATTCCATCGTTTTTCCTACAAAATTGACAAAACATAACCTTTCCCTCATTTTGGCTCAAATAATTATAATAAATCCATAATTCAATGAAATAATCATTAAAATAATCTTCACATGTGTATCTAAAGTGTGTAAATTCCACCCGAATCAGTGGGCGGGGTAGCGAAGAAATTCGGCTGCTGTCGAGGATGAGTAATTGGACCTGTGTACTACTGGTGCGATTGGGCACGCTGAAAGCGTGGGCGACCAGCCGATTGCCTTTGGGCCGGCGCTGCTGGAATGTTAACGACAGGTTGTGACGAGGGCGAAGACGGGCGAGCAGCGAGTTGAGCCTCCGTGCTTAAAAGCTTCTCGTGAAATTCATCAAGGAGATATGGTTGTCTCGGGCCTGAATAACATTACCCAGTTCTTTGAAGGAATCATCAAGACCATTGAGGACCTTGAGCACAAGATCTTCGGAGTCAGTAGCGGTGCCGAGATGAGAGAGTTCATCAACGACGCCCTTAATTTCGATAAAAAATCAGTGATGAATTTATCACCTTTCTGGAGATTATGAATGCGGTTTTTCAAGTCTAATATACGCGCCCTAGACGATTTACCATAGATGGACTCAAGGGTTTTCCAGGCGGCATGAGAGGTGGTGGCAATAACGATGAACGGAATCAGGGTGGGAGTAATCGAGTCAATAATAGCACTGTAGAGCAACTGGTCTTGGCGTACCTAGTGGATGGTAGTGTGAAGCGGAGTCACAGTGGTTTTGCCATCAGTAGTGATGGTAGTGTTAGTGTATACAATAAAGAAAACTTTTAGTGGACTTTTATGGATGTATATTTGATTTCCTTATTATCTGAAATAAATGATTTTTCACATTATTGCATTCTTTGTGATTACTTGTATGTCTGCTTATCTTACATTGTAGACGATGTGGTGAGTTTGTAGTCACACAGAAGATCACATTGTCAGTTCCTTGTAAGATATAAACAGTACTCACATCTGAGATTGTTCTGGACATAACTATTGGTTTAAGTTGTAGTATAAACTTGTTAGTGGCTTGTCTTGGTCATTAGTTTGTACTAGTGCGTTGTGGCGTACTGAATGGATCATAAATAAGACATGTTCTTATATTCTGACTGTTATGAAGAACTAGAGATCTTGGTGACTTTTATGATTCTTAACCCTAAGTGTGATATTTAGATGTGTGGGGTGCTTGTCTACTTATTGACATTAGGGCACCGTGTCCTGGACCTCCAGACTGATGACGTCCTCTTGAGAAAACTCATAAATGATTGTCGTACTAAACCCTACAGGTGGATTTAATCTGTACGACAATGAGGTTGAGTGGTACTACTCAAATGAATTATAGAGATTAATTATTTAAAGAAGTCAGAAGCTTTGATTATTAATGGACGTGCGATATCTTAAACACGTGGAATTATAAAGTCTAATAGAAGCTCTGATTCAGTTCGGGATAAGACGGGAGTGCAACATTAATCCTCTAGTGGAATGAATTAATGTTCTCGGGCCAAATTATATGTTCTGGGCTGAACATAAGAGTATTTGGACCTGTAAGAAGACCAAACCCTATACCTTCTAATGGATCCCTAGTCTGGCCCATGAACTTATGGAGATTATAAATAGGAGCCTCAAGTCAGTTTTGAAACCTTAGCACACACGAAATTGAGAAAAAACGGCTAGGGTTTCAAGGAGACGAAATTAAGGCACCTTCTCCACGTTTGATAGCACGCCGTCCACCCGGTGTTGGAGCGAAGTTGGGAGATAGACTAGAAGATCTGTAGATTTGAATCAACGCCTCGATCTTCAAGGGTAACAAATCTAAACTTTATTTTAGTTGCATGTTTAGGTTTTAATTTGTTTTATACGTTTGGTACCCAACAACGAACCTAGTGACGGATCGCCTTCGTCGGCGTGTTCCAGCAGGTAGCGGATGGGAAAGGGAACGATTCATCGACATAGCGAAAGAGATCATACCCGGTTAGGAGAGTGTGAAACTGAAGGCTCCAGACAATGTAGTTGACGGAGGTAAGTTAGAGCGGGGCCTGTGATGCGGTGTTAAACGCGATCAAAGGCGTGGATCCGGACTCAAGGAGGGTGGTCCCTGCTGAGAATCAAGCAGTGACAACCTGGGGCGGTGTTGGTGTCGACATGGTTGAGAAAGAAGCCGACGACGACGATGAAGGCTTTATGTGCACGGTGGCAAGAGGCGACAATCATGATTTGTTGCGTGAGGCGGCTAAGGTATCGGTGGGAGAGAGGCCCATGAAGGTGGGGTGAAAAAAAAGGAGAGGATCGTGTAATTGAGGCGTTTACCTATTTTAGGCTTGGTTACTATATAGAGAATGAGTGGAAATATAATTTATTCATATGTAAGTGAGATATATATACAAGTATTGTATGCTAATCTATGAATATGATTCTGATGTGGGACAAACTTAATACAAGAGAGAATGCACACAAAAGAGTATATAACCTATATTCCCAATACGAGAAAGGTGGGAGTGAGTGCATGCACACTCCGTTATCCGCATCGTGGGATCCAGCTATCCACGTGAATTGAATCTCGTATTTTCAAACCTCGGGACCTGTACGGGCTTGAGCCCCTATAAGTTTAAACTTTGCGAATCTAGCTTCAGGCCTAACAACTCACCTAAAAATGTGGTAACTTCTTCAAATCAGGGCCGATCCTCATCATTAAACAATCGATTCACTTCAATTCTTGTAGGATTGGAAGTACATCATCATGAATTTATTAACAATTATCCACGTAATAATGAAGATAAATAATCAAATACACATATAATCATATTATATCTTTTACATAATTCAAAGGATATCATCAATCTCTTTTCCACGTGTCATTATTTCATAGGACGACATATTTTGTTTGTATCAGTTTCATAATAACTTTCATATGTAAGTGAACACACATATTAAGACAGTATAATAGTATTTTGCTAATTTTGTAAACCATTATGAATAAAATAAAGAAATTAGTTGATAGTGTATATGTGTGGACCAAAAAGTAATGAAGTTTAAAATTGTGGATATTATGAGTGTGAAGTTTAAAAAAAAAAATTAATTTTAAGAGTGTGAAAATTGTTGTAAGACATCCTAAATATAAAAGTATATAAGTTATTGTAGAACGGAGGAAATATTTTATAATTAAAATAATATTGTAAAAGAGAAAATACTTGATAATTAAAATAATACGGTAAAAGAGAAAAATTGGTAATTTATTATTTCAACTTTAGTTATATTTAAGGTATATCCTTTAGAAAGCTTCTCATTTACTTGTTGCACATAGATTAAGGAATATTATATGTTTAATAGAATGTTGAGGTAGAAAGATTGGAAAAATAAAAGATACAAAAAGGACTTGAAATAGATAGTGGGGCATTGAAGTAGAAAGAGATAGAAAAGAGAAAAAGTAGATGGAAGTTAGAAAAAAAAAGTAAAGTATAGAACGCCCAAAATGATGTTGGAAAAAATGGTAGAAAGAGATAGTTGAATATTGATAAAAAATGAAAATTAGCAACATAGTATAGAACGCCCAAAATGATGTTGGAAAAAATGGTAGAAAGAGATAGTTGAATATTGATAAAAAATGAAAATTAGCAACATAGTATAGAACGCCCAAAATGATGTTGGAAAAAATGGTGTAACTGTGTAGACGTCGGAGATGACTTATGCATGACTGATTCATTACGAATGAAAGTCGAGGCTAGAGTTTGATTCTATCTCCGTAAGATGTTATTTCTCCGTACTTCGGTGCCAGATCATGTCAACTGTCCCCAAGATACAATGACTTTAGAGCCTTCCGCCTGTTACACTACGAAACAGAAGCTATCGACGAATCGCAAACAAGTATCCGGAACTTTCGACTCAATTCTTATGCAGTAACTACAACTCTAAAATGCTAAGGATGCATATGTAGTTTTAACTTAAGTTTCGAAACTCTTTTTACCAAAACAATTTGTTGGTCCTTGGTGGAGTATAACACAAGTGTATGGGGGGGGGGGGGAATGCACTTGTGGCATGCACTTGTGTATGCAAATTCTTTTTCTTTTTGACAAACTGGTCTTATCAGGCAAGTTGTCTCACAACTGGCCTGAGTGTGAACTTTGATAGATACTTGTCCTACTGATTACTATTGAGTGATCAGTTGGCTAAATATCTAAAAGAGTTGCTAAGTGCGGAATGTGGTTGGCCTTTGACTAAAGAAATACTCCAAGTTAATTTCTGAAAAGATACAGATAAACAGGGACTTTGTCCAAAACAGATTTTCTCACTTACTAAGTTATGTTTCTTTAAAATATGTTTGAATGTAAGTGAAATAAAGAATGCAGTAAGTAAATGACACACAAGTTTATAGTGGTTCAGAGACTCAAGCTCCTACATCCACTTTCCCTGATTGAACAGGATAATTCCTTCTCAATGGAATTAGCTTGTTTTATAGTGCCAAGGTGTACTGATCAACAACACTCTCTTAGTGTTTTGATCCCTAGGAAACCTGAGCCCTAGTGCTCAATCTCTCTGAGTTAAGACTGTGTTTCACACTAACAGTCCTTAACTCCTCACTTCTACAACAAACTCTCTCTTCACTAAATGAGATAAGGGTTTGAGGTTTGGTTCCAACTAGTAGAGATATCCTTTACAATAAGAACAGTGTAAAGGCTTAGGATATCTCAATGCTAAGCTTTGGATGTTTACAAAGATTGGCTTAGCTAAAAGAAGTGATTCAGGAAACTTGGAATTCTAGAGAACAGCTTGGTTTCCTTTGAAAGCTTGATGATAGTTTGATAGCTTGTAGTTGGATCATTGAATCCCTTGATCACTTCTGTATTTATAGGCAAATTTGAGCAGCTAACCGTTGGAGGGATAGCAATTCAAACTTGTCTATTTGCAGCACCATTGAAACGGCTATGAAGCTTGGCATCCTTATATCAACTGTGTAAAAGGCCTCTTCAATGGTTGCTTGAATGAATGTGTTGACTTCTGAAAAATGCGGCTGAGATGACTTGTGTCAGTTTCTAAATATGCACATTTCCCAAGGTTGATTTGTGGCAGAAGCTATACTCAACCAACGGTCAGATGGGACAAGCTCCCTGAATATTCCTGCTGCAATTGAGAATATTCCAACATTCATTCAATGCTTCACTCTTTAATGCTTCAAGTCTTCAATGCTTGGTTCAGGCATGATTGGCAATAAATGCTTCATTGAATGTGTCTTTTGGACTTTGACATTCAATGCTCTTGATCATTTGTACTTCAACTGTCTTGATCATTTGCATTTATGAGCATTGCTTTACTGCTCTTGATCTCTTCAGCTAAGTTGTCCACTTGGTCAGTCTGTCTTGAAGGTTCAGCAGCTTTGTCCTAAAGACTTATCAAGCTGCCTAACATTCCAGCTTTGGACAACTATCCTGAACACTAAAATCTCACAACATTCCTGAGATTTTTCTCTTAAGCAATCTACATCTTCAAGTGTACTGAGACACCTTACCTGAACTAGACTTGAGCTTATCTCAACTAATCTGAACATCATCAATCAGGGGTTTTGGTATCTAGATCAAAATCATTTTATTCCCAACAATTTCCCCCTTTTTGATGATGCCAAAACCTATTACAAAGGGAACTTGACTTATACTATACTTTACCTTCAGGGAGAGTGAACTGGTCAACTTGCCTGAAAGAGACTGTTAGCACAATAAATCAAGTATATATGTCATGATAGGTTAGTTGAGATAATGAGTTGTTATCTCTTGATAGAAACATAGTGATCCTTTTATATAAGTGATAGAGCATTACAGAGCTGAAAATTAAAAAGGATTCACTAGTCTAGAACTGCAAAATAGCAACAATCATAAAAATCATAACAACAAATAGGGAAAAAAGTGAACTTATCCATCACAGAGTTCCATCATCTTGAGGAGCAATGCCATACTGAGCCCATACTCTTTTCTTCAGTTCCCAGATCTCTTTGTTGGTTCCTTTAGGGCCAGGCTTCAGCTTCTCCATCCTCATGATGTTGATGAATTCTTCAAGTATCTTTCCCTCATCAATTAGGTTCCCATTGAACTTAGGAGGCATGTACAGAATGGGACCAGGGGCCTTGAATTCAATTCTGGCCATCTCAGCTGCTGCAAACAGCTTCTGGTAGAGGTCCCTATGGTTCTCAAACATAAACTGCACAAATACTTCATCTACACTCTCTTCAAGCCACTTTCCAATGACATAAAAGTCATATACAAAACTTCTCTTGGCCTCCTCCCATGCATCATTTAGTGAGATTGGAACCCACTTATCATGGTGAGGGTACTGAGTGTCCCATCTTTGCAGCATTTGAGGTTTAAGTTTTCTGTAAGAGGCCCTCCTTCTTGGAGCTTTGAAGTTTGCCCTTCTTCCATCTCTTGCCTTGTTGGCCTCAACCAACTGATCCATTCTTTCTTAGCTCTTAGAAGAGCTAGCTTCTCCTGTGTTTCTGGATCCTTTCCAAATCCTTCTTCAAACAGCTTAGAAGGATCATCAGCAAGCTTGGGCACAACCACTTCAGGCTCTCTGTCCTGTACTTCCTCTTCAACTTCTTCTTCAATGGCAGGCAACTTGGCTGCTTTCTTCAACCTCTTTGATTGCCTTACTGGAGTAGATTCCTCAGACTGAAATTCTGAAGGCAAAGTCAGGCTGGTTGGGAATTCATTGAAGGCTTGCAATTCCTTCCTTTTTCTTTCAAATGACCTTGTCACCTTCCCCCTTACTTCAGCAACCTTCTCTTTGGGTTCAAGTCCTGCTGACTCACCACCAGGCCTTTGTTGCTTCCTTGCCTGACTTTCCATTGCAGACATCATGGACTCTTTGACAGCAATTTGAATCTGTTCTTCCTCAGTCAAGTCTACAATGTTCATTGGGCCTTTGCCTTTCCCAATGTCTTCTACTGCCTCTTCCTCAATCTCAGGGACCTTCTCCTTTCCTTTGGATTCACCAATAACCAAGGTTCCCTTTGCCCTAGCTCTCTCTCTTTCCCCCTTTTTGGCATTATCAAAACACTGGGGCTTCAAGTCACTTATAGTGACAGAGAGATGTGAGTGAGCATGAGTGAGGGACTTCAACTCCTGTAGTAGGTAAACATTCTCATCATGAATGTTCTGCATTTTGTCATCTGCCATGCTCAAGAATGTGTGGACAGGTTTCATCTTTTGAGCAACAATGGCATCTAAAGTGGCTTTCAGTGATTGATCAAGTTTGGCCTGAAGTTGATCAGTGAGGTTGGCCACAACTTGATCAGACACTTTGGCCATCAGTTCAACAGTGAACTTTTCTGCAGCTTCTTTCACCATTGCAGCTTTCAACTCTTCAGCTTTCTTTCTTTGTGCAGCAGTCCTTTGCCTTAAGGCATCTTTGATTGTCCTTCTCAAGGCTCTCACATTATGCTTGTATAGAACTTTGAGACCTTGCTGCTCCTTCTGCACAGATTTTGTGAACTTGACCATCTCTTCCTTTGCCTTTGTTACCTCTGTTGAAACTGTTTGCAGTCCAGTTTCAACACCACAGATTCTTGCATCCAGTGTTGGCAAGATTATTTCCTCTGAGCCAGTTAGCCTCATCTCCACAGAGGCTAGAGTCTTTCCTTGGCCATCTAGAGTATCAATTGTTGCTGCATGTGCCTTACCAACTTCCCTTACCAAAGTATCCAACTTCTCTGACTGTTCTTCAATGATAGTTGCAGTTTGAGTAGCAATCTGAAAGCCTGCTTCAGTGGTGTTGGCTTGCTCAAAATACATCTTGTTCAATGTGGATACATTGGCTGAAACTGCTTCAAGGTCAATATCAGTATTGACTGGTATATCAGTAAGGGAGGCATCTGCAAAAATTTGTTCAATGGTAACAGCTACAGAATCTGCAAAACTAAGAGTGTGAGTAAAAACTCCCTCAACACCCTCATTCTTTTTATCTCCCATAAGGCCTGATACATCAGCACCTTCTCTCTCTTTTTCAACTAAATTCTTTTCTTCATTTTCAGTAGATAAGCTCACATTCTCTGGAGAATCAGGCCTCCTTTCACCAAGGGATTCATCAAGTTCAGATTTGACTTGAAGAATAGCCTGACTCTCATATTGGGCTACACCCAGTATTTCTACTTCATCTCCCTCTTTTTGTGGTGCACTCAAGGAACCTGTAATCACACAATCCTCACCATCATCTCCCTCTGAGTTTTCACCACTATTTGCCTTTTCAACTCCTTCTTTTCCTAATCCTGACACCTCCATATCCTCAACAGGATCCACAGAGGGCAGTTGTTGGGAGATCACAGTGCTTGGGCATCCCAAGGCCACTGAGTCATCCTGAATGACTAAAGGCTGGTCAATGTCCAACTTTCCTGACATTGATGAGGCTTTAGCCAAACTAGCTTCTCCCATGGAAGTCTCAACATTGTCAAGCTGTGCCTCAGGTTCAAGAGAACCATCCTTGGCCAATGCATCTTGGACTAAGTCACCATCTTTGGTTAACTCCTCTGAATGAGCAGAGTCCTTTTCAGAATGATAAGTCAAGTAATGTACCTGAGCAGAGTTGAGGCCTGGAGGGTTGGGATTGGTGTTATCATCATCATCATCATTATCATCATCAGATGGACTATCAGGGTGCCTGAGTCCCTGTGCAATTCTTTCTCTCTCAGCTAGCACCTTCTCATGAACAATGGTGCAGAACAAGGCCTCAGTGGTCAACACACTGGATTTCTTCACATTTGCAAAGTTCAAGAGCCTGTTCTCTTCAGCCTGCCACCAGCTTGCTCCTTTATCCTGAATAGCTTGAGCTATTTCTACCATAGTTCTATCCTTGATCTCAACAAGAGCTCTGAGATCATAGAACTGTTGTTGCAGCCTAGAATAGTCCTTCAACCCTGGATATAGTTCATCCACATTAGCCTTGGCAATCTGCCTTAGCATCCCCTCATAAGTGTATTCTTCACCACTTTCATCTTCAGAGGAGTTGGCTTGAGATTCAGGAGGGTTGGATTGGGATTCAGGTAGGCTTGACTGGATTTCAGGTAGGTTGGGTTCAGAAGGGTTAGAGCTTAGAACAAGTTGGGATTCAGGTGCTTTTGAGAGCAAAGTTCCTGAAGAGGTAATTGGAATGGCTGGAATGGGTGGGAGAGAAACTTGATCCCCTTCTTGAAGGACAGTTTCAAGAAGTTTTGTATAAGAGAGAAGTCTTGGATCAAGTGGGGAAAAAGGTCTATCCTCAAGATTGACCAAGTCTGCCAGCACATCAATACCTGCTCTATCTGGGGCACCTTCAGGAGAGTAAACTTTCTTGGCAATGATTGGGGCATCTTCAGGAGTCTTGAACTCCTCTTCTTCATGCCTTGATGGGGATATTCTTTCTGATTGAATATCAGGAGAGTTGGCTTCAGGGCTGTTGGGCTTTGATTTGGACTTGGAGTTAGACCTACTAGCTTGCCTAATCTCCTTGAAAAATTCTTTCTTCTTCTTCTCCTCTTCCATCAGTCTCTGCTTCTCAGAGGTTTTGATTATTCTTTTCCTCCTTTCAGATCTTTTTGGGTGGTCAAGATCTCTGAATTCTGTTACACTTTCAGGCTGTAAGGGGACAACCTCTCTGAGTTCTTCACCTTCTTCAGGGGGGTTGACTCCTTCATCAGCAACCTTCTCAATTTCCTCAGAAGTGGCTCCTCCACTTCTTGACTGACTTTCTGGGGAAGATTCTCTCATAATCTTCTTCATCTTCTTCACCTTTGGCTGAACTTTTGGTGGTTGGGCTTTCCTTTTTCTTGGAGAGGTTCTAGTTGTAGGAACAATTGCAACAACTTTCTTGGAGGCAGCCTCCTGCTTCCTCTTTTCTGTCTTAGAAGACAGCTTTCTGAACATCACCTTTTGAGCAGGAAAAGGCTTTGGTTTTGCTTGTAGGTGAGTGTAATGGGCAAATCTTTCCAAGAGTAGGCTGGCTCTTGTGCAAAACTGGAGTCTACCATCAACTACCACCTTGTGGTGTTTCACCTCCTTAAATTTGAATTTCTCATTCATCATCTTGTCCAAGATGAAGCTTTTCCAATCAAACTTGACTCTCTTCTCAGCAGAGTCAACCACAGCAGCCATTACTCTTAACTTAGGCATACTGATTTGTTCAACACTCCCAGAATGACTTAACAAACTCTTCACAACACAATCAAACAAGTGTCTAAAAACTGGCTTTAGAGTGTTCTTGTTTTGAGCACTTACTAGTTTCTTGGGTGTAAGCAGCCATGGAAGGTAGAACTCCTGATCTTCTCCTTCCTTGTAAGTTTCTGGATTTAGGCCTTCTGAAGGTAGCCCAAAGCTAGCATCCAAATCCTCTGCAGTGAAGATGATGGTGTGTTGGCTTTCTTCTTCTTCATCTTCCTCTGCATATGTGAGCTTAGTGCACACATCTCCCTTCTTGCCCTTCCATCTGAGATGGGCAAAGAATTCAGCCATGAAGGAGTTCAGGCAGGAATCTGGTTTAGTGCCTAAGAACTTTTCTAGCCCAGCCTCCCTTAGCCATTGGAGGACTTGATGAACCTCAGTGTCTAGACTATCAAAGGCAACTAGTTTTTCAAACCACAGTGAGTTTGGATTGCTGAGATAGGAGAAATCAATGTCCAAGGATGGATCATTGAAGTCTACAAGTTCTTCCCTCTTAATTTTGGGTGCCATGGATAATGAGAAATGGATAGGTTTTTGGAAAGAAGTTGCAGGTTTGAGAGATTTTGAAAAACTTAGGAGTTTGAGAAAATATGAGTGCGTGAGGAGGAAAGTAAAAATTGAGGAGTTTATATATGAATGGGATTTATTAACCGTTGGTTAATAGAATATAACAGAGGGTAATTTTGAAGAACCAATTGGATATAGTGGGGTAGTGGGCTTTCAATGGTTTGATGGAGTTTTGAATGCAAATCAATGGTCTTGATGATGGCTCAAGAATTCATGAAATCTTAATTAAGATTTTGCATTTAATGCTGATTTGCCATTTTGGGGGCAAAGATCTTCATAGTACACGCCATCCTAAAATGGCCTACTCTTAGACCAAGAAACCTTTTAAATGTCTAATTAATGCTAAAATAGCAAAAATTATCCAATTAATTCGGACAAACATCCTGAGATGTGTTTTGACTTCTCTCTTGGTCAAAACTGCCTGATTAGCTTGCCTGAGTGGGTCCCAAAATTGCTGACTGGGTCCCACTTGGACAAAGCTCCTGACCAACATTGCTGAACATCATAAAGACAACTTTGCTGAGTTTCCCTTTTTGGCTGACTGCTTCAGTGAGGTTGGTCAACTTTGCTGAAGTTCAATTTTAATGAATTTCCCCCTTCTTATGAGCTTCCTTCCTTCATTCCTCCATCTTCCCTGGATCAAGTAAGCCTAATTCAGCTGAAAGTTCCAAGAACCTTGCTTCAGCCAATGGTTTAGTCAAGATATCAGCTTTTTGCTTATCAGTGTGGATTTTGACAAGCTTGATATCTTTCTTTTCCACATGATTCCTTATGAAGTGATGCTTTATATCCACATGCTTGCATCTGGTGTGGAGCACTGGATTCTGTGAGATAGCAATTGCACTATTGTTGTCACAGAATATTGGCACTTCATTTGAGATTACTTTGTAATCTCTCAATTGTTGCCTGAGCCAAAGTATCTGAGCACAGCAACTTCCAGCTGCTACATACTCTGCTTCAGTTGTTGAAGTTGCAACTGTATTTTGCTTCTTGGAGAACCATGAGATAAGTTTGCTGCCCAAGAATTGACAAGTTCCAGAGGTGGATTTTCTGTCAATTCTACATCCTCCATAGTCTGCATCTGAATATCCAGTGAGCTCAATGTTGTCATCAGCTGGATACCATAATCCAAGATTCTCAGATCCCTTGAGATATCTTAGAATTCTCTTGGCAGCATCAAGATGGCTCTTCTTTGGATTAGCTTGAAATCTTGCACATACTCCAACTGCAAATGTGATATCAGGCCTGCTTGCAGTGAGATATAGCAAGGATCCTATGATTCCCCTGTAGTTAGTGGATTTTGTTGACTCTCCACTTTCATCAGGATCCATTTTCCAGTTAGTATTCATAGGGATTCTAACTGGTTTGCTTGTAGCACATCCAAATTTCTTGATCATGTCCCTTGTATACTTGGCCTGATTGATGAATATTCCTTTCTTTGATTGAGTGACTTGAAGTCCTAAGAAGAAATTCATCAATCCCATCATGGACATCTCAAATTTGCTTTGCATGAGTTTGGAGAACTTCTCACATAACTTCTCATTTGGAGATCCAAATATAATGTCATCCACATAGATTTGGACTAACAAAATATCATCTCCTTCACAGATTCTGAACAAGGTTCTGTCAACAGTGCCTTTGACAAAACCATGATCTAGAAGAAACTGTGATAAGGTGTCATACCAAGATCTTGGAGCTTGCTTTAAGCCATAGAGGGCTTTCTTCAATCTGTACACCTTGTCTCCTTCTTCAAATCCTGGGGGCTGTTCAACATATACTTCTTCTTTGAGCACCCCATTGAGAAATGCACTCTTCACATCCATTTGATACACCTTGAATCTCATGTGAGCTGCATATGCTAGGAAGAGTCTGATTGCCTCAAGTCTGGCCACTGGAGGAAAAGTCTCATCATAATCAATCCCTTCAGATTGACAATATCCTTTGGCCACCAGTCTTGCTTTGTTTCTCACAATGATGTCATTTTCATTTTTCTTGTTTTTGAACACCCATTTAGTTCCAATGACATCTTGATGAGTTGGCCTGTCTACCAGCTCCCAAACTTCATTTCTGGTAAACTGGTTCAGCTCCTCTTGCATGACTATGATCTAGTTGGTATCTTGTAGTGCTTCCTCAATGTCTTTTGGTTCCTGTTCTGAAAGGAAACAACAAAACAGAGCACTTTCTCCATGAAATCTTCTAGTTTTGATCCCTTCACTTGGATTACCAAGTATCAGGCTAGATGGGTGGTCTTGCAACCAAGTCCTTCTAGACCTGATCCTTTCAGGAGGATTGTCCTCATCTGAAGTTGGATCACTAGATTCATTAAATTCAGGGAAGTTAATTGAAGGATCAAGCTCAGGATCATATTCAGGGGTGTTGTCCTCATTGTCAGATAAGTTGACATTTTCATTGGTTCCCCCTTGAATATTGGATCCATTAACTACCTCAGCATTGCCTGCTTCTTCATTGGTAGTTGTTACCTGGTTTTGAACTGGGATAGGGTTAGTCAGTTCAATTTCTCCTTCAGGTTGGTTGTCTTCTGGTTGGTTGCCATCAGGTAGGTTGTCCAGTTTTTGATTTTCATGAAGTTCAGGCTGGGCAACATCTACAAATACTGTTTCCTTGCTTTGAAGCCTTAATCTGGTTGTTCTTTGTGTTATCTCATCAATATTCAGGTTTATATCCCTGAACTCATTAACAGATTCATCAAACACAACATGAGGTGTTTCTTCCACAATAAGAGTTTTGCAATTGTAAACTCTGTAAGCCTTGCTGATTTGTGAATATCCAACAAATATTCCTTCATCAGCTTTGCTATCAAAAGCTTTCAATTGCTCTTTCCCATTATTATGGATGAAACACTTACAACCAAATATGTGAAAATAAGCAACAGTGAGCAATCTACCTTTCCATATTTGATATGGGGTTTTACCTTGTCCTTTGGTGATTAAGGACCTGTTTTGAGTGTGACATGCAGTGCTAATGGCTTCAGCCCAGAACCTTTTAGGCAATTTGGATTCAGCAATCAAAGTTCTTGCTGCCTCTTTCAAGGTTCTGTTTCTTCTTTCAGCAACTCCATTTTGTTGAGGTGTTCTTGCTGCTGAAGTTTCATGAGTGATGCCATTCTTGCTGCAGTACTCATTGATGTATGAGTTTATGAATTCTGTGCCTTTGTCAGATATAATCTTGACAATGCTTAGGCCTTTTTCATTGCTCAATCTCATCATCAATTCAGGTAGCTTGACTTGGGTCTCCTTTTTGTTTAACAAGAATACTACCCAAGTGTACCTGGAAAAATCATCAACAACAACTAATGCATATTTTCTTCCATTTAAACTTATTGGGATAATTGGACCAAATAAATCCATATGCAACAGTTGAAGAACTCTCTCAGTTGAGATGACAGGTTTTCCTTTGAATGAAGCTTTGATCTGCTTTCCTTCCTGACATGGCTGGCATATGTGTTCTTTGGTGAACACTTGATTAGGCAGCCCTTTAACTAGAGAGTTTCTTGCAATCTTGTTGATGGTTTTGAAATTCAGATGATTCAATCTCTTGTGCCATAGCCAGCTTTGCTCATTTGTGCTTTTGGCAACACGACAAACTGCTTCAGGGGTTTTGCTCCAATCTACAAAATAGACATTTCCCTTTCTCACCCCTGTTAGTAGTACCTGTTGTGTTGATTTGTCTTTGATGGTACATTCATTTGGTGCAAATTCAACACAATATCCTTTATCACAAATTTGACTTATAGACATCAAATTGTATTTTAGGCCTAGGACATATGAGACATCAGTAATTTTAACATTACCAATGTTTAATGTACCATAACCTCTTGTGATTCCTTGAGAGCTGTCTCCAAAGGTTACTGAAGGACCATTCTTTTCTATGAATTCTGAGAGAAGTTCTTTGTTTCCAGTCATGTGTCTTGAGCATCCACTGTCCAAGTACCATGCTGTTTTCTTGTTGATGCTTCTCTTCTTTTTGTGGTCCTTGCAGCCCTGCAAAGTCAAAATTTAGGTACCCTTTGAGTGTTGGGTCCTAGAGGGTTAGCTGTACCTTTTGGAATCCAAATCTGCCTGATTACTCTGATTGACTCAAAGTGACTGACTTGGTTTCCATTTACATCTACATACACAGTTTGACCCTTAAATGCCTTGGGTGCCTTCTGTGTATAAGTGTTGGTCTTGTAAGGTTCAGGAGGGTTGCTGAATTTCCTTGGGACATTTCTCCTGAAGTTACTAGACTTAGGTGCAGCTTGGAAAGACCTTTGAGGAAAGGATTTTGGACAGCCTTTTCCTTTTGTCAAGAAAGGTTCAGGCTTCCTAAATGTTTTATACCTATCAGAGGGGATTGGCCTTAATCCATTCAGTTGAGGTTGCCTCTTTTGAGTTGGCCTTTTCTGAACAGATTTTGGACAACCTCTCTGATAAGGATTCAGATAGGTTGGCCTTCCATTGGTTCTACCTTTCTGACCCTCATTTCTCCTGTAAACAATGTCTTTAACCTTTTCCTTAGGTATGGGTTTAGGGACATTGTTCACTTGAGTTGGTATAAAAATTTCTTTTCCCTTATCCTTGATCAGTGGTTGATTTACTTCCAGTTCATTTTGTTGTGCCACTGATCTTACAAAAGTCATCTTAGAATTGCTGGATGAGGCAATACTAAGACCAGGTGAGGGTTCAAATGGATTATAGCCTAATCCACCCTTTTGAGCAAATGGTCTTTGAAACCCTTGAATTTCCTCTATTGCCTTAACAGATTTGTTCAAGGCAGACATTTTCATTTTTAAGCTCCCCTCACTTAATTCCAGAGTATCAAATTCACTTGAGAGATTGTTAAATTTGGCTTGAAGAGTTCTAAATTCAAAATCCTTTTTCTTTAGAGTCAGAGTTTGTTCATCAATCAGCTTTTGTTGTTCAGAGATTCTGAGAGACATTTCTCCATGTTCTCTCACAATCTGCTGATACAAATCAGATGATTTAATGTCAACCTCAGATTCAGGAAGATTTGGCATTTTAATTTTAGACCTCAACTGTTCATTTTCTCTCAGTGCCATATTGCATACTTCTTGCATTCTGGTGAAATCTTCTAACAACTTTTCAAAGTCAAGTTGGATTTCACTAGATTCATGTGTGTTAATTGAAATATTGGAAGATGAACATACCTCTTCATTTTCAAATGCCATTTGGCAGTCATCATCACTGTCACTGTTGGAGAACAGTCCATCATCAGAAGAGTAGACACTTTCTTCACTTGCTGATTCTCCAACTACCATGGCCTTCCTGTTGTTCATCCTCTTGTCTCTTTTGTTTTGCCTTTCTTTTCTTTCTTTGGCACTCAGGTCAGGACAATCATACTGAAAGTGACCCTTTTTCTGGCAGTTGTAATACACATCTTCATCATCATTTTTCTTGCTTGAGGACTCCTTCCTCCTTGATGATGATGGTTCACCTTTGCTGTATTTCTTTTTATCAGCATATCTATCTTCTTTCTTTTCATCAGAGACTTTGTCCTCTGATTTGTTATCAGGAGAACTGAATCTCCTTCTGGTTCTGTTATCTTGGTAGAACTTCTTGTATCTACCAAATCTGGAGTTCAGCTTCTCAAATCTTCTAGCCATGAGTGCCAGCTCCTCCTTCATTTCTATTTTTGACACAGATTGAGAAGATCTTTGGGTATTTTTCTTCTCTGTTTCAGTAGCTTTGAAGGCAACACCTTTGCCTGAGGAGGATGGCTCATCATGCACCTTCTTTCTGTTGAGATCAAACTCATATGCTTTGAGTTCAGAGAATACTTGCTGCATTGGCATGTTGTCAAGATTGCTGGTATTTTGCATCATGACAGAATATATGTCCCACTTTGATGTGAGACTTCTCAGAATCTTCAAAGCAACTTCTCTTTTGGCATAGAACTTTCCCAAAGAATTCATCTCATTCATAATGTCAGTGAATCTGCCATCAAGATGATCAATAGTTTCATTTGGCTCCATAGTGAATTGCTCATACTTTTGGATAGCCACTTGAAGCTTGTTTTCCTTTATCTTTTGAGTACCTTCACACATAAGTGCTAGGGTATCCCAGATCTCCTTTGCTGTGGTGCAGTGATACACTCTTCCCATCACTGCATCTGGAATAGTCTGGTACAAGGTGTTCATGGCAATGTAGTTCAGATTGTGCCTTTTTCTCTCTTCTGCTGTTAGCTCATCCTCATCTTTTGGCAACAACTCCCTTGGGTCTGCTTTTTGAGCATCAGTGACCTTGGGATTGAGCTTGGTGAAGGTGAATGGTCCTCTAGTGATGACTTTGAGCATTTCATCATGCTGGCAGGCAAGATGTGCTCCCATCCTGATTTTCCAGAAATCATAATTCTCAATTGAGAACATTGGCAGTTTGTGATGAGAAATATGATTGACTTGGTTTGGACCCATGTTGTTGGTGGTGTTGGCAGCATCTCCTGGAACTGCATTGTTAGCCATTCTTATACAGATAGACAAAGGAAAATACAAGTAGATTTTTCAGAAATTTGGATCAGTTCAGTGACCGCAGAAATAATGTGAGTTTTTGAAATTCAATTTGAATGTTCAGCAGCAGTGGTCTTTGAACCCCTGCTCTGATACCACTTGTTGGTCCTTGGTGGAGTATAACACAAGTGTATGGGGGGGGGGGGAATGCACTTGTGTATGCAAATTCTTTTTCTTTTTGACAAACTGGTCTTATCAGGCAAGTTGTCTCACAACTGGCCTGAGTGTGAACTTTGATAGATACTTGTCCTACTGATTACTATTGAGTGATCAGTTGGCTAAATATCTAAAAGAGTTGCTAAGTGCGGAATGTGGTTGGCCTTTGACTAAAGAAATACTCCAAGTTAATTTCTGAAAAGATACAGATAATCAGGGACTTTGTCCAAAACAGATTTTCTCACTTACTAAGTTATGTTTCTTTAAAATATGTTTGAATGTAAGTGAAATAAAGAATGCAGTAAGTAAATGACACACAAGTTTATAGTGGTTCAGAGACTCAAGCTCCTACATCCACTTTCCCTGATTGAACAGGATAATTCCTTCTCAATGGAATTAGCTTGTTTTATAGTGCCAAGGTGTACTGATCAACAACACTCTCTTAGTGTTTTGATCCCTAGGAAACCTGAGTCCTAGTGCTCAATCTCTCTGAGTTAAGACTGTGTTTCACACTAACAGTCCTTAACTCCTCACTTCTACAACAAACTCTCTCTTCACTAAATGAGATAAGGGTTTGAGGTTTGGTTCCAACTAGTAGAGATATACTTTACAATAAGAACAGTGTAAAGGCTTAGGATATCTCAATGCTAAGCTTTGGATGTTTACAAAGATTGGCTTAGCTAAAAGAAGTGATTCAGGAAACTTGGAATTCTAGAGAACAGCTTGGTTTCCTTTGAAAGCTTGATGATAGTTTGATAGCTTGTAGTTGGATCATTGAATCCCTTGATCACTTCTGTATTTATAGGCAAATTTGAGCAGCCAACCGTTGGAGGGATAGCAATTCAAACTTGTCTATTTGCAGCACCATTGAAACGGCTATGAAGCTTGGCATCCTTTTATCCACTGTGTAAAAGGCCTCTTCAATGGTTGCTTGAATGAATGTGTTGACTTCTGAAAAATGCGGCTGAGATGACTTGTGTCAGTTTCTAAATATGCACATTTCCCAAGGTTGATTTGTGGCAGAAGCTATACTCAACCAACGGTCAGATGGGACAAGCTCCCTGAATATTCCTGCTGCAATTGAGAATATTCCAACATTCATTCAATGCTTCACTCTTTAATGCTTCAAGTCTTCAATGCTTGGTTCAGGCATGATTGACAATAAATGCTTCATTGAATGTGTCTTTTGGACTTTGACATTCAATGCTCTTGATCATTTGTACTTCAACTGTCTTGATCATTTGCATTTATGAGCATTGCTTTACTGCTCTTGATCTCTTCAGCTAAGTTGTCCACTTGGTCAGTCTGTCTTGAAGGTTCAGCAGCTTTGTCCTAAAGACTTATCAAGCTGCCTAACATTCCAGCTTTTGACAACTATCCTGAACATTAAAATCTCACAACATTCCTGAGATTTTTCTCTTAAGCAATCTACATCTTCAAGTGTACTGAGACACCTTGCCTGAACTAGACTTGAGCTTATCTCAACTAATCTGAACATCATCAATCAGGGGTTTTGGTATCTAGATCAAAATCATTTTATTCCCAACACAATTCTCATTAAATGTTCGAATTATTCCAATGAATGAAATGACCAATATAGGAGGATTTATTTGTAAACCTTCCATCCATTACACTACGAAACAAAAGTTATCAATGAATCACAAACAAGTATCCAAATTTTTTTGGACATTTATACTAGAAGGAGTACCAAGACAGCACGTACACCTTGTCTCCGAGCTCTCTAAAGTACGAAATTTGGAGTCCTAAAAAAATTCTTAAATAATTTGAGCAAACTAACTTAAAAGGCTTGATTTCTTGTCCATAATCTGGTGTAAAAATATATGTTCATGTTAATGCTGAAAATTTTAGGAAAAACTAATACTCCCTTTTTTCCTCATTAAATTTTGCATTTTGTCATTTTTTGAGCATTTTCTATTTTACTAGATTACTTTTTCTTTTTTTAACCATGTTTTATTAGATTACTTATTTATTAGAAATGAAGTAGCTTTATGAATAATAATAATTATAATAATAATAATAATAATAATAATAATAATAATAATAATAAATAAGAGAGAGGGGAGAGATTCTCTCTCTAGAGTTGCTTCTCCCCTACTCAATCGGATAGTTCGGTCTCCGCCGCTCGTCGCCGCCGTTCCGTTTCTTCCGCTGATTCATCGGGGCAATCGTCCTTTCGTCTTCTTTCTTCCATTTGTTCGTCGTCGGTCAGTTGCCACCTTCTGCTTTCTTCTTTTTTCAGATTTTGCATGATTTAGGTAGTAGATCTTCAGATCTACTTTTTTCCTCGGAAGATCTCGTAGCCGCCGCCGTCACCGGCCTTTGCCGCCGCCGTATTTCTTCCCCTTTTATGTAGTGTTCTTCGTCTGTTGTTAGGATCAACGTTTAAAGTATCCCTAACGGAGTCACGGTGACCGTTTGGATACTTTTCTCGTTGATCCCCTTTTCTGTTTTTTAGTTAGTTTTATGGTGCTTTACTAGTATAGATGTTTAGATTTTGAATCTTTTAGTTTTTGCTTGCTGGGTTTCTGTTGCCCCTTGTGGTGCGTGCTCTTCTCCTTTATGACTCGTTGTGGTTGTGGGATTTGTTTTGGAAGTGGGGCTCTTCTGAGATGGACTCGAGAGTCTTGGGATCTGGTATTTGGGTTCGGGTATTTGGTGAAACTTTGTCTTTTTATTTGTCTTCTTTTCTTGATTTGAGAACACATTAGTGTGGGGTTGTCTCGGGTTAAAGGCTGAAGACCTGGACGTTTTTAAGGCAAATGGACACTCGTTTTTTCTCTTCACACGATTGGAGGGGACAATGATACTCACAGTGGTTTGAAGATCAAGATCTTGCTCGTGAAGTTTTATCTTATTTTGTTATGATCTTGTTAATCACGTAAACCTTCCTAAAAAAAAAAATGAAGTAGCTTTATCACTTTATTTAAATTAATATTATCTCCATTCTTTTAAAAGTTACTCATTTTATTATTTTTATGTCTTTTCAAAAGTTATCAATTTCTTTTTTTTTTTTTTGAAAAACTCCACTATCACTCTCGGTCTTTTGTGTTTCCTATCTCTCCACCCTTTTTCTTTTCTATATCTCTCTACCATTATACATATAATAGTATATTCTTTAATCAATGTGCAAATAACAAATGAATAACTTTTGGTGGAACAAAGAGAGTATCAAATATATTATTTACTCGCCAAATTCTTGTATGTTTCTGAGTACATGGTGTACTCTAGGCCCATGTGTAGCCCTACCCTACCCAATGCTTTTACTCGGCCCAATTTTTGCGACCCGACCCGCAGCCCAGTAGACTTTGACCAGTCAAATGTTGACCGTTGACCAGTCAACGGTCAAACTTTGACTTTTTTTTTCGATTTTTTTTTTCGGTTTTTTTTTTTTTTTGAAAAAGTGTATGTTATTATAACTAAAAAGTGTATCTTTGTTTTTTTAATTAAAAGTGTATGTTACTATATTAAAAAGTGCAACATTGTTTTTAATGAAAAGTGTATGTTATTATAATTGAAAAGTGTATGATATTATAACTGAAAAGTGTAAGTTATATATTAAAGAAAAATGTATGTTATTATAACTACAAAGTGTATGATCTATTAATGAACAGTGTATGTTTTATTAATGAAAAATGTATGTTATTATAACTGCAAAGTGTATGATCTGTTTAATGAAAAATGTATGTTCTATTAATGAAAAGTGTAAGTTATATATTAATGAAAAATGTATATTATTATAATTGAAAAATGTATGATATTATAACTGAAAAGTGTATGCTAATGATACACCTTTATAATCTAAATAAACTGTTCCTAATTTTTTTTTTAAATGTTATTAATTTCACTCATTTTTTTATTTATTCTTGCACTTTTATGACAATTAAAATACACATTTTGGTTATTAGTATTTGCACTTGTATAATCTACATAAACTGTTCCTAATTTTTTGAAAAACATTGTTATTAATTTGACACATTTTATTATTTAAACTTGCACTTTTATGACTATCAATGATACACCTTTTGGTTATGCTAATGATACACCTTTATAATCTAAATAAACTGTTCCTAATTTTTTTTTTAAATGTTATTAATTTCACTCATTTTTTTATTTATTCTTGCACTTTTATGACAATTAAAATACACATTTTGGTTATTAGTATTTGCACTTGTATAATCTACATAAACTGCTCCTAATTTTTTGAAAAACATTGTTATTAATTTGACACATTTTATTATTTAAACTTGCACTTTTATGACTATCAATGATACACCTTTTGGTTATTAGTCTTGCACTTTTATAATCTAGATAAACTGTTCCTAATTTTTTTTAAAAAAATTGTTATTAATTTCACAAATTTTATTATTTAATCTTGCACTTTTATGACTATCAATGATACACCTTTTGATTATTAGTGTTGCACTTTTATAATCTATATAAACGAGTGCTAAAATATTTATTAGGTGCGAAAAAAAAAAAAAACAGATGATAAAATAAAATTAAATTCAAAATTTGTTATAGTTGGAAATCAAACGCATGACCTTATGGTAAATAACTCAAGGAAGGCGACCACTAGGCTATAATGGCTAGTTGGTATATATGCGTGGAATATATTATTTATCCACCTAAGTAGGGCTGCAAGTGGACTCAAGTACACCGTATACTTGAGTACACAGCAACCCTACCCTATTTACTCTATCTATTTTATCACTTTAAATAATAGTATTAAACAACTTTTACATTAAAATCTGCTATTGAGTCAAATGAGTAGCTAGTCAAGTAAAAAAGCGGAGAAAGTATAAAATTATACTAATTGTTACTTATTTTTTTCCTTTCTATCTTTATAATTTTTACTAACAATTTCACATAAAATATTACTCCATCTGCCCCAATTTAGAATTAACATTTGCAGAAAATAGATGTCCCAAATCAAATTCAATATTTTCTTATTTAACAAAATAAAACTTTATCACTTTAAACTATACTCTACAAACATCTCAAAATTAATCACATGTCATTACTTTATTACTCACAATATTTTATTATTTACTTTATTATTAAAAAGACTTTCATACCCTTCACTTTATCTCTTTTAATACTAATAAACAACTCAACTCTCACATTAATCACATGTCATTACTTTATTACTCACAATATTTTATTATTTACTTATTATTAAAAAGACTTTCATACCCTCGACTTCATCTCTTTTAATACTAATAAACAACTCAACTCTCACATTAAACTATGCATTAACAGTAAAGGGCATGTTTTTTTTGGAACTCACACGTCCGGACGTGGGACGTAACATGCATCTCCCATCTTGTTCTAGTTCAAAATTTCACATCCCGATTTCACCATCCAATTTCATCCACCCCTAAAAACGCTCATATATTCTACTAGCTATGACAATAATACAACACAATTCACTCTTACATAATTGACTTGACATAAAGTTACATCTTACCCTACACAACATCCCAAAACAAACATACACAATCATTATTCATCAACATTTTTCCATCAGAATTTCTCCATCCTACATAATTCCAAAATAAATATTGCCAAAATATATTTTTAAAAACCCGTAATGTAAAATTTAAAGTGGGACGAAGAAAGTTTAATATTTACAGTCCACACATCAAAGGATACATAAAAGAAAGGAATTAAATTAAAGTTGGCCTTACTTGCTACTAGAAACTAAATTAATTTGAGAATATGAGCGTATGCAGCAGCCGCCGCAAGCTTGTTGATAATCTCAGTTGGATGATAATTATCATAGAAAAAGTGTATGCGTCTGAAAGTACATGGGCTTTGTCCTGCGATGCACTGCCCCGTACTTTCAGACACTTTGCAACATGGTTCTATAAGAAATTTTATTCCAAGTTCAGCCAGTTGTGTTGGATCCAATGCTTCCACGCTTATGTTTACAACTTCTGCATCTGTATGATTCTTATTCAACTCACCCACCATCACGTTCAGATTCTCGTTAAACAACTGAACGGCGTCGTTTATCGAATCTCGGCACCCGATTATTCCTTCACTGCCCTTTTGTATTTCTGCCGGGATGCACCCCAATTGGCCAAGTCCAGACACAGATACTTTTCTTGCACCAAGCTCGTACAGTGTCTGGACAATAAGGGTGAAACGTGCAGATTAATATAAGTGAAACGACGTACAGTTTAATATAACTGAAACGTGACGAGTGCATGGATCTACGTGCATATAAGACTTGGTGTGTATAAGGGTGGATAAATACACTCTTGTTATACACCCTTTAGATTTATTCACTCCAGGTTTATCTTTACTAAGCTAGTTAGTTAGACAGTTAATTAGTTGGTTTAGATTAGCAGTTACTCATTAGCATATTAAATAGGCTAACACTCTGTTTCTTCTTCATAAGATGAATTCATCACTTGTAAACACATTCATACTTTGTATTCCTCCAAAAGTATAATTCAGAAGATGTTTTGATTCTTCATCTCAATATGGTATCAGTTTCGTGTGGAAATTGATAGACCATTCGATCTTGCCGCCTGTGTTTCACTATCTTCGATTCTCATATCGATTCCTTTTTCCCCCTTTTTGAATTTAAGGGCTCATCGGATTTTTTTTTCCGACCTTCCTCTGATCGGCCTCGCCTCCGTCTTGTTCGCTGCTCACTATTGCACCCATGGCACCAACAGTCACCGATCCCGACTCCCTTGATCCGGATTCTCTCCACTGGCCCTCCACCAAAACGACAATCCGGCGGTCTCCATCGTCCTCGAGCCTCTCAACGGCACCAACTACATTTCTTGGAGCCATGCCCTTAAGCGGAGCCTCAGCGTGAAGAACAAAGCTCGCTTGATCGATGGATCTCTAACAATTCCATCAGAAGAGGAGGACCCGTCCACACATGCCGCTTGGGTTAGGGCCAATTACCTGGTTTTGGTATGGATTCTGAACTCTATTTCTCCTGATATTAAGAGAACATTAGAGTACTTTTCTCTTGCTAAAGATGTATGGGACGAATTGGTTATTCGATATGCTCTTTCTGATGGAACTAGGGTCTACCATTTAGAAAAATCTCTAAGTACGATTTCTCAGGGCTCTCAGTCCCTTGTTAGTTACTATAATCAATTTAAAGCTTTGTGGGTAAACTTCTTTACTTAACTGTCACAAGGCCTGACATTTCATATGCTATTCAAACTCTTAGTCAATACATGCAATCTCCTACTGTGGCTCATTTGACTGCTGTTCATAGGGTTTTAAGATATCTTAAGAGTAATCCTGGTAATGGTGTTTTTTATCCTAAAGATATCCCTTTGAAAATACATGCTTTTTCTGATTCTGATTGGGCTAGATGCATTGAAACAAGGAGAAGTATCACTGGTTTTAGTATTTTTCTTGGTTCTTCTCTAATCTCTTGGAAATCCAAGAAACAATCTACTGTGAGCAGGTCTTCTGCAGAGGCTGAGTATAGAGCCTTGGCCTCCACCACTTGTGAGTTACAATGGATACACTACATCCTTGCTGATTTGGGTGTTCAACTTTCACAACCTTCAACCATGTACACTGATAGCAAAAGTGCCTTCTCCATTGCCCATAATCCATGCTTGCATCAAAGGACAAAACACATTTCCTTGGATTTTCACTTCACAAGGGAGAAGATTCAAGCTGGCCTCTTCACTCTTGTTCACATCCCTACAACTGAAAACTTGGCTGATATCCTCACCAAACCATTGTCTCCTGCTGAATTTTCCAGTCATAAGGCCAAAATGGGCCTGTTGGACATTCACTCCCATTTTGAGGGGGGGTATAAGGGTGGATAAATACACTCTTGTTATACACCCTTTAGATTTATTCACTCCAGGTTTATCTTTACTAAGCTAGTTAGTTAGACAGTTAATTAGTTGGTTTAGATTAGCAGTTACTCATTAGCATATTAAATAGGCTAACACTCTGTTTCTTCTTCATAAGATGAATTCTCACTTGTAAACACATTCATACTTTGTATTCCTCCAAAAGTATAATTCAGAAGATGTTTTGATTCTTCATCTCAATAGTGCCAAAATTAAAATTTTCTGTACCATAATGGTGTAACATCTTATATTACGTTTACGTCATTGTAAATGTATTGACACGTAAGACTAATTATATGGTTAAGGAAAAAAAATACTTCTGTCATGTGATTACTTGTACACTTTCTTTATTGGTATGTCCCACTCTTAATATGGAAAAATTTCATAAAATTAATACCCTCTCAACGTCATTTTATTTTTAAGATTATCACTATTTTATTACATACATTTATTTTACACCTCACCAAATCACCTAAAATACTCCTCACTTTATCTTACATCATCATTCATCAACTGCTAAATTCTCTTTTTTTTTAAAAGTGTGCCGGTCAAACCTTGCAAGTCATCCCAGGACGAGGGAGTAGTGTTTTTTGTCTTGTAAGTTACGTACCTTTATTATTTTTTGGTTTTTAGAATAATCTACTTTTATGAATTGAAAATAGTCATGTAACATTTAATTGTTCGACATTAATTTTAGTCAAATAGCTAGCCAATAGTAGTAGGTGAAACATCTAGTTGATGTTGACAACCAATCACTACAAAAAAATATGAGATTTAGAGATGTATTAAATACTATAAAAACGGTCTCTAAACAGGTTGGGAACGGATTTTGAAACCATTTTATATCCGTTCCTAATCACATGGTATCTAATGTTAGGTAAGGTTTTGTAAATACCGTTTCTAATAAGGGACATATTTGAAACTGTTTTTTTTTTCTTCGTATTTAAACGATGAACGACCCGTTTTACATCCGGGTCAAGAATCTGTTTCAAATTTCGTTTCTAATTAAAAATGACGTTTTGCCGTCTCTAAATCCGCAGCTTACACCCACCAACCCGAACCTAGAACCACACCCACCGACCGAACCGTCCCCCATACCCACACCACCCTCTCCCCACTTATTTAAATGATAATTTATTTGGTTTATGTGCAATGAATGCCCGCCACTTTGATGTTTGATTTATCCATGTAAGAGGGTCTGATCAATAATTCAAATGTTTTAAATCTCTAACTTGTATGAAACAGAGATGGTAAGTAATGTACTGACCTTAAGGTGGAGAGAGTATTGTTGAGCTAAGAGTGTAGCATATCTTTGTGGTGTATACTTAGTGCTTGTTTGATAATTGTCTGGCATAAAGTAGTTGTTTAGGTAATCATTGCTTCCAATTACAAAATAGTACAAACATTTACTCAGATGCGTTTTCGCTAAACTCTCGTTTCCAAACGATTGAGAAAGCCGTGATATTGTCAGCTTGTGATTTTGCAACTGTCTTTCCAAGCTTATATTCTCACCCTGCACCAACAATACTAGTTAAGTATACACTAACTTTAACTGAAACATGTAATTTAATATAACCGTATAGTATGTTTATATAGACAATAAATGAAATGTAACACTAGTTTTAATTGAAACATGACACTAACTTTAATTGAAATGTGGCGAGTGCACAAATGTATTAGATGCATATGAGATTTTTTGTTTTATTATCTAAACCTTAATTTAACTTTTCTATCTACCATTCAACACAAACTATTATCTAAAACCTTAATTTAATTTAGCTTATAGTTAAGGTAAAAAAAGAATTGTGAATTTATTTCTAATTTTTTAAAATAAGATAAGAAAGAAAAAGAACAAATATTACCAGATGCTTTCCAGTTTCATCCAGAATTCCTGCTGATCCAGAGGCATAATTCACACCATTGTTTATTTTATCGCCTTGCGCCGTCGCAAAGGGTGGAATGTAAGTGTCGAAACCAAGAAGTTGAGCTGCAATCGTGAGTTCTATTAGACAATAAAATGTAGACCGTATAAAAGAAAAGAAACGTAGGACCATAAATTAATCGTCAGTTCAATTAGTACTAGCTATCCATGAAAAATAAAGCTTTATAACTATGAAAAATAAAAAATAAGGGGCATAATTGTATTAATTGATATTTACTATATTAACCTCATTTATCATTCATACCAAATACAATAATAAGCTTGTTTGACTAAAAATAAAAAATATAATCCATCAATCCAACCACATAGCTTGATTCAAACTTTTCACATCATAATAGTACAAAAGTTATTTGTCCCATGTCAAGTAAACCAAACGAGCCCTTATAATTCTGATTCAGGATATCAACTAGGACAAAACTAAAGCACATTAGGTCGTACTTTTCTTTGATTTTAAGGTAACAACTATAATTAGTCATCGACTTGCAAGAAAGGGTAGAAGAACAAGTATCAGGTCTCATGCAAGAGTTTTCAATTTCTACGAAGTTTGACACAAATAAAGATGTCAAGGGCACGACCAAGAATATCAGCCACATTTTGACCATTGGTGAATCGTCCAGTCGGTCCTTGAGGGAAGTCGTCTCCGTAAGGCGGATGATTGACCTTGGCCTTCGTATTAAGGTTATTATTGTTGCCATTATCGACCAAGGAGTCACCAAAGATGAAGAAGCAAGGGACTTGTGGTGCACTCATAGCTGAATATTGCAAGTTTATAAGGACAATAAGGGATAAGGCCACATTTCTGGAAAACAAACCTAAAACTAATTGCAAATTAAGATATTGTTGAGACATTTCAGAGATAGCTAGAAACAGAATCCTCTGTCCTAGATCTTGTGAGGGAAATAAGATATAATCTGTTTCTCATTTTTTGTCCAACCATCTTCATACTTTAACGAAATGCACGCTGATGTATGTGGATAACTAATTAATAGTATTTACTATATTTAAAATGAAACATTAGAAAATATAGAATTGGTTTATTTAACTCTTTATGTGAAGAGGAATTTATATTTTTAATTATCTGGGGTGTAAGTGTAAAGGAGACAACCCATTAAATAATATAATTTTACTACTTTTATTGTTCAAGTGTCCAAGCCTAACCTGACAACCCATAAGCATCCGTCCATTACTTATTATTACTTTATACTCAAAGTTAGATTAACAAATACGGTGAAATACTCTTACCCAATGAATTCTAGAATTGTGTTTAAATTTTAGTTTTTGTTCTCTCATTTACCGATTATTAACTATTTTTTCTATTTTATTTTGTCATTTAACAATTGTAGACCATTAAAGTAACATATATTTTTTCATAAA